>OY754314.1:34499841-37199841 GCA_963573325.1 Astragalus glycyphyllos | reverse complement strand
GTATTTATTGGATTCACCATCATGAAAAACTTTCCTATCAAATTGCCAAGGTCTCCCTAGCAATATGTGGCTAGCCTCCATGGGTGCTACATCACATATAACCTCATCACAATATTTATCAATGGAAAATGATATCTTGACTTGTCTATTTATCTCTAGTTCTCCATGATCACTTAACCATTGCACTTTATATGGACAAGGGTGTGGAGTAGTTTCAAGATTAAGCTTTGACACTAACCTAGTGCTAGCAACATTTGCACAACTACCTCCATCAACTATCAAAGAACATATATTTCCTAGAATAAGACACCTAGTTTGGAAAATATTAGTTCTTTGTGAATCATTCTCATTTTGCTCATAGGCTTCAACAAACTTACTAACCATGAGCAAATCTCCCTTTTGAGACTTTTCCTTACATTCACTCTCATGTGAACTAACACAACCATTTTTCCTTAAGACCAAAAGTCTTTTAGTTGGACAATTTAATGCAATGTGCCCGTACTCCAAACATTTAAAACATTTCATGTTCTTTAACTTAGGGTTTAAAGAAGAAGGGTTAGAAATTGTACCTTTACCCTCGGAGGTTGCAACATCAGGTCTTTTGGGTGGAGACCCCTCCTTCTTGGAGTTGTTCTTCCAACTTGAAAAGTAGTAATTTGAAGGGGATTTCTTATAGGCCTTTTTTATTTGCAATTGTCTTTCCACCTTAATGGCTTGGTGGGCAAGATCTTCAATTGTTACAAAATGGTGACGCTCAACTTGTTTCATTATATCTTCATTTAGACCATCAAGAAACCTATCCATGGTATTCTCCAAATTCTCCTCCACGTTAGCTCTAGTCATAGCTATCTCTAACTTCTCAAAGTACTCACTAACACTTTTAGTTCCTTGAGTAAGCCTATGCAATTTGTCACGCAACTCCTTTTGGGTATGAGAAGGAACATGTCTCCTCCTCATCATGGCCTTCAAATCTTTCCATTTTTCAATCGGCTCAAGTTCACAATTCCTCCAAAGCTTTTTTTCTTGATCCCACCAAGTAAATGCATAACTTCTAAACTCCAACATAACAAGCTTCAACATTTGTTCTTCACTAACATCACAACAAGAGAAAACTTGTTCTACCTTAAGCTCCCAATCAAGATACGCCTCGGGGTCACTCTTCCCATGAAAGTTTGGAACACTCACTTTTTCTTTCATCACATTTTCTCTCAAATAATCTCCATATTTTCTCTCTTTTTCTCTGTCTCTCCTCTCATAACTCCTTTCTTTTTTATACTTTCTATCTTTTTCTGTCACATTCTCTTCATACCTCTCATGCATCTTTTGGAGCAAATCTCCAACCTTATACTTCTTAAGAATTTTTGCAACACATTCTCTAATATAGTCAAAACCTCTATTCATCATTCCAACGACAAGATAACAAGTACCAAATGATCAAGCAAAGTAACAAGAAAGAACAATAGTCCTCACCACTCGCTAAGTGTTTACACTCAAGAAATGTATCACTCGTGTATGTCACTCAATTATGGCTTTTTCTATAATGTTCACTCTAGCCTTTTTCCACTCCCTAATGCAACTCTTCAAGTTCTTAAAACAAACCAAACAAGTCTCAATCAAGTTTGTGGAAAACCTCTACACAATTGTGGCAAAACACACATGAAAGTTATCATTCAAGAGGCCAACAAAGACAAGAGAAACTTCTAAGACACACTAAGGAATTTAAAAGACACGAAAGAAAGAAAAACAAAGGAAGACACACTCAAATAGATAAACAAGGAGATGACTTAAAAAAAAAGAACAAAACTAATTGACTAAGTGGTTCAAATATGTGGAAGGTAAGATACTAAAATAAACTTGCAATGTTTGATAGAATCAACAAATATGCAAAAATGATTGATGTATCAAAATGAACAATTCTGGACTTTTTTTTTTGTAAATGCCCTTTTTTTTTATAAGCGCTTTTGTATAGAATCACTTTTTTTTTCAGCACTTATCTTTTCAGTTTTTTTTTACATATTTGAATTACTCTTTTTTTTCTAATCAATTTAGGCTTTTGAATTTCCAGAATCGAACATATATGAAAGAAATAACATCAAAAACAAGTTTGCAATTAGAATATTAGATTACAAGATCAAATAGCCTCTAGTGATGAAGATAAGTGATGAACAATAAGAACTTGTGCAGAAATTTCCAAAAACAGGTTTGAAATTTCAGCAAAGTTAAAGCTAATAATCAAAGGAGTAAACCTTCCAACACATACTAAATACAGATGACACTGATGAGAGTACTTGTTATCAACAAGAATAGAAAACTAGACAAATTTCAAATTTTTGGATTAACCTAAAAAAAGAATGCAACAACGACGCTAAAAAAAAAAACCCAAAGCACTCATCCTTTAGAATGTTAACGTACTAGACAACAACAATGAAGCTATTTGCTGATTGAAAGGAAATTTTAAACCAGCTAGCAAAATCATGCCAAACAGAATTAATTCGAAACCAAATTGATAAGGTACGCGGAAAAAAAAAGTGCAGATTTTTTTTTCTTGATTTATGGACACAATAACACTTGGTAATGGCTCTGATACCACTTGATGAGAATCTAATTGATTCCATGATAGATTGAGGATCTAACCAAGTGATTTCTTGAATCAAAGATAACAAATAGGATAAAAAGAGAGAGGGAAAAGAAACATACAAACGGATTAGGCAAGAAGATGAAGAAATCGCCACATCCAAGAGGATGATAAGATCAAGGTAGAATCACCACAAGAGTAAGAGGCTCTTGATAAGACTCAAATTTGGTTCTAAGAAGAACCCTAGAGAAACACTCTCTATTCTCACAATTCTATTTCGTCAAAAAGTTCTTTTCAACTTACAAAACCACACCTATTTATAGGGAATAGATTGTGGACTCATTAAAGTGACAAACATAAACCTAAAAGCCCAAATTCAAGCCCAAACTAGGCCTTACACAATTAGGCATCTAAAAATGAGAAATAACGCGCCTAAAAATGTTTGGCTTATTCCAATTATAAAACTCATACGAAATCTTAATTATAAAGCTATTTAAAAGACAATGAACAATTTTAGATTATTTGCTATCATTAAGCAAATTAATCATTTGAGCTTCCAATTGTTCTTGTTCTTTAATATTCTTTGCTCTTCCTCTTTTAATTGGTCCAAGTGCCATGTCTTGAATCTTCATGCTCTTTGTGTCTATAACATTTCTTAATGCTCTTGCGGTCGCCATCACTTTGGGACCTCGGCACGTCTTCTGCCGAGTCGCTGTTGTCCGCGAGAGATTTGGCCACTTCGTTGACTACAGCCTTCGTTGACTGAGTGCTTGGGAGACCTCTCCCTCTTCTTGTCGTCCGATGTCAAGTACTGCTTCAGCTTTCCCTTCTGGATCAGGTCTTCTATATCGTCCTTCAACACCCTGCATGCCTCGGTGTCGTGGCTGCTGCTCCTGTGATACCTGCAATATGTATTTTTGTTAGTGTTTCCGCGTTGGGGGATGGGAACCGGCCAATTCATATCCCGGAACTCGGTGCTGGCGCATTTAGCCAGAATCCTTTCCTTGGGAGAGTTGAGCTCGGAATACTCTGCGTGTCTCCAGCGCCACTCTTTCGAGCTGGACCCGGAATCCTTATTGTTCTTAGAATCTTTTCCTTTTCCCGACGCCGGACCTGTGTTGGGAATGTCAGCGGCGTCGGCTTCCTCATAGTCGATGTAGTGCTATGCCCTCCTCAGGAATTCATCGAGGGTCCTTCGCTTGCAGAGCCCGACACTAATTTGGAAGAGGGTACCCTTCCGGAGGCCGTGCCTCATGAGCAAAACCCTAATGTCGTCCGAGAGCTGATGTACATCGTCTGCGATTCGGTTGTATCGTTCTATGTAGTCCCTTAGGGATTCCTTTTCCCCTTGACGGATTCCCTGCAGCACGTCTTCCGACTTGGGTTTTACCCTCGACGCTGTGAAGCGTGATGAGAATAGCTTCGTGAACTGTTTCCACCCCGAGATTGATGCTGGAGGAAGCTCCCGCTTGCATCGGACGTGGTCCGAGGCGTCACAATAATCGAGCATCAGATCAAAGGTGTCTACATGTTCGTCGGGGTCGCCCCAGCCGTCGTACACGTTTAGCCGGGGAGGCTTTTCAAGGGATTTCAGAATGTGGCAGTTGGCGATCTCCGGGATGAAAGGGCTAGCCCGGGACCTCCCTTCCTTTTTCTTTGATTTACCCTTGTGAGTTCCCTTCTTGCGGGGAGACGGATCCCGAGAAGAGGATGAGGAATTGGACGAAGGGTTGTCAGAGCTGTCAGCAGAGTCCGATCTCGAAGGTGACAGCGGAGTCGTTGGTTTGCTGCAACATTTTTCCCTGCGCACCGGTGCTGGAGGGGTGTCACTTGGGATACCATCTAGAGGAGGCGAGGTCCAGCGTCTTCGAGAAACTGCGGTCCGTGGTGGAGACTGGGGAAGCCGGTCCACTCGCTGTGGTTGGGCTGCTGCAGCTCGGGAAATGGCTGCCATTTCCTGCTGCATTAGTCCCTGGCTACGGCGTTCCAACACATCGAGGAGTTAGTTGACAACTTGGAGTTGCGCTTGGATGACATCAGTTAGTGGAACCGGTGCAGGAGGTGGAAGTCGGCCAGAGTTGGGAATTGCTGGGACTTCTTCGAGCACGGTCTGAACGTGACCTTCTGGTGTAGGTTGCAGTTGAGTCGCGGGGTTCGCACTCTACGCTCGAGACTGGGATCTGGTAGGTGGTCGTCCTCGCGGAGGCATGAGTAGTTGTGCGGGTGAATTCAGAAGTAGTTGATTATACTCCCACTATGGTCGCCAATGTTTGGTACCGGAGTACAGGTAGAAGGAATGAATTGGAATGCTCCGCGAGACTAAAAGATTGACTTCGGATGGTTGAAATTGGACCTCGGAATGGCCGAGGTGATCTTCTCCCGCGCCTCGGGTGGGGTACCTGCAAGCACTCCGATGCCTAAGTCAACAAGGGAAGAGAAGAGGTATTTGAGAAAGAAGTGAGTGCGTACCTGGAAATGGTGGATTGAATGCGTATTTATAGACCACAGCGCCGTACCCGCACCGTTGGATTGGAGAGACAAGTCCTGACCGTTGGATGCGGGTAAGGTGCGGATACGGGCACGGTGGAGTACGGTAATGGGCCAGGCCCAAGTTCTTCGAGGGTCGGCCCAGTCCAGAATATAACTTAAAGTTGTTTAAACAGAAAGCAAAATCATGTTATTAAGTATTAATTAATTGAACTACATCCCGTTAATAAACTATTCACCACACTTATGTCGCATGGAAGTAAAGGAATAAAAATGGAAGGTGTTGCACCCCGAAAAATCCGGATTGGACCTTTCATCGTACAACGTGAAAATTTGTGAAGCCGTCATCAACATTTTTTATTTAGGGACCAAAACATTGAAAAAGGGTCCTTTTTAAGGCGGGGTGGTCCTTTGAGAACTAGAGATGTAGGTTCGGGGGTCGGTTAGGTGTGGGGAAGGTATTAGCACCCCACACCTCCTTTCTACCGAAAGGGAACCTTTAACTTGATGTGCGGTTTTGACAGAGATGATTTGAAACAATTCGTTCTACTTCTTTTTTTATTTGAGAAAATGTTTTTGAAAACGGGGGAAAAGAAGAATCTTTTTATTATTTTTTTAAAAGTGTGCTTGACGGGATGTGACCCGCTCCTACGTATCTCCCGGTGCGATGGAGAATTCAAAGCTTACGTAGTTCTCTTTAGTCGAGAAACTTTGTGTTGGTGTTTTTTATTGTAGGGGTTTTCGGTCCTAGACTGTACAGTCCACTAGACCTAGAACAAAGACAACCCCGCCTGTACAGATGACGTGCCCCCTACTTATTGAAAATGTTTTTTTGATTAAGGAAGAAAAAGATTTGTTGTGAGGTTGGTTGCTTTTATTTGGCAAGTATCTTAGGCTCGCCTGAACTGTACAGCTCGCTAACCCTAAGACGCTAACCAATACCGGATGTACATCCGACTCAATTCCTTACTCATTTTTTTGAAATAGGGTTCAAGTTGTTAATTACTTGTTTTAATTCTCATAAGTATCCCAAGATGTTTGAGCTGTACCGCTCCGATCTTAGGACGCTAGACAACACCGGCCGTACGTCCGACTTGCCTCCTTATGAGTTTTCAAAAAGGTTTATTGTTGATCTTAGAAAGAATTTGATTGTCTTATGAAAACAATTTAAGAAAAGATTGAGTTTGGAAAAAGCTTTAGAAAATGATTGATTTGAAGAAAGGAGAAGGGAGTTTGAGGGTGACATTGGTCACAAAAGGTTTGTTGGGATGGCGTGGCATCCAAAAGGAAAAGAAAGTAGAACATTCAATCAATTTCCAAGTCAAGAACCAAAGTGCAACATTTAAAAAATTGCAAGCAAAGCAATCAACAATGTAAGCATAAGCATAAACATTACCAATTACAACACTTGAGCACAAGAATGACACTTAGTCATCAACATCTAATGGCATGCATATGTAAGATCAACATTAACCAAATAGGTTACAAGAATAGGCACACAAATAGATAATGCAAAAGTTTAATTCAATTAGGCATCAACACAAGATAAAAACACAAGGTTGAATCCCTTTTGGTAATCCTTGACATTTGAGACAATGCACAAAGGCATAAGTGTCTAGTCCTGTTACCAAATCATCAACATTAAAGCATAACATTGACCTAGAAAGAACATCACATTTGCAAGACCAAAAGTGACCAAAAGAGGGCATTAACAAGTCATTTTTGTAACCAAAATTGATTAATCAAGTTAGAAAACTAGCATTTGCATTTTCAAGCAAGAATTGCACAAAGGAAGTTGAATCATCTTAGGCAATCCTCATCACTTAAAGTGAAGTGCACTAGGCACAAGTGAGAGTCCTCTTGCCAATCCTCAACATAGAATAACTTTGCAAACAAGTTACTAACAAGCAAACCAAAGTTTACAATCAAAGCACAAGGTTGTGTTGAATCATCTTAGGCAATCCTCAACACTTAAAGTGAAGTGCACAAAGACACAAGTGTGAGTCCTCTTGCCAATCATCAACATAACAATGACTTGCAAGAAAGATACCATCTATTAACATCAAAATAACTTGAGAAAACGTTTTTGATCGCAATTGCAAACCCATTTCACAAGAAAATTAACAAACCCTAATTCTAATCATGATTTGCGAAGCATCACATCATTTTATTCAACAAAAATGCAAGATCATAGTGAAAACAACATAAATCACAATTTATTCAAGGATGAGAAGCAATCTCAAACACCCAAGCCTCCCTAAGTGCTTGTCAAAATGTTTGAGACACCTCTCTCCAACAACAATCAACAAATCAACAATATAACAACACTAAAATGCATGAATATGGTAGGATGCAAAATTAGAAACATGATATCTACATTTTGATGCAAAAAAGTTGAAGATGATGCTAGGTTTTAAGAAGTTTACCTCAAATCCAAGCTAAGGAATGACTAATATGAAGAACAAGACCACAAATCAACTTGAATCTTCACCAAACTTCAATGAAACCCACGAAATGCTTGCTTAAAAATGCCCTTTGATGATGCAAGCTTGAATCAAATTAGGAGAGAAGGAAGATGTATGAAGTAGGAATGGAAATGAGGTGAGAAAATGGAAGTGAAATGAAGAAAAATGGAGGAGGGAATGGAGAGGAAATTCGGCCAAGGGAGGAGAGGAGAGGAGAGGTTTGTGTGCTAGGGTTTTGTGAATGAATTGTGAGGCCAAAAGTGTGTCTATGTGAGATGAGGTTTCTAAGGTATATATAGAAAGCAATTAGGTTTAAGGGTAGTTAGGTCATTGTGCACTAGTTGTGCTCTAGGATTTGATTTTAATTTTGAATCAAAGGCTAGGATTGAGGCTCACATGGATTGAGGACATTGAGAAAACACAAAATGAGAGAATAGAGAGGGTGAAATTCGTGGTGAAGAGGTAGTGGGAGTGGTCACCAAGTTTTGCTAGTTGTCATCTTGTACTATTGTACTATTATATGACCATTCCATTATCCCTTCATTTTTGATTATTCTTTTCAAGATAATTGTACAAAAATACATCCAATTTAGGCCATATACAAGGTATCTTGAGGAATATGCCATTTTATGAGATCACCATGACCAAAAATATCATAAAAACCTCATCTTGAAATTTTTGTAGAATATTCCTTTTTGATGCCTTTTTTGAATTTGAATTTTGTGCACAATGTATGCATGCATGCGCACACATACATACATGACCAAAAATGTTTTGCCTCAAATAAATTTCTCTAAAATTGCACAATGATTCTTGATGAGAAATTATCTTATTTTTGACAATGACCAAAATACCCTTTTGCCCTAAAAACCTTGCTTTTTTACAACAAATGCATTTCCACTCTAACAATGAATTTAAAAGCCCTAGAACGACTTTTAAAACCCAAAAATGCATGCACAATGCTCTTCACTCTTCAAAATAAAACCACACCTCTCAATTTATTTATTTTTTTGCGGAAAATTAGGGTTTTAAACCTAGGCGGACAAAATTAGGGTATGACAGAAGGTATTTCCTTTTTTTTATCAAGTGACATGGTTTGATTAATAATTGGGCTAAGCCTCAAAACCAGTACGTAAGAAGGAAATTGGGTGGGCCATAAGAGCCCAACCCAACCCAAATAAACATAAACACAAATACAAACAGAATTAGTAAAAACCAGGTGTAAAAATGACTAAGGACTTGAGGGCCTCAGAAGACCAGCCCAGCGAAGTAACGAAGTCCAACACTATCAAACTTAACCCGGTCCAACTTCAGAAATAACAGAAGAGAGAGGGAGAGTCAATTACTTTCACTAAACAAGAAACATTCAACCACCCCAATTCAGAGCCGCTAGAGAAAAACCCTAATTCGGCAAAATTCCCAAATCCTGTCACTAGCCATAACTCCATCATAAATCTACATTCAACCACCACCAAATCCTCATTTCGACACCATTTCAGAGCTGATCAGAGTTGCTAACGCCAACAGAGGGTGAATAGTCCAATTTGAGGGATGATCGTGGTTCGCTGAGAGCTTTGTAATCATGTCCGCCACGAAGTTGCAGTCACGAGAGAACCAAAGGAAACCAATCTAGGTAAACTCTTCTCATAATTTTTGAATATCCTTCAAGATGTGATCTATTTCCTTTCTATTGATGTTACCTCTACATGCTTCCGCAAGGGTTTGGCAATCAGAGTCAACCACGATGGATTTGAAGCTTAGAGACGCTGCTAGAGAAATACCCTCCCTCATTGCAAGAGCTTCAGCGACGAAGGCCGAATTTGCATAGATTTGAGAAGTTATCCCGTTACCATTCTTCCTTTGTTGTCTCTGATAATAATTCCACTAGATCCAGCTCCTGAAGTTGGATTGAAGGAAGCATCTCTGTTCATCTTTAGCATATTGCCTCTAGGGGGTCTCCACGTCATGGAGCTCCTCACACCTTCACTGGGACTTCTAGTTATAGGATCAGGGTTAGGGCTACTAGCCAAAAATTCACTGGTTTCGTGGTTAACCAGAATTAATGTTTGGGTTGGGTTAGGTTTCTTCTCTTCAAACACCATAAGATTTCTAACCTTTCAAATGAACCAGTGTATAGAAAATTGTGGTTAGGGGAAAAATTCTTTGAGAGTTTGTAAGATTCTAATTTTCAATGATATCCTCCAACCACCTTGCCATATTAGTACCATTCTCTGTAGTAGGAACCCTGAAAACTTGAAGACCATGCCATAGGGGAGTAGTCATAGGACACAACAGGAAAAGGTGTTCAGTAGATTCTTCTTCTTGTCTGCGGATAAGGCACATAGTTTCCCTTGCAATGTGCTTGATAGATAGGTTGAGTTTAGTTGCAATAGCCACATGTTTTATCCTCCAAATTAGATGTTTGTTCCTTTCAAGAATTTTTGCACCCTAGATGCCTTTCCAACTATTCACACAGTGCACAAAAGAACTAGAGGGCTTGAAGTTAGTTACAGAGGAATTCTTCCACATGCAATTGGAGCCAGATCTAGTTGAGTAATAACCATCCTTCTCTAAAGGCCAAAATAGAATATCCTAAGAATTAGACCAACCTAGAGGGGTTTTCAGAGTTTCTATAGCAGATTCAGGATCCAGATATAGCTTTAGATTTGTAATGTTCCAGCATTTAGAGTCAGAGTCAACCAACACTTCCCAGTTAGGTGCGAGTTTTCCTTCGCAAGCGTTTTTGTTGCCGACATCGGCCCGCCTAAGGACGAGGTCCTCAACATTGAAATCTCAGGTAATGGCTTTTTGGTTGTATCGCCTCATTCCTTAGAGGGTATAAAGTTCTCCATGTGGACTCTCCGACCTCGACCAGAATGACGGCCTCGGACCCGTACGTCAATCTAAAAGGGGTCTTGTTAGTGGTGGAATGCGGAGTGGTCTGATATGCCCAGAGGACATATGGCAGCTCGTCTGGCCAGGCCCCTTTTTCCCCTTTCAACCTCTTCTTTAACCCTTTGAGTATGACCCTGTTTGTCGACTCCACCTGCTCATTGGTTTGGGGGTGCTCAACGGAGGTGAAGTGCTGTTTGATGTTCAGGTCCGTCATCAACTTTCGGAAGCCCTTGTCCGCAAATTGTGTCCCGTTGTCGGTGATCACCACGGAGGGGACCCCGAAATGGGTGAGGATGTTCTTTTTGACGATCTTGATGCAGTTGTTGGCCGTTATTTGGGTGAGTGGTTCTGCTTCGATCCATTTCGTGAGGTAGTCAACTGCGACGATTAGATATTTGACTCCACCTCGGCCAGGTGAGAAAGGTCCAAGGGGGTCTATACCCCACTGACTGAAGGGCCATGCTGTCGATAAGGAAGAGAGCTCGGCTGGTGGAGCATGATGGACATCGGTATATCGCTGGCAGGTGTCGTACCTTTTGACGAGGTCGGAGGCGTTCTGTGTCATGGTCGGCCAGTAGTATCCTGCCCTGAGGGTCTTTTTTGCCAGAGCCCGGGCCCCCAGGTGTTGTCCGTAGATACCTTCATGGATTTCGTTCAGTACGTACCCGACCTCGTCCCCTTCAACGCATTTTAGGAGGGGGATAGAGAACCCTCGCCGGAAGAGTATCCCGTCTACTATGGAGTAGGACGTTGCTCGTCGCCGAACTGTAGTGGCTTCTTTAGGGTCGGCAGGTTCAACGCCGAGTTCGATGTAGTCTTTGATGGGCCGTATCCATCCCGAGTCTTCCGTTATAGTATTGACCTCAGCCACCGTGGTTGGGGACAGGTCCACACTTGGCTTCGTCAAGCTTCCTTGAATGATGCTACGTAAATTTACACGCTGGTTTCGTACTGGCCAGTTTGGCCAGGATGTCGGCTCGTGTGTTCTTAGCCCGAGGTACGTGCTTGAGTTATGCCTGCTCGAAGCGGAGGAGTAACTCCCGGACCCGTGCTAGATACCTTCTTGACCTGAGATACTACCAGCAACGAGTCTGTGTTCTGTTCAATGATTTTTGCTCCGAAATCCGATGCCAGTTTCAGCCCAGCAATACAGACCTCGTACTCCGCTTGGTTGTTTGAGGTGGTGAACGCGAAGCTGAGGGAGACCTCGATCATCAGCCCTTCAGAATTTTCGAAGATGAGCCCCGCCCCACTACCCTTCGAATTTGAGGAGCCATCGACGTGGAGCTTCCATTGCAAAGGTTCAGTCTCAGGTAGGGACAGTGTCATTTCTGCAACAAAGTCAGCTATGACTTGAGCCTTGAGGGCGGATCGGGCCTCGTATCGGATACCGAATTCAGATAGTTCTACGGCTCACTTGATGATTCTTCCTGCGAGATCGGGGCGATGCAAGATTTGGCGAATTGGTTGGTCCGTCCTGACGACAATCTGGTGAGCCACGAAGTACGGTCTTAACCTTCTAGCTGCCACGACCAGGGCCAAGGCCACCTTCTCAATCTTTTGGTACCGGTACTCGGCCCCCTGCAGTACCTTACTTACGAAATACACCGGCCTATGCTCTTCTTCCGTTTCTCGGATAAGAACCGCACTCACCGTTTCCTCGGCCACAGCGAGGTAGAGATAAAGTGTTTCCCCTTCAACTGGTTTCAGCAATATTAGGGGCTCGGACAGTATTTTCTTGAGCTCGGCGAGGGCGCTCTCACACTCGGGTGTCCATGTGAACTCTACGCCTTTCTTCAGGATTTTGAAAAAGGGAAGTGAATGATTGGCCGTTGGATACGATTCTGGAGAGGGCGGCAATCATGCCCGTTAACTTCTGCACTTCTTTCTAGGTGGTTGGGGGACGCATGTCGGTCACGCCCTGACACTTATCCGGATTCGCCTCGATGCCCCTTTCGGTTAAGCGGAAACTGAGGAACTTTCCGGCCCTAACGCCGAAAGTGCATTTCTCAGGATCGAACTTGAGGTTGTTCTTCCTAGCCTCGTCGAAGATCTCCTGCAGGTCGGCCAGGTGACCCTCGTCGGCATTTCTTTTCACAATCATGTCGTCGAGATAGACCTCAACGACCCTGCCAATTTGGCTGCGGAAAACCTTATTCATCATTCGTTGGTAAGTTGCCCCAGCATTCTTGAGCCCAAAGGGCATGACTCTGTAGCAGTAATTTCCTTGGCTTGTCATGAAAGCTATTTTCTCCTGGTCTGGAGGATTCATTGCGATCTAATTGTAGCAGAAGTAGGCGACTAGGAAGGATAGAAATCAGAATCCGGACGCGCTGTCGATGAGTTTGTCAATGCTGGGGACGGGGAAGGCATCTTTAGGGCATGCTCTGTTGAGGTCGGTGCAGTCCACACATTCTCCATTTTTCGTTACTCTTTTTAACCAATACTACGTTGGATAGGCAGGTGGTATACTTCACCTCTTTGATAAAGCCTGCTGCCAGGAGGTCGGTCACTGCTTTTGCCGCCGCCTCTTCCTTTTCGTCGCTATAGACCCGACGCCGTTGTGCAACACACTTGGCGTTGGGATTGACCGCTAGGTGATGACACGCTACTTCCAGGGGAATTCCGGGCATTTCGGAGGCAGACCATGCAAAAAGGTCGGCATTTCGCCGTAGACACGTGATCAAACTTCCCCTGATGGTCTTGCCGAGCTCGGCTTTCACCTTGACAGTCTTTGCAGGGTCGTCCCCCAGTGGGACTTCAAGGAACTCGCCCTGGGGCTCGAGGCGTTTGATCTTTCTCTTGAGCTCTCTAGCCAGATCGTCGTCATTTTCATCTTCGGAACTGTCTGGGTTGTAACGGGCGTCGACCTCGGTGAGGTGTACCTGCGCAGCGGTTGGTGGCGGCTTGGGGAGCTCCTGCAGCCGGCGTTGGGTGCCTTTGAGGGCAAGGTACTGGCACCTTTCAACAGCGTTGATGTCGGCCAAGATGGTCACAAAGCTGCCCGACAGGGTATGGAACTTCATCTTTAGAAGCACCGTGGAGGCGATGGCGCCGAGCTTGGCTAACGTCGGTCTTCCCACAATGCAGTGGTACGGGGTGATGAGCGGGATCACCAAGAATGTTGTCCTGATAGTCTGAGCGAGCTTCTTTTGACCGTAGGTCACCATGATATCGAGGTATCCCAAAGGTCGGGCTTGCTCCTCCCCAAGCCCGAACAGGTCCGTCCCAAGGTAAGGGTGCAAATCCGCAAGGGACAAACCGAGCTTGGGAAGGAGGTCTTGAAACATGATGTCGGCAGAGCTTCCTTGATCCACCAGGACTCGCTTCACCTCTATGTCGAGCATGGAGGCGGAGATGATGAGGGGGATGAACTCATTTGGCTCACCTAGCAGATAGTCTTCGTCGGAGAAGAAAAGGGGCTCCCTCCATTAGCGCTTCAAGGTATTTTTGGTTTCCGTTGCCGAGACGGATGAGCCACCCGAAATCACCATGAGGGAGAGATTCCTCCCATTGTGGTCGCCAATGTTCGGTACCGGAGTACGGAGTGTGATGTCGGAGTGAGGAGTTCTGCGAGGATGTAGAGCTGACTTCGGGTGGATGAGCTTGGACCTCGGATTGGCCGAGGTGGTCTTCTCCCGCGCCTCGGGTGGGGTACCTGCAAGCACTCCGATTCCTAAGTCAGCAAGGGACGTGAAGAGGTAATTTGAGAAGGGAATGAATGCGTACCTAGAAATGGCGGATGAACCATGTATTTATAGACCACGACGCCGTTCATAGACCGTTGGATCTGGCGAACAAGTCCCGTTCTTTGGATGTGGGTGTTACTGCAGCGAAGTCCGGTTTTGCCTTTTGGCAGCAAGTGCGGATTGGGCCAGGCCCAAATGGATGGCTGTTGGCCCAGTCCGGAACAACCCCTATTCCTTACCTTGGAAGTCCACGAAAACTTTGCAATAGCAGAGTAAAGAGATTGACAGAAGTTCTTAGGTAACCTAACATTAGGGTCAAAAGGGGACATAACAATGGTTTTAGAGCAAGAGTTTTGGTCATGACCAATAACACCACATTTGTAGCATAGAGACTGAAGCCTCTCATAAATATTTATACACAATCCATAGATTAGGAAGATTACTTCTAGTGCCCCAGCAACCTGTTGGAAGAGGTTTATCAAGGTCGATGGTAACCCTACTCCTTATAAAAGTTCTGAGTAAGTTGCCATTCATAATAGGGTTTTCAATTTCAGTGACTTCCCCCACTTTCTGCAGCAATTTCTTCACGTTATTCACATTTAGAAGCTCCAAAGGTAAGTTGTGCACTTGAATCCACACTGGAGATTGCTTGAATTCAATCTGCTCATAGGAGACATGAGGTAGCCAAGTTTCAAGACAGAGTAGGTGGTTCATTATGGACCAAGGAGCTCTCTTCATAACGTCATTCTTATGTTCTTCTTTTGTGAAGTTGAAGAGGAACAGATTCTTCACCAACTCTGTGATTTACATTCCTTGATAGTTAGACCAAGCATTTGTAATAATATCCTTGACTGCTTCAGCATTTAGAATTCTGTAGGCTCTCATTTTTCCCACCAGAGCTCTGTTTGTTAACACTCCATATTGTTGTGGTTCAGCTTGTAGGTTTTCACAGAGCATCTCTGGATCATCTTCAAGCAAGGACGCCATTTCACCAACTGAACAAAGCATAGACCAACCGGGTTTAAGGCCACACACCAGAACAAAGACACAACTTAAACAATGATAAACTTAGATCTGGTTATGAAGAGAGTAGATCTGAGTTTGACATTGAGACTCAACATGTAAACTAAAGTAGATGTAATAGTTGTAACCTTAACTGGTTGTAAACTTAACTGGACTCTTACTAGATTACTTAAACGATGGACAAAAGGAAAGCTATTGGAAACCCTAATTTCCCAGATATAGATACTAACAGGTATTAAACAACAGTGACTACTAGGACTCGATACAACAGGGAAGAAACCAGACACAAGGACACTAAACAAAGAACAGACTGGACATAAAGGTCCTAGACTTACTACACACACTAACTATAGATCAATCAACATTGAAACTGCATAGGAACGCAAAACCTAGACGATCTCAGCGCATAAGCTCGATGGGACAACCTAGGAGTAACAATTATTTTGGTGAATCAAACAACTCTTTCTCAAATGAAAAACTAAGCCCTAGCGGAGAACCCTAGGAACTGTGTACACCATTAGAGTTTAAGAGCTGATACTTTGTGTGAATAGACGCAACAATTCAAATGAAAAACTAAACCCTAGCGGAGAACCCTAGGAACTGTGTACACCATTAGAGTTCAAGAATCTTGAAGAATAAAAGACACAATTAGATTTTAACCCAATAGATAAATGCAGAATCAAAAACAAATTAAGGCCCAAAGAAATAGCACAATTCAAGATCAAGCAAAAAACACATTAGAGATCCACTGGTAGAAGTCTTTGTAAAAATGGTGAATTAACAAAACATGCAGTGTTATGTGCAACCTCCACTAGTAGTAGTCCATTGGAAAACTAAGTTGCTGCCTACACCAATGCACTGGTATAGTGCATGAACGATTGTTTGGATGTTGCATAGAATCGATATAAAGAAAAGGTAAAGAAGATAGAACAACTCAATCTTTGATTACCTAGTTCCACATCAAAGTGATGTGTACATCTGGGGTCTAAGAAAATTGCTTAAAACTAAATTTATTGAATTGTTGATGCCGCAATACTTCGACAGTATGCCTGAAACCCTATAAATTACAATCTCGGTATTTTCCCCAAATCGCAGAGAACCCTAACCACTAAAGTCTTCTATCCTCTTGTGTTTTTCCCTGCTCTCAATTTCTGATTTGATTTCAGTAGTTGTTATTGATCCCTCACTGCACACTTAGTCTTTTATACATAAGACTAAGATCGGTTATGATTAAACTAAATCCTAACTGAATTCTAACTACTCACAATAAATGTTACAACTGAAATAGGGGGTACAGTGGGGTTAACAAGGGAAATAATAATAATAACCTAGAAACTCTACAATTTCAGAGTACCCTGAGTTTGCCATACAAAAATAACAGTATTGAAACTTCATTTTAGAGCGGGGTGAAATACTTCCATTGCATATTTCTTTGAAACAACTGAAAATGGTAACTGCTCCAAAACAAAAACATATGAGAATATATAAGATCTTATGAAGCATGGAAGCAATCAAGCTAGAGTATACTAGGAAAAGTAACAGATAGTATACCAATAGATGGGTCACCACATGAAGCTTTCGGCATCTTAATCTCAAGAAATTATTCTCCTGGCATGAGAGCTTATTGTTAGTGAGTCTTCAAAGTAATATATATTTAAATAAGAGAAGGAAAGAAACAAAGCTAAAGTCTAGTAGTACCTTGTACTTTAGCTTCAATCTCTTGTTCTTGACTTCGTTCTTCACAAATTTGTTGCAAATATGGAAGAAATAAGTTTAACATATATTGGAGATATTGAACCTTTTGACAATCTGTGATGATCCTATGAGTTTTCTAAATGTATATATAAAATTAGATGACTGAGTTGAAAAGTATACTAACGAATATAATACTAATAATACTTTGATTTCATTAGTGAAATTAATTTAAGGTTGTCTACTAGAAATTATAGTATATTAAACCTTAATCATTCTTCTTGAGCCCAGGAAAATATTGCAATTGCAATTTTGACAAAAAAATGGGCACTTCCTTGCAATATCTTCTATTGACATATTGGGGTACTTATGTATAAAAATGAGAAATAGTTATTATCTTTTTTAAAGTTTATGATCCCATAAACATGAATAGATACATAAAGCTCTGAAAGGTTACATAGATTTGAACTCCCTTACCATTGTCTGATGCTTTGTAAACAATACATTTTCAGACATTTTACACATGGTACAAATGTTGTTCTTTCCCTCTTCAAGCATTGATGGCATATTCTAGAATTTTGATCAATGTCCTGTTAAAACAAGTTGCATTTAGTAAACTGTTCTAAGTCTCAAACTCAAAGAACAATAATCTAAAAAATAAGCATTGAAAAAGACACTTACCAGTGTATGATTCATTTTTCTTGCTTTGCTTCTAGAATTTGTCTTATAAGCAAAAAAAAATACCTTCCTCATTCCGTTGAATTGGCTTTCCTTTTCTCAATAATATGTACATCTTCTTAGCTACTGCAGGAAAAAGGAAATAAATTGCTAATAATTGTAAACATCCCTATATTATGTATAATACACTCGAACTATATCAACAGAGTATCCACTTTCATGATCATGTTTAGAAAAAAAACCTTCACACGATTGTATCTGTGTATCAAATTCATAACTTCATCATAATTAATCATAATTCCACAATAGTGATTTATGTAAAACCAATTAAAATTTCAAAATATCATTTATGCAGATTAAGAGTGAGTGATTTCAAACAAACAATTCCTCAAATAAAACAAGAGAACAAATTAAAATAAAGATGGAGAACCAATATTATTAAGTCATTAAAAGTTATAAAATCATCTGTTTTATATGTATTTTCTTACCTTAATTTAATTAAGGAAATCACAGTTGTTGGAGACTCATTAGAATTAACAATAGATCAAAGCATAGAATAGAAGGCGTTGAAATATATGAAAACATCGATGATTTCCTTTTGATCAAGCCAATTATGAGAGTCTATACACTGAGTATTGTTCCCCCTAGCTTCATGGATCTAGCAAGATCAAACAAATATATATTAGATAGTTATGAAATGAAAAGAAGATGAAATAAATGACAAAAGATGCAACAGTTGATGTACCAAATCCTAACACATCCTCATAATCAATTCAATCATTCATATATATATATATATATATATATGTGTGTGTGTGTGTGTGTTTACAAATCTAATATATAAACCAGTGATAAATAAATAGTGGAAGGAATTTTTTGCTATACTATGTGAATTTGATATAACGCAAACATAGACAGGTACAAAGAACATTACGGTTTTGGGGAAATGGAGGTCACCCTTAGTCCATTTTCAAAGTGATGAATACCACCACGCATTTATAAGGAATTCACAAGAGGAGGGCTCGTGTTAGGTTAACTTCTTATGATATCTAAAGTTATATTATTTGAATGGAAAATGTTATTTCTCATGAAACAGAATTCAGGAGGGCTAGGCGTATGTCGTGGAGAAAATATGGCCATTGACATTTTCCTGATAAATGCTAAATATAGTGAACCATTAAATCACATAAATGTAGTATTCAATTTGACAGGTTCTCTTTAATCTTAATCGAGATGTGATTTTAATTAAGAATCAAGTATCAGTCCAGTCTCTCTTGAAAATAAAGACACGCGGTAGAGTTTGGGGCTTTCTATACAAGTACAGATCCTAGAAGCTCTGCAACATTGAAATCAAGGGAACTTTACCTATTCATTAAAAATAAGATACCAATTCCTATCAGGATCTCTACTTCTATGATTTTGAATGACGAAAATATGTTAGGTTCCATCCTATATTAAAAGTACTTCAAACACATTATGTTCAATATTAACTACTGATTGGCTCTTTATTTCAAAAGAAAAAAATACATAGTCTATTTTCAAGATCATAAATGGAACTCCTTTCAAGACTTCCTAAGGGATTCACTAATGACGAAAAAAGACATAAATGGTAATCCATGAGACCATGACAACCAAGGTTTGATTTGTTGCAAGTATTTAAAGGCTAGCAACTCCAAAAGCATATTTTTTAAGAAAGTTAGGTTACCATAGAATACAACATCTTGGTAATTCTTATATCTACGAAAGGAGGGCAACAAATTATCATCAACTTGACTTGCATGTATAATTAAGTTTTTTTTTTGACGTGATGTATAATTAAGTTCTTAATCACTTAATGAGAGCTAAGAGGAATACATACAGGCTTTACATACCCATTTTATGGAGGAAGATGGAAAGCATGTCAGATTTCCAAGTTCACCACAATCTTCATAGCACTTATTAGCCACACCTTGATATGTATTCTCTCTCTCTCTCTCTCTCTCATTTCCTTTTTCATACTCAATGTTTATTCACTCCTTGTTATGTATACTCTCTCTCTCTCTCTCTCTCTCTCTCTCTCTTCCAAACACTTTGCATCATAGATAATAAGTTGAATTGAAAGGAAGGAAGATGAATCACTTGCATGAAAAATGAAACATTATAGAAATTCTAAATACACTTACCAATATAGACTGGGATAAATAGTTGAAAAAGATCTGTGGATACAACAATATAAAAATTATTAGTAAGATGTCTGTGGGCCAGTAAATCAACATATCAATGTTAAAGCTATACATGTATGTGTGTGTGTCTATATATATATATATATATATATATATATATATATATATATATATATATATATATATATATACACACACAAGTGAAGTGTTGTTTGCAGACGGTAGAATACATAATCATTCTATGTACAGTGTCTATAATTTGTTTATCATTTAAACCATCAATATTCCATTCATAGATGGATTTTCCAGAATACGAATTCTGATATGGTTCAGTCTCCTCAAAGAGTAAATCTTGAGGTGAGGGCCTTTTATAGTAATATTTTTCTAAGGACTTATTCTCATAGATGGGATTAATCTCAACATCTCTATTGATGTCTTGGCTATTAAACATCCTAGTTAATTCGTCAATATTACCAATCTCTCCATTATCTTCAGAAGTTTCTGAAGTACTTTCAGAAGTATCCTTCTGAGACAAAACATTTAAACGTAAATCCTTCAACTTTTGTTCGAGGATACGAGTGAACTCAGTGTTATCGTTGTCCATTTTAAAACCTTCTATGGAAATAGGAGGTTGGACCAGAGGAACATCCTTTATAACAGGGATGACCTCTGTAGATTTTTCTTTGCTCAATTGATCTATAATAATTTTTTGCTGAGCAATTTGTTTTTCCATCAAATCCTTTAAAGACAATAAATCTTTTTCTGGGGAGATAAATTGTTCTCCAAAACATAAAAGGAAAGTATTTGTATAATTCTGGGATTTTATTATAGAGTTTAATTCTCTAATAGTGACTTGATTATGCTCGAACTTTTGAAGAGTAAAAAGAGCTTTGGCTTCAGCATCTTTGCCAACAGTTATGGCTTGTTTAGGAGGAAAAGGAGAAATTATTTCCTCTCCATTAATAGTTGTCCAGGAATTTGATTGTAAAACAAGAATTTCTTGGTTAATTTTATTAATAAAATAGGCTATAAACCATTTAACAAAAGGAATATAGTTCTGAGTTATAGCTAACTCCTCATAATAAACATTTTTAAAATTATTTAATTCAGGAGAAGAAAAGGTTTTGAAATACCATTTTCTAAATTGAAAATACCTTTCGTGTCGGACAAGAAGGCGGCGGAAGAGGATCGTCAATTGAGGAGAGAAGAGGTTGTCCGAAAAGAGCATAAAATACAAAGACTAAAATTTTATATATTTTCAAAGCTTATGTTACAACTGAGGCAGATGTGCCTTATATAGAGAAAGTAAAGGCTTACTATTTAAGCCGGTAAAAAGCTACTGTTACATTCGGTAGCCGGTAAACAAAACGACAAAAACCATTATCAATGCCGAGTACGCTTTTGTGGGCCCCATAGGCACATTCATAATGACAAACGACAAAACTTAAAAAGGAAACAGTAAAAGCAGAAATTATTGCTTTCTTTTGACTAAGAAAGATTCTTTCTTTGGCCGGATATGTATTATTGATTTTGTGACGTCATGGCTGACGATTGATTTATTGTCCTTATCCTTTTTTGTTTTGCTGAGTCATTGATTGAATCATGGCGTCCCAAAAGTCTTCGGGGGTAGGGTCTTCCTCAGCTTGGGATTCTCCAGCTAGGCAATCAAAGGCACCTGAGTCCATTGAATTTTGCGATGAACTGGTCTTCATCGATATTGCCTCACTTTTGAATTGAAAAGTTTTAAAGAACTGATTCTTCATATGATCAAGAGTTCTGACCATAATTTGTTCTTCTGTCTCATTTGGATGAATTTTTTGGAAGTAATTTTTTAAATTAGCTATTGAAAGTTCTTGAGAACTCTGTTCTTTTGTCTTACATTGATCATCAACTATGGCTGTCTCAATTTTGGCTTCCATATATTGAAGGTCTTCAGTGGCCATTCTAGTCCACCATTTGTAGAAGAAATTTCTTCTAAGGATAGGAATATTAGATTTATCTTGGGCTATGGTGATAGTCCATCTCCATATCCACGGGATTTGGAATTTGATAAAAAACAAACATGGACCTTGTCCAAATATTAGTTTTGAAGCATTCTTCAGAATTAAAGGGCTATGATTGCACCATGAATCATATAAGTCCATAATATTTTCTGGTAGAATTTCTAAGGAAGGACCAAACTTTATCCACCAGTTGTAAAACCAATTTGGTAAAGGTTTCTCCAGTATTTCTGGATTAATGCTAAAAAACCAAGAATGCTTATTCGTCGGGTTTTGATAGTAAAAGGCTAGAGAAAATGCCTGGATGTAATCCCAATTGTTAAAATACACATATTTTCCTTCGGCAATTTTTATTGCCTTTTCTCCATTAGGATTTAATCCCCATTCTCTGGGTGACAATACCTTATTGATATGGCATTTGCTGAAGTTTATAAAACTGTCTGGATTGTTGTTTTGGTAATGATGTGTAACTGTTACTGATTCAGTAACTATTAGTAATATTTCTAAATTTGGTCTGGTCTTGCCATAGAGACCGGGATATCCTCTTGATTCGAGGTATCTTGTTTTAATTGACCACCCATCATTGGGAGTCATGATGATGTCTTCATTTTCGATATACATTATATCTTCAGTAACAGGGTTTTCAAAATATTCTGCTACTTCTTGAGGGGGGTCATTGACTGCCGCCTCTTTGTAAGATGCTGTCTTACTTGATGAGGAAGAAGGTATATCTTCTTTCCTTTGAGGTGCAGGCAATTGCTGCATATTTCTAGTTCTGTTATAATGGACCGTAGTCCAATCCCCTATTAGAGGAATATTTGTTTCCTGGTAAGGCAGCATATTGTTGCCTCCACGACCACCACGGCCACGGCTATTGTAGCCGCGCCCTCTTCCCCTGTTGGGGGTTGTCATCTTCCCTAGGGTTCTCCCTAGGAGGACTATTATTCTCCCTGCAAAAATTCACGTGTCAAATAGTCAGCAAGAGAATTATTTTCTCCTTTAATATACTGTATATCAAATTCGAAAGCAGACAATTGTGCTTGCCAACTGGCAAAGATTTGTTTTGCCACTAAATTTTTCACATCTTTTTCGATAATTGATTTGGCAGAACTGCAATCAATTCTGAGTAAAAATTTTTGATTTAATAAATCATCTTGGAATTTTGAAATGCATTTTATAATGGAGAGCATTTCTTTTTTAATAGTCGAGTATTTCGACTGGGTTGGATTCCATTTTCCTGATGTAAATCTTACAAGATCTTTTTTTGAATTATTAGGATTCACCTGTTTTAGGATACCACCATATCCTAAATCTGAAGCATCTGTTTCAACAATCTTAAAAAATTTAGGACTTGCTAAATTTAAACAAGGTAAACATTTCACTTTGGCCTTAATTCTCTGGACAGCCTGAGAGTGTTTTTCTGTCCAAGGTCCTGGATGTTTTCTAAGCCTATTATATAAAATAGCTGTATCTTGTGATAAATTTTCGTAATAGTCTGAGATATAATTCAGACTTCCTAGAAATCTTTGTAATTATTTTTTCTCAGAAATAACATTGGGAAATTTAGAAGCAAATTCTATGCTCCTGCTGATAGGAATAATAGTTCCTTGGTCTATTTCGTGACCTAGAAATCTAACCTTTGTTTGAAAAAGTTTCATCTTTGGGGCAGAGATAACCAAACCATTATGTTTGACCAAACCTTTGAAAACCTTCAAATGTTTTATGTGTTGGTCAATATCTTTAGAAAAGATTAAAACATCATCTATGTAGACAATCATGAATTCAGAATAAGGATTAAAAATATCATTCATGATATTTTGAAACTCAGAAGGGGCGTTTTTTAAGCCAAAGGGGAGAACATTCCATTCGAAATGTCCAAAGGGTACAGTAAAAGCTGTTTTATATTTATCAGCTTCATTTATTTGGATTTGCCAATAACCTGATTTCATGTCAAATTTTGAAAAGATTAAAGCATCGTTTAATCTGTCTAAAAGATCCTTTTTATTAGGGATAGGATACCTGATCCATTTTAGCACCTTATTAAGAGGTTTATAATTAATAACTAGTCTAGGAACTCCTCGTTCCTGTTCAGCGTTTTTATTAACATAGAACGCTATGCAGCTCTTGGGTGATTTAGAATTTCTAATCAATCCCTTTTCTAAAAGGGAGTTAATCTCTTTTTTACACAGATCAAGGTATTCCTTGTTCATTTGAGCTGGCCTAGCTTTAGTAGGGATTTGACTTTCAATAAAGCCATCTTCATAGGGCAAGCATATAATATGTTCCTTTCTATTCCAGAAAGCATTAGGAAGATCATTGCAAACTTCTGCAACAAATTGTTGCTCAATAATTTTGATTTGTTTCTTAACATTATCTTTATTAAGTTGCTCACTTATATTAAGTAAGTCTACTTCTTCTTTAAGAAAGCATAATTGCTTCTCTTTATTAAGGAGAATATCTTTTACCTCGTTTAACATTCTGACATGAGGGTCAGTAATGAATTTGAAAATGATTTTTTACTATCTATAATGGTAGTAATTTCACTTTGATCAATATTTATAATAGGCATAATATTGTGCAAAGAAGGGGTGCCTAGTATAATTCTATGAGTCAAATTTTTGACTAAAATAAAAGGTGTTGGTAAACAAATATTTTGATTACAAATATAGGCATTTGAAACTTTATATTTAACTTGCAGTTTGTCGCCTCCAGCCTGTGTGAGGGCTTGAGATGTTCTCGAAAAGTATTTAGTAGGGATAATCCCTTCCTGTATACAATTTAAATCTGCTTCACTATCTATAAGGGCAACTTCATTTTTTAAAATAAATTTTTTATTAATTATCAAAGTAACTTTGACAAACCATTTTTGTGATGTCACTCTATCTAAAAGAGACAAATAATTATTATCACTAGAAGGAATTCCTTCTATTTTTTCTGGATTCTCTAATAGAGTTATCCTTTGATATAAAATATCATTATCTTTCTTAATCTGAGAAATTTCAGATTTTAAGAGATTTATTTCTCTTTTCATGTCTATTATAGAGACAAGCGTTTCTCTAATATTGGACTGTCTAAACCTAGACATCACCTCACTAATTTGATACGGTGCTTCTATGATTAAAGGAGATTCCCTTTTAACATTTTCTTTTATTAGAAAATTGATCATTTTTCTTTTCAGATTATTGTCTGAAATAGTCTCTAAAGCCTTTAAGGCTTCATCTTGTTCTGCAGTGAGAACGTTCAAGCCGTTCATGTCGACAATAGATTTCCAGTAATTTAATTCATTACATTGACAATGATTGTTGTCTGGGGAGGATGATCCAGTTGAGGACTCATAAATAGCTCCTATATCTTCATTTGAGGATTCCGTTTCTATTTAGCTGTCCAGAGAATTAAAGCCAAAGTGAAATGTTTACCTTGTTTAAATTTAGCAAGTCCTAAATTTTTTAAGATTGTTGAAACAGATGCTTCAGATTTAGGATATGGTGGTATCCTAAAACAGGTGAATCCTAATAATTCAAAAGAAGATCTTGTAAGATTTACATCTGAAAAATGGAATCCAACCCAGTCGAAATACTCGACTATTAAAAAAGAAATGCTCTCCATTATAAAATGCATTTCAAAATTGCAAGATGATTTATTAAATCAAAAAATTTTACTCAGAATTGATTGCAGTTCTGCCAAATCAATTATCGAAAAAGATGTGAAAAATTTAGTGGCAAAACAAATCTTTGCCAGTTGGCAAGCACAATTGTCTGCTTTCGAATTTGATATACAATATATTAAAGGAGAAAATAATTCTCTTGCTGACTATTTGACACGTGAATTTTTGCAGGGAGAATAATAGTCCTCCTAAGGAGAACCCTAGGGAAGATGACAACCCCCAACAGGAGAAGAGGGCGCGGCTACAATAGTCGTGGCCGTGGTGGTCGTGGAGGCAACAATATGCTGCCTTACCAGGAAACAAATATTCCTCTAATAGGGGATTGGACTACGGTCCATTATAACAGAACTAGAAATATGCAGCAATTGCCTGCACCTCAAAGGAAAGAAGATATACCTTCTTCCTCATCAAGTAAGACAACATCTTACAAAGAGGCGGCAGTCTATGACCCCCCTCAAGAAGTAGTAGAATATTTTGAAAACCCTGTTAGTACTGAAGATATAATGTATATCGAAGTTGAAGACATCATCATGACTCCCAATGATGGGTGGTCAATTAAAACAAGATACCTCGAATCAAGAGGATATCCCGGTCTCTATGGCAAGACCAGACCAAATTTAGAAATATTACTAATAGTTACTGAATCAGTAACAGTTACACATCATTACCAAAACAACAATCCAGACAGTTTTATAAACTTCAGCAAATGCCATATCAATAAGGTATTGTCACCCAGAGAATGGGGATTAAATCCTAATGGAGAAAAGGCACTAAAATTGCTGAAGGAAAATATGTGTATTTTAACTATTGGGATTACATCCAGGCATTTTCTCTAGCCTTTTACTATCAAAACCCGAAGAATAAGCATTCTTGGTTTTTTAGCATTAATCCAGAAATACTGGAGAAACCTTTACCAAATTGGTTTTACAACTGGTGGATAAAGTTTGGTCCTTCCTTAGAAATTCTACCAGAAAATATTATGGACTTATATGATTCATGGTGCAATCATAGCCCTTTAATTCTGAAGAATGCTTCAAAATTAATAATAGGAAAAGGTCCATGTTTGTTTTTTATCAAATTCCAAATCCCGTGGATATGGAGATGGACTATCACCATAGCCCAAGATAAATCCAATATTCCTATCCTTAGGAGAAATTTCTTCTACAAATGGTGGACTAGAATGGCCACTGAAGACCTTCAATATATGGAAGCCAAAATTGAGACAGCCATAGCTGATGATCAATGTAAGACAAAAGAACAGAGTTCTCAAGAACTTTCAATAGCTAATTTAAAAAATTACTTCCAAAAAATTCATCCAAATGAGACAGAAGAACAAATTATGGTCAGAACTCTTGATCATATGAAGAATCAGTTCTTTAAAACTTTTCAATTCAAAAGTGAGGCAATATCGATGAAGACCAGTTCATCGCAAAATTCAATGGACTCAGGTGCCTTTGATTGCCTAGCTGGAGAATCCCAAGCTGAGGAAGACCCTACCCCCGAAGACTTTTGGGACGCCATGATTCAATCAATGACTCAGCAAAACAAAAAAGGATAAGGACAATAAATCAATCGTCAGCCATGACGTCACAAAATCAATAATACATATCCGGCCAAAGAAAGAATCTTTCTTAGTCAAAAGAAAGCAATAATTTCTGCTTTTACTGTTTCCTTTTTAAGTTTTGTCGTTTGTCATTATGAATGTGCCTATGGGGCCCACAAAAGCGTACCCGGCATTGATAATGGTTTTTGTCGTTTTGTTTACCGGCTACCGAATGTAACAGTAGCTTTTTACCGGCTTAAATAGTAAGCCTTTACTTTCTCTATATAAGGCACATCTGCCTCAGTTGTAACATAAGCTTTGAAAATATATAAAACTTTAGTCTTTGTATTTTATGCTCTTTTCGGACAACCTCTTCTCTCCTCAATTGACGATCCTCTTCCGCCGCCTTCTTGTCCGCTTTATATATATATATATATATATATATATATATATATATATATATATATATATATATATATATAATCATACTTGTCTTTCCAGCTGATTTCATTTTAGAACTAGATGAGTCGTCGTTTATACACAAAAAGGTTTCTTATCGACTATCACGGTACCTACATTGTATATTAATATGAAATATGATGAGAAAATTTTTGATCACATGAACATAAATTAAATAATTAATTGCTTAATTATATCAATAATAAATCATCGAGTCATACTTGGTAACACCTAGGTATTTAAATGACTTTGAATTATATTCTTTCTCAGGCATTTGACGATATCTTTTTTCCTTTCTCGCTCCTTTTCCTTCATTATCATTTCTTCTGGAGTCAATCCTGTGATTGTTACACATGCATATATAAAAAATGATAATTATTATAATATATGATCTGAATTGCACAATGTTGAAGTTACTAAAACACAAACCTTTCTTGATTGACACTTTCGACGTGTCTTTATTCTAGCACGGTCTCCATCATTTCAATGGGGTCATGCGAAGGAACTTGGCTTTCTTCAAAAAAGTTGGGGACAGAAAAGCCTAGATCTTGGTTTGTATAAACTTGATTTACTTCATTAAAATTTGAAACAGAACGTATTTGATTTTCAACGACATTAGGCATCAAAAAGACATGATCTTGGGATGGATTTTGATAACCTTCAACAAAATCGGGCATAAAATGTTGGGATGAACTTCCACTCCCATGATCAACAAATTCCTTCTGCAAAGGTAACGAAAGAATGAAACCAAAATACATAGGCTAGAAAACTAGATACTAAGCTTGAAATACCGACATAAATAAATCTGAATGAAAATAGTATAAAAGCAACAAAAAAGTGACATGTTACTTATGTTGTGCATGTGTGTTATATTCTACACAGGTGTGAAGACATTTTTTCTCTCTAAATATCTACTTCCCCCGTCCCATTTTATATGTCACTTTGGGCATTTCATGCAGATTAAGAAATTTAGTTAATTTTGTGTGGGAAATAAAAATTATAAGTTACTTTGCAAAGTTATCCTTCATTAATGATATGAGAAGATATATAATAAAATATTGGAAGAAGAGAGGTTATTCAACGATAAAGGGTAATATAGGAAAACAGAAATTAAACTATTTGATGGAGAGAGCTTATGTGAGAATGTAGCTCCTTATTTTGTTAGAGCTAATGGGCATCTCAATGTGGAACAACATGCCAATGGGGCACAACAAACAAATGGAGAACAAAGTGCCAATTGGCAACAACAAGCCAATGTGGAACAAAATGCCAAGGTAGAACAACATGCCAATGTGGAACAAGGTGGTGGAGGTAATAGCAAGAAAAGGGACAAAGAAGATTCTGCTTAAAATGTGAATAATACTCCTTCTAATGCTGGTGTTGTGGTGTTGAGGTTGCTGGTGCCGAGGCTTATGGAGGTACTAACACTAAGCTTTCAGATGTTCCCTCCCAAACTACTAGTAATAAAAGGATCAAGAGGTCTTCAAATAAGCTGATGGGAAGACTTTAAAAAAGTTGTTTTCATATGCTCTCCCAAACAATATCACAAGTAATTACACCAAGAAATAAACAAAGATAAGTCAATCCAAACAAGCCCAAAGTCATCAATGGCAAAAAGAAAAACATACCAAACCCTATAATATCAATTGATGCATTTACAAATATATGAAAACTCATATCTATTTAGGCTAGTAGAAGGGTAATTCTTTGCATTAATTTATACAACCCTTTTGCACTTGCATCCAGGGATATCAGATCGAATAACACAAGAGAACAAATTAAAATGAAGGAGGACCAATAATATCAAGCCATTGATAGCTATAAAATTAACTTAATTGTATTGTCCTTACCTTTATTTAATCAAAGAAATCACAGTTCTTAGATATTTATATCAAAATTAACAGTTGAGCAAAGCACAAAAGAGAAGACGTTGAAATATATGACAACATTGACACTTTCCTTTTGATCAAGCTAGCAATGATGGTCCACAAATTGAGAAGTCTCCCTTCCTTCATGGATCTAGCATTAACAAAACAAGATAGATTAAATAGGAGAAACGAAATATAAAAGAGATGAAACAAATGACAAAAGATGCAACAGTTGATGTATCTATTTGTAACACATCCTCCTAATCAACTATATAATTCAAGTATCTGTTTACAAATCTTACATATAAATGAGCGATACCCTCTGCAAATTCGATACAATGCGAATAGAGAAATGTACATATAGAATTTCAATTTTGGGGAAACGGCGGTGTTGGTAACCCTTGATAGTATTGTCAAAGTGTCAACACAGCCATGTATTTATAAAAATTTCGCTGGATGAGGGCTCGTATTGGGTTAAGTTTTTATGATATCTATATTTACATTATTTAAATTCAGCATAAATACATTTTGTATGAAAAAATCACATAAATTTATTTATTTAATACCTTGAAAGTGAATTGTAATCTAAAAAGGTAAATAAGAATTGTTCTGATTTATAAAAAAATCGAAAAATAGAAATTTTAACCACATACGCACATACTGTGGTATATCAAAATTAATAAATTATTTAAACTTTCGTATTTAATTGTAATAAAAAAAAATTTCTCTTTTTATTTTCTTTTAAAATATGTAGTTTATCCCTTTTAGCTTAAATGGTTAGAAAAACACGAAATTATAATTTTGGTCCCCTATTTTCAAAAATTCAGAGATATGGTCCCTCTAATTTAAACTCAGACATTTAGTCCGCCAATTTTAAAAAATTCAGAACATTTAGTTTAAAGGAAGATTTTTAAGTTTTTCTGTTGAGTAGGCCCTGTGACCAAAAAACTGATGTGACACTCATTAAATGACGTGGCAACGGACTCAGCTTGCCTACATCATTTAATGAATCCACATAAGCATTTCCAAATCATATATTAATGTTATAATAATTAAAATAATAAAATGTTAAATTGAAAATCAGAATTAAAATTAAAATAACAATCTGCATAACCTTCGAACCCAGATTCATAACCTTCGAAACCCATATTCATAACTTTTGAACCCAGATTAATGAGTTCGAAGAGATTGACAGTGAAGAAGATAGATTGTGAGTTTGGTATTTGGATATAATAGGGATAATGAAGAATAGCAAGAAGAAGAAGAAGAAAGATTAGGTTTTGGGATTTGGGGATAATAGAAATAATGAAGAATCAGAAAGAAGAAGATAGATTGTGGGTTTCTTTTGATGTTGAAGAAGAACCAATGAGTTTGTGTTGTTGTTGAAGAAGATTGTGGGTTTCTGTAGAACCAAGAAGAAGAAGAAAGATTGGGGATAATGCGTTTTCGTAGAATCCAGATAACAAGTGCTGAAATAAGAAAATGTTAATGAAACTCATTTATTTTATCAAGAAAAAGGTGGAGTTGGATTCTCCTAATCGGTGTTTTAAAACCCGGCTCGGATCAGCCGGTTTAACCGACCTAACCGGGAATCGGTGGGGGTAACCGGATCGAGTTGGAAGTCGGATCGGAAATGCATGCAAATTTTCTTTAATTAAAAAGGCAGCAAAGGAAAATTGTCTGTAGGAGGATTCAAATTTTTTTAGGCATGGTGTGTAATTTTAGTAAATTAAGTTTTATAGGTTTGAAATTTATATGTCTTTAATAGTTGGGAATTTTTTAATTGGGACCGGGTCATGGTAATGTGATTCAACTGTCGACCTTTCGGTCCGATCCTTGACCAAGTGACCCGATACCTTCACTGAGTCGGTCACGTACCGGTCCGAGTTTTGAAACAGTGCTCCTAATTACTCACCTTTTTAATCGCGTCAACAAAAAGAGGAATTTAAATGAAAATCAAATGGTTACTCAAAATTTCAAACCATATATACGTACTTTTCCCATCTTTCATTGCTTCGTTGCTGTCATATAATATTCTCCCAAACAGATTCATCGCACACTCTTTTCCGGTTTTACAAAACCCATCGGGTCATCGGTTTTCACCAAATCGACCGAGTCATGGCGGCTGCTACCGAATCGCTGCATTTTCAATCCATAGTGTGGCTCGATCTCCGGTTACCGCTCCGGTTCCCTGTTCGATTGGCCCGGTCGGGCCGGTTTTTAAAAAACTGCACAGAAACTCACAAATAATATGTGAAGTAGTATAATAAACATGAAAAGATTTTGGTATGCAAATAAAAACTATAGATTGACAATCTATGATTATAGTCAATTAGAATTTAACATAATGTTTGGAATCTCATTAATATTCAAAATGTATACGTACATTACTAGTGCGTATGACCCGTGCGATGCACGGGTATACATCTCCTTGTTGAAAAAACTTAAAAAATTAGAGGTAATATATAACTATATTTTATTTAAACAATTTTATATCAATCAAATAAATAAAATTTAAGGAATATATAGTTTATATATCTTTGTGGATATACATGTTATAGTAGTATTTCCAGAAAAATGCAAATGAATAATTACTTGGTAAAGTAAAATATGTGATTTCATAGTTTAGACAATAATAATATTCAATTTTAGATATTATGTGCAATTTAAAAGTATATCACAGAAGAATTTAAACTTCACTTATCTAATGCATTTCCAATATGAGATGTATGTTTAGAGCTATCTATTTTAGTAGTTTAGTAAAATAAATAGTAATATATGCTTCCAAGTTGAAAATCACATTTAATCCTAAGCATTTTATTTTTTATAACTAATTTATTATACATAAATATATAGATATTTTTTAGATTATTATTAATAAAAATATTTTTTTGATACAAATGAAAATAATTAATAATAATAAAAATATATGCTAAGTACTACATGTTACTAAATTACTGAATACTAATTGTTCGTAACTAAAGGATATATGCTAAGTATAATAACCGTTTGAAACATTAAAATTACTTAAGACCAATTTCTATGGGTAAAATACAGTATTCACTTTCCCAATTTGATAAACGCTTATACACACGCCACGGATAACGGCGAAAAATGAAGGCAGCGAATATCAAGCACCACCTTCACATTGTGGATTGCATTTTGTGCTATCTCGCACTGCCACTCCATCCGACTTCACGCTGACCACACGTACACGACCGGTCGGAGACCTCGCGACTTTGATTTCGTCTTCCATGACTGCCGCATGAGTAAACAACACTATCAGATCTTTTTCGTAGCTTCACTCTGCAAACTCTACATTATGAGTGGTGTTTTGTCGCTTAGTGATTCCATTTTGAGAAGCTTCTAACGATTTTTTCGTGAACGGCGTTGAGATTATAAAGGGAATGGCGGTAGAGTTAACGGAGAGAGATTTAATTTCGCTTGTTTATGGAAATCAGAACGGTTTGTGTCGAATTGGGAATCAGATTGGGTTTCTTGTAGAGAGAATTGTTTTTGAAGGTTGTGATTATGATGATAATGATAACGAAATTGATGGGTTAACATTACCATGGTCACTCTCAAAGTGGGAAACGAAGCAAGAGGGTTTTGCTGTGAAGGCCAATGTTTCAAAGTATGAGGGAGTTGTTGGGAGAGCAAAATTTCTTTTAGTTAGGTGCAGAGAAATATTGCTCAATGATGATCCCTTATCTTGCATTTTGCGTTCTGTTTCGGATTCACATTGTGGATTGCAACGAATATCAAGCACCACCTTCGCAAGTTTGATTGCGACTGCGGTGACATCTCTGAAATAACAATCAATACTGGATTTATCTCTTGATACGATCCCTTATCTTGCATCTTGCATTCTTCCGCTTCAACCTCATATAATATGCTTAATTCATTTAATACATTAGAAGTAACAATCATAATACATTAAAAGTAACAATAAAAAAAAACAATCATAAATTGAGAAGCTGCTCTTTAAATCCTTTTGGTCTATAGAGTCCTACTTCAATTATGCATAGGACAAAGAGCTCTTCATTAGTTATTCGCTACACGGCTACACCCATTTAACCAACTTGTGTGAGCCTGGTTACTCTTTATTGTGCATTGCCTTTGTTGATTCTGCTTTGTGCACGTGGTTAAGTAGCAGGTTTTTCATTGTTGTAATTGGTTCCTATTAGAGTTGAAAACAATAAACTATAAAAAGATAGTAAAAATATCTGAGTTAAAGAACAACCCCCTCCTTCATAATTGTCATATCAGTTACAAATATACATTGCAATATAAGCAAAATCTATATTTTTTTGACACGATATAAGCAAACTCTATCAAATATCATATAATTTTATGATTTTTTAACGAAGCACATAAAAATCAAATATCATAAAGCCAAAACTGATTAAAGAGTTGGCACATAAAAGAGCAAGATAAAAGAGACATGCTAAAAAACAACTGTAAAAGGTAAAGCATTGAGGGAAAGAAAACCAAGGAAGCCAAACCTATTATTATAAACAATATAAACCAAACTAATCTGAACAATGAGATAAATAAGGCATGAATAATTTCTGGACTACGAAGATAATTTGCTTAATATAAAGTCTAGTAAAGGTAGATGGACTATGAGTCATTATCATAGCAAGCTACCAAATTTTAAACTCCTCGATAAGGTTACCTGCATTACAAATCTTCTCATCAGTTGGCTTGGTTGAATTTTCTGCAAAAGAATTTATCAATCACATTAGTAGACCAACCAAATAATTTCGTTATAAATGGTAATAAAATTGATGGTGAAAAATACATGAATACATGCGGACCAATCACATTACTGGGGTGTCAAAGACAAAGTTGATGATGAAAAATACATGAATACAATCTCTATCTCTTTCATGAGTTTGCTTACTATTTATTCAAGCTTACAAAGCTAGTTTCTTGATTGGACATGAACCAAGCCAACAATGACATTATCACGTATTAAGCATACAATATGTAAGAAACTGATGGGAGCAAAGTCCAATAGTAACACCTGAAGCAAGCCATAACATTAATATATGTGTGTGTAATTGAAAAGTTGAGTTGTATAAAATGTAATTCCAACATGGGTGATTGAGAAGTTGAATTATTTTTTTAAGTTCCATTCTATGTACTTGATTAGCATCGTCATGAAACCAGGAATACCGGATTTAGAGATTTTGCTCTTTTAAAAAATTATTCCTTGATGAACTGCACATGTAACGACCAATTAAGCAGCTGAAAGCAAAGTATCCTTCACCTCTCTACAAAATTTATCTTGTTAGAAGAGCATCCACATCATTCTTAAGATCAAGGAATTCACAAAGAGCTAGACCAATATCTGGAGATAACTCCTGGAATTGGAACATATATGCCACTAAACAAATAATTTCAATAATTTCAATACTTCTTTTCACTTGAGGCATCGATGCAAGGTCACTAAACAAATAATTTGAATCAATAATTTAGAGGAGGAATTAGTGGAATATATGTTGCAGGGTATTAATTGACAGTAATGGTGTTCCGTGTTTAGGAGGGTTAGTCGTATATCATGTGGCTGAATGTAATTAGTGGCAATAATAAAATTACCATGTATATAATGTTGTTAATGAGGAACATTTAATTTTCGTTTTTAATGGTTTGTTTTAAATTTTTTTATTTCTGAAATCCAGTAATTACATGGCAATGTTATTAGTCCCATTAGGATTAAATTGATTAGGTGGACCAATAAGATTGAAGGTTATAATTGTTTCCTTTCTAAGAATATTCGTAATTGTATTATATATAGAATAGATATAGATATAGATATAGATTAGGCAATGGATAGGTAAAGGTATAGTCGTTACCCATTTGAGTATAGGACATGGGTATGGATGGTAGACTCATCAACCAATTTATAGGAAATGGGGACTGCAACAATTGCTCCATTAAAAATTAATAGAATTTCATGGGGATTTTGCTGAAGCTGAAACATTACATAAACAAAGCAAATGAATTACTTATTGCGAGGACATTAGATAAATAAATATATAAATTATTTTTATTTTAAATATTATAATTGGTTATAAATGTGTCAGAAAAAAATTATTTGGTTATAAATTTACCTTTATACCTTTATAGCTATCCATTTAGTAAAACTGGTTGAGAAGGAAAAGCACTGAGCTTAGATCTCATACTCAATCCTCGATGAGTTGTTAAAGCACTTAGCAAGAAAACATATAACTTCATTGATTGAAATACTAACATAGTTTGAATTGTCACATATGCGAGGGATCTAAATACATATCTATTGTATATATTCATTTTCTTGGAAAATAGAAGGAATGAAGCCTCGTTAAAATCTTTATATGTAAAAAAAATATCAAGAAGGAAAAAAAGTATTTCCCCCTAATTTTATTTTTAAAAAAGAAATAGGACAGATGAGAGCCCAAGGGGGACTAAACCAATACCCTTGGCAAGAAAAGAAATTAAAATCAAACAAATAATAGGGACTTCGTAACTTGTTATGTCGAAAGACCCCTAATACAATCAATCCTAGAGAAAAATTAAAGGACCAATTAATACTCTCATGGACAAGTGTTCCTTGAGTATCAGTAACCATAGGAGCAACATCATCATCTAACACTTCCCTCAAAACTTTCCTAATCTTCTCATATCAGATGCATCCACAAGGTTAGAAGTAGCACCATACTCCGATGCATTTAGTGAATCTTGCCTCGTAGAGGGTGGCTGAGTGGATGATGATTCAATAAAATCACTCCAACAGTGATTAGCAATATTCATATTCTTGATTATGTTGGCGTTAGAGTGAACAACAAGATATTGTTTGTCCAATCTTTGTGTTCGCCCAATTAATAAGGTAAGGAATCAAAGTAGGGTATTGTATCTAGATCAACATCGATAGTCAACAATACTCAATAGTACATGCAAATTTATGGAATAAGAAAATCACAAATATTTCACAATGCACTGCTTATGTACTACATATATATATATATATATATATATATATATGAATGATAAATTAAATGACTTTAAGCAGGTTGACAGGTGACCATTAGCTCCCAATTAAGAACCGTCACTTGCTTTAGAACATCACGAACTATAATTGGTTCACCATTAATCCAATGCTTTTGAAAGTGAGGTAGCCCACTTTTAGAAGGTCACTTGACACTAGACAGTATATATTATTGCCATTCGTTCCATCTCTAAAGGCAGCTCTTTTCATAGATTCACAACTTGGTGCAAATATGGAAGATATCTTGGGGGACCTATGTCCAAGAATGAGAAATAGTTATATTTTTTAAGTTTATGATCCCAAAAAAATGAACAAATACATAAACCTTTGAAAGGTTACTTAGATTTGATCTCCCTTACCATTGCATGATGCACCGTAAACCGTACATTTTCAGACATTTTGTACGAGGTACAAATGATGTCCTTTCCCTCTTCAAGCATTGATGGCATATTCTAATTAATACAATCTTCATAGCTACTATAGGGAAAAAACGAAATAAATTGTTAATAATTGTAAACATCCCAATATTATGTATATTACATTCGAATTATATCAATAGAGTATTCACCTTTATGATCATGTCTAGAAAAAAATCTTCACACAATTGTATCTGTGTATCAAATTCATTACTTCATAATTCCACAATAGTGATATATGTAAAACCACTTAATTTCAAAACGTCATTTATGCAGATTAAGAGTGAGTGAATTCAAACCATCTTCCTCAAATAAAATAAATGAACAAATTAAAATAAAGGAGGAGAACCAATATCATTAAGGCATTGAAAGTTATAAAATAAACTCCATTTTATCTGTATTTTATTACCTTAATTTATTCAAGGAAATCACCATTGTTGGGGATTCATATCAAGATTAACAATAGATCAAAGCACATAAGAGAAGACATTGAAATATATGAAAACATTGATGATTTCCTTTTGATCATGTGGCTGAATGTAATTAGTGGCAATAATAAAATTACCATGTATATAATGTTGTTAATGAGGAACATTTAATTTTCGTTTTTAATGGTTTGTTTTAAATTTTTTTATTTCTGAAATCCAGTAATTACATGGCAATGATATTAGTCCCATTAGGATTAAATTGATTAGGTGGACCAATAAGATTGAAGGTTATAATTGTTTCCTTTCCAAGAATATTCGTAATTGTATTATATATAGAATAGATATAGATATAGATATAGATATAGATATAGATTAGGCAATGGATAGGTAAAGGTATAGTCGTTACCCATTTGAGTATAGGACATGGGTATGGATGGTAGACTCATCAACCAATTTATAGGAAATGGGGACTGCAACAATTGCTCCATTAAAAATTAATAGAATTTCATGGGGATTTTGCTGAAGCTGAAACATTACATAAACAAAGCAAATGAATTACTTATTGCGAGGACATTAGATAAATAAATATATAAATTATTTTTATTTTAAATATTTTAATTGGTTATAAATGTGTCAGAAAAAAATTATTTGGTTATAAATTTACCTTTATACCTTTATAGCTATCCATTTAGTAAAACTGGTTGAGAAGGAAAAGCACTGAGCTTAGATCTCATACTCAACCCTCGATGAGTTGTTAAAGCACTTAGCAAGAAAACATATAACTTCATTGATTGAAATACTAACATAGTTTGAATTGTCACATATGCGAGGGATCTAAATACATATCTATTGTATATATTCATTTTCTTGGAAAATAGAAGGAATGAAGCCTCGTTAAAATCTTTATATGTAAAAAAAATATCAAGAAGGAAAAAAAGTATTTCCCCCTAATTTTATTTTTAAAAAAGAAATAGGACAGATGAGAGCCCAAGGGGGACTAAACCAATACCCTTGGCAAGAAAAGAAATTAAAATCAAACAAATAATAGGGACTTCGTAACTTGTTATGTCGAAAGACCCCTAATACAATCAATCCTAGAGAAAAATTAAAGGACCAATTAATACTCTCATGGACAAGTGTTCCTTGAGTATCAGTAACCATAGGAGCAACATCATCATCTAACACTTCCCTCAAAACTTTCCTAATCTTCTCATATCAGATGCATCCACAAGGTTAGAAGTAGCACCATACTCCGATGCATTTAGTGAATCTTGCCTCGTAGAGGGTGGCTGAGTGGATGATGATTCAATAAAATCACTCCAACAGTGATTAGCAATATTCATATTCTTGATTATGTTGGCGTTAGAGTGAACAACAAGATATTGTTTGTCCAATCTTTGTGTTCGCCCAATTAATAAGGTAAGGAATCAAAGTAGGGTATTGTATCTAGATCAACATCGATAGTCAACAATACTCAATAGTACATGCAAATTTATGGAATAAGAAAATCACAAATATTTCACAATGCACTGCTTATGTACTACATATATATATATATATATATATATATATATGAATGATAAATTAAATGACTTTAAGCAGGTTGACAGGTGACCATTAGCTCCCAATTAAGAACCGTCACTTGCTTTAGAACATCACGAACTATAATTGGTTCACCATTAATCCAATGCTTTTGAAAGTGAGGTAGCCCACTTTTAGAAGGTCACTTGACACTAGACAGTATATATTATTGCCATTCGTTCCATCTCTAAAGGCAGCTCTTTTCATAGATTCACAACTTGGTGCAAATATGGAAGATATCTTGGGGGACCTATGTCCAAGAATGAGAAATAGTTATATTTTTTAAGTTTATGATCCCAAAAAAATGAACAAATACATAAACCTTTGAAAGGTTACTTAGATTTGATCTCCCTTACCATTGCATGATGCACCGTAAACCGTACATTTTCAGACATTTTGTACGAGGTACAAATGATGTCCTTTCCCTCTTCAAGCATTGATGGCATATTCTAATTAATACAATCTTCATAGCTACTATAGGGAAAAAACGAAATAAATTGTTAATAATTGTAAACATCCCAATATTATGTATATTACATTCGAATTATATCAATAGAGTATTCACCTTTATGATCATGTCTAGAAAAAAATCTTCACACAATTGTATCTGTGTATCAAATTCATTACTTCATAATTCCACAATAGTGATATATGTAAAACCACTTAATTTCAAAACGTCATTTATGCAGATTAAGAGTGAGTGAATTCAAACCATCTTCCTCAAATAAAATAAATGAACAAATTAAAATAAAGGAGGAGAACCAATATCATTAAGGCATTGAAAGTTATAAAATAAACTCCATTTTATCTGTATTTTATTACCTTAATTTATTCAAGGAAATCACCATTGTTGGGGATTCATATCAAGATTAACAATAGATCAAAGCACATAAGAGAAGACATTGAAATATATGAAAACATTGATGATTTCCTTTTGATCATGTGGCTGAATGTAATTAGTGGCAATAATAAAATTACCATGTATATAATGTTGTTAATGAGGAACATTTAATTTTCGTTTTTAATGGTTTGTTTTAAATTTTTTTATTTCTGAAATCCAGTAATTACATGGCAATGATATTAGTCCCATTAGGATTAAATTGATTAGGTGGACCAATAAGATTGAAGGTTATAATTGTTTCCTTTCCAAGAATATTCGTAATTGTATTATATATAGAATAGATATAGATATAGATATAGATATAGATATAGATTAGGCAATGGATAGGTAAAGGTATAGTCGTTACCCATTTGAGTATAGGACATGGGTATGGATGGTAGACTCATCAACCAATTTATAGGAAATGGGGACTGCAACAATTGCTCCATTAAAAATTAATAGAATTTCATGGGGATTTTGCTGAAGCTGAAACATTACATAAACAAAGCAAATGAATTACTTATTGCGAGGACATTAGATAAATAAATATATAAATTATTTTTATTTTAAATATTTTAATTGGTTATAAATGTGTCAGAAAAAAATTATTTGGTTATAAATTTACCTTTATACCTTTATAGCTATCCATTTAGTAAAACTGGTTGAGAAGGAAAAGCACTGAGCTTAGATCTCATACTCAACCCTCGATGAGTTGTTAAAGCACTTAGCAAGAAAACATATAACTTCATTGATTGAAATACTAACATAGTTTGAATTGTCACATATGCGAGGGATCTAAATACATATCTATTGTATATATTCATTTTCTTGGAAAATAGAAGGAATGAAGCCTCGTTAAAATCTTTATATGTAAAAAAAATATCAAGAAGGAAAAAAAGTATTTCCCCCTAATTTTATTTTTAAAAAAGAAATAGGACAGATGAGAGCCCAAGGGGGACTAAACCAATACCCTTGGCAAGAAAAGAAATTAAAATCAAACAAATAATAGGGACTTCGTAACTTGTTATGTCGAAAGACCCCTAATACAATCAATCCTAGAGAAAAATTAAAGGACCAATTAATACTCTCATGGACAAGTGTTCCTTGAGTATCAGTAACCATAGGAGCAACATCATCATCTAACACTTCCCTCAAAACTTTCCTAATCTTCTCATATCAGATGCATCCACAAGGTTAGAAGTAGCACCATACTCCGATGCATTTAGTGAATCTTGCCTCGTAGAGGGTGGCTGAGTGGATGATGATTCAATAAAATCACTCCAACAGTGATTAGCAATATTCATATTCTTGATTATGTTGGCGTTAGAGTGAACAACAAGATATTGTTTGTCCAATCTTTGTGTTCGCCCAATTAATAAGGTAAGGAATCAAAGTAGGGTATTGTATCTAGATCAACATCGATAGTCAACAATACTCAATAGTACATGCAAATTTATGGAATAAGAAAATCACAAATATTTCACAATGCACTGCTTATGTACTACATATATATATATATATATATATATATATATATATATATGAATGATAAATTAAATGACTTTAAGCAGGTTGACAGGTGACCATTAGCTCCCAATTAAGAACCGTCACTTGCTTTAGAACATCACGAACTATAATTGGTTCACCATTAATCCAATGCTTTTGAAAGTGAGGTAGCCCACTTTTAGAAGGTCACTTGACACTAGACAGTATATATTATTGCCATTCGTTCCATCTCTAAAGGCAGCTCTTTTCATAGATTCACAACTTGGTGCAAATATGGAAGATATCTTGGGGGACCTATGTCCAAGAATGAGAAATAGTTATATTTTTTAAGTTTATGATCCCAAAAAAATGAACAAATACATAAACCTTTGAAAGGTTACTTAGATTTGATCTCCCTTACCATTGCATGATGCACCGTAAACCGTACATTTTCAGACATTTTGTACGAGGTACAAATGATGTCCTTTCCCTCTTCAAGCATTGATGGCATATTCTAATTAATACAATCTTCATAGCTACTATAGGGAAAAAACGAAATAAATTGTTAATAATTGTAAACCTCCCAATATTATGTATATTACATTCGAATTATATCAATAGAGTATTCACCTTTATGATCATGTCTAGAAAAAAATCTTCACACAATTGTATCTGTGTATCAAATTCATTACTTCATAATTCCACAATAGTGATATATGTAAAACCACTTAATTTCAAAACGTCATTTATGCAGATTAAGAGTGAGTGATTTCAAACCATCTTCCTCAAATAAAATAAATGAACAAATTAAAATAAAGGAGGAGAACCAATATCATTAAGGCATTGAAAGTTATAAAATAAACTCCATTTTATCTGTATTTTATTACCTTAATTTATTCAAGGAAATCACCATTGTTGGGGATTCATATCAAGATTAACAATAGATCAAAGCACATAAGAGAAGACATTGAAATATATGAAAACATTGATGATTTCCTTTTGATCAAGCCAATGATGATTTCCCCCTTCATGGATCTAGCGAGATCAAACAAATATATATATATATATATATATATATATATATATATATATATATATAATAGGTACGAAACGAAAACAAGATGAAATACATTGCAAAAGAAGCAGCAGTTGATGTACCAATTCCTAACACATCCTCATAATCAATTCAATTATTTGTGCGTGTGTTTACAAATCTTATATATAAACTAGTGATAAATACATAGTGAAAGGAAATTTTTGCTACACTCAGTAAATTTGATATAACGCCGACATAGTAAGGTACAAAGAACCTTACGGTTTTGGGGAAATGGAGGCCACCCTTGATGTATTGTCAAAGTGATGAACACAGTCACATATTTATAAAGAGTTCATAAGAGGACAGTCATGTTAGGATAACTTCTTACAATATCTAAATTTATATCATTTGAATGGAAAATGTTATTTCACATAGAAGAGAATTCGGGAGGGCCAGGCGTATGACGTGGAGAAAATATGGCCACTGACTTTCTCCTGATAAACGCTAAATATAGCAACATTGGTTCAATTTGATCGATTCTCTTTAATCTTAATCGAGATGTGATTTCCATTAAGAATGAAGTATCAATCAAGTCTCTCTTTAAAATGAAGACACGTGATAGAGTTGGGGGCTTTCTATACAGGGAGGCACATACCATAGAAGCTCTGCAACATTGAAATCAATGAAACTTTACCTATTTTGTAATAACCAATTCCTATCAAAATCTCTAGTTCTATGATTTTGAATGAAGAAAATATGTTAGGTTCCATCCTACATGAAAAATATCTCAAACACATTATGTTCAATATTAAGTATAGATTGGCTCTTTATTTTTAAGATCGTAAATGGAACTTCTAATTTCAGGACGTCAAATTTGACGGCAAATGCAGCATAACCTTCTACCTAAGGGATTCACTAATGACGAAAAAAGAAATAAATTCTAAACCATGACCACACAAGGTTTGATATGTTGCAAACATTTAAAGGCTTGCAACTCCAAAAACATTTTCTAAGAGAGGTAGGTTACCGTAGAATACACCATCATGGTAATTCTTATATTGAAAAACTTTATATTTGGGAATAGAAATGGAGGGCAACAAATTATGATAAACTTGACTTGCATGAATAATTAAGTTCATGATCACTTGATGAGAGCTAACAGGAATACATGCGGGCTTTACATACCCATTTTATGGAGGAAGATGAAAGCATGTCAGATTTCTAACTTCACCGCAATTAGCCACACCTTATTCAATAGCCCACTGTCAATAGATTTTCAGATATTTCCAGTTATACCAAAGGTAACGAAAGAATGAAACCAAAATACTTTGGCTAGAAAACTAGACACTAACATGAAATACCAAGATAAATCAATCTGAATGAAAATAGTATAAAAACAACTAAAAAGTGAGATGTTCAAGTTTTGCATGTGTGTTATATTCTATCTAGGGGTGTGTAAACATGGTTTATTCAATCTAAATATCTACTCCTTTCGTCCCATATTATATGTCATTTTGGCCATTTCCTGCAAATTAAACTTCATTAATATTGTAAAACATCAAGTAATATGTGACAATTTTTTTTGGGCTAAAACGTCATGTAATATAGGACTGAGGGAGTATTATTCAAAGTAACTAATTCCAAATTAGCTAATTTAATCAAGAAAAAGGAAGAAAAGTTGTGACAAAAAAATTAACATACATAGCTAGCCTTTGTTTAGTTTAGTTTACCTCCAAAATCATCTAGAGATGGAGGAGACAAAATTTGTCTCCCACAACTCATTATTCATCTGATATTGGAACTCTTGTACCACTTAAAAGTGAGTTGGTGATGAATATGGTGGAATTGAAGTATAGCTCATCATGCCATGTTGATTGTCCCATTCTTGTGGTTCTGTTGGCACAAAAGCATAACTTGAACAATTTTCTGAAGCAACCATTGGATTCAGCACAGTCTTGAGTCTTGTTGCATATTATGTCCTCGAGTAGTTCTGTTGAAGGCCCCTCATGAGCACTTGAAGTCATGTAAGCATTGGAATTGTTGACAAAGTCTTGGAAACAAAATATTTGTTCAGAAATAAGATTAAAAGCACAAATGGTTATACATGACAAATTCCTATCCGAATTTCTAGGGACCATAAAACAAGCCCAATAGATAAATAGAGTAAATAAAAGAGCATTTTTGCACTACTATAAAAGTAAAAAATACTTAAGAAATTGAAAGGAAAGATAGTTACCTGGATCAAACTATTAGCACTTCTCTGAAATTCAAGAATATAAAAATGTTGCCCAAAATTTTTAATAATAAAAGAATCATTTGGTTCCAACTTTATTAAATACTATTAGATATTAGATAATACTTACATAAATTTAAAAGGATATGCAATTGAAATTTAAGAGAAATTCAAATTCATCAACCAAACCAACATATGAACTTATAAGGATTTCCGATTCACAAGTTAAATCAATCATGCAAGGAATTTTACACATAAAGCTTATGAGATATATATCGTACTTGTCTATCTTATTAGAATGCCCCCTCCTTCTAGAATGCCCCTGTGAAATACATGACAAAAATCATTAAATAAGGAACAAACACAATAAATAAAAATATACATATGAATACCATAGACATAAAAAACATAAGAATCATATGTACACTAACTTGGACAATCAAGAGAAAATATTTAGTCAAAAGATAAAACACTACAGGAAAAACAATATATTTAAAATATAATAGGGGTAAAAAGGATAGTTATCTAATTAAGAGTCTTTTTTCCATTGTATAACTCCTAAATCTGGGGAGGAAAAATTAGAGATGAGTGATATTGACTACATAAAAATTTAGTTGCATGTACCTAAAAATTTCTATTTTTCTTAGCTTACTTTTTGCGCCAAGGTGTATGTAAAATAATTCAATTAAAATAGATAAATGAATAGACCGACAACGATGAGGAACGGGGAGCTTGATAGAGGCTTAGAGGGAAAAGAAGGATTATTTGTACGTGCGTGAGACACTGAGAGAGGGAAGAGGGAAGGTCGCAAAAGAACAGTAGTGAAGCATAAATACAATTAAAATAGATAAATATAAATTAATAATTACTTATAAACAAAATTAAATGACTAAAAAAATATTTTTGATTTGACATTGAGACTCAATTGAAATGGTTTATAAAAAGATAATTTTAATTTAAGGTTGTTTTAATTTTAAAATGCTAAATATATTTTTGTTTGAAACTATCAACCATTGATTCATAATTTTTAATTCTAATATAAGAAATGTGAAAAACAATTATTATATAATATTTAAAATAAGTAGATATAAGAATTATTATATGGTTGAAATGTATATATATTAACTTTCTTATCAATGATATAAAGTAAAACTATAGCGTAGCAAAATCTAGTTACATCCTCTAGGATTCAAGATTGATTCTTGACAAATGTGTTTTAATAAGTTTTTGTGTATTTTATTTTTTATTTGTGATTGTAAAAAAGCAAACAGAAAAGTCCCGACAAGGATTCGAACACGAGAACAATAGCTGGATGAATAAAAAATCAGCCAATACGACGCACAATTTCATGGTTGACATATTTGCAAACATTATGTATATATTTAGTAGCTAACATGGGTACTATATTAATTTCACATGAATTTTTTTGGGCGGGTTGTGGCTCTGGTCACCCCAGAGGAAGATCCGCCACTGGTTGGCCTCATGTTGTTTGTCTTCATAGCTATTAGTACATCTGATGCATTTTCCACATGATTACGAAAGGTTTAATGAAAAAAGGATGGTTTTTTCTTTGACGAGATGAGGAAAAAAAAAGCATAGTTATTAAAAGTGACCGGTGACCTGGTGATCGACCCGGTTAGGTTCTTCGGTCAACGGATGGATATTTGTGTCACTGGTCTGCCAGCATGATCTGTGACATTACTAAAAGATATTAAAAATAGACATGATATGTATAAACTCATACATCCCAAAGCTATGAATTTTTTTACCATACTTTAAAAATATTTTTAAAAAACTCAAATAATATTAACATAACAAACTAACTCATTCTTCAAATTCAAATTCATTATCATAACATAAGTACCCAACAACCATTAAACATCAATGGTCTCTCTTGTGACTCCTTATCTAGCCCTAAAGCCACTTCAGGAGATTCTATCTAGTCAGGTGTGCCGTTGATGTGTAGGTGTGAGTTGTTGTGATCCCTAACACCACTTCAGAATCTGTATCGGCCTGCTTCGGTCTTGTCCTTGATTCTTTGGTGGGTGCAAGGGGAGTTTTGATATCCTCCTGAGTTGCTTCATTTTTAGATGGATTTCCAAAGGAAGATATAAGGCAAAATTCAAGGATTCTGCTCAATTATAATTTTGTACTGTAGAACTTTCTTGTGTTCTCTCTTTATTTTTGTAGTCGTTTGTCAAGCACTTTGTCACGACTTTTCTTTTGTTTTGTAGTTTAGTGTTCTGGTGTTCTCTATCTGTTGGTGTAGATCTATAGAAGAACTATCAAAGCTATGTAGCTTTGAATTTTGGTGTGCCTCTTTCCATTTAGCATTTATCATATGATTGGGCGTCTTCTCAAACTTTTCATAGAATGCGGGTCGAGTGTGAACCAATGATGCTGAACTAAATGTCCTTATAATGAAATTCTTTGACTTTTGTAAAAAAACAATGGTCTCACAAATATTCATTAATATTCTAATTAATAATTAATAAATAAATAAAATATTTTTCGAAACAATATATATATATATATATATATATATATATATATAATAACTATGAAATTTGATACAATTTTTTTTTTAAATCGGGGATGGGGGATTTTTATTAATCAAAGTGGCACTAATGGTCATTTTACAACTGTCCCTGAAAGGATTTGAACTCGACACCTTGAGATTACAAGGCTAAGCTCTGACCACTGAACTAGCACCTTAAGTAAATTTATACAAAATATTAGATGTTAAATAATTAGAATATAAACGTAATATCACACACACAGAGAAAAAAGAGTGAAGAACTATTAACATGTGGTAACAATCCATCCTAGAGACAAATCTAAGGCAAATTAAAAGACCAATTTTAGATAGACAGATCAAAAAGAGACCGAACTTTCCCTAGAACGGGTATTATAGCCAACAATTTTCTGGGCCAACTTCTTGTATTGCTGAAATTTCTTCTTTTAAGTCTTGGACACAACCGATTCAAAACTAATATCCTGCACAACTGTCTCTTGGGTATCAATAGCCATAGGATCATCATCATCTAACAGATCCCCCAAAACTTGTGTTTATCCAATTTAGCAAGTAAGGAATCTAAGTAGGATATTATTTCTAGATAAACATTGACTGCCAAAAAATATCCAATGGTAGCTACAAAGTTATGGAGTAAGAAAATCACAAATATCTCACAACACACTGCTTATGTCCTATAAATATATGATAAATTAAAGGCTTAAATATGTATTCTGCCCCTGCAAATATCACCATAATTCAGTTATACCTCTGTAAAAATAAAAACTTTAAAGTTACCCTTGCAAATATAAATCGCTTACGGTTATGCCCCTCGGTCAGCTTCCCATCCAAAAAAATAATTTACATAAGGTTTAAATATATGTTCTGCCCCTGCAAACATCACCATAATCCAGTTATGCCCCTGCAAATATCAGCAAAATAGAAAAATTAAAGATTTTGACGGGGCATAACTGGATTATAGTGATATTTGCAGGGGCATAACTGGATTATGGTGATATTTGCAGGGGTAAAACATATATTTAAACCTTATTTAAATTAATTTTTTGATGAGAAACTGACCGAGGGGCATAACCGCAAGCGATTTATATTTGCAAGGGTAATTTTAAAGTTTTTATTTTTACAGGGGTATAACTGGATTATGGTGATATTTGCAGGGGCAAAACATATATTTAAGCCTAAATTAAATTACTCACGTTAGGTTCTCAGGTGACCATCAGCTCCCAACTAAGACCCTTCCCTTGCTTTAGACATCAAGAACTATAATTGGTTCACCATTATTCCAATGCTTTTGGAAGTGAGATAGCCCAAGTTTTATAAGGTCACTTGACACACTGGACAGTATATATTATTATCATTTGTGTCATCTCTGAAGCAGCTTTTTTCATAGATTCACAACTTGTTGCAAATATGGAAGACATATTCGGGTACCTGTGTGCAAAAATGAGAAATAGTTATGTTTTTGAAAGTTTATGATCCCATAAACATGAACGGATACATAAACCTTTGAAAGGTTACTTAGATTTGATCTCCCTTACCATTGCTTGATGCACTGTAAACAATACATTTGCAGACATTTTGTACAAGGTATAAATGTTGTTCTTTCTGTCTTCAAGCATTGATGACATATTTCTAAGTAATACAATCTTCATAGCTACTTCAGGAAGAAAAAAAGGAAACAAATTGCTAGTAATTGAACATCCCAATATTATGTATAATAGATTATAATTATATCAACAGAGTATCCACTTTTATGATCATGTTCAGAAAAACAAACATTCACACAATTGTATCTGTGTATCAAATTCATAACTTCATCATAATTCCACAATAGTGATTTATGTAAAACCACTTAAAATTTCAAAACATCAGCTTAAGAGTGAGTGATTTCAAACCAACACATCCTGCAATAAAATAAGAGAATAAATTATTATAAAGGAGGAGAACAAATTATAATAAGTCACTGAAAGTTATAAAATAAACTCCATTTAATATGTATTGTATACCTTAATTTAATCAAGGAAATCACAGTTGCTAGAGATTCGTGTCAGAATTGTCAATAGATCAAAGCACAGAAAAGAAGACGTTGAAATATATGACAAAATTGATAAATTCCTTTTGATCAAGCGAGTAATAATAGTCCATAGATTTAGTATTGGTTCCCCATTTCGTGGATCTACCAAGAACAAAACAAGATAGATTAAATAAAGAAACGAAACAAAAAAAAAATGAAATAAATGACAAAAGATGCAGCAGTTGATGTACCATTTTTAGAGAAACGACGACCACTCATGATAGTATTGTCAAAGTTATGAACATAACCATGTAGTTATAAGGAGATCGCAAGATGAGGGCTCGTGTTAGGTTAACGTTTTACAATATCTAAATTTATATTATTCGAATTAAAGATAAATATAATTTTTATAAAAAATCACCTAAAATTATTTATTTATTTATTTATTTATTTATTTCATGTCTTTAAAGTGTATTATATTTTAAGAAGGTATGAAAAATTGTACTCATATATAGAAAAATTGAAATTATAACCATATACACACATATATGTATTAAAACTAATAAATCATTTAAATTTAATTTTTTTTTCACATTATATGCATCTCTTCTATTTGTAGTGTTTCTTTTGCAACTCTTGTCTACGCTCCTGTTCTGATAATATGACACAATCTGTATCTATGGTTGAATTGGAAAACTTAGAAGACGCTAACCATTTAGGAAATTGCATTGCTGGAATTTGGTGATATAATTTAATGGCAGTGGTACACCTTTTTCTTAAATACATTTATAGGACAATCCTTTGAGAAATAAAAAGTATTACATGATATTATCTATTAAAAGCGAGAGACAAAAATTATCAAATATATTCATCAAAACATCTAAAAATTTCTCTTCTATATCTCTCCTCTTCTCTTTCTTTCTTTCTTTCTTTCTTTCTTTCTTTCAACATCGAAGAAGAAAAACTATCTAAGAAATAAAAATTCTAGATTTATGCTATAATTGAGCCATTAGGGAGTAAAAATGTTGCAAAGTTTATATGCGTACGTCACTATATCTTGCAATGAGATTAGCATATTTATTATTATAAGACTATATTAGCATTTTAGATAATAAGGATAAAACATAACTAATTGCCAACTGCTATTTATTATAATTTGATAACTCGTCTAGTTTTTATTTGTCTTATATTTTTCAATATTTAAACCTTCAATTCTTACTAATTGATTTAAATTAGATCTAATATTTTTAACTACTACCATAATTTCAAATCAAATAATAGCCTAATAAATGTCAGTGAAATGTATATCTTTCTTTTTTAAGAGACAATAGTCTTCATATACGGTTTCTATACGGTTTGCCACTTTTTTGTAAATACATGTGATGACCCTCACAAAAACTGTAATATCCCCAATTTGGCTATTTTCGATAATAGAAATTAGCAAGTGTTTTGCTTATTTAATTGATTGTCAAATGATAGAAAATGTTTGCAAATATTGCTTGATTGGGTGACTATTGAATTAATTGAGTAAATTGTGGATTGTTAGTTCTTAAAAATAGATTGCATAGGCGAGTGTATAAGTAATGGAGAAGTAGTGTTTTTAGCATTGAAAGTATAAGGGTAGATTGGTCATACCCACCTAATACACCTTCAGCTCAACATTAAAACACCACTCATTTAGACAACAAACACACACACATTCTGATTTTGAGAAAGAAAAACAGAAAACAAGATAGGGAGAGAGAGAGGAGAATGCGCAAGAGAGAGGAAGGAGAAGAAGAGAGTGTGAGCACAAGTGTGTATGCATGTTCCCGTAATTTTCACCATTATTCCCCATTTGTTATTCTCTACCCATTGGTATGAATTTCATTCAAGAATTCAAGCTTGTTCATCTTTCTCCATCTTTACAATGATTTCGAGTTGAGTGAGAGGGAAGAGTTCTAGCACAATCCTTGTTCAATTGTGCATGTGGTGTTGAAAGGAAGTTCTAGAGTAAACAAACCAGCACATTTTAGTTAGTAGAAGTTTTAGAGTGGTGGATTTCGTTTGGGTTAGCTTTGGGAGCGATTTCGAGTTCGTGGGAGCATCGGAGTCGATTCGGGGACCGTTCGTGTCGTTTCGTAAATTTTGTGAACTTTGACATCTCGGTTATTTGTGATTTTCATCACAATCGGTGAGTTCTACTCACTTAGGGTTTTATGTTTATATTTGGTTTGTTGCATGTCACTGAAATGAGTTTTCGTTTTCGTAAATTTTGGGTTACAAACCGTTATTTTCGAAGTTATGAAATTTTGGTGTTTGGAATCCCCTGTTGATCGATGTTTAAAGGTTTGATGTTGTATTTGTGATTGTTGGATTTGTTGTTGTGTTGATAATGTCTGTTTTGATGTTTGGATTGAGTTTGGAAAAGGAACGAAATCGAATCGAGTTGAGAACCGCACCGAAATTCAGCAAAATAGGCACTCTGTTACTGTCACACGGTCAGTGTGAGCCCGCACGGGTGCCCGTGTCAGTTTCAATTTGGGCAGTTTTCACAGCTAAACTAGCTGACACAGTTAGTGTTGTCCCACACTGGCACCCGTGTTAGCATCAGTCTGGCCAATTATTTTCCACTATTCTTCAACCTTTTCGACCTTAAATCGATTGTTTTCATTCCTAAACCATACGTCAACTTATATAATGAAAGAATAACCGTAATTTATGGAAAACAAATATGTTTTGAAAAATCGAAATGTAGTACACGTGTGAGGACATGTATTTTGAAAAGTAAACGAACTATATGTTTAACTTATCATGGTATGACTGAAATAGGATGATTATATTCGTCTAAGACTGTTTGAGGATCATGATATATATGTTATATCGAGTATAGAAGACGGCCCAATTCGGGTATTATACAAGAGATGGCCCAACACAGGTATTATATGGGTGACGACCCAAAGAGGTTAGCATACTAGGCGGGGGAAGGTCATGAGCCCTTATCCTAGACCCATTTTTTAGCACTATGGTATGGACTAGTGGATCGGGGTTCACCAGGATTAGCACAGGATTAGCACATGATTCACTGGGATTAGCACTAATATGCAATTGGTGTTTCGCTAAGTTATAAAGAGAAGATGCACGATTCACCGGATTAGCACTTGTAGGCAGTCGGTGTTTTGCCAAATTAAAAAGTCACATAGTTTATAAATCAAACTACTAGATGGAAAGGATTCATAATTGAACTGCGAGTGTTTGGTAAGGGGTCTCGATAGGACTCACTAAGATTTGTAATCTCACTCTTTATGTTTTGTGGTTTTTACAAAGACATGGAAAGACACAAGCGAAGAAGAATGGCTAGTAGAGGCATAGTGGAGGGCTTGCTGAATTAGCTCCAGTGTTTAAGTTATATTTTTTTCCCTTAGTCCTTGTATCCCGATATTGAGCTGTCTCGTATTAGCAGTTATGTATCGTTTCCGCAACTTTCTTTTGGATATTGAACACTAGGATTAAAGAATATTGTTAATCATGGAACATAAGTATTTATGTACTTTTATGTTCAGGTTATGAGACTAATGTGACTCTTATTTGAGTTTCAATTAATGATTGTAGTTTTGTTCAATTATTTAAACAGGAAGTTACCTCTGATTGTATTAAAATGGTTAACAGCCTAGACTTTGTGACGTCTAAAGTTTAGGGTGTTACAAAAACCATCAATAGTCCAATCCACCAAAATCAAAAGCCAAATAGTGAATGTAATATCCTACAAATTTAAATTAAAATAAATGATGCAAGAATGATGCAAATATTACATAATATTCATAATGTAATATTTCTCAACAAAAAAACAAATCCATCCACCAAAGTCAATATCATGACAACTAAATAATGCATATATGACGTATTATTCATAATGTAATATTTTTGGACAAAAAAATCCATAATGTAATATAATTCACTTCTATAAATAGAGGAAGACCATGAAGACTCCTCTCATTTTTCATGCTCTGATGCGCTCCAATTTGGGTGTCAGAAGTTAATCATCATGTTTACGACGTATTTTGAAAGACAAATGTCATACAAGATTGCAAATACCTGACAAATCTTAATTTGTTTAATTAGCTTTGATTTTTATTTTGGAGATCATCTACAAAGGAGGCCTTAACCATGGCAACCTGAACAGTCCTCTCAGCTTCAAGAAGTGCCGCTCCTTTACATTTTGTAACACGGTCTAAAGCTTTGTTATCATCTTGAAGTTTAGCAATGTGCAAGAAAGAAATCAATTGAAACAATCCCTATTTTAATCTGTTTGGTACTAGAGTACGGGTCTGAGGTTCAAGATGAAGTGCTCCCCGATGGTTGAAAGTTGACTTCGGATGGATGGTGTTCGGTACCGGAGTACGGATCTGAGGTTCAAGTTGAAGTGCTTCGCGTCGGTTGATCGTTTACCTCGAATGGATGGACGTTGCTGGCCTCGGATGGACCGAGGTGATCTCCTCCCGCCCCTCGGGTGGGGTACTTGCAAGCACTCCGATGCCTAAGTCATGACGGGAAGAGAAGAAGTATTTTAGGGGAGAAAAGAGTGTGTACCTGGAAATGGAGGATTGATCACTTATTGATAGACGAAGGCGCCGTATCCAAACCGTTGGATCTGGGCGCATGGGTTTGGACCATTAGATGCGGGCGGCCATAGATTGGAGCCGGCCTTTGTCTTTGGTGGTATGTGCGAGTTGGGCCAAGCCCAAGTTGTGGGATTTTGGCCCAGTCCGGAACAGTGGCCCCCTAAGTCGAGGTCGAGTCGCTGAGATCGGGCTCGGCTTGAGGAATCGGGCCTTCGATCCTGTCTCCAGCACAACAAAGTGGGAATCCTTGCTTCCCAACGTTCGAGGTCGTGAGATTAGGACCTGGTGGCGAGCTTGAGTAACCGTGGTCCTTCCTGCAAAAAGCTTGACAGAGCATTTAAGCTTGGAATCACATAAATCTTAACTGAGCATTTAAGCTCGAAGTCAATTGTCTCGACTGAGCATTTAAGCTCGGAGTCAAGAGAGTTCGAAGCCGCTGTGGACTTCTTCCTCGGTCCCGAACTGAGCATTGAAGCTCGGAGTTCGGGAGAAGGTATGTGCTCAAAGAGCGGGGGTCGAAGCCGTTGCGGGCTCCATGACTGAGCATTTAAGCTCGGAGTCGAGGAGGTCGTTTGCGTCGTTCTTTGACGGCCTCGTCTCGTTCCGTCGTCCTCCGAGTGGCCAGCTCGGTGTCGGACTTGGGTGAGAGGAGCGTTGTCGTGAGTCGGGAGCAAGTGTCGCCGTGAGCCCTGTAAGTTAGGAACACAGAATGATAGTGAGAAATGATTTTATTCAGGGACGCTGTTGGTCCGAATGTTACCTGAGCTTGGTAGCATTCCAGGTTCGGGGTATCGGCTCCTTGGAGAGGGTCTCCAAGTGGTAGGCTCCTTTCCTCGTATTTGCTGTGACACTGTAGGGTCCTTCCCAGTTGGGCGCAAGTTTGCCTTCGCGGGTATTCTTATTGCCGACGTTGGCAGGCCTGAGGACGAGATCTCCGACGTTGAAGTCCCGAGGGATGACTTTCTGGTTGTGTCGTCTAACAATCCGGGCTTTGACAACGGCCTCGGCAAGCTGTTCCTTATCTCGAACTTCTTGCACAAGGTCTAGTTCTTCTCTTGCAGCTTTGTCATTTGCATCGTGGCTGAGAGGGTACAGAGTTCTCCACGTAGATTCTCCGACCTCCACAGGGATGACAGCCTCGGTGCCATACGTCATTCTGAAGGGGGTCTCGTTAGTGGTGGAATGCGGCGTCGTCCGATATACCCAAAGGATCTAAGGTAGTTAGTCGGGCGATGCCCCTTTCAGTCTTTTCTTTAATCCCTTGAGCACAACCCTGTTTTCCAACTCTACCTACCCGTTGGTTTGAGGGTGTTCGACGGAGGTGAAGTGTTGTTTGATGTTCAGATCTGTCATCAACTTTCGAAATCCCTTATTAGCGAACTGTGTCCCGTTGTCGGTGATCACCACAGAGGGAACCCCGAACCCTGTCAGGATGTTCTTCTTGACAAACTTGATGCAATTGCTTGCAGTTATCTGGGCGAGTGGTTCTCCTTCGATCCATTTTGTGAGATAGTCGACAGTAACGATTAAGTACTTGACCCCGCCTCGGCCAGGCAGGAAAGGTCCGAGGAGGTCTATCCCCCATTGGCTGAACGGCCATGCTGCCGATAAGGAAGAGAGTTCGACTGGTGGGGCATGGTGGTCGTTGGCGTATCGCTGGCAGGTGTCACATCTTCTGACGAGGTCGGAGGCGTCCTTCGTCATGGTTGGCTAGTAGTAACCTGCCCTAAGGGCCTTCTTCGCAAGGGCTTGGGCCCTCAGGTGTTGACCGCAGATACCTTCGTGGATTTCATTGAGTACGTACCCGGCCTCCTCCCCTTCGACGCATTTCAAAAGGGGAGTGGAAAATCCGTGCCGGAAGAGCTTCCCGTTTATGATGGAGTAAGATGTAGCCCGGCGTCGGACTGCAGCTGCTTCCTTGGGATCAGCTAGTTCTGCACTGAGCTCGATGTAACCTTTGATGGGTTGTATCCACCCTGCGTTTCCCGTTATGTAGTTGACATCGGACGCGGAGGTCGTAGACAGGTCAACACTTGGTGCTGTCAAGTTTTCCTGAATGATGCTCCGTAAATTGCCCGTTGGCTTTATGCCGGCGAGCTTGACCAAGACATTAGCTCGGGCATTCTCAGACCGAGGTACGTGCTTCAATTCTACATGCTCGAAACGAAGAAGCAACTCCCGTACTTGTGCGAGATACCGCTGCAGAATGGGGTCGTTTGTCACGAAGTCCTTTTTGACTTGGGAGACTACCAGTACCGATTCCGTATTCAGTTTGATGATCTTAGCCCCGAAATCTGACGCTAGCTTCAATCCGGCAATGCAGGCTTCATACTCTGCCTGGTTGTTAGAGGTGGTGAAGGCGAAACTGAAGGAGATTTCTATCATAAGGCCTTCGGAGTTCTCAAGGATGAGCCCTGCTCCACTGCCTTTTGAATTTGATGAACCATCGACGTAGAGCTTCCATTGCAAGGGAGTCGTCTCGGAGAGCGATGGTGTCATTTCAGCAATGAAGTCGGCCAAGACTTGAACTTTGAGGGCGGATCGGCCTCGTATTTGATGCCGAACTCGGACAATTCTACGCCCCACTTGATGATTCTGCCTGCGAGGTCGGGACGATGCAAAACTTGTCGGATTGGTTGATCCGTTCTGACAATGATTTGGTGGGCTTTGAAGTACAGTCATAGCCTCCTAGTGGCCACGACCAGAGCTAAGGCCACATTCTCTATTCTTTGGTACCGGGACTCGGCCCCCTGCAGCACCTTGCTCACGAAGTATACCGGTCGCTGCCCTTCTTTTGTTTCCCGAATCAGGACTGCGCTTACTGTCTCCTCGGCTACGGCGAGGTATAGATAAAGTGTTTCACCCTTAACTGGTTTCAGCAGTATTGGGGGTTTGGATGGTATTTGTTTGAGCTCGGTGAGGGCGTTCTCGCACTCGGGTGTCCATTTAAACTCTACGCCCTTCTTTATGACATTAAAAGAGGGGAGTGAACGATTGGCCGCCCTAGATACAAATCTGGACAGGGCGGCAATCATGCCTGTCAGTTTCTGTACTTCCTTCTTGGTGGTTGGGGGACGCATGTCGGTGACAACTATGCATTTATCAGGATTGGCCTCGATCCCTCTTTCAGTCAAGCAGAAACCAAGAAATTTCCCCGCCCTGACGCCGAAGGTACACTTTTTGGGGTTGAACCTGAGGTTGTTTTTTCTTGCCCCTCGAAGATTTCCTGCAAGTCACCCAAGTGCCTTTCATCAGCCTTGCTCTTCACAATCATGTTATCGAGATAGACCTTGACTACCCTGCCGATTTCGCTGCGGAAAACCTAATTCATCATACGCTGGTAAGCTGCCCCTGCATTCTTGAGCCCAAAGGGCATGACCTTGTAGCAGTAGTTCCCTTGGCTCGTCATGAAAGCCGTTTTCTCCTGGTCCGGAGGATTCATTGCGATCTGGTTATATCCGCAGTAGGCATCCGGAAAAGACAGGAGTCGGAAGCCGGATGCGTTATCCGCGAGCTTATCAATGCTTGGGACGGGGAAGGCATCTTTGGGGCACGCTTTATTGAGATCAGTGTAGTCCACACACATTCTCCATTTCCCGTTGCTCTTCTTGGCCAGCACCACGTTGAACAGCCAGGTGGTGTACTTAACCTCTTTTATGAAACCCGCAGATAGGAGGTCGGCCACAGCCATTGCCGTTGCCTCGGCCTTCTCCTCACTCTGGGCTCGACGTCGCTGTGCCACGCATTTGGCTTCGGGTTTGACCGCCAGGTGATGGCATGCTACCTCCAATGGGATCCCGGGCAACTCTGATGTGTACCAGGCGAATAAGTCGGAGTTTCGTCGCAAACATGCAATTAAGCTCTCCCTGATCACCTCGGGGAGCTCGGCACCCACTTTAACAGTCTTCGTGGGGTCGTCACCTAGCAGAACTTCGAGGAACTCTCCCTGAGGCTCGGGGCGTTTGATCTTCCTCTTAAATTCCCTTGCCAGTTCGTTGTCAACCTCGTCTTCTGAGCTATCTGGTTCGTAACGGGCGTTGACCTCAGTGAGGCATACCTGAGTAGCGGTTGGTGGTAACTCGGGAACCTCTTGCAGTCTGCGCTGTGTTCCTTTGAGAGCAAGATACTGGCACCTTTCCGCAGAGTTCATGTCGACCAAAACGGTTACGACGTTGCCCGTTAGCGAGTGAAACTTCATCTTCAGATGTAATGTGGAGGCGACGGTGCCGAGCCTGGCTAGAGTCGGTCTGCCCACGATACAGTGATACGAGGTAATCAGTGGCACTATTAAGAAGGTTGTCTTGATAGTCCGAGCGAGCTTCCTTCGACCATAGATCACCATGATGTCGAGGTAGCCTAGAGGCCAGGCTCGCTCTTCCCCTAGTCCAGACAAATCGGTCTCGAGGTAAGGGCTTAAGTCGGCAAGGGACAGGCCAATCTTGGGGAGGAGATCTTGGAACATGATGTCGGCGGAGCTCCCTTGATCAACCAAGATTCGCTTCATCCAAGATGATGAGAGGGACGAACTCGTTTGGTTCGCCTAAAAGATAGTCTTCGTCGGAGAAGAAGAGGGGCTTCCTGGATGAAGCCGGGGCAGAGGTGGAACTAGAGCTTAAGCTGGCGATCTCCTTCCATTTGTGCTTCTTCCAAGAAAGAATGATAAAATGAATAAAAAATAGTTCATTCCCTAAGCAGCGTTTGCTAGGGTTTTGGTGAGCACCCTTGTGGCGCTCTTTGTTCCTAATTTATCTAGGTCACGTTGCTGCAACGGCAGTGCCGCTCCGCCGCCACGGCTTCTCTCCACCACGATGCTGCGCGTCCAACCCTCCTCTCCTCCCCTCAAGCTTCGTTCTTCCTCCATACATCTAACCCGAACCCTCTTCAACCGTCTTCCACCACACCCGCCTGACCTCCACCTGCCTCCACCTTTTGACAGCGCTGACGACCGGCCTCCTCCGGAGCCTCCTGACCCTCCAGACCTCTCTGAACCACTAGATCTACCTTCCAAAAAGTTGTCTCTTTCTCTCTCCCTTGATACCAAACTTTGGCCTTTTCCCTCAGCTTCCTCCATGCTCATAGTGACTGATTTTGGTGCCTTAGGAACCTCTGGCCGATTTACAGGCGCCTTTTGGCCTTCAAATACGAGGTATCTCTGGACTTTCCGCTTTACCTCCTGAACCAACTTCGTGGAACTCATGTCGTGACAATATGGATTCTCCTATTTTACTTGTTGGTGGTCCTAGTTAATCGGCCATTGTTCGTTCGGGTTACGGTTTTGGTCCTAGTGGTGAACACTGTACGTCTGGCTCTGTGTATATCCATGTTGTCTGGCTGCCATTTCTCAAGGAAAGGAATCTGTTGGCCTTTGGGCCGTCTTTTACGGGGAAAGCTCAGGACTTTCCATTTTTCCCCCTATTCTTTCTCAGTGGATTCTGTTCCTTCATAGTGGCAGCTCGCCTTTTTGTTACGAGGATGATGATGGATTTGCTGCTTGCTGAGTGGTTGGTTCGAGACCTTTGGTGTTCTTATCTGCTCGTATTTGGAATCTCAAATGATCTGGTTGGTTCGTGATGGCTGTTGAATTACTGTTTAGTTGGGTGTTTAGATTTTAATTATGCGTTTTATGATTTTCATTTAGTTAGTTCAGTAGGATCTTAGTGTTTCAGGTGCTACTCCTAGGCTAAATTTTGTATCTTTAGAGTTTCAACTATACCTGATGTGTATTGTCCCTCAGTGGACTGGAGGATGCTTATTTGTAAGCTAGTGTCTTACATTCAGTGTATTGTTTCGGTGGCCTTTGCCCGTGATCAATGAAATATTGTTGAGGTTCAAGTTGAAGTGCTTCGCGTCGGTTGATCGTTTACCTCGGATGGATGGTTGCTGGCCTCGGATGGAAGGTTGCTGGCCTCGGATGAACCGAGGTGATCTCCTCCTGCGCCTCGGGTGGGGTACCTACAAGCACTCCGATGCCTAAGTCAGCAAGGGAAGAGAAGAGGTATTTTAGGGGAGAAATGAGTGCGTACCTGGAAATGGAGGATTGATCACTTATTTATAGACGACGGCGCCGTACCCAGACCGTTGGATCTGGGCGCATGGGTTTGGACCGTTAGATGCGGGCGGCCATAGATTGGAGCCGGCCTTTGTCTTTGGTGGTAAGTGCGAGTTAGCCCAAGTTGTGGGATTTTGGCCCAGTCTGGAACAGATGGTTGGTGAGCTCGGATGGGCCGAGGTGATCTTCTCCCGTGCCTCGAGTGGGGTACCTGCAAGCACTCAGATGCCTAAGTCAGCAAGGGAAGAGAAGAGGTATTTGGGAGAGAAATGAGTGCGTACCTTAAGTGAAGGTTGGGCCAAGCCCAAGATATGGGATTTTGGCCCAGTCCGGAACATAATCCATCCTCAGTCCCCTTCCCTTTTATCAGTATTTTATCTCAAGAATTACCATTGAGCATGCACATGCAATTCAGGATATTCAAAGGGAAAACCAACTTGACAACTCAAAACCTCAAGGTACTTCTAAGTTCAACTTGAAGTCATCCCAACAAGCTCCAACTCGACCCAAAAGCTACCTAAAATCTTATCTCCAACTTTGAATACTCCAAAACACAAGATGAGCTTCAAAAACCCCAAATCTGGCTCTAGTTTGAACATACAAGCTCAAAAGCTTCGAAAGGAACTCACTTTCTCTCTCTGTCTCTCAAAAGGGTTTCAGATGGAGGAGGAAGAAAGTGTGGTTTGTGGTATTTTGATGATGCATCACTACACCAAAAGTGTGGAAAAAGAGCGCACCCATAAGTAGCGCTTCTATAAAAACACTACTTAAGGTGGAGAGAGTTAACTAAAGGAGTAGTGCTTCATACAAAAACGCTACACATTAGAAAACATGCTACTAAGATCAGTAGCGCTTTAAGCCAAAACGTTACCCATGGGCTAAACACGCTAGACTAATATGTAGTGCTTTATGGGAAAGCGCTACCCATGGCTAAAAATCGCTAGAGACAAACGTAGTGCTTTGGATGAAACGCTACCCATTGATGAAATAAGCTAATGGATATGTAGCGCTTTAGTGGAAAATGCTACCCAATGATAAAATGCACTAATGGATATGTAGTGCTTTAGTGGAAAACACTCGTGTGCTCCCCTTGACATCGTGAGCTCGTCATCATTTCCTCATTGCGTACAAAGGTTAGTATCCCTCCATGCTCGTTTCCTCACGTCATTGCATGTTGTTTTAGTTTTTTTAATGGCATTGTAACCTTAGGTTAGATGATTCAATGTGAAGTTGATGCTTGATGACTGGTTGTTTGAATGGGTGAAGTGTTTCTAAACTTGAGGTGAAATGTAGGTGAAGTGTTTGTTGAAATTACCAAATGAACTGCTTGTTAATTGATTTGTTGTTCTAGGTTAAGGGATTCTTGTGTTGTATTTCTACACTAGGTTTTGCGAGTTTGTTTTGCCGAAGCTTCGCGTTCGTTGTTTGAGTTCGTTCTGGTTTGAGAGTTCGTTCTAGTTTTAGTTTACATCTAGTTGGAGAGTTCGTTCTGGTTCGATCGAGTTCACATCTGGTTCTCGTACGTTTGAGTTCATTGTTGGTTCCACTTGTTCAGGTACTTTTGTTGTTCTCTTGTATTTGTTATATCAAGAATGAAAATATTGAAGATATTAAAGTCTTTAATTTCTTTAGTTGAAAATAGTTGAATGTCTTACCTTCAAAAAAGTTGAACCGCTGTGTTTTTCACCTATAATAGGTTTATGTTTTCTTCTCAGAATTTTATTATCAAATTTGGGTAAATATGGATAGAAAGTAGATGTCTGTCAATCGTCTTTCGAAGGAATATGCCGATGGAGTGGAATATTTTGTGAACTGTGTTGTTCAACGTTTAGGGACTTCTAGTAATATGAAATGTCCTTGTTAATATTGTTGTCATGTAAAATTGGTTACTGCAGTTGAGTTGGCAGAACATTTAAAGGGTTACGAAATTGATCAAAGTTACAGTTGTTGGAAAATGCATGGTGATGAAAGAGGTGAGTCTTCAAAAATGGATAACAGTAATGAGAGAAGTGCTCCAGTTGACACTGAAAGATATACATTTGATGGAGAAAAATTTGAAGAGATGGCGATGGTGGTTGAAGATGATCTTAATGACTGTCCTCAAATGTTTGAGAAGTTGATAAGTGATGCGGAGACACCGTTGTATGCGGGTTGTACTGAATTCACAAAATTATTGGTTTTGATAAAGTTGAATAACTTGAAAACTTGTCATGGATGGACGGATAAGAGCTTTACGGAATTACTCGCATTATTGAAAGATATGTTGCCAAAGGATAATGTGCTCCCTTCTCGAATGTATGAGGCAAAACAAAAGTTAGGGTCTATTGGCTTGAACTATGAGAAGATACACGCTTGTCCCAATGATTGCATTTTATTTCGGAATGAATATGCATTGTTAAAGTCCTGTCCTAAATGTAATGCATCACAGTATAAAAAGAAAGAATCTGCTCCAGAAAATGTGTTGTGGTATATTTTCCCATAATTTCTCGATTTAGCCGCATGTACCGAAGTTCAGAAGATACAAAACACTTGACATGGCATGAGGATGAAAGGATTAAAGATGGCATGCTACGACACTCGGCGGATTCTCCGCAATGGAAAAAATTAATATTGGTTATCCTGATTTTGGGTTGGATCCAAGAAACCTACGACTTGCATTATCTGCTGATCAATTTAACCTACACGGTATTCAGAGTAGCTCCCACAGTACATGGCCCGTGATTTTGGCGATTTATAACTTACCACCATGGCTTTACATGAACTACAAATATATGATGTTGTCTTTGTTAATTTCTGGGCCCAAACAACCAGGAAATGATATTGATGTATACTTGGCTCCTTTAATTTAAGAATTGAAGCAAATGTAGGAGACTGGCGTAGAGGTGTATGATGGGTTCAGAAAAGGTTAGTGTGCATGCCCTATATGTGAAGATAACACAGATTGGATGTGGTTGGATCATGGTAAGATGAATATCTACCTTGGTCATCGTAGATTTTTGCCATCTACTCATCAATATTGACTGCTGAGAAAGGCATTCAATGGGAATACAAAAACCCGTAAAGCTCCCTCGCCTTTGACGGGTGAACAACTATTTGAAAAGGTGAAAAATTTGGATTAAATTTGGGAATCCCTTTTGCAGGAGAGCTTAACAAACGAGGGTGGAAGAAAAAGTCAATTTTCTTTGAGTTTCCATACTGGAAGTCATTATATGTAAGGCATTTCGTTGATGTTATGTATGTTGAAAACAATGTCTTCGAAAGTGTCATTGGTACCTGATGAACCCACATCACATGATAGTTTTCAATGATAAGGAGGGAGTTTAATTGGATATTTTGATGAATAAAAATAAGAAGTTTGATGAAAATTTAAGAAGTTGTGAACTTAGGAAGTTGGCTTGTTATGCAGTAGTTATGTTGGTTTTCTTCGTGTTTTTGTGTGCAGGAACTAGATCGAATTGAAGATCGAGTGGTGCAAGCAAGAAGAACAAGTGGTACAAGCCAAGGACTTGTCGTGCTGAGTGGCGCGCAGGAGGCGCGCAGGTGGCGCTTCACGCGCAAGAAAACAGAATTGGCATGCTGTGGGGCGCGCAGGAGGCGCGCAGGTGGCGCTTCACGCGCAAGAAAACAGAATTGGCGTGCTGTGAGGCGCGCAAGTGGCGCGCAAGCGCCAGTCACGCGCAAGAAGGCAGAAGCAGAGGCGCGCAGCTTGCGCTTAAGTGGCGCTTAAGCGCCAGCTGAGCGTGAAAAACGTTAAAAACACGTAAGGCCAGGGGGAGAAAGGGGGGTCGACGAATTTTGGAACGCTAGAACGCGAAGAGCACTCATTCCTTCTCACCGGTATTGAAGATTCAAGGCTTGGGGACAAGAATTGAAGCTTCATATGTGTTCATCATCATCTTCATCTTGTAATTCTTCCTTTCTCTCTTCTCTTATCATGTGTAGCTAAACCCTAATGTTAGGGATGAATTAACTTTGACGTAATGCTATTGTTGCTGGTTTAAAATTATGTTTATGTCGTACTCTCTTATATTTTGTGAATTGAATTTCTATGCTTAACGCTTTCTATGGTTGGAAAACTTGTAGAACGATATTTTATTCAATGATCGAATGGAAGTTTTATTATTGAATGTTTGAAATTCAATTCCTACCATTCGTAGTTTAGGAATACTCTTAGAATTGTTGTATGTTGCGAATCCTCGTTGTTAATGCTTGTTGTTAATTGAAATCGCCTAAGGAATTAGGGCTTTAGTTATCGGCAAAGGACTAGTTACCTAAGGAATTAGGAATTAGTTAGAATTGAGGGTTTGATAGCAAAATAAGAGAGAGGTGATCTTTCGAAATTAAATCAGTGACAATAGTGTGAAATCAACAGGCATTCATCCCTAGCGTTCTTCCCATCGTATCTTCTCCTAAGCATTTTAGTTTTCTCTTATTAAAAACACAAAAAGAAATATTTAATTGCTTACTTTAGTATTAGTCGCTCACTCATACCAATCGGAAATTTATTTCAACTTGGTTCGTTTAGTTGTTGTTAACGTAATTGGTAAATTAATTCGATCCTCGAGGACGATACCCGGTCTTACCGGTTTTATTACTTGCAACGATTCGGTACACTTGCAACGATTCGGTACACTTGCCGAAATATTAAGATGAATATCTACCTTGGTCATCGTAGATTTTTGCCATCTACTCATCAATATTGACTGCTGAGAAAGGCATTCAATGGGAATACAAAAACCCGTAAAGCTCCCTCGCCTTTGACGGGTGAACAACTATTTGAAAAGGTGAAAAATTTGGATTAAATTTGGGAATCCCTTTTGCAGGAGAGCTTAACAAACGAGGGTGGAAGAAAAAGTCAATTTTCTTTGAGTTTCCATACTGGAAGTCATTATATGTAAGGCATTTCGTTGATGTTATGTATGTTGAAAACAATGTCTTCGAAAGTGTCATTGGTACCTTACTCAATATTCCAGGAAAGACTAAAGGTACCATCAACTCAACGTTGGATTTGGTTAGTATGGGGTTGAGGCCAGCATTGGGTCCGATAAAGAAGGGTACACGTACGTATCTACCTCCGGCAGCTCATACTCTATCTAAAAAGGAGAAGACCATCTTTTGTAAGTTTCTTCATGGAGTTAAAGTTCCAGAGGGGTACTCTTCAAATGTTACGAACCTTGTATCGATGAAAGACCTCAAGTTAAACTCTCTAAAGTCCCATGATTCGTAGTAGAATGATTGACCCTAGAAAGTTGCCATCATTGCAAAGAGAAATCACAGTCACTTTGTGTGAGCTTGAGATATATTTCCCACCTTCATTTTTTGATATAATAATTCATCTAATAGTTCATATGATTAGAGAGATACAATTGTGTCGCCCATATTACATGAGATGGATGTATCCGTTTGAGCATTACATGAAGATATTAAAAGGATATGTGAAAAATCGATCACAACCTGAGGGTTGTATTGTTGAGCGCTACATAGTTGAAGAATGTATTGAGTTCTGCACCGGCTATCTATCTAGTCTTGAATATTTTGTGGGACTGCCAAGGTCTCCTCACTTAAGTAGCATTAGTAAAGGGATGTCAGGAACTAAAATAGTGATGGTATCAAGGAAAGAACTAAACCAAGCACACTTACATGTTCAACACAATGATAGTGAAGTTGATTCATATGTTGCCAAGCACATGTACATACTTAAGAGTGATTACCCAACTAAGCATCATGTTTGGTTGACAAAAGAACACAATCGGAGTTTCATAGTGTGGCTAAAAGATCACATTGATTTGGAGTTTGCTTTCAATCCTACCTCGATTTCAGAAAGATTGAGGACGTTAGCAAAATGTCCAAATATACATTTTTACTCTTACACCAACTATGTAATGAACAGGTACACTAATGACGGCAAATGCAACATAACCTTCTACCAAAGGGATTCATTAATGACGAAAAAAGAAATAAACGGTAATCCATTACCACACAAGGTTTGATATGTTGCAAGCATTTAAAGGAAGCCATAATTTTACTCAGTATGGTGGAAGGATTTCTGTAGGCTGGGAGTGAGTCCTGACTCAATCTCCGACTGCTTTGCAGATAGAGTAGTCAAGAAGATTGGGGATGGTGCTACAGTTGCATTTTTTGCATGATAATTGGGTTGGAGCTTCCCCTCTAAAGGTAACCTTCCCGAGGCTTTTTGAGATCTCAAACCAAAAGGGCATTTCTGTACAAGAGGTGTGGGTGTTGGTGGGAGGGGCTGGGGACTGAGCTCTATCTTGGAGGAGGCCCTTTTTTTGTTTGGGAAGAAGAACTCCTACGGGAGCTTAGGTCACTACTAGATCCAGGTGGCCCTCTCCCTTTTAGAGGACAGATGATTTTGGGAGGCCTCAAGTGACGATGTCTTCTCTGTGAAGTCAGCATATGAGATGTTACTGAATAGGAGGCCAAATTTGGAGACTAGAGGCCTGAGCATTATTTGCTTTAGATAAACAGTGGAAAAGTTGTGTGCCCCCTTAAGTTCTAGCATTTGCATGGCGTGCCCTCCTTAATAGGCTCCCAACTAGGGCTAACCTATTTCGTAGGCAAGTTATTACTGATTCGGCAGCTACTGATTGTGCTCTTTATGGAGAACCTGTGGAGTTGAAGATTCATCTATTTTTGATGTGTGAGATTGTGGTACTTAGTGTTTTGGTGGCTTGGGTTGGTAGTGGTAATCCTGCTTGATCTCCCTACTCTGTTTTTTATCCTCTATGTTGGGGTTAGTCCCAAAAAAGATAGAAAAGAAACTAATCATGATTTGGCATACATTCCTCTGGGTTATTTGGGAGGCTAGGAATGGTTTGATTTTTTCTAATTAAACTCTAGATCCCTTTGAGACCTTTTTTTGACTAAGCTTTACTCGTGGAATTGGTTTCTGGTTAAGACTAGTCTAGCCACAACCTTTTGTATTATGGTGTGTGGCCCCCTTGGAGTGTATTGGAGTTACTGATTGTGTGGTATTACTATTCCAATAAAGGTGCGGACTTGTGTAGCAGATTTAGAGTGGCACATTGTTTTGTTTCGATTTTATGCGCTATTGCTGCTTGTGACTACCTAAGTTTATATGTACAAATGTTTTTGTGTTCCTTAAAAACACATCGTATATTCGATATCCTATTATTCGCCGTTTACAAAAAAAGTTAAAGGCTCGAAACTTCAAAAGCATTTGCAAGAATGAAACCAAAAATACGTAGGGTAGAAAACTGGATACTAAGCATGAAGTACCAAACATAAACCAATATGAATGAAAATAGTATAAAAACAACTAAAAAATGACATGTTATTTATGTTGTGCATGTGTGTTATATTCTAGAAAGGTGTGAAGACATGGTATTTTTTTCTCTCTAAATATCTACTTCTCCGTTCCATATTATATGTCACTTTGGTCATTTCATGTAAATTATGAAATATAGTTAATTTTGTATGTGACAATTCTTTTTAGCTAAAAAGTCATGTAATATTGGACCGATGGAGTATTTATCAAAAGTAACTAATTCCCAATTAGCTATTTGAAGCAAGGAAAAAGGAAGAAAAATTGAAACATAATGAACATAGTTTAGTTTACCTCCCAATTCTCCACATAGTCCCGAAAATCATTTAGAAATAGAGACAAAATTTGTCTACCATATGTGTCAAAAAAAATTATCTACCATAAAATGGAGGTGTGTATTTGTAGTTTTGTCTAAGTTGACCAAAAAACATAGATATTAAAACATACCCGGTAATCGACTAGGTCAAGACACTAAGTCACTGAGATAATAGTTGAATCGGTGGGTCACTGGTCGGCCCAGATGACCCGTGAGACTATTAAAAACTAATAAAAAATAATCATGATGTGTATAAATTCATACATCACCAAGCTAAGAATTATTTTTACCATACTTTAAAAATGTCCAAAAAATCTCAAACAATATTGACATAATTAACTAACTTATTCGTCAAATTCAAATCTATTATCATAACATAAGTAGCTAATTAACCGAACGACCATCATACAACAATCATCTCACAAATATTCATTAATATTCTAGTTAATAAATTTTTAATATCTTTTTTCAGATAAAAATAAATATATAAAATCTAATAACATCGAAATTTGATACAAAATATTATATGTTAAATAATTAGAATGTAAACATAATAACACACACACATATATATATATATATATATATATATATATATATATATATATATTACAAACCTATTATCATTATAAAAAACACATTTTTATTTCAAAAGAGATAGTATATATTTAACGTTTGTAAGCTAATGTACAAGTTGAAAAAGATAAAGAAAAATTGCAATCATATATAAAAAACTTAAAACAAAAATTTCAATAATTGAATTGGAAAATGTAGAAAACGCTAAGCATTTAGGGAATTGCATTACTGGAATGTAATACTTTTTTAAAAACTGTGGGGAACTGTGAAATAATACTTTTTTTAAAACTGTGTAACATTGCATGGGAACTTTTTAAGTAAATGAGCAGGACTTAGAAAATACAAGGTTAAAATTAAAAAAAAAAAAAGAGACACAAAAGGAAGCAATTAAACAAACATTTAATTATTGAATCTAGAAATTTGTGTTTCTAACTTCCGCGTGCACAACTTACAGTTTTCTTCACCAATGACAGTTCTTTAAGGATAATTTTGTAATACTGAGATGAATTTTAAGGGTAAAATACGAACAAAAAGTAATAAATTAAAGTGACAATTTTCACACCGTATTCATTTTATATATGGTTACTCATTATGTCGGTTTACAATATAAATGTTCCAAATAGAGACTTACAATGAGAAAAATATATGTCAACCAAGATTAGTGTGTTTCTTCCAAAACAAAACCAACACGTAGACTAACGTTGAAGAAGTTTTAAACCTTGAATTTGTATAGCTTTGTATTTTGGCACAAATTTTATTATTCGTTGACAAATAGAGGTGAAAGAAGGAATTGAGCATCAAGATCATTAGACACTGTTAGAATCTACACTGAAATATACGTAGAGACACTAACAGTGTCAATTGGAAATCATTCAATTCCGTAAATCCCCTCTATCTGTCTATATATGTCTTGGTTTTGTTCTAGAAGAAACACGAGTAAGGATAAATTAGGTGGTGGAAAGAAACCACACTAATCTGACTTAGTTGATTGGTTGGTACTAAGCCTATTGGGTTTACTAATCTTAATTAGGATGGAAGATTGTGGTGCCTTCAAAAGTTGCATAAGCAGCTTATAAGCAGACCAGGCACGAGTAAGAGGTCAACAAACTTCACAACATGAGCAGATACAGCATTCAAAGTAAAAACATAAAAAATAGTTCCAACATCATTGCAAAATTCTATGTTAAAAAACTAACTTACATAGAAGAATGCAGCACAATGAGGCTGCAACATGGCACATAAATGCATTTTACCAATGGCAGACTTAAGACCCAAAACTAGTTAGAGCAACAACATGACACACAATCACCAAAACATAAATTATTTATTCTGTTCAAGTTTTCAGGAAAAAAGGGGTGTGTTTCTTATAATATAGTACTAGTAATACATTTTGTTATATTACCTTGTCAACAACATAAATTCATAATATATATATATATATATATATATATATATATGATAACTTACTAAAATATATGCATAGGCGGACCTATGTAGAACCCAGGGGTTCAGTTGAATCCCCTGGGGAAAAAATAATTGTACTAGTATCCCTATGTCAATAAAATTTGGAACTCCTAATTAAGATGTTAAATTTGCACTAATATCCCTAAATTTGCACCAATTTGCACCCGAATTTTAATAAATATTGCAAATTAATCAATTAAATCAATATATGAACTTATAAGTACTTCAAATTCACAAGTTAAATCAACCATGCAAGGAATTTTACACATAAAGTGTATGAGATATCTTACTTGTCATCCAGATGTCTTATTAGCATGCCCCTTCCTTCTCTACCCAAGTCAATATCAACTTGTACTTAGTAATTAGTATATTGATTGTCCATATATGACCTGTGAAATAGAAAGATATTGTAAAATACATGAGTAAAATCTTTTAAATTTGGAAGAAAAACAACAAACTTCTAGAACAACACCAATTTAGCAAACACCATAATCGGAGTGGAATCCAAAACTTAAACACAGGACTCTAACTTAATACCAATGCGTTGCATTTCGTTTCATTAATCTTATACACTGCAGATATTTGTAGGCATTTGATAGTGGTGTATCACCAATGGGCTTTATTGACACAATCATTGTCATTTTCTGCAAATTTAAAATTCAAGTATAAGTTTCAAATATGTAACCTTACATGCAATGCAAGTAAGAGTTTTAAATGCAGAATTCATACAACAAGATATATTTAATATTAACTTAGAAATAAGTAAGACATGAGAGAAATCTACCATCTCGAATGAACATTAATATATTTGACGAAATTGTGAAGATTAGTAATGGTAAAGCATATCCATGTATGACTATGAGATAGTGCGTCAAAGGTGTTTATTTGTAATTTTGTCTAAGTTGAACAAAATATGAAACAAACCAAAAAATTATAAAGCTATTTATCATACTTGTACTTGTCCCAAATTCTTTAATTTCATCGGTTTATACAAAATATGCCACCAGAGTCTTGCAACACAATAAAAGGCCGAAAGGCAATGCATCCAAAATGGAGAAGCTACAGTTAACAAAACAATATATATTGCAACATGTTAAAATACAAAAACTAGGGAAGATCGGAAAATGTTGTTGTGTTAAATATAGTCTACATACCTTGCCACATAAACACTGTAGTCTCTCTGACCAGGTTCATCTAAATGGAATGCATCACAAATTTTGGATTCTCCATAGGCTGAGAGCTGAAGTGGACAAAATTGAAAAGCAAAGAAGTAAAGAAAAAGTAAACAAAATCATATGTAATAAAACTAATTACAAGTTGTGTAAAAAAAGTAATTACAAGTGGAACAAAAAGTAAAGAAAATCATATGTCATAAGTTGTTTTCATATGCTCTCCCAAACAGTCACAAGTAATTATGCCAGAAGATAAACCAAGATAAGCCAGTTCAAACTCTAAAATATCACTTGACACAATTACAAATATATGAAAACCTATATCCATTTAGGCTAGCAGAAGGGTAATTCTTTGCATTTGTACAACCAATTTTGCACTTGCATCCAGGGGTATCATATTGAACTTTCACATTTTTTGAAATATGGGGGAAGTGATTTATGTAAAACCATTGAAAATTTCAAAACATCATTAATGCAAATTATAAGTGAGTGATTTCAAACCAATGATTCCTCAAATAAAACAACAAAATAAATTAAATTAAAGGAGGAGACACAATAATATCAACCAATTGATAGTTACAAAATTGACTCCAGTTTTATGTCTATTGTCTTACCTTTATTTAATCAAGGAAATCATAGTCGTTGGAGCTTTATATCAAAATTAACAGTAGCACGAAGCACAAAAGAGAAGGCGTTGAAATATATGATAACATTGACGAATTCCTTTTGATCAAGCCAGTAATGATGGTCCACAAAATGGGTATTGTCCCTTCCATCATGGATCTAGCAGTAACAAAACAAGATAGATTAAATAAGAGAAACAAAGCAGAAAAAAGATGAAACAAATGACAAAAAATGCAGCAATTGATGTACCGATTCCTAACACATCCTCGTAATCAATTTTATCATTTAAGTATCTGTTTACAAATCTTATATATAAATGAGCAATACACTCTATAAATTCGACATAATGCGAAAAGAGAAATGTACATATAACATAACAATTGTGGGGAAATGGCGGAGTTGGCAACCCTAGATAGTATTGTCAAAGTGGTCAACACGACCATGTGTTTATAAAGATTTCACGGGACGAGGGCTCGTCTTAGGTTAAGTTTTTACAATACCTATATTTACATTATTTAAATTGAACATAAATACATTTTGTATGAAAAATCACATAAATTTATTTTTTTAATGCCTTTAAAGTGAATTCTAGTCTAAAAAGATAAATAAAAATTGTTCTCATTTAAAAAAAAAAATCAAAAAGTCAAAATCATAGTTAATTTAAACTTTCATAGTTAAATTCAAAAAAATTATTATTTCTTTTGTATCTTCTTGTAAATTATGTAACTTTTTCCCTTTTTAGCTGAAATGGTTGAAAATGTCAATTTTGAAATGTTTATGTAGCCATTAAAAAATTGAGAATGGAAAGCATCTTCATGATGTCATTTGTTTCGAAACAAAAATTTAGTTAAACCCACTTTGAGTATGAAATGTTTTCCATAGCCTTTGATTTGTCATTTAGTTTCACAAATATCTATGTTTTTGAGGTACCTTGGGATACCTAGATCCAAAATATGCAAATTTTGATGTCAATAGAGTACCTGCAAATATTTGCAACGTGAATACTTAGAAGGTTCTACAATTGGGTATAACATCCAAAACATCCGTAGGAAACTTTGATCTCACTACACTTTTTGTTGTCCTTTCGTCCATTTGGATATTAGGAACAGATGAGTGTTTGAGAAGGAAAAGGTGTGTTGGGGTCTTGAACTATACCAAATTAAACTAAGACTGGGATTTTGGATAAAAGACTGGGAGGCAGAATGCCCCTACAACCCGGGCGATGATTTGGTAGTTGTTGTCGTCAAACGCTTAGGTCCTAGCCGGGGTGTCGGCCAGCGGTTTGGACAGTCCTTGATTCCTTTTTCTTCAAACAATTGCGTCGAGGAGGGAACTCTGCTCCTCAACTATGGGTTTCCTGACTCCTCTAGAAAGGGTCAGACAAGGTGAGAAGGGACGCGAGTGTTGGACTACTACGGCTAATGCATAAAAATAAAGTAAAGGCAAGAAATGCGATAAAGAAGATAAATGAAATAAACGTAGAGTTTCATTTGATTGATGTGTGTCTTTACAATTCACTCTAATGCTATATATATACACAGGCCCTCGTTGGCCACTAAGCTAGCCAAAATTTTCCTGCCGATTGATCAGGATCAACGGTTCTCATTGCTTCATAGGCCCTCTACGAAGCGAAATAACTGCCCACGATCTCCACTGGCACGGTTAGTGGGGTGAGTGTTTGTTACTCCGAGTTTTCCGGCCTCGCTCTTTCGTTTGAACTTCAACCGTTCCCACGTTCTTCCTTCGTGCCTTGTCTTGCTTTCCAAGTAACCCCCATCTTGCCTTGGCCGTACGGTGGCTCGGTTATCCTAGCCCCTCCTTTGGTAATGGTTCAGGCGCCCGAGCCATCGAGGCCTTGGTACTCTATAGGATGGGGTGGTCACTCTCCCTCGGCTTAGCTCATTGGTCCTCAAGCATAATCCTCCCTCGGGGGTTCCCTTCGTTTAACACGCCCCGAGGACCTTCTTGGGTTCACTCTTCCTTGGCGAAATGCATTTTCTGCCCCTTGTCATATGGCTTGCCTTCACACCATACTCCCCTTTTTCCTTTTCGATCAGGCCTACGACCCATTTTTTTTTTGGGTGTTAACAATTGCCCCCCTTTTTGTGCTATCGTGTGGCCTTGAGGACATTATTGACGGTACGAAAACCCTTTGACGTGATCTTGAAGTGACGGTTAGAGGGGACGTAACTGCTGCTACATGACACTTGGCGCTCCGCACGAATCAAAACGACTGCGCGACGGTTCCCAAGAACAAGCCGATTGAGTTTTGCGAATCTATAAATAGCCCTCATCATTACCCCTGTACAGTTACTTGCCCTTACTCAAAACTGTTTTTCTCTCTACTCGAATCCTCCTCATCTTTCCATCCTTCATACGTCATGTCTTCCAACTCCGATTCCCAAAACAGAGACCCTAGTTACGGTGGTGGCGACAGCCCGTCTGATTCTTCTTCCACCTCCGGGGGTCCTTTGCATGAGGTCTCATCTCGAGACATACTGATTGTCGTCGGTGGAGGCGTGACGAACTTGACAATATTTCCGTTTCTTTCTTTTAAATCCATCTTTCAATTCCTCGCATACTTTCCCATAGAGTAGGATAATATGCTTTAAGGTAATTGCCATTTATTTTCATTTCAAATTCTTCTCCGTCTAGAGTGATTAGACGATATGCTCCACCGTGATATACTTCGCTAACAATATAGGGCACGTCCCAATTCGGGGACCACTTACCCAACTGGGGATCTTTCCTCCCTAGTGGCAAAATGGCCTTCCACACGAGGTCTCCTTCAACAAATTACTTTGGTTTAATGTGTTTGTTGTAGGCTCGGGCAGTCTTGGCTTTATTCATTTCTATCCTGCTGAGGGCAGCCAGTCTGTCGTCATCTACCAAGTCTAGCTCCATCAACATGGCTTGTTGATACTCATCCATACAAAGGGAGTGCTGCCGTGCCACTCTCAACGAGGTTACACTGATGTCCAGTAGTGGTACAACATCTTGCCCATAAACTAAACGATAGGGGGTCACCCCCGTGGCCGTAGACTTAGAGTTTGTCATAGCCCACAGGACCTCATTGAGGGTCTCATGCCACCACTAGGGTTTGTCCTCTATGTTCTTCTTGATGAGTTCAATGATGATCTTATTGGTGGCTTCCGCTTGTCCGTTGGCTTGGGCATAATAAGGAGACGAATGCCTCATCTTAATGCCGTATTCTTGGGCAAAGGCCACCACTCTTTCTCCGGTGAACATGGTGCCTTGATCGGTCGTGATGGTCTCAGGGATTCCGTAATTGAAAATGATCTGGTTCTCTATGAATCTGATCACCGCGTGGCTTCCACTCATTTAGTGAAGTAATCGGTGGCTACGAGAATGAAGTTGTGCCCTTTTGAACTCGGATGGTATATCTTGCAGATTAAATCCATGGCCCACCCTCTGAATGGCCAAGGTTTGACAATAGGATGGAGCTCGTTCGCTGGCACCCTTTGAATTGGTCCGTGCAGCTGACAAGCCTCGCATCCCTTAGCAAACTGGAAGCAATCGGCCGTGATCGTGGGCCAATGTACCCATGCCAATAGATGGGCCAATAGATGATCGTGGGTCTATGCCATTACCATATAAGCATCCTTCATCTTGAGGCATTTTAACAACACCCCATTGGTACTTCTCTTATACAGGTCGCCCCCTATCAAGATATACTTCAATGCTCTTTGTTTGACCTTAAAGTCGGTGTCAGCCGTCGGGCTACGGAGGTACCTCGTCAACACTTCGATCCAGGCATCGGCGGGATAACTCCTGGGTGAGAGTCATAGTACTTTGTTGTAGCACTTCGACTACCCGCTCCTTGTATCCCGAGGCTTGATGGGCAAAGTCATTCGCTTGCTGGTTCTCATTCCTAGGGACGTACAGGATGACGACATTGGCAAACAACTTTAACAAGTTGTGCGCCGAGGCCCTCAGCTCTTTGAGCTTAGCGTTGTAGCATTTGTATTCCCCAGTGATTTGTTTGATCACCAGCTGGGAGTCCCCCCCTTATCTCCACATAGTGAGCCCTCATGCCGACCAAGATGTCAAGTCCCATGATCAAGGCCTCATACTCGGCCTGATTATTGGAGGCTTGGTCCCCTATCCAGCACATGAACTTCCATATTTGGCCACAAGGGCTAGTGACGACTAGACCTACTCCGGTCCCTCTCGGAGTGCTAGACCCGTCGAACATGAGAACCCAGGGTTTAAGGCCTAGGTAGCTGACAGCTTCGACCGGAGCATCGGGTGTCTCTACACATGGATGCTGAGCCAAGAAGTTGGCTAAGGCCTGACCTTTCACAGCTTTGAGAGGCACATAAGTTAAAGCAAACGCGTTCAGCTTAATGGCCCACTTAACGAGTCTTCCTTGCAAGACAGGCCTATTAAGCTGATATCGAATAATGTCAACTTTGCATACAACTAAAACTTCCTTAGGTAGGAGATAGTATTCAAGTTTAGTACAAGCATTAAACAATGACAAACAAAGTTTCTCAATGGGCGAGTATTGAATCTCGGTGTCATTGAGTAGCCTACTGAGATAATATATAGCACGCTCAGCGCCATTATCATCATCTTGAGCTAACAAGCAGCCAATAGCTTGGTCTTCGGCAGCAATGTATAGCTTCAGAGGTCTCCCAGACTGCGGAGGTATCAGGACAGGGGGTTGGTCAAGGCAGCCTTGATTTGGTTGAAGGCCTCCTGCTGCTTGGTTCCCCTGATCATTTCCTTGTCTTTCTTCATTCGTAATAACGACGAGAAGGCTTTGAGCTTTCTTGCCGAGTTGGTGATGAATCTTCTTAGGAAGTTGATCTTGCCTAACAGACTCTGCAGCTCTTTCTTCGTCCTAGGGGGCCTTGCCTCTAGGATGGCTCGAGCTTTGTTCTTGTCCACTTCAATGCCCTGGTTATGCACCAGAAATCCCAGGAAGTTACTTGCAGACACGCCAAAGGCACAGTTAGCAGGGTTCATCTTAAGATTGTGGAGTCTCATCCGCTTTAGAGCTTGTTCGAGATCACTCAGGTGGGCTTCGAAGCTCTTGGATCTAACCACCACATCATCAATGTATACTTCCATGTTTTTGCCAATAAGGTCATGGAAGATGGCATTCATTTCCCTTTCGTACGTCGCCCCAACATTCTTGAGGCCAAAAGGCATTACGAGCCACTCATAGAGGCCTAGGGCACCTGGACACCTGAAGGCAGTCTTATGAGTGTCAGTCTTGGCACAAGAATCTGGTTGTAACCATAATAGCCGTCCATAAAAGTCAAGATGGCATTGTTCGCTGCGGCGTCGACAAGCATATCGGCCATAGGCATACCGTACTCATATTTTGGAATGGCCAAGTTCAGGTTTCTATAATCAATACAAACCCTGACCTGGCCATTCTTTTTGATCATAGGGACTATATTAGACAGCCATTCTATGTACCTGGCAGTCCTGATGAATCATGCCTTTAAGAGACTTTCCACTTCGGCTTTGATCTGCGGCATCAGCTGTGGGTTGAACCTCCTCGGTGGTTGCCTGTGGGGTTTGGAACCCTACTTGATGGGTAACCTATGCTCCACCAAGGCTCTATCAAGGTCTGGCATCTCATGGTAGTCCCATGCAAAGCAGTCACGATAATCCCGAATCAAGGCTACCATTTGGCCGCGTTGCTGCGGCTGTAGTTTGCCGCTAATTTTCGTCATTCTGGGCTCACTCTCCGTTCCCAAGTTCACTTCGACCAATTGGTCCTAAGCTTCGAAGATAGGCATCTTTCTCTAGATAGGCTCTAGGTATGGGGGTTCGGCCGATGGCTCGTCACTAAGGTCATCCAGAGCCCCTTCCGAGTCCTCATCTTCTCCGTGTACAACACCAAACATGGCCTCTTCAATGTTGGACTCCATCTGAAATAGGTGCAATCGGTCCAACAGGCTCTATACCTCCGGAGGAGGGATAATCATCATTCTCGTTGCCAGGCCGTGGGTCGGCCATCATTTTGAATTCAAAATCCTTCTTGGTCCAGTCGCACGACTCAATACCACCCTCTTTGTAGTCTCCTGGTATAGAGATCGGGCGCTGGTAGGGTGAGTAGAACACGACCTCAAACATTTTTATCTCCGTTGGGAAAGGATTGGGATCTGCTTCCACTATCTCCACCTTGTCTTCCACCCATATCATAAGCTTCTGGTGCAAAGTAAATGGGACACATTCATTGGTGTGGATCCAATCTCTCCCCAGGATCACTGTGTATGAGGACCTTCCTTCAATGATGAAGAATGTCGATCGAGTTATCTTCGACCCAACCGTCACAGCGGCCACCAGCACTCCTAATACGTGAGAGGGGTGGCCCATGAAGCTGGTCATGGTAGTGGGATGAGATCTTCGGCGTTTTTCCCTAGCCTTTTCATAGTCGACAATGGCATGATATTCAGCACAGAGCCACCATCCACGAAGACCCTATTGAACAACTTCCCGTTGAGGTGGGCTTTAATGTACAATGGCTTCAGATGTCTGGTCATATCTGCTGCCGTTGGTTTTTCAAACTACATGCCTTCTGTAATTAGTCCCTCGCCTTCCGTCAAGGCGGCCCATTCAGCCTCCTCGGCGAAGACATCTCCCTCGAGGGCCCTTGGCTGATCTCTAGTCCTCCAGAACTCCGGTGGAAGGAGACCCACCATCTCGATGTCCGCATAGAATTCTTCGTCGGCTTCATCCATCAAGTCATCTAGAATTGATTCGGTGATGGAATTTCCGTCGAAGTCTCTAGGACCAAAAGGGTGTTCCTCTTCTTCCCCTAGGAGGTCATCTTCTTGCAGTTCTTGCTCGGTCATTGTATCCCCACCCTGGGGTTCATTAGCTGGTTGGGCTCGCCTTGGACTATGAGAACCGTAGAGGCACTCTATCACCGCCTTCGTGAGGGGACTATGAGGTGCCTCCACCATGCCTACCATCGCCTGGTCCCCTCCTTCGTGATCAACAAGTGGCTCGGCGGCAGCTACTTTGGGAGACAGTTCAGAAACTGTGTCCTCCACTGGCTTTGGGAAAGCCTGTTCCAACGCCGTCGCAACGTGGAGGTGAGCATCTAGAGGGTCTCTTTCATCCTGCTGAACGCCCTAGCCCTATGTAGTCTCCTTTTCTGCGAGCGAGATCAGGGGTCACTTTGGGGGCTGACATCTCAACGGCCGCCTGAGTCATCCAATGATCCTGCGGCACGCCTACCGGAGGTTTGACCATCCTGGTGGTTCTCAACTCTCGGGGCGAGTTTCCCCTTCTGGGGATTGCAGGGTGGCCTGCTCGATGGAACTATCGGTGGGCCTACCGTGCCCCCATGCGGGATGACTTGGAATCTTTCCCTCAGGTCCCTTGTCTTGGGCACATGTTTGTCGGGGTTGAGCTTGGATAAATGCAACTCCCTAAGCTCGTGGACAAGCCTCCCTGGCTTAGGGAGCTTCTTCTGTGGTTTCTGAGGATGACACGGCGCCCCTATCTGTAATTTTTCCTGTAGTAGGGCCATTCGTTCTGCAACTGTGGATCCCTGTGGAGGTGAGCCTAAACGGCTGAACACGGACAACTCCTTTTTCGGGGAAACCTCTCCCTTCGGGACCCATACATACTTTTTCTTCCCTTTCCCTCGGTCGCTCCCTGAGAAGGAGACCATGTTGACATTCATGCTGGGGAAAGGGTCGGCGTCAACAATCATCTCTAATGTCTCTTTCTCAGCCATTTTAAATCTCCCCTTCCTGATGGCTTCATGAATGGCTCGACGGAAGATAATACAATTCGAAGTGGCATGATTAAAGGAGTTATGGCACTTGCAGTATTTCTTCCCCTCTATTTCCTCAGCCGGAGGGATCTTATGGCCGTCAAGGAGCTTGATCTGTTTGTCTTTGAGGAGGTAATCAAAGATTTGGTCGGCCTTGGAGATGTCAAAGGAATATTCAACCCTTTCCTCGTCTTTCTCTTTGGCTTTAGCAGGCCTAAGAGGCGGATAGAGGTAAGCCTTCCCCTTAACTATCTCGGCCACTAGGATGTCTGCCGTGTAGTCGGCTGACTCATCATAGTCTGAATCCTCGACTGCGTCCACCACCGATACCAACTGTGGCCCTCGGCCCCTTGTGGCTCTCTTCCTTTCTCTCTCTTGGATGTACTGTTCCACTTGAACTGCCCGGGAAGCTAAACCATTGAGGTAGCTGCAAGCTTATCCTACAAGCTTTTATTTCAATTGGGGGTGCATTCTGGAGATGGCCATGGAGGTAAGCTGGGATTCTGGGAAAGGCACCGAGCACTTTCCGGCGATCTTTCTGAATCTTTCAATGAAATCGGTCGCTGCCTCATCCACCTTCTGTCTAGGTCTGTATAGAATCAGGCGGGAGAAACGAATACCACGAGAAGGCTGTCCCTGTCAAGGACAAAGGGAATTACTGTAACTTGTGATACTCGTTCTGGTTTCCTGCCCCACATTGGGCCGTAAATCCGATGTGCTCCATAGTACACTTGCCATCGTCCCCGAATAACGTGGCAAAATCAGGGGTTTTGAATCCTTTGGGCAGAGGTACCAAACAGTCCACCCATTGGGGGTAAGGCTTCTTGTACACTAGACGATCGAGCGGCTTCAACTGCACACCAAAGAACTTCTTGATTGTGTCAGAAATGAGATTAGGGTGGAGGCGTTGGGCGCCACAGTGTTTCTGGGGGACCCTGCGCCCCTGGCTGCGGTGGTACTTGAGGTGGAGCATCTGTCCAAGACTGCCCAGGTACTACTTGGGCCAGGTTAACAAGGTCAGTTCTTGGTATAGGTGCCTGCGCGCCTCGGAGAGGTGGAACTTGGTTCCATGGCTGCTCTATCGAAACGACATTCATCTGTGTCTGTATATAGGAACCCGCCAGGTAGGTATTGAGTGCACCGGGGTACGGCTGACTAGGAGCTGGACTTGCCGAGCCAGGTGGGTTCTGGACCCATGGCTGCTAAGTTGGGCAAAAATCACCATTCCTGCCAATCCCTGATTCTGGGGCGACGGCTTTCCCCCTGCGTAAGCCGGGTAGTTAGCCGTGGTAGAAGAGAAGCCGTGTTAGTGCACTCGATGGACACGGATGCATGCCTCCAACAGGATTGTAGGAGGATGCCTGCTGAGGTCCAACAGGGATGATGTATGGTTGAGCCTGATGCGGTCCTCCCAAAGAAGAAGGTTGTCCTCCCTATGATTGGTCGGAGACAACATAATTCATGGTGCTACTGGCTTGCGCAGCACGTCTTTGTTCCACTCCTTTGGCCTGTTGAACTTCATTGTGCACCATAGGTTTCAGTATGTCAGCCAATTGGTGGGACAATTGATACATGATATCCTGGATCTCCATGTCGATTTACTGCCGGATAAACGATGTGGTCATGACAACAGGCTCCTCACAGTGCTGTGGGGAACCGTCGTTAGACTCAGCGCTAACCGTGAGGGGAGTTGCCTCCGAAACACTCGTTGGCTCGGTGTTTCTCGTTTTCGTGGCAGTTACCTTATTTGATGTCGATGCTGGCTCCATACTTAGGTTTCTGCCGGAGCGCAAGTACATACACCAACTGTAATCCGGTCCAAGCGAATCAAACGGAAGCGTTTGCTCACCTTTTCCTGTCCCATTAGGCGTGCCAATTTTTGTTGTCGTCAAACTCTTAGGTCCTAGTGATCAGTGCATTTTAATGCACTCTTTATAGCTTTGCATTTGGTGTTTTTAATTGTTCTTTGTACCTAATATTTAAGTCTTAGCACGTTTCTAGACTTTGGGTCTTATTTGAGCAATATAGTAATTTCTTCATTAATTCTTGTTTTTATTGCATATTGACCCCTGTCTACTCTGCAGAACATAACTTTGGCTGTGGTTATCCAATTGAGGTGTGCGAGCTTGCGTTGGAAATATAAGGAACAAAGCTACAAATCTCTTGTTGAGCTCGAAACCCAGTTCGGAAGTCTTGAAGGCCAAAACTGCGAAATACTGAAGCAGTTTAATGTAAAACGGGTTTACGGGCCAATTACTATTTTTATCGGGCTTTTATCCAAGAACCCAGTTAGTGGATTAGGTTTTTCGTTTGTCTTATAGACTTGACTGACCAGCAGTCGTTTCTCTCTCTCTCTCTCTCTCTCTCTCTCTCTCTCTCTTACGCATTATTCACACTTTACGAGACTTTTGTGCTCTAGCCTCCATGGGAGCTAAACTCCTAAGTCGATTCATCGGTGAAAGGCTGCCGTTTTACGGATTTTGAGGTTCGGTGTTTAATGTTATTTCGTCTACTTTGTTTTTAGTTTTCAGTTCTTTCTTCTCTATCAATTCCATATTTGAATTCTTTGTTTGCAATTTTCATCTTGTGTGATGCTTAATTACCCATATTCGGTTTACTTGCAATACGCGAATCGTTTATGTATGATGTTTGTTTATATGTGAATCTGTTTTCGCAACTCTTAACTATTCGAGTTATTTAATTGCTTGTTTTATTTAATTCGAGTAGGAATTGATAGAGGATTGATTGAATTCGGTCATGATATCGATTGTGTTAAGTGGCGCTTGTTCACGATCACGTTTGATTGAACACATTGCTTTGACACTTGCTTTAAAATGGTGTGAGTTCGTATAAACTAATTGACGCTTGCTTGATTAGTTTATTATCAATCAAGAACTGAAACTTTGAATGAGTCTTGCACGATTATTTGGAACCGATGATAAATCCAAATGCGCCCCCGGAAACCGGTGTATCGATTGTCTCTTTAATTTGATAAAACCCCCAATAGAAATCATTTTCTTCATAAACAAACCCCCATTTTTTTAACTTTTTTAATTATTTTGACCCGCGTACGACCGCTAATCACCTAGCCGTGGTGTCAGCCAGGGATTTGGACAGTCTTTGATTCCTTTTTCTTCAAGCAATTGCGTCGAGGAGGGAACTCTGCTCCTCAAATATGGGTTTCCTGACTCCTCTAGAAAGGGTCAGACAAGGTGAGAAGGGACGCGAGTGTTGGATTACTACGGCTAATGCATAAAAATAAAGTAAAGGCAAGAAATTCGATAAAGAAGATAAATGAAACAAACGTAGAGTTTGATTTGATTTATGTGTGTCTTTACAATTCACTCTATTGCTATATATAAATATATATATATATATACAGGCCCTCGTCGACCACTAAGCTAGCCAACATTTGCCTGCCGTTGGATTGATCTAGGATCAACGGTTGTCATTGCTTCATAGGCCCTAAACGAAGCGAAGTAACTGCCCACGATCCCCATTGGCACGGTTAGTGGGGTAAGTGTTTGTTGCTCCGAGTTTTCCGACCTCGCTCTTCCGTTTGACCGTCAACCGTTCCCACGTTCTTCCTTCGTGTCGTGTCTTGCCTTCCAAGTAACCCCCATCTTGCCTTGGCCGTACGGTGCCTCGGCTATCCTGGCCCCTCCTTAGGTAATGGTTCAGGAGCCTAAGCCACCGAGGCCTTGGTACTCTATAGGATGGGGTGGTCACTCTCCCTCGGCTTAGCTCATTGGTCCTCGGGCATAATCCTCCCTCGGAGGGCCGTTTAACACGCCCCAAGGACCTTCTTGGGAAACTAGTGTTAGCACCGAGTGCCTGGGATTTCTTTGGTGTAGGGAGTCCATATAGGCATTCAATCACGGCGTCCGTTATTGGGCTACCAGCTATCTTGACTACCCCAATCATATTATTTACCTCGGTCTCTCCTTCAGGAATAGCGCCAAGGATAGGTTTCAAATTGGCGGGTACATCGCCCGTGCTGTCTTCGGTGGTCTTAGGAAAAGTCTGTTCCAACGCAATGGCTACAAGGGTCCCAAAAATTTCCTGTGTATCTGTTTCCATGGTCGAGGTCAGCATTTGCAGCATGCCCCCTTCATTTTCTGAATTGCCTTCGCCCTCTACGCCCTTCTCTTCTACGAGTGTGTCTAAGTGGCAACTTGGGAGGCAATTATTTGGAAACTCTCTTTGCCATCAATTGATTTTGGGGTACTTCTGAAGGTGGTCTCACCGTTCTGGTGGCCCTTAGCTCCTTGTCATTCATGAAAGTGATGTCCACGAACATGAAACTCTGTTCCGCCATTACTATTGCCACCCATTTTCCTTTAGGGACAGATTCCCTACTAGGGGTTGGCTTGCTCGTCTATTTGATGTCCTTATCGTCTGACGAGTGTTTCCTCCTAGCAAGAGGTGTTTAGGCGATGACTTCAGCTCTTTTGGCTGAGGTTTTCACCCTTCAAGGTTCAGCTTCGACAAGTGGAGCTCCCTTATCTCTTGAGTGAGTCTGCCCGGCTTCGGCAACTTCTTTCAGAATCTCTTAGGCTCGATCGACTCCCGTAGCTCCAACCTGTGGTGTAGGTAAGCCATACGATCCTCCAAAGTAGACCCCTCTACAGGGATTCCCAATCGGTCAAAGACCGAAAGCGTCCTCTCCGGAGGTCCTTCTCGTTTGGGTACCCATCGTACTTCTTTTCACCTTTTCTCTTATCACCTCTTGAGAAAGATACCATGTTTATACCCATCACAGGAAAAGGATCAGTATCGACGGTCATCACGACCACGCCTTTCTCGACAAACTTAAACCTTCCCTCTTTGATAGCTCTCTGAATAGTTTGGCGAAATACAATACAATTGGAGGTGGCATGATTGTAAGAGTTATGCCATTTGCAGTATTTCTTTCTTTTCAATTCATCTGTGGAAGGAACCTTGTGGCTGTTAAGCAGCCGAATTTGCTTGTCTTTGAGCAAGTAGTCAAATATTAGGCCTGCCTTAGAGGCGTCAAAGGAGTGTTTGGTCTTTCTTAATGACTCGTCCTTCTATTTTCCCTTAGCAGTCCTTCTATTTGCCCTTAGCAGGCTTCAGAGATAGGCTTTAGTATGTCTTCCCTTAACTATCTCGACTGCCATAATGTTTGTCGTGGGTTTGGCCAACTCATCATAGTCCGAGTCTTCCTCGGCGTTGACTCTGCCTCTAGTAGCCCTTTTCTTTTCTTTTTCCTGTACAAACTGTTCTATCTGAACTTTCCTGGATGCTAGGCTACTGAGGCCATGGTAGGCTTGCCACATAATCCTCTACTTCAATTGCGGGTGCATTCCAGCGATCATGGATGTAATCTGTGATTCGGGGAATTGAACCGAACACTTCCCTGTTGAAGATTAGCGACATTAGCAACATTCGCCAAAAACTTCCCCCCGGTGGTGGCATTGACACAATTACAAGGCTGAGGAAAAGCAGGATTAGGAATTACCTGATTAGAAAGTCCCTGCTGAGACTCAGCCACATTACCATATGGCTGGACCTGTTCCATGATTCCCATGGAAACAAGAGAAGGTGCATGTTGAGGTCATGTCACACTGGCATACGATGGAGCCTGTTGTAGGCTGCCCATTCGGCTTGGTAATCCTCCCTATGGCTTCTCGGGTACGCCAGACACGTCGCGCTACTAACTTGCGTTGTGTGTCTTTGCTCTTATTCTCTGGCTTCTTGCACCTCGTTGTGAACCATAGGTTTAACTATGTTAGCCAATTGTGAGGAGACTTGATACATGATATCATAAATTCCCATGTCTATCTGCTACTGAATGAACGGTGTGGTCATTACCACGGGTTCATCTACAATCGCCTGCAATTGATCATGAAGCTCTGTAACGACCACCTGAGTCATGGCCCCCGACGTACCCGTTGGCTCTGTGTGCTTAGCCTTTGCCATAGTCGTCCTTTTGGTTGCAGAGTTTGGTTCCATGCTCAAGCATCGACCAATGATAATCCACGCCAGGCAAACTAAACTCGAAGGTTAGTCTACCTGTGTCTATCCTACTGGGCGTGCAAATTTTGTCGTCGTCAAACACTTCAATCCTAGCGGTAGAATCGACCAAAGGTTTGGACAGTCTGTGATTCCTCTTTCTTCAAGTGATTGCACCTAGGAAAGAACTCTATTCCTCGACTATGAATTCCTTAACTCCTCCAACGAGTGTTAGGTTAGGTGTGAGAGGGATGTGTGGCTTCGATTATCTACGAGACTAAGAAAACTTAAAGAAAAAGTGATAAAGAGGAGATAAAATAAGTAAAAACTTGTGTATTGATTGATGGGTGTATTGAAATGTACAAGTACAACTATATATATCTATTTAAAATACATTTATGTAGGTTCCTCAAAGCACCTCTTTCATAGGTGGCATCACCACCATGTTTCAAGGGAAATTTTTTAATGCTCATCCTACATGGCCATTTGCAATTGGTCCACCATTTCACTAAATAAGAGAAGCAAATTAGACCATTGGATCTTTAAGGATCTCTCTCAACCGTTGGATTTATATGCAACAAGATGAGTCAATAATAGTATGAAACATATTCCATATATATATTTGCATTTATAGTAATTGTAGTCCATAATAGTAATTGATCACAATTTCAATTCAAATTTAAATTTGAAATACTAAATCACCTTTGAAAATTCAAATTTCATTTTCGAATACAAAATCCCTCCAAATTTTAAAAATCAGAATTTTCATTTCAAATTTTGATTTCCCTCTTATATTAACCCTAATTTTAACTATAAATATAGTCACACCTAATTCTAAAACATACAAAACGTCACTCATTTCATTTCATCATATATTTCTTGATTCTTGATCAATATGGGTGTAATGGAGTGCGAACTTGATGAGTTTTTGTTCTTCCATGATAACATAACACTATTTGGTCTCAATCATCATCATGATGTACAAATCTCTTTTTTGTTAAAAGTATTTAGTAATTTTGGGTACTCCTATCGCTAATCCATCGTTTCCATCTATTAACAGGATTGTAGTTTCATCGTTCTGGCTACCATTGCTGAGGTTGTTCCTACTGGCGGCTAACTATTTGCTCTCTAGACATGGATTCTCATTGGCTCTTTGTTTAATTTATTATTAGTGGTTAAAATCTGTAAATTCGAGTTTCACCAACTCTTTATTTTATTTATTATTTGTATTTCAATTCTATATTATTTGATTTATAGAAATATTCCTCAAATAAGGGTTTTTGATCATACTGGTGCCGCTGTTTTCGTCTTGATAAATTCTGCTGCACTTAATTTTCACAAACAACATCTGAGTGATAATGATGATTCTCTCCATGTCAAGAAGGTACACTTTAAACATCTGTCACTAAATCTTACACATCAGACACTACATTTTACGCATTCCTAATTATTTTTCATACATATTTTTGACAAGTATATTGATTAATTTAAAATGTATAACATTTTTCCGTGCGCAGGAAGATGGAACAATCAAGGTTAAATCAATTATCAACCAAACCATGCTCTTCAAAGTTGTAGGCCGGATCAGTCAAAGCGTTATTCCTTAGACGACATACCACGTCTCAAGCATTTGCAGTGATAAGGAGATCATCGAACTATTTCGATACAAAATGGATTAGCTTAGGATTAGGATCTATTCAACTTTTTTAATTTATGGAATACCATTTCTGTCTTACTGTAGTACTTATGTTATGTCCATCAATCGCATTATAGCTACCATGTTATATTCAGATACCTCATCTGAAATTTTGTTTTAAGTGTGAACATCAATGTCCATTTGTTCAAGATCAATATCCAATTGGTTCAGTATCATCATCCCTTTATTGTTTTGTCACTGTTAGACTAATTTAATATTTTTTGAGCGTAATATAAAATTAGCCAAAATAAGTTCTTTCTATATCAATAGCAATAATGGAAATTTCTTAAATGTATTAAATCGTTTTTTGATATCAAATGCATTATGAAATTTCCTAATTAGAATCTATAATAATACAAAATCGTCGGCTCCTCAATGCCATTTTTCATAGTTTTTTTTTAAATAAGTCAAATTATATTAATAGGGGGTACAAGGGGTACCACTACCCATATACAAGTAGAGTCACATTACATTCAATCCCCTTCACCAAAGGATAAACTATAGGTAATGTATTAGAGCACCAAGTCTCAAAAGTAATAGAAGTTTTAGTGTCTACTCTATGAGCAAACCACCCCCATGTTAATTGTTTCATTTGTTTTACCATTACATTTACTGAGCATTGCCCTCCCCTAAAAATGACATGGTTTCTACTAATCCATATTATCCAAATGGTAGAAATCCACACAATGTGCTTTATTTTCTTCCTCTTCTTGTGATTTGTCTTCACAGCATGCTGCAAAAAATGGTCCCATATAGTAGAAAAATTCTGCAGCGAAATACCAGCCCATTGGCACACCTCCAGCCACACCCGAAAGGATATGCTGCAACAGAAAAAGAGATAAACAGCCTCCTCTTGCACCTGAGAGCAAAATCCGCATGAAATATCTTGGTCATAATTTAGAACTCTTCTCTGCTGCAAATTAGCACGCGTTGGCAGACCATGTAACATTAGTCTCCACGCGAAGACTGAATATTTGGAGGGCGTAGCAGCCTTCCAAATACTTCGTAGCGCCTTCAACCGTACTTCATTCGCATCAATTTCTGGGCACCTTGTTATCAACTTCTGATATGTAGACTTAACCTTATAATTACACGACGAATCCAGCAACCAGACCCAACTATCATCACTGTCTTTCAGCGGAGAAACTGACAGCAGAGCGTCTGCCAGCAGCTGTGCATCCTGCTGCTCTTCGGCCAGCAGCTGCCGACTCCAATTCAGCTCCCAATTCCAACTATTATCTACCCACGATCCTGCTTCAGACACTGTTGCGTTCTGATTCGCTAATGCAGAAAATAAATTCGGATATGTCTCCATCAATTTCCATGGACTACACCACTTATCATGCCAAAATCTCACAATTTTTCCATTTCCCAATTTCGGTCTAGTTGCATCACTAAACCAGCCCTGTGCATACGACAAACACTCGTCCAATCCGTTTATATCTTTCCACCATACTGACTGTTGTCTTCGATTTAAAATACCATCAGCTCCATAAAGCTTTCCCAACATTTTATTCCACTCACTATTTCTTTCCACCAACATCCTCCATCTCCATTTCCCAAGTAAAGCTAAATTAAAGACTTCCAAATTTTTTATTTCTAGACCTCCATTTTCCTTCGGTATACAAACTTTGCTCCACCGAATCCAAGTCATCTTCCTATCGTCTCCTTTACCACCCCCCACAAAAACCTCCGCTGAATTTGTACCATCTCTTTCAACACTTTTTTTGGCATCTTGAAGAATGACATAAAGTACAAAGGTAGACTAGTCAAAACGGAATTAATTAGAGTAATCCGGCCTCCCATTGAGAGTTGTCTACTCTGCCATGTTGTGAGTCTATCCCTTAGCTTTTTCACCACCGGTTTCCACGAGACACTCAACCTTGGATTGGCTCCTACTGGGATGCCAAGGAAATTGAATGGAGCTTCACCCCTCTTGCCATTTTTCATAGTTGTCCTCACAGCCGCATTTCGTGGGAATTGCTTTCAATGTTTCACCTACGTGGCATTCCACATAGTAATGCATCATAAGACCACCGCATGACCAGGTCCACCTAATCCAGATTCAATAGTCAACTAATTAATACACATAAAATGCGCTTATATCTTAAAAAACACGTACAAGCAAATAGGACATAAATGGTACACCACTTTAATTCCTTTTAAACGTTTCCATTATAAAATCTGGTAAAAAAAAATTCTTTATTATAATTACTAATTTATTTCTATTCCAAAAATACCTTTTTGGAATCTGCTGGTCATATATATTAATCAGGATCTAATTTCTATAATAAGGTTGACACCATTTGAGAATTATTTATTACATTGTGAATTTTATGTCTTAAAACCGTTTGCATGTATAGGATTTCTGGTTCTTCAATCAAATGTTTCTGTTCTTTGCAAAACAAAAATAGGACCAACTTTGAATTTCGAAATTCAAACAATAAATCTTTTACGGAATTTTTTTACTAAATTAAATCAAATAATCATTCCTAAATTTCTATTTACAATCCATTCGTGAATTACTTATTAATTAATTACTATTTGAATTTCTAAATTCAAAGTTATTTGTTATGTTTCTAAAGTCTTACAAATGTTTCCATGTATATAATATATTTATATTTATATATTATACATTTATCTATTTATATACTTTTTTATCAATAATTATTACAAATACCTGATCCAGTGCATGCCCATGTATTTGTCCTCATATCTACTGTGACCTACGTCCACCTTAAATACAGAAAAACGTTTTAGTCAACCGATCAACCAATAAAAAATTATAAAATTCATTCATAAATGGTAACAACCAAGTAATCAAATAGCTTAATTTTCGGATTCAAATTTCAGTTAATATTTTAAATGCTACATTTGAATCAGGTAATAACTATTTCCTCACATATCTCTCATCATTTGATTTGAAATTTCCATAATATGCATAATTCCATAATCAACGAGCTCAATTTTCGGATTCAAATTATTACTACCTCAACCAACTCATGTCACAACCTCCTTACTCTGTAAAACCCTAATTCATATACTTATTCCTATATTGGACAACATGCATCTACGACCACAAAATACTCTGATCATATTCCTATCTATAACATCTATAGACACATAAACCATTAACTCCGACCATATCATGATTGCTAGAATCGTTCCTGGGAACCAATCATTTGCCATTGTTGTAAGGGTGGTTCGAATCTGGCATGTTCAGGATCTGAACAAGGGAAAAAACTCATTACACGAATGAGGTGGTCCCGATGGATAGCATGCACAGTTTGTATCATAACATTTATGTTTATTCGAAAATATATTAAACTAATAGATCACTAAATTGTTTCATTTATTTCGCAGGGGGTCGTATTCAAGCCACTGTTAAGAGAGAACTGATTTACAAGTTTGATAACATTCCACAAGAGGGTTCTGTATACATGATTTCTGCTTTTGATGTTGGTTCCAATATTGGTGGTTTCCGCGCTTCAACGCACTAATGTTTTTTTTTGATAAATAACAGTATTATTAAAAAAGAGGGGAACTGGGAATTCTCCACAACAAATACAATGGGGGGAGGGCCTCGTTAAAACCTCTCTGGGGTAAAACCCAAAGGGAAAAAATTCGCTTTATATATAAAATAAACTTAGATCTGCTGAGGTTACGGCACTCAGGAACAAATTCGCTTTATATATATATATATATGCATCTAATTAATTAATTTGTTATTTATATATCATTTTGATTTTGATTGATTCTTAAAATTTTATTTTATATATTTCTAAAACTGCAAATATGTAATCATTTTAAATGTAGTATAATAGTGTTTTTTTATTTAAATGAAGGACGATTGAGTGTATTTTACGTCCGTCGGTTGGTGGAATATCACAGGAAACCGAACCTGGTAGGATGAGTGCTGCTATGAATTTTTGTCGCAAGCTTTAGCTGGAACCATTGATTTTATTATGTACTATGATGAGGTAATCAAACTTAATACTAACCTAATGTGTTTTAATTAAAAGTTTAATTATTCTAATAGGCAATTTCACATTACAATGTCACTTAATTTGCAGAACGCCACTTTCGTGGTGCAATCGCCAACATTGACAGTGTACTGATGGGCACAAACTGGTGGTACAGTGCATGCAATGTCTGTCAGAGAAAGGACTACCATTACCATGACTCTAATAACAAATTATTGTGAAATTTGTGATCGTCATGTAGTGCTGCCTACCCCAAGGTAGTATGTGAACGATTTATGTTTCTTATCATGCATAAATGTGTTAAACCTTTTAAAGATTAATTTATAAATCAATTCCTACTTGATTTTTTTTATATTGAATACTATGTTCTGGATAAATCTGCGAGTCATCGACCTATACGGTAGCGCGGTGTTTACCGTGTTTGATCGTGATGCAACACTTCTGCTTGGTAGATCTTGCAGCAATATCCTTGAGGGTAGCAATCAGGATGGACTGAACAATGGTATGCCTGCTGAGTTTGACGCCCTTAATGGTAGGGAATTGTTGTTTGAGGTGGAGGTGAGGCACTACAGGAATGCCCGATTTGAAAGGACTGTTAATTGTTGAACACTGAGATAGAAGAAGAGTGAAAAAAAATATTCTCCATTGTATTATTTTTTGAACAGAACAGATTACAATAGGTTTATATACATAGTTGCATACTCACTAACTCCTAACAGAAACTCTAACTAGTATAGTTGAGTATTTACAAAGTTTGAACTAGCCACTAACTATAGTTACAATAAAATAATTGCACAGCAAAACTAGACTAACAGTAAATTAACTAGTTTACAACTAATTAATATCATAACATCCCCCCTCAAGTTGGACTGTGTATGTTACAAAGTCCTAACTTGGGAATGAAAGATTAAAATGAAGTTGAGTGTAGAGGCTTTGTAAAAACATCCGCTAATTGTGCTTCTGATGCAATTGGGAGAAGATGAATTATCTTGTTTTGAATCTTCTCTCGAACTACATGACAATCAATTTCAATGTGTTTAGTTCTTTCATGGAAGGTAGGATTATGTGCTAAGTAAATGGCTGATTTATTATCACAATAAACAGCTGTAGCACCACTTTGAGGCAACTGCAGATGTTGCCACTGTATTTCACAAACTAGGCTGGCCAATGCCCTATATTTAGCTTCTGATGAGGATCTTGACACTGTGTTTTGTTTCTTGGACTTCCAAGACACAAGAGTAGACCCCAAAAATACACAATACAAGTCACAGACCTCCTAGTATCTGTACAACAGGCCCAATCCGAATCAGCAAATCCCAACAGATTCAACTTATTTTGTGCAGAGAAAAACAGACCCTGTGCAGGTGCATTTTTGAGATATCTCAGCACCTGAATGGCAGCTTGAAAATGAATTTCTTATGGCTTAGCCACAAACTGACTATGCTGTTGTACTGAAAATGCAATACCAGGGCGTGTATTGGTGAGATAGAGTAACCTTCCAATCAATCTTCTATAAGCAAAATGGTCAGAATAGGCTTTCCCCCTTCACTGCTTAATCTGACAAAGGGATCAGCAGGTGTCTTGGCAGGTTTTGCAGCGAGGGTACCAGTATCCTGAAGCAATTCCAAAGTATATTTTCTTTGGTTCAACAACAGCCCTGTTTTAGAACGAGCTACTTCAAAACCTAAGAAGAAGCGAAGAGCACCAAGGTCCTTTATCTTGAACTGAGAATTAAGAGTGTGTTTAACCATAGATATCTCATCCATATTATTACCTGCAAGGACCAAATCATCTACATTTACTAACAAGACAGTGATAAAAGGAGGTTTGCATTTCACAAATAAGGAGTGGTCAGCTTCAGATTGTTTGTAACCTAAAGTGATAAGAGTGGTGGTTAGTTTGTGGTTCCACTGACGACTGGCTTGCTTCAAGCCATATAATGACTTGTGAAGCTTGCAAACTTTGTTGCTCAAGGGTGAATTAGAAGGCAGCAGCCCAGGTGGAACAGTCATGTAAACTTCTTCAGTTAAGTCCCCATGGAGAAACGCATTATTCACATCTAATTGTTCAAGAAACCAATTATATGAAGTGGCGATAGCAAGGAGGACTCTAACTGTGGTGATTTTAACAACAGGACTAAAAGTTTCAAAGTAATCTACTCCTTCTAATTGATTGTAGCCTTTGGCCTCAAGCCTAGCCTTGTGTCTCTCAAGCCCTATATTTGGTTTTATAAACCCATTTGCAACCAATTGGCACTTTGCCTAAGGGGAGATCAACAAGAGACCAAGTATTATTTAGAGCTAGGGCAGCAAGTTCAACTTGCATTGCCTCTTGCCAACATTTGTGTGAAGAGGCTTGTGAAAAATTAACAGGATCAACAGAGGAGGAAACATTGCAATAGAAGTTTTTATAGGAATCAGAACATAGGTCATAAGAAAGAACAGATGATAAAGGATAGGGAAGAGAAATACCTTGTGAATGATTGAACCAACTTGAGAAGCAACAATGATAGTCTTGCAAGTAACTAGGTGGCTGAATAATTCTAGATGAATGTCCTATAGGTTGAGGTAATGGTTGTGGAGAGTCATTTTCAAGAGATGTGGATGGTGATAAATTTGGAGTTAAGGTTGTGGAACCTGAAGCTGAATTTGATGGATCAGAAGCAGCAATAGATGTATCTGTAGAGGTTGAAGGTGCAGAATTAAGGGGTGGTGAGGGTGGGTCAGGTAGTGGATTGGGTTGGTTAGGAATGTATGTGTCAAAAAGGAAGTCGGAGGCTGGTTGAGGTTCAGTATTTGGCTTAAAGGCTGGTTTAGTAGTGTGAAATGGGAAGTGATCTTCATAGAAGATCACATTTATAGATTGAAAGACTTGGTGAGAAGTTAGATCATAAAGGATGTAGCCTTTAAGACCTTCTTTGAATCCCAAAAATACTGTTTTCGTGGCTCTAGGATCAAATTTTGTTCTACTAGCTACTAAGGTAGATGCATATGCAAGGCAACCAAAAAATTTTAAATGTGTAAGTGTAGGTGGGTGATTGTATAAGACTTGATAAGGTGTTTTATTGTTTATAATTGGGGTGGCAGTTCGGTTGATGAGGTGAATTTAGTGTTGAAGGCAAAATTCCATAGTTTGGTAGGTAGGTTAGCTTGAAAAGAAAGGGCTCAGGCAACATTTAAAATATGTTGATGTTTCCGTTCTACAAGACCATTGTGTTGAGGTGTTTCAACACAAGATGTTTGATGTATGATCCCTTTACTAGAGTAGAAATCATGCATAAAAAATTCCACACCATTGTCACTTCTAAGGCATTGTAATTTTGTTTTGAATTGGGTTTCTATGTAGGCAGTGAATGAGATGAGGTGGGTACGTGTTTCAGATTTTTGTTTCATTAGTATGACCCATGTGTAACTACTATAGTTATCTACTAAGGTGAGAAAATATTTGTAGCCAAGTATAGAAGTTTGGGAGTAGGGACCCCATATGTCAGCATGTAATAATTCAAAGCAATGAGTAGTCTTAAAATTACTAAGTGGAAAAGATAACTTTCTTTGTTTGGCAAAATGGCAAATATCACAAGGTAAATTGCTATTATCAAATTGAATAAAAGGAAACCGTTTTGTCATACAATGATGTCTTTCATGAGATAAATGTCCTAGTCTCATGTGCCAAATTTTTGAACTATGTAACTAGGGTTTGTCATACACCTAGTTACTTGTGAGATAAACTTGTAGAGCTTCCCTTCTAGTTTAGTTGATCCAATCATCCACTTGGTATGGGCCTGAAAGAGAAAACAACCATCAATAGAAAAGAAAACAGAAATGTTGCTACTAACAGCAAGTTCAGGCACTGATATCAAATTGGATCCAAAATTTTCAATGTACAGAACATTGAATAGTATGATATCTTCAGTGATGTGAACTGTGCTTATGTGAGTTGCAATTGCGGAAGTGTGACTGGGACAGTTTATTCTAGTGGGAACAATAGGTTTACAACTACTAAAGAGACTAAAATAACCAATGATATGGTCAGTTGCTTTAGTATCAACCAACCAAAGAGTAAATTTCTTACCAGATATCTAGTTAACATTGTCCAAAGAGTTATATGTGGAAGTCGAATTAGAAACTGGTGTGAGGGATATTGTATTAGCAGAGTTGACAGTGTTGGCAGATTTCTCATGCTGCTTGGATTGTCGGATTAATTCCATAATTTCTTTGTACTGCTCTTGCGTAAGTGACATTGCTGTGTTGCCTTCTTGCTTTTATGAGTCATTATCCACTGTGGTTGCTGAATTGGTGGAGTTCTTTTGGTATCTTGACTGATATCCTGATGGAAACCCGTGAAGAAAATAGCAAGTATCAACCATGTGATTGGTCTTGTTACAGTGAGTGCACAAACGTGTAGGTGGTTGTCCCCTACCTTGGCCACGCCCAAACCTTCCTCTGCCACGGTATCCACCACCACCTCTATTAGTACCTTGTACATGATTTATCTGTGTAGAAGCTTTACTTTTAGTGTCAGGTTCATTCACATTAGTAGATGCACTTGAAGGGTGCATATTCCTTTCTTGTTGGATGACAAGTGAAAAGGCTTTGGTGATATTTGGGAATGGCTCCATCATCATAATTTGACTCTTAACATGAGAGTATTCCTCATTTAGTCCTTTCAAGAACCTAATTGTGTAATCTTGTTCTTTAAATTTTCGTAACATTCAGCAATGCAGTACAGGTGCAGGGAATAGAGCAGCTACACGAAGTGAAAGGCCTAAAACTGTCTAGTTCATCCCATAGTGATTTCAACTCAGTATAGTATTCAGATACATCGCGCATACCTTGCGATAGCTTGCAAATATCTTCTTGAATATCACCAATTCTGAACATGTCACCATGGTCGAAGCGATCGTGTAAATCTTTCCAAGCGTTGTAAGCCTTATCAAAAAATACATTCGACTTTGCAACATTAGGAGAGACAGATCTTTGAAGCCAAGCCAAGACCAGATTATTGCACCGGAACCACTGATTGTAAATCGAACTTGTCATCGCAGGCACAGTCACCGTTCCATCAACGAAGATCATCTTGTTCTTCGAGATTAATGACACGCGCATTGAGCGTATGCAGGGTTGAAAATTTTTGCTTCCTTCCAAGGCTGGTTGAACAAGAGTGATTGCAGGTGTTTCATTAGGATGAATATAGAAAGGATTTGAGGTGTTTGTTGAGTAATCAGAATATTGTTCAAGATTATGATTTGCCATCGGAGATTCGGTTAGAAAAGGTGAGGAATCGAACCAAAACTCTAGCAATTTGGGAATTACGAATTCAGAAGAAGAATCAGACAAAAACCCTAACAATTTGGGAATTAGGGATTCAGAGAAATTGAAAATGAATTTGGTGACGAAAATATGAAGAAGACGAATTCGACTCAAGAGGAATCGAAGTCGTACCAGAAAGATGAAACAAGAATTGAAATTGAAGAAGAATCGAAATCAAAGAAGAAACGCACCAAGGATTTGAGATCGAACCGAAAGAAAGGATCAGTCGAGGTTTCGAAATAAAAAAAAAACGAAGGAGAAATTAACCGGAAGAATCGATCGGTGTTAAACAGAGATAGTTGCGAACCAGAGCTCATCTGATACCATGTTGATTGTTGAACACTGAGATAGAAGAAGAGTGAAAAAAATATTCTCCATTGTATTATTTTTTGAACAGAACAGATTACAATAGGTTTATATACATAGTTGCATACTCACTAACTCCTAACAGAAAGTCTAACTAGTATAGTTGAGTATTTACAAAGTTTGAACTAGCCACTAACTATAGTTACAATAAAATAACTGCACAGCAAAACTAGACTAACAGTAAATTAATTAACTAGTTTACAACTAATTAACATCTTAACAAGGACTTTAAGTATGAGGAAGTTCACTGATGAGATTAGTATAATTGAGCGGTTCAAGAAAAAGGACTCAGGTATCGTTTCCTCACTTATAACTGAGTTGAAATCTGAATCCGTTAGTTTCAATACTGTTGATTTCAGATGGCATCTATGTTATTTTGAATTGCAGAATCTGGAAGATAATCATGAGGATGCTGATGTCCCTGATGAGTCGCTTGCTGTAGCACAAGTGACTAATTGTATTTTTATACACGTATATATATATATATATATATATATATATATATATATATATATATAGACACACACGTATATATGTTCCTATTGCATAGGATCTCAGTGAAAAGTTTGATGATACTATACATGAGAATGCTTATGAGGCTTCTAATGGTGGATCTAACAATTGGATAATACAAAACTTAAGTGCTTTTGGGATGAGAGAGCAAATCAAATCCCTCACCGATGAACCATTAAATATGATTGTCGGATGTAGAATAAAAATTAATCAACAGTTGAGATTTAATATTGTTTGATTCAATCTTAACCACTCATAGCATTTTACAAAATATTCTACAGCCAATTTTAGTGCCCCTGCAAATATCACCAAAATCCAGATATACCCCTATAAAAATAAAAACTTTAAAATTACCCTTGCAAATATAAATCATTTACGGTTATGCCCTCGGTCAGTTTCTCAAAAAAAATAATTTAAATAAAGTTTAAATATATGTTTTACCCCTGCAAATATCACCGTAATCCAGTTATGTCCCTGCAAATATTATTATAATCCAGTTATGCCCCTGTCAAAATCTTTAATTTTTCTAGTATGCTGATATTTGCAGGGGCATAACTGGATTATGGTGATATTTGCAGGGGCAGAACATATATTTAAACCTTATTTAAATTATTTTTTTGGATGGGAAGCTGACCGAGAGGCATAACCGTAAGTGATTTATATTTGCAAGGGTAATTTTAAAGTTTTTATTTTCACAGGGGTATAACTGGATTATGGTAATACTTGCAGGGGCAGAATACATATTTAAGCCTAAAATAAATTGTCTAAATAGCACAACCACATCATAGCGATAAACGTTGTCCAATTATGATTTTAGGCAGATATATTTTGTCCGAAGATATACTTTTCAGTAGACTTTGCGTATTAAAATTTTTAGAAAGGTGTGTATATGAATAACTTACACAAATTTTAAATTTTAAGATGACTTTGTCTGTTACATATATCACCTATTGCAAAGTATAATATTGTATTAATAAAAGTTATACTATGATCGTGGGAGGAGAAGAAGGGGGAGGAATTTCAAGTTTGAAAATGCTTGGCTTGAAGAGGAAGCTCTTGAATCCGTAGTTGAAAAAGGCTGGGGTTTAGGGGCTGGTCTTGACGTTATGAATAGATTGAAGATGTGTACTGAAGAGATGAATTAATGTGTGGGGCAGGTCTCTCCATATGCGTTTCCGGGGTGATATTGACCGATGTCGAAAAGAGCTTGAAGTCCTTCGTGAAGATACTTCTATTGGCAGTGGCGGAGCTACATTAGGGCCCAGGTGGGCCATGGCCCACCCAAAAAAATCATGTGAAATTACTAATATACCCATATTTTTAGACTCAGTTACTAAATAAATATATACTTTGCGCATATTTTACATTACGAATGTAGCGTCCTAGTGGTAGTCGTTTTATTCCTTCATTGCTCGCTCCCGTGTTCGAATCTCTCTGTGAACATTTTATAATCTTTTTCTATTTTCTCTCTTTATAAGGCTGGAGCTTGTTTTGAAAAAAATAAAATCTGGGATTCGAACCGAAGACCTAGAGAATACTTGAAGCACACAGTACCATTATGCTGAAGTTTTCTTTGATGTTTTGATTTTAATGTCAATATATATATATATATATATATATATATATCATATAGAAGCAAAATATACCATTATTTATTTTACTCGATATATAGGTGATATGTAACTAACTAATTAACTATATATAATAGATGTATGGTATTTATATATATATATATATATATATATATATATATATATATATATATATTGAAGTAGAAATTGTATCACGTCTCTCATATTAGAATTAAAAGTTATGAATAAATGGTTGATAATTTTCGAAAAAAATATCATCAACATTTTAAATTTAAAATTACTTTTTATAAACAACTTCAATTGAGTTTCTATGTGAAATCAAATTTACATTTTTAGTCATTTAATTTTGTTTGTAAATAATATCAATTTATATTTATCTATTTTAATTGTATTTGCGTTTCTGCACAACTGTTTTTGCGTTTTTGAGTTTCCATGCATCTTTCATTAGCGGCCCACTCGAAATTTTTATTCTAGCTCCGCCACTGTCTATTGGGGCAGCCTCTCGCTATAAGGATGTTCAACAAAAACTCACTCAGTTATTAACGCAGGAGGAGTCTTTTTGGAAGCAACGGTCCAAGGTTTTATGGTTGCGGGAGGGAGACTCAAACTCTCGTTTTTTCCATGCCATTGCTTCAGCGAGAAAGCGTAATAACGAGATCAAAATGTTACATAGGGAGGATGGAACTTTAGCTGAAACCCAAGAAGCCATAGCTGCCACTGCAAAGGATTATTTTGATGAGCTTTTCCATCCTCAAGCTACAAATTTTCTGCCTATAGTGGATGTGATTCCGGAGATGATTACAAGTGGTGATAATGAAAATCTTGTGCAGCCTCTTACAATGAAAGAATTCTCTGTTGCTTTGTCCGAGATGCATAAAGATAAGGCCCTCGGGCCCGACGGATTAAATCCAGGTTTCTATAAGCGATTTTGGCACCTTTGCGGAGAGGAGGTTTTTCACGCAAGTCAGACGTGGCTTGATCAAGGGTATTTTCCTTCCCATTTAAATGATACTATTGTTGTTTTGATTCCTAAAAAACCCAATCCTTCTAGTATGAAAGACTTGCACCCCATATCTCTTTGTAATGTTGTTTATAAACTTCTGTCTAAAGTGCTTGCTAATAGGATGAAACCGCTACTTTCTAAATGCATATCCCCTGAGCAGTCTGCTTTTGTTGAAAATCGTTCTATTCTTGATAATGCTATGGTAGCTATAGAGACTATTCTTCATATGAAATGCAAAGTTAGTGGCAAAGAAGGGGAGGTTGCTTTTAAAATTGATATTAGTAAAGCTTATGATAGAGTGAGTTGGCAATATCTACGAGCTATATTAATCAAGATGGGCTTTCATGATAAATGGGTGTCTTGGATGATGTTATGTCTTGAAACGGAAGATTACCAAATTCTTGTTAATGAGGAAAGTATCGGGCCAGTGAAGCCGAGGAGAGGTCTTAGGCAAGGCGATCCATTATCCCCATCTGTTTATTATTGCTGCTGAGGCCCTCACTAGGCTTATTAAGAAGGTGGAGGGAAGGGGTGACTTACATGGTATCGAAGTGTGTAGGGGTGCTCCGCTCCTTACACACTTGTTATTTGCTGACGATTGTTTCTTGTTTTTTAGGGCAAATGAGAAAGAAAGTCGAATGCTGAGAGTTATTCTGGAAACGTATGAGATGGCGTCCGGCCAAGCTATCAATCTCCACAAATCTAAAATTTTCTTTAGTAAGAACACTCCTCCTGATATGCGAGATTTGGTGTCTCATACTCTTGGCGTCTCCGAGAGCTTAGGTACCGGAAAGTATTTGGGGCTCCCCTCAATGATTGGGCGGAAAAAGAAGGCAATCTTTAGCTATCTCCGGGATAGAATATGGAAAAAGATTCAACGTTGGTCGGGTAAGCACCTTTCAAAAGCAGGTAGAGAGGTTCTTGTAAAGGCTGTGGCGCAATCCATCCCAACATACTGTATGAGCACTTTCCTCATCCCCACTTCTCTTGGGGAGGAAATGAAGCGCATGATCAACTCATTCTGGTGGGGTACAAACAGAACTCAAGGCAAAGGTATTAATCTGTTAAGCTGGGATAAGCTATCTATGAGTAAAGAATATGGAGGTATGAGGTTTCGTCATTTTCATCTCTTTAACTTGTCTATGCTAGGGAAGCAAGGTTGGAAAATTCTCACCAACCCGGATGCTATAGTTTCTCGTGTTTTCAAAGCTAAATATTTCCCAACAAGGGACTTTATGGGGGGCTACCATAGGCCATAACCCAAGTCTCGTTTGGGCTAGCATCTGTGCTTCAAGGGTAATTATCAACGGAGGCTTGAGATGGAGAGTAGGCGATGGCTCTAATATTCGTATTTGGGAGGATCCGTGGCTCCGTGATCCGGTTAATGCTTACGTTACAACACGTAAACCACCGAATGGGAACCTATGTTTTGTATCTTCTCTTGTGAACAATGAGACCAATACTTGGAACTCTGATCTTATAAATTCCACGGTCAATGCTATAGAGGCCCAAAAGATTTTGCAAATGCCCAGAGACACTGCTTTGGAGAACGACCACATGATTTGGGATTTGAGTAGGAATGATTCTTATTCCGTTAAATCCGGGTATTATTTTGCAATGCATAATTTGGTGGACTCTTCTTACTTGCGTGTTGAGGTGATTGGCGAGCCATTTGGTCTATTAAGGCGCCAAATAAATTAAAAATTCTGATTTGGAAAATTGCTCGGGGATGCCTTCCAACTCGTAGCCGGTTGCAACGTAAAGGAGTTCAATGTCCCGATTCTTGTCCTATGTGTAATGAAGCTCCGGAGAAAGAATGACACTTGTTTTTTGGGTGCATTAAGGTGCAGCAGGTCTGGCAGGCAGCGGGTATGTGGGTGCTTATCCGTGACGCGTTTGAGGCAGCGGAGGGGGCTGTTGAACTGATTTTTGCGCTGCTGAATGTGTTAAATCAGCACTAAAAATCAGAATTTGCAGCAGTGATTTGGTGTCTATGGCGTAGGCGGAATGATGTAGTGTGGAACTCGATTGAGAAGCCCATCGATTTGGCGCTGCATGATGCACATTTGCTGGTGCACGGTTGGCTACAACAGCGTAAACATCAGCTGCAGCGCAGTGCAAATTCTGCAGCAGAACCGATGGTTGTGCAGTGGCAAAAACCAGCGCAGGGTCGTATTAAATGCAACGTTGACGGTGCTTGGTTTGCGCAAGAGTCTCGTGTTGGTATTGGTATTTGTTTAAGGGATCATTTCGGTTCTTTCTTGTCCGCGAAGACCGTGTGGCTGAGTGGTTTTTTGACGCCCCCAGAGATCGAAGCTTTTGGCCTTTTGGAACCTTTGCGATGGATTCAACAACTTGATATTCATCATGTGGATGTAGAGCTAAATTGCAAACAAGTTGTGGATTCAGTCAACAACAGGCTAAATGTGGCGACGGAGTTTGGGACAATTATTACAAAGTGTCGGTGTTTATTTCATCATCTTAACAACTGTTCTCTCAGTTTTATTCAGCGACAATCCAATTGTGTTGCTCATAGTCTAGCTAGAGCGGCTCAGTGTTTTGCTAGTCACCATGTTCATGTTTTAATTCCTCAATGTATTACAACTATTCTAATTAATGAAATGGCTTGAGTTTGTTTGCTTCAAAAAAAAAAGTTATACTATTCTTTGTCACAAAAAAAAAAGTTATACTATTCTTTTCAGCTCTGGAATATAAAAGTATATTTTGTATAGCGGACGTCCGACTTATAAAGAATGTTTCTGACGTTTTTTTGCAAATTGCGTTAGTAGCTTAATTTGTAAAATTCAAACATAATTTGAAGACAGAGTTCCATATTTTAGATTATTTTTTTAACCAAAAGTACTACATTTTTTTTTGACAAAAAAGGTACTACATTTTAGATTAACATGTTTACCATACATACAAAGTATAAAAACATTATTTTTTGTAAAAAAAAAAGGTAAAAAAAATATATATGTAAACTTAATTCAAGCTGTGATAATTTGTTTTTAAAACATTTTAATTGCTACAATTAGTAACAATTTAAATGACTTAATTTATTTAATATTTATATTATTTATTTTTAGATTATATTAATTTCATACAATACGATAATTGCAACTTCAAATATAATAGAATCATTAAATTTATAAGATATTTGTATTAAGTTGATCTCCTTACAATCTTTTACGTATTTTTCCTATAAAAAATCAGTGTATAAATACCGAAAAAATAGCAGCTTACATTTTTATTCCGTTATTGAATCTTAATAAAGTTAGATACAATTTTATAAACGTCTTATATTGATTACTATTGATGTTACATTTCTTCACAGGAAAAAAAATCAAAATATTGCTTCCCGTGCATAGCACGGGTTGCATATACTAGATGCACGGGTTGCATACTAGTATATATACGTGTATGTGTGTGTATATATATATATATATATACACACACATGAGTCTTCGTTCGCCACTATATATTCGAGGCTACAACATCCCACTGTTTGATTAACTAAGATCAACGGCCTTCATTCGCTCCCATCCGTAGAAACTCAAGGTCTCTCTTCCACAGCCTCACTAGCACGCTATAGTGGGGTACATCCTTAGTCGCTCCGCTTTCCATGGGATCTATTCCTTGACCTTATCCCCTCCAAAGTAGTATGTCCACGCGCATTGAATACTTGTGCTCCAAGCAAGTATCCTTCGCCTCGGCCACATCCTTCCTCGCGCATTGAATACTTTCGGCCTCCAGCCATTGGTGCCTTAGCCGAGTCACTTTGTGGTCGAGACACTCTCCAACCAAGTCTTGCAGCACCTCGGTGCCTTCATTTTCATTCCTTCGAGGCCGCAAAATATCTTCTGCTTAAACATTCAATCTGAACATTCCTCGTGGTATGGCAAGCATTTCCTTTGCCCTAATATCTCTATAGTCGCCTCGATCCCATTTTCACCTTATGCCTTTCTCTTTCCCCTCAGCTAAAAACTTAATTTAGTTTAGGTGCTAACAACAAGTAAAGACAATTATCTTTACTTTCTCCCTTTAGACACCACCAGCCATCATAAAGATGTTCCCAGAAGTTGACTTCTCATCATCAGGACATTCGGCAAAATCAGCATCAGAATATCCAATAACATTTAAATCATCAACTTCCTTGTAAATGAGTATATACTTCTTTGTCTTCCGCAAGTACCGCATTACCTCCTTAGCAGCAACCCAATGAGCATGTCTAGGATTAGACAAAATCCCTTCATCACTTTTATTATAGAGTCCTCGCCCTTGAACTTATAGCCTGCCTTTTCTAGAGTTTAAAGAGAAATCAAATTTCTCTCTAAATCTGGTATGTGCCTAACATAGGTTAGTGTCCTGATAGTTCCATCAGTTATTTTTATCCTAACTAATCCAATCCCAATAGCCTTTGCAATGTTGTTGTTTCCCATGCCATGAAAACGTTACCACCATCATACTTATTGTACTCAAAGAACCAGACCCTATTGGGACACATTAGAAGCTATAGTACCCATTCTATTTTTTCCTCATTATTTTTCACCAACAGCAACCAAAATTTCAGAATAATACCCATTAGAAGCTATAGAAACATCACTACTGTCATTTTTATGATACTTTTTCTTGTCATGCCTCTCAGGACAATGTTTATTAAAATAAACCTCCTTATGGCAAATTAAACATTTCTATTTTTTCTTAGATTTTGATCTAGGTATATTCTTTCCCATAAACCCCCTTTTATCAATTCTATCTCTAGTTATTAAATCATTCACCCTTTGTAGCATCCGAAATTTTAGACGTCATAAAGTCTAAAATGTTAACCATTTTAATAAAATTTAGAGTTATACCCTGGATTTGAATTTCTTAATGAGACAGAATTAATCCATCACTTTAAACTTTCAAAAGGCATAAAAACCCATCGGATAACTATCTAGTAATAACTAAATTAAATGTACATGAGTCAAAAGACTAAAATAGATCCAAATTCAAAAGACGGTTTACATGGTACATTAGCTTTGATTACAAAGATCAAAGGTTACAGTCTCAAACATATAAATTACATGATATCTAACTAGAGGGAACTAAGCAAATATATATTTGATCCCTAAGGACCTCTTAGCTCAAGTAACCACATCAGCAGCTTATTTCTCCTTGATTTGCTTATCGTACTCGGTCAATCTGAAAATACCACAATATAAACAGTGAGATACAATCTCAGTGAGTTCTTTTGCGACCCCTCACCTTAAAACTCTGGGTGTTTTACTTTTCTTTTAACTTTCTCTTAGCATAACCCGAGAAATTACTACACAATTCTCCCGGAGAACCCACCCAACAATAGCTATTGCTGAGTAAACTGTGGGCCTTGACTTCGGGCTCATGACTTCTTTGGTTTTCTCACTCGATAGAAACATCGAGTATAATCCGTTACATTGATAGGAATTGACATTGCATTATTTACATAATTTCATCATCAATTATGAAGTACATAGTCGTTCAATAAGCTCAATTAACGTATTACCCAATCACAACGAAGATTTAAGAAAGCCAATGATGTTTTTACTATGCATCAAGTATCATGGTTAGGATAAAACAAGAACAATCTTAGAATAAAATTGAATACACGTTCTACGGTTCATTTATAACTGTAGTTTTCTCATTAGCTTCCCAACGCATCCTAGAACACCTAAATCGGAGTTTGGGATCAAAAGTTACGGACAAAACAAGTTGGAAGGTGTAGAGAAAATGAGCCAACCCGAAACTAACACGAGCCAGTGCTGAATCAGCACGGCCAGTGTTGGCTTAACAGTGGCTAAAAGTGCAGTTTTTACGAAAATTGTGCTCTTTTCCCTCTTTGTCCTGATTCCTAAGCTCATCCAGTCATTCAAACTTAATACACAACACTTTATACAAGCAATGTTCAAGGGAATCATGTCAAACATACTCAATTTACACTCAATTCATGTTAATTTCTAGACAATTTTAAGGAGTAAAGCTTATCTTCAACTCATTTCAGCACAAAGGATATTGCAAGCACACACTTAGGAACAAAGAGCTCACTTGTTCATTTACCCCATGCATTATGTTCATTTCAGAACCCACTCATTCCTTTAGTGAAAATCATGCAAACACACACTTAGGAACAAAGAGCTCACTTGTTTTTAGCTGAAATAAAATGCTAGCAATGACTTGACTCCCTAAGCACACCAAAAGCTCCCAATTTCTCAAACTCATGCCAAATAAATCAGGAAATCAAGCATGGAACCACCATCAAAGCTCTTTCTTGTTCCCTACCTCTCATAAACTCGAAATAAGTGAAACCCCATTAGTTTTCAGCTACTTGCCTAATAGACAAAATGGATTGGGTTAATGAACTTGGGCTTATTGTAATAAGTGTTTGTACTTGGTTCACTCTAGGCTCATTTGTTCCTCACACCCCCAATATTCAATCATACATAACAAGATATAATTAACAATTAGCCAAACAATATGTTCAATCATCATACTACATTCATTAAATTACTCGAACAGCATGCCAAATAAATCAGGAAATCGACTCTATTATCAAAGCTCTTAAATAACGATCATAATATCCAAGGTAAATAAAAATTTACCATTGGTATTACAATTAATCACCCAAGATCAACTAATCATTTCTCACTAAGCACACAAAATCACATAACAAGCAAATTAATTTAAAACAATTACTCTGGGGTGTTACACCCTTACTCAATCTTTTCCTCCATTTGTTATCTTTTTCTTCATGTCCCTAGATAGTAAGTTTGATTTTATACCTCTTTTAAAGAAAGTGAGTCTCTGTCATACATCATGGTGTCAACCAAGTTGTCATATGATGATGGCAGTGAAAACAAAAAAATTACTGCCAAATGGTCCTGATAATTCTTTATGTCATGCACAAAGCTTTCAAGATTTAACCGCCTTAGCCATGAGATCTTCCTTTTTCTCATCTGTCAAGTGTGCTAGGAGCTTTGAAATTCCTCCCAATGTCTTGATCAGCCTTTGGTGTGTTAGAAGAGCTTCCATTTTGACCTTCCAAATGCCAAAATCGTTTCCCCTTGTAAATTTTTCAATCTTCGAATTTTGAAGATGCTGCCATGGATCTCGATTCTTCCAGAATCTTGATTCTTGAACTGGTAATACCTGAATACTACTAACCTTATAGGTAAATGTGGAATAAAAAACCAATGGTGAAATCTAATAGTTAAATGTGGAATCTAATAGTTGTTAAAAGAAAAAACACTATTAGATCCAATAGATAAATGAGGAATCAAAAACAAATAAAGGCCCAAAGAAATAGCACAATTCAAGATCAAGCAAAAAACAAATTAGAGATTCACCGATAGAAGTCTTTGTAAAAATGGTGAATTTACAAAACATACAGATTTATGTGCAACCTCCACTGGTAGAAGTCCAGTGGAAAACGAAGTTGCTGCTTACTCCAATGCACTGATGTGGTGCAGGAACGATTTTTTGGATGTACATGTAAAACTTATTTTCATTGATCATACGTTCCTGATAACAAAATAACAAACAAGATCAATAGACAAAATGCGGAAAATAGAAACTACTATTTACCTCCGACCATTATTACAGTGTTGTGAGTGTCCAGCTCTTAGTTCTTCTAAGCTCTCACTTTCTCCTATTTAGATGATGTATTTTCTTAATGGATGATGACTGCAAGCTTAGGGACCAAAGTTTATTTATAGGCTTGATTCTTCCATCAAGAAATTGAAAGCCATTACCACTAAATTAAAAGTCATTACCACTCATATAATGGCCATTCAAGACCATTAACCTAGAAACCATTCAACAACCAAAACTCCCATAACCTATGGACCACTTAAGAGTCATTCAAGAGAGATGTTTAATAACAACTTAAGAGCCATTCACGAGTGAGGTTTCATAGCAAATTAATTTTAAAATTGAAATATTATTACTGTACATAGAACCGGTATAAAGAAAAGGTAAAGAAGAGAGAACAACTCAATATTTGATCACCCAGATCTACATCAAAGTGATGTGTACATCGGGGGTCTAAGAAAATTGCTTAAGACTAATTTTATTGAATTGTTGTTGCCACAATACTTCAACAATAGGCATGAAACCCTATTGGTTACAACCTCACAGAATTTTTGCCAAATCCCAAAGAACACTAACCACTAAAGTCTTCAATCCTATTGTGTTTTTCCCTTCTCTCAATCTCTGATCTGATTTCAGTAGTTGTAATTGACTCCTCAAACGCACACTTATTCTTTTATACAGAAGACTAAGATCAGTTATGACTAAACTGAATCCTAACTACTCAAATAGATATTACAACTTAAATAGGGGTACAATGGGGTTAACAAGGGAAATAATAATAACTTAGAAACTCTACAATTTTGGAGTACCCTGAGTGTTCCATACATAAATAACAGTATTGGAACTTCATTTCAGATTGGGGTGAAATACTTCCCATGCATATTTCTTGGTATCAACAGAGAATGGTAACTGCTTTAAACCCAAAACATATGAGAATATGTAAGATCTATGAGGAATGGAAGCAATCAAGCTAGAGAGTATATTAGGAAAAGTAACAGATGTTATACCAATAGATAACTTCATCTTCACCGCATGGAGCTTTCGGCATCTTAATCAAAGTGACTACTTATGTTTGTGTTTGAGAAACCCATGTACCGTCGAGTAGACGACGAACTTTTAAATTCGTGCCCAATGTGCGGATAATAATCGAACGATTTTGAGGACAAAATCTTTCAAGTTGGGGTATATTGTAACATTCCAAAATAATTATTTTGAGTAATTAATTGATTGAGTAATTTCATTATCTAATATTTCTTGTTGATTTGTTAATTGGTTGAATTTGGTGATAAATGTGTAATTTATGTGAATTGTGTGTTGGGGAAAAATGAAATAAAATGAAAGATTGGGTTATTAGTAAATTAATGGTTAGTTTGGGGTCCCACTTGCCAAACACTCCCTCATTTTCCTTCCAACCCTCAGCTGACCAAGAGACATAAAAACACATTAAAATTTTGAGAAGCACAAGAAAGAACAAAAACAGAAAATTAGAGAGAGAGAAGAAAAGAAAAGGGAAGCTCAAGAGAGAGGGAAAATACGAAGGTGAGAAGAGAGGAGATGGAGAGAACCTTTCAATGCATGTAACTCATTTCTCTTCCATTCAAATCCCCTTTCCATCCTCTTCAAAACCATACCACTTTTGAACACTGATAAACTCTAATTTAGTGCATTTTTTAAAGATGTTTTTGAGTCATTTTTAGAGTAATTATTATTGATTAAATAAATAACTAATTTAAATTACTCTATATTTGCAGAAAGGTAGAAAAAAAAATGACACAAATATGGGCTGAAATTAGAAGAAAGACTAACAAACAAAAGAAAACAAACCCAAAGCCCATTAATGCAAGAAGGTCTACAGTGATAAAAAGAAGAAGATCCTCTTGGAGATTTCAATTAAAAGTGATGCACATGTGACTTGGAGAGAAAGAAAGAGGCATAGAGTGGAGAGCAAGCAACACATATTTAGGAAGGATCTAAATCCTAATATTTAGGAATTGGCATATCTTGCAACTAAAAGTGGAAACAATCTTGACTTGATCCTTTGCTTGGAGAGAAAGAAAAGGAACTAATATAAAAGGAGAGCTTCACTTGTGAATGGGGGAGCCACACACCACATAAACAAACGATCGTTACACGAACGCTACGGAGGGAGAGAAGAGTTTTTCAGCACCGTGAAAGAGCTTTGGAGTAAAAGAAGGAGATTGAAGACAAAAATTAAGACATTCTCTATTTCCGGGTTATTCTTATTTCTGTAATTCATGAACCTTATTTTTCTTTTATTGTTCGTTATTATTATGGACACCTAAGTCCTCGTCTAGGGTCTTAGGTGGATCTTGCATGTTTAGAAACCTCTTTATGTTCTAATTTCTTACTTGAATTCCTGTTTTTATTTCAATTAATATTATTCTATTGTTTTTATCACATAATTAGGATTAGTTGATCAGCGACCGTACTGCAATTAGTTGGTGGATCTATAGGATAATTGGGGCTATAACTAATGCATGACCAAACTTTAATTTAGTCTTCCAATCATTCAACCTTTTTGTACTTTATGCTTTTCTTAAATTTAAATTCTAGCATGACCAAACTAGGGTTAGTTTAAGAAAAAGAATATTAATCCTGAATGACCAAACGGATTAATAGTTTTAGTAAAGGGATTGGTAATTGAATAAAATAAGGGAATTCAGGTAGAATTAGACATAGGGGAATCGACGCTTGCAAGTGAAACCGCGACCCTAAACCTCTCTCCATTTATTAGATCTGCATTTTATTAGTTGTTATTTATTTACTTTTATTTCTTTGTTTCAACTACAACTCAATTATTCACTCGTCTAAACAATAAATAATTTTAAGTAGTTTAGTACTTGTTAATTAATCTCTGTGGATACGATATTCTTTTATACTACTTCTACGAAAGAGTACACTTGCTCTAAGTGTGTTTTTAAAGCAACAAGTTTTTGGCGCCGTTGTCGGGGATTAATTTAACAATATTAAATGAAAAAGATTTTTATTGCTTTAGACATTTTTTTATGCTTTAGTTTTAATTTTTTTTTTATTATTTATTTAGCTTATTGAAAAAAAAAGGTTTCCAATACTTTTCCAAGATCTTGTTGCAGTTCACTTTATTTTGCAGAGAAAAGTTTAAATCATGGTTAAAACTCTTGGTGATTATATTGGAGAGGCAGAGGCGAAAAGGAATTTAGAGAAGTTATATTGGTGTATGCCTCAATGTCAACGCCCAATTTCTTCTCCTCCTTATGAGCCTTATTCAAACTATTGGGATGACTATGAGCCACCTTCTTATTCCTCCAACTGCGATAATTATGAGCAACTACAAGTGCAGAGGAAAGAGGAAGAATATGATATCGATGAGGTCTGGCTCAAATTTATGCAGCAGACAAATGAAAAATTTGGAAGCTTGGAGGGCCAAATTGGAGCCATGAACAACGAATTGGGAAGCTTGAAGGGCCAAATTGGAGCCATGAACAAACAATTTTAATAGTTTGAAGAATCAATTGTCAAAGGTTATCGATATGGTAACAACTCAATTGGCTGAAGAAACTCTTTGTTTACAAACTAAGTCTACCCCAAATGAAAAATCTGAGCAATACAAAGATAATATTCTTAGTAATGATGAAGAATTCTCCGTAGAAGCTAATTTAGAGGAAGAAGCTCTCAAGAAAGATGAAGAGACTCCTACTGAAGGGAGTCAAATTAAAACTCCTAATGAAGGGAGTCAAATTGAAACAACAGATTTCATTGATGAGAGCATATGTGAGGAGAATGAGAAAGATCCATTGGTTCTTGATTTGGAGAAAGAGAAGAAAACCCAAATTGTTGGGCAAATTGTTTTAACCATTGGTGATGTTTTGATTGAGGTTCATAAGGGAAAGATAACTCTAATGAGTGGTAAAGAAGATGATGTTATTAAAGCTTTAAATTCCAATAAATTTTTTCCTTCTTTAACTTCTCATTATTGTGATGATGTGGTTGAATTTAATATTTTTAGTGATTTAAACATGCAGGATCTTTTGAAAAAAATTCTTATCTTGCAGGATCCTAGTATAGTGATGTATGAAAATCAAATAAATATTCAACAACCCTTTGAAGTTCATCCACCACTTGGAAAAAGAAAGAACAATGTCAACCACATGGTTAGAAAACTAAGAAGGTGCACTGCGTTAGATGTAAAATTTACTCTTGGAGAGCCACCTGATTGAGCACCAACTATCGTCAGGCTCATGACGTTAAGAAAGCGTTTCGCAGGAGGCAACCTGTGTTTTATTTTCAGTTATTTTCATTTTGTTTTTGTTTCGATTTTAGGAATAAGCTCCAACTACAAGCTCTCTCAGGGAAGTCTCTCTTACTCTCTCAATTTATTTATTTTTGTTCCTATTTGAATATTTTGCATTGAGGACCATGCTTCGTGCTAGTGCAGGGGAGGATAGGTTATCTTGTCACTTAATCTCTATTAATGCACATACCCACCATATATGTTGATAGCATTTTTTTCTGGCTTGTTTTGAATGACTTATGCTTCAAATTGAAAAAAAATAGAGATTTTGTCTTTAGGGGATCCCATAATTAATTTACTTGATAGACTTGTGCTTAATTGTAACTGTGAGGATGTCCTTAGGAAGCTGATAATTAGCATTTGTCCCTCTTGAATACTTTTTGTGAACTAGCTTCTAAATGTGAGATTTGAGCCTTCATAAGGGGATTGATACTAAATCATAAATTTTTACCCCTTTTATTTCTATGAGTGTGTTTCCCAATTTGCTACATTCTAGAATTTGTCTTTTGACCGTTTCAAGGCGAAAATTGATTTGCATCATGTAAAAAGATTTGGGGATTTAGGTATTTTTCTGGCCTCAGAGTTGTTTGTTTAAATTATCCATTAGTTGCCCCTTTTGAGCCTATTTGTTATATTTTTTCTTTGGTACCCAGATATAACTTTTTCTTTTTCGTTTGTGGTAACCATTTGAAATTGACTGTGGAGCAACTATTGAAAATTACAATTTCGTCCTATACTTTAGTTATCTATCTTGTCAGGATGAAGAGAAAAAAAATGGAGTGAATCATGTGCTTACAAAAATATTTTCACATAAAGGAAACAAAATAGGAGTTTTCATGTACTTACCTTTTCCTCCTACAAAAAAAAATGCAAGAAGGAGGAAAAGGCACATCAAAAGAATGAAAGAGCCAAAGGGCAAATCAAAATAATGAAAGTGCCAAAGGGCAAATCCAAAAAAAAAGAGTCTACTTACGAAAAAAAAAGCAAATCAAAAAGAGTTGACTTAATAGAAAAAGAAGAATGAAGAATGAAAGTGAAATTAATTTGGAGTTTGGACAAAAATTGTAAAATAGATAGGAGCTCCATATTTGGTTTCAAAGGTTACTATTTGCTTCTTGTTTTTAGCCCTTTGATTATCCCTTTCTTCTTGTTTCCTACCTTGCATGATTTCACCCTTGGCCCCATTACAACCCATGAAACCCCATCTTTTGCATGCATGTGAACTATTTAGTGGAGATTTGTTCAAATTACAAGCTTATGGTAATATGCATTTTGTGGAAACTTGAGTGTATATTTTCCCTAGTCCTTAAACACTTAGAGAGATTGTGAGCGAGTGCCCTTGTTCACTTAAATGTATTCTTCAAGGACATGAGCCTCTAATTGGGCAACCTTTTGACACCTCATATGTGCTATATTGTCTATTGTCTGTCATTGTGTTTCTAATTTTGGATATCTTATTTGGCTGTCTCTATTACTTATTTGAACATTTCATTGAGCTAGAAAATTTGCTTGAGGACAAGCAAAAGTTAAGTGTGGGGGAGTTGATAAACTCTAATTTAGTGCATTTTTTAGAGATGTTTTTGAGTCATTTTTAGAGTAATTATTATTGATTAAATAAATAAATAACTTAAATTAATCTATATTTGCAGATAGGTAGAAAAAGAAAAATGACACAAATATGAGCTGAAATTAGAAGAAAGACTAACAAATAAAAGAAAACAAACCCAAAACCCATTAATGCAAGAAGGTCCACAGTGATAAAAAGAAGAAGATCCTCTTGGAGATTTCAATTAAAAGTGAAGCACATGTGACTTGGAGAGAAAGAAAGAGGCATGGAGTGGACAGCAAGCAACACATATTTAGGAAGGATCTAAATCCTAATATTTAGGAATTGGCATATCTTGCAACTAAAAGTGGAAGCAATCTTGATTTGATCCTTTGCTTGGAGAGAAAGAAAAGGAACTAATATAAAAGGAGAGCTTCACTTGTGAATGGGGGAGCCACACACCACATAAACAAACGATCGTTACACGAACGCTAGGGAGGGAGAGAAGAGTTTTTCAGCACCGTGAAAGAGCTTTGGAGTAAAAGAAGGAGATTGAAGACAAAGATTAAGACTTTCTCTATTTCCGGGTTATTCTTATTTCTGTAATTCATGAACCTTATTTTTCTTTTATTGTTTGTTATTATTATGGACACCTAAGTCCTCGTCTAGGGTCTTAGGTGGATCTTGCATATTTAGAAACCTCTTTATGTTCTAATTTCTTATTTGAATTCCTGTTTTTATTTCAATTGATATTATTCTATTGTTTTTATCACATAATTAGGATTAACAACCATTTTCATGTTAATAATCAATTAGTTGATCAGCGACCGTACTGCAATTAGTTGGTGGATCTATAGGATAATTGGGGCTATAACTAATGCATGACCAAACTTTAATTTAGTCTTCCAATCATTCAACCTTTTTGTACTTTATGCTTTTCTTAAATTTAAATTCTAGCATGACCAAACTAGGGTTAGTTTAAGAAAAAGAATATTAATCCTGAATGACCAAACGGATTAATAGTTTTAGTAAAGGGATTGGTAATTGAATAAAATAAGGGAATTCAGGTAGAATTAGACATAGGGGAATCGACGCTTGCAAGTGAAACCGCGACCCTAAACCTCTCTCCATTTATTAGATCTGCATTTTATTAGTTGTTATTTATTTACTTTTATTTCTTTGTTTCAACTACAACTCAATTATTCACTCGTCTAAACAATAAATAAGTTTAAGTAGTTTAGTACTTGTTAATTAATCTCTGGGGATACGATATTCTTTTATACTACTTCTGCGAAAGAGTACACTTGCTCTAAGTGTGTTATTAACGCAACAAACACAAAGAACCCTATTCTCCCTTCCTTCCATGCAAGTGCCATTGTAGAGAAATGGAGCTAAGTTGACCTCTTTCAATTGTTTTTCCATTCGTGGAGATTTGATAGCTCAAATAGGACCATAAATACTGTTGGAGAGGACTTCACTTTTGGATTGGGTTTCTGTTTGGAGCTCTTAGGTAGTTTGGTTTCGGGTTTGAGGAGTGTTGGAGGTTTTAGGAGCTCGGTTCGTGAGTTACGGTTTTCGGTTCGTCAAAGTCTCGAGTAGTTCGTCAACCGGATGAGTGTTCTCACCACGTTATATATTTTAAAATGTAGTTTGTGTATTCTGAATTTAAAGCATGAATTGAATTGGTTGCTGAATTTTGGTGATTGGTGGTGTTAAGTGTGCATAATGTTGTGCTGAAACTCTGTTTGGGACTGTTTGACATAGCTTAAGTGTTTCTGATATCCTGAACTTTCTGTGTGTCCAAAAATTTTAAGGTTTGCTTTTCGTTGAAAATGCACACAATTTGCTACAATTTAGGCATTGATTTTAATAAATTAGGATAAGTATAACTGGAGAATTTGTAGTCACAAGTCAGATCAAAAATCTAGGACTATACTGGCTGTAGGTTCAGTTATACAGTAACTGGGAACAATCTAGAGGTCCAAAAATTATGTGGTTCACCTTTTTAGAAACTACACTTAATTCTTGTCCCGTTAGAAAGTAGATTCAATTTTCTTCTGGTTAGGCTCATGTTTCGTGCCAGTTGGTCAAGTTTTGGTCACTTTAGAATTGTTTGAAGTCAGGGGACAGATTCTGTCCAAATCTGAGATCCATTTTGTCTATTTTTAACAAATGTACTAATTGGCTCATTATGTTGCAAAACAAAAGTCATATTCAGAAAATAGACATCATTAGCTTTCTGTAGAGGGGTCATTTGTTGAATTTCGTTGTCGTTTGGTCGGTCAAATAATTTTCCGAAGTTTATACATACTTGCTGAAAACTTATTGCACCTAGACTGTCTGTTGTAATATCATGAATTTGTATTATGTTTATGTATGGTGGATGATAACTTGTCACTTGAGTTCGTTAGTTGAATTATGTGTTGATCAGAATGTAGTATAAACGAGTGGGAACCCTTAAATGGTTTTAAATGGAATTCCTGAACATGTGTAATATTGTTCAGTGATTAATAATGTATTAACGGGGTGACGACTCTGAGTTATTTAGCATACTTGGTGGAGGGAAGTCATGAGCCTGGAAGCCAAGGCCCCCGCATTATCCCTCATTGGTATGTTGGATTGGGGTTTCTGTGATCTCGTGAGATTTCGTTTCACGGATTGTGCTAAGCCAAAGAAAATGATAAAATGATTTATTGATATAACCGAATTGGAGTTTCTCAGATTAATGGAATCTCCCGCATTATTCGGAATGGAAAGATAATGAATCTTAAAAGGAACGAATGAGAGGAACCGTAAGGGGTCTCGGAGTCACTTATTGAGATTTGTAATCTCACTGTTTATTATTGATTGTTTTTCAGATCCACAGGTAAAGTCTAAAGATTGTTCAGGAAGTTCAGGACCCTAGTTGCTTGGGGCTATCATGTTAAGGAAGTTCACGGGTCATGATGAGTACTCGTTATTAGATATTGGGTTATGACCGAGTTTAAGTTTAGGATTAATGCACTTGGATTAGCGAGTTTTTGTAATAATGACTGGAATTATATGAATATTTGTGGATTTGTTTATGTATCAAAATATAAAGTTTTAAAGCAAATTGATAATTCCAGTTGTTCATAATTGATTCATCAGTTATGAAATTTTTGAATTCGTAGAAGTGCATCTCTGAATGGCTAAAGGTAATATCTAGAATTTGTTTTTGTCGACTACAAATTTGGGATGTTACAAGCACGCTCCCTCAAACAAGCGCTACAAACCTTCGCAAGAGGAATGGAGTGCTTCAAGTGATACTTTAGGTGGTCCTTCTTCCCAATTTGATATACTTGATGAGCCTGGTCCTTTGGGCTTGCGTCTTAGGAAGAGCCCCTCGCTGTTGGTTTTGATTGAGAGGAAACTTTCCTGAGGAAGTATGTTTGTTGCAGATGAAGCACAAAATAAAAATTTAGTCTCTGGAGTGAAAAAGGAAAATGACGGTGCTTCTGAAAAGCTTAAAGCTTCAAACTTCCTAGCTTCACTTCTAAGGATTGGTTCCTGAGAGTATAAACCTAAATATATATCAGGGCGACTTAATGGCAAAGTTTTAGTTTGCTAAACAAAAGCTTGTATGGGAAGTTCTTGAAGGTGGTTTGAAGAGTAAAATAGAAACTGAGTGGTCAGATATCACGGGACTCAAGGCAGTTTGCCCTAAGAATGGTTCCAGCACATTGTCTAGCCAACATAGGATGCATTTTTTGCAATGCCCACAAGGCAGATATCACGCCTTAATTATTTAAGTCGACAGCGAGATATAGTTTTGGATTCACCATATTTTTCTACACAACCTTCTGCTGCTTTTTGGGACCCAGACAATCTACCCCGAGATGTAACTTCACCCAGTTCAGCGGCTCCTTTACATATAGTCATGGAATGTCCTTCAAGTGATAGGAGTAATGTATTGAGAGCTTCTATGTCAACGAGTGATTTAATTGGCCAACTTGAACGTTGGCTGTCACAGGAAATCAACCCTTATCTACTAGAGGATCAAAGTCAAAGTACAAGGAGATCCTGGAAGATATTACACAGCATCTGCTGAATGACAATCAGGTTATTACCATATAGGTGATTGTGTGTTATTGGATTTCCAGAGGAATTTGTGCTCCTTAAAAAATCCAACTTATCCTCATTATGTTCAATTGGCTTTCCTTTTCTCAGCAATACAATCTTCATAGCCACTGCCAAAAAAAAGGGAAATAAATTGCTACTAACTGTAAACATCCTAATATTATGTATAAAAGATTAGAATTATATCAGTAGAGTATCCACCTTTATGATCATGTCAAGAAGAACAAACATTCACACAATTGTATCTGCGTTCAAATTCGTAACTTCATAATAATTCCACAATAGTGATTTATGTAAAATCATTTAAAATTTAAAAACATCATTCATGCGTATTAAGAACGGGTGATTTCAAACCAACACTTCCCCAAATAAAACATAAGAACAAATTTAAAAAAATGAGGAGAAAAAATAATATTAAGCCATTGAAAGGTATAAAATAAACATAATTTTATATGTATTGTCTTACCTTAATTTAATCAAGGAAATCACAGATGTCGGAGATTCATATCAGAATTATTGGTAGATCAAAGCACAGAAGAGGAGACGTTGAGTATTGTTGCCCGCCCTTTTGTGGATCTAGCAAGAACAAAAGAAGATAGATTAAATAGGGAAACGAAAAAATAATGAAACAAATGACAAAAGATGCAGCGGTTGATGTAGCAATTCCTACCACGGCCTCATAATCAATTCAACCATTCAGGTATTTATGTGATTACAAATCTTATACTCAAATGGTTGATGAATAAATAATGAAAGGGAATTACTGCTACACTCTGCAAATCGATATAACGTTAAAAGAGAAAGGCACATAGAACCTTACAATTTTGGGGAAATGGTGGACGCCTCTGATAGTTTTGTCAAAATGATGAAAAAAACACGTATTTATAGGGGTAATCACAAGAGGAGGGCTCGTGTTTTAGGTTAACGTTTTACAATATCTAAATTTATATTATTTGAATTAAAGATAAATATACTTTTTTATAAAGAAAAACACCTAAAATTATTTACTTATTTATTTCCTTCCTTTAAAGTGAATTCTAGTCTAAAAACATAAATAAGAAATTGTACTCAGGTATGAAAAAAAATCAAAAATTGAAACTATAATCATATACACACATATATGTGATAAAATTAATAAATTATTTAAATTTGTATATTAAATTTCAATCAAACAAAAATTTCTTTCTTTTTTATCTTATATGCATCTCTTCTCTTTGTATTGTTTTTTTTTGCAACTCTTGTCTACAAAATATGTATCTCATATGCAACAATTGTAAAACTGTGGCCTCTTGGATGTTCAGGCAACGGTTTTTTAGCCGTGGGAATGAGTAGCGTGGCCTAAAGTCAAAAATGTTGTAGTGAGAGACAATCTCTATCTATAGTTGAATTGAAAAATTTAAAACACTCTAAGCATTTAAGAAATTGCATTGCTGGAATTTGGTGAAGCAATTCGATGGCAACTATTTCTTAACTACATTTGTAGGACAAACCTTCAAGAAATAAAAAGTATTACATGAAAGTATCTATTAAAAGCAATAGACAAAAATTGTCAAATATTCCGTCAAAAAAAATTTATCAAATATATTCATTCAAACATCTAAAACTTTCTCTTCTATATATCTCCTATCTCTCTTCTCTTTTATTTCTTTCTTTCTTATATCTCTCCTTTCTATCTCTTCGAACATCCAAACAAAGTGTAAGTGCTTGTACAGTTGAAGAACGAATAAAAAAAGAGAGAATAATTAAAGAATAAATAAAAAAAGGAGGGAATAAGATCCCAAAATTTTATATCAATTAATTAAAAGACATTTTTATATAGAATTTATTTTCTGAAAATGATGAAAAATGCAAAGCAGAATGATTTAACCAGGGGCGGATTTAAGTTGAGTCCAGGGTCACACCCTCCATGTTTAAAATCTCATATAAGATATTCCCTAATTTTTTGTGTGACCCATAAGTTTTTTATTTGCACACTCTGGCTTAGCTACTTGCACTTCTCTGTGCTGTTTATTTCTACATTGCTATAGAGTTTTCATCTTTCCTTTTTTTCTTCTTTTTTTCAACCATTTCAGCACCATTTTTACGTTCAGTTGTTTTTAATTATTATTTTTTTTTACAAAAATTAATAGTTTATTGTTGTATAATTAATTGTTAATTTATCATTGTGTTGTGGTTTATCCATTGGTTTATTATCTATTGAAGTTAGCAATGATTTTGCCCTAAGCCACAATAATTGTTGAAAGAGTCTTTTCTTCTACAAACATTGTACTAATAAGTTGCCAAATCGATAGAGTGATCAAAGAATGGATGATAGTCTGATTTTCTTTTTATTAAGAGTAATTGTCTAGTTACTGATATTAACAAAGAAGTGTTCAAGAATATTGACACTAAGTTGATCATTCAACGATTTAAGACACGAACTCATGAAAAGGACAAATATAAAAATGTATTGAATCTTTTTTACTAGTTAAAATTTGAACTTTTATGTATTTATTATTATATATTATAATCTATAATTTTATTAAGTTAAATAGTCCAACCACTCAGGGTCAGAGTCCTAGATGCGCTACTGGATTTAACTGTTTGAAATCCCACAAAGTTTTCGACAATATCTTTGTGATGTTTCCCAAGAAGAAAAACTATCTAGAATCACGAGAAATGAAAATTCTATATTAATGCTATAATTGAGAAAGGCATTGAATGGGAATACAAAAACGCGTAAAGCTCTCCCGCCTTTGACGAGTGAACAACTATTTGAAAAGGTGAAAAATTTGAACATAAAATTTGGGAAGCCTTTTGCAGGAGAGCTTACCAAACGAGGGTGGAAGAAAAGTCGATTTTCTTTGAGTTGCCATACTGGAAGTCATTATATGTAAGGCATGTCATTGATGTGATGCATGTTGAAAAAATTTCTTTGAAAGTGTCATTGGTACCTTACTCAATATGCCAGGAAACACTAAAGATACCATCAACTCAAAGTTGGAATTAGTTAGTATGTGGATGAGACCATAATTGGGTCCGGTAAAGAAGGGTACACGTACATATCTACCTCCGACAGCTCATACTCTATCTAAAAAGGAGAAGACCGTCGTTTGTAAGTTTCTTCTTGGAGTTAAAGTTTCATTGGGTTACTCTTCAAATGTTACGAACCTTGTATCGATGATGAAAGACCTTAAAGTCTCTAAAGTCCCATGATTGTTATGTTCTCATGGAGAATTTGCAACCCATTGGTATACGATCCATTTTGCCAAACAAAGTGCGCCAGACCCTAACCAAACTTTGTTTCTTCTTTAAGGCGATTTATAGTAGAGTGATTGACCTTGAAAATTTGCCATCATTGCAAAGAGAAATCACTGTCATTTTGTGTGAGCTTGAGATCCACCTTCATTTTTTGATAGTTCATATGATTAGAGAGACACAATTGTGTGGCCCATGTTACATGAGATGGATGTATCCATTTGAGCGTTACATGAAGATATTAAAAGGATATGTGAAAAACCGATCACGACCTGAGGGTTGTATTGTTGAGCGCTACATAGTTGAAGAAGCTGTTGAGTTCTGTACTGGCTATATCTAGTCTTGAATATTCTGTGGGACTGCCAAGGTCTCGTCACTTAAGAAGCATTAGTAAAGGGATGTCAGGAACTAAAATAGTGATGGTATCAAGGAAAACAAAGCTGATGGTTACACCGATGGACTGACATAGTTGAGGAATGATTGTTTGGATGATGCATAGAACCGGTATAAAGAAATGGTAAAGAAAATAGAGCAACCCAATCTTTGATCACTCAGTTCCACATCAAAGTGATGTGTACATCTGGGGGTCTACGCAAATTTCTTAAGACTAATTTTGTTGAATCGTTGATGTCGCAATACTTCGACACTAGGCCTGAAACCCTATTAATTACAATCTCACAACATTTTCCCCAAATCCCAAAGAACCCTAACCACTAAAGTCTTCAATCCTCTTGTGTTTTTCCTTTCTCTCAATTTCTGATTTGATTTCAGTAGTTGTTATTGATCCCTCACAGCACACTTAGTCTTGTATGTATAAGACTAAGATCAGTCATGACTAAACCGAATCCTAAATGAATTCTAACTACTCGCAGTAAATATTACAACTGAAATAGGGGTACAATTGGGTTGACAAGGGAAATTATAATAACGTAGATACTCTACAATTTTGGAGTACCCTGAGTTTGCCATACGAAAATAACAATGTTGAAACTTCATTTTAGAGTTGGGTGAAATACTTCCATTGCATATTTCTCAGCAACAACTGAGAATGGTAACTTCTACTAAACAAAAACATATGAGAATATATAAGTCTTATGAAGCAAGGAAGCAATAAAGCTAGAGTATATTAGGAAAAGTAACAGATAATATACCAATAGATGGGTTCAGCTTCCCCGCATGAAGCTTTCGGCATCTTAATCTCAGAAAATGATTTTTTTTTGATAAGTCAAAGTATTATTAAGGAGGCACTAGGGGTGCCTCAACCCGATTACAAAAATCAGTTCAAACAAACACAAGGATTGCTACACCATTCTTCAAAATCTAATGAAACTTGAATCCCCAACCTATTTGAAATCCAGCCCCAAGTTAACCCTTTAACATGGATTAACATTTGGTTTACATTTGGTGTTCCCCCTCTAAATATAGCTTTATTTCTATTCACCCATATGACCCATACAATTGAAATCCAAAGCACAAAACAGATCCTATAATTCTTTTTACCTCTTGTTTTGACCTTATGTCTCTTAATATGCTCCCATACATTGTTTATTTCCTCATAATCAATACCCATCCAGTCCAAAGCTTTACTCCATAGCTGCTGCGAAACATTGCAATGCAGAAACAGGTGTTCTGAGTCTTCTGCAAACCGAGAGCAAAAGGCACAGTTCACATTGTTTGCGTCCAAAATTCCCCTATGCTGTAGCTTACTATGCGTAGGTAGTCGATCGATCAAGACCCGCCAGCCATGTACAAGGAATTTGGAAGGTGCTGCCGTGCGCCATAAGGTTTGCAGTGTCTTCAATTGGTGATCTTCCAGTATCACCGAATCACTGCTTGACAGTAGTTTGCTATATGCAGATTTTACTATATATAGTTTTGATTTTGATTCTATCCAACACCAGAGATCTTCTCGGTTTCTTTCTAAACTTAACGGTTTCAATAACTCCTCCAACTCCTGAACCAATTCCGCTTCTTCCTCAGATAATTTGTGAGACCATCTCAATGTCCAACACCGGCGATCTCCATCCCAGCAGCCAAAATGATTGACGTTCCCATTTACTTCTTCAGACAACGAAACCAGTGGCTCATATAATTCTGCCAGCAACCACGGGCTACACCAGCAGTCAAACCAGAATTTTGTTTTACAACCGTTACCCAATTTTAGCTTCAACGATTCCTCCAACCAATTATTCCCTTGCTGCAAGTTTTTATCTATCAAATGTACATCTTTCCACCACACCAAACTTTGTGAATTGTTAAGCACTCTCTCTTCACCATACAAACCTTCCAACAAACCACTCCACAAATTATCCTTCTCTACAAGCATCCTCCACCTCCATTTCCCCAAGAGTGCTAAGTTAAAAATCTCCATATTCCGAATGCCTAGCCCCCCTCTTCCTTTTGGTAAACACAATCTACTCCATTTCACCCACGCCATCTTCTTTACCTCCCCACTTCCACCCCAAAGGAAGTTCCTTTGGATTTTCACCATCTCCTTTATCACCTTTTTAGGGGCTTTGAAAAAAGAAAAGTAGTAAAGTGGAAGACTAGCAAGCACCGAATTTATAAGAGTTATTCTACCCCCGTGGATAATTGCCTACTCTTCCATGTTGAAAGTCTATCCTTCATTTTTTTGATTATCGGCATCCAAGTATTTGCAATCCTAGGATTTGCACCTACCGGAACACCTAAGAATTTAAAGGGGATGCTTCCGGTAGTGCAATGTAGAAATCGAGCTCCAACATCTAATTCCTACTCACTCACACTAACCCCTACCAAGCAACTCTTGTGAAAGTTGACTCTTAAGCCCGACACAAGCTCAAAGATTCTCATTAGCGCCTTCAAGCACCATAGATTTTCCTTCGAATTTGTGACCAAAAACAATGTGTCGTCCGCAAATTGGAGCACCGGGATGGACAGCCCCTCCTTCACTGAGAAAGCCTCCAAAAAACCTTGATTCACACTACTTCTCACCATCCCTGAAAGACCTTCAGCCGCCATGATGAAGAGGAATGGAGCTAGCGGGTCTCCTTGCCTAAGTCCACGCTCTATTGTGAATTCCCCGGTTGGGCTTCCATTGACCAATACCGCTACATTTCCCGTGAAGATGCACGCTCTCATCCAATCTCTCCATTTTGAATTAAAGGCCATTCTACCCATCATATATTCTAAGAAACTCCATGCCACCAAGTCATAAGCCTTCTCAAAGTCCACTTTAAATAGAACAAGTGGCTTCTTCTTCTTTTTTGCGAAGTTTATCATTTCATTTGCAACTAGAACACCATCCAAGATTTGCCTTCCTTTTAGGAATGCCGTTTGAGTATTAGAAATTAAACAGGGCAGCACCTCTTTAATTCTTCTTGCCAACACCTTAGAGATTATCTTGTACATGCATCCAATTAAGGATATGGGCCTAAAGTCCCCGAGTGCTTGAGGATTTTTCCTTTTACCTATGAGTGCCACAAATGATGATGTAAACGCCTTTGGTAACTTTGCATTAGAATGAAATTGATCCAAAACCCCCATCACTTCTTCCTTTATTGTATCCCAACAAGACTTGATGAAGTTAATATTAAAGCCGTCGGGTCTCGGACTCTTATTGCCCTCACAACTCCATATAGCCTCCTCCACTTCTTCTATTGTGAACCAGGATGTCAATTTTTGTGCTTCACTTGGCGATACTCCTTTAAATCCGATGCCATCAAGAGAAGGAAGTGTCTCCTTACCTCCTCTTTTATCTCCCTTACTTCATGTAACCATTCATCCCCTACTTTCAGCACCTCAATCCCCTACTTGATGAAAAAACTTTGTGTTCCCATCTCCTTTTTGTATCCAATCCACTCTAGCCTTTTGAGCTAGAATAGACTCCTTTTGATTTAATTCCACCCAAAAATCCGAATTTAACTTCCTCAACTTCTCACCATCCCACCGATCCTCATACACCTCTTCTTGCTCCATTATGTTCATTTCTTTCACTATACCTTCTATTTTAAGATCCTTGATCCCATATACTTCTTTGTTCCATACCTTCAAGCTCTCCTTTAAGAATTTTAATTTTTCTTTCACAATATGCGCCGACCATCCTTCCACCTTGACTTCTTTCCATTTATCCTCCATGAATCTCTTGCCATCTTCATGTTTTAGCCACCCATTGAAGAACCTAAAAGGCTTAGGCCCCCAATCCTTGTTTGATGAAAACAACCACACCGGACAATGATCCGAAGTGTCTCTCTCTCCTATCCATTGAGCTCTTATATTCCATTCCTCCACCAATTCTTGTGACAAAAAAATCCTATCAATTCTACTTGCCGCCGGGCCATTCGGTTGAAACCACGTGTACTTCTTTCCCAAGCAAACCGGTTCTACCACCCCCATTTCTTCCAAAAAGTGCTTGAACTCTTGACTCTCACCCTCACTATGTCTCAAGCTCCTCTCTCGGATCTACTCAAGACTGTGTTGAGGTCCCCCCGATAACCCAATACCCTTCACTCATCCTCTCCTTTTCTCTCATCAAGTTTTCCCACAACTCTCTTTATCTTCTTGCCGAACACCCAGAGTAAACATTTACAAAGTAACACACCCTTTCCCCTAACTGAGCAGCGATACTAACATAACCGGACCGAGAGAATGAAAAAAGAACATTAAGCAAATCTTTTCTCCAGAATGTAAGAATCCCACCAGACAAACCGTTTGAAGGCAACATACGCCAATCAAAATCATCACCTCCCCACATGTGGGAGACAACCCTTGCGTCAATCTCCGATCTCTTAGTTTCTTGAATAAAACACACATCGATTATATATAACTGAATAACTGAATAACAGAAACACATCTCTTATATATAACTGAATAACTGAATAACAGAAACACAGCTCACAGGTAATGTACCCTTGCGTCAATCTCCGATCTCTTAGTTCACAGGTAATGTACCTATATATAATCATGTAATGTGGGAACTGAATAATACAACCAATACATTCAATTTCCAAATAATTCTCTTAGTTCATTTTCTTAATTCTCTCTCAAATTCATAACTGAAATTGATCACTCTCAATCTTCTTGAGGATTGAATCATAACAACTGCTATCAAGAGCACAAGGTTCGCATTTCTTGGGCAAAGGCGAAGGCGTGGCGTGTGATCCTCGAGGAAGATTCAAGAATGGGTTCTGTGAAATTCTAGGTGGAGAAATTCACGGGGAAGAATGATTTCAGTCTTTGGCGAATGAAGATGAGGGCGTTTCTGGTTCAACAGGGTATTGAGAAGGCACTTGCAAGTGAAGCCAAATTGCCTGATACGTTATCAGAAGAGAAGAAACAAGACATGCTTGAAAGAGCATACAGCGCTTTGATTCTGTCATTGGGAGATAAGGTGCTAAGAGAAGTCTCGAAGGAGAAGACAGCTGCAGGAATATGGCTCAAATTGGAGAACCTATACATGACCAAATCCTTGGCTAATAGGTTGTATTTGAAGCAGAAGTTGTTTACCTTCAAGATGGCATCAGGGAGGATATTGGAGGATCATATTGATGATTTTAACAAGGTGATACTTGATCTTGAAAATATTGAGATCAAGGTGGATGATGAGGATCAAGCCCTTTTGTTGCTTAAGTCACTGTCGAATGAGTATAGAAATCTTGCAGATACACTCATCTATGGAAGAGATACACTGTCACTTGAAGAAGTTCAGAATGCCTTATTCTCAAAGGAACTCACAAGAAGGTCAGAAACTGTTGATGATCAACAAGCTGAGGCACTAAATGTTAGAGGAAGAACTGAGAAAAGTGAATTCAAGAACAAGCAGAATGCAAGGTGAAAATCTAGAGAATTCAAGAAAAGGACCTGCTTCATTTGTAAAAGTGAGGATCATCTCAAAAAGGATTGCCCAAAATTCAAGAAAAAGAAGAAGGGTGGAGAGCACAAGAATCACAATGGAGATGCTGATGTAGTCTCTGAAGGGTATGAAAGTGCTGATGTGATGTATGTAATTGAAGCACCTTGCAAGTGTAAAAGATACAGAAAGCACAAGAACCAATATGGAGGTGATGATATAGACTTGAATAGCTATGTAAGTGCTGAGGTATTATGCATTTCTGATGTGAAACTCTACTTGCAATGGATCCTTGACAGACGTACTTTCCACATGTGCCACATGAGAGAATGGTTCTCTACATTCACTGAAATTCATGGTGGAAAGGTACTGTTTGGAAACAATCAGACATGCAGAGTGCAAGGCATAGGAACTATCATGTTCAAATTGGTAGATGGTTCTATAAAGGTGCTGCAAGGTGTGAGATATGTACCTGATCTGAAGAGAAATTTAATTTCTCTCTCAATGCTTGATTCACAAGGTTTTGACTACAAAGGAGGAGGTGGAGTTATCAAGATGATAAAGGGATCTATGATAAGGATGAAAGGAGAACAGGTGAATGGTCTTTATAAGTTGCTGGGGAGTGCTCTAGAAGGAGCATCAAATAAAGTCAAAGTTCCTGAGATCACTAAATGCAGCCTATGGCATAGGAGGCTGGGGCATGTGAGTGAGAAAGGGCTCAAGGAGTTGAGCAAATAGAAATTGCTAGGTGATGATTCCGTTCAATCACTGGATTTCTGTGAGCAATGCATCTTTGGCAAGGCAAAGAAATTGAAGTTCAACACTGCAACACATTGTACCAAAGAAAGGTTGGATTACATCCATAGTGATCTTCGGGGACCAGCTAGGATTCAATCTCATCAAGGATCCAGATACTTCATGACACTGATTGATGACTACTCAAGAAAGGTATGGGTTTACATGCTTAAACATAAAAGTGATGCTTTTGAAAGGTTTAAGGAATGGTGTACTCTTGTGGAAAATCAAACTGGTAGAAAGGTTAAGAAACTAAGAACAGACAATGGCCTTGAGTTTTGTTCTGAGGAGTTCAATCAATTCTGTAGAATGAAAGGAATTGATAGACATAAGACTGTTAGTGGCACACCTCAACAAAATGGATTGGCTGAAAGAATGAATAGGACAATTATGGAGAGTGTTAGATGTATGATGTTGAATGCTAACTTGACTCATCAATTTTGGGCTGAGACTGTCTCTACTGCTGTATATTTGATAAATAGATGCCCATCATCAGCTATTGATATGAAAACACCTGAAGAGGTGTGGTCTGGGCACCCTCCTGACTTGTCAAATTTGAAAGTTTATGGCTGTATTGCTTATGCACATATTAAGCAAGGTAAACTTGATCCAAGAGTTGTGAAATGCATGTTTATAGGGTATCCTACATGTGTAAAGGGCTATAGACTGTGGTGTGTGGACAAGCAACTACCTAAGATCATCATTAGCAGGAATGTTGTGTTCAGAGAAAATGAAATGTTTTTCACTGAGAAGGTGGCAGAAATGAAGCAAGGTGACCATGATAATGATGATAGAGTTGAGTTTGTGGTGGAGACCTTACAGCAACAGGTAGGTGGTGCTGTAGCACCAGAAACAGCACCAGAAATTGTACAGTCAGAAAGTGAAGAAATCATGGATGATCAAGATGATTTGCAGAACTATCTCCTAGCTAGAGACAGACCTAGAAGGACAATTAGAGCTCCAGAAAGATTTGGTCATGCTGAAATGGTGGCATTTGCCTTGAATGTGGCTGAAGAGGTGGATAGTGAAGAACCAGCTAGTTACAAGGAAGCTATGAATAGCAAGGCAGTAAATGAGTGGTATGCAGCTATGCAAGATGAGATGCATTCACTCCACAAGAACAAGACTTGGATTTTGGTAGACAAACCAAAAGGGCAGAAGCTTGTTGGATGTAGATGGCTTTTCAAGTTGAAAGAAGAGATACCTGGTGTTGCAAAGGCTAAGTTCAAAGTTAGGTTGGTGGCTAGGGTTTTACTCAAAGGGAAGGAATAGACTATCATGAAGTGTTCTCACCTGTGGTAAAGCATACATCTATTAGAATGATCCTGTCACTTGTTGCACAAGAGAATTTGGAGCTTGAACAGCTAGATGTGAAGACTGCATTCCTCCATGGAGAGCTAGATGAGCAAATTTTCATGACACAACCAGAAGGTTTTTTGAAGAAAGGTGATGAAGGAAAGGTATGCTTACTGAAGAGGTCACTTTATGGTTTAAAACAGTCCCCTAGGCAGTGGTATATGAGGTTTGACAGTTTCATGATCAAGAGTGGTTTCAATAGATGCAAATCAGATAATTGTGTCCATTGGAGGAAGACCAATGCTGATGAGATTGTTTACTTGTTGCTCTATGTTGATGACATGCTTGTAGCATGTAAGAGCAATGAAGAAATCAAGAGGGTAAAGCAAATGCTAGAAAGTGAATTTGAAATGAAAGATATGGGGGCTGCTAGCAATATTTTGGGAATGAAAATTGCTAGAGATAGAAGAACTGGCTCACTCACTCTGAGCCAGAAAGATTACATTCTGAAGGTGTTGAAAAGATTCAACATGGATCAATCTAAGCCTGTTGCAACCCCCTTGGCTCAGCATTTTAGGTTGTCACTAGATGATACACCTAAAACTGATGAAGAATGGAAATATATGGAAAGTGTTCCATATGCAAGTGTTGTAGGGTCACTCATGTATGCAATGATATGTACTAGGCCAGACTTGGCTTAGGCTATGAGTATTGTGAGCAGATATATGGGGAAGCCTGACAAGCAGCATTGGGAGGCATTGAAATGGACTCTCAGATATCTGAAGAGGACAAGTGATGTAGGCTTGCACTTCCAGAGGCATGAAGACAGCATCTTTGATGTAACAGGTTTTGTGGACTCAGACTATGCTGGTTGCCTAGACACTAGAAGGTCACTAACTAGTTTTGTGTTTAAGTTCTGTGGGAACACAATCAGTTGGAAATGTAATTTGCAGCATGTGGTGTCATTGTCCACAACTGAAGCTGAATTCATGGCAGTCACTGAAGCTATGAAGGAAGCAATATGGATGAAAGCTATGGCTTTGCATTTGGGAGGACAACAATCTGCATCTAAGGTGTTTTGTGATAGTCAAAGTGGTATACATTTGACTAAGAACCAAGTGTACCATGAGAGGACTAAGCACATTGATATGAGGCTCCATTTTGTGAGGGAAATTGTTGCAAAAGGGGAAGTGAGCCTAGAGAAGATTGGTACAGCTGACAACCCTGCTGACATGATGACAAAGTCACTGCTTGGGAGGAAATTTCAACATTGCCTTGGAATTTTGGGAATTGGTCCAGTCTAAAGCTAAGCCAAGGTGGAGAATTGTAGAATTTATTGGTTTAGGCTTTAGTCAGTGTGTGCTGCAGTGTAATGCTGCAGCATCGTGGTGCTATAGCACCTGTCACAGCACCTGTGAGCTGTGTTTCTGTTATTTAGTTAGATTCTGTTATTGGTGGTTATATAGGTAGTTAGTTCAGTTACACCTTATAACTACTTTGTGAAGCTATCCTAATGTACCTATATATAATCATGTAACGTGGGAACAGAATAATACAATTAATACATTCAATTTCCAAATAATTCTCTTAGTTCATTTTCTTAATTCTCTCTCAAATTCATAACTGAAATTGATCACTCTCAATCTTCTTGAGGATTGAATCATAACAGTTTGTAGAAACACCTTGTCCAACAGAATTGTTGATACAATCAAAGGGTTCAAAAAGGTCTTTTAGATTCACCTCTTCCAATGTTGTAAATGTCTTTGTTCTTTTGCTTGGTCTAAAAATATCTCCAAAAATTAGCTCAGCTATTATGTTATCGTACACATTCATTTGGGAATGGCTAGAGGGTGCAGCATTTGTCTCATCTGTTGAATTTAGGAATACCAGGTATTATGTCTTTGTTCTTTTGCAAGGTTGTTAATAACAAAGTATTGAAAACAAAATACTTTATTACAAATAAGATTAAAAGTACAAATAGTTCAATTCTTGCTATAGATTCCCAACTGAAACTCTATTGAACGCTCTGCCTATCACTCGCACCAAGACGTCCCCTTTGAATTCGTGTTGTTAATGAGCTATCTAACCCTACATATGTTAAGTTGAAATATTGTTTAGGGGTAGTGTAATTTTTTGGGATTAAACTTTTAATCCTTTATTAAAAGTACTTCAAACACGTACGTTATTTTCAATATAAGGTATAGATTGGCTCTTTATTTCACCAAAAAAAAATCCATAGTATATTTCCAAGATCATAAATCGAACTATTCCTTTCGAGACTTCCTATTTGACGGCAAATGCAACATAACCTTCTACCTAAGGGATTCACTAATGACGAAAAAAGAAATAAATGGTAATCCATTACCACACAAGGTTTGATATGTTCCAAGCATTTAAAGGCAGCCATAATTTTCCTCAGTACGGTGGAAGGATTTCTGTAGGCTGGGAGTGAGTTCTGACTCAATCTCCGACTGCTTCACAGATAGAGTACTCAAGAAGATTGGGGATGGTGCTACAGTTGTGTTTTTTGCATGATAATAGGGTTGGATCTTCCCCTCTAAAGGTAACCTTCCCGAGGCTTTTTGAGATCTCAAACCAAAAGGGCCTTTCTGTATAAGAGGTGTGGGTGTTGGTGGGAGGGGCTGGGGACTGAGCTCTATCTTGGAGGAGACCCTTTTTTGTTTGGGAAGAAGAACTCCTACGGGAGCTTAGGTCACTACTAGATCCGGGTGGCCCTCTCCCTTTTAGAGGACAGATGATTTTGGGAGGCCTCAAGTGACAATGTCTTCTCTGTGAAGTCAGCGTATGAGATGTTACTGAATAGGAAGCCAAATTTGGAGACTAGAGGCCTGAGCATTATTTGCTTTAGATAAACAGTGGAAAAGTTGTGTGCCCCTTTAAGTTCTAGCATTTGCATGGCGTGCCTTCCTTAATAGGCTCCCAACTCGGGCTAACCTATTTCGTAGGCAAGTTATTACTGATGCGGCAGCTACTGATTGTGCTCTTTATGGAGAACCTGTGGAGTTGCAGATTCATCTATTTTTGAGGTGTGAGATTGTGGTACTTAATTAGTGTTTTGGTGGCTTGGGTTGGTAGTGGTAATCCTGCTTGATCTCCCTACTCTGTTTTTTATCCTCTATATTGGGGTTAGTCCCCAATAAAGCTAGAAAAGAAACTAATCATGATTTGGCATACATTCCTCTGTGTTATTTGGGAGGCTAGGAAAGGTGTGATTTTTTCTAATAAAACTCTAGATCCCTTTGAGACCTTTTTTTGAGCAAGCTTTACTCGTGGAATTGGTTTCTAGTTAAGACTAGTCTTCCCACAGCCTTTTGTGTCATGGTGTGTGGCCTCCCTGGAGTGTATTTCCAAGGGATAGGATTGGAGTTACTGATTGTGTGGTATTACTATTCCTATAAAGGTGCGGACCTGTGTAGCAGATTTAGAGTGGCACATTGTTTTGTTTCGATTTTATGCGCTATTACTGCTTGTGACTACCTAAGTTTATATGTACAAATGTTTTTGTGTTCCTTAAAAACACATCGTATATTCGATATCCTATTATTCGCCGTTTACAAAAAAAGTTATAGGCTCGAAACTTCAAAAGCATTTGCAAGAATGAAACCAAAAATACGTAGGGTAGAAAACTGGATACTAAGCATGAAATACAAACATAAACCAATATGAATGAAAATAGTATAAAAACAACTAAAAAATGACATGTTATTTATGTTGTGCACGTGTGTTATATTCTAGAAAGGTGTGAAGACATGGTATTTTTCTCTCTCTAAATATCTACTCCTCCGTTCCATATTATATGTTACTTTGCTCATTTCATGTAAATTAAGAAATATAGTTAATTTTGTATGTGACAATTCTTTTTAGCTAAAAAGTCATGTAATATGGGACCGATGGAGTATTTATCAAAAGTAACTAATTCCCAATTAGCCATTTTAAGCAAGGAAAAAGGAAGAAAAATTGAAACAAATAAATTAACATATATAGCTAGCCATATGTGCACACAACCTTGAACATAATAAACATAGTTTAGTTTACCTCCCAATTCTCCACATAGTCCCAAAAATCATCTAGAAATAGAGAGAAAATTTGTCTACCATTTGTGTCAAAAAAAAAAATTATCTACCATAAAATGGAGGTGTGTATTTGTAGTTTTGCCTAAGTTGACCAAAAAACATAGATATTAAAACAAACCCGGTAATCGACTAGGTCAAGACACTAAGTCACTGAGATAATAGTTGAATCGGTGGGTCACTGGTCGGCCCACATGACCCGTGGCTCTATTAAAAACTAATAAAAAATAATCATGATATTTGCAGGTAGAAGGTCTCTAACTTAATACCAATGCGTTGCATTTCGTTTCATTAATCTTATACACTGCAGATATTTGCAGGCATTTGATAGTGGTGTATCACCAATGGGCTTTATTGACACAATCATTGTCATTTTCTGCAAATTTAAAATTCAAGTATAAGTTTCAAATATGTAACCTTACATGCAATGCAAGTAAGAGTTTTAAATACGAAATTCATACAACAAGATATATTTAATATTAACTTAGAAATAAGTAAGACTTGAGAGAAATCTAACATCTCAAATGAACATTAATATATTTGACGAAATTGTGAAGATTAGTAATGGTAAAGCATATCCATGTATGACTATGAGATAGTGCGTCAAAGGTGTTTATTTGTAATTTTGTCTAAGTTGAACAAAATATAAAACAAACCAAAAAATTATAAAGCTATTTATCATACTTGTACTTGTCCTAAATTCTTTAATTTCACCAGTTTATACAAAATATGCCACCAGAGTCGTGCAACACAATAAAAGGCCGAGAGGCAATGCATCCACAATGGAGAAGCTACAGTTAACAAAACAATTAGGGTCACTAAGCATATATATATATATATATATATATATATATATATATAAATATATTGCAACATGTTAAAATACAAAAACTAGGGAAGATCGGAAAATGTTGTTGTTGTGTTAAATATACTCTACATACCTTGCCACATAAACACTGTAGTCTCTCTGACCAGGTTCATCTAAATGGAATGCATCACAAATTTTGGATTCTCCATAGGCTGAGAGCTGAAGTGGACAAAATTGAAAAGCAAAGAAGTAAAGAAAAAGTAAACTAAATCATATGTAATAAAACTAATTACAAGTTGTGTAAAAAAAGTAATTACAAGTGGAACAAAAAGTAAAGAAGATCATATGTCATAAGTTGTTTTCATATGCTCTCCCAAACAGTCACAAGTAATTATGCCAGAAGATAAACCAAGATAAGCCGGTCCAAACAGGCCTTAGGTCATCATTGGCTCAAAGAAAAACATACCAAACTCTAAAATATCACTTGACACAATTAAAAATATATGAAAACCTATATCCATTTAGGCTAGAAGAAGGGTAATTCTTTGCATTTGTACAACCACTTGCACTTGCATCTAGGGGTATCATATTGAACTTTCACATTTTTTGCAATATGGGGGAAGTGATTTATGTAACACCATTGAAAATTTCAAAACATCATTAATGCAGATTATAAGTGAGTGGTTTCAAACCAAGGATTCCTCAAATAAAACAACAAAATAAATTAAATTAAAGGAGGAGACACAATAATATCAACCCAGTGATAGTTACAAAATTAACTCCAATTTTATGTGTATTGTCTTACCTTTATTTAATCAAGGAAATCACAGTCGTTGGAGCTTTATATCAAAATATACAGTAGCGCAAAGCACAAAAGAGAAGGCGTTGAAATATATGATAACATTGACGAATTCCTTTTGATCAAGCCAGTAATGATGGTCCACAAATTGGGTATTGTCCCTTCCTTCATGGATCTAACAGTTAACAATTATAAAAGAATACGGAAAGTAAAGATAAGGGATAGGAGTACACCGTGATTTTTACGAGGTTCGGGATAAAAGCCCTACGTCCTCGGCCTCCGGCTTTGCAACCTTCGGACTTGATAATAACCACTATATGAGAAGATACTTCTTCAACGTCTTACAAGCAAGCAACTTCGCTATAGCTACCACGCCAATCTCAATTTTCCCCAAATTGAGAACCCAAGCTCCCCGCTAAGGATTTCGCTACAACCTGATTGAATTACCCAAGAAAACTTCCCAGGATTTCACAACAGCCAAATATTAACGATTACAAATTAAAACTAGGATCCAATCACTCAAGAAATATAACAAGATGTAGTTGAGAGAGATGAGCGATTTGAAACCCTAGATGAAGAACGTGAAGAAAGAATGTGACGGTGAGTGTTTGCGTTCTTTTCTTTTTGATTTGTGTGTTGTGTTCTGAACAATCGTGAAAACCCAATCCTATTTATAGGGATTGTAAAAATATGACCGTTGAAGCACTTTTTAACACAATTGTGATAAGTGAGAAATCAATTGATTGCTTAAAAGAAAGAGAAGAGAAATCGATTTAGTGCTTCCAAAAACACAAGATAGAAATCGATTATGTGCTTAAATAAAGGAAGCAAAAAATCGATTGTTCTCCTTAAAAGAATGAGTGAGAAATCGATTTTGCACTTAGTGAAGGAAGTAGACAATCGATTGTTAGCTTTATAAAAATAAGGAAGGCAACAAGCCACAAATCGATTTCTTGCTTGAATGGCATAGGCTAGAAATCGATTTCTAGCTTGAATGAAATAGGTTGGAAATCGATTTTCCACTTTAAAAACACAAAGTCATCAATCGATTGTTTTCTTTCCAAAATATGTTCTTTTAAAACAATCAAGAAGTGGGAATCGATTGTTGGCTTTTAAAAGGAAGAGAGAAATCGATTATTGGCTTTATGTACCATATCAAGAATCGATTCTTTACTTCAAAAACAAATTCTTTTTAAAACACTAACTCTGAATCTATTTTCTTTAAAAAAACAACAATTCAAGACTCAAACTATTTCTTTAAAAACACTTTGTGCCTAACCTAATTAAACATGGTTTTATATAAAATATTTTTCCAAGACAGTTCAATTTTAAAAGATCGTCTCTCAACTACAAAAGTTATAAAATAGAAGTGACGGGATCTTACACGCGTCCTATGCAAAGCAATATAACACATAAGTCTTGAATGCTTGAGTAGCTTCTCCTCCGAGTTGCTACACTTTAAGATATCAGTCAAGCGCTTTGGTTGATGCTCTGTGCTTTGGTTCATGCCCTGCGCTTTTGGTTCTTGCCCTGTGCTTTGGTTCAACTATAACCATTAGTAAACAGAGTGTAATTTGTTATAATACAAAACAAAGAGTGTTTGACCTTGGATCAACAACTAAGACTGGGATTTTGGATGAAAGACTGGGAGACAGAATGCCCCTACAACCCGGGCGATGATTAGGTAGTAAACATAGAAGGGGTTTCGTCATGGAAGAGAATTTTGAAACCTCGTAGGGTCTAAGGTTGGCAACCACCGCCCTTAAAGATGTGTGAGTGGAATGCTGATGGCTCTGCAAAAGGTAAGCTAGGGCCGGCAGGCATAGGCGGGGTTCTTCGAGATGATAAAGGTCACATCTTAGCAAAGTTTGGAAGTCATGTAGGTGTCAGGGACTCAAACAAAGCGAAATTCCTAGCCATAGTCAACACCCTCGTACTATCCTTAGAGAAGGAGTGGCTAAAAAGAGGTAGCCTCATTATGGAGTCATACTCCAAGAGTGCACTTGTCTGGGTCATATCCAGTTACCCATGAAAGCTTAGATTCCAAGGTAATAAATCTCCATTGGATCTTGGGAAATCTCGTCTTCACCCATAAATATTGAGAATCGAATGAACTTCTGATGGCCACGGAGATGGGCGTGTCTACAGCCCTCTCGGCCAACAGCCTTGGTTTCTCTTCAGAAGAGGGAAACTCAGTATTAGCACCGAGTGCCTGGGATTTCTTTGGGCTAGGGAGTCCATATAGGCATTCAATCACGGCGCCCGTTATTGGGCTACCAGCTATCTTGACTACCCCAATCATATTATTTACCTCGGTCTCTCCTTCTGGAATAGCGCCAAGGATAGGTTTCAGAGTGGCGGGTACATCCCCTGTGCTGTCTTCGGTGGTCTTAGGAAAAGTCTGTTCCAACGTAGTGGCGGGTACCTCGGTCTTAGGAAAGATGTTCCCTGAAGTTGACTTCTCATCATCATAAAGTCTGTCCCAAAAATTTCCCGTGTATCTGTTTCCATGGCCGAGGTCAACATTTGCAGCATGCCCCCTGCATTTTCTGAATTGCCTTCGCCCTCTGCGCCCTTCTCTTCTGCGAGTGTGTCTAAGTGGCAACTTTGGGAGGCAAATATCTGGAAACTCTCTTTGCCATCTATTGATTTTGGGGTACTTCTCAAGGTGGTCTCTCCGTTTTGGTGGCCCTTAGTTCCCTGTCATTCATGAAAGTGATGTCCAAGAACATCAAACTCTGTTCCGCAGTTAATGTTGCCACCCTTCTTTTTCCTTTAGGGACAGATTCCCTGCTAGGGGTTGGCTTGCTCATCTATCTGATGTCCTTATCTCCTGACGAGTGTTTCCTCCTAGCAAGAGGTGTTTAGGCCATGACTTTGGCTCTTTTGGCTGAGGTTTTCACCCTTCAGGGTTCAGCTTCGACAAGTGGAGCTCCCTCAGCTCTTGAGTGAGTCTGCCCGGCTTCGGCAACTTCTTTCAGAACCTCTTAGGCTCGCTCGACTCCCCTACCTCCAACCTGTGGTGTAGGTAAGCCATATGATCCTCCACGGTAGACCCCTCTGCAGGGATTCCCAATCGGTCAAAGACCAAAAGCGTCCTCTCCGGAGGTCCTTCTCGTTTGGGTACCCATCGTACTTCTTTTCACCTTTTCTCTTATCACCTCTTGAGGAGGATACCATGTTTATACCCATTAAAGGAAAAGGATCAGTATCAACGGTCATCTCGACCACGCCTTTCTCGACAAGCTTAAACCTTCCCTGTTTGATAGCTCTCTGAATAGTTTGACGAAATACAATGCAATTGGAGGTGGCATGATTGTATGAGTTATGCCATTTGCAGTATTTCTTTCTTTTCAATTCATCTGGGGAAGGAACCTTGTGGCTGTTAAGCAACCGAATTTGCTTGTCTTTGAGCAAGTAGTCAAATATTAGGTCTGCCTTAGAGGCGTCAATGGAGTGTTTGGTCTTTCTTTATGACTCGTCCTTCTCTTTGCCCTTAGCAGGCTTCAGAGTTAGACTTTAGTATGTCTTTCCCTTAACTATCTCGACTGCCATAATGTTTGTCGTGGGTTCGGCCAACTCACATAGTCCGAGTCTTCCTCGGCGTTGACTCTGCCTCTAGTAGCTCTTTTCTTTTCTTTTTCCTATACAAACTGTTCTATCTGAACTTCCTTGGATGCTAGGCTACCGAGGTCATGGTAGGCTTGCCCTATAATCCTCTACTTCAATTGCAGGTGCATTCCAGCGATAGCCATGGAAGTAATCTGTGATTTGGGGAATTGAACCGAACACTTCCCTGTTGAAGATTAGCAACATTAGCAACATTCGCCATAAACTGCCCCCCGGTGTTGGCGTTGACACAATTACAAGGCTAAGGAAAAGCAGGATTAGGAATTACCTGATTAGAAAGTCCCTACTGAGACTCAGCCACATTACCATATGGAAACATGAGAAGGTGCATGTTAAGGTCATGTCACACTAGCATACGATGGAGCCTGTTGTAGGCTCCCCATTCAGCTTGGTAATCCTCCCTCTAGCTTCTCGGGAATGCCAGACACATCGCGCTATTAACTTGCATCGTGCGTCTTTGCTCTTATTCTTTGGCTTGTTGCACCTAGTTGTGAACCATAGATTTAACTATGTTAGCCAATTGTGAGGAGACTTGATACATGATATCATGAATTCCCATGTCTATCTGCTGCCGAATGAACGACGTGGTCATTACCACGGGTTCATCTACAATCGCCTGCAATTGATCATGAAGCTCTGTAACGACCACCTGAGTCGTGGCCCCGGACGTACCCGTTGGCTTTGTGTTCTTAGCCTTTGCCATAGTCGTCCTTTTGGTTGCAGAGTTTGGTTCCATGCTTAGGCATCCACCAATGATAATCCACACTAGGCAAACTAAACTTGAAGGTTAGTCTACCTGTGTCTGTCCTATTGGGCGTGCAAATTTTGTCGTCGTCAAACACTTCAACCCTAGCGGTAGAATTCACCAGAGGTTTGGATAGTCTATGATTCCTCTTTATTCAAGTAATTGCGCCGAGGAAGGAACTCTATTCCTCGACTATGGGTTCCCTAACTCCTCCAAAGAGTGTTAGGTTAGGGGTGAGATGGATGTGTGGCTTCAATTATCTACGAGACTAAGAAAACTTAAAGAAAAAGTGATAAAGAGGAAATAAAAACTTGTGTATTGATTGATGGGTCTATTGAAATGTACAAGTACAACTATATATATATATATATGTATATATATATATATATACATGAGCCTTCGTTGGCCACTATCCGAGCCTACAACATCCAACTGTTGGAGTAACTAAGATCAACGGCCTTCATTCGCTCCCATCCATAGAAACTCAGGGCCTCTCTTCCACAGCCTCACTAGCAAGCTTTAGTGAGGTAAATCCTTAGTCGCTTCGCTTTCCATGGGATGTTCTATTCCATGACCTTATCCCCTCCAACGTAGTATGTCCACGCGCATTGAATACTTGTGCTCCAAGCAAGTATCCTTCGCCTCGGCCACATTCTTCCCCGGCCAAGTCTCACTTTCGGCCTCCAGCCATTGGTGCCTTAGCCGAGTCACTTTGTGGTCGAGACACTCTCCAACCGAGTCTTGCAGCACCTCGGTGCCTTCATTTTCATTCCTTCGAGGCCGCAAAATATCTTCTTCTTAAACATTCAATCTGAACCTTCCTCGTGGTATGGCAAGCATTTCCTTTGCCCTAATATCTCTATGGTCGCCTCGATCCCATTTTCACCTTATGACTTTCTCTTTCCCCTCAGCTAACAACTTAATTTAGTTTAGGTGCTAACAACAAGTAAGGACAATTATCTTTACTTTCTCCCTTTAGACACCACCAGCCATCCTAAAGATGTTCCCTGAAATTGACTTCTCATCATCAGAACATCAGGCAAAATCAGCATCAGAATATCCAATAACATTTAAATCATCAACTTCCTTGTAAACGAGCATATAGTTCTTTGTCTTCCGCAAGTACCACATTACCTTCTTAGCAGCAACCCAATGAGCATGTCCAGGATTAGACAAAATCCCTTCATCACTTTTATTATAGAGTCCTCGCCCTTGAATTTATAGCCTGCCTTTTCTAGTGTTTAAAGAGAAATCAAACTTCTCTCTAAATCTGGTATGTGCCTAACATAGGTTAGTGTCTTGATAGTTCCATCCGTTATTTTTATCCTAACTAATCCAATCCCAATAGCCTTTGCAGTGTTGTTGTTTCCCATGAACACGTTACCACCATAATACTTATTGTACTCAAAGAACCAGACCCTATTGGGACACATATGATAAGAGCAATTAGAATCTAGTACCCATTCTATTTTTTCCTCATTATTTTTCACCAACAGCAACCAAAATTTCAGAATAATATCCATTAGAAGCTATAGAAACATCACTACTGTCATTTTTATGATTCTTTTTCTTGGCATGCCTCTCAGGACAATGTTTATTAAGATAAACCTCTTTATGGCAAATGAAACATTTATATTTTCCCTTAGACTTTGATCTAGGTATATTCTTTTCCTATAAACCCCCCTTTATCAATTCTATCTCTAGTTATTAAAGCATTCGCCCTTTGTAACATCCTAAATTTTAGACGTCATAAAGTCTAAAATGTTAACCATTTTAATAAAATTTAGAGTTATACCCTGGATTTGAATTTCTTAACTAGACGGAATTAATCCATCACTTTAAACTTTCAAAAGGCATAAAAACCCATCGGATAACTATCCAGTAATAACTAAATTCAATGTACATGAGTCAAAAGACTAATATAGATCCAAATCCAAAAGACGGTTTACATGGTACATTAGCTTTGATTACAAAGATCAAAGGTTATGGTCTCAAACATATAAATTACATGATATCTAACTAGAGGGAACTAAGCAAATATATATTTGATCCCTAAGGACCTCTTAACTCAAGTAACCACATCAGCAGCTTACTTCTCCTTGACTTGCTTATCTTACCCGGTCAATTTGAAAATACCACAATATAAACAGTGAGATACAATCTCAGTGAGTTCTTTTGCGACCCCTCACCTTATAACTCTGGGTGTTTTACTTATCTTTTAACTTTCTCTTAGCATAACCCGAGAAATTACTACGCAATTCTCCCGGAGAACCCACCCAACAATAGCTATTGCTGAGTAAACTGTCTTGAGCCTTGACTTCGGGCTCATGACTTCTTTGGTTTTCTCAGTCGATAGAAACATCGAGTATAATTCGTTACATTGATAGGAATTGACATTATTCACATAATTTCATCATCATTTATGAAGTACATAGTTGTTCAATAAGCTCAATTAACATATTACCCAATCACATTATGTTCATTTCAGAACCCACTCATTCCTTTAGTGAAAATCATGCAATGTACATCCTAAGTCTTTTCCTTGAGCACTCAACACCACAATGTACATCCCCAATGTCCTACTTTAGCTCCCCAATCAAGCATGGAACCACCATCAAAGCTCTTTCTAGCTCCCTACCTCTCATAAACTCAAAATAAGTGAAACCCCATTAGTTTTCAGCTGCTTGCCTAATAGACAAAATGGATTGGGTTAATGAACTTGGGCTTATTGTAATAAGTGTTTGTACTTGGTTCACTCTAGGCTCATTTGTTACTCACACCCCCAATATTCAATCATACATAACCAGATTTAATTAACAATTAGCCAAACAATATGTTCAATCATCATACTACATTCATTAAATAACGATCATAATATCCAAGGTAAATAAAAATTTACCGTTGGTGTTACAATTAATCACCCAAGATCAACTAATCATTTCTCACTAAGCACACAAAATCACATAACAAGCCAATTAATTTAAAACAATTACTTTGGGGTGTTACACCCTTACTCAATCTTTTCCTCCATTTGTTATCTTTTTCTTCATCTCCCTAGATAGTAAGTTTGATTTTATACCTCTTTTAAAGAAAGTGAATCTCTGTCATACATCATGGTCTCAACCAAGTTGTCATTTGATGATGGCAGTGAACACAAAAAAATTACTGCCAAATCGTCCTGATAATTCTTTATATCCAAGCTTTTTAAGACGGCTACGATTTTTTTGAAATTAAATAACAGTTCCTTAATGGAACCACCTTCTAGTTTAGACTGATGTAGCCTTTTTAACAAATAGAGGTTATTTGTTAAAGACTTAGTCATGCACAAAGCTTTCAAGATTTAACCGCCTTAGCCATGAGATCACTACAAGAAACACTGGTTTTACTGTCTAGGAGTTTCTGGCGGATTAATGGTATTTTCGGCGGATTTAGCCCCCCGGAAAATTTCCGGCGGATATTTATCGGACAAAAAATTTCCGGCAGATTGGTAGGCGTTTTCGGCGGATCTGTCCGAATATAAAATGAAAAAAATTCAATATCCGACACTAATGGAATTCAATATAAAATGACGGGGGAAGGGGGGGGGGAATGAAATTCAAAATCCGCCACAAATACAGTTTTCGGCGGATTTGAAAAAAAGGGGGGAAAACGAAATTCGAAATCCACCGGAAGTGTCACCGAATTCGCCGGAAATCCCCAACCAATGGGATCCGCCGGTAATGCGCGAATCCGCCGGAAATTGTATCCGACGGAAATCCCCAAATCCGCCGGAAATCCTATTTTTGAGGGATTTCAAAATTCCAACCGTTGCACTCCCTCCCTCTATATATTCCCACAAATTTTCTCTTCACTTTCACATCTTCTTCACTTCTTCACATCTCAAATTTCTCTCTTCTTCACATCTCAAATTTCTCTCTTCTTTTCTTACAAAATCTCTTCCTTACATTGATAGATTTCTTCCATCTAAGGCATGATTTCTACCTCTCTTTCATAGATTTCTCTCTTTTTCTGTTTGTTTGAGTTTTATTTTCGTGTTTTCGATAACGGTATAGTTATTATTTGTTGTATTGTTTATTTAGGTGTTGAGTTTGGATCGTGTTTTGGTTCGTTTTGATTTTTGTTGGAAGGAGTTTGGAATAGCATCAAGCCAGAGTCTTCTCTTCACAACCGGTTAGATATCCAATTTAATATTTTATATATTATCAGATAGTTATATTAGATAGTTATTTGATATATTATTAGTTAGATTATAATTTCTTCAATAGTTAAATATAAGTTTTTTAAATAATTAGTTAATATAATAGTTAATATATAAATTAGTTAATATATATATATATATATATATATATAAATTAGTTAATATATAATTATGAAATTAAAGTAATATTTTTTTAATCTATTTTTATTTTTTGGTTAATAAATTTCAATAAATAAATACGACAAAAAAAATTAATAACTAAAGTTTATATTAATTTACTTTTTAATTTGTGTTTATACGAAATTAAAGTAGTATATTTGGTAATATTTAGTAATTTTAATTTATGTTTGTATATTTAATTTATTTATTTTATATTTAATACGAAATAAAATGAGAAATAAATTTAAATTTTTGTAACAAATTTTATATATAAATAAATGGGATTAATTTTGAGATTTTGAGATAAATATGATATATTATGTTGATATAATTGATATAAATGCGAATTATATTTTTGATTTCTATTTTTTATTCATTTTTAGATAAAAATAATAAATATTAGGTTTAAATATGTATTATCCCTGCAAATGTCCCTGTTTTTCGATTTAGTCCCTGCAATTTTTTTTTTAAATACGTCCCTGCAAAATAGTTTTTTTTTTAAATTCGTCCCTACAAAATAAACTTTTTAAATACGTCCCTGCAAAATAGCTTTTTTTTAAATACGTCCCTACAAAATAGCCTTTTTTTTAAATACGTCCCTGCAAAATATCATAATTTTTTTTTGTATGGACGTATTTAAAAAAAAATGTTATTTTGCAGGGACGTATTTAAAAAAAAATTATTTTGCAGAGACGTATTTAAAATTCCAACTTACGGAAGGGCATATTAAAAAAAAAATTATTTTACAGGGACGTATTTAAAAAAAAATTGCAGGGACTAAATCGAAAAACAGAGACATTTGCAGGGACTAAATACATATTTAAACCTAAATATTATATTAACTTTATTAAATTGTATATCAATATATATATTTACTAATATATAATTACATTTACTTTGAATAATTACATTTAATTTATTATTAACCCAACGTTTGATATTTTATTTAAAAGATAGGAATTTAAAATTAGTAATATTAATATATAGAGAATAGTATATATAGTATATATAAGAATAAAACAACATGTAATTTAATTATAGTTGTTATTATGTTATTATTATAATTAAATTTGCTTTTTAATATAGATATAGTTAAACTAGATATTAATGTATTTAATATATCAATAAAAAAATGCTATATTTGAATAATTGCTAATGTATGTTTAAAACCTAGTAACTAGTGATTTATTTAATGTTAACATTGTTAGTGTATGTAAATATGTGTATATGTATACATATGTGCATGTATATGTAATATGTAATAAATATATAGGAATCTAATATATAACATTAACTTTTATTGAACTATAGTACGTAGTTCTCGAAAACATGGATCGTAGTTGGATGTACGATCGGTTGTTTCCTGGAAGAGCTGGTTTAAAACGGCGTTTTGTACAAGGAGTAGAAGAGTTTCTATTTTGTGCTAAGCAACACGAAGAATTTGCGCGACAAGGCGGAATTAGATATCCGTGCTTGAAATGTTCATTTCAATTTATAAAAAATGATGATGAAATCAGAATGGATTTGTACAATAATGGGTTTAGGCCAAATTATTTTATATGGAGTCGTCACGGCGAATTACCAGTAGGGGTTGTTCGTGCAGTTAATGTTCCGGTTGATGTAGTAGCTCTCACAGCAAATACTTATCCAGCGGCTACGACATCTAGAGGCGAAATTATTCAACCTTTAGAACTTTATCAAGGAATGATATCTGATGCGGTTGGAGTAAACTTGGATTATGAAGAGCCGGAATATGATGCTGAAGAAGTTCCAAATGAGGAAGCTCAAAGATTTTACATGTACTTGAATGAAACAAATAGTCCATTATTTGAAGGAGCTAAAGACTCTAAATTATCAATGTGTGTTCGGTTGTTGGGTCTTAAGTCGCAGTTTAATGTTGCTGAGTTATGCATGGAGTATATGACCAAAATGATGTTGGATGCAACTCCTGTTAAAGGACTTTTGCCGCAGAGTTATTATGATGCTAAAAGATTAGTATCGAAACTTGGTTTGAAATCTAAAAGAATTGATTGCTGTGTCTCTGGTTACATGCTCTATTACAACAATGAGTTTGGCATAAATGATGGAGAGTTGTCGAAATGCAAGATTTGTGGAGGGCCACGCTATCATGCCAGCAGAAGAGGGATGAGTGGAGGCAAATTGGTTCCACGAAAAGCAATGTTCTATTTGCCGCTCATACCAAGGCTACAGAGGATGTTTACTTCAATGGAGACCGCAGGTAAAATGACATGGCACCATCAAAATAGAAGTAACTCTGGTGAATTACGTCATCCATCTGACGGTGAGGCATGGAAGCATTTTGATCGTGTTCATCCAGATTTTGCCAGTGATCCACGGAATGTTCGACTTGGTTTATGCTCTGATGGATTCACACCATATATTCAAGCCTCGGCAACACCATACTCGTGTTGGCCGGTTATTGTTACCCCGTACAACCTTCCTCCAGAAATGTGTATGTCTAAACCATACATGTTTTTAAATGCAATTATTCCAAGGCCGAGTAATCCAACAGCTGGAATTGATGTATATTTGCAACCATTGGTTGATGATCTAAAAAGACTTTGGAATGGTGTTTTAACTTATGACGCAGCACGCTAACAAAATTTTGTCATGAGGGCGGCTTTGACGTGGACGATTAATGACTTCCCTGCATATGGAATGTTGTCTGGTTGGGGGACACATGGTAAAATGGCATGTCCGACTTGCATGGTTGAGAAAAAGGCTTTTACCCTTAACTACGGAGGAAAGACTTCGTGGTTTGACTCGCACCGTAGGTTCTTACCTATGGATCACCCATTTCGAAAGCAGAAGTATGCATTTATCAAAGGAAATGTTGAAACAGATGGACCTCCTCGTATTTTGACACCTGAAGAAGTTTGGGACGGTGTTAAGGATATTCCTCCTGTGGAAGTTGTAGCGGGTGTTGTGTCTCGTCCAGAAGGCTATGGACAATGGCACAATTGGACAAAAAAAAGTATTTTTTGGGAACTTCCCTATGGGAAAGATAATCTATTGAGACACAATCTCGATGTGATGCATATAGAGAAGAATTTTTTTGACAACATATTTAACACTATCATGAATGTTAAAGGTAAAACGAAAGATAATGAGAAAGCTAGGAGGGACATAGATCATTATTGTCGACGGAAGGATTTGTTATTGGTTGAGCAAGGTACTAGGACATTGAAACCTAAAGCAAATTATACTTTATCTATCGAACAAGCAAAAGCAGTTTATCGGTGGATAAAAGAGTTGAAAGTGCCAGATGGTTATTCTTCCAATTTATCTAGATGTGCGGATGTGGATCATGGGAGGTTGCATGGGATTAAGAGCTATGATTGTCATGTATTCATGGAGTGTTTACTTCCTATCGCTTTTAGTTCCTTGCCGACACATGTTTTGAATCCGCTCATTGAAATTAGTCAATACTTTAAGAATTTGTGTTCTGCAACGCTAAAAGTTGATGATCTTACAAAAATGGAAGAAGACATCCCAATTATCATATGCAAGTTGGAGAGAGTATTCCCGCCTGGTTTCTTTGATTCTATGGAACATCTTCCGGTGCATCTCGCATAAGAAGCTAAACTTGGCGGACCTGTCCAATACCGATGGATGTATCCGTTTGAAAGGTTAGTTAATTAATTAAAGATCATGGGTGATTCCAAAAGAAAGAAGTTTATGTTATTTATATATATTAACATATTGTTTTCTTTAGGGTCATGGGTGATTCCAAAAGATCAGTGAAAAACAAAGCTAGAGTTGAAGGATCGATATGTGCTTCTTACTTGCACCGTGAAACAACTCATTTTTGTTCATATTATTTCAAGAGTGAATTTGCTCCAAGAATCAGTCGAAATGAAATGGATATTGATTGTCCTAGACATCATTTGGCTTTGTCTGTCTTTTGTCTACCTGGTCGTCCATCAAGGAAGGAGTCAATTCACTAGCTAACTGAAGAAGAGTTAAATTCAGCACATGTTCATGTGTTGATAAACTGTTCTGAGGTGCAACCATTCATTGAGTATGTATTCCTCAACGTGCCTTAATTAATATCAATCTTATATTTGATACTAATAATTACAGTTGTGTAAGCATTAATTATCTTTTTTCCATTAGGGAATTTTTGTCATCAGAGGGAGTGAGTGAAGATCAATCATCTGCACATATTAGTGCACATTTTCCAATGTGGTTTAGGCAACATGTTTATTCCCCCCCCCCCCCCCCCCACCAACTCCTGCTAACCAACACCTGAGGAACTTATCCGACGGTCCTCGAAGAAGTGTTAGAGAATGGCACACATACTTTGTTAATGGTTATAAATTTCACACCAATGAATGGACATAGGGCAGAGAAACTATCAATAGTGGTGTTTGCATGAAGGGTGTCACTGAAGGAGGTGAAGATGATTTTTATGGAGTTGTTCAACACATATACGAACTTGCGTACCCCCATCTAGATTTTAGTCAGAAGGTAGTGGTTTTTTATTGTAATTGGTTTGATCCATCTTCTCGGGGAACAAGGGTGAATCAAAAGTCAAATACAGTGGACATTAAAATGAGTAGTAGATATCCACTGTATGATTCGTTCGTCATTGCAAAAAATGTGAGACAAGTGTATTATGTCCCTTATCCATCAACACGGACTGATAGGCGTGGTTGGTGTGTCGCAATTAAAACAAAGCCAAGAGGTCGCATTGAGACAAATGATGACACAGTGGAAGATGTGCCATATCAAATGGATGAGATGACTAATGTAAATGAAGTGATTCAAGTTGATCACATCAGTCGTTTATGTGATGAGCCAAACACTGTCGACGAAGTTGATGATGAAGATGATGAAGTTGCAGCAGAGCACGTTGGTCCATCAAGAATTCACGACTCTTCCGATGACGATGATTTTGAGAATGAATATGATTCCAATTAGCTAGCTAGTACTTAATTTATGCTTGTTGTTGTATTTAATTTAATTATAATATGGATACAATTTATGTTTTAGTGTTTAAATTAATATTAAGCCGATCTCTTTTTTAAATATTTAAATCTATATATATATATATATATATTTCTAAATTTCTAGATATATATATATGGCTCACCCAGGATCTGGGTTTGATCATGATGATCATGATGTTCCTCCACCGCTGGACGATGTTGGTAGTAGTCGTAGGACGAAGACTTCTACTCGCCTTAGACGTCGTCAGCAACCCCGTCGAGTTGTTGTTCCTGATAGTGACAAATATGTGCCTCGACCTCGGACAGATGGAGCTTCTAGTAGTACTACTCCACAGGAGCTAGTGATTCCTGAAGGTACTGAGGGCATAGCCCCAGTACATGTTGATGCTGAAGGTATACGCACTTATCACATTGACCAAGAGGTGGTGAGGTATACGCTTGATGGTCGTATCATTTTGAAGACTGCTGGTGACTCGTAAGTATAGTATTTATATTAATTTATTTTTCTTTTACAACTCTTATTATATAAATTTTGTGTAACAAAATTCATCTCTTTAAATATTCTACAGCTTTCTTCCTTGCAAGAAAAGTGCAACTGCAATCATAACATCAATTAGGGAGAATTTCAACAAGGGCTGGAAGAATTTGGGTGCAGTGAGAAAAGATGAGGACGAATGCGCAAAGATTTTAAAGTCATTTTTATTAAGTTTTTATTCTAAAAACAATTTTTAATTATTTTATTATTGATTAATTTGTTTTTATTTTATATAATATATAATATTATGTAACTAACATAATTGTATAAACTTTAAAATAGGAAAAATGTACGTGGCTACATGAGGAACAAGAAGAAGTTATGAGAGTCTTCCATAAGAGGTGTTCTCATCGGTTTTCTGAATTATTGAGGAATGCACGAATAGAAGATAAGAAACCGACTTATATGGGAGAATCAAGTTGGCAAGACCTGAAAAAGTATTGGGCGACACCGGAATTTAAACTCAAAAGTGAGAAAGCCAAGAAAAACAGGGCTTCTGACAAAGGTCGCTGTACACACACAGGGAGCAGTGTTAATGCTGCAACTCATCATTTGCGTTTGGTAAATTTCTTACATATTATTAATTAATTATTAATTAATATTTATAATTAATTGATTAACTAATAACACTATTTATATAGGAGGCAATGAACCAGAGGCCAGTTACGTTGCCTGAGTTGTATACCTACCTCCATGTCAGGGAGGAGATTGGTGAGTTTGTTACTGACCAAGCGAGGGAGGTTCAGGTAAAAGTTATTATATATACAATTATAAATATTATCTTTAAATTATTATTATTTAATTAATAGTTATTCATTTTATTTTGGTTTGTATTATTTTTTCAGGAGAACTTTGAGGCTGGAATTAATGAGTACCGGGAGACTCAACAGTAGAGCAGTGGGAGCATGGAAGTTGATCATGTGGAGGAGGCTAGAGCAGCTCGTGCAATTTGGGAGAGAGCAGTTGGTCCAAGAAAAAGTAATCGTTTAGCAGGATCTGGTGGTATCGGACCGGCTGCTTTCAGAGCAAATATTATTTCGAGTCTTTCTAGTTCTGGATCAGCTGGGAGTACTACCCACTCATATGTTCCTACCACTGGAGATTTGAATGCTGTAACTGAGTTGACCCAGCAGTTGAGTCAGGCTCATCGTGAGTATGAAGAGCGCCAGCAGCGAAGTGCACTAGAATTGCAGGAGCTTCGAGACCGGACTATGTTATCTGAGGCACGCGTGGCGGAGCAGGAACGACAAGCAGCGGAGGAACGTAGGCTAAATGAGGAGCGCTATAATCACTTATTGAGTCAGCTGTCTCAGCAGCAGTACTCCAAGCCATCATCTTCCCATATGGCGCCATCCTACACGCCGCCACAGCAGCACTTTGGCGGTGCCTTTCAATAAATAACTAACTTAAATTAATCTATATTTGCAGATAGGTAGAAAAAGAAAAATGACACAAATATGAGCTGAAATTAGAAGAAAGACTAACAAATAAAAGAAAACAAACCCAAAACCCATTAATGCAAGAAGGTCCACAGTGATAAAAAGAAGAAGATCCTCTTGGAGATTTCAATTAAAAGTGATGCACATGTGACTTGGAGAGAAAGAAAGAGGCATGGAGTGGAGAGCAAGCAACACATATTTAGGAAGGATCTAAATCCTAATATTTAGGGATTGGCATATCTTGCAACTAAAAGTGGAAGCAATCTTGATTTGATCCTTTGCTTGGAGAGAAAGAAAAGGAACTAATATAAAAGCAGAGCTTCACTTGTGAATGGGGGAGCCACACACCACATAAACAAACGATAGTTACACGAACGCTACGGAGGGAGAGAAGAGTTTTTCAGCACCGTGAAAGAGCTTTGGAGTAAAAGAAGGAGATTGAAGACAAAGATTAAGACTTTCTCTATTTCCGGGTTCTTCTTATTTCTGTAATTCATGAACCTTATTTTTCTTTTATTGTTCTTTATTATTATGGAAACCTAAGTCCTCGTCTAGGGTCTTAGGTGGATCTTGCATATTTAGAAACCTCTTTATGTTCTAATTTCTTATTTGAATTCCTGTTTTTATTTCAATTGATACTATTCTATTGTTTTTATCACATAATTAGGATTAACAACCATTTTCATGTTAATAATCAATTAGTTGATCAGCGACCGTACTGCAATTAGTTGGTGGATCTATAGGATAATTGGGGCTATAACTAATGCATGACCAAACTTTAATTTAGTCTTCCAATCATTCAACCTTTTTGTACTTTATGCTTTTCTTAAATTTAAATTCTAGCATGACCAAACTAGGGTTAGTTTAAGAAAAAGAATATTAATCCTGAATGACCAAACGGATTAATAGTTTTAGTAAAGGGATTGGTAATTGAATAAAATAAGGGAATTCAGGTAGAATTAGACATAGGGGAATCGACGCTTGCAAGTGAAACCGCGACCCTAAACCTCTCTCCATTTATTAGATCTGCATTTTATTAGTTGTTATTTATTTACTTTTATTTCTTTGTTTCAACTACAACTCAATTATTCACTCGTCTAAACAATAAATAAGTTTAAGTAGTTTAGTACTTGTTAATTAATCTCTGGGGATACGATATTCTTTTATACTACTTCTGCGAAAGAGTACACTTGCTCTAAGTGTGTTATTAACATAACAAACACAAAGAACCCTATTCTTCCTTCCTTCCATGCAAGTGCCATTGTAGAGAAATGGAGCTAAGTTGACCTCTTTCAATTGTTTTTCCATTCGTGGAGATTTGATAGCTCAAATAGGACCATAAATACTGTTGGAGAGGACTTCACTTTTGGATTGGGTTTCTGTTTGGAGCTCTTAGGTAGTTTGGTTTCGGGTTTGAGGAGTGTTGGAGGTTTTAGGAGCTCGGTTCGTGAGTTACGGTTTTCGGTTCGTCAAAGTCTCGAGTAGTTCGTCAACCGGATGAGTGTTCTCACCACGTTATATATTTTAAAATGTAGTTTGTGTATTCTGAATTTAAAGCATGAATTGAATTGGTTGCTGAATTTTGGTGATTGGTGGTGTTAAGTGTGCATAATGTTGTGCTGAAACTCTGTTTGGGACTGTTTGACATAGCTTAAGTGTTTCTGATATCTTGAACTTTCTGTGTGTCCAAAAATTTTAAGGTTTGCTTTCCTAGAAAATGCACACAATTTGCTACAATTTAGGCATTGATTTTAATAAATTAGGATAAGTATAACTGGAGAATTTGTAGTCACAAGTCAGATCAAAAATCTAGGACTATACTGGCTGTAGGTTCGGTTATACAGTAACTGGGAACAATCTAGAGGTACAAAAATTATGTGGTTCACCTTTTTAGAAACTACACTTAATGCTTGTCAAATTGGAACTGGTTTGGTTGCATTTGGAGTTGTGTAGCTCGAGTTATGAGTATACCAAGTTGAGTCAAATTTCTTAAGTTAAACTGGGTATAGGTTCAGTGTTTTTGGGTTTTGTGGTATCAATTGAACTCCATTTTGAATAATTCTTGTCCCGTTAGAAAGTAGATTCAATTTTCTTCTGGTTAGGCTCTAATTTCGTGCCAGTTGGTCAAGTTTTGGTCACTTTAGAATTGTTTGAAGTCAGGGGACAGATTCTGTCCAAATCTGAGATCCATTTTGTCTATTTTTAACAAATGTACTAATTGGCTCATTATGTTGCAAAACAAAAGTCATATTCAGAAAATAGACATCATTAGCTTTCTGTAGAGGGGTCATTTGTTGAATTTCGTTGTCGTTTGGTCGGTCAAATAATTTTCCGAAGTTTATACATACTTGCTGAAAACTTATTGCACCTAGACTATCTGTTGAAATATCATGAATTTGTATTATGTTTATGTATGGTGGATGATAACTTGTCACTTGAGTTCGTTAATTGAATTATGTGTTGATCAGAATGTAGTATAAACGAGTGGGAACCCTTAAATGGTTTTAAATGGAATTCCTGAACATGTGTAATATTGTTCAGTGATTAATAATGTATTAACGGGGTGACGACTCCGAGTTATTTAGCATACTTGGTGGAGGGAAGTCATGAGCCTGGAAGCCAAGGCCCCCGCATTATCCCTCATTGGTATGTTGGATTGGGGTTTCTGTGATCTCGTGAGATTTCGTTTCACGGATTGTGCTAAGCCAAAGAAAATGATAAAATGATTTATTGATATAACCGAATTGGAGTTTCTCAGATTAATGGAATCTCCCGCATTATTCAGAATGGAAAGATAATGAATCTTAAAAGGAACGAATGAGAGGAACCGTAAGGGGTCTCGGAGTCACTCATTGAGATTTGTAATCTCACTGTTTATTATTGATTGTTTTTCAGATCCACAGGTAAAGTCTAAAGATTGTTCAGGAAGTTCAGGACCCTAGTTGCTTGGGGCTATCATGTTAAGGAAGTTCACGGGTCATGATGAGTACTCGTTATTAGATATTGGGTTATGACCGAGTTTAAGTTTAGGATTAATGCACTTGGATTAGCGAGTTTTTGTAATAATGACTGGAATTATATGAATATTTGTGGATTTGTTTATGTATCAAAATATAAAGTTTTAAAGCAAATTGATAATTCCAGTTGTTCATAATTGATTCATCAGTTATGAAATTTTTGAATTCGTAGAAGTGCATCTCTGAATGGCTAAAGGTAATATCTCGAATTTGTTTTTGTCGACTACAAATTTGGGATGTTACAAGCACGCTCCCTCAAACAAGCGCTACAAACCTTCGCAAGAGGAATGGAGTGCTTCAAGTGATACTTTAGGTGGTCCTTCTTCCCAATTTGATATACTTGATGAGCCTGGTCCTTTGGGCTTGCGTCTCAAGAAGAGCCCCTCGTTGTTGGATTTGATTGAGAGGAAACTTTCCGGAGGAAGTATGTTTGTTGCAGATGAAGCACAAAATAAAAATTTAGTCTCTGGAGTGAAAAAGGAAAATGACAGTGCTTCTGAAAAGCTTAAAGCTTCAAACTTCCTAGCTTCACTTCTAAGGATTGGTTCCTGGGAGTATAAACCTAAATATATATCAGGGCGACATAATGGCAAAGTTTTACTTTGCTAAACAAAAGCTTGTATAGGAAGTTCTTGAAGGTGGTTTGAAGAGTAAAATAGAAATTGAGTGGTCAGATATCACTTAAAATTCGTAACTTCATAATAATTCCACAATAGTGATTTATGTAAAATCCCTAAAAATTTAAAAACATCATTCATGCGTATTAAGAACGGGTGATTTCAAATCAACACTTCCTCAAATAAACCAAAAGAACAAATTTAAAAAAAGGAGGAGAACAAATAATATTAAGCCATTGGAAGGTATAAAATAAACATCATTTTATAAGTATTGTCTTACCTTAATTTAATCAAGGAAATCACAGTTGTCAGAGATTCATATCAGAATTATCGGTAGATCAAAGCACAGAAGAGGAGACGTTGAAATATATGACAACATTGATAAATTCCTTTTGATCAAACCAGTAATGATAGTCTACAAACTGAGTATTGTTGCCCGCACTTTTGTGGATCTAGCAAGAACAAAAGAAGATAGATTAAATAGGGAAACGAAAAAAATAATGAAACAAATGACAAAAGATGCAGCGCTTGATGTACCAATTCCTACCACGGCCTCATAATCAATTCAATCATTCAGGTATTTATGTGATTACAAATCTTATACTCAAATAGGTGATGAATAAATAATGAAAGGGAATTACTGCTACACTCTGCAAATCGATATAACGTTAAAAGAGAAAGGCACATAGAACCTTACAATTTTGGGGAAATGGTGGACGCCTCTGATAGTTTTGTCAAAATGATGAAAAAAACACGTATTTATAGGGGTAATCACAAGAGGAGGGCTCGTGTTTTAGGTTAATGTTTTACAATATCTAAATTTATAAAGAAAAACAGCTAAAATTATTTACTTATTTATTTCCTTCCTTTAAAGTGAATTCTAGTGTAAAAACATAAATAAGAAATTGTACTCAGGTATAATAATCAAAAATTGAAACTATAATCATATACACACATATATGTGTTAAAATTAATAAATTATTTAAATTTGTATCTTAAATTTCAATCAAACAAAATTTTCTTTCTTTTTTTATCTTATATGCATCTCTTCTCTTTGTATTGTTTTTTTTGCAACTCTTGTCTACACAATATGTATCTCATATGCAACAATTGTAAAAATGTGGCCTCTTGGATGTTCAGGCCACGGTTTTTTAGCCGTGGGAATGAGTAGCGTGGCCTAAAGTAAAAAATGTTGTAGTGAGAGACAATCTCGATCTATAGTTGAATTGAAAAATTTAGAACACGCTAAGCATTTAGGAAATTGCATTGCTGGAATTTGGTGAAGCAATTCGATGGCAACTATTTCTTAACTACATTTGTAGGACAAACCTTCAAGAAATAAAAAGTATTACATGAAATTATCTATTAAAAGCAATAGACAAAAATTATCAAATATTCCGTCAAAAAAAATTATCAAATATATTCATCCAAACATCTAAAACTTTCTCTTCTATAGCTCTCCATCTCTCTTCTCTTTTATTTCTTTCTTTCTTATATCTCTCCTTTCTATCTCTTCGAACATCCAAACAAAGTGTAAGTGCTTGTACAGTTGAAGAACGAATAAAAAAAGAGAGAATATTTAAAGAATAAATAAAAAAAGAGGGAATAAGATCCCAAAATTTTCTCTCAATTAATTAAAAGCAAGAGACCAAAATTTTCTATCAACTGAAAGCTAGAGACAAAAATGAGGAAGAATTGGTATGAAGATTGAAGTATGGTTACCGATTAAACTTTACCAATGTAATTACAATGTTTTGTTGGTTTGGCATACATTCAAATTTGCTTTAGTAGATGTTGATCACAGACTCCTTTGAAAGCCATTTTTATATAGAATTTATTTTCTGAAAATGATGAAAAATGCAAAGCAGAATGATTTAACCAGGGGCGGATTTAAGTTGAGTCCAGGGTCACACCCTTCTTTTTTTCAACCATTTCAGCACCATTTTTTCGTTAAGTTGTTTTTAATTATTATTATTTTGTTTTTTTTTTACAAAAATTAATAGTTTATTGTTGTATAATTAATTGTTAATTTATCATTGTGTTGTGGTTTATCCATTGGTTTATTATCTATTGAAGTTAGCAATGATTTTGCCCTTAGCCACAATAATTGTTGAAAGAGTCTTTTCTTCTACAAACATTGTACTAATAAGTTGCCAAATCGATAGAGTGATCAAAGAATGGATGATAGTCTGATTTTCTTTTTATAAAGAGTAATTGTCTAGTTACTGATATTAACAAAAAAGTGTTCATGAATAGTCCGACCACTCTGGGTCAGAGTCCTAGATGCGCTACTGGATTTAATAGTTTGAAATCCCACAAACATTTTCGACAATATCTTTGTGATGTTTCCCAAGAAGAAAAACTATCTAGAATCATGAGAAATGAAAATTCTAGATTAATGCTATCATTGAGAAAGACATTGAATGGGAATGCAAAAACCCGTAAAGCTCTCCCGCCTTTGATGAGTGAACAACTATTTGAAAAGGTGAAAAATTTGAACATTAAATTTGGGAAGCCTTTTGCAGGAGAGCTTACCAAACGAGGGTGGAAGAAAAGTCGATTTTCTTTGAGTTGCCATACTGGAAGTCATTATATGTAAGGCATGTCATTGATGTGATGCATGTTGAAAAAAATGTCTTTGAAAGTGTCGTTGGTACCGTACTCAATATGCCAGGAAACACTAAAGATACCATCAACTCAAAGTTGGAATTAGTTAGTATGGGGATGAGACCATAATTGGGTCCGGTAAAGAAGGGTATACACACATATCTACCTCCGACAGCTCATACTCTATCTAAAAAGGGGAAGACCGTCTTTTGTAAGTTTCTTCATGGAGTTAAAGTTTCAGAGGGGTACTCTTCAAATGTTCCGAACCTTGTATCGATGAAAGACCTTAAAGTCTCTAAAGTCCCATGATTGTCAAGTTCTCATGGAGAATTTGCTACCCATTGGTATACGATCCATTTTGCCTAACAAAGTGCGCCAGACCCTAACCAAACTTTATTTCTTCTTTAAGGCGATTTGTAGTAGAGTGATTGACCCTGAAAATTTGCCATTTGGGAGAGAGCAGTTGGTCCAAGAAAAAGTAATCGTTTAGCAGGATCTGGTGGTATCGGACCAGCTGCTTTCAGAGCAAATATTATTTCGAGTCTTTCTAGTTCTGGATCAGCTGGGAGTACTACCCGCTCATATGTTCCTACCACTGGAGATTTGAATGCTGTAACTGAGTTGACCCAGCAGTTGAGTCAGGCTCATCGTGAGTATGAAGAGCGCCAGCAGCGAAGGGCACTAGAATTGCAGGAGCTTCGAGAGAGGACTATGTTAGCTGAGGCACGCGTGGCGGAGCAGGAACGACAAGCAGCGGAGGAACGTAGGCTAAATGAGGAGCGCAATAATCACTTATTGAGTCAGCTGTCTCAGCAGCAGTACTCCAAGCCATCATCTTCCCATATGGCACCATCCTACACGCCGCCACAGTAGCACTTTGGCGGTGCCTTTCACCCATGGTCTTAGTACCCGCAGCACTATCCATATATGCGAATATGTCATACTTCGGGGTCATTGAACACATATGGGAATTGGATTACAACATGTTTCGGGAGCCTATGTTCCAATGTAAGTGGGTTGACAATAATAGTGGTTTACAGATTGATGAGTCAGGGTTCATGCGGGTGAATTTCAATAAGTTAGGATATAAAGATGAGCCTTTTATTTTGGCATCCCAAGCTCAACAAGTGTTTTATGTCACTGATCCAGTTGATACAAATTGGTCCATTGTTTTATTGACAAATAAAAAATTGGTGAATGACATTGAGGATCAAGCAACCGATGATGATGGTATTGAGGACGACCCTTTCTTTGGGACATCACTACCAATTGTAGGGGAAAGTACTCCTATAGAGGATTTTGTGTATGTTAGAAACGATCATAGTGATGGGATTACGATTCGTCAAAAAAAAAAATACTAAGACGCGAATTGCAAATACAGTTATATCCAAGAAAAGGAAAAGGTAATTTAGACTTACATCATATGCTTTTTATCTATTTCCAAGTAGTTATTTTACATAGTTTTCATCTTCTTGTCTGTTTATTTATTTTGGATAGATAAATATAACCATAACAATGATTATGTTTTATTGCAGGTTAGATGGCGGATCATAGTGATCATGACAGTGATCATGACGGTGATCATCAGTGTGATGTTGAAAAGTATATGAGAAAGCAGGCTCCTCGTGGAATGACGGTCAAAAAAGATATCATCAATCGAGTAAATAAAGGAAAAGGAAAAGTACCAGTAAGTTACTAATTACTAATTACTAATTAATTTATTAATTCAACACTTAGTTTTAATTGTTTGTTAACTAATTTACTAATGACATAATGTAGGTGTTGTGGAATATTAAGGGCCAGCCAATTGGGGATAATCGCGCAGATTTGGTTACCTTCCTCGGTAGTAAGGTAAAACAAATGATACCAATTACAATCAGTACTTGGAGTGAGAAAAGTGCTGTTTTGAGGAAACACAAAGAGGAGTTTTGGTTAACAATACAGGTATATAATTTTACATCTCTTTAGTAATCTTATTTAATAAATTTGTAACCATATATATTTATATCATTTTCGTTGAATATGTGTATGCAGAAATATTTTGATGTGGATGAGTCCCGAAAAAACTGGTGTATGAAGGAAGCTGGAAAGCTACATCGGAATTTCAGGGGTAGTCTAAAAAAAATGGTTGTTTGATAAAAGTGGAAACCTCAGATGGAAGCCTCCAGCGCCATATAGTGCATTTATTACGGAGGAGGATTGGGTTACATTTGTTAGGAGACGCACCGAAGATAAAGATTTCATGGTTAGTACTATAATCTATTAAGTTATAACTTAAAATATAGTTGACAATTATATATTATACATTAATGTATACTTATGTCTCTAAATAGAAACTATGCCAAGCGAATCGAGAGAGAGCTTCTGGTTGTGAGTACCCTTATAGAGGCGGTGCTTGTGGATATCAAGTTTTTGAAGAGAGATTGGTAAGACACAATAAGCTTGATTTCTCTTTGTTTAATAAATCTTTTGATTTATAATTTCTTAACATTTGGTAAATTTAAATATAGTTGGAGGAGAGTGGGAAAGATCCTACTAAAGAAAGCATTGAGCGACATTTTTTGTGGGTAGCAGCCAGACAAAAGGATGGAGAGGTTGTGGATCCCAAACCTAAGGAGGTGACCGACAGAATTGTAAGTATTTCCAAAATTCGAATATTGTTTTGAAACTTTTATGATATTTAAAATGTATAATAATTTTATTTATTATACTTTTGTTTGTGAATCAGGAAACCATATCAGAGTCAGTGTCACAGGGAGAGATCACTGATTGCTCTGAAAAGGAAATCCTTACTCGTGCCTTGGAAAAGGAAGAATACCCAGGTCGTACAAGGGGTTGTGGATTTGGCGTTAATCCATCCAACTACCTTGGGTCAAAGAAGAGAACTTATGAGGAGCATCATGATTGTAAACAAAGTAGAGAGTTGCGGGTATTGTATGAAGGTCTAAGGTCTGAACTTAGTCAAATCAAATTGCACTATGGGTTGGTTTCGCCTGCACTACCATCCCCTGCCACAGATAGCGCACGAGATAGCTGCACCATTCCGTCAACTAAGGTATTAATTATTTTTTTTGAGGATAAATAATAAATTAATTATTAAACTCTCTTTCTTCTACGCAATGTATTTATTAATTTTTGTTTATAATTGATTTAGGACAACAATGAGTGTGAGTGTGAGTTGTATATCTCAAACTCACACCAAATGGTTGCAATAGGCTTCACATGTGACCAATTGGGAACTTTGATGCACAATTTACCCATACCTCCAAATCATGTTAGAGTCAGAGTTGATTGTGCAATTGTGGGGGATGCACCATTGCCTGCTCCAATACCCAGTATAGATTTACTAACTGTGCAAGATGCAGTTGGTACATTTGTGGCATGGCCAGCGCACCTTATTGTTGTAAGTGACAATATATTTGTAACTAACTAATTATTTTATTTTGTCATTTATTGTGTGCTAGCTAACGAATTATTTGATTTATATATAGGTACGCCAAAATGCAAAATCTAGGGGCAAAAGTGTTAGCAAGGCAACATCTACTAGCAAGAAAGTGTCTCGGTCCGGCCGTTCAACACAAGTTTCTCAGCCTGCCCCTCAAAAAGTGACTCGGCCCTCTCCTCCTCCAACAGTGACTGAGCCCTCTCCTCCTCCAAAAGTGACTCAGCCCGCCCCTCCTCGAAAAGTGACTCGGTCCTCCCTTGCTCCAAAAGTGACTCAGCCCGCCCCTCCCAAAGTGACTCAGCCAGCCCCTCCTCCAATAGTGTGTCAGCCCTCCGCCTCTTCGGTTGATGATTCTAGGATTATTTTGTATACCGAAATGCATGCGCAATTCAAGATGGATGATGAAACCCCGCTAGTATTACAGATGGATGACAACATTTTTGGAACTCCCGATCAACTATTGATAATCCCAAAACAAGATATTAATGATTTATGTCAGATGAATTGGGCAACCAGTGTTTGTATTAGAGCATATATCAGGTACGTATGTAATTTATTATTTAACATCATTGAGTTAATTTTATTATATCGTTAATTTAATTTGTATATATATACCTCTAATTGTAAGTTCTTGTATCATAACATTTTGGTCCCTTCGGAGCGGACACAGAGATATGTGTTCTTGTGTCCGGATAGTACACACCTTCGTAATGTCAGGGAGGATCTGTCTAATTATAACGACCTTGTGGAACAAAACAAGAAAGATGTTACAAATTATATCACTCGACGCTTATCGGATGCTCAACATAGAGGCGTCGATACCATGTTTTTGGCACCGTGTCTCGTAGGGTGAGAGATTTAATCTATTCTTATATAACATGCATTTTTTAAATACTAGTCAATTACTTATTCAAAGTTTTATTTTGTAGGGATCATTGGATTTTGCTTGCAATAAATTCTAAGACAGATACGGTGTACTACACTGATTCTGTGCATGGGCATTTCAACACCCACCCAGACTTGGTTGTGATATTTAATAGGTGTGTGTATTTCGATCACTCTGCATATTTCTTTGTTTTAGTTGTTAACTATATGTATTTTTAATAATATAGTTATATCCAATTGTGTTCAGTTGTTTGAAGGAATATTGGGGATTGGAACAATCACAGACAAAATGGGTGCCAATAGTGGTAAGTTTGTAATCAATCTTCTCATATATTTATTTACATTATTGTTGTCAAAAAAATGTATTAAATTAAATTTAACAATTAACTAATGTTTTGTTTTGTAGTGTCCGAAACAACCAAATAACAATGATTGTGGGTATTACGTAATGAGATTTATGAAGGAAATTATTACCCACAATCAAATGGTTATCCCCAGACAGGTATCTTTACAGAACTCTTTTTTATTTTGGTTTAACCATATATTTCAATTCTAATTTTATTTAATTATATAATTTCAGTATTTTCCCGATTGTCGGTGGAAGACATACTCTACTGCACAGATTGATGAGCTTAGAGGAGAGTGGTGCCGTTATGTCTCGCAATTCTTTTGATTTTAGATAGATTGTAATCTTGTAAATGGTTAAGAGTTTTATTTGGATACATGTATATGAATTGGTTCATGCATATGTAAGTTGCTAACTTGTTTTAATTTAGATGCATATTGTAAGTAGCTTGCTAGTTTTGGATACATGCATATGAATTAGTTCATGCATATGTTAGTTGCTAACTTGTTTTAATTTAAATACATATTGTAAGTATCTTGCTAGTTTTGGATACATATTGTTAGAGAGTTTGATTTGGATACATATTAATTTGTTAATATTGTAAGTTGCTAAGTTTTGGATACATATAATAACTTGTTAGCTAGTTTGTTTTGGTTTGTGATCATATTGGTGCATTGGGATATATAACTAGTTTATATATATATATATATATATATATATATATATATGTTGTTAGTATATAATGGATTGGATTGGTATTAATTGGCTGTATATGACCAGGAAATTATCAAATGTAAAAAGGAAAATACAAAAAAAACAAGAAAAAAAGGAAAAAAAAAAATTAAACAATGGGCAGCGTTTGGTGGGAGAAGCGCTGCCCATTCACCTAGCGCGTATAGCAATGGGCAGCGCTTGGTAAAGGAAAGCGCCGCCCATTGCTAAATGTGCTAGGTGAATGGGCGGCGCTTGGTGGGGGAAGCGCTGCTCATTCACCAGCAATGGGCAGCGCTTCCCTTTACCAAGCGCTGCCCATTGCTATACGCGCTAGGTGAATGGGCAGCGCTTCTCCCACCAAGCGCTGCTCATTCACCTTGCGCGTTTAGAAATGGGCAGCGCTTCCCCTTACCAAACGCTGCCCATTTCTAAACGCGCTAGGTGAATGAGCAGCACTTCTCCCTTTAAACGCTGCCTATGGCTATTAATGAGTAGTGCTTCTCAAACGCTGCCCATTTTTGGGGAGGAATCACCAGCGCCAAATTTAGCAGCGCCCAGAAACGCTGCCCATGGCTAAAAAAAACGCTGCCCATCCCCAAATCTGTTGTAGTGATAGTATTGAGAAAGTTATATATATAACAGCGACTATAAAGTTGATAGGTAATTAGCAATTTTAGTTGTATAAAATATTCCAAAATAAGATTTAGAAATGCAATCTACTCAAATTAAATATTAGATTATGTACAATTTACTCAAATTAAATATTAGATTAAGAAAATTTGCAATATGACACCCTGTATAGCTAAAAAAAATATAACAGCAACTATTTCTGTTAAGATAAACAAGATAAGGCAACGACTTTATTAGTTTATATATTCTTATCGCAGCGACTTTAATTGTCGAGAAATGTGAGTAATCGTGGCAACTTTAGTGGCTACCACAAGTTATATACGACAACAAAAGATTGTCCAAATAGCAGAGACAATTGTTGTTGTATAAACATGAGTAATGACAGCGACATCAAATGTCGCTACAAAACTTTTCGCAACGGGGACTTAAGGCAAAAACATGCAGCGACTTTTCCTTGTTGAAAAAAGAAATTTTCTCAACACTTAAACATTTGGCAAAGACTTTTGTTGTTGCAAAATACCTTTTATCTTGACGTGATAGAGTTGGGGGCTTTCTATACAGGTACAGACCCTAGAAGCTCTGCAACATTGAAATCAAGGGAACTTTACCTATTCATTAAAAATAAGATACCAATTCCTATCAGAATATCTCTAGTTCTATGATTTTCAATGAAGAAAATATGTTAGGTTCCATCCTATATTAAAAGTACTTCAAACATATTATGTTCAATATTAACTATAGATTGGCTCTTTATTTCAGAAGAAAAAAATACTCAGTCTATTTTCAAGATCGTAAACGGAACTCTTTTCAAGACTTCCTATTTGACGGCATGCAAATGCAACATAACCTTCTACCTAAGGGATTCACTAATGACGAAAAACGAAATAAATGCTAATCCTTGACAACACAAGGTTTGATATGTTTCAAGCATTTAAAGGCTTGCAACTCCAAAAGCGCGCATTTTCTAAGAGAGGTAGGTTACCGTATAATAAACCATCATGGTAATTCTTATATTGAAGAGCTTTTTATTTAGGAATAGAAAAGGAGGGCAACATATTATCATAAGCTTGACTTGCATGAATAATTATTAAATAAGTTCAAGATCACTTGATGAGAGCTAAGAGGAATACATACAGGCTTTACATACCCATTTTACGGTGAAAGAGGAAAAACATGTCAGATTTCCAACTTCACCACAATCTTCATAGCGCTTATTAGCCACACCTTATTCAATAGCCCACTGTCAATGGATTTTCGGATATTTCCAATGATACAAACGCGATGAAAGTTCCTTCTGCAAAGGTAACAAAAGAATGAAACCAAAATACAGAGGCTAGAGTACTAGATATAAGCATGAAATACCAACATAAATCAATTTGAATGAAAATAGTATAAAAACAACTTAAAAGCGACATGTTTATGTTGTGCATGTGTGTTATATTCTAGAGGGGGTGTGAAGACATGTTTTTTCCTCACTAAATACCTACTCCTTCTGTTCCATAATATATCATTATATGTCACTTTGGCCATTTCATTCAAATTAAGAAATATAATTAATTTTGTATGGGAAAGAGAAATTATGAGCTACTTTAAAAAAATTTCCTTCATTAATGATATGATAAAGATATATTAATAGAATATTGAAATTAATAAGAAAGATTATCAAATAATGAAGGATATGATAGGAAAAGAAAAATTAAACTTCATTAGTATTGTAAACCATCAATTAATATGAGATAATTTATTTGGCTAAAACATAATATATATATATATATATATATATATATATATATGGGATGGAAGGAGTATTTTTCATAAGTAACGAGTTCCAAATTAGCTATTTTAATAATCAAGGGAAAAAAAAAAGAAAATTTGTAACAAATAAATTAACATATATAGCTAACCTTATGTGCACATAATCTAGAGATGGAGGAGACAAAATTTGTCTCCCATAACATGTTGGTCCCATTGGAGGTGACTGAGTGGAGCATAGAAAATCATATTATTCATCTGATACTGGTACCCTTGCATGATTGGTCCTCAAGCAAGATTAGGAAACATTTGAAAGTGACTTGGTGCTGAGTATGGTGGAAATTGCATGAGTGAGTTCTCCATTTCTTGAGGAAAAAGAAAATTATTATATGAAGAACCATCTAGAAATTGAGTAGTATTGCTCATCATGCCATGTTTGTTGTCCCATTCTTGTGGTTCTGTTGGCACAGAAGCATAACTTGAACAATTTTTTGAGACAACCATTGGATTCAATACACTCTTGTTGCATATTATATCCTCAAGTAGTTCTGTTGGAGGCCCTTCATCAACACTTGAAGTGAATGTTGCTACTTGCTTAGATGAACTTGGAGTCCATTCAGCTATAGAAGTCTGGTTTTTGGATGTAGTATGTGAAGCTTTTTTTTTTTTGATAAGTGTATGTGAAGCATTGTTCGTTGCTTGATGAAATTCAGTTTCAACTACTTTAAGGGAAAAGAAATCATTTTGTTTGTAGAAACACCTTGTCCAACAGAATTGTTGATACAATCAAAGGGTTCAAAAAGGTCTTTTAGATTCACCTCTTTCAAAATATCTTTAAAAATTAGCTCAGCTATTATGTTATCGTACACATTCATTTGGGAATGGCTAGAGGGTGCAGCATTTGTCTCATCTGTTATATTTGAAGATATTAAACTTTTCCCACAAATGCATATTATTTGCGTACAAAAAAAAAGCAAATATATGTTATTTGAATAACTTGTTCCCAAAAAGCTCTATCAATAAAAAATGTACTCCAAGAAAGTCTTGAGAAAAAATATATAACTATAAGAGAATAAATTTATTTAGGAATCTGTTGCGTATAAAAAAAGAGGAAAGGATTAGAATCATTTCAATTTGATAGAATTGGGGCTTTTCTATATAGGGAGATACAGACCCTAGAAAGTAGAAACTCTGCAACACTGAAATCAAGGGAAACTTTACTATTCATTAATAAGAAGATATATATCAATTCCTAGTTTTATTATTTAATTAAAGTGAAAAAGATATGTAGGTTTCATCCTATATTAAAAGTATTTCAAACACATTATTTTCAATATAAGGTATAGATTGGCTCTTTATTTCAACCAAAAAAAAATACATACTCTAATTCCAAGATCGTAAATGGAACTACTCCTTTCAAGACTTCCTATTTGACGGCAAATGCAACATAACCTTCTACCTAAGGGAGTCACTAATGACGAAAAAAGAAATAAATGGTAATCCATTACCACACAAGGTTTGATACGTTGCAAGCATTTAAAGGAAGCCATACTTTTCCTCAGTATGGTGGAAGGATTTCTGTATGCTGGGAGTGAGTCTTGACTCAATCTTCGACTGCTTCGCAGATAGAGTAGTCAAGAAGATTGAGGATGGTGCTACAGTTGCGTTTTGGCATGATCATTGGGTTGGAGCTTCCCTTCTAAAGGTAACCTTCCCGAGGCTTTTTGTGATCTCAAACCAAAAGGACCTTTCAGTACAAGAGGTGCGGGGGTTGGTGTAACACCCCCCTTTTACTATTACAACTAAATAGACAATTATCAGAGTCACCTCGAAGGGCGCTACATTTTTAACCATTTTAAAAAAAAACACCATTTATTCCAAAAAAAAAATCTCCAAAATAATTTATATAAAAGAAATCACCAAGCAGCGGAAATATTAACCAGTTTAAACATCTCCAGAATTAACAATTAAAGACATCTCCAAAATTAATTAAAACAATTCCCAATAACTAAAATAATAGTTCAAAACGATAACTAACGACTCCCCGGTGCTACATATCAGAGCTGACACAGACCCCAACGAGAGAGAAAGCAAAACCTAGCAATTCCTCCACGAGCACTAGCGATCACCTGCAGCGTTGCCGCATGAGAGCAACATTCCAAGCAGAAGGGGTGAGTCTAACAGAGGTAATAAGCAGATAATAAAAATATGCTAGCATCAGGTAACTACAGCAACACAATACAATTACACCATATCACAGCACCAGATACCAAAGGAAAAGTCCATTTGACAGTGAACCACCAAGGTTATAACATTCATAGACAATGGGATGATATGCAACCCCTCCAGTGGGCATATGCATGCGGTACCGATCACCAAAATGAGCCACGACGGGCATATCACCAATAAACACCAGAGGCAGAGCCTATATCACCAAAACATGCATATGACAATGCGACACCATGATTATGCACCAACTCACCATAACAAGTATTTAAAATAAATACTATATCACCAGAATCAAAACAAATGATTTCACCAAAAATAGCACCAAGTTGTAGCATCACAGCTACCACTAAACTCTCCTGAGCATACCAGCACCGCACCTGAAATATTAACACCAGACGGCTCCACAACGCGGACATAACGCACGCACACCACGCACAAGACTGGCGCACAGCGCCTAGGCACATCGCACCTACTTCAGCAAATTAATTAAAATAGCAAACGACATCGGATTTCAACAAATAAATACTTGTTGGAAAGCCCCATGGGTCTGGTTATCATCCCTAAGTTCAGTTTTTGAAGGAGAGTGTCCAATAGGTACAGTTTTCGAAAAGCACACAGGCTAGTTGCAAAAGAGGACAGTTTCTGTCCTTCAAATTCAAGCAATTCCAAAGTGACCAAAACTCAATCAAATTGCATGAAACTTGTGCATAAACTGGGGCAAAGTTTGTCTAGTTTTCAAAGAAATTGGATTCGTTCGAAAAGGAGTTCTTTTGAAAACGTGGTAACCAAAACACTGACCCTGTGTCCAGATTGTTTCCAGAATCTTACTCTAAATTGTGGAATTCATATCTCGAGCTACACAACTCTAAACGCAACCAAACCAGTGCCAAATTAACAAGCATTAAGTCTATTTTCCATAAAAATAAACCACATAATTTTTAGGTCAATACAACGTTCCCAGTCACCGAAATACCGAATCTATACCCAAATCGTTTCCAGAATTTTAACCTAACTTGTATCGCCTATAACTCGAGCTATACAACTCCGAATTTGACGAAACCAGTGCCAAAACGACCGGCGTTAAGTCTATTTTCAAAAACAATCAACCTCATAATTTTTGGATCAACCAAACAGCGCCAGTTTTAGAAAAACCGAACCTGTGTCCAGAATCGCTAAATTGCCAAACACCAAACCCTAACGGCAACGACACCGCAACCACCACAACAAAAACGACAATTCGACAACGCGACAACAACAATCAACCACGCACAGCAGCAACAAAAACACGAACAATAACAACACCATCATCGTGATACAACAATCACGCAACAACAAATAACGAAACAAATCACAATAACGTGCAATAATCATCAAAGCACCAATCTCAACGAAAACACGATATGCAACAACACGAACAATTCAACAAAACCCTAGACTACCCACACATAATTATCATCAACCCATCATCAAGGTTAAGCCCACCCTTACCTCGAATAACGTAAGCTCCGGAACACGACGAACGAGACACGAACAAAACCACAGCAACACGAACGATCTCCTTTTGAAATTCTTCGCGAAACCCTCCTCTTCTCTCCCTCTTTGCGCCGCGTGCTCTCTCTCTCACTCTCACTTTCGTTTTTCTTTTGCTTGCTGCGAATGAGGGTTTGGCTTAAACCCCCAGGGTTTAAGTTGAGGGCTCAGTAAACACTGGGCTCTCTACGTCACCACCTCCTTTACTCGTTTCACCTCCTACGCATATAAAATATTAACCTTTTAATTTATCTATATCCCGCCTCCAAATTATTTTAATAATTCAATCAACTATTTTAATTAAATTATTTCCGGGGTGTTACAACCCTCCCCCACTTAGAATCTTTCGTCCTCGAAAACATACCTGATTCAAACAGCTCCGGATAGGACTCTCGCATCTTGCTCTCCAACTCCCATGTCATGCTTTCACCAGCAGCTCCTAACCAGACCACTTTCACCAGGTTTATCTCTTTGCCACGTAAAGTCTTCACTTCACGATCTTCAATTCGCACAGGCATTGTCTCCACAGTGAGATTATCCCGCACATGCACATCATCCATCGGAATCACATGGGACGGATCCGAAATATACTTCCGAAGTTGCGACACATGAAATACATCGTGCAAATTTGAAAGATTAGGCGGCAAGGCCACCCTATAAGCAACATTACCAATTCTCTCAGTGATCTGATACGGTCCAATGAAACGAGGAGTCAACTTCTTTGTCTTCAATGCACGCCCAACACCAGCCATAGGCGTGACTCTCAAAAACACATGATCACCAGCTTGGAATTCTAAATCCTTCCTTCTCTTATCATGATAACTCTTCTGTCTACTCTGCGACGCTTTCATTTTCTCACGGATCAATTTCACCTTTTCAGTAGTCTCTCGAACAACCTCGGGTCCAAGAACAATACTCTCCCCAGATTCATGCCAACACAACGGAGTCCTACATCTCCGACCATACAATGCCTCGAACGGTGCCATCCCGATGCTAGAATGGTAACTATTGTTGTAAGTAAACTCGATCAACGGAAGGTGAGTATCCCACGCACCTCCCTGCTCAAGAACACAAGATCTCAACAAGTCTTCCAACGACTGAATGGTCCTCTCTGTCTGCCCATCAGTTTGAGGATGATAAGCTGAACTCAACCTCAATTTAGAACCCAACGCTTCTTGCAAACTCTTCCAGAAATCATAAGTGAACCTAGGATCTTTGTCAGACACAATGCACAAAGGAACACCATGCAACTTCACAATCACCTGAATATAAATCTCTGCCAATCTCGACACCGGATACGTGATATTGATAGGAATAAAATGAGCAGACTTCGTCAATCTATCCACAATCACCCAAATCGAGTCGTGCCCCCTCACAGTATTAGGTAACCCTATCACGAAATCCATAGAAATACTATCCCACTTCCATTCCGGAATCTCCAACGGTTGCATCAACCCAGCAGGCTTCTGATGCTCAACCTTCGATTTCTGACATGTCAAGCAGGAACACACAAACTGCGCCACATAACGCTTCATACCAGGCCACCAAAACATCTTCTTCAGATCCTGATACATCTTTGTAGCTCCCGGATGGATACTCAACTTACTCCTTTGACCTTCTTCTAAAATTGCTCTTTTCATCTCCTCATCATCAGGAATGCAGATTCTTCCACGGTACTTCAATACATTCTGCGCATCCAACTCAAAGTCTTTATTCTCGGATTGATCAATCCCAACCATCAGGTGTTAGCCTGTAATTTCGACAGGCTTCATTAAAGATGGTCAACATGGCCTGACTTATATTTATTTCACAAAGACCATATTATTTCGACAAAGAAAATGGTCATGCGCAAGGTAAGCTCGACAAGTTTCCAGGGAAGCAAAAGCAAGAGAGAGGAAAATTGACACAGGCTTTCGACAGACAGAAATCAGGGCAGTTATGCGTTGAAGACTAGCAGTTGGTCGAAGCGTGACAGAGCGGTTTCGGTCGAAAGTAGGAGCGGTTACTTGGCCGAAAGTAGGAGCAGTTACTTATTTTCAAATTGTTAGGCAGTTACTTAGTTCGAATTTTCCCCCCCTTTTCCCTTGTATAAATAACTGTTTCTGAGAAGAAACAGGGGTCACAAAATCACAATACACACCCAATTCCTGAAACTCTAACTTCCAAGCCAGAGCGAAAAACGAGTGGAAGAATCGCTGTACGTGATCGTGTACCATTTTTTATGATTTAATACAATTTACTTGTTTGTTCTTTACAATTCCTGCACCATTTACTGCTTCTTTTCTTTTCAATTCTGTTAATCATTTGCAAATCGTCCCCTTTTTTCTACGTTTTCTTCAACAAAAACCATAAGCAATTCAGAGGCATTGCTTTGAGATTTTTCTAGTTTGATCTCACAAACCTTCTAATAAAACTAGTGATTGTTTGCTAAAAACACCAGCAAACAAATTGGCACGCCCAGTGGGACCTTGCCTTTGATTTTGTTCATTCTCGTACTCTCTTATTTGTGTTCGCTGTTGTATGCACTTAAGAAGTGGTAAAATGGTTCGTTCTGGTACGAATAATGCATCTAGTTCCAACCTTGTGGTTTCACAAGGGCAAGGGACAACAATGGATTCTGCAAGCATTAGCGCAGGACCATCATCGTCGATAACCGTCCCTTCATTATCAATGACTAATGTTGGTTCAACACAGTCAGAAATGGCATCTTTGCCTATGTCTTTGCCGTTAAGTGCAGGGCTTCATAGCCCTTACATGGCAATGGGAAACGGTTTAGACCCACGTTTGAATAACGTGCATCTACCCCCATTTCCTCTGGGAATGTATGGCATGCCTACTGGAATGCCACATATTTCGACCTTTTCCCCTACACATGTCTCTTCTGAGAGCGTTTTTGGTCGAAATCCCCCAGCATTAACCAATACGTCTTTGTTGGCCTTAAGACAGCAAGTAGACGAGAGTAATCACGATATGGTTAATATGCTTACCCAACAAATTGGTACAGTTTTCAATCCATTGATTCAAAATACCAATAACAGTTACCAAATGTTGGCAAATTAGATGAGTAGGATTGCAGACTTTTTTGGGGTTCCAGCGGTTAATAATAGGCACGTTCCTATTATTGCGGGTAATGCGTCGCCAGTTAACCCCCAAGAAGCAGTTGCAGTCGAAGCGTCGACAGTTGTAGGCGAACTACAAGGGGTAGTAAACCACGTCCCTGAAGTAGTTTTGGTAAATAGACACCAGAACGCTGATGAAGTTGTTCGACAAGTGCAACAACACAATGTTGGCGCAGAAAACAATATAGCTACTTTAGTCGAAACTATTTTGGCACAAAATGGCCTTAACATAGGTTTACAAAGGCCTAACTTCGTATCACCATTATGTGAATATGTATTACAAACTGAGTTACCAAGGGGATGGAAAGTTCCCAAGTTTACTAAGTTTGGTGGTGATACAAATGAGTCCACAGTCGAACACATTGCTCGTTTCTTGACTGAGGCTGGGGACTTAGCACAAAATGAGAATTTGAAGATGAAATACTTTCCAAATTCTCTAACTAAAAATGCTTTCACTTGGTTCACGACCTTACCCCCTGGTTCTATGTACACATGGGGGCAATTAGAAAAGGCATTCCATGCACAGTTTTACATGGGCCAGTCGAAAATTAGTCTTAAAGAATTGGCTAGTGTTCGGCGCAAAATGCCTGAAACTATTGATGATTACTTAAACAGATTCAGGCTGTTGAAATCTCGTTGCTTCACACAAGTCCCTGAACATGAGCTTGTCGAAATGGCTGCTGGTGGCCTTGATTACTCAATTAGAAAGAAATTAGACACATCTCATTTGCGAGATATGGCTCATTTGGCTGATAGAGTTCGACAAGTTGAAAGGCTTAGAGAGGAAAAATCTAGGTCGAATAGGTATCATAAAAAAGAAAAAGTGGCATATGTCGAAGAAGAATTTGACGTTACATATAGTAATGTCGAAGAAGAGGAGATAGACGTGGCTGAACTCAAGCCTGGTCCTCCTTATACCTGTAAATTATTAAGGCCTGCGAATGGGGATAACCCTGTAGAGCCTAAGAATGATAGATTTATGCCTAAGACTTATACTTTTGATGTTACTAAATGTGATGAAATTTTTGATCTTTTAGTAACTGATGGTCAAATATTAGTGCCTAAAGGCCTTAAAATACAAACTCTTGACCAAAGAAAGAAAAAGGGTTATTGTAAGTTCCATAATTTTTTGGGACATAACACTGACCGTTGTGTGCTCTTCAGGGATATTGTGCAAAAAGCAATTGACGAAGGAAGACTCAAATTCGCTGATAAGAAAATGAAAGCTCCTATGCAGATTGATGTTGATCCATTGCCTAAGGCTGAAGCTATGTACTCTGAACCTGTCGAAGCTGATATAGGCATGGTGGATGCTCAAACGACGGACCCTCCTAAGTGTGTCAAGACTGCCACCGAGAAATTAAAAGGTTTTATGTATGCTGAAGGTAAGAAACAGGAGGTGACCCTAAAAGAATATGATGGGAGGATACACGCTGTGTATCCAAAGGCTGAGGAAGAATTGATAGATTTCCTTAATCGGTGTAAGTGGAATAACTCTGAAGTTATGCTTTGCCCAAGGTGCAGTGCTGTCTTCGATAAAGAAGCAGCTAAAGCTGTCGAAGGTTATCAGGATCAACAACAACGCAAAAGAAAATGGCTTGATAACAGGCCAAAATTTGACTTTACAAAAGGAGATCTTCCTGGCTATGAGGCTAATGTGTCAGCAAAGCCTTCAACAAGTAAACAACAAATTGCTAAGGAGAAGTCCTCAGCAACAGGGTATTTGAAGCTGTCAACAGGTAAATCCTTTGTCCCAAGTGCTAGTGCTCCTGTCGAAGCGTGGGTGCCCAATAATCAACGTGTTAAAGCTGTTAAGCCAAGTACTGATGCTATTAAGTTTAATTATAAGAATAACTATAAGGGTAAGAACCCTATGACTAGAACGCAGTGGCGTCGTTACCAAAGACAACAGAAGAAGAAGGCACACTTTGACATTAACCAGGTTCCAAGTCATTTGGCTAATAATCAAGTTCCACGCAGCATGATAGTGGCGAAGAGTGAGGTTCACAAAGCTGAAGTTGCCACAAAGAGGAATGCTGATGTTGCTAGTCATGTGTGTGCAGCGAATAAGGCCAAAGGCAAGGCTGTAGTAACAGAAAAGCCAAGAAGGCCTGCTCTTGAAAGAATATTTCCTCCATTGTCAACAGTGAAAGAAAGAAATGCTGATTTCGACATGGATGAAGACCTGGAGTCCGATTTTAATGATTCTGAAGATGACCTCGACGTTGTTTGCAATGTGGTATCAATACTGCCTCTTGAGTACGATGTTATCACGGTACCAAATGACGTTGAAGAAGATTTCACAGAGGACATGGCTCATCATAAGCCAATGTGTTACTATGTGATGAACGATGGTTGTGTCGAAGACCAAATGGCTACCTTCGAGAAGCCAGATATGAGTATGCAAAACCACTTGAAACCCCTGTATGTCCAAGCCAAGGTCAATGGTGTTGGAATTAACAAAGTGTTAGTGGATGGTGGAGCTGCAGTGAATTTGATGCCGCATGGTCTTTTGAAGAAGATTGGTAAGTTCGATACTGACCTCAGGCCACATAACATTGTCTTAAGCAACTATGAAGGCAAAACTGGCCATTCTTTGGGGGCCATTGAGGTGGACTTAATTGTTGGTTCCATAAAGAGGACTACATTGTTCTTAGTGATAGCCTCTAAAGCGAATTTTAATTTACTCCTTGGTAGAGAGTGGATCCATGGAGTTGGTGCTGTCCCTTCAACTTTGCATCAACGTTTAGTAATGTGGAAGGAAGATGGTTTGGTAGAGTATGTTGAAGCCGATCAGAGCTACTTCCGTGCTGATGTGAACCAAGTTACCAAGGAAAATTTTGAGAAACAAATGGCGAAGATTGCGCCATGTTCATCTTCTAATGAGGCATATGTTCCTGCGGATAATGTTTTTGCCTCAGTTCATCTTGACCCAAATTATGGTTTTGTTTGGGAAAGAGAAATAATGGGAGATGATAGTGTCTATCCTGATGGTGTTTTTCGATCAACAGGGTGGAACACTCGTTCTTGAAAGTGTTCTTATGTCAGTGCCCAATGCATGGGACAAAATTACGGCTTATATGGCCGAAAATAAGTTTAAAGCGGCTATGGAGGCCGAAATTATTCAACAAACAATGGCTATCGAAGCCAGTGAGTTACATGAAGAAAATGGCATAGTCATAGATGAAAGACTTGACTGTATCTATGATAATGACCCATTAGGTTTTGAAAAGGATCCTAGAGATTTGACAAAGCATATGCAAGCTCAAGACCCGTTAGAAGAAGTTGATTTGGGAAATGGCTCAATAAAAAGGCCAACTTATATTAGTGCAAATATTGATATTTCTCTAAAAACCCAAGTCATTACATTGCTAAGGGAGTTCAAAGACTGTTTTGCTTGGGATTACGACGAGATGCCTGGGTTAAGTCGAGAAGTGGTGGAAATGCAATTACCAATACGACCAGGGAGGAAACCAGTGAAGCAAGTGCCAAGAAGATTTGCTCCTCAAGTGTTGGCTAAGATCAAAGAGGAAATCGAAAGGCTATTCAGAAACAAATTCATCAGAACTGCCAGGTATGTCGAATGGTTAGCCAATATAGTTCCTGTAATAAAGAAAAATGGGACTCTTAGAGTTTGCATAGATTTTAGGGATTTAAATAATGCATCTCCCAAGGATGAATACGCAATGCCTGTGGCAGAAATGCTAATAGATTCAGCAGCAGGATTTGATTATCTTAGTATGCTCGACGGTTATTCTGGGTATAATCAAATCTTCATTGCTGAAGAGGATGTGTCTGAATGGGTAGTAATGCCCTTTGGCTTAAAGAATGCTGGTGCTACATATCAGAGAGCCATGAATTCTATGTTTCATGATTTTATTGATGATTTTATGCAAGTATACATAGATGATGTGGTGGTTAAATCTTCCTCAGAAAGTGGTCATTTAGACCATCTTCGCCGTTCTTTTGAAAGAATGAGGAAATATGGATTGAAATTAAATCCATTAAAATGTGCCTTTTGTGTACGTGCAGGTGATTTCTTGGGTTTTATAGTGCACAAAAAAGGCATTGAAATCAATCAAAATAAGACTAAGGCAATTATGGAAACGAAGGCCCCTTCGACCAAAAAAGAGCTTCAGTCGTTACTGGGAAAAATCAATTTCCTTCGAAGATTTATATCAAATCTAAGTGGCAGAACACAAGTTTTTTCGCCATTGTTAAGACTGAAGAAGGAAGAAGAGTTCAAATGGGAACCAATGCATCAAGCAGCCTTCGATGAAATCAAGTCTTATTTGATGAAACCACCAATTTTGTTGCCTGTTATTAAACACAAAGTGCTCAAATTGTATATAGCAGCTTCTGATAGAACAATAGGTAGCATGTTAGCACAAGAGGATGATAGTGGTGTCGAAAGAGCCATTTATTACCTCAGTAGGGTCCTAAATGATGCCGAAATGAGGTACACTCCTGTAGAAAAGTTGTGCCTTTGTTTGTATTTTTCGTGTACAAAGTTAAAGCAATATATAAAACCAGCTGATGTTTCTGTTTATTCGCGTTTTGATGTTATTAAACACATGCTGTCGAAACCAATAATGCATAGCCGAATTGGTAAATGGGCTTTGGCTTTGTCAGAATACAACTTAACTTATCAGCCTCTAAAATCAATTAAAGGACAAGTGGTTGCTGATTTCATAGTAGGCCATTCTGTTGTCGAAGAAACATTAAGTTTTGTAGACGTATATCCTTGGAGGTTGTACTTTGATGGTTCAAGCCATAAACATGGAGTTGGGATTGGTATTTTAATAATATCTCCTACTAACATTCCAACGAAGTATAAGTTTAAAATTCGGGATGTTTGTTCCAATAATGAAGCTGAGTATGAGGCTTTAATAGTAGGCCTTGAAATTTTACTTGAGCTGGGGGCAAGTCATGTCGAAATAAAAGGTGACTCTGAGTTGGTTGTCAAACAATTGACAAGAGAGTACAAATGCATTAAAGAGCACCTTATCAGATACTTTGTTATTGCCAATGCTTTGTTAAAAAGATTTGAGTCTGTTCACTTAGAACATTTACCACGAGTTGATAATCAAGTGGCAAATGAATTGGCACAAATCGCTTCAGGCTATAAAGTTTCAAAACAAAGCTTGGAAGAGTTGATTGAAATAAAGGATAAAATCATTTTTAATGACTATTCTTCGTCACTATTGTCAACACCAACAACTGGGGGGGCAACAGATAAAAACGCAAACGACGAACTAGTCGTTGTCAAAAAACGTCAATTTTTTGGTGACTTTGACTTAGCAGAAATTTTTGCTCTTGACAATATGACCAATAATGATTGGCGAAGGCCTATTGCGGAATATTTGCAAAATCCCACAAGAAATACCAATAAAAAGGTAAAATACAGAGCTTTGAGCTATGTGATAATTGGAAACGAATTGTTTAAAAAGACTCCTGAAGGAGTACTATTAAAATGTCTTAGTGAAAATGAGGCATATTTAGCAGTTTCTGATACACATAGTGGAGCATGTGGTTCACACCAAGTAGGCCACAAAATGAAGTGGTTATTATTTCGACAAGGAATGTATTGGCCAACTATGCTGAAAGATTGCATAGAATTTGCTAAGGGATGCCAAGAGTGTCAAAAGCATGCTGGGATACAACATGTACCTGCAAATGAATTGCATGCCATAGTCAAACCTTGGCCATTTAGAGGTTGGGCTCTAGATGTGATTGGAGAGATAAAGCCAACTTCGTCGAAGGGCCATAGATATATCCTTGTGGGAATTGATTACTTCACCAAATGGGTTGAAGCTATACCTTTAGCCAATGTTGATCAAGAAGCAGTGATAAGGTTTATTCAAAATCATATCATTTATAGGTTTGGAATTCCAGAAACCATTACTACAGATCAAGGATCAGTTTTTACTGGTAGAAAAATGGTAGAGTTTGCTTCTGAAATTGGTTTTAAGTTATTAACTTCGACACCATATTATGCGCAAGCCAATGGTCAAGTAGAAGCAGCCAATAAAGTTATTATTAATTTAATTAAAAGGCATGTTGGGCAGAAACCCAAAAATTGGCATAATACCCTTGATCAAGCATTATGGGCTTGTCGAAATTCGCCCAAAGAATCTATCAACACTACTCCTTATAGGCTAACATTTGGACACGATGCAGTGTTGCCTGTTGAAATTTGTCTACAATCAACAAGAATTCAAAGACAGTGGGAGATTCCCTCTGATTATTATGGGAATATGATGCTTGATGAATTGGTTGATTTAGACGAAGAAAGGTTATTAGCTTTAGATACGCTTATTCGACAGAAAGAGAGGGTAGCTAAAACTTATAACAAAAAGGTTAAGTCTAAAGCCTTTAATTCAGGAGATTTAGTGTGGAAGGTCCTATTGCCTATGGATAAAAAAGATAGAGTCTTTGGTAAATGGTCCCCAAGTTGGGAAGGACCATTTAAAATTTTACAAGTTTATTCAAACGGCGCATATGAGGTCGAAGAGATCGGCGCTGATGAAAGAATTTTGCGTATAAATGGCAAATACTTGAAAAAGTATAAGCCAACGTTGCACGAAGTTAAAATAACGCTGGAGTAAATATAAAGAAAGCGTAAAAACATGGCACTTAAGTTGCCAAAACATTGCCGAAATTACAGGCTGTTCAAGTTCAAGGCTTGAATATGGAAACAACACTTAACAGTGGTGACATCAGGTATACAGCTATTTTACTCAAGTGCAAAATTATTTCGATGGTAAATTCAAAAATGTCTTTCTCTTCTTAATCCTCAAGTTCAGTCGAAAAAGACATTTTTGGGGGGCAATTTGTTAGCCTGTAATTTCGACAGGCTTCATTAAAGATGGTCAACATGGCCTGACTTATATTTATTTCACAAAGACCATATTATTTCGACAAAGAAAATGGTCATGCGCAAGGTAAGCTCGACAAGTTTCCAGGGAAGCAAAAGCAAGAGAGAGGAAAATCGACACAGGCTTTCGACAGACAGAAATCAGGGCAGTTATGCGTTGAAGACTAGCAGTTGGTCGAAGCGTGACAGAGCGGTTTCGATCGAAAGTAGGAGCGGTTACTTGGCCGAAAGTAGGAGCAGTTACTTATTTTCAAATTGTTAGGCAGTTACTTAGTTCGAATTTTCCCCCCCTTTTCCCTTGTATAAATAACTGTTTCTGAGAAGAAACAGGGGTCACAAAATCACAATACACACCCGATTCCTGAAACTCTAACTTCCAAGCCAGAGCGAAAAACGAGTGGAAGAATCGCTGTACGTGATCGTGTACCATTTTTTATGATTCAATGCAATTTACTTGTTTGTTCTTTACAATTCCTGCACCATTTACTGCTTCTTTTCTTTTCAATTCTGTTAATCATTTGCAAATCGTCCCCTTTTTTCTACGTTTTCTTCAACAAAAACCATAAGCAATTCAGAGGCATTGCTTTGAGATTTTTCTAGTTTGATCTCACAAACCTTCTAATAAAACTAGTGATTGTTTGCTAAAAACACCAGCAAACATCAGGTCAACTAATTTAACATCTAACTTCTGAGCTTCTCGAATGCTAGCCATGAATTCATTATCAATCTTCAACATCCCCAATCTGACACTCTGAGGCGTCACTTCACAAACCAAACTCATATCCCTGAACTGCTCAATTAATTCGAGTTCTCTAACCATCATTGCTGACATATGCAACGTCTTTCGACTTAAAGCGTCAGCTACCACATTAGCCTTTCCCGGATGATAGTTCAAGCTAAAGTCATAGTCTTTCAGCAACTCCAACCATCTGCGCTGTCTCATATTCAACTCTTTCTGATCAAACAGATACTGCAAACCCTTATGATCACTGAACACCTCAAACCTCGAACCATACAGATAATGTCTCCAAATTTTCAACGCGAACACAACTGCAGCAAGTTCTAAATCATGGGTAGGGTAGTTCTTCTCATGAGTCCTCAACTGTCTCGACGCATAGGCAACTACCTTACCATTCTGCATAAGCACACCTCCCAACCCCATCTTGGAAGCATCACAATACACCACAAACGACTCTTCCGGATTAGGCAACGTCAGAACAGGAGACGTCGTCAACCTCTTCTTCAATTCTTTGAAGCTCTCTTCACAACAGTCATCCCAGATGAAAGCTTTACCCTTGCAAGTCAACTGAGTCAACGGAAGTGCCAACTTCGAAAATCCTTCTATAAACCTCCTATAGTAACCTGCCAGACCCAGAAAACTTCTAATCTCAGTAACTGACTTCGGAGACTCCCATTGTAACACGGCATCAACCTTAGACGGATCCACGGCAATTCCATTCCCCGAAATAACATGACCCAGAAAGCTAACCTCCTTCAACCAAAACTCACACTTAGACAGCTTCGCATATAATTTCCTGTCCCTCAGAATTTCCAATACCAATCTCAGATGTTCTGCATGCTCCTCTTCTGACTTAGAATAAATTAGGATGTCGTCAATGAATACCACCACAAACCGATCCAGATACTCACGAAAGATACGATTCATGTACTCCATGAACACTCCCGGCGCATTAGTCACACCGAAAGGCATCACGGAATACTCATAATGCCCATAACGGGTTCTGAAAGCTGTCTTCTGAATGTCTTCGTCTTTCACCTTGATCTGATGATAACCCGATCTCAAATCTATTTTACTGAACACCTGAGCACCCACCAACTGATCCATTAAGTCATCAATCCTCGGAAGCGGATACTTGTTCTTAATAGTCACCTTATTCAGCTGCCGATAGTCTACGCACAACCTCATACTACCATCTTTCTTTTTCACTAACAACACTGGAGCTCCCCACGGCGACACACTTGGCCTCACAAATTTCTTTTCAAGCAGATCCTCGAGTTGCTTCTTCAGTTCTGACAATTCAGATGCAGACATTCTATACGGTGCCATAGACACAGGTTTAGTATCAGGTACCAGATCAATAGCAAACTCAACCTCTCTCTCTGGTGGTACATCTGGAATCTCGTCGGGAAAAACCTCAGAAAACTCTCGCACCACCTGCAACTCATCAACCTTCGCTTGGCTCTCAGCAGACAATGACGCCATTAATGAAAACAACTGGACGTCTTCCCTCATTACCCTATGCAACTGACCAGCAGACAACAAACCAGACTCTTCCTCTTCAGGAGAAAAGAAACTCACAGACCTTTCATGACAGTTGATATGAACATGGTTATCAACTAACCAGTCCATACCTAGAATAACATCCATTCCGCTCAGCGGCAAACAAATCAAGTCAACGAGAAAATCATTACTGAATATCGATAAAGGGCATTTAGCACAAACAACCGAGGTAGTCACCGAACCCTTAGCCGGAGTATCGATAACCATCTCCCTCAACATAGAAGATAAAACAAGATCTAATTTCTCAACACATGCAGTAGCAATAAAACAATGGGTAGCACCAGTATCAATAATAGCAATAAGAGGAGAATTATTAATATAGCATGTACCTCTGATCTCATTCACTGCATCTGACCCCGCCAGAGCGAACACCTTCCCAGCGGACCTTTCTTTCTTCGGTTTAGGACACTGAGTGCTGATATGACCACCCTCACCACAGTTGTAGCATAACACATCCTTTCGATCACAGCTAGACGCCATATGACCCTCTTTACCACACTTGTAGCACTTCTTCACATCACCTGGACAGTCAGGACGCTTATGACCGGGTTTACCACACTTGTAACATACCACACTAGCAGCAGCATCTCCCCCACTAGGTCTCTTACCCACAGCAGTTCTCTGATTGCCCTTACCAGCTGGAACCTCATACGGCTTCCCACGACTCGAGAAATTCTTCTGCCTATCCCTCATGACTCTAGAATGAGCATTACTGTCTTCCTCGAAGATTCTGCAGCTGTCAATCAACTCCGAGAACACCCGAATTTTCTGATACCCTATCGCCTTCTTGATATCAGCCCGCAACCCATTTTCAAACTTGATGCATTTGGAGAATTCAGCACCAGCCTCACCATAATGTGGATAGAACTTCGCCAATTCAATGAACTTGGCAGCATACTCAATCACCGACATATTACCCTACTTCAGCTCCAGAAACTCAATCTCTTTCTTCCCACGGACATCTTCAGGATAATACTTTCTCAGAAATTCTCTGCTGAACACAGCCCAAGTGACCTCTTCATTCACAGTCGCCAACCTCTGCCTCACCTCCAACCACCAGTCATCAGCCTCCTCTGCCAGCATATGAGTACCATACCTGACTTTCTGCGCCTCAGAGCAATCCATAACACGAAAGATTCTCTCCATCTCTTTCAGCCACGCCAAAGCACCATCAGGGTTATACTTGCCCTTAAAGGTAGGAGGATTCTCCCTCTGAAACGTAGCCAAACTGCGCGACCCAGCATCACCAGCAGCACCTGGGTTATTCTCCACAGCTTGAGCCACAGCCTGCAAAGCAGCAGCGAGTGCAGCATCGTTCCGTCCAGCCATCTCAACCTACACTGCAACAGAAACTATAATCAGGAACGAGTAACAATTACTCAAGTGTTACTCGACTCGACGACTCGACAACTTGGCCGGACAGACCGAACTGCTCTGATACCACTAATGTAACACCCCCCTTTTACTATTACAACTAAATAGACAATTATCAGAGTCACCTCGAAGGGCGCTACATTTTTCACCATTTTAAAAAAAAACACCATTTATTCCAAAAAAAAAATCTCCAAAATAATTTATATAAAAGAAATCACCAAGCAGCGGAAATATTAACCAGTTTAAACATCTCCAGAATTAACAATTAAAGACATCTCCAAAATTAATTAAAACAATTCCCAATAACTAAAATAATAGTTCAAAACGATAACTAACGACTCCCCGGTGCTACATATCAGAGCTGACACAGACCCCAACGAGAGAGAAAGCAAAACCTAGCAATTCCTCCACGAGCACTAGCGATCACCTGCAGCGTTGCCGCATGAGAGCAACATTCCAAGTAGAAGGGGTGAGTCTAACAGAGGTAATAAGCAGATGATAAAAATATGCTAGCATCAGGTAACTACAGCAACAAAATACAATTACACCATATCACAGCACCAGATACCAAAGGAAAAGTCCATTTGACAGTGAACCACCAAGGTTGTAACATTCATAGACAATGGGATGATATGCAACCCCTCCAGTGGGCATATGCATGCGGTACCGATCACCAAAATGAGCCACGACGGGCATATCACCAATAAACACCAGAGGCAGAGCCTATATCACCAAAACATGCATATGACAATGCGACACCATGATTATGCACCAACTCACCATAACAAGTATTTAAAATAAATACTATATCACCAGAATCAAAACAAATGATTTCACCAAAAATAGCACCAAGTTGTAGCATCACAGCTACCACTAAACTCTCCTGAGCATACCAGCACCGCACCTGAAATATTAACACCAGACGGCTCCACAACGCGGACATAACGCACGCACACCACGCACAAGACTGGCGCACAGCGCCTAGGCACATCGCACCTACTTCAGCGAATTAATTAAAATAGCAAACGACATCGGATTTCAACAAATAAATACTTGTTGGAAAGCCCCATGGGTCTGGTTATCATCCCTAAGTTCAGTTTTTGAAGGAGAGTGTCCAATAGGTACAGTTTTCGAAAAGCACACAGGCTAGTTGCAAAAGAGGACAGTTTCTGTCCTTCAAATTCAAGCAATTCCAAAGTGACCAAAACTCAATCAAATTGCATGAAACTTGTGCATAAACTGGGGCAAAGTTTGTCTAGTTTTCAAAGAAATTGGATTCGTTCGAAAAGGAGTTCTTTTGAAAACGTGGTAACCAAAACACTGACCCTGTGTCCAGATTGTTTCCAGAATCTTACTCTAACTTGTGGAATTCATATCTCGAGCTACACAACTCTAAACGCAACCAAACCAGTGCCAAATTAACAAGCATTAAGTCTATTTTCCAGAAAAATAAACCACATAATTTTTAGGTCAATACAACGTTCCCAGTCACCGAAATACGGAATCTATACCCAAATCGTTTCCAGAATTTTAACCTAACTTGTATCGCCTATAACTCAAGCTATACAACTCCGAATTTGACGAAACCAGTGCCAAAACGACCGGAGTTAAGTCTATTTTCAAAAACAATCAACCTCATAATTTTTGGATCAACCAAACAGCGCCAGTTTTAGAAAAACCGAACCTGTGTCCAGAATCGCTAAATTGCCAAACACCAAACCCTAACGGCAACGACACCGCAACCACCACAACAAAAACGACAATTCGACAACGCGACAACAACAATCAACCACGCACAGCAGCAACAAAAACACGAACAATAACAACACCATCATCGTGATACAACAATCACGCAACAACAAATAACGAAACAAATCACAATAACGTGCAATAATCATCAAAGCACCAATCTCAACGAAAACACGATATGCAACAACACGAACAATTCAACAAAACCCTAGACTACCCACACATAATTATCATCAACCCATCATCAAGGTTAAGCCCACCCTTACCTCGAATAACGTAAGCTCCGGAACACGACGAACGAGACACGAACAAAACCACAGCAACACGAACGATCTCCTTTTGAAATTCTTCGCGAAACCCTCCTCTTCTCTCCCTCTTTGCGCCGCGTGCTCTCTCTCTCACTCTCACTTTCGTTTTTCTTTTGCTTGCTGCGAATGAGGGTTTGGCTTAAACCCCCAGGGTTTAAGTTGAGGGCTCAGTAAACACTGGGCTCTCTACGTCACCACCTCCTTTACTCGTTTCACCTCCTACGCATATAAAATATTAACCTTTTAATTTATCTATATCCCGCCTCCAAATTATTTTAATAATTCAATCAACTATTTTAATTAAATTATTTCCGGGGTGTTACAGTTGGTGGGAGGGGTCGGGGACTAAGCTCTATCTTGGAGGAGACCCTTTTTTGTTTGGAAAGAAGAACTCCTAGGGGAGCTTAGGTCACAGCTAGATCTGGTGGCCCTCTCCCTTTCAGAGGACAGGTGATTTTGGGAGGCCTCAAGTGACGATATCTTCTCGGTGAAGTCAGCATATAAGATGTTACTGAATAGCAGGCCAAGTTTGGAAGCTAGAGGCCTAAGCATTATTTGCTTTAGATAAACAGTGGAAAATTTGTGCACCCCCTTAAGTTCTTGCTTTAGATAAACAGTAGATTCATCTATTTTTGAGGTGTGAGATTGTGGTGGTTAGTGTTTTGGTGGCTTGGGTTAGTAGCGGTACTCCCGCCTGATCTCCTTACTCTGTTTTTTATCCTCTATGTTTGGGTCAGTCCCAAAAAAGATAGAAAAGGAACTATTCATGATTTGCCATACATTCCTAGATCTGGGTTATTTCGGAGGCTAGGAATGGGGTGATTTTTCCTAATAAAACTCTAGATCCCTATGAGAACTTTTTTTTAACAAGCTTTACTCGTGGAATTGGTTTCTGGTTAAGACTAGTCTAGCCACTGCCTTTTGTATTATGGTGTGTGGCCTTCCTTGAATGTATTTCCAAGGGATAGGATTGGAGTTACTAATTGTGTGGTATTACTGTTCCTACAAAGGTGTGGACCTGTGTAGCGGATTTAGAGTGACACATTGTTTTGTTTCCATTTTTTGTGCCACTGCTTGTGACTTCCTAAGTTTATATGTACAAAAGTTTTTGTGTTCCTTAAAAACACATCATATATTCTATATCCTTATTCGCGGTTTACAAAAAATGGTTAAAGGCTTGAAACTTTAAAAGCATTTGCAATAATGAAACCAAAAATACGTAGGGTAGAAAATAGGTAGTAAGCATGAAATACCAACATAAACCAATCTGAATGAAAATAGTATAAAAACAACTAAAGAATGACAAGTTATTTATGTTGTGCATGTGTGTTATATTCTAGAAAGGTGTGAAGACATGGTATTTTTTCTCCCTAAATATCTACTCCCCTGTCCCATATTTTGTGTCACTTTGGTCATTTCATGTAAATTAAGAAATATAGTTAATTTGGTAGGTGACAATTCTTTTTAGCTAAAATGTCATGTAATACGGGATCGATGGAGTATTAATTAGCTATTTTAATCAAGGAAAAAGGAAGAAAAATTGAAACAAATAAATTAACATATATAGCTAGCCTTATGTGCACAAAATCTTGAACATAATGCACCATAGTTTAGTTTACCTCCCAATTCTCCACATAGTCCCGAAAATCATCTAGAAATGGAGACAAAACTTATCTACCATTTGTGTCAAAAAAAATTTATCTACCATAAAATGGAGGTGTGTATTTGTAGTTTTGTCTAAGTTGACCAAAAAACCCAATGAAACAAATTATAAAGTTACTTACCATACGGATACTTGTCCTGAATTCTTTGAGCAATTTATACAAAATATGCCACCAGCGCCTTGCAACACAATAACAAGCTAAGAGCCAATGCATTCACAATGGAGACGCAACCGATAACATAACAATTAGGGTCGTTAAGCATACTGCAACATGTTAAAATACAAAACTATGGAATATCAGAAAATGTTGTTGGTATGTTAAATACAAGTACATACCTTGCCACATAAACAACATGGTCTCCTGCCAGTTGGTTCATTTAAATGGAACACATCACAGAATTATGGATTGTTCATAGGTAGAGAGCTGGAGAAGACAGAATTCAAAAGCAAGAAAATGAGCATAATTCATATTTGTTGTCCAATTTCAAAAATCAAGGTTTGTAGCTTCAAAGATAAAATTTAATAAGGACACGTCATCTAGAAAAATTTGATAACATCTTATAGAGCCATAATTGGTCAAGTTTATTAGGCTGATATTTTTGCAACAACTTATCATCTGCTCAATACACACTTAATGTGTTCCTTCACCATTCAATACAAAGTAAGGGTTGTGCCATACTATATAGCACAAAACTATATATTGAATTCATTATATGACATGACAATAATATAGGTTTTTGTAATTACAAGTGGAACAAAAATAAAGAAAATCATGTCATAAGTTGTTTTCATATGCTATCCCAAACAATCTCATAATTAATTAATTATGACAGATAAACAAAGATAAGACGATCCAAACAAGCCCTATGTCATCAACGGCAAAAAGAAAAACATACCAAACACTAAAATTTCACTTGACGCAATTACAAATATATTAAAACCCATATCCATTTAGGCTAGCAGAAGGGTAATTCTTTGCATTTATATACCCTTTTTGGCAGTTACATCTCGGAGCATCAGGTCGAACTTTCACAACTTTTGCAACATGTGAGAAGTGGTTTATATAAAACGACTTAAATTTCAAAACATCATTGATACAGATTATAAGTGAGTGATTTCAAACCAACGCTTCCTCAAATAACACAAGAGAATAAATTAGAATAAAGGAGAACCAATAATATCAAGGCATTGATAGTTATAAAATTAACTTCATTTTATGTGAATTGTCTTACCTTTATTTAACCAATGAAATCACAGTCGTTGAAGAATTATATCAAAATTAACTGTAGAGCAAAGCACAAAAGAGAAGGCGTTGAAATATAAGACAACATTGATGATTTCCTTTTGATCAAGCCAGTAATGATGGTCCGCAAATTGGATATTGTCCCTTCCTTCATGGATCTAGCAGTAACAAAACAAGATAGATTAAACAGGAGAAACTGAAGGAGAAAAAAGATAAAACTGATGACAAAAGATGCAACAATTAATGTACCGACTCCTAATACATCCTCAAAATCAATTCTATCATTCAAGCATCTGTTTAAAAATCTTATATATAAATGAGCGACACACTCTACAAACAAACTATACTCGCTATCGAGGTCAATATTCGTGTTAATGAAGAATAAAATGGGTGCCCACAATCGTACCTTGGAACATTGAAAGCCGATTAGGCCCAAATAATGTTTTTTCTGGTGCACCGCCGATAGATGAGAAATGGGCGGTGTGTGATGTTGTGAGAGTGAAGGAGAGCGATTAACGGGCGGTGGTCTGCAAGAGGGGGGAGAACTACGTCTTGGTCTGCAAGAGAGACTGTAAATCTGTTTAGTGCGACCGTCGAGCGTGGATTGTTCACGATAGAACGAAAAAGTGGGCTAGGTCAGAGAGAGTGAGTGAAGGAAAAGGTTTCAAAAGATCGAAAGCAGGCACTCAAAAAGAAAATAGGGATTAATTAAAAAAGTTTTTAACTCCTTTAAATGGTATAAAAATTTCTAAATAGCAAATTAAAAAGTGCCATTTTTATGTTATATTGAGGGGATTTTAAAACCTCCACAAAATAACTTCCGTAATTTTACTGTTTTTTTTTTTGTAGTGCTAATAAAGAAATGTACATATACATTACAATTTTGAGGAAACAGCGGTGTCGGCAACCCTATATAGTATTTTCAAAATGGTTTACACAACCATGTATTTATAAAGATTTTGCGGGAGACGAGGGCATGCGTAAGGTTAAGTTTTTGCAAAATCTATATTTACATTATTTAAATTAAACATAAATACATTTTGTATGAAAAAAATCATATAAATTTATTTATGTAATGCCTTTAAAATGAATTCTAGTCGAAAGAGATAAATAAAAAATTCCTTATTTATTAAAAAAATCAGAACATAGAAAATATAACCACATATGCATATATTGTATAAAAATTAATAAATTACATAATGTAACACCCTGATATTTACTCACTTAGAGAAATATCGGAACGCACATAAATAGCATACATCAGAGTACTGTCTCTAATTTAAGACATTGAACATACTAATCTTGATAAAATTCATCCAACTATCCCTTTCTAAATGTCACAATTTAAACAAAAGGATTCATAATTGACATAACTCAAGTATACTGGTATTACACCTATTGTTCAACATCTCAAAATAGAAATAAGAGGAGAGATACATAACTTGAACAATATAAGTTATCATATCGAGTACAACAAAAAAAATTAAGGAACTAAGCAAATAACAAACGGATCTCCAAGATCCTTCAAATCTTCATACACAGCACAGTCGCTACTCATATTCTTTGCCTTTGCTTTTTCCCTGCTAATCTGTAAACACCACAAATATAAAGGGTGAGATTACAAATCTTAGTGAGTTCTTTCGTGACCCCTCACAACTCATCTCGCGGTGTTTTATTTATATATACTTGTAGCTCAGTCTAGCAGCTACTATGATCTCGTGTGGCCCAGTCTATCAGCTACACACTGATCCTATCTTAACGCAACACCGACAACCACTACACGGTTCACCGGTGAACCCAATCCGCTAATATCTGATTAACGGGCAAACATGAACGAGGCCTAGGTTTTGGGCTCATAACTTCCCTCCCCTAGTATGCTAACATCTCGAGGTCGTCACCCGATATTATTCATTTTTAATTGCCTACCAAAGCCTCTAATGGAACACCAAGTCCATCAATTAACATTTTATTATGTATTCTCTCTCGATACAAAGGTGTACATTTTATCTATAATACCCTAAACCTGTAAGGTGAAATATACATCATGAAATTGAGGAATTCGGGTCACATAAACATTCCATTATCGATGAGGAGGGTCGAGGAAGGGATTCGGAGAGGTTTGGAATCAAAAGGAATAGTTTTAGATAGATTTTATAAAGTTGGACAGAGACTTTGGCCCGGGTCGGGCTCATAGACGCACGGACCAGGCTAGTTATAATAAATTTCAAAAATTTTCAACAGGTGGGGAGGCCCAGGACGGGCCCTTTTATCAGCATCTCAAAAATTTGTTTTCGTTTAAAATTGATATTCTGTTTGATTCCGAGACGCGTTCCTTTCAATTCCTAACTTAACCATACATAAAAACAACACCAATAACATGTTTAACAACCAATTTGACAATCAATCATGTGAGCAAAGCAAATTAAATCCAATCCCATCACATGCCAACATATCAGATATAACAGTTTTTACGTGAAATTACGAAACGATAACGCCAACCACACACAATCAGTGACAAGCAACAACATTTTCATGAATGAAAAACCTAAACGGAGTAGAACTCACCTTGAATTCGTGAACACAAAAACAATCAAGCAAGTAATTTCAAATTTGAAGCACCAAACACACTTCTAGGCACCAACAAGCTCCTAAGCACACCAAAACACTTCTAACCTCGAATCCCAACTCCCGAAGCCCCCTTTTTGCACTTGGATCACAATGTAGCTTCTAAGAACTTGAAACTAACTCACCAACTTGACATGCATCACCCTTAAGCTTCAAATCTATCTCCCGCACTCACGTGCATTACGAAACTTAGGAGGAAAAGATGGAGAGATGATGGATGAGAATTCTGAAATTGGTTGAAAACTATGTCCAAGGAGTGAGAAAGAAAGGAAAATAGACTGTAATATGAAATGATGATGAAAAGTTGCTGAAGGTGCCTTGGATAAGAGCCCCTTTGATCTCCTCTCCCTTGTCCTTCTCACTCTCTCCTTCGCACCCTCTATAACATCCCGAATTCGGTTAATTTCAATTATTGAAATTAACTAGTGTTGCTTAATTGTTTTAATCTATGAAAGCAATATTTAGTTGCTAAAGTATGTGAAGTGTATATGTTATTGATTGATTGTGTGACGAAAGATGGGTTTTAGATAGAAATTAAGAGCAAGGGTAAAATGGTCAATTCGCTAGATTTCAGTTAATCAAATTAGCAAGAGGTAAGTAATTTAGTGTATTTGATTGTATAAGGAAGATAGATTAATTACTAAGTATCATGAATTTGTACATTATGGTGTGAGATTGTTTGATTAGAAATAGGTTAAGTGAGAATTAGGAAGCAAGAGCAGTTTGGTCTTTTCCCCTCCATTATGACCTTCAAATCATTAATTCAAACCAAAGACACAAACCCATCTCATTTTCAGCAAAAAACCAAAAAACAATAGAAAGAAGAGGTTTAGAGAGAGAGAGAAAGAGACGTGAGAAAGAAGGGAAGAAGAAGGGAAGAAACTCCATGAAACTTTGATGCATGTCCATTCTTTCTTCACCATTCTCTTCATTTCTTAATCCTCTACACAAAGATGCTAAATTCAGTAGCTCCTTCTCCATCTTTCTCATCCTACCATCTCCAAGCTTCAAGCTCTACATTGACTAAAAATGAAGTTTGAGAGCTAAGAGTTGTGCATGTTCAAAAGGAAGTTAGATTGGAGTAGAACGAAGAGTACATTGTTGATTGGAGTACATTTGGGTAATTTGCGGTTGCTGGTCACACTAGGTGTCGCTCGGGGACCGCTTCCGTGTTCGTAGGAGCATACGAGTCGCTCGGGGATTGTTCAAATGGTCACCTTGTAGTTGGCATCTCGTGGGTTCTCGGTTATTCGTGATTTTCATCACGATTGATGAGTTTTACTCACGTTTAGGTTTTTACATTTTCTGGAATTGATTGTATATGTCACTGGTTTGCTTTACTTTTATTCGTTTCGAAAATTTTAACGTCGAAACACCGTATTTTGAAACCTATGTATTATGTGTAAACGACGAAATTGGTTGATGCATTGTTGATTAATTATGTTGAATTTAGTGGTTGTTGTGTTTAGAATATCTGTTTTGATGATTGGAATGAGTTAGGAGTGAAATGGGATAGGTATTGGGGCCAAAGCAAGGACCAATTTTCGTGAAAACAAAGAGATTTCGAAAACTGCAGAAAACATGTTTTAAAACACGGGTAGTCGTGTTTCTTACTGTTCTCCGATTTTTAAAATTCTTCTGAACCATTCCTTTTTGTTCTAATCTTTCCCTTATCCCTTTCCCAACCTTATATAAAGATGAAATAACCGTAATACATGAAAAATGTGCATGTTTTGAATGTGAAATTGTAGTATTACTTAGTTATCGTGGTGTGCAAATAAAGATAGTAATGCACGAGTGAGAATAACACTAGTACATGATAAGATAATGGACAAATAGTTCATTAGCAACTGAATTGAGGTTTATATATAAGAGACGAATAAGTTATTATAGACTGATATGGGTGACGACCCAAAGTGGTAGCATACTAGGCGGGGAACGTAATGAGCCCTTAACCTAGATCCTAAGTTAAGCACTAAGGTATGGACTAGTGTATGGGGTTCACCGGGATTAGCGGAGTGGCAGTCAGTGTTATGCTAAAGTTACTTGCACGATTCACTGGGATTAGGAGAGTGGCAGTCGATGTTGTGCTAAGATAAAGAGGGATGTAATTTATAAATTAAACTACGATTAAAAAGGATTCATAACTGAAGTGAGAGTGTAGATAGGGGTCAAGATAAAACTCACTGAGATTGTATCTCACTGTTTATATGTTGTTGTTTTACAGAGAAGTAGGGAAAAAGAAAGGCAAAGACACATGATTAGATGATATGCTCAAGATGGAGTTGAGGACTTAGTTCTTCAAAGTTTATGTTATATTTTCCCTTAGTTGTCTTTGTATCTCGATCAAATGACTTGAACATGTTCAAAGTTATGTAATCGTTTCCGCTACTCTTGTTAGGTATTGAACACTAGGTCATGAGGATATGTAAGACAAGAAACCATTAGTTATGTTAAAGTTATGGAGTATTATGACTATTTGATGTTAATCATCGAAAAATCTTAGTTGTGTTCAATATCTAAACAGGAAGTCATCTTTGATATTTGCTAATTTATATGTTTTTGTATTCTCTTTGTGTTAGAGATACTAGGGTATTACACCCTCTCTTTCTCTCATCTCCCTCTCTTTTCTTTTTTCCAAAAACTGACTTGTAAGTATGTTATGGGGGTGAGGGTATGTGTGATAATGAGCTGAGGGTTCAAATAAATACTTGAGGTAGTGAAATAACTATTCTACCCTTATCCTCTATTCCGCTCTTAAGCGCCCTTTTTAATTACTCCAACAATCACAAAATGCATACAAGTAACACATTTAGGCAATTATAATCATCAATCATCTATTCAACCATACTCAATGAACTCAATTAGCTTTAATTAATTAAAATCATTTGCTAATTTAAAACAAGTAGGACGACACTATGGACTAAGTTATAAAATTTAAACTGAATTTGAATAGCAAATAAATGAATACACTTACTAATTTCAAAAATTTGAGATTAGTCAATTTGGGGATGTTACATTTAACCTTTTGCATTAAATTTTAATAAAAAATTATATCTTTTTTTGGTATAAACTAGGTATCTTCTGCGCGCAACTGTAGAGACTAATCCCTCGAGCGTGGTAGGACCACAATGGGCGGCAAGAGTCTCCCTCATGAGATTTAACACTCTTGCATGCCCAAGGCTGGATTTGAACCCATGACCTTGGTTAAAGTAGAAGAGACCCCTACCATCACATTCATGTGCTCTTGGGTATGTAACTTTTTCATCTTCATATAAAATATGTAACCTTTTCCCTTTGAGCTTAAATGGTTAAAAATGTCAATTTTGAAATAATTATGTAACAATTAAAATCTGAAATGCAAACCATCATCATGATCTTAATTTTTCCGCAGGAAACATTTACTTAAATCTACTTTGAGCATGAAGGGTTTTTCAAATATTGCCTTTGAGGTACTTTCTGAGGTACCTTGGCATATCTTGCTCCAGAATATGCAAATTTTGATGTCTATAGAGTATCTGAAATGTTTCCAAAGTAAAGATAAAGTTTGACTTGGAAGGTTCTAAAACAGGGTATAACACTCTGAGGCACTTTAGAAATTTGGAACTCTTGTATCCATCTTTTTGTTTCTTCTAGGAGCAAAATAAACTAGCTTAATAGATGGAGGACACAAATTAAATTAAAAAATTAGATACAGAATAAACTTCGATTACATAGATTCAAAGAAGGAAAACTTGGATTGGAACCAATGGGTTGTTGGTCCTCTCTCGCTTCAGAATTTTTTTTGGGTAGTCCCTCCTTGCCTATGTTATAAATCATGTTGCATGTACCTAAAGATTTTTATATTTCTTTGCATACTTCTTACACCAAGGAGTATGTAAAATAATTCAATTTATGACAGAAATTTTTTTGTTTGCCCTACGCTATTAGCACATTGTGATGCATTTTCCACATGTACGAAAGGTCTAATGAAAAAAGATTACATTTTACTTTGACAAGATGGAAAAAACATAGATATTAAAACAAACCCGATAATCGACTGGGACAAGACACTAAGTCACTGGGATAATAGTTGGATCGGTGGGTCACTGGTCGATCCGCATGACCCGTGACACTATTAAAAACTAATAAAAAATAGGCATGATATGTATGAATTCATACATCACCAAGCTATGAATTATTTTCTTGACATCTCGCTACATGCAGGTTTCTTTTATTTTTTTTTGACAGCCGCATGTTGTTTTTTTATAATGCTTTGACAAAATTAATTGCATTATGGTAGTTTTGGAATGTATTCAACTAAAAAAAATATATTGCTTTTAGCAAATGTTTTTTTAAATGAATTTTAGAAAATTTGCAAACAATAATTCCAACATTTTAAAACCAAAATTAATTATATTTTCATTTTTTTAAAAAAATATTGTGATTTTGAGTTCTTAACTTAATTTTTGTTGATGAATTAACTAGTTTTTTTAGAAATTTATTTTTGTTTGTAGCTATAGTATTTTTTTAATTTATATTTTCTTTTTATTATATCTGATTTTTGGGTATATTTGTTGATGATTTTGGCTCCCACAATAAATCATGTAAAGCTCTGTCCTCGAGGGGCCCAATTTAATAAAAGTAGGAGTCAGATTTTTAAATTTTGAACAGGGCCTCTCAGGTGAATGGGATGGCCCTGACTCAACGGTTCATCTTCTCTGAATGTTATTCTTCCATTGATATTTGAGAAGTGAGCTCAGAATATTACCGGATTTATATCCCTAACAATCTAAATCATTTTTTTATGTAGTTAATATTGTGGGGAACTGTGTAATAATGCTTTTTTTAAAACTGTGTAATATTGCATGGGAAATTTTTAAGTAAATGGGCAGGACTTAGAAAAAAGAAGGTTAAAAGTTAAAAAAAAATACACAAAAGAAAGCAATTAAACAAACACATAATTACAGAATGGGGAAATTTGTGTTTCAAATTTCCGCGTGCACAACTTACAGTTTTCTTCGCCAATGGCAGTTCTTTAAGGATAATTTTGTAATACTGATATGACTTTTAAGGGCAAAATAGGAACAAAAGGTAATTCACTAAAGTGACAATTTTCACACCGTATTCATTTTATATATGGTTACTGATTATGTCAGTTTACAATATATAAATTCCAAATAGAGACTTACATTGAGAAAAATATATGTCAACCTAGATTAGTGTGTTTCTTCCAAAACAAAACAAACACGTAGACTAACGTTGAAGAGGTTTTAAACATTGAATTTGTATAGCTTTGTTTTTTGACATTAATTTTATTATTCGTTGACAGATGGAGGTTAGAGAAGGAATTGAGCATCCAGATCATTAGACACTATTAGAATCTACACTGGAATATACATAGACACACTAACAGTGTCAATTGGAAATCATTAAATTCCATAAATAGCCTCTATCTGTCAATAGATAATATAATCCATGCCAAAATATAACCGTTTATAAATTCATATTTTATAACTTCTTCAACAACAATCCACTTCTTGGGTTTGTTCTAGAAGAAACACGAGTAAGGATAAAATTAGGTGGTGGAAAGAAACCACACTAATCTGACTGGGTTGATTGGTTGGAACTAAGCCTATTGGGTTTACTAATCTTAATTAGGATGAAAGCTTTTAGTGCCTTCAGAAGTTGCATAAGCAGCTTATAAGCAGACCAAACGTGAGAGTAAGAGGTCAAAAAACTAAACAACTTGAGCAGAGTAGAGAACTGCATAATTGTGTTGTAGGCTCGCAACAAGTCAGAGAAAACTGCAAAAAATATGTTTGCATTAGATGCTACAGAAAGATACAACATTAAAAGTAAAAACAAGTAAAATAGATCCAACATAAGCATTGCAAAATTCTATGTTAAAAAACTAACTTGCATAGAAGAATGCAGCATAATGGGGTTGCAACATGGGATATAAATGCATTTTACCAGTGGAAGACTTAAGACACAAAACTAGTGCGAGCAACACCATGACATACAATCACCAAAACATAAGTTATTTATTCTGTTCAAGTTTTCAGTAAAAAAGGGGTGTGTTTCTTATAATATAGTACTAGTAATACATTCTTATAAATTCATACAATATATGTACAAGCCAGGGGTTCAGTTGAATCCTCTTGGGAAAAAAATAATTGTACCCGATTTTTAATGAATAAGTCTTATTAATCTCCGTAAGGGACTATTTATAAAATTTTAGTAAGTAATTTTACCAATATCACATATGGACTACTTGTTATTTTCGAATACTTTAGGACTTAATAGGAAATGGCTTGTAAACTTAGAGGCTAATTTGGTGATTTAGTCCCAAATAAATTTAGAGTTATTCAGCTGTTCTGTGGTGATTTATCCTCTAATATCTTGGTGCAGCAGAATTTTTTGCAGGTTTATGGAATTCAATAGTGCCTTCGAAAGTGTTGGTTTTTGGCTGGCAGTTGCTGTTGGATGCGTTGCCGGTGCGCGAGCAACTATTGAGCAGGAATGTTCTCCACTTGGAAGACGATGCTCGTTGCTCATTCTGTCACGTTCAGCGTGAGTCCGTGAATCATTTGTTCCTCCATTGCGGGTTCGCGAATTCGGTTTGGAAGTGTGTTACATCTTGGATTGGTGTTGCTCTTGATTTGTCTTTGGATGTTGTTGGTCTTGTCCATCAGTGTTGCTGCTTGTGTAAGGGGAAGAAAGCAAAACGCACGAAGCACGTGGTTTGGTTAACTACTTGTTGGAGCATATGGCTGGCGAGGAATGGAGCTATTTTCAATAATGAGGAGCCTAATATCGAGATGGTGGTGAATCGTATTAAAAGTCTTTCTTGGTGTTTGTGTATTTATAGATTGAATTGTAATTCCTCCTTTTTCATTTCAATGTGGTGGTCTAATCCACTACAATGCTTAAACAATTTGTAGTCTTTAGGGGGAGAAACAGTGAGTTAGGTTGCTTATCCTCACTATAGTGCAGGTGGTACGAGGTACTCTTTTTCCTCCCTGAGTCTTTTTCCCATTGGGTTTTGGCTTAGGGAGGTTTTGAGGAGGCCCTCCCCCTTTCCTTTATTCCCATTGTAAGGGCTGGGCACCCCTTGTGCTCCCTTCAATGAAAGTATTGCTTATCCAAAAAAAAATTAGAGTTAGATAAATTAATTATTTATTTTCAGTAAATTAAGTGAGGATATTTGAAAAAATATATTTAAACAATCCTATAAACCAAAATAATTTATAATGAATTTTTTTTTGCATCCCTTGGCCAAGGGTCCTAGGTCCACCACTGAATATATCCCATATAGGAACAGAGGTGGTCTAGCACTATTGCATTGAAAAACCGACTCGTATCACTAGCTTCTATAACTCATGCGATCGATGGGTCTATAATTGAAAGGATATGCAATATTGAAAAGGATAAATTTAAAAGGATGTGAACATAAATTGCTTTTATCAGATACTATGATAGAGTTTTTAGTTTATACGAACATAAATATAAAAGGATTTGCAATTGAAATTTAAAAGGAATTCAAATTAATCAATTAAATCAATACATGAACTTATAAGTACTTCAAATTCACAAGTTAAATCAACCATGCAAGGAGTTTGCTTATCTAAAAAAAAAAAACCATGCAAGGAATTTTACACATAAAGTTTATGAGATATCTTACTTGTCATCCAGATGTCTTATTAGCATGCCCCTTCCTTCTCTACCCAAGTCAATATCAACTTGTACTTAGTAATTAGTATATTGATTGTCCATATATGACCTGTGAAATAGAAAGATATTGTAAAATACATGAGTAAAATCTTTTAAACTTGGAAGAAAAACAACAAACTTCTAGAACAACACCAATTTAGCAAACACCATAATCGGGGTGGAATCCAAAACTTAAACACAGGACTCTAACTTATTACCAATGCGTTGCATTTCGTTTCATTAATCTTATACACTGCAGATATTTGCAGGCATTTGATAGTGGTGCATCACCAATGGGCTTTATTGACACAATCATTGTCATTTTCTGCAAATTTAAAATTCAAGTATAAGTTTCAAATATGTAACCTTACATGCAATGCAAGTAAGAGTTTTAAATACAGAATTCATACAACAAGATATTTTTAATATTAACCTAGAAATAAGTAAGACTTGAGAGAAACCTACCATCTCAAATGAACATTAATATATTTGACGAAATTGTGAAGATTAGTAATGGTAAAGCATATCCATGTATGACTATGAGATAGTGCGTCAAAGGTGTTTATTTGTAATTTTGTCTAAGATGAACAAAATAAAAAAAACAAACCAAAACATTATAAACCTATTTATCATACTTGTACTTGTCCTAAATTCTTTAATTTCATCAGTTTATACAAAATATGCCACCAAAGTCTTGCAACACAATAAAATGCCGAGAGGCAATGCATCCACAATGGAGAAGCTACAGTTAACAAACAATTAGGGTCACTAAGCATATATATTGCAACATGTTAAAATACAAAAACTAGGGAAGATCGGAAAATGTTGTTGTTGTGTTAAATATACTCTACATACCTTGCCACATAAACAGTGTTGTCTCTCTGACCAGGTTCATTTAAATGGAATGCATCACAAATTTTCGATTCTCCATAGGCTGAGAGCTGAAGTGGACAAAATTGAAAAGCAAAGAAGTAAAGAAAAAGTAAACTAAGTCATATGTAATAAAAGTAATTACAAGTTGGGTAAAAAAAGTAATTACAAGTGGAACAAAAAAGTAAAGAAAATCATATGTCATAAGTTGTTTTCATATGCTCTCCCAAACAGTCACAAGTAATTATGCCAGAAGATAAACCAAGATAAGCCGGTCCAAACAGGTCTTAGGTCATCATTGGCAAAAAGAAAAACATACCAAACTCTAAAATATCACTTGACACAATTACAAATATATGAAAACCTATATCCATTTAGGCCAGCAGAAGGGTAATTCTTTGCATCTGTACAACCACTGTTGCACTTGCATCCAAGGGTATCATATTGAACTTTCACATATTTTGCAATATGTGGGAAGTGATTTATGTAAAACCGTTGAAAATATCAAAACATCATTAATGCAGATTATAAGTGAGTGATTTCAAACCAATGATTCCTCAAAAAAAACAACAAAATAAATTAAAATAAAGGAGGAGACACAATAATATCAACCCATTGATAGTTACAAAATTAACTCCATTTTATGTGTATTGTCTTACCTTTATTTAATCAAGGAAATCACAGTCGTTGGAGCTTTATATCAAAATTAACAGTAGCGCAAAGTACAAAAGAGAAGTCGTTGAAATATATGATGACATTGACGAATTCCTTTTAATCAAGCCAGTAATGATGGTCCACCAATTGGGTATTGTCCCTTCCTTCATGGATCTAGCAGTAACAAAACAAGATAGATTAAATAGGAGAAACAAAGCAGAAAAAGATGAAACAAATGACAAAAGAAGCATCAATTGATGTACCGATTCCTAACACATCCTCAAAATCAATTTTATCATTTAAGTATCTGTTTACAAATCTTATATATAAATGAGCAATACACCCTACAAATTCGATATAATGCGAAAAGAGATGTACATTTAACATAACAATTGTGGGGAAATGGCAGTGTCGGCAACCCTAGATAGTATTGTCAAAGTGGTCAACACGACCATGTATTTATAAAGATTTCACGGGACGAGGGCTCGTGTTAGGTTAAGTTTTTACAATACCTATATTTACATAATTTAAATTGAACATAAATACATTTTGTATGAAACATCACATAAAATTTTTTTTAATGCCTTTAAAGTGAATTCTTGTCTAAAAAGATAAATAAAAATTGTTCTCATTTATAAAAAAAAAAAAATCAAAAAGTCAAAATCATAACCACATACGTACATATGTGTATCAAAATTAATAAATTATTTAAACTTTCATAGTTAATTTCAATAAAAATATTATTTCTTTTGTATCTTCTTATAAATTATGTAATTTTTTCCCTTTTCAGCTCAAATGGTTGAAAATGTCAATTTTGAAATGTTTATGTAGCAATTAAAAAATTGAGAATGGAAAGTATCATCATGATGTCATTTGTTTCGCAGCAAACATTTAGTTAAACCCACTTTGAATATGAAACGTTTTCCATAGCCTTTGATTTGTCATTTAATTTGACAAATATCTATGTGTTTGAGGTACCTTGGGATACCTAGATCCAAATGCAAATTTTGATGTCAACAGAGTACCTGCATTGGACCAAAAAAAAAAAGTACCTGCAAATAAATGTGAAGCTAAAATTTTACTTGGAAGGTTCTACAATTGGGTATTACATCCAAAACATCCGTAGGAAACTTTGATCTCACTACACTTTTTGTTGTCCTTTGGTCCATTTGGATATTAGGAACAGATGGGTGTTTAAGAAGGAAAAGTTTGCAGGTCATGTAGGTGTCAGGGACTCAAACAAAGCGAAATTCCTAGCCATTGTCAACGCCCTCGTACTATCCTTAAACAAGGAGTGGCTAAAAAGAGGTAGCCTCATTTTGGAGTCGTGGGTCAAATCCAGTTGCCCATGGAAGCTTAGATCCCAAGGTAATAAATCTCCATTGGATCTTGGGAAATGTCGTCTTCACCCATAAAAATTGAGAATCGAATGAACTTGTGATGGCCATGGAGGGCGTGTCTACAGCGCTCTCGGCCAACAACCTTGGTTTCTCTGCTGAAGAGGGAAGCTCAGTGTTAGCACCAAGTGCCTGAGATTTCTTTGGGATAGGGAGTCCATACAGGCATTCAAATCACGTCGTCCGTTATTTGGCTACCAGCTATCTTGACTACCCCAATCATATAATGGGGGGGCGGGGTGGGGGGTGGATTCCTATCCCAAATGCTTATTTGTTAAGGCATGGGAACACTTGCTTCCATATGCCAAATACATGGGAGTTGTAACAAAAAAGTGAAAGTGAAAGGAAAGGATGATATTTTCTTCTTGTCCTATTATCCGCCCTAACTTGGGTTTTGAATGTCAAGTCTAGCTAAAGACTATAAATCAAGCGCTACAGGGAGACAACCCAGATTTTTAGGACTAATTATGCTTTCTGTGTGTTCTTGTTTTCACTATTACAGGTATAAATAAGAAGACTTGTGGTATGTGTGCAGAATTCTGATGTTGTAGCACCATGTGCTATAGCACTCGTGCCTGAGATGTTGAGAATGTGGTTAAAATAGTAAAAAAGGAGGTGATGAGAAAGTTGAAGGAGAGCATAGTGAGCATGAAGAAGAGCCTCCATTGGCCAAAGATTCAACTCAAGAAGCTGTTTTGCAAAAGGTTGATGCTACAGCACCAGAGGGATACACCAAGGGAGATACCTACCACAAGACTTACTCTGGCTGAGGACTCTTAAACCAACCACTACTGGGAGGCAACCCAGGGTTTTTTAATCTAATCTTTGTTGTTTTTGTTGCTATTTTTGATGTTGCAGGATTGTTCAATTGCATTGGTGAAGTGAGCTTTAGTTGTAAAATGGTAGCACCTGAACCAGAAAAGAATTGTGTTGTGTTCACCAATCAGTAACTCTTCCCTCTTGTGTTGTGTTGTGTTGTGTTGTGCGGTTATGTCTGTTTTTAAATAAACTTGTTGGATGTTGTAGCATCTGTAATAGCATCCAGCAGTTATGAATGATTTCAAAATTCTGTTGTGTTAATTTTTTTTTAATTTCAGTATGGTAGTGTCCAAAAGGTCTCTCCCATTAGAATTGCATGAGAAGTGCAGACACTGCTAGGTCTTAAGTTGGGGGTAGGACCTTAAATGTGTGTAATGTTATATGTGAAGTGTTAATGTTATGTTTGTTGAACAGAAAGCATGATCAGTTGCAATTCCTAGGTTTTCAGTAACAGAATGTGTATCTTCCTGGGCTAAATTTAATGACGATTAAGTGTATATGTGTAGTGTAGCCTTGTTTGATTGATGACTAGTCTTATTGCTGCTGTTACACAAAAGTCTAGGCTTAACAAGGAACTTAGTTAGCTAAGGACTATCTGATGCTGAAGTTATTGCTGGTTAACCATGGTTAACCAAGGTTTAGTCAAGTTTTAGCTAAAAATTGAGAGTAGCTTTTGAGGCAAAGTTTGGGGGTGCATCGGTTATATTAAGGCTAGGTATGAAGATTATAGGAAGGCTAGTGCAATAGGGTCACAAAGTGTACAAATGTATTGTCAATTGGTCATGTATATTGTAATTAGCTACAATTGCCCGAAACAAATGCTGAACTGTTCCAAAAAATGCATATACAAAAAAATAAAAAATAAAAAAAGAAAAAAAAAGAGAAATAAATGCAAATAAAGGAGTTCAGTAATGAGAGCATTGTAGTTACATTTGTTCATCAAGTCACTTGTGCTATAGCATCTAGCGCTATAGCGCTGAGAAATCACCAAAATCAATAGTTTGTGCACTGGCCAATGATCTTAAATGCCTAATCAAGCCCTTTGTTGTGCTTTGAAGCCCCTTAAGTCTTATGTGAAGTTGTTAGTCTACTCTCCTTTTTGAAAAATTCTTTGACTAAATGTTGCGTATTTTTGAAACACAATGATAGTGCAAGTGTACACTGTCAACAAGTAATATAGAATAAGTAAAGTTCGTTCCCACGAGGATTAGCACTTAAACAAAGCTTAATTTAATCAACAAATTAGTGATGGTAAAAATAAAGTAAAAGACACAAATATTTGGTAACATGCACAATAATAAAAAGGTATCAGGGTAATAAAGATCAAATGATTGGAACAAGTTGAGATGCATTCACTTTCAGTAACTTCATTAAAATGCAATTAATGGTATGTTAAGTGCTGCAGCATTAGCTGCTGCCGCAATGGATGTATTTTCTCAAATACTTCTCACTAGGGTTTCACCCCAAAATTTTAACTCTAGACCTTAAAGGGTTACACCCTAGGCTGCTTAGGCACCCGCAGTTTTCACCTTATGGCTTATGCCCTCCTATCTCTAGGGTTTAAGTAAGAAACAATAAAATCTCTTTTAATGTAACAAACCATATTATCTTGTGAGGTAAATTTACAAACCATCTCCGAATTCATAAATGCTACTTAGATTAGACGGTCAATCCTAATCTAAGATGGAAATATTAAAGCACACAAGATAAAATACTCAACACCTAAACATACTTCATTAATCACACAATAAATCCATTACATTAAGTTCAGCATCCCAACTATAAGAAGTTAGCTCATGTTGAGCTTTAACAACAAAGAAAATAACTTAAACATAAAAGAAGAAGTCATACTACAATCTCAAGGAGAGAGTTTACACTACTAATTGTTGAAAGAAGAGGGTAGCTCCGAAGATGATCAATGAAACACACTCCAGCTCTTCAACGTAGATTCCTCAAAGAAATGAAGTTTCAGTGTTGCTGCAGCAATAACAATTCCAGCAATTGATATTTGAGTGAGCTTGAGAATGCACGAAATGGTGGCTATCTTATACCAACCTTTTCGGCTTACCCTAATTGAGGAAGAAGGGTCCTATTTATAGATGAGGCTCATGATCCTAGGTAACCCTAATTTGGGAGGCGCCTTTTGTCCTTTAATGGGCCCAAAAAGTCCTTTTTGCCCAAACTCCTAGGTCATCAGCGAATATTCTTTGATTAGCACGCACACCATGCCTAGTGATGACTGACAGCTGTCCCTTCCTTGATTTCCGTGTTTTCTTCAACATTCTCTCTCATGTTGCGCATTTTTGCATTGCTGCCACATTAGATGCTGCAGCAATTAGGTAAACACATTATACCCACTATTGGGCACCAAAGTGAAAATATATCAAATTAAAGCATGCACCTTAGACTAACTCTAAACTACCATATTTACAACACTAATCACAATATTGCTTGAGAATTAACAATGATTTAAGCTTGAAATAAGAGGTAATAACCATCATAAATGATTGTTATCACACCCCAAACTTGAACCATTGCTTGTCCTCAAGCAATGACACTTGTCACAGACAGGGATTTAACTAGCAAGCAAACCAGATAGTTGAATTATCCAAAAAGGCACACAATCAGAATATTAAGTTGAGCATAAAACATTCAGATTGCTCATTCAATTGCAAGCCCACTGAATAGCAAGTTCCCTAAATTACTCCTGCTCAAAAGTGTGTGTGTGACACTTAACTCAGTTCAGATAATAGCAAGGTTCAAAATTTCACTTAACTAAAACTAGAGAGGCTTTCTTTTGAGATTGCCAAAGATGTTTCAAAATTAAGGGTAGACTAACAATTCAAGCACAGAAAGGCAGGATAAGCATGACAAAGGTCTTTGATGCAGCAATTCAAAACTCTAGGCCAGGGCACTTATTACAACTTAACTTAAGTGCTGCAGCAACAGTTGCTATAGCAACACAGACTAGAACAGAATTCAAAAACAACAATACTTAACACTTGTGTTGCATTGCCCTTATTCTTTGAATTTCTTTTTTTTTATAGCTTTTTTTTTATATTCTTGGGCAATGACAACACTTACAAATATTTACAAACATTAGTGCTTTATAACATAGCACATTACACAACATACTAACTTTAATTACTTCCTAAACTATGTGCACTTGGCCTAATTCCATTCCTTCATGCTTTGCCTTAATATAGCTCAAAGAACCCCCAAACTTAGTTTCTTATGCTACCCTGAGGTTTTAGTAAAAATTTGGCAAACCAACAACTAGCTTAGCTGCAGATCATTTCTAATTCACTAAGTCCTTCCTGAGTTTCATGCAAAAGTGTGGGAATAGGAGCAATTAAGTTCACTCACAGACAGGGGCCCTAATCACTCAATTCTCACCATTTCATCACTAAGTTTTGCTCAACTTAACTTCTAAAATTTAAATTTTATTCAACTAACTAGTATACTTGCTAATAAAATACATAGACCATAGGTCCTCCCCCCTACTTAAGAACCTTGCAGTGTCCTCGCTGCTCATGCATACTAAAGGGGAGGCCTATTTAAAAGAAAAACAGAAGAAAAACAAACAACTAACACAACTATTGAGTGCTATCACAGAACAAAAGCACTCAACAGGTTTATTTAAAGAAAGCATTAAAAACAAAATTTTAAAAAGACATAAACTAAAAGATTAAGGTGCAGAGGCCCCTGGTTTTGTCCTTGGGATTTGTCTTGTGGCTCCTCCTCTTCTGGTCCTTGGAGTGTAAGGCTTCTGTCTTTTGGCTTTTAGGCTTATAACAGCATCAGAAGTTTCTGTTGCTGCAGCATCAGATTGCTGCAGCACTGGTGGTGTATCTGCAACAACACCACCAGCATCAGAAACACCTGCCTTCTTTTGGGCAGTCACTGATGCGGCCACAAGATCAAGAGCCTCTCTTGCATTTCTCTCAGCCTCAACTCTCTTCTGCTCTTCTGCTCTGTGCTGCTCTTCTATTGCTGCAGCATCACCAATTCCTTTCACCACAGCAGCAATAGTGGCATCAGTCTGCGCATCTTCTTTCTCAGTCACCATTGCAGCATCAAGCTCTTCTTCCTTTGGTAGTTCATCAAGCTTCCTCTTTCTTGCCATTCTCTTTGACCTTTGCTTCTTTGATGGTGTAACAACAGCTCCTTCTTCATTATTAGCTGCATCAGTTGCTGCAGCAGGTGAATTGGCAGCATTGGTTGGCATTGATTCAGGTTCTTTTTCTTGGGGTGGGTTTGTGGTGGATATGGGTGGATTTTCTGGTTGAGTTTCTTGTTGAGGAGTGGATTGGTCTGGTATTTCAGTGGTGGTTTGGTTGACAGGGGTTAGGATGGGTTGAGATGTGGAGGTGGAAGGTATGTTGGTGGTTTTGGTGGTGTTGTGGGTTGGTGGTGGGTCCATTTCATATCAGTGAGGTCATCCCAATCAGGTTCACTATCATTCTTTTTGTTATTTCCATCATTAGCCACAAAATCATCATCTTCACTATCATCCTCCCTGTTCAATTGAGCCATAATTTCTTTGTTTTCTAATTTCTCCCCTTCTCTGAGTGATTCATCATCCTCAGTTGCAAGCAGATCTTCTTCTTCTTCTTCTCCAACCTTCCTCTTACCTTTCTTCACTTCCCTTCTCTTTCTTTTCTTTTCAACTACTCTTTCTTCTTCTCCATCGTCCACACCAGCCTCATCAAACAATGTTGCATCAATTGCTTCTTCATCTAACACCCATTCTAGAAAAATAGGTGCTTCAACTCCTGCAATCTCCTTCAAATTGGTTGCAAATACAGCAGTCAACCATTCTTGTTGCTTCCTCATAAACTCCCAAACAGAGCGTTGCTGCAGCATGAATTGTGGCAGCATGGTGCAATGCAGCAACTTTTTGTTTTGCTTTTAGAATAGTGGGGAAAGCAGCAAGAGAATACCTCTTATTTTCTCCTTTGATTTCAACTCCTGCTTTAATACACAGATCAGTTATAAGACAAGGGAAGAACAAATACCCAGCAGTTTTCCCGTGGCAGATCAGAATTTCTCTGCAGATCAACATCCCTACATCCACATCTTTTCCTCCCAAAATGACACCCAGGAGCATCATCCTTTCTTTCTCCACATTGGTTGTGTGGGATGTAGGCAGAAGAGAGTGTTTGATGAAATTGAACCAGACCATGGCATCATGGTTGAGATTACTCCTCTTGACTTTGAACTCATTTGTACTGCAGAGCTCCCAAGGTGTACAACGAATGGTGATTGCTTTCTTGACAGACTCCATTTCTTTTATGCCCCATGTGATGAAGTTCTTTGCGAAGGACAAGCCATGATAGCTTAAGCCCAAGCACTCATTGATTACCAAGGAGTCAAACTTGACATGCACTCCTCTAACTTCAGAAATATACTGTGGTTTACCATCCTTTTGGGGCGCAATTCCTGCATAGAATTCTCGCACGACAGAGGGGAAGAAAAATGATGGGTGCTGCACCAATTGCTCCCACCCCAATGCCTTCACAGTAGGTGTGAACGCATTAGGGGCGTTTTGCAGCACAAAACCCCTTTCTGCCTAGAAAGTCATGGTTTGAAACTTCTCAGCATCACTGACATACTGATTATTGACATTCTTGCGCCTTGCTTGACTGACATCAGTTCTTGCACGCAATGGAGAAGTGATGGTGGAATGGATGAGAGTGGGTGGTTATAAGGTTGAGGGAAGACAGTTCTGGCAATTGCTAATCTCAATTAATGAGATAGCCATTGAGATTAGGGTGAGGTGTATGGTGGAGGGTTAATGATGGGATGGTTAAGTGACTGATTGGACAAAGTGCTGATGGCGCGTCAGACCTTGGGGAGAATAACTGCCATTATATTATTTTTTTCCTCAACTGCCATTCACTACTGCAGCAATGTTGCTGGAAGCAATGTTGCAGCAACAACTGCTGTCACACCCTCAAACTTCAAATTGCCCAGAATTAATTCCTGCAAAACAAATACTAAAACAAACAAAAACACTAATTTATTAGATAAAACCTTGGGCTGCCTCCCAGTTGCGCTTGGTTTAAGAGTCCTCAGCCTGACTTCCTTCCAAGATCAAAGATTTTTCAATTTAGTGTTGATTTTGCTCCTCACCACTGGTTCTCCATAGTATTGCTTCACCCTTTGACCATTAACCTTGAAGGTTTGTTTTCTCACATCATCATACAGTTCCATAGCTCCATGAGGGTATACTTTCATCAATTTGAATGGCCTACACCATCTAGACTTGAGCTTCCCAGGGAATAGCTTGAGTCTTGACTTGAACAATTGAACTTGATCACCTTCAACTAATTCCCTCTTCTGAATCCTCTTATCATGCCAAGCCTTGGTCTTTTCCTTATACAATTCAGAACTCTCATATGCAAAGTGCCTCATTTCTTCCAATTCATTCAGTTGTAATAGCCTAGCTTCCCCTGCCTTAGCATGATCAAAATTGATCTTTTTGATTGCCCAATGAGATTTATATGGAAGCTCCAAAGGCAGGTGGCAAACTTTTCCATAAACAAGTCTGTATGGAGACATTCCCAAAAGAGTCTTGTAAGCAGTTCTATAAGCCCATAAAGCATTAGTAATATTATTTGACCACTCCTTTCTAGTAGACCCTACCATTTTCTCCCACATTCTCTTGATCTATCTATTGGATAACTCTGTCTGACCACTAGTTTGAGGATGATATGCAGTTGCAATCTTGTGCTTTATCCCATACTTAGCCAAGAGAATTTCAATCAATTTGTTGCAGAAGTGAGATCTTTCATCACTGATTATTGCTCTAGGAGTCTCAAACCTTGTAAAGATGTTTTTATGCAAGAACTTGCTGATAGATTTTGCATCATTGTTGGGCAAAGCAACTACTTCAACCCACTTTTATACATAATCTACAGCAACAAGGATGTAAGAGTTGCCAAAAGAAGGGGGAAAAGGTCCCATGAAGTCCATACCCCAAACATCAAAGAGTTCAACCTCTAAGATGTTTGTTAATGGCATTTCATTTCTATTTGAAATATTTCCACTTCTTTGGCAACTATCACATTTTCTAACCAACTCCTGAGCATCCTTGAAAATTGTAGGCCAGAAATATCCAGATTGAAAAACCTTTGCTGCTGTCCTCATACCCCCAAAGTGTCCTCCATATGCTGCAGCATGACATTGCTGTAGCACCTCCTGTTGTTCTTCATCAGCCACACATCTCCTTAGCAACTGATCAGGGCACTTCTTGTATAAGAAGGGTTCATCCTAAAAATACTGGTTGGCAGTGTGGAAGAACCTTTTCTTCTGCTGATAATTCAGATCACATGGTACCACCTTGCTGACTAGAAAGTTGACAATGTCTACATACCAAGGTGCTGCAGCATCTGTTGCTGCCGCATCAATAGCTAACAGTTGTTCATCAGGAAAGCATTCCTTGATTTCTCCACTATGATTACCTGCACTTTCGCCTTCCAATCTAGACAAATGGTCAGCAACTTGGTTCTCCAACCCCTTTTTATCTTTAATTTCATGATCAAATTCATGGAGGAGGAGAACCCATCTTATTAGCCTATGTTTTGCATCTTTCTTAGTAATCAAATACTTAATGGCAGTGTGATCAGTGAAAACAATTACTTTTGTGCCAACTAAGTATGACCTAAATTTATCAAATGCAAAAACCACAGCTAATAATTCTTTTTCAGTGGTAGTGTAATTCAATTGAGCATCAATAAGTGTTTTGCTAGCATAATAAATAGAATGAAAGACTTTGCCATTCCTTCGGCCAAGGACAGCACCTGTGGCATAGTCACTAGCATCACACATTAGCTCAAAAGGCTTGCTCTAGTCAGGAGTTACTATCACTGGAGCAGTAACTAGAGCATTCTGCAGTTTCTGGAATGGTGAAGCACAAGCTTCATCAAAGACAAATGGAGTGTCATGTTGTAGCAATTGACACAATGGATTTGAAATTTTAGAGAAGTCTTTAATGAATTTCCTGTAGAAACCAGCATGTCCCAAGAAACTTCTAACACCTTTAACATTTGTTGGAGGATGCATCTTCTCAATTACCTCAACTTTGGCTTTGTCAACCTCAATTCCCCTCTTTGAAACTTGTGTCCCAACACAATACCTTCTTGGACCATGAAGTGGCATTTCTCCCAATTCAAGACCAAGTTGGTTTCTTCACATCTATCTAGAATCTCTTCTAAGTTATCAAGGCATAATTGGAATGTTTCCCCAAAGACAAAAATCATCCATAAACACCTCCATAGATTTTTCAATGAATTCAAAAAATATTGACATCATACACCTTTGAAATGTTGCTGGTGCATTACACAACCCAAATGGCATTCTCCTAAAAGCAAAAGTGCAATAAGGACAAGTGAAAGTAGTCTTTTGTTGATCTTCAGGTACTATGGCTATTTGATTATAACCAGAGTATCCATCCAAAAGACAATAGAACTCTTTGCCAGCAAGTCTATCAAGCATTTGGTCTATGAATGGTAAGGGGAAGTGATCTTTTCTTGTGGCCTTGTTGAGCTTTCTATAATCCATGCAAATCCTCCACCCAGTTACTGCTCTTGTAGGAATAAGCTCATTCTTCTCATTAGCTACCATTGTGACTTCTCCTTTCTTTGGAACACATTGCACAGGCCTCACCCATGCACTATCTGATATAGGATAAACAATGTCAGCATCAAGCCACTTGATAATTTCCTTTTTCACAACTTCCTTCATGATGAGATTTAGTCTCCTCTGCCCTTCAATGCTATTCTTAGCATTTTCATCAAGAATGATTCTGTGCACGCAGATGGTAGGACTAATCCCCTTTATATCAGCCATTTGCCACCCAATTGCCTTCTTATGCCTCTTTAGGGTAGTAATGAGATCATGTTCTTGACTTTTGGATAAGTCAGAAGCAATGATCACAGGCAATGTATCATTTTCCCCTAAATAGGCATACTTAAGGTGCTTGGGTAGCTCTTTAAGCTCAAGCACATGAGGTTTTTCAATGGAAGGCAAATTTCTTCTAAGATTTGAATCCTCAAGCTCAAGAGATTCATACTGTCTACTCCAAATTTCCTTCACAGTAGCCTCCTCATGCAACATACCTTCTTCCACAAGTTCACTTTTGTCAATTTCAGCAAGAGCCTTCACCAAATGGTCACTGTGCTTATGGAAGTGTTTCTGAACCACAGAATCAAGAGACACTACAAAGGAACACTCCTCAGTTCCTTGGTCAGGGAACTTGAGAGCATTCATCACATTGATCTATCTGCAAGTTGGAGAGTAACAGTTGTAGGTCTGGCAACCCCTATACCCAACTGAGTGAAAACAGACTTGGGCATCAAATTGATGCTTGCACCTAAGTCACAAAGAGCTCTGCCAGTATAGGTTTCACCAATTGAACATGGAATAGTGAAACTGCCTGGATCCTTCAGCTTGCTTGGAAGCTTGCTTTGCATGATCATACTACATTCCTCTGTCATGGCTACTGTTTCAAATTCTCCAAGTCTCTTCCTCTTAGAAAGCACATCCTTCATAAACTTTGCATAGTTGGGCATTTGTTGAAGTGCTTCTACTAGAGGAACATTGATGTGAAGTTTTTTTAGCACCTCTATAAATTTGCCAAATTTCTTGCCTTGCTGTGCCTTCTTCAACCTTTGAGGAAAAGGAGGAGATGGAACAGGCTGATCAGCAACTGGTGATGGAACTGGTGCAGCATCAGATGCTGCAGCATCAATTGTGACAGCATCTGTTGCCTTCTTTTTCTCATTTTTCTAATTTTTTGGTTTTTGATGGTCCATTCAAGTCCTTCCCATTCCTTAAAGATATAGCCTTGCACTGTTCTTTCCCTTTTGATGTTGATGGTTCAGTAGTGGATGGTAATGATCCACTAGGCCTTTGGGTAAGAGCAGTAGCTATTTGACCAATTTGATTCTCTAAGTTCTTGATTGCAGCCCCTTGAGTTTGATACTGAGTTTTTGTTTCATTCATGAAGGCCTTGAGCATGGTCTCCACAGAGTTTTCAACTGCTGGTGCTGCTGCCTTGGGTTGAGCAGGGAATCCTGGTGGTGTTGCAGGAGCTGTAGCAGGTGTTGCATTGTTGCTCCCTTTGAAATTAGGATGGTTCTTCCACCCAGGATTGTAGGTACGAGAATATGGATTATTGTTCTTGTCATATCCCACATAGTTGACTGAAATAGGGTTTGCAGGGCATTCTTCATACAAGTGGCCTCCTCCACAGTACACACAACAAGCAGAACCCACTGGTACTTGTTCAATTGTTGCTACCTTAGTCTCTGGTACAGATTCAATTGTTGCAGCGGGTGTTGCATTCATATTTTTGATCATGTTGGACAAAGATGCAACCAAAGCAGACAAAGTAGTAACTTCACTCACTTCATGCATACCAGCAACTTTCTTCTGAGCACTAACCCTGGCTGTTGGCCAGTGATAACTATTTGCAGCAATGGTTTCGATAAGATCATAAGCATCTTGGTAAGAGCCATTCAGCAAGACTCCTCCAGAAGAAGCATCAAGCATCAATCTAGTCTGAGGTTCCAAACCATTGTAAAAAGTTTCCATTTGAACAACCACAGGCAACCCATTATGTGGATTTCTTAACAACTCTTTGAATCTTTCCCATGCTTCAAACAAAGTTTCAAATTCAGTTTGTCTAAAAGATGTAATTTCAGATCTCATCCTGGCATTTTTGATAGGTGGAAAGTATTTTGTCATAAATTTCTCAGCCATCTCATTCCAAGTAGTGTAGAGTTAGGTTCCAAGGAATTTAACCAAACCTTAGCTCTATCCTTCAAGGAATAAGGGAAAAGTTTAAGTTTAAAAGCATCATCACTTACACCAGGGAGAATGAAATTACTACAAATATCTACAAATTGTTTTAAATGCAAATGTGGGTCCTCAGTAGGTCCTCCACCAAATTGCCCTATTGTTTGAAGCATTTGAAACATCATAGGCTTAAATTCAAAATGAGTTGTGGCAAGTTCAGGCCTTACTATGCTAGTTTGCATAGTATGAGGGTCAAAAATTGCATAATCCCTCATAGGGTCAAAAATTGCATAATCCCTCATAGTATGACTGTTATTCAAAACTTGTCTCACATGTTCAGGTTGCTCACGGTGTTCAGTGGCAATTATGGTATGTCTGTCAGAACCGTGGTTGCTAGGAGGTGGTGTTCCCCCATGATTAGAAGGTGGTGGTGTAGCCATATTGACAGCTCTGCCCAATGAAATAAGTCCTGAGTGATCTTGATCCCTTCTAAAAGCCCTAAACAATCTTTCTATTTCACGATGAAGTTGAAATTCTGGTGAACTGTGCCTGTGCATATACTGCAGCAACAGTTGTTGTAGCAATCTAATACTGAACAAACAGAAACAGAGCACCAAAATTAGCAACAAAAATCACTAGTTTGCCAATTAATTAAACAGTGTTTTAAGCTATTTAATCCCGGGCAAAGGCGCCAAAAACTTGTTGCGTATTTTTAAAACACAATGATAGTGCAAGTGTACACTGTCAACAAGTAATATAGAATAAGTAAAGTTCGTTCCCACGAGGATTAGCACTTAAACAAAGCTTAATTTAATGAACAAATTAGTGATGGTAAAAATAAAGTAAAAGACACAAATATTTGGTAACATGCACAATAATAAAAAGGTATTAGGGTAATAAAGATCAGATGATTGGAACAAGTTGAGATGCATTCACTTTCAGTAACTTCATTAAAATGCAATTAATGGTATGTTAAGTGCTACAGCATTAGGTGCTGCCGAAATAGATGTATTTTCTCAAATATTTCTCACTAGGTTTTCGCCCCAAAATTTTATCTCTAGATCTTAAAGGGTTATGCCCTAGGCTGCTTAGGCACCCGCAGTTTTCACCTTATGGCTTATGCCCTCCTATCTCTAGGGTTTAAGTAAGAAACACTAAAATCTCTTTTAATGTAACAAACCATATTATCTTGTGAGGTAAATTTACAAACCATCTCTGAATTCATAAATGCTACTTAGATTAGACGGTCAATCCTAATCTAAGATGGAAATAATAAAGCACAAAAGATAAAATACTCAACACCTAAACATACTTCATTAATCACACAATAAATCCATTACATTAAGTTCAACATCCCAACTATAAGAAGTTAGCTCATGTTGAGCTTTAACAACAAAGAAAATAACTTAAACATAAAAGAAGAAGTCATACTACAATCTCAAGGAGAGAGTTTACACTACTATTTGTTGAACGAAGAGGGTAGCTCCAAAGATGATCAATGAAACACACTCCAGCTCTTCAACGTAGATTCCTCCAAGAAATGAAGTTTCAGTGTTGCTGCAGCAATAACAATTCCAGCAATTGATCTTTGAGTGAGCTTGAGAATGCACGAAATGGTGGCTATCTTATACCAACCTTTTCGGCTTACCCTAATTGAGGAAGAAGGGTTCTATTTATAGATGAGGCTCATGATCCTAGGTAACCCTAATTTGGGAGGCGCCTTTTGTCCTAGGTAACCCAAACTCCTAGGTTATCGGCGAATATTCTTTGATTAGCACGCACACCCATGCCTGATGATGACTGACAGCTGTCCCTTCCTTGATTTCCGTGATTTCTTCAACATTCTCTCTCATGTTGCGCATTTTTGCTTTGCTGCCACCCACAGCAGCATCCACGGTTATTTTTGTAGCATACAGCAATCCATTTTATAATATATGGATGATCAACCATTTCTCTAGTCCATGATTGGGGCAAAGCCTTAGCATTTCATTGAAACGCTCCCAAGCATCATAAAGAGATTCCCCGTCATTTTGTGTGAATCGTGTAATTTGTTTCCTCAATTGTGCAGTTTTGCCTGGGGGAAAGAATCTAGCAAGGAATGCATGCCTTAGTTGATCCCATGTAGTAACAGACTCATTTGGTAATGAATGTAGCCATGCTCTAGCTCTATCCCTTAGTGAAAAAGGGAAAAGCTTTAGTCTTATGGCCTCAGGGGTTACTCCATTCAGTTTAAGAGTACCACAATATTCAAGAAAAATAGAAAGATGAAGATTTGGGTCCTCAGTTGCTGAACCAGAAAATTGGTTCTGCTGGACCATAGAAAGTAGAGAAGGTTTAAGCTCAAAATTAATAGTATCAATAGTAGGATGCACAATAACTGCATGTGGTATGGACCTAATTTAGCATAGGACGCACGGACCGTGCTGGTAGGTCGCACAGACCGTGCTGGTCTTATAAGTTTTCAACTTCTTTTTGTAATAGTGCGCACGGACTGTGCGTATAGGGGGAACGGACCGTGCGTATAGGGGGAATGGACCGTGCGCATCTTTCTGTGATTTTCCTGGTTTTCCTTGAGTAGGACGCACGGACCACGCTTAAGATGTGCACGGACTGTGCGTTTAGGCCTGATACTTGGATCTATTTACTTGATTTTGCTCCTTTGACCTTGCACTTTTAATCCTTGCTTTTATTCACCCAAATTCTTCCATTTCTTCATTATTTGACCCTGACAATAAAAACCAACATTTTGTAGTAAAATAGCTCCAAAGTAGAACGAAAATCCCACACTTTTTATTTAATTCAAATGCTAAAAACACAATAAAATAAGCCTTATCAAACTCCCCCATGCTTGAATCTTTGCTTGTCCTCAAGCAAGAACAATGAAAACTCGCAGCACAAATTAATAACAGCATTCTCAAAAAGTCCAACAACAAAGATAGCCAAATGAAAGACCAAAAACAGAAGCATATGACAGACATAAGATAGTATCACAAGTGAGGTGTTAGCTGGTTGCCCAATTAGAGGCTTATGACCTGAAAAATACAATTCTGTGAATAAGGCACTCGCTCACCATCTCTCTTTGAGTGTTTAAGGACTTGGGAAATTATGGACACAAGTTTATCAAAACGCACGTTGCCATAGGCTTGTAAATTGACCGATTCTTCACAAAAAAGTTCACATTCATGCGAAAGATTGGGGTTTCATGGGTTATAATGGGGCCTCAGTGTATTAGAGTTAGGTGGGGTAAAAGAAAGAAGGGAAAAACAAAAAGGGCTAAAAATTAAAATCAATCAAAGTAACCTTTGAAAATGACAATAGAGCTTTGCAAATCTTTGCCCAAAATTCCAATTTTCACTCTTCTTCCTTCATTTCTCACTTGAGTCCACTCTTTTGATATTGTTTCTTTTCTTTGAGTGGACTTTCTTTTCTTTTCTTTTTTCTTAGGCTTTTTCTTCCTTTGATTTTCCTCTTTTTCTTCCTTTTTGATCTTTTCTATTTTTAGGAGGAAAAAGGACATTTGTATCCACAATAACCAGCTATATGTCCATAAGATAAACAAGGACAAAATTTGCAATTTCCAATAGTTGCTCCAATCCAATTCCAAGGTTACCACAAAATCAAAAAATATTTCTGGGTGCCAAAAGAATAAAAATTATAGGTTCAAGGGGGCAACTAGATGGAAATAATTATTACACAACTAACTCTGACATCCGTGCCATCTGCCGGTTCTAATTCAATTGTTCTTCTCTGATGACTTGCAGCTCAGCTCCATGCCTCTGTTGTTCACCTTGAATTCTGAGACACCACTCTTGTATGTTAAAATCAGGCTCATCTTGCATTGCCTGCTCATCCATCTCCTCTTCTTGCATTGGGACTTCTTGTGGTATTTCACCCGCAGCATCCAAATATAACCAGTTCTCCTGAACTCTTGTATCTGTCTTAGCTGAATTTGGCATAAGGATGGATTTTTGCTTTTCAATCAACAAGTGAAATCTGGTTCTTACATTATTTGCTGGCTTTACCAAAAACGTGAGGTTGCACATCTCCATATCAATACTTGTGCTACCTTCCATTGCATCCAAATTTTTCAACCTATATTTTAAACCCAACTATTGAGCAATGAAGGTAACCATCCCTCCAATCACAATATCCCCTTTATTAAGTTCAGAAACATGAATCAAATTGTCAATAATGTAATGGCATGTGTTTACTTGCTATTGATTCACCATTGCCCATAACAGAAATAGTTCACCTGTCCTAACTCCCCCAATTTCACCCCTGCCACAAATTGTACAAGCCATTACCCTAGCAATATCCCGGAAAACCGGGTTATGGATTGATCCTGCCATTGCTGTTCTCGCCTCATATTGACCTTTTCAGTGATTTGGGTCCAAAAAGCATTAGGCTGTACCCTTTTAGCCTAAGAGCTGGGTCTCTTGAATCATGAATAAGACCAACATTTGCAAATCCCAATTTTTCCCCAAACTCATCCAAAGACATTTCATAATCCTCATTAAACAGTCTAGAGGACAATTTATCATCAACTAAGTACAATGAACTTAAGAATTCACGGGTGAGTGCATAATAAGTTGCCCTTGCGGGTCTCAGGAAACTTAACCAACCCAGATTATTCAATAACATATTTACATTGTCCTTTATCCCTAATGTTTGGAGAGTAAGAGAGAAATTGGGGTACCTTGTTGCGCTGACTTTTCTTCCTTCATGTAATTCGTACTGTTCCTTTTGAGCTTTATTTTTGAAGATTATCCCAAGCTCATTAGCAACACCTGAACCAGCCCTTTTCTTTCCTCTACCAGTTGAACAACCAGCAACATCACTAGTTTTGGCTTTTCTGGGTGCCATTTTCGTTTTTCTCAATTTGTGGTTTTTGGAATCTTGGAAAAATTTGAGGTTTTTGTTGTTTTTATGGTAAAATGGGATGGTTTTGGTTATGCGTATTGAAGATTGGGTGGAAATTTAGTGTTTGGGAGAGGTTTTGGGGTGGATTTGTGTGGTTTTTGGTTTAGGGTTTTGGGGGTCACGAATTTGGGGTTTTTGGAATGAGTGGATGAATGGTGATTTTGATGGTTGGGTTTTGTAGAGGAGGTTGTGGGTAGTTGTTTTGGGTTAAGAGTTGTGGAATTTGGTGGAGTTTTGAGTGATTTTGGAGGATTTGAAGTTTTGGGTATGGAGGTTTGAGTTGGAGAAGATGAAGAGAAGTTGAAGATGGTTGGAGAAGTGAAGAAATTCGTGACACTTACTTTATTTGATGAGAAACACGGATTGGCAGAACGGGGCGCACACACGAACTGTGCGTAGTGTATGCAATTTTCTGCTGGGTTCTGTTTGATCACGCACGGAGCGTGTGTTCTGTGTGCAGAATGCCAATTTTTTCTTTTCCAGTGCACACGCGTTGTGCCAGGAGGGAGCACGGACCATGCAGGTCTTAAACAGGAACATCATTTTTCATGTACAGAGCGCACGGACCATGCGTAGGTTGCGCATGGATCATGCGTGGCTTACGCAGATCCTCCCTTTTTGACTCTTTTGATCACGCACAGACCATCGCCTCAGCATATATGAACTTATTTTTGCTGCTTCAAACACCTAGACCATCCCCTCTTGAATACAGATTATGCTCATACTTTGAAACAACCTTGACTGCTTGAGACTTCAAAAGCATTGTGAAACATATTTTTCTCTTTTTTCCTCATTTGTCCTACAAAAACATAAACAAAACAAAAACATTAACTCGTGGGTCGCCTCCCACGCAGCGCTTCTTTAACGTCACTATCTTGACGGTTAAGAAGAGCCTCTCTTGCTCAGTTTGGGTTATGAAGGACCAAAGTGGTTCCTTTCGTAATGTCTTCACCCACATTATAAATTTTTAAACTCTGGCCATTGACCTTGAATGGTCTGGTCTTTCCACTCCAAATTTCAACTGCGCCAAAGGTGTATACCCTAAGGATTTTAAAGGGACCAAACCATCTCGATCTTAACTTTCCTAGAAATAATTTCAATCTTGAGTTAAAGAGTAACACAGGATAACCTTCTTTGAATTCCCTGCGAATGATACGCTTATCATGCCAATTTTTTGTTCTTTCTTTATAGATTCTGGCATTTTCATAAGCGTCCAATCGTAACTCTTCCAATTCATTCAACTGAAGTTTCCTTTTCTCACCAGCCAAACACATGTCTAAGTTGAGGGTCTTGATGGCCCAAAAAGCTTTGTGCTCAAGTTCTACCGGAAGATGATAGGACTTCCCATAAATTAGTTTGAAAGGAGTCATTCCTATGGGAGTCTTGTAGGCTGTCCGGTATGCCCAAAGAGCATCATCAAGCTTTATCGACCAATCCTTCTGAGAGATAGACACAGTTTTTTCTAAAATACTTTTTATCTCTCTGTTTGAGAGCTCAACCTGGCCACTAGTTTAGGGGTGATATGGTGTTGCCACTTTATGCTTGACCCCATACTTTTGCAAAAAAATTTCAAATTGTTTTGAGATGAAATGGGATCCCCCATCACTTATAACTACTCTTGGGACCCCAAATCTTGGAAAAATTATCTTTTTGAAAAGTTTTATTACAACTTTTGCATCGTTGGTTGGAGAGGCAATGGCTTCAATCCATTTAGACACATAGTCAACTACAAGTAGGATATATTGATTTCCGAAAGAAGACAAATGAAATCAACTTCCCAGACGTCAAAAATTTCAACCTCTAGAATGCTGTTTAAAGGCATTTCGTTTCTTTTGGAAATACTCCCAGTGCGTTGACACTGGTCACATTGAGAAACAAACTGATGCACATCTTTGAAAAGAGATGGCCACCAATAACCAGAATGAAGGATTTTAAAAGCAGTTTTCTGAGAACTGGCATGGCCACCATAAGATGAAGAATGACAAAACATTAAAATATTACTTACCTCGTCCTCCGGAATGCACCTTCTGAAAATACCATCCGATCCCCTTTTGAAGAGGTAGGGCTCATCCCAATAATAGTGCTTTATATCAAGATAGAATTTCTTCTTTTGCTGGTAGTTCAAATCCAGAGGCAGCACACCAGCTACAAGATAATTCACAAAGTCTGCATGGGTGCCTCAGTTTGCACCAGAGAGAATAGCTGATCATCTGGGAATGAATCATTAAGTGTCAGTTTATCCTCATTGTTCTCTTGTAGCCTTGACAAGTCATCAGCTTCAACATTTTCTGTGCCTTTTTTATCCTTGATCTCAAGGTCAAACTCTTGGAGAAGTAGGAACCACCGGATCAACCTCGGCTTAGCATCTTTTTTATTCAACAAATATTTGATAGCCGAATGATCCGTATAAATGATTATTTTGGATCCTACTAAGTACTGCATGAACTTATCAGTGGCGAAGACTACTGCCAACAATTCTTTTTCAGTTGTGGCATAGTTTACCTGAGCCTCATCCAGAGTTCTGCTTGCATAGTAAATGGCATGCATTTTCATGTTTTTCCTCTGTCCAAGCACTGCCTCAACTGCGTAGTCACTTGCGTCACACATGATTTCGAATGGAAGACTCCAATCGCGTGGCTGCATGATTGGGGCAGTGATCAAGGCTTCCTTTAACCTGCCAAAAGCTGCTAAACACAAATCATCAAACACAAAAGCTGCATCCTTTAGGAGCAAGCTTGTTAGTGGTTTAGAAATCTTTGAAAAATCTTTTATGAACCGGCGGTAGAAACCCGCATGACCTAAGAAACTTCTCACCTCTTTAACTGAGGTTGGAAGTGACATTTTTTCAGTAATTTCTATTTTTGATTTGTCCACCTCTATACCTCGTTCAGAAACCAGATGTCCAAGTACTATACCTTCTCTTACCATGAAATGACACTTTTCCCAATTCAGCACAAGGTTTACTTTTTCACACCATTCCAAAACTTTTTCTAGGTTGGCTAACAGTTACCAAAGCTAGACCCATGGACTGAAAAATCATCCATAAAAACTTCCTTGATGTTTTCAACAAAATCAGAAAAAATTGACATCATGCAACGTTGAAAGGTGGCAGGGGCATTGCAAAGACCAAAAGGCATCCTTGGGTAAGCAAAAGTGCCGAAAGGACAAGTGAAAGTTGTTTTTTCTTAGTCATTTGGATGGATAGGTATTTGAAAGAATCCAGAATACCCATCTAAATAACAAAAATGTTAATGCCTTGCCAACCTTTCTAACATTTGATCAATGAAGGGAAGGGGAAAGTGATATTTACGGGTTGCTTTGTTAAGCTTCCTATAATCAATGCACATCCTACATCTCGTAATAGTTCTAGTTGCAATAGATTCATTTTTTCATTTTTGACAACTGTTATGCCTCCCTTTTTAGGAACTACTTGAACAGGACTAACCCATTTGCTATCAGAAATTGGGTAAATTACCCCAGCATCAAGGAGTTTGAGAACTTCTTTTTTCATAACTTCTTTCATATTAGGATTTAATCTCCTTTGATGCTCAATTGATGGTTAATAGTCCTCTTCAAGTAATATCCTATGCATACACAATGAGGGATTGATTCCCTTAATATCCTCAATGGTATATCCTATGGCTTTAGGATATTTCTTGAGAATATTAAGGAGCTTATTTGTTTCAACCTCATCTAGGTTTGCATTTACAATAACAGGATAAGTAGAGTCTAAGCCAAGAAATTCATACCTTAGAGATGATGGGAGAGGCTTTAGCTCCACCTTTGGAGCTCCTTTTTGAAGAGAATCAGAACTTCTTTCAACCAAGTCTTCAATACCCAAGTCCTTTATAGGAGGATTTTCGTCCAGCATTTGAGCATAGACTTGGGCATCTCCAGTTAACTTTTCACCTGCATTGTTAATCAAGCATACTTCCAAACCATCGCATGAATATGATGCTAAAGAGCACTCTTTCACAGAATGGTCAACAACATAAATCATGCAACAAGAGTCCTGAATTGAAGGACCCTTCATCAAATTAGCAAGTTCAAACTCAATCTTTTCTTCACCTACATTGAATGCCAACTTACCATGCTTAACATCAATTATGGCCCCTGCAGTAGCAAGGAAAGGTCTCCCCAAAGGAATTGGAACTTGGGAGTCCTCCTCCATTTCCATCACAACAAAATCAGCTGGAATAAAAATTTCTCCTACTTTAATACGAATATCCTCAAGAATACCAGCTGGATATTTAGTGGAACGGTCAGCCAATGTTAAGGTCATATTTGTAGGTTTCAACTCTCCTATGCCTAACCTCTCACAAAGGGATAAGGGCATTAAGCTCACACTAGCTCCTAAATCACACATGGCTCTTTCAATAGTCTCACTTCCAATGACACAAGGGATGGAAAAGCTACCAGGATCTTTAAGCTTTGGAGGCAGTTTGTTTTGAATAATAGCACTACATTCTTCAGTTAAAGCTACTGTCTCATTGTCATCTATCTTTCTTTTCTTAGATAAAATTTGTTTCAAAAACTTTACATAAGATGGCATTTGAGACAAAGCATCTGTAAAAGGAATGTTAATGTAGAGCTTTTTTAACAAATCAACAAATTTTTTAAACTGCTCATCAAGCTTTGATTTGGCAAACCTTTGTGGGAATGGTATTTTAAGCTTGTATGGTGGTGGTGGAACATAGGGCGTTTCTTTTTCTTTTTCTATCCCAGCCTCAACCCTCTCATTTTGTGGTTCTTCTTCCTCACTCACATTTTTGTTATTAGTTTCTTTTGGTTCCTGTAATTGTTTTCCACTCCTAAGGGTGACAGCATTTAGTTGAGCTTTGGGATTGGGTTCAAGCTGCCCTAGAAAAATTCCAGAGGACCTAGACGATGAAGCAACTTGTTGAGCTACTTGGGAAATTTGAGTTTCCAACATTTTGTTGTGAGTAGAAATAGAGTCCACTTTTGATGTTGATTTTATGAGAGTGTCATTCAAAAATACAGTTCGGTTTTTAAACTCTTCATTTTGCTTTGTTTGTGTTATCACAAAATTTTCTAATAAAGTTTCCAAATTGGATTTTTGAGGAGCTCTTTGATTATTTTGAAAACCAAGGGGATTATTTTGGCTGGAGGATTTTTATATGAAAAATTTGAATGATTCCTCCATCCAGAATTATAAGTATTTGAAAAAGGATCCCCCTTTTGAGCATAATTAACTTGCTCAGAACCATTAGTAGACACTCCTAGTTGACATTCAACACCAGTATGACCAACAACACCACATATTTCCCAAGGAGGTACAGCAGGAGTAGAAGAAGGTGAGACAGCATTAACATTAAGTTTTTCAAATTTCTGGAAAAGTGCATCTACCTTAGAAGCTAAATGATCAAGAGCAGAAACTTCATACTTACCTGGTTCTTTCTTTGATGGAGGTGTAGCAGTGATGGCTCTTTCACTTGTCCACTTGTAGTGATTCTGAGCCAGGTCTTCAATCAGTGCATAAGCCTCTTCAATGTTCTTGTTCATTAGAGCACCACCCGCCGCAGCATCCACGATCATTTTTGTAGCATACAGCAATCCATTGTAAAATGTATGGATGATCAACCATTTCTCTAGTCCATGATGGGGGCAAAGCCTTAGCATTTCTTTGAAACGCTCCCAAGCATCATAAAGAGATTCCCCGTCATTTTGAGTGAATCATGTAATTTGATTCCTCAATTGTGTAGTTTTGCTTGGGGGGAAAAATCTTGCAAGGAATGCTTGCCTTAGTTGATCCCATGTAGTAACAGACTCATTTGGTAATAAATGTAGCAATGCTCTAGCTCTATCCCTTAGTGAAAAAGGGAAAAGCTTTAGTCTTACGGCCTCAGGGGTTACTCCATTCAGTTTAAGAGTAGCACAATATGCAAGAAAAATAGAAAGATGAAGATTTGGGTCCTCAGTTGCTGAACCAGAAAATTGGTTCTGCTGGACCATAGAAAGTAGAGAAGGTTTAAGCTCAAAATTATTAGTATCAACAGTAGGATGCACAATAACTGCATGTGGCTCAGCCGTAGAAGGCGTAGCGTACTCTTTGAGAGCACGATTTGGATTAGCAGCCATTCTTTGGTTATTGCGCAGTTCTCTTCTTCTTTGGTGAAGATATCTTTCGATTTCAGGAATTGGTTCAACAATTTCTCCGAAACTGTGTGCTCTTCACATTCAAAGAAGAAGAGAAAAAGTAACAAAATAAAAGAAAACAAAAACTTTCAGTCTAACCGGTACCAAAAGGTTGATTAATATCACTACTCCCCGGCAACGACGCCAAAAACTTGATAGGCCGCAAGTGCACGGTTCTATCGCGTAATAGAAAGTATCGATCCACAGGTTGTATTTTGCGATTACTAATCTAATTTTTGATGTTGATTAGCTGAAAGGAATCGTTTAAATAAAGAGAGTATTTTTGTTTTGTAAAATTTAGAATAAAAGACGCCTTGGGTCATTGTTAGACCACAATGATGGAACTAAACACCTTTAACTATTCTCTATCTTATTTTGAAATTGTTTTAAGGACAAGGTATTCTTTTGGTATAATTCAAGCTTCCTTTCGGAATGCAAGAATGTGTCTCGAAACAATGATCAAGCCTATTCTTATGGTTGATCATCGCACGGACCATGCTGGTAGGGCGCACGGACCGTGCTGGTCTTATAACTTTTCAACTTCTTTCTGTAACAGTGCGCACAGACTGTGCGTATAGGGGGCATGGACCGAGTGCGTCTTTCTGTGATTTTCCTAGGTTTTCCTTGAGCAGGACGCACGGACCACGCTTAAGATGTGCACGGACCGTGCGTGTAGGCCTGATACTTGGTTCTATTTACTTGATTTTGCTCCTTTGACCTTGCACTTTTAATCCTTGCTTTTAATCACCCAAATTCTTCCATTTCTTGATTATTTGACCTTGACAATAAAAATCAACATTTTGTTGTAAAATAGCTCCAAAGTAGACCGAAAATCCCACACTTTTTATTTAATTTAAATGCTGAAAACACAATAAAATAAGACTTATCAAACTTATAGGTCACACACTCACAATTGAGCAGTAATAATTCTAGATGTTGTGAAAAACAATGGTGTGTGTGTGTGTGAGTGTGTGTGTGTGTGTGTGTGTGTGTGAATCTGAAAGTTGGCCCACTAAGAACATTTTTGAAAAACTGTTTGATTTAGAGAAGCAACTGGCCTTGTCTTTCTATGCTGTAATTGTCCTGTTTTAAGCTGGTTTGTTTGCCTTTGTAAAGCGTCATTATTGGAGGACAAGCAAAGGTTTAAGTTTGGGGGTGTGATAACTGTTATTTATAAGAGTTATTTATGCTTTCTAGACTTAAATAAATGTGAGTCTAAAGTAATTTTTTAAAGAGAGAGAGATATTGTTGTTGTCTTGTTTGTACAATAATCTATGTCTTTGTTTTTTTGATGTTGTGTTGTTTGGTCTTTGTCTAGCATCATTACCGGAGGACAAGCAATGGTTTAAGTTTGGGGGTGTGATACCTCATATTTATGAGTTATTTATGCTTTTATTACTTAAATTAATGCAAGTCCTTAAGTAATATTGTTGTTTAATTAAGTAAATATATGTTTTCTTGATGTTAAAGAACATCAAGAAGGAAAAAGACAACTTCCCCCTGATTTTATTTAAAAAAAGAGAAAAAAGAAAAAGGCAAAATAGAGGCCAGGGGGGACTAGACGAATACCCTTGACATAAAAGCAACTAATGCAGATCCATAATAGGGAGCCCTACATTAAAGACCCCCTAAGACAAGTCATCCTAACGAAAGGTAAACGGGAATATAAATAAATAGGATCCAGAACCAAATCAAAAGGAGACGGATGCAGAATTTGCCTTTGAACGAGTATTGTATCTGACGACCAATTTCTTTTTTTGTCTCAATTTCTTCTTATGGGTCTTGGACACAACCGGTTCAAAATAATCATGTTGAGCCACCATTCCCTGGGTATCGGTAGCCACTGGATCAGCAAAATCATCTGATATCGCACCCCAAAGCTTTCCTAAAATTCTCATGTCAAAAGCTACTACTGGATTGGAAATAGCAACAGACTCTGAGGCGGTAAGCGAATTTTGGGTCTTGGACACAGCCGCAAATGATTGAGAATCAGCTACAACCTCCTCATCTGAGACATCCCCCCAAACCTTCCCTAATATTCTCATGTCAAGTGCAACCACTGGGTTAGAAGAAGCATCTGAGACATTTAGGGATTCAAGCCTTGTCGTGGGAGATTGTGTGGAGGATACATCCATATTCTGCAAATTTTGAGTTGAAGTTTTGGTTGATGAAGAAGGAACCACCATAGGAGAACTTCTACCAACGGTGGACTTCTCAGAAGGGATATCACATATAGGAGCCGAGAAAGATGAAGAATCGTTTTGCAAAGCGTCAGTGGAAATATTTTTTGCTACACCAAGAAGAGGGTTTGGGCTTGCTTCCGCCTCCGCAAGTGATAAAGTAATGTTGTTAATACCCTTGAAGCGATTAGGAACATTATCTTCCTCTATAGATATAACCACAGTAGTACCTTGCAGTGCTTTGGATTGGAGAATTTTTGATGGGCCATTGTCTCAACTATTCACATGCTCAACATCGTTCTCTATGACGATTGGCTTTCCGTTATTCATCTTAGGAACATACTGAGTAGAAGGTTTAAGAGGGACATGATTCACCTTTCGAGGCTCCTCCTTGTTTCCTTTAGTCTTCGCTACAAACAATTCGGCCTTGGTGGCATGTCGTTGCAATGCTTACAATTTTGGAATGAGTGTCCAATACATTGGCAAAGTTTGCAAAACAAAGGCATACACTCATATTCCACTCCGATAAGAAAAGCATATCCCTCTAGTTCAACTAACAATTGATTATGCAACTTAGCAGTTAAATCAACATCAATAAGGACTCTAGCGAAGTGACCAAAAGTCTTATTCATAGTGGCTTCATATAAAGCAATGGGGATCCCTAGGCTACCACTTATCTCAAAGAGAATTTTTGGTCTCCAATATTCACGGGAAAGCCCATGAAGTCTTACCCAACATTGAGCATTGGTTTGTTTTGCGGAGAAAGTGTCAAAATCAAGCTTCCAAGCGAACAAACGGAAAACGCCTGGATTCAAATTACAAGAACCAAGCGACCAAACTCGTCTGAAATCATCAGTAGAGACAAAAGAAAATTCAAAGAACCCCTTACCAAGAGAAACCAGAGACCAGTCAGAAGAAGTATTCCACAAATTAGATATTTTTTCCTTCAATTCCTTAAGTTGATAGGGCTTATCCCCTTTGGACAAAATAATTCTCCCATGTAAAATATTCATGCATTCAGCAATACTAGTCTGATATTTAACTTCCGAAATTTTAATAGCAAGAACATCCCCTTTTAGGCAAGGTTTCGGTAGATGTCTAATGTGATTATCAAATAAGGTCGGCCCAGATGAATTTTGTAAAACATCTGCAAAAGATTTCTTAGACTTAAAAATAGAGGATTGAGGCTTACCGACCAACTCCTGAGAAGATGCTTTCTCGTTAATGCCCTGTGGTGCATCACCGTGAATTGTTTAATGTAAATTGACCTTTGTCCTTTGTGTGTCTCCCAACGGTGGTATTGAACGCTGCACTCAAAATTCCCTGTTGCTGGGAAATCATCTTTTCCATGGCTGGTGAAAAAGGTTGCACGAGACCGGACCCACAAGCTGGTGAAAAACGCTGCACGAGACCAGTAGTCGCAGCTGCTATAGTATTCGGAACAGAAGCATTCAAAGAAGCAGCCGGCAGGACCTGAAGCAGGTCAAGTGGCAGTGCTGCAGCCGGCATGACGAGACCGGCCATGTGACGGCGTCAGTCTGGAACCCTAGCACAGCTCCTGAAAAGCATCAAAACCCAATCCCCTTTTTCTGTGATTCAATAAAAAGATGATTTTTTGTTCTTGTTGAAACTCTTAACCAATCAATATATGTTGTTTAATGTAAAAGAGGGTTAGGAACTGATTAAGTGATTATTTGGCACTTTGGTGCCCCATCTTGTGTTTTAATGTGTTTGTTTAGTGCTGCAGCGTTCAGATGCCATAGCGTTGCGTTCTGCAACTAATGAGAGAGGAAACGAAAAAGCAGCTTCTGCTGCGTGTCAAATCACTGCAGAGTAGTGCAGAACTGTGCAGAACTTTTCCTGCAGCAGCCACCCACCTTTTACTTTATGGGACACTTGTCTATTTTGTAATGGAGGATAGAAAAAGTTGGTGGGATGGCTTGTCACCCTTTTTAGAAGATATTTTCTTTATAAAGAAGTCTCAACCTTCTTCTTCTTCATCATGGAGTTGCTGGTCTAAAGAGAAGAGAGTTTTACACTCCATTTTCGTTCAAGCTCCATTTTCATAATAAAAAGTAGAAAATCTGCAGTGCTGCGAACGATGCTGTAGCACTAGGCGATTCTGTGAGGGATGTTGTAGCATCACAGGGGCTGTCATCATTTAAAGTATTTTCCTTCTCTTTGTGATTTCCGTTTTATGGCTTTAGGTATCTACTTTATGCCTTATTTCTTATGTTTGTTGCTCATCATGAGCTGAATCTCTTGTAGTTGGATGCTTGTTGTTATGTAATGATATTTTAGTAGTTTTAATGTAATGTTTGATGTTAGTATTTTAACCCTTGCAGGAAACTTCTTCCAATACTTATTTTAGAATTGATCAGCTAAATATAAGTACATTTATAGGTTCAGACATGGCCTATAAATCGAACTCAAGGATTAATCTGGGTGAGTGGTTGTTTTAAGGACACTTAGAACAACCCATGCTTAAACCTAGACATAGGAAAGCATAGTTCATAGGGTGAATACTGTGGGAGCTTAATATACACGGGCGAACTTATTTAGAACTTAGACATAAGAGTCTTGTAACGAAACCCTGACGATAGTGACTGAAAGGCACGCATCAAACGCTACAGCACCCAATGCTATAGCGTCAAATAGACCATTAAACTATTTTTATGAATTTACATTGTGAAAGACATTCCAACTACTCTCATTCAGAATTTCAACTTATCATCTATCTTTACTTGTTTATTTACATTTATGTTATTCACAATACTTGTTGACAACTTGTTCTTGTTATTTGTGGTACTCATTAGCTAATTACTAATTTAAATATAGAAGTAAACTCAACAATCCTCGTGGGGAAGATCTTTACTTACTCTTTATTACTTGTTGCGATTGTGTATACTTGCACATACTCTTTTCGGCACAACAGTAGACCCCGCTGCACGGATTCCTAATTGGTCAAAGACCAAAAGCGTCTTCTCCGGAGGTCCTTCTCGTTTGGGTACCCATCGTACTTCTTTTCGCCTTTTCTCTTATCACCTCCTGAGAAGGATACCATGTTTATACCCATCACAGGAAAAGGATCGGTATCAACGGTCATCTCGGCCACGCCTTTCTCGGCAAGCTTAAACCTTCCCTCTTTGATAGCTCTCTGAATAGTTTGGAGAAATACAACGCAATTGGAGGTGGCATGATAGTAAGAGTTATGACATTTGCAGTATTTCTTTCTTTTCAATGCATCTAGGGAAGGAACCTTGTGGCTGTTAAGCAGTCGAATGCTTGTCTTTGAGCACGTAGTCAAATATTAGGTCTGCCTTAGAGGCGTCAAAGGAGTGTTTGGTCTTTCTTTATGACTCGTTCTTCTCTTTGCCCTTAGCAAGCTTCAGAGATAGACTTTAGTATGTCTTTCCCTTAACTATCTCGACTGCCATAATGTTTGTCGTGGGTTCAACCAACTCATCATAGTACGAGTCTTCCTCGGCGTTGACTCTGCCTCTAATAGCCCTTTTCTTTTCTTTTTCCTTATACAAACTGTTTTATCTGAATTGCCCTGGATGCTAGGCTACTGCAATCATGGTAGGCTTGCCCTACAATACTCTACTTCAATTGCGTGTGAATTCCAGCGATAGCCATGAAAGTAAGCCGTGATTTGGGGAATCGAATAGAACACTTCCCTTTTGAAGATTAGCCACATTAGCAACATTCGCCATAAACTGCCACCCCCCCTCCCCCCGGTGTTGGCGTTGACACAATTACAAGGCTAAGGAAAAGCAGGATTAGGAATTACCTGATTAGAAAGTCCCTGCTGAGACTCAACCACATGAGCATGTCCAGAATTAGACAAAATCCCTTCATCACTTTTATTATAGAGTCTGATAAGTCTCAAATTATGTGTCTTTTTAGTATTGTTTTTAGTGAATTGTGTAGCAATCTAGTTCTAGTCTTGGGCTATTTTACTACCGATTTGTTTGTTTTGTTTTTAGATCAAACTTTGAGAAAAAGTGAAGAAATTTGAGTGTCAAAAGCATAAAGAGAAGTCTCAAGCAAAAAGGAAGCAAAAAGATGAAAATCAACATAAGCAGATGGTAGCACGACCAGTGTGCGAACTTTTGCCCGTTGGAAGATCAAGTGACAATTAGCAGCTGGCACGACCAATGCGTCTGCATCAGATTCCAAAGCTGTTACACTTTGTTATTTCATTGCTTGTAATGAGACTTAACTCACTTGTCTCTTCTCTTAGCCTATATAAAGCACGAACTTCTGAGTTCTTAGGACCATATTATGCTATAGAAACACTACTCAAAGTTTACCTCTAAGATTTTATGCAATTTACTTTCTTCATTTTAAGTTCTTGTTCTTTATAATTCTTGCACTTTACATTCTTGCAACTTTACTTTCTGTTCTTTATTTTTCAACACCTTTATTACCTGCACTTTACTTTTTGTCATTTACATTCCAAGTCATTTACACTCTGTCATTACATTTCCGTAATTTACATTTCAGTTATTTATCTTTCTTGTCATTTATCTTTTATGTCTTCTTCTTCTTTTTCAAAGTTTTTTTCTACTATGATCATGAGTGAGTAGACTCCTTTTAGTCTTGGGATTGTGGGACTATGATCAAAAGTTATGGACAAAACAAGTTGGAAGGCTTTAGAGAAAATCAACCAATTCCCGAAACTAACACGAGCCAGTGTTGAATCAGCACGGCCCGTGTTGGCTTAACAGTGGCTAAAAATGCAGTTTATACGAAAATTGTGCTCTTTTCCCTCTTTGTCCGGATTCCTAAGCTCATCCAGTTATTCAAACTTAATACACAACACTTTATACAAGCAATGTTCAAGGGCATCATGTCAAACATACTCAATTTACACTCAGTTCATGTTAATTTCTAGACAATTTGAAGGAGTAAAGCTTATCTTCAACATTTCAGCACAAAGGATATTGCAAGCAAACATATCATCAAGTCTACAACAAAACACCACATGCATTATGTTCATTTCTTTACGCACTCATTACTTTAGTGAAAATCACGCAAACACACACTTAGGAACAAAGAACTCACTTGTTTTTAGCTGAAATAAAATGCTAGCAAAAACTTGACTTCCTAAGCACACCAAAAGCTCCCAATTTCTCAAACACAACCTCAGCTCCCCATTAGTTTTCAGCTGCTTGCCTAATGGACAAAATGGATTGGGTTAATGAACTTGGGCTGATTGTAATAAGTGTTTGTACTTGGTTCACTCTAGGCTCATTTGTTACTCACACCCCCAATATTCAATCATACATAACCAGATTTAATTAACATTTAGTCAAACAATGTGTTCAATCATCATACTACATTCATTAAATTACTCAGACAACATGCCAAATAAATCAGGAAACCGACTCTATTATCAAAGCTCTTAAATAACGATCAATATTATCCAAGGTAAATAAAAATTTAGCTTTGGTATTACAATTAATCACCCAAGATCGCCTAATCATTTCTCGCTAAGCACACAAAATCACATAACAAGCAAATTAATTTAAAACAATTACTTTGGGGTGTTACACCCTTACTCAATCTTTTCCTCCATTTGTTATCTTTTTCTTCATCTCCCTAGATAGTAAGGTTGATTTTATACCTCTTTTAAAGAAAGTGAGTCTCTGTCATACAACATGTTGCCAACCAAGTTGTCATATGATGATGGCAGTGAACACAAAAAAATTATTGCCAAATGGTCCTGATAATTCTTTATATCCAAGCTTTTTAAGACGGCCAAGATTTTTTTGCAAATAAATAACTGTTCCTTAATGGAACCACCTTCTAGTTTACACCGATGTAGCCTTTTTAACAAATAGAGTTTATTTGTTAGAAGAGCTTTCATTTTGACCTTCTAAATGCCAAAATCGTTTCCCCCTGTAAATTTTTCAATCTTTGAATTTTGAAGATGCTGCCATGGATCTTGATTCTTCCAGAGTCTTGATTCTTAAACCACTAATACCTAAATACTACTTACCTTATAGGTAAATGTGGAATAAAAAACAAATGGTGAAATCTAATAGTTAAATGTGGAATCTAATAGTTGGTAGAATAAAAAACACTGTTAGATCCAATAGATAAATGTGGAATCAAAAACAAAAATAAAGGCCCAAAGAAATTGCACAATTCAAGATCAAGCAAAAAACAAATTAGAGATTCACCGATAGAAGTCTTTGTAAAAATAGTGAATTTACAAAACATACAGATTTATGTGCATCCTCCAATGGTAGAACTCCAGTGGAAAACGAAGTTGCTGCTTACTCCAAGGCACTGATGTAGTGCAGGAACGATTTTTTGGATGTACATGTCAAACTTATTTTCATTGATCATATGTTCCTGATAACAAAATAACAAACAAGATCAATAGACAAAATGCGGAAAATAGAAACTACTATTTACCTCCAGCCATTATTATGGTGTTGTGAGTATCCAGCTCTTGGTTCTTCTAAGCTCTTACTTTCTCTTATTTAGATGATGTATTTTCTTAATGGAGGATGACTGCAAGCTTAGGGACCAAAGTCTATTTATAGGCTTGATTCTTCCATCAAGAAGTTGAAAGCTATTACCACTAAATTAAAAGTCATTACCACTCATATAATGGCTATTCAAGACCATTAACCTAGAAACCATTCAACAACCAAAACTCCCAAAACCTATGGACCACTTAAGAGTCATTCAAGAGAGATGTTTAATAAACACTTAAGAGCCATTCACGAGTGAAGTTTCATAACAGTACATAGAATCGGTATAAAGAAAAGGTAAAGAAGAGAGAACAACTCAATATTTGATCACCCAATTCTACATCAAAGTGATGTGTACATCAAGGGTCTAAGCAAGTTGCTTAAGATTAATTTTATTGAATTGTTGATGCCACAATACTTCAACAATAGGCCTGAAACCCTATTGGTTACAACCTCACAGAATTTTTGCCAAATCCCAAAAAACACGAACCACTAAAGTCTTCAATCCTATTGTGTTTTTCCCTTCTCTAAATTTCGGATCTGATTGCGGTAGTTGTAATTGATCCCTCAACACACACTTATATCTTTTATATAGAAGACTAAGATCAATTATGACTAAACTGAATCCTAACTACTCAAATAGACATTACAACTTAAATAGGGGTACAATGGAGTTAACAAGGGAAATAATAATAACTTAGAAACTCTACAATTTTGGAGTACCCTGAGTGTTCCATACATAAATAACAGTATTGATACTTCATTTCAGAGTGGGGTGAAATACTTCCATTGCATATTTCTTGGAATCAACAGAGAATGGTAACTGCTCTAAACCCAAAACATATGAGAATATGTAAGATCTTATGAAGAATGGAAGAAATCAAGCTAGAGAGTATATTAGGAAAAGTAACAGATATTATACCAATAGATAAGTTCATCTTCACCGCATGGAGCTTTCGGCATCTTAATCAAAGGAAATGATTCTTCTGGCATGAGAGCTTATTGCTAGTGATGTCTTCAAAGTAATATACATTTAAATAAAAGAAGGAAATGAGAGATTCTATCTCTCTCTCTCTCCCTCGGTCTTCTTTCTGATCACTGTTAGTTATTAGGGTTTTCAGATTCTTCTATCTTTCTCTCTTTCATCTTTCAATTCCCTCTGATGAAGAAGAATTCGCCGATGGAAGACGCACTTGAAGATGAGCACGCCCCCTCAAACAAGTGCTACAAACCTTTGCAAGAGGAATGGAGTGCTTCAAGTGATAATTTAGGTGGTCCTTCTTCCCAATTTGATATACTTGATGAGCCTGGTCCTTTGGGCTTGCGTCTCAGGAAGAGCGCCTCTCTATTGGATTTGATTGAGAGGAAAATTTTCGGAGGAAGTATGTTTGTTGCAGATGAAGCACAAAATAAAAATTTAGTCTCTGGAGTGAAAAAGGAAAATGACGGTGCTTCTGAAAAGCTTAAAGATTCAAACTTCCTAGCTTCACTTCTAAGGATTGGTTCCTGGGAGTATAAACCTAAATATCAGGCGACTTAATGGCAAAGTTTTACTTTGCTAAACAAAAGCTTGTATGGGAAGTTCTTGAAGGTGGTTTGAAGAGTAAAATAAAAATTGAGTGGTCAGATATCACGGGACTCAAGGCAGTTTGTCCTATGTGTGGTCCCAGCACATTGACTGTTGTGGTTGCTAGACAGCCTTCTTTCTTCCTTTGCCTATAAAGCTTACACTATGGCAGAGGACATCAGACTCGTTTAGTGATTTGTTTTGCCAACTTCCTAGAATTGAATCTCTTTCGAAGTTCCTGTTTAACATATCAAAAGATGATGATGGCAGTAATTCCAGATAGTTGTTCTCAGAGATCTTGTCCCAAAAGCACTGCAAAATTTAATGAAGAATCCTGGTAGAACCCGTGTAAAAATTACCAAGTAGGTGATGTAGCTCTCTTTGTTATCGTAGACGGTTGCTGTTCATGAAAGTAAATTATTCTGTTGCCTGAGTAGTATATACCTGCATTTATGGATGGTAAAAAAAAACATCATTCCACAATAGTTATTTATGTAAAACCACTTAAGATTTAAAAACATCATTCATGCGTATTAAGAATGGGTGATTTCAAACCAACACTTCCTCAAATAAAACAAAAGAACAAATTTAAAAAAAGGAGGAGAAAAAATAATATTAAGCCAATGAAAGGTATAAAATAAACGTCATTTTAAATGTATTGTCTTACCTTAATTTAATCAAGGAAATCACAGTTGTCGAAGATTTATATCAGAATTATCGGTAGATCAAAGCACAGAAGAGAAGACGTTGAAATATATGACAACACTGATAAATTCCTTTTGATCAAACCAGTAATGATTGTCTACAAACTGAGTATTGCTGCCCCCCTTTTGTGGATCTAGCAAGAACAAAACAAAATAGATTAAATAGGGGAAACGAAAAAAAATAATGAAACAAATGACAAAAGATGCAGCGGTTGATATACCAATTCCTACCACGTCCTCATAATCAATTCAATCATTCAGGTATTTATGTGTTTACAAATCTTATACTCAAACGAGTGATGAATAAATAGTGAAAGGGAATTACCGCTACACTTTGCAAATCGATATAACGTGAAAAGAGAAAGGTACATAAAACCTTACAGTTTTGGAGAAACGGTGGACGCCCTTGATAGTGTTGTCAAAGTGATGAACAAAAACACGTATTTATAGAGGTAATCACAATAGGAGGGCTCGTGTTTTAGGTTAACGTTTTACAATATCTAAGTTATATTATTTTAATTTAAGATAAATATACTTTTTTATAAAGAAAAACACCAAAAATTATTTACTTATTTATTTCCTTCCTTTAAAGTGAATTCTAGTCTAAAAACATAAATAGGAAATTGTACTCAAGTATGAAAAAAATCAAAAATTGAAACTATAATCATATACCCACATACGTGTTAAAAATAATAAATTATTTAAATTTGTATATTAAATTTCAATCAATCGAAAATTTCGTTCTTTTTTTATCTTATATGCATCTCTTCTCTTTGTATTGTTTTTTTTCCAACTCTTGTCTACACACCTGATTTCATAATCAGATACAATCTCTATCTATAGTTGAATTGAAAAATGTAGAACACGCTAAGCATTTAGAAAACTACATTGCTGGAATTTGTTGAAGCATATCAATGGCAACTATATCTTAACTACATTTTGTTCGGTACTCGGACCCGGATATGGTCATACCAGGAGTACAAGTTGATGTGCTTCGGAGAGATTTGGGAGATGGACTTCGGATGGATGGAGATTGGCCTCAGAGGGTCCGAGGTAGCTTGACCACGCACGCTGGGGGTGGTACCTGCAAACACTCTGATGCTTAAGTCAACAAGGGAGGAGAAGAGGTGTGCAGGGAATGAGAACATACCTAGGAATGGAGGGGTTGTCATACCCTAATATTGTCCGGCTTGGAACAAAACCTTAATTTTCCACAAAAAGCAATAAATTATGAAGTGAAGCATCATTCTGAAGGATGTGAAGAACTATGAGCATGCATTTTTGGGTTCTAAAAGTCATTTCAGCACTTTTAAAATCATTTTTAGGATTGGAATGCCTTTTGGAGCAAAATTAGGGTTTTTTGGGCAAAAGGGGTATTTTGGTCATTTCCAAAATTAAGCAATTTCTCACCAAAAATCATTGTTCAATATCAGAGGAATTTATTTGGATCTAGATGATTTGGGTTATGAATTTTTGTGCGCATGCATGCATGATTTTTGGCATAAAATTCAAATTTTAAGCAAAAGGGCAAAATAGGAATTTCCATCAAGGTGAGGTCTCAAATCAATTTTGGGAAGGGTGATATCATGGAATTTTGGGCCCAATCATTGATTCCTAGGATATGTCCCAAAGTGGCATGATTTTTATGGAATTATCTAGAAAAGAATAATCAAAAATGGTGAAAATAAGGAAGTGTCCCCAATAAGACAAAATATACTATTTTTCTTGACAAGCTTGCAAAACTTGGGCACCAAGGCCTTATTTGCTCCGAATTTTCCAGCTCATTTTCACCTCATTTTGTGTTTCCTCATGCCCTTGATCCATGTGAGTTGTATTCCTAGCCATTGATTAAAATTCTAGATCAAATCCTAGGCTACAACTTTGTGTAGAATGACCTAGGTGCCCTCAACAATTTTTGTGCAACAAAAACTCATAATTTTTGTGTATGACCAGCTATTCCTCACTCATTTGTGTTTTCTCCTTGTCCCTAATCCATGTGCATTGCAATCTTGGCCTTTGATTCAAATTCTAGCTCAAATCTCAATGGTTTGCAAAAGCACAATGTCCTATATACCCTTAATTTTGCACCTCATATAAAACCCAAAATAAGAGACCATGAGGGGGACACTCATTTTTTTACCCTAGCACCCAAATCTCTCCTCTCTTTCTCTCATTCCTTCGAAGCAACCAGCCACCATACCCATATTCTTTTCTTCAAAATTCTTCCAAAAAATCAACCATCAAACCTTGTTTATTCTTCATCCTTTCAATAAATCTACTTCTAAACTTGCATAATCATCAAAGTTTCATCAAAAACCATCAAGAATCAAGCATTTGCGAAGGGTTCAAGAGGTTCTTGTGGTGTTCTTCAAGTGTTCTTGCTTCTATTCTCTTTCCTTCTTCATTTTCTAGCTAGATCTAGAGGTAAGCTCACTAACCCTTGCATTTTCTTTAATTTTCATCATGTAATCTCTCTTCTATTCCTCTTTCCTTCTTGAAAGAAGCTTTGAGGACTCATTTCAAACATTATTGGACAAGGACATTGGGAGCCTTGGGTGTTTGAGATGAGTCCTTGGCCTTGAAGGAAAGATTCTTGTGTTTTCTCATCATTCATTGCATTTCTACCTCATTTGCATGATTTTGGTGAAATAAAACCTTGTTTTCCTACCTATTTTGCTTCGGCCATAGCATGGATTTTAGGGTTCTTGTGTTCATTTTGTTCATTTCATGATTTTAAGTTGAATTTTGGCTTGATTTTGGTGTTGGGTGCCTCGGGTTGTTGCTTCAAAACCTAGGGTTTTTGTTGCCTTTTTACTTCTTTGATTTTGTGAAGAATAAAATACATGATATGCTTGATGCTTACTTTAGAACATGGCATGATGATCTAGGGTTTAGTCTTGTGAATTGTTTCATGTATTAATTGTGAATTTTAGCATGAAATTTGATGGTGATTTGTGCTTAGCATTGCTTCGGCCTTAGGCCACTTTTGTGCATATTTTGTGCTTGAAAACGTGTTGTTTTGATCTTGTGTGAATAAATGCAATTGTGCAATTGTGTTTTTACCCTTTTACCTTTTTACTTTACCATCTCATTAAATAATTACCATTTACCTCATGCATTTTTACTCTACCATTTCAATAACTTCTCACTCAAACTTTTTACCACTTGTAAATTTGCATAAAAAAATCCCAAAACATTTCAATCATTTGCATTTTAAACTTTTACTACTTCTCATTTAAAACCCTAAAACATTTTTACCACGTCTTACTCAAAACATTTTCAAACTTTGCATTTCACTTATTTGCATCATCTATGCGACACCTTGCATGCTTGCACACACATTCACTCATACTTGTATACCATGCATAATAAATGCTCATGCATTCTTGTATGCTCATGCATTCTCTTGTATACTTATTCATGCATTCTCTTGTATGCTCATGCATTCACATGCTTGCTTAATCATGTATCATCGCTCACATGTTCATTCATTAAACCTAGAATACTCTATGCCTATGATCAATTGTGTTCACTTGTTCTTGATGCCATCTGAATGACTTGATTTAATTGTGTGCCCTTCCTTCCACTAGTATGTATTCTTAATGAAGACGTAAGCCTACTTTTCCGGTTGTAGCATAGAGTCATTAAGGTATATGCACCCCTTTGAGATTGTTGCCCGTCCCGTAGCAATTCTCACACACACACACAATTGTCTTGAGAACTTTGTCTTGCATCCTTAATAATTGGATCTCTTGATTATATTGGCATGTTTAATCTTGGTTAATAATCAACATGTTTATGATTGCTTGATTGGTGAGTATGTTTGGATCTTGTTCATTCATTGTTGAATTTGGTTATGGACTTGGAATTGATTGAATAATGTTCTACTTGTTTTCCAAAACCCATTTTCTAAACTCATTTTCAAACGCTCCTTGCTTTGCGAAAACATTTTCTTCCTCCATTAAATAAAACAAATTGTCATTGATGATCACTCGCGCTGTTGCCGTTTAGATCGTTAATGATGATTTTATTTTCAAAAAAGAGTTAGTAGTGAGGCCATTCTAACCGTTGTTGTTCGGTCTTCACAAACGCTCACCCAATTGCGAAAAACTCTTAAGCCGTTTTCAGACGCAAAAGCCGAGAACTACGTAGCTTTGATCCCTCAACCCAGTGAGGGTACGTAGGAGCGGGTCCGTCCCGTCAAGCACCCTTTTAAAAAATCTTTGTTTTGTTTCCACTTTTCAAAGATAACAAAAATATTCCTGTCTTCCGTTTCAATAAAACGATTTTTCAAATAAAAAAAAAAGAAAAGAAAAGAAAAGAAAAGAAAAGAAGTAGAACAAATCGCTTTCAACTCAAACCTTTGTCAAACCACACATCGAGTTAATGGTTCCCTTTCAGTAGAAAGGACGTATGGGATGCTAATACCTTCCCCATGCGTAACCGACCCCCGAACCTACATCTCTGATTTCGAAAGACCACTCGCTTTTCCAAAAAAAAAAGGGTTTTTCCGATGTTTTCCCAAATAAATATTGGTGGCGGCTCTACTATTTTTCACGTTGCAAAACGAGAAGTCCCAAACCGGATTTTTCGGGCGCAACAGCTGGCGACTCTGCTGGGGAATTTTTATAAAAGGCGAGGGTCAAGCCTAGTTAACTCGATGTGTGGTTTAAATCGTTTGAATTGAAAGCTTTGTTCTACTTCTTTCTTTTCTCCCTTTTCTTTTCCTTTTCCCTTCTTTCTTTGTCTGTGATGCTTGATTGTTTCTCTAGCATTATCATGATGTTATGTTGTATTCATATGCATTTGTATTCCTTCTATGTGTGCTCCTTGCGCATTTTCTCTTTGTTCACATACCATGTTCATGCATTCCTCAATTCCCACGTCCCCTCTTCTTTGCTCCCTTTCTAAAGGTAAATTCATGCATTTCTCCCCCACCTTATCATGATCCCTTCCTCTTGGCTCCCTTTCTTAAGGTAAACAATGTTTGCGATTGCTTATTGACTTCCTGTGTTAATTCTTGAATTGGAATGCTATATGATATGCAACATGCTATTGTATGCTTTTGTCTGGACTGTTCTGGGTTTTCATTTGCAGGTGGGGGTTTATGATGGGTAGTTTTAGGCGGTATGTCCTTGCTACACACACTCACACCTTATGCTTATTGTGCTTTGAGAGGGGCCTAAAACCCAAGGTCTGACAAAACTTAGGGGAGTGGAAATGAGTAGTGACTGGCAATTGGACCGTTGTCCTTCTGACTCTCACGAAAGTTTCAGCCGGAGTATGCTCTTTCACGATGCCTCACACCAGATGGTGTACCATCGTTGTGGGTGCTATTGTGAGAGAGAATTAGCTCTGGTAGCCTGGTGAGGAAGTGATTAAAGCCAACATGGGAGGAACATCTGAGTTGCCCTAGAACCTAGGTTCCCGCCTCGTAGGACACAAGGACATACAAATTGTGTGTTGCATTGTAATCTAGGCATGTTTTCCAAAAGGAGTAGAAAGAGATTTTTCCAAAAAAAGAAAGCAGAGAAAGAACTGCCGTTGTAGTCTTTCTTTTGTCGGTCCGTACGAGATAACATATGGCCCACCCTTTTCAAAAAAGGGAACGAGCTGCCGCTGTAGCCTTTCTCTTATAAAGTAACATATGGTCCACATTTTTTCAAAAAAAAAGGGAGAACGAGTTACCGTTGTAACCTTTCTCTTATGAAGTAGCATGTGACCCGCATTCTTCAAAAAAAGGGGAGAACGAGTTGCCGTTGTAGCCTTTCTCTCACTGGTCCATATGAAACAACGTACGGCCCGTATTTTCAAAAAAAAAGCTTAAATCAATGCCAATAACGATTTTGCCCTAATCTGCATATGCATAAAACATCATCAGCATTTGCATGCATCCTCGCATTACATAAAACCCATGCATGCATCATTGCATCTTACTCAAGTTTGTTTGCCGAGAATCACAAAGTGACAAAGAATCTTGCCAGAGGAACTTAATGGAATCAAGAAGTGAGACAGTGCATGCTCCAAGGTACCCGGGTGTAAGAAAGGTAGACGTCACCAGCTTGAAAGGATATGTTGACCTAATGGGACCTATTGAAAGGGGATCGTTTGACAGCTCTTATGGGAACCTTCGGAAGTTGTTGTTGCTAGAGGTACAGACTGAGGCTATCGTGGCTCTAAGCAGATTCTATGACTCCGAAATCAGATGCTTCCTTTTCAAAAATTTCCAAATGGCTCCCACTTTGGAAGAATATCATCAGATCTTGGGTTTCCCTCAGACCAAAGCTGCTCCCTGCCAGTATCAAGAGCAGTATTACACGGATGAGAAGTTTGCTACATTATTGCAAGTAAAGGTAGAGGACCTGAAGCTCCAGAGGTAGAGGAAGAACCTTGTGGTAGGTTTCCCGCAGAGTTATCTCGAGGGTATGATGGATACTCATGCCAGAAACAAAAATTGGGTTGTCTTCAAGCAAATCTTGGCCTTAACAATCTTCGGGATTGTTCTCTTTCCGCAGATTGAAAGACTTGTGGATGTGACTGTCATTGGCATTTTCTTAGCTTTCCAGAATGAGAAGAATCCTATTAATCCGATCCCTGCAATGCTTGCTGACACTTATTCCGCTCTTACTCACCACTGTGAACTCAAAAGGAAGAAAATCTCTTGCTCTTCCCATCTGTTATATGCCTGGCTTCTTATCCATGTTTTCACCAATCCAAAGAAAGTGGAAAAGTTGATTGACTATGCTGTATCTTGTGAGGTGAAAACCATGAGTATTCAAGAGTGGATCCAGTTTCTAGGGAGTCTAGACGAGCACTCGGTTCGTTGGTATCTTTCATCTTGCTGGGAAGCTAGACCTGAGGTAGTCTTCCGCTGTGGTGGTTTTCAAAATGTTCCACTGATGGGCACTAAAGGGTGCATTAACTACAATCCCTCCCTGACGCTGAGACAATTAGGATATCCTATGAGGAACTCGCCTACTGAAGAGATGGCATTCCCGTTTTACATCTATGAGGGAGGTCCAAAGGATGACAGTTTGACTAGGAAGATTTTGCAAGCTTGGAGTATGGTGACTCGTTATGGAAAAGTAGAGATCTCTCAGAGAACTAGTGGTGTTACCTTTGCTCAATGGCTTGAGGAAAGGATTCAGAGCGTCCGATTGCCTTATCAGAAATTATTGCAAGTTGAGAGGGAGGTAATAGACTCTGGTACTCCCGTTGTGGAAGAGTTAGGTGAGGTCAAGTTGGCTCTAATGAAAGCAGAGGAAGAGAAAAAATCCTTGCAAGCTGAGATAGAGAAGTTGACTCTGAACAACCAAAGATTAAAAGAAGATAATGCTCTCAAATCTGCTGCCATTGAGGAGTTTGACAAGAAACTCAAAGTAGAAGAGAAGGAAAAGCTAGAAGCTCAAAAGTATCTGCAAGTAGCCAAAGAGGAAATCAAGAGGCAAAAGGCTAAACAAAAGAGAGCCATTGAAGAGACCAGTCAGTGGAGAGATCTCTATGAAAAGACAAAGATGGATGAGAGGACTGTGAAGAGCTTGCTTGCAAAGTCAAAAAGAGAGTCCCGCTTGCTACAGGCTGAGTGGGAAAGCAAACTGAGCAGTGTCGCACAAGAAAGAAATTCAGTTGAGAGCATTCTCAAAGAATACAAGCGGGCTCTAGGATTTGAGCGAGAGATTTCTGATGAACTGAAAAGAAACCTTCGACACATCAGTGATGCATACAGGCAGGTGAAGGATGAGAGTCAGCATTGGGAACACCGCTTTGTTGAACTGCTTGGCAGGATTGAAGAACAGGCAGTTATCATTGAGTTGAAAGATGAAATTCAACAGTGGAAGGCTAGATTCTCTAAGCTTGCAGAGTTGGCCAACCAAGCTCTTGCGGGTGTACCTAAAAAGCTAAGAAAGGCTGAGGTTGAGATGTTTCCCTTTAACACTCCACTGGCAGTTTACAAATTCGTGAAGTTTTGCAGGGCCTTGGTTGAAGAAGTCAGAGAGAAGACTGGAAGGGTTCCCACAGGCAACAAGAGAAAGAGAACTGAAGATTTCAAAGCTCTATGTAGTTGAGCTCTTGTTTGTAATTTTCATTGTACTCTCTCTTTCTGGATGACCGTATTTCCATTTGAGTATTCTACCTTTTGAAATGTAAGGCTTGAAGTACTTGCTTGAATTTGAATGTATGGAGTATGTTTTGTTTCACTTATTGATTCCAATCTTGTCGTGTTTCAAACAAAAATAATCAAAGTCCACTGTTAGGCCTATGGCAAGACATGGCACACTGTGGTTCACGGCATAAGACAAACTAAAACTAACACCCATTTGCATTGCATTCATTAATACCCCTGCTCATAAAATAAAAAAATGTTTCGTCAGAGCAAGTCAGGCAAGCTGGTTCTCCGTCACCGATACTTCACCCGACTGCAAGCAAAGTTGATGGCCAATCTGCAAGATTACCCAGAGATTGAGACCGAGAGTAATCCAGAGCACGAAGATCTGGGTGTGCAGATTATTAATCCTGAGCAGCTGGCTCAGGAGAACCAGGTTCTAAAGGATAAGGTTGGGCCCATGGAGACCCAAATGCATGAGATGATGGCCTTGCTACAAAGCCTAAAGAGTGGAACCGCTGCTGAAGGTACCGCTGTGGTGGGTCCCGATGGTGTCATTTCTTTTATACCTCCTCCAGTGTCAGTTAATGCTGCAGCCACAGTTCCTCCGGGGTCTGGAATCAGTCATCCTGTCTTTGCTTCAGGGATGAATAGGCAGAATCAGTCACAAAGATATCCTTGGGGGATGCCCGCCGAGTACATGCCGCAAATTGTTAGACCTATTCCTGCTGACGCTGTTGGGCCACATCAAGCTACTGCTGCCGTGTCTGGGGGAGCTGCTGGAAGACCGCAGGTCAAGACTCCTAGTCCTCATGCTGTGCTCAGCCCTACTCCGGGGCTTGTTGTACACCCTCACAATGTTCCTCAGCCTGGAGGATATTACTATAGCATGGGCAGTCAACCCCAAGGCCACATGTTTGAGGGATCCCAGCCAAATGACCCGATTCGTGCACTAGAAGAGAGGGTAAGAGCCGTGGAAGGTGCTGGCGTCAGGGCTAGAGAAGCTCGTGAGCTATGCTTAGTCCCAGATTTGGTATTACCACCGAAGTTCAAAGCTCCTGAGGTGGACAAGTACCGAGGCACCGGCTGTCCTGAGAGTCATGTTACAATGTTTGTCCGAAAGATGGGTCCTTATGCCAATGATGACAAACTGCTGATTTACTGCTTCCAAAACAGTTTGGCCGGAGCTCCTCTAGATTGGTACATGAAACTGCAAGCCTCAGAAATCCATTGCTGGAAGGATCTGTCCGAAGCATTCATGAAACAATATAAATATAACATGGACATGGCTCCGGACAGGTCACAATTGCAACACATGAGTAAGGGCGAAAAGGAGACTTTCAAGGAATATGCCCAGAAATGGAGAAGCTTGGCTGCCCAGGTTCAACCTCCTCTGACCGAAAAAGAAATGGTGTACATGTTCCTGGAAACCTTGCCAGCAATTTATTATGACCGACTAATTACGAGTGTCTCATCTAATTTTTCTGATATGATAGTCTTCGGGGAAAGACTTGAGCATGGTCTCCGAAGTGGGAAGATTTCAAATCATTTCAGCAATTCAGGAAGCTCCGGTAGCTCCCACAGCCAGAAGAAGCACTTCTCCCATTTCCCAAAAAGGAAAGAAGGGGAAACAAATGTAGTCTCAGGAGGAAACTCATCCTTTGATACCCCTCCACCACAAACTGTTCCATTCTCTGCCCCTGCATCACCTCAGCAAAGCAGTGACAATCACAAAGCTCAGGGTTATCAGTATAAGAAACGGACCAGTTTCGATCCTATACCAATGACATACACTGAGTTGTTTAATCACCTGACTTCAAAGAACTTGATCAACACTCGGTCAATGAAGGCCCTTCAACCGCCATTCCCAAGAAGCTACAACGCTAATGCTACCTGCAGTTTCCACGAAAACGGGGTCGGTCATACTGTGGAGGAGTGTAAGGCATTTAAGCATGTGGTGCAAGACCTGATAGATGCTGGTTGGATCTCGTTTAAGCAAAGCAGCCCGAACACAACAACCAATCCATTGCCAGGCCATCAGAGGCCAGCAACCAATGCTATAGAAAGTTCTGTTGGGAAATTGGTGAAGGATGTGCAGAAGACCAAGACTCCGTTGGGTGTTGTCTACTCGTAGTTATGCCATGCTGGAGTGGTCAAGAAGGGGTGTTGCCATGAAGAAGGATGTGCTGATTCCACATGCGTGGGGAATTGTGAAAGCTTTAAAATGATCCTGTAGGACCTGTTGGATCGGTGTGTGGTTCAGATAGGAACCCATGATGTTGAAGAAGAGGTGTTGGCTCTACACTCTGATAAGGGTAGAGGAATCAGAAGACCTATTGAAATCCCTTACAATTACAATCCCAGATTGGTGCGAGCAAATGCTCAACCAATAGTGATTGAAGTTCCGGCTCCTTTCCCCTATGAGTCGGACAGGGCAGTCCCATGGAAATACACTGCGCTATCTACAGTAGAATTCTCTCCAAATACTACTACTGTAACAAACATAGTGGGATCGAGCGGGATCACCAGAAGCGGGAGAGTGTTTGCTCCAGAGACCCTTCGTACAGAAACTTCCAAGGAAGGTGAACAGAGAGTTCGGAAGGAGAAGGGAAAGGAGCCAGAAGTTTCCCAGGAAAAGGTAACGGAAAGGGAAGCAAATGAATTCTTGAAGATAGTCCGGCAGAGTGACTACCAGGTTGTCGATCAGTTAAAGCATACCCCGTCGAAGATATCCATGCTATCATTGTTGCTCAGCTCGGAAGCACACAGAAATGCTCTTATGAAGGTGCTTAGCGAGGCACATGTTGCAGAGGGTATTTCAGTGAACCAATTTGATGGGAATGTGGGGAATATAGTGGTTGCAAACCACCTAACTTTTGCTGATGATGAGTTGCCCGCTGGAGGAAAAAAGCATAATCGGGCTCTCCACATCTCAGTTAAGTGTGGGGACTATGTGTTGGCGAGAGTGCTGATAGATAACGGATCTTCATTGAATGTAATGCCGAAATCCACTATGGATAAGCTGGACGTGGATTGTTCCCACATGAAGCCAAGCTCGACTCTGGTGCGAGCCTTTGATGGATCCAAAAAGGAAGTATTGGGAGAGATGGAGTTTCCCATCCAATTTGGCTCAGAAGTTTTCTATATCAACTTTCAGATCATGGACATCACATCCTCGTACAGCTGCTTGCTTGGCCGACCCTGGATCCACATGGCAGGGGCAATTCCGTCATCTCTGCACCAGCAAGTCAAGTTCGTGGTGGATGATAAGGTTGTTGTAGTGTTTGGCGAAGAAGAGACTCTGGTGAACAGGCCATCAGAATTCAAGTATGTGGAAGCGGCGGAAGAATCTCTTGAAACGGCCTTTCAGTCCTGGGAGATCGCAAATGCAGTGCTTGAGAGGACCAAGGAGGAAAAAGTGGTTGCTAAAATCATGTTAGCCCAAGGATATAAGGTTGGTTCTGGCCTAGGAAAATCTGGACAGGGAATCCTGGCGCCCATCCAGCTGAAGGAGAGCAAAGATCGTTGCGGACTGGGATACACTCCAAGTGAAGATGAACGGAAGAAGATAGCAGAGGAACGAAAGAGCAAATGGTTGGCCAAGTCCAAAGGCCAAGATCCATGGCCCCAGAGGATCCCAATTTGTGACATTAGCCAGAGCTTCGTGAGTGCTGGTCTGCTGGATCCCAACCAAGTTGCTGTCATCAAGGATGGCTCTGAAGATGAAGAGGGTAGTGCAAGTCTGGTTCGCCGCTGCTGTGACGGTGAAGAGTTGAAGAACTGGGAAGCTGCCGACTTTCCTGTGACCTTTGGTTCAATGTAATCATCTGTGGCTCTGCCCAAGGCCATAAGACCAGTTGCTAGGGGCACACATGTTTTTATTTTCTGAATCATCATCATCAATAAAAACGTTTGTTTTGAATTTCTCAATCAATAAAAATCATTTTCTCTTCATTGCATGAGTCTTTCTCTGCTTTATTATTGCTAGCTTGCTTGTTTCGCCTTTCATTCTGCTTTTTCGCTACGGTAAAATGCAGATCCACAGTAATGGTCTCTGAAAACAGTAGTGTCAACAGTCCGCATTCTGACTTTGATCATCCTATCAACCAAGCCGAGGGGGATGTTGAGGAAGATTGGGAAGCTCCTCCGGAACTCATGAGACTAATGAAGCAAGAGGAAAGGGTAATCCAGCCTCACGGGGAATCTACCGAAGTGATTAACTTGGGTACAGCTGAGAACAAGAAAGAGGTCAAAGTGGGAACGGCCATGAATGACGAAGATCGCATGAAGTTGGTACAGCTGTTGCATGACTACGTTGATGTGTTTGCGTGGTCCTACCAAGATATGCCTGGGTTGGACACTGATATTGTGGTACACAAGCTGCCGGTCAAACCTGAATGCCCGCCCGTAAAGCAGAAATTGAGGAGGATGAAGCCTGAGATGTCCCTCAAAATCAGAGACGAAGTAAAGAAGCAATTTGATGCAGGATTCCTAGCAGTGGCCAAATACCCACAGTGGGTTGCCAATATTGTCCCAGTTCCCAAGAAGGACGGGAAGGTTAGAATGTGTGTTGACTACCGAGATCTGAATCGTGCTAGTCCCAAAGACGACTTCCCACTGCCACATATTGATGTCTTGGTGGATAGCACTGCACAACACTCGTTATTCTCCTTCATGGATGGATATTCGGGATATAACCAGATCAAGATGGACCCCGAAGACATGGAAAAGACAACTTTCATCACTCTCTGGGGTACTTTCTGTTATAAAGTCATGCCATTCGGGTTGAAGAATGCTGGCGCAACCTACCAGAGGGCCATGGTCACCTTGTTCCACGATATGATGCATAAGGAGATTGAGGTCTATGTTGATGACATGATCGCAAAATCCAAAACTGACAAAGAGCACATTGTCAACTTGCAAAAACTCTTCGATCGGTTGAGGAAGTACAAGCTCAAGTTGAACCTTGCCAAGTGCACATTCGGGGTGAGATCAGGGAAGTTGCTAGGCTTCATTGTTAGTCAGAAGGGGATTGAGGTGGATCCAGACAAAGTGAAAGCCATCCTTGAAATGCCGGTGCCCAAAACAGAAAAAGAAGTCCGTGGCTTTCTGGGAAGGTTGAATTACATCTCCCGATTCATCTTCCAGCTGACGACCACCTGCGAGCCAATCTTCAAGCTGCTCTGCAAGAATCAAGAACTGAAGTGGAATGATCAGTGCCAAGCTGCCTTTGAGAAGATCAAAGTCTACCTCCAGAATCCGCCAGTTTTGATGCCACCTGTGTCGGGCAGGCCCCTCATCCTGTATCTCACGGTGCTAGATAATTCCATGGGCTGCGTGCTGGGGCAGCATGACGAATCTGGAAAGAAGGAACATGCCATCTATTATCTAAGTAAGAAGTTCACAGATTGCGAGACACGGTATCCTGCGCTTGAAAAGACATGTTGTGCTCTGGTATGGGCTGCTCACCGCCTGAGGCAATATATGTTGAGCCACACAACTTGGTTGGTATCTAAAGTAGACCCGATCAAGTACATATTTGAGAAGCCAGCTCTCACAGGACGGATTGCCCGTTGGCAGATGCAGTTGTCTGAATATGATATCCTGTATGTCACGCAGAAGGCAGTTAAGGGTAGTGCACTCGCAGAGTACCTGGCTTGTCAGCCCATTCCAGACTACCAGCCGATGCAGCATGATTTCCCTGATGAAGACATCATGGCATTGTTCGACGAGGGGAAGTCCCAAGAAAACGAAAGGTGGAGGATGATCTTTGACGGTGCATCCAATATTTGGGGGCATGGGGCAGGTGCCATGCTGATATCTCCTGATAACCGCTTCATTCCTGTCACTGCGAGGCTGAGCTTCTATGTCACAAACAATATAGCAGAGTATGAAGCATGCATCTTGGGCATTCAGGCAGCCTTAGAATGGAAAGTCAAAAGACTAGATGTGTATGGTGATTCCGCCCTGGTAATTCATCAAGTAAGAGGCGATTGGGAGACTCGAGATCCCAAACTGATCCCATATTATGAATATGTTCAAGAGTTGGTGGAGTCTTTCGACGAAATCACCTTCAAACACATCCCTCGAGGTGAAAATCAGCTGGCCGATGCCTTAACAACACTGTCATCAATGTTTAACATCAGCTGTGACAAGAGTTTAGCTCACATCAGAATCCAGCATCGGGATTTGCCTGCACATCATTACTGCACCGCAATAGACGAGGAGCCTGACGACAAGCCTTGGTATCATGACATCAAGCAATACATCATTAACAGAGAGTATCCACCAGGGGCATCAGAAAATGACAAAAGAACGCTCAGAAGACTGTCAAGAAATTTCTTCCTGAGCGGTGAGGTCCTCTATAAAAGAAATTATGACATGGTTCTCCTGAGGTGTGTTGCCAAGGAGGAGGCTGAAAAGATCATGAAGGAGGTACATGAAAGCTCCTTTGGAACCCATTCCGGCTGGCATACCATGGCTAGACAGATTTTAAGGGCGGGCTATTACTAGTTGCAGATGGAGGGTGACTGCTATAGTTTTGTCAGAAGATGCCACAAGTGTCAAATCTACGCTGATCACATTCACGTACCGCCTGCCAAACTTAATGTTCTGACTGCATCATGGCCGTTCTCGATGTGGGGAATGGATGTCATAGGTCTAATTGAGCCGAAAGCATAAAATGGGCATCGCTTCATCTTGGTTGCGATTGACTACTTCACAAAATGGGTTGAGGCTGCCTCACATTCAAGAATAACCAGCGCAGTGGTTGCAAAATTCATCAAGAGGGATCTGATTTGTCGCTATGGTCTTCCCAACAAGATCATCACTGATAACGGCAGTAACCTGAACAGCAGAATGATGAAGGACCTGTGCAAGGAATTCAGGATCCAACATCATAATTCTTCCCCCTACCGTCCTAAGATGAATGGGGCAGTTGAGGCGGCTAACAAGAACATCAAGCGGATAGTGCAGAAGATGGTGGTAACATACAAGGACTGGCATGAGATGCTTCCCTTTGCTCTGCATGGCTACCGTACTTCAGTGCGTACATCAACTGGGGCAACCCCTTTTTCCTTGGTATATGGGTCAGAAGCAGTCCTGCCCATTGAAGTTGAAATACCCTCCCTGCGGGTACTGATGGAAACAAAACTAGAAGAAGATGAGTGGGTACAGGCCCGGTTGGATCAGCTAAATCTGATTGAGGAGAAAAGGATTGCAGGCTTATGCCACGGTCAGTTATACCAGCAGAGGATGAGAACAGCTTTTGATAAGAAAGTCAGACCTCGTGAATTCATGAAAGGCGATCTGGTGCTGAAGAAGATCCTGCCTATTCAGACTGATCCCCGAGGAAAGTGGACACCCAGCTATGATGGTCCCTATGTTGTCAAGAAAGCCTTTTCTGGAGGGGCGCTGTTACTCACAGACATTGATGGCGAGGATCTCCGGAATCCGGTCAATTCTGATCAAGTGAAGAACTATTATGCCTGAAAGAAATAGACGAAAAAAGAGAAAGATAAGCCAAGTAAGAACCAGCTCGCTAGGTTGAAAACCCGAAAGGGCGGCCTAGGCAAAATCAGAGCGACCCGGTGGATTGAAAACCCGAAAGGGCGATCCAGGCAAAAATTAGGGTCAGAAAACTTGGGCGTGGAAAGTTAAACAAAGGCATACAACCTTCCCCGAGGCTTGAATGAGGGAATGATCAAGGTCAAGGACACAGATGTTAGCACTGCTCCACAGAGACGGACAGTCAGAAATTAGCTTTTCTCTTTTTTTCGTGTCTTTTTGTAGTTTAAACTTTCAAATGTATTGAACAGTCGTCGTAACATTCTGTGCGATTGGCTTCTACATCAATAAAGCTCAACTTTTTCCTACCGGTTTGTTATTTTCCGCTTCTCTGCTCAAAATAAACGTTTTATGATGATGGTAATACTGAGTTGCAAAACATGTGCATACATCATAGAGCATTACAAATCATTGCGAAATCCTTAAAAGTCACGGGAAATAAGCAATCTCCCAAAGAAAGTTAATCTTGCAAGGAAAGTTACACTCATAAGTCATTCCAGAAGGCAAACCATAAAGCAAACTTGCACTCAGCTCATGGGTCCCGTAAATCAGTTCCTCAGTCTCGTGCCAGGAGTGTCGGGGGTCGGTTGAACCAGCAAAAGAATAAGTCTTTTATTAAAAAAAAGAAGAGCACAAAAAAGCAAATGATCAGAAAAAAAAAAAGCTGATCAGGCAAAAAGAAGAAAAAACAAATGATCAGAAAACAGAAAGCTGATCAAAAGAAGAATTAAAAGATGAAAGAAAAAAAAAACAATCAAAGCTGAAAGAAAAGCATTCCCCAGCATTCATCATTCACCCAAAATCATCGCATCGCATGCATTCGCATAACAGGCCTTTGCATAACATGCATTCATTCCATGCACCATGCATTGCATCTGCTGACATGTGCAGGTACCGCCAACCTGAGAAACCTGAAGAAAAGTCCTGCGACCAGAGCAGGCACCCCTGGATCGGTGTGAAAGCATTGACCCTGAAGAAGATGAATTGGATTTCCGAATCCCCCCTTTGGACCCACGTGTCCCCCAGAAAGACTGACTTCAACTTGTATTCGAGCTGCAGGTAAGTCCCTCTGATCTCAATAGGTCCAGTCGAAAAGGATAGCCGTGTTGGTCTAAAACATGGCGCAGTCCTAGGGAAATATTGAGATCTAGACTTGATATAGTACCCTCCCCCTGGTCGCTCGAAAGACCACCTCTTTTGAGCCCGCACGCTCCCAGGCCCAAGTGCAAACTCGGATCGTTCGCGATTCGTTAAAAGGCTTTAGGCAGCCTCCTTCGTCGGCTCAATGTGAGTCGGTACCCCTTTTATTGCTTTCTTTATTTTCTGCTTTCTGTCAGCTTATTGAGGGTTAGCGCTCATAGGAAAAACAAAAAAATATCATGTCATGGCATTTGCATCAGAAAAAACAAAAAAATAGAAATGGAAAAAGGAAAATTCGGGTTTCTTTAGGTAGACAAAATTGGTATAATTTCTGAATTCTTTATCTTTATTTTGCCTCGAAATATGTTTCGGCCAATTCATATCCCTTGTTAAAATCCAGATAAAGAGGGGCAGCTGTCATACTCTAATTTTGTCCGGCTTGGAACAAAACCTTAATTTTCCACAAAAAGCAATAAATTATGAAGTGAAGCATCATTCTGAAGGATGTGAAGAACTATGAGCATGCATTTTTGGGTTCTAAAAGTCATTTCAGCGCTTTTAAAATCATTTTTAGGATTGGAATGCCTTTTGGAGCAAAATTAGGGTTTTTTGGGCAAAAGGGGTATTTTGGTCATTTCCAAAATTAACCAATTTCTCACCAAAAATCATTGTTCAATATCAGAGGAATTTATTTGGATCTAGATGATTTGGGTTATGAATTTTTGTGCGCATGCATGCATGATTTTTGGCATAAAATTCAAATTTTAAGCAAAAGGGCAAAATGGGAATTTCCATCAAGGTGAGGTCTCAAATCAATTTTGGGAAGGGTGATATCATGGAATTTTGGGCCCAATCATTGATTCCTAGGATATGGCCCAAAGTGGCATGATTTTTATGGAATTATCTAGAAAAGAATAATCAAAAATGGTGAAAATAAGGAAGTGTCCCCAATAAGACAAAATATACTATTTTTCTTGACAAGCTTGCAAAACTTGGGCACCAAGGCCTCATTTGCTCCGAATTTTCCAGCTCATTTTCACCTCATTTTGTGTTTCCTCATGCCCTTGATCCATGTGAGTTGTATTCCTAGCCATTGATTAAAATTCTAGATCAAATCCTAGGCTACAACTTTGTGTAGAATGACCTAGGTGCCCTCAACAATTTTTGTGCAACAAAAACTCATAATTTTTGTGTATGACCAGCTATTCCTCACTCATTTGTGTTTTCTCCTTGTCCCTAATCCATGTGCATTGCAATCTTGGCCTTTGATTCAAATTCTAGCTCAAATCTCAATGGTTTGCAAAAGCACAATGTCCTATATACCCTTAATTTTGCACCTCATATAAAACCCAAAATAAGAGACCATGAGGGGGACACTCATTTTTTTACCCTAGCACCCAAATCTCTCCTCTCTTTCTCTCATTCCTTCGAAGCAACCAGCCACCATACCCATATTCTTTTCTTCAAAATTCTTCCAAAAAATCAACCATCAAACCTTGTTTATTCTTCATCCTTTCAATAAATCTACTTCTAAACTTGCATAATCATCAAAGTTTCATCAAAAACCATCAAGAATCAAGCATTTGCGAAGGGTTCAAGAGGTTCTTGTGGTGTTCTTCAAGTGTTCTTGCTTCTATTCTCTTTCCTTCTTCATTTTCTAGCTAGATCTAGAGGTAAGCTCACTAACCCTTGCATTTTCTTTAATTTTCATCATGTAATCTCTCTTCTATTCCTCTTTCCTTCTTGAAAGAAGCTTTGAGGACTCATTTCAAACATTATTGGACAAGGACATTGGGAGCCTTGGGTGTTTGAGATGAGTCCTTGGCCTTGAAGGAAAGATTCTTGTGTTTTCTCATCATTCATTGCATTTCTACCTCATTTGCATGATTTTGGTGAAATAAAACCTTGTTTTCCTACCTATTTTGCTTCGGCCATAGCATGGATTTTAGGGTTCTTGTGTTCATTTTGTTCATTTCATGATTTTAAGTTGAATTTTGGCTTGATTTTGGTGTTGGGTGCCTCGGGTTGTTGCTTCAAAACCTAGGGTTTTTGTTGCCTTTTTACTTCTTTGATTTTGTGAAGAATAAAATACATGATATGCTTGATGCTTACTTTAGAACATGGCATGATGATCTAGGGTTTAGTCTTGTGAATTGTTTCATGTATTAATTGTGAATTTTAGCATGAAATTTGATGGTGATTTGTGCTTAGCATTGCTTCGGCCTTAGGCCACTTTTGTGCATATTTTGTGCTTGAAAACGTGTTGTTTTGATCTTGTGTGAATAAATGCAATTGTGCAATTGTGTTTTTACCCTTTTACCTTTTTACTTTACCATCTTTATTAAATGATTGTTGACCTCATGCATTTTTACTCTACCATTTCAATAACTTCTCACTCAAACTTTTTACCACTTGTAAATTTGCATAAAAAAATCCCAAAACATTTCAATCATTTGCATTTTAAACTTTTACTACTTCTCATTTAAAACCCTAAAACATTTTTACCACTTCTTACTCAAAACATTTTCAAACTTTGCATTTCACTTATTTGCATCATCTATGCGACACCTTGCATGCTTGCACACACATTCACTCATACTTGTATACCATGCATAATAAATGCTCATGCATTCTTGTATGCTCATGCATTCTCTTGTATACTTATTCATGCATTCTCTTGTATGCTCATGCATTCACATGCTTGCTTAAACATGTATCATCGCTCACATGTTCATTCATTAAACCTAGAATACTCTATGCCTATGATCAATTGTGTTCACTTGTTCTTGATGCCATCTGAATGACTTGATTTAATTGTGTGCCCTTCCTTCCACTAGTATGTATTCTTAATGAAGACGTAAGCCTACTTTTCCGGTTGTAGCATAGAGTCATTAAGGTATATGCACCCCTTTGAGATTGTTGCCCATCCCGTAGCAATTCTCACACACACACACAATTGTCTCGAGAACTTTGTCTTGCATCCTTAATAATTGGATCTCTTGATTATATTGGCATGTTTAATCTTGGTTAATAATCAACATGTTTATGATTGCTTGATAGGTGAGTATGTTTGGATCTTGTTCATTCATTGTTGCATTTGGTTATGGACTTGGAATTGATTGAATAATGTTCTACTTGTTTTCCAAAACCCATTTTCTAAACTCATTTTCAAACGCTCCTTGCTTTGCGAAAACATTTTCTTCCTCCATTAAATAAAACAAATTGTCATTGATGATCACTCGCGCTGTTGCCGTTTAGATCGTTAATGATGATTTTATTTTCAAAAAAGAGTTAGTAGTGAGGCCATTCTAACCGTTGTTGTTCGGTCTTCACAAACGCTCACCCAATTGCGAAAAACTCTTAAGCTGTTTTCAGACGCAAAATCCGAGAACTACGTAGCTTTGATCCCTCAACCCAGTGAGGGTACGTAGGAGCGGGTCCGTCCCGTCAAGCACCCTTTTAAAAAATCTTTGTTTTGTTTCCACTTTTCAAAGATAACAAAAATATTCCTGTCTTCCGTTTTCAATAAAACGATTTTTCAAATAAAAAAAAAAAGAAAAGAAAAGAAAAGAAAAGAAAAGAAGTAGAACAAATCGCTTTCAACTCAAACCTTTGTCAAACCACACATCGAGTTAATGGTTCCCTTTCAGTAGAAAGGACGTATGGGATGCTAATACCTTCCCAATGCGTAACCGACCCCCGAACCTACATCTCTGATTTCGAAAGACCACTCGCTTTTCCAAAAAAAAAAGGGTTTTTCCGATGTTTTCCCAAATAAATATTGGTGGCGGCTCTACTATTTTTCACGTTGCAAAACGAGAAGTCCCAAACCGGATTTTTCGGGCGCAACAGGGGTGCACCTCTATTTACAAACGAAGGCGACGTATCCGAGCCATCGGATACGGATGCTTTAGGTCTCGACCGTTGGCCATGCATCAAGGTTGGTGGAGTGCGGACCGGGTTTTGCCAAGTGCGGGATTGGGCCAGGCCCGAACCGCATGGGGTTTGGCCCAGTCCAGAACAGTGGCCCCCCAAGTCGAGGTTGGGCAGAAGGGTTCGAGCTCGGCTTGACGAGTCACTTGTCTTTCCTATTTTTCGGGCATTCGTCCCTGCGACGTCCCCATGGCTTCCTGAGGACGACTTTGAGACGCCGAGATCCTTCTTGAAAAAGCTTGACAGAGCATTTAAGCTCGGAATCAAGTAAATCTTGAATGAGCATGAAAGCTCGGAGTCAATTGAGTCTAGACAGAGCATTTAAGCTCGGAGTGAAGAAGTGTCGAAATAGCTGTGGATTTCTTCCTTAGGCCCGTACTAAACATTGAAGTTCGTAGTTCTGGAGAAGGCAGGTGCTCAGGGAGCAGGTGTCAAATCCTCTTGGGACTTCTTCCTCCAGTCTCTGTCTCGGCAGTTAAGCCAAACCAAAGAGGAGGCTACCTCGCGAGGAGCGGAGATGTCGGAGTTGCTGTGGACCCTGTGCGCTCTTTGACTGAGCATTTAAACTCGGAGTCGGAGAGGGCTTGTGTGTCGTTCTTTGGCGGCCTCACCTCATACCGTCATCCGTCGAGTGGCCAACTCGGGCTGGACTCGGATGAGAGAGGCGTTGTAATGCGTTCGGAGCTGGTGCCGTTGTGAGTCTTGTAACTAAGACAAAAACGATCGAGAATGAACTTATTTAAAGAGGCGGGTCGCCCGACTTGATTGTATTTGTATATATGATTGATTGATTACATTCGTTAATGTAAATGGACAACTCTAATATACTCTAAGCTTAGCTGCGTTCCAGGTCCTAGGAATCGACTCTGTGGATAAGGTCTATAATTGATAGGCCCCCTTTCCAGTTTTTGATATGACCCGGTAGGGTCCCTCCTAGTTGGGCACCAGCTTCCCTTCTCGTGTATTCTCGTTGCCCATGTCGGCATGCCTAAGGACGAGGTCTCCGACATTGAATTCTCGGATGATGACTTTCTGATTGTAGCGCTTCGCAATCCGTGCCTTGACAACGGCTTCGGCCAACTTTGCTTTGCCTCGGACCTCTTGGACCAGGTCGAGTTCTTCCCTCATAACCTTGTCGTTTTCTTCCTTGTTGAGAGGGTACAGAGTTCTTCCATGTGTGTGTGTATATATATATATATACACACACATGAGCCTTCGTTGGCCACTATCCGAGCCTACAACATCCCATTGTTGGATTAACTATAATCAACGCCCTTCATTCGCTCCAAACTCAGGGTCTCTCTTCCGCAACCTCACTAGCACGGGTTAGTGGCATACATCCTTAGTCGCTCCGCTTTCCATGGGATCTTCTATTCCTTGACCTTATCCCCTCCAACGTAGTATGTCCACACGCATTGAATACTTGTGCTCCAAGCAAGTATCCTTCACCTCGGCCACATCCTTCCTCTGCCAAGTCTCACTTTCGGCCTCCAGCCATTGGCTCCTTAGCCGAGTCACTCTGTGGTCGAGATATTAAGTGGCATATAGAGTCTTAAGAAGGGGAGGGGTTGAATTGTGACACGTTGAAAATTTATATCTTGCAACCTAGAAAATGTCCTCTCAAGTTTATACTTGGAGATGAGATAGTTAGCATCAAACAATTTCACAAGACATTCTCTTCTTGAGTAGGTTCCATGGATTAAACCTTCTCTATGTTGAGTAGGTTCCACATAGTGAACCTTCTCAAGTTGAGTAGATTCGAAGCAGTGAACCTTCTCTAGTTAAGTATGTTCAAAGTGTTTAACCTTCTCTGGGATGAGTGGGTTCCACACTATGAACTTCCTTTACTTAAGTAGGTTCCATGCATTGAACCTTCTCTTGTTAATAAGTTCAATACATAATGAGTCTTGTGTTGTATTTATGCATGAAAACATTTTGTACATCATATGAGATTTATCCTTTGTTGAACATGATCATTTAGTGTTTGATAACTTGAGGAACATATTATCAAGAAATACATATGTGAAGGATAAACTCTTTAATGTAGAGAAGCTTATGAAGATGAAATCATTTCAGATTTAAGCTTCTTAAGATCAATCAAATGCTTTAAAACAGTACATGATTTATGCATAAATTACATGAGAAGGTTAGTGACAATAGATAATCAATATAGAATACTAACTTCTTAATGATGAGGTATAGTTATGAATAATAGCTGGTAAGAGATATTCTTGAGTTTAAAACATAGATGATAAGTTCTTACTTAAAAACCGTTTTGAGAAGGTTGAATAAATTAACCTTCTCTTAGTTTGAACAACAGCAAATATGTTATAGCATGTTAGCAAATAGTAAGGAAAGCTAGTAAATAACACAGTAGAGTTATAGAGGTTCACCCAAACCTGGCTATGTCCTCTCCCCACATCCTTGTGAGTATTTCCACTATTTTCCAAATAGCTATTATACTTGCTTTTGATCACACACAAAAGACTTTACAACACCACTTGCTTTTGATCACACACAAAAGCAACGTGCTCTCTTTACACAGCTACACCAAGCTGTTCCTACTAGAAAACTCTCCCTGGTTTTCCAAAGGATTCCTCAATCAAGTAGAATCACTTCTACACTTGCTTTTGATCAACACACAAAAGACTTCACCACCACTAGCTTTGATCACACACAACAGCCTAGTGTTCTCTTATACAGCCACACCTAGCTGTTTCCACCCTCTTAGAAAACTCTCTACTAGTTTCCTAAGAATCACATTATCAAGTAGAATCACCACCAACCCTCACCTCTCTTCTAGGTAATTTGGTGAGATGTTTACAAGATAATGTTTACAATAAGGGGTTTGGGTTTTGGGATGTTTAAGAGCTTGAGGATAGATTACACAAAGTGTATACAATGATGCCTATCAAGCTAACACACACTCAACAAAATAATCTCAGATTTGAACATGAAGAGCTTTGAGTGTGGGATGAGAAGGTTGGATTTACTTTGAGAAGCTTGAATGATGAGAGGTTCCAACACACTCTCACGATTTGTAACTTCGAATTCCAGCCTTTAAATAGTCATTTGATCTAAGTATAGCCATTAGAAACTTGAATATAGCCGTTTGGAGATGTCCAATGGTCCATAGATTTGTCTGGATATACAGTTCCAAAGTTAACAGCTTTTGAAGCTTCACAAGCTGACAGTTGTACCTTCTGCTAGCTTTTCAACCTTCACAAGCTGACACAGTGCTTTCTCTTCAGGGTTCTGACCTTTCCTTAGCTGGCTCGTAATTGCACAGCAGTTTTACAGCTGTACACGAAGCTTCACGTCCTTCAAACCTTAGACACATTTTGTTTGGCCTAGGAATATTCAAGGAGTTCCTCCTTCATTTATTGCAAGATTCCAGCAACAACAGCCATCTGATTTTCAATAAATGAGAGCCAACATGTTTATCATATTGAGAAGCTTGATGGATAAGATCTTCATATCATGTTCTTGAATTTGTTCTTCAGCTTTATCTTCATCCTTCACAATTCTGGTCAATGTGGGGCCACACTCTTTTGAGTTCTGGTCAATGTTGCATTGACTTTGTCAACCCTTTGAGTTTACATTTTGTGTTGACTTTTGGTCAATCTTCACAAATGACTTTTGGTCAACCTTCACATGACTTTAACTTTCACATCTTTCAACCTTCACAACTCTTTTCTACCTTCATATTTCTATGCTCTTTTCAGTTCAAGGTGGTTTCAGTTTTTGCTATTCTTTGAGGCTTGTTCTTCACACATGAAATAAACATGTTGGATAAACTTTAAGTAGAAAACTTAATGTCTTGCTAAGTTTTCATTCCAACAATGGTATCATATTTAAACTTCAAATTGGTCAAACCTTCTCTTGACTTGGTCAAACCTTCTCATTGACTTGGTCAAACCTTTTGTTGACTTAGTTAAACCTTCTCATTGATGAACCTTCTTATGTTATTTCTACCCTTGACTTCTTGCATGTTTTGGTCATGCTCTTTGATATGCTTCTAGATAAGCTTTTGATCATTTGAGTATGAGAGCATTGGTAGAATATAACGCAATTAATGACTATGAGAATCATCTATGCAAAGACTTGTAGACTCCTTTGATCAATGTAGTCATTAGGTTCTTAGGACTCCTCTTGATATAAATTCACTTAGATGATTTGAATTTGAACTTTATCTTGATTGCCTAATGTCTTCTCTTTTCTCTTTGTGAATTTCCTTGTCCAACACCGTTGTAATTTAATAGTAAAGATAATATGACTTCATGAAGCTTGCATTACTAATTTTGTAATTTGTTGGTTCTACTTTGATTCTTCAATTGTTGATGATGACATGCATTGGATTGATCTAATTTGGTTCTGGCATGTCCACTTATAGGAAACCTGTTCTTTCAACAAACTCAAAAGCACCCATCAGTAGAACACCATTCAGAACATTTAAGATTTAGTTCATAAGGTTTGTTGTCATTAAAACCATATATCAAAAAGGATTTGATTTCAACAAGATACTCTCCAACTGACTCTTGCAGCACCTCCGTGGCTTCATTTTCATTCCTTCGAGGCCGCAAAATATCTTTTTCTTAAACATACAATCTGAACCTTCCTCGTGGTGTGGAAAGCATTTCCTTTGCCCTAATATCTCTATGGTCGCCTCGATCCCAATTTCACCTTATGCCTTTCTCTTTCCCCTTAGCTAACAACTTTATTTAGTTTAGGTGTTAACAACATGTAAAGACAATTATCTTTACTTTCTCCCTTTAGACACCACCAGCCATCATAAAGATGTTCCCTGAAGTTGACTTCTTATCATCAGGACATCCAGCAAAATCAGCATCAGAATATCCAATAACATTTAAATCATCAACTTCCTTGTAAACGAGCATATAGTTCTTTGTCTTCTGCAAGTACTGCATTACCATCTTAGTAGCAACCCAATGAGCATGTCTAGAATTATACAAAATCCCTTCATCACTTTTATTATAGAGTCCTCGCCCTTGAACTTATATCCTGCCTTTTCTAGAGTTTCAAGAGAAATTAAATTTCTCTCTAAATCTGGTATGTGCCTAACATAGGTTAGTGTCTTGATAGTTCCATCAGTTAGCTTTATCCTAACTAATTCGATCCCAATAGCCTTTGTAGTGTTGTTGTTTCCCATGAACACGTTACCAGTGGCTTGAGATTTGGAAGTATCTCCCTCAGCAGCAACACCAGGTTTAGTAATCTTGATTCTCATAGGCGTGAGTGGTCCATCAACAATGATCCTCCATAAAGTTAAATCTATAGCCTGCACATGACATTTCATTCGACTACTCCAATAGTCATAGTTAGTCCCATCGAACAGGGGTGGCCTATTGAAGGACATCCCCTCTTTCATAAATGAACCCATAATCAAAAATTGCGAGATGTTAAGCTCTATATGCAATTTCTAGCTCTGATACCAATTGTTGGACTATATGATAACCTTAGAGGGTGGCTGAATAAGGTTATATGCTAAATATGACTTCTTTTGGATTTTCGAAAAATTAACAATGCTAGTTCAAATCGAATGCGAAAAATGGGACTTAAACTATATGCAACAACTTATGCAAACTATAACAATGACAGAAATAATTATAATTATAATTATAACGATAATCAAATCTGTGCATGATAATAGCAAGTGCGACGACAGTTAACAATTATTAAAGAAAACGCAAAGTAAAGATAAGGGATAGGAGTACACCGTGATTTTTACGAGGTTCGGGATAAAAGCCCTACGTCCTCGGCCTCCGGCTTTGCAACCTTCGGACTTGATAATAACCACTATATGAGAAGATACTTCTTCAACGTCTTACAAGCAAGCAACTTCGCTATAGCTACCACGCCAATCTCAATTTTCCCCAAATTGAGAACCCAAGCTCCCCGCTAAGGATTTCGTTACAATTCAATCTCCCCGATTGAATTACCCAAGAAAACTTCCCAGGATTTCACAACAACCAATTATAGATGAATACAACTGAAAGCTAGGATCCAATCACTCAAGAAATATAACAAGATGTAGTTGAGAGAGATGAGCGATTTGAAACCCTAGATGAAGAACGTGAAGAAAGAATGTGACGGTGAGTGTTTGCGTTCTTTTCTTTTTGATTTGTGTGTTGTGCTATGTTGATCGTTAAAACCCTAAGTCTATTTATATAGATTGTGAAAATATGACCGGCACTTTTTAACACAATTGTAATAAGTGAATAATCGATTGATTGCTTGAAAGATATAATATGAAAATCGATTTTCTTCTTGAAAATATACTAGCAAAATCGATTTTGTGCATGAGGAAGAAGGAAGGAAATCGATTCCTTACTTCCAAAAGTAAGTGGAAAATCGATTTAGCTCTTTAAAATAACAAGCCATCAATCGATTGTTTTCTTTTCAAAACAAATTCCTTTTTGAAAACAAGCAAGATAGAAATCGATTATAGGCTTTAAAAGAGTAGAAGGGGAAATCGATTTTTGGCTTTAAAATCAGGATAGAAATCGATTCTCTCCTTAAAGAAAGGAGCCATCAATCGATTTTGATTCTCAATAACAACAAGCCATCAATCGATTGTTTTCTTTCCAAAACAAATTAGCAAATCGATTTTCCTCTCTAAATTGAAGCACAAAATCGATTTCCCTCTTTAAAGAAGGAAGCAACAAATCGATTTTACACTTTTAAAAACAACAAGTCATGATTCAAAACCTTTCTTTAAAAACAACTTGTGCCTAACTTATTTAATCATGCTTTTATATAAAAGATTTTAACAAAATAGTTTTATTTTAAAAAATCATCTCTCAACTACATAAGTCATAAAGTTTAAGTGATAAGATCTTACACGCGTCCTATGCAAAGAAAAATAACACATAAGTCTTGAACGCTTCAGTAGTTTCTCCTTCGAGCTTCTACACTTTAAGATATCATATCATGCCAAGAGCTTTGGATCATGCCCTGCGCTTTGGTTCATGCCCTGCGCTTTTGGTTCATGCCCTGCGCTTTTGGTTCATTGCCCTGTGCTTTGGTTCAACTATAACCATTAGTAAACAGATTGTAATTTGTTATCATTCAAAACAAAGAGTGTTTGACCTTGGTTCAACAAACTCCCCCTTTTTGATGATAACAAATTACCTTATGCATAGGGAGGCTATAAACAAGAAATAACGGCTTAAGCTCCCCCTAAGCATAAGCATCAAGAAAATAAACAACTTACACGTAAGAGAACCAAACATAGTGAATTAAATAAACAAGCAGCAAGACTTTCTCCCCCTTTGTTTTCATCAAAAAGGAGGGAATACACACAAGACACATAGCATATAATATAACAAACATATAGCACCTCAAAAATACATCACATAATCACAGACTAGCAAAATCAAGCATACCGAGCTCTCTCCGGATCTTACAAAATTGAGCTTCGGCTAGTGGTTTCGTGAAGATGTCCGCTAGTTGGTCATCGGTTCCTACAAAGCTTAATGCTATGCTCCCCCTAGAAACATGGTCTCTAATGAAATGATGGCTTATGTCTATATGCTTAGTTCTAGAGTGTTGGATGGGGTTCTTAGCAATGTTAATGGCACTAGTGTTATCACATAGAACTGGCACATTTTCATATATCAAACCAAAATCCTCCAAAGTCTGTTTCATCCACAGAACTTGTGCTACGCAATTGCCAACCGCCACGTATTCAGCTTCAGCGATGGACAAAGCAACACTGTTCTGCTTTTTAGTAGACCAGGAAGTCAAACAAGGCCCTAAGAAATGACAGGTTCCACTAGTACTCTTCCTATCTAATGTACATCCAGCAAAATCAACATCACAAAAACCGACCAAAGCAAACTGACTCGATTTCGGGTACCATAGTCCAAAATCTATGGTTCCCTTAACATATCTAAGAATCCGTTTTACAGCTTTTAAATGTGATTCTTTGGGACATTCTTGAAATCGAGCACACAAGCACACAGCAAACATAATATCAGGTTGAGAAGCAGTTAAATACAAGAGACTACCGATCATACCTCGATACATCGTTTCGTTTACTGGTTTACCTTGCTCGTCCTTATCCAACTTTGTTGCAGTTGCCATGGGAGTACCAATCTCCTTTGCATCACTCATGTCAAACTTCTTTAGCAGCTCCTTTGAGAACTTGTTTTGACAAATGAAGATTCCTTCCTTCATTTGCTTCACTTGAAGTCCCAAAAAGAAATTCAGCTCCCCCATCATGCTCATCTCAAACTCGCTAGTCATCATGTCAGAAAACTCCTTGCACAGATCATCATTAGTAGACCCAAAAATAATATCATCGACATATATTTGAACTACTATGATATGTTTACCCTTGGTTTTAAGGAATAAGGTAGAATCAATCTTACCCTTTTTGAAACCATTTGCAAGTAAATGTTTGCTCAGTCTCTCATACCAAGCTCTAGGAGCTTGTTTTAATCCATAAAGTGCTTTGTCAAGTTTGAAAACATGGTTTGGTTTCTTAAAATCTTCAAAACCAGGGGGTTGTTTTACATATACTTCCTCTTCTAAAAATCCATTTAGGAAGGCACTCTTGACATCCATTTGGTGTAGTTTGAAGTCCATGTAACTAGCAAAGGCTAGAATTATACGAATGGACTCCAACCTAGCCACCGGAGCAAAAGTTTCTTCAAAATCCACCCCTTCGATTTGGTTAAAACCTTGAACAACTAAACGACTTTTATTTAATAAAATAACACCATTTTCATCAAGTTTGTTGCGAAAAACCCATTTAGTACCAATGATGGTTCTATCAACAGGTTTTTCAACTAAATGCCAAACTTTGTTCCGTTCAAATTGTTCAAGTTCCTTTTGCATTGACAAAACCCATTCTGGATCACATAAAGCTTCCTTAATATTATTAGGAACTATTTGAGAGACAAAAGCACTATGAAAGCATAAATGATTAAGAGAAGAACGAGTGGTTACCCCCTTTGAAGGACTACCAATAATTTGCTCCATGGGATGATCTCGAACTGATTTCCAAGTTCTGGGCAAATCATCATGTGTTCTTCCATGGAGATGGTCATCGATGTCTTGGGGCTCTCGTTCCACTTCAGTTTCTTCATGAGGTTCCTCTTTCACCTCGGCTTCTTCCACACTTTCACTGGTTGATTCAGGCATTCTGTCTTTGATCACTTCAACCACTTCATCCTCATCATCAACTTTCTTAGCAAATGGGTTAGTCTCATCAAAAGAAACATGTATTGATTCTTGCATACATTTATCAATTTTATTGTAAACAATATATGCTCTACTATGACTTGAATAACCCATAAAGATACCTTCAGTTGATTTTGCATCAAACTTACCCAACTTGTCCTTTGTGATGAGAATGAAGCACTTACTTCCAAAAACCTTGAAGTATGAAATATTTGGAGCTCTACCATTCCACAACTCGTATGGCGTCTTGTTAAGAGATGGCCTCAGGTACACCCGGTTGATCTCATGACATGCTATATCAACTGCATGTCCCCAAAAATACTTGGGAAGGTTGTGCTCATTCAGCATTGTTCTACTCATCTCTTGTATGGTTCTGTTCTTCCTTTCCACCACACCGTTTTGTTGAGGAGTCCTTGGAGCTGAAAAGTTGTGATGAACACCGTACTTTTCACACCAAGTCTTGAATGATGAATTTTCGTACTCTCCTCCATGATCACTTCTAATTTCCTTGATGGCTAAGCTTTTCTTATTCTGTAACTTTCTGCACAGCTTAGCAAACTCATTAAAAGCATCACTTTTATTTGCAAGTAGAATGACCCAAGTATACCTAGAATAATCATCTACAATCACGAAGACATACTTGGCCCCTCCTAGACTTACAACATCAATCTCACCAAATAAATCAAGATGGAGCATTTCAAGCACATTGTTAGTGGAAATAACAGGTTTTGAATTGAAGGAAGTTTTATGCAGCTTACCTAGCTGACATGCATCACATAATTGACCCTTTTCATACTTTAGCTTGGGTAGACCTCTAACATGCTCATTCTTACACAACTTAGATAAAAGTTCAATACTAGCATGTCCTAAACGTCTATGCCACAAATTCACATCATCAACCAAGGAAGGCATGCATAGAATATCATCACTCACATTGTCAAAATCAACATAATACACATTATTTTCTCAAAAGCCAGTAATATAAAGTTTAGAAGTCCTATGAGCAATAACACATTTATCAACAGAAAAATACACATCAAAATCACTATCACATAATTGACTGACACTTAGCAAGTTAAATTTCACACCATCAACTAGTAAAGCATTTTTAATTTTGATTGTGTTTTCCTTACCCACACAACCTTTACCTATTACTTGAGCAGATTCATTGTTGGCAAACTTCACAGATCCACTTGCTTTGTTGCTCAGCTTCAAGAATAGTGAGGCATCACCAGTCATATGCCTCGACCACCCACTGTCAACCATCCACACATTTTTCTTCTTGGATGACTGACCAACCTGCAAAAGGAACATCAACAACTAGTACGAGGTACCCAAATTTGATTGGGTCCATGGGGGTTAGTCCTCAAGGGGTTTGTTTTCACAATCCACCTTGGTTTCTTACAAGCAGGTATAAGGGTACCAAGCTCACACAATCTACGAATAGGGCATCTATGAGAGCTATGATTCCCTTTCTGACAATAAGTGCAGGAGAAAACAGTAGGTGTCTTGCTTGAAGTGGCAGCTACAAAAATCATTTTTTTTTCAAGTCAAAGGAGGTGGAATTACCTTCATACCCAATACCTCTCCTATCAACATATTCATGTTGGGAGTGAAGTAACTTGGTTAAGATCTTTTCACCAACCTCAAACTTTTTTAAGGATTCTTTCAAATTTTCATTTTCAACCATGACTTTTTCAAAATTTTGTTTAAGCTCAAGAAGCTCAAGGTTGAAAGGTTTAGTTTTATGTAGCTCATTCTTCAACTTAGCTACTTCCTTCTCAAGAGTCTCAATTTGAGTGAGCATGCTTTTGTTGCTCTTTCTCAAATCCTTAGATTTTATCAAAAGAGTTTCATGTTCATTATAAAGAGCGTCAAAAGCCTCACTCAAGTCTTGACTACTACACACATCATCAAATAAGTCATCATGTTCAAGTGAATCAGAAAAACTATGGTTAGCAATGATTACCTTAGGGGTGTCATTTTCCATAAGACAAACAACATTTGCAACCTCCTCTTCTTCATCTGTTTCACCCTCAGTGTCAATATCGTCCCATGTAGCCTTCATGGCTTTCTTTTGTGGGTACTTGGACTTTAGCTTTGGACAATTCACCTTGAGATGACCCGGTTTGTTGCATTCAAAACATTTTGGTTGATCATCTCTTTTCTCATAACTATCTCCTTTGTTGTACCCAGATTTCTTTGAATAGTCACCCTTCCCAAACTTGTTGAATCTCATGAACTTTTTGAATTTCTTGGCCAACATAGGCGTGTCTTCATCATCGGATTCTTCATCAGAGTCAACCTCTTTCCTTGCCATCTTAGGAGTCTTGGCAGCCGCAAGAGCAAGAGACTTCCTTTCTTTGACCGTTTCTTTTTCTTGAGTCTTCTTAGCGGCCAACACCACCTCAAATGCAAGAAGTGACCCAATCAAGTCTTCTTGAGGTAAAGTGCCAATATCTTTGGCTTCAGTGATAGCACAAGTCTTGGGAAAGAACTCACTAGTCAAGGATGCAAGAATCTTCCCATTCAAATCCTTCGTTGAATACTTCTTCCCAAGTGCTCTCAAGTTATTGACTATCAAGTTCAATCTCTGGTGCATAGCTGCAACAGATTCACCTTCCTTCATCTTGAAAGCTTCATACTCAAAAGTGAGAACTCTAATCTTTGTATCCTTCACTTGACTCGTACCAACATGTGTTGCTTCTAGACAGTCCCAAATTTCCTTTGCTGTCTGACATCCTTTCACCCTTCCATATTTTTCTTCACATAGAGATAGGTGAAGAATATCCATTGCTTTGGCATTGAGAGATATTTTTTCTAGCTCAGACTTTCTCAGCTCACTCAAGTCAATGGCATAAATATCTTCAATAGGAACTTCCTCAGCTGTACCAGTGGCTTGAGATTTGGTAGTATCTCCCTCAGCAGCAACACCAGGTTTAGTAATCTTGATTCTCATAGGCGTGAGTGGTCCATCAACAATGATCCTCCATAAAGTGAAATCTATAGCCTGCACATGACATTTCATTCGACTACTCCAATAGTCATAGTTAGTCCCATCGAACAGGGGTGACCTATTGAAGGACATCCCCTCTTTCATAAATGAACCCATAATCAAAAATTGCGAGATGTTAAGCTCTATATACAATTTCTCGCTCTGATACCAATTGTTGGACTATATGATAACCTTAGAGGGGGGGTGAATAAGGTTATATGCTAAATATGACTTCTTTTGGATTTTCGAAAAATTAACAATGCTAGTTCAAATCGAATGCGAAAAATGGGATTTAAACTATATGCAACAACTTATGCAAACTATAACAATGACAGAAATAATTATAATTATAACGATAATCAAATCTTTGCGTGATAATAGCAAGTGCGACGACAGTTAACAATTATAAAAAGAAAACGCAAAGTAAAGATAAGGGATAGGAGTACACCGTGATTTTTACGAGGTTCGGGATAAAAGCCCTACGTCCTCGGCCTCCGGCTTTGCAACCTTCGGACTTGATAATAACCATTATATGAGAAGATACTTCTTCAACGTCTTACAAGCAAGCAACTTCGCTATAGCTACCACGCCAATCTCAATTTTCCCCAAATTGAGAACCCAAGCTCCCCGCTAAGGATTTCGCTACAATTCAATCTCCCCGATTGAATTACCCAAGAAAACTTCCCAGGATTTCACAACAACCAATTATAGATGATTACAACTGAAAGCTAGGATCCAATCACTCAAGAAATATAACAAGATGTAGTTGAGAGAGATGAGCGATTTGAAACCCTAGATGAAGAACGTGAAGAAAGAATGTGACGGTGAGTGTTTGCGTTCTTTTCTTTTTGATTTGTGTGTTGTGCTATGTTGATCGTTAAAACCCTAAGTCTATTTATATAGATTGTGAAAATATGACCGTTGAGGCACTTTTTAACACAATTGTAATAAGTGAAGAATCGATTGATTGCTTGAAAGATATAATATGAAAATCGATTTTCTTCTTGAAAATATACTAGCAAAATCGATTTTGTGCATGAGGAAGAAGGAAGGAAATCGATTCCTTACTTCCAAAAGTAAGTGGAAAATCGATTTAGCTCTTTAAAATAACAAGCCATCAATCGATTGTTTTCTTTTCAAAACAAATTCCTTTTTGAAAACAAGCAAGATAGAAATCGATTATAGGCTTTAAAAGAGTAGAAGGGAAATCGATTTTTGGCTTTAAAATCAGGATAGAAATCGATTCTCTCCTTAAAGAAAGGAGCCATCAATCGATTTTGAATCTCAATAACAACAAGCCATCAATCGATTGTTTTCTTTCCAAAACAAATTAGCAAATCCATTTTCCTCTCTAAATTGAAGCACAAAATCGATTTCCCTCTTTAAAAAAGGAAGCAACAAATCGATTTTACACTTTTAAAAACAAGTCATGATTCAAAACCTTTCTTTAAAAACAACTTGTGCCTAACTTATTTAATCATGCTTTTATATAAAAGATTTTAACAAAATAGTTTTATTTTAAAAAATCATCTCTCAACTACATAAGTCATAAAGTTTAAGTGATAAGATCTTACACACGTCCTATGCAAAGAAAAATAACACATAAGTCTTGAACGCTTCAGTAGTTTCTCCTTCGAGCTTCTACACTTTAAGATATCATATCATGCCAAGCGCTTTGGTTCATTGCCCTGTGCTTTGGTTCATGCCCTGCGCTTTTGGTTCATGCCCTGCGCTTTTGGTTCATTGCCCTGTGCTTTGGTTCAACTATAACCATTAGTAAACAGATTGTAATTTGTTATCATTCAAAACAAAGAGTGTTTGACCTTGGTTCAACACCTCTTAACTCAAGTAACCACATCAGCAGCTTACTTCTCCTTGACTTGCTTATCTTACCCTGTCAATCTGAAAATACCACAATATAAAAAGTGAAATACAATCTCAGTGAGTTCTTTTGCGACCCCTCACCTTATAACTCTGGGTGTTTTACTTATGTTTTAACTTTCTCTTAGCATAACCCGAGAAATTACTACGTAATTCTCCCGGAGAAGCCACCCAACAATAGCTATTGCTGAGTAAACTGTCTTGGGTCTTGGCTTTAGGCTCATGACTTCTTTGGTTTTCTCACTCGATAGAAACATCGAGTATAATTCGTTACATTGATAGGAATTGACATTGCATTATTCACATGATTTCATCATCAATTATGAAGTACAAAGTCATTCAATAAGCTCAATTAAGATATTACCCAATCACAACAAAGATTTAAGAAAGCCAATGATGTTTTTACTATGCATCAAGTGTCGTGGTTAGGATAAAACAAGATCAATCTTAGAATAAAATTTAAAACACGTTCTATGGTTCATTTATAACTATAGTTTTTTCATAAGCTTGCCAACGCATCCTAGAACAACTAAATCGGAGTTCGGGATCAAAAGTTACGGACAAAACAAGTTGGAAGCCTGTAGAGAAAATCAGCCTACCTGAAACTAACACGAGCCAGTTTTGAATCAGCACGGCCAATGTTGGCATAACAGTGACTAAAAGTGCAGTTTTTACGAAAATTGTGCTCTTTTCCCTCTTTGTCTGGATTCCTAAGCTCATCCAGTCATTCAAACTTAATACACAACACTTTATACAAGCAATGTTCAAGGGAATCATGTCAAACTTACTCAATCTACACTCAATTCATGTTAATTTCTAGACAATTTGAAGGAGTAAAGCTTATCTTCGACTCATTTCAGCGCAAAGGATATTGCAAGCAAACATATCATCAAGTCTACAACAAAACACCACATATGCATTATGTTCATTTCAGAACGCACTCATTCCTTTAGTTGTATAGTTAGTAAGGTTGATTTTATACCTCTTTTAAAGAAAATAAGTCTCTGTCATACAACATGTTGCTAACCAAGTTGTCATATAAGGATGGCAGTGAACACAAAAAAATTACTGCCAAATGGTCCTTATAATTCTTTATATCCAAGCTTTTTAAGACGGCCAAGATTTTTTTGAAATTAAATAATTGTTCCTTAATGGAACCACCTTCTAGTTTAGACTGATGTAGCCTTTTTAACAAATAGTGTTTATTTGTTAAAGACTTAGTCATGCACAAGCTTTCAAGATTTAACCGCCTCAGCCATGAGATCTTCCTTTTTCTCATCTGTCAAGTGTGCTAGGATACTTGAAATTCCTCCCAATGTCTTGATCAGCCTTTGGTGTGTTAGAAAAGCTTCCATTTTGACATTCCAAATGCTAAAATCGTTTCCCCCTGTAAATTTTTAAATCTTTGAATTTTGAAGATGCTGCCATGGATCTTGATTCTTCCAGAATCTTGATTCTTGAACCAGTAATACCTGAATACTACTAACCTTGTAAGTAAATGTGGAATAAAAAACAAATGGTGAAATCCAATAGTTAAATGTGGAACGATTTTTTGGATGTACATGTAAAACTTATTTTCATTGATCATACGTTCCTGCTAACAAAATAACAAACAAGATCAATAGACAAAATGCGGAAAATAGAAACTACTATTTACCTCCAGCCATTATTATGGTGTTGTGAGTATCCAGCTCTTGGTTCTTCTAAGTTCTCACTTTCTCCTATTTAGATGATGTATTTTCTTAATGGAGGATGACTGCAAGCTTAGGGACCAAAGTCTATTTATAGGCTTGATTCTTCCATCAAGAAATTGAAAGCTATTACCACTAAATTAAAAGTCATTACCACTCATATAATGGCCATTCAAGACCATTAACCTAGAAACCATTCAACAACCAAAACTCCCATAAGCTATGGACCACTTAAAAGTCATTCAAGAGAGATGTTTAATAACCACTTAAGAGCCATTCACGAGTGAGGTTTCATAACAAATTAATTTTAAAATTGAAATATTATTACAGTACATAGAATCGGTATAAAGAAAAGGTAAAGAAGAGAGAACAACTCGATATTCGATCACCCAGTTCTACATCAAAGTGATGTGTACATCGGGGGTCTAAGCAAATTGCTTAAGACTAATTTTATTGAATTGTTGATGCCACAATACTTCAACAATAGGCCTGAAACCCTATTGATTACAACCTCACCGAATTTTGCCAAATCCCAAAGAACGCTAACCACTAAAGTCTTCAATCCTATTGTGTTTTTCCCTTCTCTCAATTTCTGATCTGATTGCAGTAGTTGTAATTGATCCCTCAACTCACACTTATTGTTTTATACATCAAACTAAGATCAGTTATGACTAAACTGAATCCTAACTACTCAAATAGATATTACAACTTAAATAGGGGTACAATGGGGTTAATAAGGGAAATATTTATAACTTGGAAATTCTACAATTTTGGAGTACCCTAAGTGTTCCATACATAAATAACAGTATTGAAACTTCATTTCAGAGTGCGGTGAAATACTTCCATTGCATATTTCTTGGTATCAACAGAGAATGGTAACTGCTCTAAACCCAAAACATATCAGAATATGTAAGATCTCATGAAGAATGGAAGCAATCAAGCTAGAGAGTATATTAGGAAGAGTAACAGATATTATACAAATAGATAAGTGATGTCTTCAAAGTAATATACATTTAAATAAAAGAAGGAAATGAGAGATTCTCTCTCTCTCTCTCTCTCTCTCTCTCTCTCTCTCTCTCTCGGTCTTCTTTCTGATCACTATTAGTTATTAGTTATTAGGGTTTTCATATTCTTCTATCTTTCTCTCCTTCATCTTTCAATTCCTTCTAATGAAGAAGAATTCGCCGATGGAAGACGCACTTGAAGATGAGCACGCTCCCTCAAATAAAAGATACAAACCTTCGCAACAGGAATGGAGTGCTTCAAGTGATACTTTTGGTGGTCCTTCTTCCCAATTTGATATACTTGATGAGCCTGGTCCTTTGGGGTTGCGTCTCAGGAAGAGCCCCTCGCTGTTGGATATGATTGAGAGGAAACTTTCCTGAGGAAGTATGTTTGTTGCAAATGAAGCACAAAATAAAAATTTAGTCTCTTGTGTGAAAAAGGAAAATGGCGGTGCGTCTGAAAAGCTTAAAGCTTCAAACTTCCTAGCTTCACTTCTAAGGATTGGTTCCTGCGAGTATAAACCTAAATATTAGGGCGACTTAATGGCAAAGTTTTAGTTTGCTAAACAAAAGCTTGTATGGGAAGTTCTTGAAGGTGGTTTGAAGAGTAAAATAGAAATTGAGTGGTCAGATATCACGGGACTCAAGGTAGTTTGTCCTAAGAATGGTCCCATCCCAGCACATTGACTGTTGTGGTTGCTAGACAGCCTTCTTTCTTCAGGGAGCTTATTCTTTGCCTAGAAAGCATACACTATGGCAGGCGACATCATATTTTACTGATGGACAATAAAGCCAACATAGGACGCATTTTTTGCAATGCCCACAAGGGTTGTTGGCCAAACATTGTGAAAAGCTTATCCAATGTGACACATGTAACACCCCGGAAATAATTTAATTAAAATAGTTGATTGAATTATTAAAATAATTTGGAGGCGGGATATAGATAAATTAAAAGGTTAATATTTTATATGCGTAGGAGGTGAAACGAGTAAAGGAGGTGGTGACGTAGAGAGCCCAGTGTTTACTGAGCCCTCAACTTAAACCCTGGGGGTTTAAGTCAAACCCTCATTCGCAGCGAGTAAAAGAAAAACGAAAGTGAGAGTGAGAGAGAGAGCACGCGGCGCAAAGAGGGAGAGAAGAGGAGGGTTTCGCGAAGAATTTCAAAAGGAGATCGTTCGTGTTGCTGTGGTTTTGTTCGTGTCTCGTTCGTCGTGTTCCGGAGCTTACGTTATTCGAGGTAAGGGTGGGCTTAACCTTGATAATGGGTTGATGATAATTATGTGTGGGTAGTCTAGGGTTTTGTTGAATTGTTCGTGTTGTTGCATATCGTGTTTTCGTTGAGATTGGTGCTTTGATGATTATTGCACGTTATTGTGATTTGTTTCGTTATTTGTTGTTGCGTGATTGTTGTATCACGATGATGGTGTTGTTATTGTTCGTGTTTTTGTTGTTTCTGTGCGTGGTTGATTGTTGTTGTCGCGTTGTCGAATTGTCGTTTTTGTTGTGGTGGTTGCGGTGTCGTTGCCGTTAGGGTTTGGTGTTTGGCAATTTAGCGATTCTGGACACAGGTTCGGTTTTTCTAAAACTGGCGCCGTTTGGTTGATCCAAAAATTATAAGGTTGATTTTTTTTGAAAATAGACTTAACGCCGGTCGTTTTGGCACTGGTTTCGTCAAATTCGGAGTTGTATAGCTCGAGTTATAGGCGATACAAGTTAGGTTAAAATTCTGGAAACGATTTGGGTATAGATTCGGTATTTCGGTGACTGGGAACGTTGTATTGACCGAAAAATTATGTGGTTTATTTTTCTGGAAAATAGACTTAATGCTTGTTAATTTGGCACTGGTTTGGTTGCGTTTAGAGTTGTGTAGCTCGAGATATGAATTCCACAAGTTAGAGTAAGATTCTGGAAACAATCTGGACACAGGGTCAGGGTTTTGGTTACCACGTTTTCAAAAGAACTCCTTTTTGAACGAATCCAATTTCTTTGAAAACTAGACAAAATTTGCCCCAGTTTATGCACAAGTTTCATGCAATTTGATTGAGTTTTGGTCACTTTGGAATTGCTTGAATTTGAAGGACAGAAACTGTCCTCTTTCGCAACTAGCCTGTGTGCTTTTCGAAAACTGTACCTATTGGACACTCTCCTTCAAAAACTGAACTTAGGGATGATAACCAGACCCATAGGGCTTTCCAACAAGTATTTATTTGTTGAAATCCGATGTCGTTTGCTATTTTAATTAATTCGCTGAAGTAGGTGCGATGTGCCTAGGCGCTGTGCGCCAATCTTGTGCGTGGTGTGCGTGCGTTATGTCCGCGTTGTGGAGCCGTCTGGTGTTAATATTTCAGGTGCGGTGCTGGTATGCTCAGGAGAGTTTAGTGGTAGCTGTGATGCTACAACTTGGTGCTATTTTTGGTGAAATCATTTGTTTTGATTCTGGTGATATAGTATTTATTTTAAATACTTGTTATGGTGAGTTGGTGCATAATCATGGTGTCGCATTGTCATATGCATGTTTTGGTGATATAGGCTCTGCCTCTGGTGTTTATTGGTGATATGCCCGTCGTGGCTCATTTTGGTGATCGGTACCGCATGCATATGCCCACTGGAGGGGTTGCATATCATCCCATTGTCTATGAATGTTATAACTTTGGTGATTTCTTTTATATAAATTATTTTGGAGATTTTTTTTTGGAATAAATTGTGTTTTTTTTTTTAAAATGGTGAAAAATGTAGCGCCCTTCGAGGTGACTCTGATAATTGTCTATTTAATTGTAATAGTAAAAAAAAGGGGGTGTTACATTAGTGGTATCAGAGCAGTTCGGTCTGTCTGGCCAAGTTGTCGAGTCGTCGAGTCGAGTAACACTTGAGTAATTGTTACTCGTTCCTGATTATAGTTTCTGTTGCAGTGTTAGGTTGAGATGGCAGGACGGAACGATGCTGCACTCGCTGCTGCTTTGCAGGCTGTGGCTCAAGCTGTGGAGAATAACCCAGGTGCTGCTGGTGATGCTGGGTCGCGCAGTTTGGCTACGTTTCAGAGGGAGAATCCTCCTACCTTTAAGGGCAAGTATAACCCTGATGGTGCTTTGGCGTGGCTGAAAGAGATGGAGAGAATCTTTCGTGTTATGGATTGCTCTGAGGCGCAGAAAGTCAGGTATGGTACTCATATGCTGGCAGAGGAGGCTGATGACTGGTGGTTGGAGGTGAGGCAGAGGTTGGCGACTGTGAATGAAGAGGTCACTAGGGCTGTGTTCAGCAGAGAATTTCTGAGAAAGTATTATCCTGAAGATGTCCGTGGGAAGAAAGAGATTGAGTTTCTGGAGCTGAAGCAGGGTAATATGTCGGTGACTGAGTATGCTGCCAAGTTCATTGAATTGGCGAAGTTCTATCCACATTATGGTGAGGCTGGTGCTGAATTCTCCAAATGCATCAAGTTTGAAAATGGGTTGCGGGCTGATATCAAGAAGGCGATAGGGTATCAGAAAATTCGGGTGTTCTCGGAGTTGATTGACAGCGGCAGAATCTTCGAGGAAGACAGTAATGCTCATTCTAGAGTCATGAGGGATAGGCAGAAGAATTTCTCGAGTCGTGGGAAGCCGTATGAGGTTCCAGCTGGTAAGGGCAATCAGAGAACTGCTGTGGGTAAGAGACCTAGTGGGGGAGATGCTGCTGCTAGTGTGGTATGTTACAAGTGTGGTAAACCCGGTCATAAGCGTCCTGACTGTCCAGGTGATGTGAAGAAGTGCTACAAGTGTGGTAAAGAGGGTCATATGGCGTCTGGCTGTGATCGAAAGGATGTGTTATGCTACAACTGTGGTGAGGGTGGTCATATCAGCACTCAGTGTCCTAAACCGAAGAAAGAAAGGTCCGTTGGGAAGGTGTTCGCTCTGGCGGGGTCAGATGCAGTGAATGAGATCAGAGGTATGGACTGGTTAGTTGATAACCATGTTCATATCAACTGTCATGAAAGGTCTGTGAGTTTCTTTTCTCCTGAAGAGGAAGAGTCTGGTTTGTTGTCTGCTGGTCAGTTGCATAGGGTAATGAGGGAAGACGTCCAGTTGTTTTCATTAATGGCGTCATTGTCTGCTGAGAGCCAAGCGAAGGTTGATGAGTTGCAGGTGGTGCGAGAGTTTTCTGAGGTTTTTCCCGACGAGATTCCGGATGTACCACCAGAGAGAGAGGTTGAGTTTGCTATTGATCTGGTACCTGATACTAAACCTGTGTCTATGGCACCGTATAGAATGTCTGCATCTGAATTGTCAGAACTGAAGAAGCAACTCGAGGATCTGCTTGAAAAGAAATTTGTGAGGCCAAGTGTGTCGCCGTGGGGAGCTCCAGTGTTGTTGGTGAAAAAGAAAGATGGTAGTATAAGGTTGTGCGTAGACTATCGGCAGCTGAATAAGGTGACTATTAAGAACAAGTATCCGCTTCCGAGGATTGATGACTTAATGGATCAGTTGGTGGGTGCTCAGGTGTTCAGTAAAATAGATTTGAGGTCGGGTTATCATCAGATCAAGGTGAAAGACGAAGACATTCAGAAGACAGCTTTCAGAACCCGTTATGGGCATTATGAGTATTCCGTGATGCCTTTCGGTGTGACTAATGCGCCGGGAGTGTTCATGGAGTACATGAATCGTATCTTTCGTGAGTATCTGGATCGGTTTGTGGTGGTATTCATTGACGACATCCTAATTTATTCTAAGTCAGAAGAGGAGCATGCAGAACATCTGAGATTGGTATTGGAAATTCTGAGGGACAGGAAATTATATGCGAAGCTGTCTAAGTGTGAGTTTTGGTTGAAAGAGGTTAGCTTTCTGGGTCATGTTATTTCGGGGAATGGAATTGCCGTGGATCCGTCTAAGGTTGATGCCGTGTTACAATGGGAGTCTCCGAAGTCAGTTACTGAGATTAGAAGTTTTCTGGGTCTGGCAGGTTACTATAGGAGGTTTATAGAAGGATCTTCGAAGTTGGCACTTCCGTTGACTCAGTTGACTTGCAAGGGTAAAGCTTTCATCTGGGATGACTGTTGTGAAGAGACCTTCAAAGAATTGAAGAAGAGGTTGACGACGTCTCCTGTTCTGACGTTGCCTAATCCGGAAGAGTCGTTTGTGGTGTATTGTGATGCTTCCAAGATGGGGTTGGGAGGTGTGCTTATGCAGAATGGTAAGGTAGTTGCCTATGCGTCGAGACAGTTGAGGACTCATGAGAAGAACTACCCTACCCATGATTTAGAACTTGCTGCAGTTGTGTTCGCGTTGAAAATTTGGAGACATTATCTGTATGGTTCGAGGTTTGAGGTGTTCAGTGATCATAAGGGTTTGCAGTATCTGTTTGATCAGAAAGAGTTGAATATGAGATAGCGCAGATGGTTGGAGTTGCTGAAAGACTATGACTTTAGCTTGAACTATCATCCGGGAAAGGCTAATGTGGTAGCTGACGCTTTAAGTCGAAAGACGTTGCATATGTCAGCAATGATGGTTAGAGAACTCGAATTAATTGAGCAGTTCAGGGATATGAGTTTGGTTTGTGAAGTGACGCCTCAGAGTGTCAGATTGGGGATGTTGAAGATTGATAATGAATTCATGGCTAGCATTCGAGAAGCTCAGAAGTTAGATGTTAAATTAGTTGACCTGATGGTTGGGATTGATCAATCCGAGAATAAAGACTTTGAGTTGGATGCGCAGAATGTATTGAAGTACCGTGGAAGAATCTGCATTCCTGATGATGAGGAGATGAAAAGAGCAATTTTAGAAGAAGGTCATAGGAGTAAGTTGAGTGTCCATCCGGGAGCTACAAAGATGTATCAGGATCTGAAGAAGATGTTTTGGTGGCCTGGTATGAAGCGTGATGTGGCGCAGTTTGTGTATTCCTGCTTGACTTGTCAGAAATCGAAGGTTGAGCATCAGAAGCCTGCTGGGTTGATGCAACCGTTGGAGATTCCGGAATGGAAGTGGGATAGTATTTCTATGGATTTCGTGATAGGGTTACCTAATACTGTGAGGGGGCACGATTCGATTTGGGTGATTGTGGATAGATTGACGAAGTCTGCTCATTTTATTCCTATCAATATCACGTATCCGGTGTCGAGATTGGCAGAGATTTATATTCAGGTGATTGTGAAGTTGCATGGTGTTCGTTTGTGCATTGTGTCTGACAGAGATCCTAGGTTCACTTCTGATTTCTGGAAGAGTTTGCAAGAAGCGTTGGGTTCTAAATTGAGGTTGAGTTCAGCTTATCATCCTCAAACTGATGGGCAGACAGAGAGGACCATTCAGTCGTTGGAAGACTTGTTGAGATCTTGTGTTCTTGAGCAGGGAGGTGCGTGGGATACTCACCTTCCGTTGATCGAGTTTACTTACAACAATAGTTACCATTCTAGCATCGGGATGGCACCGTTCGAGGCATTGTATGGTCGGAGATGTAGGACTCCGTTGTGTTGGCATGAATCTGGGGAGAGTATTGTTCTTGGACCCGAGGTTGTTCGAGAGACTACTGAAAAGGTGAAATTGATCCGTGAGAAAATGAAAGCGTCGCAGAGTAGACAGAAGAGCTATCATGATAAGAGAAGGAAGGATTTAGAATTCCAAGCTGGTGATCATGTGTTTTTGAGAGTCACGCCTATGGCTGGTGTTGGGCGTGCATTGAAGACAAAGAAGTTGACTCCTCGTTTCATTGGACCGTATCAGATCACTGAGAGAATTGGTAATGTTGCTTATAGGGTGGCCTTGCCGCCTAATCTTTCGAATTTGCACGATGTATTTCATGTGTCGCAACTTCGGAAGTATATTTCGGATCCGTCCCATGTGATTCCGATGGATGATGTGCATGTGCGGGATAATCTCACTGTGGAGACAATGCCTGTGCGAATTGAAGATCGTGAAGTGAAGACTTTACGTGGCAAAGAGATAAACCTGGTGAAAATGGTCTGGTTAGGAGCTGCTGGTGAAAGCATGACATGGGAGTTGGAGAGCAAGATGCGAGAGTCCTATCCGGAGCTGTTTAAATCAGGTATGTTTTCGAGGACGAAAGACTCTAAGTGGGGGAGGGTTGTAACACCCCAGAAATAATTTAATTAAAATAGTTGATTGAATTATTAAAATAATTTGGAGGCGGGATATAGATAAATTAAAAGGTTAATATTTTATATGCGTAGGAGGTGAAACGAGTAAAGGAGGTGGTGACGTAGAGAGCCCAGTGTTTACTGAGCCCTCAACTTAAACCCTGGGGGTTTAAGTCAAACCCTCATTCGCAGCAAGCAAAAGAAAAACGAAAGTGAGAGTGAGAGAGAGAGCACGCGGCGCAAAGAGGGAGAGAAGAGGAGGGTTTCGCGAAGAATTTCAAAAGGAGATCGTTCGTGTTGCTGTGGTTTTGTTCGTGTCTCGTTCGTCGTGTTCCGGAGCTTACGTTATTCGAGGTAAGGGTGGGCTTAACCTTGATAATGGGTTGATGATAATTATGTGTGGGTAGTCTAGGGTTTTGTTGAATTGTTCGTGTTGTTGCATATTGTGTTTTCGTTGAGATTGGTGCTTTGATGATTATTGCACGTTATTGTGATTTGTTTCGTTATTTGTTGTTGCGTGATTGTTGTATCACGATGATGGTGTTGTTATTGTTCGTGTTTTTGTTGTTTCTGTGCGTGGTTGATTGTTGTTGTCGCGTTGTCGAATTGTCGTTTTTGTTGTGGTGGTTGCGGTGTCGTTGCCGTTAGGGTTTGGTGTTTGGCAATTTAGCGATTCTGGACACAGGTTCGGTTTTTCTAAAACTGGCGCCGTTTGGTTGATCCAAAAATTATAAGGTTGATTTTTTTTGAAAATAGACTTAACTCCGGTCGTTTTGGCACTGGTTTCGTCAAATTCGGAGTTGTATAGCTCGAGTTATAGGCGATACAAGTTAGGTTAAAATTCTGGAAACGATTTGGGTATAGATTCGGTATTTCGGTGACTGGCAACGTTGTATTGACCGAAAAATTATGTGGTTTATTTTTATGGAAAATAGACTTAATGCTTGTTAATTTGGCACTGGTTTGGTTGCGTTTAGAGTTGTGTAGCTCGAGATATGAATTCCACAAGTTAGAGTAAGATTCTGGAAACAATCTGGACACAGGGTCAGGGTTTTGGTTACCACGTTTTCAAAAGAACTCCTTTTTGAACGAATCCAATTTCTTTGAAAACTAGACAAAATTTTCCCCAGTTTATGCACAAGTTTCATGCAATTTGATTGAGTTTTGGTCACTTTGGAATTGCTTGAATTTGAAGGACAGAAACTGTCCTCTTTCGCAACTAGCCTGTGTGCTTTTCGAAAACTGTACCTATTGGACACTCTCCTTCAAAAACTGAACTTAGGGATGATAACCAGACCCATAGGGCTTTCCAACAAGTATTTATTTGTTGAAATCCGATGTCGTTTGCTATTTTAATTAATTCGCTGAAGTAGGTGCGATGTGCCTAGGCGCTGTGCGCCAGTCTTGTGCGTGGTGTGCGTGCGTTATGTCCGCGTTGTGGAGCCGTCTGGTGTTAATATTTCAGGTGCGGTGCTGGTATGCTCAGGAGAGTTTAGTGGTAGCTGTGATGCTACAACTTGGTGCTATTTTTGGTGAAATCATTTGTTTTGATTCTGGTGATATAGTATTTATTTTAAATACTTGTTATGGTGAGTTGGTGCATAATCATGGTGTCGCATTGTCATATGCATGTTTTGGTGATATAGGCTCTGCCTCTGGTGTTTATTGGTGATATGCCCATCGTGGCTCATTTTGGTGATCGGTACCGCATGCATATGCCCACTGGAGGGGTTGCATATCATCCCATTGTCTATGAATGTTATAACTTTGGTGATTTCTTTTATATAAATTATTTTGGAGATTTTTTTTTGAAATAAATGGTGTTTTTTTTTTTAAAATGGTGAAAAATGTAGCGCCCTTCGAGGTGACTCTGATAATTGTCTATTTAATTGTAATAGTAAAAAAAAGGGGGTGTTACAACACACGCCTTAAGAATGGGTGATTTCAAACCAACACTACCTCAAATAAAACAAAAGAACAAATTTAAAAAATGGAGGAGAACAAATAATATTAAGCCAATGAAAGATATAAAATAAACATCATTTTAAATGTATTGTTTTACCTTAATTTAATCAAGTAAATCACAGTTGTCAGAGATTTATATCAGAATTATCGGTAGATCAAAGCACGGAAGAGAAGACGTTGAAATATATGACAACACTGATAAATTCCTTTTGATCAAACCAGTAATGATAGTCTACAAACTGAGTATTGTTGCCCCCCTTTTGTGGGTCCAGCAAGAACAAAACAAAACAGATTAAATAGGGGAAACGAAAAAAAATAATGAAACGAATGACAAAAGATGCAGCGGTTGATATACCAATTCCTACCACGTCCTCATAATCAATTCAATCATTCAGGTATTTATGTGTTTACAAATCTTATACTCAAACGAGTGATGAATAAAGAGTGAAAGGGAATTACCGCTACACTCTGCAAATCGATATAACGTGAAAAGAGAAAGGTACATAAAACCTTACAGTTTTGGAGAAACGGTGGACGCCCTTGATAGTGTTGTCAAAGTGATGAACAAAAACATGTATTTATAGGGGTAATCACAAGAGGAGGGCTCGTGTTTTAGGTTAACATTTTACAATATCTAATTTATATTATTTGAATTAAAGATAAATATACTTTTATCTAAAGAAAAACACCAAAAATTATTTACTTATTTATTTCCTTCCTTTAAAGTGAATTCTAGTCTAAAAACATAAATAAGAAATTGTAATCAGGTATGAAAAAAATCAAAAATTGAAACTATAATCATATACACACATATATGTGTTAAAAATAATAAATTATTTAAATTTGTATATTAAATTTCAATCAAACAAAAATTTCTTTCCTTTTTTATCTTATATGCATCTCTTCTCTTTGTATATTTTTTTTTTGCAACTCTTGCCTACACACCTGGTTTCATAATCAGAGACAATCTCTATCTATAGTTGAATTGAAAAATGTAGAACACGCTAAGCATTTAGGAAAATGCATTGCTGGAATAAGGTGAAGCAATTCGATGGCAACTATTTTCTAACTACATTTTGTTCGGTACTCGAACTCGGATATGGTCATGTCTGGGGTAGAAGTTGATGTGCTTCGCAAAGATCTGGGAGATGGACTCCGGATGGATGGAGATTGGCCTCAGAGGGTCTGAGGTAGCTTGACCACGCACGCCGGGGGTGGTACATGCAAACACTCCGATGCCTAAGTCAGCAAGGGAAGAGAAGAGGTGTTCAGGGAATGAGAACGTACCTAGGAATGGAGGGGTGCACCTCTATTTATAGACGAAGGTGACGTATCCGAGCCGTCAGATACGGAGGCTTTAGATCTCGACCGTTGGTCATGGATCCGGGTTGGTGGAGTGCGGACCGGGTTTTGCCAAGTGCGGGATTGGGCAAGCCCGAACCGCGTGGGGTTTGGCCCAGTTCGAAACAGTGGCCCCCACAAGTCGAGGTCGGGCAGCAGGGTTCGAGCTCGGCTTGACGAGTCACTTATCTTTCCTATTTTTGGGGCGTTCGTTTTTGCGGAGTCCCCACGGCTTCCTCAGGTCGACTTTGAGACGCTGAGATCCTTCCTGAAAAAGCTTGACAGAGCATTTAAGCTCGAAATCAAGTAAATCTTGACTGAGCATGGAAGCTCAGAGTCAATTGAGTCTAGATAGAGCATTTAAGCTTGGAGTCAAGAAGTGTCGAAATCGCTGTGGATTTCTTCCTCTGTCCAGTACTGAGCATTGAAGTTCGTAGTTCGGGAGAAGGCAGGTGCTCAGAGCGCAAGTGTCGAAGCCGCTTGGGATTTCTTCCTCCGATCTCTGTCTCAGCACTTAAGCCAAACCAAAGAGGAGGCTGGCTCGTGAAGAGCGGAGGTGTCGGAGTCACTGTGGACCCTGTGCGTTCTTTGGCGGCCTCGCCTCATACCGTCATCCGTCGAGTGGCTAGCTCTGGCCAGACTCGTGTGAGAGGGGCATTGTAATGCATTCGGAGCTGGTACCGCTGTGATCCTGTAAGTAAGAAAAAACGATTGAAAACGAACTTATTTAAAGAGGCGAGTTGCCCGACTTGGTTGTATTTGTATATATGATTGGTTGATTACATTCGTTAATGTAACTGGTCAACTGTAATATACTCTAAGCTTAGCTGCGTACCTGGTCTTGGGAATCGTCTCTTTCGATAAGGACTCTAATTGATAGGCCCCCTTTCCTGTTTTTTATATGACCTGGTAGGGTCCCTCCCAGTTGGGCGCCAGCTTCCCTTCTCGTGTATTCTTGTTGCCCACATCGGCACACCTAAGAACAAGGTCTCCGACATTGAATTCTCGGATGATGACTTTTTGATTGTAGCACTTCGCAATTCGTGCCTTGACAACGGCTTCAGCCAACTAGGCTTTGTCTTGGACTTCTTGGACCAGGTTGAGTTCTTCCCTCGTAGCCTTGTCGTTTTCTTCCTTGTTGAGGGGGTACAGGGTTCTTCCATGTGTCTGTGGAGATATATATATATATATACACACACATGAGACTTCCTTGGCCACTATCCGAGCCTACAACATCCCATTGTTGGATTAACTATAATCAACGGCCTTCATTCGCTCCCATCCATAGAAACTCAAGGTCTCTCTTCCACAACCACACTAGCACGGGTTAGTGGCGTACATCCTAAGTCGCTCCGCTATCACCTTATCCCCTCCAACGTAGTATGTCCATGTGTATTGAATACTTGTGCTCCAAGCAAGTATCTTTCGCCTCGGCCACATCCTTCCTCGGCCAAGTCTCACTTTCGGCCTCCAGCCATTGGTGCCTTAGCCGAGTCACTCTGTGGTTGAGATACTCTCCAACCGAGTCTTGCAGCACCTCGGTGCCTTCATTTTCGTTCCTTCGAGGCCACAAAATATCTTCTTCTTAAACATTCAATCTGAACCTTCCTCGTGGTATGGAAAGCATTTCCTTTGCCCTAATATCTCTATGGTCGCCTCGATCCCATTTTCACCTTATGGCTTTCTCTTCCCCCTTAGCTAACAACTTTACTTAGTTTAGGTGTTAACAACTTGTAAAGACAATTATCTTTACTTTCTCCCTTTAGACACCACCAGCCATCATAAAGATGTTCCCTCAAGTTGAGTTCTCATCATCAGGACATCCAACAAAATCAGCATCAGAATATCCAATAACATTTAAATCATCAACTTCCTTGTAAACGAGCATATAGTTCTTTGTCTTCTGCAAGTACTGCATTACCTTCTTAGTAGCAACCCAATGAGTATGTCTAGAATTAGGCAAAATCCCTTCATCACTTTTATTATAGAGTCCTCGCCCTTGAACTTATATCCTGCCTTTTCTAGAGTTTCAAGAGAAATCAAATTTCTCCCTAAATCTGGTATGTGCCTAACATAGGTTAGTGTCTTGATAGTTCCATCAGTTAGTTTTATCATACCTAATCTGATCCCAATAGCCTTTGCAGTGTTGTTGTTTCCCATGAACACGTTACCACCATAATACTTATTGTACTCACAGAACCAGACCATATTGGAACACATGATAAGAGCAACTAGAATCTAGTACCCATTCAATTTTTTCCTCATTATTTTTTACGAATAGAAACCAAAATTTCAGAATAATACCCATTAGAAGCTATAGAAACATCACTACTGTCATTTTTATTATTCTTTTTCTTGCCATGCCTCTCAGGACAATGTTTATTAAAATAAACCTCTTTATGGCAAATTAAACATTTATATTTTCCCTTAGATTTTGATCTAGGTATATTCTTTCCCATAAACCCCCTTTTATCAATTCTATCTCTAGTTATTAAAACATTCGCCCTTTGTAACATCCTAAATTTTAGACGTCATAAAGTGTAAAATGTTAACCATTTTAATAAAATTCAGAGTTATACCCTGGATATGAATTTCTTAACTAGACGGAATTAATCCATCACTTTAAACTTTCAAAAGGCATAAAAACTCATCGGATAACTATCCAGTAACAACTAAATTCAATGTACATGAGTTAAAAGACTAATATAGATCCAAATCCAAAAGACGGTTTACATGGTACATTAGCTTTGATTACAAAGATCAAAGATTACGGTCTCAAACATATAAATTACTTGATATCTAACTAGAGGGAACTAAGCAAATATATATTTGATCCCTAAGGACCTCTTAACTCAAGTAACCACATCAGGAGCTTACTTCTCCTTGATTTGCTTATCTTACCCTATCAATCTGAAAATACCACAATATAAACAGTGAGATACAATCTCAGTGAGTTCTTTTGCGACCCCTCACCTTATAACTCTGAGTGTTTTACTTATCTTTTAACTTTCTCTTAGCATAGCCCGAGAAATTACTACGCAATTCTCTCGGAGAACCCACCCAACAATAGCTATTGCAGAGTAAACTGTCTTGGGCCTTGGCTTCGGGCTCATGACTTTTTTGGTTTTCTCACTCGATAGAAACATCGAGTATAATTCGTTACATTGATAGGAATTGACATTGAATTATTCACATAATTTAATCATCAGTTATGAAGAACAAAGTCATTCAATAAGCTCAATTAACATATTACCCAATCACAACAAAGATTTAAAAAACCCAATGATGTTTCTATTATGCATCAAGTGTCATGGTTAGGATAAAACAAGAACAATCTTAGAATAAAATTGAAAACACATTCTATTGTTCAGTTATAACTGTAGTTTTCTCATTAGCTTTCTAATGCATCCCAGAACACCTAAATCGGAGTTCGGGATCAAAAGTTACGGACAAAACAAGTTGGAAGGCTTTAGAGATAATCAGCCAACCCGAAACTAACACGAGCCAGTGTTGAATCAGCACGGCCAGTGGTGGCTTAACAGTGGCTAAAAATCCAGTTTATACGAAATGTTCAAGGGAATCATGTCAAACATACTCAATTTACACTCAATTCATGTTAAATTGTAGACAATTTGAAGGAGTAAAACTTATCTTTAACTCATTTCAGCACAAAGGATATTGCAAGCAAACATATCATCAAGTCTACAACAAAACACCACATATGCATTATGTTCATTTCTTTACGCACTCATTCCTTTAGTGAAAATCACGCAAACACACACTTAGGAACAAAGAACTCACTTGTTTTTTGCTGAAAGAAAATGCTAGCAAAGACTTGACTCCCTAAGCACACCAAAAGCTCCCAATTTCTCAAACTCAACCTCAGCTCCTAAGTCTTCTCCTTGAGCACTCAACACCACAATGTACGTCCCCAATGTCCTATTTTAGCTCCCCAATCAACATGGAACCACCATCAAAGATCTTTCTAGCTCCCTACCTTTCATAAACTCAGAATAAGTGTTTGTACAAAATGGATTGGGTTAATGAACTTAGGCTGATTGTAATAAGTGTTCGTACTTGGTTCACTCTAGGCTAATTTGTTACTCACACCCCCAATATTCAATCATACATAACCAGATGTAATTAACAATTAGCCAAACAATGTGTTCAATCATCATACTAGATTCATTAAATTACTCAAACAACATGCCAAATAAATCAGGAAATCCACTCTATTATCAAAGCTCTTTTATAACGATCAATAATATCCAAGGTAAATAAAAATTTAGCTTTGGTATTACAATTAATCACCCAAGATCACCTAATCATTTCTCACTAAGCACACAAAATCACATAACAAGCAAATTAATTTAAAACAATTACTTTGGGGTGTTACACCCTTACTCAATCTTTTCCTCCATTTGTTATCTTTTTCTTCATCTCCCTAGATAGTAAGGTTGATTTTATACCTCTTTTAAAGAAAGTGAGTCTCTGTCATACAACATGTTGCCAACCAAGTTGTCATATGATGATGGCAGTGAACACAAAAAAATTACTGCCAAATGGTCCTGATAATTCTTTATATCCAAGCTTTTTAAGACGGCTAAGATTTTTTTGAAATTAAATAACTGTTCCTTAATGGAACCACCTTCTAGTTTAGACCGATGTAGCCTTTTTAACAAATAGAGTTTATTTGTTAAAGACTTAGTCATGCACAAGCTTTCAAGATTTAACCGCCTTAGCCATGAGATCTTCCTTTTTCTTATCTGTCAAGTGTGCTAGGAGCTTTGAAATTCCTCCCAATGTCTTGATCAGCCTTTGGTGTATTAGAAGAGCTTCTACTTTGACCTTCCAAATGCCAAGATTGTTTCCCCTGTAAATTTTTCAATCTTTGAATTTTGAAAATGCTGCCATGGATCTTGATTCTTCCAGAATCTCGATTCTTTAACCGGTAATACCTGAATACTACAAATGGTGAAATCTAATAGTTAAATGTGGAATCTAATAGATGTTAGAATAAAAAACACTATTAGAATTATGTTTTCGGATAAAGATTGGTTTGCCATCATTGTAGTGTGAAATTATTCAATGGAAATTGATGCGCATAAGGAGATAGCATTTAGATGGCACAAAGATGGTCATCAGAATAATTAGGTACCCAAGCGGCAGCTTTGTTGCCAATGAAATGGCAAACAGGGACGGTTCCAGGTTGGACTTTCAGTACTTCATTAAGCAATTCAGGATTCATGCCTCTTGTATCATGGTGGCAAACGGTTAAAGCCTTAGCTTTAGTTCCATCAGGAGCTACCAATGAGACCACGTAAGCAGTTGTTGCTTTGACTTGGTGGCAATTGAACACAACTTTTTCAAAGTTCAATCTGTGGCACATCACTGCATTGTCCCCAACTCTTTTCACTTCCTCCACCACATATTGGTCTTGATTTGAGGAAAAGGTACTTGAAATTGCCTTAATCTTGGTCGTTCCAAAGTGTGAAATGACATGTTCCAACATTGATTCTAAGGATGATACACAATGCGTGTGTTCTCCTTTAGCTGTTGGGCTTGCACAGAAGTCATCAAGACTCTGTCTTTCTTTCTCTGCTAACCATATGGAATCAGTGACACCTTGTCCAGTGGCGGAGCTAGAATAAAAATTTCGGGTGGGATGCTAATGAAAGATGCATGGAAACTCAAAAACGCAAAAACAGTTGTGCAGAAACGCAAATACAATTAAAATAGATAAATATAAATTGATATTATTTACAAACAAAATTAAATGACTAAAAATGTAAATTTGATTTCACATAGAAACTCAATTGAAGTTGTTTATAAAAAGTAATTTTAAATTTAAAATGTTGATGATATTTTTTTCGAAAATTATCAACCATTTATTCATAACTTTTAATTCTAATATGAGAGACGTGATACAATTTCTACTTCAAAATATATATATAAATACCATACATCTATTATATATAGTTAATTAGTTAGTTAGTTACATATCACCTATATATCGAGTAAAATAAATAATGGTATATTTTGCTTCTATATGATATATATATATATTGACATTAAAATCAAAACATCAAAGAAAACTTCAGCATAATGGTACTGTGTGCTTCAAGTATTCTCTAGGTCTTCGGTTCGAATCCCAGATTTTATTTTTTTTCAAAACAAGCTCCAGCCTTATAAAGAGAGAAAATAGAAAAAGATTATAAAATATTCACAGAGGGATTCGAATACGGGAGCGAGCAATGAAGGAATAAAACGACTACCACTAGGACGCTACATTCGTAATGTAAAATATGCGCAAAGTATATATTTATTTAGTAACTGAGTCTAAAAATATGGGTATATTAGTAATTTCACATGATTTTTTTGGGTGGGCCATGGCCCACCTGGGCCCTAATGTAGCTCCGCCACTGACCTTGTCTTTCTTTTCCAAATCGTCTTCCATTTATTCCAACAGTACCACCCAAGGTCATTGTCTTTCCAGGATAGAGATTGTGTTCAAAAAAGAGTATGGAGTATTGTTTCATTTCTTTGGCGCTGATGGGCAAATCATTGGTTTTGCCATCTGACACATTAGAAAAACCAAAAATGAGTCTCAAGGCATTATAGTCCTATAATGAGGCATCTATGCTTATATGTAAATTATATGGCACAACTTACTTTATTTATGATCAGTTTGATTTTTAACCATATTAACTCTGGAATATATATGCCAAAAGTTTTAACCTCCTCATAGTTAAAAAAAGAACCTTTTTAGAGAATTTTGAAACGCCAAACTGTTTGTAGTTTAAATGAATCTCATGGGGTACTATAGTTTCAATAATGGAGTTACATATTTTTTAAGTTTTTTAAATGTAAAATTTATTCCATATTATGTTTTGTCCAATCATAGCTCTAATACTCCATTTGTTGAGTTTAATTGAGTGATATAACATGACTATTGACAAGAAATAAAATGAGCCGAAAAACACACGCACATAACCAATAATCCAATAACATTGATTAATTTAGTTTTATATTTACACTGCTTAATATTATACACACAAGGTGCAAGTAGATCATAAAATGCCTTTGGCAGAGGAGTGTTTGGTCAAATAGCTTCCCAAAAATCTGTGGATGGTGGTGATGCATTAGCTCCCACCACAACCAACTGCAAAATATGCTCAAATTAGTTGTAGGTAAAATGATTTCTAATGAATTTCATAAAAAAATATTTCTAATGAAAAATATGTATGCATTATTCCTTGAAAAAAAGTGCAATTTAGTGATGAAAAATAATATTTTCTAAGTTGTATTTGATAAATTATAGAAGAACTTAAGACAATGATAAGAGATGAAGCGAAGCATAAAAGAGCTTACACAGCAAAGGGCAAAAACAGAGAGATGTGCGAACTCCATATTGGCTAGCTACGAAGAAGTGATGAGTGTGGAAGTTTAGTGAGTGTTGTGTGTATGAGTTTACATGCTTCCCATTATATATATATATATATATATATATATATATATATATATATATATAAATATAGGGAACTTGGTGAACTTCCTAGGCATGCATGTCTTGTCATATTGTCACCCAATTAATTTAGGTAAAATACCTCCCCAAGTCCCTTAACTTATTTATTTGTAACGATTAGATCACTTATCTTTTTTTATAACTCAGAAGTCCATTAACTATTAAAAACGTAACGCATAAGTCCCTTTTAACGTTTTTTTGTTAACACCGTTAAAAAAAAACCTTAAATGGCTGATAGAGCTGACGTGGCATATCCACCTAAGATTTTAATTAAAAATTAGTTTTTTATTGAAAACAAAAAACCCAAAATACCTTTTTATTAATCAATTCCAATAATCAATTCCAGCAGTATTATCAATTTCAATTAATTCCCCCGCAATTGTTATCAATTCCAATTCCAATTCCAATTATCAATTCCAAGCATTATCAACTCCAACATCGTCAATTCCAACAGAAGAAGTATTATCGGTACTCTTGGGCGTATATACTGAGAAAATGAAATAATTGATTGCAAAAAAAAATATTAAGAAAAAAACATAGATTTCATTGATCTTCAGATTTGTTTCTTCATTCTCCGTGATTTCGTTCAGATTCAGATTTGTTTCTTCATCTTCAAATTTCGTTCATCGTCGTTCTTGAGAAAACCCAGAAAACGCGAAAAAACCCAGATTTCATTCTTAGTTCATCTTCGTTTCTAAATCTAAGAAAAACCAGAAAACCCAGATCTAGAAAACGCTGAGAAAAAACCCAGAAATCATCGTTCTTGAAAAACCCCTTCTTCATTTCGATTTTGTTTCTAAATCTGAGAAAAATCGATTCTGAAAAGTTGAATCTAAGAAAATTAATTCTAGGTTTCAAATCTGACAAAATTGAATTTGAAGAGAATGAAATCGAATTTGTGTTCTTTGTTCTTTCTTCCAGATCTGTGCTTGATTATTTTCTTTTGAAACCAATGTTCTTTCTTCTTCTTCCAGATCCGTTTATTTAAGACCAATGTTCTTTCTTCTTACATTACATTATATAGCTATGATTTTATTCATATATATGCCGCCTGCGATTTTTCTACATGCGCGCATAATCAAACCCTTGAAGAGAGAAGATGAAGAGGGTGAAGATGATGAATAGTAATAGAGGGGTATTTTGGGTTTTTTGTTTTCAATAAAAAACTAATTTTTAATTAAAATCTTAGGTGGAAATGCCACGTGAGCTCTATCAGCCATTTAAGGTTTTTTTCTTAACGGTGTTAACAAAAAAACGTTAAAAGGGGACCTATGCGTTACGTTTTTAAAAGTCAATGGACTTGTGCGTTATAAAAAAAGATAAGGGACCTAATCGTTGCAAATAAATAAGTTAAGGGACCTGATGAGGTATTTTCCCATTAATTTATATACAGTTAAATTATATTTTTGAAAGGTATACAACTATATTCTGAAACCATATACATTTTAGAAATAATCATTTAGAAGATTACTTCATTTTCAATTCTAAATTATACATATTAAATATAGATCAATTCATACAAGAATATTTATTAACTATTTAAAAATAATTTAAGTGACAATCACATTAATTAGAGATAATACTTAATTATTATTGAGTTATTTTGATCATCAGCTCTCCCGTTAGCTTTAATTAGATGAGGGCCATAGCAATTTAATTTTTTTTTTGGATTATTTTCGACTGTTAGAGATGATCTAATTAACATATTCGCATGCAAAGCTTGGCATTCCATTCAGATTGATTCCTCCAAGTGGATATCGAAGCTTGTGCAAATGGCATGCATGCAGCAATAGAATAGCAACAATACATGATCCTCGATCTTCTCCAAAGCTTGTGGTACCAATAGTAATATTGTGGTCTCTCCAAGACAAGAGGGTATCATGCACCTTGTGCACTTGGCATCCATGCTCTGCAAAGCTTTCTGTGGTTGTATTCTTGTTTAGAGTTATCAAACCACATGGTGACCATGCACCAAAGTTATAATCTGCAACCAATACTCTTCATTCACGTTTATTCTCCTAGCTAGCTAGAGGTATCATCAAAGTTTAATTTTTACTCTAATTTGCATGTATAGTACAATGCTGATCAGTCATCATACTCTGCATATCGAGTAACTATAGAGGTTCTGATATATTAACCGAATAAGTACTTCAACTAACTAGTTAAATAACTTTATAAGTTTGAATTAACCACAATACATGACCTTAACTCACACTCATAAGATACACCTGCCTATTATTTCTCTCAACATTACAAATCGATCGATCATTCTTTATTGGTTTGGTAAGAATATGTGCTTACTTGCTTCTTTGTTAGATCACTAATTAGTAAGATTTTTTTAGATGAGCACTTTGTTGAGAGGAGTACAGGAGGAACTCCAAACTCCTACAACAAATTTGGGGCCAAGTTAAAACCTCCCCGAGTCAAAACACATTGAAAATTGTTGACTAGCTCTCTTAGAAAGTAAAAGTTTCAATGTGTTTGGATCTACCATAAAATACTTTCAATGAAATCATTTTAAAAAAAAAAATAGAACTTATAAAATATAGGTGAAATTACACTTTTGTGTTATTTTTCTTTGGCCAAAAATTCAGGTTGGTCTTTTATCTTTTTCCCCCTTTTTTGGTCTTTTATCTTTCATATTTGTTTTTGTGTCCGTTTGGTCTTTTATATTTTTTCCTAATTTTGGTCATTTATCTTCCATATCTGTTTCAGTTTGGTCCCTCATTTTTCAGTGTCTTAAAGGACCAAATGGAAACTGATATGAAAGATAAAGGAGCAAAGTGAGGAAAAACAGATAGATGACTCAACTAGCACATATATGAAAGATAAATGACCAAAGAGGAAAAAAAGATAAAGGACCAAACCGAAAATTTGGTCAAAGATAGAGGAACAAAAGTGCAATTTAGCCTAAAATATATTAAAAGTCTTAAAAGAACAGTAGCTTTATTATTTGAGAGTATGTTTGGGAGAGGGTTCTAGGAAGGTTTTGGAGGAAAGGGCTTTGGGGGACTTTGTCTATATTTTACTATATATTTGAGACCTAAAAAAATAAAAGAATAACATGAAAGATAATAGTATAACATTTTTTCCGTCAAAAAAAAAAATAGTATAACATTTTTAGTCACACCTAATCTATGTTTAGAGACATTTTATAGCTCCTTTAATTTAAAATTAGAAAATATGCCTTCCACTCCCCTCCCAAAACCCACTCCCAAACATACACTAAAATATATTGAGTCAGGTAAATGGTAGGCACATCAAAGTAAATGACAAGTTTACGTAATTTTGCATGAGATAGCAAGCAACTTATTATGTCTATACAGTTCACTCTATCTGCAACTCCATCATGTTGAGCTGTCTATACAGTTCACTCTATCTGCAACTCCACACCTAAGCCCCAAAACCCTAAACCACTTATCCCTAAACCCTTTTTTCCTAAACCTAAACCTAATCAGATACCTAAACCAGCCCTACCTAATCACCCAACCACCAATGTTCACCCTAACCAAAACCTTAATTACACACCCCCTCAGAAGCCAAGACGAGCCTGGGCTCATAGACATTTTACTGTCTGCGATGAGGAACTGAGAAAGCTCACTACTGCCTACGTTGGTGTTGTTCGTATTCTTGGTTCGTCGTACAACACCCAGGAAGAGCTTATTCAACAAGGATTCTTCTCGGTGAAAGTTACACCTATGGGGTCCAACCTTGTGTTACTGAAAAGCCCGGAGGAAGGAATAATGGAAGACCTAATTGGAGGTGACATCAAATGGTTGAAGAACTGGTTTAAAGATATCAGGAAGTGGTCTCCAGGGGATATTGACAATGAAAGACTTACGTGGGTTAGATGTTATGGCATCCCAGCACATGCGTGGACAAGCGATTTCTTCAAATTCCTAGTGCTTGGCACTGGAGAATATATGGAGGTGGACGAGAACACAGAAACGAAAAACTATGGACGTTGCTAGAGTCCTTATCAGAACCAAAGTCCATGATGTAATTAACTTTGTGGAGAGGTTTGATATTAATGGAGAAATGTTTGTTATTAAAGGTAGTGGAAGATTGGCATGGCCCTTTGCAGTGGAATAAGAGGAGAGAAACTAAGAATGGTGGAAGTGATGAAGACTCTGATGATCCTGATGAATTTTTCGGCGACGATGATACTGGAAGCGATGAAGAAGACTGAGCATCGGTATATTCCAGCGAAGGAGTGGAAGCGTTGATGTGTAATGATGATGGTATAAACAACCAGACAGTCATTTTGAATTCCATTGGCTTTGAGAAGAGTGTGGCGGCTGAACAACCGTTGGATAACCTCACGTGTGCTAGTTCCAAAAAAACACAATCAGTGGAAATTGGGGTATATCGTGTGCGTGCAAACTCTGAAAAAGTGGAAAGGTCCACTAGTGTAACTGATAAAAATTTCCTTAATAAGGTAAATGTGGGTGTGGATAATATTTCACATTGCTCGAGCCCATCTAACAAGCCCAATGAAGGAGTGGAGAATTTGAAATTAAATGAAGATACTACTCCTCCAGCCTAACCCACCCCCCCCCCCCCCCCCCAATAACAACCCTAGACCAAATAACTACCTAAAATACTCTCACCACCCTGTCAAACCAGCCCATTCACTCCCTTCACCCCCCTCTGTCTCTCAACGCACCCCTCGTGGTTCTCTTGCTCCCATGACCCAACTTTCCTCCCCCTCGATTCCTGACTCCTTATAATCTCTCTAGGCTAGCTCCGATTCCTCCTTTTCTCATTGCCCATCTGGTGATGACCCTCTACCCTCGTTACCCTTGGTGGTTGATTTACCATCTCTCCTCCTTGTGGTGCCTCTCCCTATTGAGTCTCAACCGATCGTTATTATGGGATTAGAGCAAGGTGATCTATCATTATCAAAGGAAGTTATGGAAGAGCCAAGTAGCTCCAATTTGTTCATTGCTAATTCAAAATCAGTTTGGCCCGACCAAAGATTGTCTAAGGAGGAAAAGGTGTGGTTATTTGCTAAGAAGGTGGGGGTTAAAGGGAATGACGAAGACCTGAACATCATTAAGAGAATTCAGGATATGGAAGCTAGAGACAAGATCTCCAAAAGTAAGACGGAGGCCCCCAACCTTTCTAAATGAAGATAGTTTCCTTTAACATGAGGGGGATTGGCAGTTATGCCAAACAAAGGCAGTTCCGACGCCTTGTCCAAAAAGAACAATTTGATATGTGTTTTGTACAAGAAACTAAGAGGAGTGAGATTGATGCAAAGGTGGTTTCTCGTTTGTGGGGAGGTGATGATGTAGAATGATTATATCAACCGTCAAACGGCTTGTCCAGTGGCATTTTGATGTTTTGGTGCAAAGGTTTGATCAGTGTCCTCTTCACTTTCTCTAGCTCGGGTTTTCTTGGTGTTGCAGCTCAATTAGGTGCTAGGACTGTGTATTTTGTAAACGTGCATTTAGGTTGCTCGGTGAGAAGAAAGAGGGAATTGTGGTCAAGTTTAATCCGGGAGACAGCTAGGGTTAGCGAAGGATGCTGGGTTATAAGGGATGACTTCAATACGGTCACAAACAAATTTGAGAGAAAGGGCAGAATGGTGAGGTACATTGAGAGGGAGAGTCAGGATTTCAAGTTCTTCATGGAGGAAATGGGGGTGGTAGAGCCGATAAGTTTGGGTAACAAGTTCACTTGGTTTCAACCAAATGGGCCAGCAGCTAGTAGGATAGACAGGATTCTTCTATCTCAAGAACTAATGGAGGAATGGGCAGTAAGACCTCAATGATAGGAGAAAGGGATATTTTGGATCATTGTCCGGTTTTGTTGGTGGTGTCAAAGAAGAATTGGAGCCCTAAACCTTTCAAATTTATAAATGGGTGGCTCAAGCATGAGGGCGGGAAGGAATTTATGGAAGATAAATGGAAGGAGATTAAGGTGGAGGGATGGATGGCTCATGTAGTTAAAGAAAAGCTCAAGTTCTTGAAGGAAAGCTTGAGAGTGTGGAATAGGGAGCTGTTTGGATACAAGGATCTTAGAATAGAAGGAATTGTGAAGAAGATGAACGTGATGGAGCATGAGGAAGTGAACGAGGGTGAGTGGGATGGAGACAAATGGAAGAGTTTGAACAAAGAGTTTTGGAGTGAACTTCATCATAAAGAGGCTCTCTTAGCTCAAAAAGCTTGGGTAGATTGGATACAACAAGGGGATGGCAACACTAGATTTTTTCATAACTCAATCAAATTTAGAGAAAGGAGGAACCACATTGAAGCATTAAGAGTAGGGGACGGTTGGAAACATGAGGTAATGGAGATAAAGGAAGAGGTTAGGAATCATTTCCAAAAACAATTTGAAGAAAATTGGCACGGTAGACCGACACTTGATGGGGTTGAATTCAAGAGGATTAGTATGGAAGAAGCACGTAGAATAGTAAATCCATTCACACCGGAGGAAGCTATATGGAGTTGTGAGGGGAACAAAAGCCCGAGTCCCGATGGATTTAATTTCAACTTTATAAAATCTTGTTGGAGCACTATAAAAGAAGATATTATTGGAGTTCTCAATCCATTTCACATTAACGGAAGATTACCAAAGGCTTTCACATCATCCTTTGTGGCATTAGTTGGTAAGAAGAAAAACCCTCAAGAGCTAGGGGACTTTAGGTCGATTTCTCTTATAGGGTGCATGTACAAGATAATCTCTAAGATCCTAGCTATGAGGATTAAAGGAGTACTTCTCGGAATAATTTCCAACACCCAAACCGCCTTTCTTAAAGGGAGACAAATCCTTGATGTAGTGGTGTTGGCAAACGAGGTAATTAATTTCGCTAATGTGTCAATATTGGTAAATGGAAGTCCTACGGAAGAACTTGTCATGGAGAGGGGTCTTAGGCAAGGAGACCCGTTGGCGCCTTTTCTTTTCCTTTTGGTGGCGGAAGGACTCATGGGACTAGTGAAGAATAGTGTACGAGAAGGTTTTCTTGAAGCTTTTGAGGTGAGTGAAGGACTCTCCTATCCGGTTCTTCAATTTGCGGATGATACATTGTTTTTGTGTAAATATTCAAAGGAAAATTTATAGTGCTTAAAAGCGGTAATGAGAGTCTTTGAGCTTGTGTCGGGGCTTCGTGTGAATTTCCATAAAAGTTGTCTAATAGGGATAAATGTGGTGGAGGAGGAGTTGGATTGGGAGCAAGATTCTTGTATTGCAAAATTGGAGGGGTACCATTCAAGTTCCTTGGTGTACTGGTGGGAGCTAATCCTAGGGTGAGAGCCACTTGGGTTCCATTGATCAACAAGATGAAAGATAGATTATCAGCATGGCGGAGTAGGCAATTATCTATGGGAGGAAGAATAACGTTGATTAATTCCGTGCTTGCAAGCCTTCCCTTGTACTATTTCTCATTTTACAAGGCCCCAAAGATAGTCATTAAAGAGATGGTGAGGATACAAAGAAACTTTTTATGGGGTGGTAGTGAAGAAAGTAAAAAAATGGCATTGATTAAATGGAGTAAAATGTGTCTTCCTAAGGACATGGGGGGCCTTGGATTGAGAAACATGGAGGTGTTTAACATTGCACTCCTTGGCAAATGGAGGTGGAAGTTGTTGGTGGATAAAGAGAGTGTGTGGGTGGATTTGTTGAAACATTTGAACGGTGAAGTAGGTGTGCTTTCCATCAAATTGAACATTGCACTCCTTGGCAAATGGAGGTGGTAGTGATGATTGTTTGTCTTATTGCAAAAATTGGTTTAGTGATTCTATCAAATTGAAGCTAGGAAATGGAGAGTCAGTGAAATTCTGGATTGATTGTTGGTGCTCTCCATGGAGCTTTGCTGAATTATTTCCACTGTTATTTGAGTTGGCAGCAGGTAAAAATGTTTCCGTGGCAAAGGCTGGTGAATGGGAAGGTGATTGCTGGAGGTGGAATGTGCGATGGGCAGCAGCTGTAGCCGGAGAAGCTGCTGTTACAGCGAACCTGTTGGAAGAAATAATTCGGCCAATCGTTCCAATTAAAGACGAGGAAGATCGCTGGTGCTGGAAGCTTGCCGCCTCACGCGAATTTTCTGTCAAGACAGCATATTCTGTCATGATTTCAGCAAGTGAAGGAGTGCTGATTAACGAATCCGAAAGGAAGATTTTAAAAAAATTCTGGTTAACAGCAGCACCATCAAAATTTCTTGTACATGGCTGGAGACTTTTGTTGGACAGATTACCGACAAGACAGCAGTTGCAGCAGCGAGGCGTTCTTTAGTCGTAGGCTAATTTGGCTTGTGCGCTGTGTTCTAGCTCCGTTGAAGACTCGCAACATTTGTTTTTCAGCTGTCCAATTGTTGTGCAACTATGGCAGTGTATTCTCGGCTGGCTGGGAGCACAAGGTATCGAATTTAATGACAGGTGGGATCACTTATTGAAGCTTGGTTTCGTAAATGGCGGAAAGAAAAGCAAGAGAGCTCGATTCTTGGTGTGGACAGCAGCAGTTTGGGTGATATGGAAAAAGCGGAATGAAGTTATTTTCAGAGGGGGGACTCCAAATGTAACTCAAATGCTAAACTATGTAAAAAATCTGTCTTGAGGTTGGATAGCTTATCGGTTGGGCTCTCATTTGTCCATAGAATTTGATGATTGGAAAAACAAACCGATAGATTGTATGACCCTGTTGCAATAGTTCGTAAACGGGTTGCGGCACCCCTAGTGCCCCCTATTAATATTATTTGACTTATAAAAAAAAATCAGCTAAGATACATTTCAATTCATTACTTTTTTCTCTTTGAACACTTACATAAAATCACTAGAAAACACCAAGTTCCTCGTCTTAAATTTTAAATCACAAGCCTACACTTTTCTAGAGTAATCAATCAATAGAAGTAAAAAATATGAAGTACCATTGAGAGATATAAAATCCATTACATTGACATGAAACACTATGTTATTTGCCTACAAATTAGTAGTGCAATTCTTTAAAGGCATTTCAAATCCTAATTGCATAAATTTATAGGCATAGATTAAAGAATCTTTCTTTGTCACTTATAAGTGATCTTTGCCACTATAAGTGATCTTTGGTGAGCTTGCATTTTCCTCCACTAAATTAATTATATCCCTCAATATTCAAGGTGTTGACCAAAATCAAGTTGAGACGGATATTAGGAACATGTCTTAAAATTATTCACTCATAGCTGCACCAGGTTCTAGTTTCAACACAAACATCTCCAATATACCAACAATTTTGCATATCCATTTACCATCTTTACTTTGCCAAAATCCCCAATAATATAAGATGAAAAGAAATTACACCTAAGAGTAACATGATATGAGGCTCAGGACAATATTTGTAGAGTTATATTCATAACACACAATATAAACATTACTTTTAGATGCAACTGCAATTGTATTTTTATCATTTTTCTTCTCTTTGCCTTCATCTGGTTACCTTGACTTTTCTCTCTTGAGTAACCTAAAATGCTTTCTGGTGTGCCCCACCTTGCTGCATTGGTAGCATGTTTTATCTTTTCTAGTCCTTGACTTGTTTCGACTGTCATATTTTTCATGTTTGTTAAAACTTCTGGTTTGGCTTCTCCCATGTGACCCTGTAACTTCTTTTTTCTGGCAAATAGAAGGAAAAAAGCCTCATTAAAACCTTTTAATGTTAAAACATTAAGAAGAAAAAAGAGTACTTCTCCCATATGACTCTGTAACTAGTACTTCGAATTTGAAGGAAGTACCGACCAAACCACACCCCTTCAACTTCTGGCTTCTTCATTCCACACGCTCTCTTTTACAATTGACGTTGTCAACTTTCCATTTTGAGTTGAATTAGTCATTGTCACCACAAGTACTTACCAAACTAACGGATACAGAACTTAGCAACAATAATACTTGCAACTTATCATCTAATTTAATTTATGTGGTTGTCAACTGATTCACAGTATTTTGTGAAATGCTCATTCAATCTATCATTTTTATAGGGTTAAATATGTTTTTAATTCTTATAAAGTTTTACTATTCATTTTTAGTCCCTATAAATATAGTCATTGACTTTTGGTTCTCATTTTTTTCGTCAGGAATTTTAGTCTTTTTCTCATTGTTGAAGTTTTCATATGAATTGACGAAGCTTATTAGAGCAACTTTAACGCCGATCCTTAAATAAGAAATTAACAATAGGAAACGGAAACTATATGATACTTGTGCTAAAGCACCCACAAATTGTATATGATTTTGTTTATCATTCACAATAAATTTGTTGAGAAAAATGTTTTTCTTTATTTAAAAGCTTTTAATTGTATATGATTTTATTTAAATGTTTTACTAAAGTACTTAATTGGTAGTTAATTATACATATATGGTCAAACGCTTTATTTTTTATTAATGTTCAACGATAAAATCTCACGATTAGAAGTTGCATCAAACAAGGAAAATAACATGTGGGAAACAGAGACAAGACTCCATTACATATTGTTCCAACATCTCTATTAGTTACATAAGAAAACTATAACTCCTTAGATAGTGTGTAGTCTAGCCCTCCTTCTATTTCTTTTCTCCCAATGTTCGTGACCAATTGGCAACCATCATCATTTCCTTCAAATAAAGGAAAAAGCTATTTTGTTACAAAACAAAATGTAAGAATAGTAGGTTGATAATATGTAGATACGACATCCCATGTACTTTAGGCGATTTTATATGTCTCGATTCGTATGATTTAGCATTACTCTTAAAAAAATAGGTTTGACCTCGTGTCAAATAAATACTTTTCCAGCAAAGGGACAATAAAAATTCTCCTTCTTGTGATTTTCTTATTAAAATCGATTGAATTTTTCACAAAATGCACCTGGATTGTTTTTATTGGTTGTATTTCTCTTTCACCGCCTTGTTGTATGGTTATATGGGAAGGAGTAGTCGTCAAATCCACTTTCGAGAAGGAATCGAGACAATTATTTCAAGTGAAATAGTAATGTTGGTTTTGCTAATTGGCGCTTCACTTCATTGCAAGTACATAAAGGTAACTTGATGTTCCACTTTTGTTTGCAATTTTGGTAACTTAGAAGCGAAATTACTACAAAAGCAAGTTATACTGGGATATTTTCTTTTTCTTTTTTGAGTTTACAAAACAGTCAATGAATGTATAACCAACTATAATTTTTATCCTGGCAAGGATGCAAAATTTCTCATCCACATTTTAAATTCCATATATCAACAAGATGATGTTAGGTCATACACACATTTTTTTGTTCATTATCAAATTCAAACATACATCACTACTGATAAAAGGGTGCTAACTCATACAAAGATACACTCTTAGTACTGTACCAAGAAGGTAGGTCAGTTGACGAGTTAAGGGACATGAAGGAGTTGCAAGAACGAGGTCCAGAGTTCAAACCTTGGAAACTAACATTCATCCACTCCCACTAACATTTACTTATAAAAAAAAAACCCTTAGTACTAACTAGTTTAGAACTAGTGATGACACTTTCTACATAATGCTTGCACATCACAATTCATACATAGATACCTTAAAAACAAGCCCAATTTGAACAAGAATGTCCAATGAAGGTGAACATCGTCAATTGTTAGGAAAGAATCTAGTTTGAAATTGTTAATTGGAAATTGGAAATTGAGGTGCTTTGCCAAATAGCTCCTACATGACATAAAAATTGTCATCGGAATTAGGTACCCAATCAACATCCTTATTGCTGATGAAATGACAAAAAGTGACGATTTCAGGTGGTAGCAAACAGTTAAAGCAATTTATAAGTATATTCTTCTTTTTAGTTGACAAAACAAGGCATTTTATCAACTCGTGACCAATTGTAATTTCAGCCCTAAATTTTATGAACATTTCCGAGCCACAATCACGGTTTTTATGGTTCATACATCAACTAAAAATCGTGATCTTTAAGATATTATGTCAAAGACATTTTTTTCCTAATTATCAAAGTCAAACAGACATCATTGCATTGGGCATAAGGTACCAGTGTTAAAAAAGATACACCCATGGTTCTGACAAGTCTTATTTCAAATACATGGATGATACTTCCTACATATATAGGATCTGATACTTGCACATCATATTTCTCCATACATAGACAGTTTAACTTAAAAAAAAAGCCAAAGTTGAATAGGAGGGTCGACACATGAAAGTGAAAATCCTCAATATCAAGCATGGTTTTAGCGTGAAATTATTAGATGGGAATTGATGTGCATGACCATATAGCATCTACATTCACTATGCCAGAATTAGGAAAAATAGACGCTACCTTAAGCAGCGTTTAATAAAAAGTGCTAGGTAAGGGGAAACGGTCAAATGGATAGGCAGCGTTTATATTGTAAGCGCTGGGTATTGCTTAAACGCGCAAGACCAATAGGTAGCGCCTATATTTGGAAGCGCTGGCTATTGCAAAAAAGCGCAAGGCCAAAGGTAGCGCTTATACTGAAGCGCTGGTTATTGCTTAAACGCGCAAGGCCAATAGGTAGCGCCTGTATTGGAAGCTCTGGCTATTGCAAAAAAGCGCAAGGCCAAAGGTAGCGCTTATACTGAAGCGCTGGCTATTGCTTAAACGCGTCAGGTCAATAGGTAGCGCTTGTATTGGAAGCGCTGGCTACTGCAAAAAAGCGCAAGGCCAAAGGTAGCGCTTATACTGAAGCGCTGGCTATTGCTTAAACGCGCAAGGCCAATAGGTAGCGCCTATATAGGAAGTGCTGGCTATTGTTAAAAAGCGCTAGGCAATGGGTAGCGCTTCTTGCTAAAACGCTGGCCATTGCTCTTTTTTTTTATTTCGTTATTTTCCTCTTCTCAATAGGTATCACGCACAACGTCTCTTTCTCTCTTCTCTCTCATGCTCACTCTCACACTCTAGCTCACCATTTTCGTTCTCACTCTCATTTTCGTTCTCACTCTCCCTCGTGGCTCTCATTTTCGTTTCTCCAAAGCTCATTTCTTCCCATTTTCGTTTCTCTTCCATACTTCTCCATTTTCGCAAAGGATTTCGGTTCGTACTTGGAAGCTCATTTCTTCCCCATTTTCGTTTATCTTTCACTAAGGTTAGTATTATTACATGTTGTTCTAATTATTTTATGGCATTGGTAACTTAGGTTAGATGATTGAAATTTAATGCTTGATGATTGGTTCTTTGAAATGGTGCTTCTAAATATGTGGGAAAATGTAGGTGTAGTGTTTGTTGAAATGTCCAAATGAAATGCTTGTTAATTTAATGTTGCTCTAGGTTAAGGGATTTTATAAATTTGAGATATTTAATGGCATTGGTACCTTAGGTTAGATGATTGAAAGTTGATGCTTGATGATTGGTTCTTTGAAATGGTGTTTCTAAACTTGGGGAAAAATGTAGGTGTAGTGTTTGTTGAAATGTCCAAATGAAATGCTTTTTAGTTTAATGTTGCTCTAGGTTAAGGGATTTTATATATTTGAGATATTTAGGATTGCTTGTTGTTCTAGTTATTTTAATGGCATTGAAACCTTAGGTTAGATGATTCAAACTTGATGCTTGTTGATTGGTTCTTTGAAAGGGTGAAGTGTTTCTAAATTTGAGGGGAAATGTTGGTGTAGTGTTTGTTGAAATGTCCAAATGAAATGCCCTAAGGAAATTATTACCCACAACCAAATGGTTATCCCCAGACAGGTATCTTTACAGAACTCTTTTTTATTTTGATTTAACCATATATTTCAATTCTAATTTTATTTAATTATATAATTTCAGTATTTTCCCGATTGTCGGTGGAAGACATACTTTACTACACAGCTTGATGAGCTTAGAGGAGAGTGGGGCCATTATGTCTCGCAATTCTTTTGATTTTAGATAGAATGTAATGTTGTGAATTGTTAGAGTTTTATTTGGATACATTCATATGAATTGGTTCATGCATATGTAAGTTGCTAACTTGTTTTAATTTAGATACATATTGTAAGTAGCTTGCTAGTTTTGGAAACATGCATATGAATTGGTTCATGCATATGTAAGTTGCTAACTTGTTTTAATTTAGATACATATTGTAAGTAGCTTGCTAGTTTTGGATACATGCATATGAATTGGTTCATGCATATGTAAGTTGCTAACTTGTTTTAATTTAGATACATATTGTAAGTAGCTTGCTAGTTTTGGATACATATTGTTAGAGAGTTTGATTTGGATACATATTAATTTGTTAATATTGTAAGTTGCTAAGTTTTGGATACATGCATATAATAACTTGTTAGCTAGTTTATTTTGGTTTGTGATCATATTGGTGCATTTGGATATATAACTAGTTTATATATATATATATATATGTTGTTAGTATATCATGGATTGGATTGATATTAATTGGCTGTATATGACCAGGAAATTATCAAATGTACAAAGGAAAATACAAAAAAACTGAAGAAAAAAAAAATTAAACAATGGGCAGCGCTTGGTGGGAGAAGCGCTGCTCATTCACCTAGCACGTATAGCAATGGGCAACGCTTGGTAAAGGGAAGCGCTGCCCATTGCTAAACGTGCTAGGTGAATGAACAGCGCTTGGTGGGAGAAGCACTGCTCATTTACCTAGCGTGTTTAGCAATGGGCAGCGCTTGGTAAAGGGAAGCGCTGCCTATTGCTAGGTGAATGAGCAGCGCTTCTCCCACCAAGCGCTGCTCATTCACCTAGCGCGTTTAGCAATGGGCAGTGCTTCCCCCTACCAAATGCTTCCCATTGCTAAACGCTTTAGGTGAATGAGCAGCGCTTCTCCCTTCAAACGCTGCCTATGGCTATTAATGAGCAGCACTTCTCAAACGCTGCCCATTTTTGGGGAGGAATCACCAGCGCCAAATTTAGCAGCGCTAAGAAACGCTGCCCATGGCTAAAAAAAAATGCTGCCCATCCCCAAATCTGTTGTAGTGATTGCACAAAGATCAGAATCATTACGCACCCAAGCAGCGGCCTTATTGCCAATGAAATGGCAAACAGGGACGGTTCCTGGTTTGACTTTGAGAACCTCATTAAGCAAATCAGCATTCATGCCTCTTGTGTCATTGTGGCAAACAGTTAAAGCCTTAGCTTTAGTTCCATCAGGGGCTACTAATGAGACTACGTAAGCAGTTGTTGCCTTGACTTGGTGGCAGTTGAACACAACTTTTTCGAAGTTCAATCTGTAACACATAACTGCATTGTCACCGACTCTTTTTACTTCCTCCACCGTATATTGGTCTTGATTTTGTGGAAAAGGTACTTGCAATTGCCTTAATCTTCGTTGTTCCAAAGTGTGAAATGACATGTTCCATCATTGATTCCAAGGATGATACACAGTGTTTTTGTTCTCCTTTAGCAGTTGGGCTTGCACAAAAGTCGTCAAGACTTTGTCTTTCTTTGTTTGCTAGCGATATGGAATCAGTGACACCTTGTCTTTCTTTTCCAAAGTGTGAAATGACATGTTCCATCATTGATTCCAAGGATGATACACAGTGTTTTTGTTCTCCTTTAGCAGTTGGGCTTGCACAAAAGTCGTCAAGACTTTGTCTTTCTTTGTTTGCTAGCCATATGGAATCAGTGACACCTTGTCTTTCTTTTCCAGAGAGTCTTCCACGGCCCAAGATCATTGTCTTTCCAGGATAAAGATCGTGTTCGAAGAAGAGTGTGTAGTATTGTTTAATTTCTTTGGCACTGATGGGCAAATCATTGGTGTTGCCATTTGTCACATTATAAAGACAAAAAATGAATCCTAAGTCATGATAGTCTTATTATGAATATTTGTGTGTTTGAGAGAGAGATAGAGAGAGAGAGAGAGAGAGATGTTTTTGTTAAATATATGTAAATTTTATGACAAAACTCATGAAGGGTCTTATATTTTCAACAATGGAGTTTCATATTTTTCAAGTTTTCTAAAGTAAAAAGCCATAAATGTAAAAAATTCATCCCGGTAAAATTATGTCCAATCATAGCCATAATATTCCATTAGTTCATTTGTTGAGTTCAACTTGGTGATAGAACATGACAAGAGATAAAATGAGAAAGAAAAACACACACAAAAAATTATCCAATAACTCATTATATAAAAGGTTAAAATAGTGATGAGAAGTGAAAAGAATTATAATCAATATTATACTCACAAGGTGCAAGTAGATCATAGAAATTGAGGACGTTGGTGATGCATTAGCTCCCACCAAAACCAACTGCAAAAAATGTTCAACTTATAATGATTTATAATGAAAAACATATATGCATTAATTATTTCTTGAAAACAACATGCTGGTTAGTGATGAAAAATAGGTGAGGACTAGGTTGCCCCTTGGATAAATGTGGGCAATTTACCTTAACCACTTAAAAGCTGACACGTGGATTCCACTAACATTTACCACATAAATAAATTTATATTATTTATTTTAAAGTTCTTGCTATATATTTATATTATTTATACATCCACTCCAATTTTAATAAATGTATTTATCTTTTGATTTATGTTTCCTAAGTTTCACGTTGGAGTGCTCAACCACTAGCCTACTCCTAGATTTGTTGAATCTCTTCATATATATATATATATATATATATATATATATATATATATATATATATATATATAGGGACATCCTGTTTTCTATCAGATCTTTGCAAAGTTCTTGATTGTTAAGACCTTTACTAAGATCTTGATTGTTATTTTCAGAAAATTGATTTTCTGATAAAGGCATAGCAATCAAAGACATGTCTGAGAGAGTGAGGAAAGCAGTATATAGAGAGTGGTTTTTACAAAATATTTTGTATAATTCCTCACCCATAAGTATCGTCGCCTTCACTTGCTTGCCATCTGGCAAAAATTTGTTTAGATGCAAGGTTTTTAACATCTTTTTGCAAAATATCTTTTGCAGACTTGCAATCAATACGGACAAGAAATTTTTTATTTAAAAGATCAGATTGGAACTTTGAAATGGATAGCACAATAGCCAAAACTTCCTTTTTGATAGTGGAATAATTCTGCTGGGCAGGATTCCAATGTTTAGAAGTGAAAGCAATGATTTGTTCTTTTCCAGAAGTTTTTTGTTTTAAAATTCCGCCGTAACCAATATCAGAAGCATCAGTTTCGACAATTTTGAAGGCTTCTGGGTTGGGTAAGTAAAGGCAGGGTAGCTCTTTAACTTGGGCTTTGATTTGTATGACCATTTTGGTGTGATCATCCGTCCAAGGAGGAGGATCCTTTTTTAGACGATCATGAAGAGGTTTGATGAGATTACTTAGTTGTGGAAAGAAGTCTGAGACATAATTTAGACAACCAAGGAACCTTTGTAATTGAGTTTTGTCAATAATTTGATTGGGGAATTTATCCGAGAACTCAATAGCCCTAGTGATAGGAGTGATAGTTCCGTGATGGATATTGTGATCTAAAAATCTGATTTTTGTTTGAAACAAATTGATTTTTGTTTTAGACACAGCAAGACCATTCTTCTTTATGATAGAAATAAAGGTGTTGATATGTCTGACATGTTGATCAAAAGATTGTGAAAAAATAAGCACATCATCAATATAGACAATGGCGAATTTTGCATAATCATTGAATATATCATTCATGATTCTTTGGAATTCAGAAGGAGCGTTTTTCAAGCCAAAAGGCATAACGTTCCATTCATATTGACCAAAAGGGACAGTGAATGCTGTTTTGTACCTATCCTTCTCTTTAATCTGGATTTGCCAAAATCCAGATTTCATGTCAAATTTTGAAAATATTTTTGCGTCATGAAGACGTTTGAGAAGGTCTTTTTTGTTAGGAATAGGATATCTAATCCAACAAAGAGCTTGGTTGAGAGGTTTGTAATTAATGACCAATCTGGGAGTTCCCCTTTCTATTTCTGCTTGTTTATTAACATAAAAGGCAGAGCAAGACCAGGAACTCTTACTTTTGCGAATAAGACCCTTTTTCAAAAGATCATTTATTTCCTTTTGACAAACCAAGAGGAGATCCTGATTCATCTGGATAGGTCTAGCTTTGGTGGGAATTTGTCTTTCATGAAAATCCTTTTCATAAGGAAGTTCCACAACATGATGTTTTCTTTCCCAGAAAGCATTAGGAAGATCAGAACAAATAGTGGATTGTATTTGCTCTAAAAGACTCTTAATTTTGAATTGATTTTCCCTTTTGAGTAATTGGTAATCGATATTTCTAAAAGTAATTTCATCTTTTAAAAAATTGATTTGATTTTCTTTGTAAGAAATTGGATTTAAGTTTCTGACAAAAGGTTTTCTTAAAAACTTAAAAGTAATTGGTTGTCCCAAATGCTGGGTTATGATACCTTCTTCAGTTATTTGAAAAGGAAAAAGTGATCTTATGAACGGAGTTCCTAAAATTACCTGATTTTTCAAATCTTTGACAAGAAGAAATGAGGTATCAATTTTGAAATTGTTATTTTCGATGATAGCTGAAGACAATTTGTAATTGATTTTTAACTTAGTACCATTTGCAGCACTAAGTTGTTCAGAGGTTTTTTCAAAGTATTTTGTTGGGATGAGACCCTCTAAAATACAATTTGAATCTGCTCCTGTGTCAAACAAGGCAACAGTTTCAAAAATAAAATCTTTGATAATAATTTTGACATTTATGTAAAATTTTTGAATTTTTACATAATTGATCAGCCCTAAGAAATCTGAATCCACTTCCTTATCAGAGTCAGGGATACCTGAAGAGGAACTGGTTTCATGATTATTCCAATGGTCAATAATGGACTGGTGATTAGCCTGTTTTTCTCGTAGTTTATTGACCTCAACTTTTAAGTTGTTGATCTCATACTGGAGATCTTGGATAGTAACAGGTTTAATACTGGTTTTTTCTAACCTTTTGAAAGTATCCTTGAGATTATACTTATTGGTTACTAAAGGGCTTTTGGGAGGTTTAGTCTCAAGAGTAGACTTAAGCTTCTTGAGATACTTTTCCCTTTCCTGGGGGTCAGGAATGGCATTTATGGCTTCAAGGAGAAGATCTTGTTCTTTGGTGAGAACATTGATGCTATTAGAGGAATCAGAATTAGATAGATCATCATTCTGAATTTGATTTATTTTCTCAGATGGTTGATCCGAGGATTCTCCTGAAGATTGGGTTAATAAATTGTTAATCTTGCTTTCAATGTCTGAACCAAGATTAAGAATTTTGAGTTTGTTGATAACTCTACAATTTCTACTAATGTGCCCTGGTTTGCCACATTTGAAGCAGATGATGGGGTTTTTATCATTATTCTCATAATGATTTTTGGTAAATCGACCAGTAACCCTTGGCCTAGGTTTCCTATCATGCCTTTCCTTGTAATAGTCAGGTCTAGGTAAGGTGTTGATAGGTTTTGGTTTGGCTTTGGTTTTGATGCAAGGGAGGCCGAATTGTTCGCAGAAGGTTCCTAAGTCTTTGCGATTTTGAGCCTTTTCTTTGGATAATTGTTGCTGAATTTTGTCGTCTTGACAAATTTTTAAAGCAACTCTTTGGATGATAGCAATAAGCTGACCATAACTTAATTGCTGATAGGGGATATTTCCATTGGGGTCCTGGTTGCGTAGTTTATCTCTAACCTTATCACCTAAAGACTTAGGGAGGCCTGCAAGGAATTTCTCCTTCCAGAAGGCTTGTTGGCTATCTTCTCTGGTATAGACTCTTGTAAGGAATGTGTCTTTATACCATCTAAAATCACCGAGGGTTTTGCACCTAAGGTTAGACAACAACTCTGCAGATCTATCCTTAATTAAGGAAGGGTCTCCTACAAAGTGTTGGGCAATGGTGAAGATTAAGGTGTTAACTGCATCAGGAATTTGAATCCCATTTTCAAGGATGGGTTCTCCGTTGGGTTCCTTTTCGATAGCAGTAAGGATAGATTGCTTATCCTCATCATTGAGGTAATTATCCCACCAACCTTTAAGCTGACCACAGAATCCTGCAGTGAGGATTTCTACGATCATATCTTCTGAGCAGTTATTGGAAGTTTCATAAGCAGTGGCAACCATAGTCATATTTTGGAGGATTTTGGTTATGCCATACTCATTTTCTCCATCAATGTTCCACTCATAGACATTGTTGGCACTGAAACTTTTGAAATTGGTTTCCTTTTCTTCTAAGAGAAGGTCAGGAGCAGTGGCCCTAGGGTAGTAAAGCTTGGTTTCTCTACGCCATTTGTTTTTAGGATTGTAAATGATGGGACTGACTTTATTCTTAGGAGAGGCATCTTCTGACTGATCAGAAGAGGTCTCATTTATCATATTGATGCTTTTCCTAGGGGTATGAGGAGAAGGCGTATCAGGGATTGTTGTTTTGAGGAGAGTTAAATGTTCATTGATTTTTTCCAGGATTTCATCTCTGGTTTCATCAACTTCTCTTTTGATATGACCTTCTTGCTTGAAGGCCTTCTTAAAGGTTTTGGATACCCTATAGGGATTGAATAGGGGTTTCTCAATTTTAGCAGAAGAATAAGATGGCTCAGTTTTAGGGGAGGCATCATTGTTTCTACTAGATTTGGAGTCTCCTAGTGCTTGGAAGTATTTGTTTGTATAGTTAGATTGTTCCATGAGATCTTTGATATCTCTGGCTGATATAGGTTCATTATCAGGTCTAGCTTTAAAGGGGGCAGCCAAGACAGGGGCAGATTGGTTTTGAATATTAAGGGTAAAAGGGCCTTTAGGAGGTAATTCTGATTGGACCTTTTGACCATCTTTTAGGTGCCATACAGTGATGACATCCACGACTTTTCTTCCAACAATGTCATCCTGGAAGGGATAATTGATATTCTTCTTGATGGTATATGCATGAAACCAATCAAAAAAAGGAATATTGTATCTGACATTTTCAAGGAATTTATAGAACTTTTCCTGAATGGATTTTCTATTTTTCCCTTGATATTGTTTGAAGAACCATTCTCTATGAAGAGACCATTCTTCAGAATAAAATTCCTTTTTGAGGGAAATTTTATCTATGACGAAAGAAGTTTGATTGTTGATAAGATCTTTGCAAAGTTCTTGATTGTTAAGACCTTTACTAAGATCTTGATTGTTATTTTCAGAAAATTGATTTTCTGATAAAGGCATAGCAATCAAAGACATGTCTGAGAGAGTGAGGAAAGCAGTATATAGAGAGTGGTTTTTACAAAATATTTTGTATAATTCCTCACCCATAAGTATCGTCGCCTTCACTTGGTTTTATTAGAAATATAAATATTAAAATATGAACTAGTAACTACTTTCTAGATTATGCTGGGGATTTAAACATGTTTTGTTCAAGGATCATAACAAGGCCAAGTGCAGGATATTAAAACTTGGACAAAAGAATTATTATCTAATTTATACTTCAGAGTGAAATCCTTTTACTCAGAAAACAATAAGTAAAGTAAATACTGAAATATATCTAATTTGGACCATTAAATTATATTTTGAGCTTGATTCTGACAGACAAGTGATCAATAAACAAACTGTTTTCTGTTTTACTTTCTTTTAAACACCAAGATATTTTCAAGAATACAACATCTCTCTGGGCGGCAAGGTAGCTGCTCTATCACTCGCGAGGCTTACGCATTCGTTATGCCGTTCGTCGCTTAGCGAGATTTCCAAGTATTCCTTCAAAATCCTATAATGTTAAAAGAGTAAGTAAAACATGGTTTTGAAAAAGTCGAAGATGTTCTTGATCAAAAGCATAGAATACTTTTACAAAATATAACTTAGGAAAAGTTCAAATTAAACATATGACAACACACTTTGACAAATTGTTTTAAGATCAAAAGTAAATCTTTGCAAAATATAAACATAGACGAATAATTTTCTTATTCAATCACCTTTTATGTTTATATGTTATAAAATAGTAAGCTGATTGACTATGGGATTTCTCAGATATCTGGTACTGCTCACAACAGACATTGGCCACGTTTGTGAGGCTCCCAGAGATTTCCTTGAAAATACACCAGTGAACTGGCCTGAACATTGCTAGCCATAGTCAAAAAGTATACTAATAGTGTAACATTTAAGAAAAATTTTAACTTTGAATTAATATCCATTACAGGCACATATATGATTACGACAAAAGATAATTAACAGCAAAGCATAACCCAGATAAGTAACCAACAGTTCAAAGTTAATATCTACATTCCTACTTCCACCATCTGGCTCTGATACCAAGAGGGGTTCGGAACCAGGAGAGGGGGATTAAATTAAAGAGACAGTGGGGAAGTAGGTAGCATACGGAATGCAACAAATAAAATAAATTAAAGACAGATAAAACTCACGAGATAGATTAGGAGGTAAAACCTTCCATGTACTATCTATGAGTTACTTTGATTGATTGAGATAGTAAGAACTATCTATGAGTTACAAGATTGAAGATTGAAGAAGAGAAGAAGAAGATTACAAGTGCTCTGGCTTCTCACTAGAACTAGGGAGAGAAGTAGAGAATTGTGTTCTGAATCGTGTGTCCCTCTAACACAAGCCTATGACACGATTAAATAGAAGGAAAATTGAATAGTAACCGGTTACTAAACCGGCACTGTGCACTAAATGACCTGCACTGTACAGAATCCAAGGGAAAGTGACCTGAACTATGCGGTATCCAATGCTTTAAGCAGAAGCATCCAAGAAGTGCAAGATTAAAATATTTGGAAATAAGATAGTGGGAGACCATGGTTGATAGTTCCAAGGAGTGGAGGCCCCCATATTTGCGCCAATTATGGCCAAACAATGATGCCATGCTTTGACAAATCCTTCCAACGAGGAATTGACTACACCCTGTAAAAAACAGCAGAAAAGGAAAACAAATATTTATTTATTATTTGAACAGTTTTTCATGTCATTAAGGACACTACAATCACCATGATCAAGGGTGGTGGAAGACCAGTTTTTCATACCAATAACGGTACTACTATCACCATGATCCAGGGTGTTATTGGAACAGTTTTTCATGTCTAATGTAGACACTACAATTACCTTGTTCCAGGGTAGTTTTTAAGCAGTTTTTCCCACAAAGAGTGGTACAGTTATCATGCTTAAGGATAAATATTTCCCTGTAAATACTCACGAGTGAGATAATCAGGAAGAGAATTGTCAGAGCCTTTAAGATATTCAATGTCAAAATCAAATATACTTAAAATTGCTTGCCATCTGGCAAAAATTTGTTTAGATGCAAGGTTTTTAACATCTTTTTGCAAAATATCTTTTGCAGACTTGCAATCAATACGGACAAGAAATTTTTGATTTAAAAGATCAGATTGGAACTTTGAAATGGATAGCACAATAGCCAAAACTTCCTTTTTGATAGTGGAATAATTCTGCTGGGCAGGATTCCAATGTTTAGAAGTGAAAGCAATGATTTGTTCTTTTCCAGAAGTTTTTTGTTTTAAAATTCCGCCGTAACCAATATCAGAAGCATCAGTTTCGACAATTTTGAAGGCTTCTGGGTTGGGTAAGTAAAGGCAGGGTAGCTCTTTAACCTGGGCTTTGATTTGTATGACAATTTTGGTGTGATCATCCGTCCAAGGAGGAGGATCCTTTTTTAGACGATCATGAAGAGGTTTGATGAGATTACTTAGTTGTGGAAAGAAGTCTGAGACATAATTTAGACAACCAAGGAACCTTTGTAATTGAGTTTTGTCAATAATTTGATTGGGGAATTTATCCGAGAACTCAATAGCCCTAGTGATAGGAGTGATAGTTCCGTGATGGATATTGTGACCTAAAAATCTGATTTTTGTTTGAAACAAATTGATTTTTGTTTTAGACACAGCAAGACCATTCTTCTTTATGATAGAAATAAAGGTGTTGATATGTCTGACATGTTGATCAAAAGATTGTGAAAAAATAAGCACATCATCAATATAGACAATGGCGAATTTTGCATAATCATTGAATATATCATTCATGATTCTTTGGAATTCAGAAGGAGCGTTTTTCAAGCCAAAAGGCATAACGTTCCATTCATATTGACCAAAAGGGACAGTGAATGCAGTTTTGTACCTATCCTTCTCTTTAATCTGGATTTGCCAAAATCTAGATTTCATGTCAAATTTTGAAAATATTTTTGCGTCATGAAGACGTTTGAGAAGGTCTTTTTTGTTAGGAATAGGATATCTAATCCAACAAAGAGCTTGGTTGAGAGGTTTGTAATTAATGACCAATCTGGGAGTTCCCCTTTCTATTTCTGCTTGTTTATTAACATAAAAGGCAGAGCAAGACCAGGAACTCTTACTTTTGCGAATAAGACCCTTTTTCAAAAGATCATTTATTTCCTTTTGACAAACCAAGAGGAGATCCTGATTCATCTGGATAGGTCTAGCTTTGGTGGGAATTTGTCTTTCATGAAAATCCTTTTCATAAGGAAGTTCCACAACATGATGTTTTCTTTCCCAGAAAGCATTAGGAAGATCAGAACAAATAGTGGATTGTATTTGCTCTAAAAGACTCTTAATTTTGAATTGATTTTCCCTTTTGAGTAATTGGTAATCGATATTTCTAAAAGTAATTTCATCTTTTAAAAAATTGATTTGATTTTCTTTGTAAGAAATTGGATTTAAGTTTCTGACAAAAGGTTTTCTTAAAAACTTAAAAGTAATTGGTTGTCCCAAATGCTGGGTTATGATACCTTCTTCAGTTATTTGAAAAGGAAAAAGTGATCTTATGAACGGAGTTCCTAAAATTACCTGATTTTTCAAATCTTTGACAAGAAGAAATGAGGTATCAATTTTGAAATTGTTATTTTCGATGATAGCTGAAGACAATTTGTAATTGATTTTTAACTTAGTACCATTTGCAGCACTAAGTTGTTCAGAGGTTTTTTCAAAGTATTTTGTTGGGATGAGACCCTCTAAAATACAATTTGAATCTGCTCCTGTGTCAAACAAGGCAACAGTTTCAAAAATAAAATCTTTGATAATAATTTTGACATTTATGTAAAATTTTTGAATTTTTACATAATTGATCAGCCCTAAGAAATCTGAATCCACTTCCTTATCAGAGTCAGGGATACCTGAAGAGGAACTGGTTTCATGATTATTCCAATGGTCAATAATGGACTGGTGATTAGCCTGTTTTTCTCGTAGTTTATTGACCTCAACTTTTAAGTTGTTGATCTCATACTGGAGATCTTGGATAGTAACAGGTTTAATACTGGTTTTTTCTAACCTTTTGAAAGTATCCTTGAGATTATACTTATTGGTTACTAAAGGGCTTTTGGGAGGTTTAGTCTCAAGAGTAGACTTAAGCTTCTTGAGATACTTTTCCCTTTCCTGGGGGTCAGGAATGGCATTTATGGCTTCAAGGAGAAGATCTTGTTCTTTGGTGAGAACATTGATGCTATTAGAGGAATCAGAATTAGATAGATCATCATTCTGAATTTGATTTATTTTCTCAGATGGTTGATCCGAGGATTCTCCTGAAGATTGGGTTAATAAATTGTTAATCTTGCTTTCAATGTCTGAACCAAGATTAAGAATTTTGAGTTTGTTTATAACTCTACAATTTCTACTAATGTGCCCTGGTTTGCCACATTTGAAGCAGATGATGGGGTTTTTATCATTATTCTCATAATGATTTTTGGTAAATCGACCAGTAACCCTTGGCCTAGGTTTCCTATCATGCCTTTCCTTGTAATAGTCAGGTCTAGGTAAGGTGTTGATAGGTTTTGGTTTGGCTTTGGTTTTGATGCAAGGGAGGCCGAATTGTTCGCAGAAGGTTCCTAAGTCTTTGCGATTTTGAGCCTTTTCTTTGGATAATTGTTGCTGAATTTTGTCGTCTTGACAAATTTTTAAAGCAACTCTTTGGATGATAGCAATAAGCTGACCATAACTTAATTGCTGATAGGGGATATTTCCATTGGGGTCCTGGTTGCGTAGTTTATCTCTAACCTTATCACCTAAAGACTTAGGGAGGCCTGCAAGGAATTTCTCCTTCCAGAAGGCTTGTTGGCTATCTTCTCTGGTATAGACTCTTGTAAGGAATGTGTCTTTATACCATCTAAAATCACCGAGGGTTTTGCACCTAAGGTTAGACAACAACTCTGCAGATCTATCCTTAATTAAGGAAGGGTCTCCTACAAAGTGTTGGGCAATGGTGAAGATTAAGGTGTTAACTGCATCAGGAATTTGAATCCCATTTTCAAGGATGGGTTCTCCGTTGGGTTCCTTTTTGATAGCAGTAAGGATAGATTGCTTATCCTCATCATTGAGGTAATTATCCCACCAACCTTTAAGCTGACCACAGAATCCTGCAATGAGGATTTCTACGATCATATCTTCTGAGCAGTTGTTGGAAGTTTCATAAGCAGTGGCAACCATAGTCATATTTTGGAGGATTTTGGTTATGCCATACTCATTTTCTCCATCAATGTTCCACTCATAGACATTGTTGGCACTGAAAATTTTGAAATTGGTTTCCTTTTCTTCTAAGAGAAGGTCAGGAGCAGTGGGCCTAGGGTAGTAAAGTTTGGTTTCTCTACGCCATTTGTTTTTAGGATTGTAAATGATGGGACTGACTTTATTCTTAGGAGAGGCATCTTCTGACTGATCAGAAGAGGCCTCATTTATCATATTGATGCTTTTCCTAGGGGTATGAGGAGAAGGCGTATCAGGGATTGTTGTTTTGAGGAGAGTTAAATGTTCATTGATTTTTTCCAGGATTTCATCTCTGGTTTCATCAACTTCTCTTTTGATATGACCTTCTTGCTTGAAGGCCTTCTTAAAGGTTTTGGATACCCTATAGGGATTGAATAGGGGTTTCTCAATTTTAGCAGAAGAATAAGATGGCTCAGTTTTAGGGGAGGCATCATTGTTTCTACTAGATTTGGAGTCTCCTAGTGCTTGGAGGTATTTGTTTGTATAGTTAGATTGTTCCATGAGATCTTTGATATCTCTGGCTGATATAGGTTCATTATCAGGTCTAGCTTTAAAGGGGGCAGCCAAGACAGGGGCAGATTGGTTTTGAATATTAAGGGTAAAAGGGCCTTTAGGAGGTAATTCTGATTGGACCTTTTGACCATCTTTTAGGTTCCATACAGTGATGACATCCACGACTTTTCTTCCAACAATGTCATCCTGGAAGGGATAATTGATATTCTTCTTGATGGTATATGCATGAAACCAATCAAAAAAAGGAATATTGTATCTGACATTTTCAAGGAATTTATAGAACTTTTCCTGAATGGATTTTCTATTTTTCCCTTGATATTGTTTGAAGAACCATTCTCTATGAAGAGACCATTCTTCAGAATAAAATTCCTTTTTGAGGGAAATTTTATCTATGACGAAAGAAGTTTGATTGTTGATAAGATCTTTGCAAAGTTCTTGATTGTTAAGACCTTTACTAAGATCTTGATTGTTATTTTCAGAAAATTGATTTTCTGATAAAGGCATAGCAATCAAAGACATGTCTGAGAGAGTGAGGAAAGCAGTATATAGAGAGTGGTTTTTACAAAATATTTTGTATAATTCCTCACCCATAAGTATCGTCGCCTTCACTTGGTTTTATTAGAAATATAAATATTAAAATATGAACTAGTAACTACTTTCTAGATTATGCTGGGGATTTAAACATGTTTTGTTCAAGGATCATAACAAGGCCAAGTGCAGGATATTAAAACTTGGACAAAAGAATTATTATCTAATTTATACTTCAGAGTGAAATCCTTTTACTCAGAAAACAATAAGTAAAGTAAATACTGAAATATATCTAATTTGGACCATTAAATTATATTTTGAGCTTGATTCTGACAGACAAGTGATCAATAAACAAACTGTTTTCTGTTTTACTTTCTTTTAAACACCAAGATATTTTCAAGAATACAACATCTCTCTGGGCGGCAAGGTAGCTGCTCTATCACTCGCGAGGCTTACGCATTCGTTATGCCGTTCGTCGCTTAGCGAGATTTCCAAGTATTCCTTCAAAATCCTATAATGTTAAAAGAGTAAGTAAAACATGGTTTTGAAAAAGTCGAAGATGTTCTTGATCAAAAGCATAGAATACTTTTACAAAATATAACTTAGGAAAAGTTCAAATTAAACATATGACAACACACTTTGACAAATTGTTTTAAGATCAAAAGTAAATCTTTGCAAAATATAAACATAGACGAATAATTTTCTTATTCAATCACCTTTTATGTTTATATGTTATAAAATAGTAAGCTGATTGACTATGGGATTTCTCAGATATCTGGTACTGCTCACAACAGACATTGGCCACGTTTGTGAGGCTCCCAGAGATTTCCTTGAAAATACACCAGTGAACTGGCCTGAACATTGCTAGCCATAGTCAAAAAGTATACTAATAGTGTAACATTTAAGAAAAATTTTAACTTTGAATTAATATCCATTACAGGCACATATATGATTACGACAAAAGATAATTAACAGCAAAGCATAACCCAGATAAGTAACCAACAGTTCAAAGTTAATATCTACATTCCTACTTCCACCATCTGGCTCTGATACCAAGAGGGGTTCGGAACCAGGAGAGGGGGATTAAATTAAAGAGACAGAGGGGAAGTAGGTAGCATACGGAATGCAACAAATAAAATAAATTAAAGACAGATAAAACTCACGAGATAGATTAGGAGGTAAAACCTTCCATGTACTATCTATGAGTTACTTTGATTGATTGAGATAGTAAGAACTATCTATGAGTTACAAGATTGAAGATTGAAGAAGAGAAGAAGAAGATTACAAGTGCTCTGGCTTCTCACTAGAACTAGGGAGAGAAGTAGAGAATTGTGTTCTGAATCGTGTGTCCCTCTAACACAAGCCTATGACACGATTAAATAGAAGGAAAATTGAATAGTAACCGGTTACTAAACCGGCACTGTGCACTAAATGACCTGCACTGTACAGAATCCAAGGGAAAGTGACCTGAACTATGCGGTATCCAATGCTTTAAGCAGAAGCATCCAAGAAGTGCAAGATTAAAATATTTGGAAATAAGATAGTGGGAGACCATGGTTGATAGTTCCAAGGAGTGGAGGCCCCCATATTTGCGCCAATTATGGCCAAACAATGATGCCATGCTTTGACAAATCCTTCCAACGAGGAATTGACTACACCCTGTAAAAAACAGCAGAAAAGGAAAACAAATATTTATTTATTATTTGAACAGTTTTTCATGTCATTAAGGACACTACAATCACCATGATCAAGGGTGGTGGAAGACCAGTTTTTCATACCAATAACGGTACTACTATCACCATGATCCAGGGTGTTATTGGAACAGTTTTTCATGTCTAATGTAGACACTACAATTACCTTGTTCCAGGGTAGTTTTTAAGCAGTTTTTCCCACAAAGAGTGGTACAGTTATCATGCTTAAGGATAAATATTTCCCTGTAAATACTCACGAGTGAGATAATCAGGAAGAGAATTGTCAGAGCCTTTAAGATATTCAATGTCAAAATCAAATATACTTAAAATTGCTTGCCATCTGGCAAAAATTTGTTTAGATGCAAGGTTTTTAACATCTTTTTGCAAAATATCTTTTGCAGACTTGCAATCAATACGGACAAGAAATTTTTGATTTAAAAGATCAGATTGGAACTTTGAAATGGATAGCACAATAGCCAAAACTTCCTTTTTGATAGTGGAATAATTCTGCTGGGCAGGATTCCAATGTTTAGAAGTGAAAGCAATGATTTGTTCTTTTCCAGAAGTTTTTTGTTTTAAAATTCCGCCGTAACCAATATCAGAAGCATCAGTTTCGACAATTTTGAAGGCTTCTGGGTTGGGTAAGTAAAGGCAGGGTAGCTCTTTAACCTGGGCTTTGATTTGTATGACAATTTTGGTGTGATCATCCGTCCAAGGAGGAGGATCCTTTTTTAGACGATCATGAAGAGGTTTGATGAGATTACTTAGTTGTGGAAAGAAGTCTGAGACATAATTTAGACAACCAAGGAACATTTGTAATTGAGTTTTGTCAATAATTTGATTGGGGAATTTATCCGAGAACTCAATAGCCCTAGTGATAGGAGTGATAGTTCCGTGATGGATATTGTGACCTAAAAATCTGATTTTTGTTTGAAACAAATTGATTTTTGTTTTAGACACAGCAAGACCATTCTTCTTTATGATAGAAATAAAGGTGTTGATATGTCTGACATGTTGATCAAAAGATTGTGAAAAAATAAGCACATCATCAATATAGACAATGGCGAATTTTGCATAATCATTGAATATATCATTCATGATTCTTTGGAATTCAGAAGGAGCGTTTTTCAAGCCAAAAGGCATAACGTTCCATTCATATTGACCAAAAGGGACAGTGAATGCAGTTTTGTACCTATCCTTCTCTTTAATCTGGATTTGCCAAAATCCAGATTTCATGTCAAATTTTGAAAATATTTTTGCGTCATGAAGACGTTTGAGAAGGTCTTTTTTGTTAGGAATAGGATATCTAATCCAACAAAGAGCTTGGTTGAGAGGTTTGTAATTAATGACCAATCTGGGAGTTCCCCTTTCTATTTCTGCTTGTTTATTAACATAAAAGGCAGAGCAAGACCAGGAACTCTTACTTTTGCGAATAAGACCCTTTTTCAAAAGATCATTTATTTCCTTTTGACAAACCAAGAGGAGATCCTGATTCATCTGGATAGGTCTAGCTTTGGTGGGAATTTGTCTTTCATGAAAATCCTTTTCATAAGGAAGTTCCACAACATGATGTTTTCTTTCCCAGAAAGCATTAGGAAGATCAGAACAAATAGTGGATTGTATTTGCTCTAAAAGACTCTTAATTTTGAATTGATTTTCCCTTTTGAGTAATTGGTAATCGATATTTCTAAAAGTAATTTCATCTTTTAAAAAATTGATTTGATTTTCTTTGTAAGAAATTGGATTTAAGTTTCTGACAAAAGGTTTTCTTAAAAACTTAAAAGTAATTGGTTGTCCCAAATGCTGGGTTATGATACCTTCTTCAGTTATTTGAAAAGGAAAAAGTGATCTTATGAACGGAGTTCCTAAAATTACCTGATTTTTCAAATCTTTGACAAGAAGAAATGAGGTATCAATTTTGAAATTGTTATTTTCGATGATAGCTGAAGACAATTTGTAATTGATTTTTAACTTAGTACCATTTGCAGCACTAAGTTGTTCAGAGGTTTTTTCAAAGTATTTTGTTGGGATGAGACCCTCTAAAATACAATTTGAATCTGCTCCTGTGTCAAACAAGGCAACAGTTTCAAAAATAAAATCTTTGATAATAATTTTGACATTTATGTAAAATTTTTGAATTTTTACATAATTGATCAGCCCTAAGAAATCTGAATCCACTTCCTTATCAGAGTCAGGGATACCTGAAGAGGAACTGGTTTCATGATTATTCCAATGGTCAATAATGGACTGGTGATTAGCCTGTTTTTCTCGTAGTTTATTGACCTCAACTTTTAAGTTGTTGATCTCATACTGGAGATCTTGGATAGTAACAGGTTTAATACTGGTTTTTTCTAACCTTTTGAAAGTATCCTTGAGATTATACTTATTGGTTACTAAAGGGCTTTTGGGAGGTTTAGTCTCAAGAGTAGACTTAAGCTTCTTGAGATACTTTTCCCTTTCCTGGGGGTCAGGAATGGCATTTATGGCTTCAAGGAGAAGATCTTGTTCTTTGGTGAGAACATTGATGCTATTAGAGGAATCAGAATTAGATAGATCATCATTCTGAATTTGATTTATTTTCTCAGATGGTTGATCCGAGGATTCTCCTGAAGATTGGGTTAATAAATTGTTAATCTTGCTTTCAATGTCTGAACCAAGATTAAGAATTTTGAGTTTGTTTATAACTCTACAATTTCTACTAATGTGCCCTGGTTTGCCACATTTGAAGCAGATGATGGGGTTTTTATCATTATTCTCATAATGATTTTTGGTAAATCGACCAGTAACCCTTGGCCTAGGTTTCCTATCATGCCTTTCCTTGTAATAGTCAGGTCTAGGTAAGGTGTTGATAGGTTTTGGTTTGGCTTTGGTTTTGATGCAAGGGAGGCCGAATTGTTCGCAGAAGGTTCCTAAGTCTTTGCGATTTTGAGCCTTTTCTTTGGATAATTGTTGCTGAATTTTGTCGTCTTGACAAATTTTTAAAGCAACTCTTTGGATGATAGCAATAAGCTGACCATAACTTAATTGCTGATAGGGGATATTTCCATTGGGGTCCTGGTTGCGTAGTTTATCTCTAACCTTATCACCTAAAGACTTAGGGAGGCCTGCAAGGAATTTCTCCTTCCAGAAGGCTTGTTGGCTATCTTCTCTGGTATAGACTCTTGTAAGGAATGTGTCTTTATACCATCTAAAATCACCGAGGGTTTTGCACCTAAGGTTAGACAACAACTCTGCAGATCTATCCTTAATTAAGGAAGGGTCTCCTACAAAGTGTTGGGCAATGGTGAAGATTAAGGTGTTAACTGCATCAGGAATTTGAATCCCATTTTCAAGGATGGGTTCTCCGTTGGGTTCCTTTTTGATAGCAGTAAGGATAGATTGCTTATCCTCATCATTGAGGTAATTATCCCACCAACCTTTAAGCTGACCACAGAATCCTGCAATGAGGATTTCTACGATCATATCTTCTGAGCAGTTGTTGGAAGTTTCATAAGCAGTGGCAACCATAGTCATATTTTGGAGGATTTTGGTTATGCCATACTCATTTTCTCCATCAATGTTCCACTCATAGACATTGTTGGCACTGAAACTTTTGAAATTGGTTTCCTTTTCTTCTAAGAGAAGGTCAGGAGCAGTGGCCCTAGGGTAGTAAAGCTTGGTTTCTCTACGCCATTTGTTTTTAGGATTGTAAATGATGGGACTGACTTTATTCTTAGGAGAGGCATCTTCTGACTGATCAGAAGAGGTCTCATTTATCATATTGATGCTTTTCCTAGGGGTATGAGGAGAAGGCGTATCAGGGATTGTTGTTTTGAGGAGAGTTAAATGTTCATTGATTTTTTCCAGGATTTCATCTCTGGTTTCATCAACTTCTCTTTTGATATGACCTTCTTGCTTGAAGGCCTTCTTAAAAGTTTTGGATACCCTATAGGGATTGAATAGGGGTTTCTCAATTTTAGCAGAAGAATAAGATGGCTCAGTTTTAGGGGAGGCATCATTGTTTCTACTAGATTTGGAGTCTCCTAGTGCTTGGAGGTATTTGTTTGTATAGTTAGATTGTTCCATGAGATCTTTGATATCTCTGGCTGATATAGGTTCATTATCAGGTCTAGCTTTAAAGGGGGCAGCCAAGACAGGGGCAGATTGGTTTTGAATATTAAGGGTAAAAGGGCCTTTAGGAGGTAATTCTGATTGGACCTTTTGACCATCTTTTAGGTGCCATACAGTGATGACATCCACGACTTTTCTTCCAACAATGTCATCCTGGAAGGGATAATTGATATTCTTCTTGATGGTATATGCATGAAACCAATCAAAAAAAGGAATATTGTATCTGACATTTTCAAGGAATTTATAGAACTTTTCCTGAATGGATTTTCTATTTTTCCCTTGATATTGTTTGAAGAACCATTCTCTATGAAGAGACCATTCTTCAGAATAAAATTCCTTTTTGAGGGAAATTTTATCTATGACGAAAGAAGTTTGATTGTTGATAAGATCTTTGCAAAGTTCTTGATTGTTAAGACCTTTACTAAGATCTTGATTGTTATTTTCAGAAAATTGATTTTCTGATAAAGGCATAGCAATCAAAGACATGTCTGAGAGAGTGAGGAAAGCAGTATATAGAGAGTGGTTTTTACAAAATATTTTGTATAATTCCTTACCCATAAGTATCGTCGCCTTCACTTGGTTTTATTAGAAATATAAATATTAAAATATGAACTAGTAACTACTTTCTAGATTATGCTGGGGATTTAAACATGTTTTGTTCAAGGATCATAACAAGGCCAAGTGCAGGATATTAAAACTTGGACAAAAGAATTATTATCTAATTTATACTTCAGAGTGAAATCCTTTTACTCAGAAAACAATAAGTAAAGTAAATACTGAAATATATCTAATTTGGACCATTAAATTATATTTTGAGCTTGATTCTGACAGACAAGTGATCAATAAACAAACTGTTTTCTGTTTTACTTTCTTTTAAAGAGGGGTTCGGAAAAAGGAATATATATATAGGCTAAATTATAGTTTTGGTCCCCCTATTTTCAAAAATTCAGACATTTGGTCCCCCTATTTTAAAACTCGGACATTTAGTCCCCCTGTTTTAAAAAATCCAACAAATTTAGTCCAAAGAGGGGTTTTTCAATTTTTTTTGCTAAATTTGCCTTTTGCCAAAAAAATAATGCTGACGTGGCTCTCATTAAATGACGTGGCAGCTAACTCAGCTTGCACACATCATTTAATGGTGTCACATAATCAATCCAAGTCAGATTAATATACTTATAATAATTTAAATAATTAAATAAACCATATTATTATTTTTATTAATATTAACACATTGAAATATGAGTAAAAAAACATAGTGAAATTGAAATTAAAACAAAAACATCATCAGATTCCCTTGAACAATACTACCATCGAACTAGAGTCGAAGATCATCATCCACTTCCGGTGCTCCTTCTGGTTTAACGGTGGCAATGGAGGTGAGACTCCGGCAACAGTCCATTGTTGGAGGGTTTTATTTGTTTGAGGAGTGAGGTGGTGTTGTGAGGGTATGGTGTCGGATCAAACCGGTAATGGTTTTGGATCCAGTGATTTAGGTTGGGATGATGTGCGACATAAGGAGAGTCGAGATCTCGTTCTGGAGAGACTCGAGGTTTTCAAGTTCAAGGAGGAAGCGTTTGAAGTGAGGGTCGAGATCTCATTCTAGAGCTTCGTTTTTGGGTGCGAAAATGATGATGTTGTGATGAGTGAGAAAATGATACAGAGAGAAACAAAGAACGTGCGGAGCTGTTTTGTGACGCCATAGATGCCACACTCCAGGACCATTTGATGTTTAAGACAACAGCAAAACAAGAAATTGAAAACTGAAAAACGCTGCCTCTATTGTTTTTTTTGTTGTTGCTGCAATTACAAGCTGGTTAATAGGAATACAAAAAGACTTGTTCTTAAAAAGGAATACAAAAAAGACTTAAATAATATTCCAAATATATCACGATGTGAACTAGGGTTAACTTATCTTTTGGTTCCGTTGACCAAGGATGATTCCATGTATCATAGTGCTAACAAGGACTCAATGACCGTGAATGATTTCATGTATACCACTATGAACTCGACATCACTTACCATCATCTTAAACCCTAGTTCACGCTATGATACATGGAATCATCCTTGATCAATTAAATCAGATTATTAGTGCATCATTGGTTTACACAATGGTACATGGAATATTCTATGGTCAATGGATGGTTTTCATATATCATAGTCTGAACTAGGGTTCACTTAATTTTCGGTTCCATTGACTGTGAGAGTTTCATGCACTACTGTGAACTCAACAACATTTAGCATCCAATTCCATTTAGCGTCCATTGGGTTACAGGAGGATGCTTGCTGAGGTCCAGCAGGATTGGTTTATGACAAGGTCTGATGGGTTCCACCCATAGAAGAGGGTTGTCCTCCCTGTGATTGGCCGGAGACAACGTAGTGCTGCTGGCTTGCGTAGCACGCCTCTGCTCCACTTCCTTGGCCTATTGCACTTCATTGTGCACCATAGATTTAACTATGTCAGCCAATTGGTGAGACAGTTGATACATGATATCGTGTATCCCCATGTCGATTTGTTGCCGGATGAACGACGTGGACATGACCACAGGTTCCTCATAATGAGGAGAACTGTCGTTAGACTCAGCATTAACTGCAAGAGGAGTTGCCTCTGAAACACTTACTGGCTTAGTGTTTTTCGTTTTAGACGCAGTATGGTAAACTATTCTAAACTGCCTCTGATTAGCGTTGCACTTTACATATTTTGTTAGGAATATTGATAGAAATATATTAGTAATGAAAAATAGACATTAACGTATTTTTTAATTATTTTGATCAATATTATTAAATCTGACCCAGTGATCGACTCGGTCAGGTCACTGAGTTATTGGTCGAATTGAGGGGCACTGATTGACCCGCATGACACGTAGCGGTACTAAAACCTGATAAAAATAGGCATAGCGTGTAAAAATATTAGATGTTAAATAATTACGATACATGCATAATATATTAATATTAATATAATAACACATATATTAGTGTAAAAACAGATATTAAATGGATATAACTAATATCTAATAGATTAAAAGTCTTTTTGTGTAATCAAGATTTTTAATACTCATCATCAAGATAAAAGATTTTGTTTGATCGTAAAAAAAAAGGGACTTTTAAGTTTTAATCGAAATAAAAAAATGAAACAAAAAGAAGAATGGGTTAAAAACAAGAATAATACGTTTCATTTATTAAGAATTAGGGAAAGGAGTTTTTTTTTTTTTACGTGAGTGGAGAAAGTGTTGAATTGATATCATTTAATCAACAAAAAAAGACTTAGGGAAGATGAATCAAAAGACAAATGCATTTATTAAACTTGGGGTGAATGTACAAATAACATAAATATATAGTAGAAATTATAAAATAAATAATATGAATTTATTTATGTCATAAATGGTAGTGGAATCCATATGCTAGCTTTAAATTGGTTAAGGTAAATTGCCCATATTTCTCCAAAGGCAACCTAGAATTTACCTGAAAAATAACATTTTCTAAGTTGCATTGATAAAACTATGGAAGAACTTGAGACAATAATAAGTGATGAAGCATAATAGAAAAGAGCTTACACAGCAGAAAGCTAAAATAGAGATATGTGCAAACTCCATGACTAGTTAGAAAAAAAGTGATGAGTATAGAAGCTTAGTGAGTGTTGTGTAAATGAGTTTACATGCTACCCATATATATAGTGTGAACTTGTTGTGGTGGCCCTTCCTCATTAGATGCATGCGTCGTTACATGCTTTGAAATTGTTTTTTTGAAGGGAATACAATTATATTATGGAAATTGTCTAGAAGTTTTATTTAAAAAGATTACTAGAATTAATAAAAATAACGATGAAGACATGAAAATCACATTTAAAAATAATTAATTTTAAATTCTAAATTGAACTTATTAAATATTCAACTCATTCTTGAATATTTGTTATTTAAAAATAATTTAAGTTTAAATCACATTACTTTTAGATAATACATTATTATTATTGAGGTATTTTCATCATCTGCTCTCCCAATAGCTTTAGTTAGATGAGGGCCATAACAATTTAATTTATCTCATTCTTTCTGAGCGAATGTATATCACTGTTTTGCAATTATAGAGTTTAATGTTATTTTATTTGAGCTGTTACCACTTTAACGCCCTTTATATTTATATAGTCTCGTTGAGACATTTGAGAATTGCCAAAATGAACAAAAAGTCCTTTAATTTCTTGTAGCTAGGTTTTGCATTTTTCTATTAGTTTCTCAGTTCAGTTCCCGTAAAATAGTTACAATTTCCTAACTTTATCGAAATTTGTGAAGCAAAGACACTTCTTGAGAGTGTTGTGTTGTGTGTTCGTGTTGGTGTCGAACAGACAAGCATCAAACTCTCATGGTGTTACATTTAATTTTCAATTTAGATTTTTGTCATGCTGAAATAGATGGGTGTGCGTGTTTATTGATTTCGCTAAAAACATTTGACATCTTTGATTTAAAAGAAATCCTTCTATCCCCAAGGGTTGATAGTTAAACGATTATGTCGTTTGCAAAGATGATTGATGAAGTGTTATTTGAACAGTAGTTTCGTGAGTTCAAACTTACCTACTACAGATTTAACTTTGATATTTGACCAACCACAACAACCTTAGCTTGCCTATACTATGGATTCGGATGATTATGATCATCAGAATAATTTGATAAAAAATGAGGAACTTGTTGAGTATCCAAAAAATTTGGATAAATTAAATAGATGGACAATACCATCTGTTCCTTCAAAACAAATTTATAAATTTGGAATGTTTGATGTCGTGTCGCGTTTTGCTGTTAAACAAATAGAACAGACTATTCAAGTCTCTGAGAATACATAGACAATAAGGTTATTAAGCAAAAAAGATTTGCTTCCCTTCAAAGATTATAATTTTATCCATATTGGATTAGTCCAAATTGCTTTTAAACCATTAACTTTGTTAGGTCTAAATTCTAGCATTATGGCTTATGTCAGGGATGGAAGGAGCAAAGATTTTAAGCCTTCCTTAGCTGCTTTAATAGAAACAAGTCTGTGCCACGGACCAGTCTATTTTGATGTTTCTCCAAATTTAAGTTTATCCTTATCTGATAAGAATTTATTAGATGCTATTCAACTTACTATTCATACCAATGGTTATAATTTTAAACCAGGTAGTGAGGTAATAGCAATATGCTATAGAATATACTATAAGGTTTTGAATACTCTTAACCCTAAGGCTAAACAAATATCTTTTCCAGGAACTACAACTTTAGTCCAAACGAATTTGTTAACATCTAATGTGGCTACTAATAGATTAATTAAATGGGATGAAATAAATTTCCCTACAACATGGTCTCTTCCCTGGGAAATAGACCCTGAGCCTATCTTAAATAGAGATATAGACCAAATTATCCAAACTAGTGAAGGAGATATAGAAATAAAATTTAATCCTAAAAGGATTACTAGAATACCTAGAGCTCTATCTGGAAGACATTCTGTTAATGAGTTCTATTCAACTCCCAGCGAACCAAACAGAGCTTCTACTTCCCACACAAGAGAAGAAATAGAATCAGTAGAAAACATAAGAATTAGTGAGAATAAAATTCCACATGGTATTTACCAAAAAACAATCTCCCACAGTAGAGAATCACCTACTCAATCTGAAATGAGTTTCCACATATAATGGATTTATCTCCAGGAAGTACTATGAGAGAACTCATTAATAATGAGTTTCAACATGATAGATATTCTCAATTTAGAGAATGGTATTTCAGAAGTTTTTCTTCTCCTGAACTTACTAGATTTAAGGAAGATTATTATGAAGAATTAACCATAACACAGAATTATATTCCTTTTGTTAAGTGGTTTATAACCTACTTTATCAGTAAAATTAATGCAGAAGTTCTTGTCCTTCAATCAAAATCTTGGGAGTCAATTAAAGGAGAAACTATAAATTCTCCATTTCCTCCTAAACAGGCTATAAGCCTAGGCCAGAATGCAGAGGCTAGTGCTTTTCTTAGTTTACAAAAAATAGAACACAATCAAGTAACCATTAGAGAATTAAACTCTATAATTAGGTCTCAAAATTATACTAATACCTTCCTTATATGTTTAGGAGACCAATTTGCCTCTCTTGAAAAAGACTTAATATCCTTAAAAGAACTATTTGAAAAACAGATCGCTCAACAAAAGTTAATTATGGAACAATTGAGCAAAGCAAAGTCATCAGAAACTATACCTATAGTTACTGATACTCCTCTTGTCCAGCCTCCTATTTCTATAGAAGGTTTTAAAATGGAAACCAACAATAGTGAATTTACTCGTATCCTTGAGCAAAAACTAAAGGATTTACGTCTAAATGTTTTATCTCAAGAAGATACTTCAGAAGTTTCTGAAGAAAGTGAAGACATTAATAATATTGATGAACTAACTAAAATGTTTAGTAACCAAGACATTAATAAAACCTATGAGATAAATCCTATATATACTTCTAAGTCTTTAGAAAAATACTATTATAAAAGACCTTCGCCCCAAAATCTACTCTTTGAGGAAAATGAACCATATCAGAATTCATATTCTGGAAAATCCATTTATGAATGGAACATTGATGGTTTAAATGATAAACAAATTATTGATAAAGTACATAGAATGATTATGTATTCTACTGTTTGTAAACAACATGGAAATTTGGATAGTTCTATTGCCTCATTCATAGCCACTGGATTTGTTGGCCAATTAAGAGGCTGGTGGGATCATTATCTCACAGAAACTCAAAAGAAAAAAATTCTAACCCACAAAAAAGAAATTAAAACAGAAGAAGGTACTAGTACTACCATAAACACCACCGGTGAAGAAGATGCGGTCTATACGTTATGTCTTTCCATCCTGCAACATTTCGTGGGGACTAATATTCCAATAGGGGAAAAATTACAAACTCATCTTCAAAATTTGAGATGTCCTTCATTAACCCATTTCAGATGGTATAAAGATACTTTTTTATCCAGGGTCTTCCAATTAAAACACCCTAATTCTATTCACTGGAAATCTGAATTTGACGATGGCATAATTATTAATTATGCTGACCTAATCTATGGGCAAATTATTAGTAATTGTATTAACGAAGGATTAGCCTTATGTAATGACATAAAGCTAAAAAATCAACTGAAAAAACAAAAACTATCCGAAAAACACCAATTAGGTGAATTTTGCGAACAATTTGCTTTTGATATAGAAAAACCTCTTGGGATCAATAAGAAAAAGCAAAAAATAGTTAAAAATAAACCTTATAAAAATTATAAGGATAAATCAAAGGATTTTTACAAATCTCCTTATAAAATGAGGAATAGAAGAAATTTCTTTAATAAAAATAAGCCTAAGGAAAAAACTTTCCAATCCAAGGGAAAGAGAAAAGCTAAGAAGCTTGATATAACCTGTCATAAATGTGGCAAAATTGGTCATTATGCCAATCAATGTTGGACTAAGAAAGCCCTAAATGATATTGAAGATGAACAATTTAATTAGAAAAAGTTCTATTAATTAATTCCGAATCAGAAACAAAGTCTTCAAACGAAGACATAGGAATTATTTATGAAACTTCTTCTGAATCATCCTCTTCAGATGATAATAATTGCCAATGTAATGAAATAAATTATTGGAAATCTATTGTTGATATGAATGGCTTGAATGTTTTAACTACTGAACAAGACGAAGCCTTAAAGGCTTTAGAATCTATTTCAGATAATAGTCTGAGAAGAAAAATGATCGATCTCTTGATCAGAGAAAGTTCTAAAAAAGAATCCCCTTTAATCATAGAAGCTCAGTATCAGATAAGTGAGGTTCTATCCAGATTCCAGCAATCCAATATTAGAGAGACACCTGTCTCTATTATGGATTTAAAAAGAGAAATAAATCTCTTAAAATCTGATATTTCCCAGATTAAAAGAGATAATAGTATTCTATCGCAAAGAATAACTCTTTTAGAAAATCCAAATAAAATAGAAGAAACCCTTTCTATTAGTGATAATAATTATTTATCCATTTTAGATCGTGTGACATCACAAAAATAGTTTGTAAAGATAACCTTGGTTATCAATAGAAATTTTATTTTAGAAAATGAATTTGCCCTTATAGACAATGAGGCAGACCTCAACTGTATACAAGAAGGAATAATTCCTACTAAATACTTTACTAAAACCACCCAATCTCTAACTCAGGCTGGAGGAGATAAATTACAAGTTAAATATAAACTTTCAAATGCCTATATTTGCAATCAAAGCATTTGTTTACCAACATCTTCTATTTTAGGTAAAAAATTTGACTCATAGAATAATATTGGGAACCCCTTTTTTACATAATATTATGCCCATTATTAATGTTGATCAAAAAGGCATCACTACTATAATAGATAACAAGAAAATCTTATTTGAATTTATTACTGATCCTCATACCAGGATGCTTAATGAAGTCAAAGACATCCTTCTTAATAAAGAAAAACAATTATGTTTTCTTAAAAATGAAATAGACTTACTTAATATTAGTGAGCAACTTAGTAAGGATGATGTCAGAAAACAAATCAAAATAATAGAACAACAATTCATGTCTAAGGTATGTAATGATTTGCCTAATGCTTTTTGGAATAGGAAACAACATATTATAACCCTACCCTATATAGATGATTTTAATGAAAATCAAATTCCAACTAAAGCTAGACCAACTCAAATGAACAAGGAATACCTTGATTTATGCAAAAAGGAAACTAACTCTATTTCAGAAAAAGGATTAATTAGAAGTTCTAAATCTCCTTGGAGTTGTACAGCATTTTATGTTAATAAAAATGCTGAACAGGAACAAGGTGTTCCCAGATTAGTTATAAATTGCAAACCCCTTAATAAGGTGCTAAAATGGATAAGATATCCAATTCCCAATAAAAAAGATTTATTAGACAGATTAAATGATGCTTTAATCTTTTCAAAATTTGATATGAAATCAGGATATTGGCAAATACAAATTGCTAAACCTGATAAATATAAAACAGCTTTTACTGTGCCTTTTGGTCATTTTGAATGGAATGTTCTTCCTTTTAGATTAAAAAATGCCCCCTCTGAATTCCAGAATATCATGAATGATATATTCAACCCATATTCTGAATTTATATTGATGACCAGCATATGAAACATTTGAAAACATTCAAAGGTTTAGTAAAAAATAACGGATTAGTCATATTTGCTCCAAAGATGAAATTATTCCAAACTAAAATTAGATTCCTAGGGCATGAAATAGACCAAGGAACAATTGTTCCCATTAGCAGAAGTATAGAGTTTGCCTCAAAATTCCCCAATATTATTTCTGAAAAGAAACAACTACAAAGATTCTTAGGGAGTCTGAATTATATTTCAGATTATTATGAAAGCCTATCCCAAGACACAGCTATTTTATATAATAGACTTAAAAAGAATCCAGGACCATGGACAGAAAAACATTCCCAAGCTGTCCAAAGAATTAAAAATAAGGTAAAATGTTTACCTTGCCTAGCTTTAGCAAATCCTAATTACTTCAAAATTGTTGAAACTGATGCTTCAGATTTAGGGTATGGTGGTATTTCAAAGTAAGTTTTTCCAGAAAATTCTAAGGATCTTGTAAGATTTACTTCTGGGAAATGGAATCCAACCCAGTCGAAATACTCAACTATCAAGAAAGAAATGCTTTCTATTATAAAATGTATTTCAAAATTTCAGGATGATTTACTAAGTCAAAAATTTTTACTCAGAATTGATTGTAGCTCTGCCAAATCAATAATAGAAAAAGACGTAAAGAATTTAGTAGCAAAACAAATCTTTGCTAGCTGGCAAGCTCAATTATCCGCTTTTAAATTTGATATCCAATATATTAAAGGAGAAAATAATTCCCTTGCTGATTATTTAACTCGTGAATTTTTTGTAGGGAGAATGACAACCCCCAATAAGGGAAGTGGTCGCGGTTATTATGGCCGTGGTCGTGGGAGTAGCAATATGTTGCCTCACCAAGAAACAAATGTTCCTCTAATAGGGGATTGGACCACAGTTTACCATAATAGGACTAGAAGCATGCAGCAATTGCCTGCACCACCCAAAAAAGAAGGTATTCCTTCTTCCTCATCAAGTAAGACAATATCTTACAAGGAAGTAGCAGTTAATGACCCCCCGCAAGAACAAGTAACAGAATATTTTGAAAACTCTGTTACAGAAGACATCATGTATATTGATGATGAAGATATTAACATGAGCCCTAATGATGGATGGTCAATAAAAACAAGATACCTTGAATCTAGAGGATATCCTGGTCTTCATGGAAAGTCTAGACCCAATTTAGAAATCCTCTTATCAGTTACTGAATCAGTAACTATTACTCATCATTATCAGAACAATAACCCAGAAAGTTTTATAAACTTTAGTAAATGCCATATCAATAAGATATTGTTACCCAGAGAATGGGGACTAAACCCAAATGGAGAAAAGGCAATAAAAATTGCCGAAGGAAAATATATTTATTTCAATTATTGGGATTATATCCAAGCCTTTTCTCAAGCATTCTATTATCAAAATCCCAAGAATAAGCATTCTTGGTTTTTTACCATTAATCCAGAAGTGCTTAACAAGCCCATACCAAATTGGTTCTATAATTGGTGGTCAAAATTTGGTCCTTCTCTTGAAATCCTACCTAAAGAGTTATCGGATTTATATAATCCTTGGTGTGACAATAGTCCGTTAATTTTGAAAGTTGCATCCAACAAACTAATCACTGGACAATGTCCGTGCTTATATTTTATTAAGTTTCAAATCCCATGGATTTGGAGATGGACAATCATAATCTCTCAGGACAAGTTTAATATCTCCATTCTACAGAGAAATTTCTTTTATAAATGGTGGAATAAAATGACTAATGAAGATATCCAAGGCATTACGTCCAGAATTGAAGCAGTCATAGCAGATGAGAAAAATAACGGAATTATGGGTGAAGGAATACCTTCTTTTTTGGGTGGTGCAGGCAATTGCTGCATGCTTCTAGTCCTATTATGGTAAACTGTGGTCCAATCCCCTATTAGAGGAACATTTGTTTCTTGGTGAGGCAACATATTGCTACTCCCACGACCACGGCCATAATAACCGCGACCTCTTCCCCTATTGGGGGTTGTCATCCTGAAATTTTGAAATACATTTTATAATAGAAAGCATTTCTTTCTTGATAGTTGAGTATTTCGACTAGGTTGGATTCCATTTCCCAGAAGTAAATCTTACAAGAGTTTCCTTAGAATTTCTGGAAAAACTTGCTTTAAAATACCACCATACCCTAAATCTGAAGCATCAGTTTCAACAATTTTGAAGTAATTAGGATTTGCTAAAGCTAGGTGTCATTCTAACCCAAAAAAAAAAAGCTAGGTGTCATACCCCAATTTTGTCCGCCTAGTTTCAAAACCCTAATTTTCAGCAAAAATAATAATTTTGTGAGTGATGCATTATTTGAGAAAGGGTTTAGGGTATTTACCCAAGCATTCTAAGGTTTTCAAAATCATTTTTGAGAAATTAAGGAATTTTGGGGCATTTAAAAGGGGCATTGTTTGGTCAATTTCAATTTAATAAATTTTTGCTAGTTGAAAATCCAATTAATTAATTTTTGGGAATTTATTTAATGAAATTGTATTATTTTGAACAAAAAAATAAAAAATAAAGAAAATCATTTTTCAAATTGTGCGCATATTTTATATGTGTAGTAAAAAAAATCAAGTTCAAATTAATTCAAGAAAGCATTTCAAAAAATAGTACAAGGAATATTCCCAAAAATTATATGATAGGATTTTTGTTGGCAATTTTTGTCATCTCTCATTTTCAAAAATGGCATATTCTTCAAGATACCTTGTATATGGCTCAAAGTGGTTAGATTTATGTACAATTATCTTGAAAGGAATAATCAAAATTGAGAGGATAATTGGAAGGTTCATGGATAGTACAATAGTACAATTGCCAACTTGCAAAACTTGGGCACCACTCTCATTGCTTGGCTGAATATCTACCCCTTCATTCCCCTCTCATTTTGCATTTTTTTGCCCCTCATCAAGGTGTGTTTCAATCCTCACCCTTGATTCAAAATTAAAATGCAATCCTAGAATGAGATGAGGTACACAATGACCTAAATGCCCCTAAACCTAATTGCACATTATATATGCCCTCATATCCTCACCTCTCACAAGTTTTTGCACACAATTCACACTCAAAAACCTAGCCTCTCCTCTCCTCCCTTCTTGGCCGAATACCCCTCTTGATTCCCTCACCTCATTTCTTCACTTTTTCACTTCAAATCAACATTCTAGTCCTAAATCCTTCATCATCCTTGCATTCTCTTCAAAGATCCATCTTCAAATCTCAAGAATCAAGCTCAAGATTGAAGATTAGAGGGTTGATTCAAGTGGTTTAGTGTTCATTCACCTTATTTCTTTCGCTATTCTAGCTTGGAGTTGAGGTATACTCTCAATCTTAGCATCATCAAAATTTTAGCACCAAAAATGTAGATCATCAATCTATTTTTGCATATCAAGCATTTCTTTGCATTTTAGTGCTCTATTTTATGTTGAAATGTTGATATAATTGTTGTTGTTGAATGAGAGATGTGTTTCAAGCATTTTGACAAACACTTTGGGAGGTTTTGATGCTTGAAATGCATCTCTCTCTTGGAATAAATTGTGTGTTTGTGCTATTTTCATTTTGTGCTTGCATTTTCATGAATAAAATTGTGATTTGGGCTTATGTTTCATTTCGCATATTGTAGAAAAATTAGAGTTTGTGTGATTTTAGTGCATTCCTTTGCTTAATCATGTGAATCCTTGCCAAAAAGTTTGATCTATGTCATTTGCTTGCATGATTTTGTTGCTTTCAAAGAATAAAATGAGGTTTTAGCTCTATGTTGGTGTCGCATTTCATGAGATAATTAGGGATTGTGCTTGTTTTTGTTGCTTGCTTTGAAAATCATGTTTGTGTTGATGATTTGGTAAGAGGATTTGACACTTATGCACTTGTGCATATCCCAAGTGTTAAAGATTACCTAAAGGGATTCAACACCTTAATTGCATATGCTTGCTAAATAAAATGTCAAATTGATTTTTCATGGCTTGCTAATGATCTTACTTGAGGCAAATGCCCTTTCCAACTTATCCCTTTCATGTGGTTGATTGTAGAAATATGCTAAATGTTGATGCCATCAAAATGATACCACATTGTTGCTTATGTCAAATGTTGATGTGAAATCCCTAGGATTTTGCAAGTGATTCATTAAGTGTTTGAATTCACTTGTGCTTTGTAACTTCCTTGCCTACTCACATGTTGTGTCATAAATGCCTAGTTAGGTTCATTCACTTGCCTATTCATGCATCTTCAATAAGATGTTCAATTTAGGTTCATTCACTTGCCTATTCATGCATTTTGCAAAAATGTTCAATTTAGGTTCATCTTGCCTAGCATCTTCAATAAGATGTGCAATCTAGGTTCATTCTCTTGCCTATTCATGCATTTTTGCCAAAATGTTCAACTTGGGTTCATTCTTTGCCTATCTATGTATTGTGACATGATATGTGTAGTCTAGGTTCATCTGTGCCTATTCATGCATTGTGTATTCAAATGTTGTAATGAGATGTTTTCAACATGAAAGGGTAAGTTACAAATTGTGTCTATGTTGTTGCTTGCTTGATAACATGATCTCAATGAATGTGCTATGCTTGCATCTATGAACTTTCTTGCATTCATTGTTTTCTTTTCTAAACAACTTGACATGAAAATGGTTACTAGTTTAGATCATTGCATGAATTGTAGTTTAGTAATTTGCATTTTGGTTATTGACTTGGAACTTGATTGAAAATGTTCTACTAGTTTTCCAAAACTCTTTTCCAAAAATCAAATTGCTTTCATACTTCTTTTCTAAACTATGTCTTTAACAAATTAAGACCAATTTCTTTTCCAAGCTTAAACCCTAAGTTCTTCATAAACAAAATCATTAGTGGCCACTCGAAGCCTTTGCTTGTTTGATCACTAATGAGGAGTTATTAGTGGTAGTCACTCGAAGCCTTTGCTTGTTTGATTATCATGAAAGCTCCCAAACCTTAAATACATGCGAACCCAACTCAATTCCAAAAACAACACGAGTCATTAGGGGTAATTGTCCTAAGCCTTTGCTAGATGATTATCACCGATGCTCGCCTCATTTGCAAAAAAGGATAGAAAAAAAAACGTTGTTACTTACAATCACTCGAAGCCATTGCTTGTTTGATTATCGGTTTCAACTTATTTTCTTTCGAGTTAGTAATGAAAACCACCCGAAGCTATTGCTTGCTTGGTATTAGTGAACACTCGAGTCTTATTTCAAAAAACACCTAAAAACTAAAAAGCTAAAAACAAAAGAGCCTTTTCAAAACAAGACTAGAACTACGTAGCTTTGAATTCCTCATCGCACCGGAGGATACGTAGGAGCGGGTTCACCTCCCGTCAAGCACCCTTTTAAAAAAATAATAACAAAAAGATTCTTCTTTCCCCAGTTTTCAAAAACATTTTCTTAAATAAAAAAAAGAAGAAAAGAAGTAGAACAAAGTGTTTCAAATCAACAGTCAAAAACCACACACTAAATTAAAGGTTCCCTTTCGGTAGAAAGGATGTGTGGGGTGCTAATACCTTCCCCACACATAACCGACCCCCGAACCTATATCTCTCGTTTTCAAAAGGCCAATCGCCTAAAAGGATTTTTCCAATGTTTTTTCCTAAATTAAAATATTGGTGGCGGCTTCATTGTTTTTCCCGTTGTACGAAGAAGGATCCAAACCGGATTTTTCGGAGTGCATACAGCTGGCGACTTCACTGGGGACATTTTTTTTAAAAGGGTCGAACCTATTTAATTTAGTGTGTGGTTTTAATTGTTTGATTTGAATGCTTTGTTCTATTTCTCCCTTTTCTTCTTCTTCTTCTTTTTCTTTCTTTCTTCATCAATGAAGTTTGAGTGTTAATTGCTCTCTTGCATTCTCATACTATCGTATTGCATTCATGTGCATTTACTTCTTCCTCTTCTATGATTGCTTCTTGCTTGAAGTGTAGTTTCTTCTCCTCCTCTTCTTTGTTTATATGCTTATGCTCATGCATCATTCTCCCCAATTCCATTATGTTCCCTTCTTCTTTGCTCCCTTTCTTTGAGGTAAGTTCATGCATATTTCCCCAATTCCATTATGTCCCTTCTTCTTGGCTCCCTTTCTTGAAGGTAAGCATTGCACACGATTGTTGATTGGTACCCTAGGTTAGTTTACATGCTTATATTAAAATGATATATGTTTGCAAAACCCTAGGGTAGACGACTCTTTGTCTAGACTGTTCTGGTTTTTCCTTGCAGGCGAGGTAATTTTAGATTGGGTAGGCTTTAGGTGCTATGCCCTCATCACACACTTTCACACCTTATGATTTATGTGCTATGAGTGGGGTCCTATACCCAGATCTGAAAAAACACATAGGAGAGTGGAGACGAGTAGTGACTGGCATTCGAGACCTTTGTCTGTCTGACTCTCATGAAAGTTTCAACCGGAGTACGCTTTCTAATGATACCTCACACTTGGTAGCTTTCTACATTTGTGGGTGCCGCCATGAGAATGTCTCTAGCTCCGGTAACCATTGTGAGGATGTGATTTAGAGCTACATGGGAGGTACCTTTGAGTTGCCTTAGACCCTAGGATTCCCACCTTTGTAGGACACGAGGGCATACAAATTGTGTGCTGCAGCGCTAGCTTAGGCATGTTTTCCTCAAAGTGAGCTTTTCAAAAAAAAAAGAATTTTCAAAAAAAAAATCCAAAATATATCTTTTCTTTTTCCATAAACCACTACGTGAGGCGGCACGTAGCGTGTTTCCTAAATTTTTGAACTACCGCTCATGAGCATTGTTCTTATTTTTCCACATGCATCATTAGCATCATAATTGCGTTGCATCATGCCGCATTTATAAAACCAAATGTAAAAAAAATATATTGCATACATTTTGCATCTCATGCATATTTGCTTGCCGGGAGTAGCCAAATAATGTACCGTCCTGTCATAGGTGCATAAAGATGGAATCGAATAGCAAAGCTTCACCTACTTCCAGGTTTCCGGTTGTAAAAAGGGTTGATGTTGACAGTCTGAAGCAACGTGCCGCACTGATGGGTCAGATTGAGTTGGGGTCCTTTGACGAGACATATGGGAACATTCGTAGGCTGCTGCAGTTAGATGTTCAGGAAAATGCTCTTGTGGCTCTAAGTCAGTTTTATGACTCAGATATCAGATGTTTTCTCTTCAAAAACTTTCCGTTATCGCCCACATTGGAAGAGTATGAACAACTTTTGGGGTTCTCTAGGTCGCATGTCACGCCGTACCGATATCAAGGTCATTATTACACTGATGAAAAGCTAGCATCATTGCTCAAAATCAGTTTAGAAAAACTGAAGCTTCAAAAGTTGGAAAGGAATGGTATAGCCGGGTTTCCGCAAGAGTACTTTGAGGGTTTGATGCAATCTTATGCTCTGGCCAAACAGTGGGGTCTCTTCAAGCTGGTGCTTGCTCTAACCGTTTTTGGGGTGGTCCTCTTTCCTCAGATAGAGAGATATGTTGATGAAACTGCAATTGGTGCTTTCTTGGCATTCAAAGACACCAAAAATCCTATCAATCCTGTTCCCGCTATTCTCGCCAACACTTATCAGGCTTTCACCCGTTACAGTGATTTCCACAAGAAGAAAATGTGTTTCTCCTCTGACGTCCTCTATGCTTGGCTGGTCACTCATGTTGTCAACAACCGAAAAGAAGTTAGGGAGTTGATCTCCTATGCCTTAAGCTGTGATGTAAAGATCATGACTTCTCTTGAATGGGTTGAGGTCTTGAAAAGTCTCAACGATCTCCAGATCCGCTGGTTTACCACTGCTTGTTGGAAGGAAAGGCCTATGGTGGTGTTCAGCTGTGGAAGTTTCCAGAATGTGACTCTCATGGGAACGCAAGGGTGTATCAACTATAATCCTTCACTGACCTTAAGACAACTCGGTTACCCAATGCGGAATTCACCCTCCGAACGCATGCTGTCTCGCTTTTACCTCTATAAGGGGAGTCCTAAATGCGAAGACTTGCTTCGGCGAGTTCTGCAAGCATGGGAGTCCGTAGTGCATAAGGAAGGCGAAGAGCTGTCCAAGAGAACCAGTAGCATCACCTTTAACCAGTGGCTCAAAGGGAGGCTTCAAAATGCAAAATTACCAAATCAAGGGGCACTATCCCTTGAAGAGGAGATATCAGAGCCTTACACTCCTACCTTTGAGGAGTTGAATGAAGTCAAGTCAGCCTTAGCAAAAGTGGAGGAAGAAAAGAAGGCATTGCAAACAGAATTGGAGAAAATGACCATAGAGAAAGAAAGGTTAGAGGAAGAAGATGCTATCAAGATGATCGCTGTTGAGGAGAGCGTCAAGCGATTCAAAAGAGAAGAGAAAAGCAAGCTAGAGGCTCAGAAATACCTGAGGGGAGCTAGAGAGGAACTCCAAAGGTGCAAGCAGAAAACAAGAAAAGCACTTGAGGAAGCCGAAGAGTGGAAGAGTATAGCAACTAAGTCAAGACAAGAATCCCGCTTGGTAGTAGAATTGAAAGGTCAGCTAAGGAACCTTGAGCGAGAGAGGAGTTCTATTGAAGATATCCTTAAGGAGTATCAGCAAGCTCTGAGGTTCGAACAAGGAAGATCTGAGGAACTGGGGAGGAATCTCAGGTGTCTAGAAGGGCTTATAGGCAAGTGCAAGCAGAAAGCCAATACTGGGAGAAACGCTTCATGGCATTGGTTGGAAAAATAGAGGATCAAGAAATCATCAAGGAGCTAAGAGAGGAGATTCAGCTTTGGAAGAACAAATTTTCAAAGCTGGCAGAGCTAGCTAGCCAAGCCATTGCGGGAGTCCCCAAGAATTTGAAAATAGCCGAGGCCGAGATGCACTTCCTCAATACCCCACCCGAGGTTTACCAGTTTGTGAAATTCTGCAGGGCTTTAATCACGGAGTTCAGAGAGCGATCCCGAGATGCGAACGTCAGCAAGAAAAGGAAGAGGGTCGGAGATTTCAAAGCTCTTTGTATTTGAGCTATTTATTTGTACCTTTCATTTTGAGTATTTACTTTCCATTTGAGTATTGTATTCCTGAATATTGTACTCTTTTATTTGCTTTCGAGTATTGTACTCCATATGAATATTGTACTATCCTTCCCTTTAAGGAAGTTGTTAAGGCTCTTGTTTGAATTCCCGATGTATGAAGTGTGCTGACTTGCTATTTCGATTCCCCTCTCATTGCATTTCCAAAATTAATTAAAAAAGAGAGAGAGAAAAAACGATTATGTGCTTATGACAAGACGAACTATGTCGCGATTCCTGGCATCAAGCAACATAAAATCATATGCATCTGCATTGCATTCATTCATTAATTCATTCACGAGCTCATATAAGTGTTCCATCAACAGAAAGTAAGGCAAGCTGGTTCGCCAACATCGTTATTGGACACGTTCTCAAGCAAGAGGCATGGCAACCATTCTGAACGATCTTGATCAGTCCCATCCAAGTGCGGAGAATCCGAATCAGGCAAATCTGAGCTCAGAGATCAGAAACGAGACAGGCCCAGGTCCAGTAGTGCAGAATCAGGGTAACCCAACTCCAGATAGTTCCAGTCAAGGTGACCAAGAAATCAGAAATGAGATGAATGCTATGAAGGCACAGATGTCAGAGATGATGAGGGTCCTGCTGTCCCTGAAGAATGGAAATGACTACCAAGCTGCTCAATGGCCTCCTTTTGGACTGCCTCTAGGCTACACTCCTCCTTCAAACCCAGAAGTTAACCAAGGAACTGGTCCTTTGGTGAATGTCGAGAATGGACAACCCGCATCCGCAGGATCAGAGGGAGCAATGGGCGAACCTCGGGTTCAGTCTCCACATCCCATTGTCATACCTCAGGTGACTCCACAAGGCTTTACTCCCCAGCCAGCTGCAAATCCTCTGGCCCAAAGCCTCATTCTTGGGAACTCTGCTTATCCTCATGCTCCGCATGCAGTCTCAACCATGGCTCCAATGTTCCGTCCCCACCTTGGAATGAACAGTTTCCCCCAAGGCTATTATATTGAGCACCAACAAACTAGAGAAAAGTTTCAGGCTCTAGATCAGGCTCTAGATCGAGAGAGGCTCGCGATTTATGTCTCATTCCCGATGTGGTTTTACCTCCTAAGTTCAAAGTGCCTGATTTCGATAAGTACCGAGGTGTAACTTGCCCTAAGAGCCATCTGACCATGTACTGTAGAAAAATGTCTACGCATTCTCATGATGACAAGCTGTTAATTCACTGCTGTCATACCCTAATTTTGTCCGCCTAGGTCAAAACCCTAATTCTCAACAAAAATAAATAAATTGAGAAGTGTGGCATTATTTTGAAAAGTGTGAAGAGCATTGTGCATGCATTCTAGTTTTTTTTAGGTTGGAAATGCATTTTTGGACAAAAAAGTGTTTTTAGGGAAAAGGGTATTTTGGTCATTTTTCAAAAAAAAAAGAGGATAATTTTTCATCAAAAATCATTGTGCAATTTTAGAGGAAATTATTTGAAGTAAGACACCCTTGGTCATATATTTTTTGCGCATACATGCACGCAATTGCATAAAAATTCAAATTCAAAAATGGCATCAAAAAGGAATATTCTACAAAAATTTCAAGATGAGGTTTTTATGATATTTTTGGTCATGGTGATCTCATAAAATGGCATATTCCTAAGGTTCCTAGTATGTGGCCTAAATTGGGTGTATTTTTGTACAATTATCCTAAGAAGAATAATCAAAAATGAAGGGATAATGGAATGGTCATATAATAGTACAATAGTACAAGATGACAACTAGCAAAACTTGGTGACCACTCCCACTACCTCTTGGCCGAATTTCACCCTCTCTATTCTCTCATTTTGTGTTTTCTCAATGTCCTCAATCCTTGTGAGCCTCAATCCTAGCCTTTGATTCAAAATTAAAATCAAATCCTAGAGCACAACCAGTGCATATTGACCCAAATACCCTCAAACCTAGATGCATTCTATAAATACCCTATTAACCTCACCTCTCACAACTTTTGGCCTCATTTTCACTCACACAACCCTAGCACACAACTCCCTCTCCGAATTCCCTCTCTTGGCCGAAATCATACCACCTTCTTCCTCCATCAATTCTTCACCTCTCCTTCACCAAATCACCATTTTCTCACCTCATTTCCATTCCTACTTCAAATATCTTCCTTCTCTCCTAATTTAATTCAAACTTGCATCATCAAAGGGCATTTTTAAGCAAGCATTTCGTGGGTTTCATTGAAGTTTGGTGAAGATTCAAGTTGATTTGTGGTCTTGTTCTTCATATTAGTCATTCCTTAGCTTGGATTTGAGGTAAACTTCTTAAAACCTAGCATCATCTTCAACTTTTTTGCATCAAAATGTAGATATCATGTTTCTAATTTTGCATCCTACCATATTCATGCATTTTTGTGTTGTTATATTGTTGATTTGTTGATTGTTGTTGGTGAGAGGTGTCTCAAGCATTTTGACAAACACTGTGGGAGGTTTGGGTGCTTGAGATGCTTCTCACCCTTGAATAAATTGTGATTTATGTTGTTTTCACTATGATCTTGCATTTTTGTTGAATAAAATGATGTGATGCTTCGCAAATCATGATTAGAATTAGGGTTTGTTAATTTTCTTGTGAAATGGGTTTGCAATTGTGATCAAAAACGTTTTCTCAAGTTATTTTGATGTTAATAGATGGTATCTTGCTTGCAAGTCATTGTTATGTTGATGATTGGCAAGAGGACTCACACTTGTGCCTTTGCGCACTTAACTTTAAGTGTTGAGGATTGACTAAAATGATTCAACGCAATTGATTTGATGTTTTGATTGCAAAATATTGTTGCTAATTGATTGTATCTTGCTTGCAAATTGTTATATGTTGATGATTGGCAAGAGGACTCTCACTTGTGCCTAGTGCACTTCACTTTAAGTGATGAGGATTGCCTAAGATGATTCAATTTTCTTTGTGCAATTCTTGCTTGAAAATGCAAATGCTAGTTTTCGAACTTGATTAATCAATCTTGGTTACAAAAATGACTTGTTAATGCCCTCTTTTGGTCACTTTTGGTCTTGCAAATGTGATGTTCTTTCTAGGTCAATGTTATGCTTTAATGTTGATGATTTGGTAAAAGGACTAGACACTTATGCACTTGTGCATTGTCTCAAGCGTCAAGGATTACTAAAAGGGATTCAACCTTGTGCTTTATCTTGTGTTGACACCTAATTGAATTGAACTTTTGTATGATCTCTTTGTGTGCCTATTGTTGATCTTACATATGCATGCCATTAGATGTTGATGACTAAGTGTCATTCTTGTGCTCAAATGTTGTAATTGGTAATGTTTATGCTTATGCTTACATTGTTGATTGCTTTGCTTGCAATTTGTTAAATGTTGCACTTTGGTTCTTGACTTGGAAATTGATTGAATGTTCTACTTTCTTTTCCTTTTGGATGCCACGCCATCCCAACAAACCTTTTGTGACCAATGTCACCCTCAAACTCCCTTCTCCTTTCTTCAAATCAATCATTTTCTAAAGCTTTTTCCAAACTTAATCTTTTCTCAAATTGTTTTCATAAGACAATCAAATTCTTTCTAAGATCAACAATAAACCTTTTTGAAAACTCATAAGGATGCAAGTCGGACGTACGGCCGGTGTTGTCTAGCGTCCTAAGATCGGAGCTGTACAGCTCAAACATCTTGGGATACTTATGAGAATCAAAACAAGTAATTAACAACTTGAACCCTATTTCAAAAAATGAGTAAGGAATCGAGTCGGATGTACATCCGGTATTGGTTAGCGTCTTAGGGTTAGCGAGCTGTACAGTTCGAGCGAGCCTAAGATACTTGCCAAATAAAAGCAACCAACCTCACAACAAATCTTTTTCTTCCTTAATCAAAAAAAATTTTTCAATAAGTAGGGGGCACGTCGTCTGTACAGGCGGGGTTGTCTTTGTTCTAGGTCTAGTGGACTTTGAATTCTCCATCGCACCGGGAGATACGTAGAAGCGGGTCACATCCCGTCAAGCACACGTTTAAAAAATAATAAAAAGATTCTTCTTTTCTCCCGTTTTCAAAAACACTTTTCTCAAATAAAAAAAGAAGTAGAACGAATTGTTTCAAATCATCTCTGTCAAAACCGCACATCAAGTTAAAGGTTCCCTTTCGGTAGAAAGGAGGTGTGGGATGCTAATACCTTCCCCACACCTAACCGACCCCCGAACCTACATCTCTAGTTCTCAAAGGACCACCCGCCTTAAAAAAGGACCCTTTTTCAATGTTTTGGTCCCTAAATAAAAAATGTTGATGGCGGCTTCACAAATTTTCACGTTGTACGATGAAAGGTCCAATCCAGATCTTTCGGGGTGCAACAGCTGGCGACTCCACTGGGGACTTTCCTTTTAAAACGAGGGTCAGGCCTAATTAACTTGATGTGCGGTTTAATTGTTTGATTTGAATGTGATTGTTCTATTTCTCTCTTTTCTTCTCCTTCTTTTTCTTCTCTCTTTCTGATGTTTGAATGTTCTCTTGCATTCTCGTGTTGTTATGTTACATTCATGTGCATTTGACTCTTCTTCTTCTATGTTCGCTTCTTGTTCCTTCTTCTCCTTTCATCTTCTTTTGTTTATATGCTTAATATGATCATGCATTTCTCCAATCCCCATGTCCCCTTCTTCTTCGCTCCCTTTCTTCAAGGTAAGCTCATGCATCATTCCCCCAATTCTACTATGATCCCTTCTTCTTCGCTCCCTTTCTTCGAGGTAAGTTCATGCATTTCCCCGATTCTATTATGTCCCCTCTTCTTGGCACCCTTTCTCGAGGTAAGCGGTGCATATGATTGTTGAAACCCTAGGGTAGTTTACTTGTTTGTATTGAAATGATATATGTTTGCAAAACCCTAGGGTAGACGACTCTTTGTCTGGACTGTTTCTGGATTTTCTTTGCAGGTGGGGGGGTATGTTTGTCGTTGTGCTCCTACACACACGTTGCACTCTTTTTACCCTTATATTTCTTGGTGAGACAGCCCTATACCCGGGCTAGAGCATATCTTAGGCTAGAACGAAGTCATTAGTGGCTGCTCACTGGACGTACGTCTTGTTGGGTGGTTGCGAAGACTTCACCTAGAGTTTGGCTTTGTTTGATGATACCATCACTTGGACGTACGGCCCTGTGATCGGTGGTCTCAGATGAGGTCGTTGGCTCTAGGAGCCTTATTTAGGGTCCTTCTTTTAGTGCTAACCTTGAAGTGTGTACCCGTAGAAATAGCCATAGATCCTGTCTCTAAGAAACCTTGGTAGGACACAAAGGAGCTTCATACCCCTGCATCCATGCTAAATAAAATACTTTTGCAAATAAACCGAAAAAAAAAATTATCAAAAAAAATGTGTGAATTTCCGGCTTTTGAAAGCCTTTGCATTGTAAATAATTTTTTACTCATTTCCTTTTGCATACATCTTCATCCAGTGAAGATCATGATTTTTCATGCATTAAAAATTGGGAGTATCATGCACTTTCTCGCATATAAAAAAAACATTTTTTTGAAACATCTCTCGTGCATTGTTATTTTCCCTTGCATATAAATATGTGAACCTCTCATTTTGCATATAGTTTCATTTAATAAAAGTCACGTCTCTCGTGCATTTTAAAAATAATTGCGAGTATCATGCATTTCATTTCATTGCATAAGAAAAATGAAAACGAAAAAAACAATTATCATCTGCATAGCATAAGCATTTCAGTCATCCATAATCATGTACAAAAACCTTCATCAAATAATGTGGGCGTCGAGCCAATGTAGCATTTATGCATCATTTCATTAACCTCATAAGCATTATTTCAGAAAAAAGACGAAGAAGAACTACGTAGCTTTGATTCCTCATCACAATGGGGATACGTAGGAGCGGGTCATACCCGTCAAGCACCTTTTTCTAAAAACCTTTTTCCCCAAATAAAGCACCTTTTTCTAAAAAATTTTTTTTTTTCAATAAATCACTTGCATCTTCAAATCATTTTTAAAATCATATTCTAAATCATTTTCCAAAAAAAAAATGAAATGAAATAAGAGAAACTCCTTATGCAATCGTTCCATGGGTAGAAGTGCATCTTTGAATGATGAAGGGTAATATCTCAAATTTGTTTGTGCACTACAAATTTGAGATGATACTCTACGATATCGGGGCACTTTGACCCAATCAGGCGCAGTTTGTTTTCAAACAAAGTGAATAAGTGGAGTCAACCAAATGTCGAAGCATTTCAGTATATTACGTGAAGTATTGAGTCAGGATCCACTCAATGTTTAATGCAAGTTACTCAGAGTAATGACAATTGGTTGCCTCACGTCATCATTTTCGCAAAAAGGGGCATTGGTATTTCAGATCTTGCCGTGCCTCTAAAGAATAAAAATCATTTTGAAAAGATATCATTCTTGCATCTTGCATCATCCAAAAATGCATTGGAATTTCGTATTTCATCTTGCATCAAAAACAAACAAAAAAATCTCCTTTAGAATAATTACACTTTTCAAGTGGTCATTTTTCATGCATTTGCTTATCATGATTTGTTCATTCATACATTGCATAAACCAAATAAAAAAAGTTGTGATGAGAGACGAGACGCTTCTGCAAAATAATCTGTTGAAAAAGTTTACCCTTACTTATTTGCAAACTCAAGATGTTCCAAGGCACTCAGTTTTTCAAATCAACAGTTCATTTGCATCTTCTTCAAAAAAGGCATTGCATCTCATCCATTCCATGATAAAAGACTGAAACAATTCATCAAAAAAAATTTCCATCATGTTTTAACTAATGTTAACTCTCTACGAAGCATTCTTCTAGTGGGCGTGCATGCCATGTGCAGTTTCTCTTGTTTGAGTCTGTCAGTTTCCTTCCCTTATCATCATTCTCCATCCAAGTTTGATCCCGCCCCATCCACCCATAAAGTACATACTCTCCCCGCATTAGTACACACTTGACTTTTGGTTTAAATCCTCCATACAAGAGGGCAATTTTGTAATCACTTAATTACCTTGTTAAGATTGCTTTTCTTTGGTGCAAGTCTAAAAATGTGCATGCATTTGTTCAGTCATTCGTTCTTGTGCTTATGTCGTGTGCTCTGCTAAACAGAAGGAATGGCAAGTTGGATTTATTCTCTAGCAAGAAACATGGCAACAAATCAAGGCGAATCAAGTCAGGGTGATCCAGGCCAGGTTCAGGGTAATCAGGGTCAACACAATCAAGGAAACCCAGAGATTGAGAATTGTGGCAATTCGGGCCCAGATGATCTTGTTATGGAAGTTCTCAAACAGCTAGTCCAAGAGAATCAGGTATTAGTCCAAGAGAATCGGGCATTAAATACTAAAGTCGAGGCGATGGGAATGCAAATGACTGAAATGATGGATATCCTGCAAGCCTTGAAAAACGGGATCACTACTGAAGCTGCTGCTGTTGTAAACCCTGGTGGGACTGCAACCATCCTTCCTACTTCGGGACCCGCTGAAACTGTGACTGCTATTCCTCCTCCTGGATCCGGGGTCAATCATCCTGCTCATGCCGCTCAATACGAGGGTTATCATCTCAATGTGGGTAGTGGTCCTCAGGGTCACCCGACTGCAGCTCCTCAAGCAAGAGACAAGTACCAAGGGTCAGAAGAACGGCCGAAAGCAATTGAAGAAGCCATGGAGGTACACGATCCAGGTCTGGCCCTTAATATGATTCCCTCTCCCATATTCAAGGTGCCTAACATTGGTAAGTTCGAAGGAATGACTTGTCCTGTTAATCACGCGGCCGCATACTGTACAGAAATGTTCCCACTCACAAAAGATGACAAGTTGTTGACCTACTACTTCCGAGAAAGTTTGGCTGGGGAAGCTTTAAGCTGGTACATGCAAGAACATACTCACACTAGGTGTTGGAGAGAGTTAGCTAATGCTTTCCTGGAGCGGTTCAACTACAATATTGGCAAAGCTCCCAACAAGGCACATTTGCAAAATATGGCACAAAGAAACAAAGAAACATTCAGAGAGTACGCCCTGCGGTGGAGACATTTGGCAGCACAGGCGAAACCGTCTCTTCTTGAGAAGGAGATGGTCGGCATATTCATGAACACTCCACCGCCACTGTATTATGACAAGTTAGTTGAGAGTGCCTCTTCAAGCTTCAAAGACTTAGTCCTTGCTGGGGAAAGTTTGGAGAATGGAGCAAAGAAAGGAAAAACTGCCTACAGTTCAACCGAAGCTACTCCCATAGCAGGATCCGGGGATGTCTCCTATAGTCCCGAAATCCTCCCTCAAGTCCTGCACTCATCCACTCAAAATTATGTGAGAAGGAAGCCTGAGGATTTCGATCCAATTCCAATGTCCTACTCAGACCTGTTTGACCATCTTGTCAGTCATGACCTAATTTCCATCCGCTCCATGACACCCGTTCAGCCTCCTTTCCCGAGGAGCTATGACCCAAAAGCTACGTGCAAATTTCATGCAGGGGGAGTGGGACATTCTGTGGAAGATTGTAAAGCATTGAAACATGCGGTCCAGGATCTAATCGACTCCAAACATTTGAATTTCAATGACAGCAATGTTAATGGCTTGACTGTGAAGGAGAGTGGAGAAACCAGTGCTGTGGCGGGCAAAAGAAGGTCACCACAATACAACCCCATCCCCGTGTCATACGCCGACCTATGCAGCTATCTAATCAGTCATGGATGGATCACTCCTCGCAAGATGAGATCAGTTCAACCTCCATTCCCAAGCGGGTACAATCCAGAAGCCACTTGCGAGCTCCATGCTGGGGCAATTGGGCATTCTGCTGAAAATTGCTATCTTTTGAAAAGTTTGGTTCAGGGCTTCATTGATTCCAAGCAGTTAACTTTTGAGAAGGGGGGAAGGATCAAGTTCTCAGGGTCTGTGGACTATTAAGCAAGGATAGCAGTTGTTGAAGAGGGTTGAAGTGGTGAAAGCGGCATCATCAAAACATTTGTGTCTTTGTCATGCATTTCATAGCATTTATGAGTGATTGTTGATTTTCATGTAGTTTTTCAGCTCAAAACAATTTTCTGTAATGCAATCCTTTGGCTCTGCCCAAGGCCTTAGGATATTTCAATAAGGGCACACATGTTTCCTTTTAGTATCATCATCAATAAAATGTTATTTTGAATTCCTCAATAAAATTTCTTTCTTTCATTTTGTCATGTGTCTGTTATTTGCTTTTCAATTCCTCCCAACGCGGATCAAAAATAATAATAAATGAAAATAATCTTTGAAAACAACGACGCCAATGGTTCATATTGTGACTCTGATTACCCGATTAACCAAACTGAGAGAGAGGCTGAAGACAACTCGGATGTTTCTTCGGAGTTGATAAGTGAAGAATTGGCTAAGGCTGTAGAAATTCATGATGCCACAACTAGGTTGGGCAATGAAGTCAAAGCACAAGTTCAAGCAAAGTGGAGCAATGCTGAGGAAACCAAACAAATGTTACAAGCGAACCTCTTTCGCGACCAAACCCTTTTCCTTCCTCAGATTAACCAACTTTCCCATTTCCCATTACAAGTACCCCATCACAAAAAAAAATTCATAACCAAATGCCTGCCATCGCCACCTTCCTCACTACCAGTGGCCCTTCTACAAAATCAACCCATCTCATTTGCTCCTCCCTCTGAACCTCCTGTCACCCCAGTTAATACCAGAACCCAATCAAGCATCCTCCAACCGCTGCAGGGGTTTCATTGCCATTATCTCTCCAATCACCCCAGACAAGGATCACTTCAAATATCCAAAAATAGTGTATCACTTTTATCAGCTCACTCAACTCAAAAGCAAAAAAGGAAAAAAATCAGAAAAAATGAAACAAAAAAGAACAGATTCAAAAAATGAAAATCCCAAAAATGAAAAAAACAAGGGAAAAAGAGACGAAAGAAATATAAGTTGTGAGCTGATACATTTGGCCATAAAGCGTAAGAGATCCTTGTCTCAACGAACCTTCCTACACCTTGTTGTGTATGACCACCCTTTCTTCCATAAACCTTCAAACACTTCATCATTCCTATACATCTCTCCTTTCACAAAACCGAAAACACTACCTCGACCTCGTCATCCCGCCCTCCACAAACCCTCAGTCCTTCCTCAGACTCCACCATCCGATTTGCAATCAAGCTGTTGTGCAAGAATAAGAGAACAAAGTGGTCCGTCCTCATGAGGAATCAAGTGACCTGATCAATTTGAGCAAAGGAGAGGATTGACGCCATGATAAAGAGCAATGACTCAACAAGTTTGTGTAAATCACCCTTCTGACATAAGACACTTGCCATTATAACAAAGTCTGTAATTACCAAAGTTCGGTCTGTTGCGCAGCTTTCCAAGCTAAGGTAGTCACAAATGACAGTATGAAGACTCCAGGTCAAGCATCATGATCCCTCCCTACGCCACCCTAAAAATGGGGCAGTTAGAGACAATCAACAAAGGATATCAAGGACGATGATGACCTTCATGGAAATCAGGCTTCGTTTTACACTCTAACAGGGGCAAACCCCATATGATGGAAGTAATACTTTCATTGAGCCTTATCAAACCAAAGTACATTTGTCTTATGTCAGAAGAAGAATAAGAGAAAGCTCAAACCGAAGAAAGCTCATCTTCAACAATTTCAAAGAAGACTCAATGCTCAAAAAGATCATGAACCTCCAAAGGGATTCCCATGGAGATGAACCCAGTATCATGAAGACGAAGAACTTATTCTCCGGAGGGGCCTTTAACTCTCGCAAAATGGGATGCAAGAAAAGAAAACCCCAGTTTCCAGTAAATTCAGATGTAGTCAGAAAGGAGTATGCCTAAAGAAATAAATGAAAAAAGGGAAAGATGAGCCAAGTAAGAATCAGCTCGCTAGGTTGAAAACCCGCAAAGGGCGGCCTAGGCAAAACCAGAGCGACCTGGTGGATTGAAAACCCGCAAAGGGCGATCCAGGCAAAAATTAGGGTCAGAAAACTTGGACTTGAAATGAAAAAGGCAATCAGCACTCCCAAAAATTTGGATAAAGGGGTGATCAAGGTCATGAGTATGGATGATTGGCATCGTTACTTCAAAAGAAAAAACACAAGATCTGCTTCCCCTTTTTCTTGTATTTTTCCAGTTTAAAAATTTTTCAATGTACTTTCAATTGGCGTGACCTTCTGCACGTCCAGTTTCCATAACAATAAGAATTCAACTTTTTGTTCCATGTGTTTGCTTTTCGTGTCTTTTATCTTCACTTATTCTGTCTCTTTATTTTAAAATAAATGTTTTTATGATTGATGATACTGAATTGTGAAACCTGTGCATGAGTCAAAAAGCATTACAATCATTGCGAAATTTCTGAAAATCACAGAAAAGAGGGGATCCCTCAAATAAATGAATTGGCAAAAAAACAAACGCGGGCACAATCACTTCAAATGGAAAGCAAACTTATGCGCGGCTCTGGCATTGCTATTACCCTAGATGGTCCTCATGTCTCAGGCCCAAAGGAAAAGATTTGCACCAAAGATTAAAACAAGGTTTAGTGATCACCAAGTGAGGCTTCTTTCATGCCAAAAGTCAAGACATTCATAGAGAACCAAAGATTTGCACTGAGAACACCACTCAGATCCAAAAGTTGGGGCATTCTCTTCACCACCCACCCACCCTGGTCTTGGGAAAGTTTGTTCATTGTCCATCCCATTCATATACCACCCTCAGTTCATAACCAGTACCATAACTTCATCCCCTTTCACAAACCCACTCAAAGAACCCATTTGAAATTGTCATTCTAAAGTGGGGCATTTCCATAACTGTTCACTCCCGCTCAAATGAGCAGAGTTCTCCCTAAAGTCATTCACATCCATAAATTCCTGTCGGGGCAGTCTCTCAACTCACTGTCCTAAACCAATCCCAAGTTAACTGACTCACTCGTCCACATCTACACTCTTATGCATACTTACTAGTCAATGCTTCAGAGAGAGAGAATACAAATTGATCATGTGGTGTTTAAAGTTCAGTCATCATGGAAATGGAAAGGAAAATAAGTGAGCTTGTTAATAAAAACCTTGAGAACACCAGAGTTTGAATCAAATCTAGTTTTTCCAAAGAATGGTCCATAGCCATCTCAATTCCTTGCATTCAAAGTCTCGCGTCTCATCATCATAAAAATGTTTACAAAAATGTTTAAATACTCCAATCATTCATCCTCCTCATGCATGTAGGCATTTCATGTTATTCAAAGCATTACATTCGCATCATCCACATTCATCACAATAAAAGCAAAAGAACACAGACATTCCATAGCATTTATCATCATCACATCAAACATCAAATCAGTTTTCAAAACAAAAAGAGGCATTCTTAATAAATAGTCATAGTTGTCACGATAGGACGCTTGAATTGATCACTCAAGAATCCTAAAGTCCCTATGCTAAAAGAAAATTAAAAACATTCATTGCATCACGTGCATTCGCATAACCTGCCCTTGCATAACATACATTTGCATTACATTTGCATATCCACCTCTTGTGCATTCATCGAAAAAAGAATAAGGAGCATTTCATGAATATCCATGTCTTTGCTAAATTTTTCTGCATCCAAATAAGTTGCTATCTGCTAGTAACAGCTCAAGTCGCCGATGGTCGATCCTACGAAACTCGTGTTCGTTCGATCACCACTAAGGTAAGAAAAAACTTGCATTCATGCACCATTCCTTGCATCAACTAACGTATGCAGGTACCCTGGATCGGTGCGGCAGCATTGACCAACTGAAGAAAACCAATTGGATTTTCAAATCCCCTTTGGACCCACGTGTCCTCCAGAAAGATTGACTTCACTTCATATTCGAGCTGCGAGTAAGTCCCCCTGACCTCAATAGGTCCAGTCGAAAAGGATAGCTGTGTTGGCCTAAAACATGGCGCAGTCCTAGGGAAATATCGAGATCTAGACTTGATATAGTACCCTCCCCTTGGTCACTCTGAAGACCACCCCTTTGAGCCCACGTGCTCCCCAGGCCCAAGTGCAAACTCGGATCGTTCGCGATTCGTTAAAAGGCTTTAGGCAGCCTCCTTCGCCGGCTTAATGAGGGCCGGCACCCTTTTTTTTGCTTTCTTTACTGTTTTCGCTGGCTTATTGAGGGTTGGCACCAATTGATTCCAAAAAGAAAAACAAGAAAAAAAAAGAAGAAAAAAAAAAGGGCAAAAAAAAAAATCTTTTCATTGCATTTGTATCATATTTCAAAAAGGAACAAAAAAGAGAAAAAAAGAAAAAGGAAAATTCTGGTTTCTCTAAGTAGACAAAATTGGTATAATTTCTGAATTCTTTATTTCTATTTTGCCTCGGAATATGTTTCGGCCAATTCATATTCCTTGTTAAAATCCAAATAAAGAGGGGCAGCTGTCATACCCTAATTTTGTCCGCCTAGGTCAAAACCCTAATTCTCAACAAAAATAAATAAATTGAGAAGTGTGGCATTATTTTGAAAAGTGTGAAGAGCATTGTGCATGCATTCTAGTTTTTTTTAGGTTGGAATTGCATTTTTGGACAAAAAAATGTTTTTAGGGCAAAGGGTATTTTGGTCATTTTTCAAAAAAAAAGAGGATAATTTTTCATCAAAAATCATTGTGCAATTTTAGAGGAAATTATTTGAAGCAAGACACCCTTGGTCATATATTTTTTGCGCATACATGCACGCAATTGCATAAAATTGTGGGTTAGGATAGATGTGGGTTAGGATATTGGCCCACTCAAGCTGATAAGAAGAGAATGGCTGAGGAGAAGCGAGAAAGAAGACTAGCTAAGCTTCAGGGGCGAGAACGAAGCTTGAAGAGGGTTCCCATCTGTGATCTCAAGCAGAGCTTCAGGAGCGCGGGCATGCTGGACCCCAATCAGGTGGTTGTCATTGGGGAAGAATCAGCTGTGGAAGACAAGAGTGTGGACCTGGTGCGTCGCAGTGCTGCAAATGAAGAGCTCGGCAATTGGAAGATCATCGATTTCCCTGTTGCTTTCATTTCAAAGTAATGATTTTGTAATGCGAATCCTTTGGCTCTGCCCAAGGCCTCAGGACATTTCATAAGGGCATGCTTGTTTTTCCTTCGGATATCATCAATCAATAAAATGTTGTTTTGAATTCTCAAATGAATAAAATCATTTTTCATACCATTATTGTGTGTCTTCATCTTGTGTTTCTATTTTGCTTGTTCATTCTGTTTCCATTCCCGCAAATGCAGATCTAAAATGAACATCTTTGAAAATAATGATGCCAATGATTCATATGTTAACTTTGATTACCCCGTTAACCAAGCCGAGGAGGATGTTGAGGATGACTGGGAAACTCCTCCAGAATTGATGAGAATGGTTGGGCAAGAGGAAAAGGTTATTCAGCCGCATGGGGAATCTGTTGAGACAATCAATCTGGGCACAGAGGACAGTAAGAAAGAAGTCAAGGTTGGCACTTCGATGAATGAAAGTGAGCGTAAGAGGCTAATTCAACTCCTGCATGATTATGATGATGTCTTCGCATGGACTTACCAGGATATGCCAGGGTTAGATACTGATATAGTGGTGCACAAGCTTCCAGTCAAGCCTGAGTGTCCTCCAGTGAAGCAGAAACTGAGAAGGATGAAACCAGAAATGTCCTTAAAGATCAGAGATGAGGTGAAAAAGCAGTTTGATGCTGGTTTCCTAGCGGTAGCAAAATATCCACAATGGGTTGCTAATATTGTGCCGGTTCCGAAAAAGGATGGGAAAGTCAGAATGTGTGTTGATTATCGAGATCTGAATCGGGCCAGTCCCAAAGACGATTTTCCCCTGCCTCACATTGATGTCTTAGTGGATAGTACAGCGCAGCATTCACTGTTCTCCTTCATGGATGGGTATTCAGGGTACAATCAGATTAAAATGGCTCCTGAAGATATGGAGAAGACAACTTTCACAATTCTTTGGGGAACGTTTTGTTACAGAGTCATACCAAATGGGTTGAAGCCGCCTCGTACTCCAGCATAACCAGCTCTGTGGTTGCTAAGTTCGTAAAAAGAGATCTGGTTTGTTGGCCTTCCAGACAAGATCATCACAGACAATGGTAGCAACCTGAACAGCAAGATTATGAAAGAGCTGTGCAAAGACTTCAAAATCCAACATCATAATTCTTCTCCATACCGTCCCAAAATGAATGGGGCAGTCGAAGCAGCCAATAAGAACATCAAGAGGATCGTGCAAAAGATAGTAGTAACCTATAAAGATTGGCATGAGATGCTTCCTTTTGCTCTGCACGGGTATCGTACCTCAGTGCGCACTTCAACCGGGGCAACCCCCTTCTCTTTGGTTTATGGGTCGGAAGCAGTCCTCCCTATCGAAGTTGAGATACCCTCCCTGCGGGTGCTGATGGAAACCAAGTTGGAAGAAGCCGAATGGGTTCAAGCTCGTCTGGACCAGTTGAACCTCATTGAGGAGAAAAGAATTGCTGCCCTATGTCATGGACAACTGTATCAACAAAGGATGAAAACAGCCTTCGACAAGAAAGTGTGTCCTCGAGAATTCAAAGAAGGAGACCTCGTGCTCAAAAAGATCCTGCCTGTTCAGAGTGACCCTCGTGGGAAATGGGCTCCTAGCTATGATGGACCCTATGTGGTAAAGAAAGCCTTCTCTGGAGGAGCATTGATACTCACCAGCATGGATGGTGAAGAACTCAGAAACCCAGTCAATTCAGATTCAGTCAAGAAATACTACGCCTGAGAAAAATGAAAAGAAAAAGAGAAAGATGAGCCAAGCAAGAATTAGCTCCCTAGGTTGAAAACCCGAAAGGGCGGCCTTGGCAAAAAAAGAGTGACCCGGTGGACTGAAAACTCGCAAAGAGCGGTCCAGGCAAAAATTAGGGTCAGAAATGTTGGACTTAAAAGAAAAAGAGGCAAGCAGCACCTCCAAAGGTTTGGATAAAAGGGTGATCAAGGCTGCAAGTATGGGTGATTGGCACACTTCAAAGATTAAAAGCGCTCCTAAGATCTGTTGCGTCCATTTTTCTTGTTTTTTTTTTAGTTTCAAAAAATTCCAATGTACTCTTTTCAGTCGGCGTGACCTTCTGCACGTTCGGTTTCCATATGAATAAAAGTCCAAGTTTTTCACTCCATCTGTTTGTTGTTTTACCATTTGCTTTCTTTTCATTTCTGCTTTAAAATGATGTTTTATGGTAGATGATAAATGATTATGAAAATGTGCATAAATCAGAGCATTAAAATCATTGCGAAATTTTTGAAAATTACAAAGAAAAGAGATGATCTTTCAGTTAGGTAAAATTCACAAGAACTAAACAAAAAGCACTGCTTGCATCAAAACAATTCTCAAAAAGGTTGGAGCGTGGCTCTCGCACTGTCATCATGGACGTCATTGTGCCTCGTAACGCAAGTCCAACGATTTGGTCGAGCCAGCAAAAGCAAAAGCCAAAAAGAGCAAAAGAGCAACAACTAGCAAAAGAAAAGAAGAGAAGAAAAGCGAAAAAAAAAAGAAAGAGCAAAAGAGCAATAAGAAAAAAGAAAATCATGCATTACATTGCATTCATCAAACATAAACAAAAAGAGAAAGTCATGCATTACATTCATTCCATCAAAACAGCAATCATGGCATTTGCATTGCATGCATTTGTTCATCTCACTTGCAGGTACAAAGACGGATAAATACTTCGGTGTTAACCCCCGCACTCAGTTCCCAGAAAATGCTCCCTCAGTTCGGAGTTCAAATGCTTTTCAGTTCAGCGCTCAAGCGTGCATTGCAGTTTTGGAGTTCAAATCGCTCTTGTCAGAGTTCATCGCTCCCTTCTGTTCATGGTCTCACGTCGTGTACGAGCAACACGATGGACCGCAGCCCCATGTGAGGTTCAGCGAAATAGTTGTATCCGCCTAAGATACAGTGGACGCCGTGCATTGATCAGTATATCAGTTCCGGAGCTGATAACGATCCCCCCCGGTCGCTCGAAAGGCCATTCTCAGGATGCGTGCTCCTCAAAGCCACGTGCAAACGTGGACTCGCCAAGGGTTCGTTTAAAGGTTTTAGGCAACCTTGCATTTTACCGCTTTCTTTATCGCTTTCTTCATTTAGCGTTTCCCTTGCTTTTCGCAGTTAGCGTGCAAGTCGTTAATCATTTCGTTTACTACTTTCTCATCAGCGCGCCAAGCGTTCATTTTTCAAAAAAAAAAAGAGAGAAGAAAAAGAAAAAGAAAAAGAAGAAAAAGAAAAAGAAAATTCGGGTTTCTCCAAGCAGACAAAATTGGTATAATTTCTGATTTCTTTATTTTTATTTTATCTTCGAAATATGTCTCGGCCAATTCATATTTCTTGGTAAAATCCAAATAAAGAGGGGCAGCTGTCATACCCCAATTTTGTCCGCCTAGTTTCAAAACCCTAATTTTCAGCAAAATTAAATAATTTTGTGAGTGATGCATTATTTGAGAAAGGGTTTAGGGTATTTACCCAAGCATTCTAAGGTTTTCAAAATCATTTTTGAGAAATTAAGGAATTTTGGGGCATTTAAAAGGGGCATTGTTTGGTCAATTTCAATTTAATAAATTTTTGCTAGTTGAAAATCCAATTAATTAATTTTTGGGAATTTATTTAATGAAATTGTATTATTTTGAACAAAAAAATAAAAAATAAAGAAAATCATTTTTCAAATTGTGCGCATATTTTATATGTGTAGTAAAAAAAATCAAGTTCAAATTAATTCAAGAAAGCATTTCAAAAAATAGTACAAGGAATATTCCCAAAAATTATATGATAGGATTTTTGTTGGCAATTTTGGTCATCTCTCATTTTCAAAAATGGCATATTCTTCAAGATACCTTGTATATGGCTCAAAATGGTTAGATTTATGTACAATTATCTTGAAAGGAATAATCAAAATTGAGAGGATAATTGGAAGGTTCATGGATAGTACAATAGTACAATTGCCAACTTGCAAAACTTGGGCACCACTCTCATTGCTTGGCTGAATATCTACCCCTTCATTCCCCTCTCATTTTGCATTTTTTTGCCCCTCATCAAGGTGTGTTTCAATCCTCACCCTTGATTCAAAATTAAAATGCAATCCTAGAATGAGATGAGGTACACAATGACCTAAATGCCCCTAAACCTAATTGCACATTATATATACCCTCATATCCTCACCTCTCAGAAGTTTTTCCACACAATTCACACTCAAAAACCTAGCCTCTCCTCTCCTCCCTTCTTGGCCGAATACCCCTCTTCATTCCCTCACCTCATTTCTTCACTTTTTCACTTCAAATCAACATTCTAGTCCTGAATCCTTCATCATCCTTGCATTCTCTTCAAAGATCCATCTTCAAATCTCAAGAATCAAGCTCAAGATTGAAGATTAGAGGGTTGATTCAAGTGGTTTAGTGTTCATTCACCTTATTTCTTTCGCTATTCTAGCTTGGAGTTGAGGTATACTCTCAATCTTAGCATCATCAAAATTTTAGCACCAAAATTGTAGATCATCAATCTATTTTTGCATATCAAGCATTTCTTTGCATTTTAGTGCTCTATTTTATGTTGAAATGTTGATATAATTGTTGTTGTTGAATGAGAGATGTGTTTCAAGCATTTTGACAAACACTTTGGGAGGTTTGGATGCTTGAAATGCATCTCTCTCTTGGAATAAATTGTGTGTTTGTGCTATTTTCATTTTGTGCTTGCATTTTCATGAATAAAATTGTGATTTGGGCTTATGTTTCATTTCGCATATTGTAGAAAAATTAGAGTTTGTGTGATTTTAGTGCATTCCTTTGCTTAATCATGTGAATCCTTGCCAAAAAGTTTGATCTATGTCATTTCCTTGCATGATTTTGTTGCTTTCAAAGAATAAAATGAGGTTTTACACTAGTGCAAATTTGACATTAAAATGCACCATTTAGTATCGGTTGTTTGAACACCCGATGCTAAATGTGTAACCGGTGGCATTTTTGAAATTAGGAGCACAAGTCTTAGTGCACATTAGACATTTAACATCGGTTGTTTTAACAACCGATGCTAAGTGTACATGAGGAGGTCATTTAACATCGTTTGTTTGAAACAACTGATGTTAAATGTATCTTTTTCCTATTTCCCAACCCCTCGCACATAAACTTCGCTCTCTCAAGTCTCAACCCCCACACTCGATCTCTTCTTCCTTGCAAACCTCTCTTTCTCTCCTTCCCTGGTTTGCCCTAAGCTCCTACTATTGAAAGAAAATGGTGTCGTTTTCTCTCCCTCTTGCACTCTGCCCTAAGCACATCTTTGATACACATCGTTTTCGTCTTCAAAGCAGCAAGCATCATTTTCGTCTTCAAAGAAATCTTCATAGCAGCATCGTTTTCGTCTTCAAAGCAGTAAGCATCTTCGAAATCACTGTTTTCGTTTTCCTTTTCTTTTGCTGTAAACCCTAAGTTTCGTGGTGGCTCTGTCGTGGTTCTCTCTGAATGCGATGGTCAGATCTGTTGCTTTGTTTCATATGTGTGTATGTGAACGTGTTTCGTTTTTTGAATCTGAATAAATATTCAGTGATGTTTGGGATTTGGCCTGAGTTTTCCAGGTAATTGTTCTCCAGGTCAAATAGATCTTAAAAAGGAGTTGAATCGCTCGGCAATAGAGTTTATGGTTTGATCTTCATCTTAGGTTGTTGAAGCTGTGGAATCTTGATTCACTGCGGAAATGTGGTAATCAATGATTCCAATATTTATTTCCTGCCACAGTTTTTGTGTGATCCTCACTCCACAGCCACTATATTTTTGAATTTTTTTATATCTGCATCAAGTTCTGACTACATGCTTCCAACATTTTGATTCATTTTATTATAATTTACAGAGATCTGTTCAACCTCTTTGGGTGTTTGCTGGAGCCTAAAACTGTAACTTTTCTATTGTTTCTTGAAGAATAATGTAACTTTGTTTTCTGAGACCAATCTGTAAATTTGTTCTTTTTCTACTTTGTTATTAACATTCATATGACATCACACAACTGTTAAACAAAATATAAGGGACATGGCAAATGAGAATTCATAACTCAAATGAATTTATAGATCTTTTAAATTTTGATGATGCCTTTTTTTGTTAACCTTAGATTCTGAAGTGGAACTATTACTTGAAAAAGAATAAATTTCACTTTTCTCGGATGGGTATTGTTGGAAGTATCAGGATTTTTGTTTTGTGCATTTTCTGAATGGCATATATGTTAAACTTGTAGTAGTTTCTTAAAATAAAGATTGATGTTTAGTTTGCCATAATGACAATTGTGTCAGATGCGACCTCGCTCCTGACCCTACTAAGGCTTACAATTATGAAGCAATATGCTAACTGATCTCAAGTCTTGGACATATTTTAATTAAACTGCACCTAGTTGAATCTTTATTAGCCCAATATGTATTTCGACTATTTTGATTTTATTTCTTGTTTATGCAGCTTCCAACTCAACTATATACAGCAGTGGTAAGAATCTAGCTGAAGATTGAGGTGTTCTAATACCTTAATTTTATCTTACTTTTCCAGTCTTGGCTAAATGAGTGACCTATTTCCCACTGTTTAATGTGCAGTTGTATACCATTATAACTCTTTCAGTTTGTTCACAAGTCATTTACTACAGACATTTATATCCTCAACTTTACAAGAGACAGTTCAAGGTGAAATCTCCTATACTTGATGTTGTATGTGAATTTTTTTGACATACTATTAGATGTTTGGTGATGAGTATTGCTATTTGATTATAGGAAATATATGTTAAGTTATTGTATGTAAATATTTAAGTATGCAAATAATGGGGACAAGCTATTGGGATAAGACTAACAGTGTAGTACACTTCAAAAGTTCCTTTGCTGTGTCTTTTTACTTAAGCATGTTTCATTTATGTACTATATTTGTGTGGTTGGAGTACAATTATAATCTTATTACTATGTGAATTATCCCCAAGGGAAAACATCAAGCTGACATTTTTACTCTAGTATTATTGAGTACTATGTACTGATTTACAGACATGGTAAATTACTTATGATTTTGTTTATTTCAGTAAGTTAAGACCCCTTAAAAATATGCTAGACATTTCTAATGTAATAAAGTTGTTTTAATATAATAGGGGAGTTGAGTGTTGGGCTGGTAAGGAATGGACCACGGTCAGGTGGACCTAACTAACCTGTGGATAAAATTTATATCTGATCTTGTAGAAATCATGAATTGAATGGAAAAAAGTTTTAAGAAAAAGGAATGATGGTCTGAATTTTCCATTTTCACTATAAAAATGTTGGGCTGGTGAATCTTCTTCTTCTTAGATTTTGTTTTCTTCATATTTCTTAGACTAATTAATATGCAAGACAGAGATTGATGTTTGATTTGTTGATTTGCATGTTTTCTCAGAGTTCTGGTAGAGGCAAGAGAGTAAAAAGGAATGGAATAGAAGATGATAAATCAAAGGAAGTAGTTCATCTTAGGACCTTACCTTACCTTAGTTTGACGTTTGTGTTAGAAACATTTTGTTGAATTTTGTGTAAGAAACTTGTAGAAATCTTAAGTTTCATGAATTGTATTGTAAGATATTAATTCCAATGGAATTTGAAAGAATTTTTATGAATTTATTATGTGTTTTTGTTTGGAAATAATTTTGTATATAACAGGTTAATAATATGTCGGTATGGATAAAAACAAAAAAAATATTAAAAAATATTAATACATTTAGTATCGGTTATACAGAAAAAACGATACTAAATGTACTTACTTAGGTACATTTAGTATCAGTGTTTCTGTATAACCGATAGTAAATGTACCTTAGTAATACATATAGTATCGGTTATACAGAAACACCGATACTAAATGTACCTTAGTAATACATATAGTATCGGTTATACAGAAAAAATGATACTAAATGTACTTACTTAGGTACATTTAGTATCAGTGTTTCTGTATAACCGATACTAAATGTACCTTAGTAATACATTTAGTATCGGTTATACAGAAACACCGATACTAAATGTACCTTAGTAATACATTTAGTATCAGTTATACAGAAACACCGATACTAAATGTACCTTAGTAATACATATAGTATCGGGTGTTTATGTACAACCGATACTAAATGTACCCTAACAGTACCTTAGTAGTACATTTACTATCGGGTAAAAAACCGATACTAAATGATCGGACATTTAGTATCAGTCGATTTAGTATCGGTTCCACAACCGATACTAAATGTGCAAAACAACCGATACTAAATGTCAAATCTGCACTAGTGTTAGCTCTATGTTGGTGTCGCATTTCATGAGATAATTAGGGATTGTGCTTGTTTTTGTTGCTTGCTTTGAAAATCATGTTTGTGTTGATGATTTGGTAAGAGGATTTGACACTTATGCACTTGTGCATATCCCAAGTGTTAAAGATTACCTAAAGGGATTCAACACCTTAATTGCATATGCTTGCTAAATAAAATGTCAAATTGATTTTTCATGGCTTGCTAATGATCTTACTTGAGGCAAATGCCCTTTCCAACTTATCCCTTTCATGTGGTTGATTGTAGAAATATGCTAAATGTTGATGCCATCAAAATGATACCACATTGTTGCTTATGTCAAATGTTGATGTGAAATCCCTAGGATTTTGCAAGTGATTCATTAAATGTTTGAATTCACTTGTGCTTTGTAACTTCCTTGCCTACTCACATGTTGTGTCATAAATGCCTAGTTACGTTCATTCACTTGCCTATTCATGCATCTTCAATAAGATGTTCAATTTAGGTTCATTCACTTGCCTATTCATGCATTTTGCAAAAATGTTCAATTTAGGTTCATCTTGCCTAGCATCTTCAATAAGATGTGCAATCTAGGTTCATTCTCTTGCCTATTCATGCATTTTTGCCAAAATGTTCAACTTGGGTTCATTCTTTGCATATCTATGTATTGTGACATGATATGTGTAGTCTAGGTTCATCTTTGCCTATTCATGCATTGTGTATTCAAATGTTGTAATGAGATGTTTTCAACATGAAAGGGTAAGTTACAAATTGTGTCTATGTTGTTGCTTGCTTGATAACATGATCTCAATGAATGTGCTATGCTTGCATCTATGAACTTTCTTGCATTCATTGTTTTCTTTTCTAAACAACTTGACATGAAAATGGTTACTAGTTTAGATCATTGCATGAATTGTAGTTTAGTAATTTGCATTTTGGTTATTGACTTGGAACTTGATTGAAAATGTTCTACTAGTTTTCCAAAACTCTTTTCCAAAAATCAAATTGCTTTCATACTTCTTTTCTAAACTATGTCTTTAACAAATTAAGACCAATTTCTTTTCCAAGCTTAAACCCTAAGTTCTTCATAAACAAAATCATTAGTGGCCACTCGAAGCCTTTGCTTGTTTGATCACTAATGAGGAGTTATTAGTGGTAGTCACTCGAAGCCTTTGCTTGTTTGATTATCATGAAAGCTCCCAAACCTTAAATACATGCGAACCCAATTCAATTCCAAAAACAACACGAGTCATTAGTGGTAATTGTCCTAAGCCTTTGCTAGATGATTATCACCGATGCTCGCCTCATTTGCAAAAAAGGATAGAAAAAAAAACGTTGTTACTTACAATCACTCGAAGCCATTGCTTGTTTGATTATCGGTTTCAACTTATTTTCTTTCGAGTTAGTAATGAAAACCACCCGAAGCCATTGCTTGCTTGGTATTAGTGAACACTCGAGTCTTATTTCAAAAAACACCTAAAAACTAAAAAGCTAAAAACAAAAGAGCCTTTTCAAAACAAGACTAGAACTACGTAGCTTTGAATTCCTCATCGCACCGGAGGATACGTAGGAGCGGGTTCACCTCCCGTCAAGCACCCTTTTAAAAAAATAATAACAAAAAGATTCTTCTTTCCCCAGTTTTCAAAAACATTTTCTTAAATAAAAAAAAAGAAGAAAAGAAGTAGAACAAAGTGTTTCAAATCAACAGTCAAAAACCACACACTAAATTAAAGGTTCCCTTTCGGTAGAAAGGATGTGTGGGGTGCTAATACTTTCCCCACACATAACCGACCCCCGAACCTATATCTCTCGTTTTCAAAAGGCCAATCGCCTAAAAGGATTTTTCCAATGTTTTTTCCTAAATTAAAATATTGGTGGCGGCTTCATTGTTTTTCCCGTTGTACGAAGAAGGATCCAAACCGGATTTTTCAGAGTGCATACACTAGGCAAGGTAAACATTTTACCTTATTATTAATTCTTTAGACAGCTTGGGAATGTTTTTCTGTCCATGGTCCTGGATTCTTTTTAAGTCTATTATATAAAATAGCTGTGTCTTGGAATAGGTTTTCATAGTAATCTGAAATATAATTCAGACTCCCTAAGAATCTTTGTAGTTGTTTCTTTTCAGAAATAATATTGGGGAATTTGGAGGCAAACTCTATACTTCTGCTAATGGGAACAATTGTTCCTTGGTCTATTTCATGCCCTAGGAATCTAATTTTAGTTTGGAATAATTTCATCTTTGGAGCAGATATGACTAATCCGTTATTTTTTATTAAACCTTTGAATGTTTTCAAATGTTTCATATGCTGGTCAATAGTTTTAGAGAATACTAAAACATCATCAATATAAACAATCATAAATTCAGAATATGGGTTGAATATATCATTCATGATATTCTGGAATTCAGAGGGGGCATTTTTTAATCCAAAAGGAAGAACATTCCATTCGAACTGACCAAAAGGCACAGTAAAAGCTGTTTTATATTTATCAGGTTCAGCAATTTGTATTTGCCAATATCCTGATTTCATATCAAATTTTGAAAAGATTAAAGCATCATTTAATCTGTCTAATAAATCTTTTTTATTGGGAATTGGATATCTAATCCATTTTAGCACCTTATTAAGGGGTTTGTAATTTATAACTAATCTGGGAACACCTCGTTCCTGTTCAGCATTTTTGTTAACATAAAATGCTGTACAACTCCAAGGAGATTTAGAACTTCTAATTAATCCTTTTTCTGAAAGAGAGTTAATTTCCTTTTTGCATAAATCAAGGTATTCCTTGTTCATTTGAGCTGGTCTAGCTTTAGTTGGAATTTGATTTTCATTAAAATCATCTATATAGGGTAGGGTTATAATATGTTGTTTCCTATTCAAAAAGCATTAGGCAAATCCTTACATACCTCAGAAATGAATTGTTGTTCTATTATTTTGATTTGTTTTCTGACATCATCCTTACTAAGTTGCTCACTAATATTAAGTAAGTCTATTTCATTTTTAAGAAAACATAATTGTTTTTCTTTATTAAGAAGGATGTCTTTGACTTCATTAAGCATCCTGGTATGAGGATCAGTAATAAATTCAAATAATATTTTCTTGTTATCTATTATAGTAGTGATGCCTTTTTGATCAACATTAATAATGGGCATAATATTATGTAAAAAAGGGGTTCCCAATATTATTCTATGAGTCAAATTTTTTACCAAAATAAAAGATGTTGGTAAACAAATGCTTTGATTGCAAATATAGGCATTTGAAAGTTTATATTTAACGTGTAATTTATCTCCTCCAGCCTGAGTGAGAGATTGGGTGGTTTTAATAAAGTATTTAGTAGGAATTTTTCCTTCCTGTATACAGTTGAGGTCTGCCCCACTGTCTATAAGGGCAATTTCATTTTCTAAGATAAAATTTCTATTGATAACCAAGGTTATCTTTACAAACCATTTTTGTGATGTCACACGATCTAAAATGGATAAATAATTATTATCACTAATAGAAAGGGTTTCTTCTACTTTATTTGGATTTTCAAAAAGAGTTATTCTTTGCGATAGAATACTATTATCTCTTTTAATCTGGGAAATATCAGATTTTAAGAGATTTATTTCTCTTTTTAAATCCATAATAGAGACAGGTGTCTCTCTAATATTGGATTGCTGAAATCTGGATAGAACCTCACTTATCTGATACGGAGCTTCTATGATTAAAGGGGATTCTTTTTTAGAACTTTCTCTGATCGAGAGATCGATCATTTTTCTTCTCAGACTATTATCTGAAATAGATTCTAAAGCCTTCAAGGCTTCGTCTTGTTCAGTAGTTAAAACATTCAAGCCATTCATATCAACAATAGATTTCCAATAATTTATTTCACTACATTGGCAATTATTATCATCTGAAGAGGATGATTCAGAAGAAGTTTCATAAATAATTCCTATGTCTTCGTTTGAAGACTCTGTTTCTGATTCGGAATTAATTAATAGAACTTTCTCTAATTGAGTTCTTAATTGTTCATCTTCAATATCATTTAGGGCTTTCTTAGTCCAACATTGATTGGCATAATGACCAATTTTGCCACATTTATGACAGGTTATATCAAGCTTCTTAGCTTTTCTCTTTCCCTTGGATTGGAAAGTTTTTTCCTTAGGCTTATTTTTATTAAAGAAATTTCTTCTATTCCTCTTTTTATAAGGAGATTTGTAAAAATCCTTTGATTTATCCTTATAATTTTTATAAGGTTTATTTGTAACTATTTTTTGCTTTTTCATATTGATCCCAGGAAGTTTTTCTATATCAAAAGCAAATTGTTCGCAAAATTCACCTAATTGGTGTTTTTCGGATAGTTTTTGTTTTTTTAGTTGACTTTTTAGCTTTATGTCATTACATAAGGCTAATCCTTCGTTAATACAATTACTAATAATTTGCCCGTAGGTTAGGTCAGCATAATTAATATTTATGCCATCGTTCTTGGTTCTTAAAGATTGTCGAACCTTTTCAGCAAAAAGATAGGGTAATCCATCTACAAATTTAGATTTCCAGTGAATAGAATTTGGGATTTTTAATTGGAAGACCCTGGATAAAAAAGTATCTTTATACCATCTGAAATGGGTTAATGAAGGACATCTCAAATTTTGAAGAAGAGTTTGTAATTTTTCCCCTATTGGAATATTAGTTCCCACGAAATGTTGCAGGATGGAAAGACATAACGTATAGACCGCATCTTCTTCACCGGTGGTGTTTATGGTAGTACTAGTACCTTCTTCTGTTTTAATTTCTTTTTTGTGGGTTAGAATTTCTTTCTTTTGAGTTTCTGTGAGATAATGATCCCACCAGCCTCTTAATTGGCCAACAAATCCAGTGGCTATGAATGTGGCAATAGAACTATCCAAATTTCCATGTTGTTTACAAACAGTGGAATACATAATCATTCTATGTACTGTATCAATAATTTGTTTATCATTTAAACCATCAATGTTCCATTCATAAATGGATTTTCCAGAATATGAATTCTGATATGGTTCATTATCCTCAAAGAGTAGATCTTGGGGCGAAGGTCTTTTATAATAGTATTTTTCTAAAGACTTAGAAGTATATATAGGATTAATCTCATAGGTTTTATTAATGTCTTGGTTACTAAACATTTTAGTTAGTTCATCAATATTATTAATGTCTTCACTTTCTTCAGAAACTTCTGAAGTATCTTCTTGAGATAAAACATTTAGACGTAAATCCTTTAGTTTTTGCTCAAGGATACGAGTAAATTCACTATTGTTGGTTTCCATTTTAAAACCTTCTATAGGAATAGGAGGCTGGACAAAAGGAGTATCAGTAACTATAGGTATAGTTTCTGATGACTTTGCTTTGCTCAATTGTTCCATAATTAACTTTTGTTGAGCGATCTGTTTTTCAAATAGTTCTTTTAAGGATATTAAGTCTTTTTCAAGAGAGGCAAATTGGTCTCCTAAACATATAACGAAGGTATTAGTATAATTTTGAGACCTAATTATAGAGTTTAATTCTCTAATGGTTACTTGATTGTGTTCTATCTTTTGTAAACTAAGAAAAGCACTAGCCTCTGCATTCTGGCCTAGGCTTATAGCCTGTTTAGGAGGAAATGGAGAATTTATAGTTTCTCCTTTAATTGTCTCCCAAGATTTTGATTGAAGGACAAGAACTTCTGCATTAATTTTTTCTGATAAAGTAGGTTATAAACCACTTAACAAAAGGAATATAATTCTGTGTTTGTTAGCCTGTAATTTCGACAGGCTTCATTGAAAATGGTCAACAAGGCTTGACTTATATTTCGACAAAGACCAAAGTATTTCGACAAAGAAAATGGTCATGTGCAGGGTAAATTCGACAAGCTTCCGGGGAAGCAAAAGCAAGAAAGAGGAAAATGGACACAAGCTTTCGACAGACAGAAAACAGAGCAGTTATGCGCTGAAGAACTAGCAGTTGGTCGAAAAGAGGGGCGGTTGCTATCATTTTTATAACTGTTTTAGGGCAGTTTCTGGTTACTATAAATAGTGGTTTCTGAGAAGAAACAAGGGTCACAAAATTTCATATTGCAATTCTCACGCTCTAACTTCCGCATTCAAGAGAAAAACGAGTCAGAGAACAATGTATGATCTTGTGTACCATTCTCTTTCATTTTAATGCAATTTACTTCTGTTTTCTCTTTACCTTTATGTGTTTTACAATTCAAGTCCTTCTTCCCTGAAATATCTTGATTGCTTCGCGCGTAAGGAATCAATTATTTCTTCTTCTTTTCTGTTTAAAACGCAAAACACTAAAGAACATCACATCAAACTAAAAACTCTAAACACAAATGGTCTTAGGATTCACTGGTTGATCCTGCAAGTTAACCAAATTGGAGACCAGCGGTGTTTACCAAAATCCACGGTAAACAAATTGGCACGCCCGGTGGGACATTTGTGTCGAAATATTAGAGTGTTAGTTAACAGAATCTTGGAATATAATTGTTTATGCGCCTGAGGGGTGGTAAATCTTTGTCAAAGATGTCACGTTCTGGCGCAAGTTCTTCGAACGCACAGAGTGGCCCTGAGAATGCGTCTGTCAATGACGCTAATCCAGTAACCGCTATGGGAATAATTGCTCCAATGCCTTCGACAGGCATGATCACAGTTACATCTCCTGTGCTTAATCCTTTACCAACAATGGCCACCACGGTGACCACACAGCCTAATGAAATGGCTTCTATGCCACAAACAATGGGAACGTCTAACCCATATATGACTAGTGGTCATATCCCATTTAGCATGCCTATAGTTGGTCGAAATCTCCCTTATGGTATGCCACATGGCATGATGGTAGGCTTGCAAACCAATTCATCAACGTGTGCAGATAACATAATGAATGGTGGTTTCTCCCCTATGCATGCCTCTCAAGAGGGCATTTATGGTCGAAATGCCCAGCCCACATTAACTACAGCGTCTGTGTTGGCATTAAGACAACAAATAGATGAGGCCAATCATGATATGGTTAACATGTTAACCCAACAAATTGGTACAGTATTCAACCCTTTGATACGTGAGACCAATAACAGTTACCAAACATTGGCAACTCAAATGGGTCGAATTGCAGATTTCTTTGGCACTCCAAGAATGCAGAATCAGCCAATACCCCAAGTACAACCTTTGAGGCCTGTAGAAATCCCCTTAGAAAGGCCTAACATTGAATTGCCTAGAAATCAGGCACAAGCACAAGTTGTCGAACAACCCTTGCAGGGGATGGTTGAAAACGAGCCTGATATAGTGTTAGTAAATAGAAATCAAAATGCTGATGAAGTAGTCAGGCAAGTGCAACAAAACAATTTTGGAGCGCAGAACAATATAGCTAATCTTGTCGAAACAATTTTAGCCTAGAATGGCCTTAATATAGGAATGCACAGGCCAAATTTCGTGTCGCCATTATCAGAATATATTTTGCAAAGTGAATTGCCAAGGGGTTGGAAAGTCCCTAAATTCACTAAATTTGGTGGAGAAACTAGTGAATCCACCGTCGAACACATTGCTCGTTATTTAACTGAGGCTGGGGATTTAGCCCAAAATGAGAATTTAAGAATGAAATTTTTCCCTAATTCTCTAACAAAAAATGCTTTTACTTGGTTTACTACACTAGTCCCTCACTCTATGTTTAATTGGAACCAGTTAGAAAAAGCTTTTCACGAGCAATTCTATATAGGACACTCCAAAATTAGTCTCAAAGAATTGGCTAGTGTTCGACGTAAAACGGCAGAGACTATTGATGACTATCTCAACAGATTTAGACTTCTCAAAGCAAGGTGCTTTACCCAAGTGCCTGAACATGAGTTAGTCGAAATGGCTGCTGGTGGTCTAGATTATTCTAGGCAAAATTACACCAGGGGACCTTTAACTTATTTATTTGTAACGAGTTGGCCCTTTAAGTTTCTGTTGTAACAAATAGGCCCTTAAGTTACCCGACGTTGCCACCGTTGGCCCTTTTAGTAAAATGTAATATCGTTCATTACATCAAAATACACCAAAATATGTTTGTTTGCATCAAAATACATAAGCTAGAGTAGTCACAATATATAAAGTAGCATTACATCAAAATATATAAGCTAGAGAAACCATTAAAAGGGCCTATTTGTTACAAAAAAAACTTAAAGGTCCAACTTGTTACAAATAAATAACTTAAAGGTCCTCTAGTGTAATTTTGCCATTATTCTATTAGGAAAAAACTAGACACTCAACATTTAAGTGATATGGCCCAATTGGCCGATAGAGTAAGGCAAGTCGAAAGGCTAAAAGTTGAGAAATCTAGAACTAGTACGTTTCATAACGATAAAAAAGACAAAATGGCCTATGTCGAAATTCAAAATGAGGAACAAGAGTACCACATCTCTTACGAGGAAGTCGAAGAGGAGGTCAATGTTGCCGAATTAAAGCCAGGACCTCCATATACTTGTAAATTGCTAAAACCTTCAAATGGTAAAAATCCTGTCGAACCTAAAAACGACAAATTCGTTGCAAAAACTTATACATTTGATGTTTCTAAATGTGACGAAATATTTGACTTGTTAGTTAAGGACGGTCAAATTCTGGTTCCTAAAGGGCTAAAAACACCACCATTAGAACAAAGACAAAAAAGAGGTTTTTGCAAATACCATAATTTTTTGGGTCATAATACCTCTCATTGTGTTCTTTTCAGGGATTTGGTGCAGAAAGCGTTAAATGAAGGAAGGCTCAAATTTGGTGAAAAACCAAAAGCGCCAATGAAGATTGATGCTGATCCCTTGCCTGAAGTCGAGGCATTATACACTGAAATTAGCATCAATATGGTCGAAGCTTCTGGAACCGGGCCTAGTAAGGCTCACATTAAGAGAATTTCACCAATTTCAGAGATGGATGTCGAAATGGCTGCAGAAGGCCAAGGAAACGACAAGGCCAAACCCGTCTACCCAAAAGCTGAAGAGGATTTGGTGGATTTCCTCAATCGCTGCAAGATAAGTAATTCAGAGGTGATGCTGTGCCCAAGGTGCAGTGCTGTTTTCGACAAGAAAGCTGCTAAAGAACTTGAAGAGTTCAAGCCTCAAATGAAGCGCAAGGGTAAGTGGGTGGATAAAAGGCCCAAGTTTGATTTTGCTGACAAGAGAATTCCCTATGGAGGAAAAGGAAAGTTAAGCACTTACGTGCCTCCTTCTTGTACTCCTGTCGAAAAGTGGGTACATTGTGGTGGGAAAGGTAAAAGCCTGTACCACACTGGGGGCAACGTGATTCATCGAATTAGGCCAAATATGATGGCAAAAGGAAACACAAGTGGTGCTAACCAGAATGAGGCAACTGGAAATAAGAAGTATGCCTACAACAACAACTACAAGGGAAAGAATCCTATGACAAGGACTCAATGGCGAAGATTTCAACGCCAAAAGAAAGTTGATGCTGTTGCTACAGGCAAAGTAGCAATTCCCAAGAACGAGAAAGGTAAGGAAATAGTTTTACCTTCAACTGAAGTGGTTAGGAAACCAGCCACTGAAAGAATCTTACCTTCTTTGGCTGAGATAAAGAAAGGCTTCAAAGAAGAAGATCTCAAGTTGGAAGAGGAATTGAACTCTTCTTTTGCTGATTCTGAGCATGACTTCGACGTGCTATGTGGTGTCGTTTCAATTTTACCAATTGAATATGATGTGGTGTCTGAAGTCAATGAGGTCGAAGAAGAATTCGACGAAGGTATGGCTTACAAGCCAATATGCTATTATGTGCTGAAGAATGGTTGGTTTGAAGAGCAACAAGCTGTGTTTGAAAGGCCGGATTGTGGCATGATGAATCATCTCAAACCACTATTTATACAAGCCAAAGTCAATAATGTTGGGATCAACAAGGTCCTTGTCGATGGTGGAGCCGCTGTGAATTTAATGCTTCAACACTTGCTAAGTAAAATTGGCAAGTATGATACTGATTTAAGGCCACATAACGTGGTTCTTACCAATTATGAAGGCAAATCTGGCTACTCACTAGGGGCCATTTAGGTCGAATTGGCTGTTGGAAGCATAAAGAGGCCAACTCTGTTTATGGTAATACCTTCTAAAGCAAATTACAACTTATTGCTTGGAAGAGAGTGGATTCACGCAGTGGGGGCTATCCCTTCGACTGTACATCAGAGGTTGGTAATTTGGAGAGAAGATGGATTGGTCGAAAATATTGAAGGAGATCAAAGTTACTTCAAGGCTGAAGTAAATACAATAACCAAGCAGACCTTCGACAAACAACTAGCGAGCATTGCTCCATGTTCCTCCTCTAATGCTGGATTCATTGAGCAGGATAATGTTACTTCCTCTGTCAACCTCCACCCAAACTATGGTTTCATTTGGGAGAGGCAATACATTGATGATGGAAGTGCAACAAGAGGCTTTGACAAGCCTTCTGGTTGGGATGATTGATGATGATAAAACATAGTACATGGGAAAGAATTACGGCCTATGTGGCCGAAAATAAAGAAAAAGCAATTCTCGAAGCTGAGTTGCATCACATGGTTGCTTTAACCACAAATGATAGTAACAAAGAAATTATGGTCGAATCACCTAGACTAGACGGTGTCTATGATGATGAACCATTAGGATTTGAGAAAGATCCAATGGGTTCGACCAAGAAGATACAAGCACAAGATCCTTTAGAAGAAATAGATTTGGGAGATGGAAGTGTAAGAAGACCAACATATATCAGTGCAAAAGTCAATAAAGACTTCAAGGTGCAGATAGTCGAATTGCTGAAAGAGTACAAAGACTGTTTTGCTTGGGACTACAATGAAATGCCAGGTTTAAAAAGAGAAGTGGTTGAGTTGAAGCTGCCTATTCGACCAGATAAGAAGCCTGTGAAGCAAACCCCAAGGAGATTTGCACCAGAAATCATGTCGAAGATCAAAACAGAGATCGAAAGGTTACTAAAGAGCAAGTTCATCAGAACTGCCAGGTATGTTGATTGGCTTGCTAATATAGTTCCTGTAATTAAGAAAAATGGTACACTTAGAGTTTGCATAGATTTTAGGGATCTAAATAATGCTACTACCTGTATGCACTCCGAAAAATCCGGTTTGGATCCTTCTTCGTACAACGGGAAAATCAATGAAGCCGCCACCAATATTTTAATTTAGGAAAAAAACATTGGAAAAATCCTTTTAGGCGATTGGCCTTTTGAAAACGAGAGATATAGGTTCGGGGGTCGGTTATGTGTGGGGAAGGTATTAGCACCCCACACATCCTTTCTACCGAAAGGGAACCTTTAATTTAGTGTGTGGTTTTTGACTGTTGATTTGAAACACTTTGTTCTACTTCTTTTCTTCTTTTTTTTTATTTAAGAAAATGTTTTTGAAAACTGGGGAAAGAAGAATCTTTTTGTTATTATTTTTTTAAAAGGGTGCTTGACGGGAGGTGAACCCGCTCCTACGTATCCTCCGGTGCGATGAGGAATTCAAAGCTACGTAGTTCTAGTCTTGTTTTGAAAAGGCTCTTTTGTTTTTAGCTTTTTAGTTTTTAGGTGTTTTTTTTGAAATAAGACTCGAGTGTTCACTAATACCAAGCAAGCAATGGCTTCGAGTGGTTTTCATTAATAACTCGAAAGAAAATAGGTTGAAACCGATAATCAAACAAGCAATGGCTTCGAGTGATTATGAGTAACAACGTTTTTATTTTATCTTTTTTGCAAATGAGGCGAGCATCGGTGATAATCATCTAGCAAAGGCTTAGGACAATTACCACTAATGACTCGTGTTGTTTTTGGAATTGAATTGGGTTCGCATGTATTTAAGGTTTGGGAGCTTTCATGATAATCAAACAAGCAAAGGCTTCGAGTGACTACCACTAATAACTCCTCGTTAGTGATCAAACAAGCAAAGGCTTCGAGAGGCCACTAATGATTTTGTTTATGAAAAACTTAGGGTTTAAGCTTGGAAAAGAAATTCGTCTTAATTTGTTAAAGACATAGTTTAGAAAAGAAGTTTGAAAGCAATTTGATTTTTGGAAAAGAGTTTTGGAAAACTAGTAGAACATTTTCAATCAAGTTCCAAGTCAATAACCAAAATGCAAATTGCTAAACTACAATTCATGCAATGATCTAAACTAGTAACCATTTTCATGTCAAGTTGTTTAGAAAAGAAAACAATGAATGCAAGAAAGTTCATAGATGCAAGCATAGCACATTCATTGAGATCATGTTATCAAGCAAGCAACAACATAGACACAATTTGCAACTTACCCTTTCATGTTGAAAACATCTCATTACAACATTTGAATACACAATGCATGAATAGGCAAAGATGAACCTAGACTACACATATCATGTCACAATACATAGATAGGCAAAGAATGAACCCAAGTTGAACATTTTGGCAAGAATGCATGAATAGGCAGGAGAATGAACCTAGATTGCACATCTTATTGAAGATGCATGGCAAGAAATGAACCTAACTAGGCATTTATGACACAACATTTGAGTAGGCAAGGAAGTTACAAAGCACAAGTGAATTCAAACATTTAATGAATCACTTGCAAAATCCTAGGGATTTCACATCAACATTTGACATAAGCAACAATGTGGTATCATTTTGATGGCATCAACATTTAGCATATTTCTACAATCAACCACATGAAAGGGATAAGTTGGGAAGGGCATTTGCCTCAAGTAAGATCATTAGCAAGCCATAAAAAATCAATTTGACATTTTATTTAGCAAGCATATGCAATTAAGGTGTTGAATCCCTTTAGGTAATCTTTAACACTTGGGATATGCACAAGTGCATAAGTGTCAAATCCTCTTACCAAATCATCAACACAAACATGATTTTCAAAGCAAGCAACAAAAACAAGCACAAACCCTAATTATCTCATGAAATGCGACACCAACATAGAGCTAAAACCTCATTTTATTCTTTGAAAGCAACAAAATCATGCAAGCAAATGACATAGATCAAACTTTTTGGCAAGGATTCACATGATTAAGCAAAGGAATGCACTAAAATCACACAAACTCTAATTTTTCTACAATATGCGAAATGAAACATAAGCCCAAATCACAATTTTATTCATGAAAATGCAAGCACAAAATGAAAATAGCACAAACACACAATTTATTCCAAGAGAGAGATGCATTTCAAGCATCCAAACCTCCCAAAGTGTTTGTCAAAATGCTTGAAACACATCTCTCATTCAACAACAACAATTATATCAACATTTCAACATAAAATAGAGCACTAAAATGCAAAGAAATGCTTGATATGCAAAAATAGATTGATGATCTACATTTTTTATGCTAAAATTTTAATGATGCTAAGATTGAGAGTATACCTCAACTCCAAGCTAGAATAGCGAAAGAAATAAGGTGAATGAACACTAAACCACTTGAATCAACCCTCTAATCTTCAATCTTGAGCTTGATTCTTGAGATTTGAAGATGGATCTTTGAAGAGAATGCAAGGATGATGAAGGATTTAGGACTAGAATGTTGATTTGAAGTGAAAAAGTGAAGAAATGAGGTGAAGGAATGAAGAGGGGTATATATAATGTGTGCGAATTTGAGTGCAAAAACTTGTGAGAGGTGAGGATATGAGGGTATATATCATGTGCAATTAGGTTTAGGGGCATTTAGGTCATTGTGTACCTCATCTCATTCTAGGATTGCATTTTAATTTTGAATCAAGGGTGAGGATTGAAACACACCTTGATGAGGGGCAAAAAAATGCAAAATGAGAGGGGAATGAAGGGGTAGATATTCAGCCAAGCAATGAGAGTGGTGCCCAAGTTTTGCAAGTTGGCAATTGTACTATTGTACTATCCATGAACCTTCCAATTATCCTCTCAATTTTGATTATTCCTTTCAAGATAATTATACATAAATCTAACCATTTTGAGCCATATACAAGGTATCTTGAAGAATATGCCATTTTTGGAAATGAGAGATGACCAAAATTGCCAACAAAAATCCTATCATATAATTTTTGGGAATATTCCTTGTACTATTTTTTGAAATGCTTTCTTGAATTAATTTGAACTTGATTTTTTTTACTACACATATAAAATATGCGCACAATTTGAAAAATGATTTTCTTTATTTTTTTATTTTTTTGTTCAAAATAATACAATTTCATTAAATAAATTCCCAAAAATTAATTAATTGGATTTTCAACTAGCAAAAATTTATTAAATTGAAATTGACCAAACAATGCCCCTTTTAAATGCCCCAAAATTCCTTAATTTCTCAAAAATGATTTTGAAAACCTTAGAATGTTTGGGTAAATACCCTAAACCCTTTCTCAAATAATGCATCATTCACAAAATTATTTATTTTTGCTGAAAGTTAGGGTTTTGAAACTAGGCGGACAAAATTGGGGTATGACACTACCAAAGATCAATATCCAATGCCAGTGGCAGAAATGTTAGTTGATTCCGCAGCAGGTTACCAATATTTGAGTATGCTTGATGGGTATTCAGGCTACCACCAAATCTTTATTGCTGAGGAAGATGTTTCAAAGACTGCATTTCGATGCCCGGGGGCGTTAGGTGTTTATGAATGGGTAGTGATGCCATTTGGTTTAAAAAATGCTGGTGCTACGTACCAAAGAGCTATGAATACTATGTTCCATGATTTTATAGAAAATTTTATGCAAGTATACATAGATGACATAGTAGTTAAATCAGCATCAGAAAGTGGTCATCTAGACCACCTTCGACAATCATTTGAAAGGATGAGAAAATATGGATTGAAAATGAATCCACTAAAATGTGCCTTTTGTGTAAGTGCAGCTGATTTCTTAGGCTTTGTCGTGCACAAAAAAGGCATTGAGATAAATCAAAATAAGACGAAGGCTATCATGGAAACACAACCTCCTTCGACAAAGAAAGAATTGCAGTCTTTACTAGGAAAGATCAATTTCCTGAGAAGATTTATATCAAATCTAAGTGGCAAGACTCAAGTATTTTCGCCATTACTTCGACTGAAGAAGGAAGATGTTTTCAAGTGGGAGCCATGCCACCAACAAGCTTTCGACGAAATCAAAGCCTACCTGATGAAGCCACCAATTTTATCGTCTCCAATTAGAAATAGAACAATGAAATTGTATATAGCTGCATCAGAAATGTCAATAGGCAGTATGTTAGCACAAGAGGATGAAAATGGAGTCGAAAGAGCCATATATTACCTCAGTAGGGTTTTGAATGATGCTGAAACCAGATATCATCCTATTGAAAAACTGTGTTTGTGTTTGTATTTCTCATGTACAAAGTTAAAGCAATATATAAAGCCTGTTGATGTTTATGTTTATTCTCATTTTGATATAATTAAACATATGTTATCGAAACCAATTTTGCATAGCAGAATAGGTAAATGGGCATTAGCTTTATCCGAATATTCATTGACATTTCAACCACTAAAGGCTATTAAAGGCCAGGTAGTGGCAGATTTTATTGCAGACCATTCAGTGGTCGAATTAGCAATTGATTGTGTTCACCTTCGACCTTGGAGGCTATATTTCGATGGCTCAAGCCACAAACATGGTACAGGTGTAGGATTGTTAATCATTTCACCAACAGAAATACCAACCAAATACAAGTATAAAATCGAAGAAAGTTGCTCCAACAATGAGGCGGAATACGAAGCCTTAATAGCAGGACTCGAAATTCTGTTAAACTTGGGGGCAAAGCAGGTCGAAATAAGAGGTGATTCTGAATTAGTAATCAAGCAATTAACGAAAAAATACAAGTGCATAAGGGAAAATTTGATTACTTACTTTATTGCTGCCAATGCATTATTGAAACGTTTTGATCACGTTAAAATCGAGCATGTGCCTCGTATTGCAAATCAAGAGGCGAATGATTTGGCACAGCTAGCTTCAGGTTATAAAGTTTCGAAAGAAAACTTAACGGAGCTAATCGAAATTAAAAACAAACTAATTTCGACGAACATGTCACTAGAAACTTTTTCAAGGCAAAAACTTGAGGAGGCAGAGGCCGATTCTTTAGCCTTAAGTCCTAAGCCAAATGAAATTTTTAATGAAAATGAAACTTTTGAAGTTTTTGACAAAGGGTATTGTGACAACGTGTTCGAAGTTTTTGCCATCAACAATTTGTCAAATGATGATTGGCGAAGACAAATTGTTAATTACTTGGAGAATCCCACAGGGATGACTGATAGAAAGATCAAGTATAGAGCCTTAAGTTATGTGATTATGGGAAATGAGTTGTTTAAGAAAACCCCTGAGGGAGTTTTACTCAAATGTCTTTGCGAAAATGAGGCGTACTTGGCAATATCCAATGTTCACAGTGGAACTTGTGGGGCTCACCAAGTAGGCCATAAGATGAAATGGTTTCTTTTTCGACAAGGTGTTTATTGGCCAACCATGTTAAAAGATTGCATAGAGTTTGCCAAAGGATGCCAAGAATGTCAAAAGCATGCAGGGATACAACATGTGCCTGCAAATGAATTACATTCTATCGTGAAACCTTGGCCATTTAGAGGATGGGCTTTGGATATAATTGGCGAAATTAAGCCAAACTCGTCGAAAGGCCATCGTTTCATATTAGTAGGGATAGATTATTTCACTAAGTGGGTGGAAGCTATTCCTTTAAATAATGTTAATCAAGAGGCAGTAATTAGTTTTATTCAAGACCATATATTGTATAGATTCGGTGTGCCTGAAACTATCACCACAGACCAAGGTTCGGTTTTTATTGGTCAGAAAATGGTCGAATTCGCTGCTGAAAATGGTTATAAAATGTTGAGTTCGACGCCATACTACGCTCAAGCAAATGGTCAAGTTGAAGCAGCCAATAAAATTATCATTAGTTTGATTAAAGAACATGTTGGGCAAAAACCCAAGAATTGGCATAAGACACTTAACCAAATTTTATGGGCGTGTCGAACATCTCCCAAAGAGTCAATTAATAATACTCCTTTTAAACATGTTTTTGGGCATGATGCAGTATTACCAGCAGAAATTTGTTTTCAATCAATTAGGATTCAAAGACAATTTGAAATCCCATCTGATCATTATTGGAGTATGATGCTAGATGAATTAGTTGATTTCGATGAGGACAGGTTAAATGCATTAGATGTGCTCACAAGACAAAAGGAAAGAGTAGCTAAGGTGTACAATAAGAAAGTCAAATTGAAGACTTTCAACGTGGGAGATTTAGTTTGGAAAGTTATCTTACCTATGGATAGAAAAGATAGAGTCCTTGGTAAATGGTCCCCAAGTTGGGAAGGACCATTCAAAATTTTACAAGTCTATTCAAACGGTGCATATGAAGTCGAAGAGATTGGCGCTGATGAAAGAATTTTGCGTATAAATGGCAAATACTTGAAAAAGTATAAGCCAACATTGCAAGAAGTTAAAATAACGCTGGAATAAAGATAAAGAAAGCGTAAGTACGTGGCATTCAAAAGAAATTGTGATTGCCATATGAGCATTGTCAGAATTACATGCAAAACGTAAATCATTATCAAAATGGTTAAAGTATTACGACAGGAAAACGAATCTATATTATTACAAAATGACTTTTGATTTCAAGTCATTGAACAAAGCTTTAGCTTTGAAGATCTTCCTATTGAGGAAATTGCCATCTTTGGTTAGCTTTTCGACAGTGGCATTGCAGCGTTCAAGTTCTTCTAAGTGTTTAAGGCAATTGGTGGCTTCTTGGTCAATCTGGTCCTTAAATTTTTCTGCAGGAGTCAAAGACCCTAAAAGGGTTCCTTTCTTCTCTTCCAATGCTTGAATTTTCGACTGCAATCTGGCTATACTCTCTTGATGTGTCTTAATCTCAGCATCGCAATCCTCGATAGCCTTCATCTCAGCTTCTGACTTGGTCTTCAAGGAGGCAAAGCTAGCATGAGTGGCATCAACAAGTGCTGCCACTTCCGCCTTGCGTTTCGACGCAAGCTCTAGAGGATTGTCATGATCCCTCTTTTTCTGTATATCTTGAGCAAGTTGTTCGAAAAGAGGCTGGACAGCTAAGACAAAGTCACTAACAGATTCATCAAGGACTCCATCAACAGCAAGTTCAGCCAATTTGTGGAGTAAATCCTTAATCTGAAAAGCAGAACGTGGAAGGCCACGTGGTACACCAATATAGGAATAACGCCAACAACATTTAACAGTGATGAAGTCAGGTAGGTGAGATATTCCGATCAAGTGTAAAACCTATTTCGACATTGAATTCAAAAATGATCTTTTTCTTCCTTTGCCTTAAGCTCAGTCGAAAAAGACATTTTTGGGGGCCAATTTGTTAGCCTGTAATTTCGACTGGCTTCATTGAAAATGGTCAACAAGGCTTGACTTATATTTCGACAAAGACCAAAGTATTTCGACAGAGAAAATGGTCATGTGCAGGGTAAATTCGAAAAGCTTCCGGGGAAGCAAACGCAAGAAAGAGGAAAATGGACACAAGCTTTCGACAAACAGAAAACAGAGCAGTTATGCGCTGAAGAACTAGCAGTTGGTCGAAAAGAGGGGCGGTTGCTATCATTTTTATAACTGTTTTAGGGCAGTTTCTGCTTAGTATAAATAGTAGTTTCTGAGAAGAAACCAGGGTCACAAAATTTCATATTGCAATTCTCACGCTCTAACTTCCGCATTCAAGAGAAAAATGAGTCAGAGAACAATGTATGATCTTTTGTACCATTCTCTTTCATTTTAATGCAATTTACTTCTGTTTTCTCTTTACCTTTATGTGTTTTACAATTCAAGTCCTTCTTCCCTGAAATATCTTGATTGCTTCGCGCGTAAGGAATCAATTATTTCTTCTTCTTTTCTGTTTAAAACGCAAAACACTGAAGAACATCACATCAAACTAAAAATTCTAAACACAAATGGTCTTAGGATTCACTGGTTGATCCGGCAAGTTAACCAAATTGGAGACCAGCGGTGTTTACCAAAATCCACGGTAAACAGTGTTATGGTTAATTCTTCATAATAATCTTCCTTAAATCTAGTAAGTTCAGGAGAAGAAAAACTTCTGAAATACCATTCTCTAAATTGAGAATATCTATCATGTTGAAACTCATTATTAATGAGTTCTCTCATATTACTTCCTGGAGATAAATCCATTATATGTGGAAACTCGTTTCAGATTGAGTAGGTGATTCTCTACTCTGGGAGATTGTTTTTTGGTAAATACCATGTGGAATTTTATTCTCACTAATTCTTATGTTTTCTACTGATTCTATTTCTTCTCTTGTGTGGGAAGTAGAAGCTCTGTTTGGTTCGCTGGGAGTTGTATAGAACTCACTAACAGAATGTCTTGCAGATAGAGCTTTAGGTATTCTAGTAATCCTTTTAGGATTAAATTTTATTTCTATATCTCCTTCACTAGTTTGGATAATTTGGTCTATATCTCTATTTAAGATAGGCTCTGGGTGTATTTCCCGGGGAAGAGACCATGTTGTAGGGAAATTTATTTCATCCCATTTAATTAATCTATTAGTAGCCACATTAGATGTTAACAAATTCGTTTGGACTAAAGTTGTAGTTCCTGGAAAGGATATTTGTTTAGCCTTAGGGTTAAGAGTATTCAAAACCTTATAGTATATTCTATAGCATATCGCTATTACCTCACTACCTGGTTTAAAATTATAACCATTGGTATGAATAGTAAATTGAATAGCATCTAATAAATTCTTATCAGATAAGGATAAACTTAAATTTGGAGAAACATCAAAATAGACTGGTCCGTGGCACAGACTTGTTTCTATTAAAGCAGCTAAGGAAGGCTTAAAATCTTTGCACCTTCCATCCCTGACATAAGCCATAATGTTGGAATTTAGACCTAACAAAGTTAATGGTTTAAAAGCAATTTGGACTAATCCAACATGGATAAAATTATAATCTTTGAAGGGAAGCAAATCTTTTTTGCTTAATAACCTTATTGTCTGTGTATTCTCAGAGACTTGAATAGTCTGTACTATTTGTTTAACAGCAAAACGCGACACGACATCAAACATTCCAAATTTATAAATGTTTTGAAGGGACAGATGGTATTGTCCATCTATTTAATTTATCCAAATTTTTTGGATACTCAACAAGTTCCCCATTTTTTATCAAATTATTCTGATGATCATAATCATCCGAATCCATAGTATAGGCAAGCTAAGGTTGTTGTGGTTGGTCAAATATCAAAGTTAAATCTGTAGTAGGTAAGTTTGAACTCACGAAACTACTGTTCAAACAACACTTCATCAGTCATCTTTGCAAACGACATAATCGTTTAACTATCAACCCTTGGGGATAGAAGGATTTCTTCTAAATCAAAGATGTCAAATGTTTTTAGCGAAATTTTCTTTTTTGTAAGATCATCATAACACTTCCTTGAACTGGGAAAAAGATGAGGCTTTTAAAGAAAACACTTAAAAACATTTTTAGTTTAAAAACACCAAATATTTGTTGTTTGAATAATAATTTCATAAGAAGAACTTACATACTTAGTTCTTTCTAAGATATTCAACGTCCCACAACAATAAATTAGCTATAGACTACCATAGAAGATATGGCTTTGATATCATATCTTAGTATCGTATATTTTAGACATTTGCGGTGTCTTACTACATGTGTTGTGTTCGGTGTCTGTGTAAAATATGGAACTTCTTAGAGTATGCATTAATTTAAATTTTGTATTTTTTTATCAATAAGAAAATAAAAAGCAACAGAAAAAACAACCCAATTAGGGCCTTATTCCACAAATGAACTTCATGCTCATCGATGAGCTAATCCGCAGAATAGTTACCCTTCCGAAGAAAATGTTGTATCACATTGAGAACTAATTTAGCAAATGAATTAGAGAGCCAAACACAACTAATACTGCAATCTAATGTACAAAACTCTAAGACGACCGTTAGAGATGGTCGTCTAATTAGCAGGTCCATGAAGTCTTAGAATCCGTTTGGTTGAAGAGAAAGAGATAGCAAAGAGAGAATCTTTTCTCTCTTCCCTCTTTCTATTGTTTGGTACACTCTCTTCTCTCTTTCTCTCCTCCCTTACTCTCTCTTCCCTCTTTCACCTCAAATAGACACACTTTTAGTGCAATAAAAAGTCATTCTATCTTCTCTCTTTCTCTCTTCCCTTTCTCTCTCGTTTCAACCAAACAATAGAGGGTCATTCTCATGCAAAGCTGGTCTATTCATTGGTCTATTCATTCTGATAGATTTCTCCGAATGGATATTAAAGCTTATGCAAATGGCATCCATGCAGCAATATTATTGTTATCATCGATCTCCAAAGCTTGTGGTACCAATATTTTTGTCTCCAAGACAAGAGGGTATCATGCACCTTGTGCACATGGCATCCATGCACAACTATTATTTCTGCAAAGTTTTGTGTGGTATACCATTGTTATTGTTGTCAACAAGAGTTATCAAAGCACGTGGCAACCATGCACCATTGCTACATTCTACTACCAATGCTCTTCATTCACGGTGATTAATTCTCCTAGCTAGCAAGAGGTTTCAGCCAACTTTCATTTACTCTTTCCAAGTATCCTATGCTGAGCCATGATACTTAAGTTTATTTTTTGACACCAAAAAATGAAACGAATTTTTGAAAAATAAATCCATATGATGAGTAGAAAAGTGACTAGAGAATAGAAAGTGAAAATGTGTATATTGTTATTGGAAACTTAGGAAGAGCTTTTAAATGTGTACCACATCGAGTAACTAGTAGAGGTTCTGTTATTAACTGTATAACTAACTCAACTAACTAGCTAACTAACTTTCTAAATTTGGTTTAATCACATTATACATCACCTTAGTCTTCCAATCATTCAACCTTTTTGTACTTCATGCTTTTCTTAAATTTAAATTCTAGCATGACCAAACTAGGATTAATTTAGGGAAAAGAATATTAATCACGAATGACCAAACGGATTAATAGGTTTAGTAAAGGGATTGGTAATTGAATAAAATAAGGGAATTCAGGTAGAATTAGACATAGAGGAATCGAAGCTAGCAAGTGAAACCGAGACCCTAGGCTTCTCTCCATTGATCGAACTTTTCCATTTAAATTCTTGCTATTTATTTCTTCGCAATTTAGTTTCTACAATCACCAATATTTGTTAGTCTAAATAATAATTAATCTTACTTAGTTTAGTACTTATTAATTAATCCCTGTGGAGACGATACTTTTTATACTACTTCTGCAAGAGAGTACACTTGCTCTCAAGTGTCTTTTTGACGCAACAAGTTTTTGGCGCCGTTGCCGGGGATTAACTTAATAATATTAAACGAAAAAGATTTTTTATTGCTTTAGACATTTATTTTATTTCTTGTTTTAAATTATTAAAAACAAAAAAAAATTAATTACATTTAGTTTAATTTTATTTGTTAGTTTTATTTTTATTATTATTACTCGTGCATGCTCACCCGCTCCCAAGAGCCTATTTTGATTTTTGATCCAGAAATTGAAAGAACTGCTCGAAGGATAAGAAAAGAGACAAGAGTGATGGCTGCCAATCCGAGAAGAACTCTTCGGGACTACTTCACTCCAACAGCAAATATCACTACAAGCATAGTCAATCCACCTATGCAAGCTACTAATTTTGAGCTCAAACCAAGTCTGATTCAAATGGTTTAGAATTCGACTATGTTCAGAGGCACACCAACAGAAGACGCTCACACCCATCTTAGAAACTTCTTGAGGGTGGGACCAACTTGGGACCAACTGAAGCAGAAATTCTTGACCAAATATTTTCCTCCAGGTAAGACTACTAAGATTCGAGGTGCAATAATCAGCTTTGCTCAACTTGAGCAAGAATCTTTACATGAAGCTTGGGAAAGATTTCAAGACTTACTCCGAAGTTGTCCACATCATGGATTTGAGAAGTGGCAATTGCTTGAATATTTTTGCAACGGATTATCTTCTCAAAATAGGGGAATTATTAATATGGCTTGCGGGGGCTCTCTAATGAACGGAGAGCCTGCGACAGTATATGATTTAATTGCAGAGATAGCGGCCGATAATGCCCAATGGGAAACTAGTGACAGACACATTAAAAAATCAGCTGGGATGTACAAGGTTGACGATGACACTAGTGTTAATATAAAGCTAGAAGCTCTCTCTAAACAGGTTCAATCTTTGATGAAGGTACAAGCTCAATCTACTCCCATAGTTACCTCCACTAGTGACATCACAAATAATATCTGGGGAGGCCTAGCTGAAGAAGTCAACTATCTTGGTCAGAAGAAAAGTGAGTCAAGGCCTGGTATGCATGATTCTTTAGTTAGATACATGGAAAAAGTTGGACAACCGTGCATGGGTGTTTTAGCCAATTACATGGACAGGACTGATGACAGGTTACAATCTATTGAAGATCTGATAAAAGCACAGGGCCGGCCCGCAACTTCAACTAAAGAGGCCAATTATGTTCAGAATTCCAACCGGAGCCAGAATGACCCTTATTCAAACACTTACAATCCGGGTTGGAGAAATCACCCAAATCTCTCTTGGGGAGGACAACAAAAAGAGCAAAACTCAAGCTCCTATAAGCCTCCACATGTGCAAAGGCAAGAGGAGGAGAAGTTGGATACCAATGATGTGTTGGCAAGGTTTATGGAGCAGACAAATGGAAAATTTGAAACATTTGAGAAGAAATTTGGAAGCTTGGAGGGAGCCATAGGTAGCCAACTTTCAAACATCGTTGCTATGTTATCTCAAAGGCCTCAAGGCTCATTGCCTACCCAAACTGAGCCTAATCCAAGAAGTGAGCATTGCAAGGCTGTCACTCTTAGGAGTGGCAAGGAGCTGGTTCAAGAAAACAATCAAGATGGGCTGGCGCCAGAGAAAGAAATACAAGCTCCTACTAAGGGGAGCACTTCTGAGAAAAGCAAAAAGGAAAGGGAAGAATATGAGCAAGCAAAGGTAAATGTTCCTTATCCTCAAAGACTTAAAAGTGAGCAGCATGATAAGCAATTTGCGAAATTTCTTGAAATATTTAGAAAATTGCATATCAACATTCCTTTTGCTGAAGCTATTGCTCAAATGCCTAAATATGCCAAATTTTTATAAGAAATTATTTCTAACAAAAGAAAGTTAGAAGGCTTTGAGACAGTTAGGCTTAATGAGGAATGTTCTGCTATAGTTCTAAAAAAGTTACCGCCTAAGCTTAAAGATCCAGGTAGTTTTACTATCCCTTGTACAATTGGTAACTCTCATTTTGAAAAGGCTTTATGTGATTTAGGAGCAAGTATAAATTTGATGCCTTTTTCTGTTTTTAGAAAACTTGGTTTGCAGGAACCCCATCCTACTAATATCACTTTGCACCTAGCTGATAGATCCATTGCCCACCCCGTGGAGTGGTGGAAGATGTTTTAGTTAAAGTTGATAAGTTTATTTTCCCTGTTGATTTTGTTGTTTTGGATATGGAAGAAGATGAGGAAGTCCCAATTATTTTAGGGCGTCCTTTCTTAGCTACAGGTAAAAGTTTAATTGATGTACAACAGGGAAAATTGACTTTGAGACTTGGAGATGAGGAAGTTGTATTTCAAGTTTTGAACTCATTAAAAAATCCCTCATCATTTGCTTCTTGTAATTTTATTCAGGCTAAGGATATTAATGATGTGGTTACCTTTGAAAATTTTGATGATTTTAGAATTCAAGACCCTCTAGAAAAAGTACTTACTGTGCAGGGACTTGGCATATTGCAAGGTGGTGAGGAAGAAGAGTTCTTAATGTTTTTGCAGGCTCACCACCCTCAGAAAAATTGGAGTAACCATAGATTTGAGGAACTAGAATGGGGTGATACTCCAAATCCCAAACCTTCAATTGAAGAGGCTCCTGAGCTTGAATTAAAGCCTCTTCCTTCAAATGTAAAATATGCTTTCTTGCAACCCCCTTCCTCTTTGCCTGTGATTTTTCTGCAGATTTGACAGACACCATGGAGGATAAGCTTTTGAGGGTATTAAGGGACAACAAAGAGGCCTTTGGATGGTCAATTCATGATATAAAAGGCATTAGCCCCTCAATTTGCACTCACAAGATTTATATGGAGGATGATTATCAACCTCGAGCACTACCTCAACGCCGCCTCAATCCTAACATGAAAGAGGTGGTCAAAAAGGAAGTGATTAAGCTTCTTGATGCAGGTATCATCTATCCTATCTCTGATAGTAAGTGGGTAAGTCCTGTTCACTGTGTTCCTAAAAAGGGAGGTACTACTGTAATGGAAAATGATAAAAATGAATTAATTGCAGTTAGGAAAACTACCGGGTGGCGTATGTGCATTGATTATAGAAAATTAAATGATGCCACCCGAAAGGATCACTTCCCCCTTTCCTTTATTGATCAAATGCTTGAGAGAGTGGCAGGTCATGATTATTATTGTTGTTTGGATGGATATTCCGGCTATTTGCAAATACCAGTGGCTTCTGAAGATCAAGAAAAAACTACTTTTACTTGCCCATATGGAACATTTGCATATAAAAGGATGTCATTCGATTTATGTAATGCCCCTGCCACTTTCCAAAGATGCATGATGGCTATTTTCTCTGACTTGGTTGAAAAATGCATTGAGATATTCATGGATGATTTTACTGTTTTTGGATCTTCGTATGAGGATTGTTTACATAACTTGAATTTAGTGTTGCAGAGATGCAGGGATACTAATTTAGTGCTCAACTGGGAGAAATGTCAGTTTATGGTGCAAGATTGCATTATTTTGGGACACAAGGTGTCCACTAGAGGCATTGAAGTTGATCCTGCAAAGGTTGAGGTAATTGCAAAGTTGCCCCCACCCAATTCTGTTAAGGGGGTCCGTAGTTTTCTAGGCCATGCTGGCTTCTATAGGCGGTTTATTAAAGACTTCTCAAAAATTGCAAAGCCTATGACTGACCTCTTGGTCAAGGAGGCCACTTTTGATTTTTCTGACACTTGTTTGAAAGCTTTTAATTGTTTAAAGGAAAAATTAATTAGTGCCCCTTTTGTTGTTGCCCCTGATTGGTCGCTTCCCTTTGAAATTATGTGTGATGCTAACGATACTGCTGTGGGGGCTGTTTTGGGGCAAAGAAAGAATAGGGTATTCTATACCATTTACTACGCTAGTCGCACTCTTGATGATGCTCAAAGAAATTATACTACCACAGAGAAAGAGTTGCTAGCTGTAGTATTTGCATTTGACAAGTTTCGTCATTACCTTATTCTTTCTAAAGTTATTGTTTATACTGATCATGCTGCTATTAGATATTTGCTTGGAAAACAGGATGCAAAACCCAGGTTAATCAGGTGGATTTTGTTGCTACAAGAGTTTGACTTGGAGATTAGAGACAAGAAAGGCTTAGAGAACTTTGTAGCTGATCACCTCTCAAGGCTCGACCATAGTGTAATGCAGGCCTCAAATGATGGGGAGATCAAAGAGGTTTTCCCTGATGAGAGACTTTTAGCTATTTCTACTATTCCTTGGTTCGCAGACATCGTCAACTACTTGGTGGGTAAGGTTGTTCCCCCTGATTTTTCATTTCAGCAAAAGAAGAAATTAATTTCTGATGCTAGACACTACTTGTGGGATAACCCTTACCTATTTAAAGTATGTGGAGACAAGGTAATTAGGCGTTGTGTGCCTATGGATGAGGTAACCTCTATCCTTGAGCATTGTCATTCTAAAGAGGTAGGTGGCCACTTTGGCCCAAATAGAACTGCATATAAAGTTTTACAATGTGGTTTTTATTGGCCTATTATATTTAAAGATGCTCAGGATTTTGTGAAAGCTTGTGATAGTTGTCAAAGGAGTGGCAACATTTCTAGGCGTCAAGAGATGCCATTAAATAACATTTTGGTTTGTGAGATATTTGATGTATGGGGTATTGACTTTATGGGGCCCTTCCCTAAATCTTTTTCAAATCAATATATTCTTGTTGCTGTAGATTATGTGTCTAAGTGGGTTGAAGCTGTAGCCTTACCCACTAATGATGCTCAGGTGGTGGTGAAATTTTTAAAGAAAAATATTTTTTGCAGATTTGGCACTCCCCGAGCCATTATTAGTGATGGTGGCACTCATTTTTTGTAATAAACAATTTGAAAATCTTTTGAGCAAATATGGTGTCACTCATAAGGTAACAACTCCTTACCACCCACAAACTAGTGGGCAAGTTGAAATTTCAAACAGAGAGCTGAAAAGGATTTTAGAAAAGACAGTTAGTGCATCAAGAAAAGATTGGTCTTTGAAACTTGATGATGCACTATGGGCCTATAGAACTGCTTTTAAAACTCCCATTGGGATGTCTCCTTACCGTCTTGTTTTTGGAAAAGCATGTCATTTGCCTGTTGAATTAGAGCATAAAGCACTTTGGGCTTTAAAATTTCTAAACTTTGATGCTCAGCTTACAGGTGAAAATAGGTTGCTGCAACTCGATGAATTGGATGAGCTCCGTCTGGGAGCCTACGAGAATGCCAAGTTATATAAGGAGCGGACTAAAAAGTGGCATGATAAGCGCATCCAGCAGCGTGAATTCCATGTTGGTGAGAAAGTTCTAATTTATAACTCACGTTTGCGTCTTCTTCCAGGAAAGTTGCGCTCAAGGTGGTATGGACCCTACACTGTTACTCAAGTTTTTCTTTATGGAGTTCTTGAGGTATCTCATGAAGATGGTACCACTTTTAAAGTCAATGGTCAGCGTGTGAAGCATTTTGAGGAAGGGTTACTCCAAGTGAGCTATGTCACTACCCTCAAGGATTGACCCTAGTACCGTCAGGCTCGGGACGTTAAACAAGCGCTTCGTAGGAGGCAACCTGTGTTTTATTTCCTCTTATTTTTATTTTGTTTTGTTTTTTTAGGAATTAGCTCAGTTTGCAAGCTCTCTCAGGGAAGTCACTCTTACTCTCTCTCTCATTTATTTCCTTTTGTTTCTACTTTATCATTTTGCATTGAGAACCATGCTTCATGCTAGTGTGGGGGAGGATAGTTATTTTTGTCACTTGATCTCTATTAATGCACCTTCCCACCGTAAATGTTGATAGCATTTTTTCTGGCTTGTTTTGCATAAACTATGCTTAAAAAAAATAGAGATTTTGCCTTTAGGGGATCCCATAATTAATTCACTTGACAGACTTGTGCTTAATTGTAACTATGAGGATGTCCTTAGGAAGCTGATAATTAGCATTTGTCCCTCTTGAGTACTTTTTGTGAACTAGCTTCTAAATGTGAGATCTGAGCCTTCATAAGGGGATTGATACTAAATCGCAAATTTTTACCCCTTTTTCTTTCTATGAGTGTGTTTCCCAACTTGCTACATTCTAGAACTTGTATTTTGACCGTTTCAAGGCGAAAATTGATTTGCATCATGTAAAAAGATTTGGGGATTTAGGTATTTTTCTGGCCTCAGAGTTGCTTGATGAATTTATCCCTTAGTTGCCCCCTTTGAGCCTATTTGTTATATTTTTTCTTTGGTACCCAGATAGAATTTTTTCTTTTTGTTTGTGGTAACCATTTGAAATTGAATGTGGAGCAACTATTGAAAATTACAATCTCGTCCTATATTTTAGCTGTCTATGTTGTCAGGACTGTAATTCTGTCCCATACTATTAGTTGTCTATCTTGTTAGGATGAAGGGAAAAGAAGAAGTGAATCATGTCTTACAAAAATTTTCATACAAAGGAAAGAAAATAGGAGTTATCATATACTTACCTTTTCCTCCTATGAAAAAAAAAAGTGAAAAAAAGAATTGAATTGTCTACTCAAGAAAGAGCCAAAAGGCACATCAAAGGAATGAAAGAGCCAAAGGGCAAACCCAAAAAAAAAAAAAGAGTCTACTCAAGAAAAAAAATCAAAAAGAGTCGACTCAATAGCAAAAAAAAATAATGAAGAAATAGAAGTGAAATTAGTTTCGAGTTTGGACAAAAATTGTAAAATAGATAGGAGCTCCATATTTGGTTTCAAGGGTTACTATTTGTTTCTTGTTTTTTTAGCCATTTGGTTATCACTTCTTTCTTGTTTCCTACCCTCCATGATTCCACCCCTGGCCCCATTACAACCCATGAAACCCCATATTTTGCATGCATGTGAACTATTTAGTGGAGATTTGGTCAAATTACAAGCTTATGGTAATGTGCATTTTGTTGAAACTTGAGTGTATATTCCAGTAGTCCCAAAACACTTAGAGAGATTGTGAGCGAGTGCCCTTGTTCATAGAAATGTATTCTTCAGGGACATGAGCCCCTAATTGGGCGACCTCTTGACACCTCGTATGTGCTATTTGGTATAATGTCTGTCACTGTGCTTCTAATTTTGGGTCTCTTATTTGACTGTCTCTATTGCTTATTTGAAAACTTTGTTGAGCCAGAGAATTTGCTTGAGGACATGCAAAAGTTAAGTGCGGGGGAGTTGATAAACTCCAATTTAGTGTATTTTTAGGGACATGTTTGAGTCACTTTTAGAACAATTACTAATGATTGGATAAATTTCTGACTTAATTTATTCTTTATTTTGCAGAAAGAAAAAAAAAACATCAAAATAATATATATATATATATATACATATATATATATATATATATATATATATATATATATATAAGGCTTTACATTAGAAGAGGAGAGGTGGCTACTAGCATATTATTTGTGCCTGCCACAAAGGAATGACAATTAAAGAAAGAAGCCCACCTCATGGTCATGAAAGAAAAGAGGACGTGACTTGGAGAAGAGGAAAAGAAGCCGCACGCAACCCTAGGCGGCATGAATTAGAAAGAGACGCATGAATTGAGGGAGAGAAAGCAGCCACATACAGATAATATATATAGATCTATCTGATAAAGGACGGCTGAGAATTAAAAAAGAGAAGAAGCACACAACACAGTGACGCTGAGGAGAGAAGAGAAGGAAATTGGTATCCGTTTTTGACACCGTGACAGATCTTTGGAGCAGAATACAGAGACTGAATACAGGATCAGAATTTACTCAATCTCCGGGTTATTTTTATATTCTGTAATTCATGACTTTTTATTTTAATCTAATGTTCTTGAACACTATGGATAGCTAAATCCTCTTCTAGGGTCTTAGGTGGATCTTGCTTGATTAGAGACCTTTTATGTTTTAATTTATATTTTGAATTCCCAATTTTTATTTCAATTAATATTATCCTATTGCTTTATTACATAATTAGGATTAACAACCCATTGCATGTTTATAATCAATTAGTTGATTAGCGACCGTACTACAACTAATTGGTGGACCTATAGGATAATTGAGACTATAATTAATGAATGACCAAACTTTAATTTAGTCTTCCAATCATTCAACCTTTTTGTACTTCATGCTTTTCTTAAATTTAAATTCTAGCATGACCAAACTAGGATTAATTTAGGGAAAAGAATATTAATCACGAATGACCAAACGGATTAATAGGTTTAGTAAAGGGATTGGTAATTGAATAAAACAAGGGAATTCAGGTAGAATTAGACATAGAGGAATCGAAGCTAGCAAGTGAAACCAAGACCCTAGGCTTCTCTCCATTGATCGAACTTTTCCATTTAAATTCTTGCTATTTATTTCTTGGCAATTTAGTTTCTACAATCACCAATATTTGTTAGTCTAAATAATAATTAATCTTAATTAGTTTGGTACTTATTAATTAATCCCTGTGGAGACGATACTTTTTATACTACTTCTGCAAGAGAGAACACTTGCTCTCAAGTGTCTTTTTGACGCAACACGCTTGTTTTAAGAGTTTTTCAGCCTGACTATCTCCTTGACTTAGAGATTTTGAAAATGAGTGGTGACTTTGTCTCTCACCACATGTTCACCATAGTACATTTTTACTCTTTGATCATTTACTTTGAAAGTGGTATTTGAGGCTTCATCATAAAGATCAACTGCACCATGGGGATACACTTTGACTAGTTTAAATGGTCCTGACCATCTTGATTTCAGTTTTTCAGGGAACAATTTCAACCTAGAATTATATAATAGGACGGTTCCTCCTTCTTTAAGTTCTCTTCTTTGGATTCTTTTGTCATGCCAAATTTTAGGTTTTGCTTTGTACATTTCAGCATTCTCATAAGAGAATTACCTAATTTCTTTTAATTCATTAAGTTCCAAAAGCCTTGATGCACCTGCTTTGTTGAGATCAAAATTGAGCTTTTTGATTGCCCAATTGGATTTGTTCTCCAACTCTACAAGTAAATGACATGTCTTTCCATAAACTATCCTATAGGGAGACATACCTAAAGGTGTTTTAAATGTTGTTCTATATGCCCACAAGGCTTCATCTAAATGCAAAGACCAATCCTTTTTTGTGGGACTAACCATTTTTTCTAGCATTCTTTTAGTTTCCCTATTAGATAATTCAGCTTGTCCACTTGTTTGAGGGTGATAAGCTGTAGCAATCTTACGTTTTACCCCATATTTAGCCAGAAGGTTTTCAATAAGTTTGTTACAAAAATGTGAACCTTTATCATTGATAATTGCTCTTAGGGTGCCAAATCTAGTGAAAATATTTCTTTGAAGGAATTTACTTACAGATTTGGCATCATTATTTGGTAATGCTACAGCTTCTACCCATTTGGACACATAATCTACAGCTACTAAGATATACAAATTGCCAAAAGAGGGTGGAAAATGTCCCATGAAATCCATTCTCCATACATCAAAAAGTTCAATTTCTAAAATATTGGTTCTTGGCATTTCATGTTTTTCAGAAATATTTCCTACCCGTTGACATTTATCACTATGCATATTTAAATAAAGTTGGCCAATAATAACCTGACCGTAATACCTTAGCTGCTATTCTGGTGCTTCCAAAATGGCCTCCATATGGTGCAGCATGGCAGTGTAGCAGCCTTGACTGTTGTTCTTCCCCTGGAATGCATTTCCTCATCAATTGATCTAGGCACATTTTGTAAAGAAAGGGATCATCCCAATAGTATTGTTTTACTATGTGGAAGAACCTTGTTCTTTGTTGATATGTCATGTTTACTGGTACCACTTTGCATGCAAGGAAGTTCACTATGTCAGCAAACCATGGTGCAGCTGCATTTGATGCACCTGCATTGAATGCAGGGCATTGGCTGCTGTCATGGTAACTGCTAACAGTTTTTCATCAGGGAAGCTTTCCTTGATCTCTTTTTCCTTTGTAGATGTTCATTCACTTTCAAGTTTAGATAAATGATCAGCAACTTGGTTCTCCACCCCATTTCTCTTGAAGGAGGAGAACCCATCTTGATGGCAAAATGATTCGTATAGACTATTACTTTGGTGCCAACCAAGTAAGATCTAAATTTATCAAATGCATAAACCACTACTAATATTTCTTTTTCAGTAATAGTATATTTCAATTGAGCTTCAATTAATGTTTTGCTAGCATAATATATAGAATGAAAGATTTTGTCATACCTTTGCCCTAGGACGGCTCCCATAGCAAAATGACTAGCATCACACATTAATTCAAATGGTATGCTCCAGTCTGGTGTAACAATCACTGGTGCTGTCACCAATGCCTTTTTAAGTTTCTAAAATGCCTCCATGCAAGATTCATCAAAGTTGAAAGGTGCATTATGTTGTGAGAGTACACACAATGGCTTGGATATTTTTGAAAAATCTTTAATAAATCTTCTGTAGAAGCCTACATGGCCTAAGAAGCTCCTGATACCTTTGACAGTTGTTGGAGGAGGCAGTTTCTCAATCACTTCATTCTTGGCTTTATCCACTTCAAGACCTTTCTTTGATACTTTGTGGCCAAGCACAACACTACAAAAAAACGCTTATTTGCGAGGGACATTAGCGAGGGAATAACATTCCCTCGCTAAAACTGACTTTAGCGAGGGAATGTGATTCCCTTGCTAAAACTGACATTAGCGAGGAAATTAGCGAGAGGCCAGTCCTCGCTAATGGTTAGCGACGGAATTTTCAACATTAGCGAGGGACTGGTCCCTCGCTAAGTGGAGTCGGGAATTTGAAAATTTTAACACGAAAAACAATGTGGTTAGCGAGGGAATTGGTCCCTCGCTAACATGCATCTGACCGTTAGCGAGGGAATGGTTAGCGAGGAAATTGGTCCCTCGCTAGTTATTAAATGGTTTTTTTACTTAAATCTGTGTGTACCACACAACCACTCTTCTTTCTCACTCACAACACCCTCACTCTTCTTCTCTCCTCTTCACCATTCCTCTTCCCTTCCTCTTCCTCTACTCTCCACCACCACCACACAACCAACCAACCACCCTCACTTTCTTCTCTCCTCTTCACCCTTCCCTTTCTCTTCCTCTACTCTCTCTCTCTCACCTACAAACACTAACCCACCACCACACAACAACCACCACCCACGACACCACCACCACCTTCTTTCCTCTTCCTCTCCTCTCTCTCTCTCTCTTATGATTTCCCCTTTCCCTCTTCTTCTCTCCACCTTCTTCCACCACACCACCACCACCACCTACGAATTTCTTTCCTCTTTCTCTCCACCTTCCACCACCACCACCACAACCACAAAATTAATAATATAATATAATTTTCATTAATAATATAATAATAAATTGCTTCAAAATACTGAGAAATCATCCATGAATACTTCCATTGATTGCTCAATGAAATCTGAGAATATTGACGTCATGCATCTCTAGAATGTTGCAGGTGCATTACATAATCCAAAGGCAAAATTACACCAGGGGACCTTTAACTTATTTATTTGTAACAAGTTGGCCCTTTAAGTTTCTTTTGTAACAAATAGGCCCTTTAAGTTACCCGACGTTGACACCGTTGGCCCTTTTAGTAAAATGTAATATCGTTCATTACATCAAAATACACCAAAATATGTTTGTTTGCATCAAAATACATAAGCTAGAGTAGTCACAATATATAAAGTAGCATTACATCAAAATATATAAGCTAGAGAAATCATTAAAAGGGCCTATTTGTTACAAAAAAAACTTAAAGGTCCAACTTGTTACAAATAAATAACTTAAAGGTCCTCTAGTGTAATTTTGCCTAATCCAAATGGTATTCTTCTAAATGCAAATGTGCCATAGGGACGTGTGAAAGTTGTTTTCTGTTGATCTTCAAGCTCTATAGCAATTTGATTGTAGCCTGAATAACCATCTAGGAAACAATAACACTCTTTGCCTGCTAACCTATCCAACATTTGATCTATGAAAGGTAAAGGAAAATGATCATTTTTTGTAGCCTTGTTGACTATTCTGTAATCCATGCGTATCCTCCAACTTGTGGCAGTTCTAGGTATCAATTCATTTTTTTCATTGGCTATAATAGTCACACCTCCTTTCTTTCGTACACATTGTACAGGGCTAATCCATGCACTATCTGATATGGGGTATATTATGCCAGCATCTAGCCATTTAATGATTTCCTACTTCACTACCTCCTTCATAATTGGATTTAGTCTTCTTTGACCTTCTATGCTGTTCTTGGAGTTTTCCTCCAGAATGATTCTATGCATGCATATTGAAGGGCTGATTCCTTTGATATCTGACATTTCCCATCCTATTGCTTTCTTATGCTTCCTCAAGGTATTAATGAGATCGTGCTCCTGCTTTGTTGATAAGTTTGAAGCAATGATAACAGGGAGAGTATCATTTTCCCCTAAGAAAGTATACTTGAGATGTTGGGGCAGTTCTTTCAATTCAAGCTTAGGTTGTTTCTCTATAGAAGGTAGATTCTATTTGAGGTTAGGATCTTCAAGATTGAGAGACTCATATGTTCTTGCCCATACCTCTTTGACTGAGCTTTGGATTAGCAAAATTTCATCTTTCAAAATTTCATCATCTAGTAATGCAGGGTTTAGGTGCAAGTATCAACTTGATGCCTAAATCCATATTTACACAACTTGGAATTGGGAATGCCAGGCCTACAATTGTGACACTTCAATTAGCTGATAGATCAATAGCATATCCTGGAGGAATTATAGAAGATATTTTGGTCAAAGTTGACAAATTTGTGTTTCCTGCATATTTGTTATTCTTGATTTTGATGTAGATAAGGAAGTCCCAATCATCTTAGGAAGGCCATTCTTAGCAACTGGAAAAACACTCATTGATGTATTCCTCATACAAGTGACCTGCTCCACAATACACACAACTAACAATTTCTGGAGGTGCTTGTTCTATGGCTGCAACAGTGGTTTCTGTTAATGCAGCTGCATTAGATGAAGGAGCATTGGTAGAAGTAAGGTTTTTGATCATATTTGCTAGTGAAGCCACTTGGGTAGATAGGGCTGATACTTCACAACCCTCATTGTAAGAAGAATTTAGTAACACTCCTCTAGATGATGCATCAAGCATTAATCTGGTTTGAGGTTCTAAACCATTATAAAAAGTTTCCATTTGAATAATGACAGGTAGACCATGATGGGGACATTTTCTTAAAAGTTTTTTCCATCTTTCCCATGCTTCAAATAATGATTCAAATTATTTTTTCCTAAAGGAAATAATGTCATTTCTCATTCTGGCATATTTAATAGGTGGAAAGTATTTTGCCAAAAAATTTTCAGCCATTTCATTCCAAGTAGGGATATAGTTAGGCTCTAAAGAGTTTAACCAAGCCTTAGCCTTATCCTTCAAGGAATACGGAAATAGCTTTAATCTAAATGCATCTTCACTAACACCAGGAATGATAAAATTACTACATACCATTAGAAACTGTTTTAAATGTAAGTGGGGATCCTCATGAGGAAATCCACCAAATTGACCAATTGTTTGAAGCATTTGAAACATCATGGGTTTAAATTAAAAATGCACAGCATCAATATGAGGTCTTGCTATGCTAGATTGCATATTTTGATGATCAAACATAACACAGTCCCTCATTGGCCTATCTTGATCATTAATCATACCTATAGGACACATGTTGGTGAATTGATTTCTGGGATCATCCTCAGGTTCATGATGTGAGCCAGGACCACCTCTAACTGAGGCTGGTCTAGAACCTTCTCCTTCAACTGGTTGAGACATTGAATTTTTGCAGCTTTGAAGTCTTTGCTTTTGGAGTCTAAGCAACGTCCTAAATCTTCTTTCTGGTTCAGGATCTAAATTGTATTCTGGTGATTTGGACCTGTACATATGCTAGAGCATCCTGTGCTCCTACATACAGGAACAAAATACCAGAGTAATAAACACACTAGTGCAAAATCGAGATAAGAATTGGAACTTTAAAGGCGGGCGCACAAATGCCTGACTTAAAAGACAGAAGCGACTTAAAAGTTAATTTTTGTTAAAAGGTTTTACGAATTAAAGTCGTGCATAATTCACACCTTCAAATTTTTAATGTTTTTTAAAACCTACTCAGAGACATTCGTACGCAAATACGCTATCTTGATTTCATCGTTCTCTCCGTTAGCTTCCATCGTTCTCACCACCAATCTTGATTTCATCTCACTCTTTCTCGTTCAACCTCACTCTTTCTCTTCCATCTCACTTCTTCAACAGAGAAAGAATCTTCAGAAAGGTAACCTCACTCTTTCTCAGTTTCATCTTCTGTAAAGGTAACCTAATTGGAACCCTAACTTTTCTTCTCTGATCGTTGCTCATCTTCTCAGTTTCATTTTGAGTGATTTTAGTGTTGTGTATACCGATTACGTTTTGGAACCCTAACTTTTTTCTGATTTTATCATGTGTTTGTTATTAACTTAGGATTCCAACCCTATCATCTGCTTCTCCTCAACGGAATGTGCTTCCTCTTCTACTACTTCTTCGCTATCTAGCTATTCTTTACTCATTTCCTCTTGTTTCATTACACCATATCTTTTTACTGCCTTTGATTTGTGCCACATATCTATTACAAATGTTTCAACATATGCTAGAGGTTATATTTCATACAACTAGATTCAAGATATAAGCAATTTTTTGGTCCTGGTGAGATTTAGATGAATATGTGACGTGCTTGCTGTATTGGGCTCAGCTCTTTTTCTGATAATTTTGTGCTAGATTTAGTTCTATAGGTAAAAGTTATAGACTAGAGAAAAAAATAGAAGTAAAGGACAAGATATTACTTGGGGAAATTTTAATTTTGCATAGAATGGTAGTATATATGGGATACTGTCATGGAGAACTATTGTCTGTTTAGAAAGAAACACAACTAGCCTTTTTAATCAATGTCAGTGCAGAGCAAATTCACTTGCAAGCTTTATTAGGAGTTGAATTTACATTTGTGATTCTGTTTGTTTTTGAGACCAGAGGGATGAACTTAGCATTGCCTTACAATTACAAATAGAAGTAGCTTCATATTCATATTTGATATAAAGTATTGAACCTGTGGTTGCTGGTAAAAGCCTCTGTCTTGCATATTCATATTTTGATAATAATATTGAATTATTAATACCAGAGGCTCATAGTTCCATCAAGTGGATAAAGGGCATATGCTATGTTGGTATGCCATTAGGAACTAAAGATAAATGCTCACACAAACTATGTCAATAATTAGTTTCTAAGGAGTTTTCCTACTCTTTGAGGCCCTCGTTGGTTTGGGCTGAAGTGAGCTCTTGGGTCCAATTTGTGAGAGTGATTTCGGTTTTAGTAAGTTGCAGCATTATTATCCAATTTGACAATTAAGGCAATTTGTGGAAATTTAACAATTTCTTTTTCTTTTTTTTTATGGTTAGGTAATACACGCTTCTTATCAAAGTTGACTTCATATCTTGTTGTGGACTCCGCCCTCACCCTCTCCCGTCTCACCATTGCTCTCTTGTGCTGAAACCCTTTAAGGTATCTTGCTATCATACTTCTATATAGTTTTTCTATATAGTTTTTGCTATGCATTAAATATGGATATAGTTTTAATTTGGACAGCATGATTTTGTTCTGTAACATCTATATAGTTTTAATTACAGCATGATTCTACCTTAAAGACATGGATATAGTTTTAATTTGGCGACCAGGTGTCAAACTTAGCGATATAGACACCAGGTGTCAAACTTAGCAACTTACACCAATAAATAACTTCATATAGACAATGAAATTTATCAATCTGACCGTTAAATAGCATCATATTATTCTTGTAATCATGTATATATATATTGCTCACATTGAAAATACAAAGCTTGACCAAAACTAGTCCCCTCTTGATGCTTAAAACTTGCATGATTTTTGTTCTGAACTTGAATTTTAAGATCAAGGGTAACATTGATTTGTAAGTTGATTGTTGGAAGTGAAAGGCTTGGTGATATACCTTTTAAAGTAGCTGAAACAAGCTTTGTTTTTGGATCTTTGGTTTTGAAAATTGTCAAGGCTAAGTGATAACTCTTATTTATAAGAGTTATTTATGCTTTCTTAGCTTAAATTGTTGTGAGTTCTCAAGTAATATTGTGTTTAACTAGTTAAAATATATTGTTTAGTGTAAAAGAAGATTTAATTCTAGATTGGAGTCATTTGGCACTTTGGTGTCCTATTTTGTGCTTTTATGTGTGTATTTCATCGCTGCAACATCAGGTGCCGCAGCAGTGCATTCCTGCGTCAGATGAGAGAGAAAATGTTGGTGCGCGGATTTCAGTGCTTGCTAGCTGTCATAAAGGACAAACACGTCCTATAGCAGGGAATGGGTACTATTATGCCAAGAATATTCCATCTATGTGGTCACTTGTACTCCTAGGCTCACATAATGACAAAAAGAGCCTCCAAATGATATTTCTTGGATCACTAAACCCTAACACTATACAATGGAGTTCATCTTCCTCATTTGGGAGGCTGGTTCAGAAAGGAGACAAGGTTTAGACATAGCCTTTCTCTCCATTTTCGTTCCAAGCTCCATTTTCACAAAAAAAGTAGAAATTTTGCACAACAGTGCTGGGAGTGATGCTGCAGCAACACAGGAGCTGACTTACTTGAAGATTTTCGTGGATTTGGGAGCTGATCTGAACCTCCATGCTACTTTTCTTGGAGCCAGTCTTCAGTCTACCTCTTCTTAGTATATTTCTTTCTTGTAATTTCGGTTTTATGGCTTTAGATTTTGCATCTATGCTTTATTTCTTGTGTTTGTTGCTCATCATGAGCTAAATACTTAGTTGGGAAGCTTAGATCTATGTAATGAAGTCTTTGTGTTTTTAATGCATGTATTTGATGTTTAGCATTTTATCCTTTGTGTGATACTATTTCCAAACTTATTTTAGATTTGATCACCTAAATATTAGTACCATTTATAGATTCAGACATGGTTTATAAATTGATCTCAAAGGATAATATGGATTGTGTTCATTAAAAGAGATTTTAATGTTCCTTGCTTAAACCCTAGACATAGGAGGGAAAAATTCATAAGGTGAATACTGCGGGTGCCCAAGCAGCCTAAGGCGTACTCCTTTAGGGTTTAGAAATAAATTCTTGTGAGGAAACCCTAGTGTGAAGTATTTGAGAAAATACATCTATTGATGCAGCACCTAATGCTGCAGCATTAGATACAACATTAGACCATTATTATGAATTTGCATAGTGAAGGCATTCCCAACTTACTCTCATTCTGGATTTCTACTAACCATTTATTTTACTTGCTGTTTGTTGATAAAATTTGGTTCTACAACTTGTTATTTTACTTTGTTTTTACTCACTAGCTTGCTTGCTAATTAAATATAGAAAGAACTCAACAATCCTCGTGGGAATGATATTTATTTACTCTTTATTACTTGTTGCGACTGTATATATTTTCACATCATGTTTTCACACAACACTAAGATAACAGATACTGTTACTAAAATAAGTAATAATAGTAATAAGACTACACATATCGTAATTACACATATGTGTCTCTTATTTTTATGTGGAATTAGTACCACTTCTTCTTGGTCTTGCTTGTTTCTGTCATGGATCTGTGTTTTGATGCTAATTCTTCAGACATTATATTGGATGTACATCTTTATATGATGGATTTTATTTTGTGGGTTCTTTATATGCTAATTCTTTAGACATTAAGTTTCTGTCACAGATCAGTTAGTTTGTTATGTAAATGGATCAATTTTATATTAGAGTTTCCTAGTACCATCTTTCTGTGCACACTGCTTTTCTTTCTTTTCCCACACCTCATATTGGCTAGTGTTGAAAATTCACCTCCACTTAATTGATTTCTGAAGACAAAATGATTCCCATGTTGAATCTAGCTATTACAAGCTAATTGATTTTAAATGTATTTCACAATTCACATCATGTTAACTGCTGAGCTGTAACTTCCCTTGGATCCCACTAAAACTCTAGAGAGTGGTGTGTGTCCTCTTCAAAAAAAAAAATTCTTTCTTTTTTCCTCTTTGACTTGCCATGTATCCTTGTTCTTAATTGGTTTATTCTTAGGCAATTTTGTGACAGGTTTTGACAATTAAGACAATTTGTGGAAATTTAACAATTTCTTTTTCTTTTTTTATGGTTAGGTAATACACGCTCCTAATCAAAGTTGACTTCATATCTTGTTGTGGTCTCTGCCCTCATGCTCTTTCAGGTATCTAGCTATCATGATTCTATACTTTAATTATTTGCTTGCCTAGTTACTTTTCCTAGTGCAACTCTTTCTTTGCATGTTATAAGTTGTATATAAATACAACTTTTTTACAATTTTTTTAGTGTAGTCATGGATCGTAGTTGGATGCAAACTAATAAGTTGGGTTTACATTTTACATTAGGATCCTATAGATAAATAGACACAAACACCAATATGTATATCCTCTTTTGACCCTGACTATCGGTGCATTCAGCTCTTTCTTGATTAAAATCTAAGTTAGTAAAACCAACCCAAAGAATCAGCAACATAGAGAAGAAGAGTGCTAGATTTGTTTCCCTTTAGAACCCATTTTGAAATGATGAAGAAAGAGGAAAATGTTATTATGGAATGAATAATAGCAATAGTATCACATTTTAGCCATTTTATACTTGTTATTTAAATTATATTCAATTTACATGTTTGATATTCATTTATAGGGAGCGAAACAAAATGATGGTTATACTTGTGGCCATTATGTGATGATTAATATGATGACCATTGTCTCCGCAAGTATTACTAATAATTGGAGGAAGGTAATTTAATTTTTCCAACTTTTAGGATGACATGTTGTATGTATGTATTAGGTTAACCACGTGATTCTTATTCAACTTTTATTCTTGTATATGTTTAACTCGAGTTGTTCATTCACGCTTGAAGAGTTGAAGCACGTTAGACAAGTTTGGGCCGAGTTCTTTATAAAGTTGTATGCGGAGCGTAAACCAACTTCAAAGGAAGAACGAAGAAAACAACTTAAGTAATGTCAAAATCAGTGGCATCAAATCTCACTTATGTGTTCAGTTGCCTTTAATGTTACATGTTTGTGTATACTGGAGCTTAATAGAAGCGTAGTTGTGTTTGTTTTGTTGTTGCTTTGATATGTTGTCTTCGAGATAACTTTTCTCATGTATATGCAAATGAATGTTATATGCAAATGAATGTTGAATTGCTAAAGTAACTATTACTTTGTTAATGATACTTTTGGAGCAAAAATTAGTATTTTTGAACTTTTATATAGAATGTGTAATATTAGGTTTAATGAATTTGATGCCACTAGTGGAGTCAAATTAGTATATGCAGGGGAATCACCCAAAATCTAAAAAAAAAAGACTTTTAAAGTCGCCCGGCTACGAGCCTGACTTTAATATTTAAAACATTCAAAGTCAGGCAGTTAAAAGCACGACTTAAAAACACCTTTATAGTCAAATCAATGCTCGACTTTAAAGGTTATTCCCTAAGGTTGGTCCAGAACATACACTAGTTATTAAAGTCAGGGGGCTAAAAGCCCGCGTTAAAAACCAACTTTTGAAGTCGGGCAGGAGCCTGACTTTAAATCGTCTGACATACGAAGTCCCTTGAATATAAGTCGGGCTCGAGGCCGACTTTAAATATCCAATTTGCCCGACTTTAAATCCTTTTTTTGCCCTAGTGACACGAATTTACTATATATATATCTAAACAACAAAAATTAATGGCAATCCCTGGCAACGGCGCCAAAAACTTGGTGTGAGAAAAAGTGATGCGCAAGTATACATAGTCAACAACAAGTAGTATAAAGAAAATGAGATCGTACCCACAGGGATTGAATTAACTTTTAATGTTTTTATATATAGAAAGATTAGTTTTGAGTAGTCAAGTAATGAACAATATATGGTGGTGTGAAAACAGAATGTAAACAAGTTATAAAATAAGTGTGAAATCAGGGGAGAATGATAGCTGGGATGTTCTTAATCAAATAAGTCACTTTTAAGAGTTTTGTGTTATATGTGATGCAGGTGCACTGAATGCTGTTGCATTAGAATTGTGTTTTTCAGTCACTGTCTTCAGAGTTTTATTACAAGCTTTTATGTCTAAGATACTAAATAAGTTCACTCCTGTATTTTAAGTACCCACAGTGTCACCTTATGGACTATGATATCCTATGTCTAGGTTTTAGCATTGTTTTAACAAAGTTTTATTTATTAAAACACTCACCCATATTAGTTCTTGAGTTCTAGTTATAAACCATGTTTGTATTGATAGCTCTACTTATTCTAAGTGATCAACCTCCAAATAAGTGTTGAAAGATGTATAAAACAAGAACTAAAGTGCACGCATCACATATGAACACAATAACTTACTTAAAAGATCTTCATAAGATTAAAACATTCCAACCAAAAGAGTTTAGTTCATGCTAGACATCACAAGACATATATAAACAGAACAATTCATATTCAAATATTTGAAATCACAAAAGGAAAACAACAAGGTAAAAGTTACACGGTTGGAGTTCCTTTGCATGAAATTGCCAAGTAATGCAGGTGCATTCACTTCACTACATTCAGCCAGCACTACGTAGTTGTGTTGAAGTAAAGAAAGAAGTTGTCAATTCCTTTCTTGCCTTCTTACAAGAGAATGAAAAACGAAATCTAAAACTATCTAACTTAGAGAATGGGTATATCAGATGAAGAATGAGATTCATTTTCCAAATGAAGTGAAGGTTTTTATATAGGCTTCAAAAGTGAGCTTCCTTGGTGATCAAGTTTACTTGAGGGTGAGGCTAAGGTTGCCTTTTGTCATCTCAGCCCATAAAGTAATTCAAATCCTTCCCTCAACCAAGAAGGGAGGTCCTCTAATGGATGGACAAGTGTCCCTAGGTGAGTAACTCTTCAAAGCTATTCTTTATGGTTAGCGCCGAAATTTGCAACTTGCATGTGCCTTTTTGACTAAGCATGATGTCATCAGTTGAGTGCTTGTGCATTTTGATGGTCTAGGAATTCTTCAAGCATTGTAGTTTGTTTTCAGTGCAGGTGCATCCAATGTAGGTGCATTGTTGATTTCTGTTGCAGGGGCGTCACATGCAGGTGCACTGAACAAACACATCAAAATACCAAAATATATGCAAAATGCTTAATCATAAACATAACGCTTCTTCAAACTTTGAATGTTGTTATTTTGTTTATTTAGCTAAATTTACAATTTATTCTTACTTAGAGTTGAGCAATTATTTAGGTTTAGATGCTAAAAAACTCTATATGAAATAGAGTTATAACCCGCCAACTGTGGTCCTATCCATCTCGAGGGGTTACTCTCTGTAGTTGTGCGTAGAGGATACTCGATTTATACGAAAAAATAGTGGTCCACAATATAAGAAATAAACAAAATCTTTATGGTGTGTTTTTTTAAAAATAATGTCATTAATTAAGAATGTAAGTGGTAAGAGCTTAGCTTTGTATCATCAAGATGGTGAGTTCAAATCCCATAGGGGACAGTTGTAGAATGCCTATTAGTGCCAATTTAATTGATAAAACTTTCCCCCTTCCCCATTTTAAAATAAGTTAGGAGTGTAAGTCCTCATTTAATGAAAATGCAATATTGGGAAGAAGTTACACTTTTAGTCTTATTAAATGAGAATAGTTTATTTCAATGTCATTCATTTGTCATATAGTTGTTTGTCTCTTATATTGCCTAGGTCGAAGATAGGGGAGCAGATTGTCTCCCGTGACAATCTCACTTGACAAAATACTGTGAATAGATCTCAACCTCTATTCATTTTATTGAGTGATCAATGGTTATAATTAAAACACATAAATACTTGTCGTTTTGAATTTTTTTTCCCTCCCTTCTTCTACGTTGATCTGACACTTTCCCTTCTTCCACATTCTCCCTCTCCTCTCATCCTGTTCTTTTCAATCTTGGTGGAAGGAGATTGGCGATGGAGAAACACCCCATGGTGGGTCGATGGAGCTCCTTTCCTTTTAGTCTGTCCGTCACCACCCCTATTTACTTTCTTAGTAATAATTTTTAACTTTTTTTTCCTACTTTCTTTAGAAATCCTTTTTTGGTTATTTTGTTCCGACTTGTTGGATTTGTCACTCGCGGGATTTATCACTCAATCTTTTACACTGCTTTCTTATCGATTTCCACAAGCTTTCATATTGATTCCACTAACTAAATTTGTCACAAAAGTATATTTATAAGGGCAACTATTTTGTACTCTATCTGGGTTTGGTGCACTCAAAAGAACTTTGAATGATCAAAGGAAGAGTGCTTATTTGAAGGGTTTGGATGTTATATTTTTCTCAGAAATCTCACCTCTAGAGCAGCTATTGGATACTATTTCTCTGGCAGAAATAATTCTAACTTAAAATGCTTGATGATTCTTCCAAGGAGGTTACTAACAAAAATGCTATTAATTTTTCTCAACACTCAGTTTTGAGTTTACCCCTTGATGTGAATGAAGCAAAAAAAAATTGATGCTTGGGTGGGTCGGTGTTAAATCGAAGAAGACGAAAATCTTTGTTGCAAGAAAGAAAACATGAAAAAGGAAGAGCAAGAGATGTCTCGTTTCCTCTCCGATGAAACATTAATTTAATTGTTTTAATCCTAGCCATTCATCTCATATTAAAAGGAATTAATGGTTCAGATTTAAACACTTTTTTTTGAACGTTTTAAACACTTTATTTTGTGCACTTTGTTTACAAGAGAGAAAATCCTCTACTCGAAGATAGTACCACCTTTGGTCTCTATAAACCAGATACATTAATTATTCCATAAATCTAAAATTGTTTTTTATCTTATAAATGAGACTAGATGGAGTACTATTATTCGATAAATATATAAACATTAATTATTAAGTTATTAATGATAATTATTATTCAAGATTGGGAGCATTAGAAATCTCGGCATTACCTGCGGAATTTCCTACGGAAAATTTCCGCAGGTATTTCGTGAGAATTTTCCTGCGGATCTGTAGTTATGTAGAAACTTTGCTGCGAAGTCTTAGTTCGCAGGTGAGTTCGCAGAAATGTTTTGGATTTCCTGCGAATTTTCCTAAGAACATAATTCCGCATTCATTTTATTTATTTATAAAGGTGTTAATTTTTAATTCTAATATTCCTCTCGCTCCCTTGCTGAAAAGCTGCGTTCCCAGAACCCTTATTGCGAACCAGAAAACCCTCTCCGCCCTCACGCCTCCACACCTCACGCCCTCTGCTTCCACCCTCCACACCCTCTGCGAACCAGAAATCTCCCATATCTAAAAGGTTTCATTGAAATCGTTTTGCCTTTCATCAAAATCGTTTTGCCTATCATCTCCTTATTCAATCGATTGATCTGTATTTCTTTGTCTTTCATCGAGTCGTTGTTGCTGGAGTAAGATTCGTCTCCTCGTCTAACATTCAGCTTCATATTGATCCATTAAGAAATCGAAAACTGAGGTATTTTGAATGATTGTTGTGCTTTTACTCACTGAACTTGAGCGCTCGCTCTCATGGTTTCTTCTCAGTCCCTTTACTCTTCTATTCTTATTCTTCTATTCTTATGTTAGTCACCCGTAACCTGTTTGTTATAATGCTTCTGAGAACCTATTTGTTAGTCACCCGTAACCTGTTTGTTATAATGCTTATGAGAACCTGTTTGTTAGTCACCCGTAACCTGTTTGTTATATAATGCTTCTGAGAACCTGTTTATTCATATTTTTATCTATGAAGAGTATAGATGTCCTGAGGTTCTTCTTGGTTCTAAAAATTTTCAACTCCAGCAAATATGTGGTCCTTTGCTTGTATTTGCTTTGAGCTTGTCACTGGCGATGTTCTTTTTGATCCTCATAGTGGTGACAATTATGATAGGGATGAGGTAGATAAACTTCCAAGTACTCTTAGAGCTTTCATGTTCCAGCAACACAGGTGGTCTTGTGGTCCTGCTAATCTGTTTCGCAAAATGGCAATGGAGATAATAAGGAACAAGGTTAGACTCTTCACTCATATATTGATACTAGTACTAGTATATGTTCTGAACTCTGATGATCTTTTATTTTATTTTGTCTTTATTATATTTCTTCAGAGAGTGAGGTAATTTGGAAGAAAGTGTATGTTATGTACAGTTTTTTTCGTTGTTCACAAAATCATAGCTCACATGGTCACTTTTTGCTTCTACTGTCTCGTAATTCCCTCGACAATTTTAGTCCCTAAGGTTCATGTTCCAATTTGGGGTGTTGTTTATATTCCTTCCATCATCACTATTCTCAATTCAGTTGGAACACCAAGGTCTGGTTTTTGCTATTGTTTTTTTCGTGCCATATTCTATCTTAGATCTAGTCCATCAATTTGTTCTAATAATTAAAAGCTTTCTGGAAATTTGGTAGGTCTATTCACCTTTTGTTCTATTGGATCCTTTTTGAGAATGTGATGTCATTGCATCGTACCAAGGCAACCTTAATAGGTCTGCTATAATATGGGAGAGCCAATGAATGGGTTGTAACTGAGAAACTTGGAGATTCTGTTAATGACAACAACAATAAGAACAAAACAGGAGATGCTGCCAAGAAAACTAATGTCAAAACAACCAAGAAAACAAGATCCAAATTTCTTGAAAGGTCAGTTATTTATTTTAAGATGAATAATTGTATCTTCATTTGGCATTACTATAATTTCAAGTTCTACATCTCAATTACGGTTTCACTCGTACAACTGGCTTTATATTGTTACTTTAGCCAATAATTTAATAATTGCAAGGTAATAATATGTAGCACTCTCTGACTAATTTTTTTGTTCTTAGTGACTAATTTTATTGTTATTCTTCATCTTGTTAGTTAAGAATCTTTAAGTAGGTAAACATTTCTTTAAAATTCTTGTTAATTCCGTTTGCCAGTAAGCAGCATACTCCTTAATCACAACTTTTCTGAATTCTGACATATGCACATGACCATCACAGAAGATTTAATTTAGACAACAACTATATGCACATCACATGAAACTTTGTTTAAGTGGCCAAAGCAAATTACAACTTCATTAGTTGAGCACCACAGATTAATGGCCCACTTAACGAGTCTTCCTTGCAAGACAGGCCTATTAAGCAGATATCGAATAATGTCAACCTTGCATACAACTAAAACTTCCTTAGGCAGGAGATAGTATTCAAGTTTAGTACAAGCATTAAACAATGACAAACAAAGTTTCTCAATGGGCGAGTATCTAGTCTCGGCGTCATTGAGTAGCCTACTGAGATAGTATATAGCCCGCTCAGCGCCACTATCATCATCTTGAGCTAACAAGCAGCCAATAGCTTGGTCTTCGGCCGCAATGTATAGCTTTAGAGGTCTCCCAAGCTGCGGAGGTATCAGGACAGGGGGTTGGTTAAGGCAGTCTTGATTTGGTCGAACGCCTCCTGTTGCTTAGTTCCCCAGATCATTTCTTCGTCATTCTTCATTCGCAGCAACGACGAGAAGGCTCTAAGCTTTCCTGCCGAGTTGGCGATGAATCTCCTTAGGAAGTTGATCTTGCTTAGCAAACTCTGTAGCTCTTTCTTCGTTCTAGGGGGTCTTGCCTCTAGGATGGCTCGAGCTTTGTTCTTGTCCACTTCAATGCCCTGGTTATGCACCAGAAATCCCAGGAAGTTACCTGCAGACACGCCAAAGGCACACTTAGCGGGGTTCATCTTATGATTGTGGAGTCTCATCCGCTTCAGAGCTTGTTCGAGATCCGCCAGGTGGGCTTCGAAGCTCTTGTACCTAACCACCACATCATCAACGTATACTTCCATGCTTTTGCCAATAAGGTCATGGAAAATGGCGTTCATTGCCCTTTGGTACGTCTCCCCAGCATTTTTGAGGCCAAAAGGCATTACGAGTCACTCATAGAGGCCTAGGGCACCTGGTCACCTAAAGGCATTCTTATGAGTGTCAGCCTCGGCCACATAAATCTGGTTGTAGCAAGAATAGCCTTACATAAAAGTCAAGATGACATTGTTCGCCGCGGCGTCGACAAGCAGATCGGCCACAGGCATACCGTACTCATCTTTTGGAGTGGCCAAGTTCAGGTTTCTATAATCAATACAGACCCTGACCTGGCCATTCTTTTTTATCACAGGGACTATATTAGACAGCCATTCTACTTACTTGGCAGTTCTGATCAATCCTGCCTTTAAGATCCTTTCCACTTCGGCTTTGATCTGCGGCATCAGCTATGGGTTGAACCTCCTTGGTGGTTGCCTGTGGGGCTTGCAACCTTCCTTGATGGGTAACCTATACTCCACCAAGGCTCTATCAAGGCCTGGCATCTCATGGTAGTCCCATGCAAAGCAGTCACGATAATCCCGTATCAAAGCTATCATCTGGTCGCATTGCTGCGATTGGAGTTTACCGCTAACTTTCGTCATTCTGAGCTCACTCTCCGTCCCCAAATTCACTTCAACCAATGGGTCTTGGGCTTCAAAGGTAGGCCTCTCTCTCTGAATAGGCTCTATGTGAGGGGGTCCGGCCGACATCTCGTTTCCAAGGTCATCCGAAGCCTCCTCCGAGTCCTCGTTCTCTCCGTGTACGACACCAAACATAGCCTCTTCAATGCTGGACTCTATTTGGAACAGGTGCAGTCGGTCCAGCAGGCTCTGTACTTCCGACGGAAGGCTAATCATCATCCTTGTTGTCAGGCCGTGGGTCGGCCAACATTTTGAATTCAAAACCCTTCTTGGTCCAGTCACATGACACAATACCGCCCTCTTTATAGTTTCATGGTATGGAAATCGGGCGCAGGTGGGGTGACTAGAGCACGACTTCAAACATCTTTATCTCCACTGGGAAAGGATTGGGATCCGCTTCCACTCTCTCCACCTTGTCCTTCACCCATATCATAAGTTTTTGGTGCAAAGTGGAAGGGACACATTCACTGATGTGGACCCAATCTCTCCCCAGGATCACCGTGTATGAGGGCTTTCCTTCAATGACGAAGAATTCTGATCGAGTTACCTTCGACCCAACCGTTACATCGGCCACCAGCACTCCTAATGCATGAGAGGGGTGGCCCATGAAACTGGTCATGGTCATGGTCGTGGGGATGAGATCTTCGGCGTTCTTCCCTAGCCTTTTCATAGTCGATAGTGGCATGATATTCAGCACAGCACCACCATCCACAAAGACCCTATTGAACAACTTCCCATTGAGGTGGGCTTTAATGTACAATGGCTTCAAGTGTCTGGTCATATCTGCGGTTGGTTTTTCAAACAGCATGCCTTCTGTAATTGGTCCCTCGGCTTCTGTCAAGGCGCCCCATTAGGCCTCCTCGGCGAAGACATCTCCCTCAAGGGTCCTTGGCTGATCCTTAGTCCCCCAAAACTCCGGTGGAAGGAGGCCCACCATCTCTATGTCCGCATAGAATTCTCCATCAGTCTCATCCATCAAATCGTCTAGAATTGACTCAGTGAGGGAATTTCCGTCGAAGTATCTAGGGCCAAAAGGGTGTTCCTCTTCTTCCCCCAGGAGGTCGTCCTCTTGTAATTATTGCTCGGTCATCGTACCCCCATCCTAGGGTTCACTGACTGGCTGGGGTCGCCTTGGACTATGTGGTCCGTAGAGGCACTCTATCACTGCTTTCGTGAGGGGACTGTGGGGTGCCTCCACCATGCCTACCATTGCTTGGTCCTTTCCCACGTGATCAACGGGTAGCTCTCGGGCAGCTGCCTCGGGAGACTGTTCAGGAGCTGTGTCCTCAACTGGCTTTGGGAAGGCCCGTTCCAACACCGTAGCAACGGATGCTGCGGGGATGGTCTGGGTATTCCCATCTCTAGTAGAACGCCCTAGCCCTCTGCAGCCTCCTCTTCTGCTAGCGAGATCTGGAGGCCACTTTGGAGGCTAGCATCTCAACGGCTGCCTGAGTCATCCACTGATCCTGCGGCACATCTGCCGGAGGTCTGACCGTCCTGGTGGTTCTTAATTCTCGGTCATTGAGGACTATGATGTCAACCGAGGTTGAGTTCTGGGTCCCGGTGACTTGGGCCAGCCTTCTTTCTTCTTTGGGGCGAGTTTCCCGGTCTGGGGCTGGCAGGGTCGCCTGCTCGATGGAACTATCGGCGGGCCTACCGTGCCCCAATGCGGGATGGCTTGGAGTCCTTCCCTCAGGTGCCTCGTCTTGGGCACATGTTTGTCAGGGTTGAGCTTGGATAAATGCAACTCCCTAAGCTCGTGGACAAGCCTCCCTGGCTTAGGAAGCCTCTTCTAAGGTTTCTGACTCGGTGCCCCTATATGTAATTTTTCTTGTAGCAGGGCTCTTCGTTCTGCAACTATAGATCCCCGTGGGGGTGACCCAGACGGGTGAACACAAATGTTTCCTTTTCTGGGGAAATCTTTCCCTTTGGGACCCACACGTACTTCTTGTTCCCTTTCCCTCGGTCGCTCCCTGAGAAGGAGACCATGTTGACATTCATGCAGGGGAAAGGGTCGGTGTTGACAATCATCTCTGATGTCCCTTTGTCAGCCATTTTAAATCTCCTCTTCTTGATGGCTTCTTGAATGGCTCGGCGGAAGATAATACAATTCGAAGTGGCATAATTGAAGGAGTTATGCTACTTGCAGTATTTCTTCCCCTTTATTTCCTCAGGCGGAGGGATCTTATTGCCGTCAAGGAGCTTGATCTATTTGTCCTTGAGGAGGTAGTCAAAGATTTGGTCGGCCTTGGAGATGTCAAAAGAATATACAATCCTTTCCTCATCTTTCTCTTTACCTTTAGCAGGCTTAAGAGCTGGACAGAGGTAGGCCTTCCCCTTAACTATCTCGGTTGACTCATCATAGTCCAAATCCTTGGCTGCGTCCACCACCGATACCAGCTGTGGCCCTCGGCCCCTTGTGGCTCTCTTCCTTTCTCTCTCTTTGATGTACTATTCCACTTGAACTGCCCGGGAAGCTAAACCACTGAGCTCGCTGCAAGCTTGTCCCACAAGCTTTTCCTTCAATTGAGGGTGCATTCCAGAGATGACCATGGAAGTAAGTTGGGATTCTGGGAAAGGCATCGAGCACTTTCCGGCCATCATTTAGAATCTCTCAATGAAATCGGTCACTGCCTCATCCACCTTCTGCCGCAAATTCATGAGATCGGCTGCGGTAACTTCAGAATTCGGCCAGTAAAATCTGCATGGAAGCACCTTTCCATGTCTGCCCAGGTCTGTATAGAATCAGGTGGGAGAGAGGAATACCATGAGAAGGCCGTCCCTATTAAGGACAGAGGGAATAGCTGCAACTTGTGATACTCGTTCTGGTTTCCTTCCCCACATTGGGCCGTGAATCGGCCGATGTGCTCTATATTACGCTTGCCATCGCCCCCGGAAAACGTGGCGAAATCAGGAGTTTTGAATCCTCTGGGCAGAGGTACGAAACGGTCCACCCACTCTGGGTAAGGCTTCCTGTACACTGGAAGATCGAGCGGCTTCAGCTGCACACGAAAGAACTTCTTGATAGTGTCAGCGATGAGATTAGGGTCCAGGAGTTGGGGCCCCGATGATCCAGGTGGAGGCGTTGGGCGCCACAGTGTGTCTGGGGGACCCTGTGCCCCTGACTGCGGTGGTACCTGAGGTGGAGAATCTGTCCATGGCTGCCCAGGTACTACTTGGGCTAGGTTAGAAAGGTCAGTTCCTAGTACAGGTGCCTGTGCGCCTCGGAGAGGTGGAACTTGATTCCATGGATGCTCTACAGGGGTGACATTCATCTGTGTCTGCATATAGGAACCCGCCGGGTAGGTACTGAGTGCACCGGGGTAGGCTGACTAGGAGGTAGACTTGCCGAGCCAGTGGGTTCTGGACCCATGGCTGCCGACTCGGGCAAAAACCACTGTTCTTGCCAATCCCTGATTCCGGGGCGAAGGTTGGCCCCCTTGCGTAAGCCGGGTAGTTAGCCACCGTAGAACATCCATTAGATGATCCTTGCGGTAGACCCACCAAACCTGCTTCCTCGGGCGGCCTTCTGGCCAGTTGCACCCTACTGAAGAGAAGCGGTGTTAGTGTTATTCGCCAAAAAATGCCCCCTAGTGTTGGCAGTGGCAAAAGTACTAGGCTGCGGAATTGTAGGGTTAGGACTTACTTGATGAGAGTACGCCTGCTAAGTCCCAATCATGCTCCCACTCGGTGGACACTGATGCATGCCTCCAATATGGTTATAGGAGGATGCCTACTGAGGTCCAATAGGGATGGTGTATGGCGGGGCCTGATGCAGTCCTCCCAGAGAAGAAGGTTGTCCTTCTTGTGATTGGCCGGAGACAACATAGTGCATGGTGCTACGGGCTTGCGCAACACGTCTTTGCTCCACTTCCTTGGCTTGTTGCACTTCATTGTGCATCATAGATTTCACTATGTCAGTCAATTGATGGGACAGTTGATACATGATGTCCTGTATCCCCATGTCGATTTGCTGCCGGATAAACGACGTGGTCATGACCACAGGCTCCTCACAATGCTGTGGTGAACCATCGTTAGAGTCAGCGCTAACCGTGAGGGGAGTTGCCTCTGAAACACTTGTTGGCTCAGTGTTTCTCGTTTTCGTGGCAGTTACCTTCTTTGATGCCGATGCTGGCTCCATACTTAGGTCTCTGTCGGAGCGCAAGTGCATACGCCAACTGTAATCCAGTCCAGGCGAATCAATCGGGGGCATTTGCTCACCTTTTTCGGTCCCACCGGGTGTGCCAATTTTTTTGTTGTCGTCAAACTCTTAGGTCCTAGCCGTGGTGTCGGCTAGAGGTTTGGACAGTTTTTGATTCCTTTGCGTCGAGGAGGGAACTCTGCTCCTCAACTATGGGTTTCTTGACTCCTCTAAAAAGGGTCAGGCAAGGTGAGAAGGGACGCGAGTGTTGGATTACTACGGCTAATGCATAATAATAAAGTAAAGGCAAGAAATGCGATAAAGAAGATAAATGAAATAAACGTAGAGTTTGATTTGATTGATGTGTGTCCTTTACAATTCACTCTAATGCTATATATATACACAGGCCCTTGTCGTCCACTAAGCTAGCCAACATTTGCCTGTCGTTGGATTGATCTTAAGATCAACGGTTCTCATTGCTTCATAGGCCCTCAACGAAGCGAAGTAACTACCTACGATCCCAGTGGCACGGTTAGTGGGGTGAATGCTTGTTGCTCCGAGTTTTCCGGCCCCGCTCTTTCGTTTGAACTTCAATCGTTCCCACGTTCTTCCTTCAAGCCGTGTCTTGCCTTCCAAGCAACCCCCACCTTGCCTCGGCCGTATTGTGGCTCGGCTATCCTGGCCCCACCTTAGGTAATGGTTCAGGTGTCCGAGCCACCAAAGCCTTGACACTCGATAAAATGGGGTGATTACTCTCCCTTGGCTTGGCTCATTGGTCCTCGGGCATAGTCCTCCCTCGGGGGTTCCCTTCGTTTAATCCGCCCCGAGGACCTTCTTGGGTTCACTATTTCCTAGCAACATACCTTTTTGCCCCTTGTCATATGACTTAGCCTTCACACTATTTCCCCCCTTTTTCCCCTTCGATCCTCGGCCTACGACCTATTTATTTTTGGGTGTTAACAAATATATAAAAATCACAAGATTAATATTTGTCATTGATAGTTAAAATTTTTGAAGACTTAAAAAATAAGAAGATTTAATAACTATCTAATCTATTGATTGATATTTAAACTAAATATTTTTTATTGATAATCTACTATCTCTCTTTTACTATCTACTATAATCTACTAATCAACTAAAACAATCGATCAATTGAAACTGCAACATAACTGCATTAATATATAAAAAAACATTGGATAACTGCATTAATATATAAAAACCACGAGATTAATATTTGTCATTGATAATTAAAATTTTTGAAGACTACTACTACAAACCTATTAACCAATAAGACTTAATGACTATTTAAATTACTAATTAATATTTAAACAAATATTCCCTGTTGATAATCTACAATCTTACTTTTACTATATACTATAATCTACTAATCAACTAAAATAATCAGTTGAAACAACGAGGTAACTGTACTGAACTGCAGTGTTATATAAAAACCACGGGATTAATATTTGTCTTTGAAAATTATAATTTTTAAAGACTACTATAAACCTACTATTTAAAAAATAAGAAGGATTAATGACTATTTAAACTGATTAATATTTAAAACACACATGACAAATATTTGTCACTAATACCTAAAAAAGACAAATAATTGCCACTGATATATAAAAAACCACGGGATAAATATTTCTTATTAATAATCTACTATCTATCTTTTGCTATCTACTATAATCTACTAATCAACTCAAATAATCAATTGAAACTATGAGATAACTGCATCGATACATAAAAAACACGGGATAACAGCACTGATATATAAAAAATACGGGGATAACTACAACGATACATATAAAAACACGTGATAGCTGCACTGATATATAAAAAACACAGGATAACAACACTAATATATAATAAAACACTGCACTGATATGTAAAAAAATGGGATAAATGCACAGGTTGTTTTTAAATGATACATTTATATTTTTAGATTTTAGTATTTATCTATTTTTTATTTGAAACTCCTTTTTTATCTACTTTAAAGTTGTCTTTATTTTCACAGGGTAATGTTCAGACTATTTAAATACTGTCTAAGTTCATTTATTCATTTATAAAAAGAACACGACAACACTTGTGCGCATGCACTGGAATATACTAGTTTAGTGAAACAGGTTTACATCTCTGATTTTAATGAAATGGTTAACATTCTAAATTTATGGCGTCTAATTTTATGGATGTTACATTTTGGTATCAGAGCAGTTCGACCTTGTCGGACTTAGTGACCTTATGGTCAAGAGGTTAGTTAGATCGAGTCAACTAGGGACTTAGACTATTGACTGTCAAAACCTTTCAATATTTTGTGTGAGACGTTGAGCATGGATCCAATCAATATTTCACACAACGTACTGAGAATGATGACACTTGGTTTCCCCAACCCCAAAAATGTTTGAAACCCTAAACCCTAGGATTTTGGCCTTCTCGTTTCGTCAGAGCTCGCAGTAGAAGCAGAGGGCTATAGATGATATTCCGGAGCAAAAGATGGCCATCTGTGTTGGTTCGAGGAAGCTGTGGGCGACTGTTTAGTCTTTTGAGCCGATGCGATCGTTGTGTTGCCGCGTAAATCGTTAGAGGTCATTTAGGGAGTTATAATTAAAAAAAAACCTTGCAGTAGAAAGAGCGTTAGTATCCTAAGATTTGTTAGGATTAGTTGACACCATGAAACTCCGATCCTTGTTTAACCAATCTCTTAGTTACTGAGATAATGTCTAGTAGTTAACCCTACCTTGTGATTCGAGCTAATCCCAACTTATGTCTCAGTTTAGTGAAATCCTTACGGAGAGTCACGAGTCTAGATCAGGTTTCTTTTCCTCAGAACCACTTTTTGAAATGGGATGAAGCCGGACTAGTAAACTATACTAGCATCAACAATACTGGCAAGTAGAAGATATCATTGAGTTAAGGATTGAAATAGATTAATATCGCATCAATGAAATAATAGAAACAATCGAAGAAACAAAGGTGCCCAAAAGGTGGCACGATCCTTGCTACTGCACAGAAGCCATTTTTCAACAATTCTTGCTACTGCACAGAAGCCATTTTTCAACAATTCGCAAAACTTAACAGATCCTAGCACGAGTCGTGCATGCTGCATATCACTGATCAGAAAGCAATGCAACCCCTTCTAATTCCTAAATAACAATGTAAACGTAAGAGTAACATACATTAACATACATTTATTAAAAAAAATCTCCAAATGTATCATAAACATATACCAACATATCATTCGATTGTCAAAGTTCAAACATAATTCAATTACATATAAATAATCTCACCAACAATATAATTCACTCTTACACACCTTTACTAAAATTAATTTTACAAACTGTAACCCAAATAACCACTTGACCTAGTAATATCCAATAAAAGACAATCAGACATAACCACAAAGAAAAGAGATTCAAAATTTTCTCACAACAGAATATCACAAATTAGGTTGTCCAAATTCCCATTGAAACACCCACCTTCAGAAGCAGCATTATGTGCCAACTTTTTCCATTCCAAAGCTTTCTCTCTTATCTCTTTACCTTTGTCCCCATCCATCAACTCATTAACAAGTCCCTCAATTCTATCCCTCGTAGCATCTTCAATTTCCAAACCAATACCCCATTCTTTACAACTAAACCGACAATTAGTTTGTTGCTCAGCAAAAAAAGGCCAACAAATAACAGGAACACCACTACACAAACTTTCCAAAGTTGAATTTCAACCACTATGTGTCAAAAACCCTCCAATTGCAAAATGAGTTAAAACCTTCTCTTGTGGACACCAACTTGATAACATGCTTCTTTCTTTTGTCTCTTTTACAAACTCTGACGGTAAAACCGCGTTTTTACCGGCTACTAAATCTGGCCTTATGACCCATAAAAATGGCTTTTTACTATTAGCAAGTCCCCAAGCAAATTCAACTGATTGTTCACTTGTCATAACTGTTATGCTTCCAAAATTCACATAAACAACACTATTGGCTTCTTTGGTTTCTAGCCATTCTAAACACTCTGTCTCTTCTTTCCAAAGGTTGGATCCAATTGAATTCAATTCTTTGTCATTTACATCATTGATAAGCAAATTTAACGGACCAATGGAATAGACAGGTGGCAAATTAGTTGATGAGAATGCGTCCAAAATGTCGTGTTCTAATGCATCAAAGGTGTTTAAAATCAATGCTGATGCTTTTTCAGCTCTTTGGCATTCTCCTATTACAAAATCTAGCATAAGATCGTTTGGATCTGTGGTTCTTATGAAGCTTGGGATATCCTTTAATCGAATTTCTTTCATTCCTGGCACCCAATCAATGATTGTCTCCAAATACCCATTTGTTACATCACTTGAGTCTGCATGTCAGACACAAAATTCACTCAATTAGTTATACACAATAAATTTGTGTTATTTTTTATTTTCATCATATTGTTTAATAAAATTAATCCACCGAAGAAATTATAGGGTTGATTCGCGGACTAGGTCGCTCTCTTTAAGACATTTTGCGACACTTCAAAAAATTGTGCAAACAGTCACAGCCACGACGTCTCGATGATGAAACAACCAAGTCTGAACTGATACGAAAGATCACTGAACTGTGAAAACTTGTTCTAGAAATACACCCTCAATATGGTTATGTAAACTACTCAATATGGTTATGGAAACCACTCTTTAGAAGATAACTGTTTAGGGGGGAAGAGAGAATAAACACGAAAATGCGTCAAGTTTGTGTATTTTGGAAAGTGGAGAGAGGTCACTATTTATAGGTGTACTTGTTGAGCAAATAGTCGTTGGGTATCAATTCGCCATAAACACGCAACGACTCTTTTGACTTGATCAACATGACCGTTGGAGCTAAACTCGTAACGACTCTTTGACTTGGGAAGCATGACCATTGGAGACTTGGTGAGTAAGCAACACAAAAAAAATATTTTCGAAAGAAAAAATTTATACCCCACTCAGGCCAAGCCCATGTCCCAAGCTCGACCCGATTGAGCCGATCAGATAGGCAGCATGGGTGTGGTGGTCAGATTGTGTGTGTTTTCTCCATACCACAAAATTGGGTACCCATTAGGACCCAATCCAAGGTGTGAGAGTTCCAACTTATAAGCACTCTTAAAGTGCCTAGTCTTTTCAATCTAAGACTTTTTTCAATTCACAACAAGAAGATCCAAATTTGTAAATTCCCATATGACACTAGAAACAAAGTGAAATTAGAGATAGAAAATTAATCACTTAAAATATGAAATTTGTCTTATATTAGTAACTAAATTTTGTAAAGCCAAAATTTGTTCGAGTTTTTAATTTTATGTCAGTAATTTAATTTTTTTCTAGTAGTATGGACAAATTATAAAGCTATCCAGATTACAAATGTGGATATTAGACACCATGCTTACTTGTAAACAGTAATTTTGGTTCCTTACTATGTGAAGCGTTGTCATTATAGTCCCTGAGTGTATCAAAATTGCAAACGCATCCTCAAGTATCTTTTTAATGAGTCATTTTGGTCCTCAAATTTCAAATGTATTTTTCATCGGCTAGTTTAGTCTCTAAAATTACTAAAAAAGAACTTATTTGTAATTTTGATACATTGAAGGATTGTAAAGGCAGCGCTTCACACATTAAAGGACTAGAGTGACTATTTACCCTATATTGACACTCAAAAACTTCCTAAAATCTCTAAACTACTCGCTGACTAAGAAATTGTATTCTAAAAATCACACAAGCCTGATATTAAATGGATCTAAAGAAAACTATTAGCTTCCAATGGAGGATGTCGTAACTTTTTTTTAAAAAAAAAAAAAAGCTTTTTCTAGTGATATAGTAATTCAAAACATAACATTTCTTTCAAATTTCATCACTAAATTTTATGACGCAAAAATTAGAATGAAATTTCAATATTTTTGTCAGTATTTTAACTTTTCTTAGTAGTGGAATTCATATTTTAGATCTTATTACTTAGACTAAAAAAATAGAAGTTTCTAATCAGTTCGGGGTGGTTGTGAGTTTTTGGTTTTCAAAGTCAACTTCAAAACTAAAACATGTTCATGCAAAATGGGGTTGAGTTGGTTTTTTCTTTATTTCAAAACAGTTTTGTACCAAAACTCAAAACCAGAAAAATAGGTTTTATATTTTACGTTTTCGTTTTGAAATCACAAATGGTCGGTGACTACCACTCCGACCACTACTGACCACCACCAACTACCACTTGAACCATGTACCACCGACGAGCACTCCGATCACCGTCAACAACCACTTCAACCCCTACTTCAACCACCACTCCGACAACTACTATGACCATCTCGGATCATCATTCTAACAACCACCACTGACCACTGTGGTGGCCACCGGCAAACACCACTATGTCCATCTCTGATCATTAATCTGACCACCACCAACTACCACCATCACCAACCATTACTAACCACTACTTCAACCACCACTACCACTCCGACCACTACCGACCACCGCCAACCAGCACTCCGACCACACTCAACAACCACTTCGACCACCACTTCGACCATCACTCCGACCAATGCTGAAAACCACTATGCCTACCTCTGATCATCAATCTGACCACCACCAACTACCACTCCAACCACTGTTAAGTATCTCCAACCTTCACTTCAACCATAGTGACCACCACTCCAACCACCGTCGACCACCACTTCAGCCTTTAATGACCACCACTCCAACCACCGGCCACCGCCGACCACCACTCCAAAAAGTGTTTGTCAAAAATTACTACTTACAACCACTATTATTAAAAGTATTACCAAACAAATACATTATATATTAATATATTTGTAATATACTAAATCTTTCTCAAACCTAATGTTATATATTGTTTTGATTAAGATAGATATATGATGAATATTTATTTCTATGTTTAGGTTTGAAACGGGTTTTGATTTTTGAAAATTTCTTTACTCAAAACTTAATCTAGTTTTTGTTTTTGAAAATTTAAAATTTGAAATAGAAACTGGTTTTGATTTTTAAAAATTTCAAAACAAAAAACAGAAATTAAACCACCTCAAACGAGGCCTAAACTAGCATGGCAATAAAAAGAGATTTACCTTTGAGGGGTATGAAGCCTTTCTCAATAAGTTGACGATATTGCACGTAACACATGAATCCACAAGCACTAGTGGTCCAAAAAAGAACCTCAGGAATGTTAAATTCCAAAGCAGCATCCAAAGTAAAACTCATAGCACCATCAGAAACTATGCAAGTAACAGGAGGGGTATCTGGAGTACTGTTGAGTTTAGAAATAAGATTTTTAAAGTGAGGAAGACAAGTTTTTTTAGTGGAGTCACACAAAGAAGGTATATCTTGTGTGGCATCCACATCATTAGAAACAGGAAGACCATCAGAAATTGTTTCAAAACGAAATGATGGAAGGCCAATTAGAGAATTAGGACCTCTAGCTTTGAGAAGACGTTTGTGGTTATATTCTGTGTGAACAAAGGTAACATGAAAACCACCTTTGAAATGAAGAAGCTTTGCTAGTTTGAGCATTGGGTTTATGTGACCTTGTGCTGGGAATGGAATGCACACAACATGTGGCTTGTTCTCAATTGTGCCCATATTAGAACCCATTTTGATACCTGGTGTATTGAGCGAAAAGAAGGAGACAATATATGCAAAGATGCTTGCAATTGGTTTGAGCAATTGACTTCCACAATACCAAGCTATTTTATATATAGGTGAAAATGAACTTGGGACGGCTCAAATTATTAATGCTAAAATTATTAATGATTAACAGAACTGTTAAGGGGCGGCTCATAGTGTAAGATTGTGGTAGTCTCCGCTACCCAAAATATAATATATGTATTTTAATAAATAGGTATATTTTAAATTTAGCTACCCCAATAATATATTATTTAGATATTTCAATCAAACTTATTTTTGTAAGGACGTAAAAGATTAAAAACAAGTACATTAGTGAAGTTCATTAGTCTATTATTATCCCTAAAAAATATGGTGAGTTTTGTTAAGTTGGTGATTTTGGTCCCTCTATTTTAACTTTGACAATTTTGGTTCCCAATTTTCTTAATTTGACGAGTTTTACTCTCGAAATAATGGATTACTTGTACTTTTAGTCCCCAATAATCTTGAATTTTGGAAAATTGGGGATCAAAATTGTACAATCCACTATTTTTAAGTAGCAAGAGTGTAATAAAAATATCACAAAAAACCAAAATTGTCAATTTATGGGAGTAAAATAATCAAAAGTGAAATAGAATGACCAAACTCATCGATCGAAGAAACTTGGGAGATAAAAAATGCAACCAAACTTTTTTATTTGGCCACCCCCATAAAATTTATGCTAGCTTCCCCTAACATAGGTGTTCTCCAAACTATTTATTAAAATAAATAATTGATATTAATGAGTATATTAAAATTATATTTTGAATAATAAATTATACTTTAAGAAGACTTACAATTTATTGAGATTTGAATATTAAAATTACTTACGTTAATGATTATAAATAATTGTTATTAATTTTGTTGACCAAGTAAATAATTGATATTAATGAATATACTTAACTAAAATTTTGAATATTAAAATTACCTGATATTAATTATTGTTATTAATTGTATATTGTATATTTAATAAATGCATTAGAAAAAGTAGATGTCAAAATATTACTATTTGTAGCCCTATAGACTAGATATATTAATTATTCTATAGACTTAAAATTGTGTTTTTTTTCTTTTAAATGATATCAGAGGGAGTACTATTTGTCAATAATATATAACCATTAGTTATTAAGTTATTAATGCTAATTATTATTTCATATTTAAAAAATTATCCTTAATAACCATTGAGTATTACTCCCTCCATTCCTGTATAAGGTTTGTGGTACATGGACTAAGAAATACAACTAATAATAATAATCAATAGTTCATGAAAATTATCTTATACTTTTCTAATATTCCTCTTGCTACTCTCTCTATCTCTCTCTCCCAATGATTGAGAATTGAAATTTAGTGCTTGTTGTTAAAAATCACTTTATACTATTAGGGCCCGTATGATGGTCAGGATAAAGAGACAGGATATGATAAGTCGATCATATCCTCTTTCAATCCAATATTTGTTGAGCCAACATGATATGATAACTTAATTATGTGACTTATCCTATCATGTCTCTTTAGTTAAAATTTTATCTGGAGATTGAGCTGCGTTAGAATGGGTTGGATTGCCAATTGGACTTATCCTAGCATTCAAACGACTTTTTTTTTTGTTTTTACTTTTTCTCCAAAGTTTAATAACTATATTTATTAGTCATCCAGTTCAACAATGACTAAACTGAATGAACCAAATAAACCATGACACAAAAGTCTCATCGGTTCAGTCTCAAGTCTGATTTTAAAAACATTGGTGAAGAAAGTAGTACAGTTGATAGTGTATTATGGTTAATAGGTTTGTCCTTGTATTAAGTGTATTAAACTCTTCCATTTGCAATCAAACTGTAATAAAACAAACAAAACAAACACATATAAGATAACAGAAAAGAAAGATAAAATTCATAGTGATAAAACAAAAAGAAAAAGCCAATTACATTTCTGAAAAATAGAAGTAAACAACAATAAAAATCAATCATAAATAATGTGCGGTGCTTTTTGTAAAACACTGGTAGCAACAAAAAAAATTGGTGGACTCTTCAAAATTGATAGAAAACACCATCGAGATTTAATTATTAAGGCAAAAACTCATAAATTCTTTTAAAATGATAAGTATCTTTAAGAGCCAGATTAAGGTCCAGGAGTCGGTTATGTAAGAAAGGTTAATCTACTCAACAACATCCTTTCGAAAAAAGATAATATTTAGTTAATTTCATAAAAAAAGTTAATTTTAAAATTGTTTATCTCACCATTTTCATGAAAAATAAAGAATTAGAATTTTCAAAATTAATAATATTTGTGCTTGACATGAGTGGAATGCACACAAGATGAGCCTTGTTCTCAATTAGTCAACTGTGCCCAAAGCGAAAGAAAGAAATAATATTTGCAAGGACACTTGCAATTGTTTTGAGCAATTGACTCCCACAGAAACCAGCTATTTTATTTATTTATAGGTGAAAATGAAATAGGAAAGGGACGGTTTAACTTTTTATTTATTTATTTTAGGAAAACCAACTTAGGCCATTTCATTCATTAAAATAGAGGTGATACAATGAGGAACATAGTTATGCACCTGGTGACGAGCATAAGATTGCGCCGCCCTAGCTAAGCTATGAGCCACACAATTGCCTTGTCTCCTAATATAACTGATATAGCAGTTATGTAATTGAGAAAACAGATTTTTACAACTAGAAATAATAGCACCAAATTCATTAGCTAATTTAAGTCCACCGTTGAAAGTGTCAACCACTTGCTTGCAATCAAGCTCAATATCAACATCATGGGTGCCTCTTTGAATTAGCCAACGTAATGCTTCCAATAAACCCGTTGCTTCAATTTCTTGAGGCTTTAGAAAACCATCAAAACAAAGTGATTTGCTGCAATAAAATTTCCCGAGTGGTCGCGGATGCAAAGCCCCAAACCAAACTGATGCTGCTGTCCGAACCAAGCACAGTCAACATTGCACTTCATTCGCCCAAATGGAGGTGGCTGCCACTGCTGCATCGCCAAATCCGAGAGTTGTTGCTGCCGAACTGCAGAATTTTGTGGCTGCTGTTGCTGCTGGACTGCAGAATTTGTTGGCTGCTGTTGCTGTGACTGCGTGGTTGCTGCTGCAGAATTTCGTTTCTGCTGTTGCTGTTGCTGCTGAACTGCAGAATTTGTTGGCTGCTGTTGCTTTGACTGCGTGCTTGCTGCTGCTGCTGTTGCTGGGCAGCATTAACGCCGCGAGACTGCTGGTGTTGTTGCCACGAAGCCACAAACGAAAACGCTTCATGAAACGCTAATCCCGGAGGCTTTTCCTTGGAATTCCAAATCACATCATTCCTCCTCTTCCAAATACACCACAAACCAGCTGCAAATGTAGATAATTGATCGGTATCAAGTGCTGCCAGCAGCTCAAACAGAAGTTCTTTAGCCCCCTCGGCCTGCTCATAGCGAGAATCAATGCTAGGCCACAAGCCTGCTGTCTGCCACACCTCTCTAGCTTTCGGACAGGCGAAAAACACATGCCATTCATTCTCAAAATTGTTGCTGCACCAATGACACAGATTTGAGCATTGCACACCTTTCCGTTGAAGGCGCTCTCGAGTCGGAAGGCACCCCCTAGCAATACGCCAAAGCAAAATTCTGACTTTGTTGGGAACCTTGAGAGACCAAATAGCTTTCCAATTTCCTTCAACCCGCATATGAGGAGTATCCACCAAGTCTTCCATGCCAAAATAATAACCTGATTTGACTGAATAGTGACCATTTCTACTCAAATCCCAAGTTAATTCATCTTCTCCCGTGGCAATCATTCTCGGCATGTTTAAAATAGCTCAAGCATCATTAGCATTAAATGTGGAATTTATGAGGTCATCCTTCCACTCATTTGTGTCCCTGTCAATCAAGTCAGCCACAAAAAACAAATTTGACATAGTAGGCAACGGAGAAGTTACATACGGATTCAATGGATTCCGAAGCGAAGGATCCTCCCAAATGCGAACATTGGACCCATCTCCTATCTTCCACCTCATTCCTCCTTTGACAATTATCCATGAAGCGCAGATGCTATGCCAAACATAGCTTGGGTTATGGCCTAGAACAGCCCCCATAAAGTCCCCTACTGGGAAGTATTTAGCTTTGAAAACTCTAGAAATAATAGCATCGGGATTGGAAAGAATCTTCCAACCTTGCTTCCCTAGCATGGCCAAATTAAAGAGATGAAAATGTCCGAAATCCATACCTCCGTGTTCCTTCCTCATCGACAGCTTGTCCTAACTTAACCAATTAATGCCTCTTCCTTGCGTTCTATTAGAGCCCCACCAAAAGGAGTTGATCATGCGTTCCATCTCCTCCCCCAAAGTTGTGGGGATAAGGAACGTGCTCATACAATACGAAGGGATTGCTTGTGCCACTGATTTGACTAGGACTTCACGCCCGGCCTTTGAGAGATGCTTGCCGGTCCAGCCTCTAATTTTGTTCCTTATTTGGTCCCTGAGATAATTAAACACGACTTTTTTCTTTTTCCCCACCATGGAGGGTAAGCCTAAGTACCTGCCAGTTCCCAAAGTCTCAGTAACACCAAGAAGGTCTGAGGCCACTTCCCTAATGTCAGGCAGAGTGTTTTTGCTAAAGAAAATCTCTGACTTCTGGAAGTTGATAGATTGGCCTGATGCCTGCTCATAAGTCTCAAGAATGTTTTTCATGACTCTACATTCTCTTTCTGTGGCAATGAAAAAAAGAAAACAATCATCAGTAAATAACAAATGTGTAAGGACAGGTGCGCCCCTACACACTTTGATACCGTGCAAATCTCCTCTGCCTTCCGCTCTCTTAATGAGTCTGGTCACGCCCTCAGCCCCCAAGATAAACAGATAGGGAGACAAAGGATCACCCTGCCTAAGTCCCCGGCCAGGCTTTATGGGGCCAACACTTTCATCATTAACCATGATCTGATACTCCACCGACTCCAGACACATCATCATCCACCCAACCCATTTATCATGGAAGCCCATTTTTGAAAGGACAGCTCTAAGGTATTGCCAACTGACTCTATCATAAGCCTTACTAATGTCTATTTTAAAGGCCACCTCCCCTTCTCTTCCTCCCACCTTACAATTCATATGGTGAATTGTTTCAATGGCGACCATAGCATTATCCAAAATAGACCTGTTTTCAACAAAAGCAAACTGCTCGGGGGAAACACATTTAGACAAAAGAGGTTTCAAACGGTTTTCTAGCACCTTAGAGATAATTTTATAAATCACATTGCAAAGAGATATAGGGCGCAAATCAGTCATAGCAGCAGGATTAATCTTTTTAGGGATAAGTACAACATTTGTATCATTTAAATGAGAAGGAAAGTACCCTTGTGTCAACCAAGTGTGGCCAGCATGGAACACTTCTTCACCACAGAGATGCCAAAATCGTTTGTAGAAAGCCGGATTCAAACCATCCGGTCCCGGGGCCTTGTCTTTATGCATGTCATGGAGAGCCTGGCTGAACTCCTCCCTGGTGAACTCTTGTACTAACCCCTCATTGTCCTCGGTGGTAATTAAACACGGGATTGCGTCTACAACCGACGTGAAGGTTGTCCCCTTATGCTCAAATAGGCGCTCAAAATAGTCTCTAGCAGTGGAAGCAAGGTCACGCTGATCTGTAGCAATGCTACCACCATCACGAGTCAAAAGCGTAATCTCATTTTGACGCTTTCAGGCTGATGCAGCTGCATGGAAAAAACGAGAGTTCGCATCCTCATCTTTGAGCCACATTACTTTAGCTCTTTGCTTACAGAAGGCTTCCTCTTGTGCAAGTAATTGAGAGAATTTTCGTTGGACCTCATTGAACCGTGTGGCTGCCTCACGGGAATCATCAAGTCTCAACGTCTCGAGCTCCGATTTGCACCTATCAATATCCCCACGGTATCGCATCCGAAGAGATCTACCCCACACATTCATCTCTTCGGTACAAGCCTTCAATCTATTTAACACATCCATGCCTTCACTTAAACCCCATGCCTTCAAAACCGACTCCTCCAAGCTCTCTTCTTCTAACCAAGCATTCTCAAACTTGAATTGCATTCTTCTACGACGCCTCCCATGACCGAAAAGGTGGAGCACAATAGGATTATGATCTGATCGGTCGACGATAGTGTTGCACAAACGGTAATTAGGAAAAGCATCCAGCCATAACTGAGTTGACATAGCTCTATTCGTAACAGCTTCTCTAAAACGACGCATCTTCCAAAGTGGATGCTCACACCTCCCCCTTTTCTCATCATTTGATAACAGGTCATTAAAGTCACCAATAATGCACCACGGCAATGCATTATCCATAGCCAGTGTACGCAACAAGTCCCAAGAGTCCCGTCATCTCTCAGTCTCCGGGTAGCCATAAAAACAAGTCAAACGCCACTGAAAACCATACTGAATTCCAATTCTCAGATTGATGAAATTCTTAGAGTAGTTAATAATCTCACAGTCAAATTGTTGCTTCCATAAGACCGCCAAACCACCACTTCTACCAATACTACTAACTGCGAAAGAGGAATCGAAACCCAAAGTAACTCGAATAGCTTCAATCTTACTAGCTTGCACCAATGTTTCACACAAATAAAGAACATCCGGTTGGTACGTCTGGACGAGGTCACGAAGAGACGAAACTGCGCTCGGGTTGCCCAGGCCCCGGCAATTCCAACTAAGGATACTCATGGCTCCTGGCAGGCCTGCTTGCCAGGACCTGCCATTAAAAAAGGATCAACATGGTTGTTAATAACTTGAGTGTCTCCAACGTGAACATTAGAAGAGCTGCTCACAACAGTAGCATGATTAACTTGGTTTTCTTCATTCTTGCGCCTCTTTCTCTCAACTTCAGTAACATCACAAACTTCAGCCTCTTTCTCTGCCATATGCTGATCTGTCTCTTCATTAATACACGTGTTAAGTGACGTGGAATTTGAGTTTCCTGCCCTTGATTGAGGGAATAAGAGCTGCGGTTTTTAAACACCTCAGCCATACGTTTCACCAGTTTTTCAGCGTCCTCATTCACTATCACCGAATCCGTTGCACTTTGTAACGGTGCACTCCAATAATTGCGCCGTTGTTAGCGCCCTAGGGTATCACTGCCTTCCGCCGCATCATCCCTTAGCCACCTACTTCCGCCGCCGTTGTAATTACCCCTAGTCTCCACACGTAACTCAGGCCCCCACCCATGCTCACCGGAGTCAGAACCAATCGTCAACAATAGAGGGCAGAAGTCATCTGTATGTCCAAGCAAACCACATAGATAACAGAAAGAACCAAGTCGCTCGTATTTAAACGACACCACTACCGTCATACCTCCCTCCCTCCGAATATTCTTTGTATGCAACAATGGCCTTCGCACATCAAGCAGAACACGGAGCCTCATAAATGAACGCCATGAGCCTTGAGAGTTCTTCACGTCATACTCAAGCAGATCACCCATACATGCCGCCAAACTTTTCCCCACACCCTCAGACATGAAACCCGGTGGAAGACCGTGTACTTGAATCCAAGAAGGGACAGCATAGAGAGGTAACTGATTCGGCAACACCCCAATTTGCAGAGTGCTAAGAATCAGTAGATGTTTGTCAAAGGACCAAGGGCCACCCTTTAACACACGTTGGACATCAACTTGGTGATAAAACTGAAATGAAAACAGCCTAGTTTCGACTTCTCTGATCGTGATGCCACTCAATGGCCGCCAAACTCCGGCCATACGATCCCGCATAACTTGAAGACGAATAGGACGGTCTGTGAGGAACCTCCCTATCAAACAAAGACTGAGATTATCTGAAGCAGTACCCCGTCAATCACTTCAATCACCGCATCAGACTGTTCGATTTCTTGTGTCAAACACTCCATGTCGTTTGTAGCCTGAGGCCAGTTCAGATGGTAAAAGCACTGTCTAAGAATAGAAGAAGAAAACAAGATGAATGGAAGAAGAACAAAAGGTAGATGAAACACCACCTAGGGAAAACGTTCTCACGGCTGCGAGAAAAACCACTCAGGGCATAGCGAAACCACTTAGGGCTAAAAAAGGGGCGGTTTAACTTAGAAACAAAGTTAATGTTTAAATTATTAATGATTAAAGAAGTGTAAGGTACGAAGTCTCCAAAATATATAAAAATTACTGAAATTATATTTTGAATAAATATATTTTGAATAATAAAATTATATACTTTGAGAAGACTAATAATTTTTTGTAATAAACATATTTTGAATATTAAAATTACTTGATCTACTCCGTCTGATTCTTATTATAAGAAAAACTTGCAGTTTTAAGTTAATTGAATAACTAATATATCTGGTCTATAATAAAAACCATATACATTAGCTATTCAATGAATTATTATAGACGAATTATTCAATAAATCTAAAACTGCATCTTTTTTTATAATAAGGACCAGAGTAGTAATTATTTATTAATTGTGTATTTAGTAAATGCTTCAATATTAGAAGTACTTGATATTATGGATTATTATTAATTGTATATTTAATGAATGCTTCAGAAAAAGTAGATGACAGACTCTGGTTCACAATATAAAGCCCTAATAGTGTTAAGTCTATTGAGGGAGAGCTTTCCCATCTACTGTGGTCCTACCCGACTCGAGGGATTACTCTCTGCAGTTGCGCGTAGATGATACTCGACTTATACAATAACATAGTGAGTAATATAAGTGATACGTGTGAGTAATATGCACCACCCACTCACATTGAAGCAACTCGTGTTATAAGGCAACCCCATTACCATATAAGTGATACACTGTATTGGCCTCTTTAAGAAGTCTAGTTGTCTCCAAAGAATCCGCGAAACACTGTATTCTCCGATATCCTTCATTCCAACAAAGAGATATACCTGTAAGCAAGGTCATCAACTCTGATGCATGATGTTAGACCATCCCACGGAGCCACTGAAACCAAGAATGAACTGTCCATCATTGTTACGAATGATACCACCAAACCCCGCAACACCTGGATTGGTGAGAGCACTCCCATCGACATTCAAGGAAACCTAGCCTGGATCAGGTTTTTGCCAAAAAACTTCACGAGAAGGTCTGGTTCTGTGAGAGCTAGAAACCAAATCACCGAAGGCCTTAACAGTGTCTCTATATAAAGCATTACATTCAGCCACAATTGTGAACGATGATGTCTTGCTATCTTCAAATATGAATTTATTCCTACAACACCAGCATTTCCACATGATAATCAAAGGTAAGATACCATGCGTTTTCATGCACTTCTCCACCCAAGAACCTAAGGAATTATCATCGCATGGTGGGAATACGTGTTTGAAGGCATGTATTCCACACTTCGCGAACGACTGAGCAGAAAACAAGGCAATGGCACATAGTTTTGTCTGTTTTATTGCAAATAGGACACATAGATGTAGTGATGATATGTCTAGCTGCAAGAATAGACCTTGTTGGCAGAGAACCCCACCAAATCTGCCACATAAAAAGTTGAAGGTTAGAAGACACATTTAATTTCCAAATCCAAGCTAAATTATGTGTATTAGTCGCTCAATTAAATATGTCAAGGAACGTGCGATATGCTGATTTTGTAGAGTAGATCCCTGTAACACATTTGCTTCAACGCCAGCTATCAGCGACATTCTCTACAAGTCTCGGTTGTATAGCTCTAATATGGTCCTTAATTATCTCAGGAAGGAAGGAGTAAATCTGATCAAGTTGCCAATTACCCTCGACGAACACATCCCGAATCATCAAATCTCGATCATGGATATCCACAAACAGTACTTGGCTACACAAAGGCTCCTTAGTAACCCAACTATCAAGAAGTTGCAGAAATGGTCTTTGAACCACAAATAAACAAAAGAGGAGAGAAATTAGTATTTTGTAACTTTTCTAAGATCTATTTTTTAGTTTTTTTGAACCATCAAAAAACAAAAGGAGGAGATAAATTTCAGTGAAAGAAAATAAAAGAGACATCAAGATGGGTGTGTTGTTCTTGACACTTGATACTCATAAACGTTGGTGCCAAGGAAATTTTGAAATTTTAAAGCAGTAGCAACTTGTGTCTATAAGACAGATGTTTATCAGAAAGAAATGACAAAAGGTATCAACGTTGTCGTGTTTGAGGTTTTAATGAGGCTCCGACAATTGTATGGTTTGGAGCACCCATTTTGCTCCCCTTAACAAAAATCTTTGCTTATCAAAAAGAAATGTCGTTGTGCTTGAGGGAGTGGTGCAGACATTTCAAAAACCTAAATTTTAAGTGGGGGCAATAAATTTACTAAATTATAATAAGATCTTTTTAGGGGTCAATGAGTAAATAATAAAAAACCAGGAAACAACCTATCATGGGTTTTGTAAAGGCTATCCCAACTGCACATTAATGCTGTGATGTTTTGTGCATTGGCTTTTGCAAGAGTGTCGTTTCTGTGCTGTCAGATTGTTGTCATGTTACTACTGCTTGGTCTTTGCTGGTGTGTTGTCTTGGCGCTAATAGATTGTTGTTATGTTGTGTTGTTTTACAACACATTGCTTTTTGTAGGAGTGCTATTTTGGTACTGTCACTTTGTTGTCACACTGTTGTGATTTCTTTAGTAGCAGCACTGATCTAGTTTTTTGGTGGTCTTGTGTTCTGCAGATTGTTGTTTGCTTTCTTGCTGCTTTTATTTTCTTGTCTCAAAGTACATATGGCTTTATCACCTCGTTCTCCTAGGAAGTCTTTTTCCTCTTTGGGTCTTTTTTTCATGGGATTTTTGCCCATGAAAGTTCTAAAGAGGCCCCAAGCTAATGTACGAGATGAAGTACCCCTTGTACTCCCCTTAATAAAATCTTTTGCTTAAAAAAATTCTATTGTTTGGTTTCCCTATAAACTTGAAAGGAAGGAAAACCTTATTCTAGGGACCACATAAAAATGAATCCGCCCAAATAAGATGGAAATCCAACACTTAGGTTCCTTTATAGAAAAGAAGAATTACCCACTATAAAGCTAATTAATAAATACGCTTAATTGCTTTTCTAGTATCCATGTAACCACTCATTCACAATTTTAATTCTCTCATTTGTTTTCATGTTTTCTCTATTTTTCCAATTTCTGAAATGGTTGCCCCTAGCAAAGTTAGTCCAAGCAGATTTTGATGTGCAACTTTATTAAATGACATAACAGGTCAAATATTTACTCAAAATCCATGTTGAAATTTCATGTAATCATTTTATTTTACAAAAAAGTTTTTAATATGTTAACTAATAGAAAAACCTAAATATAAATATTAATTTTAATTTCCCGAATTTGGAATCTGAGTTCCTCTCCCTCTTTCACAGTTCCCCACATTGATTCCATTCACCACCCAGACTTCATGTCAAACCACCATCATGTCCCGGGAAGGTAGTTCAGTTGGCGAGCTAAGGGGCATGAAGGAGTTGCAAGAAGCAGGTCCAGGATTCAAACCCTAGAAACTAACATTCCTCCACCCCCCACTAACATTTGCTTATAAAAAAAACCCCACCATCACAAATTCCACTCAAAACTTCATATGCTCTCCCTCCCTCTCTCCCTCCCTCTCTCTCTCTCTCTCTCTCTCTCTCTCTCTCTCTCTCTCTCTCTCTCTTTCTCAGTTCTCCCATTCTCTGTTGCTCCCTCCCTCTCTGCATTGTGTCTCTCAGTTCTCTCTTTTTTATATTTTTAGTGATTTCAAAAACAAAATATTTCAATAAAAAAATCAAATTAAAAAGGCCATGTGGAAATCCAACATGGTTTGCCACATCAGTTAAGTAAACACCACGTAAGACTTAAGTTTGACCACTTTTGCTATGGAAAGAAGTTGGAAAAATGGCAGGATCAAAATTGAGAATAATATAAGCGTACAATAATCATGGATTAGTGGAACTAAGCCTAATAAATAATGTTCTCATTGACATTATTTTATACCTTCTACACTTAGTAAATTAAATATAGGTTTAAATAAAATATATATTTAAATCTGAGGTGTACCAGTGAATTTGTATTAACGATATATTTTTGATGTTATGATCTATATCGTTAGAAATGAAGTTGTTTTGGAGTAGTCCGAAGCCCAATCCAGCGCAGGGAGAGTGGAACGACCCATTTACTGAGGGCAGAAGAGCAAGGACTAAGATCAACGGTCCTGATCGGTCCGTACAGTGATCCTACGGTCACCCGTGATTCCCTGACCCTATATAAGGAGTTATTGCGTCATTTGTCAAGTACACACACTATTCACTAGTAACATTACTCTGCTCGTTCTCCCCTGACTTGGGCGTTGGAGTGTCATTGCAGGTAAACCCGCCCTCTTATTCTTGGTGTAAGCACGACCAGCAGGTATTGTCACAACCTAGTGTGAAGTTGGAGACCGTCCTCGAACCGGACATGTGTGAGATCGACATCGCACCAACGTGGATTGATCCCATCCTAAAGTATATAAGGGATGGGGAAGAACCTGAAGATCCCAAGGAAGCAGCGCTCGATCGAAAACGAGCATCCTCCTACTCGATCATAAATGAGCAACTCTATAGAAGAGGGTTTACGATGCCATTACTTAAATGACTTCTCCCAGCAGAAGCGGACTACGTATTGAGAGAGATTCATGAAGGCATCTGTCGGAATCATATGGGCTCACGAGCATTTGCTAAAAAAGCATTAAGGGCGGGCTACTACTGGCCTACACTGGAAACAGATGCAAAGGATTTGGTAAAAAAATGTGACAAGTGCCAAAGGCACGCAGATATTCATCTTGCTTCTCCAGCCGAGCTTAACAGTATGACTGCACCTTAGCTGTTTGCATGGTGGGGGATCGACTTGCTGGGACCATTCCACCTTTCCGCTGGTCAGCTCAAATTTCTGATCGTAGTCGTTGACTATTTCACTAAGTGGATTGAGGATGAGCCATAGGCACAATCACATCAAGAAATTGCCTTAAGTTCTTCAAAAAGAATATCCTAGTATGGTTTGGAATCCTAGAGGTAGTTGTGTCAAATAACGGCACGCAGTTCACTGATAAGAACTTTCAAGAGACCCTGATTGAGTTAGGAGTGAAACAGCGTTTCACTTCCGTAGAACACCCACGAACAAACGGGTAGGCAGAGGCGGCCAACCGGGTCATCCTACGAGGTTTGAAAAAGAGACTGGATGAAGCAAAGGGAAAATGGGCAGAAGAGCTCCCTTTAGTGTTGTGGACGTACAGGACGACCCCTCATTCAACCACAGGTGAATCCCCCTTTAGGATGGTTTATGGAACGGACGCACTAATTCCTGTGGAAATGGGAGAACTAAATTGGAGGACGACCAATCCTAAACAACCGTTCGAAAACAAGCAGGCTGCTAGGGAGGAGTCAGACTAGGTAGAAGAACTTCGAAGCAAGGCAGCTTTAAGGGAAGCATTGGTTAAACAAATTATGGCAGCAAGACACAATGCCAAGGTCGTCCCAAGGACCTTTGAGATAGGGCAACTCGTTCTAAGGAAAGCAGATATCGACCAAAAGAATGCTAGTCAGGGAAAGCTCGCCCCCAATTGGGAAGGTACCTACAAGATAGCGGCAAAAACGGGCAAAGGAGCATACATCCTTCAGACCATGAATGGAGGAACAATCTCGAACACTTGGAATGCTATGAATCTTAGAAGATATTTCACCTGATACCTTGTAATTATGAAAGAATATCACGTTACCATTCGAACGATTAATGAAAAGAAGAACGAGCGGGACACTCTTTTTCCCTACGGGGTTTTTTATTGAGGCTCGCTCATCCGTCAATAAAAATGACGAGGAATATCTTTATACTGCTGTTGATTTATTTCGGTTGTAGATCGATCGATCCAATAAACGAATGACCTCTTGAGCGAGTTAAATTCAAATCAAGTTTGATAAACTGCTGAAAAGGGGCATACTTAAGCGCACTTAAGAATAAAAACGAGGCGACCAAAGAATACTGGTCGCACCCTTATAAACAAGCTAAATCTAAAGTAGAGACTTGGTAAGTTGTTTATAGGCGTCATGCAGGCAAAATTAACGTAGAAAAAGTTAAGAAAATTGAACGAACGACTAGGAAGGAAACACGCACGGTTCAAATATTAAAAAGGTTGCCCTAAGAAGGACGAGCCCCATAAAGTAGTCATTACAATGATAGGGCGACCACAAGGTCCCCAAAAAATAGCAAAATACATCCAAAAGCTAAATACATTCAAAAATGATCATTCAGGATGCCTATAAACGACCGTTTCCTCCTGCACCACGTTCCCCTCTTCGTCCTCTTTTGCAGGTCGAATAATCTGACCGTTCCTCAGAAAGTGATCGTTATTCACGATCTCAGGATTGACCTCAAGAGTGGGGTAGCAATATTGGATCTGGGCGACGGCCTCATCAAATCGCTCTTTTGCGATCACAAGGGTAGATGATTCCAAGACCTCCAGTTCGGCCACAGCTTTGTCACGATCAGATTCCATGACTTTCAGGTCCTCTTTCAAACCGTTAACCTGCTTCTCCAGCCATTCAGCTTTAGAAGACAACTCAGTCACTTTGGCTGTTTCGGTGGCCAACTTGGTCTCAGTATCAACCTTGGCATTTACCACCGCATACCGTTCAGTTGTAACCGTGCCAAGAACGTCCTTGGTTGGTTGGAGAGCAGTCTCAGCGTGCTTGAGCTTTTTCTTCGTTGACTCCAGCTCCGCCCTGTCATACCCTAATTTTGTCCGCCTAGTTCAAAACCCTAATTTTCAGCAAAAATAAATAATTTTGTGAGTGATGCATTATTTGAGAAAGGGTTTAGGGTATTTACCCAAGCATTCTAAGGTTTTCAAAATCATTTTTGAGAAATTAAGGAATTTTGGGGCATTTAAAAGGGGCATTGTTTGGTCAATTTCAATTTAATAAATTTTTGCTAGTTGAAAATCCAATTAATTAATTTTTGGGAATTTATTTAATGAAATTGTATTATTTTGAACAAAAAAATAAAAAATAAAGAAAATCATTTTTCAAATTGTGCGCATATTTTATATGTGTAGTAAAAAAAATCAAGTTCAAATTAATTCAAGAAAGAATTTCAAAAAATAGTACAAGGAATATTCCCAAAAATTATATGATAGGATTTTTGTTGGCAATTTTGGTCATCTCTCATTTTCAAAAATGGCATATTCTTCAAGATACCTTGTATATGGCTCAAAATGGTTAGATTTATGTACAATTATCTTGAAAGGAATAATCAAAATTGAGAGGATAATTGGAAGGTTCATGGATAGTACAATAGTACAATTGCCAACTTGCAAAACTTGGGCACCACTCTCATTGCTTGGCTGAATATCTACCCCTTCATTTCTCTCTCATTTTGCATTTTTTTGCCCCTCATCAAGGTGTGTTTCAATCCTCACCCTTGATTCAAAATTAAAATGCAATCCTAGAATGAGATGAGGTACACAATGACCTAAATGCCCCTAAACCTAATTGCACATTATATATACCCTCATATCCTCACCTCTCACAAGTTTTTGCACACAATTCACACTCAAAAACCTAGCCTCTCCTCTTCTCCCTTCTTGGCCGAATACCCCTCTTCATTCCCTCACCTCATTTCTTCACTTTTTCACTTCAAATCAACATTCTAGTCCTAAATCCTTCATCATCCTTGCATTCTCTTCAAAGATCCATCTTCAAATCTCAATAATCAAGCTCAAGGTTGAAGATTAGAGGGTTGATTCAAGTGGTTTAGTGTTCATTCACCTTATTTCTTTCGCTATTCTAGCTTGGAGTTGAGGTATACTCTCAATCTTAGCATCATCAAAATTTTAGCATCAAAAATGTAGATCATCAATCTATTTTTGCATATCAAGCATTTCTTTGCATTTTAGTGCTCTATTTTATGTTGAAATGTTGATATAATTGTTGTTGTTGAATGAGAGATGTGTTTCAAGAATTTTGACAAACACTTTGGGAGGTTTGGATGCTTGAAATGCATCTCTCTCTTGGAATAAATTGTGTGTTTGTGCTATTTTCATTTTGTGCTTGCATTTTCATGAATAAAATTGTGATTTCGGCTTATGTTTCATTTCGCATATTGTAGAAAAATTAGAGTTTGTGTGATTTTAGTGCATTCATTTGCTTAATCATGTGAATCCTTGCCAAAAAGTTTGATCTATGTCATTTGCTTGCATGATTTTGTTGCTTTCAAAGAATAAAATGAGGTTTTAGCTCTATGTTGGTGTCGCATTTCATGAGATAATTAGGGTTTGTGCTTGTTTTTGTTGCTTGCTTTGAAAATCATGTTTGTGTTGATGATTTGGTAAGAGGATTTGACACTTATGCACTTGTGCATATCCCAAGTGTTAAAGATTACCTAAAGGGATTCAACACCTTAATTGCATATGCTTGCTAAATAAAATGTCAAATTGATTTTTCATGGCTTGCTAATGATCTTACTTGAGGCAAATGCCCTTTCCAACTTATCCCTTTCATGTGGTTGATTGTAGAAATATGCTAAATGTTGATGCCATCAAAATGATACCACATTGTTGCTTATGTCAAATGTTGATGTGAAATCCCTAGGATTTTGCAAGTGATTCATTAAATGTTTGAATTCACTTGTGCTTTGTAACTTCCTTGCCTACTCACATGTTGTGTCATAAATGCCTAGTTAGGTTCATTCACTTGCCTATTCATGCATCTTCAATAAGATGTTCAATTTAGGTTCATTCACTTGCCTATTCATGCATCTTCAATAAGATGTTCAATTTAGGTTCATTCACTTGCCTATTCATGCATTTTGCAAAAATGTTCAATTTAGGTTCATCTTGCCCAGCATCTTCAATAAGATGTGCAATCTAGGTTCATTCTCTTGCCTATTCATGCATTTTTGCCAAAATGTTCAACCTGGGTTCATTCTTTGCCTATCTATGTATTGTGACATGATATGTGTAGTCTAGGTTCATCTTTGCCTATTCATGCATTGTGTATTCAAATGTTGTAATGAGATGTTTTCAACATGAAAGGGTAAGTTGCAAATTGTGTCTATGTTGTTGCTTGCTTGATAACATGATCTCAATGAATGTGCTATGCTTGCATCTATGAACTTTCTTGCATTCATTGTTTTCTTTTCTAAACAACTTGACATGAAAATGGTTACTAGTTTAGGTCATTGCATGAATTGTAGTTTAGCAATTTGCATTTTGGTTATTGACTTGGAACTTGATTGAAAATGTTCTACTAGTTTTCCAAAACTCTTTTCCAAAAATCAAATTGCTTTCAAACTTCTTTTCTAAACTATGTCTTTAACAAATTAAGACCAATTTCTTTTCCAAGCTTAAACCCTAAGTTTTTCATAAACAAAATCATTAGTGGCCACTCGAAGCCTTTGCTTGTTTGATCACTGTCATACCCTAATTTTGTCCACCTAGGTTTAAAACCCTAATTTTCCGCAAAAATAAATAAATTGAGAAGTGTGGTTTTATTTTGAAGAGTGAAGAGCATTGTGCATGCATTTTTGGGTTTTAAAAGTCATTCTAGGGCTTTTAAATTCATTGTTAGAGTGGAAATGCATTTGTTGTTAAAAAACAAGGTTTTTAGGGCAAAAGGGTATTTTGGTCATTGTCAAAAATAAGATAATTTCTCATCAAGAATCATTGTGCAATTTTAGAGAAATTTATTTGAGGCAAAACATTTTTGGTCATGTATGTATGTATGCGCATGCGCATGCATACATTGTGCACAAAATTTCAAAAAAGGATCAAAAGGGAATATTCTACAAAAAGTTCCAAGATGTGATTTTTATGACATTTTTGGTCATGGTGATCACATAAAATGGCATATTCCTAAGATTCCTAGTATGTGGCCTAAATTGGGTGTATTTTTGTACAATTATCCTAAGAAGAATAATCAAAAATGAAGGGATAATGGAATGGTCATATAATAGTACAATAGTACAAGATGACAACTAGCAAAACTTGGTCACCAAGGACCCCTCCCATTTATGCGCCTATCCCTCTCTATTCTCTCATTTTGTGTTTTCTCAATGTCCTCAATCCATGTGAGCCTCAATCCTAGCCTTTGATTCAAAATTAAAATCAAATCCTAGAGCACAACTAGTGCACAATGACCTAACTACCCTTAAACCTAATTGCTTTCTATATATACCCTATTAACCTCACCTCACAAAAAAAAAAGCTTTTGGCCTCACAATTCATTCACAAAACCCTAGCACACAAACCTCTCCTCTCCTCTCCTCCTTTGGCCGAAACCACCAACAACCACACCCTCCTCCATTTTTCTTCATTTCACTTCCATTTTCCATCTCATATTAACTCCTACTTCATATATCTTCCTTCTCTCCTAATTTAATTCAAACTTGCATCATCAAAGGGCATTTTTAAGCAAGCATTTCGTGGGTTTCATTGAAGTTTGGTGAAGATTCAAGTTGATTTGTGGTCTTGTTCTTCATTTTAGTCATTCCTTAGCTTGGATTTGAGGTAAACTTCTTAAAACCTAACATCATCTTCAACTTTTTTGCATCAAAATGTAGATATCATGTTTCTAATTTTGCATCCTACCATATTCATGCATTTTAGTGTTGTTATATTGTTGATTTGTTGATTGTTGTTGGTGAGAGGTGTCTCAAGCATTTTGACAAGCACTTAGGGAGGCTTGGGTGCTTGAGATGCTTCTCACCCTTGAATAAATTGTGATTTATGTTGTTTTCACTATGATCTTGCATTTTTGTTGAATAAAATGATGTGATGCTTCGCAAATCATGATTAGAATTAGGGTTTGTTAATTTTCTTGTGAAATGTGAGCAAAAAAGGGGTCTATAAACAATTGAATTTGCGCACATGATTGGTCTCCAATGACCTTGATGCATCCTCAAGTTTAATCATGCTTTCTTTGCTCTTTGAGTTTAATGTAAATTGTTGTTTGAAGTTTGTGAAGTTTTGGCAAAGGATAGGCCACTTAGAGCCTTGATGCACCATTGCATTGTCTTAATAAATTGCAAAGGAGAGACTACTTGGAGTCTTGATGCACTTTCCATTTCTCAATCGGCAAAGGATAGGTTCATTTAACCTTGATGCACATGCATTTTGCATATTCATGCATTCTTGAATTGAAGCTTGGTACTCAATGCTTGATATACTTGTTTATGTGCTTGTGATGCATTAAAATGTTGAATTGGTGTTCACAATTTGCTTGTTTTGATTTCCACCAATTGTTACTCGTTAGTAACTCTCCAAAACTTCAAAACCATGTTGCATACAAAGAACAATTTGTTACTCGTTAGTAACGTTCCAACTTCAAAACATTTTTTTTGCATTTACATAATCATTGATAAACAACTTCACTTCTTCTCAAAACAATTTCAAACTATTTTTCACAAATCAAACTTTGTTGAGGATAATGCGAAGCCTTTGCTTGCACGATTGTCAACAATGGGGTGCTAGTGGTGATCACTTGGAGTCTTTTCTCAATTGATTATCATGAACACTCATTTTTCAAAAGAACTCTCATTTCACAAATTAAAAACTTTGTTGAGGGTAATGCGAAGCCTTTGCTTGCACGATCGTCAATAATGGGGTGCTAGTGGTGATCACTTGGAGTCTTTGCTCAATTGATTATCATGAACACTCATTTTTCAAAAGAACTCTCATTTCACAAATTAAAAACTTTGTTGAGGATAATGCGAAGCCTTTGCTTGCACGATCGTCAATAATGGGATGCTAGTGGTGATCACTCGAAACCTTTGTTGTTTGATCACTGCGAACATTCAATTTTCACAATTAAACAACTAAAAAATAAAAACCTTTTCTCGACAACCGAGAACTACGTAAGCTTTGAATTCTCCATCGCACTGGGAGATACGTAGGAGCGGGTCACATTCCCGTCAAGCACGACAAATAAAAACCATTTTCTTTTCAAAAAAACAAACCCTTTTCCAAAACAAGGCAATTTCTAAAAACAAAACAATTTTCGAAAACAAGAACTTCGTTGCTTTGATTCCCTCCCCGGGATACGTAGGCACGGTGCCCTCCCGTCAAGCGCAAAAGATTAAATTTTCCTTAAGTTTTTTTCCATAAAGTAAGGAGAGATAAAGAGAGATAAAAACAAAGCATTTCTTAAATCAACCTTTTAAATCACACGTCAAATCGAGGTTCCCTTTCAGTAGAAAGGATGTGTGGGGTGCTCGTACCTTCCCCATGCATAACCGACCCCCGAACTCAAATCTCGTGGTTCCAAGGACCATTGTCTTTCAAGAAAGGTTTTTTTCAATGTTTTACCTCTAAAAAAATATTGGTGGCGACTCCAATTCATGTTGTGCGAAGAGAAATCCCTCCAAAGGATTTTTCGGGGTGCAACAGCTGGCGACTCCGCTGGGGACCTTTCTTTAGTGGGTCGAGCCAATCGATTCGACATGTGATTTATTTCGTTGATTTGAATGCTTTGTTATATCTCTCCTCCTTTCCCTTTCTTCTTTCTTTCCTTTGCCTTTAAAAACATGCTTGCATTATTCTTAGAATTGTCGTGTGCATTCTTGTGATGTTGTGCTTGCGTGCATTGTGTGTTAGCCTTCTTCCTCTTCTATATTTGCTTCTTGAGTAAAATAAGAGTAGTTTCTTCTTCTTCTCCTCTTACTTTCGTCGTTTATATGCTTTTCTCATACATTTCCCCAATTCTAGCATGTTCCCCTCTTCTTTGCTCCCTTTCTTGAGCTAAGCTCATGCATTTCCCCTAATCCTATTATGTCCCCTCCTCTAGGCTCCTTTTCTTAAGGTAAGCAATGCTTGCGATTGTTGTTGGAACCCTAGGTTAGTATACTTATGTTGAAATGATATTGAACCCTAGGGTAGACGACATGCTGTTGCTTGATATTGTCTGGACTGTTTTGGTTTCCCTTTGCAGGTGGGGTTTGGGTAGATTTTTAGGTGTTGTGCCCTCATCACACACTGCACACCTTATATTTGTGAGCATTGAGTGGGGCCTAAAACCCAAGGTCTGCAAAGAACCCTAGGAAAGTGGAAATGAGTAGTGACTGCCATTCGTAGACCGCTGTCTGTCTGGCTCTCATGAAAGTTTCGCCCAAGAGTGCGCTTTCTTCATGATACCTCACAATCGGTAGCTCTCTACGATTGTGGGTGTATTCATGAGAGAGACTTTAGCTCTTGGTTGCCATTGTGAGGCAGTGACCAGAACCCACATGGGAGGATTACCCTTGTCGTTGACTTTAGAGCCTACGATCTTTACCCATTTGTAGGACACGGGGGCACGCAAATTGTGTGTTGCATTAGCTTAGGCATCCTCTTTCGAAACTCTTTTACCAAAAATGTAGAAAGTAATTTCCTTTTTCCCTCATAAACACCTATATGAGGTGGCATATAGCGGGTATTTTCAAAAATGTTTTGAACCGCCACCAATAAACATCATTTTCTTCTCTCTTTTCTATGTAAATAAAAGGTCATAATCATCACATCTGCGTCATTTTGCATTATCATCATTGCATTCGCATCTAACAAAAATTTTGAAAAAAAAAAACCTCCATTCTTTGCATCCTCCATGCATTAAAGTTATTTGCCGGAGATCGCAACGTAACACAAAGTCTTGTCATAGGTGTGTAAGAAACGGAATGGAATCAAAAGGCAAAACCGTTTTCAATTCAAGGCTTCCTATTGGGAAAGAGATTGATATGGCTAGTCTGAAAGAGTATGCATCCCTCCTAGGTCCTATTGAGGTCAGGTCTTTTGACAAAACCTATGGGAACATTCGCAAGCTGCTACAACTAGAAGTGCAAGAGAGTGCCATTGCTGCCCTGTGTCGGTTCTATGACTCGGAGATTCGCTGTTTCATTTTTAAGAATTTCCAAATGGCGCCTACCCTAGAAGAGTATGATAGGATTTTGGGCTTTGATCGATCCAAGTTTTAGCCTTATCAATACCAAGGGGAGTATTATTCTGATGAAAAGCTTGCTGCCTTGTTGCAAATCAGTGCTGAGAAAGTGCGGGCCCATAAGATAGAACGTAAGAAGGTATTTGGGTTTCCTCAAGAATACTTTGAGAGTTTGATGACCAGCTATGTAGTGTCTGATGATTGGAATTCTTTCAAGCAAGTGCTAGCTCTGACCATCTTCGACATTGTGCTCTTCCCTCAGATAGAGAGGCATGTGAGTGAAACTGCAATCGGTGTCTTCCTCGCCTTCAAATGTGCAAAAAATCCTATCTACCCGGTTCCCGCAATCCTCGCAGAGACATACCGTGCCTTCACTCGTCACCATGAATTCCAAAAGAATAAGATGTGTTGCTCCTTCCCTGTGTTATATGCTTGGTTGATCAGTCATGTGTGTACCAACAAAAGTGATGTGAAGGATTTGCTTTCCTATGCCTTGGGTTGTAATCCGAAGACTATGAACTCTCAAGAGTGGGTGCATGCTTTCAAGAACCAAGATGCTTTCCAGATTCGTTGGTTCTCACCTAAATGTTGGGTAGACAGGCCTTCAGTGATATTTCGGTGTGGGAGTTTTCAGAACGTTCCTCTCATGGGAACCCAAGGATGCATAAACTATAACCCCTCTTTGACCTTGCGACAGCTCGGATACCCTATGCGGGATTCACCCTCCGAAGCTATGCTGTTTCGTTTTTACCTCCACGCGGGGATCCCTAAAGACGAGAGTCTACTTCGGCGAGTCCTGCAAGCTTGGGAAACCGTAGTGCGGAAGGACAGAGAAGAGTTAACCAGGAGGACCACTACTATCTCTTTTTCTCAATGGCTTGAAGGGAGGATTAGTGAAACTCGGTCATCCAACCAAGGAGTACCACTGCCTGAGGAAAAGATACAAGAACCTCACATTCCTACCATTGAAGAATTGGAAGAGTTTAGGTTGGCCATGTCAAAGGTGGGAGAAGAGAAAAGGGCTCTGCAAGATAGATTGAGAAAGATGATGCAAGACAAGAAAAAGCTAGAAAGTGAAAATGCTTTTCAAGCTGCAGCTATTGAGGAAGTCAATAGAAAACTTGAAATAGAGGGGAAAAGCAAGAGGGAAATGCAAAAGCACTTGAAGGGTGCCAAAGAGGAAGTGAAGAGGTGCACTACCAAGATGAATGAGGTTGTAGCGGAAGCAATTAAATGGAAGAGGCTATATGAGGATACATGGAAAGAAGAGCAAGCAGTCAGGCACGCACTAGTTAAGTCAAGAAAAGACTCTCGAATAATGAAGCTTGAATTGGAAGATCAATTAAAGAGTGTCAAGCAAGATCGGGAATCTATTGAAGGGATCCTGAGGGATTATCAGCAAGCACTAAGAAGGGAACAAGGGAAGTCGGAAAGCTTGGCCAATCATGTGCAGTACTTGGAAGGGTCTTACCTCCGGCTAAGGGAGAAGAGTGACTTTTGGGAGAGTCAATTTGCGGAATTGCTCAGTAAGGTAAAAAGTCAACAAGTCTTTGAGGAATTGAAAAAGGAAGGTTTACATTGGAAAGACAAGTTCTCCAAGTTAGTTTGGTTAGCTAATCAGGCTGTGAGAGACATTCCCAAGAAGCTAAGAAAGGCGGATGCAGAAATGAATCCTTTCAACACCCCTGTCAAGGTGTGTGAGTTTGTTGAGTACTGCAAGATTCTCACAGAAGAAATCCTGGAGAAAGCCCGGGGGGCAGCTGAGAGCAAGAAGAGGAAAAGGAGCAAGGAGTTGAAAGCCATATGCCTTTAAAGTTCCCTTTAGAGTATTGTAGCGATCCTTAGGAAATTGTAATTTTCTTTAAGAAGTTGTAACTTTCTTTGGAAAATAGTACTTTGTTTAAAATCATTGTATTGCACTCTTAAGGAATATTGTACTTTGATTTGCTTTCTATTTGTGATACTCCTTCGCATTCCATTTAATTGAAGTACGTTTGTTTTGCCTTGTTGCTTCCAACTTTGTTGCAATCCTAAAAACACCTGAACCTTAACACCTATGACAAGACGAGTTGCACCGCGATTCCCGGCAATAAACATAATAACATGCATATTGCATTGCATTTGCATCATTTGTCTTTGTGTTCATAAAAAAAAAATGTTCCGTCCACGGAAGTAAGACAAGCTGGTTAATCATCGGTATTGGACGCGATCACAGGCAAGAAATATGGCCAACAATCAAGACAACGCGAATCTGGGCAATCATCAACCAATCCAGAATGATGTAGTTCCAGAAGGTCCGAATCCAAATGGTCAGGGTCAGCATGATCAGAATCAAGAGAATCGAGCAATCAGGGCTGAGATGGAAGTTATAAGAGCTAAAATGGCAGAGGTCATAAGAGTGTTAAGTGCCTTAAGGGATGCTCGCATAACTGAAGGTGCTGCTACCGCAGGAGTGGATCCTCCTAGAGTCTCTCGGGCTCTCCAGAACGTGCAATGGCCTCCTTATGGTCTCCCATTAGGGTACACACCCTCTGCTGCCGGTGCAAACCCAGAAAGTGGTCCTTCGGGAACCACAGGACAGACCCAGGCTGAATCAGCTGTGAATGAAGTTGGAACGGGGACACCTCAGGCTCAAATTCAGATTCTTACTCCTGCTATTACCTCGGGAACTCCGGTTGGCTTCAATTCTCCAGCAACAATCCATCCACAAGTTCAGGGTCCAATTCCTCAGATTATCGCTCACTCACGTGACCCACACGTGACCCCAGCTGTGGTGTCGATGAATAATCTTCACTACGGTGTGAGTGGTTTTCCGCCGAATTACCCTGATGAAGCTAGAAGTCAGTACCAGATGTTAGAAGAAAGATTGAGAGCTGTTGAAGGAACAGGTTCCCAGGCTAGGAACGCCCATGAGTTATGCTTGGTCCCTAATCTAGTCCTGCCACCCAAGTTCAAAGCACCATTTTTCGACAAGTACAAAGGAGCAACCTGCCCGCGCAGCCATGTGACGATGTATTGCCGGAAGATGACTACCCACGCCCGTGATGATAACCTGATGATACATTGCTTTCAGGAAAGCTTAGCTGAAGCTCCCCTTGAATGGTATATGCAATTGGATCCAACTAATATCCGTTGTTGGAAGGATCTGGCGGATGCCTTTATCCGTCAATACCAGTACAACAGTGATTTAGCCCCGGATAGGACCCAGCTGCAATGTATGTCTAAGAAGGATAATGAGACATTCAAGGAATACGCCCAGAGGTGGAGGAACCTCGCTGCACAAGTAAAACCCTCCCTGCTTGATAAAGAGATGGTCCATATGTTCATGGAAACTCTTCCCCCAGTGTTCTATGATCGTTTGGTCGGCAGCGTGGCTTCGAATTTCTCTGAGATGGTTGTCATTGGAGAAAGAGTGGAGAACGGCATGCGCAGCGGAAGAATAGCCCATGGCCCAACACCTCCTTCCCATCAGAAAAAGCCTTTTTCTGGTACCCACAAGAAGAAGGAGGGAGAAACTAATGCAATCAGCGGAGCTAGCGGTCCATCACACAACAATCCCCCACAAGCCATTCCAGTTCCTGCTCAGACGCCGCCTGCTCAGCCATTCCAGTCCAACAATCAGTACAGAAACTACAATGAAAAAAAGCCTGTTGTCTTTGACCCCATCCCCGTGTCATACGCCGACCTATGCAGCTATCTAATCAGTCATGGATGGATCACTCCTCGCAAGATGAGATCAGTTCAACCTCCATTCCCAAGCGGGTACAATCCAGAAGCCACTTGCGAGCTCCATGCTGGGGCAATTGGGCATTTTGCTGAAAATTGCTATCTTTTGAAAAGTTTGGTTCAGGGCTTCATTGATTCCAAGCAGTTAACTTTTGAGAAGGGGGGAAGGATCAAGTTCTCAGGGTCTGTGGACTATTAAGCAAGGATAGCAGTTGTTGAAGAGGGTTGAAGTGGTGAAAGCGGCATCATCAAAACATTTGTGTCTTTGTCATGCATTTCATGGCATTTATGAGTGATTGTTGATTTTCATGTAGTTTTTCAGTTCAAAACAATTTTCTGTAATGCAATCCTTTGGCTCTGCCCAAGGCCTTAGGATATTTCAATAAGGGCACACATGTTTCCTTTTAGTATCATCTTCAATAAAATGTTATTTTGAATTCCTCAATAAAATTTCTTTCTTTCATTTTGTCATGTGTCTGTTATTTGCTTTTCAATTCCTCCCAACGCGGATCAAAAATAATAATAAATGAAAATAATCTTTGAAAACAACGATGCCAATGGTTCATATTGTGACTCTGATTACCCGATTAACCAAACTGAGAGAGAGGCTGAAGACAACTGGGATGTTTCTTCGGAGTTAATAAGTGAAGAATTGGCTAAGGCTGTAGAAATTCATGATGCCACAACTAGGTTGGGCAATGAAGTCAAAGCACAAGTTCAAGCAAAGTGGAGCAATGCTGAGGAAACCAAACAAATGTTACAAGCGAACCTCTTTCGCGACCAAACCCTTTCCCTTCCTCAGATCAACCGACTTTCCCATTTCCCATTACAAGTACCCCATCACAAAAAAAAAATTTCATAACCAAATGCCCGCCATCGCCACCTTCCTCACTACCAGTGGCCCTTCTACAAAATCAACCCATCTCATTTGCTCCTCCCTCTGAACCTCCTGTCACCCCAGTTAATACCAGAACCCAATCAAGCATCCTCCAACCGCTGTAGGGGTTTCATTGCCATTATCTCTCCAATAACCCCAGACAAGGATCACTTCAAATATCCAAAAATAGTGTATCACTTTTATCAGCTCACTCAACTCAAAAGCAAAAAAGGAAAAAATCAGAAAAAATGAAACAAAAAAGAACAGATTCAAAAAAATGAAAATCCCAAAAATGAAAAAACAAGGGAAAAAGAGACGAAAGAAATATAAGTTGTGAGCTGATACATTTGGCCATAAAGCGTAAGAGATCCTTGTCTCAATGAACCTTCCTACACCTTGTTGTGTATGACCACCCTTTCTTCCATAAACCTTCAAACACTTCATCATTCCTATACATCTCTCCTTTCATAAAACTGCAAACACTACCTCGACCTCGTCATCCCGCCCTCCACAAACCCTCAGTCATTCCTCAGACTCCACCATCAGATTTGCAATCAAGCTGTTGTGCAAGAATAAGAGAACAAAGTGGTCCGTCCTCATGAGGAATCAAGTGACATGATCAATTTGAGCAAAGGAGAGGATTGACGCCATGATAAAGAGCAATGAATCAACAAGTTTGTGTAAATCACCCTTCTGACATAAGACACTTGCCATTATAACAAAGTCTGTAATTACCAAAGTTCGGTCTGTTGCGCAGCTTTCCAAGCTAAGGTAGTCACAAATGACAGTATGAAGACTCCAGGTCAAGCATCACGATCCCTCCCTACGCCACACTAAAAATGGGGCAGTTAGAGACAATCAACAAAGGATATCAAGGACGATGATGACCTTCATGGAAATCAGGCTTCGTTTTACACTCTAACAGGGGCAAACCCCATATGATGGAAGTAATACTTTCATCGAGCCTTATCAAACAAAAGTACATTTGTCTTATGTCAGAAGAAGAGTAAGAGAAAGCTCAAACCGAAGAAAGCTCATCTTCAACAATTTCAAAGAAGAGTCAATGCTCAAAAAGATCATGAACCTCCAAAGGGATCCCCATGGAGATGAACCCAGTATCATGAAGACGAAGAACTTATTCTCCGGAGGGGCCTTTAATTCTCGCAAAATGGGATGCAAGAAAAGAAAACCCCAGTTTCCAGTAAATTCAGATACAGTCAGAAAGGAGTATGCCTAAAGAAATAAATGAAAAAAGAGAAAGATGAGCCAAGTAAGAATCAGCTCGCTAGGTTGAAAACCCGCAAAGGGCGGCCTAGGCAAAACCAGAGCGACCCGGTGGATTGAAAACCCGCAAAGGGCGATCCAGGCAAAAATTAGGGTCAGAAAACTTGGACTTGAAATGAAAAAGGCAATCAGCACTCCCAAAAGTTTGGATAAAGGGGTGATCAAGGTCATGAGTATAGACGATTGGCATCGTTACTTCAAAAGAAAAAACACAAGATCTGCTTCCCCTTTTTCTTGTATTTTTCCAGTTTAAAAATTTTTCAATGTACTTTCAATTGGCGTGACCTTCTGCACGTCCAGTTTCCATAACAATAAGAATTTAACTTTTTCTTCCATGTGTTTGCTTTTCGTGTCTTTTATCTTCACTTATTCTGTCTCTTTGTTTTAAAATAAATGTTTTTATGATTGATGATACTGAATTGTGAAACCTGTTCATGAATCAAAAAGCATTACAATTATTGCGAAATTTCTGAAAATCACAGAAAAGAGGGGATCCCTCAAATAAATGAATTGGCAAAAAAAAACAAACGCGGGCACAATCACTTCAAATGGCAAGCAAACTTATGCGCTGCTCTGGCATTGCTATTACCCTAGATGGTCCTCATGTCTCAGGCCCAAAGGAAAAGATTTGCACCAAAGATTAAAACAAGGTTTAGTGATCACCAAGTGAGGCTTCTTTCATGCCAAAAGTCAAGACATTCATAGAAAACCAAAGATTTGCACTGAGAACACCACTCAGATCCAAAAGTTGGGGCATTCTCTTCACCACCCACCCACCCTGGTCTTGGGAAAGTTTGTTCATTGTCCATCCCATTCATATACCACCCTCAGTTCATAACCCGTACCATAACTTCATCCCCTTTCACAAACCCACTCAAAGAACCCATTTGAAATTGTCATTCTAAAGTGGGGCATTTCCATAACTGTTCACTCCCGCTCAAATGAGCAGAGTTCTCCCTAAAGTCATTCACATCCATAAATTCCTGTCGGGGCAGTCTCTCAACTCACTGTCCTAAACCAATCCCAAGTTAACTGACTCACTCGTCCACATCTGCACTCTTATGCATACTTACTAGTCAATGCTTCAGAGAGAGAGAATACAAATTGATCATGTGGTGTTTAAAGTTCAGTCATCATGGAAATGGAAAGGAAAATAAGTGAGCTTGTTAATAAAAACCTTGAGAACACCAGAGTTTGAATCAAATCTAGTTTTTCCAAAGAATGGTCCATAGCCATCTCAATTCCTTGCATTCAAAGTCTCACGTCAAATCATCATAAAAATGTTTACAAAAATGTTTAAATACTCCAATCATTCATCCTCCTCATGCATGTAGGCATTTCATGTTATTCAAAGCATTACATTCGCATCATCCACATTCATCACAATAAAAGCAAAAGAACACAGACATTCCATAGCATTTATCATCATCACATCAAACATCAAATCAGTTTTCAAAACAAAAAGAGGCATTCTTAATAAATAGTCATAGTCGATCACGATAGGACGCTTGAATTGATCACTCAAGAATCCTAAAGTCCCTATGCTAAAAGAAAATTAAAAACATTCATTGCATCCATGTGCATCCCAGCATCAAGAGCCTGCATTCCATGCATCATTCAAAGCTTCCCAATTTTCAAAAAGAAACTCAGTTGCTTTGGACTCGTTAGTCCCCAAAATTTTCAAAAAAAGTCAGTTACTTTGGACCAATGGGTCCCCGAAATCTCATTTTCAGAAAATCATCATGGCACCGAGTTAGTGAACTCCATCAGCACAGAGTTAGTAAACTCCCACAGAGTTAGTGAACTCCTTCCACAGATCACAACGTCGCGTACGAGCGCGCGGCAGATCCTACAGACTTCGTTAAGTCTATCGGATTAATTGTGTCAACCTAAGGCATAGCGTAGATCCATTGATCATATCAGTTCCGGACCTGATATTGATCGGCCGCTCGAAAAGGCCACCCCCAGAGCTCGGACTCGACGAGAGTCCGTTAAAAGGTTTTAGGCAACCTCCGAATCCCCAATTTACGGCACTTCCCATTTACTGCTTTCATTTACTGCTTTACGCAATTTACTGCTTTCATTTACTGCTTTACGCAATTTACTGCTTTCTCGTCGACGCGACAAGTGTTGACTCTCCCTCTCTCAAAAGAAGAGAGATCAAAGAAAGGAAACAAAAAAAAGAGAAAAAAGAAAAGGAAAATTCGGGTTTCTCTAAGTAGACAAAATTAGTATTATTTCTGAATTCTTTATTTCTATTTTGCCTCGGAATATGTTTCGGCCAATTCATATTCCTTGGTAAAATCCAAATAAAGAGGGGCAGCTGTCATACCCTAATTTTGTCCACCTAGGTTTAAAACCCTAATTTTCCGCAAAAATAAATAAATTGAGAAGTGTGGTTTTATTTGGAAGAGTGAAGAGCATTGTGCATGCATTTTTGGGTTTTAAAAGTCATTCTAGGGCTTTTAAATTCATTGTTAGAGTGGAAATGCATTGGTTGTTAAAAAACAAGGTTTTTAGGGCAAAAGGGTATTTTGGTCATTGTCAAAAATAAGATAATTTCTCATCAAGAATCATTGTGCAATTTTAGAGAAATTTATTTGAGGCAAAACATTTTTGGTCATGTATGTATGTATGCGCATGCATGCATACATTGTGCACAAAATTTCAAAAAAGGATCAAAAGGGAATATTCTACAAAAAGTTCCAAGATGTGATTTTTATGACATTTTTGGTCATGGTGATCACATAAAATGGCATATTCCTAAGATTCCTAGTATGTGGCCTAAATTGGGTGTATTTTTGTACAATTATCCTAAGAAGAATAATCAAAAATGAAGGGATAATGGAATGGTCATATAATAGTACAATAGTACAAGATGACAACTAGCAAAACTTGGTCACCAAGGACCCCTCCCATTTATGCGCCTATCCCTCTCTATTCTCTCATTTTGTGTTTTCTCAATGTCCTCAATCCATGTGAGCCTCAATCCTAGCCTTTGATTCAAAACTAAAATCAAATCCTAGAGCACAACTAGTGCACAATGACCTAACTACCCTTAAACCTAATTGCTTTCTATATATACCCTATTAACCTCACCTCACAAAAAAAAAAAAGCTTTTGGCCTCACAATTCATTCACAAAACCCTAGCACACAAACCTCTCCTCTCCTCTCCTCCTTTGGCCGAAACCACCAACAACCACTCCCTCCTCCATTTTTCTTCATTTCACTTCCATTTTCCATCTCATATTAACTCCTACTTCATATATCTTCCTTCTCTCCTAATTTAATTCAAACTTGCATCATCAAAGGGCATTTTTAAGCAAGCATTTCGTGGGTTTCATTGAAGTTTGGTGAAGATTCAAGTTGATTTGTGGTCTTGTTCTTCATTTTAGTCATTCCTTAGCTTGGATTTGAGGTAAACTTCTTAAAACCTAACATCATCTTCAACTTTTTTGCATCAAAATGTAGATATCATGTTTCTAATTTTGTATCCTACCATATTCATGCATTTTAGTGTTGTTATATTGTTGATTTGTTGATTGTTGTTGGTGAGAGGTGTCTCAAGCATTTTGACAAGCACTTAGGGAGGCTTGGGTGCTTGAGATGCATCTCACCCTTGAATAAATTGTGATTTATGTTGTTTTCACTATGATCTTGCATTTTTGTTGAATAAAATGATGTGATGCTTCGCAAATCATGATTAGAATTAGGGTTTGTTAATTTTCTTGTGAAATGTGAGCAAAAAAGGGGTCTATAAACAATTGAATTTGCGCACATGATTGGTCTCCAATGACCTTGATGCATCCTCAAGTTTAATCATGCTTTCTTTGCTCTTTGAGTTTAATGTAAATTGTTGTTTGAAGTTTGTGAAGTTTTGGCAAAGGATAGGCCACTTAGAGCCTTGATGCACCATTGCATTGTCTTAATAAATTGCAAAGGAGAGACTACTTGGAGTCTTGATGCACTTTCCATTTCTCAATCGGCAAAGGATAGGTTCATTTAACCTTGATGCACATGCATTTTGCATATTCATGCATTCTTGAATTGAAGCTTGGTACTCAATGCTTGATATACTTGTTTATGTGCTTGTGATGCATTAAAATGTTGAATTGGTATTCACAATTTGCTTGTTTTGATTTCCACCAATTGTTACTCGTTAGTAACTCTCCAAAACTTCAAAACCATGTTGCATACAAAGAACAATTTGTTACTCGTTAGTAACGTTCCAACTTCAAAACATTTTTTTTGCATTTACATAATCATTGATAAACAACTTCACTTCTTCTCAAAACAATTTCAAACTATTTTTCACAAATCAAACTTTGTTGAGGATAATGCGAAGCCTTTGCTTGCACGATTGTCAACAATGGGGTGCTAGTGGTGATCACTTGGAGTCTTTGCTCAATTGATTATCATGAACACTCATTTTTCAAAAGAACTCTCATTTCACAAATTAAAAACTTTGTTGAGGGTAATGCGAAGCCTTTGCTTGCACGATCGTCAATAATGGGGTGCTAGTGGTGATCACTTGGAGTCTTTGCTCAATTGATTATCATGAACACTCATTTTTCAAAAGAACTCTCATTTCACAAATTAAAAACTTTGTTGAGGATAATGCGAAGCCTTTGCTTGCACGATCGTCAATAATGGGATGCTAGTGGTGATCACTCGAAACCTTTGTTGTTTGATCACTGCGAACATTCAATTTTCACAATTAAACAACTAAAAAATAAAAACCTTTTCTCGACAACCGAGAACTACGTAAGCTTTGAATTCTCCATCGCACTGGGAGATACGTAGGAGCGGGTCACATTCCCGTCAAGCACGACAAATAAAAACCATTTTCTTTTCAAAAAAACAAACCCTTTTCCAAAACAAGGCAATTTCTAAAAACAAAACAATTTTCGAAAACAAGAACTACGTTGCTTTGATTCCCTCCCCGGGATACGTAGGCACGGTGCCCTCCCGTCAAGCGCAAAAGATTAAATTTTCCTTAAGTTTTTTTCCATAAAGTAAGGAGAGATAAAGAGAGATAAAAACAAAGCATTTCTTAAATCAACCTTTTAAATCACACGTCAAATCGAGGTTCCCTTTCAGTAGAAAGGATGTGTGGGGTGCTCGTACCTTCCCCATGCATAACCGACCCCCGAACTCAAATCTCGTGGTTCCAAGGACCATTGTCTTTCAAGAAAGGTTTTTTTCAATGTTTTACCTCTAAAAAAATATTGGTGGCGACTCCAATTCATGTTGTGCGAAGAGAAATCCCTCCAAAGGATTTTTCGGGGTGCAACAATCACTAATGAGGAGTTATTAGTGGTAGTCACTCGAAGCCTTTTCTTGTTTGATTATCATGAAAGCTCCCAAACCTTAAATACATGCGAACCCAATTCAATTCCAAAAACAACACGAGTCATTAGTGGTAATTGTCCTAAGCCTTTGCTAGATGATTATCACCGATGCTCTCCTCATTTGCAAAAAAGATAAAATAAAAACGTTGTTACTTATAATCACTCGAAGCCATTGCTTGTTTGATTATCGGTTTCAACTTATTTTCTTTCGAGTTAGTAATGAAAACCACTCGAAGCCATTGCTTGCTTGGTATTAGTGAACACTCGAGTCTTATTTCAAAAATACACCTAAAAACTAAGAAGCTAAAAACAAAAGAGTCTTTTCAAAACAAGACTAGAACTACGTAGCTTTGAATTCCTCATCGCACTGGAGGATACGTAGGAGCGGGTTCACCTCCCGTCAAGCACCCTTTTAAAAAAATAATAACAAAAAGATTCTTCTTTCCCCAGTTTTCAAAAACATTTTCTTAAATAAAAAAAAAGAAGAAAAGAAGTAGAACAAAGTGTTTCAAATCAACAGTCAAAAACCACACACTAAATTAAAGGTTCCCTTTCGGTAGAAAGGATGTGTGGGGTGCTAATACCTTCCCCACACATAACCGACCCCCGAACCTATATCTCTCGTTTTCAAAAGGCCAATCACCTAAAATGATTTTTCCAATGTTTTTTCCTAAATTAAAATATTGGTGGCGGCTTCATTGTTTTTCCCGTTGTACGAAGAAGGATCCAAACCGGATTTTTCGGAGTGCATACACGCCCTCAACTCTACGATGCGATCGAGGGCACAGTTATATTTATCAGTCTTATCTATGAGGTCGCTCTCTAACCACAAATTACGATGAACAAGACGCATACCTGCTTGACGTTCGGCCTCCTCAGCTTTGTAACGAGCAAGTTTCAAAGAGGCCGCCTTGGCAACATCACACATAAAGAGGAGGGGATCTTCACGGAGGCGATCGTAATCTTCTTCGTTAAGATCGTCCAAGTTGAGGGACGACCTCCTCTGAATCTCTTTGTTTCTTTTTGGAATGGAAGGGTCGAGGTCGATCTCAACCGTGCTGGTCCCAGCAGTGTGTTGTGCTCGATCCCTTTTCTTTGTTCCTGAGCTCGTTCCACGATCGGGAATGGGAGATTTTTGACCGCCCTCTATATTTACGGTGTGAGAAGGAGAGGCAAAAGACACCCGTTTCCCTTTCTTGGACTTGGTTTTCTTGAGGAGTGATTCAAAACCAACACCTGACATCTCATCTGCAAGAGAAATGAAGAACGGTTAGAGGCAGAAGAAAAGAGACAACTAAAATAAACCACGAATAAACAAATCACACCAAGTTTGTGCTTTGCACGAGCAAACTTATTGCAGGGAAAGAGTCCCTCAGGCATCCAGCTTGCCAGATTCTCAAAAATCCTAACACTTTCTAGATCGTACTCTCCAAGTCTCCAATGGTTCCTGTAATTGATAGTGTCGCGGTTGTAGTGAAAATGGGCCCAAGCAAGAGGAAATTTCATAGAAGCAACACCTCCTTGGTCGTTCAACGACCCAACTAGTTCTCGAGCCCGTTCTCAAACTGGAACGACCTAGAGGAAAGCATGCCTCCAAGGCTTTGAAGATTCACAGAAGGGCTTAAACAGTTTTCGAGCGCCCTTGCGGCTTTTCAATGAAACCTATTCCCAACGCCTAGGATCGCTCTTCACCTCAACAGTTCGACCAACATCAAATAGTGTAAAGAAAAGACTGTTGTTGATGTCCCAGTCAAGCACGGCCATCACCGTCTCAAATGATTTTATGAGCGCCTAAGCATTGAAATGAAGTTGAGAAGGGGCGACCCCAAGATATCTTAAGACGCGCCTTTGAAAGAAGGTGAACGGAGGACGCACTTTTATATCTCTAAGAGTGTTGGTGAACATTACAAACTTCAAAGTAGTAGGAATCGTGGCCGCATGCTCTCCAGTAGGAACGCCCTCAGTCCTCCATTCCTGATCGCCATATCCGAGCAGCTTGTCGAAGTAAGGTAACACTTCATCACCAGGGGAGAAAATGGAGGACTGCCCAAGAATGGCTGGCGAGATCCAGGAACGATCATCATCAATGCTACTACCCCAATCGTGTTCCTCTGGAAGCACCTCATTGACAAGGACGGGGGGATGTCTTGGATTCGCATTCTCCTCGTTTCCTTCTGGCAAACTGGCTTGGGGCGAATGAACGGTCTCAGAATTGTTGGTTGAGGTAGAGCGACCAGACGAGGTTGATGTTGAAAATTCGGTTGAAGAGGAAAAAGTTTCAAAAGAGGGAAGCTCGCTCATTTTAGTATCTCCGGAACGAGCAGCGCGCTCAGCCAGATGAGCAGGAGCGCCGACAGAAATTCTAGCAGACTTTTTTGTCTGCGCCAGCACCCTACCCTGCAGGGAAAGGGAAAGTCAGGATCACCTATAATGATGATTCGCAGAAGGGGGCGACAAGGTCGACCCCGAGCCTGGCACCCCCTCCTGGCCCCACAAAGAAAGAAACACAGAAAAGTGAGCGAGCAACGATTTAAAAATTCATACCTGGAGTGGGAGAGAAGTTCGGACTCAAAGTAGTATACTCCTTGATGAACAGTATCAAGCGCGCAGAAGTCACGAACCGTCTGAGGGGGAAGTCGTGCACGGGAAGACACCTTGCCAGAATCACAACAAATCCTGGTCACTTTTGGAGAATTTTGTGGTCGCTTTCAGAGATTTAGGAAGCAAAGAGTGGAAACTGATAGAAGGGGGGAAACGTATTTATAGAGTTTTTGGAATCAAGCAAGCGAAATGACATGACCTTTCGTCTGCACGCGTCTTGAAAAACAAACCGTCATCATGGCAAGCGCCGCCATTTCAAATTTCGAAAACATCATTAATGACCCCTAGGGAAACGTGAGACGTCGCTTCACATGGGGTGCCACGTGTCTTGTGATCAGAGCAGGATCAATAACGCCGTCAAATACCGGCACAACCGGCCTTGTGCCTTCGCAGACGAGCAGGAAATTGACCAGATATTTAAAGCCTGCGCCCGTCCCAAGAATGACCTTTGCTTGGGGGGCAACTGTTCTAGAGTGGCCCGAAGCCCAATCCAGCGCTGGGAGAGTGGAACGGCCCATTTACTAAGGGCAGAAGTGCAAGGACTAAGATCAACGGTCCTGATCGGTTCGTACAGTGATCCTATGGTTACCCGTGATTCCCTGACTCTATATAAGGAGTTATTGCGTCATTTGTCAGGTACACACACTATTCACTAGTAACATTACTCTGCTCGTTCTTCCCTGACTTGGGCGTTGAAGTGTCATTGCAGGTACACCCGCCCTCTTATTCTTGGTGTAAGGGCACGACCAGCAGAGCAAGCAAGTAAGGTCTGGCATCCCGAGCGTTCATCACCCCACGAACTCAGGTACAGATCAGAAGTTATATTTTTGACAATATAAATAGTGAAATGTATGATGTTATGGGAAAAGCATAACTTTTATAAGTTAATTGAAAGTTTTATATTTTGATAGTTGGTCCAAATTCAGTGGTACACCTCTGATTTTTTGTAAAAAATATAAAACTTTCAATTAACTTATAAAAGTTATGCTTTTCCCATAACATCATACATTTCACTATTTATATTGTCAAAAATCATCAAAAAAAGTCATAACATGCATAATCCAAGGTCCTAATTAAGATAGTACACATCCTAAGACAATGTCGTTCGTTAAGACTTTTTCGAATGGGTTAAGATAGTACACATCCTAAGACAATGTCGTTCGTTAAGACTTTTTCAAATGGGTCGAGACCGTTCTCTCAATCTAAGAACGTCTCTTTGTTATTCGTTAATTCATTTATATCGTATAGTATACATAATAGTTCTCTCAAAAATATTCTAAACGAAATAATCATTATAGAAAGAATTAATAAAATCATCAAATACAAGATATCATTGAGTTAAGGATTGAAATAGATTAATATTGCGTCAATGAAATACGAGAAACAATCGAAGAAACAAAGGTTCCCAGAAGGTGGCACGGTCTGTGCTACTGCGCAGAAGCCATTTTTCAACAATTCGCAGAACCTAACAGGTCGGTCCTAGCACGAGTAGTGCAACATGCACCACGGGTCGAGCCTAATTTCGGTAATCCTATATTATTATTTTTGATACATATTAGAAACCAATGCAACCCGTTCTAATTCCTAAATAACATTGTAAACATAAGAGTATCATACATTAACATACATTTATTAAAAAATCTCCAAATGTATCTGTTTACCTTGGATTTTGGTAAACACCGCTGGTCTCCAATTTGGTTAACTTGCGGGATCAACCAGTGAATCCTAAGACCATTTGTGCTTAGAGTTTATAGTTTATTATGATGTTCTTGAATTGTCTCGCGTTTTAACCAGAAAAAGAGGAAAGAAATAACTGATTCCTTTGCGCGAAGTTATCAGAGTACTTCAGAGAAGAAGAACTTGAACGATAAAAACAAGTAAAATGAAAGAAAAACAAATTAAAATTGCATTAAAGTTAAAGGAAATGGTGCACAAATTCATACATTGTTTCTCTGACTCGTTTTTCTCTTGAATGCGGAAGTTAGAACGTGAGAAGTAAAATATGAGTTTTTGTGACCCTTGTTTCTTCTGGAAGCTTGTCGAATCTGCCCTGAACATGATCTTTGTCGAAATCCTCTGATCTATGTCAAAGTATAAGTCAAACCCTGTTGACTATTTTAAATGAAGCCTGTCGAAATTACAGGCTAACAAATTGCCCCCCAAAAATGTCTTTTTCGACTGAGCTTAAGGCAAAGGAAGAAAAAGAGCATTTTTGAATTCAATGTCGAAATAGGTTTTACACTTGATCGGAATATCTCACCTACCTGACGTCATCACTGTTAAATGTTGTTGGCGTTATTCCTATATTGGTGTACCACGTGGCCTTCCACGTTCTGCTTGTAATTCTGACAATGCTCATATGGCAATCACAATTTCTTTTGAATGCCACGTACTTACGCTTTCTTTATCTTTATTCCAGCGTTATTTTAACTTCTTGCAATGTTGGCTTATACTTTTTCAAGTATTTACCATTTATAAGCAAAATTCTTTCATCAGTGCCAATCTCTTCGACTTCATATGCGCCGTTTGAATAGACTTGTAAAATTTTGAATGGTCCTTCCCAACTTGGGGACCATTTACCAAGGAATCTATCTTTTCTATCCATAGGTAAGATAACTGTCCAAACTAAATCTCCCACGTCGAAAGTCTTCAATTTGACTCTTTTGTTATAGGCCTTAGCCACTCTTTCTTTTTGTCTTGTGAGCATATCTAATGCATTTAGCCTATCTTCATCTAAATCAACTAATTCATCTAACATCATATTCCAATAATGATCAGATGGGATTTCAAATTGTCTTTGAATCCTAGTTGATTGGAGACAAATCTCTGCTGGCAATATTGCATCATGCCCAAAAACAAGTTTAAAAGGAGTACTATTGATTGACTCTTTAGGAGATGTTCGACATGCCCATAAAATTTGGTGAAGTGTCCTATGCCAATTCTTGGGTTTTTGCCCAACATGTTTTTTAATCAAACTAGCAATAATTTTATTGGCTTCTTCAACTTGACCATTTGCCTGAGAATAATATGGTGTCGAACTTAACAATTTATAACCATTTTCAGCAGCAAATTCGACCATTTTCTGACCAATAAATACTGAACCTTGATCTGTGGTGATAGTTTCAGGCAAACCAAATCTATATAATATATGGTCTTGAATAAAATTAATCACTGCTTCTTGATTAACATTGTTTAAAGGAACAGCTTCCACCCATTTAGTAAAATAATCTATTCCTACTAATATGAAACGATGGCCTTTCGACGAATTTGGTTTAATTTCACCAATTATATCCAAAGTCCATCCCCTGAATGGCCAAGGTTTTACAATAGAATGCAATTCATTTGCAGGTACATGTTGTATTCCTGCATGCTTTTGACATTCTTGGCATCCTTTGGCAAACTCTATGCAATCTTTTAACATAGTCGGCCAATAGACACCTTGTCGAAATAAGAGCCATTTCCTTTTATGGCCTACTTGGTGAGCTCCACAAGTTTCACTGTGAGTATTAGATATTGCCAAGTATGCCTCATTTTCACTAAGACACTTGAGTAAAACTCCTTCAGGGGTTTTCTTAAACAACTCATTGCCCATGATCACATAACTTAAAGCTCTATACTTGGTTTTTCTATCAGTTATCCCTGTTGGATTTTCCAAGTAGTTAACAATTTGTCTTCGCCAATCATCATTTGACATACTGTCAATGGCAAAAACTTCAAACACATTATCACAATAACCTTTGTCGGAAACTTCATCATTAAAATTTTCAATAAAACTTTCACTTTCACTTGGAGGTAATTGACTTAAGACTAAAGAGTAGTTCTCTGCCTCCTCCAGTTTTTTCCTTGACAAGGTTTCTTGTGTCATTGCTGTCGAAATTAACTTGTTTTTAATTTCGATTAGCTCTGTTAATTTTTCTTTAGAAACTTTATAACCAGAAGCTATTTGTGCCAGATCATTGGCCTCTTGATTTGCAATACGAGGCACATGTTGAATATCAACGCTATCGAATTGTTTCAATAAAGTACTGGCAGCAATAAAGTAAGTAATCAAATTTTCCTTAATGCACTTGTATTCTTTCGTTAATTGTTTGATTACTAATTCAGAATCACCTCTAATTTCGACCTGTTTTGCCCCCAAGTTTAACAGAATTTCAAGTCCTGCTACTAAGGCTTCATATTCATCCTCATTATTGGAGCAACTTTCTTTAATTTTATACTTGTATTTAGTTGGAATCCCTTTAGGTGAAATGCACTGGAGCCATCGAAGTACAATTTCCAAGGTCGAAGGTGCACAAAGTTAATTTCTGATTCAATTATTGAATGATCAGCAATGAAATCCTCAACGACTTGGCCTTTAATAGCCTTTAAAGGTTGGAATGTTAATGAATACTCAGATAAACCTAAAGCCCATTTGCCTGTTCTACTATGTAGGATTGGTTTCGACAGCATATGTTTAATAATATCAAAGTGGGAATAAACATACACATCAACAGGCTTAATATATTGCTTTAACTTAGTACAAGAGAAATACAAGCATAAACACAATTTTTCAATAGGGTGATATCTAGTTTCAGAATCATTTAAAACCCTACTGAGGTAATATATGGCCCTTTCTACACCATTTTTATCCTCTTGTGCTAACATGCTACCTATTGAAAATTCTGATGTTGCTATATACAATTTCATTGTCTTATTTCTAATAGGAGGCAATAAAATAGGAGGGTTCATCAGATATGTCTTGATCTCGTCGAAAGCTACTTGATGTTCGACATCCCACTTGAAAACATCATCCTTCTTCAGTCGAAGTAATGGCGAGAATATTTGAGTCTTGCCACTTAGATTTGATATAAATCTTCTAAGGAAATTGACCTTTCCTAATAATGACTGTAATTCTTTCTTTGTTGAAGGAGGTTGTGTTTCCATGATAGCTTTCATCTTGTTTTGATTTATTTCAATGCCTTTTTTGTGCACAACAAAGCCTAAGAAATCACCTGCACTTACACAAAAGGCACATTTGAGTGGATTCATTTATTAATCCATATTTTCTCATTCTTTCGAATGATAGTCGTAGATGATCTAAATGACCATTTTCTGATGAAGACTTAACAACTATGTCATCTATATAGACTTGCATAAAATTTTCTATAAAATCATGGAACATAGTGTTCATAGCTCTTTGATATGTAGCACCAGCATTTTTTAAACCAAATGGCATCACTACCCATTCAAAAACACCTAATGCCCCTGGGCATCGATATGCAGTTTTTGAAATGTCTTCTTCAGCAATAAAAATTTGGTTATAACCAGAATATCCATCAAGCATGCTTAAATATTCATAACCAGCCGCTGAATCAACCAACATTTCTGCCACAGGCATTGGGTATTGATCTTTGGGAGTAGCATTATTTAGATCTCTAAAATCTATGCAAACTCTAAGTGTACCATTTTTCTTAATTACAGGAACTATATTAGCAAGCCAATCAACATACCTGGCAGTTCTGATGAACTTGCTTTTCAATAGCCTTTCGATTTCCGCTTTGAACTTCGACATGATTTCTGGTGCAAATCTTCTTGGTGTTTGCTTCACAGGCTTCTTCTCTGGTCGAATAGGTAACTTCAACTCAACCACCTCTCTTTTCAGCCCTGGCATCTCATTGTAATCCCAAGCGAAGCAATCTTTGTATTCCTTTAGCAATTTGACAATCTGCACTCTGAAATCTTTGTTGATCTTTGTACTAATATATGTTGGTCTTCTTGTTGAACCATCTCCCAAATCAATTTCTTCTAAGGGATCTTGTACCTGTATTTTCTTGGTCGAATCCATTGGATCTTTCTCAAATCCTAATGGTTCATCATCATAGACACCATCAAGTCTCTGTATTTCGACCATGATTTCTTTGTTATTATCTTCTGTGGCTAAAGCAACCATTTGATGTAACTCAGCTCTAGAATAGCTTTTTCTTTGTTTTCGGCCACATAGGCCGTAATTCTTTCCCATGCTGTTTACCGTGGATTTTGGTAAACACCGCTGGTCTCCAATTTGGTTAACTTGCAGGATCAACCAGTGAATCCTAAGACCATTTGTGTTTAGAGTTTTTAGTTTGATGTGATGTTCTTCAGTGTTTTGCGTTTTAAACAGAAAAGAAGAAGAAATAATTGATTCCTCACGCGCGAAGCAATCAAGATATTTCAAGGAAGAAGGACTTGAATTGTAAAACACATAAAGGTAAAGAGAAAACAGAAGTAAATTGCATTAAAATGAAAGAGAATGGTACACAAGATCATACATTGTTCTCTGACTCGTTTTTCTCTTGAATGCGGAAGTTAGAGCGTGAGAATTGCAATATGAAATTGTGACCCTTGTTTCTTCTCAGAAACTACTATTTATACTAAGCAGAAATTGCCCTAAAACAGTTATAAAAATGATAGCAACCGCTCCTCTTTTCGACCAACTGCTAGTTCTTCAGCGCATAACTGCTCTGTTTTCTGTCTGTCGAAAGCTTGTGTCCATTTTCCTCTTTCTTGCTTTTGCTTCCCCGGAAGCTTGTCGAATTTACCCTGCACATGACCATTTTCTCTGTCGAAATACTTTGGTCTTTGTCGAAATATAAGTCAAGCCTTGTTGACCATTTTCAATGAAGCCTGTCGAAATTACAGGCTAACAAATTGCCCCCTCAAAAATGTCTTTTTGGACTGAGCTTGAGGTGGAAGAAGAGAAAGAACATTTTTGAATTCACCGTCGAAATAGACTTTGCACTTGAGTAGAATAGCTGTATACCTAATGTCACCACTGTTAAGTGTTGTTGACGTTACTCTTTTTAATGAACGTTCAGCTTTTCAATAACTGTCCCATCTCCAGTACTCCCTATAAAGCCTTTTCAGTTCTCTCTTCTACTTCTTTCTTCACTCTTTAAGCTTTTTCATCTTCTTTACTCTGTTTTCCGTTGAAACCCTCTCTGCAAATCCCTCAAAAACAGTCCTTTCAAGCGCGATTCTTGTACCATTTCTCTTATTCATCACCATCGACACTTCTTAAACCAGTTTTTCACATTAATCTCTGTTTTACGCCCTTTCTTGCGTTTCTTGGAGGTTTTCTGGTTTCTGCTATTCACTTTGCAACAGCGTCACTTCAATGGCAAGCTCTTCGCAACCACCTTCTTCTTCCTTCGATTATCACTTGGTACCAGTGGATCCCAAAGGGTTAACCGATGAGGAGACCAAAATTTTGGAGTCTCAGGTATTGATTCCTTTCCCCCTTCCTTCAAGGTACGCTTACCTTGGTTCTATTGCTCATTCGTTTGATAAAACTGATAAGGTCAAAGAGGTTTTTCCTAGCTATTACCAGTACAGTCCTAGAGTGTTTCAAAAGGGACCTTATGTTATGGATTTTATGAACAACCCAAATAGAGTTTTCAGGTCAAACCCTCCAACTGGTGACAATCACCAATCTTTCCTCAATTGGTTAGCTAAGATTGAGTCAAAAAAGGCTCATATTTGGAAGAATCAGGGCATTTTCGACCTTATTCAGCTGTCAAAATATGGGCTTAAGTATCAAGCGCCTATGTTAATTGCTGCCCTCCATTTCTGGGATTCCACCACCAAAAGCCTCGACCTCGAATGTGGTATGCTTTCTCCAACTCTTTTAGATGTTGCTGCCATTACTGGTTTGAAGCCTTTGGGCGAGTGTTTTGACCCTTCTACAACTGGTAATGCACATTCCTTCAACTTCGACACAAAAAGAACCACACACCAGAATTACATAAAGGACCACAACGTTATCGAAACTGATGACGTTTCCGACGAGGAACACATTGCTTTCCTCACGTTGTGGCTTTCTTATTATGTCTTCTGCTCTTCTTCTCTTCAGGTGGCTAAGATGTATATTAACTTAGCAATTCAGCTTCATGAAGGTAGAAATGTCAATCTTAGCCATCTCCTCCTGGCAACTCTGTATGAGGGTCTTCAACAAGGCACTCAAATCTTGAAAAAATTAACTCCTGAAGATGTCAAAGACATCTCTAATTTTTCTATTTCTGGGCCTATTTGGCTTCTTCAATTGTGGCTTTCTACCACTTTTGAATCAAAGTTTGAACTATTTGTCCCTGACCTTTTCTCCTCTATTGTCGAAACCTGAACTACTGAGGGAGTTCGACTTGCCCTCTTGAGACCTAGGGAAATCAATCTTACCACTCATGACTCATTTGAAAAAGCTTTCAGGGTTTTCATGGGTTGTGTTGACTTCACCCCCTCTATGGCACCTTTTACCACCAGAACTCATGGACCAACCTGGCTAACAGAGCCACTTTCTTCCAATCCCTCTGTCGAAGAGATCATTCCCATTTGGCAGCAATATTTGACCACTAAATATTTGTCCACCAGAACAGCTGCAGGCAAATCCAAAACCATGTTTGGTGTTTTCTCTTATCACCCCAGTCTGTTAGCTAGACAATTTGGTCTATGTCAGCTTCGACCTAGTGCTTTCTATAGGTCTAGGAAGGATTTCGTCAAGCCAGACAATGAAAAGGATTGGAAAGAATGTGTTGCTTGTTTCGACGCAGCTCCTTCTCAATTTGTTCCAACCACTTATGATTTAACTTTTTCTTATACTAAAGAATTTTTTGAGTGGTGGGATTTTTATTACTCCCAGAAAACTAAAGATGTCGATCAAGCTACTTTGTTGGCCACGCTAATCTCTGATATTCCTCTTCCGCAGAAGAAGAAGAAGAAGTAGAAAGGTACACATATCCAAGAGATCACAGCATTCCAAAAATATTTTGAAACAGTATATAACCCGTTTAACCTTCGACAAACTATTTATCAAGCTGCTCAAGTGTTAAAAATGACACTTCTTGAAAAACTTCCAACAATGATTTTTCCAATTTATGTTTCTGACAAATATTTTTTCGCACTTAAGCATGATAAACTTAAATTTCCACCTTTGCCAACTAGTGAAAAACCCTTGGCATTTCGACCACCATTTCCAAAGTGGTTTGTATGTGGTTCTGATATTAAAAATCTTTTTTCAACAAGTTCTACTATGCTTGATAAAGTAGTTTGGGCTAAACAGTTTTTATACTCTTTCGATGGCTTTTTGCATCTAGAATTGCAACATGTTCGAGAGGTACATCCTGTACTAGAAGGTGATACTTTCGACATGATTGAGGCTTTGTCTCCTTTATTTCATGTTTCATATATTAACATATTTCTGTCGAATTATGCAGCTATCCCAATTTCTCCCTCTGCCAGTGAATCCTCTCATAATACCACTAAGACCACTACTGTAACAACCATCAAAGCTCCGACCAAAACCAAAGGCGTCGTCGAAAATAGGCCTCTTGTGATAAAGGAACACGCATCACTAAAGCAAGGTGCGTCAAAGAAAAGGCCTAGTGTTTCGACCACCTCTCATCCTCCAGTCAAGAAGACGAAGAAAACACCAATCGAAGCCTATAGTGAAGAAACAGAGGTCGAAATTATCCCCTCTTTCTTCTAAAAACTTAGCCCATCTTGCTAGATTTTCTAACATTGTTGTTGTCTGCAGTCTGATGAAGCTCCTCTGCTGAAGAGGAAGAAAAACATTGTTTTGAAAAAGAAACCGAAGGACCCTGCCAGTGAGCATTCTCGCATCGAAGGGGATACTATAAAGGTAAACAAACCTCTTTACTCTGATATCTTCCATTTCTTCAAATTTTCTTTTGATTTTCTCTAATTTTTATTGTACTTTGTTCTTCTTTTAGGCCCCTGAAGCAACACCCACAGTAATGCCACAAGCAACCCCTGTTTCGACCACTCGAGTTACTCTACTCACTCTTCCAACATCTAAGTCGATACCAGCTCTTACAACTGCAAGAATTTTGCCACCTGTTGCACCAGAACAAGAAGAAGCAGACGTGGCAATGGATGATGTGCTTGCAAGCGTCGAAATGAGGAAACCGAGTTCACCCTCTCCCATTAATCCAATTGAACAAGAGCAAGAACAAGCTCAAGAGCAAGAACAAGAACAGGAACAAGAAGAAGGTGTTTCTTTCTCTGATAATGAAGAAGAAGAAGAAATAGCTGAGGAAGAAGATCTTTCGGAGCATGAAGATGAGTCTCCTCCTAAAGATGGAGCTTCGACAGGTATTGTGCTGTCTTCTGGTGCAAGTCTTAGCGTTCAAGAGTGGGAAGAAATGAAAAAGAATAACCCAGCGGAGGCTTTGGAAGCGAGACTTGGAAGTAAAACTTCAAGCAGTAGTAAACCAAGTGTTTCAACACTCTCTGCAGGAGTAAACCAAGTGTTTCAAGACTCTCTGCAGTAGTAAAACTTCAGCTACTTCGACGGAGGCTCTCCTTAGCACATTACGCACTCAAATTCTTGATGGAGATATCTTCCAAACCATTGAAGCTAATCCTCCACTTGCTTTTCAGATCAAAGATTTGCTTCATAAATTGGCTGAGCTTGATGTTGATGGTGCTCTTAATGAATCAGTTAGTGACTTTGTTTTGGCTGTTCAGCCTCTTTTCGAACAACTTGCTCGAGATATACAGAGAAAGAGAGAACATGACCATCTTCTAGAGCTTGAGTCGAAACGCAAGGTAGAAATGGCAGCACTTGTTGATGCCACGCATGCTAACTTTGCCTCTTTGAAGACTAAGTCAGAAGCTGAGATGAAAACTATTGAAGATTGTGATATTGAGATCAGGGCACATCAAGAAAGTATAGCCAAATTGCAGTCGAAGATACAAGCGTTGGAAAAGAAGAAAGGGAACCTTCTAAGGTCTTTGACTCCTGCAGAAAAACTTAAGGACCAAATTGACCAAGAAGCCACTCTTTGCCTTAAACACTTGGAGGACCTTGAGCGTTGCAATGCCACTGTCGAAAAATTAACTAAAGATGGCAATTTTCTCAACAGGAAGATCTCTAAAGCCAAGGCCTTATTCAATGACTTGAAGTCGAAAGTCATTTTGTAATAACATAGCTTCATTTTCCTGTTGTAACACTTTGGCTATTTTGACAATTATTTTTATTTTGCAAAGGCCATTTCTCAAGCAATGTCGTATCTAATCTGGCAACATTATAATGGAATTTCTTCCATTTTATTCTTGTGCGATTCTTATTCTATGAATTCGACAACGTTTTGGCAACTTCTATTCTTTGAATGCCATGTCTTTATGCTTTCTTTATATTTATTCCAGCTCTATTTTAACTTCTTGCAGCATTGGCTTATATTTTTTCAAATACTTGCCATTTACACGCATAATTCTCTCATCAGCGCCAATCTCTTTGACCTCATATGCGCCGTTTGAAGAAACTTGTAAAATTTCAAATGGTCCTTCCCAACTTGGGGACCATTTACCTAGGACTCTATCTTTTCGATCCATAGGTAAAATGACTTTCCAAACTAAGTCTCCCACGTCGAAAGTCTTCAATTTGACTTTCTTATTGTACACCTTAGCTACTCTTTCCTTTTGTCTTATGAGCACATCTAATGCATTTAACCTGTCCTCATCTAAATCAACTAATTCATCTAGCATCATACTCCAATAATGATCAGATGGGATTTCAAATTGTCTTTGAATCCTAATTGATTGAAAATAAATTTCTGCTGGTAATACTGCATCATGCCCAAAAACAAGTTTAAAAGGAGTATTATTAATTGACTCTTTGGGAGATGTTGGACACGCCCATAAAATTTGGTTAAGTGTCTTATGCCAATTCTTGGGTTTTTGCCCAACATGTTTTTTAATCAAACTAATGATAATTTTATTGGCTGCTTCAACTTGACCATTTGCTTGAGCGTAGTATGGCGTCGAACTCAACAATTTATAACCGTTTTCAGCAGCGAATTCGACCATTTTCTGACCAATAAAAACCGAGCCTTGGTCTGTGGTGATAGTTTCAGGCACACCGAATCTATACAATATATGGTCTTGAATAAAACTAATTACTGCCTCTTGATTAACATTATTTAAAGGAATAGCTTCCATCCACTTAGTGAAATAATCTATCCCTACTAATATGAAACGATGGCCTTTCGACGAGTTTGGCTTAATTTCGCCAACTATATCCAAAGCCCATCCTCTAAATGGCCAAGGTTTCACGATAGAATGTAATTCATTTGCAGGCACATGTTGTATCCCTGCATGCTTTTGACATTCTTGGCATCCTTTGGCAAACTCTATGCAATCTTTTAACATGGTTGGCCAATAAACACCTTGTCGAAAAAGAAGCCATTTCATCTTATGGCCTACTTGGTGAGCCCCACAAGTTCCACTGTGAACATTGGATATTGCCAAGTACGCCTCATTTTCGCTAAGACATTTGAGTAAAACTCCCTCAGGGGTTTTCTTAAACAACTCATTTCCCATAATCACATAACTTAAAGCTCTATACTTGATCTTTCTATCAGTCATCCCTGTAGGATTCTCCAAGTAATTAACAATTTGTCTTCGCCAATCATCATTTGACAAATTGTTGATGGCAAAAACTTCGAACACGTTGTCACAATACCCTTTGTCAAAAACTTCAAAAGTTTCATTTTCATTAAAAATTTCATTTTCATTAAAAATTTCATTTGGCTTAGGACTTAAGGCTAAAGAATCGGCCTCTGCCCCCTCAAGTTTTTGCCTTCACAAAGTTTCTAGTGACATGTTCGTCGAAATTAGTTTGTTTTTAATTTCGATTAGCTCCGTTAAGTTTTCTTTCGAAACTTTATAACCTGAAGCTAGCTGTGCCAAATCATTCGCCTCTTGATTTGCAATACGAGGCACATGCTCGATTTTAAAGTGATCAAAACGTTTCAATAATGCATTGGCAGCAATAAAGTAAGTAATCAAATTTTCCTTTATGCACTTGTATTCTTTCGTTAATTGCTTGATTATTAATTCAGAATCACCTCTTATTTCGACCTGCTTTGCCACCAAGTTTAACAGATTTTCGAGTCCTGCTATTAAGGCTTCGTATTCCGCCTCATTGTTGGAGCAACTTTCTTCGATTTTATACTTGTATTTGGTTGGTATTTCTGTTGGGGAAATGATTAACATTCCTACACCTGTACCATGTTTGTGGCTTGAGCCATCGAAATATAGCCTCCAAGGTCGAAGGTGAACACAAACAATTGCTAATTCGACCACTGAATGGTCTGCAATAAAATCTGCCACTACCTGGCCTTTAATAGTCTTTAGTGGTTGAAATGTCAATGAATATTCGGATAAAGCTAATGCCCATTTACCTATTCTGCTATGCAAAATTGGTTTCGATAACATATGTTTAATTATATCAAAATGAGAATAAACATAAACATTAACAGGCTTTATATATTGCTTTAACTTTGTACATGAGAAATACAAACACAAACACAATTTTTCAATAGGATGATATCTGGTTTCAGCATCATTCAAAACCCTACTGAGGTAATATATGGCTCTTTCGACTCCATTTTCATCCTCTTGTGCTAACATACTGCCTATCGACATTTCTGATGCAGCTATATACAATTTCATTGTTCTATTTCTAATTGGAGACGATAAAATTGGTGGCTTCATCAGGTAGGCTTTGATTTCGTCGAAAGCTTGTTGGTGGCATGGCTCCCACTTGAAAACATCTTCCTTCTTCAGTCGAAGTAATGGCGAAAATACTTGAGTCTTGCCACTTAGATTTAATATAAATCTTCTCAGGAAATTGATCTTTCCTAGTAAAGACTGCAATTCTTTCTTTGTCGAAGGAGGTTGTGTTTCCATGATAGCCTTCGTCTTATTTTGATTTATCTCAATGCCTTTTTTGTGCACGACAAAGCCTAAGAAATCACCTGCACTTACACAAAAGGCACATTTTAGTGGATTCATTTTCAATCCATATTTTCTCATCCTTTCAAATGATTGTCGAAGGTGGTCTAGATGACCACTTTCTGATGCTGATTTAACTACTATGTCATCTATGTATACTTGCATAAAATTTTCTATAAAATCATGGAACATAGTATTCATAGCTCTTTGGTATGTAGCACCAGCACTTTTTAAACCAAATGGCATCACTACCCATTCATAAACACCTAACGCCCCCGGGCATCGAAATGCAGTCTTTGAAACATCTTCCTCAGCAATAAAGATTTGGTTGTAGCCTGAATACCCATCAAGCATACTCAAATATTGGTAACCTCACTAGTGGAAAAAATGCATTTTATAACAGGAATTCATATCGGTTAAAAACGAACAGATGTTAAAAGTGACGCGGTGGCAATTTTGTAATTATTTTGACAATATTTACACGTTTCATATCGGGTCCAGGCTATACCCGTTATAGAAACTCTCTTTCATATCAGGTCCATTATATACCCGTTATAGAAAATGCTAATATGTTAGGCGCGTGCTCTCTTCCCTCTCGTTGGAACACTCTCTCACAAAGCCTCTCTCACAAACAACATTTCACAAAAACCCTCAACGAAGACCCTCTCACTTCCTGCGCCGTCTCTATCTCTCTTGCCGTCGCCGTTCGTGCTCTCTCTTTCCGTCGCCGTTCGTGCTCTCTCTTGCCTGCTCGTGCTCTCTCTTGCCGTCGCCGTCTCTATCTCTCTTGCCGTCGGCGTCTCTCTCCGTCCCCGTCTCCATCACCATCTTTGATTCACTCTCTTCTACTCGGTAACTCTCTTCCCCAACCTCAATCTTTCGATTTCGATTTCAAATGAAATATACTTATGATTTTGATCATTTACATCTTTGATTCACTCTCTTCTACTCAGTGTTCATGCTTTTTAGGGTTTAGTAGGTTTTCATTTCTTTCTTATTGCCTTTGATATACTGTAACTACACATATTTAAAATGCAATCAAAGTTTGTATAAGCTACTAGGTTTATATTCTCAATGGCCTTTGTGAAATAGATTTGATGGATAATTATTTCTTACTTTGTTGATTTTGCTGTTTTATTATTGTTTTCTGTCTACCAGTTGTAATTATTTTTGGGTTTTTTTATATCTGCCAATTTTTCATGTCGGTCCCGATAAAGAGAGGAAAAATTTGTTTTGGTTTTTGTATGTTTCTGTAAATTATAATGTTTTCATTCAGTTGTTTTCCTCATCACCATCTTTGATTCACTCCTCATTATCTTTCTTTTTGCTATAAAATGACCCCCTTTCTCTCTAGTTGTTGATTTATGTTCTAATTTGAGGTTTGATGATTTTGATTTCTTGTGACTGAACTCTGCCCTAAAGCAGTTTCTGAATATTCTTGTTTTTTGTTTTTGAACGTTTATTGTTAATTTTGTACATACATCTTGTTAATTTTGTATGGATCCATCGTATTCCTATGTCCAAGTAGACTGTAATCAACTTAATAGTTGACCTTATTCCTATGTCCAAATAAAATATAGCATTTAGGTAATCAACTTAATAATTGCCTTTTTTCCACTAGTGACTGTATGTAATTACCTTCAACAACTTTATGAATTAAGGCTTCCTTTCAAGTGTTTATCCCATGGTGCAATTAAGAATGTATATGCAACGTGTACTTTGGTGACAACTCTTGATGTCTTTTGGCTAACTCATGCATATATAAATTGCAAGTTTCTAGGACACTAAATTTTGTCTTATTTGGTATTTTGCAGGTTGCTAATCCAAGAGAAATAGTTACTATCAAAAAGTCAAGAAAAAAAGGTGGATTCCAAGCTCCCCTACTCTACCCTTCACATACTCTATCTTTAATTACTTTAGTCTTTTTTACACGACTACTATATGCTTTCACTCTAGTTGGATCAATACTAGTCGTCTAAGTGATGAGTATGAGAAGGGCGTGGAAGAGTTTCTAGAATTTGCTAAAAGAAGTTGTCTAAAAAATAATGAAAAGTTTATTTGTCTTTGTGTTAGTTGTAAGTTTTATTGTCCTTGTGTCAATTGTTTGAGTAATGACAAACTAGTTCTTAAGGACATTCGCGATCATCTTCTTTGTGATGGCTTTAACAAGACTTATACAAGGAAATAGACAGTAAGTTTAGTTTACCTTTTTATTTCAATCATGGAATCCCAGTCACTCTCAGGTTCGATCTCTCCTTCTCGATTTCTTTAAGTACTTAACCTACCATTCAGTCTTCTCTCTAATTTAGCCTTCGTTTCTTTTTGCTTGTGGTTATCAGTAGGGGAAATTTTGATCTCTGAAGATATTGAGCAATGGATGCAAAATTACAAGGGTTTTCTTCCTCTCACAGGTTCTCGCTTTCTCTCAAATTACCATTTTAGGGTTTTTCTTCTTTTGTTGTTTTGTGTAAGTTTCATTATTTAGTTTTAGTCTAAAGATATTTTCCCCCTTATTTCTGGTTTTTTCTTCTTTTTCTGTTGTTTTGAGCAATAAAGGCAGAAGTACAATGGTTTTCACGCCGTCTTATTTTCAGTTCATATAGAAGGAAAGGGTTTGGGGAAATTTTGCTTTCTTCTGTTGTTCACAAGTTGTGAAAATGGGGTATGGAACAGTTGAATGGGTTGTTCTTGATCGGAATGTTAATGCTATTATGTTTTATGAAGATATGGGTGCTAATATTTTGAAGGAATGGAGACTTTGCAGACTCACTGGACCGGACTAGGAGGCTTATGGAGCCACTGTTGAAAATATTAAGGTTTCCTTTTAATTTCTGTTTTATATAAATATGAAAGAAAGAAAAGAATTGGGGTTTGGTATTAGGCCACTTTATAGTCTTTGTTGTAATTTGAGTTTGGACTTCACAATGTAATGTTGTTTTACTTATGCAAACATATCATTTTGATTGGATTTTGATGTTTTATTTAGGTTTTGATTTGGTATGGGTAATGTTGGTGTGTAGTATGAAATGTTGGTTAATCTTATGCTGTTTTAAAGCTTGAGTTTAATGTGGAACTTATAAGCTTCAATTGTATTATTTCACTCTCTTTGTTTCAATGTTTTTGTGGAATAGAAGTGTTAGATTATAGTGATAGTATGAAATCTGAATTATTTTTTCTCTACCAAATAATTTTGATGCATGGAGTTATATGCAAGGGTCCCTAATTGTTGATTTACTTTGTTAGTTCTAACTTCTACGAGCTGAATTGATTTCCCCCCAAATCTGTAACTCAGAATCAATAAATACTAGAGGGTCCCTAATTGATGTTCTAAATTGATTTTCCCTGTGTTTGTTGGTTTTGTGTTAATACTGGATAAATTCTGCTGTTGTTCTGTGATGATAATGGATAAATTATTTGTTCAGCTGGGTTTTGTATTCATAATATTTGTTCAGTTGGGTTTCCCTGTCTTGTTGTTTTGTGTTGATCATATATGTCTCCGTTTTTATTTTGCATTATTAATGTGTCATTGTTAGAGGATTGCCGCATTCATCATGATGCTGTGACCGATTCAAATTGGAAATGTTCTGATCCGCCATTTGACAAGTATGCTTATTTCTCTATAGTATGCACTTTCAATTTGAACTAACTAAAAACTCAGCAACTTGCTGAATGGCTTAACAATGTTGACCATCACTTCATCTTTTGGATTAGTGTGCATAAGTTCACCATGCTTTGAGTGAATTTTGTTTGCATAATTAGCATATTTTCTTATAGTGATGGGAACGGTGTAAAGCCACTTTCCAAGTTGAGCTTACAACTTTGATCTCTTCTTTTTTCCACTGGTTAGGATCTGTAGATATAGTGACCAATAGTGTTACCAACCCAAGTATTTGGAGTTGTGATAAATAATTGTTAAATCGATTTCATCTCATTTTGTTTGTAGTATAAATTTAACATATGAAAGACACTTCATTGGTAACAATACTTCCTTTTGATCTGTTTAGAATTTTGATTCATGCAGAATTTTGATTCTTTTGATCTGTTCTATTTCTATTTATATATATTTCAAATATTTGTTTCAATGTTAGATTAAAGTAATTATAATGTTAATTACCTGTAGGTTATTGTTAAATACGAAGATAAGATATCCAACTGGTTTGGTTGTCAAAGAAAGGCTGAAGAATTAAAAAAGATGGCTCCATCTAGAAAGGCTGAGAAGAAGGATGCTGCTAGTTAAGATTTTATTCATTGTTTTTAGTTTTCATCCTTTATTTGGAATTGAGGGTCGCATAAGTTCAACTATTTGGTTCCTCAAAAACATATTATCTATGAATATCATATTGGAAACCTTCCCTTTAGTTCATTCTAAAATGACAAGCTACAGGTAGTAAGATTTGCTATATGACGTCAAGAAACAATTTTTTTTTATTTTAAAAAAGCTACATTTTTCATATCGGTTCTCTCAGAAAACTGATGTGAAAAGTTATTTTTAATATCGGTTCTCAAAAAAACCTGATGTCAAAAACATGATTGTATTTGATAAAAATGCCTTTTTTTATAACGGACGTACGGGTAACAGATATGGAAAGTATTTTTCGCATCTGTTCCGTGTCTGATGTTAAAAGTCCCTATTTTTCATATCTCCTTTTTCCGCATCTGTTCGTGAACCGTTATGAAATGTCATTTTTAACCGTTATGAAATGCCTTTTTTCCACTAGTGCCTGCTGCGGAATCAACTAACACTTCTGCCACTGGCATTGGATATTGATCTTTTGGAGTAGCATTATTTAGATCCCTAAAATCTATGCAAACTCTAAGTGTACCATTTTTCTTAATTACAGGAACTATATTAGTAAGCCAATCAACATACCTGGCAGTTCTAATGAACTTGCTCTTTAGTAACCTTTCGATCTCTGTTTTGATCTTCGACATGATTTCTGGTGCAAATTTCCTTGGGGTTTGCTTCACAGGCTTCTTATCTGGTCGAATAGGCAGCTTCAACTCAACCACTTCTCTTTTTAAACCTGGCATTTCATTGTAGTCCCAAGCAAAACAGTCTTTGTACTCTTTCAGCAATTCGACTATCTGCACCTTGAAGTCTTTATTGACTTTTGCACTGATATATGTTGGTCTTCTTACACTTCCATCTCCCAAATCTATTTCTTCTAAGGGATCTTGTGCTTGTATCTTCTTGGTCGAACCCATTTGATCTTTCTCAAATCCTAATGGTTCATCATCATAGACACCGTCTAGTCTAGGTGATTCCACCATAATTTCTTTGTTACTATCATTTGTGGTTAAAGCAACCATGTGATGCAACTCAGCTTCGAGAATTGCTTTTTCTTTATTTTCGGCCACATAGGCCGTAATTCTTTCCCATGTACTGGGTTTTATCATCATCAATCATCCCAACCAGAAGGCTTGTCAAAGCCTCTTGGTCTATTCTCCTCATCAATGATTTCCCTTTCCCAAATGAAACCATAATTTGGGTGAAGACTAACAGAGGAGAAGACATTGTCTTGCTCAATGAACCCAGCATTGGAAGAAGAGCATGGAGAGATATTTGCCAATTGCTTGTCGAAGGTCTTCTTGGTGATCGTATTCACTTCAGCCTTGACATAACTTTGGTCACCTTCAATGTTTTCAACCAACCCATCTTCTCTCCAAATAATGAGCCTTTGGTGCACAGTCGAAGGGATTGCCCCCACTCCATGTATCCATTCTCTTCCAAGCAGCAAGTTGTAGTTTGCCTTGGAGGGTACTACCAAAAACAAAGTTGGCCTTTTGACACTACCTACTGCTAATTCGACTTCAATGGCCCCAAGTGAATGGCCAGTTTTGCCTTCATAATTAGTGAGAACCACATTATGTGGCCTCAAATCAATGTCACATTTGCCAATTCTTCTTAGCAAATGTTGAGGCATCAAATTCACAGCAGCACCACCATCAACAAGGACCTTGTTGATTCCCACATTGTTGACCTTGGCTTGAATGAACAGTGGCTTGAGGTGATTCATCATGCCACAATCTGGCCTTTCAAAGACAGCATGTTGCTCTTCGATGCAGCCATTCTTCAACCATAGTAGCATATGGGTTTATATGTAGTTTCCTCGTCGAAATCTTCTTCGACATCATTAACCTCAGAAACCACATCATACTCAATTGGTAAAATTGAGATGACCCCACATAGCATGTCAAACTCTGACCCAAAATCAGCAAAAGAAGAGTTCAATTCCTCTTCCAACTTGAGATCTTCTTCTTTGAAGCCTTTCTTTATCTCAGCCAAAGAAGGGAAGATTCTTTCAGTGGCTGGTTTCCTAACCACTTCAGCTGAAGGTAAAACTATTTCCTTACCTTTCTCGTTCTTGGGAATTGCTACTTTGCCTATAGCAACAGCATCAACTTTCATTTGGCGTTGAAATCTTCGCCATTGAGTCCTTGTCATAGGATTCTTTCCCTTGTAGTTGTTGTTGTAGGCATACTTCTTATTTCCAGTTGCCTCATTTTGGTTAGCACCACTTGTGTTTCCTTTGGCCATCATATTTGGCCTAATTCGATGAATCACGTTGCCACCAGTGTGGTACAGGCCTTTACCTTTCCCACCAGAATGTACCCACTTTTCGACAGGAGTACCAGAAGGAGGAACATAAGTACTCAGCTTTCCTCTTCCAGGATTTTGGTCGAAGTAACCATGTAGGGAATTCTCCTATCGACAAAATCAAACTTGGGCCTTTTATCCACCCATTTACCTTTGCGCTTCATTTGAGGCTTGAACTCTTCCAATTCTTTAGCAGCCTCCTTGTCAAAAATAAAACTGCACCTTGGGCACAACATCACTTCTGAGTTGCTTAGCTTGCAACGATTGAGGAAATCAACCAATTCCTCTTCAGCTTTTGGGTACACTACTTTCACTTTGTCATCTTCTTGGCCTTCAGTGACCATTTCGACATCCATCTTTGAACTTATGGTAGTTTTCTTCATATTAGCCTTACCAGGCACAATTTCAGAGGCTTCGACCATGTTGATGCTCACCTCAGTATACATTGCCTCAGCATCAGACAAAGGATCAGCGTCAATCTTCATTGGTGCCCTTGGTTTATCACCAAATTTCAGTCTTCCTTCATTGAGTGCCTTTTGCACCAAATCCCTGAAAAGAACACAACGAGAAGTATTATGACCCAAAAAAATTATGGTATTTGCAAAAACCTCTTTTTTGCTTTTGTTCTAATGGTGGTGTTTTTAGTCCCTTCGGAACCAAAGTTTGACCATCCTTAACTAACAAGTCAAATATTTCGTCACAGTTAGAAACATCAAATGTATAAGTTTTTGCAACGAATTTGTCGTTTTTAGGTTCGACAGGATTTTTACCATTTGAAGGTTTTAGCAATTTACAAGTATATGAAGGTCCAGGTTTTAACTCAGCAACATTGACCTCTTCTTCGACCTCCTCATAGGAAATGTCGAATTCTTGTTCTTCATCTTTAATTTCGACATAGGCAACTTTGTCTTTTTTATTATGAAACCTATTAGTTCTAGATTTCTCAGCTTTCAAACTTTCGACTTGCCTAACTCTATCAGCCAATTGAGCCATATCTCTCAAATGTTGAGTGTCTAGCTTTTTCTGATGGAATAATCTATGCCACCAGCAGCCATTTCGACTAGCCATGTTCAGGCACTTGAGTGAAGCACCTTGCTTTGAGAAGTCTAAACCTGTTGAGATAATCATCCACAGATTCAGCCACTTTGCGTCGAACACTGGCCAATTCTTTGAGACTAAGTTTACATTGCCCCATGTAGAATTGCTCATGGAAAGCTTTCTCTAATTGGTTCCAATTAAACATGGAATGTGGGGGTAAAGTAGTGAACCAAGTGAAAGCATTCTTTGTTAGAGAACTAGGGAAGAATTTCATCCTTAAATTCTCATTGTGGGCTAAATCTCCAGCCTCAGTTAAATAACGAGCAATATGTTCGACAGTGGATTCACTGGTTTCCCCAGCAAATTTAGTGAACTTAGGGATTTTCCAACCCCTTGGCAATTCACTTTGTAAAACATATTCAGACAAAGGAGAAACAAAATTTGGCCTATGCATACCTAAGTTAAGGCCATTCTGGGCTAAAATTGTTTCGACAAGATTAGCTATATTGTTCTGCGCTCCAAAATTGTTTTGTTGCACTTGCCTGACTACTTCATCAGCATTTTGATTTCTATTTACTAACACTATATCAGGCTCGTTTTCAACCTTCCCCTGCAAGGGTTGTTCGACAACTTGTGCTTGTGCCTGATTTCTAGGCAATTCAATGTTAGGCCTTTCTAAGGGGATTTCTACAGGCCTCGAAGGTTGTACTTGGGGTATTGGCTGATTCTGCATTCTTGGAGTGCCAAAGAAATCAGCAATTCGACCCATTTGAGTTGCCAATGCTTGGTAACTGTTATTGGTCTCACGTATCAAAGGGTTGAATACTGTACCAATTTGTTGGGTTAACATGTTAACCATAGCATGATTGGCCTCATCTATTTGTTGTCTTAATGCCAACACAGACGCTGTAGTTAATGTGGGCTGGGCATTTCGACCATAAATGCCCTCTTGAGAGGCATGCATAGGGGAGAAACCACCATTCATTATGTTATCTGCACACGTTGAAGAATTGGTTTGCAAGCCTACCATCATGCCAGTTGGCATACCATAAGGGAGATTTCGACCAACTATAGGCATGCTAAATGGGATATGACCACTAGTCATATATGGGTTAGACGTTCCCATTGTTTGTGGCATAGAAGCCATTTCATTAGGCTGTGTGGTCACCGTGGTGGCCATTGTTGGTAAAGGATTAAGCACAGGAGATGTAACTGTGATCATGCCTGTCGAAGGCATTGGAGCAGTTATTCCCATAGCGGTTACTGGATTAACGTCATTGACAGACGCATTCTCAGGGCCACTCTGTGCGTTCGAAGAACTTGCGCCAGAACGTGACATCTTTGACAAAGATTTACCACTCCTCAGGCGCATAAACAATTATATTCCAAGATTCTGATAACTAACACTCTAATATTTCGACACAAATGTCCCACCGGGCGTGCCAATTTGTTTACCGTGGATTTTGGTAAACACCGCTGGTCTCCAATTTGGTTAACTTGCAGGATCAACCAGTGAATCCTAAGACCATTTGTGTTTAGAGTTTTTAGTTTGATGTGATGTTCTTCAGTGTTTTGCGTTTTAAACAGAAAAGAAGAAGAAATAATTGATTCCTTACGCGCGAAGCAATCAAGATATTTCAGGGAAGAAGGACTTGAATTGTAAAACACATAAAGGTAAAGAGAAAACAGAAGTAAATTGCATTAAAATGAAAGAGAATGGTACACAAGATCATACATTGTTCTCTGACTCGTTTTTCTCTTGAATGCGGAAGTTAGAGCGTGAGAATTGCAATATGAAATTGTGACCCTTGTTTCTTCTCAGAAACTACTATTTATACTAAGCAGAAACTGCCCTAAAACAGTTATAAAAATGATAGCAATCGCTCCTCTTTTCGACCAACTGCTAGTTCTTCAGCGCGTAACTGCTCTGTTTTCTGTCTGTCGAAAGCTTGAGTCCATTTTCCTCTTTCTTGCTTTTGCTTCCCCGGAAGCTTGTCGAATTTACCCTGCACATGACCATTTTCTCTGTCGAAATACTTTGGTCTTTGTCGAAATATAAGTCAAGCCTTGTTGACCATTTTCAATGAAGCCTGTCGAAATTACAAGCTAACACATGCATTGGGCTTTATAATCATTTCAAAGTCTACCCCAGCCAGTAGGCTTAACAAAGCCTCTTTGTCTATTCTCCTCATCAATGATTTCTCTTTCCCAAACGAAACCATAATTTGGGTGAAGACTAACAAAGGAGAAGACATTGTCTTGCTCAATGAACCCAGCATTGGAAGAAGAGCATGGAGAGATATTTGCCAATTGCTTGTCGAAGGTCTTCTTGGTGATCGTATTCACTTCAGCCTTGACATAACTTTGGTCACCTTCAATGTTTTCAACCAACCCATCTTCTTTCCAAATAATGAGCCTTTGGTTCACAGTCGAAGGGATTGCCCCCACTCCATGTATCCATTCTCTTCCAAGCAGCAAGTTGTAGTTTGCCTTGGAGGGTACTACCAAAAACAAAGTTGGCCTTTTGACACTACCTACTGCTAATTCGACTTCAATGGCCCCAAGTGAATGGCCAGTTTTGCCTTCATAATTAGTGAGAACCACATTATGTGGCCTCAAATCAGTGTCACATTTGCCAATTCTTCTTAGCAAATGTTGAGGCATCAAATTCACAGCAGCACCACCATCAACAAGGACCTTGTTGATTCCCACATTGTTGACCTTGGCTTGAATGAACAGTGGCTTGAGGTGATTCATCATGCCACAATCTGGCCTTTCAAAGACAGCATGTTGCTCTTCGATGCAGCCATTCTTCAACCATAGTAGCATATGGGTTTATATGTAGTTTCCTCGTCGAAATCTTCTTCGACATCATTAACCTCAGAAACCACATCATACTCAATTGGTAAAATTGAGATGACCCCACATAGCACGTCAAACTCTGACCCAGAATCAACAAAGGAAGAATCTAACTCCTCTTCTAAATTGAGGTCTTCTTTTTTGAAGCCTTTCTTAATTTTAGAAAGAGGAGGGAAAATTCTCTCAGTGGCTGGTTTCCTAACCACTTCAGTCGAAGGTAAGATTACCTCTTTACCCTTCCCTTTGTTTGAGGTTGTTGCTTTACCTGGAGCAATAGCATCAGCCTTCTTTTGGCGTTGAAACCTTCGCCATTGAGTTCTTGTCATAGGATTCTTCCCTTTGTAGTTGTTACTATAGGCATACTTCTTGATTTCAATTGCCTTGTTCTGGTTAACACCACTTGTGTTACCTTCGACCAGCTTAGGTGGTCTAACTCGATGGATAGCATTGTCCCCCGTGTGGTATATGGCTTTGCTTCTCCCACCAGAATGTATCCACTTTTCGACAGGAGTGCCAGAAGGAGGAACATAAGTACTCAGCTTTCCTCTTCCAGGAGTTTTGGTCGAAGTAACCATGTAGGGAATTCTCCTATCAGCAAAATCAAACTTGGGCCTTTTATCCACCCATTTACCTTTGCGCTACATTTGAGGCTTGAACTCTTCCAATTCTTTAGCAGCCTCCTTGTCAAAAATAGCACTGCACCTTGGGCACAACATCACTTCTGAGTTTCTTAGCTTGCAACAATTGAGGAAATCAACCAATTCCTTTTCAGCTTTTGGGTACACTGCTTTCACTTTGTCATCTTTTTGGCCTTCAGTGACCATTTCGACATCCATCTTTGAACTTATGGTAGTTTTCTTCATATTAGCCTTACCAGGCACAATTTCAGAGGCTTCGACCATGTTGATGCTCACCTCAGTATACATTGCCTCAGCATCAGGCAAAGGATCAGCGTCAATCTTCATTGGTGCCCTTGGTTTATCACCAAATTTCAGCCTTCCTTCATTGAGTGCCTTTTGCACCAAATCCCTGAAAATAACACAAGGAGAAGTATTATGACCCAAAAAATTATGGTATTTGCAAAAACCTCTTTTTTGCTTTTGTTCTAATGGTGGTGTTTTTAGTCCCTTCGGAACCAAAATTTGACCATCCTTAACTAACAAGTCAAATATTTCGTCACAGTTAGAAACATCAAATGTATAAGTTTTTGCAACGAATTTGTCGTTTTTAGGTTCGACAGGATTTTTACCATTTGAAGGTTTTAGCAATTTACAAGTATATGGAGGTCCAGGTTTTAACTCAGCAACATTGACCTCTTCTTCGACCTCCTCATAGGAAATGTCGAATTCTTGTTCTTCATCTTTAATTTCGACATAGGCAACTTTGTCTTTTTTATTATGAAACCTATTAGTTCTAGATTTCTCAGCTTTCAAACTTTCGACTTGCCTAACTCTATCAGCCAATTGAGCCATATCTCTCAAATGTTGAGTGTCTAGCTTTTTTCTGATGGAATAATCTAAGCCACCAGCCGCCATTTCGACTAGCTCATGTTCAGGCACTTGAGTGAAGCACCTTGCTTTGAGAAGTCTAAACCTGTTAAGATAATCATCCACAGATTCAGCCACTTTGCGTCGAACACTGGCCAATTCTTTGAGACTAATTTTACATTGTCCCATGTAGAATTGCTCATGGAAAGCTTTCTCTAATTGGTTCCAATTAAACATGGAATGTGGGGGTAAAGTAGTGAACCAAGTGAAAGCATTCTTTGTTAGAGAACTAGGGAAGAATTTCATCCTTAAATTCTCATTGTGGGCTAAATCTCCAGCCTCAGTTAAATAACGAGCAATATGTTCGACAGTGGATTCACCGGTTTCCCCAGCAAATTTAGTGAACTTAGGGATTTGCTAACCCATTGGCAATTCACTTTGTAAAACATATTCAGACAAAGGAGAAACAAAATTTGGCCTATGCATACCTAAGTTAAGGCCATTTTGGGCTAAAATTGTTTCGACAAGATTAGCTATGTTATTTTGTGCTCCGAAATTATTTTGTTGTACTTGTCTGACTACTTCGTCAGCGTTTTGATTTCTATTTACCAACACTACATCAGGTGCATTTTCGACCAACCTTTGTATGGGTTGTTCGACAACTTGTGTTTGCCCCTGATTTCTAGGCAATTCAATGTTAGGCCTTTCCAAAGGGATTTCGACAGGCCTCACCGGTTGGGCTTGGGGCGTTGACTGATTTTGTACTCTGGGGGTACCAAAGAAATCAGCAATTCGACCCATTTGAGTTGCCGATGCTTGGTAACTAATATTGGTGTCACGTATCAAAGGATTGAACACTGTACCAATTTGCTGGGTTAACATATTAACCATATCATGATTAGCATCATCTATTTGTTGCCTCAAAGCCAACAAAGATGCTGTGGTTAATGAGGGTTGGGCATTTCGACCATAAATACCCTCTGGGGAAGTATGCACATTATCTGCATATGTTGATGAGTTCGCTTGTAAACCTACCATCATGGCAGTTGGCATGCCATAAGGGAAATTTCGACCAACCATGGGCATGCTAAATGGCATGTGCCCACTAATCATATAAGGGCTAGACATTCCCATCGTTTGTGGCATAGATACCATTTCAATAGGATGTGTGGTCACTGTGGTGGCCATTGTTGATAAAGTGTTAGGCACAGACGATATCACAGCAGCCATGCCTGTCGAAGGCAACGGAGCAGTTACTCCCATGGTGGTTACTGGATTAGCATCATTGGTAGACGCATTTTCAGGCCCACTTTGAGCATTTGAAAAACTTGCACTAGAACGTGTCATCTCTGACAGAGATTTACCACTTCTTAAGCGCATGCACAGTTAACTTCAAAGGATTATATTAAACTAATACTCTAACACTTGACACAAATGTCCCACCGGGCGTGCCAATTTGTTTACCTTGGATTTTGGTAAACACCGCTGGTCTCCAATTTGGTTAACTTGCAGGATCAACCAGTGAATCCTAAGACCATTTGTGCTTAGAGTTTATAGTTTATTATGATGTTCTTGAATTGTCTCGCATTTTAACCAGAAAAAGAGGAAAGAAATAACTGATTCCTTCGCGCGAAGTTATCAGAGTACTTCAGAGAAGAAGAACTTGAACGATAAAAACAAGTAAAACGAAAGAAAAACAAATTAAAATTGCATTAAAGTTAAAGGAAATGGTGCACAAATTCATACATTGTTTCTCTAACTCGTTTTTCTCTTGAATGCGGAAGTAAGAGCGTGAGAAGTAAAATATCAGTTTTTGTGACCCTTGTTTCTTCTCAGAAACTACTATTTATACTTAGTGGGAGGAGCAGAAACTGCCCTCAAAAACAGTTATAAAAATGTTCGTAACTGCTCCTCTTTTCGACCAACTGCTAGCTTTTCAGCGCATAACTACTTAGTCTTCTGTCTGTCGAAGCTTGTGTTCATTTTCCTCTTTCTTGTTTTTGTTTTTCTGGAAGCTTGTCGAATCTGCCCTAAACATGATCTTTGTCGAAATCCTCTGATCTATGTCAAAGTATAAGTCAAACCCTGTTGACTATTTTAAATGAAGCCTGTCGAAATTACAGGCTAACAGTATCATAAACATATACCAACATATCATTTGATTGTCAAAGTTCAAACATAATTCAATTACAAATAAATAATCTCACCAACAATATAATTCACTCTTACACACCTTTAGTAACATTAATTTTACAAACTATAAACCAAATACCCACTTGACCTAGTAATATCCAATAAAAGACAATCAGACAAAACCACAAAGTAAACAGATTCAAACTTTTCTCACAACAGAATATCACAAATTAGGTTGTCCAAATTCCCAATCGAAGAGCCACCTTCAAAAGCAGCATTATGTGCCAACTTTTTCCGTTCCAAAGCTTTCTCTCTCATCTCTTTACCTTTGTCCCCATCCATCAACTCCTTAACAAGTCCCTTAATTTTATCCCTCGTAGCATCTTCAATTTCCAAACCAACACCCCATTCTTTACAACTAAACCTACAATTCGTTTGTTGCTCACAAAAAAAAAGGCCAACATATCATAGGAACACCACCACACAAACTTTCCAAAGTTGAATTCGTACCACTGTGTGTCAAAAACCCTCCAATTGCAAAATGAGCTAAAACCTTCTCTTGTGGACACCAACTTGATAAGATGCCTCTTTCTTTTGTCTCTTTTACGACCTCTGACGGTAAAACCGCGTTTTTACCGGCTACTAAATCTGGCCTTATGACCCATAAAAATGATTTTTTACTATTAGCAAGTCCCCAAGCAATTCAACTAATTGTTCACTAGTCATAACTGTGATGCTTCCACATAAACAACACTATTTGGTTCTTTGTTGTCTAGCCATTCTAAACACCCTGCCTCTTCTTTCCAAAGGTTTGATCCAATTGAGTTTAGCTCCTTATCAGTGATATCCTTAATAAGCAAATTCAATGGACCAGTGGAATATACAGGTGGCAAGTCAATGGATGAGAATGCTTCCAATATGGCGTGTTCTAAGGCATCAAATGTGTGCAAAATTAATGCTGATGCTTTTTGTGCTCTTTGGCACTCCCCTAGTGCAAAAGCTAGCATAAGATCATTTGGATCCGTGGTTCTTATGAAGCTTGGGATATCCTTTAATCGAATTTCTTTGATTCCTGGCACCCAATCAATGGCTGTCTCCAAATACCCATTTGTTACATCACTTGAGTCTGCATGTCAAAAACAAAATTCACTCAGTTAAGCTCAATAAATTTGTAAATTCCCATATGACACTACAAAACAAAAATGAAATTAGAGATAGAAAATTAATCACTTAAAATATGAAATTTGTCTAATATATTTTGCAACTAAATTTTGTTACGCCAAAATTAACTCGAGTTTTCAATTTTTTGTTAGTAATTTAATTTTGTCTAGCAATATGGACTAGACAAAATATGAAACACATCCTCAAATGTATTTTTAATGAGTCATTTTAGTTCCCGAATGTGTGAAGCACTATCATTATAGTCTCTAAATGTATCGAAATTGCAAACTCATCCTCAAGTGTATCTTTTCTGAGTCATCTTGGTCCTTAAGTCATCTATGTCCTCAAATGTGTTTTTTATTGGTCAGTTTAGTCCCGCCTAAACTTACTAAAAAGGACTTATTTGAAATTTTGATACATTGAAGGACTATAATGTCAACGTCTTACACATTAAAGGACTAGAATGACTATTTACTCTATGTTGACACTCCAAAACTTCCGAAAATCTCTGAACTACTCACTGACTAAGAGAATTTGTATTTTAAAAATCACAATTTAGAAAATAGTTTTTAGAGATTAAAAGTAAGTGAGTTTTTTGTTAAATAATTTAAAGATTGGTTTTTAGAGATTTTTAAGAAAATAAGAAGTTGTATTTTGTTTGTGTATCATACTGGAAATCACTTATTTTAATAAAAAAAAATCATTCTTAAAAAATTGATTGCTATGAGAAGCTACTCAAAACAGCTTTTCAAATGAAGCAAATTTTAGATTAAGTTCAGCTTTTCATTTTTTTAAAAATCTATAACGAACAGACAACATGTCGTCATAAGTGGTTATTTTTTAAACAAAAGTGATTCATTTAAAAAATAAACCCGAACAAACGGGCTCTAAATGGATCTAAAGAAAACTGATCAGCCTCCAACATGTCGTAATTTTAAAATAAAAAAAAAAACTCTTTTTGGTGATATAGTAATAGAACAAGTAACATTTCTCTCAAAGATCGTCACCAAATTTTATGACACAAAAATTAGCATGAAATGTAAATTTTTGTGTCACTTTCACTTTTTTTAGCAGTGAAATTCTGATCTTAAATCTTGTTACTTAGATTATAGAAAACCACTATGACCATCACTCTGACCACCGTCGAAAACAACTATGTGCTCATTTGATCATCAATCTGACCACCACCAACTACCACTGCTAAGTATCACCAACCACTACTTCAACCATTGTGACCACCACTCCGACCATCGTTGACCACCACTTTGGCCATCGACGACCACCACTCCGACCACCTCGTTGGCTACCGCTGACCACCACTCCGACAAGTGTTTGACAAAAGTTACTACTTATAACCACTATTATTAAAATTATTACCAAATAAATATATTATATTAATTCTTTTTCAAACCTAATATTATATATTGTTTTGATTAAGATGGATTTATGATGAATATTTATTTTTATGTTTATGTTTGAAACAGGTTTTGATTTTTGAAATTTTTAAAACTCAAAATATAAATTGGTTTTGGTTTTTGAAAATTTCAAAACAGAAAACCACCCAGAACGAAGCCTAAAATAGCATGGCAATAGATATGGATTTACCTTTGAGGGTATGACTCCTTTTTCAATGAGTTGGCGATACTGCATAGAACACATGAAGCCACATGCACTAGCGGTCCAAAAAAGAACGTCGGGGATATCTGGAGGGGTATCTGGAGAATTGTTGAGTTTAGAAAGAAGGTTTTTAAAGTGAGGTAAACAAGTTTTTCTAGTGGAGTCACACAAAGAAGGGATATCTTGTGTGGCATCAACATCATCAGAAACAGGAAGACCATCAGGAATAGTTTCAAAACGAAATGATAGAAGGCCAATGAGGGAATTAGGACCTCTAGCTTTGAGAAGACGTTTGTGGTTATATTCTGTGTGAACAAAGGTAACATGAAAACCACCTATGAAATGAATGAGTTTTGCTAGTTTGAGCATTGGGTTTATGTGACCTTGTGCTGGGAATGGAATGCATACAACATGTGGCTTATTCTCAATTGTGCCCAAACAACTCATTTTGATACCTCGTACTAATTGCGTCTTTCCTAGGATGCTTGCAATTTGGTTTGAGCAATTGAGTTCTATTCGATACCGGAGTACGGTCTTGAGACGTCCGAGCTCCAAGGGTGTTCGAGCCAGGTGTTCAGGATAGGTAAAAGTGCTTCCAGTTGTAGTACTTCATAAGGATGAAGATTAAGCTCGGTAGATTGGAATTGGAGGTCGGATGGTCCGAGGTAGTCCTTTGTCCATGTCGGGTGGGGGGTACCTGCAAGACACTTTGACGCCCAAGTCAGTAAAGAAAAAGGAGAGAAGTAAGAGAGAAGAGTGAGAGCTAATGAAAGCGTAGTTGCGTTATGTCATATTCGTTGTTCACGTACCTAAATTGGAGGGCGGAGCCTCTATTTATAGACAGAGTGTCGTACCTAATTCGTTGGATGCATGGGAGAGATCCTGACCGTTGGGTACGGATCAAGCGCGAATGCGGGTGTCCTGAAGTACGGAAATGGGCCAGGCCCAAGTCCGTGAAGTTTTGGCCCAGTCCGGAACAGTGGCCCCCCAAGTCGAGGACGGGGACGGCATGAGGTCGGCCTCGGCTTGTTCTCTGTTTGCTTTCGAGGTGAGGATTTGTTGAGCCGTATGACTTTTCCAGAAAGTTGTGTCAGAGATAAATGTGATGCTTTGGGGAGCTCGGGTACCTGTTTACGAAAAGTTGAAGAGACACGTATTAATTTGTTGTGACGCTTCACATCCTGCCTCTATAAAAAGCGAGTTGGAGGCTCATTTGATCATTCTTGCATATTTCGTCATTCTGAGCTCTGCAAAGCGAATTCCTTTTCGTTAGTGCGTGAGATAAGCATTTCTTCCGTCGACGTCATTTCCTGAATATGCTTTTCGTCGAGATCAAGATTCAATCCGACATCTGAGACTTCCTGCACAGAGGTTTGTTTCTTTCTATAAATTTTTAAATACTCTAGTATATTTTTGTCAGCGGCCGAGGTCGTCGCCTCGGCGATCATCGCTGCTCACTCCAAGGGGAGGAGGTAGTCCGGCCTTGGAGATTTCGAGGCCTGAGGATACACCGCTGAATCCTTAGAGAGGAAGCCTAACATAGATAGATTTAGCTAGTGATGGCGTCGTCTTCCCCTTGCAGATAATGGTCCGAACTAGGAGTGAGGAAATGCCGACTCCAAGGAAGCCACCTGGCAAACCGATTTTACGGAAGTCGGCCATAGGAGATCCGATGCCGGCCCCCAGGGACGCTCCGTCTCTGAAGTCTTCGACGTATGCCCCTTCTCCTTCGGCGTCGGGAGCTTCGACTAGGGAGTTTGTTCGCCAAACCTCTGAGTGTACGGTTGAGGAGGATCCTGAAGTAGGGCACGCCGAGGTTGGATCTCGGGCTAAAGATCCTGAGGCAGAAGTAGAGGAAGAAGAAGTTGTAGCTGAGGACCTGTACAATTGGGTCACCAAGAAGATCTGCAATACCGCTGCAAGATTGAAGTCGGACAAACCCGTGTCCTACTATGAGAAATACATCGAGGCCCCTGCTGAGAAAAGATGGAAGCTGATGGAGGCCGAGAACTTTCCGGTGTGCAATGAACATAACGGAGTAGGGTTCTCCTTTTATGGGGTCGTCCTGGAAACCATGGGAGTTCGGATTCTCCTTACCAACTTTCAGAAAGGCGTGCTGAAGTTTCTGCATATGGCTCCTTCCTAGCTGCACCCGAATGGTTGGGGTTTTATCCGAGGTTTCAAAATGGTCATGGAGTGCCTCGGGAAGCGGAGGTCTTCTTATGCTTCTTCAATGTGTTCCACTCTCCGGAACCCGGCACGGAGGGCAAGAGGCAAGGATACGATGGACTTCGATGCAATGCCGGACGTTCCTATTTCTTCCCCGCTAATGATTCAAACCGGGACTTCAAGCTGAACTTTTTTTTCGTCCGAGCTTTGAGCAGTGCTTCCAAGCTTTCAATTGGGGACTTTGAAGACGGAAAATTAGTGAGGGCCACTTCCCGCTGTCGTGGGACCATGAGCACTTTGTCCACGACGGAAAGGAGATCAAAAACCAAACTTACATGATGAAACCTGACCAACTGGAGGGAGAGGATAAGAAATCCTTAGAACTGATCAATAAATGGGGAAAGGCGATGTCAAGGCCGGCTTGAGATTCCACTGCGGCTCTATGATTGTTGAATAGATATTTTGATTCTTGTACTCGTCTTCTTATCCAATCTTTTCTTATTGATTTACATTACGCCGGGTTCGGCACATTACAGTTACTGACTGCTTTTTGTTGTCCTGCAGGTAAAATGGAAGAAGTAGACCTTGATGATGTTTTTGCTGAGTCTGGGCTTGATACTACTGCCAAGGTAGATAAAGCACCACCTGGAAAGAAAGCTACAGAGAAGAAAACTTCTGGGTCGGCCTCGGGGACCAGCCCTTCATCAGACAAGCAGGCAGGCAAGTCCCATTCTGGGAGCAAGCCTGCTCTGGAAAAACAAAAGCCACAAACTCAAATAAAGTCTCCTGCAGTTCGGTCCTCCTCCACTCTGACGTCGAACTCGGGGTCCGCCACCAAGGAGACCCGCAAGAGAGACAACGCTAAAGCCATTAATAACTCTTAAAAATAACTTTTATTTATGCCAAAACAAATGAGAATTAAGCCTGTTCAATGGTAATTAGTGTCAATAAATAGAATATTTATATATAATTTAATATAAATGTGTTCGTAGTGTTTAAAATATATTTTGGGCACTTTTGGTGCCGTTTTGTGGGATTTCACTTATTATTTAGTTGTGCAGGAATTTTTAGCTCAGGTGTTGTGCCAAATGGTGCGGTAGCACGAGAGCAGCTGAGGGCATAGAGAAAGGAATTAAAGTGGTCCCGTTTGTTAAAGTGAAGAAAATGGTTTTTTGTCCTATGTAAGGGTGTGCAAAAAGGAATCTGCGCATTAATGGGCCACAAAGAGACAAACTGTCCTTACTTTTAGGGCTGACAGCACCTTTTCAGAATATGCCTTGGCCCAATTGGTACACATAGTGAGAGAATGTCATATAAAAAGGCACTTTAACCTAAAAAGAAGGAGGAGGGCATCAGCCTCCACGAATCCCTAGGTAAGAGAATACCATTTCCAGCCTCCATGCATTGTTCATCATCTTCCCGAACCATCTTTCCACCATTTTCAGTGCTAAAACTCCATTTCTGAAGTTGCAAACTTGCATTCTGCAACACAGTTCTTCATCTGCACAGCACAGAGTTCTTGGAGCAGATTTGCAGCACTTGAAGTTTGCTTTGAGCTTCACATTTTTTGTAATTTCTATTTTCCTCTGTGTATTTCTGATTTGGGCTGTAGTTGTTAATTCCATGACTTCATTTATGCTATCTAAGTACTACTTTGTCATGTCTAAGCTCATTTTGAGCTAGATTTATTTATAGTCAAGACTATGGTGAAGTAATTATGAATTAATGATTAGATGTTGTGATTAATGCTTGATGCTTCATCAACTTGTGTGATTTAATGCTAAATACTCTTTTTGAACTTGATCACTTTAATTAGGGTGATGTACTTTAATTTCTGGAAAGGATTAAAGTGCTGATTTCACAAGTTAATATAGTTTGAAAGGTAATAGGAATATTATCTTTTCCTAGTGAAGGATAGGAATATGAAGCTAGGGCTATAGTGTGATCTGAATCGTGCTTTTCACCCTTCAGAATGAACCTTAATGGGAGCTTAGGAATAAGGAAACCTTAACGATATTCTGTTATAGGATAGGAATATCCACATTCATTCTGCACACTGAATGCTATCACAACACTGATCACAGCACTGAGTCATTATTTGAGTAATTATTGATCCTATACTTGGCTATACCCATCTCTCTGATTCAACATCACTATTACTGTTTTTTATTGTCATTTGCCCTTTAATTTACCGTCCTTATCATTTTAATCAAATGTGTTACTTGTAACTTTAATGTCTCACTAACTAGATTAGCTAAATTGGGAATTTGTGAAGTTAACCATAATCAATCCTCGTGGGAACGATCTCTACTTATCACTTTATTACTTGTTCGACTGTGTATACTTTCACGCGTTTTTACACAACAACCGTCTCCGATGATTCTGTTGTGCTGAAAAAACAAAAACAAATGCAGCAAGAGAAAAGTACGGAGAAGTGAAAGGACAAGGCTTCCCCGGCCGATTTCTAAGATTGCATCCGGGTCGGCCAAACCGGTGTCGGGGTCATCAAAGAGTTGCAGGAGCTTCTGGCAGGCAAAATGACTGAACGCCTCCGAGGTAAGATCTCTGCCCATGACGATGAAAATAGAAACTTACACGGCAAGTTAATTCATACATGTCGCGAGTTAAGTACTTACCGAGACCATAATTTGGTAGCTTATTATGAAGACAACCGAGGTCTGAGAGAAAAGCTTGAGAAACTGAAGGGAGTCCAGCTACAACTCGATGAGGCCAATGCCAAAGTCAGCCAGCACGCAAAGGCTATTATCGCTGATCTCCCGACGTTGAAGGCCGATCTCAAAGCGGTCTGGGAAAGGTTGGAAGCTGCCGAGGCCGATAAGGAGGAGAGTGCCAAGCTGGTGGAGCAGCTGAAGAAGGATAAGTTCGAGCTCACCATGAAGATGGCAAGGGCAGTCAAGTCTGGCTTCGATCCCTGTCTCAACATGGCCATGGTCTTGGAGCCTGTGCTGATCATCAACCTGTTGGATTCCAAGTACAAGGCTGAGAATGGGAAGATTGTCTACCAAGGTACAGTGATCTACGACCCAGCTTCTATATCTTCCCCAACTCTTGAGGACGAGGTCGGCGTAACTAATCCGGAGTAGGTTGCCGAGGTGGAGGCCAAGAAAGAAACAGAGAAATCTGCTTGACCATTTTGTATTCTTTTAATTTGTTGTTGATTGGTCTCAGGCATGTCCGAGGCCAATCTTCATTTGTAAAGTACATTGAGCACCGTCCCCTTTTTCCGGCTTTTATTCATTCCGCACTTCGTCAATCTTGCTCTTGTATGCCTTGAATAACCTGTATGTTTTGATTGAATGCTTGCGGTAGAGTAGAAATCCATTGCCGAGATGAGAGAATAAAATTCGTAGAACGGCCAAGCTCTGGCATAGGTAAAAATGATAGAATTCCTTTGTAAATAGAAGAGTAGAGGTCCGATGTAGATAATAGAAGTCCGGACACCTGTGAGATTCCTGCAATTTAAACAAGATTCAAAAGAGATCGAGCCGTTGCAGGCTCGCACAAGGCGAAATTGGGAAGACCTCGGCTTCTCATGGAGCTCGTCAGCTCGGAGATCAGAGGGAGGTCGACTCGCGCGAGGCGAAATTGGGAACCCTTCGGACTATGATGGAGCTCCTCAGCCCTAACATCAGAGGGAAGGTCGAACTCTCTGATCGAGTGATAAACTCCAATTTAGTGCATTTTTAGAGATATTTTTGGGTCAATTTTAGAGCAACTATATATTAATTATATAAATCACTAACTTAATTTGCTCTTTATTTTGCAGAAAGAAAGAAAATATAAAAGAGATATAAATTGACCCAAGTCCCGCCTAAACTTAATTTGTTTTTAATATTAGGAATTTATATATATATATATATATATATAGAAAAAGATCCCCTTGGTGATTTCAATTGAAAATGATGCACATGTGACTTGGAGAGAAAGAAAGAAGCATGGAGTGGATAGCAAGCAACACATATTTAGGAAGGATCTAAATCCTAATATTTAGGGATTGAGATATCTTGCAATTAAAAAAGGAAACAATCTTGACTTGATCCCTAGCTTGGAGAGAAAGAAAAGGAACCAACATAAAAGGAGGGCTTCACTTGTGAATGGGAAGAACCGCATACACTAACACTAAATGAGAAAAAACGACAGTTGCACGGACGCTGTGGAGGGAGAGAAGAATTTTGGTACCTGTTCTTGACACCGTGGGAGAGCTCTGGAGCAGAACAAGGAGATTGAAGACAAAGATTAAGACTTTCTCTACATCCGGGTTATTCTTATTTCTGTAATTCATAAACCTTTTTTTTTTCATTGTTCTTGACTATTATGGATACCTAAATCCTCTTCTAGGGTCTTAGGTGGATCTTGCATTCTTAGAGACTTTTTTTATGTTCTAATTTAATATTTGAATTCCTATTTTTATTTAAATTAATATTGTCCTATTGTCTTTTATCACATAATTACGATTAACTACCCTTTTCATGTTTATAATCAATTAGTTGATCAGCGACCGTACTCCAATTAGTTGGTGGACCTATAGGATAATTGGGGCTATAATTATTGCATAACCAAACTTTAATTTAGTCTTCCAATCATTCAACCTTTTTGTACTTTATGCTTTTCTTAAATTTAAATTCTAGCATGACCAAACTAGGGTTAATTTAGGAAAAACAATATTAATTGCGAATGACCAAACGGATTAGTAGCTTTAGTAAAGGGATTGGTAATTGAATACAATAAGGGAATTCAGGTAGAATTAGACATAGGGGAATCGAAGCTTGCAAGTGAAACCGTGACCCTAGGCTTCTCTCCATCGATTAAATTTAGTATTTTAATTCTTGTTATTTAATTCTCTTTGTTTCAGTCTCTATAACCATCAAACATTTATTTGTCTAAATAATAAAAAATCTTGACTAGTTTAGTACTTGTTAATTAATCCCTGTGGAGACGATAATCTTTTATACTACTTCTGCAAAAGAGTACACTTGCTCTAAGTGTGTTTTTAACGCAACAAGTCTTTGGCGCCGTTGCCGGGGATTAATTTAACAATATTAAAAGAAAAAGATTTTTATTTTGTTAATACTTTTCCAAGAACATAAGATTTTTATCTTATTAAAAAAAGTTGCTCATACTTTTCCAAGAACTCGTTGGAGTTTATTTTGTTTTGCAGAGAGAAATCTAAATCATGGTTAAAACTCTTGGAGGTTATATTAGAGAGGCAGAGGCGAAAAGGAATTTAGAGAAGTTATCTTGGTATATGCCTCAATGTCAATGCCCATTTTTTCCTCGTCCTTATGAGCCTTATTCTAACTATTGGGATGACTATGAGCCACCTCATTATTCCTCCAACTGGGATAATTATGAGCAACTACAAGTGCAGAGGAAAGAGGAAAAATATGATATCGATGAGATCTTCGTCAAATTTATGGAGCAGATAAATGAAAAATTTGAAACGTTGGAGAAGAAATTTGGAAGCTTGGAGGGCCAAATTGGAGCCATGAACAACAGTTTTGATTGTTTGAAGAATCAATTATCAAAGGTTATTGATATGGTAACAACTTAGTTGGCTGAAGAAACTCTTTATTTGCAAACTAAGTCTACCCCAAATGAAGAATCTAAGCAATACAAAGATAATATTCTTAGTAATGATGAAGAGTTCTCTGTAGCAGCAAATTTAGAGGAAGAAGCTCTCAAGAAAGATGAAGAGACTCCTACTGAGGGGAGTCAAATTGAGACAACAGATTCCACTAATGAGAGCGGTTGTGAGGAGAATGAGAAAGATCCATTGGTTCATAAGTTGGAGAAAAGGGATAAAACCCCAAATTTTGGGCAGATTGTTTTAACCATTGGTGATGCTGTGATTGAGGTTTATAAGGGAAAGGTAACTTTAAGGAGTGGTAAAGAAGATGATGTTATTAAAGCTTTCAATTCCATTGAAAATTTCTCTTCTTTAACTTCTCCTTATATTGATAATGTGGTTGAAACTAATACTTTTAGTGATTTAAAGATGCAGACTCTTTTGGAAAAAATTCTTATTTTGCAGGATCCTAGCATAGTGGTAGATGGAGGTAAAACTAAAAATCCACCACCCTTTGAAGTTCGTCCACAAGTTTGAAAGAGAAAGAACAATGTCAACCACATTGTGAGAAAACTAAGAAGGTGCACTGCGTTAGATGTAAAATTTGCTCTTGGAGAGCCACCTGATTGAGCACCAACTATCGTCAAGCTCATGACGTTAAACAAGCGCTTCGCAGGAGGCAACCTGTGTTTTATTTTTAATTATTTATATTTTGCTTTTGTTTTGTTTTGTTTTGTTTTGTTTTTAGGAATAAGTTCAGATTGCAAGCACTCTCAGGAAAGTCTCTCTTACTCTCTCTATTTATTTATTTTTGTTCCTATTTGATCATTTTGCATTGAGGACCATGCTTCATGCTAGTATGGGGGTGTTAGCCAGTAATTTCGACAGGCTTCATTAAAGATGGTCAACATGGCCTGACTTATATTTCGACGAAGACCAAATTATTTCGACAGAGAAGATGGTCATACGCAAGGTAAACTCGACAAGTTTCCAGGGAAGCAAAAGCAAGAGAGAGGAAAATGGACGCAGGCTTTCGACAGACAGAAAACAGAGCAGTTATACGCTGAAGGCTAGCAGTTGGTCGAAGCATGACAGAGCGGTTCTGGTCGAAAGTAGGAGTAGCAGTTACTTATTTTCGAATTTCTAGGCAGTTACTTAGTTCAAATTTCCCCCTCTTTTCCTTTGTATAAATAACTGTTTCTGAGAAGAAACAGGGGTCGCGAAAATCACAATACACACCCGATTCCTGAAACTCTAACTTCCAAGCCAGAGCGAAAAACGAGTGGAAGAATCGCTGTACGTGATCGTGTACCATTTTTATGATTCAATGCAATTTGTTTTTCTTTTTCTTTACAATTCACGCACCATTTACTGCTTCTTTTCTTTTCGATTCTGTTAAATCATTGCAAATCGTCCCCTTTTGCTACGTTTTCTTCAACAAAAACCATGCGCAATTCAGAGGCATTGCTTTGAGATTTTTCTAGTTTGATCTCACAAACCTTCTAATAAAACTAGTGATTGTTTGCTAAAAACACCAGCAAACAAATTGGCACGCCCAGCGGGACTTTGCCTTTGATTTTGTTCATTTTCGCACTCTCTTATTTGTATTCGCTGTTGTATGCACTTAAGAAGTGGTAAAATGGTTCGTTCTGGTACGAATAATGCATCTAGTTCCAACCCTGTGGTTTCACAAGGGCAAGGGACAACAATGGATTCTGCAAGCATTAGCGTAGGACCATCATCGTCGATAACCGTTCCTTCATTATCAATGACTAATGTTGGTTCAACGCAGTCAGAAATGGCATCTCTGCCTATGTCTTTGCCGTTAAGTGCAGGGCTTCATAGCCCTTACATGGTAATGGGAAACGGTTTCGACCCACGTTTGAATAACGTGCATCTACCCCCATTTCCTCTGGGAATGTATGGCATGCCTACTGGAACGCCACATATTTCGACCTTTTCCCCTACACGTCTCTTCTGAGAGCGTATTTGGTCGAAATCCCCCAGCATTAACCAATACGTCTTTGTTGGCCTTAAGACAGCAAGTAGACGAGAGTAATCACGATATGGTTAATATGCTTACCCAACAAATTGGTACAGTTTTCAATCCATTGATTCAAAATACCAATAACAGTTACCAAATGTTGGCAAATCAGATGAGTAGGATTGCAGATTTCTTTGGGGCTCCAGCGGTTAATAATAGGCAAGTTCCTATTATTGCTGGTAATGCATTGCCAGTTAACCCCCAAGAAGCAGTTGCAGTCGAAGCGTCGACAGTTGTAGGCGAACTACAAGGGGCAGTAAACCACATCCCTGAAGTAGTTTTGGTAAATAGACACCAGAACGCTGATGAAGTTGTTCGACAAGTGCAACAACATAATGTTGGCGCAGAAAACAATATAGCTGCTTTAGTCGAAACTATTTTGGCGCAAAATGGCCTTAACATAGGTTTACAAAGGCCTAACTTCGTATCACCATTATGTGAATATGTATTACAAACTGAGTTACCAAGGGGATGGAAAGTTCCCAAGTTTACTAAGTTTGGTGGTGATACAAATGAGTCCACAGTCGAACACATTGCTCGTTTTTTGACTGAGGCTGGGGACTTAGCACAAAATGAGAATTTGAAGATGAAATACTTTCCAAATTCTCTAACTAAAAATGCTTTCACTTGGTTCACGACCTTACCCCCTGGTTCTATGTTCACATGGGGGCAATTAGAAAAGGCATTCCATGCACAGTTTTACATGGGCCAGTCGAAAATTAGTCTTAAAGAATTGGCTAGTGTTCGGCGCAAAATGCCTGAAACTATTGATGATTACTTAAACAGATTTAGGCTGTTGAAGTCTCGTTGCTTCACACAAGTCCCTGAACATGAGCTTGTCGAAATGGCTGCTGGTGGCCTTGATTACTCAATTAGAAAGAAATTAGACACATCTCATTTGCGAGATATGGCTCATTTGGCTGATAGAGTTCGACAAGTTGAAAGGCTTAGAGAGGAAAAATCTAGGTCGAATAGGTATCATAAAAAAGAAAAAGTGGCATATGTCGAAGAAGAATTTGACGTTACATATAGTAATGTCAAAGAAGAGGAGATAGACGTGGCTGAACTTAAGCCTGGTCCTCCTTATACCTGTAAATTATTAAGGCCTGCGAATGGGAATAACCCTGTAGAGCCTAAGAATGATAGATTTATGCCTAAGACTTATACTTTTGATGTTACTAAATGTGATGAAATTTTTGATCTTTTAGTAACTGATGGTCAAATATTAGTGCCTAAAGGCCTTAAAATACCAACTCTTGACCAAAGAAAGAAAAAGGGTTATTGTAAGTTCCATAATTTTTTGGGACATAACACTGACCGTTGTGTGCTCTTCAGGGATATTGTGCAAAAAGCAGTTGACGAAGGAAGACTCAAATTTGCTGATAAGAAAATGAAAGCTCCTATGCAGATTGATGTTGATCCATTGCCTAAGGCTGAAGCTATGTACTCTGAACCTGTCGAAGCTGATGTAGGCATGGTGGATGCTCAAATGGCAGACCCTGCTAAGTGTGTCAAGACTGCCACCGAGAAATTAAAAGGTTTTATGTATGCTGAAGGTAAGAAACAGGAGGTGACCCTAAAGGAATATGATGGGAAGATACACGCTGTGTATCCAAAGGCTGAGGAAGAATTGATAGATTTCCTCAATCGGTGTAAGTGGAATAATTCTGAAGTTATGCTTTGCCCAAGGTGCAGTGCTGTCTTCGATAAAGAAGCAGCTAAAGCTGTCGAAGGTTATCAGGATCACCAACAACGCAAAAGAAAATGGCTTGACAATAGGCCAAAATTTGACTTTGCAAAAGGAGATCTTCCTGGCTATGAGGCTAATGTGTCAGCAAAGCCTTCAACAAGTAAACGACAATTTGCTAAGGAGAAGTCCTCAGCAAAAGGGTATTTGAAGCTGTCAACAGGTAAATCCTTTGTCCCAAGTGCTAGTGCTCCTGTCGAAGTGTGGGTGCCCAATAATCAACGTGCTAAAGCTGTCAAGCCGGGTACTGATGCTAATAAGTTTAATTATAAGAATAACTATAAGGGTAAGAACCCCATGACTAGAACACAGTGGCGTCGTTACCAAAGACAACAGAAGAAGAAGGCACACTTTGACATTAACCAGGTTCCAAGTCATTTGGCTAATAATCAAGTTCCACGCAGCATGATAGTGGCGAAGAGTGAGGTTCACAAAGCTGAAGTTGCCACAAAGAGGAATGCTGATGTTGCTAGTCATGTGTGTGCAGCGAATAAGGCCAAAGGCAAGGCTGTGGTAACAGAAAAGCCAAGAAGGCCTGCTCTTGAAAGAATATTTCCTCCATTGTCAACAGTGAAAGAAAGAAATGCAGATTTCGACATGGATGAAGACATGGAGTCTGATTTTAATGATTCTGAAGATGATTTCGACGTTGTTTGCAATGTGGTATCAATACTGCCTCTTGAGTACGATATTATCACAGTACCAAATGACGTTGAAGAGGATTTTACAGAGGATATGGCTCATCATAAGCCAATGTGTTACTATGTGATGAACAATGGTTGTGTCGAAGACCAAATGGCTACCTTCGAGAAGCCAGATATAAGTATGCAAAACCACTTGAAACCCCTGTATGTCCAAGCCAAAGTCAATGGTGTTGGAATTAACAAAGTGTTGGTGGATGGTGGAGCCGCAGTGAATTTAATGCCACATGGTCTTTTGAAGAAGATTGGTAAGTTCGATACTGACCTCAGGCCACATAACATTGTCTTAAGCAACTATGAAGGCAAAACTGGCCATTCTTTGGGGGCCATTGAGGTGGATTTAATTGTTGGTTCCATAAAGAGGACTACATTGTTTTTAGTGATAGCCTCTAAAGAGAATTTTAATTTACTCCTTGGTAGAGAGTGGATCCATGGAGTTGGTGTTGTCCCTTCAACTTTGCATCAACGTTTAGTAATGTGGAAGGAAGATGGTTTGGTAGAGTATGTTGAAGCCGATCAGAGCTACTTCCGTGCTGATGTGAACCAAGTTACCAAGGAAAATTTTGAGAAACAAATGGCGAAGATTGCGCCATGTTCATCTTCTAATGAGGCATATGTTCCTGCGGATAATGTTTTTGCCTCAGTTCATCTTGACCCAAATTATGGTTTTGTTTGGGAAAGAGAAATAATGGGAGATGATAGTGTTTATCCTGATGGTGTTTTTCGACCAACGGGGTGGAACACTGGTTCTTGAAAATGTTATCATGTCAGTGCCCAATGCATGGGACAAAATTACGGCTTATATGGCCGAAAACAAGTTTAAAGCGGCTATGGAGGCCGAAATTATTCAACAAACAATGGCTGTCGAAGCCAGTGAGTTACATGAAGAAAATGGCATAGTCATAGATGAAAGACTTGACTGTATCTATGATAATGATCCATTAGGTTTTGAAAAGGATCCTAGAGATTTGACAAAGCATATGCAAGCTCAAGACCCGTTAGAAGAAGTTGATTTGGGAAATGGCTCAATAAAAAGGCCAACTTATGTTAGTGCAAATATTGATATTTCTCTAAAAACCCAAGTCATTACATTGTTAAGGGAGTTCAAAGACTGCTTTGCTTGGGATTACGACGAAATGCCTGGGTTAAGTCGAGAAGTAGTGGAAATGCAATTACCAATTCGACCAGGGAAGAAACCAGTGAAGCAAGTGCCAAGAAGATTTGCTCCTCAAGTGTTGGCTAATATCAAAGAGGAAATCGAAAGGCTATTCAGAAACAAATTCATCAGAACTGCCAGGTATGTCGAATGGTTAGCCAATATAGTTCCTGTAATAAAGAAAAATGGGACTCTTAGAGTTTGCATAGACTTTAGGGATTTAAATAATGCAACTCCCAAGGATGAATACGCAATGCCTGTGGCAGAAATGCTAATAGATTCAGCAGCAGGATTTGATTATCTTAGTATGCTCGATGGTTATTCTGGGTATAATCTGTGGATATCTTGTGTTGCAGGTTAAGTTTTGATGATGAAGTAATATAAGACAAAGTGACAAATGGAACTCCAAGGCACAACCAACTCAAGAAGTAAGTGTGTCAAGGGTAGTAGTCCCTAGGAAGTTGGGTCGTGTCTTAGGAATGAATTGTAAACCGCTTTTGAAGATAGGCTCAAATCACTAAACACACTAGCACTCAGACAAATGGACCTAACATATGTTTTCAATTGATAAATAGGTTAGGCACTTGTTGTTTTTGAAAGAAATAGATTCATGGCTTAGTGTTTTTAAAAGAAATTGTTTTTGAAGTAAAGAAATCGATTTCATTCATATTGTTTAAGCCAAAATCGATTTCATTCTCATTATTTAAAGCCATCAATCGATTAAATTCATAAAGGACTTGGTTTTGGAAGCAATGAATCGATTCCTTACTTGTTTTCTAAAGCAAAGAATCGATTTTGAGCTTGTTGGTTGCAAGCACAAAATCGATTCATGACTTGTTAGCTTTAAAGCTAGCAATCGATTATGGGCTTCCTAATTTTGTGAAACTTTCCTATTTTTAAGCAAACAATCGATTCCCTTATTATTTCTTTAACCAAACAATCGATTTCTCACCTGTATATCAAAGAGGAAAATCGATTGTCTACCTGCCTTCCTTCTTTTTATAAAGCCAACAATCGATTATCTACTTGCTTTACTAAAGCACAAAATCGATTTCTCACTTGTTCCCACAAGCAAGAAATCGATTTCTCACCTATTATTTTTAAAGCACATAATCGATTTTCATCTTATCTTTTTCAAGTCATTAATCGATTTTTCACTTATCTAAATAGAGTTAAAAATTGCTTCAACGGTCATATTTCTACAAACTCTATAAATAGGATCTAGGTTTTACGATCAAATCAACAACCTACAATTCTAAAGAGAAGAATGCAAACTCTCTCACTGTCACACTCATTCTTCACGTTCTTCATCACTTTGAGCTGATCTCTCTCAAGGGTTAGGTTGGGATTCTTCAAGTTGTCATATACACCTTCTCAGAGGTATTTGTTATTTCATTGTAATTTCTTTTAAAACTGTTATTGGTTTGTACTAGAGAGTGGGGAATCTCTCTAGGGTTTTGATTGTAACAAGGGTGGGGTATCTCTTGTTCTCAATTGGTTGTACTAGGGAGTGGGGTATCTCTCTAGGGTTTTTGATTGTAACAAGGGTGGGGTATCTCTTGTTGTAATTGTTGTTTAGGGCTCTTGCACAAGGTGGGGTATCCTAGGTGAAGAGTGCCTGTGTCTGTAAGGGTTTTAAAGCACCCGGTTGAAAGCTTTGTTTTGATAGTGAAAATCTCACAAAGGGTTGTGAGGACTGGACGTAGGTCACTGGGAGGTGACCGAACCAGTATAAATCTTGTGCGTGCTTTACTGTTCTTTATTCTAATTCGTTCATTTCATAAACCTGCGCGAAAATTAATCTAAGTCGTTAAAAAGGGGAAAAGTTTTTAAAATCTCAATTCACCCCCCCTCTTGAGACTGAAGCCACTTGGTAACAAGTGGTATCAGAGCGAGACTCTTGTTTAAAGGGCCTTGCAGCTTCAAGAGAAATGGCTTCATGTTGGTCTACGCAAGAGGGTGCATCTCTTACCCGTCCTCCGGGATTCAACGGGAAAGATTATGCATATTGGAAAGAAAGAATGAGAATATTCATAGAAGGGGTTGATATTGATGTATGGGATGCTGTGGAAAATGGACCCTATGTCCCCACGCACATGGTAAATGGTATTCTCACTGTCAAAGAAAGAGCTGAATGGACTGATAATGATAAGAGAAAAGTTCAACACAATTTTCGTGCCAAGAATATCATCACTTCCGCCCTCAGTCCTGATGAGTTCTTCAGAGTGTCAAACTGTAAAACCGCCCAAGAAATGTGGGACAATCTTCAAGTCACTCATGAAGGTACTAGTGAGGTAAAAAGAGCAAGAACAAACACTCTCATCCGGGAATATGAACTATTCAGAATGAATCAAGGAGAAACTATACAAGAAATGCAAAAGAGGTTCACTCACATAGTGAATCACCTGGGCTCATCAGGAAAATCATTTCCTGCAGAAGACTTGATCAACAAAGTGCTAAGATGCCTAAACATAGAATGGCAACCGAAAGTAACTGTTATAGCTGAATCAAGAAATTTAGCTACTATGACACTCGCCACTCTTTTTGGGAAGCTACAAGAGCACGAATTAGAGCTCGCTCGTCTAGCAGAACATGAAGAAAAAGACAATAAAAAGAAAAGCTTAGCTCTCAAAGCTTCTAGTTCAAATCCATCTGATGATAGTGATGATTCGGAAAATGAAGATGATGAAGACGAGGAGAATATGGAGCTAATGGTTAGAAACTTCAAAAAGTTCATGAGAAGGAAAAGCTTCCCCAAAAAGAATTCTTCACCCAAAAGAGTCTCAAGCAAGGAAAACTTCCCAAGTCCACCAACTTGCTACGAATGTGGCAAATCCGGACAGATGAAGATGGAGTGCCCGAACTTACAAAGAAAACTGTCAAAATTTAAGAAAAAGGGATCCAAAGGAAACAAGGGTAGAAAAGCCTACATAGCATGGGAAGACTATAACATGGAGTCATCAGATGATTCAAAAAGTGAAGAAGCTCAAGTTGCTCTCATGGCCGACCACGACAGTGAAAATGAAACTGAGGTAGATTCTAACTCTGAAACTTCACAAAATGCATATGATGAATTACATGAAGCATTTCTTGAATTGCATAATGATTCTTTGAAACTAGCTAAAGCATTAACCCAATCTAAGAAAGCAGTTGCTCATCTTCAAAACGAAGTTATTGCTTTAACTAAGGAAAAATTAGAACTTAGAAATGAAAATCAGAGTCTTGGTTGCTTTAAAGCGAATTATGTATGTGATAAGTGTGCTGAATATGAAAAGAAAATTCATGAGCTTGGATGGACAATAGGAAAAATGTCCAACATACAACATGTGCATCCTAGGTCTCCAAGAAATGATTTCATGAAAAGACATGTGCATTATAGACCTAGATTCACTACTAGTCCATATATTAGATGTTATTACTGTGCCAAACTAGGACATACTGCATCTGTTTGTATAGCTAGAAGCAGGCAAGTTGTGAAAAAGGTGTGGGTTCCCAAAGGGACTCTACCAAGTACTAACCCACAAGGACCCAAAGAAATTTGGGTACCAAAATTTTCAACTTGATCTTATTGCAGGTATGCTTCAAGGTATGGGGGACAAATTAATACCTTGATAGCAAATGCTCAAAGTACATGACTGGAGATATGACAAAGCTCTTAACACTCACCCCCAGAAAAAGCCGTCATGTGACTTGTGATAACAACAATAGAGGAAGAATCCTCGGTGACGGTAAGTTTGGTAAAAGTCTATCCACCTCTATTGATAATGTGCTTTATGTAGAATATCTTAAGCATAAGTTACTTAGCATTAGACAAATACGTGATTATCATTGTTTGATTTTGATTTATGCACCATTGAGGACAAAATCAGTAAGCAAGTTAGAACAATAGGAAATAGAGTAAACAATAACATATGGTGTCGATATAAATCACATTATTCTATAGAAGAGCCCCGTTCAACATTCTAGAACTAAGCATATAGAGATTAGACACTTTTTTCTTAGAGATCAGGTTCAAAAAGGTGATTATGTGATTGTTTAGTTGAGCATTCAAAACCGCTAGCTGATATTTTTACAAAACCATTGCAAAAAGAAAATTTAATTTTCATTCGAAGAAAACTTGGAGACATTAAGATCTGAATGGAATATGAACTGTTGATTGAATTATGTTTGGCTATCTTGTGTTGAAACCCGACTCTCATGTCATTTTGTTGTTTATGCCTATCTTTTTAAATGCAATGGACTCACTGTTACTATTAGCTGCCTTTTTGACTCACCAACTAAGCTTCGCATTAACCCTTTTGATCATGACAAAAAGGGGGAGAAATATAGGATTGTCACTTTGCATTTAGATAGGGGGAGCATCAAGCAAGGGGGAGTCTAGATACATATCTTTAATGTTAGCATATTGTTTTGCTTGATGAACTAACCTCCCACTTGAGATGAATTAAAATTTTGTCATCATCAAAAAGGGGGAGAATGTGGATATCTTGTGTTGCAGGTTAAGTTTTGATGATGAAGTAATATAAGACAAAGTGACAAATGGAACTCCAAGGCACAACCAACTCAAGAAGTAAGTGTGTCAAGGGTAGTAGTCCCTAGGAAGTTGGGTCGTGTCTTAGGAATGAATTGTAAACCGCTTTTGAAGATAGGCTCAAATCACTAAACACACTAGCACTCAGACAAATGGACCTAACATATGTTTTCAATTGATAAATAGGTTAGGCACTTGTTGTTTTTGAAAGAAATAGATTCATGGCTTAGTGTTTTTAAAAGAAATTGTTTTTGAAGTAAAGAAATCGATTTCATTCATATTGTTTAAGCCAAAATCGATTTCATTCTCATTAGTTAAAGCCATCAATCGATTAAATTCATAAAGGACTTGGTTTTGGAAGCAATGAATCGATTCCTTACTTGTTTTCTAAAGCAAAGAATCGATTTTGAGCTTGTTGGTTGCAAGCACAAAATCGATTCATGACTTGTTAGCTTTAAAGCTAGCAATCGATTATGGGCTTCCTAATTTTGTGAAACTTTCCTATTTTTAAGCAAACAATCGATTCCCTTATTATTTCTTTAACCAAACAATCGATTTCTCACCTGTATATCAAAGAGGAAAATCGATTGTCTACCTGCCTTCCTTCTTTTTATAAAGCCAACAATCGATTATCTACTTGCTTTACTAAAGCACAAAATCGATTTCTCACTTGTTCCCACAAGCAAGAAATCGATTTCTCACCTATTATTTTTAAAGCACATAATCGATTTTCATCTTATCTTTTTCAAGTCATTAATCGATTTTTCACTTATCTAAATAGAGTTAAAAATTGCTTCAACGGTCATATTTCTACAAACTCTATAAATAGGATCTAGGTTTTACGATCAAATCAACAACCTACAATTCTAAAGAGAAGAATGCAAACTCTCTCACTGTCACACTCATTCTTCACGTTCTTCATCACTTTGAGCTGATCTCTCTCAAGGGTTAGGTTGGGATTCTTCAAGTTGTCATATACACCTTCTCAGAGGTATTTGTTATTTCATTGTAATTTCTTTTAAAACTGTTATTGGTTTGTACTAGAGAGTGGGGAATCTCTCTAGGGTTTTGATTGTAACAAGGGTGGGGTATCTCTTGTTCTCAATTGGTTGTACTAGGGAGTGGGGTATCTCTCTAGGGTTTTTGATTGTAACAAGGGTGGGGTATCTCTTGTTGTAATTGTTGTTTAGGGCTCTTGCACAAGGTGGGGTATCCTAGGTGAAGAGTGCCTGTGTCTGTAAGGGTTTTAAAGCACCCGGTTGAAAGCTTTGTTTTGATAGTGAAAATCTCACAAAGGGTTGTGAGGACTGGACGTAGGTCACTGGGAGGTGACCGAACCAGTATAAATCTTGTGCGTGCTTTACTGTTCTTTATTCTAATTCGTTCATTTCATAAACCTGCGCGAAAATTAATCTAAGTCGTTCAAAAGGGGAAAAGTTTTTAAAATCTCAATTCACCCCCCCTCTTGAGACTGAAGCCACTTGGTAACATAATCAAATCTTCATTGCTGAAGAGGATGTGTCGAAAACTGCTTTTAGATGTCCAGGGGCATTGGGTGTTTATGAATGGGTAGTAATGCCCTTTGGCTTAAAGAATGCTGGTGCTACATATCAGAGGGCCATGAATTCTATGTTTCATGATTTTATTGATGATTTTATGCAAGTATACATAGATGATGTGGTGGTTAAATCTTCCTCAGAAAGTGGTCATTTAGACCATCTTCGCCGTTCTTTTGAAAGAATGAGGAAATATGGATTGAAATTAAATCCATTAAAATGTGCCTTTTGTGTGCGTGCAGGTGATTTCTTGGGTTTTATAGTGCACAAAAAGGGCATTGAAATCAATCAAAATAAGACTAAGGCAATTATGGAAACGAAGGCCCCTTCGACCAAAAAAGAGCTTCAGTCGTTGCTGGGAAAAATCAATTTCCTTCGAAGATTTATATCAAATCTAAGTGGCAAAACACAAGTTTTTTCGCCATTGTTAAGACTGAAGAAGGAAGAAGAGTTCAAATGGGAACCAATGCATCAAGCAGCCTTCGACGAAATCAAGTCTTATTTGATGAAACCACCAATTTTGTTGCCTGTTATTAAACACAAAGTGCTCAAATTGTATATAGCAGCTTCTGATAGAACAATAGGTAGCATGTTAGCACAAGAGGATGATAGTGGTGTCGAAAGAGCCATTTATTACCTCAGTAGGGTCTTAAATGATGCCGAAACGAGGTACACTCCTATAGAAAAGTTGTGCCTTTGTTTGTATTTCTCGTGTACAAAGTTAAAGCAATATATAAAACCAGCTGATGTTTCTGTTTATTCGCATTTTGATGTTATTAAGCATATGCTGTCGAAACCAATAATGCATAGCCGAATTGGTAAATGGGCTTTGGCTTTGTCAGAATACAACTTAACTTATCAACCTCTAAAATCAATTAAAGGACAAGTGGTTGCTGATTTCATAGCAGACCATTCTGTTGTCGAAGAAACATTAAGTTTTGTAGACGTATATCCTTGGAGGTTGTACTTTGATGGTTCAAGCCATAAACATGGGGTTGGGATTGGTATTTTAATAATATCTCCTACTAACATTCCAACGAAGTATAAGTTTAAAATTCGGGATGGTTGTTCCAATAATGGAGCTGAGTATGAGGCTTTGATAGTAGGCCTTGAAATTTTACTTGAACTGGGGGCAAGTCATGTCGAAATAAAAGGTGACTCTGAGTTAGTTGTCAAACAATTGACAAGAGAGTACAAATGCATTAAAGAGCACCTTATTAGATACTTTGTTGTTGCCAATGCTTTGTTAAAAAGATTTGAGTCTGTTCACTTAGAACATTTACCACGAATTGATAATCAAGTGGCAAATGAATTGGCACAAATTGCTTCAGGCTATAAAGTTTCAAAACAAAGCCTGGAAGAGTTAATTGAAATAAAGGATAAACTCATTTCTGATGACTGTTCTTCGTCACTATTGTCAACACCAACAATTGGGGGGGGGGGACAAACGCAAACGAGGAACTAGTCGTTGTCGAAAAACGTCAATTTTTTGGTGACTTTGACTTAGCAGAAATTTTTGCTCTTGACAATATAACCAATAATGATTGGCGAAGGCCTATTGTAGAATATTTGCAAAATCCCACAAGAAAAACCAATAAAAAGGTAAAATACAGAGCTTTGAGCTATGTGATAATTGGAAACGAATTGTTTAAAAAGACTCCTGAAGGAGTACTATTAAAATGTCTTAGTGAAAATGAGGCATATTTAGCAGTTTCCGATACACATAGTGGAGCATGTGGTTCACACCAAGTAGGCCACAAAATGAAGTGGTTATTATTTCGACAAGGAATGTATTGGCCAACTATGCTGAAAGATTGCATAGAATTTGCTAAGGGATGCCAAGAGTGTCAAAAGCATGCTGGGATACAACATGTACCTGCAAATGAATTACATGCCATAGTCAAACCTTGGCCATTTAGAGGTTGGGCTCTAGATGTGATTGGAGAGATAAAGCCAACTTCGTCGAAGGGCCATAGATATATCCTTGTGGGAATTGATTACTTCACCAAATGGGTTGAAGCTATACCTTTAGCCAACGTTGATCAAGAAGCAGTGATAAGGTTTATTCAAAATCATATCATTTATAGGTTTGGAATTCCAGAAACCATTACTACAGATCAAGGATCAGTTTTCACTGGTAGAAAAATGGTAGAGTTTGCTTCTGAAATTGGTTTTAAGTTATTAACTTCGACACCATATTATGCGCAAGCCAATGGTCAAGTAGAAGCTGCCAATAAAGTTATTATTAATTTAATTAAAAAGCATGTTGGGCAGAAACCAAAAAATTGGCATAATACCCTTGATCAAGCATTATGGGCTTGTCGAAATTCACCCAAAGAATCTATCAACACTACTCCTTATAGGCTAACATTTGGACACGATGCAGTGTTGCCTGTTGAAATTTGTCTACAATCAACAAGAATTCAAAGACAGTGGGAGATTCCTTCTGATTATTATTGGAATATGATGCTTGATGAATTGGTTGATTTAAGACGAAGAAAGGTTATTAGCTTTAGATATGCTTATTCGACAGAAAGAGAGGGTAGCTAAAACTTATAACAAAAAGGTTAAGTCTAAAACCTTTGATCCAGGTGATCTAGTGTGGAAGGTCCTATTGCCTATGGATAAAAAAGATAGAGTCTTTGGTAAGTGGTCCCCAAGTTGGGAAGGACCATTTAAAATTTTACAAGTTTATTCAAACGGCGCATATGAGGTCGAAGAGATTGGCGCTGATGGAAGAATTTTGCGTATAAATGGCAAATACTTGAAAAAATATAAGCCAACGTTGCAAGAAGTTAAAATAACGCTGGAATAAATATAAAGAAAGCGTAAAAACATGGCATTTAAGTTGCCAAAACACTGCCGAAATTACAGGTTGTTCAAGCTCAAGGTTTGAATATCGAAACAACACTTAACAGTGGTGACATCAGGTATACAGCTATTTTACTCAAGTGCAAAGTTATTTCAATGGTGAATTCAAAAATGTCTTTCTCTTCTTCTTCTTCAAGTTCAGTCGAAAAAGACATTTTTGGGGGGCAATTTGTTAGCCTGTAATTTCGACAGGCTTCATTAAAGATGGTCAACATGGCCTGACTTATATTTCGACGAAGACCAAATTATTTCGACAGAGAAGATGGTCATACGCAAGGTAAACTCGACAAGTTTCCAGGGAAGCAAAAGCAAGAGAGAGGAAAATGGACGCAGGCTTTCGACAGACAGAAAACGGAGCAGTTATACGCTGAAGGCTAGCAGTTGGTCGAAGCATGACAGAGCGGTTCTGGTCGAAAGTAGGAGTAGCAGTTACTTATTTTCGAATTTCTAGGCAGTTACTTAGTTCAAATTTCCCCCTCTTTTCCTTTGTATAAATAACTGTTTCTGAGAAGAAACAGGGGTCGCGAAAATCACAATACACACCCGATTCCTGAAACTCTAACTTCCAAGCCAGAGCGAAAAACGAGTGGAAGAATCGCTGTACGTGATCGTGTACCATTTTTATGATTCAATGCAATTTGTTTTTCTTTTTCTTTACAATTCACGCACCATTTACTGCTTCTTTTCTTTTCGATTCTGTTAAATCATTGCAAATCGTCCCCTTTTCTACGTTTTCTTCAACAAAAACCATGCGCAATTCAGAGGCATTGCTTTGAGATTTTTCTAGTTTGATCTCACAAACCTTCTAATAAAACTAGTGATTGTTTGCTAAAAACACCAGCAAACAGGGGGAGGATAGTTTATTTTGTCACTTAATCTCTATTAATGCACATACCCACCATACATGTTGATAGCATTTTTTCTGGCTTGTTTTGAATGACTTATGCTTCATGTTGAAAAAAATAGAGATTTTGCCTTTAGGGGATTCCATAATTAATTTACTTGACAGACTTGTGCTTAATTGTAACTGTGAGGATGTCCCTAGGAAGCTGATGATTAGCATTTGTCCCTCTTGAGTATTTTTTGTGAACTAGCTTCTAAATGTGAGATCTGAGCCTTCATAAGAGGATTATTACTAAATCCTAAATTTTTACCCCTTTTCTTACTATGAGTATGTTTCCCAATTTGCTACATTCTAGAATTTGTCTTTTGACCATTTCAAGGCGAAAATTGATTTGCATCATGTAAAAAGATTTGGGGAATTTAGGTATTTTTCTGGCCTCAGAGTTGTTTGTTGAATTTATCCATTAGTTGCCCCCTTTGAGCCTATTTGTTATATTTTTTCTTTGGCACCCAGATATAACTTTTTCTTTTTTGTTTGGGATAACCATTTGAAAATGAATGTGGAGTAACTATTGAAAATTACAATTTCGTCCTATACTTTAGTTATCTATCTTGTCAGGATAAAGAGAAAAAAACTGGAGTGAATGATGTGCTTACAAAAATATTTTCATACAAAGGAAACAAAATAGGAGTCTTCATGTAAACCTTTTCCTCCTATGAAAAAAAATGAAAAAATAATAATAAAGAAAATTTGAAAAAAAAGGAAAACAAGAAGGAGGAAAAGGCACATCAAAAGAATGAAAGAGCCAAAGGGCAAATCCGAAAAAAAAAAAAAAAAAAAAGAGTCTACTCAAGAGACATAGCAAATCAAAAAGAGTCGACTCAATAGAGAAAAAAAAGACGAGTGAGGAATGGAAGAGGAATTAATTTGGAGTTTGGACAAAAATTATAAAATAGATAGGAGCTCCATATTTGGTTTCAAAGGTTACTATTTGTTTCTTGTTTTTAGCCCTTTGATTATCCCTTTATTCTTGTTTCCTACCCTGCATGAATTCACCCCTGGCCCCATTACAACCCATGAAACCCCATCTTTTGCATGCATGTTAACTATTTTTAGTGGAGATTTGGTCAAATTACAAGCTTATGGTAATGTACATTTTGTTGAAACTTTAGTGAATTTTCCCTAGTCCCTAAACACTTAGAGAGATTGTGAGCGAGTGTCATTGTTCACAGAAATGTATTCTTCAGGGACATGAGTCTCTAATTGGGCAACCTTTTGACACCTCATATGTGATATATTGTCTAATGTCTGTCATTGTGCTTCTAATTTTGGGTCTCTTATTTGGCTGTCTCTATTTTATATTTTTTAAAATTTGCTTGAGTCAGGAAATTTGTTTGAGGACAAGCAAAAGTTAAGTGTGGGGGAGTTGATAAACTCCAATTTAGTGCATTTTTAGAGATATTTTTGAGTCAATTTTAGAGCAATTATATATTAATTATATAAATCACTAACTTAATTTGCTCTTTATTTTGCAGAAAGAAAGAAAATATAAAAGAGATATAAAAGTCCTTTTTTGAAGCTACTAGGAATTTATATATATATATATATATATATATATATATATATATATATATATATATATATATAAAGAAGAAGATCCCCTTGGTGATTTAAATTGAAAATGATGCACATGTGACTTGGAGAGAGAGAAATAAGCATGGAGTGGATAGCAAGAAACACATATTTAGGAAGGATCTAAATCCTAATATTTAGGGATTGAGATATCTTGCAATTAAAAGAGGAGACAATCTTGACTTGATCCCTAGCTTGGAGAAAAAGAAAAGGAACTAATATAAAAGGAGGGTTTCACTTGTGAATGGGGAGAACCGCATACACTAACACTAAATGAGAAAAAACGACAGTTGCACGGACTCTGGAGGGAGAGAAGAATTTTGGTACCTCCTGTTTTTGACACCGTGAGAGAGCTCTAGAGTAGAACAAGGAGATTGAATACAAAGTTTAAAACTTTCTCTACATCCGGGTTATTCTTATTTCTGTAATTCATAAACCTTATTTTTGTTTCATTGTTCTTGACTATTATGGATACCTAAATCCTCTTCTAGGGTCTCAGGTGGATCTTGCATTCTTAGAGACTTTTTTATGTTCTAATTTAATATTTGGATTCCTATTTTTATTGCAATTAATATTTTTCTATTGTTTTTTATCACATAATTAGGATTAGCTACCCTTTTCATGTTCATAATCAATTAGTTGATCAGCGACCGCACTCCAATTAGTTGGTGGACCTATAGGATAATTGGGGCTATAATTATTGCATGACCTAACTTTAATTTGGTCTTCCAATCATTCAACCTTTTTGTACTTTATGCTTTTCTTAAATTTAAATTCTAGCATGACCAAACTAGGGTTAGTTTAGGAAAAACAATATTAATCGCGAATGACCAAACGGATTAGTAGCTTTAGTAAAGGGATTGGTAATTGAATACAATAAGGGAATTCAGGTAGAATTAGACATAGGGAATCGAAGCTTGCAAGTGAAACCGTGACCCTAGGCTTCTCTCCATCGATTAATTTTAGTATTTTAATTCTTGTTATTTAATTCTCTTTGTTTCAGTCTCTATAACCATCAAACATTTGTTTCTCTAAATAATAATAAATCTTGACTAGTTTAGTATTTTAATTCTTGTTATTTAATTCTTTTTAGTTTTAATTTTGTTTTTTTATTTATCTTATTGAAAAAAAAAGTTGCTAATACTTTTCCAAGAGCTCGTTGCAGTTTACTTTATTTTGCAGAGAGAAATCTAAATCAAGGTTAAAACTCTTGGAGATTATATTAGAGAGGCAGAGGCGAAAAGGAATTTAGAGAAGCTATCTTGGTATATGCCTCAATGTCAACGCCCATTTTTTCCTCCTCCTTATGAGCCTTATTCAAACTATTGGGATGACTATGAGCCACCTCCTTATTCCTCCAACTGGGATAATTATGAGCAACTACAAGTGCAGAGGAAAGAGGAAGAATATGATATCGATGAGGTCTTAGTCAAATTTGTGGAGCAGACAAATGAAAAATTTGAAACGATGGAGAATAAAATTGGAAGCTTGGAGGGCCAAATTGGAGCCATGAACAACAGTTTTGATAGTTTGAAGAATCAATTATCAAAGGTTATTGATATGGTAACAACTCAGTTGGCTGAAGAAACTCTTTATTTACAAACTAAGTCTACCCCAAATGAAGAATCTGAGCAATACAAAGATAATATTCTTAGTAATGATGAACAGTTCTCTGTAGAAGCTAATTTAGAGGAAGAAGCTCTCAAGAAAGATGAAGAGACTCCTACTGAGGGGAGTCAAATTGAGACAACAGATTCCACTGATGAGAGCGGTTGTGAGGAGAATGAGAAAGATCTATTGGTTAATTAGTTGGAGAAAGGGGAGAAAACCCCAAATTTTGGGCAGATTGTTTTAACAATTGGTGATGCTGTGATTGAGGTTTATAAGGGAAAGGTAACTTTAACGAGTGGTAAAGAAGATGATGTTATTAAAGCTTTTAATTCCATTGAAAATTTCTCTTCTTTAACTTCTCCTTATATTGATAATGTGGTTGAAACTAATACTTTTAGTGATTTAAAGATGCAGAACCTTTTGGAAGAAATTCTTATTTTGCGGGATCCTAGCATAGTGGTAGATGGAGGTAAAATTAAAAATCCACCACCCTTTGAAGTTCATCCACAAGTTTGAAAGAGAAAAACAATGTCAACCACATTGTGAGAAAACTAAGAAGGTGCACTGCGTTAGATGTAAAATTTGCTCTTGGAGAGCCACCTGATTGAGCACCAACTATCGTCAGGCTCATGACTTTAAACAAGCGCTTCGCAGGAGGCAACCTGTGTTTTATTTCCAATTATTTTTATTTTGCTTTTGTTTTGTTTTGTTTTTAGGAATAAGTTCAGACTGCAAGCTCTCTCAGGAAAGTCTCTCTTACTCTCTCTATTAATGATTTTTGACCCAAAGTCCGAGGCCAGTTTCAATCCAGCAATGCAGGCTTCATACTCTGCCTGGTTGTTTGAAGTTTTGAATGCGAAGCTGAGGGAAACTTCGATCATCAGGCCTTCGGAGTTCTCAAGGATGAGCCCTGCTCCACTACCCTTGAAATTCGGTGAGCCGTCGACGTGAAGCTTCCATTGCAACGGATTGGTCTCGACTAGGGACGGCGTCATTTCTGCTACGAAGTCGGCTAGGACTTGGGCCTTGAGAGCGGATCGGGCCTTGTATTTGATGCCGAACTCGGATAATTCCACGGCCCACTTGATGATCCTTCCCACGAGGTCGGGGAGATGTAAGATCTGGTGAATTGGTTGGTCCATCCTGACGACGATCTGATGAGCCACGAAGTAGGGTCTTAACCTTCTGGCCGCCACGACCAAGGCTAATGCCACCTTCTCTATCTTTTGGTATCGGGAGTCGGCCCCTTGTAACATCTTGCTTACGAAGTAAACTGGTCTCTTCCCTTCCTCTGTTTCTCGGATGAGGACTGTACTTACTGTTACCTCGGCCACGGCGAGGTAGAGATAGAGGGTTTCCCCTTCAACTGGTTTCAGCAGTATTGGGGGATCGGACAATATTTGCTTGAGTTCGGCAAGGGCGCTCTCGCATTCGGGTGTCCATTTGAACTCTACGCCTTTCTTCAGGACTTTGAAAAAGGGGAGCAAACGATTGGCTGCTCTGGACAAGAACCTGGAGAGGACGGCAATCATGCTCGTTAATTTCTGCACTTCCTTCTTGGTCGTTGGGGGGCGCATGTCGGTCACGGCCCTGCACTTATCTGGGCTTGCCTCGATGCCTCTTATAGTCAAGCAGAAACCAAGGAACTTTCCGGCTCTGACGCCAAAAGTACATTTCTCAGGATTGAATCTGAGGTTGTTTTTCCTTGCCTCATCAAAGATTTCCTGTAAGTCGGCCAGGTGCCTTTCATCCGCCTTGCTTTTCACAATCATGTCGTCGAGATAGACTTCAACGACCCTGCTAATCTGGTTGAGGAAAAACTTATACATCATACGCTGGTAAGTGGCCCCAGCATTCTTGAGTCCAAAGGGCATGACTCAGTAGCAGTAATTTCTCTGGCTCGTCATGAAAGTCGTTTTCTCCTGGTCCCGGGGATTCATTGCGATCTGGTTGTAGCCGGAGTAGGCGTTTAGGAAAGATAGAAGCCGAAATCCGGACGCATTGTCGACGAGCTTGTAAGTGCTTGGGACGAGGAAACCATCTTTGGGGCAATCTTTGTTGGGGTCAGTGTAGTCCACACACATCCTCCACTTCCCGTTGCTCTTCTTGACCAATACTACGTTGGATAGCCAGGTGGTATACTTCACCTCTTTAATAAAGCCTGCCGATAGGAGGTCGGCCACCGCCTTGGCTGCTGCCTCGGCCTTCTTCTCGCTTTGGGCTCGGGGTTGTTGTGCCACACACTTTGCTTCGGGTTTGAGTGCCAGGTGATGGCACGCTACTTCCAGAGGGATCCCGGTCATCTCGAAGGCGAACCAGGCAAATAGGTCAGCATTTCTTCGTAGGCACGCGATCAAGCTTTCCCTGACAGGCTAAGGCTCGGGGCGTTTGATCTTTCTCTAGCCAGCTCGTCGTCGTCTTCGTCCTCAGAACTATACGGGTCCTAGCGGGCGTCGACCTCGGTGAGATTTACCTGTGCAGCGGTCGGTGGTAGCTTGGCGAGCTCTTGCAGCCGGCGTTGGGTGCCTTTGAGGGCAAGTTATTGGCATCTCTCAGCAAAGTTGACGTCGGCCAAGATGGTCACTACATTACGCGCCAGGGTATGGAACTTCATTTTCAAATGTACCGTAGAAGCGACAGCGCCGAGCTTGGCTAACGTCGGTCTTCCCACGATGTAGTGATACGAGGTGATGAGTGGTATCACCAAGAAGGTCATCTGGATAGTCCGAGCGAGCTTCTTGCGACCGTAAGTCACCATGACGTCAAGGTATCCCAGGGGCCGCGCTCGTTCCTCCCCAAGCCCGGACAAGTCAGTCTGGAGGTAAGGGCTCAAATCAGTAAGGGATAGGCTGTGCTTGGGAAGGAGGTCTTGGAACATGATGTCGGCAGAGCTTCCTTGATCTACCGGGATTCGCTTCACCTCGATGTCGAGCATGGATGCCGAGATGATGAGAGAGATGAATTCGTTTGGTTCGCCCAACAGTTAGTCTTCGTCGGAGAAAAAGAGAGGCTTCCTGGATGAGGCCGGGGCCGTCCTTGGGCCAGAAGTCAAGCCGACAATCTCTTTCCATTTGCGCTTCAGAGTATTTTTGGTTTCCGTGGCTAAAATGGATGAGCCACCCGAAATCACCATGAGGGAGTGATGACTCTCCATGTGGTCGCCAATGTTCGGTACCGGAGTACGGGATGTGTCCTTGAGCTAGAACATTCCGCGAGGAAGGGAAGTTGACTTCGGATGGTTGAACTTGGACCTCGGATTGGCCGAGGTGATCTTCTCCCGCGCCTCGGGTGGGGTACCTGCAAGCACTCCGATGCCTAAGTCAGCAAGGGAAGAGAAGAGGTATTTGAGGGAGAAATGAGTGCGTACCTGAAAATGGTAGGTGGAACTTGTATTTATAGAGCACGGCGTCGTACCCGAACCGTTGGATTGGGTGGACAAGTCCTGTCTATTGGATGCGGATGGCCTCCGCCGAGGAGTCCAGTTTTGCCCTTAGCAGCATGCGCGGATTGGGCCAAGCCCAAGTGATTGGATTTTGGCCGAGTCCGGAACAAATATATTGGATATTGGAAATTTCAAATAATGTAATTTCCAGAATATAAAATAATATACCAGAAATTACTTTTTTTTAAAAAAAATCTAGTATAAAATATAATATACCGGAAAAATGGTTTTCATGATTTTTCTCGGATATAATTTTTTTTAGAAATCGTTTTGTTAATTTATTTAATTTATTTCTTAAAATTAAAAATTATTATTTTTATTTGAATAAAACAAATGTGTTTTGTTAATTTGTTTAATTGTCATCTGTGCTTGGTTATGTCTGCTTGTGTTGTCTTTTCCTAAGCGATAAACGGTACCGCTTCTTATAAATAAAATTCTAGCTTTGAATATGTGGACATATGTTATCAAATCAACTATGCAATTAAAACACCACAATAAATATAATTAGAGTTTATAGCACATAAACACATGTCAAAACATCATAACTGTTATGAAAATAATCAAAACTTGAGTAAGATTAAATACTAGACATCATATAAGAGAATAAAGATGAAGAATGGAGAAGAAGAGAATGAGAGAGTCTATGCATTATACTCTTCAAGCATCTCTTCACACTAAGATATGAGTCGTATTTGTAGAACACAAAAGGTAAGTGAATGATCAAAATTAAGAGATACTAATAACCCACTAAATAATGGGAGTTAGTGGAAAATGGAAGATTAAGCATATGGACATCCACTAATATAATTATTCATAAAACTCCCCCTTGGATGTCCATCGAGGATATGCCTCAAAAAAAAAAAACTTATGAGGATTTTCATTATTACTCCATATTTAAAAAGTACTTCACCTATCCCCATATTTTAAGAGTGTAACAATCTTACAAAAGTATCCTAAGAGTATAGCTTTGCTTGTTGAGTATAGGCAGCTCTGCTAAAGATAGCTCAGCTGATGGAAAATATTGCTAAGGGTTCAACTGTTAAACATTCTGCAGATGAGGATATCATGGACGAGGCCTAGGAGTTTTCTTTGGGAGCAAGTAAACGAAACGCAAAGACTGGAATAGTTGAGAAAAACATGGTCAAGGCGCCTAATAAATAGGAAGCAAGGTTTTCCACCCACTTTCCCCGCTAGGGGGGCATCATGGAGGTGTTTCTCCTAGATTTTAGGGTGAAGGAGCATTAGTTAGGACAACCAATCATACTTACGTTTCCAAGCATTTTACATTCTATTACTTGTCTTTTAATCTTTTATGCATAGCCTTAGATAATCCTACACATCCCTCTCACCTAGCCTAACACTCTTTGGTGTAGTTAGGAAACCTATAATAGAGGAACAGAGTTCCATCTTAGTGGAATCGTTAGAAGAAAAAAGAATTGAGAGATCAAACTCTTATCCGATCCATGGTTAAAAATAAAGTTTAGAAAAAATATATAAAAAAATGAAACTAATGAATCATCATAAACGTCATTCACTCACATTTATAAAGAGTGAAATGCTTGCATTGTGAAGCTTACTGGTCATGGAACTAGTATACGTGGTTTTGTTCAATAAGTTTTTTTACTAGTTCCATTGCTAAGGATTTCTTAAGGAATATGTTAGATTTGTCTTGCTAAAAGTTTTGCTGATTTCTTTTTTGGGATCACTATTTTTCCTTTTTTGATGGATTGGGCGTTCCTTTTGTGTCAATCTAGTTGGGACTTGAGTCATTAAATTTGATGATTTTGCATGTTATTATAGACATTCTTCGATCTAGTTTCCTTTTATTTTGATTGCTTTTATTTTCTTTTGGTTACGATATTTTTTCTCTTGGATACTGGCTTAGTGCCCCCATATTTTTTGTTTCTTTTTTCTTTCTTTATCAACAAAATTTAAGGTAAGTACTCTTTTTCTATCTTGGTACTTTTTTCTTAGGAGGATTTTACATAAAAGGTTTTAACGAGACATCGTGTATTTTTTTTTTACTTAGAAAAAATAATCATGATATAGATACAGTTGAACAATTAGGGGGTACTGGTATAGTTGTCTTTTAAACTAATTGTTAATGCATATAATATATTAAAAATTTCTTGTTTGTTGTAATGCAATTTATTTGACAAAAGTATAAAGAACTTAGAAGCTATCAAAATTGTTTTTTAATAACAATAAAAAAAATGAAATGTTGAAAGTTTATGTTCTTCCATTTATACGAAAGTTTTATTCTAATAACTTTTAAAGTAATCTTTAATTTTTTATTAGGAATAATAGTGAACATTATATATATATATATATAATTAGGGTAATTCTCATTGCTAAAAAAATAATATGTTATTTAATGAAATTATACTTCTGTTTACGGTGGTTTTTAGGAAAACACCGCTAGTTTGAAATTACTTCTGGTTGCAGGATCAACTAGTAAATCCTAAGACCATTTGTGTTAAAGTTTTTCCAGAAATTATGAATGTTTTTACGGTTTTAAAGAAAAGAAGGAAGATAACTGGCAGTTTCGCGTGAAACTGTCGAAGTTACTTCAGACAGAGATGAAGAGAACAAATAAAAATGCAGAAAATTGCTTAAAGAAACAAAGTTAAATGCATTAATTGAAAAGAGAGTTGGTACACATGCACATCCATTCTTCTCTGACTCGTTTTCTCTGTGATGTTGGAAGTTAGAGCGTGAGAATCTGTATATGAGTTTGTGACCCGTTTTTCCTGTGAAAAACTACTATTTATACAAGGAGAGAAAACTATAACTAACTAACTATACAGAGAATTCAAAAAAAAATAGTAACTGTTATGTATTTTTGACCAAGATAACTGCTAACTGCTTCAACAACGAACACTTGATTCTGGTCTACCACTGAACTCTAGTTTCCTTCTCGTCGAACCACCATTCTTCAGTTCTTTATTTTCGCTAAGTCCAAAGCTTTGTCGAGTTTACCCTCTGATACAACTCTTTAGTGTCGAAATAAACACTTCCCCTTGAAATCACAAGTCAATCCTCGTTCACTGCATTTAATTAAGCCTGTCGAAAATGCAGGCTAACAAATTGCCCCCCAAAAATGTCTTTTTCGACTGAGTTTTTAGGTGAAGAAGAAAATGAGATTTTTTGAAATTTCTTTTAACTGCTCTAATGACGTCATCAGCATCATGTTTCAGAATTGATGAGACATTTCAGCAAAAGTCACTTTATGGCGCCACCATTTCAGATTTAGTGGGCCACGTTTCAAATAATTGGAGATAACGATACTTCCTCGGCCTTCCCAACTTTTTGGCTTGACAATTCACTTAAAGGATAATCTGTCGAAATTAGTTTATTTTTTATTTCTATTAATTCTTCTAGTTTTTCTTTAGAAACTCTGTATCCTGAAGCAATTTGTGCCAAATCATTTGCCTCTTGATTGTCAAGTCGAGGCACATGTTTAATTTGAACACTATCGAAACGTTTTAACAATGTATTGGCAGTAACAAAATACATTATTAGGTTTTCTTTAATGCACTTATACTCTTTTGTTAATTGCTTCACAACTAGTTCTGAATCATCTTTAATTTCGACATGTTTTGCCCCCAAGTCTAACAAGATCTCAAGTCCTGCTATCAAGGCTTCATATTCAGCCTCATTATTGGAGCAAGATCCTTCGATTTTAAACTTATACTTTGTTGGAATTTTTGTTGGTGAGATAATTAATTCCAATTCCAACACCGTTTTTGTGGCTTGAACCGTCGAAATATAACTTCCAAGGTTGAGTATCCACTAAGTTTACTGTGGTTTCGACCAATGAATGGTCGACAATAAAATCAGCCACTATTTGGCGTTTAATAGCCTTTAAAGGTTGATAAGTTAAGGAGTACTCAGAAAGAGCTAAAGCCCATTTACCTATTCTACTATGTAAAATTGGTTTCGACAGCATATATTTAATAATATCATAATGCGAATAAACATACACATCAACAGGCTTTATATATTGCTTCATTTTTGTACAAGAGAAATACAAGCATAAACACAATTTTTCTATAGGATGGTACCTAGTTTCTGCATCGTTTAAAACCCTACTAAGGTAATATATGGCTCTTTCGACACCATTTTCATCCTCTTGTGCTAACATGCTACCTATAGATAATTCTGATGCTGCTACATACAATTTCATTACTTTATTCCTAATAGGAGGTAACAAAATAGGAGGCTTCATCAGGTATGCTTTAATCTCGTCGAAAGCTTTCTGGTGTTCTGCATCCCATCTGAACACATCTTTCTTCTTCAGTCGAAGCAAAGGCGAAAATACTTGAGTCTTGCCACTTAGATTTGAAATAAATCTTCTAAGGAAATTAATCTTTCCTAATAATGACTGTAACTCTTTCTTTGTCGAAGGAGCTTTCGTTTCCAAGATTGCTTTCGTCTTGTTTTGATTGATTTCAATGCCTTTTTTGTGTACAACGAAACCCAAAAAATCACCTGCACGCACACAAAAGGCACATTTGAGTGGATTCATTTTCAATCCATATTTTCTCATTCTTTCGAATGATTGTCGAAGATGGTCTAAATGACCATTTTCTGACGAACACTTAATAACAATATCATCTATGTACACTTGCATAAATTTTTCAATAAAATCATGAAACATAGAATTCATTGCTCTCTGGTATGTAGCACCAGCATTTTTTAGCCAAATGGCATTACTACCCATTCATAAACGCCTAAAGCCCCAGGGCAACGAAATGTTGTTTTTGATGTATCTTCTTCAGCAATATATATTTGGTTATAACCAGAATAACCATCAAGCATGCTTAAATATTCATAACCTGCTGCTGAATCAACTAGCATTTCTGCCACTGGCATGGCATATTCATCCTTAGGTGTAGCATTATTCAAATCTCTAAAATCTATGCAAACTCTAAGTGTACCATTTTTCTTAATTACAGGAACTATATTAGCAAGCCATTCGACATACCTGGCAGTTCTGATGAACTTGCTCTTTAGTAATCTTTCTATTTCTGCTTTGATCTTCAACAGGATCTCTGGTGCAAATCTTCTTGGAGTTTGCTTCACTGGCTTCTTTCCTGGTCGAATTGGTAATTTTATCTCAACCACCTCTCGACTTAATCCTGGCATTTCACTGTAGTCCCAAGCAAAGCAATCCTTGTACTCCTTCAGCAATTCGACAATCTGCACCTTCAATGCTTGATCAATTTTTGCACTAATATATGTTGGCCTTTTTATGGAGCCATCTCCCAAATCAATCTCTTCTAAGGGATCTTGTGCCTGAATCCTTTTGGTCGAACCCAATGGATCCTTTTCAAAACCTAGAGGCTCATCATCGTAGACACAATCAAGCCTCTGGTTTTCGACGAAGTTGTCTTTATTTTCATTTTCAATGGCTTCAGCAACCATTTGTTGTTGTAACTCGGCTTCTAAAGCCACTTTTTGTTTATTTTCGGCCACATAGGCCGTAATTCTATCCCATGCACTGGGCTTATCCATAAATAATTATTTATGGTCCATCCCACCCTGTAGGCTTAACAAAGCCTTGTGGGTGGTTGTCTTCATCTATAACCTCTCTCTCCCAAATAAATCCATAATTGGGGTGGAGTGTAACTGAAGATCTAATATTGTCTTGATGTTCATATCCAATTTCAGAAGATGCACATGGCGCAATATTCGCCAGTTTTTTGTCGATGGTTTTCTTGGTTATAGCATTTACCTCAGCTTTGAAATAACTCTGATCACCTTCAATATTTTCGACCAAACCATCTTCTCGCCAAATGATAAGCCTTTGGTGGACAGTCGAAGGTATTGCCCTCACATCATGTATCCATTCCCTTCCTAGCAGCAAGTTGTAATTTGCCTTTGATGGAACTACCAGAAACAATGTTGGTCTCTTAATACTTCCTACAACAAACTCGACTTCAATGGTCCCAAGTGAATGGCCACTTTTGCCTTCATAGTTTGTAAGTATTACATTGTGTGTTTTCAAATCAGTTTCACACTTTCCAATTTTCTTCAACATATGTTGTGGCATCAAGTTTACAGCAGCACCACCATCGACCAGGATCTTGTTGACACCAATGTTATTCACTTTTGCTTGAATGTACAAGGGTTTGAGATGGTTCATCATTCCACAATCTGGTCTCTCAAACACAGCATGTTGTTCCTCCACGCAACCATTCTTCAGCACATAGTAATAGATTGGCTTATAAGTAGTCTCTTCGTCGAAATCTTCTTCGACGTCATTCACTTCAGAAACTACATCATACTCAATTGGTAGAATTGAGACCACGCCACATAAGACGTAGAATTCTGACCCAGAATCGGCAAAATCTGAGTCCATTTCTTCATCTAAGTTAAGACCTTCTTTGACTACTGAGAGTGGAGGAAATATCCTTTCAGTAGCTGGCTTTCTAGCCATTTCAAGAGGCTTTAAAGGTACTGGCTTACCTTTATCTTTGCTAGAATTCTCTACTTTGCCTGCAGCAGCAGCAGCTTTCTTCTAGCATTGATACCTGCGCCATTGTGTTCTTGTCATGGGATTTTTCCCTTTGTAGTTATTATTATAGGCATATTTGTTAGATTCAAATGCCTTGTTTTGGCCAGTAGCACTAGTACTACCTTTGACCATTTTTGCTGATTTCTGCTGATTTCCAACATTCTTTCCAGCATAATATACTGGGTAATAGCTAGTACTCTTTCCGTCAGAATGTACCCATTTCTCGACAGGAGACTTTGCTGGAGGTACATAGGTTTCGATCTGTTCTTTTTGAGGATTCTTTGTCGAAATGACCTTGCACTAAATACCTCTGTTGCTGTAGCTGAACTTTGGCCTCTTGTCGACCCATTTTCCTTTGCGCTTCAGTTGAGGCTTAAAACCCTCAAGATTTTTAGTAGCCTCTTTGTCGAAGACAGAACTACATCTTGGACAAAATTAACAATACTGAAGGTTTTAACAATTTACAAGTATAAGGAGGTCCTGATTTTAATTCTGCTATATTAACCTCCTCTTCGACATCTTCATAAGATATGTCGAATTCTTGGTCACTGTCATTAGTTTCGACATATGCAACCTTTTCTTTTTTATTTTGGAACCTGCCTGTTCTGGCTTTTTCAGCTTTAAGTCTTTCTACTTGTCGAACTCTATCAGCTAATTGTGCCATATCTCTTAAGTGCAATGTATCTAGCTTATTTCTTATAGAATAATCTAGACCACCAGCAGCCATTTCGACTAACTCATGTTCAGGCACTTGAGTAAAACACCTTGCTTTGAGAAGTCTAAATCTATTGAGATAATCATCAATAGATTCTGCCCCCTTGCGTCGAACACTAGCTAGTTCCTTAAGACTAATCTTGCACTGGCCCATATAGAATTGTTCGTGGAAGGCATTTTCTAACTGACTCCAACTAAAAATAGAATTTGGAGGCAAAGTGGTGAACCATGTAAACGCATTCTTAGTTAGAGAATTTGGATAATACTTCATTCTTAAATTCTCATTATGCGCTATATCACCAGCCTCAGTAAGATAACGAGCCACATGTTCGACAGTGGATTCGCTAGTTTCTCCAGCAAATATTGTGAACTTAGGGATTTTCCATCCCCTAGGTAGCTCTGTTTGCAAGGTGTCTTTCGACAAAGGTGATACAAAATTAGGCCTGTGCAAGCCTAAATTAAGGCCATTCTGGGCTAGAATGTTTTCGACCAAGTTAGCCAAATTATTTTGCGCCCCAAAATTGTTTTGTTGCACTTGTCTGACCACTTCGTCTGCATTTTGGTTTCTATTAAATAACACAACATCAGGGATTGCCTCTATCCTCATAGGCTCTTCGACAACATGTTGTTGTCCTTGATTACCCTGATTTATGGGAATTGCATTGTTAGGCCTTTCTAAAGGGATTTCGACAGGCCTAACATTTTGAATTTGGGGAATTTGCTGGTTATGCACTGGAGGAGTGCCAAAGAAATCAGCAATTCTTCCCATTTGTGTCGCCAACATCTGGTAACTATTATTAGTGTTTTTTATTAAAGGATTAAACACAGTACCAATTTGTTGTGTTAACATATTAACCATATCATGGTTACTAGCATCCATTTGTTGCCTTAATGCCAACAAAGATGTTGTAGTCAGATTAGGTTGGGCATTTCGACTATGAATGCCCTCTGATGAACTATGAGTAGGAGAATACCCTGTGATTGCATTATCTGCAAATGTAGACGAATTTATCTGAAGGCCTGCCATCAATGCTGTTGGTATGCCATATGGGAAAGCCCTACCACTCATACTAAATGGCATGTTTTCAATCAATGGATTTGCCATTAAAGGACTTGTTGGTCCTAATATTGGTGGCATAGAAGCCATAGTATTAACATTTGTTAATGCTGCAATAGTCATCATTGACACGGGAGTAATTATGGGAGAAGTTATGGCGGTTACTCCCATTGTTGTCGAAGAAGGCATAGCAACGGTTATGCCTGCAATATTTGCAGCGTTAGCGTCACTAACTGACGCTCGTTCTTGCGTACTTTGTGCATTTGATGCAGAAACATTATTTGTACACGAGCGCGCCATCTCTGAAAGATGTTTTCCACTCCTTAAACGCATGCACAGATAAGCACAATTTTTTAAGATTTCAACGAAAAACTTTAAAAATTAGCACAAACGTCCTACTGGGCGTGCCAATTTGTTTACCGTGGTTTTTGGTAAACACCGCTAGTTTGAAATTACTTCTGCTTGCAGGATCAACTAGTAAATGCTAAGACCATTTGTGTTAAAGTTTTTCCTGAAAATATGAATGTTTTTACGGTTTTAAAGAAAAGAAGGAAGATAACTGGCAGTTTCGCGTGAAACTGTCGAAGTTACTTCAGACAGAGATGAAGAGAACAAATAAAAATGCAGAAAAATTGCTTAAAGAAACAAAGTAAAGTGCATTAATTGAAAAGAGAGTTGGTACACATGCTCATACATTCTTCTCTGACTCGTTTTCTCTGTGATGTTGGAAGTTAGAGCGTGAGAATCTGTATATGAGTTTGTGACCCGTTTTTCCTGTGAAAAACTACTATTTATACAAGGAGAGAAAACTATAACTAACTAACTATACAGAGAATTCAAAAAAAAATAGTAACTGTTATGTATTTTTGACCAAGATAACTGCTAACTGCTTCGACAACGAGCAGTTGATTCTGGTCTACCACTGAACTCTAGTTTCCTTCTCGTCGAACTACCATTCTTCAGTTCTTTATTTTCGCTAAGTCCAAAGCTTTGTAGAATTTAACCTCTGATACAACTTTTTGGTGTCGAAATAAACACTTCCCCTTGAAATCACAAGTCAATCCTCGTTCACTGCATTTAATTAAGCCTGTCGAAAATGCAGGCTAACAACTTCTTAAAGGACATGAGTCAATACATAAATCATATAAATGAAAAAAAATATCACTTACTTGTTAGTTATATAAAACAACTCAATGTACTGATACCCTTCAATTTTTAGGGGTACTAAATCCCCACTTTTCTAAAAAATAAAGATGAACAAACAAAAAGATATAAAATGGTAAGAAAGCAAAAGGGTTACGGTTCCTATTCAAAGGATCTCTAACACAAGGTAAAGTAGCTGCAACATATATATATATATATATATATATATATATATATATATATATATATATATATACACACACTAGCGTCATTGCCCGTGCGATGCACGGGGTGATCTAGTATCAATGGATGTAAATACATTAAACCAACTCATTAATGGTGTGAGAAGGTGACTATTAATCGGGAATAATTTAGTAAGTTTATTTATTTTTTCAATGAATCCAAGAAAATTAAATGCATAAAACTACTATCTTTAATATGTGTATGAAGCCCGGGATACGATACGGAATACGACATGATACGGATACGGGAATACGTGAAAATTTTGAAAATTAAGATACGACACGGCTGAGATACTTTAATAAAAAATTTAATTAAAATTTAAATATATTAAAACAAAATAGAAAAAAATGGAATAAAAACACAAATAGAAAAAAAAAACAGATAAAAACAGAAATATTGCACTTTATAGATATGATAAAAACTGCCCAATATAATTGACTGATTGGCGGAGTTTGCCTTAAATATTGAGGGAAGTGATAAATAACTAAAATATTATTGACTAAGAAGCTCACATACGTACATGACTTTATATATATATATATATATATATATATATATATATATATTTATTTAGATCTGTTTAATTTTATTAAGATATTCTAGCTTGAGCATCATTGTGAACCCACTCTACCCACCTTTTATTATATATGATCATCACATTGTAGAAATAAATATTTGTGATCATATCAAGTAGATATAGTTACGTATAATTATCTCACCCATATCACAATGTATTATTTCTTCTATTATTGTGTTACGAAAAAACATATAATTTTGTCTTTTTGTTATTGAGGTACTAAAGTGTATCATATACACCTGAGTCTAAGTGACAATCATGTGCTTAGTTGGTAAGAGGTATCGAAAATGTATCTGAGAAGTATCCTTAGTTGGCAAGAAGTATCAAAGAAGTATCTGAAAAGTATCGAGTGAAATACTTATTAAAAAGAATTAAAAAATTATTGGATACTCTTTGGGTACGTATCGGGAAGTATCAGGTGCGTATCGGTATCGGATACGTATCGGACACGGGTACGTTGCCAATTTTGAAGTATCGGGGCTTCATAAAGGTAGTTATTTTTATTTATAATTAAGTCCGGAGGGAGTACATCAATACATCATGCAGGGTTAAATAAAAATCACCATTAAAATAAAAGCACCTATATAAAGTTGAAAGAAAATGTTGGGGAGTTCTATTGTAAATGATGCCGAAGTTTCCATGAAGAAAGTTAAATTATAAATATAAATTAAATAAAAAAATTATAAAATTAAAACAACACTTTAACAAATACATTGGAATTGAACATACACATAATAAGAAGAAATGTCTATAAAAATTAATAATGTTATCTATATTCATCAGAAATATAAAAACTTAACCTATAATTAAAGAGAAAAAAAAGACAACACAATTAGAAAGTGAAGCCAATTTAAGTATCCTTCTAATACTCGTTGATTGGAAATTATCAAAATAAAGAAGAAAACACCAATTTGGACATGTAAAATTCTTTCTAGATCCTAAAATACCACGAAACACAATGTCTAGCATCACACTTTATGTATTTTGTCATAATTTTTTTGTTTTTCATCAAACAGGTTATTGAGAAACAAAGTTTGCGTATTTAAACATTTAAATTTTTTTGGACCCTAAAGTACCCCTAAATAAACTATCATTATCGTACTTTACGTATTTTGTCACAAATTGTTTTTTACCAAGCCGGTTATTTGCCAAGAAATCTGGTATTTGAAGAGTTAAAAATTTTTCTGAATACTAAAGTACCCCAAAACATACCGCTTAACATTTCATTTTACCTATTTTGTAATGAAATTAAATCTTTTATTCACCAAGTCGAGTTTTCAACTACAAAATTTGCATATTTAAACATCTAAAAATTTTCGAGACGATAAAATACCTCTTAAAATATGAAAAGGAAAAAATGCAAAATCCAAAAAAAATACTGAAGCAAAATAAAACAAAAAAAAAATCTGGAAAAAAAAAAAGAAAAGATAATAATTGTGAAGTAATGTAAAAAAACTCAAGCAACAGACAAAAAAAGGAAATAATAAAAGGAGGAAGAGCAAAAAAAAAAGAAGAAGATTGGCAGCAACGAAAAGCCGCTTTAGAGTTAAAGATATATATATATATATATATATATATATATATATATATATATATATATTTATATATAGAAAAAAATCTAAGGATTAAAGAGTAAGGGAATGGGCAGGATAACTCCAATTGAACACTTTTAATTTGATTTCGAAACTGGTCCTGGACAATATTAATGGGGGCAACAGCCAAGAAAAAAACTCAAATTTCTGACCCTCAATAAAAATTTCCCATCTATCTCTTTTGTGTATATGCTCTCTCCTCTATCTTCTCACTCATCTATTCTCTCTCTGTCTCTCTCTCCTATCTCATTCTTCTCACTCCTTTCTCTCTCCCTCTCTCTGTACCTCTCTCCCCTCATCTCTCATCTATATATATCTTATCATCTCATCTCTCTCAATTTTTTCTTATAACTTTTTAATTATATTATAAAAAATGTTACATAAAATCATTGTAAATTTTGCATTCTTTTTGTTTGTGTTGTCCAATGTTCACCACATTGCGTATTGCACAAATGTTGTCTGGTACTATACTCCCAAATTATTCTCTCTCTTCGTTAAGACTTTTTTGAATGAGTCTAAGCCTTGAGAGTATTCTCTCAATCTAAGTACACCTCTTGTCGTTCGTTAATTCATTAATTTGTAATGTATAGTATACATAATAGTTCTCTCAAAAAAGTTCTAAACGTAATAATTATTATAGTAAGAATTAATAAAATCATCAAATACAAGATATCACTGAATTCACTACAAAAAAACACAGGATAGGCGACAGAATTAGCATACTAGAATTAGCGAGGGAATTACTATACTAGAAGCAACTACAGCAAGAGAAACAGCTCCACCAAATAAGAATTGCTCAGCTGCCAAGTCACAAATCAAAATCAAAATCATGGTTACTACCAAATTAATTAACAGTTCTTGCAATAACAACATTGTGATTTAACTCAAAAGAGGACAACAACAATAACAACAACAATCCTTCTTTTCAATAAATTGAACCGCACTACAACAAAAAAGCCTAAACCTAATTAAATGATTTATGAACCGTTACAAAATTTAAAGACTGACCGCTTATCCAAACTTGACCTTTACAATTGAATTGACACTCAAAAACACTCTGTCCATATTGAAATAAAACATAAGAACCAAATCCAAATATAGATTTCATTCCTACAAGCCTAATAAAGAATCAAACAGTATCCATTGTAATAATTAATAGGAAATTGCAAACCGGGAAAAAAAATAAGAAAGTGGAAAAGAAGGGAAGCATCAAGCATCTCACAATCTCAACTCTCAAAGTCTTCAATGTCATCCACAGTTATATTATATAAGTCTTTTGTAATAGTATTAGCATCTATGGCCTTGTAATATACAGCAAAAGACCACAACCAAACACAAAACTCGATCAATAAGTCATCCAAATCAGCATTCACAAATAAACATTTGAAGGAAAAAACTCAACATCAGTAACAACAACTCCAACATTCCAAAAATGCCACAAGAAACCAACTCATGCAACCTAAATCAGCATCATCAAAATAAAATCCCAAAATAAAAGGAAACACAAACAAACAGACCTTCAAATCCCACAAGAACTTGTTCTCCTTCCAACAATTACTTTGAATCAATAGAACGAACTTCAAGTACTCACTTGTATTCCTCAGAATCCTGAAAGAGAGTGAAATGAGATAATTTAAACACCAAAAGATTTCAAATAGAAGCAAAAAAAACAAGACTATAAATGCTAAAACTGAGATGAAGAATGAAGGAAAGTACAAGGAAACACGTTGTGGTGGTGGCGCAGTGGTGGCGCAGTGAGAAAGAGAAGAGAGAAGAGAGTGAGGTGTTTGAGAAGAGAGAAGTGGTGAGAGAAGAGAGAAGTGAGCTGTTGGAAATACAGCGTGGTGGTAGCGTGGTGGGAGAGAGAAGACAGTGAGGTGTTTGAGAAGAGAGAAGTGGTGAGAGAAGAGAGAAGTGAGCTGTTTACGAATTAGGGTAAAAAAACATTAGATTTAGCGACAGAACTATTGCGACGGAATAAAGCCTTAGCGACGCATAAGGGAATATTGCGTTTTCCAATGTCTGCCAACGGTCACGTCAGCATTAGCGAGAACCATTATCAACAGCATGTACTATTAGCGACGGATTTGAATTTTTTTTAAAACAAAAAAAAAAAGCACGCCTAGGACAGGACTAATAGTGACGGATCTGTGTGTCGCTAAATCCCTTGCCAAGTTATTTTTAGCAATGAACTAAGTTTCCCTCGCTAAAATCTGTCACCTATCCTGCGTTTTTTTGTAGTGGTTAAGGATTGAAATAGATTAATATTGCATCAATGAAATAAGAGAAACAATCGAAGAAAAAAAGGTGCCCAGTAGGTGGCACAGTCTGTGCTACTACACAGAAGCCATTTTTCAACAATTCGCAAAACTTAAGAAATCCTAGCACGGGTCATGCAACATGCAACACGGGTCGGGCCGAATTTCAGTAATCGTATATTATTGTTTTTGATACATATCACTCATTAGAAAGCAATGCAACCCCTTCTAATTCCCAAATAACATTGTAAACATAAGAGTATCATACATTAACATACATTTAGTAAACAATCTCCAAATGTATCATAAACATATACCAACATAACATTTGGTTGTCAAAGTTCAAACATAATTCAATTACAAATAAATAATCTGACCAACAAAATAATTCACTCTTACACACCTTTACTAAAATTAATTTTAGAAAAATGTAACCGAAATACCCACTTCACCTAGTAATTAACAATAAAAGACAATCAAACATAGCCACAAAGTAAAGAGATTCAAACTTTTCTTACATCAGAATATCAAAAATTAGCTTGTCCAAATTCCCAAACGAAGACCCACCTTCAGAAGCAGCATTATGTGCCAACTTTTTCCATTCCAAAGATTTCTCTCTCATCCCTTTACCTTTGTCCCCATTCATCAACTCTTTAACAAGTCTCTCAATATTATGCCTCGTAGCATCTTCAATTTCCAAACCAATGCCCCATTCTTTACAACTAAACCTACAATTAGTTTGTTGCTCAGCAAAAAAAGGCCAACAAATAACAGGAACACCACCACACAAACTTTCCAACGTTGAATTCCAACCACTATGTGTCAAGAACCCTCCAATTGCAAAATGAGCTAAAACCTTCTCTTGTGGACACCAACTTGATAACATGCTTCTTTCTTTTGTCTCTTTTACAAACTCTGAAGGTAAAACCGCATTTTTACCGGCTACTAAATCTGGCCTTATGACCCATAAAAATGGCTTTTTACTATTAGCAAGTCCCCAAGCAAATTCAACTAATTGTTCACTTGTCATAACTGTTATGCTTCCAAAATTCACATAAACAACACTATTGGCTTCTTTGGTTTCTAGCCATTCTAAACATTCTGTCTCTTCTTTCCAAAGGTTGGATCCAATTGAATTCAATTCTTTGTCATTTATATCATTGGTAAGCAAATTTAATGGACCAATGGAATAGACATGTGGCAAATTAATGGATGAGAACGCGTCCAAAATGTCGTGTTCTAATGCATCAAAGGTGTTCAAAATCAATGCTGATGCTTTTTCAGCTCTTTGGCATTCTCCTATTAAAAAATTAAGCTTAAGATCGTTTGGATCTGTGGTTCTTATGAAGCTTGGGATATCCTTTAATCGAATTTCTTTCATTCCTGGCACCCAATCAATGATTGTCTCCAAATACCCATTTGTTACATCACTTGAGTCTGCATGTCAAACACAAAATTCACTTAATTAGTTAATCACAATAAATTTGTGTTTTTTTATTTTCTTAATATTGTTTAATAAAATCAATCCACCGAAGAAATTATAGGACTAAGTCGCAGACTAAGTCGCTCTCTTTAAGACGTTTCACGACACTGCAAAAAATTTGCGCAAGCAGCCACGACGTCCCTTTGATGAAACAACGCAGTCGGAACGGATAAGAAAGATCACTGCACTGTGAAAATTCGTTCTAGAAATACACCCTCGGTATGGTTATGTAAACAACTCAATATGGTTATGGAAACCACTCTTTAGAAGATAATTGTTTAGAGAGAAGAAAGGAGAAACTCGAAAATGCGTCAAGTTTCTGTGTTTTTTGGAAATTGGAGAGAGGTCACTATTTATAGGTGTGCTTGTTGAGCAAATAGTCATTGGGTATTAATTCACCATAAACAATGCAACGACTCTTTTGACTTAGTCAACATGACCGTTGGAGCAAAACGCGTAACGGCTCTTTAACTTGGTCAACATGATCGTTGGAGATTTGGTGAGTAAGCAACACACACACAAAAATCGAAAGAAAAAAATTATAGCCCACTAAGCCCAAGCCCATGTCCCAGGCCCAACCGATTGAGCCGATCAGACAGGCGGGGCGCGTGTGGTGGTCAGATTGTTGCATTCTCTCCCTTCCACAAAGTTGGGTACCCCTTAAGACCCAACCCAAGGTCTGAGAGTTCCACACTTATAAGAACTCTTAAAGTGCCTAGTCTTTCCAATGTGAGACTTTTTTCAATTCACAACATCAAGTTCCAAATTTGTAAATTCCCATATGACACTACAAAACAAAGTGAAATTAGAGATAGAAAATTAATCACTTAAAATATAAAATTTGTCTTATATTTAGCAACTAAATTTTGTGACGCCAAAATTTGCTCGAGTTTTCAATTTTATGTCAGTAATTTAGTTTTTTTTCTAGTAATATGGAAAAACTATAGAGCTATCCAAGCTTCCTTTTTATAATATGCAAATATACAAGCTTCGTTATTACATTTGTGATAAAATAGATAGCACCATAAGAAAATTTATTTGGAAGGGGTCCACCGATAAAGGCATGCATTTGGTGAGTTGGAAGAAAATCACCCAACCAAGGAACAAGGGAGGCTTGGGGGTGAGAAGGAGTAGAGACCAAAACACAGCACTACTAGGTAAACTAGTTTGGAATATGTTCAATAATACTGAGAAACTTTGTGTTAAGGTTTTAAGTTCTAAGTATTTTCATAATGGTCATCACCTGATCTTTGGTAAATGTGGATGGCAGCGTCATCACCTGATCTTTGGCTGAGGCTGGTTTTGGAGGCTTGGTGCGGGACTCAACGGGTACTTTCCTTGATGGTTTCTATGGTATGGTTCATGGTACAGATATCATTTATGTAGAAATTATGGCTGTTCTTAACGGTATCACACCTTGTTGGGAGAGGGGGTATAGAAATGTCCACTGCATTGCAGATTCACTTCTCACGGTTAAGTATGTCAAAGACGGTGTTTCACATTATACCATAAGTAATTAATGAGATACATCTTATCAGAGAATTTTTGTAAAGAAATTGGCAATGTGTTATTACTCACAATTGTCGTGAGGGAAATCAATGCACTAATTATCTAGCCAAGATGGGAGCAAATTCAATTGAGAGATTGGTGCTGCTTTAAGAACCTCCACCGAGATTAAATAGCTTTCTTTTGGTTGATGCTATGGAATGAGTTTCCTTAGAGTGTAGTTTTTTGTTGATTTTTTTTTGGTCTGTTTTATTTTTCCTATGTAACCAAAAAAAATAAAGCTATCCAGATTACAAATGTGGATATTGGACACCGTGCTGACTTGTAAACAGTAATTTTGGTTCCTTAATGTGTGAAACTCTATCATTATAGTTCCTGAATGTATCAAAACTGCAAACACATCCTCAAGTGTCTCTTTAATGAGTCATTTTGGTCCTCAAATTTGAAATGTGTTTTTTATTGGTCAGTTTAGTCCCCAAAATTACTAAAAAAAACGTATTTGCAGTTTTGATACTATTAAAGGATTATAATGACAATGCTTCACACATTAAAGGACTAGAATGACTATTTACCCCATGTTGACACTCCAAAACTTCCGAAAATCGCTAAACTTCTCACCAACAAAGAAAATTGTATTCTAAAGATCACACAAACCTGATATTAAATGGATCTAAAGAAAACTATTAGCTTCCAATGGAGGATGCCGTAATTTTTTAAAAAAAAAAAACCTTTTCTAGTAACATAGTAATAGAAAACGTAACCTTTCTCTCAAATTTCGTCACTAAATTTTATGACGCAAAAATTAGCATGAAATGTCAATTTTTTTGTCACTACTTTAACTTTTCTTAGTAGTAAAGTTTTGATCTTAGATCTTGTAACTTAGATAAAAGAAACACAAGTTTCTAATCCGTTTGGGGTGGTTGTGAGTTTTTGGTTTTTGATTTTGAAAGTTAACTTCAAAACCAAAACATGTTCATGTAAAAAAGGGTTGAGTTGGTTTTTTCTTGATTTCATAACAGTTTTCCACCAAACTCAACGACGACTACCACTTCGACCATCAAACTCAAAACCAACTTCAAAACTAAAACATGTTCATGTAAAAGTGGTCGATGACTACCACTTCGACCACTACTAGCCACCACCAACCACAGCCAACTACCACTTCGGTCACCGTCAACCACCACCACTTCAACCACCACTCTGACAACTATTATGACCATCTGTGATCATCATTCTAACCACCACTGACCACCATTCTGGCCACCAGCGACCACCACTATGTCCATCTCTGATCATCAATTTGACCACCACCAACTACCACTTTGACCATCACCAACCATTACCAACTACAACTTCAACCACCATTAGCGACCACTCTGGCCAATGTCAACCACCCTATGACCACTGTCGATCACCACTCTGACCGCTGGCGATCACCGTCAACCACCATTCTGACCACCGTTAACCACTACTTCGACCACCACTAACCACCACTTCCACCATCACTCGCGACCATCGCCGAAAACAACTATGCCCATCTCTGATCATCAATCCGACCACCATCAACTATCACTCTAACCACTGCTAAGTATCACCAACTTGAACCATTGAGATCACCACTCTGACCGCTGTCGACCACCACTCTAACCACCACTTCAGCCATTGCTGACCACCACTCCAAAAAGTGTTTGTCAAAAATTATTACTAAATAAATAATTATATATTTTTAATATTTTAAATCTTATTCAAACCTAATGTTATATTTTTTATAAGCAAAAATTACATTAAAGGGCGTGCAAGGCAGCTCTCAATCCTTACAAATACAATGGGCCTCATTAAAAAACCTAATGTTATATATTGTTTTGATTAAGATAGATATATGATGAATATTTATTTTTAGGGTTAAATATGTTTTTGGTCCCTATAAATATAGCGAATTTTGTTTTTAGTCCCGCTAAAATTTTTTAAGCAATTTTGGTCCCTACATTTTTTTCCGTTAGCATTTTTAGTCCCTGCCGTTAAAATCCACTAACGGTGCTGACGTGGCACCACTTATGTGGCAGTTTTTATGTGCTGGCAGCACATGTTATTTCCACCTCATTTTACTAATTCCACTTAATAGGTAAATGATGGAGATACAACCATCCATCTCTCAAAAAAATCATTTTCATTTATTTTTTATTTTCTTCAATCCAGCCTTCTTCCTCTTCGTTAATCTTCTCCCTCTTCCTCTTCCATCTTCAGATCCTCTTCTTCCTCTTCGCTGGTCTTCAATTGCAAAGTAACAGATCTGCATCTTCAAATTTAGCAAAAAAAAATCTGCATCTTCAATTGCAGGAACATATTTATTAAACATTGCTTGAGAGAAGGAACAAAGATCTTCATCATCAATCTTCAATTGTAAAACGGAATTAAAAAACTACCATCAATCTTCACCATCAAAAAACCCAGATCTGAATCTTCAAAAATGATAGAAGAAGATCTTCAAAATCTTCTTCAAAATCGAATTGAAATTAAAGCTTAGAAACCCAAAACGAAATCAAATTGAAACGCAGAACCAAGAAGAACTAAAAACCCAAGTGCAGAAATAAAAAGGTAAGACAAAACCACAAAGAAGAGTGGAGAAATAAAAACGCAGAGTGAAAGAAGAACTAAAAACGCAGAAAGAAAGAAAAATAGAAGAACTCACGAGGCCTAATTTCCCAGACCAGGCTTCACGAAGACTTCAGGGTATCTACCCTTATCATTTGGTTGTAAATCCTTTGCCTTTATGAAAAAAGGGAAGTGCAATTTTTTTAGGGATTTGGGGATGAGAAGGAATTGTAGATGAGAGTGAGAAGGGAACAACTACTAGCTCCATTGATGGTGAAGATGAAGGGAGAGTGATAGAGATGGAGATGAAGAAAGTGAGAAGATGAACAGCACTGAAGGCGTGTTTTTTTTTTTTTTGCTGTTTGATCTTTTAATTTTGTTTTTAATTTTTAAATATTCCCAGAATTTACATATTAAATGACATTAAGAATTTACATATTAAATGACATTAAGAAATGACGTGGAAATGACATGTGGCTGCACATAAAAATCTGCCAAATAAGCGGAGCCACGTCAGCGCCGTTGGTAGATTTTAACAGCAGGGACTAAAACTGCTAACGGAAAATAATGTAGGGACCAAAAGTGCCCAAAAAGTTTTAGAGGGACTAAAAACAAAATTTTCTATATTTATAGGGACCAAAAACATATTTAACCCTTATTTTTATGTTTATGTTTGAAACAGGTTTTGATTTTTTAAAATTTCTTTTCTCAAAACTAAATCTTGTTTTGGTTTTTGAAATTTTAAAATTCAAAATAGAAACTGGTTTTAATTTTTAAAAATTTCAAGCCACGAAATAGAAAACCACCCCAAACTGGGCCTAAACTAGCATGTCAATAAAATGAGATTTACCTTTGAGGGGTATGAAACCTTTCTCAATAAGTTGACGATATTGAACATAACCCATGAATCCACAAGCACTAGTGGTCCAAAAAAGAACCTCAGGAATGTTAAGTTCCAAAGCAGCATCCAAAGTAAAACTCATAGCACCATCAGAAATTATGCAAGTAACAGGAGGGGTATCTGGAGAATTGTTGAGTTTTGAAATAAGGTTTTTAAAGTGAGGTAAACAAGTTTTTCCAGTGTAGTAAAACAAAGAAGATATATCTTGTGTGGCATCAATATCATCAGACACAGGAAGACCATCAGGAATTGTTTCAAAACGAAATGATGGAAGACCATTAAGGGAATTAGGACCTCTAGCTTTGAGAAGACGTTTGTGGTTATATTCTGTGTGAACAAAGGTAACATGAAAACCACCTTTGAAATGAAGAAGCTTTGCTAGTTTGAGCATTGGGTTTATGTGACCTTGTGCTGGGAATGGAATGCATACAACATGTGGCTTATTCTCAATTGTACCCAAACAACTCATTTTGATACCTCGTACTGATTGTGTCTTTCCAAGCGAAAGAAAGAAATAATATATGCAAGGATGGTTTGAGCAAATGACTTCCACAACACCAATTTTATAGGTTAAAAATGAAATTGGATAGGTACGGTTTTCCTTCAAAAAAAAAGTTAATACTCAAATTATTAATGATTAACGAGGTGTAGCGTAGGAATTTTCAAAAATATTTATTAAAATAATTAAAATAAATATTAATTGATGTTAACGAATATACTAAAATTATATTTTGAATATTAAAATTATACTTTTGGTCAAAAAAACCAACAAAGTTATACTTTGAGAAGACTAACAATTTATTGAAATAAATATGTTTTGAATATTAAAATTACTCGATAGTGATGATTATTATTAAATGTGTATTTAATAAATGTTTCTATATTAAAATTACTTGATATGAATGACTATTATAAATTGTATATTTAATAAATGTTTCAGAAAGAGTATATGACAAAATATTAATACTTTTGGTCCCTTATATAGATCAGATATACCCGTTATTTAATAAGCTTAAAATTACATTTTTCTCTTATATATGAAGCTAGAGGGATTACTATTATTCCATATAAGAGAAGCGAGATGTTATTCAGTACAAAACAATTTTGAACAAATGTAAGAAACTACTATTTTATCCATAAGTCCTAGCTCATGGCAAATGCCGAAATTGTTAGACTGAATATCATGCCTCGGGTTAGAACCCAGGATCTCACAGTTGTGTGCATGAGTTTCTAGTGGTAATTTCCACTTCGGCTACAAACCAAAAGAAAAAGAAACACTACTATTTTGATTTTTATTAAAACATACCATATGAGATGCAACAACAAAATTTCTCAATATTATTCCATATTTAAGAGTACTTCACCTATCCTCATATTCTAAGAGTGTAACAATCTTACAAAATTATCCTTAATAAAAATTGCGTATTACTCCACCTGTCTCATAACGTTTAAGATTTTGGCACAGAGACTAAGAAATACAACTAATATTTCATAATTTGTCTATTGTTACTACACCTCTCTCTCCCTCTCCCTAAATAATTGAAAAAAAACTACATTAATGTTTGAAGGATACTCTCTCTAGCCTATATCTACTCTATTTCTTCTACTTCATCTTATTATTTCTTTTTTTTTTACCAAAATCATCTTCATCTTATTATTTCTTGAAATTAAGAGCAATTACATAAGAAATGTTGGTAGCCTCAGTCAGGCATATTCAAGAAGATAGGGACATATGGACTAAACAAGACTAAATAGAAAGGTTTCCTCAGGTGAAGATCACGAATTCTGAGGAAGTATAATCCATGGTGAAGCCAACTAGGAGCTTCAATGAAGAAATGCTTGCTGAGGGAGGCAAAACACAGTTGTTCTCAAGAATATATCGTAAAAAAGAGCGTGAATGATATGCTTAGGAATAACTCATAAGTTGAGATGCTAAGAGCTTGAATCATTGTAAATTTAACATTCTTTTTAATTGTGTTGTCCAGTGTTCACCAAATTGTGTACTGCACAAAATATTGTCTAGTACTGTATTGTCCAAATTAGTACTTATCTGTTTGTAAATCAAACAGACCCTAAAAGAAGATTCGGCCGCATTGAGTAAAAATTAGCTCACGTGCAAGTCTCCCCTTTTTCATCTCTGATTTTTTTTGTTTTGGTGTTTCCCTTCCTTCCTTATTCGAAAATTGTAGGAAAGAAAGAGATAGGAAACAAAAGTTAGAGAATATATTATTTTCAATTGTTTGGTTTACCTATAAACTTGAAAAGAAAGAAAACTGTTTTCTAGTGCCCACGCAAAAATGAATCTGCCCAATTGTTTGGTTTACCTATAAACTTTAAAAGAAAGAAAACTGTTTTCTAGTGCCCACACAAAAATGAATTTGCCCAAAAGTGAAGTGTATAAACATCGCAATGATAGAAGACATTTCAACTAGGACTATCAAAACAGATCAGCTCGCCTCGCCCTGCCTTATTCGAAAATTGTAGGAAAGAAAGAGATAGGAAACAAAAATTAGAGAATATATTATTTTCAATTGTTTGGTTTACCTATAAATTAACTTGAAAAGAAAGAAAACTGTTTTCTAGTGCCCACGCAAAAATGAATCTACCCAATTGTTTGGTTTATAAGCTTTATCGTGGCTATTGGTCTTTTTCCTATAACACATCACATGGAGGTTTGTATATTTTATGGGTTTATGTGCTTTTCTTCTATTTCGTTTCGTACAATACGAAACGGCATTTCCTTAAATTAAATACATGTTTAAATAATAAAAATATTACATTTAAAATTAAATTAAGTAAATCTAAAACTATTTTAATAGGTTAATAGAAACTAATTAATAAATCAAATTAAAAACTTAATTAGTTAACAAATTTCAATTGTTAATTTTTTTAGTGATTTAATTTCCAAATTATATTTATATAACTGTATTTATGTTATTTACCAAACACGTCTTTTTCTTTCATCTTGTTTTCTACTCACATTCTTTTTTAAGCCAAAAGTGAAGTGTATAAACATCGCAACGATAGAAGACATTTCAACTAAGACTGTGGCACAAGGACTAAGAAATACAACTAATATTTCATAATTTGTGTATTGTTACTACACCTCTCTCTCCCTCTCTCTAAATAATTGAAAAAAACTACATTAATGTTTCAAGGATACTCTCTCTAGCCTATATCTACTCTATTCCTTCTACTTCATCTTATTATTTCTAGAAAGAGCAATTACATAAGAAACGTTGGTAGCCTCAGCCAGGCATATTCATGAAGATAGGGACATATAGACTAAACGGGACTAAATAGAAAGGTTTCCTCAGGTGAAGATCACGAATTCTGAGGAAGTATAATCCATGGTGAAGCCAACTAGGAGCTTCAATGAAGAAATGCTGGTCGAGGGAGGCAAAACACAGTTGTTCTCAAGAATATATCGTAAAAGAGCTTGAATGATATGCTTAGGAATAACTCATAAGTTGAGATGCTAAGAGATTGAATCATTGTAAATTTAACATTCTTTATATTTGTGTTGTCCAGTGTTCACCAAATTGTGAACTGCACAAAATATTGTCTAGTACTGTATTGTCCAGATTAGTACTTATTTTTTTGTAAATCAAACGGAACCTAAAAGAAGATTCGGCCGCAGTGAGTAAAAATTGGCGCACATGCAAGTCTCCCCTTTTCATCTCTGATTTTTTTTGTTTTGGTGTTTCCCTTTCTTCCTTATTCGAAAATTGTAGGAAAGAAAGAGATAGGAAACAAAAACTAGAGAATATATTATTTTCAATTGTTTGGTTTACCTATAAACTTGAAAAGAAAGAAAACTGTTTTCTAGTGCCCACGCAAAAATGAATCTACCCAATTGTTTGGTTTATAAGCTTTATCGTGGCTATTGGTCTTTTTCCTATAACACATCACGTGGAGGTTTGTATATTTTATGGGTTTATGTGCTTTTCTTCTATTTCGTTTCGTACAATACGAAACGGCATTTCCCTATATTAAATACATGTTTAAATAATAAAAATATTACATTTAAAATCAAATTAAGTAAATCTAAAACTATTTTAATAGGTTAATAGAAACTAATTAATAAATCAAATTAAAAACTTAATTAGTTAACAAATTTCAATTGTTAATATTTTTAGTGATTTAATTTCCAAATTATATTTATATAACTGTATTTATGTTATTTACCAAACACGTCTTTTTCTTTCATCTTGTTTTCTACTCACATTCTTTTTTAAGCCAAAAGTGAAGTGTATAAACATCGCAATGATAGAAGACATGTCAACTAAGACTGTGGCACAAGGACTAAGAAATACAACTAATATTTCATAATTTGTGTATTGTTACTACACCTCTCTCTCCCTCTCTCTAAATAATTGAAAAAAACTACATTAATGTTTCAAGGATACTCTCTCTAGCCTATATCTACTCTATTCCTTCTACTTCATCTTATTATTTCTAGAAAGAGCAATTACATAAGAAACGTTGGTAGCCTCAGCCAGGCATATTCATGAAGATAGGGACATATAGACTAAACGGGACTAAATAGAAAGGTTTCCTCAGGTGAAGATCACGAATTCTGAGGAAGTATAATCCATGGTGAAGCCAACTAGGAGCTTCAATGAAGAAATGCTTGTCGAGGGAGGCAAAACACAGTTGTTCTCAAGAATATATCGTAAAAGAGCTTGAATGATATGCTTAGGAATAACTCATAAGTTGAGATGCTAAGAGATTGACTCATTGTAAATTTAACATTCTTTATATTTGTGTTGTCCAGTGTTCACCAAATTGTGAACTGCACAAAATATTGTCTAGTACTGTATTGTCCAGATTAGTACTTATTTTTTTGTAAATCAAACGGACCCTAAAAGAAGATTCGGCCGCAGTGAGTAAAAATTGGTGCACATGCAAGTCTCCCCTTTTCATCTCTGATTTTTTTTGTTTTGGTGTTTCCCTTTCTTCCTTATTCGAAAATTGTAGGAAAGAAAGAGATAGGAAACAAAAACTAGAGAATATATTATTTTCAATTGTTTGGTTTACCTATAAACTTGAAAAGAAAGAAAACTGTTTTCTAGTGCCCACGCAAAAATGAATCTACCCAATTGTTTGGTTTATAAGCTTTATCGTGGCTATTGGTCTTTTTCCTATAACACATCACATGGAGGTTTGTATATTTTATGGGTTTATGTGCTTTTCTTCTATTTCGTTTCGTACAATACGAAACGGCATTTCCTTAAATTAAATACATGTTTAAATAATAAAAATATTACATTTAAAATTAAATTAAGTAAATCTAAAACTATTTTAATAGGTTAATAGAAACTAATTAATAAATCAAATTAAAAACTTAATTAGTTAACAAATTTCAATTGTTAATTTTTTTAGTGATTTAATTTCCAAATTATATTTATATAACTGTATTTATGTTATTTACCAAACACGTCTTTTTCTTTCATCTTGTTTTCTACTCACATTCTTTTTTAAGCCAAAAGTGAAGTGTATAACCATCGCAACGATAGAAGACATTTCAACTAAGACTGTGGCACAAGGACTAAGAAATACAACTAATATTTCATAATTTGTGTATTGTTACTACACCTCTCTCTCCCTCTCTCTAAATAATTGAAAAAAACTACATTAATGTTTCAAGGATACTCTCTCTAGCCTATATCTACTCTATTCCTTCTACTTCATCTTATTATTTCTAGAAAGAGCAATTACATAAGAAACGTTGGTAGCCTCAGCCAGGCATATTCATGAAGATAGGGACATATAGACTAAACGGGACTAAATAGAAAGGTTTCCTCAGGTGAAGATCACGAATTCTGAGGAAGTATAATCCATGGTGAAGCCAACTAGGAGCTTCAATGAAGAAATGCTTGTCGAGGGAGGCAAAACACAGTTGTTCTCAAGAATATATCGTAAAAGAGCTTGAATGATATGTTTAGGAATAACTCATAAGTTGAGATGCTAAGAGATTGAATCATTGTAAATTTAACATTCTTTATATTTGTGTTGTCCAGTGTTCACCAAATTGTGAACTGCACAAAATATTGTCTAGTACTGTATTGTCCAGATTAGTACTTATTTTTTTGTAAATCAAACGGACCCTAAAAGAAGATTCGGCCGCAGTGAGTAAAAATTGGCGCACATGCAAGTCTCCCCTTTTCATCTCTGATTTTTTTTGTTTTGGTGTTTCCCTTTCTTCCTTATTCGAAAATTGTAGGAAAGAAAGAGATAGGAAACAAAAACTAGAGAATATATTATTTTCAATTGTTTGGTTTACCTATAAACTTGAAAAGAAAGAAAACTGTTTTCTAGTGCCCACGCAAAAATGAATCTACCCAATTGTTTGGTTTATAAGCTTTATCGTGGCTATTGGTCTTTTTCCTATAACACATCACGTGGAGGTTTGTATATTTTATGGGTTTATGTGCTTTTCTTCTATTTCGTTTCGTACAATACGAAACGGCATTTCCTTAAATTAAATACATGTTTAAATAATAAAAATATTACATTTAAAATTAAATTAAGTAAATCTAAAACTATTTTAATAGGTTAATAGAAACTAATTAATAAATCAAATTAAAAACTTAATTAGTTAACAAATTTCAATTGTTAATTTTTTTAGTGATTTAATTTCCAAATTATATTTATATAACTGTATTTATGTTATTTACCAAACACGTCTTTTTCTTTCATCTTGTTTTCTACTCACATTCTTTTTTAAGCCAAAAGTGAAGTGTATAAACATCGCAACGATAGAAGACATTTCAACTAAGACTGTGGCACAAGGACTAAGAAATACAACTAATATTTCATAATTTGTGTATTGTTACTACACCTCTCTCTCCCTCTCTCTAAATAATTGAAAAAAACTACATTAATGTTTCAAGGATACTCTCTCTAGCCTATATCTACTCTATTCCTTCTACTTCATCTTATTATTTCTAGAAAGAGCAATTACATAAGAAACGTTGGTAGCCTCAGCCAGGCATATTCATGAAGATAGGGACATATAGACTAAACGGGACTAAATAGAAAGGTTTCCTCAGGTGAAGATCACGAATTCTGAGGAAGTATAATCCATGGTGAAGCCAACTAGGAGCTTCAATGAAGAAATGCTTGTCGAGGGAGGCAAAACACAGTTGTTCTCAAGAATATATCGTAAAAGAGCTTGAATGATATGCTTAGGAATAACTCATAAGTTGAGATGCTAAGAGATTGAATCATTGTAAATTTAACATTCTTTATATTTGTGTTGTCCAGTGTTCACCAAATTGTGAACTGCACAAAATATTGTCTAGTACTGTATTGTCCAGATTAGTACTTATTTTTTTGTAAATCAAACGGACCCTAAAAGAAGATTCGGCCGCAGTGAGTAAAAATTGGCGCACATGCAAGTCTCCCCTTTTCATCTCTGATTTTTTTTGTTTTGGTGTTTCCCTTTCTTCCTTATTCGAAAATTGTAGGAAAGAAAGAGATAGGAAACAAAAACTAGAGAATATATTATTTTCAATTGTTTGGTTTACCTATAAACTTGAAAAGAAAGAAAACTGTTTTCTAGTGCCCACGCAAAAATGAATCTACCCAATTGTTTGGTTTATAAGCTTTATCGTGGCTATTGGTCTTTTTCCTATAACACATCACGTGGAGGTTTGTATATTTTATGGGTTTATGTGCTTTTCTTCTATTTCGTTTCGTACAATACGAAACGGCATTTCCCTAAATTAAATACATGTTTAAATAATAAAAATATTACATTTAAAATCAAATTAAGTAAATCTAAAACTATTTTAATAGGTTAATAGAAACTAATTAATAAATCAAATTAAAAACTTAATTAGTTAACAAATTTCAATTGTTAATTTTTTTAGTGATTTAATTTCCAAATTATATTTATATAACTGTATTTATGTTATTTACCAAACACGTCTTTTTCTTTCATCTTGTTTTCTACTCACATTCTTTTTTAAGCCAAAAGTGAAGTGTATAAACATCGCAATGATAGAAGACATTTCAACTAAGACTGTGGCACAAGGACTAAGAAATACAACTAATATTTCATAATTTGTGTATTGTTACTACACCTCTCTCTCCCTCTCTCTAAATAATTGAAAAAAACTACATTAATGTTTCAAGGATACTCTCTCTAGCCTATATCTACTCTATTCCTTCTACTTCATCTTATTATTTCTAGAAAGAGCAATTACATAAGAAACGTTGGTAGCCTCAGCCAGGCATATTCATGAAGATAGGGACATATAGACTAAACGGGACTAAATAGAAAGGTTTCCTCAGGTGAAGATCACGAATTCTGAGGAAGTATAATCCATGGTGAAGCCAACTAGGAGCTTCAATGAAGAAATGCTTGTCGAGGGAGGCAAAACACAGTTGTTCTCAAGAATATATCGTAAAAGAGCTTGAATGATATGCTTAGGAATAACTCATAAGTTGAGATGCTAAGAGATTGAATCATTGTAAATTTAACATTCTTTATATTTGTGTTGTCCAGTGTTCACCAAATTGTGAACTGCACAAAATATTGTCTAGTACTGTATTGTCCAGATTAGTACTTATTTTTTTGTAAATCAAACGGACCCTAAAAGAAGATTCGGCCGCAGTGAGTAAAAATTGGCGCACATGCAAGTCTCCCCTTTTCATCTCTGATTTTTTTTGTTTTGGTGTTTCCCTTTCTTCCTTATTCGAAAATTGTAGGAAAGAAAGAGATAGGAAACAAAAACTAGAGAATATATTATTTTCAATTGTTTGGTTTACCTATAAACTTGAAAAGAAAGAAAACTGTTTTCTAGTGCCCACGCAAAAATGAATCTACCCAATTGTTTGGTTTATAAGCTTTATCGTGGCTATTGGTCTTTTTCCTATAACACATCACGTGGAGGTTTGTATATTTTATGGGTTTATGTGCTTTTCTTCTATTTCGTTTCGTACAATACGAAACGGCATTTCCCTAAATTAAATACATGTTTAAATAATAAAAATATTACATTTAAAATCAAATTAAGTAAATCTAAAACTATTTTAATAGGTTAATAGAAACTAATTAATAAATCAAATTAAAAACTTAATTAGTTAACAAATTTCAATTGTTAATTTTTTTAGTGATTTAATTTCCAAATTATATTTATATAACTGTATTTATGTTATTTACCAAACACGTCTTTTTCTTTCATCTTGTTTTCTACTCACATTCTTTTTTAAGCCAAAAGTGAAGTGTATAAACATCGCAATGATAGAAGACATTTCAACTAAGACTGTGGCACAAGGACTAAGAAATACAACTAATATTTCATAATTTGTGTATTGTTACTACACCTCTCTCTCCCTCTCTCTAAATAATTGAAAAAAACTACATTAATGTTTCAAGGATACTCTCTCTAGCCTATATCTACTCTATTCCTTCTACTTCATCTTATTATTTCTAGAAAGAGCAATTACATAAGAAACGTTGGTAGCCTCAGCCAGGCATATTCATGAAGATAGGGACATATAGACTAAACGGGACTAAATAGAAAGGTTTCCTCAGGTGAAGATCACGAATTCTGAGGAAGTATAATCCATGGTGAAGCCAACTAGGAGCTTCAATGAAGAAATGCTTGTCGAGGGAGGCAAAACACAGTTGTTCTCAAGAATATATCGTAAAAGAGCTTGAATGATATGCTTAGGAATAACTCATAAGTTGAGATGCTAAGAGATTGAATCATTGTAAATTTAACATTCTTTATATTTGTGTTGTCCAGTGTTCACCAAATTGTGAACTGCACAAAATATTGTCTAGTACTGTATTGTCCAGATTAGTACTTATTTTTTTGTAAATCAAACGGACCCTAAAAGAAGATTCGGCCGCAGTGAGTAAAAATTGGCGCACATGCAAGTCTCCCCTTTTCATCTCTGATTTTTTTTGTTTTGGTGTTTCCCTTTCTTCCTTATTCGAAAATTGTAGGAAAGAAAGAGATAGGAAACAAAAACTAGAGAATATATTATTTTCAATTGTTTGGTTTACCTATAAACTTGAAAAGAAAGAAAACTGTTTTCTAGTGCCCACGCAAAAATGAATCTACCCAATTGTTTGGTTTATAAGCTTTATCGTGGCTATTGGTCTTTTTCCTATAACACATCACGTGGAGGTTTGTATATTTTATGGGTTTATGTGCTTTTCTTCTATTTCGTTTCGTACAATACGAAACGGCATTTCCCTAAATTAAATACATGTTTAAATAATAAAAATATTACATTTAAAATCAAATTAAGTAAATCTAAAACTATTTTAATAGGTTAATAGAAACTAATTAATAAATCAAATTAAAAACTTAATTAGTTAACAAATTTCAATTGTTAATTTTTTTAGTGATTTAATTTCCAAATTATATTTATATAACTGTATTTATGTTATTTACCAAACACGTCTTTTTCTTTCATCTTGTTTTCTACTCACATTCTTTTTTAAGCCAAAAGTGAAGTGTATAAACATCGCAATGATAGAAGACATTTCAACTAAGACTGTGGCACAAGGACTAAGAAATACAACTAATATTTCATAATTTGTGTATTGTTACTACACCTCTCTCTCCCTCTCTCTAAATAATTGAAAAAAACTACATTAATGTTTCAAGGATACTCTCTCTAGCCTATATCTACTCTATTCCTTCTACTTCATCTTATTATTTCTAGAAAGAGCAATTACATAAGAAACGTTGGTAGCCTCAGCCAGGCATATTCATGAAGATAGGGACATATAGACTAAACGGGACTAAATAGAAAGGTTTCCTCAGGTGAAGATCACGAATTCTGAGGAAGTATAATCCATGGTGAAGCCAACTAGGAGCTTCAATGAAGAAATGCTTGTCGAGGGAGGCAAAACACAGTTGTTCTCAAGAATATATCGTAAAAGAGCTTGAATGATATGCTTAGGAATAACTCATAAGTTGAGATGCTAAGAGATTGAATCATTGTAAATTTAACATTCTTTATATTTGTGTTGTCCAGTGTTCACCAAATTGTGAACTGCACAAAATATTGTCTAGTACTGTATTGTCCAGATTAGTACTTATTTTTTTGTAAATCAAACGGACCCTAAAAGAAGATTCGGCCGCAGTGAGTAAAAATTGGCGCACATGCAAGTCTCCCCTTTTCATCTCTGATTTTTTTTGTTTTGGTGTTTCCCTTTCTTCCTTATTCGAAAATTGTAGGAAAGAAAGAGATAGGAAACAAAAACTAGAGAATATATTATTTTCAATTGTTTGGTTTACCTATAAACTTGAAAAGAAAGAAAACTGTTTTCTAGTGCCCACGCAAAAATGAATCTACCCAATTGTTTGGTTTATAAGCTTTATCGTGGCTATTGGTCTTTTTCCTATAACACATCACGTGGAGGTTTGTATATTTTATGGGTTTATGTGCTTTTCTTCTATTTCGTTTCGTACAATACGAAACGGCATTTCCCTAAATTAAATACATGTTTAAATAATAAAAATATTACATTTAAAATCAAATTAAGTAAATCTAAAACTATTTTAATAGGTTAATAGAAACTAATTAATAAATCAAATTAAAAACTTAATTAGTTAACAAATTTCAATTGTTAATTTTTTTAGTGATTTAATTTCCAAATTATATTTATATAACTGTATTTATGTTATTTACCAAACACGTCTTTTTCTTTCATCTTGTTTTCTACTCACATTCTTTTTTAAGCCAAAAGTGAAGTGTATAAACATCGCAATGATAGAAGACATTTCAACTAAGACTGTGGCACAAGGACTAAGAAATACAACTAATATTTCATAATTTGTGTATTGTTACTACACCTCTCTCTCCCTCTCTCTAAATAATTGAAAAAAACTACATTAATGTTTCAAGGATACTCTCTCTAGCCTATATCTACTCTATTCCTTCTACTTCATCTTATTCTTTCTAGAAAGAGCAATTACATAAGAAACGTTGGTAGCCTCAGCCAGGCATATTCATGAAGATAGGGACATATAGACTAAACGGGACTAAATAGAAAGGTTTCCTCAGGTGAAGATCACGAATTCTGAGGAAGTATAATCCATGGTGAAGCCAACTAGGAGCTTCAATGAAGAAATGCTTGTCGAGGGAGGCAAAACACAGTTGTTCTCAAGAATATATCGTAAAAGAGCTTGAATGATATGCTTAGGAATAACTCATAAGTTGAGATGCTAAGAGATTGAATCATTGTAAATTTAACATTCTTTATATTTGTGTTGTCCAGTGTTCACCAAATTGTGAACTGCACAAAATATTGTCTAGTACTGTATTGTCCAGACTAGTACTTATTTTTTTGTAAATCAAACGGACCCTAAAAGAAGATTCGGCCGCAGTGAGTAAAAATTGGCGCACATGCAAGTCTCCCCTTTTCATCTCTGATTTTTTTTGTTTTGGTGTTTCCCTTTCTTCCTTATTCGAAAATTGTAGGAAAGAAAGAGATAGGAAACAAAAACTAGAGAATATATTATTTTCAATTGTTTGGTTTACCTATAAACTTGAAAAGAAAGAAAACTGTTTTCTAGTGCCCACGCAAAAATGAATCTACCCAATTGTTTGGTTTATAAGCTTTATCGTGGCTATTGGTCTTTTTCCTATAACACATCACGTGGAGGTTTGTATATTTTATGGGTTTATGTGCTTTTCTTCTATTTCGTTTCGTACAATACGAAACGGCATTTCCCTAAATTAAATACATGTTTAAATAATAAAAATATTACATTTAAAATCAAATTAAGTAAATCTAAAACTATTTTAATAGGTTAATAGAAACTAATTAATAAATCAAATTAAAAACTTAATTAGTTAACAAATTTCAATTGTTAATTTTTTTAGTGATTTAATTTCCAAATTATATTTATATAACTGTATTTATGTTATTTACCAAACACGTCTTTTTCTTTCATCTTGTTTTCTACTCACATTCTTTTTTAAGCCAAAAGTGAAGTGTATAAACATCGCAATGATAGAAGACATGTCAACTAAGACTGTGGCACAAGGACTAAGAAATACAACTAATATTTCATAATTTGTGTATTGTTACTACACCTCTCTCTCCCTCTCTCTAAATAATTGAAAAAAACTACATTAATGTTTCAAGGATACTCTCTCTAGCCTATATCTACTCTATTCCTTCTACTTCATCTTATTATTTCTAGAAAGAGCAATTACATAAGAAACGTTGGTAGCCTCAGCCAGGCATATTCATGAAGATAGGGACATATAGACTAAACGGGACTAAATAGAAAGGTTTCCTCAGGTGAAGATCACGAATTCTGAGGAAGTATAATCCATGGTGAAGCCAACTAGGAGCTTCAATGAAGAAATGCTTGTCGAGGGAGGCAAAACACAGTTGTTCTCAAGAATATATCGTAAAAGAGCTTGAATGATATGCTTAGGAATAACTCATAAGTTGAGATGCTAAGAGATTGAATCATTGTAAATTTAACATTCTTTATATTTGTGTTGTCCAGTGTTCACCAAATTGTGAACTGCACAAAATATTGTCTAGTACTGTATTGTCCAGATTAGTACTTATTTTTTTGTAAATCAAACGGACCCTAAAAGAAGATTCGGCCGCAGTGAGTAAAAATTGGCGCACATGCAAGTCTCCCCTTTTCATCTCTGATTTTTTTTGTTTTGGTGTTTCCCTTTCTTCCTTATTCGAAAATTGTAGGAAAGAAAGAGATAGGAAACAAAAACTAGAGAATATATTATTTTCAATTGTTTGGTTTACCTATAAACTTGAAAAGAAAGAAAACTGTTTTCTAGTGCCCACGCAAAAATGAATCTACCCAATTGTTTGGTTTATAAGCTTTATCGTGGCTATTGGTCTTTTTCCTATAACACATCACGTGGAGGTTTGTATATTTTATGGGTTTATGTGCTTTTCTTCTATTTCGTTTCGTACAATACGAAACGGCATTTCCCTAAATTAAATACATGTTTAAATAATAAAAATATTACATTTAAAATCAAATTAAGTAAATCTAAAACTATTTTAATAGGTTAATAGAAACTAATTAATAAATCAAATTAAAAACTTAATTAGTTAACAAATTTCAATTGTTAATTTTTTTAGTGATTTAATTTCCAAATTATATTTATATAACTGTATTTATGTTATTTACCAAACACGTCTTTTTCTTTCATCTTGTTTTCTACTTACATTCTTTTTTAAGCCAAAAGTGAAGTGTATAAACATCGCAATGATAGAAGACATTTCAACTAAGACTGTGGCACAAGGACTAAGAAATACAACTAATATTTCATAATTTGTGTATTGTTACTACACCTCTCTCTCCCTCTCTCTAAATAATTGAAAAAAACTACATTAATGTTTCAAGGATACTCTCTCTAGCCTATATCTACTCTATTCCTTCTACTTCATCTTATTATTTCTAGAAAGAGCAATTACATAAGAAACGTTGGTAGCCTCAGCCAGGCATATTCATGAAGATAGGGACATATAGACTAAACGGGACTAAATAGAAAGGTTTCCTCAGGTGAAGATCACGAATTCTGAGGAAGTATAATCCATGGTGAAGCCAACTAGGAGCTTCAATGAAGAAATGCTTGTCGAGGGAGGCAAAACACAGTTGTTCTCAAGAATATATCGTAAAAGAGCTTGAATGATATGCTTAGGAATAACTCATAAGTTGAGATGCTAAGAGATTGAATCATTGTAAATTTAACATTCTTTATATTTGTGTTGTCCAGTGTTCACCAAATTGTGAACTGCACAAAATATTGTCTAGTACTGTATTGTCCAGACTAGTACTTATTTTTTTGTAAATCAAACGGACCCTAAAAGAAGATTCGGCCGCATTGAGTAAAAATTAGCGCACGTGCAAGTCTCCCCTTTTTCATCTCTGATTTTTTTTGTTTTGGTGTTTCCCTTTCTTCCTTATTCGAAAATTGTAGGAAAGAAAGAGATAGGAAACAAAAACTAGAGAATATATTATTTTCAATTGTTTGGTTTACCTATAAACTTGAAAAGAAAGAAAACTGTTTTCTAGTGCCCACGCAAAAATGAATCTACCCAATTGTTTGGTTTATAAGCTTTATCGTGGCTATTGGTCTTTTTCCTATAACACATCACGTGGAGGTTTGTATATTTTATGGGTTTATGTGCTTTTCTTCTATTTCGTTTCGTACAATACGAAACGGCATTTCCCTAAATTAAATACATGTTTAAATAATAAAAATATTACATTTAAAATCAAATTAAGTAAATCTAAAACTATTTTAATAGGTTAATAGAAACTAATTAATAAATCAAATTAAAAACTTAATTAGTTAACAAATTTCAATTGTTAATTTTTTTAGTGATTTAATTTCCAAATTATATTTATATAACTGTATTTATGTTATTTACCAAACACGTCTTTTTCTTTCATCTTGTTTTCTACTCACATTCTTTTTTAAGCCAAAAGTGAAGTGTATAAACATCGCAATGATAGAAGACATTTCAACTAAGACTGTGGCACAAGGACTAAGAAATACAACTAATATTTCATAATTTGTGTATTGTTACTACACCTCTCTCTCCCTCTCTCTAAATAATTGAAAAAAACTACATTAATGTTTCAAGGATACTCTCTCTAGCCTATATCTACTCTATTCCTTCTACTTCATCTTATTCTTTCTAGAAAGAGCAATTACATAAGAAACGTTGGTAGCCTCAGCCAGGCATATTCATGAAGATAGGGACATATAGACTAAACGGGACTAAATAGAAAGGTTTCCTCAGGTGAAGATCACGAATTCTGAGGAAGTATAATCCATGGTGAAGCCAACTAGGAGCTTCAATGAAGAAATGCTTGTCGAGGGAGGCAAAACACAGTTGTTCTCAAGAATATATCGTAAAAGAGCTTGAATGATATGCTTAGGAATAACTCATAAGTTGAGATGCTAAGAGATGGAATCATTGTAAATTTAACATTCTTTATATTTGTGTTGTCCAGTGTTCACCAAATTGTGAACTGCACAAAATATTGTCTAGTACTGTATTGTCCAGATTAGTACTTATTTTTTTGTAAATCAAACGGACCCTAAAAGAAGATTCGGCCGCAGTGAGTAAAAATTGGCGCACATGCAAGTCTCCCCTTTTCATCTCTGATTTTTTTTGTTTTGGTGTTTCCCTTTCTTCCTTATTCGAAAATTGTAGGAAAGAAAGAGATAGGAAACAAAAACTAGAGAATATATTATTTTCAATTGTTTGGTTTACCTATAAACTTGAAAAGAAAGAAAACTGTTTTCTAGTGCCCACGCAAAAATGAATCTACCCAATTGTTTGGTTTATAAGCTTTATCGTGGCTATTGGTCTTTTTCCTATAACACATCACGTGGAGGTTTGTATATTTTATGGGTTTATGTGCTTTTCTTCTATTTCGTTTCGTACAATACGAAACGGCATTTCCCTAAATTAAATACATGTTTAAATAATAAAAATATTACATTTAAAATCAAATTAAGTAAATCTAAAACTATTTTAATAGGTTAATAGAAACTAATTAATAAATCAAATTAAAAACTTAATTAGTTAACAAATTTCAATTGTTAATTTTTTTAGTGATTTAATTTCCAAATTATATTTATATAACTGTATTTATGTTATTTACCAAACACGTCTTTTTCTTTCATCTTGTTTTCTACTTACATTCTTTTTTAAGCCAAAAGTGAAGTGTATAAACATCGCAATGATAGAAGACATTTCAACTAAGACTGTGGCACAAGGACTAAGAAATACAACTAATATTTCATAATTTGTGTATTGTTACTACACCTCTCTCTCCCTCTCTCTAAATAATTGAAAAAAACTACATTAATGTTTCAAGGATACTCTCTCTAGCCTATATCTACTCTATTCCTTCTACTTCATCTTATTATTTCTAGAAAGAGCAATTACATAAGAAACGTTGGTAGCCTCAGCCAGGCATATTCATGAAGATAGGGACATATAGACTAAACGGGACTAAATAGAAAGGTTTCCTCAGGTGAAGATCACGAATTCTGAGGAAGTATAATCCATGGTGAAGCCAACTAGGAGCTTCAATGAAGAAATGCTTGTCGAGGGAGGCAAAACACAGTTGTTCTCAAGAATATATCGTAAAAGAGCTTGAATGATATGCTTAGGAATAACTCATAAGTTGAGATGCTAAGAGATTGAATCATTGTAAATTTAACATTCTTTATATTTGTGTTGTCCAGTGTTCACCAAATTGTGAACTGCACAAAATATTGTCTAGTACTGTATTGTCCAGACTAGTACTTATTTTTTTGTAAATCAAACGGACCCTAAAAGAAGATTCGGCCGCATTGAGTAAAAATTAGCGCACGTGCAAGTCTCCCCTTTTTCATCTCTGATTTTTTTTTTTTTGGTGTTTCCCTTTCTTCCTTATTCGAAAATTGTAGGAAAGAAAGAGATAGGAAACAAAAGTTAGAGAATATATTATTTTCAATTGTTTGGTTTACCTATAAACTTGAAAAGAAAGAAAACTGTTTTCTAGTGCCCACGCAAAAATGAATCTACCCAATTGTTTGGTTTATAAGCTTTATCGTGGCTATTGGTCTTTTTCCTATAACACATCACATGGAGGTTTGTATATTTTATGGGTTTATGTGCTTTTCTTCTATTTCGTTTCGTACAATACGAAACGGCATTTCCCTAAATTAAATACATGTTTAAATAATAAAAATATTACATTTAAAATCAAATTAAGTAAATCTAAAACTATTTTAATAGGTTAATAGAAACTAATTAATAAATCAAATTAAAAACTTAATTAGTTAACAAATTTCAATTGTTAATTTTTTTAGTGATTTAATTTCCAAATTATATTTATATAACTGTATTTATGTTATTTACCAAACACGTCTTTTTCTTTCATCTTGTTTTCTACTCACATTCTTTTTTAAGCCAAAAGTGAAGTGTATAAACATCGCAATGATAGAAGACATTTCAACTAAGACTGTGGCACAAGGACTAAGAAATACAACTAATATTTCATAATTTGTGTATTGTTACTACACCTCTCTCTCCCTCTCTCTAAATAATTGAAAAAAACTACATTAATGTTTCAAGGATACTCTCTCTAGCCTATATCTACTCTATTCCTTCTACTTCATCTTATTCTTTCTAGAAAGAGCAATTACATAAGAAACGTTGGTAGCCTCAGCCAGGCATATTCATGAAGATAGGGACATATAGACTAAACGGGACTAAATAGAAAGGTTTCCTCAGGTGAAGATCACGAATTCTGAGGAAGTATAATCCATGGTGAAGCCAACTAGGAGCTTCAATGAAGAAATGCTTGTCGAGGGAGGCAAAACACAGTTGTTCTCAAGAATATATCGTAAAAGAGCTTGAATGATATGCTTAGGAATAACTCATAAGTTGAGATGCTAAGAGATTGAATCATTGTAAATTTAACATTCTTTATATTTGTGTTGTCCAGTGTTCACCAAATTGTGAACTGCACAAAATATTGTCTAGTACTGTATTGTCCAGATTAGTACTTATTTTTTTGTAAATCAAACGGACCCTAAAAGAAGATTCGGCCGCAGTGAGTAAAAATTGGCGCACATGCAAGTCTCCCCTTTTCATCTCTGATTTTTTTTGTTTTGGTGTTTCCCTTTCTTCCTTATTCGAAAATTGTAGGAAAGAAAGAGATAGGAAACAAAAACTAGAGAATATATTATTTTCAATTGTTTGGTTTACCTATAAACTTGAAAAGAAAGAAAACTGTTTTCTAGTGCCCACGCAAAAATGAATCTACCCAATTGTTTGGTTTATAAGCTTTATCGTGGCTATTGGTCTTTTTCCTATAACACATCACGTGGAGGTTTGTATATTTTATGGGTTTATGTGCTTTTCTTCTATTTCGTTTCGTACAATACGAAACGGCATTTCCCTAAATTAAATACATGTTTAAATAATAAAAATATTACATTTAAAATCAAATTAAGTAAATCTAAAACTATTTTAATAGGTTAATAGAAACTAATTAATAAATCAAATTAAAAACTTAATTAGTTAACAAATTTCAATTGTTAATTTTTTTAGTGATTTAATTTCCAAATTATATTTATATAACTGTATTTATGTTATTTACCAAACACGTCTTTTTCTTTCATCTTGTTTTCTACTCACATTCTTTTTTAAGCCAAAAGTGAAGTGTATAAACATCGCAATGATAGAAGACATTTCAACTAAGACTGTGGCACAAGGACTAAGAAATACAACTAATATTTCATAATTTGTGTATTGTTACTACACCTCTCTCTCCCTCTCTCTAAATAATTGAAAAAAACTACATTAATGTTTCAAGGATACTCTCTCTAGCCTATATCTACTCTATTCCTTCTACTTCATCTTATTATTTCTAGAAAGAGCAATTACATAAGAAACGTTGGTAGCCTCATCCAGGCATATTCATGAAGATAGGGACATATAGACTAAACGGGACTAAATAGAAAGGTTTCCTCAGGTGAAGATCACGAATTCTGAGGAAGTATAATCCATGGTGAAGCCAACTAGGAGCTTCAATGAAGAAATGCTTGTCGAGGGAGGCAAAACACAGTTGTTCTCAAGAATATATCGTAAAAGAGCTTGAATGATATGCTTAGGAATAACTCATAAGTTGAGATGCTAAGAGATTGAATCATTGTAAATTTAACATTCTTTATATTTGTGTTGTCCAGTGTTCACCAAATTGTGAACTGCACAAAATATTGTCTAGTACTGTATTGTCCAGATTAGTACTTATTTTTTTGTAAATCAAACGGACCCTAAAAGAAGATTCGGCCGCAGTGAGTAAAAATTGGCGCACATGCAAGTCTCCCCTTTTCATCTCTGATTTTTTTTGTTTTGGTGTTTCCCTTTCTTCCTTATTCGAAAATTGTAGGAAAGAAAGAGATAGGAAACAAAAACTAGAGAATATATTATTTTCAATTGTTTGGTTTACCTATAAACTTGAAAAGAAAGAAAACTGTTTTCTAGTGCCCACGCAAAAATGAATCTACCCAATTGTTTGGTTTATAAGCTTTATCGTGGCTATTGGTCTTTTTCCTATAACACATCACGTGGAGGTTTGTATATTTTATGGGTTTATGTGCTTTTCTTCTATTTCGTTTCGTACAATACGAAACGGCATTTCCCTAAATTAAATACATGTTTAAATAATAAAAATATTACATTTAAAATCAAATTAAGTAAATCTAAAACTATTTTAATAGGTTAATAGAAACTAATTAATAAATCAAATTAAAAACTTAATTAGTTAACAAATTTCAATTGTTAATTTTTTTAGTGATTTAATTTCCAAATTATATTTATATAACTGTATTTATGTTATTTACCAAACACGTCTTTTTCTTTCATCTTGTTTTCTACTCACATTCTTTTTTAAGCCAAAAGTGAAGTGTATAAACATCGCAATGATAGAAGACATTTCAACTAAGACTGTGGCACAAGGACTAAGAAATACAACTAATATTTCATAATTTGTGTATTGTTACTACACCTCTCTCTCCCTCTCTCTAAATAATTGAAAAAAACTACATTAATGTTTCAAGGATACTCTCTCTAGCCTATATCTACTCTATTCCTTCTACTTCATCTTATTATTTCTAGAAAGAGCAATTACATAAGAAACGTTGGTAGCCTCAGCCAGGCATATTCATGAAGATAGGGACATATAGACTAAACGGGACTAAATAGAAAGGTTTCCTCAGGTGAAGATCACGAATTCTGAGGAAGTATAATCCATGGTGAAGCCAACTAGGAGCTTCAATGAAGAAATGCTTGTCGAGGGAGGCAAAACACAGTTGTTCTCAAGAATATATCGTAAAAGAGCTTGAATGATATGCTTAGGAATAACTCATAAGTTGAGATGCTAAGAGATTGAATCATTGTAAATTTAACATTCTTTATATTTGTGTTGTCCAGTGTTCACCAAATTGTGAACTGCACAAAATATTGTCTAGTACTGTATTGTCCAGATTAGTACTTATTTTTTTGTAAATCAAACGGACCCTAAAAGAAGATTCGGCCGCAGTGAGTAAAAATTGGCGCACATGCAAGTCTCCCCTTTTCATCTCTGATTTTTTTTGTTTTGGTGTTTCCCTTTCTTCCTTATTCGAAAATTGTAGGAAAGAAAGAGATAGGAAACAAAAACTAGAGAATATATTATTTTCAATTGTTTGGTTTACCTATAAACTTGAAAAGAAAGAAAACTGTTTTCTAGTGCCCACGCAAAAATGAATCTACCCAATTGTTTGGTTTATAAGCTTTATCGTGGCTATTGGTCTTTTTCCTATAACACATCACGTGGAGGTTTGTATATTTTATGGGTTTATGTGCTTTTCTTCTATTTCGTTTCGTACAATACGAAACGGCATTTCCCTAAATTAAATACATGTTTAAATAATAAAAATATTACATTTAAAATCAAATTAAGTAAATCTAAAACTATTTTAATAGGTTAATAGAAACTAATTAATAAATCAAATTAAAAACTTAATTAGTTAACAAATTTCAATTGTTAATTTTTTTAGTGATTTAATTTCCAAATTATATTTATATAACTGTATTTATGTTATTTACCAAACACGTCTTTTTCTTTCATCTTGTTTTCTACTCACATTCTTTTTTAAGCCAAAAGTGAAGTGTATAAACATCGCAATGATAGAAGACATTTCAACTAAGACTGTGGCACAAGGACTAAGAAATACAACTAATATTTCATAATTTGTGTATTGTTACTACACCTCTCTCTCCCTCTCTCTAAATAATTGAAAAAAACTACATTAATGTTTCAAGGATACTCTCTCTAGCCTATATCTACTCTATTCCTTCTACTTCATCTTATTCTTTCTAGAAAGAGCAATTACATAAGAAACGTTGGTAGCCTCAGCCAGGCATATTCATGAAGATAGGGACATATAGACTAAACGGGACTAAATAGAAAGGTTTCCTCAGGTGAAGATCACGAATTCTGAGGAAGTATAATCCATGGTGAAGCCAACTAGGAGCTTCAATGAAGAAATGCTTGTCGAGGGAGGCAAAACACAGTTGTTCTCAAGAATATATCGTAAAAGAGCTTGAATGATATGCTTAGGAATAACTCATAAGTTGAGATGCTAAGAGATTGAATCATTGTAAATTTAACATTCTTTATATTTGTGTTGTCCAGTGTTCACCAAATTGTGAACTGCACAAAATATTGTCTAGTACTGTATTGTCCAGACTAGTACTTATTTTTTTGTAAATCAAACGGACCCTAAAAGAAGATTCGGCCGCAGTGAGTAAAAATTGGCGCACATGCAAGTCTCCCCTTTTCATCTCTGATTTTTTTTGTTTTGGTGTTTCCCTTTCTTCCTTATTCGAAAATTGTAGGAAAGAAAGAGATAGGAAACAAAAACTAGAGAATATATTATTTTCAATTGTTTGGTTTACCTATAAACTTGAAAAGAAAGAAAACTGTTTTCTAGTGCCCACGCAAAAATGAATCTACCCAATTGTTTGGTTTATAAGCTTTATCGTGGCTATTGGTCTTTTTCCTATAACACATCACGTGGAGGTTTGTATATTTTATGGGTTTATGTGCTTTTCTTCTATTTCGTTTCGTACAATACGAAACGGCATTTCCCTAAATTAAATACATGTTTAAATAATAAAAATATTACATTTAAAATCAAATTAAGTAAATCTAAAACTATTTTAATAGGTTAATAGAAACTAATTAATAAATCAAATTAAAAACTTAATTAGTTAACAAATTTCAATTGTTAATTTTTTTAGTGATTTAATTTCCAAATTATATTTATATAACTGTATTTATGTTATTTACCAAACACGTCTTTTTCTTTCATCTTGTTTTCTACTCACATTCTTTTTTAAGCCAAAAGTGAAGTGTATAAACATCGCAATGATAGAAGACATTTCAACTAAGACTGTGGCACAAGGACTAAGAAATACAACTAATATTTCATAATTTGTGTATTGTTACTACACCTCTCTCTCCCTCTCTCTAAATAATTGAAAAAAACTACATTAATGTTTCAAGGATACTCTCTCTAGCCTATATCTACTCTATTCCTTCTACTTCATCTTATTATTTCTAGAAAGAGCAATTACATAAGAAACGTTGGTAGCCTCAGCCAGGCATATTCATGAAGATAGGGACATATACACTAAACGGGACTAAATAGAAAGGTTTCCTCAGGTGAAGATCACGAATTCTGAGGAAGTATAATCCATGGTGAAGCCAACTAGGAGCTTCAATGAAGAAATGCTTGTCGAGGGAGGCAAAACACAGTTGTTCTCAAGAATATATCGTAAAAGAGCTTGAATGATATGCTTAGGAATAACTCATAAGTTGAGATGCTAAGAGATTGAATCATTGTAAATTTAACATTCTTTATATTTGTGTTGTCCAGTGTTCACCAAATTGTGAACTGCACAAAATATTGTCTAGTACTGTATTGTCCAGATTAGTACTTATTTTTTTGTAAATCAAACGGACCCTAAAAGAAGATTCGGCCGCAGTGAGTAAAAATTGGCGCACATGCAAGTCTCCCCTTTTCATCTCTGATTTTTTTTGTTTTGGTGTTTCCCTTTCTTCCTTATTCGAAAATTGTAGGAAAGAAAGAGATAGGAAACAAAAACTAGAGAATATATTATTTTCAATTGTTTGGTTTACCTATAAACTTGAAAAGAAAGAAAACTGTTTTCTAGTGCCCACGCAAAAATGAATCTACCCAATTGTTTGGTTTATAAGCTTTATCGTGGCTATTGGTCTTTTTCCTATAACACATCACGTGGAGGTTTGTATATTTTATGGGTTTATGTGCTTTTCTTCTATTTCGTTTCGTACAATACGAAACGGCATTTCCCTAAATTAAATACATGTTTAAATAATAAAAATATTACATTTAAAATCAAATTAAGTAAATCTAAAACTATTTTAATAGGTTAATAGAAACTAATTAATAAATCAAATTAAAAACTTAATTAGTTAACAAATTTCAATTGTTAATTTTTTTAGTGATTTAATTTCCAAATTATATTTATATAACTGTATTTATGTTATTTACCAAACACGTCTTTTTCTTTCATCTTGTTTTCTACTCACATTCTTTTTTAAGCCAAAAGTGAAGTGTATAAACATCGCAATGATAGAAGACATTTCAACTAAGACTGTGGCACAAGGACTAAGAAATACAACTAATATTTCATAATTTGTGTATTGTTACTACACCTCTCTCTCCCTCTCTCTAAATAATTGAAAAAAACTACATTAATGTTTCAAGGATACTCTCTCTAGCCTATATCTACTCTATTCCTTCTACTTCATCTTATTATTTCTAGAAAGAGCAATTACATAAGAAACGTTGGTAGCCTCAGCCAGGCATATTCATGAAGATAGGGACATATAGACTAAACGGGACTAAATAGAAAGGTTTCCTCAGGTGAAGATCACGAATTCTGAGGAAGTATAATCCATGGTGAAGCCAACTAGGAGCTTCAATGAAGAAATGCTTGTCGAGGGAGGCAAAACACAGTTGTTCTCAAGAATATATCGTAAAAGAGCTTGAATGATATGCTTAGGAATAACTCATAAGTTGAGATGCTAAGAGATTGAATCATTGTAAATTTAACATTCTTTATATTTGTGTTGTCCAGTGTTCACCAAATTGTGAACTGCACAAAATATTGTCTAGTACTGTATTGTCCAGATTAGTACTTATTTTTTTGTAAATCAAACGGACCCTAAAAGAAGATTCGGCCGCAGTGAGTAAAAATTGGCGCACATGCAAGTCTCCCCTTTTCATCTCTGATTTTTTTTGTTTTGGTGTTTCCCTTTCTTCCTTATTCGAAAATTGTAGGAAAGAAAGAGATAGGAAACAAAAACTAGAGAATATATTATTTTCAATTGTTTGGTTTACCTATAAACTTGAAAAGAAAGAAAACTGTTTTCTAGTGCCCACGCAAAAATGAATCTACCCAATTGTTTGGTTTATAAGCTTTATCGTGGCTATTGGTCTTTTTCCTATAACACATCACGTGGAGGTTTGTATATTTTATGGGTTTATGTGCTTTTCTTCTATTTCGTTTCGTACAATACGAAACGGCATTTCCCTAAATTAAATACATGTTTAAATAATAAAAATATTACATTTAAAATCAAATTAAGTAAATCTAAAACTATTTTAATAGGTTAATAGAAACTAATTAATAAATCAAATTAAAAACTTAATTAGTTAACAAATTTCAATTGTTAATTTTTTTAGTGATTTAATTTCCAAATTATATTTATATAACTGTATTTATGTTATTTACCAAACACGTCTTTTTCTTTCATCTTGTTTTCTACTCACATTCTTTTTTAAGCCAAAAGTGAAGTGTATAAACATCGCAATGATAGAAGACATTTCAACTAAGACTGTGGCACAAGGACTAAGAAATACAACTAATATTTCATAATTTGTGTATTGTTACTACACCTCTCTCTCCCTCTCTCTAAATAATTGAAAAAAACTACATTAATGTTTCAAGGATACTCTCTCTAGCCTATATCTACTCTATTCCTTCTACTTCATCTTATTATTTCTAGAAAGAGCAATTACATAAGAAACGTTGGTAGCCTCAGCCAGGCATATTCATGAAGATAGGGACATATAGACTAAACGGGACTAAATAGAAAGGTTTCCTCAGGTGAAGATCACGAATTCTGAGGAAGTATAATCCATGGTGAAGCCAACTAGGAGCTTCAATGAAGAAATGCTTGTCGAGGGAGGCAAAACACAGTTGTTCTCAAGAATATATCGTAAAAGAGCTTGAATGATATGCTTAGGAATAACTCATAAGTTGAGATGCTAAGAGATTGAATCATTGTAAATTTAACATTCTTTATATTTGTGTTGTCCAGTGTTCACCAAATTGTGAACTGCACAAAATATTGTCTAGTACTGTATTGTCCAGACTAGTACTTATTTTTTTGTAAATCAAACGGACCCTAAAAGAAGATTCGGCCGCATTGAGTAAAAATTAGCGCACGTGCAAGTCTCCCCTTTTTCATCTCTGATTTTTTTTTTTTTGGTGTTTCCCTTTCTTCCTTATTCGAAAATTGTAGGAAAGAAAGAGATAGGAAACAAAAGTTAGAGAATATATTATTTTCAATTGTTTGGTTTACCTATAAACTTGAAAAGAAAGAAAACTGTTTTCTAGTGCCCACGCAAAAATGAATCTACCCAATTGTTTGGTTTATAAGCTTTATCGTGGCTATTGGTCTTTTTCCTATAACACATCACATGGAGGTTTGTATATTTTATGGGTTTATGTGCTTTTCTTCTATTTCGTTTCGTACAATACGAAACGGCATTTCCCTAAATTAAATACATGTTTAAATAATAAAAATATTACATTTAAAATCAAATTAAGTAAATCTAAAACTATTTTAATAGGTTAATAGAAACTAATTAATAAATCAAATTAAAAACTTAATTAGTTAACAAATTTCAATTGTTAATTTTTTTAGTGATTTAATTTCCAAATTATATTTATATAACTGTATTTATGTTATTTACCAAACACGTCTTTTTCTTTCATCTTGTTTTCTACTCACATTCTTTTTTAAGCCAAAAGTGAAGTGTATAAACATCGCAATGATAGAAGACATTTCAACTAAGACTGTGGCACAAGGACTAAGAAATACAACTAATATTTCATAATTTGTGTATTGTTACTACACCTCTCTCTCCCTCTCTCTAAATAATTGAAAAAAACTACATTAATGTTTCAAGGATACTCTCTCTAGCCTATATCTACTCTATTCCTTCTACTTCATCTTATTATTTCTAGAAAGAGCAATTACATAAGAAACGTTGGTAGCCTCAGCCAGGCATATTCATGAAGATAGGGATATATAGACTAAACGGGACTAAATAGAAAGGTTTCCTCAGGTGAAGATCACGAATTCTGAGGAAGTATAATCCATGGTGAAGCCAACTAGGAGCTTCAATGAAGAAATGCTTGTCGAGGGAGGCAAAACACAGTTGTTCTCAAGAATATATCGTAAAAGAGCTTGAATGATATGCTTAGGAATAACTCATAAGTTGAGATGCTAAGAGATTGAATCATTGTAAATTTAACATTCTTTATATTTGTGTTGTCCAGTGTTCACCAAATTGTGAACTGCACAAAATATTGTCTAGTACTGTATTGTCCAGATTAGTACTTATTTTTTTGTAAATCAAACGGACCCTAAAAGAAGATTCGGCCGCAGTGAGTAAAAATTGGCGCACATGCAAGTCTCCCCTTTTCATCTCTGATTTTTTTTGTTTTGGTGTTTCCCTTTCTTCCTTATTCGAAAATTGTAGGAAAGAAAGAGATAGGAAACAAAAACTAGAGAATATATTATTTTCAATTGTTTGGTTTACCTATAAACTTGAAAAGAAAGAAAACTGTTTTCTAGTGCCCACGCAAAAATGAATCTACCCAATTGTTTGGTTTATAAGCTTTATCGTGGCTATTGGTCTTTTTCCTATAACACATCACGTGGAGGTTTGTATATTTTATGGGTTTATGTGCTTTTCTTCTATTTCGTTTCGTACAATACGAAACGGCATTTCCCTAAATTAAATACATGTTTAAATAATAAAAATATTACATTTAAAATCAAATTAAGTAAATCTAAAACTATTTTAATAGGTTAATAGAAACTAATTAATAAATCAAATTAAAAACTTAATTAGTTAACAAATTTCAATTGTTAATTTTTTTAGTGATTTAATTTCCAAATTATATTTATATAACTGTATTTATGTTATTTACCAAACACGTCTTTTTCTTTCATCTTGTTTTCTACTCACATTCTTTTTTAAGCCAAAAGTGAAGTGTATAAACATCGCAATGATAGAAGACATTTCAACTAAGACTGTGGCACAAGGACTAAGAAATACAACTAATATTTCATAATTTGTGTATTGTTACTACACCTCTCTCTCCCTCTCTCTAAATAATTGAAAAAAACTACATTAATGTTTCAAGGATACTCTCTCTAGCCTATATCTACTCTATTCCTTCTACTTCATCTTATTATTTCTAGAAAGAGCAATTACATAAGAAACGTTGGTAGCCTCAGCCAGGCATATTCATGAAGATAGGGACATATAGACTAAACGGGACTAAATAGAAAGGTTTCCTCAGGTGAAGATCACGAATTCTGAGGAAGTATAATCCATGGTGAAGCCAACTAGGAGCTTCAATGAAGAAATGCTTGTCGAGGGAGGCAAAACACAGTTGTTCTCAAGAATATATCGTAAAAGAGCTTGAATGATATGCTTAGGAATAACTCATAAGTTGAGATGCTAAGAGATTGAATCATTGTAAATTTAACATTCTTTATATTTGTGTTGTCCAGTGTTCACCAAATTGTGAACTGCACAAAATATTGTCTAGTACTGTATTGTCCAGATTAGTACTTATTTTTTTGTAAATCAAACGGACCCTAAAAGAAGATTCGGCCGCAGTGAGTAAAAATTGGCGCACATGCAAGTCTCCCCTTTTCATCTCTGATTTTTTTTGTTTTGGTGTTTCCCTTTCTTCCTTATTCGAAAATTGTAGGAAAGAAAGAGATAGGAAACAAAAACTAGAGAATATATTATTTTCAATTGTTTGGTTTACCTATAAACTTGAAAAGAAAGAAAACTGTTTTCTAGTGCCCACGCAAAAATGAATCTACCCAATTGTTTGGTTTATAAGCTTTATCGTGGCTATTGGTCTTTTTCCTATAACACATCACATGGAGGTTTGTATATTTTATGGGTTTATGTGCTTTTCTTCTATTTCGTTTCGTACAATACGAAACGGCATTTTCCTAAATTAAATACATGTTTAAATAATAAAAATATTACATTTAAAATCAAATTAAGTAAATCTAAAACTATTTTAATAGGTTAATAGAAACTAATTAATAAATCAAATTAAAAACTTAATTAGTTAACAAATTTCAATTGTTAATTTTTTTAGTGATTTAATTTCCAAATTATATTTATATAACTGTATTTATGTTATTTACCAAACACGTCTTTTTCTTTCATCTTGTTTTCTACTCACATTCTTTTTTAAGCCAAAAGTGAAGTGTGTAAACATCGCAATGATAGAAGACATTTCAACTAAGACTGTGGCACAAGGACTAAGAAATACAACTAATATTTCATAATTTGTGTATTGTTACTACACCTCTCTCTCCCTCTCTCTAAATAATTGAAAAAAACTACATTAATGTTTCAAGGATACTCTCTCTAGCCTATATCTACTCTATTCCTTCTACTTCATCTTATTATTTCTAGAAAGAGCAATTACATAAGAAACGTTGGTAGCCTCAGCCAGGCATATTCATGAAGATAGGGACATATAGACTAAACGGGACTAAATAGAAAGGTTTCCTCAGGTGAAGATCACGAATTCTGAGGAAGTATAATCCATGGTGAAGCCAACTAGGAGCTTCAATGAAGAAATGCTTGTCGAGGGAGGCAAAACACAGTTGTTCTCAAGAATATATCGTAAAAGAGCTTGAATGATATGCTTAGGAATAACTCATAAGTTGAGATGCTAAGAGATTGAATCATTGTAAATTTAACATTCTTTATATTTGTGTTGTCCAGTGTTCACCAAATTGTGAACTGCACAAAATATTGTCTAGTACTGTATTGTCCAGATTAGTACTTATTTTTTTGTAAATCAAACGGACCCTAAAAGAAGATTCGGCCGCAGTGAGTAAAAATTGGCGCACATGCAAGTCTCCCCTTTTCATCTCTGATTTTTTTTGTTTTGGTGTTTCCCTTTCTTCCTTATTCGAAAATTGTAGGAAAGAAAGAGATAGGAAACAAAAACTAGAGAATATATTATTTTCAATTGTTTGGTTTACCTATAAACTTGAAAAGAAAGAAAACTGTTTTCTAGTGCCCACGCAAAAATGAATCTACCCAATTGTTTGGTTTATAAGCTTTATCGTGGCTATTGGTCTTTTTCCTATAACACATCACGTGGAGGTTTGTATATTTTATGGGTTTATGTGCTTTTCTTCTATTTCGTTTCGTACAATACGAAACGGCATTTCCCTAAATTAAATACATGTTTAAATAATAAAAATATTACATTTAAAATCAAATTAAGTAAATCTAAAACTATTTTAATAGGTTAATAGAAACTAATTAATAAATCAAATTAAAAACTTAATTAGTTAACAAATTTCAATTGTTAATTTTTTTAGTGATTTAATTTCCAAATTATATTTATATAACTGTATTTATGTTATTTACCAAACACGTCTTTTTCTTTCATCTTGTTTTCTACTCACATTCTTTTTTAAGCCAAAAGTGAAGTGTATAAACATCGCAATGATAGAAGACATTTCAACTAAGACTGTGGCACAAGGACTAAGAAATACAACTAATATTTCATAATTTGTGTATTGTTACTACACCTCTCTCTCCCTCTCTCTAAATAATTGAAAAAAACTACATTAATGTTTCAAGGATACTCTCTCTAGCCTATATCTACTCTATTCCTTCTACTTCATCTTATTATTTCTAGAAAGAGCAATTACATAAGAAACGTTGGTAGCCTCAGCCAGGCATATTCATGAAGATAGGGACATATAGACTAAACGGGACTAAATAGAAAGGTTTCCTCAGGTGAAGATCACGAATTCTGAGGAAGTATAATCCATGGTGAAGCCAACTAGGAGCTTCAATGAAGAAATGCTTGTCGAGGGAGGCAAAACACAGTTGTTCTCAAGAATATATCGTAAAAGAGCTTGAATGATATGCTTAGGAATAACTCATAAGTTGAGATGCTAAGAGATTGAATCATTGTAAATTTAACATTCTTTATATTTGTGTTGTCCAGTGTTCACCAAATTGTGAACTGCACAAAATATTGTCTAGTACTGTATTGTCCAGACTAGTACTTATTTTTTTGTAAATCAAACGGACCCTAAAAGAAGATTCGGCCGCATTGAGTAAAAATTAGCGCACGTGCAAGTCTCCCCTTTTTCATCTCTGATTTTTTTTTTTTTGGTGTTTCCCTTTCTTCCTTATTCGAAAATTGTAGGAAAGAAAGAGATAGGAAACAAAAGTTAGAGAATATATTATTTTCAATTGTTTGGTTTACCTATAAACTTGAAAAGAAAGAAAACTGTTTTCTAGTGCCCACGCAAAAATGAATCTACCCAATTGTTTGGTTTATAAGCTTTATCGTGGCTATTGGTCTTTTTCCTATAACACATCACATGGAGGTTTGTATATTTTATGGGTTTATGTGCTTTTCTTCTATTTCGTTTCGTACAATACGAAACGGCATTTCCCTAAATTAAATACATGTTTAAATAATAAAAATATTACATTTAAAATCAAATTAAGTAAATCTAAAACTATTTTAATAGGTTAATAGAAACTAATTAATAAATCAAATTAAAAACTTAATTAGTTAACAAATTTCAATTGTTAATTTTTTTAGTGATTTAATTTCCAAATTATATTTATATAACTGTATTTATGTTATTTACCAAACACGTCTTTTTCTTTCATCTTGTTTTCTACTCACATTCTTTTTTAAGCCAAAAGTGAAGTGTATAAACATCGCAATGATAGAAGACATTTCAACTAAGACTGTGGCACAAGGACTAAGAAATACAACTAATATTTCATAATTTGTGTATTGTTACTACACCTCTCTCTCCCTCTCTCTAAATAATTGAAAAAAACTACATTAATGTTTCAAGGATACTCTCTCTAGCCTATATCTACTCTATTCCTTCTACTTCATCTTATTATTTCTAGAAAGAGCAATTACATAAGAAACGTTGGTAGCCTCAGCCAGGCATATTCATGAAGATAGGGATATATAGACTAAACGGGACTAAATAGAAAGGTTTCCTCAGGTGAAGATCACGAATTCTGAGGAAGTATAATCCATGGTGAAGCCAACTAGGAGCTTCAATGAAGAAATGCTTGTCGAGGGAGGCAAAACACAGTTGTTCTCAAGAATATATCGTAAAAGAGCTTGAATGATATGCTTAGGAATAACTCATAAGTTGAGATGCTAAGAGATTGAATCATTGTAAATTTAACATTCTTTATATTTGTGTTGTCCAGTGTTCACCAAATTGTGAACTGCACAAAATATTGTCTAGTACTGTATTGTCCAGATTAGTACTTATTTTTTTGTAAATCAAACGGACCCTAAAAGAAGATTCGGCCGCAGTGAGTAAAAATTGGCGCACATGCAAGTCTCCCCTTTTCATCTCTGATTTTTTTTGTTTTGGTGTTTCCCTTTCTTCCTTATTCGAAAATTGTAGGAAAGAAAGAGATAGGAAACAAAAACTAGAGAATATATTATTTTCAATTGTTTGGTTTACCTATAAACTTGAAAAGAAAGAAAACTATTTTCTAGTGCCCACGCAAAAATGAATCTACCCAATTGTTTGGTTTATAAGCTTTATCGTGGCTATTGGTCTTTTTCCTATAACACATCACGTGGAGGTTTGTATATTTTATGGGTTTATGTGCTTTTCTTCTATTTCGTTTCGTACAATACGAAACGGCATTTCCCTAAATTAAATACATGTTTAAATAATAAAAATATTACATTTAAAATCAAATTAAGTAAATCTAAAACTATTTTAATAGGTTAATAGAAACTAATTAATAAATCAAATTAAAAACTTAATTAGTTAACAAATTTCAATTGTTAATTTTTTTAGTGATTTAATTTCCAAATTATATTTATATAACTGTATTTATGTTATTTACCAAACACGTCTTTTTCTTTCATCTTGTTTTCTACTCACATTCTTTTTTAAGCCAAAAGTGAAGTGTATAAACATCGCAACGATAGAAGACATTTCAACTAAGACTGTGGCACAAGGACTAAGAAATACAACTAATATTTCATAATTTGTGTATTGTTACTACACCTCTCTCTCCCTCTCTCTAAATAATTGAAAAAAACTACATTAATGTTTCAAGGATACTCTCTCTAGCCTATATCTACTCTATTCCTTCTACTTCATCTTATTATTTCTAGAAAGAGCAATTACATAAGAAACGTTGGTAGCCTCAGCCAGGCATATTCATGAAGATAGGGACATATAGACTAAACGGGACTAAATAGAAAGGTTTCCTCAGGTGAAGATCACGAATTCTGAGGAAGTATAATCCATGGTGAAGCCAACTAGGAGCTTCAATGAAGAAATGCTTGTCGAGGGAGGCAAAACACAGTTGTTCTCAAGAATATATCGTAAAAGAGCTTGAATGATATGCTTAGGAATAACTCATAAGTTGAGATGCTAAGAGATTGAATCATTGTAAATTTAACATTCTTTATATTTGTGTTGTCCAGTGTTCACCAAATTGTGAACTGCACAAAATATTGTCTAGTACTGTATTGTCCAGATTAGTACTTATTTTTTTGTAAATCAAACGGACCCTAAAAGAAGATTCGGCCGCATTGAGTAAAAATTAGCGCACGTGCAAGTCTCCCCTTTTTCATCTCTGATTTTTTTTTTTTTGGTGTTTCCCTTTCTTCCTTATTCGAAAATTGTAGGAAAGAAAGAGATAGGAAACAAAAGTTAGAGAATATATTATTTTCAATTGTTTGGTTTACCTATAAACTTGAAAAGAAAGAAAATTGTTTTCTAGTGCCCACGCAAAAATGAATCTACCCAATTGTTTGGTTTATAAGCTTTATCGTGGCTATTGGTCTTTTTCCTATAACACATCACATGGAGGTTTGTATATTTTATGGGTTTATGTGCTTTTCTTCTATTTCGTTTCGTACAATACGAAACGGCATTTCCCTATATTAAATACATGTTTAAATAATAAAAATATTACATTTAAAATCAAATTAAGTAAATCTAAAACTATTTTAATAGGTTAATAGAAACTAATTAATAAATCAAATTAAAAACTTAATTAGTTAACAAATTTCAATTGTTAATTTTTTTAGTGATTTAATTTCCAAATTATATTTATATAACTGTATTTATGTTATTTACCAAACACGTCTTTTTCTTTCATCTTGTTTTCTACTCACATTCTTTTTTAAGCCAAAAGTGAAGTGTATAAACATCGCAATGATAGAAGACATTTCAACTAAGACTGTGGCACAAAGACTAAGAAATACAACTAATATTTCATAATTTGTGTATTGTTACTACACCTCTCTCTCCCTCTCTCTAAATAATTGAAAAAAACTACATTAATGTTTCAAGGATACTCTCTCTAGCCTATATCTACTCTATTCCTTCTACTTCATCTTATTATTTCTAGAAAGAGCAATTACATAAGAAACGTTGGTAGCCTCAGCCAGGCATATTCATGAAGATAGGGACATATAGACTAAACGGGACTAAATAGAAAGGTTTCCTCAGGTGAAGATCACGAATTCTGAGGAAGTATAATCCATGGTGAAGCCAACTAGGAGCTTCAATGAAGAAATGCTTGTCGAGGGAGGCAAAACACAGTTGTTCTCAAGAATATATCGTAAAAGAGCTTGAATGATATGCTTAGGAATAACTCATAAGTTGAGATGCTAAGAGATTGAATCATTGTAAATTTAACATTCTTTATATTTGTGTTGTCCAGTGTTCACCAAATTGTGAACTGCACAAAATATTGTCTAGTACTGTATTGTCCAGATTAGTACTTATCTGTTTGTAAATCAAACAGACCCTAAAAGAAGATTCGGCCGCATTGAGTAAAAATTAGCGCACGTGCAAGTCTCCCCTTTTTCATCTCTGATTTTTTTTGTTTTGGTGTTTCCCTTCCTTCCTTATTCGAAAATTGTAGGAAAGAAAGAGATAGGAAACAAAAGTTAGAGAATATATTATTTTCAATTGTTTGGTTTACCTATAAACTTGAAAAGAAAGAAAATTGTTTTCTAGTGCCCACGCAAAAATGAATCTACCCAATTGTTTGGTTTATAAGCTTTATCGTGGCTATTGGTCTTTTTCCTATAACACATCACATGGAGGTTTGTATATTTTATGGGTTTATGTGCTTTTCTTCTATTTCGTTTCGTACAATACGAAACGGCATTTCCCTATATTAAATACATGTTTAAATAATAAAAATATTACATTTAAAATCAAATTAAGTAAATCTAAAACTATTTTAATAGGTTAATAGAAACTAATTAATAAATCAAATTAAAAACTTAATTAGTTAACAAATTTCAATTGTTAATTTTTTTAGTGATTTAATTTCCAAATTATATTTATATAACTGTATTTATGTTATTTACCAAACACGTCTTTTTCTTTCATCTTGTTTTCTACTCACATTCTTTTTTAAGCCAAAAGTGAAGTGTATAAACATCGCAATGATAGAAGACATTTCAACTAAGACTGTGGCACAAGGACTAAGAAATACAACTAATATTTCATAATTTGTGTATTGTTACTACACCTCTCTCTCCCTCTCTCTAAATAATTGAAAAAAACTACATTAATGTTTCAAGGATACTCTCTCTAGCCTATATCTACTCTATTCCTTCTACTTCATCTTATTATTTCTAGAAAGAGCAATTACATAAGAAACGTTGGTAGCCTCAGCCAGGCATATTCATGAAGATAGGGACATATAGACTAAACGGGACTAAATAGAAAGGTTTCCTCAGGTGAAGATCACGAATTCTGAGGAAGTATAATCCATGGTGAAGCCAACTAGGAGCTTCAATGAAGAAATGCTTGTCGAGGGAGGCAAAACACAGTTGTTCTCAAGAATATATCGTAAAAGAGCTTGAATGATATGCTTAGGAATAACTCATAAGTTGAGATGCTAAGAGATTGAATCATTGTAAATTTAACATTCTTTATATTTGTGTTGTCCAGTGTTCACCAAATTGTGAACTGCACAAAATATTGTCTAGTACTGTATTGTCCAGATTAGTACTTATTTTTTTGTAAATCAAACGGACCCTAAAAGAAGATTCGGCCGCAGTGAGTAAAAATTGGCGCACATGCAAGTCTCCCCTTTTCATCTCTAATTTTTTTTGTTTTGGTGTTTCCCTTTCTTCCTTATTCGAAAATTGTAGGAAAGAAAGAGATAGGAGACTAAATTTAGAGAATATATTATTTTCAATTGTTTGGTTTACCTATAAACTTGAAAAGAAAGAAAACTGTTTTCTAGTGCCCACGCAAAAATGAATCCGCCCAAATAGGACCGAAAACTAACACTGACCGTTCTCTTATTGGAAAAAGACCAATAGCCACTATAAAGCTTATAAACAAATAATGTTCACTATGTAAAAAAACAAAAAAGCAATTGAAGTTCACGTTCACATTCAAATTCTTATTCTTTTATATACCTTCTATGATAAATAAATTAACAGAAATGATGATCGGTACGAAAGAATTTTGTAACAAATGACGAGGATTAGTATTGAAGCTTGATATACACATTACGTAATTTGTTTTCCTTCAAGTGTGGGTGTTAAGGATTCTTCGGTGTCGAACAAATTTCTACCGTACTAAATAGCAATGCTGATAAATTAACAACACTTCTATTTGGTATGAATAGCAGTTGCACAAAATATGAGAAAACCCTATGCATTTAGCAATACCCGCATAACAACACATCACATGGAGGTTTTGTATATTTTATGGGTTTACGTGCTTTTCTTCTATTTTGTTTCGTGCGGTATTTATGTTATTTAACCAAACACGTCTTTTTCTTTCATCATATTTTCTACTCACATTCTTTTTTAAGCCAAAAGTGAAGTGTATAAACATCACAATGATAGAAGACATCTCAATTAGGACTGTCAAAACAGACCGGCTCGCCTCGCCCTGCCATTGGCCTGCTAAAAAAAGAGAAGGGCGGGCTGGCCCACCTACTGATTGCGAGTTCAAATTTCTGGACCACCCCACCATTTGACAGATTGGCGGGCTGGCCCGTTTATTTTGTTCAGTTGTTTTAAAAAAATAATAGATTTTAGGATAGCTAGGTGTTATAAAGTAAGACATAAAAGAGAAGAGAAGGATGAAGAAGATAAGAAAAACATGAACAAATATGGAAAAGATAAGAGCTGTGTTTATAGGGTGTGGATTGGCAAGTGAGGGGTTAATCTTAAAAAGCCACCACACATGGGAGTAACGAAAAGATGAAAGGAAGATAGTGGACCTCCAGTAATAATAATATTCATAACACTTCCCCTTGGATATCCATCGAGGATATGCCTCACTAAAACCTTACTAGAAAAAACACAGTGCCAAGTAGCAAGGTTCATGCTCCGATTGCGCTGAGATATGGTACTTCAGAGCCAAGTAGCTTTTCATCCTCTTCTCGAGGTCTAAGATGATCTTTCTCCACATCTAGTTATCAAACAACTATTGGAGTAGGCAACATATGAGATTTGTCAATGTAGAAACATTTTAACACTTTTGCTATTTAAGCTTCTTGATGCACAAAAATTACATTATTCAAATGCTCAATTTGGAATAATAGAAAAAACTTGTCTTTTACAAATCCTTCACCTAAAATTCTTTCTTTAAGCAATCTATAGCCTTTGGAAGTAATTCAGTAGTTCCAATAATATTTATGTCATTAACATAGGTAGAAACTATAGCAAATTCTTTTCCAGATCTTTTTATAAAAATACATGGACAATGGACAAATGGAGTAATTTGTATATCCCTCGTTTAGCAAATGGAGTAATTTATACCACTGCGTCCAGATTGTTTTAGCTCGACTTATTCAATTTGATGGAGTAGTCTTCTCGAGATTCAGAGCTATGTGCCTCAAGAAAGTTAAATCCTTCAGGGAGCTTCATGTAAATTGCACTATCAAGTGATCCATATAGATAGGTTGTAACAACATCCATCATGTGCTACGAGGCTAATCAAGTACCGAAAATTACTTGCATCCATTACACGTGAATATGTCTCATCAAAATCAATTCCAGGTCTTTGCGAAAACCCTTGAGCAACAAGTTGAGCTTTGTATCTGATAATTTCACGATTCTTATTTTGTTTTCGCACAAAGACCCATTTTGTATCCAACTGGTTTCACACCTTCAAGTGTTCGGACTTTAGCTCCAAAAGCGTTTCGGTTGTAAAGCGGGTTTAATTTTGCTTCAATTACTTCCCCCCATTTTGGTCAATTCTCACTTTGCCTAAAAAATTTAATAGATTTTAGTTCATGATCCTAACTATCTTTTATAACATTTAACACTATATGATATGGAAAAACATCACCAATGTTGACTTCATGTCGTTTCCATTGTATTCATTTAGTGACATAATTTATTGAAATCTCTTTATTTTCATGAATTTCAGGTACCTGATCAGTCTCTTATGGGACTAAAATGTCAATTATGTCTGTAGACTCTGAGAGTTTCTATATCCTCGCTAGAACCGTCTTATTTATACATTAACTTGGTAATGGTCGAGAAGACTTATTTATACATTATCTTTGTTGTTCAAGATATTGACAAATCTAGAAAGGACGTTTCACCCAAAAGTTCTGCACCTCAACTTAATTCAACTCAATAGTTGACGATTTGATTGTGCCAATTAAAGAGCCTATACGACTAAGATTGAAACATGATCCCACTCTTGAAGCTTGTTATCTAGAAGTGAATTAAATAATGGATCTATACTGTGGTAACCAAATGCTTAGCTTAAGTGTTCTAAAATTTTGGTTAACGTAAATGAGTTTTGCTTATACTTTAGTTAACCAATTAACTATTTGACTGTATAATTAACATTTAGCATAACATATTAGGTATCTGCAACACCAATGTATCTTGAAGGTCAGTAGCAATTTGTATGGTTTCATCGGCCTTGTGCATATTTTGTCCCCAGCGATTCCTCAGCACACATTTTGCCTCCACCAAATCGTTCAACATGTATTGAAACATTCCTTCAAGAAAGGCTAGACAAAGGCAACAAGGAGTTTTACCTAGCACTTTACTTGGATAACTAAGTACATATTAACTATTTTAAAATTTTATGTGACCTGTCACTAATTGTTCCCCAATGCAGAGATCATTGGTAATTGTTGATCATTTGTCCTAGTAGTAATGAAATTGTTTTTCTTTTTTCACTTGGAAGGAAGCTGAATGCATCCCTCAAGCAAAAAGTTAATGTGTAAGTTCTTATTTATCTTACATCATCTGTATAAGTCAAAGTCTACAATGATGTTAGAGGTTATCTTCCTTTTTAAGTATGAATGATGTCTTCCTTTCTTATTAGTGCCATGAGGGATATCATAAGTTGATGAGCTCTAGAAAGAGAACATGTACATTTCCTGATGTAAGTAGTTTAACTCTTGAGATTTAATTACAATTATAATGTATTTTATTACTATAAATAATATTTACTATGACATAATTTTTAGTTGCAAAAGCAAGTATTGTTGATTTATGGTTGGAGGTGCGTAATAGAATTTCTAGTTGGTGAACTAATGTTTAGTCTTATGTCATTTCATATTGTTGAGATTCAACACTGCCGAACCATTCAATGATGAGGATCTATACGACATTTGCTGTCGTTGGGTAGGACTATTTCTTGAACTTTACCCAAATCGGATTATTGGGTCATAATAGGCTAGCTAAATAAGTAAATCCATCAACAAGATTCTCTCTCTCTTTCAACACATAACCTGCATTGTTGTCCTGTACCGTACTCCTGACCTTAGAGGTCGACTTGAGGTAGTTGGTAGGTGTGATCCTTGATCTTCAATGTTTCGGTCGAGGTTGGGTTGTTGGTCCTGCAATGACACTCCGACGATCGAGTCAGTAAGTTAGTCAAGCAGAGTATGTTATGAGTAGAATAGCTTACCATTAATGAGCATTGAATGTGGTATTTATAGGCTTTGAATGGTGTTGACCTAATGATCTTGAACCGTTGGATGTGTTGGCTGCATCTGAAGCGTTGAATTATGGGCTCACCTTAGAGGATGGGCCAGTGAGAAAATGGGCCTTTTAGGGGTGTTAATAGCATATAGAAACATTACCATAACAGTTGCCCCCCAAGTCTGGTCGTTTGATAGTCGACCTTGACTTGCATGACTCGTGGCTGTATTGCGACCTTGGTGTGACCGAATTGGAAGCGCCCGAGCTTCATCGTTGCCCGAGCTTCATCGTTGCCCGATCTTCGTTTTTTGTCGTTGTATGCTTGCTTGATATTCAACATCGTTTAATGAATGCATTTAAATTTGCAAATCACGTACGTCGTCCTCAGGGCAGTTTACCGAGACTCGGCCCAGATTTAACTCGCCCTTTTGGGATCTTGGCATCTGTGGCCAATGGTCGTTCTGGAAACCTTGGTTCCTGAAAACCAACTCTCGTTAAAACGGTTTACCGAGACTCGGCTCGGATCTAACTAGTTTTAAAGAGTCGCGACCTTAACATGGTCGCGGGGAGATCGTAAGATCGGTCCCTGTTCGATTTATCTTATTTGAAAAAATGAAGATGTTATGACCGTAGGCATGGAGTCGCGACCTTAACATGGTCGCGGGGAGATCGTAAGATCGGTCCTTGTTCGATTTATCTTATTTGAAAAAATGAAGATGTTATGAACGTAGGCATGGAGTCGCGACCTTAACATGGTCGCAGGGAGATCGTAAGATCGGTCCTTGTTCGATTTATCTTATTTGAAAAAATGAAGATGTTATGAACGTAGGCATGGGTGTCACTTTAATTGATGAGTGAATCATTACAGCAGGTTGACACGCCAAGAGGTGGCGTCTTTAGGGAGAAAATTGCCTTTCGAGAAAAGGACTTTTAAATAGATGCAAAGGAGTTCTTAAACATAGTATTTCTTCAGCTTGGTTGCGTTCCAAGTTCGCTCAATCGGCTTTCCACTGAGGGTCTCAAGTGAGAAAGCTCCGTTGCCGGTCTTGGATTTGACACGGTAGGGTCCTTCCCAGTTTTGCGCGAGTTTCCCTTGACCGGCGTTCTTTAGTCCGACGCTAGCCCTTCGAAACACTAAATCCGGAGATCGAAGGCCCGACCGGTGTTAGGATTTTCCCGGTCTCGCCGCTTTCTTCTTCGTTGATGAAGCATTGCGATATTTCGAGAAACTCTTGCAAGGTACTGGGTTCCAACCTGAGGGTGTGCTTCTTGAACGGACTTCTGGGGAGCATCCCTTGGGTCATGAAAAATATCCGGAACGCGTTGTCCAGGTTGCGGACTTGGGAGGCTTCTCTATTGAATCTTTCAATGTAGTCTCTCAGAGGTTCGTTCTCCCCTTGCACCACGGACATTAGTACGATCTTGTTTTTGGGCTTACTTTTGGCGAAGTTAAAGTGAACGCTGAACATCTTTGCCAGCTGATCCCAAGTTGAAATGGAATTTGGCTTCAGGGATCGGAACCACTCCGACGCTAATTTGTCGAGTGTTAAGGGAAAGATCCGGCATTTCATTTCAGCTGGGACGTTCCTATATTGCATGATATGGTCAAACTGATCGACATGTCTGTCTGGGTCATCAGTCCCGTCGTAGGTCTTCAATCCTTCAGGTGGTTTTTCTAGGTGCCGAGGGACTCGGTAGCTGTCGATATCCTCCGAAAAAGGTCCCTTTCGCTTGGATGTTTGTGCTCGTGGAGGGGTTCGATGACGACGATGAGGGTCGACGCGTCGTGCCTGTTCCTTGGGTGAATTTCCCCTGCTCCTCGACCGCCTACGTGGGGACGACGACGCCCAGGATGAATGCGGTCGGGGCGAGCGATGCCGTAACTGATCGTTTAGGGATGGGGACCCGTTATTCCTTCTTCTTGATGGAGATCGGTTCCTCCTACGAGCCGGGTTCCTTCTTTCAGGAGAGTTCGATTCTGGGGAGCCTTGGTCGACGATCCCCCGGGCCCGAAGTTCAGCCACCTCTGCTTCAAGTTCAGTGAAACGGAAACTTCTAGCCTGATTGGCCAACTCCTGCCGAGCCAGTAGTCGCACGAGCTGCTGGACTGCGTCGGCTGGAACGGAGAGCGCCGGCGGAGCCAGAACCGGAGGAGGGGGCGGAAGCCGGTTCCTTACCGAGCTTGCAGGGATCAGCACAAAGTTGTTGTTCGGATGTCGAAGCTGAGCTTGAGTTGAATTCGGGACGTCTTGCACATTTCCCTCTGGAGTTTCCTGAGGGACGGTCTCTGGTAGTACTAGCTGACCAGGGTCGGCCACAGGCTCGACTGCCAGATTAGTGGCCTTCAGACGTAGGACCGGGGCCATTGTCGATCAAGGTAAAAGGACGAGGTCTGAGTACTGACCCTCCCACTGAGGTCGCCAATGTCCTGTACCGTACTCCTGACCTTAGAGGTCGACTTGAGGTAGTTGGTAGGTGTGATCATTGATCTTCAATGTTCCGGTCGAGGTTGGGTTGTTGGTCCTGCAATGACACTCCGACGATCGAGTCAGTAAGTTAGTCAAGCAGAGTATGTTATGAGTAGAATAGCTTACCATTAATGAGCATTGAATGTGGTATTTATAGGCTTTGAATGGTGTTGACCTAATGATCTTGAACCGTTGGATGTGTTGGCTGCATCTGAAGCGTTGAATTATGGGCTCACCTTAGAGGATGGGCCAGTGAGAAAATGGGCCTTTTAGGGGTGTTAATAGCATATAGAAACATTACCATAACAATTGTAAAGAAGAAATATATTTTGTTAATAGCAGAAACTCTTGGAAATTTGTGCTATTTGTACTAAAGTTAGAGATGGAAATAGAAGTGTCAAGCTTGTGATGTGTAATTAAATTTAGCTTTGTAAGACTCCCATATGGGGGAGTAATCTAGAGTGTTTCTAACTTAATTTTCTATCGAGGGGGAGCACAAGATGCTAAAGAAGCATTACATATTTTTCATCAAGATAATTAGTTTTTCTGCTTGTAATGGAACTATTTTGACACAACTTGCCAATTGCACTGCATTAAAAGACAATTTCCTTGTGTTGTATCTTCAAAACAAAAGCACAGAAGCACCAAACTGAAACATATCATAGTATTAATACTTAAATGATCGAACTGAAACATATCAAATATAAAGAACAACTTTGATATATATTTGAAACATAAATGACCAAAGTAGGAAAAAAAAGATAAAAGACCAAATTGAAACTTTGGTAAAAGATAAAGCACAAAAAATACAATTTAACATTTTATATATCAACCATGATATCATTATTGTTAAATATATGCATTAATATTGTTAAATATATGCATTAATCTATCCCCAACCCCAAAACCGTACACGTGGCCCACATACTCAAATAATTTGATGGTGGGTCAGATCTCAGATGGGTTTTCGGTTTCACCAACAAGCCCAAAGAATCTTTTAGAACAGCAACTCCTTATAATTATTATTTGTTATCTTTTTTTTTGGTTGATAGAGTGAGTCTTTTCATAATAAATAGTATAATGCATGTGAAAACCTCGATGGATTCTGTTTGTGTCGATACCTTGTTCATTCTGGACCATGCAATTTGACTTAAAATATAATGGAAAAAAGACTTGATTACGTGCGGTCACAAATTTTATGCAGTGATGAAGAAACACCAATTTAATACCAACAAGGGTAGGAGATAGATTTCTCTCCTAATAATGAAGGAGAGAGAATGAGAACGACATAATAATCTGTTAGTGGACAGGTATGGATCCACTGCACCAGTGTGGCAGCTACATAGCCATTGGATCTGAAAGTTAAAAATCAAGATCCACTATCCAACAACTCAGCAACAAAGTCATTAGATCTAAGATTCAAAATCTAAGATCCACATTTTAACAACTCTGAAGCAGCTGCATCATGTGTGGCACTAATGTAGGCATGAGAGTCGACAGAAGTTGATATATTTAGTCCCCTCACATCAGCCTAATAATATATTTTTCTCCTGTCTCTTTTATAAGCAAAAGTGGGTCGACAGAAGTTGATGTATTTAATCCAAATTTTCTTTCAAATACTTCAACTTCTGTTTATAATAGAGATCGAAGTAGTATATTAATATCTGACAGAAGGAAATTATGCAGATTGCACGTAATAAAGTTAACCGATTAAGCAAGCGAATTAATTAAGAAGGGTTGTATAAGATTAATGAGCAATGAAGTCACAAAGGGTCATAGAGATCTATCTCACGGGAAGAAAGGGAGGGGGGGTCCTGCAACGTGTATTTGAATAACACTTTCCATACATATAATTAATAGATCTATCTGGCTATCATTCCACATACAGAAAATGAAAGATATAGACACTACTACATGGTCCATCCATATTCTGCCATTTATTTAACCATCTCACAATTCTGCTAACAATAACAACAATAAATTCTACATTCAGATGCTACTGCTACAACAATTACATCTGAAAAGAAAAATGAACATCGAGATTAGGGAGCAGACTAACTTCCTTTCAAAGTGAATGGCTTTAGCTTCTCCACTAGTATGATATGATATGGTGGAGAAGTTTGGGAACATCACCTCTTCATAGTAAACTTTCTGGTTTGATCCCTCTTGAATCTGCTTCCAATGTAACCAAGGAAATAAATAACCATCACTAACCAATCCTCAGAGAAGCTTCAGCAATCTCTACTTCCCCCTCCTCTGCCAGTTTTCAGCTATGATAAATTGAATATAAAAAGAGAAAATACATAAAACTGTGATAATAAAACAACATTGAATAGTCCAAGGACTTCATCTTCTGCATCATTTCCCCCCTTATCCCTTACTATTTTTCTATTCCCCTCCCAAAGCTGAATCCTCTCTAACATAAATCAGCACAAATGGAAAAATGTTCTCCTCCCCCCCCACCCCAAGAACACCATCTTTGTTGCCTGACATCAAGAATGGAAGTTGTTTGCTTAACTTTGTTTTCCGTGGATAGCCGAAATCGACTGACAGGGTTATTTTAAAGTCCCCTCCTTTATCATACTTCACTGATCAGCTTCCACTGGGAAAAGATAGGATCTTGAATTGAAGAATCTAATGCAGGATGGTAACATTTTTTGGAACATCGTCTCGTGGCCCATCAAGAGATCGATACATATACAATGTCTCAACATAATCACCTGCATCCTCTTCACTGTCGATCTCTTCCAGAACAAGGTGGGGCAATGATCGGGCGACTTCTTGGCAAGCCTGGCGTGTCAATTTGCAAGACGACATCCAAAGGAACCTCATGTTGTAGTAATGATGCAATCCGGATCGCAAAGCTGCATCCCCAAATGGACTATCCCTGATTTCAAGCTTTTGCAAATTAGGGCAGCCTTCAAGCACGTACTTAAGGCCAAGGTCACTGTCTCCAGCAAAAGCAACTGACAGTGTCCTGACCAATTTCCCATACCTTCCAATGTATTCAAAAGCTCGATCGGTCAGCAAACCAGACACAGAAAGTCGAGCGAGTTTCTTGCAGTTCATAACAATAGCACCAAAACCCTCATCCATGGGTTCTTGGGTCAGAACATCCGGCCTATACATCCCCATTATACAGAGACGAAACACCACAAGATCGGGGCAGTTCATTGACATGGCCACCATAGCTGCATTAGTCATTCTATGGCAGAAAAACAGAATCGTTTCCAGTTTCCTACAACCCTGAGAAATGGCTTCAAATCCAACTTCAGAAACAGGACCTTCATACTCCTCCGTAGCATTCACAGGGAAAACCCTAAGCTCGCGCAAATCATTGCAAGTTGCAGCCACTGCCTGAAGCCCTTCATCACATACCGAATCAAGGACCTGCACAACAATAACAACATCAGTAACCTTCTAAATCTCTTAGTTCATTTTCTTCGCAATGCAGTAAAGTCAAAATATCACAATACAACACAAATACACACCCACAATATCTGCAACTTATGACAGTGGCATATAACAGACTTGAGCTGATCAGCATTAACATCAGCATAACTCAAATTCAACGATGTTAGATTCGCGCAAACCGGATAAATAGCTGGAAGATAATCCGAACAGATCTCCCTAAATCCAGACAAATAAACCAAAGACCTGCAAGCTGCAAAGGCAGAAGCATAATCAGGTTCCTGATCCACATTCTCAACAGCACTGAATGAACCAGTTCCGAGATGCGTGAGTTGTGGAGCACACAGCATTAAGCGATATAGCTGTGATATCGAAACATGCCGATTCAATCTTAGCTTCTTCAAACCAGGCGACCTAGCCACCACCCCTTCCAATGCCTCAAAATTCACAGGAGATTCCACACAATCAAATACAAGAGACTCCAAATTTGTATGTCCCTCCGGAAAACACGATATCCAATCCACTTCTTCATCATCCTCATCTTCCACCACAGATTCCACCAGTTCCAGCACCCTCAGTAATCTGAATCAACCACAAAAACACACTCATTCACAACAATTTTATAACTCAACAACTCCCCCAAAGATTCTCATAAAATCTAAATATAAAGTATAACTCTCTTAATTATCAATATGTTAAACAAACTGCTTTCAATCTTTTAAGTAACCAATCAATAGATTTAATTAGTATAACTCACACATATCTTATTTTTTATTGTTTTATTGATTGATGGTGTAAAATAAGTTTACACCGACAGTGCATCTCAAATAACTTGATAATTAATTTACATCACCTGCAGTTAGCAGCAACGGCAGCGAGACCAGATGTACTGAAGCCTTCACAGCAAACAAGGACAAGTTCACGAAATCCGGCGAACGAATCAGAGACGAGGAAGAGATCCTCATCAGTAACGGACATCCGTTTAAGATGAATTTTCTCAAGCCAAGGATAAGCTTGAGCAAGAGAAGTAGCCCAAGGAGTAAAGTTGGCTCCCCAACTAACCGGCATCAGATCGAAATCGGCAAAACGCGGTTTTCCCTTAACAGTAACCGCCTTAATACGGCTAAACCGAGCAGTAGCGCGTTGTAGAGAAACCGCATAACAGTTTCCAATAAAGAGCTCGGATCGGGTGAGGGCTTCCACACGATACCAAGAACGACACACTAATGAGACAGCGTTACGGTCTTTACGCGATGAAAGAAAGTGAAGAACGTTTGCTAGAACTTTCTCGAGAACTTGATCAGGAAACTGTGTTGGGTTTTCTGTTTGACCCGACCCGGAAATAGTGTTTGGGAAAATGGTTCCGGTTGGGGTTTCGGTTGATGATTCTGGAATCTCGTTGCCTATAGTTAGATCTGGATTAGATGAACGGTGGTCGTCTTCGGATGTTGTTGGTGGATTGTTTTCTCTCATTGTTTGTTTCGATTCCGTCGATGGTTTTCGTTGAGTTCTTTGTGGATGTTTGGTTGGTGATCTGAGGGGAAATTCTATTATTGAAGAAGATAGGTTGAACAGTTATAGTGTATTTATACACTCTAGTAAGAGTGTAAGACCATCGCGAATCTGGCATTCAATCTTTGAGTCCTTTACAAATCGCTTTTTTATAGCTTTTTTTATATAAAAAATCTTGTCATTGTGTCAATATAAAGAGCACTCAATCCCTCGATATTAATTCAAAAAAAAAAATTAAATGGTCCCACAAATAACTACATATTTATCAACAAATTATTCACAAATTTTTAAATTAGAGGGAACAGATCGTCTGACATTAGCGCGGAAACTGCCTTGTGCAGTTCCATTATTTTGAGCCATTAGATCAATCTGATGGAGCAAAAAGTCCCACGCATCCTTTCTTTTTTACTTTTCCAACTCAGTTCTCTTCAAACTTTAACCCTTAGCAGTTGCCACCTCACCTTCCATCGTTCATTGCCACTGTGTTGCTCGCTACCGCTGTCGCTTGCCACCGTTGCAGTCAACTGCTCATCGCCACCTGCCACCGTCACAGTCGCTCGATGCGACTGCATCATCAAGCTGCTCCCATAGTTCATTAGAATAATCATTACCACTTCCATATTCTAATGGTTGAGTTTAAATGTCATGGCATTTTTTTTATTGCCTTTTTAGTTGCTGCCTCACCACTTCCATATTTCATTCTTTAAATTCTAATGCTTGAGTTATTTTAGAGTTTAACAAGAATCGGTGGCTGCAATGTTTGCTTTGTACTGTTGTGTAAGTAAAGCATAACCCATTAAATGTATTGGCAAAGAAGCGTCTTGGAAGAGCAGAGAAAAGCGACAGAGGCAGCGTTGGAGCGACGGTGTAGTTGGCGAGCGAGCCAATGGGGCGGTGGTGACATGGGAAACGGTGCGACCGTAACAAGAGAGACGCATCTCTATTTTAATTTGTGTTTAAATTTAAAAAAAGAAAAGGTGCCACGTGGCATATTTCAGTCCATCAGATTGATCCAACGACTTAAATTAATGGGACTGCACAAAGTAGTTCCCGCACTAAAGTCAGACGATCCGCTCCCCAAATTAGATCCTCATAAACTAAGAGAGAAAATGCTTATTAAGAAAAAAGGGACAACCACTCCCCATTGGTGTGAGGTGTATGGACAGGTGAGTCTATGGCGAATCCCTAGGCCTACTAAGTGTTTGGTGAAAAGTTGGTACTCTCCCTAAGAATTTGATTAAATGACTTTAATTTGGGTGCTATATTGGGATTGAACCAGTTGACGAAATTTTTTAAAGGCTAGCAGGGCCTCAAATTTACGTTTGAGAAAGTATATCCATTTGAATTCCGTGCACGCATTAACAAAGACAGTGTAATAGGAATAGCCACAACTAGAGGGAGAGGGATAGGGCCCCCACAAATTAGTGTGAATAAGTTAAAATGGTGTGTTATAAGGTGTGTGTGGTAGTGAGTGGTGAGTAAAATATGATGTGCTTTACCAGTGGCACAAGATTTACACAAAACAAATATTTTATCTGATGCAATTGAAGCATTACAAAGTCTAAGTACAATTTGAATAGCATGTAAATTGGTATGTCTTAATCTATTGTATCACACAGAGAAATTGGTTGAACTATTGTGAGTGAAAAGTGGGTGATACATGTGTAGAAGGTGATGGTTCTACTGCTGTTAAGCTTGGCGGTAGTGCTGCTACTGGTGAGGTTGAGGGTGCTAGTAGCATGGGAACGACTGACAAAGTGGGGAGGAGGTAACAACCATCAACACCACGAACTCCTTTGAGCAGCACCTGTTTAGAGGCCTGTGATTAGACAAGGCAGATGAATGGTGAAATTCAAAAAAGACTTTGTTATCAAGTGTGAATTGGTCATATTAAGTTACAGGTTGCACTAGGGACTAGCAGTATATTATAGAGTTTAAATACTGTGTTGGGGTGTGAAGCAATATGTAAAGTGGTGCGACCGATCGGATTTATAGGTGTGGCTTATCCATTGCCGATGTTGGCTTGTTGTGTGCCAAGTTATGGTGTACATTCGTGTATATTTTTTGGATGTGCAGTGATATTATGTGTATGCTGCAAAGGCTTGGGAAACACTCTCAATGTGAGGAGGATTAGTGTTTACCTATAGTGTTGGTTGGGCAGAGTCTGGGTGTGAGGAAGATGCAGTAGGTTGTGCATTGTAACCTTCATCGAATTTGTACCAGCATGAGAGAGCACTGTGGCCATACTTTCCACATACTTGACAAGTAGGCTTGACAATGCCAAAATTAGGAGGACCTCTTGCTCTACCACGGCCTCTACCATGACTAAACTTGCCTCTTCCTTTGGAATAAGACAATCCATAATGCTGCTGTGAGCCAGAATTAGCATGATTTCCTGCAATGGATATACCAGGCTCAAAAGTGTGTACTATAATGGCCAAGACAGTTGTAGTGGCTAATACTTGACGAAACTTGTCAACTTGAGCCTCTTGAACTAAGAGAAGTGGTTTGAGTTCAGTGAGGTCAAATGAATCAGGCTTATGAGGGCAAGCGCATTCCGTTGAGCACCACATCTACAATTTCATAATCAGTTACTAGCTCGTCAGTTGCTGTGAGACAACTCGCCAAAATATCGGTTTACACCAAACCTAGTGACATCCTTTATATCATTTTCACAAAACTGTCCAAAATATCATCCCCAACATGACATGTCTCAAAAACATGACAAATGTCCACTAAATTGACTGGTTGTTGGCATGACTATACAAAAAGAGATTGCTACTCTCGTCTCCTCCAAGTTCTAAAAGTCTGCCAGCTCCTAGAAACTCGATGTTACTCCCATTATCTTCTGTGAGATCACTAGACTCTTCAGGTGGCGGTACTACCATAACTCTCTGAGTGAATTGGCGTCAATATGCCATGGCAACCCCTACATTCCATCGGAGCAACTCCGCCTGGATATAGTCATGTTGTGCCACTTTGTACCTCCCAAATTCGATGGAAACATAGCCACTATACTACTCGCGCGTCAGTTGTCCATCTAGTCTAGGTGAAACTTGGAGAACCATAAACATACATAGCTCTCCCTATGTAGATAATCACTCATAGCTTAGCACTGATCTTCCAGACAGCCCTACTTCAATCATAATACAATATCGGTAGGTCGTACCACCATTGCAAATACCAATTTGGTGATTGAATGTTTGATTGTTTGAAGATGTTTGATTGGAAACATAATCTAAAAAAAGGTTAAGATTATGTGAAGATGAGTTGGACTTATTGGTTTGAAAAATTATGTGAAGATGATTTGGACTGATTGATTGATAAGAGATGAATAAAAAAAAGAGTACACACATAAAAGCTAAAACGAATAGTAATATGAAAGAGGGAGGAATGATAAGGAAAAAAAGAGAAAGGAGGGTGAGAGTTAGTAAATAAGATAAAGTAATTAAATAAATAAAAGGAAAGAGAGTGTTTAATTAAAATGATAGGGGTGCGAATAGTAGAGCTTAGAAATGACGACAGCCCAAACCTTAAACAAACACTATCTTCATCTTCAAATAGTAGAGCATTACGGTGTCGACAACACGCGCTGCCGGTGTCGTCCTCTCACCTGTAAGGCCTATCATTCACAAATCGCGACTCTTTCCTTTCCGTATTTTCGAAATAGTCATGCAATCTAAGGTTTAATAACTTTGTTTGCTGTTGGAGGCTAAATCATCTCCATCCATTCATCTAATAGGTCAGTGTCTTAGCGATTTCATTTCATTCTCGCTGTTAACTTTCTTACACTGTTTTCCTTTTCTTTCTTTAGTATATAGAGTTTGTGGAACACTAACTAGATTTAATACTCTTTTAAGCATGTAGAGTCTATTGAGTATAATTTCGATTCATAGAAAAACCCCTAGGGTGGAAAAAGCCTTTGTTCACCTCCACTTATATACTTTTAAATTCTGGTTAGAATGATAAATAATTACATGAATATTTGAATTTTGAAAATCATACATATACATAAATGTATAAAATTGTTTAACAGATCCTTTTTAACAGTACTAACACAAATCTGCATCTAACTTGGTAGTATTCTTTCACATGTACTTACTTTACTTTTATAATAATGCAATTCATGTTATTTATCCTTTGCTTGAATTTCTAGTTGGGTATGACTTGGTCCAACAAGAAGGCTGATTGCGACAATCACATAGATCGAATTAGTGACTTACCAAGTCATATCATTGATGACATCCTACAGCATTTGGACATCGTAGAGCAAGTTAGGACCAGTATTTTGTCAAGAAAATGGAGGTATATGTGGATTTCAATCCCACAACTTTGTTTTGGAGAAAGCTTTTTCCGTAAATGTGCGCATCTTGAAAATCATGAAATTCGTAGAACTATCACTCAAGTTCTTTTGGTCCACGATGTGTCGATATATAAGTTTACTCTTAGTATGCCTATTACCTCCACAATCAGTATTGAATGCCTCAATAAGTGGTTTCCATTTTTGTCAAGGAGTGGTATCAAAGATCTTAAGCTTGTGAATCAAGGGGTTCTCTTTCAAATGCCATCTCACTTCTTCTCTTGTCAGGATTTGACTCACTGTGCACTTTTCAGATTTAAAATGTCAGTTCCACTAATTTCAGTGGCTTTTAACATTTGCTCTACATCCACTTAAATTCTATCAGTTTTGAGTCTGGTGCACTTGAGAGACTTGTTTCTGGTTGCCCATTACTTCAAGGTCTCACCCTTTTGTATTGTTCTGGTTTTGAATGTATTGATTTTTCTGCTCCTAGTCTCAAAGTCCTAAAGATTTTTTCTTATCGAGTTATCAAGTCAATTTGTCTGAAAAGACCAAACAATCTGATTGATCTCACACTCAAGGATAATTGGTACAACGGAGAGGGGGGCCCTATATCTAATTTGATCAATTGTCTACCGAAAATTCAAAGGCTTGTTTTGGGAACAAGTTACAATGAGGTTAGAAAACTGAATAACCATCTTAATCTATCTATTATTGCATATGTTGATAAGATACTTGCCTGTATGCTAGTTTGGTTGATTTTATCTGCTGACAAGTAGACGTGTATGTAAGAATGTGGAGGGCCAAATGGAAAGTTAGTACAATCAGCCAAAGTCCACGGTGTGGGATTGATGTCAGGAAAAATAAGAGAGTGCAAAATAAGAATGCTAAGGTGACAAGGAGAGAAAGAGAATTAGTTGTGTGTGGAGATAGATAGGGTATATATTGAGAGAATTATAGTTTGTTGTGGGCAGAGAAATATCTCTCTGAAGGAGCACTGCTCTGTGGGTAGCTAAGGGTCTTTTTCCTACTACATTTTCCATTTCCATCTTCAATAATATACATCTATTCTCATTATTTGTTACTTTTAGTTCCTATTTTCTAAATCACATGTTTATGTGATTCTGGTTTCGTAACAACTTGTTCTCTAATTGCACAACTCTGCAAGTGATTTTTTCACAAAGGGATGTAAACGACTGAGCTGTATTGCTGAAATGAAAACGAGGTCCAATAATACATTATACATGATATCTTGTTCTTTGATCTCAATTTTATTGTATTGTTTTACTAACCACTTCTGTCTAGCATGGCCTCGCAGTTTGATTTTTTAAATCCTGGATCTTACCTTTTTATTATATATTTGAAAGAGAAACAATGTTTCATTATTTACAATATAGTGTTTCTGATACGGACAAGATTAATGAAGGGCATATGGAGAATATTCAGAATGTTAATGAATGGAAGAAGTGGAAACCAAATTATTGGGGACCACTAGCACACAAACAATCACTAACAGAATTGCCTACGTGGCAATTGGGTGGGGAGTGTAGGGAATATTCACTATGATTTGGAGAGAGAATGTAAGATATAAAGGGGAGAATTGTTAACAGATGGATTAGGCTTGGATTGGGATAGGACTTGGGCTGGGAATTGGCATTGTTCTTGCCATTTCACTGTTTCTATCTTTTCATTCTGCATTTCCTTGTAAACATTTCATCCAATTCTGAGAGATCCTCAGAATTGAGTAAATAATACAAAGGATTGTTCATTTTGTTGTTCTATGTATTTGGGTACTCATCAAGTGGTATCAAAGCACTCGATCTTGGGTGCTCAAATGGAAACAAGGCATGAGGAGTCTGAAGCAGAAAGAGTAGAGCAGCGCCTAGAGGGTATAATAGCCCAGCTTGAAGAAATCAAGCAACTCTGGAAAAGAAGGAAACGAGAAGGGTCGAGACACCGGATTCGACGGCATCGAGCTCCGAGTCGAAGAAGCGGGAGCAGAGATGAATCAAACACGCTGTTGAAGAGGAATGAGAAGCCAAGTGACATGGAAGAAGAGATTGATGAGGACTTGATAGACCTGAAGGTGCAGAACTCCGAAGGCATCGCCAAACAAGTAGAAATGAAAACAGAAGTGGAGGAGAGAAATGAAAAGTTCAAGGAAGATCGGAAATCGCAGAACTCAGAACCTTGCTCTGAGTTGGTGAACCAAGAACTGAGGCTTGAAACCATAGATTCGTGTCTAGGGAAAGATGAAACTACCTCGAGAGCGAATGAAGAGTTAGAGAACGGAAATGGCGACACCAGAGGCAAAAGTTTCGTTCGAAGAAGGGACGACGATGATAAGAAACCGCCAGCATCACACTGTGGAATAACCATGGCGGAGACAAGGCGTTTTCGTATTCTGAGTGAGCAGTTTCTCTATCTCGCAAGGGAGGAATATGATCTGGATGTGGGGAAGGCGAAATCGGGGCGAGGGAGAACACTATGGGAAGCTGATCTGGATAGTAGTGATGAAGAACCGCCATCGGCAGAACCGCCACCGGCAGAGGTGTCGCCGACGTCGCTGTTTTTGCCGGAGCTGGAGCCTACAGTTATTGCATTGGGTTGCGGCTGGGAGTGGAAAGAGAAGGAGATTAGGGTTGGATGGAAGTCAAGGGAAGTGGATCGGGTTGTTGACTCTTTGGGCCAGGCCCAAATCCAGGTTAGTAAGTCTGGATTTTATATGGGAAGGGAGGTGTTAACAGTAAAATTTGAAAAGGAAAGAAAGTTGGTTGGGTTGGGTTTGTCTCAAAAGAAAGTGGACCTCACTTTCAATCCTATGGGTCAGGCCCATAACTTTATTAATACACCCCCAATATTTACTAATAGTGGAGGGGGGTTTAAAGGAAAAAGAAGTGCAGCAACTAAAGTGGATTTGTTTTCCACTATTACTGAGATGTTTTTACATGCTTTTCAAGGGCATCTTCTCACCACCAAACAACACTTCAGCATGTACACCAACACTCCCCAGGGCCCTGTAACTACTTTAACTCTTTTGATGGATGATCCTTTTCTATCACTTCCACACTTGGAAGCTATGAACATGGAAATTGTACTTATTGACAAGCATGTAGGTTGCACTGAAAAGAGGAAGACAACAGCCATTGCGCCACTTACGTTAAAAGAGAAGAACCATTTTTGTGATAACATTTATACAGTATTGGGGCAAGCAGATTGGGACTACCTTGCTGATTCTATAAAAGGGTTTCCCAAATTGGTTTTTACAGATAGGGTCTATTTGGAGACAAGGTTGGCTCGTGCACTTAGAAATCATGGAATGAACACTAGTGGGAGACTTCCCATTACCCGGAGTTATCCAACTCAAGTTGACCAATTAAGCAAGTTACTAGTGGGAATTGGTGGGAACTATAGCAAGGGAACAATGCCATTAACAAATATTTCAATTATGATGGAGTCTCCACTTGTCCATAAATGGGATCCAGGTGGCCTTACAAGAGGTGGGTGGGATCCAAGTGGCATTAAAAGAAATGAGAACATACAAGAGACTGCTCACACTAGTGTAATGGAATGTCATGGAAGAAAAACGTCTCAATATCATCAGGTATTATTTATGAATTCTCAGCAAGTTATAAGCTTCATTGGTTACTATGGTGATGCTTCTATTAGTTCTAAGAAGCCCAAGAGCCCTGTTACTATGGTTGTCCAATTTGATAATGAGGATATGAGGGTGCAAGAAGCAAGTGAGATAGAAACTAAAAGGCAACATTCCAATACACTTACAGATGGTGCTTTTCTTAAGATTTGGAGGCAGCTCAAGGAGTTTAACAATGATCGATCGAGAATTGGAGAAAATGTTATGATAAAGAGCTTTCCAAGATATGAGGAAGACGTTTGTGGAAGTGTTGAGTTCGGGTGTCACCAACCAATTGTGGGACATTTACTTCAAGAATCTGAGTCTTCAAGTAGGTCGAGGACAGAAACACATCTCAAGCAAGGGGATCTCGGTGGAAATTATCACTTTCCAATAATGTGCCTAATTGAGTTACCATGTTTGAAGCTTTGGGATCCTGGAGGAACTGTATTGTTGCGGTTAGAAGACCAATTTGCGATCCAACAAGGGAAAGTAGTGATGATAAGACAAGTTGTTGATATAGATGTGGAGGCCCTATTCAAATGGAATCAACCTCCCACTTGTGAGAATCAAGAGGAGTGGCGAGCGGAAGTACTAAAGGAATTGGTATCCTCTCACCTTGAGGACAAGGTGAGTTTTAAAGGGGGAGGTGTTGATACGGACAAGATTAATGAAGGGCATATGGAGAATATTCAGAATGTTAATGAATGGAAGAAGTGGAAACCAAATTATTGGGGACCACTAGCACACAAACAATCACTAACAGAATTGCCTACGTGGCAATTGGGTGGGGAGTGTAGGGAATATTCACTATGATTTGGAGAGAGAATGTAAGATATAAAGGGGAGAATTGTTAACAGATGGATTAGGCTTGGATTGGGATAGGACTTGGGCTGGGAATTGGCATTGTTCTTGCCATTTCACTGTTTCTATCTTTTCATTCTGCATTTCCTTGTAAACATTTCATCCAATTCTGAGAGATCCTCAGAATTGAGTAAATAATACAAAGGATTGTTCATTTTGTTGTTCTATGTATTTGGGTACTCATCAGTTTCCACTTGTAACTGTTTGCATAAGCCTCATGATTTTGTTGTCTGTATGCATAGATTCTCTCTGTCGGTACCATTCTGTTGATGCTGCGAAGGTCGTTCAGCTCCTTGGAGTATCTGAAATTGTTTCTGAATTTGGATCAAACAAAAACATTTCGGTATATTGTTTGTTTGCTTGAAAGCGCTCCTAATCTAGTGGAACTTGTGATACAGGAGGTGATTGATACACATGCTTACCCTTTCTTAGCTTGTCTTTTAATTGTCATATTTTGATTTCTTTTATTTTTTGTAATTTAGGGTTCTTATTACTATTTTGATACACAAGTGCCTTATGATTCAGCGGAGTTAAAATGTAGTAGTTGGCGCCTTAGTCAACTTCGGATGGTGAAAATCACAGTTAGAGATGATAGATTTCAACTTGCAGTGAGCTTGATTCGACTCATACTTGCTAATTCCTCATCGTTAGAGACTCTTACTTTTCGTGTTGGTATACGTTCGCAATTGGATGAATCCATATTGTCATGCATTTCACAATACCTATTATTAATGGAACGAGCATCACCAAGAGCAAAAACTGTGTTCCTTCAGGGAGAGAAGTTCTATGATGGATCTTATTAGAGATCGATGTAATTAGTTAGTAGTTTGTATTAGGTAGGTGGCTACTCTTACTCTGTATTTAAGTTATGTACTTGTTTGATATATAACTACACACTAACGCATTCTATCTTTGCAATTCCATTTACATTTTCTGTATTTTCTTGGCTCTGTGACAGTCATATGTAATAAGATCAAATTGCTTAATATGGGCTGTTTATCTATAAGCGATCCTTCCTTAACAGTTTTTGCCATTTATACTCACATGACAATGATGACATAGATGGTTTCTTAAAATTAAGTAACATTGCTTCTATAAGTAACTGGGTCAATTATTTATGTGTGGGTCAATTATTTTAAAAATGTTAAGAGTTGGGTCATTTTGGGTCCTATTAAAATAAAGTTAAGCAACAACTATTGAAATAAAATTTAATGAAATTGCTTAAATTACATGTGGCATTTTATAACCCACAAAAAAGAGTTTAGCAACACACATAAATTATAGATTACTCAACCACTAAAAGACTATTATTGTTATCGTTACAAACTGCATTCAACTTTGTACGGGACAAGATAAAAATATGCAAACGTGGTAGTTCCCAAAAGACTATTATTGTTATCTTTGCCTTGGCTTCATTAATTTATGTTCCACATTGTTTTCTCAATATTGTCTAAAGTATATATATATCGACATTTGTGTTTCTCATTGTTCCCTAAAACTGTTTGATTTCTGTTATATCATTCAAATACTAATCTGACGATGTGGATAATAACTTGGGGATTGGATGGAAAGTTGAAGTGTAATGGCCTGACTATGTACGGACTTAATTTTAAATGTGGTGGAGAATTTATATTAAGAAGACATTTGGAGTCTATTTTTGGTGTAGGAAGTCAGGACTGCTATGAAGGAGAATTAGAAATTACAAGGAATGATAGTGGATGTTCTAGAAAAGGAGAAACTAAGAATAAGGATCGGGGAAACTAAATCCTAACAAAGAAAGAGCTACTTGCAACATGAGAAGGATAAAGCTGATAGCACTTATGATAATGGCAATGACAATAAAGTTAACAAGAATGATTAACTTCACAAGTGGAGAGGATGAGTTTCTCAAGAAATGTAAAGGCAAATGTGGTCCCATTAAGGTAGTAGACTTATATTTTATGTCATACAGAATTACGTTTAAAGGGAATGAGATAAGAATAATGACTCATTAGATATTTTCTAGCTCATCGATCGTATATGTCCATTTCTAGAACTTAGTATTGTTTCTTCAAATAGTGAAGCTACTATTGTTGTTGCTCGGTCAGATATAGATAATGACAAAAGATTGAAACATTGATGTTGTTGACGGATGCAATGACACTTAGGGTACTCCTATAATCAAAAGACTTTGCCCATTTGTTGGCATTTCATTTGTTTTACACCTGTTATTCCATTGATGCTATTTTCTTTTCAACATTATATTCTAACTAATAATATTTAATTTGAATTGTAAGTAGAGAACTTTACTTCTACCTTTTCTGTACAAGCAATTTTTAATAGTCACGTTTTGCACAATAGTTAAGCAAATTTTACGGATACGTTTTAATATAATGTTCAATTGATTTTTTATGTAATAAAATCAGTAACCAGAAAAATTTGTTTAATCTATAAATAATAACTTTTAGCATGTAAATAAGCTATCTACTCACTTTTGGTTAACATGCATAAAAATAACTTTAAGAGCAAGAATTGTTCTACTAACCATGATTTGCAATCACATTGATACTATCTTTTTAATTTTACAATTTAGCATGTTCCTCAATACCAGTATTCCAATGTGGCAACCATTCAGGATATCCACATCAGCCGAGTTCAAACTTAATCCAATGTGGCTTCATCAATCCAACTCAGTAGCCAAGTTTTATTTTAAAATTAATTCTCAAATATAATAATTAGTTGAAGCTTTAATATCTCTTTTTTTTTTGGAGTTTTTTAAGAATGTATGTGATTATGTATTGTTTTGAAAACTTTTAATATTTTTCTTTGGTGACATATTTTAGATAAATTATTTTACTGCCTCCATGGATGGTGATGAGAAGGAACAAAAGCGAATCAGAATAAATATAAGTAAACTAATCAATAGAAGGGCAACACCATAAAACCTATTTATATCTCCCTGAAATATACCAATTCTCAAATGATAAATTAAATACACATTTTATGGAAATTAAAAATTAACTAGAAACAATGCTATAGTTATTTTATTTTATACCATGTACATCACGAGTCAATATTCTATACATGTATATATTTATTTTAAAATAAAATATAACATGGCAATGGGGCAGGGATACTTCCTACTCCCCATCCCCGCCTCCCAAGTTGTCCCCGTCCCCATTCTCGATCCCCGCTTCGGAGAATTTTCCTTATCCATCCCCATCCCTACGGTCCCCACGGAGACCCCAAAAAATTTGATAAAATTTGGAAAAACATATAAATTAAAATAAAATACAATTGATAAAATATAGAAAAGTAAGACTAAAAAAACTATAACATCTTAATATAAAAAATATAAAAGTTAGTCTTACTTTTATATTTTAATATTTAAAAAGTATAAAAGTTAGAAGAATTAATATTTATAATTAAAAACATGTATAAAAGACTAAAAACTTAATACTTAATATATATATATAATAAAAATATTTATGTAATATATTCAGCGCAGGGTCCCCGCAGGGCGGGGGTATGATCCCCATCCCCATCGCCGCTTTGATTGCAGGGAGATTTTCTCCCCTGTCCCCAAGGGGAAAAATTCCCCACCAACGGGGCCTTGAATGGGGTAATCCCCACAGGCAGTGGCGTATCTAGGACCCTGGCCTAGGGTGGTCAGACTAATTTAATAACCGAATAAAATTTTACATTACTGTATATAAAAATAAAGACATAATTGTTCAAATCATAAAACTAATCAAAAAAACACTTACATATTCATAATTGTCCCCTACGCGACTTCATGTTTTGAAATCATTGAATGATCAACTCAATGTCAACACTCATGAACACTTCTTTCTCAATATAAGTAACTAAACTATCATTCATCCATTCATCACCACCAGACCTCCAACATGAGATGAGAGTTTGTCTTTCTTATTCCAAAGCGAGAATCCTTGTGTCACAAAAGTATCACCACCAGATTGCTTGCCAATATCGGGCTTAAAAAGATAACAACACAAGCAGAATGCAACATCTTTTTCTATACTATACTCTAGCCAATTGCTAAATTCATTAAACCAAGACGGATTAAGTCTTCTTGTAGAATTTCCAATTTTCTTATGAGGAAATTTGTGTTGAGTAGGTTGACATGGTCCCTTTTGTAAATATGCTCTTCGTACCCTCTCTCGATCATTAGGATGATATTCGGATATTTTAATCCATTTTCCCGGGTCCGATGGCGATTAATTTCAACGTGTTGACGTTGGGAACTTGTTTCGCCCGATTGTTGATCGTGTGGTGATAATTTTCTCTTGAAGTAGTTTTCCATTGCCTCCTAAAATCTAAAAATAAAACAATTCAATAGACAACAACAGAATCTCCACCAAACAATATTCAATTCAATAGACTATTCAATAACAAAGAGAATCTCAAATTCAAAATCAATAAATTATTCAATTTCAATAACAAAGAATCAATAAATTATACAATAAACTATTAGCTAACAGTGAGTCGGTGAGATTAAATAGAAATAACAATATTCAGTATTAGTAAACCAATACTCAGTAAGACAATAACAAGCCAAGATTCAGTAAACAATATTCAGCAAACCAATTAACCAAGTATGAAATACCAACGACAATACAAACCAACGACAACCTCAAACAAATCAACCTTACGAATCACAAATCGCAAAAGAAAAGAAAACAATATCCAGTACCATATTTTCAGCAATCAACCATTTCAGAAAAGAATCCTTTGTCATTTTAAGAAATGCTAAATAGGATGAAAATCGAAATCCCTAACCTTGAAGAATCAAGAGAAGCAGCGATTCTAGTCTTCTGGAAGCAAAACGAAGCCGTGTGTGGTGGTTCTGGAGATTCTGGTGTGGCGGCGCGTGCTGTTGTTGCTGGTGGTGGAAGCCGTAATCGCGTGTCTCAACAGAAGTCGTGCGTGTTCTGACTAGCAGCGTAAGCGCGTGTTGTGTGAGACTGAGGGAGAGTGCTTTCATTTTTGGTCAAATGTGACTTCTGGTACTAGTTTTTTGGAGTTTTGGGTTGGGCTAAATGAGTTTTGCTGTTTTGGGCTTAATGAGTGGTGCAAATAGTAGAGACTAGGTTGGGGAGAATGTGCAAAATAAAAAAAATATAGGGTCAAGAAAAATTATAATAGGGGTACCGGCGAGATTTTTAAAAGGGGAGGGTGTGCAGCTGCACACCCTCAGCCCTATGTATATCCGCCACTACCCACAAGGATCCCCACATACGGGTATAGATTGCCACCCCTGATAACTCATATTATTAAAATTAGCAAAAGTTAATAAAATGATGAATTTTTCAAAATGATTTACAATATTGATTATTATTAATAAATATGTTTACAATTAATGATTAGTCGAGTGGGTTCGAGGTCGTTATCGACATCTCCATCCCGTTCCCTATCAAAGCGAATTTCCCCATCAAAATTGGACCAAAGTTGAATGAGTATCTACTGATTTAGGTTCTGCTGCCATATTTACTTTTAATAAATCCAAAAAGTAACATAAATTATTAGTATATCATTTTACTATACTAATATTAACAACTTAATGTTTTTTTTTAAATAACAACTTAATTTTAAAAATATAATTAACATCCTCATATCTTTTCCGGTTTTTGTTACAGGATCACTCCTAATTATTATTAGGTTTAAATATGTTTTTCGTCGCTGCAAATATACCTGTTTTTTAAATAAGTTCCTGCAATTTATTTTTTTAAATAATGCCCTACAAAATAATTTTTTTTTATTAAAAATTCGTCATTCTATTAGGTTCTGTTACAAAAATAACTTATGTGGCTGACGGAATGCTGACATGTTATTTTTTTCCCATTTTTTGTTTTTTAAAGCTGGCTTGGCATTTGAGGTGGAGGCAAATCAATTCAAAAATCCCTAAATCCCCAAGTCCTTCAATCTCCTTCCACCTTCAATCTTCTTCAACCTTCAATCCCCAAATCTTCTTCAACCTTCAATCCCCATCTCTCTCCCTCACCCTTGCCATTACCCAGAAAAAGTGATAAGTAAAAAAATCATTATCTCATCCGATCAAGGAAACGTTTGAAAGAAGTGAGACGCCGGAGTAAGAGTACGACGACCGACCCACGGCGGCGACATAGGGGGAGGGCTTCAGAGTTGGACAACGGTGACCTCATCATTGCTTTCGTATTTTGATTTTACTTAGATCCTGTTTGTGTAATGAAAATGAGTGCTCCTGACACCATTTTATTTCTTTGCTTTTGATTGATTATGGTGTTAATGGTTGGAATTTGTCTTCCTTGGGTTAGTTTAATCTTTTAATTGGTTGAGTTAACTTGATAATGCTAGGTAAACACGAAAACAAAAGAGGTGAGGAAGCTTCTGTTTGTTGTATTAAAGGGAAGATTAGAAGAAATGGATGGTTGCAGAAACTAGAATAATGTAAAAACGGACGGTGCAATTTGTACCCAAAAAAAGGAAACGGACGGTGCAAGGAAAGAGAAAACAAAAACTGGGAGAGAGTGAGAGAGAGGGGAGCATTTGATTGTGTTGATGATTTGATTTGGGGAGATGTGCGATGATGGAAGAACAACAAAAATTGGGATTTGAATTTGGGGATTTAGGGTTGTTGAGGAAGATGAGAAGATGTTTAAAATTAAATAAAAATAAAAAATAGTGATGTGTCAAAGCCAAATGGACTCAAATTTGCCAAATCAACATTCCGTCAGCCACATCATCATTTTTGTAATGAAATACTAACAGAAGTACGAATTTAAAAAAAAAGTTATTTTGTAAGGACTTATTTAAAAATAATAATTTTGCACAGACTTATTTAAAAAATAGGTATATTTGCAGGGACGAAAAATATATTTAAACCTTATTATTATTAAATAACTTATATTTAACTGATATATTTTGATAACAAAAGTGATATAAAAATTATATTCTTTATTTACACATTTGTATGGCTTAATTTCTTCTTGAATATTTATGTTACATGTATCAATACTAAAAACACATATTTGCCATGTGCATCGCACGTGTTAATATCATATTTCATAGGTTCCATATATTTATTTTTTCCAAAAATTTAATTTAATTTCATATATTAAACTGAATTTGCTCCCTCGTGCATCGCACGAACTACATACTAGTAAGTTATATGGCAATTAGTAAGTGTACTAGTTAAATTAAGTGAGTCTTATTAATAATATCTATAAATTATAAGCGGCTTGTCACTTTGCCGCCAACTTCACTATCTTTCTTTGGTTTTTTTCTTCTTTTATATTATTCACATTTCTTTTTATCTATCCCTTTTTTCTTCTGTTATTTTGTTACATTTTTGTTTTTTTGCTTTAGTTTGTTTTATTTTATATTTTAAGTTTTCCATTTTTTCTTTTTTATATTTTAATGGATACTTCACAATCTCGAATAATTTTAGATATTTAAATAAGCAAATTTTGTTGTTAAGTAATCGATTCGGTGTAAAATTTAATTTCATGATAAAATACGTTAAGTGAGTGCTAAACAATGTATTTTGGTGTACTTGATGGTGAAAAAATATTATTTTGTAAAAAAATACGTAAAGTGAAATTTTAAGTGGTACTTTTTGTGGTACTTTAGAATTCAGAAAAAAAATTAACTCTCCAAAAATCAGAAATTTCTTCCTAAATAACCAGTTTGGTAAAAGACAATGATAAGTTTGTGACAAAATAGGTAGAGTGTGATGCTTACAGTGTATTTTGTGGTACTTTCGCGTTCCAAAAAAAATTAGATGTTCAAATCTGCAAAGTTCGTTCCTCAATAGCGTGTTTGATGAAAAACAATTTTTTTTGACAAAATACATAAAGTGAGATGCTAGGCATTGTGTTTTGAGTATTTTAGGATCCAGAAAAAATTTTACATGGCCAAGTTGGTGTTTCTTCTTTATTTTGATAATTTTGCACAAACGAGTATTAGAAGCATACTTAAATTGGTGTTAAGTTTTAAATCAAACTCAGCATATGATACCTATGTATGTGTTTCACTTTCTAATTGTGTTGTTTTCTTTTCTCTTTAATTATGAGTTAGGTTTTTACATTTCTAATGAATATAGATAACGTAATTAAAAAATTCCTGACTTTTTCTTTTTATTATCTATGGATGTTTAATTACAATGTCTGTGCTAAAGTTTATTTTTTATTTTATAATGTTGTTATTTAATTTATATTTATAATTTAACATTTTTCGTGAGAACTTCGGCCTCATTATCAATAGAACTCCCCGACATTTTATTTCAACTTTGTATAGGTGCTTTTATTTTAATGGTGGTTTTTATTCAACCCTGCATGATGTATTGATGTACTCCCTTCGGACTTAATTATAAGCAAATATACCTTTACACATATTAAGAATTAAGAATAGTAGTTTTATGCATTTAATTTTTTTGGATTCATAATTTTTTTTACTAAACTATCCCTAATAAATAGTCATTTTTTCGCAACATTAATGAGTTGATTTAATGTATTTACATTCGTCGATAATTAGCTCACCCCGTGCAATCGCACAGGAAATGAGGCTAGTAATAGTAGAAAGAATGTCTGTGCAACCCATTATTAGGAGTGGGCTGCAGTTAATAAATAGTTTCTAATTAAAAGAAAATATAAGAGAAAGAGGGAGAGAAGGGTTTTAACGTGAAAGCAAATGAGAAAGGAAAGAAAGAAAGAGAAATAGGAGTGAGAAAACGAAGAGAAAACATGAGAAAGAAAAGGGAGGGGGGGGGGGGGGGGGGGGGGAGGAAGCTAGAGAGAAAAAGAAAGAAGGCCATTGATGGCCCAAGAGAAAGGAAGAAGAAGAGCAATGGAGGAACGAAGAAGATGGAGAAAGCTTCAAGAACTAAGAAAGGGGAAGTTTGAATGTAATCCAAAGAGGTGGTCCTAAGATTATATCATTTTCTCTTGTCAAATAAAGATGATATCATCTTCTTGCAAATTCTTCAATAGGGAAAGTTAGGGTTTAATCCAAAGAGTTTTGTATACACTTGTTTTAAAAACATTTGAAAGTGTTAACACCCAAAATAAATTAAGTCATGAGTCGAGGACTGAAAGTTAGAGTTAAGATGAGACCAGGGTATCGAGGCAAACCAGCTGACAATTTCCAAGAGATATCTGCTGAAGGGACAACCTCAAAGGAGAGGCTCGAGGCAAGAAACATTGTGACCACCCCGAGGAGGGGGTTGAGCTCGAGGAACAATGGATGAGGCTGAGGCAAAGCAAGTCTTAACCTATAGAGTGTCACGACCATAGTGGCTTGGTGGCCTAAGTACGATGGTTGCAGGATGAGGATCAACCGAGGAACTATATGGCCGAGGTAAGGAAGATTTGTTTGGAAGGCAAGGAAAAGAGGCACGTGGACAAAAAGTGGGAGTGGTTGAAGGTCAAGCAAAGAGAAGAAGCCTTGAGGAGTGGAGCGAGGATGTTTTTCATACCACTAACCATGCTAGCGAGATCGTGGGTTATGACTCCGATTTCTTAGGGCTTAGGAGCGAGATTAGACGTTGATCTTCGATTGATCCAACGGTAGGCAAATGTAGGCTTGCATAGTAGCCGACGAGGACCTATGTATATATAGAGATAGAAGAACACTTGTAAAACACACACATCAATCAATACGCAAATCTATTTTTCTCTCAATTTATCTTACTTTATCGCATTTATTTTACTTTCATGCAATAGGCCAGTAGAAAATCCAATCCTCGCGTCCTCTCTACCCAACCCGACCCTCTTTGGCGGAGTTTGGAAACCCACGTTGAAGAACAAAGTTCCTTTCTGTTGTTGTCAAACTCTTGGGTCCTAGCCGTGGGGCCGGCCAGAGGTTTGGACAGTCTTTGATTCCTCTTTTCTTCAAGAAATTGCGTTGAGGAGGGAACTTTGCTCCTCAACTATGAGTATCCTGACTCCTCTAAAGAGGGTCAGGTTGAGTGAGAGGGACGCGAGGGTTGGATTATACTATTGACCTAATGCATAAAGTAAAAAGATAAAGTGCGGTAAAGGAAGATAAAATTGAAATAAACGTAGAGTTTGATTGATTTGGATGTCCGTTGTACAATTACTCTGTTGCTATATATATGTATATATATATATATATATATACACAGGCCCTCGTCGGCCACTATGCGAGCCAACACTTGCCTGCCGTTGGATCAATCTAAGATCAACGGTTCTCATTGCTTCTTAGGCCCTAAAATAGGCTGAGTAACCACCCACGATCCCACTAGCACGGTTAGTGGGGTAAATGCTTGTTGCTCCGTATTTTTGGCCTTGCTCCTCCGCTTGATCTTCAACCGCTCCCACGTTCTATCTTCGTGTCACGTCTTTCTTTCCTTCCAAGCAACGCCTGCCTTGCCTCGGCCACTTGGTCACTCGACTGCTCTTCACCCTTAGGCAATAGCTTAGGCACCCGAGTCAACTAGGCCTTGGCACTGTATAGGCTGAGGCTATTTCTCTCCCTCGGCTTAGCCCATTGACCCTCGGGGAGTTTTGTCTTTTAGTGTGCCCCGAGGACCTTTCTTGATTTCACTCTACCAGCAAGTACTGCTTTTATTTTAGTCATGTAGTTTGCCTCTGCACCTTAATTTCTCTTCCCCCTTTTCTCAACCCTTGGCCTACGACTTAATTATTTTTGGGTGTTAACAATTGCCCCACTTTTTGTGCTTTCGTATGGCCTTGAGGATGTGACTGATGGTACAAAATCCCCTTGATATGACTTGATATGATGGTTGGAGGAGACATAATTGCTGCTATGTGACACCTGGCGCTTCGCGTGAATCGAAACGACTGCACGACGGTTCCCAAGGACACATTGATTGAGCCTTGCCCATAGCTATAAATAGCTTTCATCATTCCCCTTACACGGTTACTTCTCTCTCTTTTTGAAATTGTTCTATCACCATCGCTTTGCGCGACAGAAACTCTTTCCTTTCTTCCTACCAGCACCCTTCCTTATTTCGCCATGTCTTCTGACTCTGACTCCCAGAACCAGGACCATAGTTACTGTGGCGGCGACAGCCAGACTAGTTCCTCGTCCTCCAATTCTCCGAAGGATATTCTCGTTGCTGTTTCCGATGGCGTTACGGTGCGCCCTGTTACTTTCGAGGTTCGCGACGGTATCACTACTTTCAAGCACGTTTTTGCGACCTCGTCCCACTCTTGCCTTCCTATCACTTAGGGCTGGTTCACCGCGGGTGCCAAGATATCAGACGCCGGAGCGTCAGCCACACCAACCACCGACTACCGTGGCTGGTTCGAAAGGGTTCACGCCATCAAAAACGACACTTGGAGGGCCTTTGGCCTTCGCGACATGATCGCCCTTTCCACTTTCGTCACTCCTCATCATTTGGAGATGTTGCTGCCTCTTCTAGGCTTTTGGTCTTCCAACATCAACGCCTTCATCTTCCCTTGGGGCATTTTGACCCCCACCGTACTCGAAGTCTCCGCCATTACCGGCCTGCCTGCTTTCGGCGAGAGTGTCCACCCTTCCAGACTAACGAAGGAGGCAGACCATGTTCGAATTTCTGCCGAAGGCTCCTTTTCCAAATTCCTTCTGGACAACATCCAGACTGACCCAGAAGTTTCAGACGACGAGCACATCGCTTTTCTCCTGTATTTCTTTTGCAAGTTCTTTTACAGCACCAACTCTGCGAGCATTGTCCAAGATTTACAGCCGTTCGCCGCCCTGATGGCTAGTGGTAATGCCATCGCTTGGGGTCCCTTCTTCCTCGGTGAACTCTATCGTGGCATCCAAGTCATGCTTGATCAGGTTCGAGAGTATGGCCAAGTCACTCGAGTTCAAGGCCCTATGTGGTTTTTGCAATTGTGGGCTACCCTTTACTTCCTTCACATCCTCACGGATGCGCTGGAAGTTCCCAAGTCTGTATCCAACCTGTGCTTGGGTCCTCAACTCTGGGCCATCCTTTGCTACCGGGTAACCGCCGCCCAATTCATGAAGGAACTCCTATGGGCGAACGCAACCAATATGACTTGGTTTCCAGTGCTGGACAGGGGATATGGCCCCTTATGGATACTTGCTCACTTGAAGTCTCAAGCTGGCCTTTCTACTAAGACTCGCAATTCTGTTCGGGATAATTGGAGGTCTGCTTTGGTGGCCCAAGACTTGCCGATTGGGTATATCACCCATTCTCGTCGCACAACGCTCTAGCGGAGTATTACTTTCCCAAATTTGCGTGCAAGTAATTTGGGCTACTACAACATGTTCCCCTACCGCATCCGTTTCTGAAGGACCCTCGCCGCCGTGAGGGGCTCACCGATGCTTAGGTATCAAGATGGTCACCACCAATCAGCAGCAGGTTGCCGAGGCCGTGTGGGCGCACTACACCAGGTGCTCGGGGAAACAAATTCCTACACCAATTGGTGGCTTGGTGTATAGACTTAGTCTTCCCTCGGCCACTTGACGAGCTATTATCCAACTCTGCTTGTGACGGCGACTAGTATCAGTGTTGCGTCTCCTTCCGTCGTCCATCAAGCAAACCATCTTGGGACCGTGGTTAGAAGACCTCCCACCAAATCTCAGTTGATTCTGGTATTTCCTCTACTCTTTTACGACCTGTTCATTATTTTGCTTACTCTTTTTTCATCTTATCGCCGTCTATGCTCCTGCAGCGCCCACTGCCGAGGACGATGATGACGGCCCTATTACCTTTTGGTGGCCATCTACCAAGCGTCAATCAATGAAGACTCCCCTGCAACCAACGGCGAAAAGAGCTGTTGTGGTGGTAGAAAGCACTCTTTGCCCCTTCAAGAAGTCTAAGGTACAGTGCTCTTCTGAGCCTTTCCTTCTTGTTGGCTGGCTAGTAGTTCTTTCTTACAGTTGTTTTCTTCGTTGCCGCAGGTAGCCGATCCTTTAGTGGCAGAGGAACCCCTAATTCCAACTTGGTGTTCTCCTCCTCCAATTCACTTCTCTCCTTCTCCTTCCCTCCCTCAACTAGGTTTCTAGCTAGTGACAGACGCGGAAGTGGCCCAACACTTTGCTACTCAGCGTCAAACTCGAGTGTTTCCTCTTACGGTCGAGGAATTATAGAAGCTAGAGGAAGCCCTTCATGGTGGGATCGTCACCGACTCCACCCAGTTGATGGATCTACGATCACTACCGTTCAGACTAGCATCCCAAGAAGGCTTACCAGAGCAGAGAAGAAGGGATCTTAAGGACATAGCCTATCATCTTCCGGCAATTTCTCAAGCTTATTCGGCATCCAATGCCGTCCAAGCTGCTGCCTAGAAAGCGTTAGATCGCCTGAATGCTCTGCAGACTGAACAGAATATGCTTCTTACCAACTACGGCAAGAAGAGGGCGGAGCGTCAATCAGCCTAGCCGAGGAAGAGGCCACCAGACGCCGTATTGGGGAGATTGAGGTGTCGTTGATGGGGTTTCTTCAAGAATTGGAAGTTTTGCGCCCTCAGCACGAAGCAGCCACCAGCAGATTGGAGAAGGTTTCAGCGGAACAGACTCTCTTATACAACCAGAGTAAGGCTTTGGATCAACACATCAAGGAGCTAGAGTCTCAACGGGGAATTTTCATTTAAGACATAAATCGTGGCGAGAATGGGATGCAATCGACCAGCGCCTCATGGGAAAACTTGTGTTCGCCTACCGAATGCCTCTGCTGTTGACCCTGCTGCTGCTAGGGTGGTTGCCGGTCCTCCGGTTCAAGAGGTACCTGATCCCGTGGAAGTTGTGATCAACGCTGCAAACCCTGCCGCTGATGAAGAGAGGACTGAGTGAGGGTAGAGCCTCATATTTTGTAGGCAAAATTACACCAGATGACCTTTAAGTTATTTATTTGTAACAAGTTAACCCTTTAAGTTTTTTTTTTTGTAACAAATAGGCCTTTTAAGTTACCTAACGTTGACACCGTTGGCCCTTTAAGTAAAATGTGTAACACCCCGGAAATAATTTAATTAAAATAGTTGATCGAATTATTAAAATAATTTGGAGGCGGGATATAGATAAATTAAAAGGTTAATATTTTATATGCGTAGGAGGTGAAACGAGTAAAGGAGGTGGTGACGTAGAGAGCCCAGGGTTTACTGAGCCCTCAACTTAAACCCTGGGGGTTTAAGCCAAACCCTCATTCGCAGCAAGCAAAAGAAAAACGAAAGTGAGAGTGAGAGAGAGAGCACGCGGCGCAAAGAGGGAGAGAAGAGGAGGGTTTCGCGAAGAATTTCAAAAGGAGATCGTTCGTGTTGCTGTGGTTTTGTTCGTGTCTCGTTCGTCGTGTTCCGGAGCTTACGTTATTCGAGGTAAGGGTGGGCTTAACCTTGATAATGGGTTGATGATAATTATGTGTGGGTAGTCTAGGGTTTTGTTGAATTGTTCGTGTTGTTGCATATCGTGTTTTCGTTGAGATTGGTGCTTTGATGATTATTGCACGTTATTGTGATTTGTTTCGTTATTTGTTGTTACGTGATTGTTGTATCACGATGATGGTGTTGTTATTGTTCGTGTTTTTGTTGTTGCTGTGCGTGGTTGATTTTTGTTGTCGCGTTGTCGAATTGTCGTTTTTGTTGTGGTGGTTGCGGTGTCGTTGCCGTTAGGGTTTGGTGTTTGGCAATTTAGCGATTCTGGACACAGGTTCGGTTTTTCTAAAACTGGCGCTGTTTGGTTGATCCAAAAATTATTAGGTTGATTGTTTTTGAAAATATACTTAACGCCGGTCTTTTTGGCACTGGTTTCGTTAAATTCGGAGTTGTATAGCTCGAGTTATAGGCGATACAAGTTAGGTTAAAATTCTGGAAACGGTTTGGGTATAGATTCGGTATTTCGGTGACTGGGAACGTTGTATTGACCGAAAAATTATGTGGTTTATTTTTCTGGAAAATATACTTAATGCTTGTTAATTTGGCACTGGTTTGGTTGCGTTTAGAGTTGTGTAGCTCGAGATATGAATTCCACAAGTTAGAGTAAGATTCTGGAAACAATCTGGACACAGGGTCAGTGTTTTGGTTACCACGTTTTCAAAAGAACTCCTTTTCGAACGAATCCAATTTCTTTGAAAACTAGACAAAATTTGCCCCAGTTTATGCACAAGTTTCATGCAAATTGATTGAGTTTTGGTCACTTTGGAATTGCTTGAATTTGAAGGACAGAAACTGTCCTCTTTTGCAACTAGCCTGTGTGCTTTTCGAAAACTGTACCTATTGGACACTCTCCTTCAAAAACTGAACTTAGGGATGATAACCAGACCCATAGGGCTTTCCAACAAGTATTTATTTGTTGAAATCCGATGTCGTTTGCTATTTTAATTAATTCGCTGAAGTAGGTGCGATGTGCCTAGGCGCTGTGCGCCAGTCTTGTGCGTGGTGTGCGTGCGTTATGTCCGCGTTGCGGAGCCGTCTGGTGTTAATATTTCAGGTGCGGTGCTGGTATGCTCAGGAGAGTTTAGTGGTAGCTGTGATGCTACAACTTGGTGCTATTTTTGGTGAAATCATTTGTTTTGATTCTGGTGATATAGTATTTATTTTAAATACTTGTTATGGTGAGTTGGTGCATAATCATGGTGTCGCATTGTCATATGCATGTTTTGGTGATATAGGCTCTGCCTCTGGTGTTTATTGGTGATATGCCCGTCGTGGCTCATTTTGGTGATCGGTACCGCATGCATATGCCCACTGGAGGGGTTGCATATCATCCCATTGTCTATGAATGTTATAACTTTGGTGGTTCACTGTCAAATGGACTTTTCTTTTGGTATCTGGTGCTGTGATATGGTGTAATTGTATTGTGTTGCTGTAGTTACCTGATGCTAGCATATTTTTATCATCTGCTTATTACCTCTGTTAGACTCACCCCTTCTGCTTGGAATGTTGCTCTCATGCGGCAACGCTGCAGGTGATCGCTAGTGCTCGTGGAGGAATTGCTAGGTTTTGCTTCCTCTCTCGTTTGGGTCTGTGTCAGCTCTGATATGTAGCACCGGGGAGTCGTTAGTTATCGTTTTGAACTATTATTTTAGTTATTGGAAATTGTTTTAATTTATTTTGGAGATGTCTTTAATTGTTAATTCTGGAGATGTTTAAACTGGTTAATATTTCCGCTGCTTGGTGATTTCTTTTACATAAATTATTTTGGAGATTTTCCTTTTTTTAAAAATGGTGAAAAAATGTAGCGCCCTTCGAGGTGACTCTGATAATTGTCTATTTAATTGTAATAGTAAAAGGGGGGTGTTACTAAATTGTCATATCGTTGATTACATCAAAATACACCAAAATATGCTTGGTTGCATCAAAATACATAAGCTAGAGTAATCACAATATATAAAGTAGCATTACATCAAAATACATAAGCTAGAGTAATCACTAAAAGGGCCTATTTGTTACAAAAAAAACTTAAAGGGCCAACTTGTTACAAATAAATAACTTAAAGGTCCTCTAGTGTAATTTTGCCTATTTTGTACATCCTTAAATATATCACTAGGCTGCCGGTGTGTTGCGAGCCATTCCGACGATATCTTGTAATTAGATTCTACTTTCTTTCCCTTGGATGTTTTCCCATAGAGTAGGATAATACGCTTTGAGGTACTTGCCATTTATTTTCGTTTCGAGTTCTTCTCTGTCTAGAGTGATTAGTTGATATTCCCCTCCGTTGTACACTTCACTAACAATGTAGGGCCCATCCCAATTCGGGGACCACTTGCCCAATTGGGGATCTTTCTTCCCTAGTGGTAAAATGGCCTTCTGCACTAGGCCACCTTCAATAAACTTCTTTGGTTTAACATGTTTGTTCTAGGCTCGACCCGTTTTGGCTTTATTCATTTCTATATATCCTACTTAGGGCAACCAATTTGTCATCATCCACCGAGTCCAACTCCATTAACATGGCTTGTTGGTACTTATGCATACTAAGGGAGTGCTGCCGAGCCACTCTCAACGAAGCCACACTAATTTCCAGTGGTAGCACAACATCCTGCCCGTAGACGAAACGATAGGGAGTTGCCCCCGTGGCCGTGGACTTAGAATCTCTCATAGCCCAAAGAACTTCATTAAGGGTCTCATGTCACCGCCGAGGTTTATCCTCTGTGTTTTCCTTGATGAGTTCAATGATGATTTTGTTTGTAGCCTCTGCTTGTCCATTAGCCTGGGAATAATAAGGAGACGAATGTCTCATTTTAATGTCTTACTCTTGAGCAAAGGCCACCACTTGTTCCCCGGTGGACATTGTGCCTTAATCGGCCGTGATGGTTTCAGGGATGCCAAATCTGTATCTTATCTGGTTCTCTATGAATCTGATCACCGCAGCCTGATTGACATTTCCCAGAGGCATGGCTTCCACCCACTTAGTGAAGTAATCGGTGGCGGCAATAATGAAGTTATGACCCTTTGAACTCGGGGGGTATACCTTGCCGATTAAATCCACGGTCTGAATGGCCAGGGTTTGACAATAGCATGTAGGTCGTTCGCGGGCACTCTTTGGATTGGTACGTGCAGCTGGCAAGCCTCACATCCTTTGGCAAACTTGAAACAATAGTCGTGATCGTCGGCCAATAGTATCTGTGCCTGCAAATGAGCCACTTCAAGATGGGGCCAAACTGTGGGCACCACAAACTCCTGCATAGATCTGTGCCATCATCATATAAGCATCCTTCCTCTTGAGGCATTGTAATAACACCCCATTGGTGCTTCTCTTATAAAGGTCGTCCCATATCAAGATATACTTCATTGCCATTTGTTTGACCTTGAAGTCAATATCATCTATTGGGTTACGAAGGTACCTTGTCAATACTACTCCAATCCAAGCATTGGCAGGCTCCTCCTCGACGGGAGTTAAGGTACCCTGTTGTAATACCTCGACCACTCGCTCCTTGTAACCCGAGGCCTGTTAGGCCAAGTCATTTGCCTCCTGGTTCTAATTCCTGGGGACGTACATGATGACGACGTCAGCAAACAACTTCAATAAGTTTTACGCCAAGGCCCTCAGCTGTAAGAGCTTTGTATTGTAACACTTGTACTCCCCAGTGATCTGCTTGATCACCAGTTGTGAGTCACCCTTTATTTTCACGTAGTGGGCCTTCATGGCGGCCAGGATGTGAAGTCCCATGATTAAGGCTTCGTACTCGGCCTGATTATTGGAGGCTTGATCTCCTATCCTGCGCATGAACTTCCATGTTTAACCTCATGGGCTACTAATGACCACCGATACTCTGCTCCTCGATTGTGGGTATCCCGGCTCCTCTAGAAAGGGTCAGGTTAGGAGAAAGGGACGCGAGGGTTGGATTACTCTACTGGCCTAATGCAGAAAGTAAAGATAAAAATGCGGTAAAGAAGATAAATTGAAATAAAACATAGAGTTTTGATTGATTGATGTGTGTCCTTTTTACATTTACTCTGTGCTATACACACACACACACACACACACACACACACACAGGCCCTCGTCGGCCACTATGCGAGCCAACACTTGCCTACCGTTGGATCAATCTAAGATCAATGTCTATCATCGCTCCTAAGCCCTAAAGAGATGGAGTAACTACCCACGATCCCATTAGCACAGTTAGTTGGGTAAATTCTCGTCGCTCCATTTTTCTTGGTCTCGCTCCTTCTCTTAATCTTCAACTGCTCCCACGTTCTATCTTCGTGCCTCCTCTATCTTGCCTTCCAAGCAAGCTTGCCTTACCTCAGCCACTCGGCTACTCTTCGCCCTTGGGCAGTAACTTAGGCACCCGAGTCACCTTGGCTGTGGCACTCTATAGGTTGAGGCTTTACTTTCCCCCGGCTTAGCTTATTGGCCCTTGGGCTTACCCCTTCCTCAGGGAGTTTTGTCTTGTGGTGTGCGAGGGCCTTTCTTGAGTTCACTCTATCAGCAATTATCTCCTAGGCTTTAGTCATATGGCTTGCCTCAACACTCTAACTCTTTTCCCCTTTTCTCAGCCCTCGGCCTACGACTTAATTATTTATGGGTGGTAACAGTTACCAACTGGCTCGAACAGGGAACGAATGGAAACCAATATGGTCTCTTCCTTGCAGACGTTTGGTGGAGTTGGAGAGCTAGAAATGCGAAGTGCATTGCCAGCGAAAGCATTCCCCACAACAAGCTCAAGATGGAAGTTGAGACGATGGCTAACCTCATCACCACCACTGCAAATCAATAAGAAAAAACAAAGGACCTCAGATGGATTTTTTGGCACCCTACTAATTCTACTGGCTATGTGTTAAATGTGGACGGTAGCAGCATTGGGAAACCTGGTAACTCCGGTATAGGCAGTGTGATTCGCCACGACGACGGAAAGTGGAAGATTGGATTCGTTGGGTTTTTAGGATTTCATGACAACCTCTTCGCAGAGCTTATGGCACTCTACAAGGGTTTGTGCTTAGTCTAGGAGGAGGGAATCAGAATACTTACTGTTCATAATTCATACTAGTACAATACTCCATTAAATTAATATTTGTCAAAACAAATTAACCACTATAATTTGCTAGTTACTATAATTTACAAAAACTACTTATTATAATTTACAAAAGCTACTAAAACCAATCAATTTAACCACTAACACTAGTCAAAAAAATTAGCCACTATCGAAAATTCCAAAATAACTTTTTTTTTATAATTTAATAATTTATTTAATATGATTAAATTAATATTAAATAATGTAGAATAAAAATAATAAACAAGTGGAAACAGAGTGCATATCTTATATCAAGTCCACTATATCAAGTCTACTATAATAAAATGGCTTAAATAGCTTTTACCCCCTGCAAATATCACAAGAATCCATATACCCCCTGCAAAAAAAAGTTTTAAAATGATTAACCAAGCAGCGGAAATATTAACCATTTTAAAAAAAAGAAAATCTCCAAAATAATTTATATAAAAGAAATCACCAAGCAGCGGAAATATTAACCAGTTTAAACATCTCCAGAATTAACAATTAGAGACATCTCCAAAATTAATTAAAACAATTTCCAATAACTAAAATAATAGTTCAAAACGATAACTAACGACTCCCCGGTGCTACATATCAGAGCTGACACAGACCCAAACGAGAGAGGAAGCAAAACCTAGCAATTCCTCCACGAGCACTAGCGATCACCTGCAGCGTTGCCGCATGAGAGCAACATTCCAAGCAGAAGGGGTGAGTCTAACAGAGGTAATAAGCAGATGATAAAAATATGCTAGCATCAGGTAACTACAGCAACACAATACAATTACACCATATCACAGCACCAGATACCAAAGGAAAAGTCCATTTGACAGTGAACCACCAAAATTATAACATTCATAGACAATGGGATGATATGCAACCCCTCCAGTGGGCATATGCATGCGGTACCGATCACCAAAATGAGCCACGACGGGCATATCACCAATAAACACCAGAGGCAGAGCCTATATCACCAAAACATGCATATGACAATGCGACACCATGATTATGCACCAACTCACCATAACAAGTATTTAAAATAAATACTATATCACCAGAATCAAAACAAATGATTTCACCAAAAATAGCACCAAGTTGTAGCATCACAGCTACCACTAAACTCTCCTGAGCATACCAGCACCGCACCTGAAATATTAACACCAGACGGCTCCACAACGCGGACATAACGCACGCACACCACGCACAAGACTGGCGCACAGCGCCTAGGCACATCGCACCTACTTCAGCGAATTAATTAAAATAGCAAACGACATCGGATTTCAACAAATAAATACTTGTTGGAAAGCCCTATGGGTCTGGTTATCATCCCTAGGTTCAGTTTTTGAAGGAGAGTGTCCAATAGGTACAGTTTTCGAAAAGCACACAGGCTAGTTGCAAAAGAGGACAGTTTCTGTCCTTCAAATTCAAGCAATTCCAAAGTGACCAAAACTCAATCAAATTGCATGAAACTTGTGCATAAACTGGGGAAAATTTTGTCTAGTTTTCAAAGAAATTGGATTCGTTCGAAAAGGAGTTCTTTTGAAAACGTGGTAACCAAAACACTGACCCTGTGTCCAGATTGTTTCCAGAATCTTACTCTAACTTGTGGAATTCATATCTCGAGCTACACAACTCTAAACGCAACCAAACCAGTGCCAAATTAACAAGCATTAAGTCTATTTTCCAGAAAAATAAACCACATAATTTTTGGATCAACCAAACAGCGTCAGTTTTAGAAAAACCGAACCTGTGTCCAGAATCGCTAAATTGCCAAACACCAAACCCTAACGGCAACGACACCGCAACCACCACAACAAAAACGACAATTCGACAACGCGACAACAACAATCAACCCCGCACAGCAACAACAAAAACACGAACAATAACAACACCATCATCGTGATACAACAATCACGCAACAACAAATAACGAAACAAATCACAATAACGTGCAATAATCATCAAAGCACCAATCTCAACGAAAACACGATATGCAACAACACGAACAATTCAACAAAGCCCTAGACTACCCACACATAATTATCATCAACCCATTATCAAGGTTAAGCCCACCCTTACCTCGAATAACGTAAGCTCCGGAACACGACGAACGAGACACGAACAAAAACCACAGCAACACGAACGATCTCCTTTTGAAATTCTTCGCGAAACCCTCCTCTTCTCTCCCTCTTTGCGCCGCGTGCTCTCTCTCTCACTCTCACTTTCGTTTTTCTTTTGCTTGCTGCGAATGAGGGTTTGGCTTAAACCTCCAGGGTTTAAGTTGAGGGCTCAGTAAACACTGGGCTCTCTACGTCACCACCTCCTTTACTTGTTTCACCTCCTACGCATATAAAATATTAACTTTTTAATTTATCTATATCCCGCCTCCAAATTATTTTAATAATTCAATCAACTATTTTAATTAAATTATTTCCGGGGTGTTACAACCCTCCCCCACTTAGAATCTTTCGTCCTCGAAAACATACCTGATTCAAACAGCTCCGGATAGGACTCTCGCATCTTGCTCTCCAACTCCCATGTCATGCTTTCACCAGCAGCTCCTAACCAGACCACTTTCACCAGGTTTATCTCTTTGCCACGTAAAGTCTTTACTTCACGATCTTCAATTCGCACAGGCATTGTCTCCACAGTGAGATTATCCCTCACATGCACATCATCCATCGGAATCACATGGGACGGATCCGAAATATACTTCCGAAGTTGCGACACATGAAATACATCGTGCAAATTCGAAAGATTAGGCGGCAAGGCCACCCTATAAGCAACATTACCAATTCTCTCAGTGATCTGATACGGTCCAATGAAACGAGGAGTCAACTTCTTTGTCTTCAATGCACGCCCAACACCAGCCATAGGCGTGACTCTCAAAAACACATGATCACCAGCTTGGAATTCTAAATCCTTCCTTCTCTTATCATGATAGCTCTTCTGTCTACTCTGCGACGCTTTCATTTTCTCACGGATCAATTTCACCTTTTCAGTAGTCTCTCGAACAACCTCGGGTCCAAGAACAATACTCTCCCCAGATTCATGCCAACACAACAGAGTCCTACATCTCCGACCATACAATGCCTCGAACGGTGCCATCCCGATGCTAGAATGGTAACTATTGTTGTAAGTAAACTCGATCAACGGAAGGTGAGTATCCCACGCACCTCCCTGCTCAAGAACACAAGATCTCAACAAGTCTTCCAACGACTGAATGGTCCTCTCTGTCTGCCCATCAGTTTGAGGATGATAAGCTGAACTCAACCTCAATTTAGAACCCAACGCTTCTTGCAAACTCTTCCAGAAATCAGAAGTGAACCTAGGATCTCTGTCAGACACAATGCACAAAGGAACACCATGCAACTTCACAATCACCTGAATATAAATCTCTGCCAATCTCGACACCGGATACGTGATATTGATAGGAATAAAATGAGCAGACTTCGTCAATCTATCCACAATCACCCAAATCGAATCGTGCCCCCTCACAGTATTAGGTAACCCTATCACGAAATCCATAGAAATACTATCCCACTTCCATTCCGGAATCTCCAACGGTTGCATCAACCCAGCAGGCTTCTGATGCTCAACCTTCGATTTCTGACAAGTCAAGCAGGAATACACAAACTGCGCCACATCACGCTTCATACCAGGCCACCAAAACATCTTCTTCAGATCCTGATACATCTTTGTAGCTCCCGGATGGATACTCAACTTACTCCTATGACCTTCTTCTAAAATTGCTCTTTTCATCTCCTCATCATCAGGAATGCAGATTCTTCCACGGTACTTCAATACATTCTGCGCATCCAACTCAAAGTCTTTATTCTCGGATTGATCAATCCCAACCATCAGGTCAACTAATTTAACATCTAACTTCTGAGCTTCTCGAATGCTAGCCATGAATTCATTATCAATCTTCAACATCCCCAATCTGACACTCTGAGGCGTCACTTCACAAACCAAACTCATATCCCTGAACTGCTCAATTAATTCGAGTTCTCTAACCATCATTGCTGACATATGCAACGTCTTTCGACTTAAAGCGTCAGCTACCACATTAGCCTTTCCCGGATGATAGTTCAAGCTAAAGTCATAGTCTTTCAGCAACTCCAACCATCTGCGCTGTCTCATATTCAACTCTTTCTGATCAAACAGATACTGCAAACCCTTATGATCGCTGAACACCTCAAACCTCGAACCATACAGATAATGTCTCCAAATTTTCAACGCGAACACAACTGCAGCAAGTTCTAAATCATGGGTAGGGTAGTTCTTCTCATGAGTCCTCAACTGTCTCGACGCATAGGCAACTACCTTACCATTCTGCATAAGCACACCTCCCAACCCCATCTTGGAAGCATCACAAACGACTCTTCCGGATTAGGCAACGTCAGAACAGGAGACGTCGTCAACCTCTTCTTCAATTCTTTGAAGCTCTCTTCACAACAGTCATCCCAGATGAAAGCTTTACCCTTGCAAGTCAACTGAGTCAACGGAAGTGCCAACTTCGAAAATCCTTCTATAAACCTCCTATCGTAACCTGCCAGACCCAGAAAACTTCTAATCTCAGTAACTGACTTCGGAGACTCCCATTGTAACACGGCATCAACCTTAGACGGATCCACGGCAATTCCATTCCCCGAAATAACATGACCCAGAAAGCTAACCTCTTTCAACCAAAACTCACACTTAGACAGCTTCGCATATAATTTCCTGTCCCTCAGAATTTCCAATACCAATCTCAGATGTTCTGCATGCTCCTCTTCTGACTTAGAATAAATTAGGATGTCGTCAATGAATACCACCACAAACTGATCCAGATACTCACGAAAGATACGATTCATGTACTCCATGAACACTCCCGGCGCATTAGTCACACCGAAAGGCATCACGGAATACTCATAATGCCCATAACGGGTTCTGAAAGCTGTCTTCTGAATGTCTTCGTCTTTCACCTTGATCTGATGATAACCCGATCTCAAATCTATTTTACTGAACACCTGAGCACCCACCAACTGATCCATTAAGTCATCAATCCTCGGAAGCGGATACTTGTTCTTAATAGTCACCTTATTCAGCTGCCGATAGTCTACGCACAACCTCATACTACCATCTTTCTTTTTCACCAACAACACTGGAGCTCCCCACGGCGACACACTTGGCCTCACAAATTTCTTTTCAAGCAGATCCTCGAGTTGCTTCTTCAGTTCTGACAATTCAGATGCAGACATTCTATACGGTGCCATAGACACAGGTTTAGTATCAGGTACCAGATCAATAGCAAACTCAACCTCTCTCTCTGGTGGTACATCCGGAATCTCGTCGGGAAAAACCTCAGAAAACTCTCGCACCACCTGCAACTCATCAACCTTCGCTTGGCTCTCAGCGGACAATGACGCCATTAATGAAAACAACTGGACGTCTTCCCTCATTACCCTATGCAACTGACCAGCAGACAACAAACCAGACTCTTCCTCTTCAGGAGAAAAGAAACTCACAGACCTTTCATGATAGTTGATATGAACATGGTTATCAACTAACCAGTCCATACCTAGAATAACATCCATTCCGCTCAGCGGCAAACAAATCAAGTCAACGAGAAAATCATTACCTAATATCGATAAAGGGCATTTAGCACAAACAACCGAGGTAGTCACCGAACCCTTAGCCGGAGTATCGATAACCATCTCCCTCAACATAGAAGATAAAACAAGATCTAATTTCTCAACACATGCAGTAGCAATAAAACAATGGGTAGCACCAGTATCAATAATAGCAATAAGAGAAGAATTATTAATATAGCATATACCTCTGATCTCATTCACTGCATCTGACCCCGCCAGAGCGAACACCTTCCCAACGGACCTTTCTTTCTTCGGTTTAGGACACTGAGTGCTGATATGACCACCCTCACCACAGTTGTAGCATAACACATCCTTTCGATCACAGCTAGACGCCATATGACCCTCTTTACCACACTTGTAGCACTTCTTCACATCACCTGGACAGTCAGGACGCTTATGACCGGGTTTACCACACTTGTAACATACCACACTAGCAGCAGCATCTCCCCCACTAGGTCTCTTACCCACAGCAGTTCTCTGATTGCCCTTACCAGCTGGAATCTCATACGGCTTCCCACGACTCGAGAAATTCTTCTGCCTATCCCTCATGACTCTAGAATGAGCATTACTGTCTTCCTCGAAGATTCTGCAGCTGTCAATCAACTCCGAGAACACCCGAATTTTCTGATACCCTATCGCCTTCTTGATATCAGCCCGCAACCCATTTTCAAACTTGATGCATTTGGAGAATTCAGCACCAGCCCCACCATAATGTGGATAGAACTTCGCCAATTCAATGAACTTGGCAGCATACTCAGTCACCGACATATTACCCTGCTTCAGCTCCAGAAACTCAATCTCTTTCTTCCCACGGACATCTTCAGGATAATACTTTCTCAGAAATTCTCTGCTGAACACAGCCCAAGTGACCTCTTCATTCACAGTCGCCAACCTCTGCCTCACCTCCAACCACCAGTCATCAGCCTCCTCTGCCAGCATATGAGTACCATACCTGACTTTCTGCGCTTCAGAGCAATCCATAACACGAAAGATTCTCTCCATCTCTTTCAGCCACGCCAAAGCACCATCAGGGTTATACTTGCCCTTAAAGGTAGGAGGATTCTCCCTCTGAAACGTAGCCAAACTGCGCGACCCAGCATCACCAGCAGCACCTGGGTTATTCTCCACAGCTTGAGCCACAGCCTGCAAAGCAGCAGCGAGTGCAGCATCGTTCCGTCCTGCCATCTCAACCTAACACTGCAACAGAAACTATAATCAGGAACGAGTAACAATTACTCAAGTGTTACTCGACTCGACGACTCGACAACTTGGCCGGACAGACCGAACTGCTCTGATACCACTAATGTAACACCCCCCTTTTACTATTACAACGAAATAGACAATTATCAGAGTCACCTCGAAGGGCGCTACATTTTTCACCATTTTAAAAAAAAAGAAAATCTCCAAAATAATTTATATAAAAGAAATCACCAAGCAGCGGAAATATTAACCAGTTTAAACATCTCCAGAATTAACAATTAGAGACATCTCCAAAATTAATTAAAACAATTTCCAATAACTAAAATAATAGTTCAAAACGATAACTAACGACTCCCCGGTGCTACATATCAGAGCTGACACAGACCCAAACGAGAGAGGAAGCAAAACCTAGCAATTCCTCCATGAGCACTAGCGATCACCTGCAGCGTTGCCGCATGAGAGCAACATTCCAAGCAGAAGGGGTGAGTCTAACAGAGGTAATAAGCAGATGATAAAAATATGCTAGCATCAGGTAACTACAGCAACACAATACAATTACACCATATCACAGCACCAGATACCAAAGGAAAAGTCCATTTGACAGTGAACCACCAAAATTATAACATTCATAGACAATGGGATGATATGCAACCCCTCCAGTGGGCATATGCATGCGGTACCGATCACCAAAATGAGCCACGACGGGCATATCACCAATAAACACCAGAGGCAGAGCCTATATCACCAAAACATGCATATGACAATGCGACACCATGATTATGCACCAACTCACCATAACAAGTATTTAAAATAAATACTATATCACCAGAATCAAAACAAATGATTTCACCAAAAATAGCACCAAGTTGTAGCATCACAGCTACCACTAAACTCTCCTGAGCATACCAGCACCGCACCTGAAATATTAACACCAGACGGCTCCACAACGCGGACATAACGCACGCACACCACGCACAAGACTGGCGCACAGCGCCTAGGCACATCGCACCTACTTCAGCGAATTAATTAAAATAGCAAACGACATCGGATTTCAACAAATAAATACTTGTTGGAAAGCCCTATGGGTCTGGTTATCATCCCTAAGTTCAGTTTTTGAAGGAGAGTGTCCAATAGGTACAGTTTTCGAAAAGCACACAGGCTAGTTGCAAAAGAGGACAGTTTCTGTCCTTCAAATTCAAGCAATTCCAAAGTGACCCAAACTCAATCAAATTGCATGAAACTTGTGCATAAACTGGGGCAAATTTTGTCTAGTTTTCAAAGAAATTGGATTCGTTCGAAAAGGAGTTCTTTTGAAAACGTGGTAACCAAAACACTGACCCTGTGTCCAGATTGTTTCCAGAATCTTACTCTAACTTGTGGAATTCATATCTCGAGCTACACAACTCTAAACGCAACCAAACCAGTGCCAAATTAACAAACATTAAGTCTATTTTCCAGAAAAATAAACCACATAATTTTTCGGTCAATACAACGTTCCCAGTCACCGAAATACCGAATCTATACCCAAATCGTTTCCAGAATTTTAACCTAACTTGTATCGCCTATAACTCGAGCTATACAACTCCGAATTTAACGAAACCAGTGCCAAAACGACCGGCGTTAAGTCTATTTTCAAAAACAATCAACCTCATAATTTTTGGATCAACCAAACAGCGTCAGTTTTAGAAAAACCGAACCTGTGTCCAGAATCGCTAAATTGCCAAACACCAAACCCTAACGGCAACGACACCGCAACCACCACAACAAAAACGACAATTCGACAACGCGACAACAACAATCAACCCCGCACAGAAACAACAAAAACACGAACAATAATAACACCATCATCGTGATACAACAATCACGCAACAACAAATAACGAAACAAATCACAATAACGTGCAACAATCATCAAAGCACCAATCTCAACGAAAACACGATATGCAACAACACGAACAATTCAACAAAGCCCTAGACTACCCACACATAATTATCATCAACCCATTATCAAGGTTAAGCCCACCCTTACCTCGAATAACGTAAGCTCCGGAACACGACGAACGAGACACGAACAAAAACCACAGCAACACGAACGATCTCCTTTTGAAATTCTTCGCGAAACCCTCCTCTTCTCTCCCTCTTTGCGCCGCGTGCTCTCTCTCTCACTCTCACTTTCGTTTTTCTTTTGCTTGCTGCGAATGAGGGTTTGGCTTAAACCCCCAGGGTTTAAGTTGAGGGCTCAGTAAACACTGGGCTCTCTACGTCACCACCTCCTTTACTCGTTTCACCTCCTACGCATATAAAATATTAACTTTTTAATTTATCTATATCCCGCCTCCAAATTATTTTAATAATTCAATCAACTATTTTAATTAAATTATTTCCGGGGTGTTACATACTTTATTGCCATTTGTTTGACCTTGAAGTCAATATCATCTATTGGGTTACGAAGGTACCTTGTCAATACTACTCCAATCCAAGCATTGGCAGGCTCCTCCTCGACGGGAGTTAAGGTACCCTGTTGTAATACCTCGACCACTCGCTCCTTGTAACCCGAGGCCTGTTAGGCCAAGTCATTTGCCTCCTGGTTCTAATTCCTGGGGACGTACATGATGACGACGTCAGCAAACAACTTCAATAAGTTTTACGCCAAGGCCCTCAGCTGTAAGAGCTTTGTATTGTAACACTTGTACTCCCCAGTGATCTGCTTGATCACCAGTTGTGAGTCACCCTTTATTTTCACGTAGTGGGCCTTCATGGCGGCCAGGATGTGAAGTCCCATGATTAAGGCTTCGTACTCGGCCTGATTATTGGAGGCTTGATCTCCTATCTTGCGCATGAACTTCCATGTTTTACCTCATGGGCTACTAATGACCACCGATACTCTGCTCCTCGATCGTGGGTATCCCGGCTCCTCTAGAAAGGGTCAGGTTAGGAGAAAGGGACGCGAGGGTTGGATTACTCTACTGGCCTAATGCAGAAAGTAAAGATAAAAATGCGGTAAAGAAGATAAATTGAAATAAAACATAGAGTTTTGATTGATTGATGTGTGTCCTTTTTACATTTACTCTGTGCTATACACACACACACACACACACACACACACACACAGGCCCTCGTCGGCCACTATGCGAGCCAACACTTGCCTACCGTTGGATCAATCTAAGATCAATGTCTATCATCGCTCCTAAGCCCTAAAGAGATGGAGTAACTACCCACGATCCCATTAGCACAGTTAGTTGGGTAAATTCTCGTCGCTCCATTTTTCTTGGTCTCGCTCCTTCTCTTAATCTTCAACTGCTCCCACGTTCTATCTTCGTGCCTCCTCTATCTTGCCTTCCAAGCAAGCTTGCCTTACCTCAGCCACTCGGCTACTCTTCGCCCTTGGGCAGTAACTTAGGCACCCGAGTCACCTTGGCTGTGGCACTCTATAGGTTGAGGCTTTACTTTCCCCCGGCTTAGCTTATTGGCCCTTGGGCTTACCCCTTCCTCAGGGAGTTTTGTCTTGTGGTGTGCGAGGGCCTTTCTTGAGTTCACTCTATCAGCAATTATCTCCTAGGCTTTAGTCATATGGCTTGCCTCAACACTCTAACTCTTTTCCCCTTTTCTCAGCCCTCGGCCTACGACTTAATTATTTATGGGTGGTAACAGTTACCAACTGGCTCGAACAGGGAACGAATGGAAACCAATATGGTCTCTTCCTTGCAGACGTTTGGTGGAGTTGGAGAGCTAGAAATGCGAAGTTCATTGCCAGCGAAAGCATTCCCCACAACAAGCTCAAGATGGAAGTTGAGACGATGGCTAACCTCATCACCACCACTGCAAATCAATAAGAAAAAACAAAGGACCTCAGATGGATTTTTTGGCACCCTACTAATTCTACTGGCTATGTGTTAAATGTGGACGGTAGCAGCATTGGGAAACCTGGTAACTCCGGTATAGGCAGTGTGATTCGCCACGACGACGGAAAGTGGAAGATTGGATTCGTTGGGTTTTTAGGATTTCATGACAACCTCTTCGCAGAGCTTATGGCACTCTACAAGGGTTTGTGCTTAGTCTAGGAGGAGGGAATCAGAATACTTACTGTTCATAATTCATACTAGTACAATACTCCATTAAATTAATATTTGTCAAAACAAATTAACCACTATAATTTGCTAGTTACTATAATTTACAAAAACTACTTATTATAATTTACAAAAGCTACTAAAACCAATCAATTTAACCACTAACACTAGTCAAAAAAATTAGCCACTATCGAAAATTCCAAAATAACTTTTTTTTTATAATTTAATAATTTATTTAATATGATTAAATTAATATTAAATAATGTAGAATAAAAATAATAAACAAGTGGAAACAGAGTGCATATCTTATATCAAGTCCACTATATCAAGTCTACTATAATAAAATGGCTTAAATAGCTTTTACCCCCTGCAAATATCACAAGAATCCATATACCCCTGCAAAAAAAAGTTTTAAAATGAACCTTACAAAATTCAAAACGTTTCTAATTAGGTCCCTACTCTTAGTTTTTCTTAACATCGTTAACTTAAACTGAGCTGGATGTCCATGTAGGCATAACACGTGGCTAATTAGGGCTTATATCATCATCATCAACATCATTCATTCATCTGAAACTCTTATTCTCACTAAAACTTGCCTCATTCATCAACATAATTATTGGCGAGTTTGAGTGAGAATAAGAGTTTTAGATGAATAAATGATGTTAATGATGATGATATAAGCCCTAATTAGCCAAGTGTTATGCCAACGTGGACATTCAGTTCAGTTTAAGTTAACGTTAAGAAAAATTAAGAGCAGAGACCTAACTAGAAACGTTTTGAATTTTGCAAAGTTCATTTTAAAACTTTTTTTTTGCAGGCAGGTATATGGATTCTTGTGATATTTGCAGGGGGTAAAAGCTATTTATTAATTTAATCCTAATAAAATTAAGTGTTAGCAAATTGACCTTTTTAGTGCAACTACAATATTGACACGGGTGCAATTTTATGGGTAAATAGGCAAAAACACCATTAAAAGACAAAAATGGTTCTGCACTTATTTTATTAGATACACATAAAGTAGGTGGCAGTACTACAGAAATGCACAAAAAATGATGGGCTGGCAAAAATGAAGTGGTACAAATAGCTGCTCGTGCTGTCTAGAAAAAAAGCTACAGAGAGAGAGAGAGAGAGAGAGAGAGAGAGAGAGAATTGACATGCAGCGACAGAAAAAGGAGGGAGAGAGGCGGAAAGAGAGAGAGAGAGAGAGTATTTTTACTATTCACTACTATAACCTAGTAAAACTAATCAATTAATCAATCAAGTCTACTATAATAATCAATCAATCAATCAAGTCATCAAGTTTACTATAATCAAATTAAGTGTTAGCAAATTGACCTTTTTAGTGCAACAACAATATTGACACGGGTGCAATTTTATGGGTAAATAGGTAAAAAAACACCATTAAAAGACAAAAATGGTTATGCACTTGCTTTATTAGATACACATAAAGTAGGTTGCAGGACTACAGAAATGCACAAAAGATGATGGGTTGGTAAAAATGAAGTGGTAACAAATAGCTGCTCGCGCAGAGAGAGAGAGAGAGAGAGAGAGACAAAAAAGCTGACCTGCAGCGATAGAAAAAGGAGGGAGAGAGACGGGAGAGAGAGAGAGAGAAAATATTTTCACTATTCACTACTATAACCTAGTAAAACTAATCAATTAATCACTAATATTTTCAAAAAATTAACCACTAATAAAAAAATCAAAATAGTTTTTAAATAATTTAATTAAAATGAGTAAATTAATATTAAATAATTTAGAATTTACTATTTACTATAATCTACCAATTACAACTAATAAAATCAATCAATTTTTTTAAATCTCTTGAGGAAGAGCTTTGTAGCCCATTGTGATCCTACTCGGCTCAAGGGATTAGTCTCTGCAGTTTCACGTAGAGGCTACCCTGGTTTATACCAAAAAATCAATCAATTTAACCCCTAACAATTCTCAAAAAATATTAACCACTATCAATAATTACAAAATAAAATTTTTAAATAATTTAATATTTCAATTAAAATGATTAAATTAATATTAAATGATCTAAATTTTACTATTTACTATACTTTACTAAAACTACTAAAACCAATCAATTAAACCACTTACATTTGTCAAAAAAAGTAACCACTATCAAAAATTCCAAAATAATTCCTTTTAATATAATTTAAACATGTGGTAATTGAAGCGGCGACGAGAGACGGACAACGCGAATAGCAAAGGGGGAGGCAACAGGAGAGGCAACAAGAGACTAGTAATGTAAGTGGCAAAGGGGAATCGATTAAACCACTTACATTTGTCATACCGACTTTATTTTTCATTCAAAAAAAAAAAAGATATCGACTTTGTTTTAACATCTTGGAACACACATATTTTAAGCAAGTTGAAAAATAGTTTTTTATTGAGTTTTTCCCTTTTTATTTATTACCTTTTGCAATTATAGATTCATAATAAATTGTGTCAAAAAAAAGATTTATAATAAATTATAAAAAATACTTGTCTTATAAAAAAAGAATTCATAATTCAGATCCGTTAATTCTTTTTTAAGAGATTATTAGAATTAGAAATTCTCGTTAAATTTCTCTGAGTTCCCGCCACGCCAAAATCGAAAAGACGTTCTCCCTCCCCTCTGGCGGCAAACGGCGATATTCTCTTCCTCCTTGACGGCGACGTAGCGACTGCTCCCTGACGGCGAGGAGGACACACCCTCTTCTCTTTCTCAGTCCACTTTTGCTGGTAACCATTTTGAATCCCTCCCCTCTGGCTGCAATTCCCCTTGCTCCGAACGATTTTCAGATTGTTTAGGGTTTTCAGTTTTCACATTTAGTTTGATTGCAGTTTAGGGTTTTCACATTTAGTTTCTTTACAAGAACTGCATCAAGATTTATGATTTTGACATGCATTCCGTAAGATTTTCTTATAATAGTGTTAAAAAATGAAACAAATTTCCTAATCTTTAACAACTTAGATTCAAAATTATAGTTAATTTGATATTGGTACTTGAGGGAATCTTGCAATGTCAACTTTACTCGGAAATTCATCAATCTGAATACTTATTTGTTCTACGTTCTCGCAAAACAATCCCTTTACGAATTCAATTTTATAGGTGGTTGGTTATTGTGTTCGTTTTGGATTAATGTGTTATCTAAATTAGATAGATGTTCTTTAAATTAATCTTCTTATTCTTTCTAGGTGGGATTTTCTGTACCTAGGGAAGGACCTTAATTCCAAGAGTATGTTCTCTTTTCTTCTGTATTTAGTTGATGAACAAAAATCATATTTGTTACCAATTATAGGCTCTTACAAAAAACTTCTGTTAAAACTTAAAACACAAGCTAAACCCAACGACCTGATTTTCAGTTTCCGTAAAAGGATGTACTTAAAAATTGTAACCATTCATTATCTAGTGTACTTATATATCTATCTATCATCCATGGTTTAATCCATTCTCTTTTGATTGGGATTTTGTGGACATCTCCATCTAACTCTGCCTCAGTTTGCATATATTTGTTTGCGACATGGTGCTATTCTTTGGTCCTAAATGTTCTGCATTATTTTTTTGACTGGATGATACTGATCTTGTTAGTATATTAGGAGAGAAAGACTTATGAATAGGTGGTTAACTATTATGTGGTATTACAGCTCGAGTTTTAATTCTGGACGTGTTTTGTTACTTACAAATGGTATTACAGCTCCCAAAACAATTGCTTCCTGCATGTTGTGTTTTTGAGTCACACCACATAAACCGAGTTCTTTGCCTATTATAGGCTTGCTGCCCCATCTATGTTCTTTCTAGACATTTGAAGATAGCTTGAAATCTCGTCACCTTTAGAATTAACTATCACTTACAAATAAATTTAACAATTGTCACAACTTTAATCACTGAAACACCTCAATTCTTCTAGAATTTTGTATCAATTTAACAGACCTTGGCTTCTGATTATCAACCTTTATTTTCTAGTGGTATTCTGATAGTTATTTTTATAGCTTATAATATTTTGTAAGTTTGTTTTCTCTCAAGATTCTTTGTTGATGCCCAATTTTTGTGCCAATTTACAATTTATAGGGCCATGTCCAACAAGAAGGCTGATCATGGCGACAACACTGATATAATCAGTAACCTGCACCCTAGAGCTGTTGATCATATATTAGGACACTTTGGAATTGTAGAGAGGATTAAGATGTGTATATTGTCAAGATGGTGGAGGTACAGGTGGACATTAGTCCCCCAACTAGCGTTTGGAGAAGAGTTTTTCGAGAGGTACAAGGATTTGGGTGGCCCTCGTATTTCAGAGATTATCAGTCAAATAGTTTCGGTCCAAGCTGGGCCAATAATATCTAAGTTTTGCCTTTCAGTCCCATTGGGTTCAGATATAAAAATCTCAGCTGATAACCTGAGAGAATGGATTAAGTCGTTGTCTAGAAAGGAAATTAAGGTTCTTATCCTTGGAAACCTTGCATTAGACCCAACACTTCAAACGTGTATTTCCCATTGTCCATTGCTTGAAACTCTGAACCTGGTATGGTGTGATTTTCAGTATTTTGTCATCTCAGCTCCATTACTCAAAATGATTTCCATTGAAGCCCCTCCTAATGGGTATATTAAGGGAATTAGTATAAAGGAAACAATAAATCCACTAGAGCTTAAACTCAGAGTTAATCAACTTAGTCTATACGGATTATTTGAAGATTTGCCTAAAGTACTTAGGCTAACCATCCAATCAACCCTCAGAAGGGTAAGAAAACTTTTACTTATCTTAACATATTGATCTTATAAGTCATATGTAATTAATGTTGTTTGCTTGCGTAGATGTGGTTCCTCAATCCCTTCTAAAGAACTCATTCAGCACCTTAGAGTTTTTGAAGATTGTCGGTGGTGTGGACTTCAATGATAATGCAGATATTCTGTACATTGCTGCTCTAATAAGAAATGCCCCCAACTTGGTGGAGCTTATCATTGAGGTACGTGACCTGATTACCTATGTTGCTTAGTAGTGTTTTTAATGTCCTATTTTTGACCTTTTTTTTTTTGTAAATTAGTGTCATACAAGTGTTGACTTTGAACTGCCCGTGGCAACCAATTTAAATTTAGATGGTGTTTCGTCTAGTAGACTTAAAAGGGTGGAGCTTATTGTTGAAGCTAGTTGTAAAGACACGCTAAATTTGATAAGAAATTCACTCGCAAATTCGCCCGCTTTGGCCATTCTCAAGTATGCTGTATATGGGATTAGCAGTAAGGAACCGGGTGAAGCTATGGAGCTTGTGGTCATTACTCAAGAGGTGGTCAAAATGTCAAGGGCGTCACCAATTGCAAGTGTTGAGTTCGATTACAGATAATAAATGTAATTTGTAAAAAAAACTATGCAACGTATTTGAGTGGATTATTTTTCTTCTGTTTGTGACAGAGCCAAACCATCTTATGCAAGATTTTGTCACCCTTTCCTCAATAGGTGCTACTCCAACTTTTTCTATAATAAACTTGTTCTCAATTGCATCCCTACTTGCATGAGTGTATGGCTACTAATCCACCACAGTATTTTCATCTCTGGTTAGCTTAGGTACTTCTTTGCAGTTTACTGCACAGCATTTTATCCTTTCTGGCATGAGTCTATGGATTTATTTTCATACATCTTCAATGGATTGTAAATGGATTATTCTACCATTTTATCCAATCCATTAGGATCCGGATCAAACCTAATCCATCCATTTGACACCCTAGATCAAACTAAGTGACTACCTCACAACATAATGATCTCAATCCTCATATCTTATCATAGAAATACCAACACTTTAATTAGTTCCTCTAACTAAAACTACACTTACCTTTCTTACGTTTAATTAATTTAACTCTGTTAGTTCAAAACCTCTTAACCTTAACTACCCAAAACCATTTATACCATAAAGCTCTGAGGATTTCCTTTAACGCTAACATCGTATTTTTCATGTTTTGATGTTAGTTGCATGTTTAAGATTGTCTAATCTTCTAATCTTCTAATCTGATACTTAAAATCTGATATGTAGGCTCATTACTTTTTCTAATCTTGGATCTCTAGTGGAGAAATGAGAGGAGAGACGCTCATAATTTTATTTGTTCTAATTTATGCCTTACCACCATCTACATGGTGTGACTTGTCAAAAAAATATCTACATGGTGGATGCGTACTTAAAATCATGGAACCACATTTTGAGACGACAAATTCAATTTTCTCTTCTAAAAATATATGCATACAATATAATGTAGAGTTTGTACCTTTAAGCCTTTATATAGATTATATAAAAAGCATTTAGCTTATTCAAAAAATGAAGTATTCTTTTGAGGCCTTTGTAACGGTTAAGATAATCCTGCAACAAACAAAAAATGAAAAAAGTCATATAAACATAAAGATTAAAAAATCATTATTGTAAATGAAGTATTCTTTTCAAACACACTTCTTGACGACAAAGACAAATACATTTTTTAAGGAAGACAAAGACAAATATTGCTTACCATGATATCGTAGTTGATATGTATTGCAGGTGGATTTTAAGTTGCACAAATTAGAGTTTTTGTGTATTGTGCCCAAGTGATCTCAATACCTTTAATTTAGATGACCAAATGTTGGATGGTCAGGATTATAGTTGACAACCTGTTGTCCAAGTTTTTAGTATATGAAACTGTTAATTGCAAAATAGTACTATATAAATGCAGAATTTACGCTTTTTGTTTTGTTAATTTTGTCTTGTGTGTTGTTTGGTAATACATGTCAAGTTTGGAGATATAATAAAAAAAAGTATTTAAATGAATTCTGAATAGTATTTAAAAAACAAAACAATATGTGTAGTCTGAATATATTATATTCCATTTAAATGAATGGTATTTGTTTTTTTAAGTATTATTGGCCAAGAAATTAAAACAAGAAATTAATATTTCTATTTTATTTTTTTGACAAAAAACCAAAATTTCTATTTTATTAAATTTTACTTTTGCGTTAAAAAAATTGATCTTCTTCTTCCTCTCCTCCGGCAGCATAGGCGTGGCGGAGATGACCTCCGGCACTGTGGTTGCCGGTGAAAGTTACTCCGATGACAAAATATTTTTGAGGGCTTTGTGAGAGGATGACATGAGGATTCTGAATGTCAAAATCATTTTTTGATTGAAGGTCCATGGTTGTCGGAAAATATGGAAAAAGGTGGCGGTTTGAGGTTCTCAGATTCGTTTTCTTAGCTAAAAACAGTCACCATACGTGGAGAGGAGGAAGAGAGAGACAACATGGTGGTCATGGGCGTTTGAATGGTGGTCGAAGAACAGAAGCAGTCACAGTAACAGAGGTTAATGTTGCTATAAAGAGAAGGAAGAGAAAGTAAATGGAACCAATTGCAATGATTCAAAAGTTTCTGGAAATAGAACCGTAAGAGAAGAAATAGAGAGAAAATAGAATCAATTTCACCAAATTGTTGCTCCGCTTCCAATAACCCTAAGTTGAGTAATCGGAGACGTTGAAAAATGGTGGAGGCGGGGAAGGGTAGAAAGGAAGAGGTTGTTACCAGAGAGTATACACCATCAACCTTCACAAACGCCTCCATGGATGCACCTTTAAGAAGAAGGCTCCAAAAGCAATCAAGGAATGATGATGAAGATGCCAAGGAAGAACTCTACTCGCTTGTAACAGTTGTTGAAATTCCCAAGGATGATGAGCTCAAAGGCTTGGGTACCAAGGTCATTGATGATGAGGATTAGTTTCATTCATCTTATTTATGTTTCAAGCTTGGAGACCATTATAAGTAGTTTTTTTGTTTCTGCAATTCAGTTTTGCTTTTAGATTGTTAATCTACTTCTAATTTTATTCTGATATGGTAATGATGATGATGTGTGTGGTTTGGTTGGAAGTTTCTGAAAAATGATGGGTTTGAAGAATAAGAGGGTTTGTGAGGGTGCTGTGAAGAAAGTTGAAGAGGGAAAGTGGGATTGTGGTTGTGAGTAATCTCAAGGGAAAGAAGAGAAAAGGGTGTTCCGCTGGGAGAGAGAAGTGAGAGGAAGTGGGGGGTGGGGCTTCATCATGTAATATTAAACTTTTGGGAGACAATATCATAAAATGCATGATAACCTGTTGTAGAAGCCGGAACCTGCTACACCAGGTAAAAGTGAACTTAGGCACAATACACAAAAACATCAGTTTGTGCAACTTAAAAGCCACCTGTATTGCAACCCATATTTGTCATATTCTCTCCGTTTGACTGGATCACTCAAACTTGTCCAATAAAGCCAAAGACATGTTAGATTATAATAATTTGGTAGAATTTATTGCAGCTTTTGTAGGCACGTAATAGAGAAAAAAAATAGATAATCTGCAGAATATAAACTTGTGCTAGATTAATTAAAATTTCAGAACCCGGAGTTCTGGGTCCGCCACTGACCAAATGCCCATGAGTATGCCCATTATCCACACTTTAACAACAAAAAATAATTAGTAACATTGAAAACATTATAATTCAATTTAAAAAAGCCATAATTTTTTGTATCTACTAATTAAAATAGGGAAAATTAAATCAGAGGTTCTTTTAAGTTATTTTTTTGTAACAAGTTAGTTTTTTAAGTTTTTTTGTACTAACTTAATCCTTTAAGTTAGTTAAAGTTTACATGGTTAGTCTTTTTTTAATTTTCCATCCAACTCCGTTAAAAGAAAAGCCTATGTGGCTGTTAAGTGCTTATTTGGCAGTCCAACATGTAATTTTTAAAGCTGACTCATAATTTTTTATTTTATATTTACTAAAAATTAAAAAAAAATTTAGGAACATAACCCAAACCCAGATGCTCCTCAGTGATGCTTCAACCTTCAATCTTTAAAGACAGTTCAATTCAACCCAAATCCAATTTTCATTCTGGCCAATTTTCTTACGAACATAATCCAAACCCAATTTTTTTAGCTAAGTTAAATGAAAATGTGAATAATTTTGTATTCTGTTCATATGCCTAAAGACAATGACATTGAAAATAAAACCTTACCAATATCCAGAAGGTTAAGAAAGGGATTAATTTTATTCTGACATTGAACTGTCTTTGAAGATTGAAGGTTGAAGCATCACCGATAAAAGATATGGGTTTGGGTTATGTTCATAAAAAAAAATTCATTCTTTTTAAATTTTAATAAATATGAAATAAAAAATTATGAGTCAGCTTTAAAAATTACATCTTGGACTGCCAAATAAGCACTTAACTGCCACATAAGCTTTTTTTAAACGAAGTTGGATGAAAAATTAAAAAAAGACTAACCGTGTAAATGTTAACTAACTTAAAGGATTAAGTTGGTACAAAAAAACTTAATGGACCAACTTGTTACAAAAAAATAACTTAAAAGACCTCTGATGTATTTTTGCCATTAAAATATTACACATGATAGCACTCGGTGAATTAAAAACATCCAAAATATTAGTAGTTTATATCTTTCTATATATACTAGTGGAATACTTGCATTCGCACGGGTCAATTCTTTGTTACATATGTGTTAAAGCGGACATGTATATTGAATACAATGTGTGTTTAGAGTGAAGTTAAATATATCTTCTAATAATAATTAATATCTTTTTTAAATAATAAAAAATAATTAGTTTATGATTTTAGTAATTTCTTATAAATTTTAGTTATAATTTTGATGTGTATTTCAAAACAAAAAAATTAAATCAAAAACGTGTAACCTTTCCTCGTTGGGATTAAAGAGCGAAATAAGTATACAAGTTTGATTTTTGTTCAAAGACGATCAAACTATTAGTAACACCAAATTGTAAGATCACTTTTATTTTAATAATATCTATTTTATGTCTATTTTTTATTTATTTTTAGTAATATAGACGTAGTTGAATTATACATGTGAATTATAACTTTTACGGGCTAACTTCAGTGCCCGTCTTTCCGATTTTTATATTATGCTACAGTAGATACTTATATAATCTTAGTATAAAATGTAACATTTAATTTAATTTTAATTTAAAATTGTATACTTTAAAAAGCGTCTTCTAAAATATATAAATTATATGAAAATAAAATGGAAACGTAAATTTAATTGTTACAAATATAATAATCTATATTTCTCGATCACACCTCAGTGGTAGACCAAACTTAAAACATGCCACACATGGCAACATCAACTGCATGCACTGGAGTATTTTAATCACCTCACTCAATGTGACCTAAGTTGGTATTAGCTTGGGTCTTCAAAGCATGGTTGCAACCTGAATCTGAAAATAATAGTTGAGAAATATTGGAAAAGATAGTTATAAATTTATAATCTCTGGCACTCGATCGGTAACAAAGACCTCATGACTTTCAATCAACTCTGACTCGACTAATTGATTGAAGTTAAAATTGGGACAAAAAGTTCAACTTAACTACTTGAATGGATTTAAAAATGGGACAAATATTTCAAGCATTCTTATACAATAAAAGAAGAAAGGATTTATTATGACAACCAATAGATTAAAAATATTTTAAAAAAAGTATAAAGAAGTAAAATTGCTTCAAAAAAATAATGAAAGTTACAAAATACACTAAGAATACCCCCGTAAACCAACTACCAAAAACATTGACATGTGATACGAAGAAGATGACCAACTTGGTTACACCATGCAAATAGTTTTACAATCACTATATATGATAAACTTTAAACATTATTTTGAAGGTAACATCATGATATCCCACTAAAGACATGTTAAGTGAGCAGGTGCAATGCTCACTTATGCAATTGACAAATAATAGTATCTTTCATTTATAACTTGGTTGCACATGGCCCTTATCATCAATGGTGTGATTCAAAAGAATTTTAGATCTATAAATGACTTCAAGGGCTTTAACCTCTCATTATACAACCTGTTCTACCCATCAATTATTGATTTTACTAAGAAAAAGAAAACTATTATATGAATTAAATCTTGATAGTTGATTAGAAATTAGAAACAAACACAAAAACACATTCCAAAATAAGATACAATACTGGATTCAAAGTAAAAATTTGGACGGAGTTGACAACATTCATCAAACAGCTTTGCAATAGAAAATCAATCATTGCATGTATTACCAAAATATTGGTAACAATGAAAGAAAAAGAAAAGATGGCGACGGTTTACTTCCATTATTTGAAAGCTAATTGCTTTATTATTTCCAAAATGGGTGTCCACCTTAATACATTATCCTCTTCAGCCTGAAGAACAACAAAAAGGAGAGTGAATTAAAAATGTCAGCATATGGCCACACAAAAACTCACAAATTTGCGTTTCTTCAAAACCAAGAAATACGTCTAAATTAATCTGAGAAGAATGAACTAATAACATGAGTCGCATATTTCTTTAAAGATTTTGAAGTAAACAACGGTTTTGGGTCTCTTCTCCAAGCTATGTTCTCAAGAAAATTGTCACTTATACTGCCAAATGGTCCATGAAATCATCTACATTATCACCTATTTTTTTTCTTCTTTGAAATTCCAGATTTTCCCTTAAAATTGTCAACAACAAACTGTGAATTCCTTTTAAGAATCACCTCTATTGTAGAACAAATATGAATAATAGAGAATTTAACAAATTGAAAGAAACAATTCACCGTTAAAGACATCACTACGCCAAAAAAGGCCTATGACAGCGCTTTTTTTCACCCTATGACAGCGCATAAAAGCGCTGTATATTCCAGTGTTGTTATATGTTATAACAGCGCTTTTGTCCACCAAAAAGCGCTGTAATATGTTACTTTTGACAACGCTTTTTTAGTTTTAAACGCTGTTATAGATCATATTTTATGGCGCTTATTATTCAAAAGTGCTGTTATAGATACTTAGAGGTTCACCTTCGTGTTACCTGTGACAACACTTCTTTTGTTTAAAGCGCTGTCATAGGGTGCCATATGACAACACTTTATCTATAAAGCGCTGTTATAGCTTATTTTTATTTTAAAAAAATTGAATACATTTTTACTTCATCAGATATGCCCTGTATTCCGCGGTCTGTATCAAATAGTAAGTAGTCAAGCTTGGATTAAACCAATATAATTATAATTATTACTCCATCAATACCATAAGCGACCACAATACACAAGTCAATTAATCCAAATTTATTGCAAAGGCACGATTACATGGTATGACAGAACTAGAAACACTATAATCTATACATAAGCTATTTCGACACATAAGCAATGTTAAGCTATCTAAGTTTACATGAAATAGCCAAATTGACCATGGGCTGACCATAAAGATGACTAAATATTTTCACAGCAGCTCTATCTCGAGGTGGTTCATGCATAAATATTTTTCGAGCTCGCCACCTACTTCCTAAGAATCCAACAAGAATTGTCTGTTTTCTAGAGCATTCCAGTTGCAAGGCCTGAGCAAAGATAATAATTATATAAGGAAAATAATTGACTACCTAATATAGAGATATGATAATTAAATGATTACATCATAATATTTTAAGCACTAATTATATAATTCAGATCTCTCCAGCTGGCCCTACAACATGGCAAGGTATCATCTCCTCCTAATGACACTGACACTAGCCTTTGAAGCAAAAATAAACAAAATATAACAGGAGGAAAATGTGAAAGGAAAGAAAAATGCTTATGCTACTCCGAAAGAATTTAGAAGGCTAAACTAAAGTTTTAGTCCCCCTATTTTCAAAAATACAGACATTTGGTCCCCCTATTTTAAAACTCGGACATTTAGTCCCCCAATTTTAAAAAATCAAATACATTTAGTCCAAAGAGGGATTTTTTTGGGCTGATTTGGCATTCAATTAAAAAAATTACTTATGTGGCATTCATTAAATGACGTGGCAGCTGACTCAGCTTGCACACATCATTTAATGATGCCACATAGACCAGCCACAGCATACTATAATATTTAAATAAATAAAATAACTTATATTATTATATTATATACAACTAAATTAGAAACAAGACTTAAATGGTGAAATCAAACCCAGAAAATCAAAAGAGGAAATACGATCCTCTTCTTCACCATAAACACCAAGTCCCCATCAAATTCAAACCCAGAAAATCAAACCCACGACTATCCTTTCTTCATCTTTCTCAAATACTTTCTTCTTCTCAAATCCTGTAAATCGCTTTTATTTTTTTTTGTACTCACAATCGTAAAAAACAAATCGCTTTTCAGATCCTTATGTGTTTCAGTTCCTGTACGTTTTCACTTGTGCGTTTTCGGGTTCTGCATAAACGCTACGAGTTGGTTTCTTGTGCGTTTTCAGTTATTGTTCGTTTTTGGTTCTTTACCTTTGATTTCAACCCCAACGATTTCAGATCTGGGTTTCTCGCTTTTTCTTTGAAGTTCTGGTTTTCTCTCTTTTTCTTTGAGTCCTTCTTTCAGATGCAAATTTAAGGATTTAGAATGTGATGAGTTTGTAATTTGGTTCCTTATGCTTCTAAGTTGAGATATGCGAAAGTGAAGGCAGCAACAATGAGAAACAAATCATTTTAATTCTGAAGGCAGATTTAGTCTAAAGGGATTGAATCTGATGTCTGAATTTAGTCTAAGGGGATTTACCTCTGAAAAAAGATTGAAGACGCGTTCAAGATTGTTCAAAAAGATTGAAGACAATCTGTTTTTGTTTTCTTATCATAGATATATTTTTCTTGTCAAAAAAATCATAGATCTGTTGTTGTTTTTAATTTCAGGGTTTTAGTATTTTATTAATAATGTAATTAACTTAACTTATTTTCATTATTATTATAAATATTGTAATCTGATGTGGCAATATACACGTGGCATCATTAAATGACGTGTGCAAGCTGTGTCAGCTACCACGTCATTTAATGAGTGCCACATAACTTTTTTTTTAGACAGACAACCACCTCAACCAAAAAAAACAGAGAAATCCCCTTTTGGACTAAAATTTCTGAATTTTTTTAAATAGGGGGACTAAATGTCTGAATTTTAAAATAAGGGGACCAAATATCCTGATTTGTGAAAATAGGGGGACTAAAACTATAATTTAGCCAATTTAGAATCAACTTCATTTTTTAAGAGTTTACATAATGTTACAATTGTAGTTTTCACCATGTATTTGTCATCGTTGGTTTCAATTGGGAATTCACTATGTACATCTTTTCAACCAAACACAGGTTTGAAAAATAAGTTAACATTTTTCAAACGAAAATTAAAACATTTTTCCCATCAACTATAGTAATAGTGCCAGGACTTTAAAATTAAATTTCACTACTGCAAGGGGATTTGCCTGAACAATCAAGTTCTTTAAATTAGGAGAACACTTGTTCTTCAGCAAGTGGCAACTCCAACAACTCTTTTTTTCCCACTTCAAAGAGATTCCATTACAAATTAAACATGCGAGATTAGGGGAGATAACTCATGGGTTCAAGGTATAATTATTTAATTATATGAATCACAAATTGTTGGTATTTTGTATCGGAGCAATAATACAAGTGACTTAAATTCTGATCTAGAAAGAACTTTAGAAGAGTCATGTCTAAGGAAAGAAGTTAAACTTGTTGCCTTACAACATAAACTTCAAACCTATCATAAGAAGGCTACAATGGAAAATAATGATAAGAACTATTAATAATGTAAAAAGTAAATGGTTGAGTGCTCATGATAGGGACTCGCTGTACCTGAAGTCCATCTTGGCCCCATGCATACTTCTCATAAGAACCCAAGCATGAAGCATTGCAATTTCTTCTTTTACATTTTCCCTTCTCTGATCTATGACCTGTTTAGTCGACTTGTTAGTTTTTCACTTCAATATATGAAAGCCAGCTTGTAAAATATGAAAAATGCCAATTCATTTTACTAATGGCATGTTCATCATATTGATAGATAATGCATACATGTAGGAATATTGAGTGAGATAACAATCAAAAGAAAAACTAGAAGAACCCATCCCTACCAGAAATTGAAATCCAACTTTAGCTAAAGACTGATTTGTTATAACCTGAAAAGTGTCAGTCATTTTATCAAGGCTAACTACGTACATTCCAACATCTAATATTACAAACCTTTTTTGGCTGATATTGAGTAAATACATGGCAATAATAAAAAATTGAAATAATCTTGATCAACAATCCTACTAGCATCCTCAGTTTCATGTCATTATCAAACAAATTACTAAAAGAAATTAGACAATATGCATAAGTAAAAGATTCAGATTCACATAAATTGTTGAGTCTTATGATTGCTAGAATTGGATTATTTTTAGCCACAATCTAAAAGGTTTAGAAATGCCAAGTAGCTCTCATCCCTTGTCTGCAATTCAAAGGATCCAAAAAGTTTATTTAAAAGAGAATGGTGCTAACCTCAGAATAGGATTTGCCATTACAAACCAATCTTTTTGCTTACAGTAGAATCTTATAAGTAGCTAAACAAATCAGGGAGGGTAAATAAGAAAGGTGTTAAACATAAATCGGTCATATCTTTCTAGCATACCTAGGTTATAGTGACATTATACTTTCAACCCAAAATGAAAAATGGCTCGTGAAGTGGAAATTAGTAATGTATACATGTTGAAAGCAAATTAGTAATTAAGCTTTGTCTAAGATACTTTCTTTGGCTCACGGTTTACAAACCAGAGAAATTGGGTAAAAATTTTCCATGCTCTAACCAATTTCAATATATTGATTCGCTTATTATTCAATCATGATTAGAATCAGATCTAACATATTTGTTTTCTCCGTTGTTCTATCACAGATTAACCAAAAGTCATTCACTGCGATATAGTTAAGCAGCTTCTTAAGAGTGTTGCTTTCAATGTTTTTAACCCTTCAGATTATTATACCGTTTTAGCTTCCGCAAAATTGGTTCTTCGCTGCCAAGCCGTCAGAAAGCAAAGAACTATATACAAGAACTACATAAAAAAATTTGAAGCACGATTGGTAATGGGCCAGAAGGCAGTGTAGTTTGGCGATGAGTACCTTATGGGCAAGGTACCATGGTATCCGTACCCTGGCTCGCACATGTATGGGCAAAGTACTATAGTGCTTGTCCCGGTACCCTCTGGGCACCAAGTGCCCATGGGCATGCCCATAACCAGCACTTTAACAACAATAAATAATAAATAACATTGAAAGCATTATAATTCAATTTAAAAAAGCCATAATTTTTTTGTATCTACTAATTAAAATATTACACATGATAGCACTTAGTGAATTAAAAACATCCAAAATATTAGTAGTTTATATCTTTCTTTTGTTTTTTGGTAAAAGTTATATCTTTTTTTTGTCTACTTAGCTAAATTGGCAAATAAATACCACACACGCACACTATAATTGGCCACACCGAGTTCGAACCCCGGAGCTGGCGTCCTTATGTCGCTAAAATTGCCAAGGCAACCAACAATGAGGGACAGAAGTTTATATCTTTCTATATATATATATATATATATATATATATATCATATCTAGTGAGAAAGGGGTTTCTTATGTGAGAGTGAGAGGAGACATTCTCAACCATCAGATTAAAATGAATGGACGAGATTGAAACATCACTCAAGTGACTCACTCTATTCCACTAACACCACAACACCCTCTCATCTTTATAAAAAAAAAAGGCTAAATTGCAGTTCTGGCCCTTTATCTTTGGGGTTGGTGTCACTTTGGTCCTTTATCTTTTTTTATCTTTTTAGTCCCTCATGTTTTTTTTGTGTCATTTTGGTCTCTGCCGTTAGTTTTTTCTAACAGACACCACGCTGGCAGTTAACTGCTGATGTGGCGTCCTAATTGTCCAATCTGACGTGTCTTCATTAAATGACATGGCCAATTGGGGACCAAATTGAAACAAATAAAAAAAATAGGAGACCAAATTGACATAAACACAAAACATGATTCACTCTCCATCTTCTTCTTCCATCTTCATTTTCTTCTTCTCCGACGAGCCACCACCACCTCCGACGAGCCACAATCACCACCTCCGGCGAGTCACCACCACCCTCTCCTCCACCACCACACCACCACCACAACACCAAAACCGATGCCTAAATCCCAAATCCTAAACTAAATCCCTAAATGACATAGGCGTGAAGCATGTGATGATCACTATCTTGCAGAAGAACAATTGAATCCTTGGAATCTAATTCACATATAGCTCGAGTCTTTCCAATATGAAGCAACAAACCCAACTCGGGGAAAATCGCAAACAACTCAGCGAGAAGCACATCCCCATGACCGTCATTGGACAAAAAGCCACCTAACCAACGCCCATGCTCATCCCGAACCAGAACTCTGGACCCAATAATACCATTAGAGCAGTTACCATCCACATTGAGCTTGACAAAACCAATCTGAGGTGGAGTCCATCGAGACAGCAACCGAGTTCCAACCGGTTTTTGGGTATGGATGTATTGAGTTTCCATATCATCATGCATGTAGACAATATTATGGATAATCATTGTCGCACTCCAAGTCTTGTCTCCCAATACCATATTGTTTCTCCAATGCCAAAGCCACCAAAGGATAGCCAAGAAAAGCCCAGCAGAGTCACCACATGTTATCTCTTGAATCCAATCTTAAGCACTCCTAGTAGTGGTAAACATCGGTACCTACAAAAAAAGAAAATGCTTCCAAATATTTATAGCATAAGGGCAGTCACGGAGACAATGTAAGATATCTTCTATCATCCCAGAATTGCAACGAGAGCAACAGGGGGAGTCCCCCATATTACACCTGTGTCTGGTTTGATTTGTAAGCAAAGCATTATGTAAGCACAACCAAACTAGGTGTTGTATTTTTGCCGGAGCCCTGAGTTTCCAAACCCAATTCCAATCATCATCCCCCAAGTTCTGTGCTTAGCTAAAAACCATTGATAGGCCGATTTAGCTGAGTAAAGCCCAGAATTAGCAACTCCCCAAACCCATTTATCTAGAACATGCGTGTCAAAAACAGATGGAGGAGGATACATATCAACCATTTGTTTCACATGGGGAGGAATAATAGTCATAAGAGAGTCCCAATTCCAAGAACCAACAGATCCCACATCCTTAAGAAGTAATTGTGTATTAGAAATGTTGACAAAATCAACCAAGTGACTAAGCAAACCAAGTGACTAGAAAGAGGATTCACCATCACCAATACGGTATTTAAAACCTTCCTGCAAAGCCTTCACTGCTTTAAGAATACTTTTCCAAGTCAAAGAACCATTAGTATGATTTTCAGCACACCAAATGGAGGTATTTTTGAGATATTTATGACACAAAACCCTAACCCAAAGTTTATCCTTGTTGTGCAAGATGCTCCAAACAAGTTTACCAAGTAAAGCAAGATTGGTAAGACGTGCTTCACGAAGGCCCAGACCGGCAGACCGCCATTCTTCTTAGGAGAGGTGACCACAAACCACTTGACCATATTCCATTTGCGCGTAGTGCCATCTCCACCCAAAATAAAGCTCTTAGTAATTTTATCAATCCCATCACAAAGATACTGAGGCAAATAATGAGTTTGCATCGTGTAAACTGGCATCGCTGTAGGAACAGATTTTGCAAGGCAAACTCTCCCAACTTTGTTGAGGAGGTTACCTTTCCAACCTGCTAGGCGCCTATGCATCTTCTCTAAAATAAAGCTTTAATCATCCTTAGATACTCTCCCCTGGACTAGAGGCAATCCCAAATAATGTCCCAAGTTTGCCACAAAACTGATGGATGAAGCAGTCTTCAGTTGCTGTTTCAGAATCTCAGGGACTTTTTTAGAGCACATAACTTTGGATTTAGCCAAGTTTACTTTTAAACCAGATGCTTGACAAAAATCCCTCAAGGTATCCATCACCACCTGCACTTGCTGACTACTAGCTTCAGAGAATAGAAGAACATCGTCTGCAATGAGAAGGTGAGAAAGGCCTGAGCCATCTTTAGAAACATGAATTGGGCGCCATACGCCCTGCTCAACTTTATCTTGAATACTTAGAGCCAGCTTTTCCATATACAAGAAAAATAGATAAGGAGACAGAGGGTCCCCTTGCCGAAGGCCCCTAGACGGTTTGAAAGTATCAGTTTTAGAACCATTCCAAAGGATAGAGAGGTTGCTAGCCCTCACACAGCTCATAATAATACATATAGTGGATATAGGGAAGCCAAACTTCTGCAAGGTTAGTTCAAGAAAATTCCAATCTAAACGGTCATAAGCTTTCTCTAAATCAATTTTAAAAGCTAAGGTACCTTTACGTGACTGTGAGGTATGCATGTAGTGAACTACCTCCTGGGCCAGGATCGCGTTGTCAGAAGTACCTCTCTTGGGGATGAAGCTACTCTGATATGGGCCAATAAGATCATCAAGAAAAGGGCGGATACTATTCACCAGAACTTTAGTGACAACCTTGAAGATAACATTACACAAACTTATAGGACGAAAATTCTTGAGGTGGGTGGGGTTATTCTCCTTAGGGATTAGAACAAGCAACGTCTTAGCAATATTATCTTCAATGTAGCCTCTCTTGATGGAATTGCTCACCAAACCCCAAACATCATTTCCCACTACCTCCCAAAAATGCTTAAAGAAAAGAGGTTGGAAACCATCAGGACCAGGGGCTTTATAAGATTGCATACGAAACACTGCTTCCTTAACTTCTTCCTTTGTAACCTAGACGGATAGGGCTATGGCACCACTAGAACTTAAATGAGGTAATGCATCCACCTCCAAGATAGTTGGATAAACTGTTGGGTCCTTGTGGAAAAGATCTTGATAAAAGTTCTTTGCAAACTCTTGGAGGATGGCTTCATCAGTACACCAAGAATCATCAGACAGGTGAAGACCCTGAATTTTGTTCCTCTTTCTCCTCACAATAGTCTGAGTATGGAAAATTTTGTTCTGTCACCCAACTTAACCCACTTTTCTCTGGATTTCTGAAACCAAAGTAACTCTTCTTGTTTAAGGACATTTTAATATTCTCTTTGGAGATCAGCCTCTTGGAGATGTAATCTAATTGAATCCACTGTCTCAAGATGCCTTTGAACATACTTGAGATTGAACATAATTCAATCTCCTTTTTCCTTTTGAAAATGCTGCCAAAAACCTCTTCACTGAAAGTCAAAGAGTCCTCACGAACCCTGTCAAGGCTAGGAGGGACCTGGCAATTTCCTTTTTCCCAAGCTCTCTTCACCACATCTGGATAGTCAGAATGAGTCAACCAAGCAGCTTGGAAGCGGAAAGGACGTGTGATCTTATCAGGAATAAAGCCCCTACTTCTCAAAAGCATAGGGCGATGATCAGAGTGTCTCCTCATAAAGTTCTCCACATAGGCTTCAAGGAATAGATTACGCCAGTTATAGTCCCCAAGGGCTCTATCAAGGCGTTTAAAAATAGTCTTGAAATTTATATCCTTTCTGTACTAAGTAAAGAAACACCCAGTTGCACCAAGGTCAATCAATCTGCATCTGTCAATAACATTAGAAAATTTAGAGGCTCTATTGGCATAGAAGTACCTCCTTTAACTTCAGAAGGAAGAACTATCTCATTAAAATCGCCCACGAGAAGCCAAGGCAAGTTGATGTGGGGTCGTAAGTCCATCAGATAGCTCCACAGAAGGTCTCGATTGCTAGCTTGAGGGCTAGCATAGATAGCAGAGAAAATCCAACTATTAGTACCTGCAGTCAAAGAAATACTGACAGATTGAAAAAAGATATCCACAATGTCAATATTATATGTACATGCACGTGATTTTATTATCCAAATACCACCAGCATGTCCTCTAGCCTCAGAAATAGCACATGCATCATAACCATGTCTATTCCAAAACTCTGCAACCCTAGCATCCAGACAATGAGTTTCCATAATAACCACAAGAAGGGGGTTGTGTCTCCTGATGAGAATACGAGTATATCTTTTCCCTTCCATTTTGCATTCAAGTGATTAAACGAAATACAGACAAAAGAAAAGATATTGAAATTGTGTTTAACTCTCTATATTTCAAATTGGGAATTTTAATAATGGGTTGAGAATGTTTTGCATAATGGGTTTGTGATGAAGGTTTCGTGGTTGAAGATGAAAGGGTGTTCTTTTCCTAAACCATTTTCTTCGTTAAACATGAAACCTTTTCCCTAAACCCCCCCTTTATTGTTTATTTTGGTTCTTAATTTTGGTAATTTCAATATTTAGAGGTTATCGAGAGACGACCAAGGTCTCTTACCTTGATACTATGTTTACTCTTTTTAATTATTTTGACCTGCGTACAACCGCTGATCAGTCTTCACAGATAATGTCGGTTGAGCTTCCTTGAACTACCAAAATTCTTTTAACCTTCCATGGCTGCTTGGATAATAAGGGGATATATCTGTTAGGCTTGCCATTCACGAGATACTTGTCTTCAAAGGTTAACGAAGGCCGACTTGAGATTGTCTCAGTGGATGGAGAACTAGCGATGCTCATCATCTCTTTCCATGGTCCTCCGACGGGATATCCTCTAAAAATTACGATTGCTACTGGTCTACTGATGGTCCTTGGTATGTCGTCATCCGAGTTGGAGTCACTATTTTCTTTTTTCTGCGACATTTTTGATGTCGTTCATTACCTCCTTCCCCTTTCTGGGAGAGCACGCTCGTGACCAGTCTTCATCTTTCTTAACATATTGGTTGAACTTACCTTTTCTGATGAGTTCTTCTATATCGTCTTTCAAGGTGTGATACTGATTGGTGTCGTGACCGTTATTGCGGTGGCAGTAGAAGTATTTCTTTCTGTTTGTCCATTTCCTTTTTGGAATGGGATCAAGAGTTTTTTTTCTTGGAAGCTCGGTGTTGGTGCATTTGGAGAAGATGCTTGACATGGAGGTGCTAAGAGGAGTATGCTCAGTGAATCAGGGGGAGACCTTGTGGATCGCAGTGGTGGCCTCCTTGGTCTTTCTTTGACTGAGGTATGACTTCTTTCTAAGTAGGATCTTTGTCGATGATGCGGGCGGCTAGCTCGTTGTCTTCATACTCCATGTATTTGTCTGACCTTTGGAGGAGTTCTACCAGGTTGCGTGGTTTGTTAACTCTGACTTTGATATAAAATAGACTTCCATAACGTAGATAGTCTTGCATATAATGCCATCTCATCTTGTCCTGTAACACATAAACATTCAGGGCTTTTGCGGTGAACCTTTCTATGTACTCTCTTACAGTTTCGTTTTCTCATTGGCGGATTTCCCTGAGGATCCCAAGGAAAAGGTATCCTCGAAAGTCTCCCTTCTGCGGAGATCTGAGTTAGGAGTCGTAGGAGGGGAACTTTAAGGTTACCTCGAGTATCTTGCTTGATAATGATGTTAGCGAGGTCGGTGATGTGGATCAGGGGAATGATGACGCCAATAGGCCCCTGTCTTTGGTGACAGAGAGTGTGGACGTCTTCTTCCAAGATTTGGAGTAGTGTTCGCCCGTGCTGCCGTGACATTTCCATCGTAGTTGATTCTCCAGGCATTATGATCGGTGAGGCTTCTAGCCTGATTGCCAAGTAAAGCAATAAGATTTTGAACTGTTTGTGCTGGGAGTTGAACCGATGGTTCTCCTACCGAGATTGCGACCAGGGGCTCGCTGACTTAAAACTAGAGCGGCTGCAGCGATGGTTGGTATTGTTTCACGATCTTTATTTTGAGGATTATCCGCCGACATGGTGTGGACGTAATAAATGTGTATCTGACAGGCTTATCGAACAATGCTTTTATAGGAATAGTGTTGATATGTGGCGTGTTTTGAGTGGTGGAACACGCATTGACACGAGAGTGCTTGAATCGTTCGACGAGAGAGTAATGAAACAAAACCGTTTGTTTGGCCAAGTGGAATTTGAGCGATCCGAAACAGAAAGTTTGGTTAGATGGAGATTGTTTAGTTGAAAAAGTAAAAGGTGAGATTGTACTATCATGTATGTATGATTTGTAGAAGACTATGGATGATATTTAACCAATATTGTTCAAGTAATTCCTTGAATAGATTGTATGATAATTCAAAGGTATTGATAAACGTTTTAGCTTCGACAAATACAAAGGTGATTTGTTGTGAGCGACACTTATGTCATATTTGGTCGGTCCGGGGCATGAGAAGGCCCACATGACCGAGTTAGGCGACCTACTGATTGTACAAAAACTGTTTTCTTTAAAACTCTTTGAATACAAATGTGATTCAAGGGGCAGATTAATTTAAACTCCATTAATTCATAGGTGATTCACATCCAAAGGTTGATATAACATGAGCAAGATAAAACATGTTCGGTCTGGATTAAGTGATATGTTACTGAATCTGGCGGCACAGATCTCAGTGTGAAAGCGCCAAGGACCCAAGGACCCATAAGGATAAATATATTTTTTTAGCAAAAAAAATGGTTATGGAGCCTAGTTAAAATCTTCTGATATAAAACCCTCCTTAGGGAAAAAAACATCAAAAAGGAAAGAGTAATGATATTAAGAACGTGTTCAATTGCAAAAAATGTTTTAGATGAACGTATTTGCACATGATTTTGTAGTAGAGTGCTTATATCTGCTATGTGATGTGTGACGCTACTTCAATTGTCAATTAGAATTTCTATTATGTAGCTTCCGAGAGGATTTTCCATATCTTGCACACAAATATGACTGAAAACATCATTAACTATTTATTTTATATTCTGTTACTGAGTTTTATAACTCACTATGTTTGGGGTGATGTTTTTAGGTAACAGATAGTATTGTAAAACTGAAGAGTATATCCAGATTGGCCATTAGTAGTCTGATGTAGAATAACGTCGGTAATCGGATTATAATCAGAGTCTTAGATTAAGAAATTTTCTTTTATTTGTTAAACTAGTTATGTAAAGTTTGATTTTGTTGTATATGTACATCTTCAAAGTAAATTAAATTTTTATAAATAAATCCTTAAAAACTCATGCTTCATATTGAGTCTTGGGTGTTACAAATTGGTATAAGAGTAGTTCAATTCCATCAGACTGTGCGCTATGTGTAACACCCCAATTCTACCCAATAATACTATAAATCAGAGTTCGGAATTTTCAACATAAATATTGGAGTGCTACGCTTACTTCCCAACACAAACAATATAATTCATTCATGGTAAATTCAATTTGAAGCAATCTTAACAATCCTTGTCCATTTGGCAACTCAAAATCAACAATTTGCTTAATAGTAATAACTTCGAGTTCAACAAATATTGCAACCTAAATGATAAAGGAAAAAAAACCAGCGTTCAATCCCCCTGAGTGTTACGTATCAGAGTGACGACACCGACTCAACTAAGGAAGGATCACCGCCTTCATTCGCGACTACCTGCACGTTACCACATAGGGGTAACATTCAAACAGAAGGGGTGAGATATCGAACTATATAAGAGCATGTATGAAGAACAATATGATAGGTCAGGTACTTTAGAATTACACATATCATCAATAAAATCCTCAATAGAGTCATCAATAGAATCATCAAAGTGCAATGCGGAATGCAACTCAACTGTGCATATGCATGTGGTACCATTGGAGCAAAACTCCCGTCGTAAAAATCGTCGTTGCCAGTAAATAGTGGGTCACAGGGCATAGCCCTCATCGTTCACGTCGTAAAGCAAATGCAAAGGTATGCGACACAATGTGAATGTACAAGTAACGCTAATCACAGTCACGCAATCGCACGACAACAACACCAAAACGTCATGGCGGCCATAGGCCTACAATTTACTATCTTTGCCAATAAATAGAGGCAAATCAACTTTTACAACTGCACCTGCAATTTACCACATTTTCGACAAGGTATTCAATGCAACAATTAACCACAACAGCAACTGTGGCAACAATATTGACAAAGCAGCAATATCAACAGCGCAAAACAGCAAGAATAGCAACAACACAGCAGCAAAACGTAACAGCAATGACAACAATAACAGCAAAACCGCAACAGCTTTAACAGCAAAACATCAACAGCATTAACAGCAAAACAGCAACAGCATTATCAGCAAACAGCAACAGCAACAGCAAAACAGCAACAGCATTACATCAAAACAGTAACAGCATTAACGTAACCATCAATTCAATTACGAAAATTATTTATAATTCTTACTAACGAGTTATCTATATTCCTATCATTTTTTTTGATTATAATAGTTAAAACCTTAATCCAACAAAATTACAATTCGATTTAATTAGAACTAACGACATAGGAATTCAAGCACACACGGTCAATTCATCAAACATTTCTCATACGATATATATATATATATATATATATATATATATATATATATATATATATATATATAACTACGCAACATACACAGAGGCAATCTATAATAAACCCCAAACCCCGCATACGATCCCTCATATACGCTATTATAGAATTCGAACCCACCCTTACCTCAACTATGGTGGCGCAAACTCCCTCCTAGCCTCGTTCCTCGATTCTCCGAATACGGCGACTCCCTTGCGATAGTAACGATGCGTGACGATCACGAACGTAGAGAATTGCAATGAAAATCAACCCTCCCAATCCAATCCTAGGCTAGAGCTCTTGAAAATTGAGGCTTTTGTGTAACTTAGAAGTGAGAGGAAGAAGGAGAAGAAGGGAAAAGAGGGCGGCTGCGCAAAAAGACCAGCAATAGCGCATATTTGCGCTATATTTATAAGGAGGAGTGGCGCACAAGCGCCTTCCTGCGCAAGCTGCGCATTGGACATGCTGCTAGGGTTGCGTGAGCGCTGCGCACTCGCGGTGCTAAGCCCAATGCTATTTTTAACTGGCCCACGACACATGATTATCATCTAACTCATTTTCAACATAGCTACTACGCTCATAATTTCAATTCTTACAATTATCCTACGGCAATCCAACCTCGAAGTAATTTGATTAAATTTTAGGGCGTTACAACTCTCCCCCACTTAGAATATTTTCGTCCTCAAAAATTTACCTGATTCGAACAACTCGGGATAGGACTCCCGCATCTTGATTTCCAACTCCCATGTCATGCTTTCTCCGGCAGCTCCTAACCAGACTACTTTCACCAAGGTGATCTCTTTGCCCCTTAGAGTCTTCGTCTCACGGTCCGCGATTCGTACAGGCATCGTCTCCACAGTGAGGTTATCCCGTACTTGCACATCATCCATATGAATTACATGAGATGGATCTGGAATATACTTCCGAAGTTGTGACACATGGAACACATCATGCAAATTCGAAAGATTAGGCGGTAAGGCCACTCTGTAAGCTACATTCCCAACTCTTTCCGTGATCTGATACGGACCAATGAATTGAGGAGTAAGCTTCTTAGATTTCAGAGCACGTCCAACACCGGTCACAGGGGTGACTCTCAAAAACACATGATCACCAGCTTGAAATTCCAAATCCTTCCTTCGCTTATCATGGTAACTCTTATGTCTACTTTGTGAAGCTTTCATATTTTCACGAATCAACTTCACCTTCTCAGTCGTTTCTCGAACAATTTCAGGTCCAAGCACTATACTCTCTCCAGATTCATACCAACACAAAGGGGTTCTACACCTTCGACCATACAACGCTTCGAAAGGTGCCATCCCAATACTAGAATGATAACTGTTATTATAGGTAAACTCTATCAACGAGAGATGGGTATCCCACGAACCTCCTTGCTCAAGAATACACGCTCTCAACAAATCCTCCAACGATTGAATAGTCCTCTCTGTCTGACCATCCGTTTGAGGGAGATACGCTGAGCTCAATCTCAACTTAGAACCCAACGCCTCTTGCAAACTCTTCCAGAAATCAGAAGTGAACCTAGGATCTCTATCCGAAACGATACACATAGGAACACCATGCAACTTTACAATCTTTTGGAGGTAAATCTCAGCCAACTTCGGTACCGGATATGTGATATTAATAGGTATAAAATGAGCCGACTTCGTCAGCCTGTCAACAATCACCCAAATCGCATCATGCCCTCTCACAGTATTAGGCAGCCCCGTCACAAAGTCCATTGAAATGCTATCCCATTTCCATTCCGGAATCTCTAAAGGTTGCATCAACCCCGCAGGCTTCTGATGTTCAACTTTTGACTTCTGACAAGTTAAACATGCATACACGAATTGCGCTACATCGCGCTTCATCCCAGGCCACCAGAACCATCTTCTCAAGTCTTGATACATTTTCGTAGCTCCTGGATGAATACTCAACTTACTTCTATGACTCTCTTCGAAAATTGCTTTCTTCATTTCCGCATCGTCAGGAATGCAGATTCTATTACGGTATCTCAACACACCTTGCGCATCCAACTCAAAATCGTTATTCTCAAATTGCCCGATTCCTACCGTCAAATCTACCAGTTTAACATCCAGTTTCTGAGCTTCTCTGATGCTATCTAAAAAGTCATTATTAATCTTCAACATCCCCAACATAACACTCTGAGGTGTCACTTCGCAAATCAAACTCATATCTCTGAACTGCTCAATCAATTCAAACTCCCTGACCATCATTGCCGACATGTGCAAGGTTTTTCTGCTCAAAGCATCAGCCACGACATTAGCTTTCCCTGGATGATAATTCAAACTGAAATCATAGTCTTTTAGCAACTCCAACCACCTCGGCTGTCTCATATTCAGTTCCTTTTGATCAAACAAGTACTGCAAACCCTTATGGTCGCTAAATACTTCAAATCTAGAACCATAAAGATAATGCCTCCAAATTTTCAGCGCAAAAACAACTGCAGCAAGTTCTAAATCGTGCGTAGGATAGTTCTTCTCATGAGTCCTCAACTGCCTCGATGCATAAGCAACTACCTTACCATTCTGCATAAGCACACCTCCTAAACCCATCTTGGAAGCATCACAGTACACCACAAAGGACTCTCCCGGATTAGGCAACGTCAAGATAGGAGACGTCGTCAATCTCTTCTTCAATTCGGTGAAACTCTCTTCGCAACGAGCGTCCCATATAAAGGCTTTACCTTTGCAGGTCAGCTGAGTTAAAGGAAGTGCCAACTTAGAAAAGCCTTCAATGAACCTTCTATAGTAGCCAGCTAATCCCAAAAAGCTTCTAATCTCGGTAGCCGACTTTGGAGTCTCCCATTGCAATACAGCATCGACTTTAGATGGATCCACCGCAATGCCGCTACCAGAAATAACGTGGCCAAGAAAACTCACCTCCTTCAGCCAAAATTCGCACTTAGACAACTTTGCATATAACTTCTTGTCCCTTAAGACCTCCAATACCAATCTCAAGGGCTCTGCATGCTCTTCTTCTGTCTTAGAGTAAATCAAAATATCATCGATGAATACTACCACAAACCGATCCAAATAAGCATGAAACACACGGTTTATGTACTCCATGAATACTCCCGGCGGGTTAGTAACACCGAAAGGCATCACCGAATACTCATAATGCCCGTACCGAGTTCTAAAAGCCGTCTTCTGAATATCCTCATCTTTCACTTTAATCTGATGGTAGCCCGATCTCAAATCAATCTTACTGAATACTTGAGCACCCACCAATTGATCCATCAAATCGTCTATTCTTGGGAGTGGATACTTGTTCTTAATCGTCACTTTATTCAACTGTCTATAATCAACACAAAGCCTCATACTCCCATCCTTCTTCTTCACTAGCAACACTGGAGCTCCCCACGGTGATACACTCGGCCTCACGAACTTCTTTTCAAGTAGATCCTCAAGTTGCTTCTTCAATTCGGATAATTCAGATGCTGACATCCTGTAAGGTGCCATAGAAACAGGTTTGGTACCAGGTACAAGATCAATAGCAAATTCAACTTCCCTCTCTGGTGGTACACTTGGAATCTCATCAGGGAAAACTTCAGGAAATTCGTGCACCACCTGCAACTCATCAATTATGGCTTGATTCTTAACAGATAGCGACGCCATCAGCGAGAATAGCTGAACTTCTTCCCGCATCAACTTCCGCAACTGTCCAGCAGACAACAAACCCGCCTCCTCCTCTTCGGGAGTGGAGAAACTCACAGACTTGCTAAAACAATTAATATGAACATAGTTATATTCTAACCAGTCCATGCCTAGGATCACATCCAATCCGCTTAACGGCAGACAAATCAGATCAACAATAAATTCTCTGTCGAAAATCGACAAAGGGCACTTAGAACACACAAGAGAAGTAGTCACCGACCCCTTAGCTGGAGTATCGACAACCATCTCCCTATTCATAGAAGACAACACAAGACCCAATCTTTTAACACATTCCGCAGCAATAAAACAATGAGTAGCACCAGTGTCAATAATAGCTATTAGAGGAACACCATTAATGAAACATGTACCTCCAATAAATCCGTCGTTCTCAGTAGTCTGTGTCCCTGCCAGAGCGAACACTCTTCCACTAACTCTTTCTTTCTTTGGCTTCTGACATTGATTACTAATATGCCCTTCTTCGCCACAGTTGAAACAGACCTGCTCCTTGTGCTTGCACTCGGATGATTCGTGCCCAGTCTTACCACAACGAAAGCACCTCTTCACCTCAACCTTGCACACGTTACTCTTATGACCAGGTTTGCCACATTTGTAACATACAATACCAGTAGGGGTGTCTCCCCCACTAGTTCTCTTACTATCAAAACTTTTCTGCTTACCTTTACCAACTGGAGCATCATACGGCTTACCACGAGTCTGCTGCTTGCTCCTATTCTCATTAATGATCTTATAGTGAGCATCGTTGTCCTCCTCATAGATCCTGCAACTGTCAATCAAATCGGAGAAAACACGGATCTTCTGATACCCAATTGCCTTTTTGATCTCAGGTCGCAGCCCATTCTCAAACTTGATGCACTTTGAAAATTCAGCAGTTGCTTCATTGTAGTGCGGATAAAATTTGGCCAACTCCACAAACTTAGCAGTATATTCAGTAATTGACAGGTTCCCTTGCTTCAGCTCAAGAAACTCAATTTCTTTCTTACCCCGAACATCCTTAGGGTAATACTTCCTCAAAAACTCCCTACCGAACACAACCCAAGTGATCTCTTCACCCGCAGCTTCCAATCTCTGACGTGTATCTAACCACCAGTCGCCAGCCTCTTCTGACAGCATATGAGTACCATAACGAACCTTCTACGCTGGAGTGCAATCCATCACACGGAAGATTCTCTCAATCTCCTTCAACCAAGCCAATGCTCCATCAGGATCATACTTACCCTTGAAAGTGGGCGGATTCTTCCTTTGGAAAGTCGCCAAACTGCGAGATCCAGCATTCTCACCAGCGTTCTGTTGATTCTCCAATGCCTGAGCCATAGCGCCCAAAGCAGCAGCAATAACAGCATCATTCCGTCCGGCCATTTCAGCTTATCCCTACAACACAAATTATAGTTTAGAACGAATAACAATACTTGATTGTTAATCGAAGCGATGACTCGACAACTTGGTCGGACAGACCCAACCATGCTCTGATACCACTAATGTAACACCCCAATTTTACCCAATAATAATATAAATCAGAGTGCGGAATTTTCAACATAAATATTGGAGTGCTACGCTTACTTCCCAACACAAACAATATAATTCATTCATGGTAAATTCAATTTGAAGCAATCTTAACAATCCTTGTCCATTTGGTAACTCAAAATCAACAATTTGCTTAATAGTAATAACTTCGAGTTCAACAAATATTGCAACCTAAATGATAAAGGAAAAAAAACCAGCGTTCAATCCCCCTGAGTGTTACGTATCAGAGTGACGACACCGACTCAACTAAGGAAGGATCACCGCCTTCATTCGCGACTACCTGCACGTTACCACATAGGGGTAACATTCAAACAGAAGGGGTGAGATATCGAACTATATAAGAGCATGTATGAAGAACAATATGATAGGTCAGGTACTTTAGAATTACACATATCATCAATAAAATCCTCAATAGAGTCATCAATAGAATCATCAAAGTGCAATGCGGAATGCAACTCAACTGTGCATATGCATGTGGTACCATTGGAGCAAAACTCCCGTCGTAAAAATCGTCGTTGCCAGTAAATAGTGGGTCACAGGGCATAGCCCTCATCGTTCACGTCGTAAAGCAAATGCAAAGGTATGCGACACAATGTGAATGTACAAGTAACGCTAATCACAGTCACGCAATCGCACGATAACAACACCAAAACGTCATGGCGGCCATAGGCCTACAATTTACTATCTTTGCCAATAAATAGAGGCAAATCAACTTTTACAACTGCACCTGCAATTTACCACATTTTCGACAAGGTATTCAACGCAACAATTAACCACAACAGCAACTGTGGCAACAATATTGACAAAGCAGCAATATCAACAGCGCAAAACAGCAAGAATAGCAACAACACAGCAGCAAAACGTAACAGCAATGACAACAATAACAGCAAAACCGCAACAGCTTTAACAGCAAAACATCAACAGCATTAACAGCAAAACAGCAACAGCATTATCAGCAAACAGCAACAGCAACAGCAAAACAGCAACAGCATTACATCAAAACAGTAACAGCATTAACGTAACCATCAATTCAATTACGAAAATTATTTATAATTCTTACTAACGAGTTATCTATATTCCTATCATTTTTTTTGATTATAATAGTTAAAACCTTAATCCAACAAAATTACAATTCGATTTAATTAGAACTAACGACATAGGAATTCAAGCACACACGGTCAATTCATCAAACATTTCTCATACGATATATATATATATATATATATATATATATATATATATATAACTACGCAACATACACAGAGGCAATCTATAATAAACCCCAAACCCCGCATACGATCCCTCATATACGCTATTATAGAATTCGAACCCACCCTTACCTCAACTATGGTGGCGCAAACTCCCTCCTAGCCTCGTTCCTCGATTCTCCGAATACGGAGACTCCCCTGCGATAGTAACGACGCGTGACGATCACGAACGTAGAGAATTGCAATGAAAATCAACCCTCCCAATCCAATCCTAGGCTAGAGCTCTTGAAAATTGAGGCTTTTGTGTAACTTAGAAGTGAGAGGAAGAAGGAGAAGAAGGGAAAAGAGGGCGGCTGCGCAAAAAGACCAGCCATAGCGCATATTTGCGCTATATTTATAAGGAGGAGTGGCGCACAAGCTGCGCATTGGACACGCTGCTAGGGTTGCGTGAGCGCTGCGCACTCGCGGTGCTAAGCCCAATGCTATTTTTAACTGGCCCACGACACGTGATTATCATATAACTCATTTTCAACATAGCTACTACGCTCATAATTTCAATTCTTACAATTATCCTACGGCAATCCAACCTCGAAGTAATTTGATTAAATTTTAGGGCGTTACACTATGTACATTTCTGTGATGATTTATCTGAAACTAAAAATAGGTGTGGGTTCGTATGTGTGCAAGGGTTGATTCTATGAAATTTCATTAAAAATTGATATGATCTGAACCATATGTTAGTTCCATGAAAGAAAAAAACGGTTACAAGACTAATTGAGAAAGAATATATATTTCTATTCTGATCGTAAAAATGCTTACAATTGAGGTTATATACAAGTCATTGAAACAGTTACTACAGTGGTATTCTAACTATGTTTACTAAATAGTTACACACAAGCTGAAGATTGATAGATATCAAGGAGCTTGAGGTTGGTGATGAGATGGATGAAGGGTTGAGGTTCCAAGGCCTTAGTGAATAAGTCTGCTATCTAGTTAACTGTGCATAGAGAGAGGAGCTTCATGAGACCAGTTGTGACCTTCTCTCGAACGACATGAAAATCAATCTCAAGTTCTTTAGTGTGTTCATGAAACACTGGGTTTGCAGCAATATGCACGACACTTTTTTTATCACAATAAAGGACAGGTGGTTTGGAGCATGTTACTCCCAAGTCTGTTAAGAGGTAGTAGAGCCATTACAGTTCGCATGTGGCAGAGGTTAAAGCACGATATTCTGCTTCTGAGTTTGAATGGGCTATGGTGGATGTTTCTTGGAGCTCCAAATGAATAATGAGTCCCTGAGGAAGAAGTAGTAACCACTGATGGAACGACGAGAGTCTGGGAATCTAGCCCAATCTGAATCATTTAAGTCATGAAGCTTAAGGGACAAGGCTCTGCTGAAGAAGAGACCTTGACCAGGTGAGCTTTTTAGGTACCAGAGAACTCTTTCTGTGCAGCTTTGAAATGCCAAATAGTTGGTTTGGAAAGGAATTGGGAAAGCTGCTGGACTGGGAATGTATTTCCTGGTATAGTAGCAGTTAAGTAAAGGAGCTTACCAACTCGACGTCTATAACATGCAAAATCTTCTAAGTTGTTGAGACGATATTGTCTTTTGCACAAGGAGATGACCAAGGGTGAGTGTGCAACTTCAAGCCCAAAGTTCGCATCAAGAGGGCATTTGATGTGAGATAGTTCTAGAAAATTTGTTAAAGCTTTTCCAAATAAGGTTTAAACTTGAAATAACTTGGTAATGGTCAAGAAGACTTATTTATATATTATCTTTGTTGTTTAGGATATTGACAAATCTAGAAAGGATGTTTCACCCAAAAGTTCTGCACCTCAACTTAATTCAATTCAATAGTTGATGATATTGATTGCGCCTTTTAAAGAGCCTATACGACTAAAATTGAAACATGATTCCACTCTTGAAGCTTGTTATCTAGTTTTGGTAACCAAATGCTTAGCTTAAGTGTTCTACAATGTTGGTTGACGTAAATGAGTTTTGCTTATACTTTAGTTAGCCAATTAACTGCCTAACTGTCTAATTAACATTTAGCATAACATATTAGGTATCTGCCACACCAATGTTTCTTGAAGGGCAGTAACAATTTGTATGGTTTCATTGACCTTGTGAATATTTTGCCCCTAGCGATTCTTCAGCACACATTTTGCCTCCACCAAATCGTTCAACATGTGGATATCTTGTGTTGCAGGTAAAGTTTTGATGATGAAATAATCTAAGACAAAGTGACAAATGGAACTCCAAGGCACAACCAACTCAAGAAGTAAGTGTGTCAAGGGTAGTAGTCCCTAGGAAGTTGGGTCGTGTCTTAGGAATGAATTGTAAACCGCTTTTGAGAATCGGCTCAGATCAATCAACACACTAGCACTCACACAAGCAAACCTAACATATATGTTTTCACTTGATAAAAGCATGCTAAATAGGTTAGACACAAATGATTACAAGCATATAATCGATCACTATATGAGAAATGAGAAAAAGGAAGCACATAATGGATTGTCAGCTTGTTGTGGACTCATAAACAAGCACACAATCGATTGTTGCCTTGCTTTTGGAAGCAAGAATGTTAGCAATCGATTCTTGACTTGTTTTTGGAAGAAAGAAATCGATTATGGACTTTGTTTGGAGGCAAGCAATCGATTATATACTTATAGTTTTAAAACAACTTGATTTTGAAGACAATAATCGATTTTAACTTGGTATTTGAAGCTAACAATCGATTTTGAGCTTGTCCTTTGGAAGCTCCTAATCGATTTATGACTTTCCTATTTTTAAGCAAACAATCGATTCCCTTCTTGTTTCTTAAAGCACAAAATCGATTCCTTTCTTATTTCTTTAAAGCCCACAATCGATTCTCAACCTATTTTTTGGAAGCAAAACTTGTTTTTAGAAGCACACAATCGATTAAGATCCTATGTTTTTAAAGAAGATAATCGATTACTCACTTATAAAATAAATTGCTTCAACGGTCATATTTTTACAAACTCTATAAATAGGACCTAGGTTTTACGATCAAAACACACAACCTACGATTCTAAAAACGCAGAACGGGATCTCACTCACTGTCACACTTCTCATTTCACGTTCTTCATCACTTTGAGCTGATCTCTCTCAAGGGTTAGGTTGGGGATCTTCAAGTTGTTCTATTCACCTTCTCAGAGGTATTTGTTATTTCATTGTTACTGTAATTTGTTGTAATACTGTATTGGGTTTTTACTAGAGAGTGGAGTATCTCTCTAGGGTTTCTGATTGTAACAAGGGTGGGGTATCTCTTGTTGTAACTGCTGTTAAGGGCTCTTGCACTAGGTGGGGTATCTTAGGTGAAGAGCGCCTGCGTCTGTAAGGGTTTTAAAGCACCCGATTGAAAGCTTTGTTTTGATAGTGGAAAATCTCACAAAGAGTTGTGAGGACTGGACGTAGGTCACTGGGAGGTGACCGAACCAATATAAATCTCTCGTGTTCATTATTATTTTACGTTCTAATTCCTTTATTTCATAAACCTGCGCGAAAATCAAACTAAGTCGTTAAAAGGGGAACTGTTTTCAAAAATCTCAATTCACCCCCCCTCTTGAGACTGAAGCCACTTGGTAACAAATGGTATCAGAGCTAGACTCTTGTTTAAAGGGCCTAGCAGCTTCAAGAGAAATGGCTTCAGGTTGGTCTACGCAAGAGGGTGCGTCTCTTACCCGTCCTCCGGGATTCAACGGGAAAGATTATGCATATTGGAAAGAAAGAATGAGAATATTCATAGAAGGGGTTGATATTGATGTATGGGATGCTGTGGAAAATGGACCCTATGTCCCCATGCACATGGTAAATGGTATTTTCACTGTCAAAGAAAGAGCTGATTGGACTGATGATGATAAGAAAAAGGTACAACACAATCTCCGGGCCAAAAACATCATTACTTCCGCACTAAGCCCCGATGAGTTCTTTAGGGTGTCCAATTGCAAAACTGCACAAGAAATGTGGGATAATCGTCAAGTCACTCATGAAGGTACTAGTGAGGTAAAAAGGGCAAGAACAAATACTCTTACCCGAGAATATGAATTATTCAGAATGAATCCAGGAGAAACCATACAAGAAATGCAAAAGAGGTTCACTCACATAGTGAATCAATTGGGTTCATTAGGAAAGTCGTTTCCTGCTGAAGACTTAATCAACAAAGTGCTAAGATGTTTGAATAGAGAATGGCAACCGAAGGTAACTGCTATAGCTGAATCGAGGAATTTAGCTACCATGACACTCGCCACTCTTTTTGGCAAACTACAAGAGCACGAACTAGAGCTCACTCGTTTGGCAGAGCATGAAGAAAAAGATAAGAAAAAGAAAAGCTTGGCTTTAAAGGCTTCTAGTTCAAATCGACCTGATGATAGTGATGACTCAGAAAATGAAGAGGATGAAGATGATGAGAACATGGCGCTTATGGTTAGAAAATTCAAAAAATTCATGAGAAATAAAAATATTCCTAGGAAGAGCTTTCCTCCAAAAAGGTTCTCAAGCAAGGAAAACTCATCTAGTCCTCCAACTTGCTACGAATGTCGAAAACCTGGTCATATTAAGATGGAGTGCCCAAGCTTACTGAAAAAGGCGTCAAAATATGAGAAAAAGGGATTCAAAGAAAACAAAGGTAGAAAAGCCTACATAGCATGGGAAGATAATGACATGGACTCATCAGATGATTCAGAAAGTGAAGAAGCTCAAGTTGCACTCATGGCCAATCATGGAAGTGAAAGTGAAAGCGAAAATGAGGTAGATTCTAACTCTGAAACTTCACATAATGCATATGATGAATTACATGAAGCATTTCTTGAATTGCATTGTGACTCCTTGAAACTAGCTAAAGCATTAACACAATCTAAGAAAGCAGTTAATCATCTTCAAAATCAAGTTATCTCCTTGACTAAGGAAAGATTAGAACTTAGAAATGAAAACTATAGTCTTGGTTGTTTTAAAGCTAATTATGTATGTGATAAGTGCAATGAATATGAAAAGAAGATTCATGAGCTTGAATGGACAATCGGAAAAATGTCTAATACACAACATGTGCATCCTAGGTCTTCTACAAACAATTTCATGAAAAGGCATGTGCATCATAGACCTAAATTTACTACTAGTCCATATATCAAATGTTATTACTGTGCTAAACCTGGACATACTGCTTCTGTGTGCATGGCTAGAGGTAGACAAGTTATGAAAAAGGTATGGGTTCCCAAAGGGACCATACCAAGTACTAACCCACAAGGACCCAAAGAGATTTGGGTACCTAAAACCCTGTTTTAAACTCATTGCAGGTATGCTTCAAGGTACGGGGGTCAGATTGGTACCTTGACAGTGGATGCTCATAGCACATGACTGGAGATATAACAAAGTTCTTAACTCTTACCCCCAGATCAAGCAGTTATGTGACTTATGGTGATAACAATAGAGGAAGAATCCTCGGTGAAGGTAAAGTTGGTAAAGATTTATCTACTGCTATTGATAATGTGCTTTATGTTGAAGGTCTTAAACACAATTTACTAAGTATTAGCCAACTATGTGATAAAGGAAATAGAGTAATATTTGATTCAGGATCATGCATCATTGAAGATAAAAAGAGCAAACAAGTTAGAATGATAGGAAACAGAGTAGAAAATATATACATGATTAATCTTGATGAAGTTTCATCTCATAATGCATGTTGTCTCATTAGTAAGGAAGAAAACTCTTGGCTATGGCATCGTAGAGAAGCTCATATTCATATGGATCATCTTAACAAATTAGTCTCTAAGGAACTAGTTAGTGGTCTTCCTAAAATCAAGTTTGAAAAAGATAAATTATGTGATGCATGTCAAAAAGGTAAACAAGTCAAAGTATCTTTCAAATCAAAAAATATTGTGTCTACTAACAAACCTTTGCAGCTTTTACACATGGATTTATTTGGTCCCTCACGGACGAAAAGCTTTGGTGGAAATTACTATGCACTTGTCATAGTAGATGACTATTCAAGGTACACTTGGACACTATTCATCGCAAATAAAAGCGATGCATTTGGAGCTTTTAAGAAACTTGCTCGTAGCATTCAAAATGAGAAAGAGATGAAAATTGTCTCCATCCGAACCGATCACGGTGGAGAATTTGAGAATGAAAGGTTTGAAAATTTCTGTGAAGAACTTAGTATTGATCACAACTTCTCAGCACCTAGAACTCCTCAACAAAATGGAGTCGTTGATAGGAAAAATCGATCCTTGGAAGAGCTTGCCAGAACAATGTTGAATGATCATGACATCCCTAAATATTTTTGGGCTGATGCTGTAAGTACTGCTTGTTATGTTATGAATAGAGTTTTGATTAGGCCTATTTTAAAGAAAACCCCTTATGAACTCTACAAAGGGAGAAAACCAAACATTTCACACTTACATACTTTTGGATGCAAATGTTTTGTCTTGAACAATGGAAAAGATAACCTAGGAAAATTCGATGCTAAAGCTGATGAAGGAATTTTTCTCGGTCACTCGTTATCTAGTAAAGCCTTTAGAATCTTCAATAACAGAAATAAAGTAATTGAGGAATCTGTACATGTTACATTTGAAAAAACTAACCCCAAAAGGTTGGGAAAGGTTATTGATGATGTTGCAGATGAGTTTGAAGCATTACAACTAGATGAAGAGAAGAAAGATGAAATTAAAGAGAAGGAGACTGAGTCTACTCCTCAACAAAGAAATGAAGAGGAATCAAGCAATGAGTTACCAAAGGAATGGAGAATCCCAAGGCACCACTCAATTGAAAATATTATCGGTGATGTATCAAAAGGGGTAACTGCTCGAAACTCTCTTAGAAATGCATGTAATCATATAGCTTTTGTATCTCAAATTGAACCTAAAAATCTAGATGAGGCTATAGAAGATGAACATTGGACCATTGCTATGCAAGAAGAGTTAAATCAGTTTGAAAGAAGTGAAGTATGGGATCTTGTCCCTAGGCCTGACAATCATCAAATAATAGGCACAAAATGGGTGTTTAGGAACAAACTAGATGAATCGGGCATAATTGTTAGAAACAAAGCTAGACTAGTAGCTAAGGGTTATAATCAAGAAGAAGGAATAGACTATGATGAAACATATGCACCCGTAGCTAGACTAGAAGCTATTCGCATGCTCCTTGCATTTGCATCAATTGTGGATTTTAAACTATATCAAATGGATGTCAAAAGTGCATTTTTGAATGGCTTTATTCAAGAAGAAGTGTATGTTGAACAACCACCTGGCTTTGAAAATTATGAAAAACCAGATCATGTTTTTAAACTCAAAAAGGCTCTTTATGGTCTGAAGCAAGCTCCAAGAGCTTGGTATGAAAGATTGAGCAAATTCCTACTCAATCATGATTTTCAAAGAGGGAAAGTTGACACTACACTATTTATAAAGAAGTCAAAAGATGACATCTTACTTGTACAAATCTATGTGGATGATATTATATTCGGTGCTACTAATGAATTGCTTTGGAAAGAATTTTCTAGTATTATGCAGAATGAGTTTGAAATGTCGATGATGGGAGAACTCAACTTCTTTCTTGGGCTTCAAATAAAGCAAACCAAGAACGGCATCTTCATATCTCAAACAAAATATTGCAAAGAACTTCTCAAGAGATTTGAAATGGACAAGGCAAAAGAAATGACAACTCCGATGAGCACTTCATGCTACTTAGACAAGGATGAAGAAGGTAATCCGGTAGAATTAAGCAAATATCGAGGTATGATTGGCTCACTACTCTATTTAACTGCCAGTAGACCGGATATCATGTGTAGTGTTTGTATGTGTGCTAGATATCAAGCAAATCCAAAAGAGTCACATCTAGTAGCAGTCAAGAGAATCATGAGATATCTCGTAGGAACACAAAACGTTGGTCTGTGGTATCCCTAGGGCGCCACATGTAGTCTTGTTGGATACTCCGACTCTGATTTTGCAGGTTGTAAACTTGATAGGAAAAGCACTAGTGGAACATGTCACATCTTAGGTAGTGCATTAGTTTCATGGCATAGTAAGAAACAAGTCAGTGTCGCACTGTCAACTGCTGAAGCGGAATATGTTGCAGCAGGAAGTTGTTGCGCACAAATCCTCTGGATGAAGCAACAACTTCTTGACTATGGTGTAGAATTAGATCACATTCCGATTAAATGCGACAACACAAGCGCAATTAATCTTACAAAGAACCCCGTTCAACACTCTAGGACTAAGCATATAGAGATTAGACACCATTTTCTTAGAGATCATGTTCAGAAAGGCGATTGTGTAATTGAGTTCGTTGAGTCGTCAAAATAGCTAGCTGATATTTTCACAAAACCATTGCAAAAAGAAAGTTTCTTTTTTATTCGAAGAGAACTTGGAATCATTGATTCATCATCTATTTAAATAAAAATATGAGTTGATTACATGACCCTGATAGCCTTGGAGACTCGTCTTGGTCATATCCACACTGCCCCATCAGCCATCCAGGACCCTAACTCTGTTGCGAATCATCCAGCTAGAGACTCTCTCTAGTTCACCTCGCGTTCATCTTTCCATCTTTTTTATTTTTATTTTTATTTTTTTTTGGTACTTGGATGCATTATGGTTTCTATATTATGTTATGGCTACATTATGTTTTTTCTTGCAATGGTCACTATGTTTTCTTAGCTGTGTTCTTTCGACTCGCAAACTACGTCTCACGCTTACCCTTTTGATCATGACAAAAAGGGGGAGAAATATAAATATAGGACTGTCACTTTGCATTTAGGCATTTAGATAGGGGGAGCATCAAGTGAGGGGGAGTAATAGTGTATTGTTTTGCTTGATGAACTAACCTCCCACACTTGAGATGAATTAAAATTTTGTCATCATCAAAAAGGGGGAGAATGTGGATATCTTCTGTTGCAGGTAAAGTTTTGATGATGAAATAATCTAAGACAAAGTGACAAATGGACCTCCAAGGCACAACCAACTGAAGAAGTAAGTGTGTCAAGGGTAGTAGTCCCTAGGAAGTTGGGTCGTGTCTTAGGAATGAATTGTAAACCGCTTTTGAGAATCGGCTCAAATCAATCAACACACTAGCACTCACACAAGCAAACCTAACATATATGTTTTCACTTGATAAAAGCATGCTAAATAGGTTAGACACTAATGATTACAAGCATATAATCGATCACTATATGAGAAATGAGAAAAAGGAAGCACATAATGGATTGTCAGCTTGTTGTGGACTCATAAACAAGCACACAATCGATTGTTGCCTTGCTTTTGGAAGCAAGCAATCGATTGTTGACTTGCTTTTGGAAGCAAGAATGTTAGCAATCGATTCTTGACTTGTTTTTGGAAGCAAGAAATCGATTATGGACTTTGTTTGGAGGCAAGCAATCGATTATATACTTATAGTTTTAAAACAACTTGATTTTGAAGACAATAATCGATTTTAACTTGGTATTTGAAGCTAACAATCGATTTTGAGCTTGTCCTTTGGAAGCTCCTAATCGATTTATGACTTTCCTATTTTTAAGCAAACAATCGATTCCCTTCTTGTTTCTTAAAGCACAAAATCGATTCCTTTCTTATTTCTTTAAAGCCCACAATCGATTCTCAACCTATTTTTTGGAAGCACAACTTGTTTTTAGAAGCACACAATCGATTAAGATCCTATGTTTTTAAAGAAGATAATCGATTACTCACTTATAAAATAAATTGCTTCAACGGTCACATTTTTACAAACTCTATAAATAGGACCTAGGTTTTACGATCAAAACACACAACCTACGATTCTAAAAACGCAGAACGCGATCTCACTCACTCTCACACTTCTCATTTCACGTTCTTCATCACTTTGAGCTGATCTCTCTCAAGGGTTAGGTTGGGGATCTTCAAGTTGTTCTATTCACCTTCTCAGAGGTATTTGTTATTTCATTGTTACTGTAATTTGTTGTAATACTGTATTGGGTTTTTACTAGAGAGTGGGGTATCTCTCTAGGGTTTCTGATTGTAACAAGGTGTTAGCCTGTAATTTCGACAGGCTTCATTGAAGATGGTCAACATGGCTTGATTTATATTTATTTCACAAAGACCATATTATTTCGAAAAAGAAAATGGTCGTGTGCAAGGTAAACTCGACAAGTTTCCAGGGAAGCAAAAGCAAGAGAGAGGAAAATCGACACAGGCTTTCGACAGACAGAAAACAGAGCAGTTATGCGTTGAAGACTAGCAGTTGGTCGAAGCGTGACAGAGCGGTTTCGGTCGAAAGTAGGAGCGGTTACTTGGTCGAAAGTAGGAGCGGTTACTTGGCCGAAAGTAGGAGCAGTTACTTATTTTCAAATTGTTAGGCAGTTACTTAGTTCGAATTTCCCCCCTTTTCCTTTGTATAAATAACTGTTTCTGAGAAGAAACAGAGGTCACAAAATCACAATACACACCCGATTCCTGAAACTCTAACTTCCAAGCCAGAGCGAAAAACGAGTGGAAGAATCGCTGTACGTGATCGTGTACCATTTTTTATGATTCAATGCAATTTACTTGTTTGTTCTTTACAATTCCTGCACCATTTACTGCTTCTTTTCTTTTCAATTCTGTTAATCATTTGCAAATCGTCCCCTTTTTCTACGTTTTCTTCAACAAAAACCATAAGCAATTCAGAGGCATTACTTTGAGATTTTTCTAGTTTGATCTCACAAACCTTCTAATAAAACTAGTGATTGTTTGCTAAAAACACCAGCAAACAAATTGGCACGCCCGGTGGGACTTTGCCTTTGATTTTTTTTCATTCTCGTACTCTCTTATTTGTGTTCGCTGTTGTATGCACTTAAGAAGTGGTAAAATGGTTCGTTCTGGTACGAATAATCCATCTAGTTCCAACCCTGTGGTTTCACAAGGGCAAGGAACAACAATGGATTCTGCAAACATTAGCGCAGGACCATCATCGTCGATAACCGTTCCTTCATTATCAATGACTAATGTTGGTTCAACACAGTCAGAAATGGCATCTTTGCCTATATCTTTGCCGTTAAGTGCAGGGCTTCATAGCCCTCACATGGCAATGGGAAACGGTTTAGACCCACGTTTGAATAACGTGCATCTACCCCCATTTCCTCTGGGAATGTATGGCATGCCTACTGGAATGCCACATATTTCGACCTTTTCCCCTACACATGTCTCCTCTGAGAGTGTATTTGGTAGAAATCCCCCAGCATTAACCAATACGTCTTTGTTGGCCTTAAGACAGCAAGTAGACGAGAGTAATCACGATATGGTTAATATGCTTACCCAACAAATTGGTACAGTTTTCAATCCTTTGATTCAAAATACCAATAACAGTTACCAAATGTTGGCAAATCAGATGAGTAGGATTGCAGATTTTTTTGGGGTTCCAGCGGTTAATAATAGGCACGTTCCTATTATTGCGGGTAATGCGTCGCCAGTTAACCCCCAAGAAGCAGTTGCAGTCGAAGCGTCGACAGTTGTAGGCGAACTACAAGGGGCAGTAAACCACGTCCCTGAAGTAGTTTTGGTAAATAGACACCAGAACGCTGATGAAGTCGTTCGACAAGTGCAACAACACAATGTTGGCGCAGAAAACAATATAGCTACTTTAGTCGAAACAATTTTGGCGCAAAATGGCCTTAACATAGGTTTACAAAGGCCTAACTTCGTATCACCATTATGTGAATATGTATTACAAACTGAGTTACCAAGGGGATGGAAAGTTCCCAAGTTTACTAAGTTTGGTGGTGATACAAATGAGTCCACAGTCGAACACATTGCTCGTTTCTTGACTGAGGCTGGGGACTTAGCACAAAATGAGAATTTGAAGATGAAATACTTTCCAAATTCTCTAACTAAAAATGCTTTCACTTGGTTCACAACCTTACCCCCTGGTTCTATGTTCACATGGGGGCAATTAGAAAAGGCATTCCATGCACAGTTTTACATGGGCCAGTCGAAAATTAGTCTTAAAGAATTGGCTACCGTTCGGCGCAAAATGACTGAAACTATTGATGATTACTTAAACAGATTTAGGCTGTTGAAATCTCGTTGCTTCACACAAGTCCCTGAACATGAGCTTGTCGAAATGGCTGCTGGTGGCCTTGATTACTCAATTAGAAAGAAATTAGACACATCTCATTTGCGAGATATGGCTCATTTGGCTGATAGAGTTCGACAAGTTGAAAGGCTTAGAGAGGAAAAATCTAGGTCGAATAGGTATCATAAAAAAGAAAAAGTGGCATATGTCGAAGAAGAATTTGACGTTACATATAGTAATGTCGAAGAAGTGGAGATAGACGTGGCTGAACTCAAGCCTGGTCCTCCTTATACCTGTAAATTATTAAGGCCTGCGAATGGGGATAACCCTGTAGAGCCTAAGAATGATAGATTTATGCCTAAGACTTATACTTTTGATGTTACTAAATGTGATGAAATTTTTGATCTTTTAGTAACTGATGGTCAAATATTAGTGCCTAAAGGCCTTAAAATACCAACTCTTGACCAAAGAAAGAAAAAGGGTTATTGTAAGTTCCATAATTTTTTGGGACATAACACTGACCGTTGTGTGCTCTTCAGGGATATTGTGCAAAAAGCAGTTGACGAAGGAAGGCTCAAATTTGCTGATAAGAAAATGAAAGCTCCTATGCAGATTGATGTTGATCCATTGCCTAAGGCTGAAGCTATGTACTCTGAACCTGTCGAAGCTGATGTAGGCATGGTGGATGCTCAAATGGCAGACCCTCCTAAGTGTGTCAAGACTGCCACCGAAAAATTAAAGGGTTTTATGTATGCTGAAGGCAAGAAACAGGAAGTGACCCTAAAAGAATATGATGGGAAGATACATGCTGTGTATCCAAAGGCTGAGGAAGAGTTGATAGATTTCCTCAATCGGTGTAAGTGGAATAACTCTGAAGTTATGCTTTGCCCAAGGTGCAGTGCTGTCTTCGATAAAGAAGCAGCTAAAGCTGTCGAAGGTTATCAGGATCAACAACAACGTAAAAGAAAATGGCTTGATAACAGGCCAAAATTTGACTTTGCAAAAGGAGATCTTCCTGGCTATGAGGCTAATGTGTCAGCAAAGCCTTCGACAAGTAAACAACAATTTGCTAAGGAGAAGTCCTCAGCAACAGGGTATTTGAAGCTGTCAATAGGTAAATCCTTTGTCCCAAGTGCTAGTGCTCCTGTTGAAGCGTGGGTACCCAATAATCAACGTGCTAAAGCTGTCAAGCCAGGTACAGTGGCGTCGTTACCAAAGACAGCAGAAGAAGAAGGCACACTTTGACATTAACCAGGTTCCAAGTCATTTGGCTAATAATCAAGTTCCACGCAGCATGATAGTGGCGAAGAGTGAGGTTCACAAAGCTGAAGTTGCCACAAAGAGGAATGCTGATGCTGCTAGTCATGTGTGTGCAGCGAATAAGGCCAAAGGCAAGGCTGTGGTAACAGAAAAGCCAAGAAGGCCTGCTCTTGAAAGAATATTTCCTCCATTGTCAACAGTGAAAGAAAGAAATGCTGATTTCGACATGGATGAAGACATGGAGTCTGATTTCAATGATTCTGAAGATGACCTCGACGTTGTTTGCAATGTGGTATCAATACTGCCTCTTGAGTACGATGTCATCACAGTACCAAATGACGTTGAAGAAGATTTCACAGAGGACATGGCTCATCATAAGCCAATGTGTTACTATGTGATGAACGATGGTTGTGTCGAAGACCAAATGGCTACCTTCGAGAAGCCAGATATGAGTATGCAAAACCACTTGAAACCCCTGTATGTCCAAGCCAAGGTCAATGGTGTTGGAATTAACAAAGTGTTAGTGGATGGTGGAGCTGCAGTGAATTTGATGCCGCATGGTCTTTTGAAGAAGATTGGTAAGTTCGATACTGACCTCAGGCCACATAACATTGTCTTAAGCAACTATGAAGGCAAAACTGGCCACTCTTTGGGGGCCATTGAGGTGGACTTAATTGTTGGTTCCATAAAGAGGACTACATTGTTCTTAGTGATAGCCTCTAAAGCGAATTTTAATTTACTCCTTGGTAGAGAGTGGATCCATGGAGTTGGTGTTGTCCCTTCAACTTTGCATCAACGTTTAGTAATGTGGAAGGAAGATGGTTTGGTAGGGTATGTTGAAGCCGATCAGAGCTACTTCCGTGCTGATGTGAACCAAGTTACCAAGGAAAATTTTGAGAAACAAATGGCGAAGATTGCGCCATGTTCATCTTCTAATGAGGCATATGTCCCTGCGGATAATGTTTTTGCCTCAGTTCATCTTGACCCAAATTATGGTTTTGTTTGGGAAAGAGAAATAATGGGAGATGATAGTGTTTATCCTGATGGTGTTTTTCGACCAACGGGGTGGAACACTCGTTCTTGAAAGTGTTCTTATGTCAGTGCCCAATGCATGGGACAAAATTACGGCTTATATGGCTGAAAACAAGTTTAAAGCGGCTATGGAGGCCGAAATTATTCAACGAACAATGGCTGTCGAAGCCAGTGAGGTACATGAAGAAAATGGCATAGTCATAGATGAAAGACTTGATTGTATCTATGATAATGATCCATTAGGTTTTGAAAAGGATCCTAGAGATTTGACAAAGCATATGCAAGCTCAAGACCCGTTAGAAGAAGTTGATTTGGGAAATGGCTCAATAAAAAGGCCAACTTATATTAGTGCAAATATTGATGCTTCTCTAAAAACCCAAGTCATTACATTGCTAAGGGAGTTCAAAGACTGTTTTGCTTGGGATTACGACGAGATGCCTGGGTTAAGTCGAGAAGTAGTGGAAATGCAATTACCAATACGACCAGGGAAGAAACCAGTGAAGCAAGTGCCAAGAAGATTTGCTCCTCAAGTGTTGGCTAAGATCAAAGAGGAAATCGAAAGGCTATTCAAAAACAAATTCATCAGAACTGCCAGGTATGTCGAATGGTTAGCCAATATAGTTCCTGTAATAAAGAAAAATGGGACTCTTAGAGTTTGCATAGATTTTAGGGATTTAAATAATGCATCTCCCAAGGATGAATACGCAATGCCTGTGGCAGAAATGCTAATAGATTCAGCAGCAGGATTTGATTATCTTAGTATGCTCGATGGTTATTCTGGGTATAATCAAATCTTCATTGCTGAAGAGGATGTGTCAAAAACTGCTTTTAGATGTCCAGGGGCATTGGGTGTTTATGAATGGGTAGTAATGCCCTTTGGCTTAAAGAATGCTGGTGCTACATATCAGAGGGCCATGAATTCTATGTTTCATGATTTTATTGATGATTTTATGCAAGTATACATAGATGATGTGGTGGTTAAATCTTCCTCAGAAAGTGGTCATTTAGACCATCTTCGCCGTTCTTTTGAAAGAATGAGGAAATATGGATTGAAATTAAATCCATTAAAATGTGCCTTTTGTGTACGTGCAGGTGATTTCTTGGGTTTTATAGTGCACAAAAAAGGCATTGAAATCAATCAAAATAAGACTAAGGCAATTATGGAAACGAAGGCCCCTTCGACCAAAAAGGAGCTTCAGTCGTTGCTGGGAAAAATCAATTTCCTACGAAGATTTATATCAAATCTAAGTGGCAAAACACAAGTTTTTTCGCCATTATTAAGACTGAAGAAGGAAGAAGAGTTCAAATGGGAACCAATGCATCAAGCAGCCTTCGACGAAATCAAGTCTTATTTGATGAAACCACCAATTTTGTTGCCTGTTATTAAACACAAAGTGCTCAAATTGTATATAGCAGCTTCTGATAGAACAATAGGTAGCATGTTAGCACAAGAGGATGATAGTGGTATCGAAAGAGCCATTTATTACCTCAGTAGGGTCCTAAATGATGCCGAAACGAGGTACACTCCTATAGAAAAGTTGTGCCTTTGTTTGTATTTCTCGTGTACAAAGTTAAAGCAATATATAAAACCCGCTGATGTTTTTGTTTATTCGCATTTTGATGTTATTAAACACATGCTGTCAAAACCAATAATGCATAGCCGAATTGGTAAATGGGCTTTGGCTTTGTCAGAATACAACTTGACTTATCAACCTCTAAAATCAATTAAAGGGCAAGTGGTTGCTGATTTTATAGTAGACCATTCTGTTGTCGAAGAAACATTAAGATTTGTAGATGTATATCCTTGGAGGTTGTACTTTGATGGTTCAAGCCATAAACATGGAGTTGGGATTGGTATTTTAATAATATCTCCTACTAACATTCCAACGAAGTATAAGTTTAAAATTCGAGATGTTTGTTCCAATAATGAAGCTGAGTATGAGGCTTTAATAGTAGGCCTCGAAATTTTACTTGAGCTGGGGGCAAGTCATGTCGAAATAAAAGGTGACTCTGAGTTGGTTGTCAAACAATTGACAAGAGAGTACAAATGCATTAAAGAGCACCTTATCAGATACTTTGTTATTGCCAATGCTTTGTTAAAAAGATTTGAGTCTGTTCACTTAGAACATTTACCACGAATTGATAATCAAGTGGCAAATGAATTGGCACAAATCGCTTCAGGCTATAAAGTTTCAAAACAAAGCCTGGAAGAGTTAATTGAAATAAAAGATAAAATCATTTCTAATGACTATTCTTCGTCACTATCGTCAACACCAACAACTGGGGAGGTAACAGATACAAATGCAAACGAGGAACTAGCTGTTGTCGAAAAACGTCAATTTTTTGGTGACTCTGACTTAGCAGAAATTCTTGCTCTTGACAATATGACCAATAATGATTGGCGAAGGCCTATTGCGGAATATTTGCAAAATCCCACAAGAAATACCAATAAAAAGGTAAAATACAGAGCTTTGAGCTATGTGATAATTGGAAACGAATTGTTTAAAAAGACTCCTGAAGGAGTACTATTAAAATGTCTTAGTGAAAATGAGGCATATTTAGCAGTTTCCGATACACATAGTGGAGCGTGTGGTTCACACCAAGTAGGCCAGAAAATGAAGTGGTTATTATTTCGACAAGGAATGTATTGGCCAACTATGCTGAAAGATTGCATAGAATTTGCTAAGGGATGCCAAGAGTGTCAAAAGCATGCTGGGATACAACATGTACCTGCAAATGAATTGCATGCCATAGTCAAACCTTGGCCATTTAGAGGTTGGGCTCTAGATGTGATTGGAGAGATAAAGCCAACTTCGTCGAAGGGCCATAGATATATCCTTGTGGGAATTGATTACTTCACCAAATGGGTTGAGGCTATACCTTTAGCCAATGTTGATCAGGAAGTAGTGATAAGGTTTATTCAAAATCATATCATTTATAGGTTTGGAATTCCAGAAACCATTACTACAGATCAGGGATCAGTTTTCACTGGTAGAAAAATGGTAGAGTTTGCTTCCGAAATTGGTTTTAAGTTATTAACTTCAACACCATATTATGCGCAAGCCAATGGCCAAGTAGAAGCTGCCAATAAAGTTATTATTAATTTAATTAAAAAACATGTTGGGCAGAAGCCAAAAAATTGGCATAATACCCTTGATCAAGCATTATGGGCTTGTCGAAATTCACCCAAAGAATCTATCAACACTACTCCTTATAGGCTAACATTTGGACACGATGCAGTGTTGCCTATTGAAATTTGTCTACAATCAACAAGAATTCAAAGACAGTGGGAGATTCCCTCTGATTATTATTGGAATATGATGCTTGATGAATTGGTTGATTTAGACGAAGAAAGGTTATTAGCTTTAGATACGCTTATTCGACAGAAAGAGAGGGTAACTAAAACTTATAACAAAAAGGTTAAGTTTAAAGCCTTTAATTCAGGTGATCTAGTGTGGAAGGTCCTATTGCCTATAGATAAAAAAGATAGAGTCTTTGGTAAATGGTCCCCAAGTTGGGAAGGACCATTTAAAATTTTACAAGTTTATTCAAACGGCGCATATGAGGTCGAAGAGATCGGCGCTGATGAAAGAATTTTGCGTATAAATGGTAAATACTTGAAAAAGTATAAGCCAACGTTGCACGAAGTTAAAATAACGCTGGAATAAATATAAAGAAAGCGTAAAAACATGGCATTTAAGTTGCCAAAACATTGTCGAAAGCACGGAATAAGAAATTGCCCAAGAATAAAATGGAAGAAATTTCATTATAATGTTGCCAAGTTACATGTGCCAAGAGAGGCATTCGTGAGTTACATAGTGCTGAAAGGGTAAATAAACTAGGCATAAAATGAACGCTGAATTGCAGTTGGTCTTTTAAGACCAAGTAACTTCTCTTTTGGGTGGTCTTCTTCGACCACGTTGTCACTTCCCGTCGTTCAGGGGGTCATTCTTTCGTCTGCGCGTTAGGCTTGTAAGCCTTTCAACAGGGCGTTTCCTTGCTTGGTAAACCTCAGGAAGCCCTTCAGAGAGAAGATATTGACGCCCCAGGGAAGACAGTCATCATCAAGGCAAAACACCTGATGAATCTTCCTGCTCCCACTTTGAGTCTCCCGCATAAACCCAGAAAGTTGCAAAATCAAGTGACATGAAGAAAAAAGGAGTAAAGCCATAATTCGCAGAGATCAAAAACCATCACTTTAAACCTCCAGGCAACCTCACCGCAATTGTGAGGGATGAGGTTACGCGGAAGACTCAAAGCAAAGGGAATGATCTTGGAACGGGAAAGGAAAAAGAAGAAAATTATGGAGTGGTGAAGATGAGAAACAAAATTCTTCTATTTATAAGGAGAAGTATGAGAGAGCGTCAGTTGGTTACGGGTTTGGCGTTCCGAGAAGTAAGGCATCACTTTAATTACGGCGTTATTAACGTAACAGAAAATGGTGGAACTATTCAAAGGTAGAACAGAGAATCGGTAAACATAGTCAAAGGCCGAAACTACAGGCTGTTCAAGTTCAAGGTTTGAATATGGAAACAACACTTAACAGTGGTGACATCAGGTATACAGCTATTTTTACTCAAGTGCAAAATTATTTCGATGGTGAATTCAAAAAATGTCTTTCTCTTCTTCCTCCTCAAGTTCAGTCGAAAAAGACATTTTTGGGGGGCAATTTGTTAGCCTGTAATTTCGACAGGCTTCATTGAAGATGGTCAACATGGCTTGATTTATATTTATTTCACAAAGACCATATTATTTCGACAAAGAAAATGGTCGTGTGCAAGGTAAACTCGACAAGTTTCCAGGGAAGAAAAAGCAAGAGAGAGGAAAATCGACACAGGCTTTCGACAGACAGAAAACAGAGCAGTTATGCGTTGAAGACTAGCAGTTGGTCGAAGCGTGACAGAGCGGTTTCGGTCGAAAGTAGGAGCGGTTACTTGGTCGAAAGTAGGAGCGGTTACTTGGCCGAAAGTAGGAGCAGTTACTTATTTTCAAATTGTTAGGCAGTTACTTAGTTCGAATTTCCCCCCTTTTCCTTTGTATAAATAACTGTTTCTGAGAAGAAACAGAGGTCACAAAATCACAATACACACCCGATTCCTGAAACTCTAACTTCCAAGCCAGAGCGAAAAACGAGTGGAAGAATCGCTGTACGTGATCGTGTACCATTTTTTATGATTCAATGCAATTTACTTGTTTGTTCTTTACAATTCCTGCACCATTTACTGCTTCTTTTCTTTTCAATTCTGTTAATCATTTGCAAATCGTCCCCTTTTTCTACGTTTTCTTCAACAAAAACCATAAGCAATTCAGAGGCATTGCTTTGAGATTTTTCTAGTTTGATCTCACAAACCTTCTAATAAAACTAGTGATTGTTTGCTAAAAACACCAGCAAACACAAGGGTGGGGTATCTCTTGTTGTAACTGTTGTTAAGGGCTCTTGCACTAGGTGGGGTATCTTAGGTTAAGAGCGCCTGCGTCTGTAAGGGTTTTAAAGCACCCGATTGAAAGCTTTGTTTTGATAGTGGAAAATCTCACAAAGAGTTATGAGGACTGGACGTAGGTCACTGGGAGGTGACCGAACTAGTATAAATCTCTTGTGTTCATTATTATTTTACGTTCTAATTCCTTCATTTCATAAACCTGCGCGAAAATCAAACTAAGTCGTTAAAAGGGGAACTGTTTTCAAAAATCTCAATTCACCCCCTCTCTTGAGACTGAAGCCACTGGGTAACACAACATGTATTGAAACATTCCTTCAGGGAATTTGTTAACAACACACATAACCTGCATTGTAAAGAAGAAATATATTTTGTTAATAGCAGAAACTCCTAGGAATTTGTGCTGTTAGTACTAAAATTAGAGATGGAAATAGAAGTGTCAAGCTTGTGATGTGTAATTAAATCTAGCTTTGTAAGACTCCCATATCGGGGAGTAATCTGGAGTGTTTCTAACTTAATTCACTACGCCAAGGAAAATAACAGCGCCTCTTTAACAGCGCTTATTAGAATGTAGTGCTGTTAAAGCTTACATGGAGGTTTTTTACGATGCTTGGTTTAAGAAGCGCTGTCATAGGTGACGTCTTTTAAAACACTCATTCAGAACGGCGTTGTGACAGGTCTCTATGCGTGGGGGCTTTTTTAGAAAGATTTCTATAACAACGCCTTATTATAGAAGCGCTTTCATAGATCTAATATTTTACAGCATTTCTGGAACGCGATATCATTGGCACTAAAAACTATTTTAACATTTTAAACAAACAATTTATATTTAGGCACTAAAAAAAGGTAACCAAAAAAAGATTTTTTTTTAAAAAAACTTTTCGAGAAAATAATGCACACCACGTTATATTGAAGCAGTTTTAAGCTGAATAGTGCCCTAACCCTCTTCACATTAGCAAATCGTGCCTCCCTCCCTTTTAAAGCTTGGAAATCGCAAATGGTGAAGCTTCCCCTCCTGTCCTTCCTGTTTACCCAGTCGCAAATTGTGTACTTTTCCTTGGTTCATCGTTTTACGATCCTCTCTTCGTCGTTCGCAGAGTCTCTGGTTCGTCCACGCCGTCGTTCACTACTCTGCCTTGGTCTGTTGTTCGTCGTCAATTTCGTGAATCTTTACCTTCATTGTCACGCTTTCGTTGCTACTTGCTAGTTTGCTCATCTTGGAAAGAGGTATGCAATTGTTCCCTTTCTTGTATGTAGAATTTCCATGCCTGTACATATTCCTTTTCTCTCCAAAACTGATGGCTATGTAGCTGTATGGGTTCATTGTATGTATTATTTATAAATTAATTATTCTGGTTTGTTTAAGTGTTTATTGATTGAAATGTGTTTTCAATCGATGGGTGGGATGAAGTTGGAGGAGGATATTTTGAATTGTGAAATAATTGCTCGTTTCGAGGGGGAGCACAAGATGCTAAAGAAGCATTACATATTTCTCATCAAGATAATTAGTTTTTCTGCTTGTGATGGAACTATTTTGTCACAACTTGCCAATTGCACTGCATTAAAAGACAATTTCCTTGTCTTGTATTTTCAAAACAAAAGCATAGAAGCACCAAACTGAAACGTATCATAGTATTAGTACTTAAAGGATCAAACTAAAACATATCAAATATAAAGAACAATATTGATACAGATTTGAAACATAAATGACCAAAGTAGGAAAAAAAGATAAAAGACCAAATTGAAACTTTGATAAGAGATAAAACACCAAAAATACAATTTAACATTTTATATATCAACCATGATATCATTATTTTTAAATATATGCATTAGGCCCATGCTTTTCCCACATCCCTCCCTACTCACCACAAACCCCCTAACTCCAAATATTCCAAAACTACCCTTAATGAGAGAACGCGTTTGCGTGCTGTTCGGTAGAGGTCGACCGAATATATTTGGCTACGCCCAACCGAATCCAATTGGTTGATCTCAACCGGGCGTTATAAAAAGAATAACGGGTGTGCTGTTAAATTTTGTTCGTTCGGGGGAGGGTAACCGAAATAATTCGGTTGAGCATAACCGAATGGACCTGTTACAGGACAGAATGAATGAAAACCATAACAGTTTCTGGTTAAGTTACAAATTACCAATTCCAGACAAATACTTCTAACTCAAATTGGTTTTGATTTATAATAATACATAACATATGGAAGTCATGACAATCATACGTGGGAAAGCAGTTGTCTTAATACAAATTCGAAAACAACAATTAATCACTATCACTATCTTTACTTATATCTACATAAGCCGGTGGTTGGTCCTCAAAGACCATGACCTTCTACTTTTGCGTACGACCCATAAACGTTGAATTGATGGACATTTCTGAATGGGGCAATATGAAATGGATAAATGGTGAAAGACCCGTGAACAGACCAACAAGTCAATACAACTTCGTATCTGTTAACTATGAGATACCCTATATCTGGTACAGTCATCCAATTGTCTTCACCGGCATTTGCATCAACAATTTCATCAGAAATGTGACTTTGCCCATACCACCATATACGAAAATGTAGAGGTCAATGTATTGCCTGATCTCCTCCAAAAGATCATTTCTGACCGAAAGCCAAACATTCTCACCCCTTCCAAGTAATGCTGCAATACACCGGAATTCACAGTGCCCATCACCTTCAACATTAACAATATTCTCAACATAAGGATGAATGATTGATGTCAAGCCGTTTATGAATTCATAATAAGCTTCTGTATGAGTAACAGTAGGAGTTGGAGCTGGTGTAACAATAGGTGTAGGAGTTGGTGTAACAGTACGTGTAGGAGCTTGTGAAACAGTAGGTGTAGGAGCTGGTGTGGGTATTTTCCTCTTAGGTAGAGGAGGAGTAGGTGTAGTAGTTGAACTGTCAGCTTGAGTTCTTTTTTTGCTTAGTGATGAAGTACGTGCCGGACACTTTGACTTTGGTATAGGTGGAGTGCCCATGGAACTCTTACTATGGGTAGGAGTGGCACATTTTCGAGACTGAGCAAAAGATGATGTATCTTCTTGGGAGTCAATTTTTTCATCCACATGTTCCCAATGTGACTTTTCTCGCTTTGTAGAGAATGCATATGTCCATAGGCCGGGTTGCGTGTCAAGCAATTTTGCAGCATCACAAAGAATCCTTTTTTTTATGCTAAATACCACTTTTGGTCCTTTATGTTTGCACGAAGTTTCACTTTCGTCCTTTATCTTTTTTTTGGTCAGTTTTGGTCCTTTATGTTTCATTTTCGTTTCACTTTCGTCCCTGTCGTCAGTTTAAACTGACGGACGCCACGGTGGCAGTTAACTGCTGACGTGGCGTTCGTTTTCATTAATTGGCGTAGCAAAATTAGCACAGGTGGCTTTTACACATCAGTTATTAAAATTAAAACAATTTGGAAGAACTAAATTAAATGAAACATTAATAAAACATAAAACATTTTGTAAAAACAAAAGAATAAAACAATTTTGAAACACCAGAATCAAAGTTGACACTGGAATTAGAAAGAAAAAATTAAGAAGAGAGAGTGAAGAAAGCGACGAACAAAGAGAGTGAAGAAGAGAGAGCGACGAAGAAGACGAAGCAAGAAATGGAAGGAAAAATGTGAAATCGAAGCACCAACAAAGAAGACGAAGCACAAACGAAGCAAAAACAAAGGCCAGCTTACTATTTTCGCCATTATTGAAGGTAAGAAGCTTAAAATTTCTGCCATTGTTAGGTTTTAGGGTTTTAGTTACTGCTTTTCTTCTACTGGTGTTTTTTGTGTATTTCGAGTTCCTTAATGTCTAGGTGTATGATTATTGTTGAATTTGTGAGGTTGTTTGAGTTTAGGGTTCGATTATGGTTTGGGTGTTTCTGGGTTTGTGGGGTCTGTGTTGTGTAACTGTACTGATACATGGGTTTTGTAGGTTTGTGGGAGGTTTTTGCTTTTGATTATTTGTGGTTAATGGTGTTTTTGCTTTTGCTTTTGATTATTTGGGGTTTGTGGGGTTTGATGAAGACAGCTATTGTTCATTGTGGCTATTGTGCACGTGTCTTCTGTTTTGTCTCAATTGTTGTACAGTTTTTGTTTTTTTGGTTTACCTATTGTTTATTATTATTGTTTGTTTATTGTTGTAACAGTTAAATGGAGACATTGAAAGTTGAATTGCATCATGGGGGATATTTTGTGGATGAAGAAATGAGGGAATATGTAGGGGAATTGGATACCTGGGAACTTGACCCTGATAAGTGGTCTTATTTTGAACTTTTGGGTCTACTAAAGGATATGGGGTATTTAGAACTTATTGGTATTTGGTATGACTTGAATGGGGTCAAAAAATTGTTTGAGAATGACCAAGCAGCCATGGAGATCCTCAAGTGGGCCCAAAGTAATGGATGTGTGCACTTGTACATCATTCACCCAATATCTCAACCTGTTGAAGTTGAATTACCTCCTGGGCCCCAACTTAATGAACCAGCCCCACACTTGAGAAAAGTCTATAATTTCTCTCAAGCCCAAAATACTCCTCAAGCCCAAAATACTCCTCACCACCAAAATACTACTGAAACCCAAAATAGTCCTCACCACCAAAATACTCCTCACGGCCAAATTGTCATAGATCTTGAAAGCAACTGTGATGGTCAGAGGGACGAAAATGAAACCAATAGTGATGGTCAGAGGGACAAAACTGAAACCAATATTGATGGTGATAGGGACCAAACTGAAACTGTCCATGTTGGTGGAGAAGTGGAAGGTGAAGACGTTGAAGATGAAGGAGAGTATGATAGTGATGAGAGTGGTCCAAAAATTAGGTTTAATGATTCTGATGATGAGGAAGGAGAGTATGATGGGTTTGAAGAAGAAGTGGTAGAACAAAATGATGGTGTTGAACAAGAAAAGGTGGTGGAACAAAATGATGGTGTTGAACAACGGAAAGCTACTGAACCAGATAAGGTGGTGGAAGAAAATAAAGAAGCTGCTGAACAAGAAAAAGCTACTGAACCAGAGAAGGTGGTGGAAGAAAATAGAAGTAAAAAGAAGAAGACTAACAAGGGTAGGCCAAAGAGAAGGAAAGGCAAAGAGCCTGTCAAAGAACCAGCACAGAAAGCACCAGTGGATGAACATAGTGATGATGGTGACCAACTAATTATTGGTCTAAAGAGAAAGAGAAGAAGAAGACTCATTGATAGAGGTCCATCAGCACCAGTGGGAATGAATTTCTTCCAGTCACTTTATTGTGCAGCGAAATCTTAATTATACATACATTGAATAAGACAAAGAGAGAAAGGGAAATATTTTTAAAAAAAAAAAGAAAGAAAGAGAAGAAGCTATTAGCATTTCACAATATCCGATAAAAGCCCATTAAATAGAATTCCGTCCCAATAATGCTTGATGGTACGAAGGAATGATGTACGAATGGTAAGAATGGTACCTTGCTTTTTTATTTTAATTTAAAAAATTAAAAAATTAAATTTTAAAACAAAAACCTAACAAAATAGTGCCACCGCCATCTCAGCAAAAGGGAAATCACAAACACAGGAATAACATTTCTTTCTTGATTTGCACCTTGTGAATATAATGAGGTAGTGATGTGGATTGGATCCATTAACGTTAGTGGTTGTGGTTTTCTATAAAAATGCTGCTATTTGCTGAATTCGTATGTGTTTGTTCGAAATTCACTTCGTACTATATATCATTACTGAATTCCCTCCCATACAGAATAAGCTATTTGCTGAAGGGATTCTAAACATTTCTTTTCGACCAATCGAAAATTAATTATAAATCTTTTATCAGCTTTTCAAGTTTCAGGATTAAAAAACTTGTCGTGCTTGCACACAATAAGCATGCAATCTTATTACTAGCTATACATATTTACAAAACTCTCCATCTCATGGCCTATTTGTATTGCACATTAAAATCATCCAACTTTCTTCTAAAGTTGACATTCTGATATGGTCCATAATTTAAATAAATTGATAAACAGGGTTCACTTGAGGAAAAGGGAAGATCTATCCTGGAAATAGTGCTAGAAAAGAATTCATAATTAATTAAATAATTTATTAGAGATGGGATAATGTGTGAGTGAGGGAGCTTAATGCAATGGCATATCACAAGAAAGCATACTTTAGTGGTTGACCTCGTGCTTAGATCAGCTTTGAAATGTGACTTGGTGTTTGTTTTGTTTAACTTTTGAGAGAGCTATCAATATTTCTTTAGAGAAAAATCCTCAAAGAAAAATAGTACTCATTTTTTGTTACAACAATGCTATTGGGGTGAAGTATATCTATCAACTTTGTTGATGATTAATTTATGTTGGAGAGCATGCCAAACTATGTGTACCTGGTTTTGTTCTCCCTTCCTAATAGAGTTTTCAGAACACCCAACACTTCAACTTGGAGACATTGAAATGGCATTCAAACTTAGTTACTGCTCTAACTAACTCTTGTTAGGGAACTCCTTCTCTTTTTATTATTAAGAAATAAAAAAGTGAAGTACAAACAAGATAAGGGGGACTAAGCCAAGGAGGATCCAAACACCTAAGCCAAGTTGCCAAGAAAATAAAAAGCAATTATCTGTAACAACACTACGGTGCAAAAAACCAGAAATTGGGGAAGCATAACCCAGAGTCCAAGAAAGCAATTAAGTCATCCTACCTTATAAAATTTGGAATATTGTTCCACTAAATCAAGTCTTGGTTAGTTGTTTCAAAATTGAGATATAAAATTGATTTTGACACATTAGAATTTTTTTTAGTATAAATGATTTTGCCTCCGGAAGAAATGATTCTGATTTGAAGCTACGATTTGTAACTTTTGTCTTCAAACGTTAATTTTGCTCTCAAAGTTTATTGTTTAAATCACTTATACGTGAATATATCCAAATATACACTTAATTCACTTTCAAATAAAATCATTTTATTCAAAATCAATTTTATCATTGTTGAATCAAACACATTTAGGCTCTGTTTGGCAAGGCAAATTCGCTAGCTTATAGTGGATAAAGTACTCGTAATTGTTTAGTGCAACAAGCTTATAGCATTTTTCACTAGTTTATAGCGATTTTTTAAAACGCTACTTGAAGTGACGTTTGAGTTTATAGTTTATAGCGTTTCACTTTTTTTTCTGAATTCTACCCTTGTTACTTTAATTTAAAAAACACTTTAAATGTGCTACAATATTCTCCCTCATTTTTAAGCATTAATTACAAGAGTCTATTAATGTCATTTTATACTTATAAGCTAGTTCAACAACTAATTTTATCAAACACTGTAAACTCAATCCACTAGTTTATCCGCTATCAGCACTCCGCTATAATCTAGCTTATCCGCAATCTCCTAACTTATCTGTTATTCGCTATTTTTTACCAAATAGAACCTTACAAGACAAAAGTTGTAAAAACCAAAAAATCTTTTGAATTTTTTCACCCCCACCAAGGAACCAACACCACCCACCCACTGCCATTGCCAACGAGTTGTTGGCCTCCTTGCTTGGTATTTTGTACGTTAGTTTCTGAATTCTTGCTTCTCGACCATTATTTTATATCAACTATGATATCATTATTGTTAAATGCATGATTATATAATATCTTAATATGCACAAAGGCATTAATGTATCCCGATCTCCAAGACCGTACTCGTGGCGCACATACTCAAATAATTTGATGTTGGGTCGGATCTTAGATGGGTTTTCAGTTTGGGTTTTCTTTTTTACCCCACCCCTTTCACCCTATACCCCCACAAAAAAGTGAAATCCAAAAATACCCCAAGGAAAAAATTCCAATCGGATTTATCTCCTATAGAGATAAATCCGCTTTGCAAAATACAAATAGAATTTACCTCCTTGGGAGATAAATCCGCGTTGCATTTTTGTGGGGGTAAAATCGCATCGGAGTAAATTATTGTGTTCCGATTGAGCTCATTTATTTATCGGTGTTATTTTTCCACAACAACCAAGAGACTTGTTGGGGAGTACTCGGGAACACCGGGAGCAACAACGAGCTGCCCAATGAACCTGACCACCATGAAACTTGGACGGATGCCACATCTCCACCCAAAACCTTAAGGAGTCAAGTATATAGGTCCCATATCTTATATATCCTTCATATAGCTCATTCATAGCCGATGTGAGACTAACCACTCACACTTGAATTTCCAATAGAACGGATAGTTGGTTGGCAGAAAAGAACATTGAGCAAAGTTAAGAGTTCAAATAAAAAAAAATTGTTACAAGAGTCTAGATAATTTCTGGTATAACTGAATTTATTTTCCATAGAAGTTCCACACCAAATCCATGACTTCAATTCTAGTTTGCACCATATAAGATTAAGCAGCCACTAAAAGGCTTCCTCAAGCCTAAGAAATCAACATTGTGGATAGATATCTGCATTATAGTTGTAATTATGATTGAATATATGAATAGAAACAGCATGCACGGAATCAATAATGCAATTCTTATCTGAATGTCATGTTTTAATAACATGACAAATGTTGGATGGATCTGGACCTCACACAACACAACCCCGGAATAATGGGGCTACATGTACAATTTAGTAGATGCCTTCAATGCATTTCTATTTGTTTGGAATTGTTTTGTCATAGAGCTACTTTATACAACTTTACCATTCTTCTTTACTCAGCCTTTGTTTTTGAAGTTGTACTGTTAGGTGCGTTTTGCATACCCCTTCAAGATTTCCCTTTACACCTCTATAATAGATATCACATTTTTTTTACCAATTGCTAACCCACAAAATGTCTTTAACGTTTTTAACAAAAGACCAATTTCTGCTCGTGCTAAAAAACAAATTTTGTATTGGCCAACACCGAGTTGTTGAAACCAAATGGATCTAGAAACAACGAACCTAGATTGATTTTGAAGATAACAAATATCACATGAGAATAATGATAATTTAACGTGTTTTTCAAGTGTGCAGAAATTTCTCCATCAATAAGAAAAGCCATCTTAGGGAGTATGTGAAGATAAAGTCCCAAATATAGTGATTGGTAGCACTATCATCTGTTGAAAGCAAGATAACATCTGTTACTGCAGAATGCGTGAATCTTCTGTTTGAAGGCGCATTTGATCTTAAAAAGGCTAAACTATCAAAGTGCATTAATTTAGTGCAAAGCATTTGCCGAGAATGCACCTATTTAGTTTAAGATTGTCCACGAAAGCTTATGATCTAGCTCTCTCTACTAGAAGGTAAAATGTCATTTATTAAGGAGTTATTAAGTTGACGTCTCAAAACTGCTACATAGTACACATCAAATGGAGAAAGCAAAGTATGGTGGAGAAGAGAAAGTGCACGACATGATTGCATTAAATGCGGTTGTCTCTAAATGAGAAATCCTAATCTGAATGGATAGATTAGTATATTTGAATAAGACATCAACGACTATAATTCATTTCTATCTATAAATAAAAGGCCTATAGGAGATGTTAACGAAGCTATTTTAAATCAAGTGATTCAATCTACCAAGCATCATTCAAACACTCCGCCTACAAGAAAGTTTTTGAACTTGGAAAGTAAATATTCATTAAAGCAACTCAATTGAAGCAAGAGACAATAGAAAACATCGTTCTATTTTTCTTTGGCTTTTGATTGTAAAACCTCTCAATTGGGAGTGTATTGATTTTTATCAGTCAAACTTGCAATTGGCGCAGTAGTGGCTTTCTAATTCCTTAGAGGCTTGAGGTCAAGTTGTTTTAATTAAGAAGCTTGGAGTTTAGCCAAGGTTGGCAGATAAGCTCTTGCAGTTGTAATTGCTAAAAAGGTTTTCACAGGAAATCCTTCAAAAGGTTTTGAAGGGACTCGAGGTAGCTACCAAGTGGTAGTGAATTCGTATAGATCTTGTGTGTCGTTTACTTGCTTTTCTTTTCTTGCGTTATTTGCTTCTCAAACATTTTAGAAAACAAGTTTTTAAGAAAAGAAATTTACATAGAAAAATTATTAACCCCACCCCCCCTTTACAGTATTGTTTTTGTAACCTCATGAGTTTGTTATTGCGGGAGTCAAACTTGGAAGCACCAAGTCGACACCCTGTGTCCTAAAGTAACTTCTTACTCCATATTCTTAGTTTTAGATATTTTTCTCCAAATTGCACCTCCTCCTTTACTTATACGTCTCCCTAGTCTAAACAAATTTCCCCTTTATTAATACAAGAAAATAACTCAAACTAAGAATTCAAAAGAAAGTTCAAATACTTTAGGTTTTTTTTTTCGGTACCCCCATGTTATCTCCCATACCCCCATACTTGGTTTTTTGACCAAAATACCCTCAAATTTTTTTAAAAAAATTGAAATTTTCAGAAATACACATAAATTCGGAAAGGGGTAGAAAAATTTTCCGGATTTATGTGTATATCCAGAAGGCAATATTTAAAAATAGCTTCCGAATTTATGTATAAATCCGGAAGTGTAATTTCCGGAAATATAATTCGGAAGTGTAATTTTTATTTTATTTAAATCAGATTAAATTAATTTAAAAATCAATTTAAATTAGTTAAAAAATCAGTTTAAATTAGTTTAAATCAATTTAAATACGATAACGATAACAAATGAAAAAAATCGAAATATAATAAAGTCGATAAAATACGAGTACATATACAAAAATAAAACCAAAACAAATACATCTACGGATGAAAGTCTAAGTGTCCTAAAGCCTGAAGGAGGCTATCATATGCATCGGCTGGAATGCCTCCCTCACAACCCATAGCATCTAGTATGTGTCCAGCGGCAACATCCATCACATCCTGATACCTCCATGGACCAACTCCCTCAGCTACAGCCTCCTACTCTGGTACATGCTGCTCTAGTACATCCTCAGCTGGAGTCAGTCGTGTAATGGACACCCCCTGATACCATGGTAGATAGTCATCAGTGCACTCACCATGGAAGCCTGCAGCTCTGCTACTACGTAAAAAAGTCCGTGCTGGGAATCTGCCTGGTGTCCCATCTCTCTAAAATGGAGATCACATCTGGACGTGGGCCTAAGATGGGTGCAGGAGGGATCAGCTGGATGCGCGCAAACTGAAGGAGGGCCTAAGATCATCGCACTTGAAGTTCTTCCACCCGCTGCAACGTGGAAGCCCAGTATCAGGGAACATCCTCCGCCGGATGATAGTGGGGAAGTACTCATAAATCCAGCACTGAAATAAAATAATTAAATGAATAAATAATTAATTATATCAATAAAACCAATTAAAAGAATAAAAGTAATTAATTTATTAATTACCTGTAGCAGAGAAGCATATCCGCCAATCTGCCTGGTGTCCCAATAAGCGGCCAAGTTCAGCTGGTCATAGAGATATGCCAGAGCAGCTGGACCCCAAGCCCACTGGCCACATGTGTCAAAATTGCAAATGAGACTAATCCACTTAGCAGGCACGTACGTGTGACTCTTGTCGGAGAAGATGGTGCCCCCCAACAAGTGTAGAATATAGCACCGTTCTGCATGATCAAATTGCCCCCGATGCATGTTATCTCTGTAGGCATCCTCAAAAAAAAATAAAACTAATTAATAAATAATTTAAACTAATTAAATAATTCTTGGTGAAAAATAAATAAATTACTTATTATTACCTCCCCGGCTAGTAGTCTAGTGACACGGTGATCCACTAAACGGTGCGACAAAGGTTGCTCAAGAGCAGCCTCGGCCTGATGGTCAGCAGCCTCATCTATATCTGACTGCTCAGCATATGGTATCTCTGGCTGCTGCTCAGCCTGCTGTATCTCTTGCTGCTCAGCCTGCGGTATCTCTGGCTGCTGAGCAGCCTGCTCCTCATCCTGTCGCTGCCGGACACGCCTCCGACGCTCAGAAGCGTGACCGGCCTGTCTAGCAATTCTGATCCTCGTAGGTACTGGTCCAGATGCCTCGCCTGGCGCAAAGTTTCCTCCTCGGCTAGTAGCCCCTGAAAAACGGAAAAAATGAGTTAAAACGAATTTTTAAAAAACAAAAACAAAAACCTTCCGAATTTACGTGTAAATCCAGAAATTTCAACATTGAAATTTCCGGATTTACACGTAAATTCGGAAGGTTATTTTAAAAAAATTTCCGGAAATACGTATAAATCCGGAAAACTTATGGACAGAAACTCACTTTTTCCGGAAATATGTGTAAATGAAGGAGAATTGTACTTTTTATGGTTTTTAGAGGGGTATTTTGGTCAGTTCAGTGATTATGGGGGTATGGGAGAGAAGGTGGGGGTACCAAAAAAAAAGCCAATACTTTAATTAAATTATAAAAAGGCTTAAATATATGTTTTGCCCCTTCAAATATCACCATAATCCAGTTATACCCCTGTAAAAATAAAAACTTTAAAATTACCCTTGCAAATATAAATCGCTTACGGTTATGCCCCTCGGTCAGTTTCTCATCCATAAAAATAATTTAAATAAGGTTTAAATATATGTTTTACCCTTGCAAATATCACCATAATCCAGTTATGCCCCTGCAAATATCACTATAATCCAGTTATGCCCTTGTCAAAATCTTTAATTTTTCTATTATGCTGATATTTGTAGGGGCATAACTGGATTATGGTGATATTTGTAGGGGCAGAACATATATTTAAACCTTATTTAAATTATTTTTTTGGATGAGAAGCTGACCGAGGGGCATAACTGTAAGCGATTTATATTTGCAAGGGTAATTTTAAAGTTTTTATTTTTACAGGGGTATAACTGGATAATGGTGATATTTGCAGGGGCAAAATACATATTTAAACCTTATAAAAATGACTACTAGAAAGAAATCATGCCCAAACTTTGGCCCCTTGACTGAAAGATAATAGCTGACTTCTTAGTCTATGGCGACCTCTTTAACCTTTTTAGTCCTTGAACTTGTCAATGGACCTCCATATCCCAGTAATACATCGTTAGGCCTTGGCACGCCGAATCTCCATTTGAGCTTTCTACCATGTACACATCTTTGTGCGTTCACGACCTACATAAGAACTCAAGTTAGACTTACTAGAAGTAGCATTATGATATATGCTACTGGAATAATACTACTCTAGCTAAAAGAAATGAGCTAAATATTTGTTCTGCTTGCTTCATTCATTCATTGAGGGTCACTTTATACAATCTAAGCTATACCTCAGAGCTTTCTAGAATAGTGAATAAGGACAAGTGCAAACAAGCAACGGTACAATGCCAGCTAGAATTTTGGAAAGCAAATCTAAAATTGCAAATAAAATAGAAAAGGACAGATATAGGATAAGAGTGGTAGCCGAACCCAATGCCAAGGTATCCAATGTAATATCCATTCCAGCCTTTAAGTGACAAAATCCTTCAAGTAAGTAGGCTTGACAATTATTCTCTTGGGCCGAGGTGGGCCAGTATCATTACCATCCCCATGGAAAAATCACCTTGTCCTCAAGGTGAAAAGTTTTAGACAGCTCCTCCCATTTTTTCCAGCTGGTATCTTCTGGAGGTAAGCCAAGCCATTGGACCAAAACCATTCGGGTTGCTGGTGTGGTTGAATGATCAACCTTGTGGTCAAGTATCACTAATGGTTCAATGATCGGGTTATTATTGATGGCATTAAGAGGGAGGTCATCAGGAGTTGTAGTGAGGGGTCCTTTGTGAGGTTTAAGTAGAGAACAATGAAAGACTGGATGTATTTTTGAACTATCAGGCAATTTCAGTCTGTATGCTACTGGTCCGATGCGTTCCAGTACAAGGTAAGGACCATAAAATCTTTTGGTCAGCTTATTGTAATTAACAGCAGCAATAGATGTTTGTCTATATGGCCTCAACTTGACATAAACCCAATCGCCCACATTAAATGACATGTCTCTGCGCTTTTGGTCCGCATAGAACTTCATTTTCTCTTGAGCTTTGCACAATTTTCTGTTTAGCAAGTGCAATGTTTCTTGTCTTGAATTTAACAGATTATCTACTGCATCTATAGCTGAAGTACCTAGCAGGTAGTTTGGAATTGTGGGTGGTGGTTTACCAAATATTATTTGGTATGGGGATAGGCTAGTGGAGGAGAGATGGGAAGTGTTATAAGACCATTCTGCTAAGGCCAAAAACTGATGCCACTGTTTTGGGTTGGAGTGGACGAAGGCTCGAAGGTATTGTTCTAGGACTCGGTTAAGAACCTCGGTTTGGCCATCAGTTTCCGGGTGATATGAGGTGCTCATACGCAATTTAGTGCCGTATAGGGAAAACAACTCACGCCAGAAACGACTGAGGAAAATAGGGTCGCGGTCGGATATGATACTACGTGGCAGACCATGGTATTTACAAATAATATCAAGGAATAGAGAGGCTACCTTGTGGGCAGTGAAATGAGTGGGAAGGGCTCCAAAGTGAGCTCCTTTGGAGAATCTATCAACAACAACCAGTATAATAGTGAAACCTTGAGAGTTTGGAAGGCCTGTGATGAAATCTAAAGAAAGATCTTCCCAAATGGCTGTGGGGGGAGGTATGGGCTGTAGCAATCCTCCTGGTTTTTTTGTCTCATATTTGGTATGTTGGCATACTTGACACTCAGATATGTATTTACGAACATCGTCACGCATACCTTGCCAAAAGAAATTATCATGTAATCTGAGAAAAGTTTTCTGAACTCCCATATGCCCTCCTAGAGGTGAGTTGTGAAATTCTTGTAGTAGCCTTGGAATGAAGGAGTTGTCTTTGTTGATCCATATCTTTCCTTTGAAGAAAAGGAGTTCCTGATGAAGCTTGAAATCTTTGTGTTGTGCAGGATCTTGTTGCACTTTTGCAGCTAATTCTTTGAATTGAGGTGAGAGTTGTAGGCACAAACGGAGCTCATCCAAAAATACAAAGTGAGGCATGATTAAAGTAAAAATTTGGGCCTTGTTTTCTATCCTTGACAAAGCATCAGCAACCACATTATTTTTACCGGTTTTATATTGAATGGAAAAGTCATAACCAAGTAACTTAGAGAGGTATACCTGCTGCTCTGGGGTTTGTATAACCTGAGAGATTAATTCTTTTAAGCTTTTGTGGTCTGTGTGTATGACAAAAGGATGGCCAAGAAGGTATTGTCTCCATTTCTTTACAGCAGTGGTTATAGCATGGAGTTCTCTTACATAGGTTGAAGAACGTAGGAGTCTTGGGCAGAATTGCTTGCTAAAGAAAGCTATTGGGTGTTTATGTTGGAGCAAGACAGCTCCCATAGCTGTACCTGAGGCATCTGTTTCCAGGTCAAATGGTATAGTGAAGTTGGGTAAGGCTAAAACAGGGGCTTGTGTCATGGCTGTTTTTAGTGTATCAAAGGCTATTTGGGCTTCTGTGTTCCACTGGAAGGCATCCTTTCGGAGTAGTGTTGTAAGTGGTAAGGTTATTGTGGCATAACTCTTGATAAACTTTCTATAAAAACTGGTTAAGCTGAGGAATCCTCGCAGGGCAGTAACAGAAGTGGGAATAGGCCAATCTACCATTGCTTGAACCTTAGAGGGGTCAGCTTTAATGCCTTCTTTAGAAATGATATGACCCAAATATTCTAACTGACGTTGAGCAAACAAACATTTAGAACGCTTAAGAAAAAATTGGCCAGTTAATAGAGTAGAGAAAACCTGTTGCAGATGTGCAATGTGATCATGTAAAGAGCTGCTGAAGACCAAAATATCATCAAAAAATACAGCTACAAACTTGCGGAGAAACGGCTGGAGGAGCTCATTCATCGCTTCTTGAAATGTGGAGGGTGCGTTGCATAGACCGAACGGCATTACCTTGTATTCATAGTGTCCTTGATGAGTGCGAGAAGCCGTCTTAGAGATGTCTTCAGGATTCATTCGTATTTGATGGAACCCTTGTTGAAGGTCCAGCTTAGAAAACCATGAAGCACTTCCAAGGTCGTCTAACAGTTCATCTATTGTAGGCATGGGAAAACGATCTTTTATGGTGATTGCGTTGAGAGCTCTGTAATCTACGCAACAACGCCATGAGCCATCTTTCTTCTTGACTAGCAGAACAGGCGATGAAAAGGGACTCCTACTAGGTTGTATCATTCCAGTTCGCAACATATCACTAATTTGGTACTCTATTTCACACTTCTGATAGTAAGGGTAACGGTAAGGGTGGACATTAACGGGAGAAGAATTTGGAATAAGGTGTATTTGGTGATCACAGGTTCTAGGAGGGGGTAGAGTGTCTGGCTTGTTAAAGAGGGTATGGAATTGTGAGATTAGGGTTTCAATTGATGGGATTGGGTGGGTTTCGTTTCTGTTGGTTGGGGTGGGTTCAGGGTCTATAAGTTGTAAATGAAATAGGGAAGAGGCTGCATTAGTTTGTAGGTATCTTTTGAATTGGGTGTGAGAGGTCTCATTTGGTTTGAAGGGAGCATCTGAGGAGAATGTAATGGAGTCACCCATTCTTTGGAAACTCATAGAAAGTGAAGAGTAGTCCATGAGGACTGGGCCAAGACTCTTTAGCCATGGGGCTCCAAGAACAACTTCTGTGCCTCCTAACGGAAGAACGTATAAATCAACCGTAAAATTATTGCCTTGGATTTGAAGTGGGACTTGAGGGCATTTGGGAGTGCAATCTAAATTGTCGCCACTGCCAACCATAACACGAAGTGGAGTAGGGTTTGGTAAGAGTTTTAGACCCAGAAATTTGGCCACACGGGTTTGTATGAAGTTGTGTGAGCTACCTCCGTCGACGAGAACGGCAACAGGTTGTTTGGTGATTGTACCAGTTAAGCGAATGGTATTGTTAAGAGAGGATCCCGACATTGCGTGTAGACTGAGTTGAGCTGGGGTTTCTTGTTCGGTTGTGGGTGTGGGTTCGGTTGTTTCTGGTATTTGGGTGATTGATGTTTCACTTTGTCCAGTGTCGTCACCATCGTCTTCTGAAACGAGGAGAAAGAAACGACCTTTGCATTTGTGGCCCGTAGTAAAACGGTCGTCGCAGTTAAAGCATAAGCCGCGTTCGCGACGTTGGTCCATCTCTTCTTTTGAAAGCTTTTTGAAGTTCACTCGGTTAGGGATTGTGGGTGGTGCAGGGAGTTCGGTAGTGGTGGTGTTTGTGAAAGATGGTGTTGGGGTGTTTGTGTTTGTTTGGTAGGTGGGTTTTGGTTTAAAGGAGCGGCGGCGGTCATTGATTTTGTCTTCTTGGATTTTGGCAAGTGCGGTGGCGTGGGGTAGGGAAAGGGGTTGAAATGCTTGGACCTCTCTTCTGATTTCAGGTGATAACCCAGAAACAAAACAACTAAGAAGGAAAAGATGAGGAAGACCTACCACTCGGTTGGCAATGCGTTCAAAATCATTCAAATACTGGTTGACGGTACTTGTCTGAGTGAATTTGAATAGCGCTCCTCGAGGATCGTCGTAAAAGGATGGAGCAAATCGAGTCTCTAGAGTCATCAATAAATCGTGCCAAGTATGAATGAGAGCGTTTTTGGTCATCCACTGATACCAGCTTAAAGCTGGTCCCTCCATGTAAAATGAAGCAATGGTCAAGCGGTCTGACTCTGGAGTTCGATGGAAATCGAAAAATTGTTGGATTTTGAAGATCCAACCTATGGCATCTTCTCCGTTGAATTTTGGAACTTCAAGTTTCATGTGGGGCCGAGTTCTCTCATTGTTCTGGTTTTGTAAAGGTGGAGGTGGTGGTGGTGGTGGAGGTGGTGGTGGGGGTGGAGGTGGGGGTGGTGGGGGTGTTTGGATGTGTGGAGAGCTAGCAGATGAGGGGGTTTGATTACGGATGACGGCGACATCCCGGGCGAGGGCGTCGAATTTCTCAGAAAGGGCGATGATTGCTGCTTCAAGGGGTGTAAGAGAAGGTGATGGGTCGGACATGGTGAGTTCAAGAGTGCAATGAAAGCACCAAAATGATATATGCTACTGGAATAATACTACTCTAGCTAAAAGAAATGAGCTAAATAATTGTTCTGCTTGCTTCTGGAATAATACTACTCTAGGGATCGTATGCGGGGTTTGGGGTTTATTATAGATTGCCTCTGTGTATATTGAGTAGTTATATATATATATATATATATATATATATATATATATATATATATATCGTATGAGAAATGTTTGATGAATTGACCGTGTGTGCTTGAATTCCTATGTCGTTAGTTCTAATTAAATCGAATTGTAATTTTGTTGGATTAAGGTTTTCACTATTATAATAAAAAAAAACGATAGGAATATAGATAACTCGTTTTTAAGAATTATAAATAATTTTCGTAATTGAATTGATGGTTACGTTAATGCTGTTACTGTTTTGATGTAATGCTGTTGCTGTTTTGCTGTTAATGCTGTTGCTGTTTTGCTGATAATGCTGTTGCTGTTTTGCTGTTAATGCTGTTGATGTTTTGCTGTTAAAGCTGTTGCAATTTTGCTGTTATTGTTGTCATTGCTGTTACGTTTTGCTGCTGTGTTGTTGCTATTCTTGCTGTTTTGCGCTGTTGATGTTGCTGCCTTGTCAATATTGTTGCCACAGTTGCTATTGTGGTTAATTGTTGCGTTGAATACCTTGTCGAAAATGTGGTAAATTGCAGGTGAAGTTGTAAAAGTTGATCTGCCTCTATTTATTGGCAGAGATAGTAAATTGTAGGCCTATGGCCGCCATGACGTTTTGGTGTTGTTGTCGTGCGATTGCGTGACTGTAATTAGCGTTACTTGTACATTCACATTGTGTCGCATACCTTTGCATTTGCTTTACGACGTGAATGATGAGGGCTATGCCCTGTGAGCCACTATTTACTGGCAACGACTATTTTTACGACGGGAGTTTTGCTCCAATGGTACCACATGCATATGCACAGTTGAGTCGTACCACTTATATAGTTCGATATCTCACCCCTTCTGTTTGGTTGAAGGAGATTGAGAGAATCTTCCGTGTGATGGATTGCACTCCAGCGCAGAAGGTTCGTTATGGTACTAATATGCTGTCAGAAGAGGCTGACGACTGGTGGTTAGATACACGTCAGAGATTGGAAGTTGCAGGTGAAGAGATCACTTGGGTTGTGTTCCGTAGGGAGTTTTTGAGGAAGTATTACCCTGAGGATGTTCGGGGTAAGAAAGAAATTGAGTTTCTTGAGCTGAAGCAAGGGAACCTGTCAATTACTGAATATGCTGCTAAGTTTGTGGAGTTGGCCAAATTTTGTCCGCACTACAATGAAGCAACTGGTGAATTTTCAAAGTGCATCAAGTTTGAGAATGGGCTGCGACCTGAGATCAAAAAGGCAATTGGGTATCAGAAGATCCGTGTTTTCTCCGATTTGATTGACAGTTGCAGGATCTATGAGGAGGACAACGATGCTCACTATAAGATCATTAATGAGAAGAGGAGCAAGCAGCAGACTCGTGGTAAGCCGTATGATGCTCCAGTTGGTAAAGGTAAGCAGAAAAGTTTTGATGGTAAGAGAACTAGTGGGGGAGACGCCCCTGCTGGTGTATGTTACAAATGTGGCAAACCTGGTCATAAGAGTAACGTGTGCAAGGTTGAGGTGAAGAGGTGCTTTCGTTGTGGTAAGACTGGGCACGAATCATCCGAGTGCAAGCACAAGGAGCAGGTCTGTTTCAACTGTGGCGAAGAAGGGCATATTAGTAATCAATGTCAGAAGCCAAAGAAAGAAAGAGTTTGTGGAAGAGTGTTCGCTCTGGCAGGGACACAGACTACTAAGAACGACGGATTTATTGGAGGTACATGTTTCATTAATGGTGTTCCTCTAATAGCTATTATTGATACTGGTGCTACTCATTGTTTTAATTTATTGCTGCGGAATGTGTTAAAAGATTGGGTCTTGTGTTGTCTTCTATGAATAGGGAGATGGTTGTCGATACTCCAGCTAAGGGGTCGGTGACTACTTCTCTTGTGTGTTCTAAGTGGCCTTTGTCGATTTTCGACAGAGAATTTATTGTTGATCTGATTTGTCTGCCGTTAAGCGGATTGGATGTGATCTTAGGCATGGACTGGTTAGAATATAACTATGTTCATATTAATTGTTTTAGCAAGTCTGTGAGTTTCTCCACTCCCGAAGAGGAGGAGGCTGGTTTGTTGTCTGCTGGACAGTTGCGGAAGTTGATGCGGGAAGAAGTTCAGCTATTCTCGCTGATGGCGTCGCTATCTGTTAAGAATCAAGCCATAATTGATGAGTTGCAGGTGGTGCGCGAATTTCCTGAAGTTTTCCCTGATGAGATTCCAAGTGTACCACCAGAGAGGGAAGTTGAATTTGCTATTGATCTTGTACCTGGTACCAAACCTGTTTCTATGGCACCTTACAGAATGTCAGCATCTGAATTATCCGAATTGAAGAAGCAACTTGAGGATCTACTTGAAAAGAAGTTCGTGAGGCCGAGTGTATCACCGTGGGGAGCTCCAGTGTTGCTAGTGAAGAAGAAGGATGGGAGTATGAGGCTTTGTGTTGATTATAGACAGTTGAATAAAGTGACGATTAAGAACAAGTATCCACTCCCAAGAATAGACGATTTGATGGATCAATTGGTGGGTGCTCAAGTATTCAGTAAGATTGATTTGAGATCGGGCTACCATCAGATTAAAGTGAAAGATGAGGATATTCAGAAGACGACTTTTAGAACTCGGTACGGGCATTATGAGTATTCGGTGATGCCTTTCGGTGTTACTAACGCGCCGGGAGTATTCGTGGAGTACATGAACCGTGTGTTTCATGCTTATTTGGATCGGTTTGTGGTAGTATTCATCGATGATATTTTGATTTACTCTAAGACAGAAGAAGAGCATGCAGAGCACTTGAGATTGGTATTGGAGGTCTTAAGGGACAAGAAGTTATGTGCAAAGTTGGCTAAGTGCGAATTTTGGGTGAAGGAGGTGAGTTTTCTTTGTCACGTTATTTCTGGTAGCGGCATTGCGGTGGATCCATCTAAAGTCGATGCTGTATTGCAATGCGAGACTCCAAAGTCGGCTACAGAGATTAGAAGCTTTTTGGGATTAGCTGGCTACTATAGAAGGTTCATTGAAGGCTTTTCTAAGTTGGCACTTCCTTTAACTCAGCTGACCTGCAAAGGTAAAGCCTTTATATGGGACGCTCGTTGCGAAGAGAGTTTCACCGAATTGAAGAAGAGATTGACGACGTCTCCTATCTTGACGTTGCCTAATCCGGGAGAGTCCTTTGTGGTGTACTGTGATGCTTCCAAGATGGGTTTAGGAGGTGTGCTTATGCAGAATGGTAAGGTAGTTGCTTATGCATCGAGGCAGTTGAGGACTCATGAGAAGAACTATCCTACGCACGATTTAGAACTTGCTGCAGTTGTTTTTGCGCTGAAAATTTGGAGGCATTATCTTTATGGTTCTAGATTTGAAGTATTTAGCGACCGTAAGGGTTTGCAGTACTTGTTTGATCAAAAGGAACTGAATATGAGACAGCAGAGGTGGTTGGAGTTGCTAAAAGACTATGATTTCAGTTTGAATTATCATCCAGGGAAAGCTAATGTCGTGGCTGATGCTTTGAGCCGAAGGACCTTGCACATGTCGGCAATGATGGTCAGGGAGTTTGAATTGATTGAGCAGTTCAGAGATATGAGTTTGATTTGCGAAGTGACACCTCAGAGTGTTATGTTGGGGATGTTGAAGATTAATAATGACTTTTTAGATAGCATCAGAGAAGCTCAGAAACTGGATGTTAAACTGGTAGATTCGACGGTAGGAATCGGGCAGTCTGAGAATAACGATTTTGAGTTGGATGCGCAAGGTGTGTTGAGATACCGTAATAGAATCTGCATTCCTGACGATGCGGAAATGAAGAAAGCAATTCTCGAAGAGAGTCATAGAAGTAAGTTGAGTATTCATCCAGGAGCTACGAAAATGTATCAAGACTTGAGAAGATGGTTCTGGTGGCCTGGGATGAAGCGCGATGTAGCGCAATTCGTGTATGCATGTTTAACTTGTCAGAAGTCAAAAGTTGAACATCAGAAGCCTGCGGGGTTGATGCAACCTTTAGAGATTCCGGAATGGAAATGGGATAGCATTTCAATGGACTTTGTGGCGGGGATGCCTAATACTGTGAGAGGGCATGATGCGATTTGGGTGATTGTTGACAGGCTGACGAAGTCGGCTCATTTTATACCTATTAATATCACGTATCCGGTACCGAAGTTGGCTGAGATTTACCTCCAAAAGATTGTAAAGTTGCATGGTGTTCCTATATGTATCGTTCGGATAGAGATCCTAGGTTCACTTCTGATTTCTGGAAGAGTTTGCAAGAGGCGTTGGGTTCTAAGTTGAGATTGAGCTCAGCGTATCACCCTCAGACGGATGGTCAGACAGAGAGGACTATTCAATCGTTGGAGGATTTGTTGAGAGCGTGTATTCTTGAGCAAGGAGGTTCGTGGGATACCCATCTCTCGTTGATAGAGTTTACCTATAATAACAGTTATCATTCTAGTATTGGGATGGCACCTTTCGAAGCGTTGTATGGTCGAAGGTGTAGAACCCCTTTGTGTTGGTATGAATCTGGAGAGAGTATAGTGCTTGGACCTGAAATTGTTCGAGAAACGACTGAGAAGGTGAAGTTGATTCGTGAAAAGATGAAAGCTTCACAAAGTAGACAGAAGAGTTACCATGATAAGCGAAGGAAGGATTTGGAATTTCAAGCTGGTGATCATGTGTTTTTGAGAGTCACCCCTGTGACCGGTGTTGGACGTGCTCTGAAATCTAAGAAGCTTACTCCTCGATTCATTGGTCCGTATCAGATCACGGAAAGAGTTGGGAATGTAGCTTACAGAGTGGCCTTACCGCCTAATCTTTCGAATTTGCATGATGTGTTCCATGTGTCACAACTTCGGAAGTATACTCCAGATCCATCTCATGTAATTCATATGGATGATGTGCAAGTACGGGATAACCTCACTGTGGAGACGATGCTTGTACGAATCGCGGACCATGAGACGAAGACTCTAAGGGGCAAAGGGATCGCCTTGGTGAAAGTAGTCTGGGTAGGAGCTGCCGGAGAGAGCATGACATGGGAGTTGGAAAGCAAGAAGCGGGAGTCCTATCCCGAGTTGTTCGAATCAGGTAAATTTTCGAGGACGAAAATATTCTAAGTGGGGGAGAGTTGTAACGCCCTAAAATTTAATCAGATTACTTCGAAGTTGGATTGCCGTAGGATAATTGTAAGAATTGAAATTATGGGCGTAGTAGCTATGTTGAAAATGAGTTAGATGATAATCACGTGTCGTGGGCCAGTTAAAAATAGCATTGGGCTTAGCACCGCGAGTGCGCAGCGCTCACGCAACCCTAGCAGCGTGTCCAGTGCGCAGCTTGCGCAGGAAGACGCTTGTGCGCCACTCCTCCTTATAAATATAGCTCAAATATGCGCTAGGGCTGGTCTTTTTGCGCAGCCGCCCTCTTTTCCCTTCTTCTCCTTCTTCCTCTCACTTCTAAGTTACACAAAAGCCTCAATTTTCAAGAGCTCTAGCCTAGGATTGGATTGGGAGGATTGATTTTCATTGCAATTCTCTACGTTCGTGATCGTCACGCGTCGTTACTATCGCAGGGGAGTCGCCGTATTCGGAGAATCGAGGAACGAGGCTAGGAGGGAGTTTGCGCCACCATAGTTGAGGTAAGGGTGGGTTCGAATTCTATAATAGCGTATATGAGGGATCGTATGCGGGGTTTGGAGTTTATTATAGATTGCCTCTGTGTATGTTGCGTAGTTATATATATATATATATATATATATATATATATATATAGGTTAAATTACACCAGAAGTCCTTTAATTTATTTAATTGTAACAAGTTGGTCCTTTAAGTTTTTTTCGTACCACTTAGGTCCTTTAAGTTATTTAACTGTAACAAATTTGTCCTTTAAGTTTTTTTCGTACCACTTAGGTCCTTTAAGTTATTCAATTGTACCAATTTGGTCCTTTATGTTATTTAATTATAACTTTTAAAGGCCAAAAAATTTACATTTTGCGGCCCCAAATTGTTACAAATAAAATAACTTAAAGGACCTAAGTGGTACAGAATAACTTAAAGGACCAACTTGTTACAATTAAAAAACTTAAAGGACCTAAGTGGTACTAAAAAAACTTAACGGACCAACTTGTTACGATTAAATAACTTAAAGGACCTCTGGTGTAATTTACCCATATATATATATATATATATCGTATGAGAAATGTTTAATGAATTGACCGTGTGTGCTTGAATTCCTATGTCGTTAGTTCTAATTAAATCGAATTGTAATTTTGTTGGATTAAGGTTTTCACTATTATAATAAAAAAAAAGATAGGAATATAGATAACTCGTTAGTAAGATTTATAAATAATTTTCGTAATTGAATTGATGGTTACGTTAATGCTGTTACTGTTTTGATGTAATGCTGTTGCTGTTTTGCTGTTAATGCTGTTGCTGTTTTGCTGATAATGCTGTTGCTGTTTTGCTGTTAATGCTGTTGATGTTTTGCTGTTAAAGCTGTTGCAGTTTTGCTGTTATTGTTGTCATTGCTGTTACGTTTTGCTGCTGTGTTGTTGCTATTCTTGCTGTTTTGCGCTGTTGATGTTGCTGCTTTGTCAATATTGTTGCCACAGTTGCTGTTGTGGTTAATTGTTGCGTTGAATACCTTGTCGAAAATGTGGTAAATTGCAGGTGAAGTTGTAAAAGTTGATTTGCCTCTATTTATTGGCAAAGATAGTAAATTGTAGGCCTATGGCCGCCATGACGTTTTGGTGTTGTTGTCGTGCGATTGCGTGACTGTGATTAGCGTTACTTGTACATTCACATTGTGTCGTATACCTTTGCATTTGCTTTACGACTTGAACGATGAGGGCTATGCCCTGTGAGCCACTATTTACTGGCAACGACGATTTTTACGACGGGAGTTTTGCTCCAATGGTACCACATGCATATGCACAGTTGAGTCGCATTCCGCATTGCACTTCGATGATTCTATTGATGACTCTATTGAGGATTTTATTGATGATATGTGTAATTCTATAGTACCTGACCTATCATATTGTTCTTCATACATGCTCTTATATAGTTCGATATCTCACCCCTTCTGTTTGAATGTTACCCCTATGTGGTAAAGTGCAGGTAGTCGCGAATGAAGGCGGTGATCCTTCCTTAGTTGAGTCGGTGTCGTCACTCTGATACGTAACACTCGGGGGGATTGAACGCTGTTTTTTTTCCTTTATCATTTAGGTTGCAATATTTGTTGAACTCGAAGTTATTTCTATTAAGCAAATTGTTGATTTTGAGTTGTCAAATGGACAAGGATGGTTAAGATTGCTTCAAATTGAATTTACCATGAATGAATTATATTGTTTGTGTTGGGAAGTAAGTGTAGCACTCCAATATTTATGTTGAAAATTCCGCACTCTGATTTATAGTATTATTGGGTAGAATTGGGGTGTTACACACACACCTCACTTTCCCATTCTCACTCTTAAACTCACCCTACAACCGAACTAACACCCCCTCACATTCTCTACATCAAGTTTCGTCTCACTTCCACCAAATCGCATCCACATTTGCTTCAATAATCATCTAGGTATGTTCCTCTCTCGTCTTCTTCGCGTTTTTCATTTTTTTTTGGGTTTTCCTACGGTTCGGTCGTGCAGCGACCGAACCCGTTCGGCCAAGCGTGCGCCGAACTGCTTCATTTTTAACTATTTACGGATGGTTCGGCCAAGCGTGCGCCGAACTGCTTAATTTCGTTCGGCCAACCATGCGCCGAATAGGTTCGTTTGTGCATCGTTCGAACCCGTTCGGTTGTGCAGCGTTCGAACCTGTCTGTATTTGCATTTTTTCTGATCTGTTTAATTTTTTTTGCGTTGTAACGGTTTCTATATTTATTTTTAGGATGGCTAACACTCGAGGTGGTAGGACTTCTGGCCAGAGGCAGGCTGAGGCTGAGGACGGGAGGGTTCGACCCACTGCGTCCGTCCGCCGTGGGCATGAATTGAATAATCCACGCGGACGTGGACGCCGGGGTGTTCGAGGGAAGTCCATCCCAACTCAGTATGACCCTGCATTGGACGCTCCATTGGAGTATGATGATATTGACAGTGATGCTGCGGGAAACTTCCCAGCTGATCAGTTTGGTGGGCCATCTGATGCTCGGCCATCCACTTCTCGGCCATCCACTTCTCGCTCATCCACTTCTCGACCATCCACCTCTCGCCCATCTGCACCGAGATATTCTGCTGCAGATGATGACACTGCTGTTCCATCTGGTGCTCCTGGCCATCTGCTGTTGCGGCTGCTGCTGACAGATCTTCCACTTTCCCTTACCTTGGAGGACCAGATGATAGATCTGTCCTATCTGCATATGGGTCACACATTGCTCGGGATATATGGGACGGCCTGGTATGTTTATAATTACTTAACTTTATTATATGTTTATAATAACTTAGATTTATTATATGTTTATAATTATTGATCATTCATTTGTTTATAATGATAAATGTAGGAGCGTCCCAAGAAGCAGAAAGTTCACAACCACAGTATGAAGGATATTGAGATTCATGCTGATATTGAGCATCACATTTTCCAGTCTGGTCTGTATCCTCTTCATGACTTGGGGTTCTCTACGGTTAATCATCATTTGTTCATTGCTTTCGTGGAGAGATGGCATGGAGAGACTAACAGCTTTCACTTTCCAGTGGGTGAGATGAGGATCACCCTGGATGACGTCTCACAGCTGCTCCATATCCCCATCGCGGGGCAGTTTTATGACATGGTAGAGCCATCCAAGCTGGACGCTCAAGAGTGGCTGGTGGACTACATGGGATGCCAGCAACCGTTGATCGGTATTTTGCTTGGTATAGGAGGGTATCACACCCATACCTAAACCCCGATAACTACCCATTCAATGTTGCAGAGATGAGAGAGGTATGAGATTTTATTTTGCTCTTACAGTTTTATTAAAGTATTTATTATTTTATTTAGTTTTTTTTATTAAAGTAGTTTTTTTCTGTCTTATAGAGTATGCCAAAGGTGATGGCCCTCTATGATGAGTTGGAGCACGTGTTGAATGGTGCTGGGATTCCACGTGGGACCCGTGGCTGGGGCATAGTTGACAGGCTCAAGACAATTGCAAAGCCATTCGCACGGGGGCTGAGGAAGTTTGGCTGTGTCTACCAGCGGATGGAGAGGCAAACACAGTAGTTATGTTTATGGATTGTTTTTTATGGATTCTATTTTTTTTTTTGGATTGTATTTTATGACATATTTTCATTTGTAAGACATATTCGGTTTACCTATATATGTTATGTTTTATTTATACGTATTGTTAGTCGATAATTACGCTTTCAATTGGACATTAGGTTCGTTAAAAGTTACTAATTTATCGTTAAAAGTTACTAATTTACACGCAAATGTAATAGAACCAATAACAGTCAGGTTCAGACCATGCTTGGCCGAACTTGTTCGAAATTCATTGGAAAAGGGGTGTCTAAACTGGTTCGGTTGATGACTGATCAAACTGGTTCGGCTGACCGTGCGCGGAACCATTGTTAATTTTAAAAAATAATTAGAAAACACAACTTTCATTAAGGGTAATTGAGTCTTTTCACGCGTTAATGGGGTGTCCACTGAGTAGAGGGGGGTTGGACGAAGTATGGGCCTAAATGAGCCTCCAATCCTTGTATTGCATCGTTAGGCTTTCGATTCTACATTTGAGCTTTCCACCATGTGTACATCTTTGGGCCTTAGGCTTCTATTGTTTTCATCATACTCCCTTCATCCCACAAAGGAGTGTCTCACTCGCTTATTTCTCACAATTAAGTAAAGACCCAAGATTGATATATATATATATATATAGACACATAAAGTTGCAAGTATTTTTTTTTAAACAAAAGAAAGGGATATGGAGTCTCGTTAAAACCTTATGATGCAAAACCCTCCTTAGGGAAAAAACATCAGGAAGGAAATAGTACTCCCCCTATATTTTATTGATAAAAAAGAGAAAATATACAAAAAAAATGGGAGGACTAGACCAAAATCCATGAGAAAAATATTGTTATAACTGGAAAAAATAAAAGCAAACCTATAGTGGTGTGCAAAAGCATCACTATAACGACTCTCATCCCAACTAGGTCGGCACCAAAGTCATTAACAATCATTTGAACCACACCAAAAATAGGAGGCAAAAGGAGAGCCCAATCCATCGAAGGACAGAAAGAGTTAACAAAACCTATAGTTAGGCAAACCTAACCTATTCCTGAAAAAATCCTCAGCAATGAAGCTCGGGATGAGATTCCACCATGTAAAACCACTTGAATTAGTTCTGTGACCTGTAAGCTTATCAACACAAGCATTGCTTTCTCTATAAATTTGACTGCAAACCAAATTCATCTGTCTAGTCAAATATAAACAATTGTTCCATCTATTGCGGAGCTTTCAAGGAACGACGTTGCAGTTCTTAAAGGCGGAAACAACTATTTGAGAGTCACACTCTAACCAAAAAAACATCCAACCTTTATCAAAAACAATCTCGATAGCCAACATAGCCCCAATAAGCTCAGCATGCAAAGCATAAATGTTGCCTATGAAGGCAGAAAAACACCCAAGGATAATACCACTTCGTTCTCTTAAAATACCAAATGCTAGAAATGAATTTATTTGGTCCTTAAGTTACACAAATTAATGATATACTCCCTCCGTTCCTGATCTTTGGTACTTTTGGCCTTTTATTTTTGTTCCAAAACAATGGTACTTTTAAAAACTCAATGTACAATTCACTTAATTTTTCTTAATATACCCTCTATATTTATTTATCCTTTTAGAGTTTCAACGCATGAATTAATTGTCCCAAGACTATTTTACTTTAACTTCAATTATCCCAATACAACTACAAGTGGGGCATTTTAGTACTTAAACAACACAAATTAATGGTACTTTAATATGTGTAACAAGCCAAAAATACCAAAGATTAGGAACGGAGGGAGTATATCGTACCTTGTGTGCAAATAGTTAAAAGTAGCAAAGATAAAGAGCAATCGAAATGAGAGTAGTACATATTTTGACTCTTAAAATTGCATTTTTATCTCCTCACTTACCAAAACTAACACATTGTCCAATGCTTTTACTTTCCACAGTTTTTATGCCATGGGATTTTACACTGAAAAACTATAAATAAACGTGTATTTATAAAAGACGAGCTCAAGTTACAGCTTTTTTCTTTTCGTTATTTTTTTTAATATTTTCCCCTTCTAGTAGACCGTAGTCCACAATACATGGGATTGGACCTTGAAACCATAAAGAGAAGTGTCTTTGACAGCAGTACAGTAGTACTAAAGGAATCAATGGCATGGACAAGTTTTGTCACAAACAATGTAAAAATGACTTATGAGCATCTCGAAAAGCTAGCTAAAATTGTTCAATTTCTATGCAAATTTAAATCTAGTCAAGGTCTAGTGCCTATCAGTGTTCACATTGTCTTGTCCTTGTAAACAAACCAAACCAAAGGACCCACCAATTAACGGATGATGAACAGTCATATATATACGGTGGTATAGGAAAAATGTTTAATGTGGTAATGGCCCATATATATAGTACATGATTTTCAGTTTTCACCATTCATTTAAGACTTCTGCCCCACAAGCTAACGACATGTCCCTTTTACCGACTTGCTATTTATTAAACCAAAATGTTACTCCCTTCGTCTCGTATTATATGACTTCTTTTAGTTAAAAGAAATTATCTCATATTATATGATGTTTTATGATACTAATGAATCATTAATTTTTCATGTCAAGGATATATTTCTAAAGGAAAATGCTATAGGACACAACAAATTGTCTGCCGATTCATTTCATGAATGACGTGGTGTTATTAATTACTATTGTATCTTTCATATGACACACCTGGTGTTAATGCAACAAAGCAGCTATGTTGTTCAATCCATTTCGAGAGAATTTCAGAAAACAGTATTGTGCTAAATTGCACCATTGTTTTCTAAAGTAACTCATAATTTTTATTTTCCAAACAAAATTAACCATCTTTCTTAATTTATATGTGTTATGGACTAGGTCATGAGACTCACTATAGTAATTGGACTTGAATAACCCCGATAGCTTGGATCTATATCCAGAATAAATTAGCTCATTTATGTCTATTATGCCTCAACGGCTCAGATTGATCCGATCGATCTAACGACTCAGAGCTAGCACGAATCCCTATAAATAATAGCTTGCATAGCTTAAAATAGGTACATTCTCATTCTCTGCCACACTCCTCTATTCTCAATACTGACTTTAGCGTCGGATTGGCTTCGAAGGTGCCCCACTCGGAATCACTTTGAAACACCACTTGAACGACAGGAGACCTACCAACTACAGTCTCTACAACACTAGTAAGGGACAGTATGAAATGACAAAAGTGTCATATAATATGGGATAGAGAGAATACTTGACGTTTAAGTCAAAAAATGTGTCTTAGATTACTTGATCTTTTACGATACCGATAAAATAGTAATAATTATTTCTTTATAATACCCATAAAACATTGATGTATTTTCTTTTCGTAAGCATCAAACCCAAGTTAATACTCCCTCCGTTCCTAATCTTTAGTACTTTTGGCTTATTACACACATATTAAGGTACCATTAATTTGTGTTGTTTAAGTACTAAAATGCCCCACTTGTAGTTGTATTGGGATAATTGAAGTGAAAGTAAAATAGTCTTGGGACAATTAATTCATGCGTTGGAACTCTAAAAGGATAAATAAATATAGAGGGTATATTAGGAAAAATTAGGTGAATTGTACATTGGGTTTTTAAAAATACCATTGTTTTGGAACAAAAATAAAAGGCCAAAAGTACCAAAGATCAGGAACGGAGGGAGTAGTTCACAACTCATCAATGAAGATGTTCACTAGGTATCCAAATATTAATTGATTGTTTTAGTTCAAATAGCAGGAGAGTATATCAAGGTAAAATAACGATTGTTTTCAAGATCCAAGCCTTGGACCTCTTGCTTGAACTTTTTTATGTCCTTAACTTCCCAACTGAGCTATCTACTCGACACATTGTCTTACTAATTCTGCTTTAATTTATTAGCCAAATATGAATTAGATGTAGGGTGACTTCTAGAGCGGTCCACCAATCATGGACTGGTCATTCAAAAAGCATTTAATATACTTCCCAAGAGTTTATAGTCCTCCATATCCTCATGATTTAGACAGTCGGTGGCAGTTTTAAGACCCAAGGTCAGGGAATCAAAATTTTCAAAATCACGCATCGTTGAAAATATATTAAAAACAAAACTTTAATATACTTAATTAAGTAAATTACACAACTAATAATTGCCCTCTATCTACACGGGAGAGAGAGGAATTGATGTGAGTAATTGTGTAAGTGTGATATAGTGTCGACTAGGTGCAAAATAAGGAACTTGAGTGCAAATTATATTTTTTCAGGGAGTGTAAAATATTGTTTTTATGAAGTAGATAAGTCTGATTTTATTTTTTGAGGGGGTGCGCCTGACTCCCCTAGACAAAGCCTAGGTCAGCCATCGGAGACAGTCACTACAAGAAATTCGTCCATTACTGGCGGACACAATCCCCCAGTAATGGTTAAAATCGGCCAGAAACAGCACGTTACTGGCGGATTTAATCCGCCAGAAATCCGCCAGAAAATCAGCCGCAGGTAACAGTTACTGGCCGAATTTCAGCCAGTAATTACTGGCGAATTTACTGGCGGAAATTCAGCCAGTAATTACTGGCGGATTTTCGGCCAGTAAATCAGCCAGTAATTACTGGCTGAAATTCGGCCAGTAAATCAGCCAGTAATTACTGGCTGAAATTCGGCCAGTAAGCAGTCCAATCCGCCAGTAATGTATTATTTTACTGGCTGAAATTCCGCCAGTAAGCATCTCTATTCCGCCAGTAACGTATGTTTTTTAAAAAAAATATATATTTTTTAATATTCGTTGGTTAATTAAAAAATGATTTTAAAATTCGTTTATTTAAAAAATAAATAATATTTAAATAAAATATATATATTTTAAAATTCGTTGATTTTATTAAAAAATTATTTTAAAATTCGTTTATTTAAAAAATTAATAATATTTAAATAACTTAATTCGTTTTTTTAAAAAACTATTTTTTAATTCATTTATTTAATTCAAAAAATTAATATTTTAAATATCCATAACAAAGTATAAATTCCATTTAACAAAGTACTAATTTAAATACCCATAACAAAATATAAATTCCATTAAACAAAGTTGTAATTTAAATATCATAACAAAATATAAATTAAAATATTCATTACAAATGCAAATTAAAAAATCCAATAAAACTACTAGTTATCTCCATAGTAGTCTCCAGAGTTGTTGTTGTTGTTGTTGTTGTTGTTGTTGTTGTTGTCGTCCTCGACATCTTCAAACCAATTAAAATAAGTATCAGTGTTGTTTAACGGTTGTTGGGGAAGCTGTTGAGGCTGCTGCTGTCGGGGAGGCTGCTGAGGCTGCTGAGGCTGCTGAGAGTACGGCTGCTGCGGCTGCTGCGGCTGAGAGTACGGCTGAGAGTAGGGCTGGAAAACACCCGGGTACGGCTGAAAAGCACCGGCATAAGGCTGCATCTGTTGCGGTGGGAAAAATGATGACGATGATGGCATAGATGGCGATGGCATATATGGCCTAGGGTATTGAGACATAGTAGCCATTAATTGATTCCAGCGCTCATCATTCAACCTCTGCTGCTCCCGCATCTGCTGCATTTCCTGATCATATTTGTCTTGTCGCTCTTGCATCTCACGCTGTGTCTCGCTCAATTTTTGTGTCAATTGCTGAACAGCGTCCAATTCTGATGGAGTAGGGACATAAGAGCGACCAGTACTTCTTTCTGAAGATGTTGGCCTCAGATTCGGAATAATGGAGTTTTGGAAAGCAGCCTGACCAATACCACCAGCTCCTACTAACCGGCTACCTTTGGTTGGACCAACAGATTGCTGCCAAGCATTATAAGCCGCTCGACTCTCCTCAGCCTGATCAATGTCAGTGGTGCCACTACTCTGCTGTGATGCCGCTCGATCAGCCAGCCATTTCTGGAAGTTTTCCTAATAGGAACAACCAAGAAATGAATAATTACCCCATTAGTATGTAGACATAGAATATAATATATAATATAATATAATAAAAACAATATATAAATAATAAACTTTATTTACCTGAATATTCCTATGTCGATCATCAGGATACTCACCCGTCTCCTCTCGCATATGAATCTGACGGTGTAACTCAACCAAAGTAGGTTGTCGATTAAGGATGGCCTCCTATATACATAGTTAATATTATTTAATATATAATATATTAGTATTTAATATATTAGTATTTAATAAAATATGTATGTATATATAAATTTAATCAATTAAAAAATTTACCAAGCGTTTGAAGTGTTCAACAGCATTGATAGAACCAGCCGTGTTTATGCAGCCACCTTTCTCTGAAGCACGGTTCTTTTTAGCTTTCTGACATTTTTCAACATACTTAGGGTCGTCCCATTTCTTTTGGAGCGCAGCCCAATGAGGATCACCGATCCACGTCGGCTTAATACGACTATTACGGTGCTCCTGAAGCATTGAAGATAAGCGGTGAGAAGCTCTTGTGTTGAATGCTCTCTCAACAGACCTCGACTCCTCTGGGAGCCATGCCATTTTTGCCTATTTAAACAAATTTAATTAACTTGTTAGTAAAAACAAATTAAACGATTGAACAAAATTAAAAATTTGAAAATCCACCGTAATTGTAAAAAAACTTACTCTGAACTGATTCCACATTTTTGATGTCCCATCTTTTTTGACCTCCGACCAATTCAGCCAGGCTTTAGTGTAATTCGCCTTGATGATGTCGGTGATGGTGCTCGATACAATCCTCCCATGATCAAACCTGTACATAAAAAAGATAAATTAAAACGAGAATAATTTATAATTAATAAATCAACCAAATAACATTAATAAATTAATAAATACTTACTGCTCGCCAATAACCTTCACAACGATACGACCATCGCGCGTAACCTCAACCACTTCCCTATTAATATTATACGTGCGTATCCCATTCTCATCTGTCGGGGGCTCCTCAGTACCGGGTGGAGGCACAAATGGGCGATCCATAGTACTAGGACCACTGCCATCCTCCGTATGAGGTGGAGGTACGAAAGGGCCATCAACAACAACATAAGTCACACGACGACGACGCCCGCGTAAAGAAGTAGAAATCTTTTTCCCTTTATCATTTGGTGGTACAATATCATCATGAGGTGGATCATTACCTTCTGCTTGTGATGATGACATGACTGTATGTGTGTATATTATATATATTATATATATATATAAATGATGAATAACATAATATAATGAATAAAATAAATAATGAATAACATAAATGATGAATAACATACATGAAAAATAAATATTATTTCATACGCAAGACGTCTTAGTAATATATTATCTAATTAATTACAAATAAGATCATCTAATTAGAATCCCATTCTTTCTCAAAATCACCATCATCATCAGATGAGTTAATTCTTGATACACCGACATGATTAGCAGCATCTTCATGATCGGTATCTTCTTCATCATCATTAACTTCGTCACCCGTGTTTGGCTCATCACATAAACGGGTAATGGGTTCAACTCCAATCACTTCATTTACATTGGACATTTCATCCATTTGAAATGGCACATCTTCCACTGTGTCATTATTTGTCTCAATGCGACCTCTTGGTTTTGTCTTAATTGCGACACACCAACCACGCCGATCAACCCGTGTTGATGGATAAGAGACATAATAGACTTGTCTCACATTTTGTGCAATGACGAACGGATCATACGGTCGATATCTACTAGTCATTTTAATGTCCACTGTATTTGTCTTTGGATTAAACTTTGTTCCTCGAGCGGACGGGTCAAACCATTTACAATAAAAAACCACTACCTTTTGATTATAATCTAGATACGGGTACGCAAGTTCATATATGTGTTCAACCACACCATAGAAATCATCTTCGCCTCTCCCAGTGTCACCCTTCATGCAAACTCCACTATTGACTGTTTCTCTGCCCTCTGTCCATTCCTTGGTGTGAAATTTGTATCCGTTGACAAAGTATGTATGCCATTCTTTAACACATCTTCGAGGGCCGTCAGATAAGTTCCTCAGGTGTTGGTTGATAGGAGTTGGCGGGAGGGAATACAAACGTTGCTTAAACCACATTGGAAAATGTGCATGAATATGAGCAGAAGATTGCTCTTCATTTACTTCATCTAATGACAAAAACTCCCTATAATAACACATTATAAATTGTTACACAACTGCGTTTACTTTAATTTATTAACTAATTAACTAATTAAGATAACTAGCTATATATATAGGTTGATGAGAAATACATACTCAATGAATGGTTGGACCTCAGTACAATTTATCAATATATGAACATGGGCTGAGTTTAACTCTTCTTCTGTTAGCCAGTGAGTTGATTCCTTTCCAGACTGGCGGCCAGGTAGACAAAAGACAGACAAAGCTAAAGGATGTCTTGGACATTCAATTTCTGTTTCATTTCGACTACTTCTAGGAGCAAAATCATTCTTGAAGTAATAAGAACAAAAATGAGTTGTTTCACGATGTAAGTAAGAAGAACATATCGATCCTTCAACTTTAGCTTTATTTTTAACTGATCTTTTTGAATCACCCATGAACCTAGATAGAGAAAATTATATGTTAATCATCCATGATCTAATCAAGTTTTCATATATATTCTTTCACACATATATATATATATATATATATATATATATATATATATTAACTGACCTTTCAAACGGATACATCCATCTGTATTGGACAGGACCGCCAAGTTTAGCTTCATGTGCAAGATGAACAGGAAGATGCTCCATAGAATCAAAGAAACCAGGCGGAAATATTCTCTCCAACTTGCATAAGATAATTGGGATGTCTTGTTCCATTTTTGTAAGATCATTCATTTTTAGCGTTGCAGAACACAAATTCTTAAAGTATTGACTTATTTCAATGAGCGGATTCAAAACATGTGTTGGCAACGAACTAAAGGCAGTAGGAAGTAAGCACTCCATGAAGACATGACAATCATGGCTCTTCATCCCATGTAACCTCCCATTATCCACATCAGAACATCTTGCTAAATTGGAAGAATAACCATCTGGCATTTTCAACTCAGAAATCCACTGATAAACTGCTTTTGCATGCTCTGTAGATAAAGTATAATTGGCTTTGGGTTTCAGTGTCTTACCGTTAGCTTGCTCAACCAACAACAAATCCTTTCGCCTGCAGTAATGATCTACGTCTTTCCTTGCCTTCTCATTGTCTTTCGTTTTACCTTTCACGTTCATAACAGTGTTAAATATGTTATCAAAGAAAAATTTTTCAATATGCATTACATCGAGATTGTGTCTCAATAGATTATCTTTCCAATATGGAAGTTCCCAAAAAATACTTTTTTTTGTCCAATTATGCCATACTCCATAACCATCTGGACGAGAAACAACACCTGCAACAACTTCCACAGGAGGGATGTCCATAACACTATTCCAAACTTCTTCTGATGTCAACCTACGAGGAGGTTCAGCTGTTTCAACATTCCCCTTGATGAATCCATATTTTGACTTTCTAAATGGATGATCACTAGGTAAAAACCTACGATGCGAGTCAAACCATGAGGTTTTTCCTCCATATTTAAGAGTAAAAGCCTTTGTGTCAACCATGCAAATCGGACACGCTAGCTTACCATGTGTCCCCCATCCAGACAACATTCCATAAGCAGGAAAGTCATTAATGGTCCACATTAAAGCCGCCCTCATCATAAAATTTTGTCTACGTGCTGCATCATAAGTTAAAACACCATTCCACAACCTTTTGAGGTCATCAATCAAAGGTTGCAAATATATGTCAATACCAGCTGTTGGACTACTTGGCCCTGGAATAATAGAATTTAAAAACATGTATGGTTTAGACATACACATTTCAGGAGGAAGGTTGTATGGGGTAACAATAACTGGCCAACAAGAATACGGTGTTGCCGACGCTTGAATATATGGAGTGAAACCATCAGAGCACAAACCAAGCCGAACATTGCGTGGATCATTGGCAAAATCTGGATGTGCACGATCAAAATGCTTCCAAGCTTCACCATCAGATGGATGACGTAATTCACCAGAATTATTTCTATTTTCATAGTGCCACGTCATTTTACCCGCAGTTTCCATTGAAGTAAACATCCTCTTCAGCCTTGGTATAATCGACAGATAGAACATTGCTTTCCTTGGCACTTGTTTGCCTTTGCTTGTCCCTTTTCTGCTGACACGATACCGTGGCTCTTGACAAAACTTGCATTCCAACAACTCTCCATCATTTATGCCAAACTCATTGTTATAGTATATCATGCAACCAGAAACACAACAATCAATTCTTAAGGATTTTAAACCAAGTTTTGATACCAATCTTTTAGCATCATAATAACTCTGTGGCAAAAATCCTCTAATTGGGGTTGCATCTAACATCATCTTAGTCATATATTCCATGCACAATTCCGCAACATTAAATTGAGACTTAAGACCCAACAACCGAACACACATTGATAATTTAGAGTCTTTAGATCCTTCAAATAATGGTTTATTTGTCTCATTCAAAAACATATAAAACCTTTGAGCTTCCGCGTTTGGAACTTCTTCAGCATCATATTCTGGTTCTTCGAAATTCAAATTTACACCGACAGCATCAGATATCATTCCCTGAACAACATCAAACAACTCATATCCTGTAGTCGTTGGATTGCTACTAGATGTGGCAGGTACTACGACTGGACTTGAAGTACGACCTTCTACTTGGACAGGAACATTATCAACCGCAGGAACAGGAACTCCAGCTGCTACCTCGCCATGACGGGTCCATATCCAATAATTTGGCTTAAATCCATTATTGTACAAATCAAGTCGAATCTCGCTTTCATTTTTTATAGCTCGAAATATACATTTGGAGCAAGGACATCTAATTCCACCTTGTTCCTCAAATTCTTTTTGACACTTAGCAAAAAGAACAAACTCTTCGACTCCTTCAACAAAACGTCTCTTCAACCCAGCTCTACCAGGATACATTCGATCATACATCCAACTACGATCCATTTTTTTTTGGATCGATGTTCTTAATATATACTACAACATAGTAATATGTGTATTAGAACAATACACGTTCATATACAAATTATAATAACTACAAACTACTATTTATTAATATATAGTGATTCTAACTATTAAAATAAACAAAATATAATTAATAATAGCAAATATAACCCCAATTTTATTTTCATAAGTACAACACAACACAATTTATAATATACTAAACAATTAACTATGATTCAAATATAATTACAATATTAATATTATTTAATTAACACATTATTTTAATTTAATTCGTATTTTTAGATAATAACATTTTATATCATTTTACGTTTTAAACAAATTTATTTTAATAATTCGAATTTATTTTATTTTACTAACTAGTATATTAATTAAAAAAACTATAATAATAATAAGTATATTAAAAAAAGTATATTAATCAAAAATAATGATAACAGATTTATATATTTTTTGGTCATAATAAAAGACTATTATAAACAGATTTTATAATAAATTCCTTTTAATATTTCTAATTTTTATAAACAGATTTTAAAATAATAATTCGTTTATCATAATTTTTATAATAATCAGTAAATAATAATTTTAATTTTAAAATAGCCTAAAGAAAATAATAACAGTATATTATAATAATAGAATATAAACACATAATTCGTTTATAACAATATCTTATTTTTTAATATATTATAATAATTCGTTTTTAATTAACAGATTTATTTTATTTTACTAAATAGTATATTAATTAAAAAAATTATAATAATAATAATAAGTATATTAAAAATAAGTATATTAATCAAAAATAATAATAACAGATTTATATATATTTTGGTCATAATAAAAGACTATTATAAACAGATTTTATAATAAATTCGTTTTAATATTTTTAATTTTTATAAACAAATTTTAAAATAATAATTCGTTTATAATAATTTTTATAATAATCAGTAAATAATAATTTTAATTTTAAAATAGCCTAAACAAAATAATAACAGTATATTATAATAATAGAATATAATCAGATAATTCATTTTTAACAATATCTTATTTTTTAATATATTATAATATAATAATTCGTTTTTAACTAACAAAATTTAAAAAACATACAACAGTAAACAAATAACTTGATAACTAACCGATAGTGCAGAGAAGGCTCTGGCTTGAAGCAAATTTCAGACTTCTCCAACAAAACTTTCAACCAAAGTGCTCAATCAATTGCTAAATAAACAAAAAATAACATATTAATTAACTATTACTCATATTCTTAAACAAACTATTTACTAAAACAAGAACATTATAATTTATACATACGTTCAGACAGAATATTGAAAGAGAACCGTAGAAAAAACTGAGAGAAGAGAAGTTTTAGAAAAAAATGCAGAGAAGTTTTCGAATGTGAAGGTGAAGAAGGTGAAGGAGAATAGATATGCAGAGTAGTTATAAATAGGTGAGAGTGAAACGGCTATTAATTCAAAATCCGCCAGAAACGAAAAATACTGGCAGAATATGCCATTACTGGCGGAACAATTACTGGCGGATAATGTGGTTAAATAATTTACTGGCGGATCCAAGCGATTACTGGCGGAAACAGGCGTTTACTGACGGAATTGATGACATTACTGGCGGATCTGCACTTCCGCCAGAAAACGTCATTACTGGCCGAATTACTTTGGTCAAACGCGCATAACGAGAGCATCTTTCATTACTGGCGGAACGACGCATTTACTGACGGATTTGGTTACATTACTGGCGGATCTGCAATTCCGCCAGAAAATGTCATTACTGGCGGAATTTTTTTGACAAACGCGTATCACGAGAACACCTTCCATTACTGGCCGAATTACTGGCCGAATACATTAGTGGCGGATTCTATCCGCCAGTAACGACAGTTACTGGCTGAATTTTAAATTAAGGTCAAACACAGAATACGAGGGTTATAGGATCCGCCAGAAATTTTATTGGATCCGCCAGAAATGTTATTGGATCCGCCAGAAACGTACTGGCAGACTAAATCCGCCAGAAATCGCCAAATTTCGCCAGAAAACTTACTGGCGGACTGATTCCGCCAGAAATGTTCAGCCAGTAATTTACGAATTTCTTGTAGTGAGTGACTTGATCATGTGTTGTTTCGACAAAGACAATGAAGGATAAAGATGAGTACCTCAAAATTCAACCTATACTCTTTTTCTATTATTTTTTATCGAATCGATAACAACTAGGTTAATGCTTTTGTCTTGAGGACGAGGACTCGAGGAGGATCGTGATACTCTACTTTCGAGAGACAAAATTGATTGTTGTTTTTTTAAAGGTGAACACTTTAGTAATTAGCGTGCTAATTGTTAGAGGGGTGGGAGAGTAGAGTTCGAACCTCATACATCTATTTTTCATCAACAATATCTCTTTTACTCAATCACGTAAGCTACTCTTTCGTAACATTAGTGATTGTTGTCTGAACTTCAAACAATATGCCTTTCAAGTCATGTGAACCACTTATTGAGGCACTCCACCTAGAATTTGCCTTTGATTTAGACCTCACTGTGGCTTTTTAGAATTGAGCAAACACTACTACCAAACTAGAAATAACACAAATCAATGATAATCTTTGGAATTTTCGATAAATGTGAATTGTACAAGTCACTAGTCAGGTGGGTGTTTTATGAATTTCTCAACCTATAAGTTTTCAATTTCGCTTTCCATTAAGTCATCATCATGCATTTAGCTATGTCTCTATAGGTCGGTGCACTGTTTTAGTCAAGTTTGTATAGCGATTATTAAAATTAAGTAAATGAAAAAAAGTGAGTAGCCTCTTTAAGTTCTATCACCCCTTGTCTTCCTTCTTTTTCCAAAAGATCTGCTTAATTGAAGATGAAAATGACATTTTCTAATCTGATAAGATTCTTTCAAGTCATTAATATGTATAGTATATTTCTTTTCATTGGCCCATAATTATCCTTCAGCCTCTTCCCCTTTCGGTTTGATTTTATGTACCCCTAGATTGAAGATGTTAGGCGTGGCTGTGGTAGCACGTTAGTAGGTTTAACAAATGCTTATAATTAAAAACAAATAGGTTTAACAAATTATGAAAATAGCTAACTTTAGTTTTTGACTGTGTTAATCACTGTCATTTCAATTCATAGATGTAATGAAACTATAAATATTCTTCAATTGCGTTCTATTACTTTTTTTTTTTTACAAAAGATAAAAAAAGAAGCAAGCTCAACCCCTTAAGCTCTTATATGCTAGGGTTGTTGGAGAGTAAACTTGATTTGGCCCATTGGACTAATCAAGTGTTAGGCCCATTTGGTTTTAGTGTTTTAGTTTATAGAAAATTCTAGAGAGTAGTAGAGAAATGTAGAAGTGAAATATGTAATATTAAATAAGTAGTTGAGAGAAGTGTGTAGAACTCTCTCACTTGAAGTGTGTAGAATGTTCTCTAGATTGATGTAGAACTCTCCCTTGGAGCCTATAAATAGGGGAGAGCTAGTCATTTGTAAACCAAGCAAAAACAAGTAAGCAAGTTAGCAAATAAACATCAAGTTCTAAAGAGCAAAGTATCCTCTCATTTTAAGAAACCATAGTCTCCTCTTCCCTTCCTCCCAAAGTCTTCCTAAAACCATTCTACTTTCCAACAAAGTGGCATCAGAGCTAAGGTTCTGATTAGAAATCCTTCCAAAGTCATGGCGAGCAATGGTGTGTCATCATTCCAAGTTCCACTTCTAAAAGGGAGCACCTATGATAATTGGTGCATCAAAATGAAGGCTCTTCTTGGAGCACATGATGTTTGGGAGATTGTTGAAAAAGGTTATAAGGAATCACAAAATGAGGATTCCTTAACTCAAGCACAAAGGGATATTTTGAAGGATTCAAGAAAGAGAGACAAGAAAGCTCTCTTCCTCATCTACCAAGCATTGGATGAAAATGAGTTTGAGAAAATTTCAAATGCGACATCTGCTAAGGAGGCATGGGAGAAGCTGCAAACGTCTTGCAAAGGAGAAGACAAGGTAAAGAAGGTGCGTCTCCAAACTCTAAGAGGTGAGTTCGAATCCTTACATATGACTGAGTCGGAGTCTATTTCTGAATATTTTTCAAGAGTAATCGCCGTGTCAAATCAATTAAAAAGAAATGGTGAGAAGTTAGAAGACGTAAGGATTATGGAAAAGATATTACGCTCTTTGGATACCAAATTCGAGCATATCGTCACAACCATCGAGGAAACCAAAGACTTGGAGACCGTGACGATTGAACAACTCCAAGGATCATTGCAAGCTTATGAGGAGAAACATAAGAAAAAGAAGGAGATCACCGAGCAACTCTTCAAGATGCAACTAAAGGAGAAGGAAGGAAGTGAAGGAAATGAGAGAGGCCTACAAGATCGAGGTCGAGGTCGAGGTTTTGGCCGAGGACAGTTTGGACGCCAAACTAATGGACGAGGTGCGAATTTCACAAACAACAATTACAAGAAGGGAGAAAGCTCAACAAGAGGGTGTGGACGAGGATCTCAAAACACAAGGTTGGATAAATCTCAAACTCGATGCTATAATTGTCAGAAGTTTGGCCATTATGCCTCAGAATGTAGATTTTCAAAGAATAGAGTAGAAGAGGAGACAAACTATGTGGAAGAGAAAGACCAGACGGTTGGAACAGTGCTTCTAGCACATAGAAGTAACGAAGGAATCCAGGAAAACATATGGTACCTTGACACCGGTGCAAGCAACCATATGTGCGGAAAAAGAAGCATGTTCGTGGACCTTGATGAATCAGTGAGTGGCAATGTCTCATTTGGTGATGATTCTAAAGTTCAGGTGAAAGGCAAAGGTAAGATCTTAATCCGCCTAAAGGATGGAAGACATGATTTTATTTCAAATGTCTACTACGTCCCAAATATGAAAAACAATATTTTGAGTCTGGGACAACTCTTAGAAAAGGGCTATGACATTCACTTGAAAGATTCCAGTCTTTCCATCAGAGATCAGAGAAACAATCTCATCACCAAGGTACCAATGTCAAAAAATAGGATGTTCTTATTGAATATCCATAATGACGTGGCAAAGTGTCTCAAAGCTTGCTACAATGATGATGCATGGCTTTGGCATCTTAGATTTGGGCACTTAAATTTTGGAGGTTTAAGTTTGATGTCGAAGACGAATATGGTGAGAGGGTTGCCGTCTATCAACAAACCCGATCAACTCTGTGAAGGATGTTTACTTGGAAAGCAATTTAGGACGAGTTTTCCAAAGGAGTCAAACTCAAGAGCCAAAAAGCCACTCGAGCTCATACATGCTGATGTCTGTGGACCAATCAAGCCAAGCTCACTAGGTAAAAATAACTACTTCCTCCTATTTATTGACGATTTTTCAAGAAAGACATGGGTATATTTCTTGAAGCAGAAGTCAGAAGTCTTTAATATTTTCAAGAAGTTTAAAGCTGCAGTGGAGAAAGAAAGTGGACGAGTGATTAAGGCTATGAGAACTGATCGAGGCGGAGAATTCACTTCTAAAGAGTTTCAGGAGTTTTGCGAAGAGAATGGAATTAGACGTCCCTTGACGGTTCCAAGATCCCCTCAACAGAATGGTGTGGCAGAGAGGAAAAATAGAACAATCCTCGACATGGCTCGAAGCATGCTTAAAAGCAAGAAATTGCCAAAAGAATTTTGGGCTGAAGCAGTGGCGTGTGCAGTCTACCTGTCAAATCGATCTCCAACAAGAAGTGTATGGGGAAAGACACCACAAGAAGCATGGAGTGGAAGAAAGCCAGGTATCTCACACTTGAGAGTCTTTGGAAGTGTTGCCCATGTTCACATACCAGATGAGAGAAGAGCAAAACTCGACGATAAGAGTGAGAGATTCATCTTTGTCGGTTATGATCAAAACTCAAAGGGTTACAAGTTGTACAACCCGAACAGCAAGAAGACGGTGGTCAGCCGAGATGTAGTCTTCGATGAAGAAGGACAATGGGACTTTGGACCTCATGAAAAGGAGTACAGTTTCTTTCCCCAGTTTGATGAAGAGACATCTAGAGAAGTTCAAAAAGGGATCACATCACCAACTACGTCCACTTCAGAAGACACTGGGAGTGAAAGGAGAGTGAAACGTACACGAAGTCTCCAAGATGTGTATGATAATACAGAAGCTTTTTCACCGCGAAGGCTTGAAGATCTCTATGAGGAAGTCGAGGCAACGAATAATCTCACATTGTTCTGCCTCTTTGCAGACTGTGAACCTATGGACTTTGAAGAAGCTGCGCAAGATAAGAGATGGAGGGATGCAATGGACGAAGAAATTAAAGCCATCGACAAGAACAACTCTTGGAAACTCGTGTCTCTTCCGAAAGGGCATAAAGCTATTGGTGTCAAGTGGGTGTACAAGGCAAAGAAGAACGTCAATGGAGAAATCGAAAGATACAAGGCAATGCTAGTTGCAAAAGGCTATAGTCAAAAGGCCGGGATTGATTATGACGAGGTGTTCGCTCCAGTCGCTCGCTTGGAAACCATAAGACTAATAATCTCTCTAGCAGCCCAAAACAAGTGGAAAATTCATCAGATGGACGTGAAGTCTGCCTTTTTGAATGGAGTCCTAGAAGAAGAAGTGTACATCGAACAACCTATGGGCTACAAGGTGAAAGGTCATGAAGACAAAGTTCTCAAGCTAAAGAAAGCACTATATGGACTGAAACAGGCACCAAGAGCATGGTATAGTCGGATTGATAACTACTTCAAAGAAAACAATTTCACGAAGTGCCCACACGAGCATGCCCTATATGTCAAGGTCAAAAATGGAGATATCTTGATCGTGTGCATATATGTGGATGACTTGGTCTTCACAGGAAGCAATCCAAGTATGTTTGAAGAGTTCAAGAAGGAAATGGTAAAGGAGTTTGAGATGACAGATATTGGATTAATGTCATACTATCTTGGCATTGAGGTAAAGCAAAAGGAAGATGGAATATTCATTTCACAACAAAGATATGCGAAGGAGATGCTGAAAAAGTTCAAGATGGATAGTTGCAAGCCAATCAGCACACCAGTAGAGTGTAAAATGAAATTATCAAAGTACGACGAAGCAGTAAAGGTGAACCCTACAAATTTCAAGAGTATGGTTGGGAGTTTGCGGTATCTGACATGCACAAGACCTGACATTTTGTATGCTACTGGACTCATCAGTCGATACATGGAGAATCCGACCACAACTCATCTCAAGGCTGCAAAAAGAATTCTTCGCTATATCAAAGGAACATTGGACTTCGGCTTATGCTTTTCATCAAATAATAATTATAAGCTTGTTGGTTACAGTGACAGTGATTGGGGTGGAGATGGAGATGATCGGAAGAGTACTAGCGGTTTTGTGTTCTTCATGGGAAACACAGCTTTCACTTGGATGTCAAAGAAACAACCGATAGTCACACTTTCAACTTGCGAAGCAGAATATGTAGCAGCCACATCATGTGTTTGCCATGCAGTCTGGCTCAGAAATTTGTTAAAGGAGTTGGGGATGTCGCAAGAAGAGCCGATCAAGATCTTTGTGGATAATAAGTCAGCTATAGCTCTAGCAAAGAATCCAGTCTTCCATGATCGGAGCAAACATATTGATACTCGCTACCACTATATAAGGGAGTGCATAGCAAGAAAGGATGTGCAAGTCGAACATGTGAAGTCTCAAGACCAAGTTGCTGACATCTTCACAAAACCCCTCAAGCATGAAGACTTTATCAAGTTGCGAAGCCTACTTGGAATGACAAATCAAGTTTAAGAGGGGGTGTTGGAGAGTAAACTTGATTTGGCCCATTGGACTAATCAAGTGTTAGGCCCATTTGGTTTTAGTGTTTTAGTTTATAGAAAATTCTAGAGAGTAGTAGAGAAATGTAGAAGTGAAATATGTAATATTAAATAAGTAGTTGAGAGAAGTGTGTAGAACTCTCTCACTTGAAGTGTGTAGAATGTTCTCTAGATTGATGTAGAACTCTCCCTTGGAGCCTATAAATAGGGGAGAGCTAGTCATTTGTAAACCAAGCAAAAACAAGTAAGCAAGTTAGCAAATAAACATCAAGTTCTAAAGAGCAAAGTATCCTCTCATTTTAAGAAACCATAGTCTCCTCTTCCCTTCCTCCCAAAGTCTTCCTAAAACCATTCTACTTTCCAACAGTTTCATGGTCTCAAGCTTGCAGCACGTCCATGGCAGATTCTTGTATTATTCCACCATACATGCAAGTGCTAGGTCCCGCCTTTTTGTGCCGCATGAAGAACTCGCCAACGTGCCTCGCACCAACGTGTGCGCCACTGCTATTCCTAAGCCAATTGAGGAAAAGCATGTAATACAATTAAGCGTCCTCCAACCACACGCAGATACATAACCTGCGCAGGTGACACCCAGCCTTGCATAGCAAGGTCTAATGCGCATAATCAAGAACGAATCAGGAACATCTCTTATTTTCAAGAACCAATCAATTTTTCTCATACCGTGAAAAACGTGGATGGCTCTTTTATGGTCTCTCTATTGAATTTCCAGAACCGATTAAATTTGCATCTGTGATAAAGAGCCTTCCACAAGTCTTAAATCTTTTGATCAGGCACTAGTGAAATCAAGGGATAAAATATATGATATTCTGATGAGTCAACTCCCCACTCATACGTACATCAAAGGGGATGAAGTGGCAATTTCTATTTTGGAGGAAGAATACGAAGCACGATTAAAGGGATGTATGACATGGCAGGTTGTTTCTCTCAAAAGGAGAAAATCCAGTTAAAATTGATGCTTTAAAATCCAAAGTTCATGATCTTTGGCAACCATCAGGTAAGTGAGGTCTGATCTCTCTAAGGAAGGCATATTATGAAAATTTTCCTTTATTGATTGTTTATGTAGAATACAATCATAGCCTTCGTGACAGTGAAAATTAGGTTTACTTTGGCTGTTTTCCTAGCAGCAAGATTTTAATTCTTTAACTATAAAACATACAAATGCTGAATGTTGGATTAGACTTACAGTTCTTGCTCAAGATACAGGTGTCCCAAGATTCGTTTTGCAATTGCTAGTAGTGTGGGTACACCTATTTTTCTAGAAATTATAACTACCAAAAGTTTCTTTGACGGAGCTTATGATCATTTTGCATAGATACTGGTTGATACAGATTTGAAATCAAAACTTCAAAATCAAATTATTGTTGAGAGAAGAACATGTTATGCTTCTTTGTGAGAGTTGAGTATGAAAATTTTCCTATGAATTGCATGAATATCGGTCACACTACTAGCAACTGTAATAAAAGGATGCACTCAGGTTTGGAGAATAATAAAGAGAAAAAGGGACCTGAGGAGGAAATTCAGTCAATGAGTTTAAAGATGTTATCATGCATTCTATTAAAGAACTAGACTCTGTCCAAATTGTTTAGGACTTTTTTGGCTTCAGATTAGGGTAAGCAATGTCATAGGCGGTTATGCAGAAGCAGAATAAATCTTCAAACTCTATTCAAATCTTGGCTAATCAAATTGTCATTGGCACTGACACCAAGCAGTAGCTTAAGTCAATGGTATTCATATTTTTTCTACATTGGATACAATTAGCGGTTGTTATATTGAACTCTCACTGCTCACTCTAATGCCAAGCTAGTCAATGATGTGCATATTGCCAGTCTTTTTTTAGTCATTCTTATGGTGATTCTGAGGAGGATCAAATTTTGGATGAAGGACATTCCCAGGCCGTATCATCTAAGTACTTGATTGATTCTAATAATGATAATTTTACAGAGGTTTTGTCTAAATCTCAGAGGAAAATTTTAAGAAAGAAGTAGTTACAGATTGAAAAGAAGTCGGGTTACATGGCCCGGTCTATGATTAGTACCCAAAAATCTTCTCAATGTTAAAAATTCTTTATTAGAATGTTAGGAGAATTGGAAATTCGGACACGAGTAGTATTAGAAAAGTTTTGTGAATTGCGTAAGCCATATATATTTTGTTTATTTTTGAGTCTTAGGTTCCTTGAAATCAGATCCCTATAATAAAGGTTCCCTGTCCTCCAATCTTTGAAGTTGTTTGCATATAATAGTAATAATAAAGGTTTTCTATCCTCCAACCTTTGGTGCTTATGAATTTATGTTTATAGTCGTACATTTATTACTTCTACAAGCCAGCAAATGGTTTTCTCTATAGTTGAAGAAAATCAAACTTGTTTTCTTGTTATTTATGCCTCTACTAATTACAATAACAGGAGGAAATTATGGAGTAATTTGAAAAATTTGCAGAGGGACGATTCTGCTTATTGGGGTTATGTTGATGATTTTAATGGAGTTATGGGGGCTCATGAGCACAGAGGTAAGGAGTTTCCATCAATTATTTCATATGGTTACTTTTCGACTTGGACTGACTTGAATGACTTGATCCATATTCATATGAGGGTCTCTCAATATACTTGGTATAATGGTAGTCCTGGTAATAATTATACAAAGAACAGATTGGTTAGGTCCATTTGTAATGAGAATTAGCTTAATTTTTGGGACTCTTGATTGTTGGACCCTTACAAGAAGTATGTCAAATCATTTCCCTCTCCTCTTATTTATGAAGAAGGAGACTTTTCATAAATGTTCTTTTAAATTTATGACAATGTGGACTCAACACCTACTTTGTAAGAGGGTTAACACCGAGGCTTTGCAAAGTCCTATAGTTGGCTGCCACATGCATGTATTATCTTGGAAACAGAAAATCTTGAAGGCCAAGTTTAAAGACTCAAACACTACTGTTTTCAGAAATCTTTTCTCTAATGTTAATGAAGCTTTAGTCAACTTGATTATATCCAGGAGGATATTAATAATCTAGGAGGATTTGATATTGTATTATCTCTTGAAAGGAGGCTCAACTATATGTAGTTTTCTTTAAATTATAAAGAAGCTTATTAGAAGGAATTCTAGAGTTAATTGGCATAATTTTGGGGATAAAAAACTACTTTTCTAATAAAATTACCACGATAAAAAATGTTACCATGAGAATTTTAGTTATAAAAAATAATGATAATATTCTTTCAGACGTTTCTGATATTGAGAATCATGTTTTAAACTATCATTAGAATTTGTTTTCTGTTATTAATGATTGTTGCTCCATTGGTCTTATTAGGATAGTTATTCCTTCTTTAGTTTTGGATCAGTAAATGCCATGCTTACTAATTTACCTTCTATGGATGAGGTTAAACTTGCAATTTTTTTTCTTAATGGAGATGGTGTTGTGCAAAAAGATGTGCAAGTGTACAGTCTAAAAACAAGTAATACACTAATAAGTAGAAATCGTACCCACAGGGATTGGACTAATTTTTGAAAGTTTAAAATGGTAGCAAAAATAGTGAGAGACAAAAATCAAAACTAAATTCAAATATGAGTAGTGTGTGTAAAAGCAGAATATAAAGTACTAATCAAGATGAAGATCAGTTGTGTATCAATTGAGAGAGATAGTAGGAATATTGTTTTCTAAGTAACTTACTTTGATTGCATTATGTTATACATGATGCTCCTACAATGGATGTTGTAGCATTGGATGCGTGCCTTTCAACACTAACGTCAGGGTTTCATTACAAGTCTTATGTCTAAGATCTAAATAAGTTCACTCTTGTATATTAAACTCCCACAGTATCACCCTATGGACTATACTATCCTATGTCTAGGTTTTAGTATCGATTTAACAAAGTTTCCTTTTATTAAAAGACTTATCCATATTAGTTCTTGAGTTCAAATCATAAACCATGTCTGTATTCATGACCCTACTTATTCTAAGTGATCAACCTCAAGAAGTTTGAAAGAATTATAGCACAAGGACTAAATTGCAATCATATCAATATAACATAATAATTATTCAAGGTTCATTACGAGGTTAAGGCATCCCAACTAAAGATGTCTAGCTCATGTTTGACATAACTAGGCACATATCAACAGAAAGATTCGTGTTCATATGCTTGACAATACTGTTACCAAGTGGCTTCAGTCTCGAGAGAGAGGGGGGGGGGGGGGGGGGGGGGTGAATTGAGACTTTAAAAACTTTTCCCCTTTTTACGACTTAGATTAATTTTTCGCGCAGGTTTATGGAACGAACGAATTAGAACTTAAAACAAGAAAGGACACACGAGATTTATACTGGTTCGGTCACCTCCCAGTGACCTACGTCCAGTCCTCACAACCCTTTGTGAGATTTTCCACTATCAAATCAAAGCTTTCAATTGGGTGCTTTAAAACCCTTACAGACAAAGTCGCTCTTCACCTAGGATACCCCACCTTGTGCAAGAGCCCTAAAAACAATTACAACAAGAGATACCCCACCCTTGTTACAATCAAAAACCCTAGAGAGATACCCCACTCCCTAGTACAACCAATTGAAACAAGAGATACCCCACCCTTGTTACAATCAAAACCCTAGAGAGATTCCCCACTCTCTAGTATAAGTCAATAACAGTATTAAAAGAAATTACAATGAAATAACAAATACCTCTGAGAAGACGAATACAACAACTTGACGATTCCCAACCTAACCCTTGTGAGAAATCAGCTCAAAGTGATGAAGAACGTGAAAGGAGAAGTGTGACAGTGAGTGATTTCGCGTTCTGCGTTTTGAGAATTGTAGGTTGTGATTTGATCGTAAAAACTAGGTCCTATTTATAGAGTTTGTAAAAATATGACCGTTGAAGCAATTTGTGTTATAAGTGGACAATCGATTATCTTCTTTAAAAACATAGTATGTTAATCGATTGCGTACTTTAGAAGGAATAGCTCCATAAGTGATAAATCAGCTAGCGGTTTTGAATGCTCAACTAAACAATCACATAATCACCTTTTTGAACCTGATCTCTAAGAAAAAAATGTCTACTCTCTATATGCTTAGTTCTAGAATGTTGAACGGGGTTCTTCTATAGAATAATGTGATTTATATCGACACCATAGTTGAGATGTTGTTGTTTACTCTATTTCTTATTGTTCTAACTTGCTTACTGATTTTGTCCTCAATGGTGCATAAATCAAAATCAAACAATGACAATCACGTATTTGTCTAATGCTAAGTAACTTATGCTCACAAGTCACATGACCACTTTTTCTGGGGGTGAGTGTTAAGAGCTTTGTCATATCTCCAGTCATGTGCTTTGAGCATTTGCTATCAAGGTATTAATTTGTCCCCCATACCTTGAAGCATACCTGCAATAAGATCAAGTTGAAAATTTTGGTACCCAAATTTCTTTGGGTCCTTGTGGGTTAGTACTTGGTAGAGTCCCTTTGGGAACCCACACCTTTTTCACAACTTGCCTGCTTCTAGCTATACAAACAGATGCAGTATGTCCTAGTTTGGCACAGTAATAACATCTAATATATGGACTAGTAGTGAATCTAGGTCTATAATACACATGTCTTTTCATGAAATCATTTCTTGGAGACCTCGGATGCACATGTTGTATGTTGGACATTTTTCCTATTGTCCATTCAAGCTCATGAATTTTCTTTTCATATTCAGCACACTTATCACATACATAATTCGCTTTAAAGCAACCAAGACTCTGATTTTCATTTCTAAGTTCTAATTTTTCCTTAGTTAAAGCAATAACTTCGTTTTGAAGATGAGCAACTGCTTTCTTAGATTGGGTTAATGCTTTAGCTAGTTTAAAGAATCATTATGCAATTCAAGAAATGCTTCATGTAATTCATCATATGCATTTTGTGAAATTTCAGAGTTAGAATCTACCTCAGTTTCATTTTCACTGTCGTGGTCGGCCATGAGAGCAACTTGAGCTTCTTCACTTTCTGAATCATCTGATGACTCCATGTTATTGTCTTCCCATGCTATGTAGGATTTTCTACCCTTGTTTCCTTTGGATCCCTTTTTCTTAAATTTTGACAGTTTTCTTTGTAAGTTCGGGCACTCCATCTTCATGTGTCCGGATTTGCCACATTCGTAGCAAGTTGGTGGACTTGGGAAGTTTTCCTTGCTTGAGACTCTTTTGGGTGAAGAATTCTTCTTGGGGAAGCTTTTCCTTCTCATGAAATTTTTGAATTTTCTAACCATTAGCTCCATATTCTCCTCGTCTTCATCATCTTCATTTTCCGAATCATCACTATCATCAGATGGATTTGAACTAGAAGCTTTGAGAGCTAAGCTTTTCTTTTTATTGTCTTTTTCTTCATGTTCTGCTAGACGAGGGAGCTCTAATTCGTGCTCTTGTAGTTTCCCAAAAAGAGTGGCGAGTGTCATAGTAGCTAAATTTCTTGATTCAGCTATAGCAGTTACTTTCGGTTGCCATTCTCTGTTTAGGCATCTCAGCACTTTGTTGATCAAATCTTCGGCAGGAAGCGATTTTCCTAATGAGCCCAGTTGATTTACAATGTGAGTGAACCTCTTTTGCATTTCTTGTATAGTTTCTCCTTTATTCATTCTGAATAGTTCATATTCCCGGATGAGAGTGTTTGTCCTTGCTCTTTTTACCTCGCTCGTACCTTCATGAGTGACTTGAAGATTATCCCACATTTCTTGAGCAGTTTTACAATTTGACACTCTAAAGAACTCATCGGGATTGAGTGCGGAAGTGATGATGTTCTTGGCACGGAGATTATGTTGAACTTTTCTTTTATCATTATCCGTCCATTCATTTCTTTCCTTGACAGTGAGTGCGCCATTAACCATGTGAGTGGGAACATAAGGTCCATTTTCCACAGCATCCCATACATCTATATCTACCCCTTCTATGAATATTCTCATTCTTTCTTTCCAATATGCATAATCTTTCCCGTTGAATCCCGGAGGACGGGTAAGAGATGCACCCTCTTGCGTAGACCAACCTGAAGCCATTTCTCTTGAAGTTGCTAGGCCCTTTAAACAAGAGTCTAGCTCTGATACCACTTGTTACCAAGTGGCTTCAGTCTCAAGAAGGGGGGGTGAATTGAGACTTTAAAAATCAAATACAAAGGAATGAAAATAAGATATAAATTACACAAGTAGAGTTCCTTTGCATATTCTGCCTAGCAATGCTGGGGCATTCACCTCTCAACAATAAAACAGCAACAAGAAATGGTGTAGAAGTAGAAAGAGAGGTTGTCAATTTATTTCTCTCCTTCAAACTAAAATAGTATATCTAAGACTAATTCTTAAACTTGAGATGATTTCCAATGAAGAGGAGAAGATGTATTTATAGACTTCTTTGATTGGAGTTGTCTTCGGCAACAAGGTTATTTACGGATGAAGTTAGGGTTTCCTTTTTCTAACTCATATCAAAAGCTTTGATGTGATCACCCATCATGTTAAAAGAAGAGGTCCATTGATGAGAGGACAAGATTCCTTTAAAAGGGTGACTCTTGTGAGCTATGGAGCCTATGGTAGGCGCTGCAATTTCCCACTTGACCATGTGCCTTACTTTTGACGCATCATGACATCATCACTAGGATGCTGGATCATTTTGTGTTATGAAGATTGTTGGGGTAATTGATGTTGGCAGTGATGCTGGGGCTATGCCTCTGCCTGTATTGCTCGGGCAGTCATTGCTGTAGGAATTTGAACAAACACATAAAATACCATCAAACATATAAAATAGTCATGATGTATCCCAACCCTTAACTTAAAATGCTAGTTTTCTTTTGTATTTCTTTATTTTACAAACATTATTACTGAGATTCTCACAAATATTTAGTTTTGAAAGTGTATATAACTCTATATAAAATAGAGTTATCAGATGGCGCCCCTAGTCCTGATGGGTTTCGTGGTTTTTTCTTCCAACATTACTGAGACATTGCTTCATAAGATGTTTATAATGTTGTCCTGCATTTTTTTCCATTTGGGTTGGATGCTCCCTAATTTTAATTCTAATATTGTAGCTTTTATTCCAAAAGTAGATGGAGCTGGAAGGATTGAGCATTATAGACCTATAGCTCTATGTAATTTTAAACTTAAAATTATTACTAAACTTGTAGCTGATAAACTTGCTCTAGTTGCTCCTAATATTATTTCTAATATAACTAATAAGAGGAGATTTTTGAAAGGTAGAAACATTTCAAACTGTATCATCCCTACTTCAAAATTTATTTAACTTGCTTGAGAAAAAGGCTTTTGGTGGTAAATTAGCCTTGAAAATTGACATCAAAAGAGCTTTTGATATAGTATTGGAAATTTTTACTTCAAGTCCTAGCTGCTTTTGATTTCAGTGATAAATTTCTCTTCTAGATAAATGTTATTCTTCACTCGGCTAAACTCTATGTTTCTATTATTGGCTCTACTATTGGTATCTTTGGCTTCAAGTGGGAAGTTAGACAAGGTGATCCATTGTCCCATATTCTCTTTTGTTTGGCAGAAGATGTTTTAAGTAGAGGTATTTCCAAGCTTCTTGAAGATGGTAAGCTCCAAGTATTGGTAGGCCCTAGAGGTTTTTGTATGCCAAGTCATATTTTATATGCTGGTGATATTATGATTTTTTGTAGAGCTACTAAAAAGTGTTTATCTAGCTTGTTTGATCTTTTTTCCTCTTATTAACAATTATCAGGTCACGCTATTAGTAAAGGAAATCTAAATTTAACACTGGCAACATCTCAATTTCTCGTATCACTACCATATAAAATTCACTTGGGTTTTCTAAGGGTATTATCCCTTATAATTATTTTGGTGTCCTGTTATTTGAAGGAAAGCCTCAGAAAATTCATTTATTACCTATTGTAGATAGAATAAAGACTTAAATATACCTAAGTTGTAAATTCATTTATTACCTATTGTAGATAGAATAAAGACTTAAATTGATTTATTACCTATTGTAGATAAAATCCATTAGTTGTTTTTCCTAAGCTCAAAAATAAGCTAATCTAAATGGGCTCAATATACCTCTTCTGTTCTAAAACTTTGGTACTTTTGACTTTCTTTTATAAGCAAATGATTTTATTAGAATGAAAGCACTTGGTACACGGAGTAAAAAGGCTCCATTTACATTAATTACATCAATTTAAATGATGTTGCCTGCTACAAAGTTACATAAAGAAAAAGCCCGACTTTAATAAACACCACTTACATGTTGACAGCAACTCCGATTCAAATTACATGAAAAAATGCCTCATCTTAATAACACACAATCTACATGTTGAAAACAACTCTCACCCAATTGTATCATAGTGAAATGATTCCTATCAACCAAATGTTATTCCTAATACCAAACCAACCAACCAACAACCCAAACAATAACGAACCAGTCCTTCAACCACGGCAAAATCATAAAGACTGTGTGCAAGTTACTTTTAAGTATGAGGTGCTGCATAAAATGCAAAAACGCCATGCAGCATAAAATCCAAGAGACCTCTTCAAATAAGACACAACATCAGCTAAGGGGAATCATATGATGATATTAAAAGTCCATCCCTCTCACCACTAGAATCAATCACACGCCAAATACCAGCTCTACTTTCCTCTTCTGAAACCAGGTTATTACCTACAGCTCTGTCCCTCTGTTCTTCAAAAACCTTCAAAGCATCCTTTTAGAAAACTCCACCAACTGCCAAAATTGACTCTAGAATTCCTTCCTCTCCCAATGAAATCAGTTTCATGTGTGTCCCACCACATCACTGAAATTGGACAATAGCTCAACCCTCTCCTCTTCATGTTCCAAATATAACACACATGATTGCTCATGGGTGGATCTCATCACTGCCCACCGCCATAGCTCATCCCTTGTAGTGACCCGTTCATGAAGAACCTTCCACGAGAAGACAATGAATTTTGATAGAATCGAGCATCCATACAACTTATGGAAAATTTTAATTAATTGGTTAGTTTTATCAATTGTTTGTGCCAGTAATTTTGTCAAGATAAGAGAGTATCATGATTTAACGAAAAAACACCCACTTTTATTGGATACCCATTACCACCCATCCACTCTATCTTTCACATGGCCCTAAATTCCCATACAACCACTTGATTCTTCGATAGCACACAACATTGCATTTTATCCTTGCCACTCCTTCTAGACAACCACACCATAAAAAGTTTCTTAATTTCCACCTGATCAATTCCTTCATCACCTTGTCTAGGGCTATAAAAAGAACAAAAGTAAAGTGGGGAGGGGTTAAAACTGAGTCAACATACCCCAATAGACGAATGTCTCCCCTTCCACATCGAAAGGTACTTCTTTAACTTAACAATAACGGGTCATCTATATTCACGACAAGAGAATTTGTGAAATGTCATTTGATCTGGATTTAATACATGGTTAACAAGCTTAAGATATTTAATACTTGACAAAAATAGAATCCATGTGCTCAAGTAATCAGCTGATATTTTGACATTGTAATGGGTGAAAAGAGTAAACATATACAAAAGTCTATTGTGGAGAAAAAGAACTTGGGAGATTATTTTTGAAATTTGGCAACGATCCTCCATATTTTGAAAAAGCCTTTGCCAAACTCAAGTCATAGGACTTTTTTGTTATAACTCGGTTTTAATTATGTAAATGTTACAAATGTTAATTAATAAAAAAGATTTTTTTTGTTGTTGATAATACAGCTTTGTGGACTTTTTTTTTTGTTGATAATTCATTTTGTGGAATTAAAACGTTTTGCCCATGATTATGTTCATATTGGGATTAACTCTTAGTTTTATAGATTTTGATAAAAACAAAAACACTATAAATTGTTTCACTTTATCTCCATGATTTCACCACAAATCAATAAATACTAAAGGCTGAACGTTAAATCTTATGTTACACTGTCTTCGGTCCACAATATAAGAAATAGACCCTTACATACAAACTAATGAATAACATTGAAATCAAATATTCTCATTTAATAAAGTTAAAACTTTAACTTCTTTTCAAAATTTCCTCTTTCATTAAATGTGTATTTATACTCCTAATTATTGAGATAAACTTTAACTGCACTATTTAAATAGGGACCAATTTGAGGTTGATCATTTACATACCCTAAAAATAGTGTTTGTTTCTTATATTGTGGACTACCAAACAATATTATTTATTTCTTATAAAATGGAGCAAAGGGAGTATGTTTTGAAAAACAAAAATCAAGCTTCAAAAATTGACAAATATTTATTAGTGAAATGACCAAATAAATGCTAATGGAATTGAATCGCTGTCGCATTCCATTTATACTACAGGAAATGAGGAAGTGGAAGCAAAGAGTAAGGTTTGGTACTACATTTGCCAGATTTGAGGCCCTTTTTCTTGAAAAAATTTGTGAGGCTTAAAACCCTAGCTTGGCCTTCTAGGCCCATAGGCGAACTATAGTGGCGTGTGGACTCGGCTACAATGTGCGCACATGGTGTCTTGCCCATGGGAGGTGTGTTAATAGCAAAGTCGAGAGGGGTATGGAAAATGAAGGTTTGACCATGTGACTGTGAACTCAGGTTCCTAATCTAGAAGCAAAAACATCGATTAGGAATGGCAATGCGCACCTCTGGAAAAGACACTATGGTGTCCATACACAGATACTCTTTGCTTGTTACACCCAAATTAAAGTACCAATAATTTATGTTAGCTAAGTATTAAAATACCTCATTTGTATTTGTCTTGGATTAATTGAAGTCCAAATAAAAGATTCTCAAGACAATTAATCCATACTTTAGGACTTTAAAAGACGATAAATATAAATGGTGTATTTGGAAAATTTTGGTGAACTATATATTAGGTTTTTAAAATTACTATTGTTTTGGGACAAAAATAAAAGGCCAAAAGTAACAAAGTTTTGAAAAGAGCCATTGGTTTAGTTGGGTTCACCACATTCAGAAGAGTCGTTTCGGGTGGTTAACATTGCTTAATGTCTGGAAAAGGTTGATTTGTGTGAGGCGTGGGAAATGATTTACTAGGCCCCACAGTAGGCGTCATTGTTCCAATCTGTTTTCTGGGAGGGAAACAAACCTAATGCGAATGATATGGAAATCAAAATAATGTTCATGATAATCGTATGAAAAGAGTAAAAAGGTGAATAATGGATTCTGGATCTTCTCATTAGCCTCAGGGGACGAGTTATATAGTTCAAGGTGTGATTAATGGAAATAAATGGCTATTATGACCATGATAAGACAGGCATGAGAGAAATCATGGATTTCACTATAATTTCGTTTATATCATTACGGTTGTCCTGCCAAGCAGATATGAGCGGAATGAGACATCTGATCGGACAGTCTGGTAGGTGAATTCTTCTTCATTCAGTTGAGCAGAAATGCGGCGATCTCATATACTTACTGATCGGTCCAGTTGGGAACAATATTCTTTGATTGTTGAAATGGACGACATTCTAGATTTTATTGATGAATATAGGGTGTTACATGAGCAATATATAGATGGTTTTGTAAAATAAAAAAAATTAAAAGTATTCTAAACATAAATTTAATTAACTATTTTTAGTTTTCTAACTTCTAATTTAGAATGGAAAGAATTCATGAAATACCCAACTAGAGCTACTAAGCTTAAGATGCATGTTAATTTTTAGGGCTCGAAATGTAAAACTTGAATTTCTCCATTTTTTGGTACAACTATTTTTGTTTTTTATCTTTTAAATATACTTTTTTACAAATGCTTTTTTTTTGTTTTCCAGTAAATTTTGTTTACTTTGTTGTCAAACAAATGAATTCGAAAGAAATAAAATAAAAGGACTCGAATTAAATCTTGGGTTCTCTGGTTGACAAGTGTACGTGTCAGCCCCAAATTTAATGCATTTTTAGAGAGTAAAATGGTTTTCTCCTAGAATTCAATTAGGCTATCAATCAAGTCCATGCCTCAAGACCAATAACATAGTCAAGATTCGAATTAAGTTTCAAAAGCGTAACTGTAAGAGAACTTGAACAAGACACAAGAACTCAAACAATTATTGAAAATCAATCCTTAGAATTGAGTCAAAAGTAACTCAAACAATTATTGAAAATCAATCCTTAGAAGGAAATAACCTCACAACTTCTTAGAGTGTAAAAAGTCATAAGATATAATAAAGTGCATATTTAAAAGAAAACGGGACAAGAGTGAGGCACTCGATTGTCAGAGTAAAATGATTTCATAAAATCAGGGATACATAAAAGATTGGCTCAAACATTCATTGTTCACCACAATTGCCAAAGATCTCGTGTGAGCGGATGCGTTAGCCGTGTATGGGTTACTGAATGTTATGAAATGCGCCCCTAGAACTACTTACAAACTACTATCTATAGATTTTACAAGCAGAAGCTAACTTATTTGCATGATGGATTTCTGTCCATTCGAAAATGATCTAATCTAAAGACTATCTAATGATTGCTGATGATTGATGCCACATGTCCATTGGCCCTTAGATGCTTCACACCTTCTTAACGTTTGAAAGCCTTCTGAAGAAACTACCACAACTCTATGCTTTTGCGCGCCTTACACCGGACTTCAAAACTTGCGTTGGAAACTTCCTTTAATGTCACGTGTGTAACCCAAATTTTACCACATCACAAGTTCTCTTGCCTAGTAAAAGGGTGATTTGCATGGGTTAGTTTCGCGAGATTATTATTTTTTCATCAAATCCGTTATTGAGGAATGCGAACTTTGAGTATTTGAACAGCAAAAAAAAATTATGAACGCTAAAGTACCCCCACAATGCACTGTTTAGCCTCTCACTTTACATATTTTGTCATTAAATTAAATTTTTCCACCTAATCAGTTATTAAAGAACGAACTTTGCGCATTTGAACATATCTTTGTTGTTTAGGTTTTTTACATTTAAAAACAGTAAAACTGATAATAGTTTTTAAAACAAAGTTACAAAACTATATACCCAAACAAGTTTTATTTGTTTTATTTGTTCGCGGTGTTGTTTGGTTCGGTTTTGAGACAAAAAGTGAACCAAACCACAAGATAAAACTACATGCGGTTTGATTTGGTTTGGTTGGCTTCCTAAAATAAAACCAAACCAAACCAATGCGGTTTGGATTTTTTCGGTTGGTTTAGTTTTTTCCAAGACAAAGCATAATTTAAAACGACGTTAAAATTAAGTAATATAAAAAATGGCTAACATAAATTTATAAGAAAAAATCTTCTCAAATATATGTAGTATATAAATTACTTTCTTTTTATTCTTTTAAGATAGCTAAGACAATATTTAAAATAATTTGAATTAAATACTTTATTGTAATTTTTAAATATAGCATAGCATTATGGATTGTTTGTAAGTGAGTCAAAGAATTAATTGGATTAAATCTAGTAAGTAAGTGAGAGTTGGGTTTTAGTTGCATTTGTGCTAGTAAGTTAGTAATAAAGGTTGTAAGTCAATTAGCCTTAGTATTACTTGCGGTTTGGTTTGGTTTGGTTTCTGTAATCAAAACCGCGAACCAAAACGAACCGCGCGGTGCAATGAAAAAAGAAACCGAACAAAACCAATAAGAAGCGGTTTTTTGCGGTTTTCGGTTTGGTTTGGTTTGGTTTGCGATTTTCTATTGGTTTGGTTCGGTTTTGACCACCCCTACTTAGTGGTTTCTCTTTTTTAGTTTTTCAAAACTAAAAACTAAATCTAGTTTTGAAAACAACTAGTGAAAAATCTTTATCCAACGAGGTTTTTTGATTTTTTTTAATTTTTATTAACTACCAACAGTTTTTAAAAACAGAAATCAAATAGGCCATTATCTCTTATATATATGTGGCTTGTCATGCCACTTCAAACTGGCTCCAAACCTTTTTTTTTCTTTCCTTTTTTTCCTTTTTTCCATTTTTCCATTTTTTCTCTTTTTCCTTTTTCATCTTTTATATTTTAAAGTTTTACTTTTTTTCTTCATTTTTTTCCCTTCTTCCATTTTGGTTTCAGTTTTTTTTTTCTACTTTTATATTTTAAAATTTTGTATTTTTTCTTTTTTATATTTTAAGGGGTATTTTATAGTCTTGAAAAATTTTAGATGTTTAAATATGCAAAAAAAAATTCTTCAATAATCCATTTTGTGAGAAAAAAATTTAATTTCATTACAAAATATGTAACGAGATGCTAAACAGTGTGTTTTGGTGTACTTGGGCAAAAAAATTATTTTGTACAAAAATGCGTAAAGTGAAATGTTAAACAGTATGTTTTAGGATACTTTAGGATTCATAAAAAAATTTAACTCTTCAAATACCAAAAATTTCTTCGAAAGTAAATGGGTTGGTAAAAAATAATAATAAGTTTGTGACAAAATACATAAAGTGAGATGCTAAACAACATATTTTGGTGTACTTATGGTGGAAAAAAAATATTTTGTACCAAAATACGTGTGAAATGTTAAGCAGTATGTTTTGCGGTACTTTAGAATTCATAAAAAAAAAAATTCTTCAAATACCAGAAGTTTCTTTGTAAGCAAACTGTTTGGTTAAAAAGAATAATAAGTTTGTGACAAAATACGTAAAGTGAGATGCTAAACAGTGTGCTTTAGTGTACTTGATTGTGAAAAAAATCATTTTGTACCAAAATGCTTAAAGTGAAATGTTAAATAGTATGTTTTGGGGTACTTTAGGATTCATAAAAACTTTTTAAGTCTTCAAATACCAGAAGTATCTTTGTAAATAACCGGTTTGGTAAAAAATAATAATAAGTTTGTGATAAAATACGTAAAGTGTGATGCTGACGATGTATTTTGGGATACTATAGGGTCCCAAATTTTTTTTAGATGTTCAAATCCGCGAAGTTCGTTCCTCAATAACATGTTTGATGAAAAAGCAAAAAAACATTCGTGACAAAATAGGTTCCAGAAAAATGTTTACATGTTCAAATTGGTGTTTTCTTCTTTATTTTGATAATTTCGCACCAGCGAGTATTAGAAGCATACTTAAATTGGTGTTTAGTTTTAAATCAGACTCTTTATGATACCTACATACATGTTTCACTTTCTATTTGTGTTGTCTTATTTTTTTTTTCATTATGGGTTAGGTTTTTATATTTCTGATAAATATAGATAAAATTATTAAAAGTTTTTATATTTTTTCTTCTTCTTATTATTTGTGAATTTTCAATTCCAATGTCTTTGTTAAAGTTTATTTTTAATTTTATAATATTGTTATTTAATTTATATTTAAAAGTTAACTTTTTTCCATGGGAACTTCGGTCTCATTTACAATAGAACTCCCAACATTTTCTTACAATTTTGTATAGGTGTTTTTATTTTAATGGTGATTTTTATTTAACCTTGCATGATGTATTGATGTACTTCTTCCGAACTTGATTATAAGCAAAAATAATTACCTTTACACATATTAAGAATAGTAGTTTTATGCATTTAATTTTCTTGGATTCATGGAAAAAATAAATACATTTACTAAACTATTTCTAATTAATAGTCATCTTCTCACAATATTAATGTTTTTTGGTAAAAAAAGGAGTTGATTTAATACATTTACATCCATCGATACTAGCTCACCCGTGCATCGCACGGGAGTGATACACATATATTTCAACCAACTATGTATAAGCTACTAGCTAACATTACTTTCAACTTTCTATAGGTGGTGCTATTTTATTGGTGGTTTTCATCTAACCCTACACGATACCCACGTGTTTCACTTTCTATTTGTGTTGTCTTCTTTATTTTTGTCATTTCGCATCAAACGATATTAAAAACATACTTTAACTGGTGTTTAAATTTTTATCTTCTTTCAACGGGAACTTCAGCCACATTTATAATACAACCTCCACCATCTTCTTTCAACTTTATATAACTGCTCCTATTTTATCATGAGTTTTCATACAATCATGCATGATACCCACGTGTTTTAGTTTTTAATTGTGTTGTCTTCTTTTCTTTCTTATCATGGGCTAAGTTTTTATATTTACATTTGATAAATATGGATTATGTTATTAAAAGCTTTAGACATTTTCTTCCCATTATCTATGGATGTTTAATTTCAACGTTTTTTGTCAATAATCTTTTTAAATTTTATAATCTTCTTATTTAATTTATAGCTATAATTTAATTTCAATCCACAATTATTTGACTATATATTTTACAAACCAACATCATTGGTCCGCACTAGCATAAGCTACCCTGGGATACGGGGTCGACTTAGTGCTCCCAAGTTTGATTCCTGCAGTGGACAGAAAACTGTTGTCTTGAATGATTGGTTTATTAAAGAGGGTTTCCCCTTCCGGTTTTAGTTTAGTTTTGCTAACTAAAATTTAGTCAACCCCGTGCGTAGCACGGGTCAGGCGGCTAGTTTTCTTCTCATCTTTATTGTTTTCCCTGGCAATAATCATTTTTATGTTTGATATGGTCGATCGATGTCGATTCGGTTAAAACAAGGAAAATCAAATGAGTCAAGTTTTGAGACGCTTAAGTTAGTGAACTCTTTTTCTTTATTACAACTAGTTAGTGAACTATGAAGATAGTTCACCCTAATTGTCTAAAAAAAAGATAGTTTACCCTAGCTAATGTTAAGATAAATTTGCAAGTTTAGTGTCAACCAAATTGTACCAAATCCACTCATATGACCGATTAAAGGCACTCTCCACATTAACTTTCGGTTATTGTAAAAAAAAACATTAACTTACGGGGGCAAGAAGTCAATTTGTACATTTTTTTTAAGTAACAGACTTTATATCCTGAATTTATTAAAAAAAAAAGGGAAAAAAGAAAGAAGACATAAGTGAACCCAAGGAGGAACTAGACAAATACTCTTGGCAAAAAGAAAAACAAAGTCAAAACAATAATAGGTAGCTCCTAACAAAGCCACTTAAAACAATTCCTCCTAGAGACGAATAGAAAAAAAACTATCTTGCGATAGATAGACAAAAAGGACTGAGATTGAAGGAGTCCTTGAAACGTTTTGATTTCCTGAAAATTGAAAGACTAACTAACAATAGACAAATCAAAAAGAGATAGAAACAAAATTTGTCGTTGAACGTATGTTATAGCCTTTCTAGACCAATTGCTATTTTTGCCGAAGTTTCTTCTTTTGGGTCTAAGACACAAAAAGAAGAAACTTCTTACGAAAACATGTGCTAGATGCCAATTTTTCTTTTTCTTTTAAAAGAAAAATAGAAGCCTATTTTTCTAGGTGCTTCTAGGATGAGAGAGCAAATCAAATATTTTACCGGTGAACCAATAAAATCTATCGTAGGATATTGTGTAAAATACTATGAGTGATTAAATCTCAACCGTTGATGAGTATTTATACTATATTATACGATCATATTTAATGGTTCACCGATAAAGAAATTGACTTCCTCCTTGAACACGTCTGATTTTTTTGTGTGTGTCATGTCGCCCTAAATGAAATGATTATACAAAATGCTTCAAAATAAATGATTGAACACAATGAGAACGGACTTTTCATATTCTTATCTTTTAAAAACGGCATATGCAAACAGACACCGAAATGGACCCTTTAGAAAACTGCAGATGCTAAGCAACTCAGTTGATGTGATAAGGAAATATTTATTTGCTTTAAGAAGATCGTTGATCTTTAATTTGTCTTGTGTGGTTTGTTATCAGTAGGAGACCATTTAGTATTGAAACTAGACCAGACTAGCAATCTTTTCCTGCAAAGCGTAATTTTAGCGGTTTTTACTCCACATGGGTTGTCCATATTGTTGGTTAAGTCTTCATATATTCAATAGGGATTTGTGAATTTTGTTTAGAATTTGGATTGCTCAAAATAACGAGGATTGTAATGAGGAGGACTATTCCACAACTAATACCAGAAGTAGTGATTTAACGAAGTCATCTCAAAATCTCAAAAAGAAAATGAAACAATGATCAAACATAGGTGTTTGATAAACCAAGGGGAGGACTCTTTCCCTTGTTTATCTTGAAATATTTTGGTTCATGTCTCCCCTTCTTATTTGTATTTTTTATCAATAAATTTGTGATGTGCTGCAGATGATTGATCTTAGGAGTGTCAACCAATCTAGGATGTCTCCTATCATTGTGATGTTTCTGCACTTCTCTTTTTGCTTAAAAAAATCTTCAAATTGGCGTCTTCTTGCATGTCATATATGGGGGAAGAGCATTCTTTTTTTAATATTCAACATTAAAATCCAAAACTAATTAGATATCTCAAATACAACAAAAACTAGAAAGTGTGGGTTAGTTGATGAAACTAATCGAATTTGGGTCAGTGTTAGAAATTATAGGATCAAATAGATGAATATCCTTCTCATAAGATAAGTATGCTAGAGAGCTTGAATGACAGAAATTCTCAAATGGAATCATATTGATTGAAAAAAGATATTGAAAATGAGTACAAGATGCTCTTTATATAGAGCTTAACAAACTAACTAAAGGCTAACTAATTCCTAACAGTTGCAACAACCCCTAATTAAATCTATATTTCTAATAGCGGAATTACAAAAGTTATGACCTAGTTAGCTAAGTTTAATGACAATAGTTATCACCTAGTTAGTCAAATGCTAAGAGCTATTGATTGGACTGAACTTATTTACCGGTTCAAAGTTGTTGAATCATAGAGAAGGTCTTCGAGACGTAGAGAGAAGGGAAAGTATGCAAATTAGTTGAAAGAGTAAGGAGATAATCCCAAGATTCGAATTTAGAAGAAGCGGCCTTGGAGATCAACCAAGGGAAGAGCTTTTGGAGCCTGTCTTGTGCGCCACTCAAAAGGAAAACACACCATGCGCTTGGAATTTGGGGATGTGGTTAGTGGCCCAATGCCATTAGTCGACTTTATAAGTTAGTTGATAACAATACTTATAAGCCACTTATAATTACTATTAATGGTTAAGAACTTGGTGAATAGAGGTAGGGAACAGATCAACTTAGACACATTCAATCAAACAACTAATTCATTCTTGTCATTTTATCGATCCATTTCATTTTTAACTTTTATTCAATTTTAGGTATTGTTGTGGCAAAATTCCTAAGATAAGTTTTGATTCATGCTCTCTTTTTATGCTCATTTGTTGATCTCTTTTTTTTTTCTCCGTTTCCTTCCTTTTAATCTCACAATTAAAATTTGTATCAGCTGATAGGTGTTTTGTTAGTCCTTTGGTTTTGGTGTTTGTCGTCTGGCTATCTATGCTACTCTTCCTATTACTAAACTTGGTGTATTTTGTTTCCATTAATTTTGGCACGTGATTGGACACCTTCTCAAACCTTTCATAGAAGGTGGGAGGAGTGTGTGTCAATGATGCTGAACTATATGACTATTAATATCATGATATCAACTTATCAAAACAAATGGAAACAAACCTTCTTAAGAAGTATTTTAAGATTTCTGATTCATTAGTGTTCTAATGAGTCTTCTTGAGTGATCTAAGTACGAGAATCATTCAATCATGTCTCCAGAAGATAATGTGCTAAAAAGGCACAATATGAGAAGGTACGTTGAAGCCTTAAAAGCTAAGAATGAAGGTCAAGAGTTCGTAAGAAGACACAAAAATCAAGACAGCTATAATGGTTTGTCAACTTGAGAAGACACTCTTCATGAAGCCTCTCAAGAAAAGTAGGTAGTAGTAAGAAGCTTCTCAAATATGAGATATCACACCATATAGCTTCTCAAGGTGTGAAGAGCCAAGCCAACAACCTTCTTAAGGTTAAGAAGACTTATGCGTTGATGTATCAGAAGATCAGAAGACTTTGGAAGCTTAAGAATATTCGTTTGTAATAGTTGAGTTGTAAGAAGACTACTTAAAACGCTTCTCAGCACGTCAAGAAGATACATCAGTAGCTTCTCAATAATTAAAAGACATTTATTATATCTTCTCAATGATCAGGATTATTTATGAAGGTCAATAATTGGCGGAGATGATTTAGGATCTATCATAAGAAATACTGAGCATGTCTTATTCAATATTTTGAGAAGATACAGTCTTAACAAGTTTTGGAGCACCGCAGCAAGTACAAGTTTCTTGCAAAAGTGCAGGTCAAGAGTTCATCAACTTTCTAGCAAAGTCTCCAACAGCTATATTGGCTTTGGAGATCCCTTACAACGCTCTTTTGGGTTTTAAACCCTATAAGTACACCATTCAAAACCTCATTCAAGATTAGAGAGAATACACGCCATTTAAGCTAGCTTCTCAAAGTAGCTTCTCAAGAAGCTTTTGAAGCATCTACCTTCTCTCAAACACACTCACTACATACAACATTGTTGGGAATCTTTTTAAGTGTGCACATAGCTTTGGGTAAATTGATTTCATTATTTTACAAAAGTTGTTGTATTCGAATTCCTAAACTAAACTTGGTTTTGTATACAATTACCTTCTTAACAAGGTATAGATTTGTTGTATTGTTAGAAATATGCCTAAGTAAGTTCATAGGATTTTACAGTTACTAGAGTTGTGTAAGAAAACTAGGGTTGTAGTTACTAGAGATGCGTTAGAAAACAAGGGTTGCAGTTGCTAGAGATATGTGATAAAACGAGTGTTACTGTAGATAGAGTTTTAGAAGAAAACTATCAAGTACTTTGGCCTAGGTTGGCTTGCAAGTGTAAGCTATTTGGAAAATAGTGAAAAATACTCACTGGGTGTGAGGAGTAAATGTAGCCCTTGTTGATTTGGGTGAACCAATATATTTACTACGTGTTATTTACTGTTTTCTATACAACTTACTCAAACTCACATTCTGTTTTTAAGAAAAACTTTTTAGCACTAGTGTAAGAAGACTGTTTCACATAAGCTTCTTACCTTCTGTGAGTACATCTTCTCACAACAACTACTTTATTTATCACGCACAACCTTTTATACCTTCTCAACAACACAAATCTTTTACAAACATCATTACCTCCTAAAGAAGCAAACAATATATTTCACTTAATCATCAAATAAGAGTCTTCTTTTTTAAAACAAGCTTCGGAGTAGATATCAGAAAACGGAAATTTTGTAAGATTATTTATATCTTCTCAGAAGACTGTCTCATATCTTCTTAAAGAATTTGGTGTCACAAAAAGAATTTAAAAATGGGTAACAATTCAAACCCCCATTTTTTGTTGTTGTTTTTGAGTTTCAGAAAATAATTTCAGAAAATCACTAGGATAAAACAGCATAGTCAAAACTGTTACGAAATATCACTGCACAGTGAAATTTCGCTCAACAAATACACCTCAATATGGTTAAAAAACCACTCTGAATATGGTTCGCAGACCACTCTTGAATATGGCTCGTAGGCCATTCTTTAAAGTAGAAGAGAAGAAAAATCAAGAGAGGAGAGAGAGCTTGAGGTATGATTTAACGTCAAGCGGTGTAAAGAGTCAAGTGAGGGAGGGGCCTATTTATAGGCTTCAAAACTGACTTGGTGCGCAAGTCTTAGAGGATAAGACCGGAGTGCTTGCACTCCAAGCTATAACGGATAGGAACAGACGCGGATAAGAACAGCTCTGTTCAACGAATCTGTACGCAACGGTTAGTTCATCGTATCCAGACGGTTCAACGAATCTGGACACGCAATGCACCAAAAAATAAAATAATAATTAATTATTTTCACAAAAATGTATTTACACCTCACAAGCCAAGCCCAAGCCTAGCCCGGCCGAGCCGAGCCTGCTAGAAGGCGACGCGCACGCGTGTGTGGTGGTCAGATGGTGTGCGTGCTTTCCCATTTACAAAACTAGGTACCCATTAGGCTCCAACCCAATGTGTAAAGTCCACACTTATAAACACTCTTAAAGTGTTTATTCTATCCAATGTGGGACTTTTTCAATTCACAATTAACAAAGTTCCAACAATTTGTTAACTTAAATTGACTTCAGGTATTCCATCTATCACCTACCTAATGCTCCTTGGATTATTTAAGGAAACAAAACATGGTAGGAAAGAATGTATGTTCCTTAGTGCAATTAACTAACAAAAGGTGAGAAATATATTCATTAAACCAAAGGAACAAAACAAGCCAAAGGCCAATTACAAAGCAAAGATAAAGAGCGAATTTGCTCACTGCCCAGCCACTGCTGGTTTCCTAATGTTTGAGCAACACCAACAAGCTGATGGGCATACCCATTATCATCCGTCTTAACAAAACTAACATGAAAAGCATTAAAATCAAGCAACAATTGTCTACAATCCTGCATGATTAGATCAATAGCAGCTCTATGGCATTTCTGAAAAAGGCAATCAACTACAACAGCCGCATCTGTCCTGAAAAGAGGCTTGTCGATATTGTGAAGTTTGGCTACTTGGATAGCCCATCTAAGACCCAAATAGGCGATCAAATTAGGAACGTCCAATGGGACCGAATAGGTGATCACTATTGGTGCATAAGTCGGCTCTTCAACTAGTTTTTATCCACATTTAAGATAAGGGACGTCCAATGGGACCGAATAGGCGATCAAATTAGGAAGTTTAATTCCCTAGTTAAGATTTTCATTAAATGGCGAATGGACTTGCGGTCTAGTAAACATCTGAATGATATGGAACCTATCTTGAAGAAGAATGATGCACACAACTTTGTTGAGACTTCAACCACTATTGGATGCCTACTCTAAGCTACCAACCAATCATATCCACAATTGTGTCTATGACAGCATAAGGAACAACAATAGACCCAAATAACATTGAATAGTCGATTGCTATCTCTACTCTATTCATACGACATCACACTGATGCAAGGGCCAAGGATTCATGAGATCATGTATATTGTAAAGTCTGCGGTTCGTAAGGTAGAGAGTTTGAGACTATAGAAACTAAATGCTAAAGAGAGTTAGCCATTACAGTGCAAACCAAACCAAAAACTGTGGGCAAAATTCTTCCAACTCTCAACTAAATATATTTGCTATTTCAATCCCTAGGGGAAACACCACAAGAATAAACAACAATATCGGTGGGAAAAATCCGCCGAAAATGTCATGTTTTTGGTGGAATTTGGCCGCCAGAAATCCACCGATAAAACGCACGTAGGAAATAAAGAGTGAAATGAGAGAATGAGAAGAGCGTAGGAAAGGTACCGCCGAAAAAATGCCAAAATCCGGCAATTTTACCTGCAGATTTTTTTTTTAAAAAAAAGTTAAAAATCCGCCGATAAAATGCCAAAATCCGCCAGTAATTCCAATTTTACCGCCGGAAAGGTACTGAGGGGAAAAATTCGCCAGAAATACCAATTTTTCCGTTGGAACGGTACCAAGCGAAAAAGTCTCCCAAAAATTCCAATTTTTCCATTGGAATGGTAACGAGGAAAAAATCAGGCAGAACTTCCAAGTCTTCCGGCAGAACAGTACTGAGGAAATAATTAGCCGGTCATACGCATTATTCTTGTAGTGAATTTAGTGGCGAATGACTTGGAAAACCAATCTAATTTACATCAATTAGGGCAAGTTCAAATGCCTAAAAGACCAACAAATGAAATAAGGTATATGACACTAATATAGGCAACAAATCATAGACAAACAAATGCACATTATACTTTGGGCTCTTGAGAAGTAAAAAACAAATTGCGTTGCGATTGTATGGGGAGCATCAATGGAATGTTATTACACCTTCCTCGACTGATCTACTATTAAGAAGTACTTTGGTGTGTGGCTAAAACTAACTGATAGACCATTCTATAGGAAGCATTATTCTATATGGATGGAAAAAAAACTTAATTAACGATATGATACAAAATCCTTGATTTTACTACTTTTTTAAGAGAAGATAGCAACTCGGCTATGGAGCACATACGTGGATTCACTACCCGATGTGGAAAGAGAAATCAAAATGAATTTAATAAACTACAATTCTTCCTCTTGTCATTAACATTAATTGCAACATTCATGTGATATTCTTTATTGTGACCTAACTTTGTTTAAGGTTGAGCAGAAAAGGAGAAGTGCTTTCATGATTGATTCTACAAGCTTCAACTAAAGGTCATAGTAAGTTTATGAGTCGGTAATTGATTTTATTGAAAGGTTCAAAAAAATATTCAGCACATGCACAGTCCAAAACCTAGAATTTGAGTATGCTTCTATGGTTATCAACAATCTGCACCCTTCCTTCGTGGAGAAATTTATGTATTAGAAATATCATGGTTAGTTGGTTAAGTAGTTAAGAAAAGTTGTTAGTAGTTATAATTCGGTTAGAGTTAGTTTTTTTTGTTACTAGTTTGTTATAGATTAGTTAGGTGAGATTGGATCTATATATAAGGTCAAACTCATTGTAATCAATTACTTTTCTTCTTAATAACGAAGATGTTTTCATTCCTTTTTCTTGAAGTATCTCAAATGTTAATATGGTATCAGAAGCGATTATGTAGCTTCCGCATTCCTTTCTCCTCAATGATTCCTCCATTGTCTTTTCGTGAACCCATTCTTCTATCTTGAGATTCATGAACAATGGGGCTCAGTGGGCATTAGAAGAAATTTCTTAATTTTATCTACATTCTATTAGTTTCTTTTCTTTTACTAAGTTTTCCGCCAGTTTCTTCGATTGTGATACAATTTCATCTTTGGATCATTTGTTATTCTGGTTCTTGTATTGCTGTTGATTCTGTTTCATCCCTTTACTTGCGTTTTGCATTTTTTTCATTTCGCATCTCCTTCCTCTCGCTTCTTTGAGAGTGCCTCTGTTTCTGCAATTTGCCTTCTCCAATTCAATTCTTGAAGTCTCATATTTCTTTCAACTTGATTTGCGATTCTTGCAGTTCAGTTTTGCAATTTCGCTTTGTTGTCCTCCTTTCATCTTGGTTTCCGATGATTGTGATCTGAAGCGGAGTTCAGATTCCTTTTTAACTTAGTTTTGAAGATTTGTAATTCTGCTACAATGTTGCAACTCAATTTTGGTTTTGTTCGTTTCATTTAGCGTATGCGTCGTTCCGCCATTGTTGAGATCTTCATCATTGGTGATGATCTTTATTTTTCACTCCTAGTGTTTATGCTTATGTTCTACTCACATACTTTCTTGATTTTCTCGGCAACAATCACTGTGATGGAGCCCCCGTGGTTCATGAAGAAGCAATTAAGATGGGTTTATTATCTATCTGGCGTTGAGTCTTTGGATGTCAAGGAAGTTGGAATTTATCTTGTTGGTTGTCCTAGAATAGCTTCAAAAGTTGATGGATGCTCACATTTCTTAATTCTTCAGATTACGTGAAAACAATGGTAAATCAACAGTGACAAATTCAAGGAAAGGTTAATTGCTGGTCACATCTCATTCAACCAAAAGAAAGGTGCAAGTCACCACTTACTCAATTTTTGAAGACCCCTCACGTTGCAAGATATCCTATTAATGTGTTTCAAGTTTATTGGCTAAGGCATAGTAGCATTTTTGTCCATCTCTATAGTTTGACTTTACGCATTATGGCATTGTCGCTTCCTTTGGGTAGTTACAGCATTTTGCCTTGTAGCTTTGATTTCTACCGATGTAATTCTGATATCTCTCGATGTAATTTTCTTTTGATTTGATGTAACTTTGGATTGTACATTCCAAGCTAGAAGTATTGTGAATAACTTCTAGCTTGCGGGGGACTATTAGAAATATTATAGTTAGTTGGTTAAGTAGTTAAGAAAAGTTGTTAGTAGTTATAATTTAGTTAGAGTTAGTTTTTTTAATTACTAGTTTGTTATAGATTAGTTAGGTGAGATTGGATCTATATATAAGGTCAAACTCATTGTAATCAATTACTTTTCTTCTTAATAATGAAAATGTTTTCATTCTTTTTCCTTGAAGTCTCTCAAATGTTAATAATATGGGACAAGGATGTGCTTACTTAGGAGAATTAGTCTAAAGGGTGTTATAATCGAACACTTTGTTGTGGATAAAGAGAAAAGGTAGGCTAGTCGAGGAAAAGATCCTTACCCGATATTCATTGTAGATACAAAAGATTCTAATGATAGATCATCTAAGCACACAACAAATATGATGGCAACATAAGTTGTGCGAGGGAAGTCGTATGTTTGTCCAACTTTGAGACTTGCAAAAGGAAAGAAGGTGTATATATATATATATATATATATATATATATATATATATATATATATATGATAGCGGATAAGGTAGCGGGTTGAATTTAAGGTGTTTGGTAAAAGTATCGATCGAACTAGCTTATAAATATCAAATGACATAAATGGACATTTGTAATTAATGCTTACAAATGAGAGAGAAGATTCATTTAATTAAGGATAAATGGAGAATTTAATTAAAAAATGAGAGTAGAAATGGGAGAAAAAATGAAACGCAATAAGCTCAAACGCTACTTCAAGTAGCGTTTTAAAAAACACTATAAGCTAGTGGAAAAACGCTATAAGCTAGTCATCTCAAACACTTACAACTAGCTTATCCGCTATAAACTAGCGGATTGTCTTTGTCAAACAGAGCCTAAATTATACTTTGGGTCCCGCTATTTTTAAAACTCAAACATTTGGTCCTCTATTTTAAAACTTGGATATTTAGTCCCTCTATATTAAATAACTCAGACATTTTGTCCAACAAGGGGATTTGGCTTGTAACTAAATTGGTGTATCTCGCTAGTTGATGTGGCACCTGATGTAAGCAGCACACGTGGTTGTCATGTCATTAAATGATGTCACGTAATATACCACGTCATTTATTTTATTATTAAAATATTTAAAATAAAAAATTATGAAGTTTAACCTAAAATTCAATGATAGTGAACCCTAATTCCATGATTTCTTCTTCTTCTATCCTCGCACACTCATAGGGTCGTGCTGTTGCATTCTACCTGGATATCCACTATGATATTTAGAGTTGAAGGCTTCTGGTCTCAAGAGATGTTTTTCCTTTGGGGAAAACTTTTCATATCATGATGTACTCTATGGTAGTACATTGAACTCTACGGTACTTGATCTCTTCTCAGATGTCATGCTTCATAAACTTACTGTAGACAATACAACTTATATATATTCCCATTGTTTCACACATTGACCATGGCCCAAACATTCCACCAGACCCTGAACCAGTCCTTGCAGATACTTAACCAGAGGACCTAAACCACACCCACCTCTTGATCTTCCTTTGAGGTCTATACACCTCAGGTTTACCTTCATGTAAAAAGTCCTTTCCTTTGTTTCTTAGGTTATATACATATAAACCAATTCAAAAAATAGAGTTCTTCGCTACATCTCTTTCTCTCTATTTTTCTAATATGGATACAAAAAACATCCAAATTCTCTAATTCGACGTATTGCCATGATTAGTAGACATTGTTGGTTCCTCATGACCACGAAGTTGTAATCCCAACTTTAATAGAAGAATGCAGACATTTGAAGTCATTAAATGCTTTTGATACAAGTCACAGACATTTTCAAGTTACTTAGATATCACAACTTCAATATGTTGATTTTGATTCATCAGATTTTGACACTTCTTTCAAGCAATATTATGAGCATCATTAGGACCTTCAGCATGAGATAAGAGTTTGTTTTTCTTATTCTAATTTTAATCCCTTTGTCACGATTGTATCACCATCTGATTGCTTTCCAAGATCAGGCCTAAAAAGGTGACCACACAAGCAAAGTGCAACATCTTTTCTATGTTATGCGCTAACCAGTTGCCAAACTCATTAAACAATGAGCTACTAAATCTTCTCAAAGAATATTCAAGTCTTCTCTGAAGAAATTTGCGTTGAGTATATTGGGACAGTCCTTTTTGTAAATATGCTTTGTATCTTCTGTCGATCATTTGGATGATATGCCATAATTTTAATCTGCTCACCTAATCCAATTAGAAACTTTTTAATTAAATGCAGCATGTCATTGTTGGGAACTTCACTCACACGATTGTTAGTACTGTGGTGAGAATTTCCTTTTCAAATGATTTTCCATATAAAAATCTAAAAAATTAATAGTATTAACAAATTAACGATAACATAATAACAGATTAAAAATTAATCATATAATCAAATGTTAACAATTAAACAATTTAACAAAAAAGGGTGTTGTTAGTGTTGAAAATAGGGTTGTGTGATTAGTTAAGGAAAGAGAATACTCTAATTATGGGCATGGAAATTAGGGAAGAGGGAAAAGGGAAATTTAAGAAAGTAAAGAGAAAAAGGCAGTCACGACTAGCAAAGTTTCCCTCACACAGAGATATGATTCATGGGAAACAGAAATAGAGAAGAGAAGACAAGAGAGGGAAGGGAAGAAAGAAATGGTTAATCACAATCGCAAAGATGGGCCACAACTAGAGGTTGAGACCATCGCGAAGACCAAAGAGGGTCAATAGCGTCACAGCCACGAAGTGGGAAATGGAATAGAGTGTTGTCGAGAGGGCTAGACAGGGAAGAGACAACCGTAGAAAAGGTCAAAAAGAAATGAGAACATTGAAAATTTTAATATTTGCGCCTACACCCCCGAACCTTGTATAAATTCGCCGCTACATTAAAGTTCCTTGTCCAATTTTTTTTTGCTACTGTGATTTAAATTAGGATGCTATGTGATTAAGTGTATGTTTGTTTTTTTAGTTTAGGGGGTCTTTGAGCCTGCTCCGGTGTCCGGGGTAAAGGGGCCCTGAATCTGGAGTTCGGATGGGAGGTAAGTAAAATCTGACTCCAATTTATTCCATCATCGAAATCGAACCCGAGTACTAATCGAGTCTGTCCCTTTAAATGAAGTGCATTAATCACTTGCTTGAAGTTAAGTGCATATTTGTTTGAAATTATCTTGGACACAAATTGGCGTTTCACAATAGTAATACCTAAGAATCAAAAATAGATATAAACACTACAACAGAATTGTTAAAAAAGGGCGCACCCATTAGGGGCGTTTTTTAAAAAGCGCCCCTGAAGCCCATAATACGGAGGTCCTTTAGGGGCGCTTTCTAAAAAGTGCCCCTGATGCCCAAAATAAGCCCTCCGTATATTGGGCATCAGGGGCGCTTTATAAAAAGCGCCCCTAAAGGCCCTTCGTATTTTGGACATCAGGGGCGCTTTTTAAAAGCGCCCCTGATGCTCAAAACACGGAGGGCCTTTAGGGGCGCTTTTTATAAAGCGCCCCTAAAGGCCCTCCGTGTTTTGAGCATCAGGGGCGCTTTTAAAAAGCGCCCCTGATGCCTAATATTCTAATATTTTCATACTCCCTCTCACTCTCAGTACTCATCTCTTTCCCTCTTCTTTTTTTTTTGACCAACTCTTTCCCTCTCACTCTCAGTCTCTCAGTCTCTCTTACCTGAAACCCTGTTCTCTCACACTCTCCCTCTTCTCAGTCTCTCTCACGCAAACCCTTACGCGAAACAGAAACAGTGAACGAGTTAATAACCACACCGTCAAACGCCCATTCCGCCGTCATCGACACTGCTGCCTGTTCCGTCGGAGCTGTTGCCTTTTTCTGGTACGTTCCCATGACTGTGCAATTTAAAATGTTAGGGTTTCTCTACTTTCTACTTTTTGGTATGTGCTTTTTGTTGCTTATTATAGTATGATATATTCTGGGATTTTGCTTTTGTATTATTGTGTGTTTGTTCTTTTATTATTACAATGATGAGAACAATAGCTTCTCCCTGAATGTGGCATTTTGGGTATGCAGGCAAGGTGTTTGATATTAGTTGTTGTTGGTTGATGAAAATGAGAGTATGGATGTGTTGCAAACTATAGGATACACCAGAAACAGGGAAAAAAAAATTTAAAAAAAAAAAAGCAATCAGGGGCGCTTTTTAGAAGCGCCCCTGTTGGTTTGAGGCGCTAAGACCAACAGGGGCGCTTTTTACGAGCGCTCCTGATTGTGGGGTTGACATCAGGAGCGCCAGATTCAGGGGCGCCCGAAAACGGCCCCGATGGATAAAAAAAAACGCCCCTGTTGGCCTATTTCTGTTGTAGTGAAAGTTGGCCTACCTTAATTCAGGTGATTGTTAGTGTCAGTTGAAATTTCTTTCTCTATTTACATGCTTAATTTTTTAAAAAAGAATATCATCCATCCCCTTACTCAAAATTTTATATCTAGACAAACAAAAACATGAGTTGGTGCAAAGCCTTGTGAGCATATGCAATTATGATTTCTATTTTATTGATTAGCATTAGAATTATGATATGATATGATATTGATTTCGTTTCAAATAAAAATATAAAGTATTCATAGAAATTATGACAAAGTAGCATACTCTTACTCAAGTTAAGGTCTTAATTAAGGATATATATTGTGACATTGATAGTTCAAAATTTGGCAAGTAAACAATCCAGTCTTTAATAAGCAAAAATGACCGAGGAAAAAACAAATTAAACTTCACCTGAATCGGAAAATCTCTAATAATTTGCAAAATTACCAAACGAAAAGGAAAAGAAAAGGTAAAAAAGTACAAAAAAAGCTTGTCAAAAGGGTAATCAAAATCTCTCTCAAATAATGAAGCAGAAGAAGGTGAGAGAGAGAGAGAGAGAGAGAGAGAGAGAGAGCGGAGAATCCGAAAGCTAAAGCTGAGTGACAAAGACAGCAGAGGTTACTGTTGTCACTCCCTGGATCTGTTATGTGACCAATTAAACTAACTAATCCTCTCACTCTTTTTCTCTCACACTCTCACAACCCACTTCATTTCTCATATCATCATCTTCCACTCTCTCTCTCTTTCTCTCCCTCTCCCTCTCACTTCCTTCCTTTTCCATTTTCCCTCTAACCAACCACCCACCCCTGAATCAAATACACCCCCTCCCCTTCCTCATCCCCCAAACCCCATAAAACAATCTAAGATTCCATCTTTTTGACACAGATCACAAAAAAAAAAGAACACAACAAACAACCATCGACGGAATCGAAATCGAAGCAAACAATGAGAGAAAACAATCCATCAACAACTTCCGAAGAAGACCACAGATCATATCATCCAGATCTAACTAGAAGCAACGAGATCCCAGAGTCATCATCAACTAAAACCCGAACTGTAACCGGAACCATATTTCCAAACCCTATTTCCGGGTCGGGTCAAATAGAACATCCAGCACCGTTCCCCGATCAAGTTCTAGAGAACGTTCTAGAAAACGTTCTTCACTTTCTTTCATCACGTAAAGACCGTAACGCTGCCTCATTGGTGTGTCGTTCTTGGTATCGTGTGGAAGCCCTTACTCGATCGGAGCTCTTTATTGGAAACTGTTATGCGGTTTCTCCACGACGAGTTACTTCTCGGTTTAGTCGTATTAGGGCGGTTACTGTTAAGGGAAAACCGCGTTTTGCGGATTTCGATCTGATGCCGGTTGATTGGGGAGCTCACTTTACTCCTTGGGTTACTTCTCTTGCTCAGGCTTATCCTTGGCTTGAGAAAATTCATCTTAAACGGATGTCCGTTACCGATGCGGATCTCGCCCTCGTCGCTGATTCGTTCGCCGGATTTCGTGAACTTCTTCTTGTTTGCTGTGAAGGCTTCGGGACTTCTGGTCTCGCTGCTGTTGCTGCTAAGTGCAGGTAATGTAAATTAGTTTTGAAGTTAATTGAGATGCACTGACAATGTAAATTTGTTTTACACAGTCAATCAATAAGAAATTAGATGTGTGAGTTTCAATTAGGATAAAAGTATGACGAGTCACATTCGGTTTGATTGACGGTGTAAAAAGTTTACACCGACTGCGCAGACAAAATAAATCTATTGATTGTTTAGTTAAAAAATTAAAAAGAAAATTGAAAGTAGTTTGATTAATATATTGATGATTTGGATTGTTATACTTTACAGTTAGATTTTATGAGAATCTTTGGGGAAGTTGTTGGTTTATAAAATTGTTGTGAATGAGTGTGTTTTTGTGGTTGGTTCAGATTGCTGAGGGTGCTGGAACTGGTGGAATCTGTGGTGGAGGTGGAGGATGATGAGGAGGTGGATTGGATATCGTGTTTTCCCGAGGGACAGACAAATTTGGAGTCTCTAGTATTTGATTGTGTTGAGTGTGCTGTGAATTTTGAGGCATTGGAAGGGGTGGTGTCTAGGTCACCTGGTTTGAAGAAGCTTAGATTGAATCGTCATGTTTCGATGTCGCAGCTCTATCGTTTGATGCTGCGTGCTCCCCAGCTCACCCATCTTGGAACTGGTTCGTTCAGTGCTATTGAGAATGTGGATCAGGAACCTGATTATGCTTCTGCCTTTGCAGCTTGCAGGTCTTTGGTTTGTTTGTCTGGATTTAGGGAGATATGGCCGGATTACCTTCCGGCTATTTATCCGGTTTGCGCGAATCTGACATCATTGAATTTGAGTTATGCTGATGTTAATACTGATCAGCTCAAGTCTGTTATATGCCACTGTCATAAGCTGCAGATATTGTGGGTGTGTATTTTTGTTGTATGTTGTGACATTTTGAGTTTACTGCATTGTGAAGGAAAGAAAGGAATTGAGAGATTTTGAAGCTTACTGATTTTGTTATTGTTGTGCAGGTCCTTGATTCGGTTTCTGATGAAGGGCTTCAGGCAGTGGCTGCAACTTGCAAGGATTTGCGTGAACTTAGGGTTTTCCCTGTGAATGCTAGGGAGGAGGCTGAAGGTCCTGTTTCTGAAGTGGGATTTGAAGCCATTTCTCAGGGTTGTAGGAAGCTAGAATCAATTCTGTTTTTCTGCCAGAGAATGACCAATGCAGCTGTGGTGGCTATGTCAAGGAACTGCCCCGACCTTGTAGTTTTTCGTCTCTGTATAATTGGGGTGTATAGGCCGGATGTTCTGACCCTAGAACCCATGGATGAGGGTTTTCGTGCTATTGTTATGAACTGCAAGAAACTCACTCGACTTGCTGTGTCTGGTTTGCTGACGGATCGAGTTTTTGAATACATCGGAAGGTATGGTAAATTGGTCAGGACACTGTCAGTTGCCTTTGCTGGAGACACTGACCTTGGCCTTAAGTATGTGCTTGAAGGCTGCCCTAATTTGCAGAAGCTTGAAATCAGGGATAGTCCATTTGGGGATTCAGCTTTGCGATCTGGATTGCATCATTACTACAACATGAGGTTCCTTTGGATGTCGTCTTGCAAATTGACACGCCTAGCTTGCCAAGAAGTCGCACGAGCATTGCCCCGACTTGTTTTGGAAGTGATCAACAGTGGCCAAGTAGCCGGTCCAAGAGTCCCCAACCAGCCTGTGGAAGTGATCGACAGTGAAGAGGATGCAGGTGATTATGTTGAGACATTGTACATGTATCGATCTCTTGATGGGCCACGAAATGATGTTCCAAAAAATGTTACCATCCTGCATTAGATTCTTCAATTCAAGATCCTATCTTTTCCGAGTGGAAGCTGATCAGTGAAGTATGATAAAGGAGGGGACTTTAAAATAACCCTGTCAGTCGATTTCGGCTATCCACGGAAAACAAAGTTAAGCGAACAACTTCCATTCTTGATGTCAGGCAACAAAGATGGTGTTCTGGGGGGAGAACATTTTTCCATTTGTCCTGATTTATGTTAGAGAGGATTCAGCTTTGGGAGGGGGAATAGAAAAATAGTGAGGGATAAGGGGGGAAATGATGCAGAAGATGAAGTCCTTGGACTATTCAATGTTGTTTTATTATCACAGTTTTATGTATTTTCTCTTTTTTTATTCAATTTATCATAGCTGAAAACTGGCAGAGGAGGGGGAAGTAGAGATTGCTGAAGCTTCTCTGAGGATTGGTTATTAATGGTTATTTATTTCCTTGGTTACATTAAGAGCAGATTCAAGAGGGATCAAACCAGAAAGTTTACTATGAAGAGGTGATGTTCCCTAACTTCTCCACCATATCATATCATACTAGTAGAGAAGCAAAAACCATTCACTTTGTAAGGGAAGTTAGTCTGCTCCATAATCTCGATGTTTATTTTTCTTTTCAGATGTAATTGCTGTAGCATCTGAGTGTAGAATTGTGAGATGGTTAAATAAATGGCAGAATATGGATGGACCATGTAGTAGTGTCTATATCTTTCATTTTCTGTATGTGGAATTATAGCCAGATAGATCTATTAATTATGTATGGAAAGTGTTATTCAAGTACACGTTGCAGGACCCCCCCTCCCTTTCTTCCCGTGAGAAAGATCTTTTTCTTTATGTTAAAAATATAAAAGGTGATGTGGGGATTTGATGGCCGTGATCATCTCTAAAGACCCTTTGTGACTTCATTGCTCACTAATCTTATACAACCCGTCTTAATTAGTTCGCATGCTTATTTGGTTAACTTTATTAGGTGCAATCTGCATAATTTCCTTCTGTCTTGAAGATAATAATATATACTTTCAAGGGGTCGGCCGACATAGTAGAGCATGACATGATTTGGTTTTGGGAGGTTCAAATACCTGTTAGCCTCTTTGGGGGTGAGATAAATGTAATTCCTTTCGTAATAGCTCAAAGAGTCCGAAGGTTTTCTCTGTCTTGAATTGAGGCGTCATCTCGCCACCTTAGATTTTTTGTAACCAAAAAAAGACTGATGCAAGGGAACCAATAATTTGATGACCGGAGTTGTTGGATCTTGAGATCCGGTGCAGCTGCTTTGGAGTCGTTGGATTTGGTGCGGCTGCTCCTGAGTCGTTGGATCGTGGATCTTAGATTTTGAATCTTAGATCTAATGACTTTGTTGATGAGTTGTTGGATTGTGGATCTTGAATTTTAACTTGTAGATCCAACGGCTATGATGCTGCTACAAAGGTGCAGTGGATCCAGACCCATCCACTAAAAGAAAATGTCCTCCTCATTCATTATTAGGAGAGAAATCTATCTCCTACCATTTGTTCGTATTCAATCTGGCATGAAGCAAAATGGTAAAAAGCAAAGTGGAATCTGACTGTGCAAGCAAGTGTGATATGGGAAGCAAAGCTTTGCCTTTCTTTTTTGTCTATCTATCTATTCATTTGCTGTTGTATCTAGTGGACTCAAACCAATTGTCTTTCCTTTCAATTGGTTTATTTTCCTATATCTCTTTGAATGTCTCTGACCCTTAAAATCATATTGCTTTAGTGAGAGGATAAGAAGCTTTTGCAGGAAAAGACTGAAAAATGAAAATAAATACTTAGTTCTCATTACTTGACTTACCTTATCCATATTGGTCATGGTGGGAATAGTCCTTTGGATTGCTATTACCATACAATAGTTGTCTTTGCCTTTTCAACGATATCTTTTTTCTGTTTGCCTTTCGTTCTTCTTTACAAGTAGCCATCACTGTCCCCTTAGAAAAAAAGGAAAAATTGGGAGAAAACAATGATAATGATCTTGCATAAATTTGATTCTCTTCCACTCCCTCACTTGCTTCAATTATGATCGTTGGATACCTTTGATGACTATTTTGATGGTCCTTTCTTACCTACTGACTAGACCTTAAACCAAGTCCATCACTTTTTTTTGGCTCCACTTAAGGTACACAATTTGTATTTCTTTTGTATCGGTACGCGAATGGTCGATTGCCTTCCCCCACAATGCGATTTGCAGCACCGTTGCCACTACCATTGTTTTCAAAATATCTTGCCATACCCACCAATGTTTTTGGTCCCCACGTGGTTGTCATGGCATCGACTTCCTGCATCTCTCCCCTGATTTCCGTTATTTGATAGGCAAATGTCCCAACTAGCACGACTGTCGGGCATAAAAGCTACTTGGCGCGTTGAACAGTCATGTATTTTGATTGGTTTGTGTATCAATTAACAAACACTTAAACACCACTCTCTATCGGACCATGATCCTCTGCAGTCACTGTTTCATACCATCAATGCAGTCACCTAAACATCAACCATAGGATGCAGTTAACTTGCTATCACGACCTTTGTATTTCTTTTGTCTTCGTGACTGCATCAAATTTGTGATGCACATAATACGATTTTTTTCTCCTATATTTTAAGTCCAATTGCGTGGCCTTGATTCTTGAATGAACAAGGTATCGACATAACAAGAATCCGTTCAGATTTTCACATGCATTATACTATTTATTAAGAAAAGACTCACTCTATCAACCAATAAAAAAAAGAAGACTAATAATAGTTATAATGAGTTGCAAGTTCTAAAAGATTCTTTAGGCTGGTTGGTGAAACTGAAAACCCATCTGAGATCTGACCCACCATCAAATTATTTGAGTATGTGGGCCACGTGTACGGTCTTGGAGATGGGGATACATTAATGCCTTTGTGCATATTAAGATATTATATAATAATGCATTTAACAATAATGATATCATGGTTGATATATAAAATAATGGTTGAGAAGCAAAATTCAGAAACTAACGTACAAAATAGCAAGCAACAAGGAGGCCAACAACTGGTTGGCAATGGCAATGGCAATGGCAATGGAAATGGCAATGGCAGTGGGTGGGTGGTGTTGGTGTCTTGGTGGGGGTGAAAAAATTTAAAAGGTTTTTTGGGTTTTACAACTTTTGTCCGGTAAGGTTCTGTTTGGCAAAAAATAGTGAATTGCATATAAGCTAACAGATTGCGGATAAGCTAGATTATAGCGGATAGCTGATAGCGGATAAGCTAGTGGATTGAGTTTAAAGTGTTTGATAAAATTAGTGGTTGAACTAGCTTATAAATACTCCATTCTTTCCTAAACTTTGGTTCTTTTGGCATCTATTTTTTGTTTCAAAACTTTGGTACTTTTGAGATACCAATGTACAATTTACTTAATTTTTCCAAGTTTACCCTTTATCTTTAATTAATTGTCACTATTCACAATATTAACTCATTTGGATTCCCAAGTTAGTGGACTTCTTGAAGCCAATTAGAGTGTGGCTTTATTGATTTATTGTTTTATTTTCTCTTTCTAATAATTCCAAAAAAATAAAATACAAATTGGGTATTAATGCTAGAAAGGGTTACTTTAGTAATTAGGTATTGCAAATTTATGATTTTTTAATTTGTGTGAAACACTCTAAAAGGACCAAAGTTTAGGAACAGAGGGAGTATAAAATGACATTAATAGACTTTTGTAATTAATGCTTGAAAATGAGAGAGAATATTGTAGCACATTTAAAGTGTGTTTTAAATTAAAGTAACAAGGGTAGAATTCAGAAAAAAGTGAAACACTATAAACTATAAGCTCAAACGCTACTTTGCGTTTAAAAGAAACGCTATAAGCTAGTGAAAATGCTATAAGCTTGTTGCACTAAACACTTACGAGTAGTTTATCCGCTATAAGTTAGCGGATTTGTCTTGCCAAACAGAGCCTAAATGTGTTTGATTCAACAATGATAAAATTGATTTTGAATAAAATGATTTTATTTGAAAGTGAATTAAGTGTATATTTGGATATATTCACGTATAAGTGATTTAAACAATAAACTTTGAGAGCAAAATTAACGTTTGAAGACAAAAGTTACAAATCGTAGCTTCAAATTAGAATCATTTCTTCCGGAGGCAAAATCATTTATACTAAAAAAATATTCAAATGTGTCAAAATCAATTTTATATCTCAATTTTGAACGTCTAACCAAGACTTGATTTAGTGGAACAATATTCCAAATTTTATAAGGTAGGATGATTTAATTGCTTTCTTGGACTCTGGGTCATGCTTCCCCAATTTCAGTTTTTTTTGCACCTTAGTGTTGTAACAGGTAATTGCTTTATATTTTCTTGGCAACTTGGCTTAGGTGTTTGGATCCTCCTTGCTTAGTCCTCCTTTTTTTTATACAAGAAGGAAAAGGAAAAAACAAAAAGCAAAAAAGCAAAAAAAAAAACTAAGGACGAATAAACTCTACTCCTTGTGCATCGGCCTGAAGGAGAGAGGAGATGTCAGGAGAGGGAGCATCAAACACCATCCATTTATCATCATCAACTCCAAACTTCGCTAGATAATCATCCTATTATATAAAGCTGACAACTCCGTATGAAGCCTATTATATAAAGCTGACAACTCCGTGTGAAGGTTGTTATAAATACCAATGTTGCCTGCAAAACCACTCCCCATTAAATCTCCGCAGCAAGCTAAGAGTATACTACAACATTTTGACCCTACGGCAACGCCTAAAATTGCAACATAAAAAAAAACCGTTGCCATAGAGAACAATGGCAACGGTTTTTTGACCCTGTTGCTGATTCATTTTTTTAATTTTTTTTATTGGCAACGTTTCATAACCGTTCCCAAAAAGTCTAAAGCAACGGTTTTTTTGCTTAAGCTTTAGCCAATGCTTTAAAAACGTTGCCATATGGAAAAATATTAAAAAATAAAAAAATTGGGAACTAAATAGTACTACAACAGCGTTTTGAGATTTCCAAAATTTTTGATACCAAAAACCAAAATCTCACACAAAAACTCCAAAATCAAACAAAAACAGGACCATAATTCCCTTCACACAATTCACGCACGCCTCAGTTTGTTCTCTCTCGCGATTTCGGCGAACCCTAAATCAGAAATTCATCGCTTCCTCTCTCACAACGCAGGGTTTTCAAGCAACGAATTCAGTGAAACCACCAAGAGATCACTTCCTCTCTCTCTCTCTCTCTCTCTCTCTCTCAAGCTTCGCTTTCTCTACTACAAGGTTAGATTCCTCACTAACAACTAATTCGCATCATTGAAGAGAAACCCCTGTTTCTCTCCCGTTCTTGGTGTTCAGGTAGGCATTTCTCCAAGAATCCTTGAGTTTGTAAATGGTGGAACCGATCCTTGAGTTCTTAGTAGTGGTAAGAACCCTAGACCTTGAGCTTTACAAATTCCCTCTTTGGTTTTATGATTTTCGATAGGGTTTTGATGATTTTTGATATTATTGTTTTGTTAAAAGTGTTGGAGATGTTATTTAGATTGTTATTTCAGATTTCTCATATCTTGGTTTTTGTTATTCAATTTTTTTTTGCTCAAGAAATGTTATTCAGATTTCTCCTATCTTGATTTTTGCAAGCAAGAGAATTGTGGATCCGTGTATATATTCAGATTGTGAATTTGAAAGTAAGAATAAGAAGGGAAAGATAAACCTGAACTTGTGAGGAGATTTTATTTGTCAACCTTGATTTGGAAACCTAGGTTTTCTCTATATCCTGTAACCCTAGGTTTGGAAACCTTGATTGTTTCTGTTTTGAATTTACAGTGTATTTTGTTTCATGCTAGATTATATTTGCTTACTTGTGAAGCGTGATGGTAGTTTATATAAAATCATTTCTATTCAAAATCACGTTTATCCAAATACTGATAGTGTGTATTTGCTTCTAACATATGTGCATTTCTCAATTAAAATGGTTTATAATTTTTCATTTATAATAAAAGGTATTAGGAGTATATAGAGAAGTTAATTAAGAAAGTTTCTGAAAAATTGAGACAAAAAAATTCAATTTCAGTTTATATAAGAAGAAATGATTTTAAGTGTTATTGAAATGTTCCTTTAATATTTCTTTTTTACAGAAGTACTTGGGTTGAAATTTATCTAACTTGTTTCTTATATCTTGTTATTGTCCCTGTTCTGTAGTTTCGATCATTGCCAGATTTATCAGTTGTTGCAGCACCGAGGAAATTCGGTTGGCACCTGATAAAGGTACTCGCTTTTTGTGGCATTCAAATCTTGCTCACAGTTTCTTTGGTGTCATTTTGTTTGTCTAATCTGGTTTTTTTCTCGTTTTTCGGGTTGTTCTAGTTATATCTGTATGCAAGAGGTTGAAGGGTCAAGTACTGCTATAAAACAGGTCTATCCATATTGGATGATGATGTTTTCAAAGTGCTTCGATCTCTTTCTAATGTCTCATTTCTCAAATATGAGTTGCAGTAACATTTTAAAAGTTATTAAGAGCATGATTATTAAGTGATAAGAATTGGAAAAAAAATACCAGCTTCTATTTGAAGCATATTTTCAAAACTCAATAGTAGTGTGTATTTGTTTAATTCTGGATGCTAATTGGAGCTTCTATACTTAATTTGTAGTGTCCATGATAATCATTCAGAGATGATCACCTCTCAGAATCCATCTCTTATACTGGAATCAAAGCTCTTCAGTAACAAGGAGGAGCATGATAAGCTCAATTGTCGTGGAGAATGTACCTCCAACTATGAAATTGAAAAAGAAGCTCAATTGTTCCAACCAGGCCAGAAGAAACTCTTGCCTTCCTGGCTTCTGTCTCACAGCACCGATGACCATCAGATGGTACCAAAATTTTATGCTTAGTCTTCGTTATTGTGTACTGGATTTCACTGTGATTAGCAAGCATTTCTTGCAATTGGAATAAGAAGAAGTGAATTGTGAAAAATGCGACGACGGGATCCCGAGTATCGGCGCCCGGTTTGACGGAGATTATCTTATTGGATCTGGCTTTTCCTTGGTTTTTCCTCTATTATTGGATTCCTTTTATTCCTTGTTCAACACAGTCACCATCAAGATCCGCTTCAATATCCTTTGCTGGTAACCACCTTCATCTCTCTCTTCAATCCTTATTATTAATAATAGTCAAAGGTCGATCCTTTCAGTCCACATGCTCACTTTAGAGACTTTAAGTCAGAGGAACGTTGAGATCTCTATTCATTCAGTGTCAATTTATTTACTATTGTTTCTTGAGCCTATGATTTTATTTACCATGCTAAAACAATTTTGCATTTGCATTTTGAGTAATTTTTAGTTAAGAACAGAATGCCTTTTAATTACATTTTGGCCTCTCAAAGCTGAAAGACTGAATAACAGAAAGTGTCGAACATTGCCTATTGGATTGTCTTTTTAATCATGTCTATTATGTTCTCATGTTCTTTAGACCTATTTCTAGAAATACAGCTAATCAAGATTATATTCATCAACCTGCAGCAACTTTTAAGTTATTGTGTTTGTTATCTTTTGGTTATTCAGTATTATGTGTTTATCTTAAATGAACTTCTTCTGAGTATTCTAACATTCAGGAAAATGTTTTAAACCACATGACATGTTTTATGTGTCTTCATAAATTTGGTGCTAATTATACAAATCTGTTTTTGTATGAATAAATGATATCAAACAATGAATTGCACACTCAAGTTTCTGCAAGATATAAAAACAAAAGTTGAGCGATTGGTCCTTTTGTTTTAAGTTGGAGTGGGAGAGGGTAGTGAGGTTGACTTTTTGTTTTTGGAGAAGCTATCAAGTTTTGTTTTGTTTGGTTCAAAAGAAAGAGATATTTTTACTTCCTTTGAATTTGAAGCTATCGATCTAGTTAGCTGAAGATGAGGTTCATTTGTAAAGAAAGAGATTCATTACTAACAGTTGAATAAGCCTTTCCTATTTCCCTTCCTCCTTTCTCAACTATAGAGCTGTTATTATTACCATTGAACATGTGATGTTTATCTTCTATTTTTTGCATTGCTTTTGATTTTGTATGTTTTCTGATTCTCTAGATCCGTGGAGTGCTAACGAGAAAGGGGATGATCAGAGGATATGGCTGAGTTTTGTTACTGAATTTTGTTTCTCAATCTACGGGTTGGATTTAGAAAATGGGAAAACTCAATCGTCAGTTGATGTCCTCTTGATTTTGTTAGTGTAGGAAGAACCGAAGATAGTGCATGCTTTTATTGTATTGTATTATTAATTGATTGTCATTAAATTTGAGTGATAACACACATAACTTTTATGTTTGGAAGGAATGGAATGGACCTCTAATCTTTTTTCTATTTTTTTTTCATTTTTTATTATCTATGGCAACGTTTTTGAAGTGTTGTATTTGTTGGTGAAGGCAACGGTTTTTGAGTATTGTCATATTTGGCAACGGTTTTTAAGTGTTGTCATAACTGGCAACGGTTTTTAAGTGTTGTCATAACTGGCAAGGGTTTATGATTGTTGGTGTTGCTTGAAAATCAAAACCGTTGCGTTTAACTTATCAATGGCAACGGTTTTAGGTTTCTGTTGCCTTTGGTCACCAAAAACCGTTGCATATAGTTTAGGCAACGCCGCAGAAACAACGGTTTCAAAACCGTTGCCAACGGTTTTTTGGCTTTACGCAATGGTTTTCAAGCGTTGCCTTTGGGTCAAAATGTTGTAGTTCATAACCAGACCTCCAATGATTGCCAATGCTACTTCCATCAACATTAATAATAATCTCATTGTCTCTTGTTGGATGCCACCGGACTAGGCGAGGCATACACTGTACTTCCTCAACCTTGGTTAAGCAACTATAAAGGAAGTCCTCCTTGTTCTTGTTTGTATTTCACTTTTTTATTTCTTAATAATAAAAAGAGAAGGAGTTCTCTAACAAGAGTTGGTTCAAGTAGTAACTGAGTTTGAATCCCACCTAAAAGTCTCAAATTCAAGTATTGGGTGTTCTGAAAACTCTATTAAGATGGGAGAACAAAATCAAGTACACGTAGCTGCCACACTCTCCAACATAAATTATCCATCAACAAAGTCGATATATATACTTCACCCGAATAACATTATAGTAACATAAAATAAGTACTATTTTTCTTTGACGATTTTTCTCTAAAGAAATATTGTTAGCTCTCTCAAAAGTGAAACAAAACAAACACTAAGTCACATTTCGAAGCTGATCTAAGCACGAGGTCAACCACTAAAGTATGCTGTCTTGTGATATGCCATTGCATTAAGCTCCCTCACTGAGCCATTATCCCATCTCTAATAAATTAATTAATTATGAATTCTTTTCTAGCACTATTTCCCGGATTGATCTTCCCTTTTTCTCAAGTGAACCCTGTTTCTCAATTTATTTAAATTATGGACCATATCAGAATGGTAACTTTAGAAGAAAGTTGGATGATTTTACTGTGCAATACAAATAGGTCACGACATGGAGAGTTTTGTAAATATGTATAGCTAGTAATAAGATTGCATACTTATTGTGTGCAAGCACGACAAGTTTTTTAATCCTGAAACTTGAAAAGCTGATAAAAGATTTATAATTAATTTTCGATTGGTCGAAAAGAAATGTTAACAATCCCTTCAGCAAATAGCTTATTCTGTATGGGAGGGAATTCTATCTAAATGGGCTTTTTATCGGATATTGTGAAATGCTAATAGCTTCTTCTCCTTTTTTTTAAATGTTTCTATTTCTCTCTTTATCTTATTCGATGTATTATGATTAAGATTTCACTGCAAAATAAAGTGACTAGAAGGAATCCCTTCCCATATTTCATGATAATTATCTCATACTTTTAATATATTTCTTCTTATTTCGTCTCTCTTTTAATAGTTAATAATGAAAAAAACTATATTAATGCTCCAAGGTATAATAAAAAAAAGTAATGTGGGACAAACTTTTTTAGCTAAAACATCAAGTTATATGTGAGAGAGGGAGTATAAAAAAATTATCTCCATATAAAATCTAATGTTTTATCGTCGTGACTCAAAAGCAAAACGATTTATAGGAAAACAAATTATAAATTTATAAAATGTAAAGATGTTCATTCCTAAAACATGTAATATTTCTTGTGAGACTAAAAAAACAGAATAATTATTTATAAAAAATAAAGAAATTCTTTGAAAAAAATAAAGAAGATCTAATGTTTTCCATCGAGAATCAATAGTAATGAAATTACCAACAATATCTAATGTTTTCTTGTTAGAACTCGAGCAAAATAGAAAAAATAATTATTTCAACAATATTTCAGGTTTTATCGTGGATAATTTAAAGCAAAATTAGCATGTATAAAAAAGACATTCATGACGATAAAATATTAAAAATAATTACCCAAACAATGTGTTACGTTTTCCCCATAAGGAATAAAAAATAATGAAATTCTACAAACAACATGAAATATTTACCCGTTGAAACTCTAACAAAATAAAAAAAATATTCTGAAAACATATAATATTGGGATTTATAAAAAGCAAAAAAATAGACGATAGATGTGGAAATAAATATGATGAGTGGGTCGGATTCTTGGTTTATTAGAATGTTATAAAAACATTTTAGAGTGTATATGATAATATATTGAAATTCTATTTTGTACTATAATTTTTAAATATGTCAAAAATATATGGAAATTATTAGAATTATTGAAAAAATTAATAAGTATATGATTTAATAATATAAAAAATTTAATTTAATAATAATTTTTTATTAAAGAACGGAATAAATTATGCTTATTATTATTATGAGTGGGATAAACTTACTCCAAGAATAACTCTTGTAGAGTTAATCCACTTAATATCTCTTTGTAGATATTAAATTTTACCTATCCAGCCGTTGAATAGTTTTATATTATCTTAATGATCATGCATACCGAAAGCTATAGAATTTGAATATATGTAGCTATTTAATTTTATAGTCCATATTTTACTTGTATTTTGAAAAATATAAATATACGTTGAATTGAACTTATTTGATCAAAGATCATATATTTTTAAAAATTCATTAAAATTTGCATATTTGATCTACTCAACTAGAACTACTAATTTAACTGTTGAATTGGTAATACTTAATGTTAGGAAGAGCTATCAGATGGAGTAGCTCTTACAAGAATTACTCTTGGAGTAAGTTAATCTCAACTCTATTATTATTATTATTATTATTATTATTATTATTATTATTATTTAAATATTTTGTAAATATTCTGGTCTGTCGTGCTTAAAATGCTTTTTGGGTGTTAAAAACCTTATACTTTTAACAAAATAGACTTCTCAGAAAATTTACTTCTTTTTCCAAATAATGATCTGGCAAATAGACTAGTTCAACATCAATATGTGCAGTGTGGCCTATGCGCACTTAATGGCATTCTGTCGAGTTACTACCTATTGGGTTTTATTTTAGACCAAATCCGACCTAGCATTTCCAAATGCTTAGAAAACATGTTATTAGAAGAAAGGACTTATGGATTTCATTTTTTTGCTTTTTGCTTTTAGCTTAAAAACCCACGGTATATAACAATCCACGAAAAATCATGCCAACACATTTGTGCCCATTGAAGAAATGAGACATGCACTAATTATATTAAATGGCTTTGGTCCATAAATAATCACCCATAATATACCAGTCAAGTCAAATTGTCAGTATCTCTTTTCTTTAGATAAGTTGTTCATTTTAGGGCCTCAAAAGTTTAATCATCATAATATAGATAGATAGCTATTAAAGAAAAAGTTTTCAAAAAGAGAGCATGAAGCTTCATCCCCCGCCTCAGTATCTTTGTCCATTCCTAAAACATGATTTGAATTTTTTGGAATGAGTATTTGTTCAAAGTGCAATACTTTTAATTTTAACAATATGGTATTTCTTTTACACTTTATGGTTCTCTAACATAACATATCAATGAGTGTGACAAAAAACTTTGTCTGGAGTGGAGAGCCACACGAACCGACAAAACAGAGTATATATGCACGTGGCCAGTCAGGTTCTCCAATGTATGCGCACTAATAACACAGAAATATATATATATATATATATATATATATATATATATATATATATATATATATATATATATATATAGTACATGCACAAAGTAAACTCATCCTTAGCCCTTAATTTACAAATACTCCCTCTGGTCTTACTTATAAGAAAATTTTGTAGTTTTAGGGTATGTTAGGGGTATTTGGGAGGTTTTAGAGGGCTTGACCTATATTTTAATATTTATTGGAGATTTTAAAAAATTGAAAAAATAACATGATAGACAATGATACAATATTGTTAATCACACTTCATTCTTATGTAGAAACATCTTATAGTTTCCTCAGTTAAGAATTAAAAAACAAAACCTCTCTTCCCCTCCCCTCCTAAACCTTCCATCAAGTACATTGAATAATTAATATATTTGGTTTAATTTATATTATAAACCAGATACATCAGTTATTCAATAATCCTAAAAGTGCAATTTTTCCTAATATACTAGAGGGAGTAGTTGATATGGTTGTTGGATACTTTTTAACGAAACTTATTTAATTATCGGAAAAATTATATCGCAATCAAATAATTTCTCAATTAGAAATCATTAGAAATCTTAAGCTAACTCTAGGGTTTAAAAAAAATGCACAACTATGAGTCGCGACGTCAATTTTTTTATGCGATATCAGCCATATTCGATGGTTGATCTCCAAATATTAAGATTCAAAAATTAATAGGTGTTATAGGAATGATCATTGATTTCAAATTGTTTCTAGTTTGATTTCAAAAATTTAGTTAGTTCGTATCAATAAACTCATAATTATCGAAAAAACTTCATCACATCTCTATTACTTTTCTTATAGCTTTGGAGAATGTCATCGAGCTATTATACCCTCTATGTTTGGGATTCGTCTCAACTAAAGAAGCTATGGCCAAACTTAACATTAATGAAGGGTGAAAAAGTAGTATAGTCAGGTCAAGGGTCACTTCAAGTTGAACCAAATTGGCTGGTCAAGAAGGAAGGGATGGAACCTAAAAAGTAAAGAAAATTACTGGCTTTTAAGTTCATGGTGGAGCTTGGACCAAAAAATAAAGTTCATGGTGGAGCCCATTTTGGTCTTGATGGACCTCAACCTAACTAATACACACCCCCAAATCATATCAACAAAAGTCCATAGAATAATAACCATCCAAAGTTTTGAAGATAAAAGAAACGGGCCTTTTAATAAGGATAATTTGCTTACCATTAATTCAGTTTTGCCATCATTATATTTCAGCATGAACCACTTTTCAAGTGTGCTGGAAATCTATACATATTTGTAGAGGTGATAGATAGATATGACCATATTGGGACCAAAATTTTGATGCATATTTAACCTCCTTTTTGGTAAGCATTCAATAAGAGCATCCTTAACTAGCAAGAATTAAGGTCGTTGCCTATGTTTGGTTAGCTTCAAGAGTTGTTATAAGTGAGTTTAAAAATGTCTTTGGTGTTGTAAATTGAAGTTCGGATCTTTCACCTAAATTCAATTTTATTGGGCTAGAATTGATTTTACTAAAAACTAGAAATTGTAACTTCTAAGGTGACATAATTGACTTTAGCATCGCATATTTACTATATTTATCTGTTAGTTTTTTAAAATTTGTCAAGTTTCATGTTTGTAATTCAATACTCAAAAACAATTTTGATCCACACCAATTACACAACATGAATTGATAAAATCGCTTTTTTCTTGTATGTATCTAAACATAAATTACGTTATGTTTAACTCACTTTTTAGCAAAATCAGTTTTACAAAATCAATTCCTTGAAAATCAATTCTCCTCACCGCTGAACCAAACACACATACAAACCTTAAAAAGTAAGGTATGTCACGACCGAGATTATTGTAGCTACATCCGTCTTTTTTATCAATATGCAAATTTTTATAATATTAAGGATCGTATTGCAACCGCGACCATGACTACGATTTAGCCCGTGTGTCATAATGCTAACACTTGTTATCCCGTTTCTTCATGTGTTAAAGTCTCTCTCCTTTGTTTTTTAATCAATGGTTAGAATTGCACTAAACAATAATGCCACTTTAGAGAATTCATTAATATCCATGATCGTCTCTGTGATCAAAGTATAATATCTAAATGTAACATTTTGTGAAAGTAATAAGAAAAACTACTATTTAAGAGTTCGTCAAAATATCCTATATATTAGCCTCTCCTTTCAAAGAATCAAAGTTCATACAGTATTAAAATAAAGTCACGCAATCATAAGTGGCTAGAAGTTAGTCAACAACATAAGTAAAGATACTGAATCTGAAAAAAATGCATGGGGAGAGAAGAATGAGTGTAACACCCCAATTCTACCCAATAATACTATAAATCAGAGTGCGGAATTTTCAACATAAATATTGGAGTGCTACACTTACTTCCCAACACAAACAATATAATTCATTCATGGTAAATTCAATTTGAAGCAATCTTAACCATCCTTGTCCATTTGACAACTCAAAATCAACAATTTGCTTAATAGAAATAACTTCGAGTTCAACAAATATTGCAACCTAAATGATAAAGGAAAAAAAAAAACAGCGTTCAATCCCCCCGAGTGTTACGTATCAGAGTGACGACACCGACTCAACTAAGGAAGGATCACCGCCTTCATTCGCGACTACCTGCACGTTACCACATAGGGGTAACATTCAAACAGAAGGGGTGAGATATCGAACTATATAAGAGCATGTATGAAGAACAATATGATAGGTCAGGTACTATAGAATTACACATATCATCAATAAAATCCTCAATAGAGTCATCAATAGAATCATCAAAGTGCAATGCGGAATGCAACTCAACTGTGCATATGCATGCGGTACCATTGTAGCAAAACTCCCGTCGTAAAAATCGTCGTTGCCAGTAAATAGTGGGTCACAGGGCATAGCCCTCATCATCGTTCACGTCGTAAAGCAAATGCAAAGGTATGCGACACAATGTGAATGTACAAGTAACGCTAATCACAGTCACGCAATCGCACGACAACAACACCAAAACGTCATGGTGGCCATAGGCCTACAATTTACTATCTTTGCCAATAAATAGAGGCAAATCAACTTTTACAACTTCACCTGCAATTTACCACATTTTCGACAAGGTATTCAACGCAACAATTAACCACAACAGCAACTGTGGCAACAATATTGACAAAGCAGCAACATCAACAGCGCAAAACAGCAAGAATAGCAACAACACAGCAGCAAAACGTAACAGCAATGACAACAATAACAGCAAAACCGCAACAACTTTAACAGCAAAACATCAACAGCATTAACAGCAAAACAGCAACAGCATTATCAGCAAAACAGCAACAGCATTAACAGCAAAACAGCAACAGCATTACATCAAAACAGTAACAGCATTAACGTAACCATCAATTCAATTACGAAAATTATTTATAATTCTTACTAACGAGTTATATATATTCCTATCATTTTTTTTGATTATAATAGTGAAAACCTTAATCCAACAAAATTACAATTCGATTTAATTAGAACTAACGACATAGGAATTCAAGCACACACGGTCAATTCATCAAACATTTCTCATACGATATATATATATAACTACGCAACATACACAGAGGCAATCTATAATAAACCCCAAACCCTGCATACGATCCCTCATATAGGCTATTATAGAATTCGAACCCACCCTTACCTCAACTATGGTGGCGCAAACTCCCTCCTAGCCTCGTTCCTCGATTCTCCGAATACGGCGACTCCCCTGCGATAGTAACGATGTGTGACGATCACGAACGTAGAGAATTGCAATGAAAATCAACCCTCCCAATCCAATCCTAGGCTAGAGCTCTTGAAAATTGAGGCTTTTGTGTAACTTAGAAGTGAGAGGAAGAAGGAGAAGAAGGGAAAAGAGGGCGGCTGCGCAAAAAGACCAGCCCTAGCGCATATTTGCGCTATATTTATAAGGAGGAGTGGCGCACAAGCGCCTTCCTGCGCAAGCTGCGCACTGGACAGCTGCTAGGGTTGCGTGAGCGCTGCGCACTCGCGGTGCTAAGCCCAATGCTATTTTTAACTGGCCCACGACACGTGATTATCATCTAACTCATTTTCAACATAGCTACTACGCCCATAATTTCAATTCTTACAATTATCCTACGGCAATCCAACTTCGAAGTAATTTGATTAAATTTTAGGGCGTTACAATCACTACTGCAGAAAAGGGATTTAAAGTCATGCAAAACGGACTTTTAAAGTCGGGCTCCAGCTTGACTTATATTAAGTCGACTTTGTATGTCAGGAGATTTAAAGTCAAGCGTCAGCCCGACTTCGTAAGTATGTTTCTAAGTCGTGCAGGTTGTGCACGACTTTAAAGACTGTCAATAGTCTCTCCGAATAAGTTACGAAGTCGGACACCAGCCTGACTTCAAAGACATTTCTAAGTCATACTCTTAACGGCATGACTTTAAAAGTGTTTGTTTTCAAGTCGAGTTTGTTTGCGCCCGACTTTAAAAGTGTTAATTTTTTTTTGAATTCTTTTTTGCTGTTAGGTGATTCCCCTGGACATACAAATTTAGCTCCAAAAGTGCCATGAAATTCATTAAACACAACCCCTGGACATACAAATTTAGCTCCAAAAGTGGCATGAAATTCAACCAGACACATAAGTGGAATTCATTAAACACAACCAGACACATAAGTAGAGTAACAATAAATACCAGAGGCTTCTATTAAGCTCCACAATTTATATATATATATATATATATATATATATATATATATATATATATATATATATATATATATATATATATAGACCAATTAAACACAACCAGACGCGCGCAAGTGGAATTTGATGCCACTGGTTTTAGCTTTACTTAAGCCGTTTTCTTCGTTCTTCCTTTGAAGTTGGTTTACGCTCCGCATGCAACTTTATAAAGAACTCCGCCCAAATTTGTCTTACATGCTTCAACTCTTCAAGTGTGAACGGACGACTCGAATTAAACATCTACAAAAATAAAAATTGAGTAAGAATCACATGGGTTACCTAATATACAAGATAAGAATTCCTAGCATTCTAAAAGTTGAAAAATTTAATTATATTACCTTCTTCCAATTATTAGTGATAGTTGCGGAAACAATGGTCATCATATTTATCATCACATGGTGGCCACAAGAATAACCATCTTTTTGTTTCGCTCCCTATAAATGAATATCAAATATGAAAATTGGATATAATTTCAATAATAAGTATAAAATGCAAATAAAATTAATTTATTAAATACTTACTTTAACTATCACCCATTGAGGTTTAGGTTTTTTCACACCCTTCATCCTGTTATATCCATCCATAGCTCTATGGGGTAACATCATAAACAGTAAGTTACAATTCTAAAGCATATTAAATCACAAAATTGCGACAACAAATTTTTAATAAAGGAAAACCTACTTCTCAACAATTTGAACTAGGGTCTTGTTTGGAGTGTGGTGAAGTGAACACATCCAAACAACTGTATTAACGGCAGGACAGATGACAAACAATTGCCAATGTTTGCTGCAGACATTGCCAACAATAATTAAATTATAATCAAGAAAATAATTCATACACTATAAATTCAGACAATTGATACTTTACTTGCACAAATAAGGCGCTAGAAAACATGTTTTGTTCTGGTCAATTAGCTTATTCTGGATATATGTTTGTACATTCTCATCTTTTCTTCCAACACTACCAGAAATTTTGTATGGATCTAAAAATCCATACACATCACTAATTTCTCTTGCTATACATTCGCGATGCAAGTACCTAAAATATTGAAAACAAAATTATTCAGTATTTAGAACTGAAATATTTAGGGAATAAGTTTTACAAATAACTACTATGATACTTACGTGCACCATATTGCCAAATTACTCATCTCAAGTTCCTCATCACGTTTAGCCATCTTTACAATATCATCATACCCAATGTAGAAATGTTCTTGGTGCTCATGGTCCAAGACAAACTTGATATTTTCTGTAATCTCATAAGCTAAATTATGCAACTCTTTCAACCAGTCATTCTTGGGCGGCTCCTCCACATGGGATGGTGCACAACTACCTTTAGATCCAATTGTATTTTTTGGAGAAATATATTCATTGGGGGAGCTACCAAATGATCCCAACTTCTACAAATCAAATGCATTTAAAAAATGTTATCCACAAAGTCCTTAAAATCAATTCATAAATTAGGTTAATGTTCATATATATACCTCAGTCAATGCTTCAGCAATCATATCTTTGTATTTCTTTTCAAACTCTTGAGTTAACTCCTCCCTCAACTCTTGCTTCATGACATGTGATTCTCTCAAAAGACTCCGGCCCAACATCACGTATCATATCCTCCATTCGGTCATTCATGTTTGCGTCTACGAAATTATCTCTTGCGGACACACTTGGGATATCTAACTTCTCACCATGCCATATCCAAGTTGTATAACCACGACAAATCCCATGAACAAGAAGGTGATCTTTTACTGTGTCAACTGGTTGTGGTATCCGATTCACACACTTAACACAAGGACAATCAAAATTACCACCATTATCTTCAAGGTTTGATTGAGCAAACTTTAAAAATTCTTCCACCCCGTACGCATACTCGTCACTTAACTTACTAGTTTGCATCCAACTACGATCCATAACTACACTCAAAAATTAATAAAAAGAATGTATTTTATATACAACTTATATACCACGCCAAACAAGATTGAAGCCAATGCATGCATAAAGCAATTAGTTTCTGTAATCATAAGTAATCAATAATCCAAACTTAGTGCAATTTGTAATTTGGTGTGAGCATGAGGACATGAACTGTTATTGATAAGGACATAACATGAACTGTATGCATATATGCATACGAAAAAGTATACTTGTTCTTCGAAAAAAACAAGGATCAACAGAAGAAGGAACCGAATTAGTTTGTTCCATAGAAAACTCACATGTAAAGAAGGCCTAGAAAACTAAAGATTTTATTATTTACGCATGGCACGGCCACATGTCAGGGAAATACTACCAATATTAATACTGCAAAGTTAAACGACGCGCGATGGAATCGATTATTTCCACAGTTTAGCTAAATTCATACTTCAATAGTCCATTCTGGCAATTTGTCAATTTATCAGTCAAATTACTTTATCATGGGGCATTTTCATGTGTATCCAATACTAATAACTTCTTAAATTCATTTTTCATAACTTGCTATACAGACAACCCCATCTAACCAAAAGAATTAAAGCATCATTTACCATAGAAGCAAAGAAAGAAAAGTTCACAATTAGGCCCATTTTCAGTACCAGCATGGACAAAACAGGGAACTTGGCTTTGTGGTTTGTAAGAAAATCCTAACTCGATAATCAATCAACCACATTACCACAATGCCAAAACTTGCAGAAGTTTCTAAAATGTAAGAATATTAACAATTTATCCAGGCTGAAAGATGATGCTAACACAAACTGAAAATCACTAAATTAATCACAAAGATAACTTGATGTTGGAAAAAAAAATTCCTTTCCAGTAAGATTGAAGTGTTAAGGTTTCCTCAGTCTCAATTACAGACAAATTGGAACTCTTCCTACAATATTGCTATCCTAAATGCAGCCATGCCTAAGTCCACTAAGTCCAATTTAATTTATGGGAAGAATAGACAAGACTTTGCATTGTTACCTTCAGTGCTCTAAATTTGTACGCCCTTCCATTGTTTTATCACTAGAAAGTTAAAAGACAAATATAGAGAACAAAATTGCATTAATCAAGAGGAGTAAGAAGAATCAAGAAGACCACAGACTACTGTTTACAGAAGTAAGAAGAATTACAAAATTACAAAATTGCATTAATCAAGAGGAGTAAGAAGAATCCATCATCATATCAGTGAGATATCCAAAGTTAGTTTGGAGTAGTTTTCTACATTGATACGTTCTACATAATTACAACTTATTGAATCAAACTACTGTTTATAGAAAAATTAACATTATTACAGAAAAACACAAATTTCATTCCCAAATTTTACAGCATCATGGTACCCTTCCACAAATTTCACTAAAACACTGAACATTGAGCAATCCCCCTATATTTCATTACATGGATTAAGATAATCTTTCCAAAACCAAAACCCTAATACAGAGAATCTACTAAATTATTCCCAAATTATGTTTTGAACTTCATAAACCCTAAATCCTCCAACTAAAACTTATACAAGTACACAAAAAAACCCTAGACAAATCAGAGCCAAAGAGAGAGTGCCAAAGATAGAACAGCAAATAGAGAGAGAGCGACAGAGAGAGAGAGATCAATAGAGAGAGAGAGACACACAAACAGAGAGGGAGCGACAAAGAGAGAGAGAGAGCTTACCTGGAAAATGGAAGAGGAGGAGTTGAGCGTGAGGGAGGAGTTGAGCGTGAGGGAGAGCGCAAGCTAGGTTTGAGCGTGAGAGAGAAGCTGAGAGCGTGCGTGAGAGAGAAGCTGAGAGCGTGAACTGATGAGGACGACGCAATTTTCTAATTTTTATTGTGAAGCACTTTTCAAGTCAGGCTATATACCAGCTTGTCTTAAAATGTTAAAAGTTTTTACTTTTAACGTCAAGCATGTTTACGCTTGACTTAAAAACATGCGAGCCAAACAAAAAATTTCATCTTAATTACAAGTTTGCCACCGCGTCAGTGTACAAAGTCAGGCATTCGAGCGCCTGACTTTAATTGTCTAATTCTTTTCCTAATTTTCCACTAGTGAATGAGCGGAAAGGAGTGACTAGCTAGGTGTAGGGAATTTGAAATATTGACTGCTTTTGTTTCATTACTAACAATCAAATAGATGTGAACATTTCATGATATCATCTTAATTAACCGTAGTTTTTCAGGTTGATTAATTGAAACTATCATAATTTATTTTATTTTTTATAAGCAAAAGATTTATTGAAGGGAGTAGAAGGGGTACTCCAACCTAAACAAGTACAATTGAGAGTTGTCTACTCTTTCGTAACGATAATTTTGTTTTGAGAGCATTATGCACTAGTGACAAAGTAGAGTCTCTCCTTGGGTTGACATCTATCCGAATACCCAAGAACTTAAAGAATATTTTACCTATGTTGCACGCCAGAAACATAGAAGCCCACTTTAAATTTCTTTCCTCAATATTGATAACCACAAGTTGCTTTTTGAGAAGTTCACTCTTAATCCCGAGACTAATTCAAAGCTTCTCAACACTGCTTTGATGCACCACATGTTGCTCTCCGCACGATCAAACAACATAGTACAATCTGCAAATTGGAGTAGTAACACCGACAAGTTATCATCAAATGCAAACCCCATGAAACAATTTTCAGCTTCTGCCTTATTGATCAAGCCTGCCAAACCTTCTATCGCAACTAAAAGTAGGAAGGGGGCGAGAGGGTCACCCTGACGCAAGTCTCATGAGGCGACAAAATCATCTGTAGGACTGCCATTCACTAACACTAAAATAGAGTTGTCCAGAAAACAAGCACACATCCACCATCGCCACAACCCATCAAACCCCAATCTCATCCTCATATAATCCAAGTAGGACCAACTCACAGAGTCGTAGGCCTTTTCGAAGTCAACTTTGAGTGTTGGGCACTGCTTCCTATTCCTCTTCGCATAATCCAACACCTCGTTAACAATTAGCACCCTATACAGAATCTGCTTATCGAGTAGAAAAGCACTCTGGCAGTCTGAGATTACTTTCCCCAAAATTCATTTAAGTCCTTCGAAAAGAAATTTAGCCAAGATTTGATACAAGCATCCAATAAGTGAAATCAGCCTGAACTCATTAAGCTCTTGTGGGCTCACCATTTTTGGGATCAAGGCTATAAAGGAAGCGCAAATGGCTTTAGGGACTCGAATCGCGAAGTAGAATTCTATGATAAAGCCAATGGCCTTGATAGGTCTGCAAATATGTGTATAGTTTGATCTCTTTTTATTTACTTTTTCAATATTTATCTATCATATTAAATAGTTTTTGAAGTAGAATAACATTGTTCTCAATAGTGAGTTCAAAGACTTCGGTTAGTTTTTAATTCGGTCTTTTTTTGGGGATACGTGTACTCCTAAACCTTCCTCTTTTTGTGTCCGTCACTTAGCTAGGTAGGGAGATCACCAAGCAACAAAAAGGACGCAAAAAGAAAACCTTCAATTTGATTTTTATCGTCTAGCAATTGCCTAGCGACCACTAGAGAAAAGAAGAGAAGTTATTTCACAACTTCGCATTGCAAACAGCTCGGATCGCGTGGCGACCAAGAAAAAATTCTTCCATCGCGTCACGACTGAGTCGCATCGCGTCGCGAGACTACAGTTTTGAAGCGATTTAAGCTAACAATCAGAATTTTTTTGGAAATCTTGTTGGGAGCCAAAACTAGGTTTGGGGAGGTGTGAAAAGTAAAAATTTGGAGCTTCCCACCCCTGGGAGCAAGGAATGGAAGGATCCAATGTACTCATCTTTGTGTAATTTCTCTTTTACCTTGTATTTCAATCCTTTGAACACGAGTAGCTAAATTTCCTATTGTAAGTGATAGGCCCGCAAATGCACGGTCTTATCGCGTAATAGAAAGTATCGATCCACAGGGAGTAAAATGTGATTACTAATCTAGTTTTTGATGTTGATTAGCTGAAAGGAATGATTTGAATAAAAAGAGTATTTTTGTTGTGTAGAATTCAGAATATAAAGGACGCTTTTGGATCGTGGTAAAACCACAATGATGGAAATAAACAACCCTTTAACTATTCTCTATCTTATTTTGAAATTTTTTTAAGGACAAGGTATTCTTTTGGTGTAATTCAAGCTTCCTTTCAGAATGCAAGAATGTGTCTCGAAACAATGATCAAATCTATTCTCATGGTTGATCATCGCAGAGACCCATTAAGCACAACCTTATTGTCCCAAGGCTAGCAATGCTATTCTCAAGCTTTGCTTTACCTTGTCTAATTCCATTTGTTCCAATATCAAACTTCTCCTATCAGTACTTCGTTTGATATTTGTTTTATAGAAATTAGTTTGATGGAATTAGATTAAAATCAAGTTCTAAATAAGATAGAGTTTAGTCTTGGATTTGTTTAGGGACCCATCATTGGATTGTGTCCCACAATCTCTAGACTAAAGAAGTCTACTCACTCATGATCATAGTAGACAAGGGGGAAGAAGAGAATGACATAAAGATAAATGACATAGAATTAAAATGGCAGAATGTAAATAAAGAAATAAAGAACTGAAATGTAAAGGAACTGAAATGTAAAAGAACTAAAATGTAAAAGTGCTAGAAGATAAATGGCAGAAAAATAAAGAACAAGAAAGTAAAGGAAAGCAAGTAGGAACAAAAGCTAAAATGGAAGCAAGAAACTTAGATTAACTTTGAGAGAAATTTCAAGTATGCAAAGGTGAGATTACAACTGAATTGAGGTCCTATTTATAGCCTAGGATCAGTAGACAAACACTTAAATTCGAATTACAAACCATAATGAAAAGAATGGGAAGAGTTTTGTAACATCTCTTGATTCAGACAATGGCGCACAGACCGTGCGCTACGTAAAACTTGTAAAAATCTAAATCAGCATAGGGCGCACGAATCGTGCAGGTGAGGCGCACAGACCGTGCGTGCATTAAACTTTTCAGCTTCAGCCTGTAACACTGTGCACGGACCATGCTGCTGGGGCGCACAGACCGTGCGTGTCTTCTTGTGATTTTCCTTGGTTTTCCTTTGAGCAGGACGCACGGACCACGCTTAGGATGCACACGGACCATGCGTGTGCACCTGATGCTGGCTCCAATTACTTGATTTTGCTCCTTTGACCTTGCACTTTTATTCCTTGCCTTTAATTTACCCAATTTCTTCCATTTCTTCATTATTTGACCTTGAAAATAGAAACCAACATTTTGTAGTAAAATAGGTCCAAAGTAGAACTAAAATCCCACAATTTTTATTTAATTCAAATGCTAAAAACACAATAAAATAAGACTTATCAAACTACCCCATGCTTGAATCTTTGCTTGTCCTCAAGCAATAACAATCAAAACTAGCAGCACAAATTAGTAGAAGCAATTTTTCATTAAAGGTCAATCACATTTATTTTTCAAGGGCTTTGTTCTCAGGGTGCACTTATCACACTTTCCTATGCTTTTCATGAATTTTTTAACCCAACAGCTGCTACAAGTGAGTGTGTGCACTCATAAGTCCGGTCCAGTCACCAAAATAGTCACAAAAATTCGCTTTTTCCTTACTTAGAAATAGCCTTCCTAGATTGTGCTTCACTTGATTACAAAGATAAAACAAATTTGACAATTCATCCACATTTGGTGGTCAGGGCACACTTGAGATTTTTCAGTTGCTTTACTTTTTGAATTTTCTAATCAGCAAAAATAGCCTAGTTTAGATATATTACTCTGACTTCAGGGCATACTTTTGATTTTTCAGTTGTTCCACTTTTTGAAATTTCTACTTAGCAAAAACAACCTAGTATATGTATATTACCCTGACCAACTTACTTAATTTCTGTTTTTCTTTGTAGTATCAAGTTTAGCACAATTGTCGGTTGACTAAAACAAGCTCAGCTTTGACTAGCTTTTGAACTATTTTGCTTCCTTTCAAGACATAGAGTTTTAAGTGTAAAAACAGATGTGGGTTTAGAAAACAATTAAAGCAAAAAATTGTGCTTACGTGTACAAATTCATCATAGAACTCAGCCCTTATTTTTTTTCTTTTTCTTTTTCTTTTTTCAACTACTAATAAGTGCTGCATCAAAACATTTATCTCAAAGAAAACAGCAGCAATACAAAGCATGGGAAAGAAATCCAGTCTCAACACTACAAGAAAATTAAATAACAGAAATTTAAATAACAAAGGGTAAAGTACCCCCCCCCCCCCCCTCCCCTCCCCATGCTTGGACCAGACATTGTCCTCAATGATATGAAATTAAAAAAACACATGAGATGGTAAGGAAATCTCACAAAACTGTCCAGGCGAAGGTGGCTGGTCAATGCCAAAGTACTGCATCATAGCCTGGAGCATGTCCGTCATCCATCATATCTGCTGGCTCTAATTCAACTGTTCTTCTCTGATGATTTGCAGCTCAGCTCCATGCCTCTGTTGTTCACCTTGAATTCTGATACACCACTCTTGCATATTAAAATCAGGCTCATCCCGCAAATGCGCGGTTCTATCGCATAGTAAAAATATCGATCCCACAGAGACTTTGTAATTACTAATTTTGTTTTTGATTGTGATTAGCTAAAAGAGAATGATTTAGTAGAAGTTGATTGTTTGATTTAGAATTTGTAAATAAAGACATCTTAGGACTGTGGTTTCATCACAATGATATAATGAACTCACAACCCCTCATCCATTCCCTATTTTATATAAAATTGTATTTCTAAGGACAAGGAATTCAATGGTAACTCAAGTTTCCCTTCAGAATACAAGAGTGTGCCTCGAAACAATAATCAAAACCTATTCTCATGGTTGATTATTGCCAAGACCCCTTAAGTACAAGCCTCTTTTATCCCAAAGGTCCCAAAACTATTCTCATGTTTTGTTTCCCTTGTTTAATCCTATAGTTTAATATCAAAACTTCTCCTTTCGGTACTTCGTTTTGATATTTGGAATGAAACTTTGAAAATGATGGGATTAAATCAGAATATAATTTTAATAAAATAGAGTTTAGACTTGGGATTGTTTATGGGTCTATCATTGGATTAGTCCGACAATACCAAGACTAAAATGAGTCTACTCATTCATGATCATAGTAGACAAAAATTTTGAAAAAGAAGAATAAGACATAAAAGGTAAATGACAAGAAAGATAAATGACGGAAATGTAAATTGTGGAATTGTAAATGACTTGGAATGTAAATGACAAAAAGTAAAGTGCAGGAAATAAAGGTGTTGAAAAATAAAGAACAAAAAGTAAAGTTGCAGAATGTAAAGTGCAAGAATTATAAAGAACGAGAACTTAAAATGAAGAAAGTAAATTGCATAAAATCTTAGAGGTAATTTTTGAGTAGTGTTGGCAATAGCATCACATGGTCCTAAGCACTCAGAAATTCGTGCTTTATATAGGCTAAGAGAACAGACAAGTGAGTTAAGTCTCATTACAAGCAATGAAATAACAAAGTGTAACAACTTTGGAATCTGATGCAGACGCACTGGTCGTGCAGCTGCTAACTGTCACTTGATCTTCCAATGGCCAAAAGTTCGTGCACTGGCCGTGCTAGAATAAGCACTGGTCATGCTACCACGCACTGGTCGGGCTAAATCACGCACTAGTCGTGCTACCTTCTGATTGCGTAGATTTTCAGCTTTTTGCTCCCCTTTTTGCTTGAGACTTCTCTTTATGCTTTTGACACTCCAATTCCTTCACTTTTGCTCAAAGCTTGATCTAAAAATAAAACAAACAAATAGGTAGTAAAATAGCCCAAGTCTAGAACTAGATTGCTACACAATTCACTAAAAACAAGTACTAAAAAGACACATAATTTGAGACTTATCAAACTCCCCCATGCTTGAACCTTTGCTTGTCCTCAAGCAAAACTATAAAATCCATTAGGCCAGTCTAGGAAATTTATTCAAATTCATGCAAAAAACTTTAAGTGAACCGGTGGTACTCTTCAGCACTTATTCATTGGTTTGAGACTTACTAATTGGGGTTTATGTGAAATACAAGACAAGTTTGAGGCATCAGAACATCAAGTTAGAGTTCAATGTCCGCATAGAAAACCAGTTCCCTAGAATTCTTAAGCTTGGGTCCTCCATTCACTAGACCGGGTCTCAAAGGAGGGTCCTTATACGCTGGGCATTCAAGCAATTTTTTCTATTCTTCTTTTTTATTTATTTTCCTTTTCTTTTTCTTGTAGTTTTTATTTTTTAATTTTATATTTTAATATATTTGTTTCTTTTTTTTTGATACCCTAGCTCAGACGTTTTTCTTCAGTAACCTCGCATTCGGTGAATGTCATCAAGAGAACCAAATCACAAGTTTCTTTTTCAATCTTTCTTAATAGTACTAACACCAAAAACTTGTCTTAAAAGTGTGTGTGTGTGAAAACCCAAAAAACAGCAACAAACAAACAGTTATACTATTTAACCAACTGGCCCACCTAGATGAATGCTATGAAACTCGAAAAATTTACCCAAGAAGGGCCTTTTAAAACATGCTTAGGATTTTCACAAAGTTTTGTCACATGGGAGGAGAAGGGAATAGACTCAAAACAGACCTAAATCAAAAATAAACCAAAATAAAAGCAAGGAAAAACAATAAAAAGGGAAGGATACCCCCCCATGCTTGGACTAGACATTGTCCTCAATGCATTGAAATGCAAAACACATGAGAGGGGTAAAGAAAGCTCACATTGACTAGCATTTGTAGCTTTTCTTCTTATTCTAGCAAAACAAAAACAAAGGTAAAATTGTGAGTTGCCTCCCATGCAGCGCTCTTTTAACGTCACTAGCTTGACGTTTGTCTTTCAATACTTCAACCTGGATCTTCTTTTGCAAGAGGTGCTGATTTTTCTGCAACCAAGGCTTCAGTGCCCAAGTTTTCAATGGGAGGATCTTCATCCAACAAATTGTCATAAGCTTGAGTTTTCTCAGCCACATTTTTATTCTTGCTTTCTATGAAACCTGCTTTCAAACCATCATTTAAAAATGGCTCTAAGATGCGTTCTTCCACACAATGGTCTATTACATCAACCCTGCAACAAGAATCCTCAAGAGAAGGGCTTTTCATAAGGTTAGCAAAATCAAACTCAATTTTCTCCTCACCCACATTGAGAGCAAGTTTACCATTTTTAACATCAATAATGGCCCCATCTGTAACAAGGAAAGGTCTCCTCAAGAGAAGAGGAACTTGGGAGTCCTCTTCCATTTCCATCACAACAAAATCAGCCGGTATATACAATTGTCCTACCTTGATAGGAACATCCACTAAAATTCCAACCGGGTATTTGATGGAACGGTCTGCTAATTGCAAGGACATCTTTGTGGGTTTGAGTTTACCTATGTCTAGTCCCTTACAAATGGATAGGGGAATTAGACTCACACTAGCTCCTAGATCACACATGGCTCTCTCAAAAATCTCACTCCCAATTACACATGGAATGGAAAAACTTCCAGAATCTTTGAGCTTAGGAGGCAATTTATTTTGGATGATAGCACTACATTCTTCCGTCAAAGCGATTGTCTCATTGTCATCTATTTGAGATAAAGCTTTAGTGAAAGGAATGTTTATGTAGAGCTTTTTCAAAAGATCCACAATTTTTTTGAATTGCCCCTCAACTTTGGATTTGGCTAATCTTTGGGGAAAGGGTATGGGTGGTTTGTATGGTGGTGGAAGGACATAAGGTTTTTCTTTTTCTTCTTCTACCCCCTCACTTGATGGATTTTCTTTTTCACTCTGATTTTCCTTATTAACTCCCTTCGGTTCCTCCAACTGTTTCCCACTTCTCAAAATAACAACATTTATTTGTGCCTTAGGATTTGGTTCAGGTTGTCCAGGAAATACGCCGGGGGATTTAGAGGATGATGCAACTTGTTGAGCCACTTGAGTGATTTGATTTTCAAGCATTTTGTTGTGTGTGGCTATGGAATCACCTTTAATGTTAACTTGATAAGAGTATCATTCAAAAAAGAAGTTTGATTTTTGAACTCTTCATTTTGTTTAGTTTGAGTTAACACAAAGTTTTCCAACATAGTTTCCAAATTGGATTTTTGAGGGCTGCTGAAAGACTTTTGATTTTGAAAACCAGGAGGTGTTCTGATTGATGGTTGAAAAGAGGGATTAGGTGGAGGATTTTTATAGGAAAAATTTGGTTGAGCATTGTTGAAATAATTAGGTTGCTCAGTAACCACACCATTAACACATGCCCCTAATTGACATTCAACGGCTGTATGACCAACAACACCACATATTTCACATGGTGGAATAGAAGAAGTAGGTGAGACAGCACTAACATTTAATTTTTCAAATTTTTGGAAAAGTGCGTCTACCTTAGAAGCAAGATGATCAATGGCAGAAATTTCATACTTACCTGGTTCTTTCTTGGGTAGAGATGATGCAGTTATGGCCCGCTCACTTGTCCATTGATAATGGTTTTGAGCCATATCTTCAATGAGAGCATAAGCTTCTTCTATGTTTTTGTTCATCAGAGCTCCACCCGCAGCAGCATCCAAGGTCATCTTAGTGGTATATAGCAGTCCATTGTAGAAAGTATGGATAATCAACCATTTCTCTAGTCCATGATGGGGGCATAGCCTTAGCATTTCTTTGAAACGCTCCCAAGTATCATAAAGAGATTCCCCGTCATTTTGAGTGAATCGGGTAATTTGATTCCTCAATTGTGCAGTTTTGCTCGAGGGAAAGAATCTAGCAAGGAATGCTTGCCTTAGTAGATCCGATGTAGTAATGGACTCATTTGGTAATGAATGAAACCATGCTCTAGCTCTATCCCTTAGTGAAAAAGGGAAAAGCTTTAGTCTTATGGCCTCAGGGGTTACTCCAATTAGTTTCAAAGTACCACAATATTCAAGAAAAATAGAAAGATGAAGATTTGGGTCATCAGTAGCAGAACCTGAAAATTGGTTCTGCTGGACCATAAAAAGTAAAGACGGTTTAAGATCAAAATTATTTGCTTCAACATTAGGATGCACAATAACTGCATGTGACTCTGCCGTTGAAGGCGTAGCATACTCTTTGAGAGCACGATTTGCATTAGCAGCCATCTCTTGGTTATTGTGCAATTCTCTTCTTCTTCTATGAAAGAATCTTTCAATCTCAGGAATTGGTTCAACAATTTCTCCAAGACTTCGAACTCTTCGCATTCAAAGAAAAAGAGAATCAAAAGTAACAAAATAAAAAGTAAAAAGATTTTAGTCTAACCGATACCGAAAAGTCAATCAATATCACAATGTCCCCGGCAACGGCGCCAAAAACTTGATAGGCCGCAAGCGCACTGTCTTATCGCGTAATAGAAAGTATCGATCCACAGGGAGTAAAATGTGATTACTAATCTAGTTTTTGATGTTGATTAGCTGAAAAGAATGATTTGAATAAAAAGAGTATTTTTGTTGTGTAAAATTCAGAATATAAAGGACGCCTTGGGATCGTGGTTAAACAACAATGATGGAAATAAACAACCCTTTAACTATTCTCTATCTTATTTTGAAATTTTTTTAAGGACAATGTATTCTTTTGGTGTAATTCAAGCTTCCTTTCGGAATGCAAGTATGTGTCTCGAAACAATGATCAAACCTATTCTCATGGTTGATCATCGCAGAGACCCATTAAGCACAACCTTATTGTCCCAAGGCTAGCAATGCTATTCTCATGCTTTGCTTTACCTTGTCTAATTCCATTTGTTCCATTATCAAACTTCTCCTATCGGCACTTCGATTGATATTTGTTTTATAGAAATTAGTTTGATGGAATTAGATTAAAATCAAGTTCTAAATAAGATAGAGTTTAGTCTTGGATTTGTTTAAGGACCCATCATTGGATTGTGTCCCACAATTCCAAGACTAAATAAGAGAATGACATAAAGATAAATGACATAGAATTAAAATGGTAGAATGTAAATGACAATAATGTAAATAAAGAAATAAAGTACTGAAATGTAAAGGAACTGAAATGTAAAAGAACTGAAATGTAAAAGTGCTAGAAGATAAATGGCCGAAAAATAAAGAACAAGAAAGTAAAGGAAAGTAAGTAAGAACAATAGCTAAAATGGAAGCAAGAAACATAGATTAACTTTGAGAGAAATTTCAAGTATGCAAAGGTGAGATTACAACTGAATTGAGGTCCTATTTATAGCCTAGGATCAGTAGACAAACACTTAAATTTGAATTACAAACCATAATGAAAAGAACGGGAAGAGTTTTGTAACATCTCTTGATTCAGACAAAGGCACACGGACCGTGCTTAGCAGGCACATGAATCGTGCGCTACGTAAAACTTGTAAAAATCTAAATCAGCATAGGGCGCACGGATTGTGCAGGTGAGGCGCACGGACCGTGCGTGTATTAAACTTTTCAGGTTCTGCCTGTAACAGTGCGCACGAACCATGCTGTTGGGGTGCACGAACCGTGCTTGTCTTCCTGTGATTTTCCTTGGTTTTCCTTTGAGAAGGACACACGGACCACGCTTAGGATGCACACGGACCATGTGTGTGCACCTGATGCTTGGCTCCAATTACTTGATTTTGCTCCTTTGACCTTGCACTTTTATTCCTTGCCTTTAATTTACCCAAGTTCTTCCATTTCTGCATTATTTGACCCTGAAAATAGAAATCAACATTTTGTAGTAAAATAGCTCCAAAGTAGAACTAAAATCCCACAATTTTTATTTAACTCAAATGCTAAAAAAACAATAAAATAAGACTTATCAGTAAGGAAGAGATGAATCTCTCCAAAACTATCATGTGATTCCATTGTTATGATCAATACAATCTATTTATCCTTTAAAATTTTCCTTTACCTCTGTTCTTATTCCTTTACAATGATTATTGTTGTTATGATGAATTAGAGTTTACGTTCACCATTGGGATATGGGTTATGTATTCCGGATAATGGGGCTGAAGTTCATGAATGTAATGATTATAGAAATATGACATTACTATCATGAATTCCGTTAATTCTCTGTGTTGAATGATTTATTTAGTGGTGATACACTTAAGGAATTAGGGTTTGCCATTAGATAAAAGGGGCATTGAGACAACGGATTGCCCTATATCATTGAATTGAATCTTTTAATTGTGTAATTGAATTGGAATTGATCAATGGTATAGTGCAATATAGCGTAGGGGAGTGGATTCGATTCGTAGCCACTTTTATTCTCAAATTTTATTCACATATAATTTATTTTCGGTTACTATCAATCACTCAATACTTTGAACCCTTTACTAGTTAATCTAACAAAATGATAATTAACTGCAATCATTGAGTTCGACACTCGGTCTTATAGTTTTAATATAATTGTATGATTCAGTACACTTGCCGAAAAGTTAATAAGTTTTTTGGCGCTATTGTCAGGGATTGCCAAATTTTTATTAGTTTAATCTTTAATTACTAGATTGAATTTTGTTTCTCGTTATTTTTTTTTATCTCTTTAACACTATTACTCCCTTGATTCTATGAAATTTAGGTGAATACTTTGTGAATCATGGAGTCCACACTACAACCACTTTGTTGTTGTGTTGTTGTTTTTGTCGTGGTTGAGGACCACATTTAAGTGGCAATTGTGAAACAAACTCCTATTATGATTTGTGGGAAGGATCTTGTGTATTGATCTTATGAGCCAGAATTGATACTCATAGAAGAGTCCTATCATTGGCTGGCTCAACCTAGCATTCTTGAGGAGCTAGAGTGGGTAGTCCCTGAAGAATCTTATCAATGGTTAGCAAATAAACAACTTCTTAATCAAAGTAACCAACCACAACTCCTGCGTTGTGGTTTCTGTGGGAGCTAGAGTGGGTAGTCCCTGAAGAATCTTATCATTGCCACCTTGTTTTATTTCAGATTTTGAACAAGAAAAATGTGGAACAACAAAAGAAGAATTTAGGGAGAATAGGAAAGATAATGAAGGAAAAAGAATTGAACAAGAGAATTATCTAGTTTGGAATAATTAAAGGCCAAAATTCCCAATTTTGGAAAAGTGTGGAAGTCCAACAACAAATCCACCAACAAATCATTTTTCCGACTCTTCTTTTGAGAAGAAAGGAAGATGGAGTTAAGAGCTTGATATATTTAGACTCTTTCTATGCCTTGTTTGTCATCCTCCGCATTGAGGAGTACGAAAGCACAAGGATGATGTGTTCTTTGTGTCATATATTCCACCTTGATAGCAGAATTGCAGTGTCATGCTACTAACAGTAAAGAAGCGCTTCTTGGGAGGCAACTCAAGGTAGAGGTATCCAAGTATTTTATGTTTCTTAAAACTAAAAAAATTGATTTCAGTATGTTGTTTGCAATTTGTTTTGATTAGACTATCATGTATTGTGTGAGTAGTTGCAACCCTCTTGAATGCTATTTTTTCCTCAAATCATATATTTGCGGGTTGTTGGATGATTGAGTTTGAACATTTGTTTGCAATTAAATTTCTCACAGATCACCGTTCAAGAAGTTAAGTTAGCATGTTATGATGACCACTCAACTGTCCTAGAAAATTTGATTCCCGACAAACTAAGCATGGTATAAAAAGAAAAAACTGGGCATTCATTTCATTACTTTGACTCTCTCACAGCTTGTGAGCTTGTGAGTCTAAACACTAAAATTATTGGTTTGTGAGTGTCCTTGCATGTGTACTTATTCAGAACTTGAACTTGTGCTGATTTAGTGTTGCTTTTATTATATCTACACATCGAGGCAATTTTCTTCGGCACCCTTGAGCCTTGTGACCACCTTGAAAATTTTAATCCTTTCTTAGACTTTAACCATTTTTTGCGTTTAAACTAAATTATAAGCCATTAACCACAGACTAATTTGAAATGAACCCCTTTCTTGGACTTAGGTTGAGCAAATCCTTTAGATCTTCGAAGAATTATAAGTTTGGGGTTGCTCATGGATAGCAAAATTTGAAGTTTGGGTTGGGTACCCAAAAGAGAAAAAAAAAAGCAATGGAAATAAAAAAAATCCTCAAAAAAAAGTGTCAATTACTACAACCAATAAATGTTTTTCTCTTGCATATATATTTTTGGTGAGATGAAAATTATGAGGATATTGATGTCTAACTCTATTTTAAGCTAAAAATCATAATTTTTTAAGGAACCTTGTTGGGAGCGAAAATGAGGTTTTGGGAGCTTTGAAAAGAGGAAAAATTGGACTTCTCCACCCTTGGGGACAAGGAATTGAAGGATCCAATGTACTCATCTTTGTGTAATTTCTATTTTACCTTGTATTTCAATCTTTTGAACATCAGTAACTAAATTATTTATAGTTAGGAAGAGATGAATCTCTCCAAAATTATCATGTGATTTCAATGTTATGATCAATACAATCTAGTTATCCTTTTAAAGTTGTCTTTACCTCTGTTTTTATTGCTTTACAATGATTATTGTTGTGAACGATTAAGGCTTACTTTTACTATTGGGAGATGGGTTACGTATTCTGGATAATGAGGTTTAAGGTCATGAATGGTATGATTATAGAAATATGACATTACTATCATGAATTCCGTTAATTCTTTGTGTTTAATGTTTTGTTTAGTGGTGGTGATACACTTAAGTAATTAGGTTTTGCCATTAGATAAAAGGGAATTTTAGGCAAGAGATTGCCCAAAATCTTTAATTATAAATTGAATCTTTTAATTGGCTAATTGAATTGGAATTGATCAATGGTATAGTGCATGATAGCGTAGGGGAGATGATGCATTTCCTAGCCACTTTTATTCTCAAATTCTATTCACATCTAATTTATTTCCAATTACTATCAATCACTCACTATTGAGCATTTTAGTAATTAATCTATTAATTGATTATTAACCGCAACCCTTGAGTTCGGCACCCGGTCTTACCATTTTAATATAACTTGCAACAATTTGGTACGCTTGCCGAAAAGTAAAGAGCTCTTTCCCTACAAAATTTTAATATCCCAGCATGATTTATTGAAGTTCAATTTGAAACTGTTTGGACCTAGACTTCTATTACCATCACACTCCTGAATAACTTCTTTAATCTCCTCTTCCGAGAATGGTGCTGTCATCATAGTATTATCATTCTCTGACACCCGTTTGAAGGCTACACCATACAAAGTTGGACTGTTGTATGATTCTTCCTTGAATTGTTTCTCAAAGAAGTTCTTTGTCAGGCTCTTAACCTCCGGATCGTTCTCCACCTATTGATTGTCGGATTTCAAAATAAAAATCTTTGGTTCTTCCTTCTTGTGCATTCTCTAAGACGCCTAGCCTGTAGAGTAATAAACAACTAGTAAAGTAATAAACAGATTTCTTTAGGCTTCACCACCTTCTAGTGCATTCTCTAAGACGCACAATTTGGATATTTCTTTATCCACTCCAACAACTAGTTTGTACAACAGTCAAATTCTCAACAGTAATAATCTCTCATCTATTTAAGGAAATTTCTTTGAATAGAAGACGTCGCCTTGTTGTCATGATCTGCCTGTTGGCAATGACCAAGTAAAGTTGAGAGAAATGGCTAAGTTGAATTCATTGAATATCAAATGACTTCAGTCACCATGAGTTTGTTCACATCGAACACCCATGGAGAGAGAGAAAAAAAGAAAAATGCAGCAAAATAATATTTTGAAAAAGCCTGGAACATGATCCTCTCCAATGAGAGTAATCTTAGATGAAAACGTAAATCAACCAAGTTGTCAAAACAGTTGAGTTGATATAGGAATCTTATTGTAATATCCCCTCATCCAGAGTTAGATCCTACAAATATTTTGTATCACTCAGGTACAAACTCATGTTGTTAAAATTCTACCCAATAGTGGCATTTCACTTTTGTGAAACAGTTTAAAGAGACAGTAAATATTTAGTTTCTTGGAGAGCCGATAATACTCTAGATCTTGGTGAAGCTCGAAGAAAGAATACACTAGAGCTTGGTGAAGCTCGAAGGAAGAATACACTAGAGCCGGGTGAGGTCTGAAGAAACAATACATGATTCCTCACTGGCGAAATCAGGTTATTGAGAAGACTAGAGAGGTCCTCTAGTTGATTTGTCTGGAGAGGCTGAGAAAGAATACTCTAGAGCTTAGTGAAGCTTAAAGAAAGAATACACTGCATCCTAGTGAGGTTTGAAGAAATAATACATTAATTGGTTTTAGTGGACTAAGACCATATGTATGTTTTTCTCTCTTTTCTTTTATCTTTATGTTCACTACGATTTTACTTCACGTTCAATAAGTTGCCTTAAAATGTAGTTAAATATTTTGGTAGTTAGCATCTTTTATCATAAATGAAAAGATTAATAAATTGGTCAACATAATTCAAACTCTCCTTTCTCGTAAGTTGGGAGGGTGTAAAATAAGTGAGGTGACATGTTGTTTTGATAAAAACATGGGAGAGAGAAGCTTGGAAAACACACATGTAATTTAATGCACTGCAACACATTTAATACGCACAATAAAACATGTTTTTATAATCATAACAAGAACAAAAACCAAAACACATACTCAACCGTCACTATAGTAAACACGTAACTACATGTAATATTAGATGCATGTTGTTAACAGATGATAGGAAAACTGATGCATATGAATGTTTGAATAGATGATATCGAAAAAGTTAATCTTTTCTTCTAATTGATTTTGGTGATATGTTGATGGTGACAAGTCGATCTTTTGTTTTTCATTTCCATACGCTTTTGTTTCTTTTGAGTGTTTATTCCTGTTAAATCATCTTCTCATTTGAGTTATCAGATGAGCCATTATCTTCTGCTCCTTTTTTCTCTCCTGCAATATCTGCATAAGATTGTATTATTTTGGTATGCATTATTTTGAGTCCGCAGTTAGTGTATCTTTTAAGTGATGTTTTCCACTTACATCAGTTGATGATTTTCACTCAACTGATCACTTACAGAGAGATCTTTTAAGATAAAACTTTTAAAGAGTTTCATTATAATAAGATTATAGGCACCGTCTTAGATCATAATTAAAATCATTTTATCTAATGACTTTACATTGTTGTTGATTCCTCTTGCTTCTATTGGCTTTTTAAATTGTCTTTTGGTAGTGTACCTATATCTGTAGTACATGTGGACAAATGCATAGAATCTTCTATATAGAATTTTCTCCTTATACAAGTTGGATTAGATACGACAATAAAAGCAATATGGCTCTTCTAGATCTTCTCAACAAATCAATTCCTTGTGCATGTGCTTTTTGTATACTCCTTCCGTTTCAAAACTTTGGTTTTTTTTGGAGTGTTTCACACAAATTAAGAAACCATAAATTTTCAATACCTAATGACTAAAGCACCCTTTGTAGCATTAAATGAGTTAATATTGTAAAGAGTGACAATTAATTAAAGATAAAGGGTACACCTGGAAATATTAGGTAAATTGTACATTGGTATCTTAAAAGTACCAAAGTTTTGGAACAAAAAAGAGAGGCCAAAAGGACCAAAGTTTAGGAACGGAGGGAGTATCATTTAGCATGTTCATTGAAGATTTTGAAGTAAACAACTAGATATTGTTAGATTGTAAATTAAATGTATTTTAATTTGCTTTACGTATTTTCTTATTGGGCTTTTTTTACTCTCAATGTAGATATATTGTTATTTACACAATGTATAGTTTCTCTCATAAACTGCCTAGTGTGCAGGTTGTATATATAGTTTTGACCCTCATCAATAATATTCAGAAGTCATTTTTACCACATCATAACATGGTATCAGTTGATTAACCCTTTTCCGCTTTGACTTCTCGCTCTCTCTCTCTCTCTCTCTTGTGTGAGTCTCTCACACTTTCCCTTTCGTTACACACCGTAACAACCTTTTCTCCTCCGTAACCATTTCTGTTCGCCGGCGTCCATGGCGAACTCTCCTTCTTCCTCCTCCGATGAAGCTGAACCCTCCATTCATTCCTCTAAACCTTCCGTCATCACCAAAACTTCACCACCAAAGGATTACTCCGATCCTTTTTACATTCACCCTAACGAAAATCCATCACTCGTTCTCGTCAATCCAATCCTCGATGGATCAAATTATCACTGCTGGATTCAAGCTATGACAATGGCTTTGGAAATGAAGAATAAGTTTGTGTTCGTTGATGGCTCGATCGTTCGTCCCGCAACTTCTGATCCAAAATTTCCTCTCTGGAAGCGATGTAATATGTTAACCCTAGCTTGGATCAATCGTGCTGTTTCCACAGAAATCTCCTCTAGCATTCTTTGGATCACCCAAGCTTCCGCCGTGTGGAAGGAACTTCACAATCGATTCTCGCAAGGTGATAACACACGCATCGCTCATCTTCACCAGGAGATCTTCTCGTTGAAGCAAGGTGAAACCACTGTTACCTCCTATTTCATTAAGATGCGAATTCTTTGGGATGAACTCCGTAATTTCGATCCAATTCCTTCTTGCTTGTCTCCTCTAGGAACTTGCTGCTGTAATGCTTCCAAAATTGTTCAAGACTATCGTAATCGCGATATTGTTATGAGTTTCCTTCAAGGTTTGAACGACAACTATGCTGCGGTGCGTTCCCAAATTTTGCTCATGGAACCCTTACCTCCGCTATCTAGGGTTTACTCCATGATTATTCAATAAGAGCGTCAAATTGGAACTCCAATTCCTCACGAGCCTTTAGTTGCGAATGTCCAAGCCTCTACTACTCCCGGTGCTGGTCGTGGTCGTGGAAAGTTCAATTCCTCGCGCAATAATCGTCTTTGCACCTTCTGTAATCGAACTAATCACACAGTGGAAACCTGTTTTATGAAACACGGTTATCCTCCTGGTTTTAACTTCAAGAGCAATAAGAAAGCAGTCAACAATGTTAGTGTTGAAGAAAGTGATGGTTCCTCTTCAACTTCTGCAGCTTCACCAGTTCATCTCACTGCTGAACAGCTTCAAAGTCCTCTGTCATTGCTGCCTGCTACACCTCCTACAGCCTCTGCCAACATGGTAACTGTTAATAACATTGTGTCTACTCCTGCAGGTACTTTTCTGGTCACATGGCTTGTTGATACCAGTGCTACGGATCACATATCTTCCTCTCTTAAATTTATCAGGTCATATTATGCCATTAAACCTGTTCTTATTACTCTGCCTTCTGGAGACACCAGATATTCTTGCTACAAAGGCACTACTCCTACCATAACCTTATATGATGTCTATTACATTCCAAATTGGAACTCAAACATCATCTCTGTTGGTCAGCTAGCTGACACTATTAGTTGCCAAACTATATTTGATGGTGCTTGTGCTGTTTTACAAGATATCCCCTCTACTACATCCAATTCTATTCATTGCAATCTTGTAAGTGTTAATACTGTCAATATAGACATATGGCACAACCGTTTAGGACACCCCTCCCCCACATGTTATAGTATCATTCAAAAGATCCATTGTAATATGCCTAGTATCTCTAATGAAAATTGTGATGCATGTCATTTTGCAAAACAAAAAAGACTCCCTTTCCCTACACACTCATCCCCTGCCCTACACAAATTTGACATTGTTCACATGGATATTTGGGGTCCCTTTGGCACCCCTTCCATAAATGGAAATAAATATTTTTTGACTATTGTTGATGATAAGTCTAGAATCACTTGGATTAAACTCATGAGAGCCAAGTCAGAAGCTAGGAATCACATTATTCAGTTTGTTGCTTTTGTTCATACTCAGTTTGGTCACAATATTAAAATAATTCATTCTGATAACGGTTCTGAATTTATTATGCCCGAATTCTATATCTCAAAAGGTATTATTCACCAAAAGACATGTGTGGAAACCCCTCAGCAGAATGGGATTGTTGAACGTAAGTACCAGCACATTCTTAATGTTGCTAGGTCTCTTATGTTTCAATCAAACATTCCTATTCAACTATGGGATTTCTCCATATGTCATGCCATTCACCTCATCAATCAACTTCCCTCATCCACCCTAAATTCAAAATCTCCTTATTATATGTTACATGGCAAAGATCCTGACCTATCTACCCTTAGAGTTTTTGGTTCATTGTGCTATGCTACTACTCTTGCAGCTCATAAGACTAAATTCCTCCCTAGAGCTAGAAAATGTATTCACATTGGTCACTCTCAAGGTGTCAAGGGATACCTCTTGTTTGATCTTCACTCTCATAAAATTTTTCTATCTAGAAATGTTTCCTTCTATGAAAATATCTTTCCATATCTTCCTTCACCTTCTACTAACCTACCCTCTACTTCCACATCTTCTCTCACACCATCTAGAGTTGCCCTCACTGAATTTATCCCATCCTTTGAGCCCTCTACATCTCCCACCAGCTCTAAATCCACTCCTGTTATCCCTTCCCTTTCCACAGCCACTGAAATACCTTCCAACACCACACCTAATCCACCATATGCTATCTCTAGTGACACTCATATCTCCTCACCTTCTCCTGATCCCCTCCCTTCTATTATTCCCTTAAGAGTGTCAACCAGAACAAAAAATAAACCTAGTTACCTCAAAGATTTTCATTGTGCTATGATTTCTATTCCTTCTGCTGGTGAATCAACCTTAGGTACTCCTTATCCTTTATCTGATTTTATTGCTTATGAACATCTCTCTTCTGCACATAAATCATTCATTGCCTCTATTAGCACTGTTTCTGAGCCTAAGACATATGCACAAGCATCCAAGCATCAGTGTTGGCTTGATGCTATGGCACAAGAAATTCATGCTCTTGATATGAATTCTACTTGGGTTTTAACTGATCTCCCTCCTGATAAGCAAGCCATTGGTTGTAAGTGGGTTTATAAAGTGAAACTCAAGTCTGATGGTTCACTTGAGAGGTATAAAGCCAGGCTTGTAGCCAAGGGCATCACTCAAACAGAGGAATTGGACTACTCAGAAACTTTCTTTCCTGTTGTCAAGATGACCACTGGTAGATTAGTGCTTGCTTTGGCTGCCACTAACAATTGGCACTTACAACAATTGGATGTCAACAATGCTTTTTTGCATGGTGATCTCCAAGAAGAAGTATACATGAAGGTTCCCCCTGGAATCCAAGTATCCTCTCCAAATCAGGTTTGCAAACTCCAAAAGTCCTTGTATGGCCTGAAACAAGCCAGCAAGCAATGGAATTCAAAGCTGATTTCCTTCTTACTTCCACTTGGTTACATTCAGTCTAAACATGATTATTCCTTGTTGGTTAAGAAAACTAATTCTTCCTTGACTATTCTATTGATATATGTGGATGATATAGTCTTGACAGGGGACAATCGACATGAAATCCAAAGGGTCAAGCAATTGCTTGATGATCAATATAAAATCATGGATCTAGGTACATTGAAATATTTTCTGGGCATTGAAGTTGCTAGATCAGCCACAGGAATTGTTTTATCACAGAGAAAATATGCTCTTGAGCTCATTGAGGAAGCTGGTCTCCTTGCTTGCAAACCTGCCTCTACTCCAATGATCCCTGATTTGAAACTTATTTCACAAGATGGTTCTCCTTTGGATGATCCAACCTCTTACAGGCGTCAACTTGGGAGATTAATTTATCTCACCAACACTAGACCTGACCTGTGTTATGCAGTCAATAGTCTGAGTCAATTTTTAGCCAATCCTCTCTCAACTCATATGGAGGCAGCATTGCACATCCTGAGATATCTCAAATCATGTCCTGGCAGTGGTCTTTTCTTTGCTGCAGTTTCTAACCCCACTGTCATTGGTTTCAGTGATGCTGATTGGGCTGCTTGCCGTAACAGTAGAAGATCAACTACTGGTTTTTGTATATTCTATGGTTCATCATTGATCAGTTGGAAATCCAAGAAACAAGGGACTATTTCCAGGTCATCTTCTGAAGCTGAGTATCGTACCTTGGCAATCACCACTTCTGATATTCAATGGATCCTTTACTTGTTGCAGGATCTCCATCATCCACACACTGACTCTGTTTCACTCTTCTGTGACAACAAGTCAGCTATACATATTACTCAAAACCCCATTTTTCATGAACGCACCAAACATATAGAGCTGGATTGTCACTTGGTCAGAGACAAGGTACAAGACAGAACTATACATTTGATGCCCATTCCATCAGCAGCACAGATTGCAGATATTTACACTAAGCCTCTGCATCCTTCTCAGTTCAAGTTGTTGTTGTCCAAGCTTCACATGAAGAACATACATGCTTAGCTTGAGGGGGGCTGTTAGATTGTAAATTAAATGTATTTTAATTTGCTTTATGTATTTCCTTATTAGGCTTTTTTTACTCTCAAGTTGTAGATATATTGTTATTTACACAATGTATAGTTTCTCTCATAAACTACCTAGTGTGCAGGTTGTATATATAGTTTTGACCCTCATCAATAATATTCAGAAGTCATTTTTACCACATCATAACAGATATCAAGAGCATAGAATAAAGATAAACAAGAATCATGGAAACACATTTCTATCTTTAAATGTATCAAATTACATATTACATATTAATATACTTGATTTCTTAGATAAACTAAGTTTGTATTTTAATATCCAGAGTAGAGACATAATCTTTAATGCTTTATACAACATTCTAGACTAATTTCTCAGTTCTGTTCTTCTCCTTGAGATCCCTAATCTTTTCAAGATTTTGATACAATACTCAAGATGTGATTTAAGAGTGATATTATTTACATAACACATCAAATGCACTCAGTGATTCTAGGTGTGAAGATTTTTACTCTTGCACAAAGAAGTGCATAAACAAGAGAGAGCATGCTCCGATACCAATTGAAGGTGATAGAATACACAATAATGGGATTTAAACTGTGTTGACCGTAAATTAAAACCATTTACATAAAGCAAATGCTAAAGCATATTAGAAAATGATCATCTGTTTGATTAGAATAAATGCTACATGTCCTAAGCATAAGGTCATGTACCAGACCATCTACCTATAATTTATTGTAAAATAGAAAGGGACAAACACAAAGTACCACATAGAGAGAGTTAGGAGAAGAATACATAGTTTTTTTTTTTTGATAAGTCAAAATATTATTGATAGATGGTACAAGGGTACCACACCCAATTACAGAGTCCTACTGCTTAGTTATAGTCTTCAAAAGACAAGGCATTTAGGATACAATTAGACCACCTGTCAAAAGAAATTGCTGCACCATACTACTACTGTTAAACGTGCCCCCCTCTAAATACTAATCTATTTCTGTTAATCCATAGTGTCCACAAAACTGCTACCCACACCATACTTCTGAATTTCCTCCAACGCTTATGTTTTATCACCACAGTATGTTGCATAAAATGCTCCCAGGCGCTGCTGGAATGCTGCTGCTGCACGCCGCACCAATGCAGAATACGTTGCCATACCTGTGAAGCAACGCTGCACCGGAAGAATAGATGATCAATCTCCTCGTCCTCACAGTGACAAAAAGCGCACGAACGATCTTGATTCTGCTCCAAGACACCCCTCTGCTGCAGAGCAACTCGGGTTGGCAGTCCTCCCACCAGCAGTCTCCACGCCAATACCAGATATTTTGAGGGTGCTGCAGTTCTCCAAAGCCGTTTCAGCACTGTTTTCCTTTCGTCATCTCTCTCCACTTCATCACTGCTCAGCACCAAATGATCAAAGAGGTCTTTACCTTGTAATTCAATGATTTATCCCTCAACCATACCCATCTATCATCAGAGTTGCTGTCCAATAACAATGGCATCAGCGTGTTTTCCAGCATTGCTGCCTCAACCTGTTCGTCGTTATACAGCTCTCTATTCCAACGCAAATACCACCTTCAGCTACTACCCGAACTGACCCCTGCCTCTACCACTGTGCAAAACTGGTTTTCTGCAATGCTATAGAGACTAGGAAATAAATCCTTCAGCTTCTGTGGACCACACCATGCATCATGCCAAAAACTTGCAAGCCTTCCATTCCCAACTTTTAATTTAACAGCATCAGCGAACCATCCCGGAGCCAGAGAGGAACCATTGTCAAGGTGTTGAACATCTTTCCACCACACCGAATATTGTCTCACACTTGAAATACCTTCTGTACCATATAGCCTATCCAGTAACTTAACTCATTCAGACTCCGTTTCTACCTTCATTCACCACCTCCACTTCCCAAGGAGTGATAAATTAAAGACTTCCATATTCCTTATTCCCAATCCACCGTATTCCTTAGGAACACACAGTTTGCTCCACCGTACCCATGCCATCTTCCTAACACCGCTATTACCTCCCCACAAAAAATTGCGCTGAATTTGAATAATCTCTTTAAGCACCTTTTTGGGCACTTTAAAGAAAGATAAAAAATACAAGGGCAGACTCGCCAAGACGAAATTAATCAATGTAATTCTACCACCCATTGAGAGTTGCCTACTCCGTCAAGTAGATAGCCTATCCCTCATCTTCTTAACTACCGGATTCCATGTAACACTCAGCCTTGGATTTGCTCCAATAGGGATCCCTAAAAATTTAAATGGCAATTCACCCTGTTTGCAATACATAAACTGCGCTGCTGCCTCCACCTCTTCCACATCCAAATTCAGCCCCAACAGACAGCTCTTGTGGAAGTTTACTCTCAGCCCGGACACCAACTCGAAAATCCTCAACACCGCTTTCAGGCACCACACATTTTCACTTGAGTTTTTACACAATATAAGTGTATCATCCACATATTGAAGAATCGGAAAGGGAATTACCTCATTAACAATCTCCAAAAAGCCTTTCTCAACACACTTATTCACCAATCCGGCCAAACCATCGGCTACAATTAGAAAGAGGAAAGGGGCTAGTGGGTCCCCTTGCCCAACCCTCTCTCCATTGGGAACTCCAAAGTGGGACTTCCGTTAACTAACACCGATACCGAACCATCACATATACAAGATTTCATCCACAACCTCCACTTTTCATCGAACCCCATTCTTTCCATCATATACTCCAAGAAACTCCAATTCACCGAATCGTACCCCTTCTCAAAGTCTACTTTAAATAATAACATGGGCCGTTTCTTTTTCTTCACGACATTTATTACTTCATTAGCAATCAACACCCCGTCTAAAATTTGTCTATCTTTAAGGAACACCGTTTGTGTTTTAGATATAATCCCCCCAACACCTCTTTAAGTCTCTTTGCTAGAACTTTGGCAATAATTTTATAGATACACCCAATCAAAGAAATTGGCCTAAAATCATTCAATCGATGAGGATTTTCCTTTTTACCAATCAAAGCTACGAAGGAAGATTTGAAAGCTCTCGGCAATTTCCCATTTGTCTGAAATTGTACCATCACGCCGAAGATCTCCTCTTTTAATGTTTCCCAACAAGACTTGATAAAGGTGAAGTTGAACCCGTCCGGCCTCGGGCTCTTATCCCCCTCACAACTCCACACCGCCTCTCGAACTTCTTCCATAGTAAACTCTTCTGTCAATCTATCCGCCCCCAATTCCGATATTTTTTTGAAGTACACGCCATCCAATGTTGGTCTTGCGAACTGCTCTTCTTTGTATTGTTTGCAAAAATGTCTCCTAACATCCTCCTTTACTTCTGTCACCCCACTTAACCACTGATCACCCACCTTTATCATCTCCAATTGATTCCTTCTTTGCCTTAATTTAACCGAATTGTGAAAATATTTTGTATTCCCATCACCTTGTAGAATCCACCTAGCCCTTGCTTTTTGAGCTAGCAAGCTCTCTTTACGATGTAATGTGTTCCAAAACTCTGCATTTAAGCCTCTCCACTTTGCTTCATCCCATGCTTCATCTTCACCTCCCTCTTCCTCGATGTCATTCAACTCCTTCACCACTTTTTCAATACTAAGATCCTGTATTCCTTAAACTTCTTTATTCCACACTTTCAACCTCTCTTTCACATACTTGAGTTTTTCTTTAACCACATGTGCCATCCAACCTTCTACCTTTAGCTCCTTCCACTTCTTTTCTATAAATGCCTTCCCGTCTTTATATTCTAACCACCCATTTATAAACTTGAACGGTTTCTGATCTGAACCTGAGGTCGCCTTATGCAGGCTTTCAGGTATCAAACCTTATCAGGTTACTGCTCTAGTCGCGCTCCACGGTCAGGAAAAGAGGGCGGGTGTACCTGCAAATACACTCCAACGCCCAAGTCAGGAGCGAACAAGCAGAGTATCAATACTAGTGAATAGTGTGTACCTAACAACAGACGCAATGAATGCTTATATAGGGTGCTCGAATCACGCTTGGCCGTTGGATGGTCGTACGGATTCATCTACGCCGTTGATCTGCGCTTTCACTCTTTCGCTCACTCTTGATTGGGTCGCTCCTCGTCGCCACCGCTAAAGTGGGCTTCGGCCCACTCCAAAACAGTTGCCCCGTAAGCCAAGGTCGTGCTAGGGATGGGCGAAGGCTTGAACCGGGACCACTTTCTACTGCCCCCGGGGGACTTTGCTCGGTTAATCGCACATATTGACAATCTTGCTCTTAAATCTATATGACACGTGGCCCTAGAAGCGAAGCGACGTCTCCTCTCTCTTGTCAGTCATTAATGATTCCTCGATTTTTGAAACGACGGCATGTAGTAATGATGACAGTTCAGGTTCCAAGGCGTCTTATCGCGAAGGGTCGTGTCGTTTCGCCTTCCTGCATCTTTGGGCCTTATAAATACGTTGCCCCCTTCTCTTCCATTCTTTACTTTCCACTCCCAAAGCTCTGAAAGCGATCATAACTTCCTCTCGCGACGACCAAAAGCTTGCTGTGATTCTGGCCAGGTGTCTACCCGTGCACGAGTTTCAACTCAGGCGGTCTTACTCTTCTGGTGGCTTGATCTTGCTCATCAAGGAGCATACTACTTTGAGCCCAAATTTTTCTCCTACTCCAGGTATGTTCTTTCCCGTAGTTTCTAGTTTGCTCATTATTTCCGTTTATTGTTGTATAGAGCGAGGAGGGGGTGTCAGGCCGGGGGTCGACCTTGTCGCCCCCTTCTGCAAATCATCATTTAGGGTGATCCTGACTTTCCCTCTCCTAGCAGGGTAGGGTACTGGGGCGGACAAAGAAAACTGCGAGGATTTCTGGTCGTCCTTCCACTAACATGGCTGAGTGCGCTGCTCGCTCTAGAGATACTAACCTGAGCGGGCTCCCTTCCTCCGAGACTTTTTCCTCTTCCACTGATTTATCTACCTCATCATCTTCCGGTCGCTCATCGAATACTTCTGAAACCGATCAATCTCCTCGAGCGGACCTGCCTCAAGGGAATGAAAGGCGTGCGAACCCCACGCCCCCTCCAGTTCCGACCAACGAGGTGTTGCCGGAAGAGCACGACTGGAGAGGTAGGCTCGATGACGATCACTCCTGGATTTCCTTTTCCATACTTAATCAACCTTCAGTGTTTCCCCTGGTGATGAAATTATGCCCTTTTTCTCCAAACTAATCGGTTATGGTGACCAAGAATGGCGGGCTGAAGCTGTTCCGGCTGAGGAGCACGCGGCCACAATTCCTACCTTCCTGAAGTTTATTATGTACACCAACACTCTCCGCGACTTAAAGGTGCGGCCTCCTTTTACCTTCTTTCAAAGACGCGTTCTGAGGACTCTTGGGGTCGCCCCTTCTCAGCTCCACTTCAACGCATGGGCGCTCATCAAATCCTTCGAGGTAGTGATGGCCTCTCTCGATCGGGACATAAACTGCCGCCTCTTTTTCACTTTATTTGACGTTAGTCGCACTGTGGAGATGAAGAGCGAGCCCAGGCGGTGGGAACAAGTCTCCTTGAAGAGCCGTAAGGGCACGATCAAACTGTTCAAGCCATTTTGTGAATCGGCCAAGACTTGGAGGCACGCTTTTCTTTGGGTCGTTCCGGTCAACGATCGAGCCAAAGAAATGGTTGGGACGGTGGACGCTCAAGGCCATATTGCCTCCACGAAGTTTCCCCTCGGCTGGTCTCATTCGCATTACGATCGCGACACCATTCATTATAGGCACCAACGGAGGCTGAGCGAGTACGACCTAGAGAGCATCAAAATGTTGGAAACACTGGTTACTTGGATGCCCGCTGGGGTTATTCCTTGTAACAAGTTTGCTTGTGTTAAGACTGTTGAGCACGCTCAACATAAACTTGGTGTGACTATTTTCTTTAATCCATTTACTTGGGTCGTTTTGGCTTTACTTGGTTCTAACCATTTTTTCTTGATTTTTGCAGCTGAAATGTCAGGCGTTGGCTTTGAAGCTCTCTTGCGCAAGACCAAGTCCAGAAAACCTTTACATATTGAGTCAGCTTCCCTCTTCTGATCAAAGCTTCGACATCATCTTTCAGAGCCATGCAGTTATTAGTGTCGTGCTCGTTGCTTTTGTGGTACCTGCAATATTTCTTCGATGGTCGCTGCCCGTCCTTAAGTACAAGCGGTTCTGGTGGTTTAATATCTCTGAATTTTGTATTCGCGCATTCTGCCAATGTGTTCGCGTACGAGGTATTCAGCTTGGTACGCTCAGCAAATCTTTTAACCCTGCTTTCTTTGCTTGGACGGTTATTGGCATAATCTTCCTTGACCCTTTGATCTCTTTCCGGTCGTGAGGGTTGATTCATGCCCACCTCAGCGACTTCTATAGCGGTCGTTCTTTCTTCGTAATTCATGAACCTTTGAGATCGCCTAAGGAACGTCTCTAGATCTCTGGGAACATGGAGTCCTACCTCCACTTCGAAACGACTTCCTCTTAAGAGGTCCGCCCTTAAGAAGAACAACCTCTGGTTATCGTCTAAGTTCCTGACTTGATCGGCTTCTCGGTTGAATCTTTCCACATAACGTCTCAAAGACTCATCTGGACCCTGTTTGATGGCGATCAGAACATCTTGAGATTTTGGTTTGATTCTGGAGGTCGTGAAACGGGCAGTGAACACCCTAGCCATCTGTTCCCAAGATGAAATGGTGTTGGGCTTTAGCTCGGTGAACCACTCCAGCGTTGACCCTTCTAAAGTGAGGGGGAAGATTTTGCATTTTACAGGTCCGGGCACTCCTCTATACTTCATCATAATATCAAAGTGCTTTAAATGGGCGTCCGGATCTTTTACGCCGTTGTACATCTTAAGATCGGTTGGAGGTTTCTGCAACAAGTGTGGGATGCGAAATTCATCTATCTCTTTTGTGTACGGTCCAAGGCTGGTATCTCCCCTTTCTTTACGATGCGGTCGCTCCTTTGGGTAGCGGGTTTCATGACCGTGCTGTTGGTGGTTGGAATAATCTTTGGACCGATATGAATGTCGCTCTTTAGATTGGCTGCGAGAGCGGGTAGGTGAGCTAGTTGACCCATGAGAGGATCCTTCTTGTGATGATTCTTTAGGCCAGTAAGTGTAATCGAAGGTAGATGGAGTTCTTCTTGGCGGTGTGGGTCCTCCTCCTCATCCCCTCCTTGGGGGTGGAGATCTATGGACCAGCTGCCTGCGCGGAGGCGATCGATAAGCCCTCGAATGATGTGCTCGCAAAGTTGATGTACCCTCATGATGAGGTCGCTGCTCTGGAGCTGTGTGAGCTCACCTTGAAGAGATCTGATGTTCCAACTGCGTAAGTCGATCATTGTTGCGATTCAAAGCCTGATTACGATCGTGTAGTAATTCTCGCAATTCTTGGACCAAGTTTGCGGGAAGTTCGACTGTGACTGGCTATGCAGGGACGGTGCTAGTGCCCGCTTCACCTGTCGGTGGTGGACGAGTAGGGATCTCTGCCACGCTCTGAAGATGAGGGCGGGTGTACCTGCAAATACACTCCAACGCCCAAGTTAGGAGCGAACGAGTAGAGTATCAAAAATAGTGAATAGCGTGTACCTGACAACTGACGCAATGAATGCTTATATGGGGTGCGCAAATCACGCTTGGCCGTTGGATGGTCGTACGGATTCATCTGCGCCATTGATCTGCGTTTTCACTCTTTCGGCCACTCTTGATTGGGCCGCTCCTCGTCGCCACCGCTGAAGTGGGCTTCGGCCCACTCCAGAACAGTTTCGACCCCCAATTTTTATTAGAAGAAAGAACCCATACCGGACAATGATCTGATATATCCCTCTCTCCGATCCATTGTGCTTTTATTCCCAACATCAATCAATTCTTGTGTCATAAGAATTTTATCAATCCTACTAGCCGTTGGGCCATTTGGTTAGTACCATGAATATTTCTTCCCTAGACAAGGAAGCTCCACTACCCCCCATCTCCGCCATAAAGAATCTGAAATCTTGTGCCTCTGCATTACTGAATCTCACATTTCTCCCTCTCCTATCTAACCTATTAGTAACCAGATTGAAATCTCCTCCTATAACCCAGCATCCCGAGCTCAACCTAGCCTTCTCTGCCATCAAACACGACCATAGTTCCCTTTTTCTCCGAATCGCACACCCGGAGTATACATTGACCAAATATATGATTCTGTTGTCCATCTGAACTGCAATGCCAACGAAACCAAGATTAGAGAAACAGAAAGGAAGACAAACATACCTTTGCGCCAGATTGACAAGATTCCGCCAGAGAGGCCAATGGTGGACTGAGCAAACCATTCAAAATCACCCCCTCCCCACAACCTTGCCACTACTGCTGCTGGATCAATATCACTCCTTTTTGTTTCTTGGAAGAAACACACATCAAACCTCTCCTTCTGTATTAAGCCCCTCACTCTCTTTTGCTTGGCAATGCTGCCAATCCCCCTCAATTTTAAAGTGACAAGCTTCATTTGACACCGGGAAGTGTCTCCTTCTGACCGATGCATGCTTTATCCCTATCCTCCATCACCTTAATCTTGTGAACATAAAATTCATCTAACCCCGAACCTGATACACCGATCTCTTTCACCATCTTTCACATTTTCTCTGATTTAGACATTGACTTATCTGCCAAATGGATTTATCATTCTCCACCACTAAATTTGAGTTGATTCCATCTCGATTACTGCTAGAGGAATCTGCCACCGGAGAACCGTCACTGTTGTGGCACAAAATGACGATAGGTTGCGATTCAATATTGATGGGAGCCACGCAGGGAAGGGGAGATAAGGCCACCACCAACGAGGGATTTGGCAGATTCTCGTCAACGCCAAGAACTGGATAGTCCCCACCAGGTGTAGACAGGAGAGAAGGTTGCGCTGCTAAAGGAAGGGATTGGGTTGGATGGTCGATAGGTTCAATAAGGAAGGAGGGGTGGGATTCTGAAGAGTGGGTACGAGAAGGATGGTCTTGGGCGTTAGGTGAAAGATGGGCCAGATTAGCTAAGTTGGAGGGTCAAATGGTTCACAACAAAGAGGTGGTGAGGTCTGGGGAGATGGGCCGAGAGTGGGAAAGGAGACAGTTACACCTGGAGATGGGGACACACAGTGTGCTCCGCAATTGGGCTGAGTGGAGCAAGTGGGCTATCAAGGTGAAAAGTGGTAGTAACATCCACTGAATTATTTACCCTCTCAGATTTACCAATAACACATGGATTTAACGAGAGATTTGTAGCGTCCGCATGCCCTTCACTAAAAACGAGATTTTGCATCATTGACTTTTTCTTGGGAATTGCTACCGTGCCTTTTGCATGCTGCTGTAGCGCCGCATTTGAGACTCCAAGGTAATTCATCATTGCACTTTCAGTTAAGCCGTCTAACTCTCTGCCTTCCACCGGAGAGCCAGCGTCTCCGCCTTCTTCTTCGATTTGCGACTTATCCGGCTCTTCTTCGCTATCAAACTGTTCGTCTTCCATCACGCCCAGATCATCCGAACAGCTTTTTGAGTCACAGCTTGCATCTGATGAGGTAACCTTTGGTTGATTACACGAGAACCATTGTGGTGCAAACCAATCCTCCGCCACTTTTATAATAAACAACTCTCCATTTATCTCAAACCACTCAACAAAATTAATAACATCATATCTCTTTCTCCTGATTAGGATCCTCGCCACATCCATCATTTTTCTTTTTTCTGTATTCTCATCTATAGTCACAAATTCACCCGTACCAGTGACAATGAATTTGAAGAAATCCTCACTCCAAGCATGAACCGGTATACCGTAGCACTTAATCCATGTTAAGCATTCATCACCAACTTCCCCTGGACTCCATTTTCTAATTTCTGAAAACCATGTAGCAAGCCAATCTTGAGCATCCTCAATCAGTGCTTCCATCTCTCCATCTTCTAAACTTTCAAGAAGAACTAAATTGGTTCCCATAGCAGTAGCTCTCACCGAAAAATACCCTTGTTGAACGAACTCTTCTTGAATTCTATAAGCCAATCCCGGTTTGTTCACCACCCCGACATATGTATTGTTAAACTTCTGGAAGATAGATTCATCAACCTCAAAATATCTGTGAGCCCAAGGCCGTTTCGGTTTAGGTGGGGGAATGTAGTCAACATTTTTCTATTGTGTATCCTAGTGCACAATAACTATTGCTTCATCTAGTCGACCCCTTACAAATTGATTTTGCCTTAAACCTTTAAGGGTTTAATCCACAATGAAGAGTATTCTTATCTTTTGCCTCTCCTAGCTTTACAAGTGTATTATTCATATATAGCCTCTCTAGGCTTTACAAGATTATTAATCATGACCTCTCTAGTCTCTCTAAGAATTATGTCCTCTCTAGTCTCTCTACGAATGTATACGTTGAATGCATACATGGTACATGTTTCTCAAACCAATGGCATAATCGGCAATTTCAATAATTAACAATTTTCCTCACACTTTCTCCCCAATTAGGGAAGAAACGTTTTTCGATGTGGGCCCCCAAAAATCAATCTTTCCTCTCTCTTTTAGTTAGATTCAAACAATGGAAGCACATTTTTCAAAAAAAGTTTCTTTCTTCTATAGTTTATTTCCCTCCACTTTTAGCTAAAACAAACATAGTGTTAATTATCATTTCAATTCTAGTTCCATTTCAATTTATTCATTTCCTAACTCATCCATTCGGCTTTAACTAAAAAATAAACATAACACATTTTCTTCTCTCTCCCACGAACCTAACTTCATCTTCTCCGTTGAAAGCCATTGCCCACCGCGGTAAGCTCTCGTTTGTGACCTCCATAGCGTAGATTTCATCTTCGTTCTCACTTCTGCATGCTACCAGTCGTCGCTGCGAAGGCTCGCAACACCACCAGTTCCTCCGCTCCTCGCAACCTCTTGCATGCTTTCTTTTTTCTGCCATTGTTTCTCTTATGATCTACAAACCAACCAACCAACCGACCCTCATGTGACTGTCACCCGATAAATCGTCTTCTGTCGTTCTAAACCGTCAGGCATAAGTTCATATTTATGTCGAGACAGCTGAAAAATGCACCCGCTTCTCAAAGATATGTGCTGAGGCAATTGTTAATTTGATGTTAATTGTTTAATTTAGAGAGAGACTAAAGATATGTTACCCCTTTCAAATTATGTGGAGAACCGACAAGTGTTGGTTCATATTTTTGGGTTCATATTTTTCAGTTGTCTCAAGTTAAGTGAATCACTTGTCCCTCTTTAAATTAAACAATTAATTCAAAATGTGTTACATATCTTTGGTTTCATATCTAAATTAAACAATTAATTACATCAATTAAGTAATATGCTTTAACAACTAAGATAATTATTTATCGAATTTATATATTATATTTTAATTTATTATACAAAAAATAAATATATTACATATTTTAATTTACCAATAACATTTTTTACCTAATTTTTCAATTTTCATAAATAAATTTCGAAATTTAAAATAAAATTAAAAAAAAAAACATAGTTGGGAAGTTATGGTGTGGGTAGGCGACTTCCCAACTGAATTTAAAAAGTGTGCTAGTTTGGTAAATAATTCCAAAATTGTGCTATTTTGGTATATGAATTTTTTTTGGTCTAGTTATGGTGTGGACCATACTTACAATAATCACATATTTTTTAACGACAAAACAAATAAAACTTAGTTGGAAAAATGGTTGACGCTAAACTTTGCGTCACATGCGGTTTGGCTCTTGAGTTTAAAAAACTTTGCAAGTTAAATGGGGTGGAATAAATCTTTGTCGACCGCAATCCGCTAAATCCGAAGTCAAAAAAGACATTCAGGGTGGATTTTCTCTAGTGCACGGGTCACATGCGAGTTCGACTTTAATAGCATCTTCATCCCTAATCTCCACCCAATTGCTTAATTGGGCCTCACTACTTCCACATCATTTTAAAGTAACTCATCTCCATTTTATTTCAACGACGAACTTGCTAAAAACTACAAATAGGTCTCACAACTACTCTCAATTAAATATTATTTAATTATTTATTTCCAACATAAATTATTAATTCACCTATTTTAAATTTATAACTATTTTTTTTTGGGTTAAAAATACACAACTTTTAAAAGTATTGAATACAAACCAAAAGCACATAACATTCATAGTTTCTTTCAAAATTTTAAAAAATAAACAAAATAAAAAGAGAACATTTAGAGCCTTCGAGGCTCGTCACCTTCTTTTGTCTCTACGACACACCCACTTTGATTAGTCATTTCGCCCCTTAAACATTTCATTTCTCCATTACACCATACTATCTCATCCTCGCAACATACCCTCTCATCCTTCAAGGCTTCAACTCTCGCTCCCTCTCTCCTTGCACACACCCTTCTCGCTCCTTCTCTCTTACACATCAACTCCCCTTTCATCTCTCAACCTTTTATTGCCAAAGAGTTCTCCAAACCATCTTTGATCATGTTAAGACAACTACTAAGTCAGCAATTCTCACTGCATGTTCGCCGGAGAAACCACAATGGGTGACAGAGTTACGATTGCGGTTCTTCATTTTCCCTCTTTTCTCGGATATGGATCTAGATGTTTGTTGTTTTTTATTTTTATTTTCTGTTAGTATCTTGTATCTGAAACTTTAATAAAAAATTGGGTATAGGTGTTTTTGTGTTCAGTGGAATTAAAGGTGGGCTTTATTTCTTTCCCATTTTTTGCATTAAATCAAGTTACATTTGAATGTGTGCAGGGGTGTCAAAATGAATGGTTTGAATGGATACGGATTTGGATTATAATGGATGGATTGGAGAAATCCATTTAAAAATTTATATCCATTGACAAAAAAAAGTCCATTCAATCCATCCATCATCAACCTTTTAATGGATGGATATTCAATCCATCCGTGAGGCCCAACTATTTTTTGAAGCAAATTAGGCCCAACGTTTAATTTCTAAATATATATATATATATATATATATATTAATCTTAATCTTAATTATACACAACCACAAATAATCAAAATCACCCATCCATGTCACTAACGAAAAATGCCACCCAGTATTTTTAAAAAATACATGGCACACATGTCACCATATGAATCATCTCAACCGCTAATAAAAGTCCTAGGAATCATGCTAGAGATCTTAACGGTAAAAAGCCATAAAATTGCGGCTGGGATTAAAAAAGGAAACTCCATACGGTCAACACTAATCGTTTTAATCTTGATGGCTGGTAAGGATTGTTTGATATTGCAGATGATCTCAACGCCTACGATCAGCCCAAAATTCGGCCTACAAGTTATGGCAACAAAAGAAATATCAAATCCTGCATTATTGTCCATTAATAAATCATAATTGCTTGGCAAAACCACTCCATGGCAGCTTCCTATAATCGTGGTACCTAATATATTGTACTCATGCCCCTGTAATATCTCTTTTCCATTTAAACAATCCTAAGTCACATTACAGGATGAATTCGTTTCATAAAATAGTGAAAACAATAAAAAACAATCCTGTTCCAAGAACATACAGCACCACTACAATAATTTGAAAATTAATATTTGGAGCTACGAAAAATGGAACTTCCTGTATCATACTTTGATGATTTTCTGGCTCGCTACGAATATGTCAACATCGCAGCACTTCATCCTGGTCTTATCCCTCTGGTATTATTTGAAAACTGCATATGGGTCAACACAAGTTAGTTTACCAATAATAAGGCTTGATTTTGACATGGCAGATCAAACCAACGAATATGACATGACAGATCATGATAAAGGTATTACGTGTTCAAATTACATAATGTTGGATACCAAGTCCCTCATTACACGCCAGTTCTACAGTCAATGATAGAGATGTTGTACAAAATACTGATCATTAACCATTTACTTCTTCAGTTACTCAACCACAAGAATCTGCTCATCGTTTCACTCTTTACGACAAATATGAGTCCCAACGTAAGTTTCTTTCTTAATTATTCATATATGTACAGTTTTATAAGTTTATATAGGACTTTTACATATATATAAACTCATATCTATATCTACATTAGTTAGTATTTGTATTGCAGAACAAAACAATGAGGACTTTGTATGCGTTATTTTTGACATTTCAAACTAATAACTATTATACTGGTCATTTCAAATCACAGCTGCACTTGACTTCGGGCTCCCAACTCACCAATGTTACGAGTGTCATGCGTTATTTTGGTTTCAAGAAAGGGCAGACAAGAGCAACCGCTCAAGCAACCCAGATTTTTCTATGTGTTGCATGAAGGGCCAAGTCCATATCCCATTGCTTAAAAAGCCACCACAGTTGTTGTTGAATCTAGTTAGAGGTGATGATCCCAGGAGCAAAAACTGGCACGAAAACATCCGAGCATATAACAGCATGTTTGCATTCACATCAATGGGAGGCAAAGTCATATCATCAACTAATGATGGAGGTAGTCCACCACAGTTCATCTTGGGAGGGCAAAACTAGCATCGCATAGGTAGCCTGTTGCCCACTGAAGGTAGTACCCCAAAATATGCACAGTTATACATATGAGACACTAGAAACGAAGTCAAAAACAGAATGAGCCACTTCAGGTATGGTCCAATCGTGTCTACACCGCTGTATTTTATTAGTTTATATTCATTTAAAAAATGAATATATAGATTGTTAACTCTTATATATCAACCTATCACTTTTTGTAGTTTTCGATTAACCATATCAATACGTAATATATATATAGCTATGAAGACATTTATATGTACATATTACTTCGCATGAGCCATCCATTATAAATGTTTAGACTTTCTAAACTTCTTTCTAAAATGTTACAAGTCTAACAGCAAAAGTAATGTAATGGATGAGTCATTAGTCAGAGACTTGAAAGATATGGTTGATCAGCACAATGTCATTTCAAAGAAATACAGAGAATTTCGGGATCTACAAGAACAAAATCCTACTATGAAAATCAGTTTAAGACTGATTAGAGACAAGTCATCCGATCCAAGGACTCATAATACCCCCACCTGCGATGAAGTTGCAGCTCTAATTATTGGTGACGATTCCCACATTGAAAGAGGACGGGACATAATTGTCAAACATATGATTGGTGAGTTTGAAAGTGTATATGAAACACACACTACTTTACTTCCTCTCCAGTACCCATTAATTTTCGCTAGGGGCGAGGATGGTTTCAGAGAAAACACCCCACTTAGACAAAGGGATGGGTACATTAGATCCCCCAACAGACAGACAGTCACATTAAGAGAGTTCATTGCCTTTAGAATTCAAAAAAGGGATGAGGAGTTCGGTCAAATTGTTAATGCGTGCGTAGATTGTTCCAGCAATTTGTTGCACACTGTTATACAATGATTGATTCTACAAGATTGAAATTCATCCGCAACAACCAACAATTAATACGATCTGATATTTTGACTGGATTACAAGATGCTGTTACCAGAGGAGAAACAGATGCATCAGCCATCGTACGACGTGTTATTTTGCCACCATCATTTACAGGGGGGCTAGGTACATGTTCAACAACTGCCAGGATGTCGTGGCAATTTGCAAGAGGTTCTGATATCCTGACCTCTTCAATACAACTACCTGTAATTCAAATTGACCTGAGATTGTTGACTTCGTTAGGGCACGTGGACTAACAGCTTTCGATAGACCAGATATTATATGACGTGTGCTCAAAATGAAGCTAGACCAACTTATCACTGACATAAAAACAGACGAGTTATACAGCAAGGTTGATGCAGGTATGTCAATTTTGGTAGTAACGTCACTACAACATCTATTCCAATACCTATGAGCATAAATAAACATTTAATACGTCGTTATTATATCATTCTCTATTTCTAATGTCAAACACATCAATGTGATGGTTTCATATAGATGGTGCAACTGAGCTATAGTTTTCATGAAGAAGTTAACTTACATTCTCCTTTCAAGTGTGTTTATAATTTATAATTTATAACTTTTTTGACAAGATATAATTTATAACTTATAAGTATTTCAATGTATAAATATACATACTCTATTTAATTACTAATATAAGATACATCTAATATTCCATAGGACATTTGCACTAGGCTGTTAGGCTTGTACGTTGCATAAACCATAATATCTTCTTTAGCTATTTTACGTTTCTTATTCTGAATTAATAAATTATAACATGAAATTATATAATACTCACAACTGTTGTTTTCGTTGCTCACAGTTATGTATACAGTTGAATGGCAAAAAAGGGGCATTCCACACGCTCATCTGTTGTTGTGGTTATCAGCGAAAAACAAGCTCAGCACCACCAGTGAGATAGATAGACTCATATCTGCTGAGTTGCCAGATCCTAAATTCTATCCTAATCTTTACCAGGCAGTGGCAGCTTATATGCTTCATGGGCCATGTGGCCGCGCCAACACCAAAGCTGCTTGCACCAAGGGTACACATTGTACCAAGTTCTACCCCAAGCCCTTTCTTCAGTCAATAAAGATTGATGAAGATGGATATCCATGCTACAACCGTCACAACACAGGCATAACCGTTGAAAAGGGGGGCACTATCTTTGATAATAGGTTCGTTGTCCCATACAATCCTCATTTACTGATGAGATATAGGGGCCATGTTAATGTTAAGTACTGCAACAAGTCCAACTCAATTAAATATCTATTTAAATACGTCAACAAAGGGTCAGATCGTGCAACACTACAGGTTTTACGCAGTTCAGATAATCCACAGGCTCCAGTTGATGAAATCCGCAGATTTTATGACTGTAGATACTTGTCCCCATCCGAGGCTATCTGGCGAATATTTGCATTTGACATACATCACAAATGGCCTCCTGTTCAGAGATTGACATTCCATCTACCAAATGAACACACAGTTTTCTTTGATGATGATGAAAACATTGAGGATATTTTTTGGAGGGCCCAACATTATGATACAATGTTTCTTGCATGGTTCGCAGCAAACAGAACATACCCTGAAGGTAAAGACCTGACCTACGCAGAGTTTCCATCTAGATTTGTTTACAACACAATTGACAGGGTTTGGGTACCAATGAAAAAAGGCTATAGCATTGGTAGGATAAATTATATCCCTCCCGGTATTGGTGAGAAGTATTATTTGCGAGTTTTGCTAAACATCCAAAGATCATAGATTTTAATGTGGGATAGCCTGAGTTTCTAAATGATGGTAAGTGTTTCGGAATTCCTAATCATAGATTGATATTGAAAGTAGGTGTGCCGATTATGTTAATGAGGAACATCAACCAATCAGCAGGTCTGTGCAATGGCACAAGGTTAATGGTCAACCATTTGGGCAAGAATCTTATAACTGCTACTGTTACAACATGGAAAAATATTGGGTACAAGATTCTCATTCCACGAATGAATCTTATTCCCAGTGATGTTGGCCTTCCGTTTAAGTTCAGACGTAGAAAGTTTCCTATCACCGTGTGTTTTGCAATGACCATCAACAAAAGTCAGGGGCAGTCACTCTCACAAGTTGGCATTTATTTACCTAAACCAGTATTCAATCATGGCCAGCTATATGTTGCTCTTTCACGTGTTAAGTCCCGTAAGGGCCTGACAATTTTAATTCTGGACGAGGATAAAAATCTATTGCGATCCACTAAAAATGTAGTGTATCGTGAAGTATTTGATAACGTGTAGTTTTTCCATTCTTACAAAGGGCTATGACAATTACATTCAACTTATAGAAAGTTGTGGACTCATAATTTTTGAAACTTTGTAGCATCTACAACTAATAAAAGGATATCATTATTAGTTTTAATAAACATGTTAAAAGTTGTTTTATCATCTTACTTTAAGCCATTATTTTGAAGATAATTTAAAATAAATTTTGTCCAATAATATACAATTATAGAGACTTAATATGTTTATCTGTAGCGATTTTTTTTTACAGTTATATTAGTATTTGTATTTTGTCCTATAATAATTAACATGTTAACTTGAGCAAAGGAAAAAGAAGAAGAAGCTCTAGAACTTACATTTAGCAATCGATGATAAACATATGTACCAAGCAACATGTTACATACTCATATTTCTTTACCGACCTCATCGTCTATCTTCATCAAATGGCTCAAACCACTTCTACAACGTTTTAATATCGGCAACATCTTAACTTAATCTTAATTATACACAACCACAAATAATCCAAATCACCCATCCATGTCACTAACGAAATATGCCACCCAGTATTTTAAAAAAAATACGTGACACACATGTCACCATATGAATCATCTCAACGGCTAATAAAAGTCCTAGGAATCATGCTGGAGATCTTAACGGTTAAAAAGCCATAAAATTGCGATTGTGATTAAAAAAGGAAACTCCATACGGTCAACACTAATCGTTTTAATCTTGATGGCTGGTAAGGATTGTTTGATATTTCAGATGATCTCAACGCCTACGATCTGCCCAAAATTCAGCCTACAAGTTATGGCAACAAAAGAAATATCAAATCCTGCATTATTGTCCATTAATAAATCATAATTGCTTGGTAAAACCACTCCATGGCAGCTTCCTATGATCGTGGTACCTAATATATTGTACCCATGCCCCTGTAATATCTCTTTTCCATTCAAACAATCCTGCGTCACATTATAGGATGAATTTCGTTTCATAAAATAGTGAAAACAATAAAAAACAATCCTGTTCCAAGAACATACAACACACTACAACAATTTGAAAATTAATATTTGGAGCAACGAAAAATGGAACTTCCTGTATCACACTATGATGATTTTCTGGCTCACTACGAATATGTCAACATCGCAGCACTTCATCCTGGTCTTATCCCTCTGGTATTATTTGAAAACTGCATATGGGTCAACACAAGTTAGTTTACCAATAATGAGGCTTGATTTTGACATGGCAGATCAAACCAACGCATATGACATGACAGATCATGATACAGGTATTACGTGTTCAAATTACATAATGTTGGATACCAAGTCCCTCATTACACGCCAGTTCTACAGTCAATGATAGAGATGTTGTACAAAATACTGATCATTAACCATTTACTTCTTCAGTTACTCAACCACAAGAATCTGCTCATCGTTCCACTCTTTACGACAAATATGAGTCCCAACGTAAGTTTCTTTCTTAATTTATTCATATATGTACAGTTTTATAAGTTTATATAGGACTTTTACATATATATATAAACTCATATCTATATCTACATTAGTTAGTATTTGTATTGCAGAACATAATAATGAGGACTTTGTATGTACACACTAATAGCTATTATATTGGTCATTTCAAATCACAACTGCACTTGACTTCGGGCTCCCAACTCACCAATGTCACGAGTGTCATGCGTTATTTTGGTTTCAAGAAAGGGCAGTCAAGAGCAAACCGCTCAAGTAACCCAGATTTTTCTATGTGTTGCATGAAGGGACAAGTCCATATCCCATTGCTTAAGGAGCCACTAGGCATGGCAATGGGGCGGGGCGGGGACGGGTTTAACATTCCTCATCCCCGTACCCAACGGGTTCGGGGATCCCCGCCCCAACCCCGTCCCCGTAATGGAATCAATTTTTAAAAATTAAAAAGTAGTTTTTACCTGTCCTAAATTCGAACCCTCCCCCAAACCCGAAATTTAACACAACATAAAACCAATGCAATACTAGTGCATATAGCCAAAATATCAATTATCCAAAATGTCAACGTGTAGCAATGACGTTGCATATCAACATATAAATATCAATGTTCTAAATTAACGGGTAATCCAAATTATTAAAACAACAACATAACCAAGTACAAATTACATAATTGTTCATTGAAATTTTAAAATTTGTAAAACAAGTAGCCACATCAATGTTGTCTTCTTTCTTTCTCTAAATGCTATTTAAATGATCTATGAGGGTTTCTAATTTTAGATGGGTACTAGTGTAATTTCATACATTTGGGGCGGGTTCAGGGACGGGACCTATATCCCCATTACCCGTCCTGTCCCCGTATTTTGATATCGGTGAAAACCCAAACCCAAACCAAGTCAAAGTGGGGAAACCCCGTCAAATCGGGGCGGGTTTGGGTCGGTCCTCGCGGGTATGGGTTTTGTTGCCCTGCCTAGGAGCCACCGCAATTGTTGTTGAATCTTATTAGAGGTGATGATCCCAGGAGAAAAAACTGGCGTGAAAACATTTGAGCATATAACAACATGTTTGCATTCACATCAATGGGAGGCAAAGTCATATCATCAACTAATGATGGAGGTAGTCCACCGCAGTTCATCTTGGGAGGTCAAAACTACCATCGCATAGGTAGCCTGTTGCCCACTGAAGGTAGTACCCCAAAATATGCACAGTTATACATATGGGACACTAGAAACGAAGTCAAAAACAGAATGAGCCACTTCAGGTATGGTCCAATCGTGTCTACACCGCTGTATTTTATTAGTTTATATTCATTTAAAAAAATGAATATATAGATTGTTAACTCTTATATATCAACCTATCACTTTTTGTTGTTTTCGATTAACCATATCAATACGTTATATATATAGCTATGAAGACATTTATATGTACATATTACTTCGCATGAGTCGTCCATTATAAATGTTTAGACTTTCTAAACTTCTTTCTAAAATGTTACAGGTCTAACAGCAAAAGTAGTGTAGTTGATGAGTCATTAGTCAGAGACTTGAAAGATATGGTTGATCAGCACAATGTCATTGCGAAGAAATACAGAGAAGTTCGGGATCTACAAGAACTAAATCTTACTGTGAAAATCAGTTAGACTGATTAGAGACCTTTCAACCGATCCAAGGACTCATAATACCCCCACCTGCGATGAAGTTGCAGCTCTAATTATTGGTGACGATTCCCACATTGAAAGAAGGCGGGACATAATTGTCAAACATATAACTGGTGAGTTTGAAAGGGTATATGAAACACACATTGCTTTACTACCCCTCCAGTACCCATTAATTTTCGCTAGGGGCGAGGATGGTTTCAGAGAAAACACCCCACTTAGACAAAGGGATGGGTACATTAGATCCCCCAAAAGACAGACAGTCACATTAAGAGAGTTCATTGCCTTTAGAATTCAAAAAAGGGATGAGGAGTTCGGTCAAATTGTTAATGCGCGTAGATTGTTCCAGCAATTTGTTGTTGACAGTTGTACAATCATTGAGTCTACAAGATTGAAATTCATCCGCAACAACCAACAATTAATACGATCTGATATTTTGACTGGATTACAAGATGCTGTTACTAGAGGAGAAACAGATGCATCAGCCATCAGACGACGTGTTATTTTGCCACCACCATTTATAGGGGGCAAGGTACATGTTCAACAACTGCCAGGATGCTATGGCAATTTGCAAGAGGTTCTGATATCCCAACCTCTTCATTTCAAGTAAATGTAATTCAAATTGGCCTGAGATTGTTGATTTCGTTAGGGCACGTGGACTAACAGCTTCCGATAGACCAGATATTATATCACGTGTGTTCAAAATGAAGCTAGACCAACTTATCACTGACATAAAAACAGACGAGTTATACGACAAGGTTGATGCAAGTATGTAAATTTTGTTAGTAACGTCACTATAACATCTATTCCAATACATATGAGCATAAATAATTATTTACTACGTCGTTATTATATCATTCGCTATTTCTAATGTGAAACACATCAATGTGATGGTTTCATATAGATGGTTTCAAGTGTATTTATAATTTAAGCTTAAATATATGTTTTGCCCCTGCAAATATCACCATAATCCAGTTATACCCCTGTAAAAATAAAAACTTTAAAAGGTTTAAATATGTATTTAGTCCCTGCAAATGTCCCTGTTTTTCGATTTAGTCCCTGCAAATTTTTTTTTTTAAATACGTCCCTGCAAAATAACTTTTTTTGAATATGCCCTTCCGAAAGTTGGAATTTTAAATACGTCCCTGCAAAATAACTTTTTTTTAAATACGTCCCTGCAAAATAACCTTTTTTTTGAAATACGTCCCAACAAAAAAAATTGTGATATTTTGCAGGGACGTATTTAAAAAAAAGGTTATTTTATAGGGACGTATTTAAAAAAAAAAAACTATTTTGTAAGGACGTTTTTAAAAATTTTATTTTGTAGGGACGTATTTAAAAAAAAGTTATTTTGCAGGGACGTATTTAAAAAAAAAAATTGCAGGGACTAAATCGAAAAACAGGGACATTTGCAGGGACTAAATACATATTTAAACCACTTTAAAATTACCCTTGCAAATATAAATTGCTTCCGGTTATGCCCCTCAGTCAGTTTCTCATCCAAAAAAATAATTTAAATAAGGTTTAAATATATGTTTTACCCCTGCAAATATCACCATAATCCAGTTATGCCCCTGCAAATATCACTATAATCCAGTTATACCCCTGTCAAAATCTTTAATTTTTCTATTATGCTGATATTTGCAGGGACATAACTGGATTATGGTGATATTTGCAGGGGCAGAACATATATTTAAACCTTATTTAAATTATTTTTTTGGATGGTAAGCTGACCGAGAGGCATAACCGTAAGCGATTTATATTTGCAAGGGTAATTTTAAAGTTTTTATTTTTACAGGGGTATAACTGGATTATGGTGATATTTGCAGGGGTAAAATACATATTTAAGCCTATAATTTATAATTTATAACTTATAAGTATTTCAATGTATAAATATACATACTCTATTTAATTACTAAAATAAGATACATCTAATATTCCATAGGACATTTGCACTAGGCTGTTAGGCTTGTACGTTGCAAAAACCATAATATCTTCTTTAGCTAGTTTAGGTTTCTTATTCTGAATTAATAAATTATAACATGAAATTATATAATACTCAGCTGTTGTTTTCGTTGCTCACAGTTATGTATATAGTTGAATGGCAAAAAAGGGGCCTTCCACACGCTCATCTGTTATTGTGGTTATCAGCGGAGAACAAGCTCAGCACCACCAGTGAGATAGATAGACTCATATCTGCTGAGTTGCCAGATCCTAAATTCTATCCTAATCTTTACCAGGCAGTGGCAGCTTATATGCTTCATGGGCCATGTGGCCGCGCCAACACCAAAGCTGCTTGCACCAAGGGTACACATTGTACCAAGTTCTACCCCAAGCCCTTTCTTCAGTCAATAAAGATTGATGAAGATGGATATCCATGCTACAACCGTCACAACACAGGCATAACCGTTGAAAAGGGGGGCACTATCTTTGATAATAGGTTCGTTGTCCCATACAATCCTCATTTACTGATGAGATATAGGGGCCATGTTAATGTTAAGTACTGCAACAAGTCCAACTCAATTAAATATCTATTTAAATACGTCAACAAAGGGTCAGATCGTGCAACACTACAGGTTTTACGCAGTTCAGATAATCCACAGGCTCCAGTTGATGAAATCCGCAGATTTTATTATTGTAGATACGTGTCCCTATCCGAGGCTATCTGGCAGATATTTGCATTTGACATACATCACAAATGGCCTCCTGTTCAGAGATTGACATTCCATCTACCAAATGAACAGACAGTTTTCTTTGATGATGATGAAAACATTGAGGATGTTGTTTGGAGGGCCCAACATTATGATACAATGTTTCTTGCATGGTTCGCAGCAAATAGAACATACCCTGAAGGTAAAAACCTGACCTACGCAGAGTTTCCATCTAGATTTGTTTACAACACAATTGACAGGGTTTAGGTACCAAGGAAAAAAGGCTATAGCATTGGTAGGATAAATTATTTCCCTCCCGGTATTGGTGAGAAGTATTATTTGCGAGTTTTGCTAAACATCCAAAGATCATAGATTTTAATGTGGGATAGCCTGAGTTTCTAAATGATGTTAAGTGTTCCGGAATTCCTAATCATAGATTGATATTGAAAGTAGGTGTGCCGATTAGGTTAATGAGGAACATCGACCAATCAGCAGGTCTGTGCAATGGCACAAGGTTAATGGTCAACCATTTGGGCAAGAGTCTTATAATACCGTTATAATAGGGAAAAATATTGGGGACAAGATTCTCATTCCACGAATGAATCTTATTCCCAGTGATGTTGGCTTTCCGTTTAAGTTCAAACGCAGACAGTTTCCTATCACCGTGTGTTTTGCAATGACCATCAACAAAAGTCAGGGGCAGTCACTCTCACAAGTTGGCATTTATTTACCTAAACCAGTATTCACTCATGGCCAGCTATATGTTGCTCTTTCACGTGTTAAGTCCCGTAAGGGCCTGAAAATTTTAATTCTGTACGAGGATAAAAACCTATTGCGATCCACTAAAAATGTAGTGTATCGTGAAGTGTTTGATAACGTGTAGTTTTTCCATTCTTACAAAGGGGTATGACAGTTACATTCAACTTATAGAAAGTTGTGGACTCATAATTTTTGAAACTTTGTAGCATCTACAACTAATAAATGGATATCATTATTAGTTTTAATAAACATGTTAAAAGTTGTTTTATCATCTTACTTTAAGCCATTATTTTGAAGATAATTTAAATTAAATTTTGTCCAATAATATACAGTTATAAAGACTTAATATGTTTATCTGTAGCGAATTTTTTTTTACAGTTATTTCAGTATTTGTATTTTGTCCTATTATAATTAACATGTTGACTTGAGTAAGGGAAATAGAAGAAGAAGCTCTGGAACTTACATTTAGCAATCGATGATAAACATATGTACCAAGCAACATGTTACATACTCATATTTCTTTACTGACCTCATCGTCTATCTTCATCAAATGGCTCAAACCACTTCTACAGCGTTTTAAGATCGGCCACATATCATAGATACCCAAATACAATCTTCAAAAAATACAATGAATCAATTTAGAGCACAAAATAAACATTTTCCTCCGTCAAATTAGAAATTCTCACTTCGTACTAAAAATAATTCTCCAATAAATAAAGTATCTGTAAGCAATAGAAAGTAACCTTTATATACTGATGCCAGTCAGGATGTCACCAACCTATCAGTTGTCTCATTGAACTAAACATGGGTCAAGAGGAACACAATAGAGTTCACTTTAGCCAAAGTATCAACTTTTGAAAATATGGGTAATAAATAAGAATAAAAGCATAAATTCAGGCCCATATATATTTTAAATCGTTTTCTATGCACATTTTATTTTAAATTTAGAAATCTCAGTGAAGCATTCTTAAAATCATTTTCTATGCATTTGAAGTATTCAAAGACATGATGGACCCATCCGTTACCTAAGTCGCCGTGACCGTAACATGATACATCTTATTAATCTGGAATAGTTTTAGCAATTTGTAAACAGAATCAAACCAGAACGTAAGAGACTGAACTGTACACTACACAATCTTGAGGTACTAAGTTTCCAACAACCCCAATTCTTTTCCCTCTCCGACCCTAAACTTCTATCAGAATTACCTTTACTTGCAACGCTCTCATTCTCTCTTCAACCTCGCAAAACTTACTACTACGTTTTTCTCATGTCCGCAATTCAATTATATTCACCACCTTCACTTTTCTCTTTCAAGAAATTGCAACCTTTTTATACGATTATATCTAACTATTAGTACATTTAATTTCGTTAATCATACTGATGAACAAGTCGCACAAATTGGTTTCTAATAAACATACCTCAATTGGGTGATTCTGTTCAACTGTCGGACGAGGAGATCCTTCGGTTTCCCAATTCCTGTGACGCGAAGAAGATGAACGATCCCTGTGCGCCATTGATGACCAGTAGCAACGAATGAAAAAAACGCACCGGTTCTGAGGATGGCGATGGAACCAAGTGTGTTACCCTCTGTCACGATGGGAATGAAATTAGGAAAGTGAGATTGAAGCAGCCGTGGATTTAGGATTCACTGTGGCAAGTTAACTTCAACCCATCGTAAAATTCCTGAAATAACCTTACACTTTCAATGTAATCCCGTGTATATCCCTGTTTAGCTTCAACTAACCATTAAATTCCAAAATTAACCCTACAATTCCAATGTAATCCAGTTTATATCCCTGTTTGTAATCCATCCTTATTTTATCCACCAAAAAAAAAGATCCGTATTTAAGAATTTCCCAAAAATGCCTCCTTTATATTATAAGAGGTTAAAAACCCACATCTCTTAAATAGTTGAAATGTTTTTTAAATTGATTAAGAAGTAAACATAAATGTTGTGTTCCACGACCATCGGAAAAAATATTGTCGTTATAAGAGGTTAAAAACCCACATCTCTTAAATAGTTCAAATGTTTTATGAAATATTTTTCATTAAAATTGAAAAAAGGAACTAAAATCTGTTGTTATTTTTGTAATTTCATGTTCAAAAATGATTCATAAGTATAACTACTGTGATCCATTATAGTTGTAAAAAATGAAACATCAAATCTTTTACATTATAATTTTTAAAGAAAAAATAAATTTGTGTGCGATTTTTTTAGCCATACTCGATTTTCTCAGTATAACTGTTTTTTTTACTACTTACAAAATGGAATAAAATATCCCCAGTTTTGCACTAAACTGCGCCACCGCAATAAGACCATATCTATTTCATTCTCTCAAAACCAAAGACAAAAATTTAAATTAATAAGTACGAAAAACTATTTACACGTCCATCAATTTTGGTGGCAAAAACGTTATCTCTGTTTTAAAAGAAATATAAAATAATTGGATTTCAAAGAAATTGTTTACCCGTGCTGGCTCGGGTGAACCATACTAGTATGTGTGTGTGTGTGTATATATATATATATATATTATACAAATAAATAATTAAATACAATATTGGTGGTGGTGGCGGCAGCCAGTGGAGGAGCTCCGGCGGCCGGCGACGATGCTCCCGTGACTCACGGTGGTTGTCGGCCGCGAGTGGTGGAGGGTCGGTGGTTACATTATATATATATATATATAAACAATAAATCTTGAGGACCCTCCAGCTCAGCTCTCCCACCATTTTTTCCGGCCCCAGCCCCATTGCCTGCTACCAGTAATACGCCGCCGTCTGTTTCCAACGTGGAGGGTTCAGTGAGTCAACGCCAGCTTGTCCCTTCCCTGCAATCTACCTGCGGAGATGATGGAAGAGTATCTTTCTTCCTGCACAGAGATTTGGTTTCTTCGATGAACTGCCTTCCTATCCACTCTTCTTCCTTCATCCATTGCTTCTCCTTCTCCTATTCTCTGTAAATCCGCTCTAATTATTACATGTTCTTTCAATTCTCTGGTTGTGGTCTTAATTTTCTTTGTGATCTTTGTTCAGGTTTTTCAATATATTCTACCATGCTTTTATCGATTGCACTTCATCTTTTTCTTGCTGTTTGGGTGCTTCCTAGGTGTCTCTCCAGCTTGCATAGGTATTTTCCCTCTTTTTATGTGCTTGCAGTGACTTTATCATTTCATTTTTGCCATGTCTTATTATCGCTCACGCATATCTTGGTGTTTTGGTAGATGGATTTTGGGTCTTTGCTTGAAATTGGTTCCTTTGTCACCAGTCTTGATATGAAATTTAAGTCTTTCATCCTCAACTTTGATCCAACTATGGTGGTTTCCTTTTTCCAATTAGTCTGTTTTCTCTTGCATTATTTTTTTTATCCATCTGGTTTGTTTATTGATTTGTTTCTCATTTTTCTTTGTTTGTTTCTATTTTGAAGGAATTTGGTGTCATGCCAACTCTTTTTACTAGCATCTATTATGATGATGTTCGCACAAATGTTTGGCTTATTGATCCTCTAGAGAACAAAATTGAAGTTCAGCTAACGAAGGTAAAGGGTGCAACTTTTTTGGGCAAAGGTTGGGACACTTTGGGGACATTGTATTCTCTCGAGGTTGGTGGTTGGGTGGTTATTACTTTTGATGCTCCTGATGCTTTCTCAATTCATGTTTATGACCGATTCTTTACTCAAGTGAATTACCCTGGTCCTCCTCAAGTTTTTGCGCTTGATGGACTCCATAGTCCTATTTACAACTCTAGTGATGGTTCTGTTTTTCGGGTGCCTGCTTTTGATGTCCATGATTGTGATGTTTTTACAAAGTGTCTCGCAAGGGATGATCTTATCAGCTTGGTAGTTAATTATTGATTCATTTGTTTAATTTAGTTTTGTTCTGGGTGTATTTTTTTTATCTCTTATTTGGTTGTTTTTATCTCTCCTCATGTTTTCAGCAACATCCTTCGCGTTTTGGTTCACGTATACTCTCTCCCAATCTTACACAAATTACTTTGTTGGATGAGAATCAACGTCGTTGGGTGTGTGGGCTTGTGTGGAATAGGAAGACTCCTCAATCATGTTATGTTACTGGAGAGTGGGCTCGCCTTAGCAGGATAATGGGACTTCTTAAAGGGCAGTTGGTTCATCTCAGGATCCAAAAGTCTGGCAATAGAGTTTTTTTTTCTCACCATCAATGTTGTACCTTTCTTTTAGTTGTTTAGTTGGTCTTCAGCACTTTATGTTTATTGGCTTTGGTTAGAGAGAATGTATTTTGTGTTTCCACATAGTCTTCCTTGGTCATCCTCTACCATTGCATTTTGTTGTATTTTGTACTTTTGTTTAAGAACCAATTAGGTGCTCTGTACTTTGCTGCTTATAAATTATGCAGATTGTGGATTGCCATCTGGTGGCTTTATTTGCAAATTCTTATCCTTCCTTCACTGCCTTTTTTATTTTGTGTCTTCTTTTATTTGAATTGCATGCGTTTTATAACATTTGTGTCCCTGGATTCATTTGGTTTATTCTGGTTTTTAGGCAGAATGCCTTCTGCATTATTCAATTATCTTGAAGTTTTGGTGACTTCTTTCTCCCAGCAGTCTATTCCTATATCATGTATTTCTCTAACTTCCTTATTAGTTTTGTTTTCTTCTTCATTTTGTAATGGCCATTGTTTATTTAGAGTTTTGCCATTTCTTTTTCCTAGAGATTCCTTATTAGTTTTGCCATTTTTTTCCTCTTTTGGTTATGGGATGATTTTTGCATATTATCCGACTCCTCATTCATTCATTGGTTTGTCAGGCTGTTACTTTAGTCTTCTACTGTATTATCAACCTCTGGTCTTTTCATCTTTGCTTTGGCTACTGTGCTAATTCCCCTATATATACTCCTTTTTAGAATCGAGTTTGTATCACCCATCTTTTCCTTTCCTCCGCATCTTTCTTTGGTCCCTTACTGCTCTTGCTCTTGACCTTCCCTCTGGTTTGGTTTTCTTTTCCTTTGTATTCTTTTGTTTTCCTCCTTTTTCCACTACCATTGGTTTGTTTCCTTTGATTGATTCATTTGTTCTTTATGTGTTTGTTTTTCTGTGCTTCTTACATAGATGGATTTGCATCCTCTCCTTGATAATGACCCTTTTGGTGAAGAGTCCCACTTGAGATACGACATCTACCATGTTGAATATGTTACTGGATTTGTGAGTTATTAGTCCTTCTAAATGACCTCATTTATGTCTCCTTTTGATAGGTTTTTCCTGATGTCTTTTTTTGTTGTTTGTTTTCTTTCTACAAACTAAGCAACTGCTCCCTGTTCTTTTTTATGTTAATTGTTATGACAATGTACCAGACACAGTGCATTTTATTGATCCTGCTGGGAATGTTTTCATACTTGGTGTCAAAAAACGTAGAGATGGGTTGTTTTTGGCTCAAGGTTCTACCCGCATTGGTGAGGTTTACAACCTACTTGAAGGTGGTTGGATCAGTGTTACCTCCATGCGTGGTTCTGCTTATTCTATGAGGGTTAGAGATAGGATGCTGAATCAGGTCACCTATCCTTCTCCTCCTGGAAGGTTTGGTCTTGGGGAGCCAGGGATTCCCATTGTTGTACGTGGTAGTGCTGCTTAGGGATCTGTTTTTATTGATTCCATCAATTTCCAACACTCATGTATTAGGAATTTGACTGCTGAAGATGTTACCTCCCCTGCTCTAGTATGAAGGAGTGCTGTCCTCCTTTGTATCATTTTTGTCAGTTATATCTTGTTCCATCTTTTACTCTGCTTAATCTTTTTCTTTCTCTTTGCAGTGTCTCCATGAGGATTTCTGTCGCCATGCTTTTCCTGCTGACTGCACTTCCATCTTTCAATGGGCTAGTGAGATGCCCTTTTATTGCTCCATAACTGGTGGATGGGCTTCCTTTCGTGGCTTTAACGAGCTTCTCTAAGGAACTACTGTTAAGTTTAGGGTTACTGCCGTCAATCAAGAACTTCTCTTTGTCAAAGATGTTTAGTTTTAGTTGGGTTGCTCCTTTTGCTGTTGTTTTTTGGGATCAAGTCTTTTGGGTAGTGCCTATGTTGTTTTCCTGTTGTTTGTTCTAATTTGTGGGTATCCACGTTTCACTTGTGCATTGTTCCAGTTCTATCTAGACTTTTGCATCTTTAGGTGTATGGGAATGGGAATGACTCTCTTAACAACGCTTGATCAACTGTTGTTAACCTCTTTCAATTTTATTAATGAAATGAAATAATTCCTTTTCCTTTTTTGTATTTACTTTCATGGTATTTAGTAATTGTGAATTAAGTGTGCTGGTTTTTAATGCTTCTTTTTGTCTATCTGGCTACTCTTCCTAAATTAGGTCATGCATTGCAATTGTAAAAGCCATCTAGTACATCTGCGCACGGTTGTTTTATTTAAACCCTTCTTCTGCCAAGTCTTCTAATATTCTCTAACAACACTCTAGGCTAAATTAACTGGCACTGTCTCTGAAGCGACTGCACAGGTTGCCCCTCATCATTTCTATTTTGTGTATTGTCTGTCTTTGGCCTTCCTCTTGCTATATATACCCTTTTCTTACTTCTAAATTGTCACCACTCACCTGGCCTCTTGAAAAAAAACCTTTGTGAAGGCTATTTCTCTTACAAGGTTCACCCTTTTGTATTTTATTTAGTTTTGTTTTCTGACTGTCTAAGAATATTTGCCAAGTTTCATTTCAAATTATTTCCTATTTCTTTGCTTTGTGCAAATGAGTGTTGTTGGGGACGACCCAAGCTGTTTCTGTGAGATTGAAGTTAAGTTTGACAGATATTATCTGGAATTTCTTCCTGAGAATGTATGTTGTTTTTCTTGTTAAGTTTCCATTCTTTTGTTTATTATCATTGGTTTTGGCATCCTGTTTTGTGGTCTTCTTAGCAATCTCATTTGTTGTTTTTCTTTAGTTGCACGTGAGACTCCCTGAGCTGTTCAATCAACAACACATAGATGAGGTCTCTTTTCTGGTTATGCTTTGTGATCCGGTGGGTAATGAATTCCAAATCATTATTAGGAAGTTTGATGCTCAAGCATTTTTTACAACAGGGTGGCGTGAAATGGGCGTGCACTATTCTTTGTATGGGGTTGTAATAGTGAGGGTTGTGTATGTTAGGAGTGACAAGTTTTACATCAAGGTGAAAGATAGGTTTGGTGATGAAGTTGAGTATCCAACTCCACCCAAAAATTTTAGGTTGGGCCATGAGCTGCCAACTCCAAACCATAGTGTTGACATCCTTATTGGTGACCGATATCTACGGCAATTAGCTAGGGTTCCTACTCTTTACCACAGTCTCTACGAAATATTAACTAGAGATGATGTTCATGGATGCAAATTGGTGTGTTACTTTTTTTTTTCACTGTCTTTGAATTCAATCATGTATTCATGGTTCTAAGTTACTAAATAATTGACATGCTTAATTGCAGTTCTTACCTGCTTATTTTTGCGAAAATATCGTGCCACTTGGTAGATTCGACGTTGCTTTGGTGGATGTCTTTAGTTATAGGTGGATCTGCCGCATGAACAACAATCAGGAAGATCAATCCTTTTGTGGCCTCGATGATGGTTGGTCTGTGTTTTCCCATGTGAAGCTGCTTTCTGAGGGTGTTGCTGTTAGGCTTCAAGTTTGTGCTACTGATATTCTCTTTCAAAGAACTTGAAGATGTTTTCTTTAGTCTTGCCCCATTTCCCTTTGTCCCTTTTGTGTATCACCTGGCTTTTGTTGTTAGGATTCTGTTCCGTTTTGACTATTGTGTGTTTGGCCTTAATGTATGGGGAATTGATGATGAAATTCATCCTTATGAAAGTTGTGTAATCTATGTTTGTGTAATCGAAGTTAACTTTAATTTGATGCATTTGTCTCTTTTTTTATACTTGCATTAATAAATTTTGGAACTAAACCCTGACTTATTTGTATTGCCCATTCTTTATTGTTCTTTATTGTTAATAGATTGACCCAAAAATAATGCATATTCGTGACGGTGGTTATCAACGTGGGAATTTTATTTGGGCCATTGACAATAAAAATGAAAACATGTTCGAGTGACTCAGCTTGGTTCCTTTCTTTGGCCACATCTAGAGCTGTCGATGGGTTGGACCCGGCACGGCCCATAGGGCCAAACAGCATTTGTGGGTTGAGTTGGGCCGGCCCAATATTCTAATGGGCTGCGTATTTTATGGCCTAGCCCGACCCCACATCAGCCCATGGGCCAATGGACTAGCCCAATGGGCCACAAATCATTGAGTTTTTAGAATTTTGACCATAGTTTTTTTCTACAAATGAGCAACATACATAAAGACAATATTTTGGGAGTAACATACTGTATACATAAAATAAATAAATCTGTTTTGCATCAAAAAAAGCCAATTTAAATCTATTTTGACTTTACAAATCACCATGAATAATATATAATGTTTTGTCCACCAACCCACGGGCCAACCCACCAGCCCATGGGCCAGCCCGATCCAGCACATATATATGATCGGGCCCATTGGCTGGGCCAAAAACATAGCATTGTTTTTTGAGTCTCTCTTTTTGAGCTCGACCCAACCAAATAATTCGGCCACTGGACTGGGCCAAAATTCACAACTCTAGCCACATCCATATTTCTGCAGATTAACGACGCAAAACATTTATCTGCTCTTAGGATCCCTCCCCCACCCCGGACATTACTTGGCAGCCTATTTCTGATCTATGGTATCACATGATTTCATTGCTATTGTAGGTTCAACTGATTCATTTTCTTATGCTTTTTTCTTCTCTTTAGGTCACACATTAATTGGACTCAGTCTTAATTTCTTGCCCAGCATTAGATTCTTCGTTTTTTGGGAGGTGGGATTCGTATTGCAGAGAATGACATAATTACGTACTACCGTCTGCTCATGGAGCTCTCTATGTGATGGTGGTGACAGTGTTTATGTGCACGCTTCCTTCCACATTGATTAGGCTAAATATTTTTAGAATTTTATTATAGAAAAAAACTGTTTCCTGCCGTATCTTCTCCAATGTTCATTGATTTTGGTATTTTCTCCTATATTCAACTTTTGTGTGTCATCTGTCTAAATTGTCATTTTTTTAACAACTTTATTTTGGGTTTATCGAGGAGTAATCTCTCGAACCGAGGGCAAACACTCATTGTTTTGTATGATAACAAATTACAATCTGTTTACTAATGTTTATAGTTGAACCAAAGCATAGGACATGATATCTTGTAAGACACTTGACATGATATCTTAAAGTGTAGCAGCTCGAAGGAGAAGCTACTCAAGCGTTCAAGACTTATGTTTTATATTGCTTTGCATAGGACGCTTGTAAGATCTCGTCACTTAAGCTTTGGAAAAATCTTTTTTTATAAAAGCATGTTAAATAGGTTAAGTTCAAATAATGACTAGTTGTTTTAAAGAAAGAAGTTGAATCAAGACTTGTTATTTTTAAAGTGTAAGATCGATTCATGGCTTCCTTCTTTAAAGAGAGAAATCGATTTTTGCTTTGTTTTAAAGCTAGAAATCGATTTCTAGCCTGTAGGTTTAAAGACAACAATCGATTCATAGCTTAATTGGTTTTAAAAAGAACTTGTTTTGGAAAGAAAAGAATCGATTGATGACTTTGTATACTTTAAGCTAGAAATCGCTTTCCTCTTGTCTTTTAAAGTCACAAATCGATTTCCCTCTTGCCTTTGAAGCAAGAAATCGATTTCCCCTTCTTAATTGGTTTTAAAAGAACTTGTTTTGGAAAGAAAACAATCGATTGATGACTGTGTATAAGAGTGCAAAATTCAATTTTGGCTTGGTATTTTAAAGTATAAAATCGATTTATGACTTCATTTTCTAAAGAGAAGAATCAAATCATGATTTGTTTTTAAAAGAATTTGTTTTGGACAGAAAACAACCGATTGATGACTTGGTTTTAAAAAGGGAAAATCGATTCATGGATCTCTTTTTTAAAGAGAAGAATCGATTTTTGGCTTGCTTCTTTTAAACAATCAATCGATTTCTCACTTATCACAATAGTGTTAAAAAGTGCTTCAACGGTCATATTTTTTACAATCCCTATAAATAGGATTAGGGTTTTCACGATTAGTTTTTTGAACAATCGACAAATCTAAAAAGAACAGAACGCAAACTCTAACTGTCACACTCATTCTTCACGTTCTTCATCTAGGATTTCAAATCTCATCTCTCTCAACTACATCATTGTTATATTGCTTGATTGTTGTGAAATCCTGAGAGTTTTCTTGGGTAATTCAATCGCGGAGATTGAATTGTAGCGAAATCCTTAGCGGGGAGCTTGGGTTCTCAATTTGGGGAAAATTGAGATTGGTGTGATAGTTATAGGGGATTTGCTTGCTTGTAAAATGTTGAAGAAGTTCTTCTCTTATAGTGGTGATTACCTAGTCCGAAGGTTGCAAAGCCGGAGGCCGAGGACATAGGGTTTTTTATCCCGAACCTCGTAACAATCACGGTGTACTTCTTTCCCTTATCTTTACATTGCTTTCCCATATATTTGTTAATTATCATTGCATTTGATAGTATTGTGCTTAGCTTTCAATATCACTGTAATTGTTTCCGCCATTGTTATAGCGTGCATAGTGGTTGCATATAGTTTAAAATTCTCTTTTCCGCATTCGATTTAAACTAGCATCTTTTGTTCTCAAAAATTAAAAAGATTTCATTTTTAGCATATAACCTTATTCCCGTCTAAGGTTATCATTTAGTCCAACATAATCTACTTGGTATTCTTGTGGGCAATCTTTGCTGCTGATACAACAGCCTGTGGCCGCATCAATCATTACTTTCTGTCAAATTATATTCAGCATTTATTGGAAAGTGCTATTCTTCTTCCTGCGCATAACTAAACATCTTATGATATCCATTTTCTGATTTATATGTAAATAGGTTTAATTGGCTCTGTTATTTTCAGTTTCTATGCATCTCTCTTCTCTTTCTCCACTTCTTCATGCCTCAAATTTGTTTAAACCCCTTCCTGCAATTGTTGTATGCACACTTTCCTCACGATTTGCATTCTCACTCGCATTATCAACTGTTTTTTCTGCTTTTCAAGTAGATTTCCTGTCTTACTTCTTTCAGTTTTTATGTTTATGGAAACATCAACTCCTTTTTAACTATATTTGAATATTTGAATGTTGTCTCCTTTTTCACTTACATAAGTGGCTACTGGTTTAAATGTAGTATTCTCTTATCAAATGTTTCTTCTTTTAAGAGATTATTTGTTTTCCCACGTCTGGCATTATATTTATCTTTTGCACTTATCTGCTACTTTCTGTTCTAGGTGTTCGAATGGCTGCTCTAGTTCATTTAATCTCTGACATTATGCCCGGAAAAGTTAACTGGAGGTTGGAAGTTCGTCTCATACGACTTTGGACCCTTCCAGAGTTTAATAACCCTCATAGCATCAACACCATTGAAATGATTTTGCTTGATGAGAAGGTGGTTTCCTTCTTCTTTCCAACATAAATTTTTTTAGTTTTTTTTCTATGCTTCTCTAATCAGTTTATGTTTGTGTTTAACAGCTTGATAGAATTCACTGTACTGTCAAGAATTCTCTGGTGCCAACATTCCAAGCAGTCTTGAAAGAGGGTAAGTGCATGAGGATTGAAAAGCTGAATGTTGCCCAGAATGAGCAGAAGTTCCAGACAACCCCCCACAAATACAAGTTGCATTTCATGAACGTCACTAGCTGTTATACTATTGAATTAGACAGGATTCCCTTGAATCACTTTGCATTTACGTCCTTCCCTGATTGTTGGTTTGTATCTATCAATATTTTCTTATTATATCTCTTCTTTCAGCTGTTAATAAAACGATTATTTTCCCCCTAATAGGGAATATACTAGTTGTTTGTAAACTTACATTGCATTTTTGTTAAGTCAAAACAGATTAATATTCCTTTTGTAAGTTTATTAGAATAGTGCTGAGTGAAGCCACGTCAGCATAACTGAATTGCACTAATGTGCTCTTGTATATATAATCTGATCTTTCAATTGAGAAGATTAGAAAATTAATACAACAGAAAACAATTGAAATGAATTCCAGAGAATTCTATACTTTCTACATGGTATCAGCAGTCTCGTAAATTCACCAGCGTGAATTTCCGATCCTTCACCGTCATCTTCCGCTCCTTCCTTTTCATCGACGATCATTACTATGGCGTCCTCAGCACTTTCGATCACGAAACCTTTCAAATCGTTCAATTACCAGGTTACGGCGAAGCTTGATGCAGATAATTTTCCGGTGTGGCTCCAGCAAGTAGAGCCAGTGCTTCGTGCACACAGACTTCACCGTTTTTGTGTCTCGCCGGAAACTCCACCACAGTACCTTACTGAAGAAGATCGTGCAGCGAAATTGGAAAATCCTGCCTATACTGAGTGGGAACTGCAGGATCAATTGCTCCTCGCGTGGTTGCAATCGTCTCTCACGCCGTCAGTTCTCGCACAAGTGATTGGTTGCCGCTACACTTGGCAACTCTGGGAGAAGATCCATTCTCACTCTCAGTCGAAGATCAAAGCTCAGGCGAGGAATCTTTGCATTGAACTTCGCAAGACGAAGAAAGGCGAAAAGTCGATCTCAGAATTTTTCGCTCGTATCAAGCAACTCGTGGATTCGCTTCTATCAATTGGTGAATCTGTCACAACTGAAGAACAATTAGATGTAATCCTTGAAGGATTACCTTCGGAGTGTGAGTCCATTGTGACCTTGATTTCAACCAAAACTGACTGGTTTGAATTCTCCGAAGTTGAATCACTTCTTCTCGCACATGAAGTGCGCATCAAGCAACAAGCCGAAATGGTTAGTGGAGTTTCTACTCTGAATCTCACTCATGCTGCCTCTAGACCTGAGGATAATGCTCCTTCAATGGAATCTCTGCCTCAAGCGCACTATGCAGCTTCTGGATCTGGTGTTCCTTCTCGCGGTGGTAGATCTAATCGTGGTGGCCGTTCTAATCGTTGTAGAGGTGGCAGATCTGGCCGTACTGGTGGTCGTAGCAATGTTCAATGTCAGGTTTGTTACAAAATTGGCCACGCTGCTGCTGAATGTTATCATCGTCTTAATGCAAACTATGTGCCTCAATATGCTCCACCTCCTCCACAACTTGCACCAAATCCTTATCAATATATCAGGCCTGCCCCTCAGAATGCCTTAGTGTGGACTAACTCTGCTGTTGCTCCTACTGTTGCGCCTGCTACTGGCTTTACCACTGCACCAGTGTATCCGCAAGCTTTTATGGGCTATGCTGCAACTGTTACTGGTTCTAACACACCTATGCAGCAGTCACAGAACTGGATTGTAGATTCTGGAGCATCTCACCACATCACAGGCAATCCAAACAACTTTGCCACCTCCACTCCTCTGGCTGGCCAGGAACATGAGTTCCTAGGTAATGGTAAAGGACTTCGTATTGACTCTATTGGTTCCACTTCCTTTACTTCTTCATTAGCACCTGATACTTATTTACATCTGAATAACATGCTGTTAGTGCCACAAATCACTAGAAATCTTGTTAGTGTGAGTCAATTTGCCAAGGATAATAATGTCTTCTTTGAGTTTCATCCTTACTTTTGTCTTGTTAAATCTCAGGTTGATGGTTCTATCTTGTTGAGTGGTCACCTAAATTCTGAAGGTCTTTACAGTTTTCCAAGTCCTGTTCCTGGTCCAAGTACTTCTGCCGCAAGTTCCACAGCTGCTCAATCTTCTAGTGCTGCCTCTAGTAGTGTTTCTAATAGTGTTACTCATACTAGTTTACCACCTGTACTACACTCATCTGTTACTCCCAATCCCCCTAACACTGTACCAGCACACACCACATCTATTTCTTCCTTATGGCATCTCAGATTAGGTCATCCTAATCACAATGTATTGAACAATATCCTTCAATTGTGTAACAAATCCATTTCTAGTAAATCTACTCATGATTTCTGTGTAGCCTGCTGTATGGGCAAACTTCATAAGCTACCGTCTACACCTTCTACTACTGTTTATAATATGCCTTTAGAACTCATATTTTGTGATGTTTGGGGTCCTGCACCCATGACTTCTACACTTGGCTATAGATACTACGTGTCTTTCATTGATGCTTATAGTAGATTTACCTGGATTTATTTCATAAAAGAAAAGTCAGAAACACTGTCAATTTTTAAACAGTTTCAAACACTTGTTGAATTACAGTTAAATCATAAAAATAAAGCTGTACAGTCAGACTGGGGAGGGGAATTTCGACCTTTCACTAAGTTTCTGTCATCTCTAGGCATTGAGCATAGACTTATATGCCCTCACACACATCACCAAAATGGTGTAGTGGAGAGGAAGCATAGACATATAGTAGATATGGGATTGTGTTTGTTATCTCAAGCTTACTTACCCCTAAAGTTTTGGGATCATGCTTTTCACACAGTTGTATATCTCATAAATAGGCTTCCTTCTCTCTCTAATCGTGCTGCTATCCCTCTTACTGTGTTGTTCAATAAGTTGCCTAACATTGATTTTCTCAAAGTTTTTGGATGTGCATGTTTTCCCTTGTTAAGACCTTATAATACTCACAAGTTTCAATTCAGATCCTCTGAGTGTGTGTTTCTAGGCTATTCACCTTCTCACAAGGGTTATAAATGTCTTGACTCCAATGGTCGTTTGTTTATATCTAAGGATGTAATATTCAATGAATGGAAATTTCCTTACTCTGAGTTGTCTTCTTCTACTCCACCAAGTGTTGCTCCACCTATGACCACTCCTTTTCCCCTTGGAATCTTACCCACTAGACTTGGTCCTACCCTGTCACCTCACTCTCCCTCACCCGCACCTTCTGTTATGCCTTCTCCCTTGCCAATAGTTCCCCTCAATCGATTTCCATTGGCAACACCCCACCCTGTCTCAGTGCAAACTCCTATACTGCAGTCTCCTGTGTCAGCTACAATGCAGTCTCCTGTGTCTGCTACAATGCAATCCCCTGCACTCTCTACACCAGTACAAACTCCACTGTCTGCCAGTCCCACTATTAGTCCTCAATCCTCTTATTCTGCCTCTCCTATACCTCCTGCTCCTCCCATTACTAATCTTCATCCTATGCAAACTCGTTCCAAAAGTGGTATAGTGAAACCTAAGATAGTTCCATCATTGCTACTTGCTGCTACTGAGCCTCACAGTGTTGCTGAACCTCACAGTGTTGCTCAGGCTCTTAACATTCCTGAGTGGTATCGTGCAATGCAACTTGAATATCAAGCACTTGTTGCCAATAATACTTGGACACTTGTACCATTGCCTGCTGGCAGGAAATCTGTTGGTAGTAAATGGGTCTTTCGTGTCAAAGAAAACCCGGATGGTTCAGTGAATAAATATAAAGCCAGACTAGTGGCTAAAGGATTTCTACAACAGTATGGTTGTGACTACTCAGAAACTTTTGCACCTGTTGTGAAACCAGTAACTGTAAGAATCATTTTAACCCTTGCTCTCACTTATAAATGGAATATCCAACAACTGGATGTCAATAATGCCTTTCTTCATGGGCTGCTTGAAGAAGAGGTGTATATAACACAACCACAAGGCTTTGAAGTTGGTGAAAAAGGTCTGGTTTGCAGGTTAAACAAAGCTATCTATGGGTTAAAGCAAGCCCCAAGGGCTTGGTATGACAGGCTCACTAGAATTCTGATTGGGTTTGGTTTTGTGTCCAGCAAGTGTGACCCTTCCTTGCTAGTGTACAGTCACAATGGAATCTGTCTTTACATGCTCATCTACGTGGATGACATCATTATTACAGGATCCTCTTCCTCTGCTGTACAGGACATCATTACAAGACTGGGTGGTGTCTTTGCTCTCAAGCAGTTTGGCAGTCTTGATTACTTTCTTGGGATAGAGGTTAAGCATACTACAAATGGTTGCATTTTGTTGTCTCAGGCCAAGTACATTCGTGACATACTAGCCAAAGCAGATATGGCTGGTGCAAAGGGCATATCTACTCCCTTGCCAGCTAAAATAAAACTCTCCAAGTTTGGTTCTGATTTTCTACAAGATCCTACTGTTTACAGGTCTATTGTAGGAGGTTTACAGTATGCCACAATCACTAGACCTGAGATTGGGTATGCTGTAAACAAAGCTTGCCAATTTATGTCTCAACCTCTTGAGTCTCACTGGGTTGCTGTCAAAAGGATATTGAGATACTTAAATGGCTCTATTGACCTTGGTTTAGTGCTTGAACCTGCTGTTAGATCACCTCCCTTCATGCTGCAAGCCTTCTGTGATGCTGATTGGGCATCGGATGTGGATGATCGTAGGTCTACTTCTGGTGCTTGTGTATACTTTGGTCCTAATTTGGTGTCTTGGTGGTCCAAGAAGCAGACATTGGTAGCAAAGTCAAGTGCTGAAGCTGAGTATCGCAGCTTAGCTCTTGCAGCTTCTGAAATTTTATGGATTCAATCCCTATTGCAAGAATTGCGTGTTCCTGTACATGTTCCTGTCATTTACTGTGACAACAAGAGCACAATTGCCTTGAGTCACAATCCAGTGTTGCACTCTCGTACTAAACATATGGAATTAGATATCTTCTTCGTGAGAGAAAAGGTTCTTGGCAAGTCTCTCATGTTCCTGCAGAAGAACAGGTTGCAGACATTCTTACGAAGTCTCTTGCTAAACCAGCATTCTGTTATCTTCGTGACAAGCTTAGAGTTGCAAGCTTCAACCAGCTCTCCACTCTCTACTTGAGGGGGAGTAATAGGGAATATACTAGTTGTTTGTAAACTTACATTGCATTTTTGTTAAGTCAAAACAGATTAATATTCCTTTTGTAAGTTTGTTAGAATAGTGCTGAGTGAAGCCACGTCAGCATAACTGAATTGCACTAATGTGCTCTTGTATATATAATCTGATCTTTCAATTGAGAAGATTAGAAAATTAATACAACAGAAAACAATTGAAATGAATTCCAGAGAATTCTATACTTTCTACACCCCCTTCTTATAGATGTCATTGGACATGTGGTTGAGAGAAGTGATCTTAAAGTGAACCGCAAACATGGCAATGTGACAAAGCTCATTAACTTGGCTCTTGAAGATCTCGAGTGAGTATCTTTCGTTGGTTCTAGATGTGCCTTAATTTCCATTTTACTGTGTTAGTCTTTTTTCACTGTATTTCCCCCACTTTTTTGGTTTGTGCAGGTTCAACAGAATTCAGTGCACTCTGCGGGGGGAGAAAGTTGCTGCTGTCCCAAGGTAAACATCTTTCCTTAGTTGCCTCTAAATCTTATTTTCTTAAATGGTTTCTTCTTATGGTTTTATCGTTTTGTTTATGCATAGGTTCAAAATGGAACTCACAGTCATTGATGGAACTGGCTCTACAAGCTTCATGGTCTTTGACCATGTTGTAGCACATTTTCTTGGTGTCACATCACATGACTTAATTGGGCTACCTGGTGCTTTAGTGGATCCTGCTAGCACTCCCAATGAATTCAACTCCTTTCAGAAAACTCTGCTCTTTAAGATTGAGGTTTCCTAGTCTAACATCACCTGGGAATGGAATAACTACACTGTTAGGAGATTGGCCACTGAACCTGATATTATCAAGGAATTTATGGAAACCAATGGGATACATGTGTCTATTTTATCAGTTGTGAGGGCTTCCTTCACCTATTTAACCTTTTCTAAATCTTTGTTTCCCTTTTCCCTTTTTATTGTATAGGTTAGTAGCAATGAAGAGGAGATTGACTTCAACGAATTTGCTGGCCATCTTGCTGCTGATAGCCCACTGGTATATTTATTGTGCAACTTTCAATCACTATAACAGTCATAGAGATATATTAACTTTTGTGGGATTTAGTTACGGTGTAGATTTAATCTATAATTTTGAAATGGAAAAAAAATTGTATATGGTTCACCTAGATTTGGTGTTCAAAAAAATGTAATCGGGATCTATTAACCTATATTCAATTTTGGCTTAAAAAAATTGTAGGCCAATGTGGATGATGTGGCTTCCAATGATATTGTCAGTGGTCCTTCTATTCAGCTAGTTGCAACTCCAGCAGGCAAATCTACCTCAGATGTAGCAGGTGTTTCATCTACTCCATTTCCCATTGGTACTCCAACAAGAAAGGCATCTACTACCAAGATAACAGACGGTCCATGTGATGAAGTTGTTGTTGGTATTGAAGAAGGGAATCAATGTCTTCTTGATGCTGAAATTGTTGTTCCTCTTGGAGAAGAGGTTGATTGTGCTGCCAATACCTCTGCAGTGGAGATTATCACCACTCCTACCAAGGCTGGGTCAAAAAGATCCTCATCTTCTCTTGGTGACCCCTTGGCTTCTCAGATGCCTTCCCCTCAGGCTTCCACCATAAAGCTCTCCAAGACCGTCTCCATCAAGATTGAACCAAAGAAATAAGTCATTTAAGTTACCTGTTCAGACCTTTTGATGGTGATCATGTGTCTCCTACTGTCCTCTTACTTAGTGTCTGTCCACATTGTTCTCAATGATGGCTTAAATTAAATTAACTAGGAAGAATGTTTAGTTTCTTTGACTCCATTGGAGTTGGTCTGTTTGTGTCTGTCCACATTTCAAATAAAAGTAATTAGGTTCTGTCTTTGGTCATTTTAGTTGTATCTCAGTTGTTTCCCCTCTTTTGGTTATGTCATTTGCTTCACCCTATTATAATGGAACAACTTTGGTTTACTTTTTTGCTATGTTTGTTGTTACTATCTGATTTTTGTACTAGTTGTTTATTTGTGCATTTTGCTGCCCATTTATGATTGTTCTGCTATCATCATTACAGATAATGACATATTCCCCTTTGAAATCTAACCAGTTATGCAATCTACATTGAAAAAACCATTAATTCTATATATAATCTCTGCTTACCAACGCTTGCAAGCTGTGTTTACTGACATTTATGAGTTTTTGCAGTTTGTTTATCTTCGTATCTTATGTTAGGTCACTTTTAAAAGATAATTATATTTTGCTTTTCATTTATAATTATTTTCCTGTCATACCATTACAAATAATGAAATATTCCCCTTTGAAATCTAATCAGTTATGTGATCTACATTGGAAAAATGATTATATATATATATATATATATATATAATCTCGGCTTATGAAGGTCTGCAGGCTGTCTTTACTGACAAATATCAGTTGTAGCAGTTTGCTTAATTTTGTATCTTATGGTAGGTCATTTCTAAAAGATAATTATACATTACATTGTTTTGTGAGATCATCTACAGGTCTGTTTTTTGAGTGCCATCTACATCAAAGTTATGAAAACTAATGATTTCAATTTCCATGTCATTTCATTCTATTGCCTTCTATTTATTTATTTATTCTAGTGTTGCTTGTGCTCTACATTTTGATCCCTTCTCCTGTCTTGGTATTTTTGCTACTCTTCTTTTGATTCTAGGTCCATGTTGCTTACATCCTTGCAACGTACGTACCCAGCCTTTTATTCATATAATTTCTTTTAATGGAGTCTTTAGGAAAAAGAAAGGCTCAAGCTACTTCAATTGTTGAAAGTACGAATAGTAACAATCGAAGCTCATCAGTTAGGCAGAAAACATGGCTGCCTATTTTGCAAACGAGTTTGCTCGCTCATCCTTCATTCTTTGTTGTTTTTGGTCCCTTTGTTTGTTTTTTGCTTGGCTCCTATTTCATTTTGTTTGCCTAATGACATTATTATCACGAATGTTATAGGTTCTCTTCCATCTCACAATGTTATGAAGCCATCTGTGAAGTCCCTTCATCCAGGGAAATTTATTCTTAGATCAAGGAAATTATTGAATAACACTTCTTCTTTTGGTGCCCATGTAGATGGTATGCAACTTTTACACTTTCATGAATCAGTTTCTTGTCTTCATTTAACTTTTTTGTTTTTCATCGTTTATTCATCTGTATGCTGTGTCTCATCATCCTAATTTGCCTCATTTGTTCGTGCTTATTCTTTTTCCTATATATTCAAATTTAATTGCCTCTTTCATTTTTCTTCACATGTTACGAATATTATCACGACATGATCCTTTCAATCATTCAGGTCTTGTGAACACCGTCCTCACTCCTCCAGTTGATCCTCTTTTGAATTGTTCTATATCAGGTGACTTGTCTTAGTGATCAAACCGACATTTGTTTACCTTTGTTTTGTGTACCAAATATTTTCCAAAAAAATTTAATAATGAGACTGTCATTGATAAATATAGTTATCCTGTTTATAGGAGACAAGACAATGGTGTTTTCATTCAAGGAGACTCCTTTCTTGACGATAGATTTGTTGTTCCTTATAATAGGGTTCTTTTGCTTAAATATAATGCTCACATAAATGTTGAATGTGACCACGTCCTTTGACATTCACCACAGAGAACCCTCAGTGGAGAGATTGCAATTTCATTTGCCAGGCGAGCACTATGTCATATATGGAGATAATCGGCCTATTGATTCAGTGCTTTCTAGGCCAAATATTGAGAGCTCTAAATTTCTGGCGTGGATGGATGCAAATAAGATATATCCAGAAGGAAGAGACCTTACATATGCTGAATTTCCTTCAAGATATGTTTGGAATGAAGGGGGAAAAAAGTGGTTTCCGCGTAAATCTGGGACAGTTATTGGAAGACTTCAGTATGTGCCTCCTGGATCTTGTGAATTGTACTATTTAAGGTTTATGCTAAATTATGTGAAAGGTCCTCAATCCTTTGAAGATATTAGAAGAGTTAATAATGATGTGAAACTCACGTTTAAGGATGCTTGCTATGCCACTGGAATGTTGGATGATGATAAAGAATATATAGAAGGCATAACTGAGAGGTCAGATGTCAAGACCAAAATTTCCGCATAACTGAGGACCTTCTATAGCAAACAATTTTGGTCTTAACATCCTTAATATTCTTCTATAGCCCAAATTTTGGTCTTGACATGCTTAATATTCTTCAATAGCCCCAATTGTAGCCCAAAGAATATTGGGCTACAGGAGACTATATGCGAAAATTGTTTGCTACATTGCTTTTGTCAGGTCAGATGTCAAGACCAGCTGTTGATTGGAATGCTACATGGCAATATCTTTGTGATGACATTTTACATAGGCAAAGAATACTTCTACAATTTCCAGGTTTGCCTATTAATGTTTTATCTTCACACTATTGCAAATTTCCTTCTTTCCTTATGATTAACTTCTTTCATTGTCTATTATTGTAGATTTAGAGTTGTCTTCTGATGAATTGCAAAGTTATACTTTGTTTGAAATTGAGAGAATATTAGATAGCAATAATAAAATGTTGTCTGTTAGAGTATGTGAAATAGTATGTAAATTAGGCTTTGTAATAATCTTTGTAAAGTATTGAAAAGTAGTGTATTAGTTGATAGTGTCACTGTAGTGTAACTGCAGTGACTGTATCTGTAAGTGCAGTGTATAGGATTGTAAACACTCACTCTATAAAGCAAAATGTAACTCTTCAGATAAAGCAATGAAATCATTCTGTTAGATTCTAACAGAAATCAGTTTACAAGAAATGCTTATATCCTAACATGGTATCACGATCCTCACCGTCACCACCGTGACTCGATCCTCACACGCTTCCGCAAATCTCTTCTCCTCCACCGATGGCTGTTACTCCACCGCCACCGGTGCTCGCTACCACCGCAAATCCATCATTTTCAACGTTTCACTACAAAATTACAGCAGAGCTTGATGACAAAACTACTTGATCTGGCTTCAACAAGTGGAACCAGGCTTGCGCGCCCATCGTCTCCATCGCTATTGTGTCGCGCCGGTAATTCCCCCTCAATATCTGTCTAATGAAGATCGTTTAAACAACAACGAAAATCCTGCGTATTCTGCTTGGGAGCTTCAGGATCAGCTCCTCCTCGCGTGGCTACAATCCCCTCTCTCTGAATCGTTTCTCCCGTACGTGATTGGATGTCGTCACGCGTTTCAATCAAAAACAAAAGAGAAAGCTCGCCAACTGCGCACGGAGCTGCGCACGACGAAGAAAGGAAACTCCACGGTGGCAAAATTTCTTTCCAAGATCCAGTTGATTTCTGATTCTTTAACCTCAATCGGCGAATCTGTTACAACTCAAGATCAATTGGATGTAATTCTTGATGGTCTACCACCAGAATTTGAATCTACGGTTATGCTCATCAACAGTAAAATGGACTGGTTCGAAATCGACGAAGTCAAAGCACTTCTTCTTGCTCATGAACAGAGTATTGAAAAACAAAAGGTTAACGAAGAAGTTGCAACTCTCAACATTACGCAAGCCAAGAAAGCCTCTGATGATCAAGGAACCAACGTTCCTGGTGCTCAAGTCCACTACACTCATGGTAACCCTAATCAAGACTCTGCGAACAACAACGGTCAACAATTTCGTGGAAATTTCAACAATCGTGGCCGTGGCGGCCGTTTTGGTCGTCGCGGTGGACGTGGTGGTGGTCGTCAAGGTGTTCAGTGTCAAGTCTGCCACCGTATGGGCCACGATGCGTTCTATTGTTTTCACAGGTTCAATGCTGCCTACGGTGCCTCTCCATATGGTGCCACTAATGCTCAAACAGGCAATCCATACCAGTATGTGCGTCCATCTATTGCCAACACTTCTGCGTGGCCTCAAGCTCCCTCTGTCTATGCTCCAGGAACATCTGCATCAGCTCAATTTGTAGCACCTTTGGACACAGCTGCTTCTCATCATGTCTCTAATCTGCCACCTCCACCAGGGGCTTCTGCACCTCCATCACACTTGGAAAACGTTTTCTTAGGAAACGGCCAAGGTTTGCCAGTTCACTCTATTAGCTCTTACTCTTTTTCATCCCCTACTCAACCAAATACTTCATTGCATCTTAATAATGTCTTGCATGTTCCATCCCTAAATAAAAACCTAATCAGTGTTAGTAAATTCGCATTTGATAACAATGCTTATGTGCAATTTCACCCATTTCATTATGTGGTCAAATCCCAGGATTCTGATCAAGTGCTGCTCCAAGGGCACCTTGCTTCTGATGGATTGTACCCTCTTCAGTCTTTTGCTTTAGTTTCCAATAATAATACTGTTTCTACATGTAAATCCCTCCCCTCTGTTCATTACACTGTAAGTCCTAACTCTCCTACATTGTTTTTCAAATGGCATAATAGATTGGGACATCCTAGTCTTGCTACTTTGAACAATGTTCTGAATTTGTGTAATATTTCTTCATTTCTACATAATCCACAGCATTTTTGCATTTCTTACTGTTTAGGTAAAGCACATAGATTACCATCTACCTTGTCTAACATTGTTTATCATGAGCCCCTAGAATTAGTCTACTGTGATTTATGGGGACCTGCCCCCATGCTCTCCTCTATGGGCTACAAGTATTATATTTCATTCATAGATGCATACAGTAAATACACCTGGATATATTTTCTAAAAGCTAAGTCAGACACTCCGCCCACCTTTAAGAAGTTTAAGGCTCTTGCTGAGTTACAGCTCAACAAGAAACTTAAAGCTGTGCAGAGTGACTGGGGTGGTGAATTTCGTCCTTTTAAACAATATCTTGATGATTTAGGGATCATGCATAGGGTAATTTGTCCACACACCCATCATCAGAATGGAGTTGTTGAGAGGAAGCATAGGCACATTGTTGAAATGGGTCTATCACTTCTTTCTCACTCCTCTCTCCCTTACATTTATTGGGATCATGCTTTTCATACTGCTATATACCTCATAAACGGATTGCCTTCTGCTCACAATAACCAGATACCATCACAGTTGCTATTTCATATACCTCCTGACTATCACTTTCTTCGTGCATTTGGGTGTGCTTGTTACCCTCTTCTCACACCCTACAATAATCACAAACTTCAATTTAGGTCATCTCAATGCATATTTCTTGGTTATTCTTCCTCACACAAAGGTTATAAATGCCTTGATCCTAGTGGAAGATTATACATTTCAAAAGATGTTTTATATTCAATGAGTCACACTTTCCCTTTCAACATAAGAACTCAACCACCACTCACACTCCATCACAAACTTCCACATCCTCTGCACCTCACTCTCTTCCCTTAGAAATCATCTCTGCCCACATCAATTTTCATCTTATCATCAGTTAACACCTCATAATACACCACCTCCTACACCCTTTGCTACTCACAATTCTCCTCACTCCTCCCCAAATGAATCTGTGTATTCCAATTCCTCATACTCTCTGCCACATACAGCTTCTCCTAGCATTAACCCTGACTCTTCTCCCTCTCCCTCACCATCTCCACCACCTCCTACAAATAACCATCCTATGCTCACAAGATCAAAAACTGGCAGTCTTAAACCACCATTGTATCCATCTGTTAACTTAACTTCTGCTGAACCTGTCACTGTCCAGCAGGCTCTAGCCTCCCCCTGTTGGGCTCAAGCTATGCAAGCAGAATTTGATGCCTTGCAAGCAAACAATACATGGGAACTTACCTCTCTTCCCCCTGGGAAGTCCCTCCTTGGATGTAAATGGGTATTTCGCATTAAGGAAAATCCTGATGGCAGTGTTAACAAATATAAAGCTCATCTAGTGGCCAAGGGTTTTACTCAGAAATTTGGGTCTGATTATACTGATACTTTTTCCCCTGTGATTAAACCAGTAACTGTAAGGATTATTCTGACATTGTCTCTCACAAATAAATGGTACACTCAACAACTTGATGTGCATAATGCATTCCTAAATGGCAAGCTAGTGGAAGATGTTTACATGGCACAACCCCCTGGTTTTACATCTGGTGACAAATCTACTGTATGCAAACTAAATAAAGCCATGTATGGCCCAAAACAGGCCCCTCGGGCTTGGTATGGAAGCCTTACAAAGGCACTGGTTAGCTTTGGCTTCTCAAAATCCAAATGTGATCCTTCTCTGCTATTATACAATCATGGAGGTCAGACCATCTACATTCTCATATATGTAGATGATATAATAATTACAGGCTCTTCTAAACTTCTGGTGCAGTCTGTTATCAACAAATTAAATGCAGTCTTTTCTCTCAAGCAAATGGGCAACTTAGACTACTTTCTGGGCATTGAATGTAAACATACAAGATCTGGTGCTATAGTGCTCTCACAGGCCAAATATATTAGAGATATTCTCCATAGAGCTGCTATGGATGACTGCAAAAGTATCTCCACTCCTCTTCCAACAAATCTCAAATTGTCAAAGCATGGTTCAGATTATTTTGAAGACCCTCTGCTCTACAGAAGTATAGTTGGTGCACTATAGTATGCAACAATTACAAGGCCAGAACTTGGTTTTGCTGTCAACAAGGTATGTCAATTCATGGCACAGCCCCTTACCTCACATTGGACAGCAGTAAAAAGAATTCTCAGGTATCTCAAGGGCATCATTGACTTTGGTCTCACTCTGCAACCTGCAACCAGCATCTGTCCTCTCTCTATTACTGCTTACTGTGATGCTGACTGGGCATCTGATATTGATGACAGGCGTTCCACACCAGGTGCTTGCATTTATTTGGGACCCAACCTTGTGTCTTGGTGGTCCAAGAAACAAACTCTGGTTGCAAAGTCAAGTGCTGAAGCAGAATATCGAAGCTTAGCACTTGCTGCCTCTGAAGTCCTATGGATCCAGTCCCTTCTTCATGAACTTCACATCACTCTCCCACCTCCTGTCATCCTGTGTGATAACCAAAGTACAGTGGCATTGAGCCACAATCCTGTCCTACACTCTCGTACAAAACATATGGAACTTGATATATTCTTTGTACGTGAAAGAGTTTTGAATAAATCCATCACTGTTGAATATGTTACCTCACATGGTCAGGTGGCTGATATCCTTACAAAGCCTCTCTCAAAGAACCAGTTTTGTTTTCTCAAGAGACAAGCTCAAAGTGCTCCACACTTCTGAGCTTGAGGGGGGACTGTTAGAGTATGTGAAATAGTATGTAAATTAGGCTTTGTAATAATCTTTGTAAAGTATTAAAAAGTAGTGTATTAGTTGATAGTGTCACTGTAGTGTAACTGCAGTGACTGTATCTGTGAGTGCAGTGTATAGGATTGTAAACACTCACTCTATAAAGCAAAATGTAACTCTTCAGATAAAGCAATGAAATCATTCTGTTAGATTCTAACAGAAATCAGTTTACAAGAAATGCTTAGATTCTAACATTGTCTGATTTCCCTGAAATGCCGCAACCAGACCCAGAATTGATTTCCACCACTCAAAACAGGCTTCTTTATGATGAATTAAATTATGATAGAAAAGCTCTTGAAGAGGAACACACTCAAATAATGTCAACAATGACAGTTGAGCAAAAAGGTATCTATGAAACTATTGTATCAAGAGTTGTTGATAAAAAACCTGGTTTCTTTTTCTTGAGTGGATATGGTGGGAGTGGAAAAACATATGTTTGGAGGGGATTGACAACAGGTTTGAGGTTGTTGCTTGAAAACGTGAACGTTCTTTTGTGCAAGTGTACACAATCGTAACAAGTAATATAATGAAAGTAGAGATCGTTCCCACGAGGATTAATTTGCCAAACAAGAGTTTAGTCAAAGTAACAATTAGTGATTTTAGTAACAAAAGTAAATGACACACAATTGGTTGGGTAACAAGTAACAAACAACTAAAAAGGTATTAGGGTAGTGGAAATCAGATTTGGGACAAGTTGAGATGCAATACTTCAATAAATCCATTAAAATGCTCAAAATGCTATGTTAAGTGCTGCAGCACTAGGTGCTGCCGCAATTGCGCATTATTTCTAATGCTTAACACTAGGCTTTAGTTGCCCCAAATTATGTCTAATTCGGAAGAGATTATTTCCCTAGGCTACTGGAGAACAAGCAGCATTACACCTAAGTGTTTTACCTCATGGCTTATGCCTCTCCTATGTCTAGGACTCAAGCAAGGAACAACTATATGTCTATAGTGCAACATACCATGTTATCTTGTGAGATATATATACAAACCATGTCTGTGAATGTATATCTACTTAGATTAGACGGCCAATCCTAATCTAAGATGGAAATAGTAAAAACACACAAGATAAAGTGCTCAACACAATAACACAAGCATTAAGAACAAATTAACTTCATTAAATTCATAATAGCATCCCAACTACAGAGGTTTAGCTCATATTGAGCTTACACAACATTACAACTAAACTAAACATCAAGGGAAGTAGGAATTTCATACTAAAACCCGAGAAGAGAAGTTCGGCTACAAGTCTTGATACTGAGACAGCTTCAATGGTGATCCACCAAGCAATTCCAGCTCTCAAAATGTAGCTCCTTCGAAGATGAAGTAGATCTAGTGTTGCTGCAGCAATCAATATCCCAGCAATTGATTCTAAGTAACAATGGAGGCACGAAAACTTGAGGCTATGTCTATACCTCAGGAATTCGGCTTAACCTAATTCTGGGGGTGAGTGCCTTTATATAGGGAAGGCCTTGGGATGAGAGAAACCCTAAATGGTGGAGGCACATTTTGTCCTTTTCAAGGCACAATGTCCTTTTTGCCCAAAACCCTAGGTCATTCACGCATCACCAATGATTGGCACGCACACCCACGCATGACACACGCTGACAGCTGTCCTTGCCTTGATTTCCGTGTTTCTTGCTACATTCTCTCTCATTTTGCGTAAAATGGCAATGCTGCCACAACAGGTGCTGCAGCAATTAAACACACATATTAAACCACAATTGGGCACAAAAGTGCCCATTAATAACATAATTAAGCTTGCACCTTTAATTATTCTAAACTAACATATTTACAACATAATTCACTCAATTGCTTGAGAATTAACCATGATTTAAGCTTGAAATAAGAGATAATAACAATCATATTCGATTGTTATCACACCCCCAAACTTGAACCATTGCTTGTCCTCAAGCTATGACACTTGACACAGACAAGCAAAATACCAGCAACAAACCAGATAGTTGAATTATTCATAAAGGCACACAAAACAGAATATTAAGCTGAGCATAGAACTTTCAGATTGGCCACTCAACTTGCAAACCCACTGAATGATAAGTTCCTTAAATTACTCCTGCTCAGTATTGTGTGTGTGTGGCATTCAACTCAGTTCAAAACATAGCAAGGTTCAAAACTTCACTTAACTAAAGACTAGAGAGGTTTTCTTTTGAGATAGCCAAAGATGTTTCAAAACTAAAGGTAGACTAACAATTCAGCACAGAAAGGGGGGATAAGCATGACAAAGGGCTTTGATTTAGCAATTATAGGATTCTAGGCCAGTGCACTTATTACAAATGAAATTTCAATGCTGCAGCAACAGTTGCTGCAGCAATACAGACTTGAACAGAATTTTAAAAACACACAATACTTGACATTGATGTTGCATTGCCCTTATTCTATCCTCACTTTTCACACAGGCTGACTGCTGATTTCGACTGAAACCAAAGTGTGTCACCACAAATTGGCCTCCCTACTTCACAATCAACCTAACTACCATTTATCATCCTTTTGACTGAAACTATAATGTGTCTCCACAGAATAGCCTCCCTACTCAGTTCAAAATGGCAGCTTATTGCACTCTTTTCTTTTTCTTTTTCTCTTATTACTTACTTTTTTTTTGTTTTTTTTTTCAATGGGCAATGACAACAATTACACATATTTACAACACAATACAACGAATTGACTATGTGCACTTGACCTAAACCCATTCCTTCATGCTTTGCCTTAATATAACTTAAAGAACCCCCAAACTTAGTTTCTTATGCTACCCTAAGTTTTTAATAAAAATTTGGCAAGTCTCTAGGTCTACCAACACTAGTCTAGCTTCAGATCATTTCTAACTTACTAAGTCATTCCTAAGTTTCATGCAAAGTGTAAAAACAGGAGCAATATAGTTCACTCATAAACAGGGGCACTAATCACTCAATACTCACCAGTTCATCACTAAGTTTTGCTCAACTTAACAACTGAAACTAAAAACTTTCATTCAACTAACTAGGCATACTGATATATTACAATGACCATAGGTCCTCCCCCCCCACTTAAGACCTTGCAGTGTCCCCACTGCTCATGAAATATAAGGGAGAGGCCTATTTTAAAGCAAAACATAAATAAAAACAAACAAACACAACTATTGAATGCAAATACGAACACGACACATTCAACAAATTTATTTAACTTGAAAGACTAACAAGACAGAATTTAAATGACAAAATTTAAAAGATAAAGGTGCAAGGAATCCTCATTTAGTTCTTGGGCTCTGCCTTGTTGCTGTTCCTCTTCTTACTGGCCTCTTGACTCTAGGTGATTTAATCACAGGGGCTTCTGGTGCCTTTGGGGTTTCTGCTGCTGCAGCACTGGGTTGCTGCAGCACTGGACCTGCATCTGCAACAGCAGGGCCAGCAGCAGAAACACTTGCCTTCTTTTGGGCAATCACCAAGTCCACAGCAGCCTTTGATCTCTTTTCATATTCAGCCAATTTCTCAGCTTCAATTGCTGCAGCATCAGCTGCTGCAGCATCTTCAATTCCTGTCAGCACTGATTCCACAGTAGCAGCAACAGCAGCGTCTTCCTCAGCAGTTACGCCTTCAACATTCAGCTCAACATCTTCAGGCACGACAGACATCTTCCTTCTTTTGGGGGCATGCTTGGTTCTTGTTCTCTTAGAGGGCGAGAACACTGGGCTTTCAGCATCAGCATCAACAACACCAGTTGCCGCAGCAACAGATACATCAGCAGTGTCAGGCACTTTTTCCTGTTGGCTTTCTTCGGGTGTATTTGTGGGTTGTGGTGGTTGATTTTCTGGGATTGGAGTGGTGATGGGGGTTGATGGTGGTGGAATGGTAGATGGGGTGGCTAGCTTGGCAGATTTGCTATTAGGGGGAGGGTCCATGTCAAAATTGATTGTATCTTCGAACTCATCTGAACTGTTATCTTCAGATCCTTCTCCCACCAGTGAGTCATCCTCTTCACTATCATCCTTCCTATTCAATTCTTTCATTATCTCTCTGTTTTCTTCTTTTTCCCCTTCACTCAATGTTTCATCAGTCTCAGAATTAAGAAGCTCTTCTTCTTCTTCACCCACCTTCTTCTTTCCCTTTTTCACTTCCTTCCTCTTTCTCTTTTTCTCAACTGCTTGCTCTTGCACATCATCATCAACTCCAGCATCTTCAAACAAGTCTTTATCAATTACCTCTTCATCAAGCACCCACTCAGGAAAAGAAGGTGCTTCAACTCCAATATCAACTTGCAAATTTGTAGCAAACAAGGCCTTCAACCACTCCTACTGCTTCCTCATAAACTCCCAGACAGAGCGTTGCTGCAGTATGAACTGTGGCAACATGGTGGGATCACCAGATGCTGCAGCAACCTTCGACTTTGATTTCAGAACAGTAGGGAAAGCAGCAAGAGGGAATCCTTTCTTCTCCCCCTTCATTTCAACACCAGCTTTAATACATAAATCAGTAATCAAGCAGGGAAAGAAAAGATAGCCAGCATTTTTGGAATAGCAAATCAGGATCTCCCTTGAAATTAATCTTCCAACATCAACGTCCTTTGCACCCAAAATTGCGTCTAGCAGCATCATTCTTTCCTTTTCAACATTTGTGGTGTGAGAAGTTGGCAGTAGAGTGTGCTTGACAAAGTTAAACCAGACCATTGCTTCATGGTTGAGGTTGCTTCTCTTAACCTTGAATTCATTGGCACTGCAGGGTTCCCATGGAGTACCAGGAATTGTGATGTTCTTCTTGACTGCTTCCATCTCCTTCTTGCCCCATTTTTCAAAATTCTTTGCAAATGTGAGGCCATGGTAACTCAGCCCCAAGCATTCATTGATCATCATGGAATCAAACTTGATGACCACTCCTCTAACATTTGAGAATAACTGAGGCTTTCCATCTTTCTCAGGCGCAATTCCAGCATAGAATTCACGAACCACAGAGGGGTAGAAGTATTTTGGTTGCTGCACCAACTGCTCCCAACCTAATGCCTTCACAACAGATGCGAACGCATCAGATGCATTTGTCAGCAAGAATCCCCTCTCTGCCCAGAAATTCATAGCAGAGAACTTTTCCATAGCAGATACTTCCTGATTTTTCATGCTTCTTCGCCTTGCATGACTTGATTCACCACGGCCAGAGGATGATTGGCCCTTTCCAGAAGATTTGTTAGCACTGACCTTAGTTCTCACCATTGTTGATCAAAGATTGAAGTTAAAAACGTAAAGGTGAGTGAGAGATTTGGGTGATTTGGGAACGAGGGTTTGCTGTTTAATTGTTTCCAGGGATTGAGCGCAATTGAAAAGGAATTTGTGGGAAGGTTGTGGAAGAGTGGGTGGTTAAATAAGTGAAGGATTTGACGGTTTGGGTAAGGGCATAATGCATAAATGCACTAACCGTTGGATGAAGGGCTATGTGTATGGTGGATAATGAGTGATTGGACGGTTAAGTGACCGATTGGATAACACACTGTCACGCACAGGCCTTGGGTGAATAACTGCCATTATTTTATTTTTTTTCCTTAACTGCTCTCTATTGCTGCAGCAACGTTTCTGGAAGCAATGCTGCAGCACCAACTGCTGTCACACCCTCAAACTTCAACTTGCTGAAATTTTAATTCCTGCAACAAACACCAAACAAACAAAACAACTAATTTATTAGATTAAAAACCCTGGGCTGCCTCCCAGTAGCGCTTGGTTTAAGAGTCCTCAGCCTGACTTCCTTCAAAGGTCATGGATCCTTAATCATAGTGGTGAATTTACTCCTCACCACTGATTCACCATAGTACTTCTTCACTCTTTGACCATTAACCTTGAAGGTTTTGTCACTTGCATCATCATACAAATCCACAGCTCCATGAGGGTACACATTTGCCAATTTGAATGGCCCAGACCACCTAGACTTGAGTTTTCCAGGGAATAGTTTAAGTCTTGAGTTAAACAATAACACTTGATCACCTTCCACTAATTCCCTTTTGTGAATTCCCTTGTCATGCCAAGCCTTGGTCTTGGCTTTATACAATTCTGAGTTCTCATAGGCAAAGTGTCTCATCTCTTCCAATTCATTCAATTGTAATAGCCTAGCTTCCCCTGCCCTTGTGTGATCAAAATTTAGCTTTTTGATAGCCCAATGCGAGTTGTATTGAAGCTCCAAAGGCAGATGGCAAGCCTTGTAAGCAGTTCTATAAGCCCATAAAGCATCATCAAGATGATTTGTCCATTCCTTTCTGGTAGGCCCTACCATTTTCTCCAACATTCTCTTGATCTCTCTATTAGACAACTCTGCTTGACCACTTGTTTGAGGATGATATGTTGTTGCAATCTTGTGCTTAACCCCATACTTGGCCAAGAGATTTTTAATCAATTTGTTGCAAAAATGAGAACCTTCATCACTGATTATTGCTCTTGGAGTTCCAAACCTTGTAAAAATGTTTCTCAATAAGAACTTGCTAACAGACTTTGCATCATTGTTAGGTAAAGCCACTACTTCAACCCACTTTGATACATAATCTACAGCAACAAGGATGTAAGAGTTGCCAAAAGAGGGAGGAAAAGGTCCCATGAAGTCCATACCCCAAACATCAAAGAGTTCAACCTTTAAGATGTTTGACAATGGCATTTCATTTTTGTGTGATATATTTCCACTCCTCTGGCATCTATCACATTTCTTAACAAACTCATGAGCATCCTTGAAAATTGTAGGCCAAAAATAACCAGATTGAAACACCTTTGCTGCTGTTCTTAAACCTCCAAAGTGTCCTCCATATGCTGCAGCATGGCATTGCTGCAGCACTCCTTGTTGTTCTTCATCAGCCACACATCTTCTTAGTAACTGATCAGGGCACTTCTTATACAGATATGGTTCATCCCAAAAATACTGCTTGATTGTGTGGAAGAACCTCTTCTTTTGCTGATAATTTAAATTACATGGCACCACTTTGCTCACTAGGAAGTTAACAATGTCTGCATACCAAGGTGTTGCAGCATCAGGTGCTGCAGCAGCAACGGCTAACAACTGCTCATCAGGGAAGCTTTCCTTGATTTCTCCAAAATGATTACCTGCACTATCACCTTCCAATCTAGACAAATGATCAGCAACTTGGTTCTCCACCCCCTTTTTATCTTTTATTTCCAAATCAAACTCTTGGAGGAGGAGAACCCATCTTATTAGCCTAGGTTTTGCATCTTTCTTAGCAATCAAATACTTAATGACAGAGTGATCAGTGAAAACAATTACTTTTGTGCCAACTAAGTATGATCTAAACTTATCAAATGCAAAAACCACAGCTAATAATTCTTTTTCAGTGGTAGTGTAATTTAATTGAGCTTCAACAAGTGTTTTGCTAGCATAATAAATAGAATGAAAGACTTTATCATACCTTTGGCCAAGGACAGCACCTATGGCATAATCACTAGCGTCACACATGAGCTCAAAAGGCTTGCTCCAATCAGGAGTCACTATCACTGGTGCAGTAACTAGAGCATTTTGAAGTTTCTGGAATGCTACAGCACATGAGTCATCAAACACGAATGGAGTGTCATGCTGCAGCAATTGACATAATGGCTTTGAAATTTTAGAGAAGTCCTTGATGAACCTCCTATAGAATCCAGCATGTCCTGAGAAACTTCTAACACCTTTGACATTTGTTGGAGGATGCATCTTCTCAATCACCTCAACTTTAGCTTTGTCAACCTCAATTCCCTTCTTTGAGATTTTGTGTCCCAACACAATACCCTCTTGGACCATGAAGTGGCATTTCTCCCAATTCAAGACCAAGTTGGTTTCTTCACATCTATCCAGAATCTCTTCTAAGTTGTCAAGGCACAATTGGAATGTTTCTCCAAAGACAGAGAAATCATCCATAAACACCTCCATAGATTTTTCAATGAATTCAGAAAAGATTGACATCATACACCTTTGAAATGTTGCTGGGCATTGCACAACCCAAATGGCATTCTCCTGAAAGCAAAAGTACCATAAGGACAAGTGAAAGTAGTCTTTTGTTGATCTTCAGGCACTATAGCTATTTGATTGTAGCCAGAGTAACCATCCAAAAAGCAATAGAACTCCTTGCCAGCAAGTCTATCAAGCATTTGGTCTATGAATGGTAGGGGGAAATGATCTTTTCTTGTAGCCTTGTTGAGTTTCCTATAATCCATACAAATCCTCCAACCAGTAACTGTTCTTGTGGGAATAAGTTCATTCTTCTCATTGGCTACCACTGTGACCCCTCCTTTCTTTGGAACACATTGCACAGGACTCACCCATGCACTATCAGTGATAGGATACACAATGCCAGCATCTAACCATTTGATGATCTCCTTTTTCACCACTTCTTTCATGATAGGATTTAGTCTCCTCTGCCCTTCAATGCTATTCTTAGCATTTTCATCAAGAATGATCCTATGCATGCAGATGGTAGGACTAATCCCCTTTATGTCAGCCATTTGCCACCCAATTGCCTTCTTATGCCTCTTTAGGGTAGTAATGAGATCATGCTCTTGACCTTGGGATAAGTCAGAAGCAATGATAACAGATAAGGAATCATTTTCCCCTAAATAGGCATACTTCAGGTGCTTGGGCAACTCTTTCAATTCAAGCACGGGAGGTTTTTCAATAGATGGCACATTCTGTTTGAGATTAGAATCCCCTAGATCAAGAGATTCATAATGCCTACTCCATAATTCTTTCACCTCAGCCTCCTTGTGCACAATACCTTCTTCCACAAGTTCACTCTTATTAATCTCAGAAAGAGCTTTCACCAGATGATCACTTTGCTTGTGGAAGTGTTATTGAACCACAGAATCAAGAGACATTACAAAAGAGCACTCCTCAGTTCCTTGGTCAGGGAACTTGAGAGCATTCAACACATTGAACTTGATCTCTTGATCATTGACTCTCATAGTCAATTCTCCATTTTGCACATCAATTAGAGTCTTTTCAGTAGCCAAGAAAGGTCTTCCAAGAATTATAGGTACCTCCTTATCTGCAACAAAATCTAAAATTACAAAGTCAGCAGGAAATACAAATTTATCAACCTTTATTAGAACATCCTCAATGATTTCTTCTGGATGAGCAACAGATCTATCAGCAAGCTGTAAGGTAACAGTTGTAGGTCTGGCAACACCTATACCAAGCTGATCAAAAATAGACTTAGGCATCAAATTGATGCTTGCACCTAAGTCACAAAGAGCTCTGCCACTAGTGCAGAAAAGGGATTTAAAGTCAGGCAAATTGGCCTTTTAAAGTCAAGCACCAGCTTGACTTCTATTAAGGCGACTTCGTATGTCACGAGCTTTAAAGTCAGGCGACAGCTCGACTTCGTATGTTTGTTTTTTAAGTCGCGCATTTATTGCCTGACTTTAATTATTGACGTTCCACCTCTGGGAATGGCTTTTAAAGTCGAGCCAGGGTCTGACTTTAAAGCTATATTTAAGTCAGACTTTCTGTCGCTTGACTTTAAATGTGCTCATATTTTAAAGTCAGGTTTGTATCCGCCTGACTTTAAATGTGCTCATATTTTTTTTTTGAATTTTGGCCTACTCCCCTGCATATATAAATTTGGCTCCACTAGGCATTAAATTCATTAAACCAACAACACACATTAAAAGTACAAAATTATTTAATTTTGCACCAAAAGTATCATTAGCAATTCAACATTCATTTGACTAATATCTTGTCAAAATGTAAAGTAGAGCAACAATAAAGCATTTAGTATAGCAGCAAAATACAATTAGAAAACCAACCAGCTGAATTTACACCAAATACACAAACATGTAACATTAAAGGCAAATGAACATCACTTAAGTTGTTTTCTTCGTTCCTCCTTGTCTAACGTGCGTCAACTCTTCACGTGTGAACGGACAACTCGAATTAAACAAACATCTACAAAAACAAAAGTTGAATACGAATCACATGGTTAACGTAGTACCTACAACATAATAATTACCTAATTATCATCCTATAAAAGTTGAAGATTTCTATTACCTTCTTCCAATTATTAGTGATAGTTGCGGAGATAATGATCATCATATTTATCATCACATAGTGGCCACAAGAACAACTATCATTTTGTTTCGGTCCCTATAAATGAATATCAAATATCAAAATTGAATATAATTTACAATAACCAGTATAAAATGAAAATAAAAATTAATTTATTAAATACTTACTTTAAGTGTCACACATTGAGGTTTTGGTAATGAAAAGCAGGAAGCCAGAATACTAGAAGAGTCATTTTTTATCTCAAGTTGATCAATTTCATCCAACATGTCTAAGTAGAAAGAGAGACAGCTATTCAACTACGAGATGAAGCTTTGTCAAACAAGGTCAGCATTCGAGACTCAATCAAATCTGCTAATTCAAAAAAGAGAGACAGCTATTAAACTACTAGTATAAGTAGAAAGAATACAAAATTTAGATAGGGTCTACATAAAGTGCCAAAATGATAGCTGATAGGAACCTAGAGCTAAGTTCCTAAAGAGAACTGTGTTCTTTACCCACATCTAGCGTAAAATGATATTCCAGGATATCCCACACTTTCCCTCATGTCTCAATATAACAAATTGTCACACGCATGACCCATCCCTCTCACATGCATTTTCTCTCCTTCTCACTAACTAATTTCCAGCCCAAGACTCCCCTCTCCATTTAGGCCTTTCTTTCCATAGGTCCTTCTGAATCAGAAGGTTGGAAGCAGTTTCGAATGCTCTTCTTGCAACTTGGAGAGACATTAGTTAGAGAACCAAATAGAAATGAGCCTCAAGCCTCTTTAAGGAGATGAAGATGGACAGCAATTGGACCAATATGGTTGACGACCAAATGTCCTTTAAAACCAATATGTATACTACCTCTGATCCTTGAAGAAAACTCAAGTTCATGGTAGAGTCAATAACCAGGTACTTCAAAAGTTCAAATTCAACTATGGACTGATATCGTGTGAAGTAGACAGAGATAGATTTTAATAAAGATCAACAAAAAATAAAGATGAGCAAGTGCAATGCTATTTACTTTTTTAAAAATTAACTTCAAAACTTACTGACATTCAGTGCAGCATCATATTGACCTCTACCAACCATAGCAAGCATATATCCGCAAGAAATAATGATTGCAGAATCACCCTGAGGTTGAATAAGAATATTTACATAAGCAAGTGATAATATGAAGATCTTTTTACAATTACCTGATACAATTCGGAAGGTCATATAAAAAAGGAATTACTTGATCTTAAACATGATTTATGAGGTAAAGAATGTAATATAATTTGTAGTAAGTGGAAAGTTCAGATCAAGGCTTGAATTACTAGAAGCCATACCTATACCAAAAGTATATATTCGGGGGCATATTCACTCTCCATTAATCATATGATTCTTTACCATGGCACAAATTTGTCTCTCATCTTCAACAGTTCCATCTGTAACTAGGAAAATTATTGGAACCAAACTCTGAGCACTGAATAGCATTTCTATTGCCTGAACAGAAAAGGCAACAAATATGTATAAGTACCTTCTATCCAATAGCAAAGGACGTAAAACAATTACTTTGATAATCATCCATAGATCAAAAGCTAGTCTCAAAACACAAAAAAAGAAGCAGAATTTGAGGAATGGGTTCCTTATGCAGAAAGTTGAGCATGAATTAATCAGTATGTTCAGTACATAACATTTTGGTTCAATATTAACCACAGCTCAATCATCTTTATGTGTATGAAAACTGCATATATTAGTGTACCATATTTAATGGGCGTGAAATATTTGTACCACCCTGAGCAACACAGTTCATGTTGATCCATTCAGTGGCTCTTTCAACAGCGTCCTCGGAAGCCAATTCCATAGATTTGGAAAACAAATAACTCTCTCCATTGAAGGCTATAATAGTAAATGAATCATCAGGATTAAGCTTTGAGAGGGCAGACAATAGTGCATTCTTTGTGTCCTCAATTAGCTTTCCCTGCATGCTTCAACGGATGTCGATAAGGAAATCATGGAATAAAATAATCACTAGTCTTACTGCATATGAAAAGCTAAAATCACTTTTTGACCAGGAGAGAACTTCAGCATCATATACGGCATTAGAAAACACACTTTATCTTCATTCTTCAACAATGAATCTGCAACCAAACATCAATACCCTTCCAAAACAAAAACCCTAATATTGAGAATCTACTAAATCATTCTCAAATTAAGTTTTAAAACCTCATAAACCCTAAATCCTCCAACTAAAACTTATGCAATCAATAAAAAGTAAACACAATAAAGAAAACCTTAGAGAGATGAGAGCGGCTGAGAGAGCAAGAAATAGAGAGAGCTACAGAGAGACAGAGAGAGAGCGATAGAGAGAGAGAGACAGAGAGAGGGAGGGAGGGAGGGAGAGAGAGAGAGAGAGAACTTGCCTGGAAAATGGAAGAGGAGTTTGGCTGAAACTCAGAAGTGGAGAGCGTGAAAACTGAAGTGGGGAGCGCGAGAGGATGAATTTAGAACGCAGTTTCTATTTTTATTGTGAAAGTACTTTTGAAGTCAGGCTAAATACCTGTCTGTCTTAAAATGTTATAAGTTTTCACTTTTGAAGTCAGGCGTGTTTACGCTTGACTTAAAAACACGCGTGTCAGATAAAAGTTTTCATCTTAATTACAAGTTTGCCACCGCGTCTACTTATAAAGTCAGGCGTTTGAGCGCCTGACTTTAAATGTCTAATTCTTTTCCTAATTTTGCACTAGTGTGCCAGTATAAGTTTCACCAATTGAGAATGGAATAGTAAAACTGCCTGGATCCTTCAACTTGCTTGGAAGCTTGTTCTGCATGATCATACTACACTCTTCTGACATAGCTACTGTTTCAAACTCCCCAAGTCTCTTCCTTTTGGAAAGCACATCTTTCATAAACTTTGCATAATTGGGCATTTGCTGAAGTGCGTCTACCAAAGGAACATTGATGTGGAGTTGTTTTAGCACCTCCAGAAATTTACCAAACTGCTTATCTTGTTGTGCCTTTTTCAACCTTTGAGGATAAGGTGGATCAGGCAAAACTTGACTAGCCATCTTTGATGGAATTGCTGCAGCATCAACTGTGACAGCATCTGGTGCTTTTTGTTTCTCTTTTTTATCTTTTTCTTTTATTGCATTTCCATCACTAGAATCAGTTGATGGTCCTTTCAAGTCCTTCCCACTCCTTAAAGATATAGCCTTGACTTGTTCCTTTCCCTTAGAAGATGTTGGTTCAGTAGTGGAAGGCAATGTTCCACTAGGTCTTTGGGTCAGGGCAGTGGCTATTTGACCAAGTTGATTCTCCAAGTTCTTGATTGCAGCTCCTTGGGTTTGATACTGAGTTTTAGTTTCATTCATGAAAGCCTTCAACATAAGTTCCATAGAGCTCTCTTCTTTTGCCTTGGATGGAGCAGGTGTTCCTGGTGGTGTTGCAGGAGCTGTAGCAGGTGTTGCATTGTTGCTCCATTTAAAATTAGGATGGTTCTTCCACCCAGGATTGTAGGTACGAGAATAAGGATTATTGTTCTTGTCATACCCAACATAGTTGACTGAAATAGGGTTTGCAGGGCATTCTTCATACAAATGGCCTCCTCCACAGTACACACAACTAGCAGAACCCACTGGTACTTGTTCAATTGCAGCCACTTTAGTTTCTGGTACAGATTCAATTGCTGCAGCAGGTGTTGCTGCAACAGGTGTTGCACTCATATTTTTGATCATGTTGGACAAGGATGCAACCTGAGCAGATAAAGCAATAACCTCACTCACTTCATGCATACCAGCAACTTTCTTTTGAGCACTAACCCTGGCTGTTGGCCATTGATAACTGTTTGCAGCAATTGTTTCAATAAGATCATAAGCATCTTGGTAAGAGCCATTCAGCAAGACTCCACCAGAAGAAGCATCAAGCATCAGTCTAGTTTGAGGTTCCAACCCATTGTAAAAAGTTTCCATTTGAACAACCACAGGCAACCCATTATGTGGACATTTTCTTAACAATTCTTTGAATCTTTCCCATGCTTCAAACAATGTTTCAAATTCAGTTTGTCTAAAAGATGTAATTTCAGTTCTCATCCTGGCATTCTTGATAGGTGGAAAATATTTTGTCATAAATTTTTCAGCCATCTCATTCCAAGTAGTGATAGAGTTAGGTTCCAAGGAATTTAACCAAACCTTAGCTCTATCCTTCAAGGAATAAGGAAAAAGTTTAAGTTTAAAAGCATCATCACTTACACCAGGGAGAATGAAATTACTACAAACTTCTACAAATTGTTTTAAATGCAAATGTGGGTCCTCAGTAGGTCCTCCACCAAATTGCCCAACTGTTTGAAGCATTTGAAACATCATTGGCTTGAATTCAAAATGATTTGTGGCAAGTTCAGGCCTCACTATGCTAGTTTGCATAGTGTGAGGGTCAAAAATTGCATAATCCCTCATAGGTCTGTCCCTGTCATTAGCCATGCCAATGACTGTTTCATTCAAAACTTGTCTCACATGTTCAGGTTGCTCAGTGGCAACTATAGTATGTCTGTCAGAACCATGGTTGCTAGGAGGTGGTGTGTTTCCATGATTAGAAGGTGGTGGTGTAGCCATATTGACAGCTCTTCCCAAAGAAATGAGACCAGAGTGGTCGTGTCCCCTTCTCAAAGCTCTAAACAGTCTTTCTATCTCAGGATGAAGTTGATATTCTGGTGATCTGCGTCTGTACATATGCTGCAGCAACAGTTGCTGCAGCAATTATCTTACTGAAACAACCAAAAACACAGCACCAAAATTAGCAACAAAAGAATCACTAGTTTGCCAACTAATTAAACAGTGTTTAACTAATTAATCCCCGGCAACGGCGCCAAAAACTTGTTGCTTGAAAACGTGAACGTTCTTTTGTGCAAGTGTACACAATCGTAACAAGTAATATAATGAAAGTAGAGATCGTTCCCACGAGGATTAATTTGCCAAACAAGAGTTTAATCAAAGTAACAATTAGTGATTTTAGTAACAAAAGTAAATGACACACAATTGGTTGGGTAACAAGTAACAAACAACTAAAAAGGCATTAGGGTAGTGGAAATCAGATTTGGGACAAGTTGAGATGCAATACTTCAATAAATCCATTAAAATGCTCAAAATGCTATGTTAAGTGCTGCAGCACTAGGTGCTGCCGCAATTGCGCATTATGTCTAATGCTTAACACTAGGCTTTAGTTGCCCCAAATTATGTCTAATTCGGAAGAGATTATTTCCCTAGGCTACTGGAGAACAAGCAGCATTACACCTAAGTGTTTTACCTCATGGCTTATGCCTCTCCTATGTCTAGGACTCAAGCAAGGAACAACTATATGTCTATAGTGCAACATACCATGTTATCTTGTGAGATATATATACAAACCATGTCTGTGAATGTATATCTACTTAGATTAGACGGCCAATCCTAATCTAAGATGGAAATAGTAAAAACACACAAGATAAAGTGCTCAACACAATAACACAAGCATTAAGAACAAATTAACTTCATTAAATTCATAATAGCATCCCAACTACAGAGGTTTAGCTCATATTGAGCTTACACAACATTACAACTAAACTAAACATCAAGGGAAGTAGGAATTTCATACTAAAACCCGAGAAGAGAAGTTCGGCTACAAGTCTTGATACTGAGACAGCTTCAATGGTGATCCACCAAGCAATTCCAGCTCTCAAAATGTAGCTCCTTCGAAGATGAAGTAGATCTAGTGTTGCTGCAGCAATCAATATCCCAGCAATTGATTCTAAGTAACAATGGAGGCACGAAAACTTGAGGCTATGTCTATACCTCAGGAATTCGGCTTAACCTAATTCTGGGGGTGAGTGCCTTTATATAGGGAAGGCCTTGGGATGAGAGAAACCCTAAATGGTGGAGGCACATTTTGTCCTTTTCAAGGCACAATGTCCTTTTTGCCCAAAACCCTAGGTCATTCACGCATCACCAATGATTGGCACGCACACCCACGCATGACACACGCTGACAGCTGTCCTTGCCTTGATTTCCGTGTTTCTTGCTACATTCTCTCTCATTTTGCGTAAAATGGCAATGCTGCCACAACAGGTGCTGCAGCAATTAAACACACATATTAAACCACAATTGGGCACAAAAGTGCCCATTAATAACATAATTAAGCTTGCACCTTTAATTATTCTAAACTAACATATTTACAACATAATTCACTCAATTGCTTGAGAATTAACCATGATTTAAGCTTGAAATAAGAGATAATAACAATCATATTCGATTGTTATCAGAGGTCAAAAGGAAGGAAGTCTTGGTAGTTGCATCCAGTGGTATTGCATCCCTATTAATTCCCGGAGGTAGAACAACCCATTCCCGATTCGAAATTCCAATTAATGTGGATGAGCGCTCAACTTGCAATATTAAACAAGGGAGTGCATTGGTAGAATTAATTTGTAAGTCTGATTTGATTATATGGGAAGAGGCTCCAATGACCCACAAACATTGTTTTGAAGCTCTTGATCGATCTTTGCGAGACATTATGAGGTTTTCAAACCAAAATAGTTTAGTTGTTCCTTTTGGAGGTAAGGTTGTTGTTTTGGGAGGAGATTTTCAGCAGATACTACCCATTATTCCGAAAGGTACAAGGCAACAAATTGTCCATGCTGCTATTAATTCTTCTTATCTCTGGGATCATTGTGACGTTTTAACTTTAACACAAAATATGAGGCTTTTCCGCAGAGGCTTCGATGCTGATTTTGTTGAAAAGATGGAATTTTCTAAGTGGGTTTTGGGAATCGGAGATGGCACTATTGGAGAAATTACTGATTGTGATATTAATGTTGAGATTCCACACGATTTACTCATCATGAATTCAACTAACCCAATTGAAACCATTGTTGATATCATATATCCATCTTTTGTTGAAAGGATTCTTGATCCTTCTTTTCTCCAAGATAGAGCTATATTAGTTCCAAGGAATGAAGATGTGTACGCAGTTAATGATCATATGTTATCTTTGATTCCGGGTGAGGAGAAGACATACCTTAGTTTGGATACACCTTGCTCCACCAATTCTAATTTTGGTGGTGTAGATGATATACATACACTGGAGTTTTTGAACACTATTGTTGCATCTGGTCTTCCACCACATGAGTTAAGACTTAAAGTTGGTGTTCCTATTATGTTATTAAGAAATATTGATCATTCATCGGGATTGTGCAATGGGACTCAACTCATTGTCACACGGATGGGTAAATTTGTTCTTGAAGCCACTGTATTATCTGGAAGCAATATGGGTATGAAAGTTTATATTCCAAGACTGTCGTTGACTCCATCAGATCCCCGTATTCCTTTCAAATTTCAGAGGAGATAATTCCCTATGGTTGTTTGTTTTGCAATGACTATCAACAAAAGTCAAGGCCAAACGTTAAAACATGTGGGTGTCTATCTTCCACGTCCAGTTTTTACTCATGGACAGTTATATGTGGAAATTTCGAGAGTGACCTTAAAAAAAGGTTTGAAGATCTTAATAACTGATAGTGAAGGAAATACTACCAATATTGCTTCCAATGTCGTCTACAAAGAAGTTTTCCAACGCTTGGTTTAGGTCAGTTTTCAACTAATAATGTTTTATTTTACTTCTTATGATGGTGTATTTTAACAAATTCTCATTTTTCACATTTAATCCAATTGCTCCATTGAACCTGGGCCCAAATAACTTGATAAAAAAAACGGCCCAACTCAGATAACTTCCGTTGATCCAAAAAAAACTCGCATCCCTCTCTATCTTCTCTTTATCAATACTAGGGGGAAAGAAAGACGGGCCCTTGGGACCCGTCTTGCATGTGTTGGTGTTAGTGGGTGGTTATAGAAGTAATAGATAAATAATATATAAATAATAAATAATAATATAGTGAAATAGTGTTAGTGGGTAGTTATAAGGGCATTTTGGTCAGAAAAATCTGATACCAAAAAATCAGTTACAAAATGAATCCCCTTTATATATAGGTATAGATTGTTCATGATAAGGATATCACTTATTGCTCCAATCAGTATCCTTTCCCGTTTATCAAGGTATATCATCTTCTTCGTTTTCTTTTGTGACCTTTCCATTCCGCTTCCCATCGGTTTTCTTCCGAAGCGTCTTCGACTCATTCCTTCAAACATTCGACATCTAAGTTGTAAGACAACTTTGTGTATGCTCTCTAATCTTGGTTTACTTCTTTTTTAATTCAATTTGCAATCCATCTTTTGTTTCCAATCAAATATGTTACTTTCGTTTCCTCTCCAATGTGTTTAATATATGTTTCTAGGGTGCCTAATCTGATGTGTTCATTTTCGCTCTCTGATTGAAAATCAAAGTGTTCATAGTTTCTGTCAATTCCCTATTCTCTATTCCATATTTTTTGTTTGATGCTTTGAGTTATATATTATCAATAATTGATTGTTGACTGTCTATCTAATAAGTGACTGTAAGCGTTTTCGTTTTTAATACCAATGTAATGTTTGGTTTAAGATCACCCATGAGCGCCCTATTGTGTTATCAATGTTTGCTCCATTTGCCTTTTGCTCTTTAGTCGATTGTAGTGCTTTTATTTTTTAGTGCAATTGAAAACTGTTGTAGTGCTTTATTATCATTATGTAATGATATGTGATTTTGTTGGATCTGTATTCTATTTTGCTTATCTACAAATGTATTAATATTGTCTCTAATTTCCTGCTCATTAATCACAAATTAGATTTCTAATCACCACATGGCATCTAAGACTTTTTCCTCCATCATTTCTTTGGATACGGTAATGATTCCTCTAACAGAGTTGTTGTTTGCTTCCTTATTTTACTTTGAATTCAAATTCCTCTTATATTCTTTAACCTTTCTTTTTCATTTTTCTAACAGAATCTCCTTAAAGTCCCCAAAAGTTTTTATAGGGACTATTTTGATGAGTTACCTGCTAGCCTTTGGATCGAAACAGAACCTGGGACACAATTTCCTGCTGATTTTGTTGTTGATAGCCGCGATGTTCCTTATATAGAGACTCAGACTGATGAGATTATGAATCTCTTTGGTGTTGATGGTTTGATTGGAACACCTACTAGGAGCGAAGTTGTTTTAACATATGTTTCAAACGGTCGCTTCAAAATCCATTGTCTGATGACTGCTGACCGTGTTCGTCCTAGAATGATGCACAATCAACCACCTCCAATTCAGATGGTCTACCCCCATGGAGACGGCGGTTCAGTTCTTAGGGATAACTCTACTCATGGTGAAGGAGTTGGTCAAAGTGCTCACAACCTATTATTATTTAGTAACTTTATTTAGTGGGATGACTGTAGTCTCGCTTTGACTTCAAAACTTTTTATCTTTGTTTGGTCTATTTTGCTCTCTCTTCGCACCTTTGTTAACACTTTTATTACTATGGGAATCTAATATTTAGACCTTTTATGTTCTACTTTCTGTTTTTTTATACCTCATATTTAGTGCTTTCACCCCGTGCTGAGCACGGGTAACACGGCTAGTGTGTGTGTGTGTGTAAGATGGCAAAAGTGCTGAAAAAATTGGAGGGAAAACCACACTCTAGCTTTTATATATTAAGATGAGTGGTTTTGTTTTTGAAAATGGGAGAAATGTATGTTTGGAATAAAGTGTTGCTTCATCTCACTTAAAATGATTGGATTTTATTTTTAATAGGTTGGTCTCACATTATGTGAAGCCCAACCCAAATATGAAGGTCCTTAAAAATTTTCTTCTAATGTAACCCCATTACCACTATTATCCCACAAAGCCCATCTTAAACAACAATCTCAACACAAGGTACTTAATTATCTAATTAACGAAATCAATCAAATCATTCCAACACACATATAATGAAATAAAGTAACTAGACTACAATATCCAAAGTAAATATTACTTACTTTAGGGTTATACATTTCACCCTGATAGGCTCGCAAGCGCACGGTCTTATCGCGTAATAAAAAGAGTGTCGGTACACAGGGAGTAGAGTGTGATTACCAATCTATTCTTAGTTTTGATCAGCTGAAAGGAATGAATTTTGAAAAAGAGAATAATTTTTGATTAAAATTCAGAGTATAAAAATGTCCCAAGATCATGGATTAAATCACAATAACAGAATCTAAACACTCCCTTAGCTACCCTTTATCTTATCTCGAAATTATTCTAAGGATAATGTATTCTTTTGGTGTAATTCAAGTTTTCTTTCGGAAAACGAGAATGTGTCTCGAAACAGTGACCAAGCCTATTCTTATGGATGATCACTGCAGAGACCCATTAAGCACAACCTTATTGTCCCAAGACGATCAAAAACCATTCTCATGTTTCGAAAGCCTTGTCTAACCTTGTAGATCCAATGTCAAACTTCACCTTTCGGTACTTCACTTGACATTTGATATATGAATTATTACAACGAGGTTAGATTAGGATTAATTTCTAATAAGATAAAGTCTAGCCTTGGAATTGATTTAGGGATCCATTATTGGATTGTGTCCTACAATCCCAAGACTAGAAAATCTACTCACACATGATCATAGTAGATGAGACGAAGAAATAGAAATCATAGAATTTAAATGGTGGAATGTAAATGACGAGAATGTAAAGAAAGCGATAAAGAGCGGAATTGTAAAGTGAAGGAAATTGTAAAGAACAAAAAATAAAGAACTGAAAGTGAAAGACTGAAAGTAAAAGGAAGAAATAAACAAAAGACAGAATTCTAGAAAACAAGAGCTTAAACGAACTTAGATTAACAAAATAACGAAGTTCCAGTATATAGGTGAAGAGAGGACCCTTTTACAACTGAAATGAGGGCTTTATATAGGCTAGGATCAGTGGACAATCAGTTCAATTCGCATCAATAACCATTAAAAACCACTAAGAGAGGAAAATGATCAGTTTTGAAACTGATTTCGGAATGCTGGAATGTCGCACGGGTCGTGCCAAGCTTTCAAGTACTCTTAAAAATGATTCTTCAGCATGCAACAGGTCAGCACAGGTCGTGCCATGTTTTTAGGTTGAAATTTCCTTGGCGCTTTGGCTAAGCACGAGTCGTGCAGGCTGTGGCACTATTTTTTCCTTGCTTTGCGCTATTCTTTATTCTCTTTTGATCCTTGGCCTTTTTGCATCCAAAATTTCTTCCTTTCTTCAATGTGATCCCTGAAAATAAAAACTAACATCTTGTAGTAAAATAGCTCAATAATAGAACTAAATTCCCACAATCTTTCAAATTGAGTGGACTCTTTCGTTTTGATTTCCCTTGATTTTGCCCTTTTCCTCCTTTTTGCTTTCTTTTTCTTTTCTTTTTCACTTTTATTTTTTTCTTTGATTGATTTTTTTCTTTCTTTGGAGGAAAAGGGTAGTACAATCAGCCTATGTCCATGAGATAGATGATTTGAGATGTAGGACAAAAACCTACAAATTCAATAGTTGCTCCAATTCGATTCCAAAGTTTACCAAAATCAAAAATTCATTTCTGGATGCCAAAGGAATAAAAAATGTAGGCTCAAAGGGGCAACTAGTGGGGAATATTCATCAAACACTAACTCTGAGGCCAGAAGAAGGATTCCTAAATCCCCGGATTCTTTCGCATGTTGCAAATCATTTTTCGCTTCGAAATGGTCAACAAACAAATTCTAGAATGATGCAATTTGAGAAACATACACTCAACAAAGAAAAGGGATACAAAATATATGATTTCAATAGCATCCCCTTGTGAATGCTCTATATCTCACATTTTAGAACCTAGTTCACACAGAGTACAATTTAGACATGCTAATTCTCAGCTTCAAATCATGACAACCTCACATTTACATTCAGCACAAGTCTATCATACAAATCAGTTTTGTGGTCGCAGAAAAGACTAAACTCTATAGGGCGTAGTAGCTATTACGAAGGAATTCATTCTGAATTCTCTTTTCTTTGAGATGCCAAAAGAGTATTGTCGTGACCGTGATCCCGACGTAGACAACTCAAAAATGATTATTTTAGGAGTCGCCACCCAATTTATTTGATAAAGAAAATTGAGAAAAACCTAACTTTAAGATTATTGGTCTGCGTAGCTAGATTGGATTCGGGAGTCAATTATGCAGAGGGAAGGGTGTAAACTAAATTATGCTACACCCCTAATACATTTGTCCTAAGATAGTTACCCTAAATTTGATTGTGCAAATTAGTATTGAGTAATAAACTATTGTTATACCCCTAAAAATAATATTAAATAAAAAGTAATTATTTACAAAATAAAAGAAGGACTAATTAAGAAAGTTTAATTTTTGACTTGACGAGGAAGCCCCACTCCTACGTATCCTCTGGTGCAATGACGAACTCAAAAGTCACGTAGTTCTTTCTAGAAAATTTGTTTGTTGGTTGATTTTATTTTCGAAGAGGTTTAAGATCAAAGTTGTACAGCTAAAGTCTTTTAAACCAGACAAGATGTACATCTCAATCAAACCCATTTTTATTAGTTTTTAAAAGTAAACTATTTTTTGTTTTGAGCTTCAAGTATTAAATATGGATTAAATATATTTTTTAGAATTTAAATGAGTAGGGAAAGTTAAAAGAGGGCATATAGTGATGTTATTACAACTAGTTTATAATAAGAAAATAAAGTAAACAAATAATAATATAATACATCAAAAACAATTGAAATAAAGATAAAAATGGAACCTCAAAGTGGTCAAGGAGAGCGCCGCATAGTATACACAGAGAAATCAACGATAGCTCAAGGTGATGGTGGGAGAATGTTGTTGACAGATGTTTTTAGGAGCTGAGTGTATATTTTTTTCTTCTTGAAGCTAGGGATGAAGAAGGATCACATGACTTATCTCGAAAGCTTTCCTCTTCTCACATCTCTCATCTCTCCTTTCTAAAATTCTCCTCACATCCTTTCTTCCTCTCTTTTCTTTTTAGTTTTTGATTGAATCTTTTTCCCCCTCCTTTTGTTGCTAGTTTTGCTCTGCTTTTATAGGTGAAGGTTTAAGTGTGGAGACTTGTTAGACAAGTAGACTTGTTGGACAAGTCGACTTGTTGGACAAGTCGACTTGTTAGGCAAGTAGACTTATTGGCATGAAGGTTGATACTACTAACACCCCCATTTATTTTCTTTTGTAATTTGTATTGTTTTTTATCTATTTTTTTTAATTGGTTTACTCCTTTGACCGATGTTCTTATGGGTGAAACAATGGGGCTTCATTTAGCTATTAGTTGGGTTCGTGAACTTGGCTTTAAGGATGTTATTTTTGAGATGGACGCGAAGATGGTGGTTGATGCCTTTAATTCTAGCAAAGTTGTAATTTCTGAATTTGGTTGTTTAATTTCAGCTTGTAAGATGTTGTTTTCTTCCTTTAGCAACAACTCTCATGTAGAGTTCACTAGGAGGAATGCTAATAAGGTTGCTCATTCCCTTGCAATGGTGGCCTTATTTACAGCAAGTCCTCAAGAGTACTATGACATTCCTTCATGTATTACCGATTTGATTATCAATGAAATGCACTGAGTGCTTATTGTCAAAAAAAATCTATTTTTTTAATTTTTTTATATATTTATTTATTTATTATATTAGAAAAACATTGTAACAAGCTTAGACAATTAAATAAATTCCATTTTTTTGTAACTTTTGAATTAGCACATTTTTTGTGTTTAACCACTAAAAAAGTAATAATAACACAAAGTTAGTAAATGAGGGCAAAACGACCTATTCAAGGGATTAAGGGCCCGTTTGTTACAGCTTTTTTTATGAGAAAAATCATTTTTTTTAATTAAAAAATCAGTTTTAGCGATCCTGATTGTGTTTGTTTTAGCTTTTCTGAAAAATCATTTTCTTAAAAAAATCATTTTTATCCTTAAAATGAGAATCTGTTTTGAGTAGCTTCTCATGAAAATCATTTTTTAAAGAACGATTTTTTTTAAAATAAGTGATTTTCAGTATGTTACACAAACACAAAACAACTTCTCATTTTCTTAAAAATCTCTAAAAACTAATCTCTAAATTATTTAACAAAAAAATCATTTATTTTTTAATTTGTAACAAACGGGCCCTAAAAATCGAATATACGCGAAAAACATATTTTTGTGATTTTTTTCTAAAAAAGTGAAAAAATACCGGTTAAAATTGGTGTTCACAAGTATCTTTGATATGATGTATAAAAAAAAAGTATCTTTGATATGATCTTCTTTTATAATCTCGCATACTCAACCATCTTCTTTAACGAACCAGAATATAAGTGTTTGAAAATGCTTATTGGGATACTAGAAGAGATTTCTTCTTTTCTTATTTATACTTTTGTTTTTCCTCAAGAGTTTCTTTCTTTTCTCTCCTCTGAGCTCTGAGGCTTATTTTCTTTCGCACACTTCGGTGTCTTCACACTTGTACATAGAAGAGATGTTAAACTCCTCTATTTATAGTGAGTGCAGTTTAATATGACAATTGAGAGAATAGTACAGTAAAATATATCCATTGAAATGATCAGCTAGCGAGATTCCTTTAAGGACATATGTATTGAATGCTTTGTGTGCTTCGTAAAAACAGGATGTCAAATTTTTGGTGGTTCATCTTTAACATGTACTATGCACAGAGATATTTTTCTTCAAGTCCACTCTACGAGGTTATCTTGTAACTTTGTCGTTTTTCCCTTGATGTATTAACTTCTTGATCATTGGAAAATCCTCACTCTGTTAATATTCTGCTTTTCTACAAGGTGCATTCATAAAAGCCATTAAGCTTTTAAACAGAATCTTGACTGAGTATTCAACACACACAACTTTGACAGGATGCTTCCTCAAACAGAATATTTTGTTCAGACAGATCCTTATGTGCTCAGATGCAATCTTCATTAGTGCAGACTCTTGTTGATGTGCCTTCAAGTAGAACAAACACTTGTTAATACAACTTGATCGGTTAATACCTTGGGGGTGTCGGTCTTGGCTGGGACGGAAGCAAACCCCGGGCGAGCCTTAGTTGTCTCGGCCAAAGTTGGATCGACGAAGCAGGCGACCGGGGGCAGAGCCTACGATGGTCTCGGCCTTGTTTGCGAGAAAGAATGTCAGGCGGGTCCTACGATGGTCTTCTTCTCGACTGCTAGTTTGAAAGCCGGGTGGGACCTGAAAAGATAAAAAATTGCAAAGAGAAAAACGCAATTGCCACAACATAACGACAAAAAAGGGGCCTACTTGTGCACAGATTCTTTGAACTTCTCTTCCTCCAGAAATTGGAGTATGAGAAACACCAAAACAACAACAAAATCATATGAACATTTGAAAAAGACAGTTCATACCTAGGTAAGGGGTTTAGGGTTTGGTTAATATTCTGCTAACAGTTGTGTTTCAACCCAAAGCAAAACCTAGGAACACCAAAACAACAACAAAATCAAATGATGGGGGGGGGGGGGGGGGGGGGGGGGGGGAGTTTTAGACAAAAATGCTTTTCATTTTTAAAAAAAACCTTACAAATTGACCAAAAAGGGTATATTGCTCCAATTAATTGAAGGAGGGCAGGATAGTAAATTTGGTGGAGGGTTAATGACAACTTATTATTATTATTATTATTATTATTATTATTATTATTATTATTATTATTATAGGGTAGATGAAAATGAGAGACGAAGAGGAAGAGATGAGAATGAGAAATTGTCGAGCGAGAGAGAGAGAGAGCTTTAGACAAAAATGTCTTTGAATTTAAAAAAAACATTGCAAATTGACCAAAAAGGGTATATTGCTCCAACTAATGGAAGGAGGGCAGGATAGTAAATTTGGTGAAGGGTTAATGGTAACTTATTATATTAGATAGTAGATTTCTTTTTTAAGTACAGGTTAAATTGACTCCTGAGTGTCCATTGCCTGCAATTGCTTATCAGTGGGAGTGTTTTGGATTAGATGAAACTAATTCATGGTTACCATATTTAAGGCGTATCCAACTATGGGGGCGCTTTAGCTCTGATTCCCGAATCACAATTTGATCCACATGAAATTGTAGACTTAGCAGCCGACTTAGATTGTGATGGATGTAAACATTTAACGTTTTATATATTGTATAGTTATAATGTAATATTTTGTGATTGATGTAAATATATTTTGTTGCTCCTCCATGACAGCGTAGATGATTTTGCCGTTTCTAACTCTAATTACCAAAAATAAGGGGAAAAAATAAAAAAATAATTTTTTTTACAGATTTATCAATTAAATTGATAAATACGTAATTAATTTTTTTAAACTACAATGATAAATACGTAATACTTTTTTTAAGTACAGATTTATCTTTTAAATAGATAAATCTGTATGCCGCAAATTTAAGAGGGGTAAATGGAAATTAATTAAATTTTTAGGGGTGTAAGAGCTAAGTGGTATTTTTTTTTGGTTACAATAGGAAAAAAAAGCCTAAGGCCTTACAAAAACGAAACCGAGAGCATCAACATTAAGATGTTGCTGCATGTTTGTTGGTGGGACAGCCACTGTAACTAGACATGAGTTACTATTTGCTTCTAACTTAGCTAAGAAGTCAGCGCTAAAATTAGCTTCCCGAAAGACATGGTAAATCTTCACAATCCATTGCCTTTGCAATAATCTTCTGATCTCAGCTATGTCATTCTCGTATTAATGAAAATTGGGATTAGCCACTTTCAAGAGCTTCAAAGTGTTGAGAGAATCCGTGTAACACACAACTTTCCTATGCCCCATGTCCCAACTAAGAGAAAGACCTGGTAGAAGTGCTAGTAACTCTGCATGCATAATATCAGAAATTCCCATAGAGCCATAGAACCCACCGAGAAACTTTCCTGTATGATCTCTAAGAAGTCCTCCATATCCTGCTTGACCTGGATTGATGAGAGCACTCTCATCTACATTAAGAGCCACCCATCCCATATCTGGAGATGTCCATAAAACAAACTGCCCAGAATTATGATTCATTTTTTCTTTTGGCATGTGCGAGTAAGCCCTCAAGATATCATGATACATTGCCCATACTTGCGACGTAACCACAAGGTAAGGAATAAGCTCTCCCTCAAAGTAAGAGCTAAGTGGTATGAAAATCAATATCCTAATCCTTTCTTTTTTTAGTTGAATTAGTTGAACGCGGAGGCTCAAATTCGATTGACTGGTAGGCTCAGGATCGGCTCAGCTCGACTCGGCTCGGCTCGGCATCATGATGTTTAAAAGTTAAAGAAAATAATAATTAAAGTACCCACAGTTCTCGCGACTCTCTAGTATCCATCGCTCCAGCCACACTGCGCACCCGGTACTCTCTCTCTCCCCCTCCCTTTGAGTTATATCTCTGGTTGCATATATTATTGACTTGAGTTCCTGATTATCCATGAAATTTTGACATGCATTTCTTAAGATAGCGATATTTTCCAAAGATTTTCTCACAATTGTCTTAAAAAAAAGAATTAATATTTCACACTCTATTAAAATGCATGTAAAAAAAGTTTAAAAATTCCCGTTAATCCTCCTTATTTTAGTGTATGTTTGGTTCTGCGGTGATAAGAATTGAGTTTGTCAAAATTGAGTTTGCAGAATTGAGTTTCGTTAAAAGTGAGTTGAACGTAACATGATTTTTGTTTGGATACATTTACTGAAAAGTGAGTTTCATCAATCATTATTGTTTGAATAGATTAGATAAAAAGTGCTTTTGAATGTAAAATTACTGAAATGGGTATCAACTTAAACTTAAATTAAAAGTTTAAAATTTGATACAATAAAAAACAAAAATACTAAATAAGCATATAAATAGATCTCAACTTGAAGTTTGATAAATTAATAAATAAATAAACCATACTAACAAATTTAAATTCTTCTTCAACATAGGTCCAAATGGTAACTGGATTTGGATCCCACCCCAAGTCTCGGGTTCGAATCATGGGTGTGGCAAAGACACTGTTGGGAGGGGAGAACCGCACGGGCCGGCAAAGCCGATGGCATAAATTAGTCACCGATAAAGTCGACGGAAACTACACACCAGTGGAATGGTAACAAAAAAATATATTTAAAGTGTAATAAAAAAAGTTGATCAAATAGCATGTCTAAATAATAATTATATATAAATTATCTTTTTTATTGCAAAAAATGGGGGGAATTATATATAAATATTCTGTTTTATATACAATATAATTATTATAACCTCTATTATGTTTCCGTTATTTTGACCTTGCAACAAAAAGAATGATTTTGTTCGATAAAAAAATCGAATAAACTGGGCTTTGGTAAAATGATTGAAGTAGCCCAATTTAGCCCAATTCACGTGTCTTCTTCAACCTAGTAACAGAGCTACATAAAACCAAATTTACAGAAAACCAGATCTACGAGGGCAATCTACAGAAACGAGGAAACAGGGGAAGTAGCCCAATTTTAGAGCCCAACCTAGTAAAATGATTGAAGTAGCCCAATTTTGCCGTGGAAGCTACAAAATAATGCTTTGAGTTTGCACTGAGTTTAGAGCCAAACAATGCGAAGGAGAAATTAAGAAAAAGATAACCAAACATGACAAAAGTGCTTCCAGCCCTATAATCGTACGTTTGCTTCATCCTAACGTGTTGCCAAACAGGCACTAAGACTCTTTCATTTCCCACCACTGACTCCAAAATCGAAAAGCCGTTCCCCTCCCTCTCAAACGGCGATATTCTCTTCCGTCCCCCTTGCTCCGGACCCTGACGGCGAAGTAGCGATTGCTTCTTGACGGCGAGTAGGTGATTACTCCCCCAGGTACATTTTCTGATTTTCACGGTGAATTCCTCCCACTCACTTACACGCTTTGCTATTCTGTTTAGGGTTTTCACATTTTCAGATTTTCGCGCTGAAGCCAGCGATAAAGATTTAGATTCTTTACATTGGCATAAAGATTTACTACTTTGACATGCATTCCTTAAGAATTAAGATAGGGATATTTTCCAGAGATTTTCTCAATTTTCCTAATCTTTAACAACTTAGATTCTAAATTATAGTTAATTCGATGTTGTAGGCTGGTATTTGACGGAATCTAGCAATGTAAACTTCACTTGGAAGTTCATCGATTCTTTAGTACTACTCTTCTCTGATTACTTCTTTGTTATACGTTCTAGCAAAACAATCAATTTCTGGAAACCAAATTATCTTGCATGTCACAGCATTCAAAAGAAAATGGAACTTAATCCCTTAATGAATTCAATTTTATCATAGTGGTTGGTTATTGTGTTCGTTTTGGATTAATGTGTTCTTGTCAATGTGTTGTTAAATTGACCCGTTTTTATTTATTTATTTATTTCATTTTATGTTAATTTATAATTTATAATTTGTTCAAATTTTGGGGTGGGGGATGTCTTTGATTTGAATTTATTGAGTGATTCTGTTGGAGCCTATAAATGTACCTGGCGTTTTTTAAGAAATGGATTATCTCTAAATTAGATAGATGTTCTTTAAATTAAACTAATAAATATTGTAGATATCTATCTATCATTGCACGAGTCATAAATGAGTTGAACTTATCTTAATGAGCTTTTTAGATACTTTTTTAATTAACAGGGGGAGAGGCACTTAGACCAATCAAACTGTCAAAAGGGCATTGAACACATCCCTTGAGATTACAAGGCTAGATAGTTACCACTTACCATTGCACTAGCACCCTTGAGCTTTTAACATGCTTACACACATACACACACATTGTGATCCAATCTAAAGTTCATCTCTTTCCCACCCTACTTTTTGAGTATGTAAGTTGTTGATTTCTTTGTAAGTGTCATCTTGTCTTGTCTATTTTGACATTATCATTTCTACTGAGTTTACTTTTGTATTTTAATAATGCCCAACATTCTGTTCCATACAACATTGAATGTTATTTTCCATTTTGAATCACACCTGAAGCACACCATGGTTTAATCCATCCTGTTTGATTGAGATATTGTTGATATCTCCATCTAATTCTGCCTCAGTTTGTTTATTTTTGATTGCGACATGGTGCTACTTTTTGGTCCTAAATGTTCTGTGTTCTTTTCTTTAATGTTCCGTGTTCTTTTCTTTGTCATTGAATTCAAATATAAACCTTGATAAGTAGAAATTTGTTTCGTTCCAATTGCCATTTTAGCCTAAGTTATTCAACTTACGAGTTGGTGAACTATTATTTGGTGAATCAGTTAGCTTGGTGGCTAGAGCTTTTAATGCTGGACGTGTTTTGTTACTTAGAAAGGGTATAACAGCTCCCAGTACAGTTGCTGCACCACAAAGACCGAGTTCTTTGCCTATTATAGGCTTGCAGCACCATCTATGTTCTCTCTAGACATTTCAAGATAGCTTTATAACTTGTCACCTTTAGAATTTACTATCCCTTATAAAAAAATTTAACAATTGTCACAACTTTAATCATCGAAACATCTCAATTCTTCGAGAATTTTGTATCAATTTAACAGAACTTGGCTTCTGATTATCCTAAATTGTAATAACTAAATCCACTGTTTCATTAAAAAATACCAACCTTTATTTTCTAGTGATGTTCTGATGCTTAATTGTAAAGCTTATAATGTTCAATAAATTTTCTGTCTCAAGATTTTTTGTTGATGCCCCATGTTTGTGCCATTTTGGTAGTTTTTTTTATTAACTTAATTTTTGATCCCATTCTTATTTTTGCTTGTTGGGTTTTTCTGTACCTAGGGAAGGAGCTTAATCGCACCATCTTGGGAAAGATTTTGATGCTTGAGATCCCAGAGTATGTTCTCCTTCCTTTTCTTATTTATTTGATGATTATTTTGATGAACATGCGTAATGCAATTCAAAATTGTTATATCCTATATGGTCTTACGAAAAACTTCTGTTATAACGCAAGCTAAACCCAAAGTTCTGACTTCTCAGTTTCCATAGAAGGATGTAGTTAAAAATTGTAACCATTCGTTTTCTTGTTTTCTTACATCATTATGTATGTATTGAAGCTTGAAACAGAACAAACTAAATCTCCAGCAATCATGAAACAAGATGGTGCACAAGATAACAGTAACACCAACTCATATTCAAAGAAATCAATCCCACCCTACATGAAGGCAATCTCTGGCTCACTTGGAGGGGTTGTAGAGGCTTCTTGCCTACAACCTATTGATGTGATCAAGACCAGATTGCAGCTTGACAGGTCAGGGAATTACAAGGGAATAGTTCATTGTGGTACCACCATTGCCCGGGTAGAAGGGGTGCGGGCTTTATGGAAGGGATTGACACCTTTTGCCACACATTTGACCTTGAAGTATGCACTTCGAATGGGTTCAAACGCTGTACTTCAGTCAGCATTTAAGGACTCTGAGACTGGCAAGCTTAGTAGTCATGGTCGGCTCCTTTCCGGGTTTGGTGCTGGGGTGCTTGAAGCCGTTATTATTGTCACGCCATTTGAGGTTTGGGTTTCATTTTGTATGATAAGCAATCAGTAATTATTTTATTATGTATAGCCTATTATTCTAGCATGTTTAGCCTCTACTGTCTTCAATGAAAGATTTCTCTATTAGATTTGGCTCCACTAGAAATATGCAATTAAGAGGAGAAGCGCAAATTTGTAATTGTTGATTAGTAAACAAGGAGGTTGTTTAAGCTTTGTGGTTTTAAGCTGTTGATTTTTTACTTAACAGTTATAATCGTATTTTTAGCTCTAAAGTGCGCTATTTATTTTCTAAGAGTCAAATTTTAAGACCCTTGTTGATTTAGGAGTCAAATAAATGGTCTTTCACAAATTAGGGGTACATTAAAAAATATTAAAGTTAACATAAAGTTTTACGCAAATAACTTTAGGTAATAATAGTTTTAGGAATGATGTATTAGGAGTGGTGTGAACTCCGATGCACAGAGGCACAGACACCTCTTTCGAATGCCGTGTCACGTATCCGTGTCCATGTCGGATACCGCCACGAAATGCGTCGGACATCCCTTTGCGGTTTCGCTCTTAAAAAATTACTATACTTATTCTTAGGATATAAGTCCTTTTATCTTAAAAAAAACCTGTGAAGCTTGTCAACTTTGTTTTTAAATGTGAATAGACAAACTATAATTCCCAATTTAGATTTTTGTCATGTTGGTCATATATGTTTTTGTGCTTATTGACTTGTGAATTTTTGCAGGTGGTGAAGATAAGATTGCAGCAGCAGAAAGGTCTAAGCCACGACCTTTTGAAATATAGAGGTCCTGTGCATTGTGCACGGTTGATCATAAAAGAAGAAGGTTTTCGCGGGCTTTGGTCAGGTGTCGCTCCAACTATAATGCGTAATGGGACCAATCAATCTGTGATGTTTACTGCCAAGAATGCTTTTGATGTACTTTTGTGGAAGAAACAAGAAGGAGATGGGAGAGTTCTTCTACCATGGCAGTCTATGATTTCTGGATTCCTTGCCGGTACAGCAGGTCCGTTTTGTACCGGTCCCTTTGACGTAGTGAAAACAAGGCTGATGGCTCAAGGAAAAGTAGGGGGTGAACTGAAGTACAAAGGTATGGTCCATGCCATCAGAACAATATATGCAGAAGAAGGACTTGTTGCCTTATGGAAAGGTCTGTTGCCTCGGCTCATGCGAATCCCACCTGGGCAGGCCATAATGTGGGCTGTGGCTGATCAAGTAATTGGTTTGTATGAGAGGAGATATCTTCCAACTTAAGCATTGTAGGGTAGTTTTTTCTTTTTCATTGCATTTTCTATGCAAAAAATATTGACCATTTTCTAGACTTTAATCATTTTGATTCTTGGACTTAAGGGGTCCGTACAAAAGCTTCATACCTTAGGGAATTTCTAGCATTTAGCCTAGACAAGTATTATATTTTGACAGGTCTAGAAAAGTACCAATAAATGATGTATAAAAGCAGAGAAGTGCTACCAGATGCGGACATCTCAGCTATGTTCTTTAGAATATGTTGTTGAAAATCCCTTAGATTCAGTTAGGATTGCTTAATAATAAGTCTTCAAGAGATATTAGTCAGACATTTTTCTGTTATGGTTTATTTTCAATAGCAGTGATTTTTAAGGAGTTTATATTCCATTTTTAGTTATGTTTCAGCTCTATAAAGAGCAGTAAAGTGTTTGTATGGGTAGCTAGCTGCAATAAACATTGTTCCTCTCTTTCTTTGCCTTCCAGTTTCCAGATTATATATATATCTTTTTTCTTTGCCTTTCATAAGAATCGAGTCGTTGGATATTTTACAAGGTTATTGGTTGATCTTGACATAATCGGTTTTCTCACATCGAAAATCCTTGTAGAAAAAGAAGATTGCCTTCCCTGCCTTTTGCACTTTCTCCAAATAGAAGCAGCATATAACAATGAAAAGTGCAAGTCAGTAAGTTTGTTTTGTAAAAAAGCAAGGTAATATAATATGCTTCCTAGGAAACCATTGTTGATTTATGTTCTAAAAAAGTCTAAGGATGAACCTAAGATCATTGTCGCAAAAACTGCTAAGGAACTCACGTTTGATATTTGCTCTAACTTGGGATTGGACAAGAGGCACAATGTGAAGAAGGCTCGGTCTTAAACTCTCAATTATATATATTCAACTCCAAGTTAAACTTTCTTTTATGTGAGGCGACGAAGAGTCATTGAAATCTGATTAAAAAAGAGGAAAACAACAGGAAACAAAATCAGGGGGGACAATCATGGGGACAAGAACCAAAACCCAAGCAAAAACAAAACAAAACCAAAACAAAAAACAATAAAATAAAAGAAATCAAACATATCTAAAATTGTGTTTTCTATTTCGCCTCATTTTATATTTTGACACAAACTTTCCCTTCCACCAAATATAAACCTCGGGACATGTGTTTATTTAAAATAGGAATAAACAACATAGAAAGACTAAAATTATAATGCTCATACTTTTCTTGGAGATATATAAATTTATCATGCTCATGGTGGCACTGGATCAACAAGCAAAGTTTTGATGTATGTTTTCATTTCTCCTCCGGAATGCGCGTAGTTATCTTCATCTTTGAAAATCACATCCATAAAACGTGACAAGTTGAGAACGCGAGTTAGAAAAGGCATTGGAACTTCAGTTGGCCTCATTTATAACTTTCCAAGCATTCTCAATTCTCTTTTGGCATTCTTTAATAGCAACTTCTCTAGGCACATCATATTGATTCATATAGCATTCCAAGAATGAAGAAACATGTCCTCTTTTCTGTTCAAACTGTGCCACAAGAAATTATTCGTATAAATATTCACATCGAATAAATTAAAATATTTAATTACTCCATATATGATTATATTCGACATTTTTCTATTGAAAAAAAAAATAGTTGTCCTTAAATTTTTCACTAATTTGTAAATAGGTTCTTGAAAGTATTTTGTAAATAATTAAGAAACATAATTGTGTCCCTGAACGTTTTAATCTTCTGTAAGTGAGTCCCTTAATACATGGGCCAGTTTATAATTTATAGGAGTTTGAGGACCTAATTACAAAAATTTTAAAACTTCAATTACCTAATTAAAAATTATTTAAATTTTTTAATATATAGGATCAAATTACAAAATGTAAGTGAATTTATAAAACAAATTAAAAGAAACATACTGAGGAAAAGAGTTTTGGAATTTTATATATACCTCGTTGGACACAATGTCATCCATTAGCCTACAAAGAATAGAAGCAGCAATAAGAACATCTGGATGCTTTGTTTACCCAAATAAAGATGTCTTCTATGGCTATGTCCCCCATGCCAATATAAGAAGTTGTAGTTAGCAATGGATAGCAACATGATCAGTGGCGGAGCTAGACTGAAAAAGTCGGGTGGGCCACTAAAATAAATTTGGGTTGAGGAATGACGAGATTGACGGTGAGGAACGACGACACGCAACAACGATGAACAACGGCGAGCAACGACAATGAACGATGACGAGCAACGGCGATGAACGACGATGAATAGTGAGGAACGATGACCGAAGAAGAGAAAACGTGAGAGGATTGTGCAAAAAAGAGGGAAATCGGTTCAGTAATTGCTGGTTTTGAGAAGAGGATGAAAGCTGGTTTGGTTTTCTATTTCTTCTTCTTCTTCTCTTCCCTGCGCGCGAGAGTTGAAACGAGAAAAAGAAGTATCTAATTAACTGATGATGCGCTGTCAAGTTGTGAGAGGAAGAGGTTTTGTGTGACTCATTTAAAAATATAATGATATTTAAATAATTTTCCCTATATGAAAAAAAATTGTTTTTCTTACTGGGTGGGCTGTGGCCCCGCTGGGCCACCCCTGCCTCCGCCACTGAACATGATACTATTGATACACCAATGTACTCTTCTGTTGTTGGTAAATAGTTACTGTTGAGCCATCTCACTTCAGTCATATAAGCTTGGACTATCTTTTTGAACTGCAATCAATATTTAATATAATCAAATTAAAGGTAAAACTTATATGTGATTCTTGTGGTAGGTGATTTAATTTTTCCAATTACAGCATGACATGTGGACTAATTTTTTTAAAAATAACTAAAAGAGTAATACATATAACTAATATATGTGTGTAATGTGAAAACAACACGACAACATCTATGAAAAAAGGTTCATAACTGCATGCTTTGTTAAATAATAAAGAAGAAAACACAATTTCATACTTCATTTATGCCATAGTTAAAGGCATATACTCGTCCTTCACTCCTCATTTGTTGCTCTATTTCTTCATAAACCTTTAAGAGTGCACTATAAGATATTTTCATGCATTCTGGAAGATCATCTAAGCAACAAATGTCCCACCTGAAAAATTCTTTCATTAGAACTTCTTTTGCCTTTTTCAAATAAGAAAAATAAAAAGGAAAGAGAAGTGAAGAAATGTATGTTTGATGCATTATCAACCTTTCAATTGCCTATGTAAAAATTTCTAATTCGTCAAGGGTTCCATATGCATCATATGTATCATCAACTATTGATAACATGCAAATTACTTTCATCATTATTATCCTTGCTTGAGAATATTGGGGTTCATAATATACCCCTAATATCCAAAAGAAACATTCCACAGCCCTATCTCGTGCAAATGATAGTTTTCTAGGAACATCCAACTCCTTCCACCATCTGTAAAGTCATAAAGCAATGGTATTAATTATAAGGACTAGTCTTTCAAATCACTTCAATGTTAAAAGATAGAATAGCAACTCGAATTAGAGTCGGAAAAATGAGTCTTATATCCTATTTTTGGATTTCTAACACTTAGCAACAGAATTATATTTAATTGTTCCAGCCATAAAAAAAAGACACTTAAAAAAGTATTTAAATGAGTCAACAGAATTATATTTAATTGTATTTCAGTTAGTGGTTCTTTTAGGGTAACCAAGAGTTTTGGCCCCTGAATGTGTGAGGCGTTGATGTTATAGTCCTTGAGTGTATCAAAGTTGCACACAAAAAAAGACACTTAAGAAAGTATTTACAATTTTGATACATTCAGGGACTATAATGATAAAGTAGCGCACATTCAGAGACTAAAACGACTATTTACCTGATTCTTTTATCTTTCGTTTCGAAGTAGTGTATGGTTGAACAACATACTTGCAAATATTGCCAAATTCCATTTGGTGGAGACTTTGAAGCATATTGAAATCTAGTTTAGCCAAGGTGAGTACAATTTCGATATGGGAAGGGTCTTGCTCGTAGATAGAAATGTAATTTCGTGCCTCAAGCCTCGGTATGTTCTTGTGGAGAGCCTGCCTTAAGGTATGTTTAATTCGCTCTGCATGAGAAAGGCTCAATTGGTCTGCAATGGCCTTGAGGTGAGTGGAAGTGAAATTAAATGCTTCATCTAAAATGTCTTCTCCGTGAACCCTAATATGTGAGGCTTCATACAAGCTTAACATTCCCTCAACATCTTTAGTCTTTCATTAAAATTTCCTTGTGCATCCTTCCACTTGTTGAACCCATCTAGTGTTTTGTTAACAACCACAAGGTTGAAAGTCCATTAGATACAATAACATTTAAAAAGTGGTTCTCTAACTTGTGCAATCTTTTTTTTTCTAACTTGTGCAATCTTACATACAGTACAGACCATTAAATTTTTCATTATTCTTTATTGAATAGTTACTCATCTTTCCTGTTTATTTCATTGATTCACCTCGTTGTAATCTCTCTCTCAATCCACAAATAGGAAGCTAAGTAACTAATAAAAATATATATGGGTGTAATAAGAGATTTTGATTACATTTGTTACTAAACCCATAAGATCGATTTCTCATATACTCTTTATTTTTTGTTAAGAGTCTCACATCGGATGTGATATGGCCTGAAAAAGAGTTTATAAGTGGGAAGCATCTCTCACCTTATAAACCGGTTTTGTGGGGTTGAGTTAGACTTAAACCACATTCTAATAATTTTGTTAGTTATTGGGCAATTCTCACACGTATCCAACTTCTCTGGCTCAATGTGTGGGGGTCATGCCCATATGTGCGCAACTTGTAGGTTTTTAATTTTACGTTTATTTTGTTTTATTGTGTGTAGCAAAATATTATGATCACATAGTTTATTCTCAAAAACCTTAAGGACAATTCTCACACTTAACATGTCTTATCTTCTACAAACTCTTATTTTTGGGGTATTGTGAGACTATCTCACATGTGGATACCCAACAAAGTGGAAATGACATCCGGGGTAGGTAGCTAAAGACATTGAATTTAAGCAACAATTCTCTCTTCACCTAACCAATTAACTCCTAACATTTGCCTAACAAGTTGGAAATGATAAGGATCCAACTTGACGAGTATATAAAATTAAATGAAACAAATATGAAGTACTATTGTGGCTAAGGCCCTAATTTTTCATTAATTAATATTAGTTTTTGCATCTGTTTATTTTATGAGTTATTTGCTGATCCCATTGATTATATATCTAGGAAGTAGTTGTTTTTGTTTTTCCTCTTCATATGAGGTGGATCTTTTCGTTTATATATAGATTGAACACTCTTTATACTAGGCTCTTTATATATCGTTATCTTTTCCCTACAGAAGAAAATTAGTTTTTACACCCTAAAGATTGCTAGTAAAAAGAAATCCATAGTTTTTGATAAGTAAATGTTAATGGTTAGTAATTAAATTAGTTCTAAGATTTAAACCCTGGACTATTGAGATGAGAGATATACTAGGTGAAATGTGAAGTCCATGTTGCCTCAATAGCCTAAATAGCACAGCAATAGAGCGAAGGTTGGCTTCAAGAGTTATTTCTTCATTTTCAACATAATTCTCGTGAAAGAATTGCAAAATTTGATCAATTTCTTGCTCAAAATGATTGTTCATACCCAAACGACATATTGAATCAATCAAGTCAACTTTTGCTAAGGGATTCTCAGTCTTGGAAAGAAGCATCTCTCTTACTTCCTTTTTGAGTGATTCAATTTGTGCCTCAATATTCTTATCAAGCTCCTGCAAAGTGTTAGGAAAAAAAAGCATTTATACAAGAAAAAAGTTATTAATTAAACATTCAAGCAGCATATATAATTTAATAATGATCTGTGAATAGACCTATATAATTCAAAAGAGTTGATTATATTACGTGTGTGACAGGGCGGATCTAGAATTTTAAAATAGGGTGTTCATTTTTCTTCAATGATTTAACAATTGTACGATTTTACAAAAAAAAAACAACAATTAAGTAATGTTCCAAAAAAAATCAATAATAAAGTAATGTTCCAAAATAAAGTAAATTTTAATCCAAGAGTGAATCTTCTAAGTTACATAATCTGTTCATTGAAAGATCACTGAAAGCAAAGAAAGCATAAATTTACTAAGCCATCATATTCCATAGTCTTATTGCTTATGTAAATGCTTAACACTATTTTATAAATTATATATAAAATTGCTCAATTCTGTCTTATATAAAATTGCTCAGTTCTGCCTTAATTGCTCAATTCTGCCTTTAAACTCTTGTACTCTGTTTGTATTCCTAAAGTACCACACTCTCTACAATCAAAGTAAAAAAGTGGTTGGACTTTTTTGAAATTGTTTCCTTAAAGCAAAATGGTATACTGATAAAAATACCACTTTTTCTAATGTAATTGTTCTTCTTTCTAGCATTTTATCAAACACCTAATGTCTATCATTGAACTTTTTGGCTGACTAACATAGAAAAAATGAGTACAATGACCAAAATGCAGATTAAAAAAAGATGATAGATTAGAGACAGAAAGACAAAGCTACAATAATGAACAAACTTGGAAAAATACCAAATCATACCGTTGAATGAACAAACAATGAAATCGAATCAGAATTCAGAAAATCCTAGGGTTTCTCGGATTCAGATTCGCGTGGGGTTCTGTTGTTGAAAAAGAAAATCAATTGAAGAAGAAAGAAAGGAATGAAACGGAAAAGGAAGAAGAAGAATCGAAGAAGGAAGCGTGCGTTCTGTTGTTGAAGAAGAAGAACGGAAGAAAGAAGCTGCGGGAAAACAAAAGCGTGGTTTCTGTTTAAAGGCTAAACGACATCGTTTGGCTTATTCAACTTAAGAAAAAAAATAATTTTGTAACTGTGTTCCCTAAGATTTGAACTCGGGACCTTTTGTGTAAAATATGAAATATGGAAATATTACTACTACGGCCAAGATGTTTGGGTGTTCTTGGGAATACCAGGAACACCATTTGAATCCGCCTCTGGTGCGTGAGGCACAAAAATATATTTAACTGGAAATATTATATATATATTTATATATATATATATATATATATATATATATATATATATATATATATTTGTACCATAGATTCTGAAGCATATTGAACGAAATAATCTTTCCAAATGCTAGGGTGAAAATCTGCAACATGCCGTTTCGCTTCAGATTTTGCATCTGAATTAAAGCAATTAAGTGTTAAAGCACCAACAGAAGTCATAACTTTTGTTAAATGGAAATGGATGGTTTCAACTCTGAAGGTTTCCTTAATTGAGGAAAGGTGTGAATATTTATAGTGAATTAAATTTATAAAATAATTTATCCTATCGCATTATTGATGACTTAAAATATTGAACACTTAGTGAGAATAGACAAAATTGAGATCTATAGCTGACCTTAATTAGATTTGCTTCGATATAACATATGCTTATTCACTAAACAAAATAGAAAAAGGAGCTTTGGATAATTTAAAAAATTAGAAAAAGGGTATGTTTTGGAAAGGGATTTTGGAGGGGATGCCTTTGGAGTGCTAAGAGTATGTTTGGGTGGGGAGAGCTTGAAAAAGATTGGTCTATTTTTTAATATATATTTGAGATTTTAAAAATGTAAAAGAATAATTTGATAGATAACAATATAACATTTTTAATGACACTTAATTTAAGTTTAAAGACATTTTATAAACCCCCCTCCCTTCGCCTCCTAAATTTAGAATTGAAAAATATGTCCTCCCCTCCCTTCCCCTCCTAAAACCCTCTTCCAAAAATACCCTAAGTCTATATTTTAACATACGTTTGAGATATGTGTTTTTTTACGCAATATTTGAGTTGTTAAAAACAATTGAAAGAATAACATGATACATAATAATTGTTATCAAACTTATAGCTCGCCAAAACCGGCTAATATTATCAAACTCTAATTCCTTTTTCTTCAAACAATTACACTAAGAAGGAGATCGATCTCTCAGTTGTGAGTTTCCTAACTACTCTGTAAAATGACTTAGGCTTTGAATGGTTTGAGTATACTAAACTAGGTTAAAAGATGCATAACATAAAGGAAAGATAAATTGCTTCACAATAGACTTGAATATTGATTGTGTGTTGAAAAATGGTATACAAGTAGAGTATTTATAGTTACAATTGAATGTAGTCTCTTTTGGTCACGATCTCATGCCTTAAGCTAACCACGCTTCAAACCAGCGAATATTCATCCGAGAATAACCCCCACTAACCGTTTGCACGCCACGTTCTCCTAAAGTTTCACCCACATCTTCTTAATTCTAGGTATTTCCAAGCATATTTATGTATTTATCCATGCCACACTACTGGGACCCTGTTAGAATTCTTAACGTGGCTGGCACATGGCCTCTTTTAAATCACTTGATAGTTGATACCTCAGTTGCTCCCTCGATCGACTAATAAACTTCGTCATTCTCTCGGTGTTAACCATTCCCCTCCTTTTACATTAACCTAACCCATCATTGACAATTGAGGTGACATAAAATACTTTTCTCTAAAAAATGGCATAACCGTCGTAACCTTGTGATTAATCAGTAAAATATGACCAAGTGTACAAATATACATACATTATGCCGTTCTACAATATAAAAGTGGACAACATAAAATTATAGTAGGAAAAATATATATGAACCTAAGAGGACTGTGTGTTCATTCAGAATTAGAACTAAGCATTTATCATGCTGAGAAACAATATCAAATGGAGAGCTTCTTTAGGAGAAGGAAACAACGAATACAGAAATGTTTCCCGCAGTCATTTTTTCCTTCTCTTAAAGTAGCTCTACTTTTGATATTCTTCCCTAACATGATAAAGGCCTCGTACGGATTCTGTACGATGCACAGTCAATTTAAATTAGTGTGGTTGCTTAACACAACAAGGATTCTAAATATCTCAGTTTTAGTGACCAAATTAAACAAATGGAGCCGACCGCACAAGTGACTTTAAATGTCCAAAACAACCGACATTAAATGTCTTTTCTGCACTAGTGATTTGATTAATTAGCAAGATATTCTAAACGATTAACACCTAAATTGTTCTCTTATACCTACATTGTCTCTGAATATCCTCCCATGTTGTGGTGTTTGGACATTATGGATTATTTTCCGGTGGTGGTTGCAAAGACACTAAATCTAATGCAGAGAGGGAACCTAACATGGTTAATTCTAAGATCTATCTCTACATTTTGGTAATGACAAGGATTGATAAACTCTAATTTAGTGTATTTTGAGATATGGTTTTAGATCATTTTTTAGAGTAATTATTATCAATTATTTAAATTACTAATTCAATTTGCTCTATGTTTTATAGGAATAAAAGAAAAGATAAAAAGGATGAAAGTTCAATTCAATACACATGCATATGTGTATATATGGGCTGTCAAATAAAGAAGATGCAAAGGTCCATTTATTTGGATAATCACACAATGTAAACAAGCCCATCTCAATTAAAGAAGCAAGCCCACCTCATGGTCATGAAAGAAAAGAACACGTGATTGGGAGCAGTGGCGGAGGGAGGGGGACCTGGTGGGGCCATGGTCTCCCCCAAAATTCTGAAAAATATTAGTTTTTATATAAAAAATACTCAATGGTCCCCCTCCACTATCTTTAAAATTAAAAATAAAGTAGTAAAAACTAGGTACGACACTTTCAGAATTCTTAAAAACCCAGAGTTTGGAGTTTCACTACGTTGATGTGGAACTGCAAGTCACTATATTATTCTCACAATTGACTTGGTTATGTCCGACTATCTCATTCTCACAGTTTACTTGGCTAGTGTTATTACCTATATTAATTTTTTTCCAAATCTCTCATTTGTTTTTTCTTTTTCAAATCTTCTATATCATTCTGTTAACAATATTTTTTATAGATTAGATCAAATTTTTATCTACTTTCCTTTCTCTTTCTTGCTTTTTTATTACCTAGTATCTATATCAAAAAAATTTATATAAATGTATTTTATAAAGTCATACATTTTATTGTCGGCACCCCTTGGACAAAAGTCCTGGCTCCGCCCCTGATCGGGAGAGTGGAAGAATTAAAGCATAATTCTTTTTGAGAAAGAAAGCACGGAACCCTAGGTGGGAATTATAAATACTAGTGCAGCTTTGGAAAAGAGAGGATAGCCGCATACACACATATCTATCTGACACAGGTGCCTTTTAGCATACACGCATCTGACAATTTGGGTAACAAACACGCATGGGTTTGTAGCCGTAGATATAATATAAATATATTCAACGGTCCAGATTTACGACTTGCTACCATTTCACCTAGGAACCGTTGACTTGCTTTTTTTTTTGGACAGCTGGTTGACTTGGTTTTTTAAGTTACCATTATTTGTATTTTTGACCCTAAAGTTGGCTTAAAAATAATTTTTATCTTATTACAGTTTATTATAATAAAAACGTTTAACTATATATTTTTCTGATAAAATTACTTTTTTTTTCACCCAATTATTTTTTGTGGCAAACTTTTTTTCACCTCTCAGTTAAACTACAGTTTTATTGTAGTTAACCAACCATTCTTCTTCAAACACCACCATTCTTCTTCTTCACTCTCTCTCTCTCTCTCAACCACAACCTCTGTCACCTCCACCATACCTCCATTATCGCCTCTGCCGAACCACCGTCTTCTTCGAAGCAACCACACCACCTTCGTTTTAAAAGGTATGCGCTTTTCCTTCTTCTCTTCTATTTTACATAAATGCATCCGTTGTTGTTTGAATCGAAACCCTAACCCCCAACGTTGCAGCATCTAATCCTAATCCCCTACGTTTTTGAATCGAAACCGTAACCCCCAATGTTGTAGCCTCCATTGGTGTTTTTCTCTGTTTTTTGATTCGAACAAGTTGATGTGGGATATATTTGAAGGTTTGAAGAACATTAGTGTTTCTTAGATAAAAACATTAGTGTTATGTAAAGATTAACTATTAAATGTCACCTTTATGCATGATTGGTGTGTTTTAGATAAGGAATTGATAATTTATTTGTGTGTTAGACAACATAGTAGAAGAAGTAGAACTAACCTCTTCATTATTTCTTAAAACTTTTTGTGCTTCAAGTGATTTGCTCTAATTCCTTCACAAAATCAGTTGAACCTCCAATTATTGATGCTTTGTAACCCTGACCCATATAAAAAGCAACATTTTTTAACATGATTTGTGCAACATTTTTTAACATCCCATAATGAAAAAGAAGGAAGATTGACCTATTTTGTTCCTTGTAGCAGCATTTACACTTATCACATGTGGTATGAAGATTTGTGTCTAGATTATGGAGCTAACTTCATTGAGGAAGAATTTGGTTGAAATGCATGGACATCACAAATCAACAAAGGATCAATTGAAAATTGTTGTTGTAACATGCTTAGTCTTAGGATCAACCTTGAAACAAACTTTGGATCTTTAACGTTACTTACTGTGTTACGTAACAAGTGCCATGCACATAAACGGTGATGGGCATTAGGATAAACACGTTTAATGGCCTTTTTCATCTGATTATCACCATTAGTTACAACCGAGACCGGACACTTGCCACCCATCGCCTCCAACAACTGTTCTAACAACCAAACATGTGTTTCTTTAGTTTCATCTGTCACAATTCCAGCTGCAAATATTATGCTCTGGTTATGATGATTGACTCCAGAAAATATGACCAAAGGACACAAGTATTTATTCTTCTTGTATGTAGCATCAAAAGCCAAAACATCACCAAATACAGAATAATCTCTCTTAGAAGCACCATCACACCAAAAAATTCTCTCAAGTCTTCCCTCTTCATTGACAGTATGCTTCCAATAGAGTTGATCATCCTTCTTTGCCATGCTGTCAAGAAAATCCAACACCGCTGTTGCATCAGATGTTTGGATTCTCTTTTGCCTTCATTGCTCGTTGTACATGTCCCTCTTCATAAACCCAACCTTATCAAAACCTCCAACCTGAGCAGCAAACAATCCATATATGTTGCTAGTCTTATTACCAACACTCCTCATCATGGTCATCTGACATTTATCATAATCATTCATCTTTCTATGCCCCGGTAGCATGCCGGTCCACTTCTCTAACACAAGTGTGTGGTTGTGTACACCATTGAAAGTTTTTATGTACCACCTCCCAGTCAATTCATCAACATGGACTCAACATTTGGCCTGACATCCACACCTAGTATCAGGTTTTGCTCTTCGGGTTTTACCGTCTCCGTCGTAGTGATATTGTTTCCTTTGACCTTCCTTATGGCATACAAATGTTTGTTGAGTAATTTCACGTTTGGAATTCCTCATAAGCCTACATTTTCTAGCAGAAAAACCTTTTATGCTCCCATACTAGTTGTAGAATATAAAGGCAACATCCAAATCTGGAAAATGAAACTTAATAAAATACTCTTTTGAATTCAAATCATTCATTTTTACTTTAATCGAATACTCTTCACGGTTAATAGTTGTTTCCTCATCAAAGTTAAATCCATCTTCAACGTTTTCATTGATATTGAAGTCATCTTCATTTGACATTCTTTCTGAATCCTCATCAACATTGATATTGAAGTCATATTCAGCGTTTTCAGCCGTCGAGTCTACATTAGCCATGTTGATTCTTTATGTCCCAAAATCAATGCTTCAAATACACCAAGTTTTGACAAAAACACATTAGAAATTGTTCAACAATAATCAACCTAACCAAACATTATATTTGATTTTGTTTCATAAACAAATAGATTAAGTCAACATGGTAAAAGAACTCATGGATTCATGAATGTTTGTTTTCAAACAATTCTGCATCAATATTCTCTCTCTATTTATATTCTGGGTTTTCACACCCATCAGATATATATTATCCAGAAAAGAAAATTCAACAGGAAAATTCAACAAGTAAATTCATATAACTCACAATTCATTTTACACAATTCATATAACTCACAATTCATTATACACAGTTGCTGGAGCTAACTGCTCAAACAACCCAAATACCTATTTTCAAATCCGAATTATCTTGGTAGCATCATAAATACAAAATATTTATCTTGAATTTCAAACTACACAAATAACTGTTTTCAAAACTGAATCATCTTTGTAGCTTCATAAACGCAACAGATTTGTGCAACATCAATTTCAAATCAGAATCATCAAAAGTTTGAAGTGAGTACCAACAACTTAGATCTATTCTAACACAACCATTTCTGCTGCATTGTTGGAACTTAGGGTAAATAATGTGCACAACGATTTCATACCTTTCATGGTGAGAGAGTGGGTTTCGCGAGAGAGTAATGAATCTGAGAAATTTGAAGAAGATGCGTCAGAGAGTGATGAACTTTTGCGATTTTCGTGAGAGAGTGAGCTGCTCAGTGTTGAAGAAGATGAGATGAGTGATGAAGAACACACTTTGATGATTGATGAGAGAGTGATGAATGTTTGATGAGAGAGTGATGAATCTGAGAGTGATGAATGTAAATGAAAGTTAATGTGTCTAAAAAAGGTAAAATAAAGTATAGTTAAAAGGATTTTTTGATTTTGTAAATTACTTAGTAAACAGAAGGGTGGGGTAGTTTTGTAAAAAAAGAAAAGAAGGGTGGGGTAATTAATATAAAAAGGAAGGAATGTGGGTAACATGCGTAATTAACCAAAGTAAAACCCTTGAAACCATTGGTCAATACTCGTGTAAATTGGTAACCCGTTTTAGGCAGTCAAAAGGGCATGCGGGTATGATACCCAAATTGTCAGATCCGTGTATGCTAAAAGCCACCTCTGACACAAATAGAAGAGGTTTTGGAGAAATAAGGCACGCAAATCGATGGAGAAGAATTAAAAGAGGAGAATTGAATAGAAGAGGAACACACGTGATTAACAGAGAAGGAACCCACAATAGTGACGACGGTGACGCTAACAGCAGCACTTTTGAAGTTTTTTTAACCCGTTCTTGACACCGTGAGAGAGCTTTGGAGCAGAATACAGAGATTGAATACAGGATCAGAATTTACTCAATCTCCGGGTTATTTTTATATTCTGTAATTCATGACTTTTAATTTTATTCCAATGTTCTTGAACACTATGGATAGCTAAATCCTTTTCTAGGGTCTTAGGTGGATCTTACTTGATTAGAGACCTTTTTATGTTTTAATTTATACTTTGAATTCCCAATTTTTATTTCAACTAATATTATCCTATTGTTTTATCACATAATTAGGATTGACAACCATTTGCATGTTAATAATCAATTAGTTGATTAGCGACCGTACTAAAACTAGTTGGTGGACCTATAGGATAATTGAGACTACAATTAATGAATGACCAAACTTTAATTTAGTCTTCCAATCATTCAACCTTTTTGTACTTCATGCTTTTCTTAAATTTAAATTCTAGCATGACCAAACTAGGGTTAATTTAGGAAAAAAAATATTAATCCCGAATGACCAAACGGATTAATAGTTTTGGTAAAGTGATTGGTAATTGAATAAAATAAGGGAATTCAGGTAGACATAGAGGAATCAAAGCTAGCAAGTGAAACCGAGACTCTAGGCTTCTCTCCATTAATCGAACTTTACAATTTAAATTCTTGTTATTTATTTCTTCGTATTTTAGTTTCTACAATCACCAACACTCGTTCGTCTAAATAATAATTAATCTTAAAGTAGTTTAGTACTTATTAATTAATCCCTGTGGAGATGATAAATTTTATACTACTTCTGCAAGAGGGTACACTTGCTCTCAAGTGTGTTTTTTAACGCAACAAGTTTTTGGCGCCGTTGTCGGTGAGTAATTTAACAATATTAAACGAAAAAGATTTTTATTGCTTTAGACATTTATTTTATTTCTTGTTTTAATTTAATAAAAAGAAATAAAATTATTACATTTAGTTTAATTTTAGTTGTTAGTTTTATTTTTATTATTATTACTCGTGCATGCTCACCCGCTTCCAGGAGCCTATTTTGGTTTTTGATCTAGAAATTGAAAGAACTGTTCGAAGGATAAGAAAAGAGACAAGAGTGATGGCTGCTAATCCGAGAAGAGCTCTTCGGGACTACTTTACTCCAACACCGAATATCACTACAAGCATAGTCAATCCACCTGTGCAAGCTACTAACTTTGAGCTCAAACCAAGCTTGATTCAAATGGTTCAGAATTCGACCATGTTCAGAGGCACACCAACAGAAGGCCCTCACACCCATCTTAGAAACTTCTTAAGAGTAGCAGACTCAGTAATTTGTAATGGTGTCCCTCCTGATGCCATTAGAGTGAGATTGTTTCCATGGTCGTTGGCTGACAAGGCATCAACTTGGCTAGACTCTCAACCTGCTGAGTTCATTACCACTTGGGACCAATTGAAGCAGAAATTCTTGACCAAATATTTTCCTCCAGGTAAGACTACTAAGATTCGAGGTGCAATAATCAGCTTTGCTCAACTTGAGCAAGAATCTTTACATGAAGCTTGGGAAAGATTTCAAGACTTACTCCGAAGTTGCCCACATCATGGATTTGAGAAGTGGCAATTGCATGAATATTTTTGCAACAGATTATCTTCTCAAAATAGGGGAATTATTAATATGGCTTGCGGAGGCTCTCTAATGAATGGAGAACTTGCGACAGTATATGATTTAATTGCAGAGATAGCGGCTGATTATGCTCAATGGGAAACTAGTGACAGACACATTAAGAAATCAGCTGGGATGTACAAGGTTGACGATGACACTAGTGTTAATATAAAGCTAGAGACTCTCTCTAAACAGATGCAATCTTTGATGAAGGTACAAGCTCAATCTACTCCCGTAGTTACCTCCACTAGTGACATCACAAATAATCTCTAGGGAGGCCTAACTGAAGAAGTCAACTATCTTGGTCAGAATAAAAGCGAGTTAAGGCCTGGTATGCAAGATTCTTTAGTTAGATACATGGAAAAGGTTGGACATCCGTGCATGGGTGTTTTAGCTAATTACATGGACAAGACTGATGAGAGGTTGCAATCCATTGAAGAACTGATAAAAGCACAGGAGCTGGCAAGGAGCTGGTTCAAGAAAACAATCAAGATGGTTCAAGAAAACAATCAAGATGGGCGGGCGCCCGAGAAAGAAATACAACCTCCTACTAAGGGGAGCACTTCTGAGGAAAGCAAAAAGGAAAGAGAAAAATATGAGCAAGCAAAGGTAAATGTTCCTTATCCTCAAAGACTTAAAAATGAGCAGCATGATAAGCAACACTCGTTAGTAGGAGGTTGAATGGAACTTTACAATTTAAATTCTTGTTATTTATTTCTTCCTCTAGGCTTCTCTCCATTGATCGAACTTTACAATTTAAATTCTTGTTATTTATTTCTTCGTATTTTAGTTTCTACAATCACCAACACTCGTTCGTCTAAATAATAATTAATCTTAAAGTAGTTTAGTACTTATTAATTAATCCCTGTGGAGACGATATTTTTTATACTACTTCTGCAAGAGGGTACACTTACTCTATGAAGACCGGTTCGGGGATTTTAGGTCAAAAAGGCTCTATCTAATTAATATGCAAGGTCTATACATATGTGAAAGGACTTTTATCACCAAAGATAGACTTTATGTGGATGTTTATGGCTATTAAGAATCATAATGTAATGGATGGAACTATGCTCCAACAATCGCCCTAATCAATTAGCATAAGTTTCCAATCAATTAGGAGCTCCATGGTTTGAGTAATGGTAGCACTTTCTAATCGGCTAGATCACCTTTTGATCAATTAGGGCTTCTTTTTTTTTGAGTGAAGAAGATTAGGGCTTTTTTGGAAAAATGTATTGAGACTTCTGAGTAATCAATTTAACTTAGGGTTTGTTTGGTTCCATAGAGAGGAAGGGAGGGGAAGAGAGATTTTTAATTAAAGGAAAGTGTAAAATTATATTTCTCATCCTTATAATATCTAACTTGATGTTCAATTCTCTTTCTTGGGTGCCCACTTTATAGGTATCTGTGTCAAGCAACATGAAAGTCTATGCTTTTTGGTTAGTGTGTTTTCTCTTGTAACATGGCTAGGAAAAGACGCATGTGATGTCAATGGTGTGAAAAGTAAGTTTGCTATCGGAGATTGGTGTGTGGCATGTGATGTCAATGGATTTGTCTCAAGAGCGGAGAGGCGGAGTGACTCAACATACTCTAACCAATCTGAAAGGAGGGACTTCAAACCTTTTATTGAAGATATGGAACTAATTGATGAGCCGGTTTTGGGCATGAAGATGTCTCGGTTTGGCTTCGATGGTACAACAATGAGTGGGACAGATAGATAGTTGTTGTCCGAGGGGATTATATCCATATGGAAAATATTGGTGCAACGGATAGGTGAGGGGGATATTTCTGATCATTGTTCGATCTTGCTAATTAGCTTAGAAGTGAATTGGGGCCTGAAGCCTTCCAAGTTTAACAATTGTTGGTTGGATCACAAAGATTTCATGATGTTTGTGTAAGAATGTTGGACATCGCTCCAAGTAGAAGGATGACATTACTATGTGATAAAGGAGAAGCTGAAGATGTTGAAGGAAAAATTAAAGGTGTGGAACAGAGAATTGTTTGGCTTCAAATACCTCCAAATTGAGAATATTGGGAAAGAATTAAATGAGATGGAAAGGTTGGCGACTGAGGGAGGATCTCCTAAAGTCGAACGAAGGAAAGCTTTAAATGCCGAATTTTGGCATGAGACACGTACAAGGGAAAGCCTAAATGCACAAAAATCAAGAGTAAAATGGATTGCAGAGGGTGACTCAAATACCCGGTCCTTTCATGCTTGTTTTAAAGGCAATTTGTTTTTATGCTTGGGTTCATTAGTTGACAGGTTTACACAGCCAGCCCCAAATTGTGTGCTTTTTCAAGAAGGAAAACAGTTTCGAGAGTGAATCTGGTCACACAACCAAACGAAACAGAGATTCTAGGTGATTTTCTGATTAAATTCGAAGTACTAGGCACTTGAACAAAACACGGGAATCACACGCTAAGCGAGTAGAACATCGTGAATCCTTCGAGTACTTTGTATGGAGGTTATCGAAATGTAAATAAAGCAAGGATAAAACTCAGGCAATTCACGGAAATTGATCCTAAGAAGGAAGAACATCAAGAATTCCTCGAGCGCGAAGATTCAAAGAAGTAAAAACAAGTTGTTAAAGTAAGATAAAAAAGAGGGAAGAGTGAAGCACTCGATTATCAAAGAGAAATTGCATTGAATTGAAAATAGTTTGTAAAGACAAGGGTCGTTGGCTTAGACATACATTGTTCACTGCTTGTAGCCAGAGATCTTGTGTGATCGGATGTGTAAGGCTTAATGGGTTACTGAATGTTATGAAATCTCCCTGATTTCTTCGTTCGACCTACTATTTATAGTTGCAAATTGAAACTACTGCAAAGCATGATGGACACATGTCCTTACTGAAAGCGAATAAAGAAATAAGCTAACTAACGATTGCTGATGATCGATGCCACGTGCTTTCTGGCATTTTCATGATTCAAACTCGTCATTGCGCGTTGAGTCTTATTTGAAGGAATTGCTTTAACTGCTCTGGGGTCTTTGCGCGTAGTTCTTTTGTCTTCAAAACGTTCCTCTGAGTCCCCTTTGAAGTCACATGTGAACTTCCAAGTAGTCTTGCCTTTCGAGCATTCCTTCCTTCGAGTGATCTTCACGCTTTATTTTGTAATTTTCACTGACGTGTCCTTCAAAACCCTCCTTTCTAAAGCCTTTCTAAAATCCCCTCTCATTACCTGAAGCCACAAGCAGCGATTTTATAGTAGGTATCGAAGGTGGCTTCACAAAAACCTTGAAGCGTTTAACAATAGAAAAAATTGAGATATTGCTAGTTTTGTGGCCTTAGTAGAGGTTTCCAGTTAAAGATTGGGTCACGATTTTTGTACCCCTGTATTAGACCATTTACCCCCGCCTCCTATTTTTGTTTAGTCCCAAAGTACCCCTCAAAATCTAGACTATTCCCGGAATTATCTATTATATCTTACTTTCGGAACAGTTTAAGTTATGAGTTCCCAAAAATATCCTATTGACATAAATCTGGAATTGTAGATATGGCTTTCGGATTTATGTCCCAAACCATAAATCTGGGAAATGAAAAAATTGTGTTCTGAATGTATGTTTCATAGTTAAATCCGGGGAGTTTTTTTTTTTGAACTCTGTATTTATATATGAAACATAAATCCATAATGCATTTTGATTTTTTAAAATTTATATCCACCGAAAAATTTGACGGCCTTGTTGTTGCTAATACTTTTGATCACTCTCAATATCCCACAGACAATTTTGGCGGCGTTGATGCTGAACATTCATGCGGAACATTCATGAGGAGTATTATAATCTTAGTCCTTTGGAGTTGTACGTGGAGACTCAACGGAGCATCAATGAGATTCTTTCCCTTTTGAGACCGCCTACACAGGATGGACCATCATAGTAGGGAAAAATGTCTTTGGTAGATTATGCTTTAAGGACTGTCATTCTTTCTGTTATGTTTTAATTTCCCGCTATGTTTCAATTTTATATTTGTTTTATTTTTATGTAGTTTGTTTTTACATCAATTAAAATATTAGATGTGTTCGTCTAGTTCTACCACACATGAGTGAAACAATTATCTGGAAAAATAGTAAGATATTCGAAAAATAAACCACACAATATCTGGAATAAAAAAACAATAGATAAATACATCATGGGTCCCCTCCCTCAAACATGAACAAACCCTGCCAAATAAGCCTATACGCTTGACTGGTTTCCGGTAGATCGCTAGATACCAAGGCCTCCCGCATACATGCAGCACAATATGAAACTCTCTCCTCAATAGTCTGTAGACCTCTCACAGCTGCTGGAACGTCCGGATGTGAAGCATATCACAATGGGACAGTTATGTCGGTTATCGACACCTGCAAGTACCATGGGAGGTATCTCTCATGGCACTCACTCGGCAACGTGGCCCGAGTAGCCCTACTGATGACAGCATGAACCTGCTCGGTGTAGCCAAACTGCCATGGGAGGTATCTCTCATTGCTTGACGTCCTTCATGCTCCACAAGCGGGGGACTCTGGGATGTTCTAGATGTAGCCAAACTGCCATAAGCACCTATTTGCATGAAGGCACAACAATGTCGTCCCATGGAAGAAATCCTCTATAAAGCACAATCTGGTGATACTCTCGAAACTTCCTATGGTCATCCCAAGGGTTCCATCTGAGGTACTCGGTTCGTAAGGCATTCAACATCCTTCGAAAATTTTGAAGCTTAATGAGTCATTTTTTTTATTTTTCCACCTCCCAGCATGTGGCTTCTCATAGGGTCCTCAATCAGTGCGGTCACCAATGGTGGGAAAATACTCGAAGATCCAATATTGAAATAATAATATGAATTAACTATTATATTAAAAAAAATTACTTGAATTACTAAATAGTAAACTTAAATAGTAAGATAGTTAACAACAAATTTCACTTGGAGCAACTTGGTGTATCCTCCGGACTGAGCGATATCCCAGATAGACCCATCATTCAGCTGCTCAAATAAAAAGGCCAATGCAGCTGGAACCTACGCCCATTGGCCATAATCCTCATAGGTCTCAAACAACATCACCCACTTTCCCGGTACATCTGTAGCACTCTTGTCTACAAAGATGGTGTAACCCACCAGAAGCAAGAGATAAATCTGCACAGCATAATCCCAGTTACCTTCGGAAAGCTATACTGAAAGTTGTATACTGAAGGTCGCGTAGACCAGTCCTAGCTATCCAATCAAGTAGTGGGGCTCGTGGACTTCAGCTTGTATTACCAGTAATTTTATTAGTTTTACCCCATGTGCGTGAATCTTCATTCTCTCACGATCCTGTATATATGTATAAAAACTAATGTTTTACTTAATAACATAATATTAAACGCCAATGAACAAGATAAAATTATCTAATAAAATTATTATTTGCTCTAGACGAAGTTTTGATGTTACGTGAACATCAACCCTAGTCAAAATAGATCGATCCCTTGAACCAGATCTAGTTCCTTCTGCATGGCCCCACGCTCCTCAAAAAACTGCTCCTACCCGACCTCTGCCTCCTCAAAAAACAGCTGAGGATCAAGAGGCTCATAATTCGCTCTCTGATCCTGATCCGCCTCTTTATTAGTACGGTCAGCGCCCTCTAGGCCCCGTACACGGCAATGCCTGTTAGAAGCATGCCCGACTATTCGTACCCAAGCGCGTGTACTCACCGGAGTTTCTTTCGGTGAAGCACCGCCAACCACCTATGACGACTCTCCTCGCGAAATCATGTCTCGTGAATTACATGGAATGCTACCCCTGATTCTAGTGTAAGCCACTGAAAAATATTCAAAAAAAATTAATATAAATAAAAAAAATCAATAAATTAAAAAAATACAACTGACTTCCGGATTAAGGCCTAAAAGATAAATCTGAAAGTATGTTAATTCCGAATTTAGTATTTAGGCCTAAATCCACAAGTCATTTTCAGAGTTTTTCCCGGAAACATCACAAAAAGGTATATCCGGATGCATGTTTGTGTACCGGATATATCTCTAATGAATACTTTCGGAACCAAAATAATTCCAAAAATACTATTTTGTGTTGTTTCTGGGAGAAACACGCTTCCGGAAATATGTGAAAAAAATGAAAATTCGACCTTACTTGCTATTACCGAAATATGTGAGTTGTGATGTTTCAATTTGAGGAAAAATTGTGACCCTTAGGGTCCGTTTGATTCACAATACAGTATTGGACTTTACAATACTGGATATCGTGTTGTCGAGTACATTGTTTGGTGGACACTAGATAACACAATATAATTAAAATTATAGTGAAAATAATATGAGAGAGAGGGGGCAAAGAGAGGTAATGATATTAGAAGATATATATTAGAGAGATGGGAGGTAGAGGGAGAGAGAGAGAGAGTAAGGAGAGAGAAGAATGAGATAGGAGAGAGGCCGGGGAGGGAGATAGAGGAGAGAGATCGAGTGAGAGGGAGAGGGAGAGGGAGAGAGGGGTCTATGAGAAGATATATTGATGAAAGATGGGATGTAGAGAGAGCGAAAGAAAGGAGAGAGAAGAATGAGATATTAGAGAAGGGGAGGAAGAGAGAGAGGATACAGGAGAGAGGGAGAGAGAGAGAGGGGGAAAGAGGAGAGTGAAGATAGCTAGAGAAGAGAGATAGGAGAGAGAAAATTGAATATTGTTCGGAACCTAGGCTCTAAGTATGGTCGAGCCCGGGGTACAAGGTTGACTAGATGTGCTTCCAAAGGTTGACGGTTGAATACGGATCATTGAAGATTGGGCTCGGACTGTCCGAGGTAGCTCGCACGTCCACGTCGGGTGGGGGGTACCTGCAAAACACTCTGACGCTCAAGTCAGTAAGAGAAAAAACGAGAGTTATAAGGGAAAAATGAGGATAATGTGAATGTACCTGGGATTGGAGGGCGGAACCTCTATTTATAGGCAAAGCGCCGTACCTGAGACGTTGGATGCGGGCACCAAGACTAGAGCACGCGCTGGATCATCTGGAGTACGAGAATGGGCCAGGCCCAAGTCCGGAACAGTGGCCCCCCAAGTCGGGGACGGGAGAAGTATGATGTCGGCCTCGGCTTGATTCAACCGTTGCTTTGAAGTAATGACTGCCTCGGCGTCACGTTTGGTGAGATCGAGAGGGCCTTATTGCACAGCATTGAAAGGACGTATTGATGTGATGTGACGCTTCGCATCTCGCCCCTATATAAGGCGAGTTGAGGGTTCATTTGTTCACTTTGGCATTTTCTGAGAGATTGAGCTTTGCGAATTGAGAATTTTCCGACCACCGTCTGAGATCAACGCCGCCGTTCACCGCCGACGGTTTCTGGGTCTTTGCTGAGACGAAATCAAAATTAAAGCCGACATCCGAAAGTACCTGTGCAGAGGTTAGTTTTCTTTCCTACATAATTTCAACACTTTCGTCAGAGTATCTTCTTGACCGCGACGGACATCGTCGTTCCGGCGACCGTCGCTGCCTGCCTCAGGGGGAGGAGACGAACCGGCCTTGGGGTTGCTGAGGCCGGGGTCAGTATCGCTTTAGCCTTAGTCATTAGATAAACAGATTTAGATAGTGATAGTGCCTTCTTCCCCTTGCAGATAATGGTTCGATCCAAGAGTGAGGAAACACAACCCTTTAATCCACCTGGTAAACCGATCTTGAGGAGGTCGGCTACTGGAGACCCGATACCGGCCCCCAAGGGGGCTTCGTCCCTGCTTTCTTCCACCTACGTAGACTCTCCTGCAATGTCGGGCACTTCGGCTAGGGAGTTTGTCAGGCAGGCCTTAGAAGGCACAGTTGAAGAAAATGCCGTGGAAGAAAATGCCGAGGTTGGTTCTTATGTTCAGAAATCCGAGGTCGCCGTAGAAGAAGATGAGAAAATGGTCGAGGAAGCGTATGACTGGGTATCCACGAGAATCTGCAATATCTGCCCAAAGTTGAGAATCTGCAATATCTGCCCCGGAGCTGGGATCAGGTGGCAAGAGACAAGGACATGTTGGACTGCGGGGTAATACAGAACGCTCTTATTTTGCTCCAGCAAACGACTCCAATAAGGACTTCAGGTTGAATTTCTTCTTCATCAAAGGCCTCGAATAATGCAGCCAAACTATCAATTGCGGATTACGAGGGGAAGGACCTGACCAGGGTGCACTTCCCGTTGTCGTGGAGCCGGGAGCATTTCGTTCGAGGCGGGGAGGAGATTGAGACCAAGTCTTACATAATGAAGCCGAACTTGCTGGCAAGGGACGACGCAGAGTCGTACAAACTGATCAACAAGTGGGGGAATAAGTTGGCCAAGAAAGGCTTGAAGTTCCACTGCGGCTCCATGATTGACGCCGTGGCCGAGTCTGAGGCCAAGTTGAAGAGATATTTTGCTTCTTGTATTTACCTTTTAATTTTTATTTTTATGTCGTTATGCTCCGAGCTGGTCTCGAGAATGTTCTGATGCTGACTCGGACCATCTTCCTTTCTTTTTCAGGTAAAATGGACGATCTTGACGATATATTTGAGATTGCCAACATTGATACGTCTGTCCATGTAGAGGTGCCCAAGAAGGTACCTAAAAAGAAGAGGAGTACGGGAACGGGATCAGGATCCGGTCTAGTCCTGGAGAAGGTGGCAAGCAAGTCCCAATCTGCTGAAGGCAAGCCTGCCGCCGAAAAATTGAAATCTCCTGCTGTAACACCCCCCTTTTACTATTACAATTAAATAGACAATTATCAGAGTCACCTCGAAGGGCGCTACATTTTTCACCATTTTAAAAAAGGAAAATCTCCAAAATAATTTATATAAAAGAAATCACCAAGCAGCGGAAATATTAACCAGTTTAAACATCTCCAGAATTAACAATTAAAGACATCTCCAAAATAAATTAAAACAATTTCCAATAACTAAAATAATAGTTCAAAACGATAACTAACGACTCCCCGGTGCTACATATCAGAGCTGACACAGACCCAAACGAGAGAGGAAGCAAAATCTAGCAATTCCTCCACGAGCACTAGCGATCACCTGCAGCGTTGCCGCATGAGAGCAACATTCCAAGCAGAAGGGGTGAGTCTAACAGAGATAATAAGCAGATGATAAAAATATGCTAGCATCAGGAAACTACAGCAACACAATACAATTACACCATATCACAGCACCAGATACCAAAGGAAAAGTCCATTTGACAGTGAACCACCAAAATTATAACATTCATAGACAATGGGATGATATGCAACCCCTCCAGTGGGCATATGCATGCGGTACCGATCACCAAAACGAGCCACGACGGGCATATCACCAATAAACACCAGAGGCAGAGCCTATATCACCAAAACATGCATATGACAATGCGACACCATGATTATGCACCAACTCACCATAACATGTATTAAAAATAAATACTATATCACCAGAATCAAAACAAATGATTTCACCAAAAATAGCACCAAGTTGTAGCATCACAGCTACCACTAAACTCTCCTGAGCATACCAGAACCGCACCTGAAATATTAACACCAGACGGCTCCACAACGCGGACATAACGCACGCACACCACGCACAAGACTGGCGCACAGCGCCTAGGCACATCGCACCTACTTCAGCGAATTAATTAAAATAGCAAACGACATCGGATTTCAACAAATAAATACTTGTTGGAAAGCCCTATGGGTCTGGTTATCATCCCTAAGTTCAGTTTTTGAAGGAGAGTGTCCAATAGGTACAGTTTTCGAAAAGCACACAGGCTAGTTGCAAAAGAGGACAGTTTCTGTCCTTCAAATTCAAGCAATTCCAAAGTGACTAAAACTCAATCAAATTGCATGAAACTTGTGCATAAACTGGGGAAAATTTTGTCTAGTTTTCAAAGAAATTGGATTCGTTTGAAAAGGAGTTCTTTTGAAAACGTGGTAATCAAAACACTGACCCTGTGTCCAGATTGTTTCCAGAATCTTACTCTAACTTGTGGAATTCATATCTCGAGCTACACAACTCTAAACGCAACCAAACCAGTGCCAAATTAACAAGCATTAAGTCTATTTTCCAGAAAAATAAACCACATAATTTTTCGGTCAATACAACGTTCCCAGTCACCGAAATACCGAATCTATACCCAAATCGTTTCCAGAATTTTAACCTAACTTGTATCGCCTATAACTCGAGCTATACAACTCCGAATTTAACGAAACCAGTGCCAAAACGACCGGCGTTAAGTCTATTTTCAAAAACAATCAACCTCATAATTTTTGGATCAACCAAACAGCGCCAGTTTTAGAAAAACCGAACCTGTGTCCAGAATCGCTAAATTGCCAAACATCAAACCCTAACGGCAACGACACCGCAACCACCACAACAAAAACGACAATTCGACAACGCGACAACAACAATCAACCACGCACAGCAACAACAAAAACACGAACAATAACAACACCATCATCGTGATACAACAATCACGCAACAACAAATAACGAAACAAATCACAATAACGTGCAATAATCATCAAAGCACCAATCTCAACGAAAACACGATATGCAACAACACGAACAATTCAACAAAACCCTAGACTACCCACACATAATTATCATCAACCCATTATCAAGGTTAAGCCCACCCTTACCTCGAATAACGTAAGCTCCGGAACACGACAAACGAGACACGAACAAAACCACAACAACACGAACGATCTCCTTTTGAAATTCTTCGCGAAACCCTCCTCTTCTCTCCCTCTTTGCGCCGCGTGCTCTCTCTCTCACTCTCACTTTCGTTTTTCTTTTGCTTGCTGCGAATGAGGGTTTGGCTTAAACCCCCAGGGTTTAAGTTGAGGGCTCAGTAAACACTGGGCTCTCTACGTCACCACCTCCTTTACTCGTTTCACCTCCTACGCATATAAAATATTAACCTTTTAATTTATCTATATCCCGCCTCCAAATTATTTTAATAATTCAATCAACTATTTTAATTAAATTATTTCCGGGGTGTTACAACCCTCCCCCACTTAGAATCTTTCGTCCTCGAAAACATACCTGATTCAAACAGCTCCGGATAGGACTCTCGCATCTTGCTCTCCAACTCCCATGTCATGCTTTCACCAGCAGCTCCTAACCAGACCACTTTCACCAGGTTTATCTCTTTGCCACGTAAAGTCTTCACTTCACGATCTTCAATTCGCACAGGCATTGTCTCCACAGTGAGATTATCCCGCACATGCACATCATCCATCGGAATCACATGGGACGGATCCGAAATATACTTCCGAAGTTGCGACACATGAAATACATCGTGCAAATTCGAAAGATTAGGCGGCAAGGCCACCCTATAAGCAACATTACCAATTCTCTCAGTGATCTGATACGGTCCAATGAAACGAGGAGTCAACTTCTTTGTCCTCAATGCACGCCCAACACCAGCCATAGGCGTGACTCTCAAAAACACATGATCACCAGCTTGGAATTCTAAATCCTTCCTTCTCTTATCATGATAGCTCTTCTGTCTACTCTGCGACGCTTTCATTTTCTCACGGATCAATTTCACCTTTTCAGTAGTCTCTCGAACAACCTCGGGTCCAAGAACAATACTCTCCCCAGATTCATGCCAACACAACGGAGTCCTACATCTCCGACCATACAATGCCTCGAACGGTGCCATCCCGATGCTGGAATGGTAACTATTGTTGTAAGTAAACTCGATCAACGGAAGGTGAGTATCCCACGCACCTCCCTGCTCAAGAACACAAGATCTCAACAAGTCTTCCAACGACTGAATGGTCCTCTCTGTCTGTCCATCAGTTTGAGGATGATAAGCTGAACTCAACCTCATTTTAGAACCCAACGCTTCTTGCAAACTCTTCCAGAAATCAGAAGTGAACCTAGGATCTCTGTCAGACACAATGCACAAAGGAACACCATGCAACTTCACAATCACCTGAATATAAATCTCTGCCAATCTCGACACCGGATACGTGATATTGATAGGAATAAAATGAGCAGACTTCGTCAATCTATCCACAATCACCCAAATCGAATCGTGCCCCCTCACAGTATTAGGTAACCCTATCACGAAATCCATAGAAATACTATCCCACTTCCATTCCGGAATCTCCAACGGTTGCATCAACCCAGCAGGCTTCTGATGCTCAACCTTCGATTTCTGACAAGTCAAGCAGGAATACACAAACTGCGCCACATCACGCTTCATACCAGGCCACCAAAACATCTTCTTCAGATCCTGATACATCTTTGTAGCTCCCGGATGGATACTCAACTTACTCCTATGACCTTCTTCTAAAATTGCTCTTTTCATCTCCTCATCATCAGGAATGCAGATTCTCCCACGGTACTTCAATACATTCTGCGCATCCAACTCAAAGTCTTTATTCTCGGATTGATCAATCCCAACCATCAGGTCAACTAATTTAACATCTAACTTCTGAGCTTCTCGAATGCTAGCCATGAATTCATTATCAATCTTCAACATCCCCAATCTGACACTCTGAGGCGTCACTTCACAAACCAAACTCATATCCCTGAACTGCTCAATTAATTCGAGTTCTCTAACCATCATTGCTGACATATGCAACGTCTTTCGACTTAAAGCGTCAGCTACCACATTAGCCTTTCCCGGATGATAGTTCAAGCTAAAGTCATAGTCTTTCAGCAACTCCAACCATCTGCGCTGTCTCATATTCAACTCTTTCTGATCAAACAGATACTGCAAACCCTTATGATCACTGAACACCTCAAACCTCGAACCATACAGATAATGTCTCCAAATTTTCAACGCGAACACAACTGCAGCAAGTTCTAAATCATGGGTAGGGTAGTTCTTCTCATGAGTCCTCAACTGTCTCGACGCATAGGCAACTACCTTACCATTCTGCATAAGCACACCTCCCAACCCCATCTTGGAAGCATCACAATACACCACAAACGACTCTTCCGGATTAGGCAACGTCAGAACAGGAGACGTCGTCAACCTCTTCTTCAATTCTTTGAAGCTCTCTTCACAACAGTCATCCCAGATGAAAGCTTTACCCTTGCAAGTCAACTGAGTCAACGGAAGTGCCAACTTCGAAAATCCTTCTATAAACCTCCTATAGTAACCTGCCAGACCCAGAAAACTTCTAATCTCAGTAACTGACTTCGGAGACTCCCATTGTAACACGGCATCAACCTTAGACGGATCCACGGCAATTCCATTCCCCGAAATAACATGACCCAGAAAGCTAACCTCTTTCAACCAAAACTCACACTTAGACAGCTTCGCATATAATTTCCTGTCCCTCAGAATTTCCAATACCAATCTCAGATGTTCTGCATGCTCCTCTTCTGACTTAGAATAAATTAGGATGTCGTCAATGAATACCACCACAAACCGATCCAGATACTCACGAAAGATACGATTCATGTACTCCATGAACACTCCCGGCGCATTAGTCACACCGAAAGGCATCACGGAATACTCATAATGCCCATAACGGGTTCTGAAAGCTGTCTTCTGAATGTCTCCGTCTTTCACCTTGATCTGATGATAACCCGATCTCAAATCTATTTTACTGAACACCTGAGCACCCACCAACTGATCCATTAAGTCATCAATCCTCGGAAGCGGATACTTGTTCTTAATAGTCACCTTATTCAGCTGCCGATAGTCTACGCACAACCTCATACTACCATCTTTCTTTTTCACCAACAACACTGGAGCTCCCCACGGCGACACACTTGGCCTCACAAATTTCTTTTCAAGCAGATCCTCGAGTTGCTTCTTCAGTTCTGACAATTCAGATGCAGACATTCTATACGGTGCCATAGACACAGGTTTAGTATCAGGTACCAGATCAATAGCAAACTCAACCTCTCTCTCTGGTGGTACATCCGGAATCTCGTCGGGAAAAACCTCAGAAAACTCTCGCACCACCTGCAACTCATCAACCTTCGCTTGGCTCTCAGCAGACAATGACGCCATTAATGAAAACAACTGGACGTCTTCCCTCATTACCCTATGCAACTGACCAGCAGACAACAAACCAGACTCTTCCTCTTCAGGAGGAAAGAAACTCACAGACCTTTCATGACAATTGATATGAACATGGTTATCAACTAACCAGTCCATACCTAGAATAACATCCATTCCGCTCAGCGGCAAACAAATCAAGTCAACGAGAAAATCATTACCGAATATCGATAAAGGGCATTTAGCACAAACAACCGAGGTAGTCACCGAACCCTTAGCCGGAGTATCGATAACCATCTCCCTCAACATAGAAGATAAAACAAGATCTAATTTCTCAACACATGCAGTAGCAATAAAACAATGGGTAGCACCAGTATCAATAATAGCAATAAGAGGAGAATTATTAATATAGCATGTACCTCTGATCTCATTCACTGCATCTGACCCCGCCAGAGCGAACACCTTCCCAACGGACCTTTCTTTCTTCGGTTTAGGACACTGAGTGCTGATATGACCACCCTCACCACAGTTGTAGCATAACACATCCTTTCGATCACAGCTAGACGCCATATGACCCTCTTTACCACACTTGTAGCACTTCTTCACATCACCTGGACAGTCAGGATGCTTATGACCGGGTTTACCACACTTGTAACATACCACACTAGCAGCAGCATCTCCCCCACTAGGTCTCTTACCCACAGCAATTCTCTGATTGCCCTTACCAGCTGGAACCTCATACGGCTTCCCACGACTCGAGAAATTCTTCTGCCTATCCCTCATGACTCTAGAATGAGCATTACTGTCTTCCTCGAAGATTCTGCAGCTGTCAATCAACTCCGAGAACACCCGAATTTTCTGATACCCTATCGCCTTCTTGATATCAGCCCGCAACCCATTTTCAAACTTGATGCATTTGGAGAATTCAGCACCAGCCTCACCATAATGTGGATAGAACTTCGCCAATTCAATGAACTTGGCAGCATACTCAGTCACCGACATATTATCCTGCTTCAGCTCCAAAAACTCAATCTCTTTCTTCCCACGGACATCTTCAGGATAATACTTTCTCAGAAATTCTCTGCTGAACACAGCCCAAGTGACCTCTTCATTCACAGTCGCCAACCTCTGCCTCACCTCCAACCACCAGTCATCAGCCTCCTCTGCCAGCATATGAGTACCATACCTGACTTTCTGCGCCTCAGAGCAATCCATAACACGAAAGATTCTCTCCATCTCTTTCAGCCACGCCAAAGCACCATCAGGGTTATACTTGCCCTTAAAGGTAGGAGGATTCTCCCTCTGAAACGTAGCCAAACTGCGCGACCCAGCATCACCAGCAGCACCTGGGTTATTCTCCACAGCTTGAGCCACAGCCTGCAAAGCAGCAACGAGTGCAGCATCGTTCCGTCCTGCCATCTCAACCTAACACTGCAACAGAAACTATAATCCGAAACGAGTAACAACTACTCAAGTGTTACTCGACTCGACGACTCGACAACTTGGCCGGACAGGCCGAACTGCTCTGATACCACTAATGTAACACCCCCCTTTTACTATTACAATTAAATAGACAATTATCAGAGTCACCTCGAAGGGCGCTACATTTTTCACCATTTTAAAAAAGGAAAATCTCCAAAATAATTTATATAAAAGAAATCACCAAGCAGCGGAAATATTAACCAGTTTAAACATCTCCAGAATTAACAATTAAAGACATCTCCAAAATAAATTAAAACAATTTCCAATAACTAAAATAATAGTTCAAAACGATAACTAACGACTCCCCGGTGCTACATATCAGAGCTGACACAGACCCAAACGAGAGAGGAAGCAAAATCTAGCAATTCCTCCACGAGCACTAGCGATCACCTGCAGCGTTGCCGCATGAGAGCAACATTCCAAGCAGAAGGGGTGAGTCTAACAGAGATAATAAGCAGATGATAAAAATATGCTAGCATCAGGAAACTACAGCAACACAATACAATTACACCATATCACAGCACCAGATACCAAAGGAAAAGTCCATTTGACAGTGAACCACCAAAATTATAACATTCATAGACAATGGGATGATATGCAACCCCTCCAGTGGGCATATGCATGCGGTACCGATCACCAAAACGAGCCACGACGGGCATATCACCAATAAACACCAGAGGCAGAGCCTATATCACCAAAACATGCATATGACAATGCGACACCATGATTATGCACCAACTCACCATAACATGTATTTAAAATAAATACTATATCACCAGAATCAAAACAAATGATTTCACCAAAAATAGCACAAAGTTGTAGCATCACAGCTACCACTAAACTCTCCTGAGCATACCAGAACCGCACCTGAAATATTAACACCAGACGGCTCCACAACGCGGACATAACGCACGCACACCACGCACAAGACTGGCGCACAGCGCCTAGGCACATCGCACCTACTTCAGCGAATTAATTAAAATAGCAAACGACATCGGATTTCAACAAATAAATACTTGTTGGAAAGCCCTATGGGTCTGGTTATCATCCCTAAGTTCAGTTTTTGAAGGAGAGTGTCCAATAGGTACAGTTTTCGAAAAGCACACAGGCTAGTTGCAAAAGAGGACAGTTTCTGTCCTTCAAATTCAAGCAATTCCAAAGTGACTAAAACTCAATCAAATTGCATGAAACTTGTGCATAAACTGGGGCAAATTTTGTCTAGTTTTCAAAGAAATTGGATTCGTTCGAAAAGGAGTTCTTTTGAAAACGTGGTAACCAAAACACTGACCCTGTGTCCAGATTGTTTCCAGAATCTTACTCTAACTTGTGGAATTCATATCTCGAGCTACACAACTCTAAACGCAACCAAACCAGTGCCAAATTAACAAGCATTAAGTCTATTTTCCAGAAAAATAAACCACATAATTTTTCGGTCAATACAACGTTCCCAGTCACCGAAATACCGAATCTATACCCAAATCGTTTCCAGAATTTTAACCTAACTTGTATCGCCTATAACTCGAGCTATACAACTCCGAATTTAACGAAACCAGTGCCAAAACGACCGGCGTTAAGTCTATTTTCAAAAACAATCAACCTCATAATTTTTGGATCAACCAAACAGCGCCAGTTTTAGAAAAACCGAACCTGTGTCCAGAATCGCTAAATTGCCAAACATCAAACCCTAACGGCAACGACACCGCAACCACCACAACAAAAACGACAATTCGACAACGCGACAACAACAATCAACCACGCACAGCAACAACAAAAACACGAACAATAACAACACCATCATCGTGATACAACAATCACGCAACAACAAATAACGAAACAAATCACAATAACGTGCAATAATCATCAAAGCACCAATCTCAACGAAAACACGATATGCAACAACACGAACAATTCAACAAAACCCTAGACTACCCACACATAATTATCATCAACCCATTATCAAGGTTAAGCCCACCCTTACCTCGAATAACGTAAGCTCCGGAACACGACAAACGAGACACGAACAAAACCACAACAACACGAACGATCTCCTTTTGAAATTCTTCGCGAAACCCTCCTCTTCTCTCCCTCTTTGCGCCGCGTGCTCTCTCTCTCACTCTCACTTTCGTTTTTCTTTTGCTTGCTGCGAATGAGGGTTTGGCTTAAACCCCCAGGGTTTAAGTTGAGGGCTCAGTAAACACTGGGCTCTCTACGTCACCACCTCCTTTACTCGTTTCACCTCCTACGCATATAAAATATTAACCTTTTAATTTATCTATATCCCGCCTCCAAATTATTTTAATAATTCAATCAACTATTTTAATTAAATTATTTCCGGGGTGTTACACCTGCCGCTGTCAAGTCTTCGAAACCAATCTCGGAGCCAGGCAATAAAGAAAGTCACAAAAGAAGCCATGCTGAGGCTGTCAATGCTGACCCTGCCGCCCTGAAAAGGCAAAAACAAAAGCAGAATGAAAGGAGAGTAGAAAGGAAGGGAAAAAAAAGGCTACCATTGCCGACTTTGTTGTCTGTCCCCGAGTTGGCAAACTGGGTAATAAGGGGCAAACTGGGTACTGAGGCCTTCAAGGAATTGGAGGGGCTAATAGCTGGAAAAACAATTGCCCGCCTCTGAGGTAAGATCTTTGACTTTGAAGCTCACAATAGATACTTAGATTGGGAGTTGATTCGCACTTCTCGCGACCTAAAAACTTACCGGGATTATAATTTGGTAGCTTACTCTGAAGAGAACCGGGGTCTGAAGGCCGAGCTAGACAAGCCGTCTAGAGTACAGAAACAGCTTGACGAGGCGAACGCCAAGGCCGGGGAGCAGGCCAAAAAGATAGCAGGAATCCCAACGTTGCAGATAGAACTCCAGATACTTCAGGGCAGGCTGGTTGCGGCTGAGGCCGAGAAGATGAGGAATGTTGAGGAAATCGAGCAGCTGAAGAAAGATAAAGCAAGCCTCACTGACAGGGTCGCCACTGGGGCCGTGGCCGGCTTCAAGCTCTGTTTACAGATGGCTCTCATCCTTGAGCCTACACTGGACACCACTCTGCTCAAGGTCGAGAACAAGGCAGAGGATGGGAAGATCGTCTTTAAGGGCAAGTTCTCTATGATCCGGCCTCAGTATCATCTCCGGCGGAGGACCTAGTCGACCTCGGGACCGATGCTGTCGAGGACGAAGGAAATTCCGTCACTGCTGATCAGAAAGCTGTCGAGGCCGAGGGAGAGAAGAATGCTGGGAATGCAGATTAGTCCGTCTTGTTTTTCTCTGTATATTTTGAAGTTGGTCTCGGGCATGTCCGGGGCCATCTCTGGTTTGTAAAGTACAATGGGCACCGTCCCTTTTCGGCCCTAATTACTCTGTTGCAATTTATTAAATTTAGCTTTGCCTGTCTTTGAATGCCTTATGTAGTTCACATGTTTAACTCATCCTGATTGAACGCCGAGATAAGAAATATAATTCTGACGCCGAACTGAGATAATGGAAATTCTGCCGTAGCTAGAACAACCAGATTCTGACGTAGATATAACAGTAGAATTCCGACGTAGACGTAATAATAGAATTCCGGCGTAGACGTAATAATAGAATTCTGGCGTAGATAAAATAATGGAATTCCAGAGATTAGAGTCATGAGATTGATAAGTCATAGATGGGAAGGCCGCTGCGGGACCCCCTTTCTAGAATGGCCAAGTGTCAGAGAGAGATGGGCCTCAGTCTTCATAGATGGGAAGGCCGCTGTGGGCCCCCCTCTTCAATGATTCCTCCAACGGAGGTCGTTATGGACTCCCGCCCTTGTGCCTCTGATGGAGCGCGGAGCTCGGATATCAGAGGTCGGCTCGTATTAGGCAAAATTGGGATACCTTCGGTCTTTGATGGAGCTCGTCAGCTCGGAGATCAGAGGGAAGGTCGGCTCGCACGAGGCGAAATTGGGAGGAAATCACTGTGGACTTCTTATTCGGACTCTCTGATGGAGCCGGAACTCGGGATTAGACAGCTGTTGAAGCCGCTGTGGGCTATTTGCCAGAGATCCAGTTGAGATAGAAGTCCGAGATCAAATGCAATAATTCCAAGTAGAAATCCAATCAGATTAAAAGGTAGAAGTCCGAGATCACAGCTCGGCAAACTCATAGTAAGATGAAGATCCAAGGTGGGATGAAGATCCAAGATGAAGATCCGAGATAAGATGACGATAGGAGATAAGAGTCTCTAGAAAGATGAGCTCAAGCCGTATTGGAGGCGAGCTAAACCTGCGAGTGATGCAAGATGGTAGCAATTGATTTGGTAGGTGGGAGTCGGGGCTTACCTCAGGAAGAAGAAGCAGATCGGAAAAGATCCGTATAGCAAGAGAGATTTGAAGATAGAGAGTTTACAAAGTCCGGAAGCAAGTTGTTATGCTCCCATTGTGGTCGCCATTGTTTGGTACCTAGGCTCCAGGTATGGTCGATCCCGGGGTACATGGTTGAGTAGATGTGCTTCCAAAGGTTGACGGTTGAATTCGGATCATTAAAGATTGGGCTCGGACTGTCCGAGGTAGCTCGCAAGTCTACGTCGGGTGGGGGGTACCTGCAAAACACTCAAACACTCAAGTCAGTAAGAGAAAAAGAGAGTTATAGAGGAAAAATGAGGATAATGTGAATGTACCTGGGATTGGAGGGCGGAACCTCTATTTATAGGCCAAGCGTCGTACTTGAGACGTTGGATGCGGGTATGGTGATCCTGACCGTTGGATGTGGGCACCAAGAGTTGAGCACGCGCCGGATCATCTGGAGTACAGGAATGGGCTAGGCCCAAGTCCTACAAGGTTTGGCCCAGTCCGGAACAAATATAAAATAAAAATAGTATTTTTGTAATTTTTCAGGTGGACAGAATTACAGAAAGTTGTATTGTGATTTTGTGAGGGACAGATTTTCATGAACAGGCTTTCAAACCAAACAGGATACAACTGGAGTTGTCTAATTCTGCCCTCTATTTTTTCGCATATCAACGCATCCGAAGTTCTGAGTGACTGCTGACTAACCTTACAATTTTTTTTTCGCATTGGACAAATGCACCATTACTTTTGTCCTACACACCTGGAGCGCCACTATATCTTGTTGGAATTTGAATAATTACAAGAATAATTAGGTGAGAATAATGGAAGGAGGGCTCTTTTTTCTTCTCTCCGACAAAATGAGGATACAAGGCTAATTATCAACACAATATAACGTTTTTTTTACAAAAAAAAAAACGTTTTTAGTACTGGCCAAAATCTCACACTATGGATACATTTGATTTGCTAAAATACAGGATTGAACTGGACATCTCTAATTTTATCATTTTTTATTTGTAAATTGTTCATGGTATCGAATAAAAGTGAGGGCAAATGACTGAATAAAAGCCAAATTTTTTTGTCCTTCACAAAATCACTGTACAACTTCATGTCCCGCTGTACAACCAGGGTGGTTCCTATCATTGTTATGGGGTAGTCTATGCTACCCAAAAATAAAAATTAGGCTAAATACCACTTTTGGTCCTTTATCTTTGCTCGAAGTTTCACTTTAGTCCTTTATCTTTTTTTGGTCCATTTTGGTCCTTTATCTTTTATTTTCGTTTCATTTTGGTCCCTGCCGTTAGTTTTTGTTAACGGACGCCACGCTGGCAGTTAACTGCTGACGTGGCGTCTTAAGTGTCATGCATGACGTGTCAATCATTAAATGACGTTGCAAATAAATGTTTTATTTAATTCAAATCATTTAACACATCAGCATTTAAGTTTTTTAAATTAAAAAAAATACAAAATACAAAAATTAAACCAAATTAAATCTGTACGCATAGTTCATCTTCTACATATCATCTCATCCTCTTCGTTTTTTGTTTTCAACAACAAAAATCAAACCATTTTTTTCCAACAAAACACAAGTTAATTGGAAACCCATAAGTCTGTACAACAAATCTGTACGCATATCTTCATTTTTTTTTCAACAACAGTAATCAAACCATTTTTTCAGGTAAACACATAAATTAAAACCACTTTTTCCAGGAGGTAAACCCATAAATTAAAACCACTTTTGGACAACACTGATCTTCTTCTTCAACAATACTTCTTCTTCATGGACAACATCTTCAACAACTATTAAATCTTCTTGAGTCCGGTTCACTCACCAAGAACCAGATCTGATTTTCTCAAGAAGGGTAAATGGCAACAGTAGAAGAACAGCAAACAACACAAAAAACTAAAAACATTAACTCTTCCTCTTCTTCTTCTATTGTTGATTGAAGAACAACAAAGAAACAAAAACCAAACAGACCCAGAAATTCCAGAAACAATAACCCAGATCTGATGTTAAATCGAATCAGACCCAGATTAGAAGAAACGAAACGAAACAGATTGCAGATGAAATCAAAACGAAATCCAACCCTAATTGATTTCAAAACGAAATTCAACACGTTTCCAGATGAGATCAAAACAAAATCCAACCCTAAAGCCCAAATCGAAATCAAAACGAAATTCAACCCTAAAACCCAAATCGAAGTAGTAGATGAGAAAGAAACGAAAAAAGAAAGAAGATGAAGTTTTCCATAAAGAAGAAGATGAGGTTAACGTGTTGTTTCAAACCCAGAATTTCTGGGTTTCTAAAATGGCATGTTTCAAACCCAGAATTTCTCCTCAATTCATTTTAATCTTTTAATTGTTTTAATTATTTTCATGTTTTTATGTTTTGTAATATTTTCATTTATGTTTTTATCAATTTAATGTTAATGCTGATGTGGTATTGCATATATTAATAAAATAATATTAGATTTGCCACGTCAATTAATGAAAATGGACGCCACGTCAGCAGTTAACTGCCAGCGTGGCGTCCGTCAGTTTAAATTGACGGCAGTGACGAAAGTGAAACAAAAATGAAACATAAAGGACCAAAACGGACCAAAAAAAGATAAATGACGAAAGTGAAACTTCGTGTAAAGATAAAGGACCAAAAGTGGTATTTAGCCTAAAAATTAATAGCTAAATTAAGTACAATAATAAGTTATTGCACCCCATAATTTGAGGAAGTCTTTTAGTTTGTCTTCCATTTCCTTCATTGTTCACTTTTTTTAACAAGTTTCACAATTGTTCACTAATCTAAGCTTTTCACCTCAAAAAATTGAATTTATAATAATTTGTCTGTGTTTTCTTTTTTGCATATAAAATTTAGTTATGTTCTAAACTTATTCTTATTTACTGTTCCACTTCTATTTGACATGTTACAACGTATAAAACTAGTGTTTGATTTTGTCAAAAAAAAAACAAGTGTCTAATAAAAAAAATCTTAGTATTTTATCTAAGCTAATAGCACTTTTAAGAGTCTTTAATGAAATTCATTTTGCATATAAAAAAACCTCTCTTTTAAATTTAGCCCCGTAATAAAAATAAGGCTAACTCAACCACTGAGTACAACTTTTTGATCACCCAAAAAAATACGAAAATATTATTTTTATTTGATACTCAATAAATTTTTATCTCTTTACTCTATTCTTTATCTCTCCTATCTCATTCTTCTCTCTCCTTTCTCTCTCCCTCTCCCTATCTCTCTACTCTCATCCCTCTTATATCTTATCATCATGACATGTATTCATCATCTCTCTCTTTCTCTCATCTCTTAATATCATTATAAACATTAGAAATGAAATTATAGTAAATTTTACATTTTTGCTTGTGTTGTTCCTTGTTCACCAAAATGTACAGGACAATAAAGTTGTCAATACTTTCATGTCCTCTACTACGTCATGACTTCCATAGATTTAGCATATTGTTGAGGATGCTAAGTTTCGTCATACTCGTTCCACATTTGTCATAGCGATTTCATTAGCTACCATCCATAGGAATTCTTTGACTCTAGGGCTAACCCATCACCAAACACAATCAAAGAGCCAAGAGCATGCATGGTGACTAGATTACGAAGCATTAACATCCCAAGCCAAGCAAGATTTTGCACATTAGGTGTTATCAGTTTGGAAATGATGTTAATCATGTTCAGTGAAAGGTAGAGAGACAATCGACTAAGGTCCCATGAGCCAGCCATAAGGATCCACAAATTCACTCACCTTAGTCTCGATAAGAGCTATGAAATGCATGTGCATGAGCTTTGGGAATTTCATCAACTAGAGGATCATAACTTGGAATAAATTTTTCCAAGTTGTGACAAATCCTTCTCCAAAAGTTGGACCCAAGTTTGTCTCTAACCATAAGAGCCCAAAGGGAGCTTGAACTTTTGCAAAGGTTTCAAGTAGCCCTAAATATTAACACTAAGTGTTGGTGGAGAAATTTGGCTTTATGCTTTCAAAATTCTTTATTAACAAATAAAGTGTACATATATCAAATGAACTGTGGAGTCAGAACTAGTTAATTAGTAATCTCGTATGAAGTGCCAATAGTCGTATGATTCAAAATTCTCTTATAGAAGACATGCATGTAATCATCCATTGAGGAGAGTATAAGTCATATAGAAAACATGAGCCATATCAGTGAGACAATCTCAACCTTCCACGTTTGTAGCTTATATGCTTCTTGTAACCTTTCTTATTTTTGGTATAATTTTGTAAATAAAAAATTATAAATATTGACTAATATTAAAAAAAATAGGAAAACCTAGGAATATCTATATAGAGTCTCTTCATATATATTTGGAATGATTCCATTATATATATTTGTAAGTTAAGGATAAAATAAAACAGTAAATATCGCAAAAAAAGAGGATAAAACAGTTATAGAACGGTAAGAGAAAGTACAAGTAATTAATAATTGTCAAATGAAACTATTTATTTATGCTAAAATAAAAAATTATTTCAAAAATGGTTTGCAGTATTGGCTTGTCGTCTAAACTCATTCCTGTGAGTTACCTCTTCCCTTCCTTTCCATTTAATCACTGACAAAACCTACATTTCAAACTTTTATAGCTATCAATCCTTATTTTCAGATATATCTTTTTGAATTCTTTCGATGAAATTCATCATTGTCATCAAGCTCTTATCATCTGGAAAAAAAAGAAGCGAAAACTATTAATAACACAACACTAATGCTTTTTCTGAAATACAAAATAATAACCTATAGTGGGATACCAACTTATTAGTACAAGCAGAAACTAGAGATAATTATAAACTATAAAGTAGCTTAGTAACGCACCTAATCTTGGTACTGTGTGTCCTTTTGGGTGATGAATTACCATTGGATCAACACAAGATTCTGATAATTCTTTTGCATACTGCTTCAAAAAATCAGTCTCTCCTGCAGTAACCACGATCACTATTTAGGCAAAAATGTCTTTAATCTAACCAAACTCTATATATACAATCAATTGCTAACACATGTTTTTTAAAATTGGGGTAGAGAAAAATTTTATCAATCAAAGTGGCACTTTACAACTGTTTTCAAGGTGATTTGAACTAAATATTTTGAGGATACAAAATTAAACTCTTACCATTGAGCTAGCACCTCAACTGCTAACACATATATATCTACTTAAAAATGATTTTATATATTGATCAAATTATATTTATATGATTATACAATTTAGATTACATTGGGGTTGCCCAGCCCCCAAGCATGTTTAAAGTGACATCTTTGCTTACTGCTGAATGAATAAAAATAGAGTCAAGAATGGCGGCAGAATAGACTTTTCTAAAAACTAACGACAAATAGAATAACAGTGATTAAGATTGAAAAAAAAATAACTTTGTATCAATATCAATAGTTTATGATGGGATCAGAAACTATATTTAATACTATTTAATTGAGTTTTCAGCAATAATTTTAATAAGTAAATTGAAAGGAGGCAACGGAGTTACCTAGAAAGTGAAGAGAGGGGCAAGTAATTGGAGAAGAATATGCTTTTTCTGCCACCGATGGTGCCTTCATCTTTCCACCTGATATTATTATCAGAAATTTCACTTTTGGAACCTTCTTGAGTGCCACACCCTACACATAATAAATCATTATTTTAGTCTAATTTCTAAAATAAAATATGAACTTTAACAATTTATCGAATCTTCTAATGTTAGAACTACATATTATCAATGTCATGACTGAGATAATAAAATACACAAAATGCATGTTTTTTTATTTAAATGAAATGACAAATAAACATGCACATGTGCCACTGTCCACACCGGAGTTTAAACTCGGGAGCCTACGTACTCCTGTGGTTGAAATTGCCAAAGGCAACTGCGAGGAATTAAACGGTGATGGTTAGCATGGGGAAATACAAAATTTCCCCATCAAACACAAATCCATAAATAACCTGCTATAGCCAATTTTACCGGCTTTGTTGCCTTTATCAGTTTATAACCACAAAGCTTTTGTTTTTCTAAATTTGACCCTATCAACTTTTTTGAAATTAAAAATAAATCCAAAATAATTGTATTACTTAAAATGGAATCTTTATATATACCGACAAACTCTTGCCCTCTTTTATTTTTTTTTTATTTTGAGGTAATTAGCAGTATGTTTTTAGGCATCTGAGTCAAGAAAAAAATTGAATACTCAAATACGTAAAATTCGTTTCCTAATAACTAGTAGAGTTAAATATGTTTTTGGTCCCTATAAAATATAGGGAATTTTGTTTTTAGTCCCTCTAAAATTTTTTTGGCACTTTTTGTCCCTACATTATTTTCCGGTACCACTTTTAGTCTCTGCCGTTAGTTTTCACTAATAGTGCTGACGTGACATGAGTTATGTGGCATTTTTTTAATGTGTTGGCAGCACATATCATTGACATGTCCTCAACTTAATACACATAAGCTACTGGAAATAAAAACAAATTAAAAAACAAAAGAAAAAACATAAACTAAAAATCAAAATCCCTAATCCCATCGTCTTTCTTCTCAGATGCTACTTTCCTCCATTGGAGCTAAAGGAAACTGATGGAAGGACTCTCGAATCAATGTCTAAGTGTTCAAAAAAATTTAGAGGGACTAAAAACATAATTTGCCATATTTATAAGGATCAAAAACATATTTAACCCCAACTAGTATGGTGAAAAAAATAAAAAAAACCATAAAAAAGTGTGATACTAAGCAGTGTCTTTTGCAGCACTTTTAACATTTCGAATACTACTCACTGACGTAGATTAGTCATCGACAAAGCCGATGAATACTACTCACTAATAACACGATAAAAAAAAAGTAAAATATTTTGTGTTTATTGGTTGTTGTTAGTTTTTTTAGAATAAATATAATATTATGCTTGTATAATTTTTTTTATTAAACTTATGAGATATTAATAATATAACAGTTAGGTCATTTTTCTTAAAAATATATAAACGAAAATTGTCAAAAAAAAATTTAACAATAAAAAGTCCCGTATAAAAAATCTGAAACTAATAAAGTTAAACAATTAAAATGATGAAAGTATGAAGCTAATCCCAAAAAAATCCAACCTACTATTTTTTGACAGCTAAAAACGTGAATGGAATAACTGAAAGTGATATAAGTAATTACAATGATAGACAAGGACCTTCTATTAAATAAAGTATAAATGGTACTTAAAAACAAAAACAGGTAGCAGGTAAAGCATCTCAGCCACACATTATAAATATAATATATCAATGGCCAAGATTACCATTTGTGTTTGGTGGGGAAATTTTGCATTTCCCCATCCTAACCAACACCGAATTAAACAAGCAAAGTTTGACGTACCTTCTCCTGAAGACCAGGCAACGCAGCTGATAATATGGCCCCCTAATTTGTCCAATTCAAACAATTCATTAGCTTCCACAAGTATATGAAAATTCCAAATCAAAACAAAAACACACCACGTGTATGATAAAATGACCCTTCAATTATTTACTTTTTATTATCAAGAAAAAATATTGTTCCTCTACCCTACCACACACCACATCAAGAATGATTGCTGTAATATTGAATCTGAACGCTAATTAAAATCAGAAGAGTTAGTGTATGTTTGAATATCAAAATTGATTTTCCCAAATCAATTTTCCCAAGAAAGAATTAGGTAGTTTAATTACCTGTGAGAATCCAAGAAGACCATCAAAAGGTCCATGTTTGACGATACAATCCTCAATATATTGCAGACACTCATCAAAATTTGTATACTCCGTAAACTCCTGTAAAAAAACGATTCGAAACATGTTAATAGAGACAATAAAAAAGGTGGTTGTAAAATCATATTACAACAACATAAGCACGTGTCTATGTAACCGAATTACACGGAGTGTATGAATACACATACCTTGTTGAACTGGAACCATTCGTAATAAGGAGGATCAAAAATTCCTTCAACATCAGATTTACCCTGACAAGGAAAAGGTGCATCGACAAAAACAAGATCGAGTTTATCTAGAACAGATTGTGGCCACTTATGTATCTGTTTTTTCATTATTTCTCCACTTGTTCGGAACCCATGAAGACATAAGAATCTTGGTTTTCTCACCGTCTTTTCCCCTTCGTTTGCCATGTTGAATGATAAGGAATGAAGGTTAGGATTGATGGGTATGGTATTTGCAATTTGCATAGGAGGCTAAGGAGGGTGTATTAGAATTGTTTTTCGATAAAATGGAATATTGGTTTGCGAAGACTTCTGAATCTAATTAAAGGATGGTTGTGTGTATGTGCGTCTTCTATTGAATTCAATAACGTGTGGACCGCATTTCATTCTGATTCACATTAGTCCATCTTTGTTTGACTTGTTTCCTTGCATACATTGCGGCTCGTTTTAGACTCGCTTATTTTTCCAAGAAAATAAGATTAAGTTCATAGTTAAATTTGTAACATCTTAATCCTTTTCCCTAACGTAGATTAGTCATCAAGAAAGCCGGTAGAAACTACGCACCAAAAATAAGATAATCAAAAAAAAAAATAGCTAGTTGGGATTAAAACACAATCTCATATATAATACAGTCATCTTCTTCGGGTGATAACAAATTTACCAAGTTTTAGTTACACACATAAGACATAAGTGATTCTAAAAGTCTACTACTATCACCATGCTAAATTACAATACAACTTAATTTTATAAGCTCTTGAGGAGTAAATAAATTACATAAAGTGAGTAGATGACTTTTGTGTTCTCCTCAACTAGTTTTTTTCCTTGCCCTTATCTGAAAACAAACATAAAGAGGTGAGATATAGATATCTCAGTGAGTCCTCAGAGATTTTAAAATATAAATGGATTATAATCGTTTCATTTAAAACTGGTTTTTCTAAGTGAACATCGTGTTCTTATCATCTTCATCCTTATGGTTCCTTAGCGCTTTCTGAACGGGATCTGTGTCGCAGAACTCGATAAGCGTCATATAGCTTACCTCAAATCGACCGTGTTTTATGTTAAGTTTATTCTCGTTTACATCATCCTTTAGATGTCAATCACCTTTGTATTCAGGGAGTTTACATTAAATCCCCCCAATCACCTTTTTATTCAGTAGGATTCTAAAAGTATGTTTGAGACAATCACTAAATCAATCATTCGTCCTAGCTAATGTTCAAATTTAAAACAAATCATCAACCCATACATTAAATGGACAGATAATCAAGTATTTCAACAACTAGCCTATGTGCGAAATTTTCAACAATCGTACATCTACTTTGGTGATTTAATTAAAATAACACACGATGTCAGATTTATACAAACGACCACTCTTTGAAAAGTTTTAGATGTCTACTTTTGAATATGATTTTTACTTTGAAAGGTGAGCATCTAATTAGTACCGTTTATTAAAATAAGAAATAAAACTACAAAAACAGGACATGGAGTTTTGTTCAACTTGCAACCCAATTTTATCCATCAATTCTTAACCAAAGTGCGGAAAATTAGGTGTCCAAGTTGAAAGAAGTTGAGTCTAGTTTCTTAAGAAATAAGAATTATGTCGAAATAACTTCTGTAGGAAGTCACAATAACGCAAACACTGGACATATGTTCATATGATTTTGGGGACGATACCCAACCTTTTTCAATTCCAATCTAATTTCATCAAGATCCACCTAACCAAAATATCAACAACTCAATATAGACATAGTGTAACCTCAAATAACATATACAAACATTTTTAGGTCATACATAAAGATAGCAAAGAATGAAAATTTTCAACACGCAACTGGTCATTTCAACACCAAAAACAAGATTGACAGAATTTAGGTTTATGGAACTCAAGCAATCATAATATGGGAATCGTAACAGAACTTTAGGACATGATTCAAGCAATTATAACATGATTTTAAACATAATGAAGGCCTACTGAGGGTCCTATCTTGCCCCTCATAATTCCCCTTGAGAACTCACCTTAAACTCGCACACACAAAGTGGAAATACTGGGTTCGAACTTGGGTAACCACGAAAAATATCCAACCTAACAATATTGGTTTTGCCAGTTGTGTTAGTCCTTGCTGATCTATGATTTATATTTTAAAGTTTGATGTATTTTACAAATATTTAAATATGACTTATTTTTAAATTGTTGCTTTACAAATATTTTCAAAGTTAAAAATGATTTAGGTATGCATACATAAGTGAAAAATTTTGTGAGTTCATAATCAATGTTTGAACATATTCCAAAAACCAACAACAATGCTTATTTGACACAATACAATGCCCCTTGTGGCATGCTTACCCACCTTGTTAGGAAAATAGCTTAAGAGGCTCAACCAAACAATAGTTCTTTGTGCCTCTCAATTTTTTTGGTAAACAAAATTGTATTAAATCAGAGCTCTAAGGGTTCTCTAACCCAATACAACAAAATAATTACAAATTATTCAGGCACACTAGTGGATTAGACCACTAATTAGATATCAAGTGATCCGAAAATCTACCCACATTTTTATATAATTCCCCAAGATACACACTTAACATGGTTCAACACAATTGAGAAATTAAAATACACCCTCTCAAAAGGACGTTATTTTGGTGACTCCAAATGCACCACATACGTGCTATCCAATTTAGGTTGTTAAACCCTTTCAGATTTCTTTCCATCCACTCCTAAACAACATGCCTTGAAATGGTTTTTCCCCACCGAATCCCCACACAACCATCGATCTGTCCACTCTTGAATATCTTTCCAAACCAAAAGTGAGAGCCTACATTGATTGAATAAGTAATGGACAGATTCGTCCTTTTCAAAACAATCAGGGCAACACACAAAATTGGAGTCATTTAGTATACCTATCGCTTTAAGCACATCACAAAATTGAAAGCTTGGCATAACTAGCTGCCACACAACATGCAACAATTCATTGACCAATTCTTCAGACAAATTCTGATGACAATGTATTTTCCGAATTAAGGGGATTAATGATCACTCTATAAAGCATGGAGAGACTAGAAAACACACAGTTTATATTCGTTGGTGTATTTGCTTGTGATTTATCTTTGACCGTTGATACTACCAATGAAAAGTGCCATTGGTGAAAGAGCATCAGGTGTGAAATCTTATGGGAGATGATCTGGTTGTATGACTATTTAGGTATTTTTGAAAGTATTGAAATAAGAATAACTGAATGTTTCCAGGATATGCAAAAGCATAGGGTAAAATTGTGATGTATATATGATCAGTACCTTGAGGTCGGTTGTAGAGCTGGTCAAGGGACTGGTCCTCTGATGCTGTAGAAAGCGGTCGACCTGGTGCTATTGAGCTCCGTCTGGACGCGCGGGGGGTGTAACTGCGAGGACACTCCGACGCTCCAGTCAGCTACGTCGAGCACTTTAATATCGAGTGAGAATTAGAATGGATTATGTACCTGGCATCTTGGTGCTTAGTGCTATTTATAGTGGCTGAGAGATTCGAGCGAGCCGTCGGATTCGAGTGGATTGATCTGGATCGTTGATTCTGGAGGCCCATTAATCTGTTGGGCTGATCCGCTAATGGATTGGGCCTAACGACTGGCCCAGTCCAGAACAGTTGCCCCCCAAGCCAAGGTCGATCATCTAGCGGGCGTAGGCTTAATGTGCAGTCCTGACTCCTGATGGTCGTGCCCCCCAGTTATCACTTGGTGAACTTTTCGGTGTTTCGTACCAGGTCGTTGATAACAAAAAAGGAGGTTGTGTTTGGTTCGTTCCACCAGACCGTTGTGTTGTTTCGAATGTTTCTAACATTTCGGGCTTGCATGTATGTGTATAGGATAGGTATTTCCCATTCACCTATCAAGTAGTGATTTTCTTTCAAAGTTCCTAAGAGGTCTCTCGCGCACGGGCGGTCAGAGGAATTCTTAAAGGGGCCACCCCTCTCTTACGCGCGCAGGCGACCAACTACGTGGATCGACCTCTTTTCTTTCTCGCAACCCGGCAATCCGAATCATGGAGCGACCACTCGCGGGCGGGTAAGGGTTTGTTGGGTGGCCAAGGTTTTGTTTTGTTTGGCGGCCACATATTGGGCGGCCACTTATCTCCACGGGCGACCTGCATATATCAAGGGTGCCCGTCTTCGTGCTGTGGGCGCCCCAATATTGGGCGACCAGCAGGGGTCGAAGACGTCCGAATTAGATTTTGGGATTAACATAAGAATTGTATCTCTGCTTCTCATCTTTCCAACGCATGCTCACACGCCCCTATCGGATAAACATGAACGAAGTTATGGTCTCCAGACTAGACAGCCCTCCATGGTGCCGTCGTGCCGTGGGAGCCCCAATATTGGGCCACCAGCTGGGGTCAAAGACGTCCGAATTAGATTTTCAGCTTAATATAAGAATCGTAGCTCTTCTTCTCAGCATTCGAACGCATGCTCACACTCCCCTATCGGATAAACATGAACGAAGTTATGGTCTCCAGACTAGACAGGCCTCCATGGTGTCGTCATGCCTTGGGCGCCCCAATCTTGGGCGACCAGCAGAGGTTGAAGATGTCCGAATTAGATTTTGAGCTTAACTTAAGAATTGTAGCTCTGCTTCTCAGATTTCAAACGCATGCTCACACGCCCCTATCGGATAAACATGGACGAAGTTATGGTCTCTAGACTAGACAACCCTTCATGGTGTCGGGTGCCCGTCTTGGGCGACCAGCACCAGTGGCGGATCCAGGACCCCGGGGTCGGGGGTGTCAAAATTTTTAAATACACAATTTGCTAAAAATTTATCCATTTGATGACCTTGTTCAAACAAACTATTAATACTAATTAGAATTAAGCTAATACTAATTGGAGACTAATACACACTATTAACTTAACTATTTTTTCTTGAAAAGTTTTCTAAAACAAGCTAAAAAACTAAACAAAGAACAAAACAGCTTGTTGTTTAAACATTGATCATATTAATGAAATTCCAGCTTTAAATTATATATATACTAATATTTTCAACAGAATGTTGGTATTTAAAAAGGCCATTGTCAACGGCATGAAGCTTCGTATATCCTTCATCCTATCCTACTTGTAGAGAACATATTTTAAAATTAAAAATAAAAGTCACAAGGAAGAAATTAAGCAATTAAACAATTAGGGTTACCAATTTTCCCCAAATCAGAAATTAAACAATTAGGGTTTTTAATTTTTCCCAAAAAATTAAACAATCACTTCAGTAGATTAGACTAGAAAAGAGAAGAAATCTAACTTGTTTTAGTGTTTTTAAGAGTTCAATGGAAAAGAGAAAGTTGCTGCTGTGAGAGAAGAACTGAGAAGCCGTGAGACTGAGTGAGAGAGAGAACAGAGAAGCCAGGTCCGTGAGAGAGAGAGAGAGAGAGAGAACAGAGAAGCCACCGCCCACCGTGAGAAGAGAGTTGAGTGATAGAGCTCGTAGAGAACGTGAGAGTCTGAGAGAGAGTTGTGCGTGCGTGAAACAGTGACTGCATGTGTTGTGTTTTGGGTAAATTAAATTTGGGTTTTTGGTGCAAATGGGTGCAAAATTTAGGCTATTGGTGCAATTTAAAATATTCAGGTGTGTCAAAAAAATATTTCTATAGGGTCGTAAGCCAAAAAAAATAAATTTTGGGGGGTTCAACTGAACCCCCTCAACCATATGTGGCTCCGCCACTGACCAGCACACACTGTAAGCGCCCCAGCTTGGGCGACCTCTTCATACTTGGAGCGTGCGCTGTTCTTCACGCGTCGTGGGCACCCCACATTGGGCGACCCACTAGGACTTGTAGAGTGCTTTTCCCTCTTTTTCCTTCTGCACCATCCTATTTTGATGTAGTGGTGACTTGGAATATTTTTTGACGTTTTGGTCTTCTAGGGTGGTGCGCTTTGTCTTTCTGAGGCTTTGGTGGTTTGATCTTCACGGCTGCTGGATCCGTATTTTGAGGTATGCGACCTCGATTTTTACTAATTTGTAACATGTCGGTTGTGATTTTCATGACTTTGATTTTTTCTTTGAATAGGCGTGATTCGATCAGTCGCATTGCTTCGTTTGTCTGAGTTCCTCTTGTTCTTTAATCTTGCATGCTTGATGCTCTGATCGTCTATCATCTTTGGATCGACCAACAAGCATGGTCTTTCCGTCTCTTTGATCGACCAAAGAGAATGATTAAATACGAGAACTATAATTCCGAAAAATATAAAAAAAGGGTTCCGGAAATACGTAAAAAAAGGTATTTCCGGAAAGATAAAAAATTTGCTTAATGATGATTTTGGAAAAAATGTGAAATTGAGATGTTGATTATGAATTTTTATCGTAAGTAAGGGTAAAATAGTCAGTTTGGGGTACAGGGTCAAACAAAGGGGGTAAAAAAGAGGAGAAAACTTACAAACAGTACCATAAGTATTGTTCAACCTGTTGGCCACCAAAAATATTACAAGTGGACTCTTATTCCACATCAGATCATCAATTAAACTTAGGCTAAAATGCTCCCGGGGTCCCTTAACTTTATTTAAAATAACGATTTAGTCCTTTATCTTTTTTTTGTCCCAATTAAGTCCTTTATGTTTCAAATTTTAAGCAACGTTAGCCTCCATCCATCTCTGTTAAAAATGTCTAGTCATCATTTGAGTCACATTTTTTATTTTGTTTATGCTTATGTGGTGCTGACTCATTATTTAATTTAAACTAGCATGTATCACCCGTGCCAGCACGGGTATACATTTCCTTTTAACTTAAATTTTGAAATTGTTGTTTGGGGATTGAAAAAGAGCCAGTTGAATGTTTACGTATTATATGTCAAAAAAATTGACTACTTTGGACACCTTAGAAAATAAACCCACCATGACAAATTTTAGTAGGACAGGTTTATTAGATTAGATTGTATACTAAAAAATATTATAGTTAAACTAAAATATCATAGTTTAATATTTTAATATAAAATTTAGGCTTCCTTTTATTTATTGATATTCAAAAAAAAAAAATTAAGAATAAAAGATAGCAGTTAGAACATTTTTATTTTTTATTAATATTTTTAATTAAAAAACACATATAATGTACTCGGACAGCGGAATGGTTCTCGTCCCCATCCTCATTCCAGAGTTGACAGTGGGGGAATTATCTCTCTCGCCCCGGTCTCCACATAGAAAAATTCCCCATTCACGCTCCACTGTGGGCAGTCCCCGTCGAGATTCCCACGTACAGGTAGAAAGCACTCGCTTAGTCGAGTGTGAGACTGAGGGAAGGGTGAAACAATACATCCATTCATAAGTATACATAACAAAGATCCTTTGGTCACTCTAAGATCTTCCTCATGATCTTCATCAAACTTCCACCTTGAGTAACACCAAGCTTTGCCATCTCCGAACCTTCATCGTAGAGAAAGAGAGTCAGTAAGTTGGAAAAAAGTAGATTAAAAAATACTTTATTACCAGATATTGGGATGTTTATTATTGCTTATTTAAAAAAACAAATTTTTATATTAAAATATTATGTTTTAATTAAAAATTTCATGTGGCACTCAAACATGGGATGCCACGTCATTTAACTTAGTACCACTTCAACTATTAGTTTGACCAATTTCGGCTGGGGGACTAAAATCGTGAATTAACTATTATCGGGGGACCAAAAATGTAATTAAACCTAAAATATTTGATGTTATAAGTTTGAAAGCAAGATACAAAAAGAAATTAGAATATCAATATTAGTATTGTTTATTCCCCATATCTTCTTTTTTAAAAGGGACTTATTCCTCATATCTTTTTTGCTTATAAAGCTCCATAATTAATGAGGTATAAAAAATTTCTAGAATTGACAATAATTTATGATATTTTATTTTAATATGAACATTATATATTTTTTTATTAAACCTTATATATTCATTCTATTGTAACATCTATGACTGAATAATTAATAGTTTTTTTGACAAAAATAATTAATAGTTGGAGAATGGTAAATATTTTACTTAATAATTAATAAAAACATAATGATGCATTAGAATTTGTTATCATACGTGCGATATACAATATTAGTTGGAGAATAGTAAATATTTTACTTAATAATCAATAAAAGCATAATGATGCATTAGATTAGGTTTTTTTTATCATATTGTTAGTATCCAACGACTTTGCCAACGACTAATCTAATTTTGTAAAAAAACTAAATATGGAACGATCTATTGCAATCTAATTAGTATTACTCACTATTAGGAATAAGATTGATAGTGATGATAAAAAAAAGATTAAGAGAAAACAAAAGGAATACAGAGCAGCACAGCTTTTCACATCACGCGATAGGGTTGAGAGAAGTCCCAAATTTAGTGGGATATAGTGACTGTGCGAAGAAAGAACCATTAATTCAAATTTTATTATATCTTTGGGTTTCTCTTTTGGTGAAAGTTGTAAAATTGTATCTACGAAACCCTCTTGCATTGAAGATCGAGACATTGTCTCTAACAGTGTAAGTAATGTTATGGATTAAGGTTTGTTGGAAAGTCTTAGCTTAAAACTATGAACGCTATTGAAAATTAAGATTTACGCTTCACCTTAACAACATTTGATTTATCTTTGAACTTTTTAAGCATGTCCTAATCAATCATAATCCCTCAAACATGAAATGTTTTCTCAAATATATTTTCGATGAGTCCCTCACATGAACTTTGAAGAGAACCTACCAATGAGGTCAGATATGTTCCTAGGAAAACCCATAGGATTTATATTCAACATTATTCAATAAATAAGTATTAGATATTGTTGGATATTCAGTAGTATCCCTATTTAAAACACTAAAAGCTCCTCCGAAAATTCAAGAAGCTCTGAGTAAGACTTTTCGATCAGGCTCACTGCATCGTGATTAAACAGAACAAAAGTTGCAAATTCAATATCATATATATGACACACAACTTCACAATAACTTGAGATAAATTTATATATGACACACAGCTTCACAATATCCTAATTGCACTAATATTTATGATAATTTTAATATTTGGATTTGAATAATTGTATTCACTCTATCCATATCATATCCATCATTGCTTAGTAGTTACATACATGAACCCAAAATTACTACTTAAAGTAAGTTGAATGCCATGTGAGCACAAATGAAACATAAAATTGAATTCTTGTTTTATATTTTGCAACCCCAACATGTACTAAAATGAATGTGCAATGCAAAAGACAGAATATTGATAAACGGAATAAAAAATTTAAAGTTGAAAAGAATGGGGAAAACCAATATGCAGTTATAAATACTTACGGAATGAACCCAAAACAGGTTCAGCACCTATGTTGTAACAACCCGGCTACCTTGTTGCTCTTGTGCTTCTGATAGTCTCCATCTTCTCTCGATAGTGGTTCCGGCCGAAAGGATTTTCAAAGCTACAATCGTGATCAAAACAGGAAAAAAAACCACATTGTTATAAGGGTGACAATAACACTTCCATAACCGGACAACCATAGGTGTACCTTCATCGCTGCATCAACACATTTTTGTTACTATTATAGCAATATCTTACTATTTTCTACATCTGCAATTCTAGGTCTGATTATATATATTGGGGAGTATACCTGTATACAATACAAAGTTAAGAACAACTATATCCTTAATTTATCACTATGGAGGTTGACTATATTGTAGGCACAGTCTTCAATCTATTTATTGAAATGAGATGATTGCAAAATTGATAAACTTAGGAAGTACTCCAAAACAATGTTATGATTTCAAAAGCTGAATCTTTTTAGCCATAAAGATACTGCACTGCCAAAATTCCTCTAAAGCTTTATGATCACAGAAGCCGAAGGGGAAAAAAACCATTTGAATTAACATGATTGGAGAAAATTTCAAAAACTTCAAAGAATAAAAATATTACTGTTTACCGTGGATTTTGGTAAACACCGCTGGTCTCCAATTTGGTTAACTTGCAGGATCAACTAGTGAATCCTAAGACCAATTGTGTTTAGAGTTTTTAGTTTGATGTGATGTTCTTCAGTGTTTTGCGTTTTAAACAGAAAAGAAGAAGAAATAATTGATTCCTTACACGCGAAGCAATCAAGATATTTCAGGGAAGAAGGACTTGAATTGTAAAACACATAAAGGTAAAGAGAAAACAGAAGTAAATTGCATTAAAATGAAAGAGAATGGTACACAAGATCATACATTGTTCTCTGACTCGTTTTTCTCTTGAATGTGGAAGTTAGAGCGTGAGAATTGCAATATGAAATTTTGTGACCTTTGTTTCTTCTCAGAAACTACTATTTATACTAAGCAGAAACTGCCCTAAAACAGTTATAAAAATGATAGCAACCGCTCCTCTTTTCGACCAACTGCTAGTTCTTCAGCGCATAACTGCTCTGTTTTCTGTCTGTCGAAAGCTTGTATCCATTTTCCTCTTTCTTGCTTTTGCTTCCCCGGAAGCTTGTCGAATTTACCCTGCACATGACCATTTTCTCTGTCGAAATACTTTGGTCTTTGTCGAAATATAAGTCAAGCCTTGTTGACCATTTTCAATGAAGCCTGTCGAAATTACAGGCTAACAAATTGCCCCCTCAAAAATGTCTTTTTCGACTGAGCTTGAGGTGGAAGAAGAGAAAGAACATTTTTGAATTCACCGTCGAAATAGACTTTGCACTTGAAGTTTTCTTTCGAAACTTTATAACCTGAAGCTAGCTGTGCCAAATCATTCGCCTCTTGATTTGCAATACGAGGCACATGCTCGATTTTAACGTGATCAAAACGTTTCAATAATGCATTGGCAGCAATAAAGTAAGTAATCAAATTTTCCCTTATGCACTTGTATTCTTTCGTTAATTGCTTGATTACTAATTCAGAATCACCTCTTATTTCGACCTGCTTTGCCCCCAAGTTTAACAGAATTTCGAGTCCTGCTATTAAGGCTTCGTATTCCGCCTCATTGTTGGAGAAACTTTCTTCGATTTTATACTTGTATTTGGTTGGTATTTCTGTTGGTGAAATGATTAACATTCCTACACCTGTACCATGTTTGTGGCTTGAGCCATCGAAATATAGCCTCCAAGGTCGAAGGTGAACACAATCAATTGCTAATTCGACCACTGAATGGTCTGCAATAAAATCTGCCACTACCTGGCCTTTAATAGCCTTTAGTGGTTGAAATGTCGATGAATATTCGGATAAAGCTAATGCCCATTTACCTATTCTGCTATGCAAAATTGGTTTCGATAACATATGTTTAATTATAATCAAAATGAGAATAAACATAAACATCAACAGGCTTTATATATTGCTTTAACTTTGTACATGAGAAATACAAACACAAACACAGTTTTTCAATAGGATGATATCTGGTTTCAGCATCATTCAAAACCCTACTGAGGTAATATATGGCTCTTTCGACTCCATTTTCATCCTCTTGTGCTAACATACTACCTATTGACATTTCTGATGTAGCTATATACAATTTCATTGTTCTATTTCTAATTGGAGACGATAAAATTGGTGGCTTCATCAGGTAGGCTTTGATTTCGTCGAAAGCTTGTTGGTGGCATGGCTCCCACTTGAAAACATCTTCCTTCTTCAGTCGAAGTAATGGCGAAAATACTTGAGTCATGCCACTTAGATTTGATATAAATCTTCTCAGGAAATTGATCTTTCCTAGTAAAGACTGCAATTCTTTCTTTGTCGAAGGAGGTTGTGTTTCCATGATAGCCTTCGTCTTATTTTGATTTATCTCAATGCCTTTTTTGTGCACGACAAAGCCTAAGAAATCACCTGCACTTACACAAAAGGCACATTTTAGTGGATTCATTTTCAATCCATATTTTCTCATCCTTTCAAATGATTGTCGAAGGTGGTCTAGATGACCACTTTCTGATGCTGATTTAACTACTATGTCATCTATGTATACTTGCATAAAATTTTCTATAAAATCATGGAACATAGTATTCATAGCTCTTTGGTACGTAGCACCAGCATTTTTTAAACCAAATGGCATCACTACCCATTCATAAACACCTAACGCCCCCGGGCATCGAAATGCAGTCATTGAAACATCTTCCTCAGCAATAAAGATTTGGTTTTAGCCTGAATACCCATCAAGCATACTCAAATATTGGTAACCTGCTGCGGAATCAACTAACATTTCTGCCACTGGCATTGGATATTGATATTTGGGAGTAGCATTATTTAGATCCCTAAAATCTATGCAAACTCTAAGTGTACCATTTTTCTTAATTACAGGAACTATATTAGCAAGCCAATCAACATACCTGGCAGTTCTAATGAACTTGCTCTTTAGTAATCTTTCGATCTCTGTTTTGATCTTCGACATGATTTCTGGTGCAAATCTCCTTGGGGTTTGCTTCACAGGCTTCTTATCTGGTCGAATAGGCAGCTTCAACTCAACCACTTCTCTTTTTAAACCTGGCATTTCATTGTAGTCCCAAGCAAAACAGTCTTTGTACTCTTTCAGCAATTCGACTATCTGCACCTTGAAGTCTTTATTGACTTTTGCATTGATATATGTTGGTCTTCTTACACTTCCATCTCCCAAATCCATTTCTTCTAAGGGATCTTGTGCTTGTATCTTCTTGGTCGAACCCATTGGATCTTTCTCAAATCCTAATGGTTCATCATCATAGACACCGTCTAGTCTAGGTGATTCGACCATAATTTCTTTGTTACTATCATTTGTGGTTAAAGCAACCATGTGATGCAACTCAGCTTCGAGAATTGCTTTTTCTTTATTTTCGGCCACATAGGCCGTAATTCTTTCCCATGTATCCAGCATTAGAGGAGGAACATGGAGCAATGTTCGCTAGTTGTTTGTCGAAGGTCTGCTTGGTTATTGTATTTACTTCAGCCTTGAAGTAACTTTGATCTCCTTCAATATTTTCGACCAATCCATCTTCTATCCAAATTACCAACCTCTGATGTACAGTCGAAGGGATTGCCCCCACTGCATGAATCCACTCTCTTCCAAGCAATAAGTTGTAATTTGCTTTAGAAGGTATTACCATAAACAGAGTTGGCTTCTTTATGCTTCCAACAGCCAATTCGACCTGAATGGCCCCTAGTGAGTAGCCAGATTTGCCTTCATAATTGGTAAGAACCACGTTATGTGGCCTTAAATCAGTATCATACTTGCCAATTTTACTTAGCAAGTGTTGAAGCATTAAATTCACAGCGGCTCCACCATCGACAAGGACCTTGTTGATCCCAACATTATTGACTTTGGCTTGTAAAAATAGTGGCTTGAGATGATTCATCATGCCACAATCCGGCCTTTCAAACACAGCTTGTTGCTCTTCAACGCAACCATTCTTCAGCACATAATAGCATATTGGCTTGTAAGCCATACCTTCGTCGAATTCTTCTTCGACCTCATTGACTTCAGACACCACATCATATTCAATTGGTAAAATTGAAACGACACCACATAGCACGTCGAAGTCATGCTCAGAATCAGCAAAAGAAGAGTTCAATTCCTCTTCCAACTTGAGATCTTCTTCTTTGAAGCCTTTCTTTATCTCAGCCAAAGAAGGGAAGATTCTTTCAGTGGCTGGTTTCCTAACCACTTCAGTTGAAGGTAAAACTATTTCCTTACCTTTCTCGTTCTTGGGAATTGCTACTTTGCCTGTAGCAACAGCATCAACTTTCTTTTGGCGTTGAAATCTTCGCCATTGAGTCCTTGTCATAGGATTCTTTCCCTTGTAGTTGTTGTTGTAGGCATACTTCTTATTTCCAGTTGCCTCATTCTGGTTAGCACCACTTGTGTTTCCTTTGGCCATCATATTTGGCCTAATTCGATGAATCACGTTGCCCCCAGTGTGGTACAGGCCTTTACCTTTCCCACCAGAATGTACCCACTTTTCGACAGGAGTACAAGAAGGAGGCACGTAAGTGCTTAACTTTCCTTTTCCTCCATAGGGAATTGTCTTGTCAGCAAAATCAAACTTGGGCCTTTTATCCACCCACTTACCCTTGCGCTTCATTTGAGGCTTGAACTCTTCAAGTTCTTTAGCAGCTTTCTTGTCAAAAACAGCACTGCACCTTGGGCACAGCATCACCTCTGAATTACTTATCTTGCAGCGATTGAGGAAATCCACCAAATCCTCTTCAAATTTTGGGTAGACGGGTTTGGCCTTGTCGTTTCTTTGGCCTTCTGCAGCCATTTCGACATCCATCTCTGAAATTGGTGAAGTTCTCTTAATGTGAGCCTTACTAGGCCCGGTTCCAGAAGCTTCGACCATATTGATGCTAATTTCAGTGTATAATGCCTCAACTTCAGGCAAGGGATCAGCATCAATCTTCATTGGCGCTTTTGGTTTTTCACCAAATTTGAGCCTTCCTTCATTTAGCGCTTTCTGCACCAAATCCCTGAAAAGAACACAATGAGAGGTATTCTGACCCAAAAAATTATGGTATTTGCAAAAACCTCTTTTCTGTCTTTGTTCTAATGGTGGTGTTTTTAGCCCTTTAGGAACCAGAATTTGACCGTCCTTAACTAACAAGTCAAATATTTCGTCACATTTAGAAACATCAAATGTATAAGTTTTTGCAACGAATTTGTCGTTTTCAGGTTCGACAGGATTTTTACCATTTGAAGGTTTTAGCAATTTACAAGTATATGGAGGTCCTGGCTTTAATTCGGCAACATTGACCTCCTCTTCGACTTCCTCGTAAGAGATGTCGTACTCTTGTTCCTCTTTTTGAATTTCGACATGGGCAATTTTGTCTTTTTTATTGTTATGAAACCTACTAGTTCTAGATTTCTCAGCTTTTAGCCTTTCGACTTGCCTTACTCTATCGGCCAATTGGGCCATACTCTTAAATGTTGAGTGTCTAGTTTTTTCCTAATAGAATAATCTAGACCACCAGCAGCCATTTCGACTAACTCATGTTCAGGCATTTGGGTAAAGCACCTTGCTTTGAGAAGTCTAAATCTGTTGAGATAGTCATCAACAGTCTCTGCCGTTTTACGTCGAACACTAGCCAATTCTTTGAGACTAATTTTGGAGTGTCCTATATAGAATTGCTCGTGAAAAGCTTTTTCTAACTGGTTCCAATTAAACATAGAGTGAGGGGGTAGTGTAGTAGACCAAGTAAAAGCATTTTTTGTTAGAGAATTAGGGAAAAATTTCATTCTTAAATTCTCATTTTGGGCTAAATCCCCAGCCTCAGTTAAATAACGAGCAATGTGTTCGACGGTGGATTCACTAGTTTCTTCACTAAATTTAGTGAATTTAGGGACTTTCCAACCCCTTGGCAATTCACTTTGCAAAATATATTCTGATAATGGCGACACGAAATTTGGCCTGTGCATTCCTATGTTAAGGCCATTCTGGGCTAAAATTGTTTCGACAAGATTAGCTATATTGTTCTGCGCTCCAAAATTGTTTTGTTGCACTTGCCTGACTACTTCATCAGCATTTTGATTTCTATTTACTAACACTATATCAGGCTCGTTTTCAACCATCCCCTGCAAGGGTTGTTCGACAACTTGTGCTTGTGCCTGATTTCTAGGCAGTTCAATGTTAGGCCTTTCTAAGGGAATTTCTACAGGCCTCAAAGGTTGTACTTGGGGTATTGGCTGATTCTGCATTCTTGGAGTGCCAAAGAAATCTGCAATTCGACCCATTTGAGTTGCCAATGCTTGGTAACTGTTATTGGTATCACGTATCAAAGGGTTGAATACTGTACCAATTTGTTGGGTTAACATGTTAACCATATCATGATTGGCATCATCTATTTGTTGTCTTAATGCCAACACAGACGCAAAGTTAATGTGGGCTGGGCATTTCGACCATAAATGCCCTCTTGAGACGCATGCATAGGGGAGAAACCACCATTCATTATGTTATCTGCACACGTTGATGAATTGGTTTGCAAGCCTACCATCATGCCAGGTGGCATACCATAAGGGAGATTTCGACCAACTATAGGCATGCTAAATGGGATATGACCACTAGTCATATATGGGTTAGACGTTCCCATTGTTTGTGGCATCGAAGCCATTTCATTAGGCTGTGTGGTCACCGTGGTGGCCATTGTTGGTAAAGGATTAAGCACAGGAGATGTAACTGTGGCCATGCCTGTCGAAAGCATTGGAGCAGTTATTCCCATAGCGGTTACTGGATTAGCGTCATTGACAGACGCATTCTCAGGGCCACTCTGTGCGTTCGAAGAACTTGCGCCAGAACGTGACATCTTTGACAAAGATTTACCACTCCTCAGGCGCATAAACAATTATATTCCAAGATTCTGTTAACTAACACTCTAATATTTCGACACAAAGGTCCCACTGGGCGTGCCAATTTGTTTAACGTGGATTTTGGTAAACACCGCTGGTCTCCAATTTGGTTAACTTGCAGGATCAACCAGTGAATCCTAAGACCATTTGTGTTTAGAGTTTTTAGTTTGATGTGATGTTCTTCAGTGTTTTGCGTTTTAAACAGAAAAGAAGAAGAAATAATTGATTCCTTACGCGCGAAGCAATCAAGATATTTCAGGGAAGAAGGACTTGAATTGTAAAACACGTAAAGGTAAAGAGAAAACAGAAGTAAATTGCATTAAAATGAAAGAGAATGGTACACAAGATCATACATTGTTCTCTGACTCGTTTTTCTCTTGAATGCGGAAGTTAGAGCGTAAGAATTGCAATATGAAATTTTGTGACCTTTGTTTCTTCTCAGAAACTACTATTTATACTAAGCAGAAACTGCCCTAAAACAGTTATAAAAATGATAGCAACCGCTCCTCTTTTCGACCAACTGCTAGTTCTTCAGCGCATAACTGCTCTGTTTTCTGTCTGTCGAAAGCTTGTATCCATTTTCCTCTTTCTTGCTTTTGCTTCCCCGGAAGCTTGTCGAATTTACCCTGGACATGACCATTTTCTCTGTCGAAATACTTTGGTCTTTGTTGAAATATAAGTCAAGCATTGTTGACCATTTTCAATGAAGCCTGTCGAAATTACAGGCTAACAAATACCAAGGAAAAGCAAAGAAAACCCATTTAGTTTGACATGATAAAAAGACAAACTTTACAACAGAAGAAATAGAATCAAAAACAAATCACGGTAATGTGCTGAAGAAGTTGTGGTGGTTTAGAACGTCGGTGTCTTGTGGCGGTGGAAGTGGCGAATATCGTTCTTCATCCTTCACACAGTATCGTGGCCAACTTTGTTATGATGCTAACGAAGGAAATTCTTCAGAAATTTAGGGAAAAACGAAACCCTAACGAAGGAAGATAGAAGGAGGATGGTCCATGGAGAGAGAGAAATGCAGTGCTCTGTTTCTTCTGATTTTCTTCTTTCGTTGCTTTGCGTTTTGAGTTGATCAAGATTAAAGAAGAGATGAAGGACAAACTTTTGTAGTTCATCAAAAAAAGATTGAAATTTTGTGATAGAAAATGAGAGAAAAAGAAGGAAGAGGAATGTGCGAATGAGAGATGAAGATAGATTGTCGAGAGAGAGAGAGATTGAATCCACAAAATTAGCATTGTATTCATTACTGGATCCACAAAATTAGCATTGTATTCATTACTTGTTTTTGTTTTTTTGAAACTGTCAGCTCCAATCAATGTTATTAAAACTGACTCGGTGATTGGCCCGAGCAGGTCACTGGGTCATTGGGTCAATGGTCGAACCGAGGGATCACTAATTGACCCGCATGACCCGATATCAATAAATTTGGTATTAAATTAATATGAGAATTAGAAAAATGTAAGATATTATAAGTCAATATTTTAAATTTAATATAATTTTGAATTAAAAACAAATTTGAAAATCAATAAAATTACTCATATTTAATAACATTCTAGTTAATAAATATATAGAATAAAAATCTATGGAAAGTGATACGAAATATTAGATGTCAAATAAATATGATATATAAATGTAATATATAAGTATTAAAATACATATAAATAAATATAATTAGTAGGTAATAGGTTTTGCTAGAAAAAAAAGAAAAAAAAGGGTATATATTCTATAATACGCCTTAGTTACAACAAAACGTGGTTGCTCAAATGGTTAGTGTTGGAAGGTGCGGGTGTGAGTAAGGGGGTTCGATCCCTTGATTCTTCATTTTTGAGATATATTTCGAAATTAATTTGAAAACGATTGCAAACCCAAAAACGAATCTGAAACACAGTTGCACAAATCGAAAACGAATATGAAAACACAGTTGCACGAATCTAAAACAGAAGGGAAGAGGAATCGAAAACGAAATAACACAAATTGAAAATGAATTCAAAAATGGAAAGGAAGAAGATGAACCAAGACGATTGAGTACCGAAAATAGGAGAGAAATAAGGGGATATTGGGTTTAGGGTTGCTGGGTTTTTTCTATTTTTCTCTATAGCTGGATTTTTTTTCTTTTATTTTAATTAAAATTAGTGAAAATTTATGAATTATCCAGCTTGTAACCGCCACACAAGCATAAAAATAATGACACATCAGCACCAAAAAAGCCACATTGACTTTTTTAACAGAATTGAATGGAGGCAAACGGAAAAGGACAAATATACTTAAAATTTAAAACATAAATAATTTATTTGAGACAAAAAAAAGATAAAAGACTAAATCGTTACTTTAAATAAAAATAAGGGAACAGGGAGCCTTAAACTTACGTTAGACATTCTTTCTCTTTGGTTACCATGGGACCAATATTGGTGTGTATCCAAACCTCCACCGTCTCCTCCTTTAATTTCACCGACATATGTTATAGCTCCAAGGAAGCATACCTCCAAGCCTATGTATGCGGTTGATCCCAGCCACGTTGCCGTGATCAACATCAACGCATCTTTGGCCGCTAACACCATGGCTCTTTACTAGGTCGCCGAGGCCCACTGTGAAGCCTTGTTTCTGCACTTTCGCAACTAGGCAGTGCACTACGCTTTGCGAGTCACCTTCTTCAAGTTGGAGGAGGACATGGAAGACAACATCTAGAAGAAGAATAAATGATTAAAACATGAATCTCAGCATGATGAAATTAAGGAGCATCGGGAGAGAGTATAATTAACTAGTCTTTGATTATTATGTACTAGACTGGAATTCTTGATGAGTTTTTTTTCTTTGAAAAAGTTATGTTCTTATTGCTAGCTGAATTCGTGTACATTGGTGTGGTAGGTGGGACGAAATAACGAGAAAGCAGTACTCAACTTCCAAATTGGGGATTTTTTTATTGTTATTGAATTGGTTGTGTTAATCTTCGTTTGGTGCTTTAACCGTAAAAATATTCACTTGATGAATTAAAGAATGTACGGTATAACTGTTCCGGACTGGGCCAAAATCCAATCGCTTGGGCTTGGCCCAATCCACGCTCGCCGCTAAGAGCGCAATCGGACTCTACGACGGTAACTGCCTGCATTCAACGGGTAAGACTTATCCGCCTGAATCCAATAGTTGGGAAACGACGCCGTGCTCTATAAGTACATGTTCAACCCTCCATTTCCAGGTACTCATTCTTCCATAAAATACCTCTTCTCTTCCCTTGATGACTTAGGCATCGGAGTGCTTGCAGGTACCCCACCCGAGGCGCAGGAGAATATCACCCTGGCCAATCTGAGGTCCAAGTCAATCATCCGAAGTCAACTTCCCTTCCTCGCGGAACACTCCGTCTCAAGCACACATCCCGTACTCCAGTACTGAACAATAACAAAGAACGAAGAGAAATGAGGAACGTGCAAGGGAAAGTGAGCAGTTAGGCGCAAAGGCTATCGTTTTTTTATCGAATGCAGAGGATATCTATCATTGAGTTAACGGAAGAGAAACAGTAATTAGCGAGTTATAAATCTGATGTGGATTAGTAGTCCACTTGTAATATTTTTAGTGGCCAATACTTACGGTACTGTTTGAAATGTTCTCCTAAAAAAAGTCTATTAATTAATAATTAATTAAGTCTAATAAACAACATCATTTTTTTTTGACTTAAATACAGTTTTGGTCCCCCAAGTTTCACCAACTCACGATTTTGATTTCAAGTTTCCCAATTTGTAAATTGGTAAAACTTGGGGGACCAAAATTGTATTTAAGCCTTTTTTTTTTAGATATTCTTACCGTTTTTTTGCACAATTTGTCAAGGGAAAAAAAAAACAGGTTTGGCACACGGTATTGAATGCCTGTGCGTATTTGGATCATCTACAATTTCTTTCTTTCTTTCTTTCTTCCTTCTTCCCTCCTCCAATTTTCTTTTGTCAGATTTGATCCCCATTCATTATCCAACAACCACATCGTGTATATACACAATTAATCCACAGAAACAAAATCCATACCACCGGCGACCAATAATCGATCTCGAATTCTAGAGAATTAGGGTTTCCTTTCCCTTTCTTCAAATTATTATGGCCTTCAATTCCCATAGACCGGGTCCTTCATACGGCGCCGGCGCCCCTTACCGATCAAGGTATCTCTCTCTCTCTCTCTAACGATCTTTCTTTCTCGCTTCGAATTCATCGTATATACGAAATTGTATGTGTTGGATTGCAGAGATGGGCTCAGTACCCGACCCGGTGCTGCATCAGAGGAGATCCAAGTGAGTATTGATCCCATGACTTTTGACAATGAAATCACCGGTCTTCATAGCCAAGTTAGAAGGTTAAAAAATGTATGTTCCTCAATTTTTAATCCATCTTTTCATTTTCTAGTGATCATTTCGTCATTTTTATTGCGTGTGCATGCTATTTAGAATTGATGTTGTTACGTTTTATTGTGCGTGAAATTGACTTGAGATAACCTTGATTTTTCGTGTTTGCAAAATATATTCAGTTGAAACATCACCAATCAAGGTTATTTCAAGTCAATTTTCACTGGTTTATTGTTTTTCTCCAAATTAGCATCGAATTGAGTTAAGGTACCTAAAATTCAGTGGAACAGAAAAATTTGGTACAGGGAACATCTCTCACAACATAAATTAAAACAACTATGAGCTATAGCCTATAGATTATAGTTATATTTTAGGATGATTTAATTTTTCCTGTCAAGTTGTAGGTAATCCCCTTGCTAAAAAATTATAAAGCTCTTCTTCTAATTTATCAAAAAAAAGTGAAATTCTTCTTCTGTGGAATCATTTTCATTTCTTTGCTTTTTGATCATGCACCTGCATCATACCTTTTTTTAGGTATTGGAGTTTTTTCTTTTTTTTTTCCTCAATTCCTATTCCTATATTATAGTAAGGTTTGCAAAAACAACTGGTGGAATCTCCAAACTTGAAACTCAGAATGTGGAATATCCTCATTTTTAAGGTTGCTGTATTCTTGAAGTAGAAGTCTGCATTTTCTAGGCCTCCAACAAAATTGTCAATGAATGGAAATATATCGATATGCTGTTGTTTTTATGCGGTCTTGATTTTTTTTCCTTTCTATTCCACAATGCAACGATAGGTAACCGTAGTCAATAGTGGTCGTAGCGAGGATGGAATTTCATTAAAAATCCAACTTTTCCCTCACTTTTCAGCTGCCCCTTCTTTGTTTTTGATTTTTCGGTCAATTTTAGCCAACTGAGGCGGCACAACTCTATGCCGCTATTCCTTTTCCCATTTTTTTTGCATTGTTTCGCTTTGCTGTTCACTATTTTGCGTAGTTCCTCTATCTATGCTGCCATTTGTGCTCTGCTTTCATGGTTCTGCCATTGCAACGGCATCAACCCAATCACAACCACTTTGTTTTCATTGTTTGAGTATTAGTAACAATGAACTTTGATTATTAGTTATGAATGTGTTTAAATTTGTGCATTCTTCTATTTTTGAGCTTTTATGTGTAAGGTATAATTTGCTTGTATTGTTCCCCTAGACTTCGAGGTAGCGGCCATACCGCTACCGGCTACTCTGCTATAGCATCTTGGGGGTCGAGCTTTTATGTGTAAGGTATAAATTGCTTGATGCTGTGGCAAATTGTGCATAATTAAGTTAAATTTCCAACTACGACTCATAGATTATTCAGTCTTGACAGCTTGACTTGTTGAGTAGTGTCTTGCTAAGTATTCCTTTTATTGAAACTAGGATGAAATTATCATGTTTCCAAACTTATCTCCTCTCCCCTTTTTTCTTTTCTGCTTCCTTTGTTCTCATTCTACTTCAAATATTTGTGGCACAGGTTGCTGAGGAGATAGGGACAGAAATGAAGTATCAGAAAGATTTTCTAGAACAGCTGGTATGTAATTTCTTGGATAATCTCTCTTTCACATTGTTTTTTGTTTTGTTTTTGTGGCTCAAACTCAAACTACGACTACACTTATGGACAAGTTTAGTAAAAATGGATTTATTCCTGCACTTTTGATGCCTTTAGATTTAGAAGCAAAGTTTTTTAATCAGAAAAAGTAGGAGAAAAAGTAGGTCCAGTCCTCTTATTGTGTTAAGGTTCTTAAAAGTTTGAAGGAAAGGAAAACAGCGACATACATGTTGCAGTTAAATTTTGAACTATTGACTTAGAGAAGAAAAAAATAGTACAGAGAAGTGGTTTTTGTTGCATGTTGATTCCCAGTAATTGTTCAGTTTATCCATTCTTTCACAGAAAAATGTCCAATTGTTTTGTTAACATCTTAGTTTTATCTATTTCTATTTCAATACAGCAACTGACAATGATAAAGGCTCAAGCTGGAGTGAAGAATAATTTAAGAAGATTGAACAAAAGCATAATCCAAAGTGGTTCAAACCATATTGTTCATGTTATTGTCTTCGCGTTAGTCCTATTTTTCATAGTGTACTTTTGGTCCAAAATGTCCAGAAAATGAGGTCTTCGAGAGTTTACCACCCTGCTAGCTACTTGGTTGAAAAGCTGTACTTAAGGTTGTCTATGGACTTTCCACACAAAGCCTGATATTGTTGTAAAGAGAGCTCTATGATCGCGCGGAGTTTATAATTAGAATGTATCTGACTTTTGGATAATTTTTATTGGATATACAGCATAATAGTTAAAACAGTTAATCCATTTATATGGATAATTTGCTTGGTTAATGGTTTACAGTATTTCTTTGAATTTTATGTGAGAAATGGACTAGTCACTTCTCAGGGGGAAACCATGAATTACCCTCTCAGTTCACAAAGTGACTCAACAACCCCCAAACGTATGAATCTGGCTGGTTGCTATAAAGAAATTGAGAATCATGAGTACAGTAAGTTATGCTCATGCCTGAGGTCATTGCACAACTTGCTTCAGAGGATGAAAGTTGGAAACTACCAGATTCTGACTACTATCTCACTCAAGGGACCATAAAAGCTTGTAAACAAGATGATCCTTCTAATTGTGAGTTACTAAGAATCTATTGCAAGGCAAAGATAAGTTTTAAGTTTTAAGTTTTAACAGTGCTTGGAATTGTTGTCTGTAATAATCTTTTCAAGATTAGAAGAACAAAGCTCAGCTGGAATTACTCTTAAAAAAAATAAAAAAGCTCAGCTAGAATTCAACAAATCATTGGTGTGTGTTAGATGTTTCATCGTAAACTTGCAAACATCCATAGTCTATCATAAACTTACTATAACTACTTCATCAGCTAAAGTATCTCTTGTCAGCATTCTCCTGCATTTGTGTTTGTAGATCTTGACGTTCTAAATAGCCTAAAAACTGCATCTAGTGTATCTCCTTTATAAGCAAATTATTTGATCATCCAGGTCAGTATGCAACAACCACCAAGCCTTGTTTTTCCATCAAAGTTATTCAGTCGATACCAAACAGTAGAAACAAAAAAAAAACACGATACATCCATAGGGACTCTCAGGTTTAATTATATGCCTGTGCACAATTCCCATATCATGACAATACTTAATGACCAACATCACTTTCTTAAGTATCTTGTGTTCAGAACACAACCCTCTGAATTTGGATTTTGTTCCTCATGGTTCCTAACTTGTCGGTATTTCTTTGTGTATGCGTTGTGTATGAAGCCCAGATACGGGATACGATACGGGATACGACACGATACAGATACGTGAAAATTTTAAAATCAAGATACGACACGGTTGGGATTAATAAAAAATTTAATTAAAATTTAAATATATAAAAACAAAACAGAAAAAAATGGAATAAAAACACAAATAGAAAAAAACAAAGATAAAAACAGAAATATTGCATTATATATATATATATATATATATATATATATATAATTTTATTTAGATATTCTTGCTTTGAGCATCATTGTGAACCCACTCTACCCACATTCTATTATATATGATCATCACATGGTAGAAATAAGTACCTGTGATCATATCAAGTACATATAGTTACGTATATTTATCTCACCCATATCACAATGTATTATTTCTTCTATGATTATGTTACGAAAAAACATATAATTTTGTCTTTTTGTTATTGAGGTACTATAGTGTATCATATATATATATATATATATATATATATATATATGAGTGACAATCAGGGACGGATCTATTAGTTGTTAATTGGGGGCATTTGCCCCCACTTGAACAATTATTTTGGTTGGAAATATATATAATAAATTTATTTTGCCCCCATAAAAAAATAGGGGTTGCCCCCATAAGATAAATTAAATGAAGAAATTTACAAGAGATAAATAAAAAGAAAATAAATTGGTACTAATTTTACCTTTTTAGTTATGTAATTTGTAAAAATTTAGGTATTTTAAGATTTCTTTGTAATGAAATTATGTATTTTGTAAAAATTTACAATATCTTTTTAGAAAATATTTTTGACCCCACTAGTCTAAATTTCTGGATCCGTCATTGGTGACAATCATGTGCTTAGTTGGTAAGAGGTATCGAAAATGTATCTGAGAAGTATCCTTAGTTGGCAAGAAGTATCAAAGAAGTATCTGAAAAGTATTGAGTGAAAAAGAATTAAAAAATTATTGGATACTCTTTGGGTACGTATCGGGTGCGTATCGGTATCAGATACGTATCGGACATGGGTACGTTGCCAATTTTGAAGTATCGGGGCTTCATAGGTGTTCATAACCACTTTAGTCAAATCTTTGACTTACGTACGACACACCAAAACACTGAGAAATACGATTCTAAAAATAATCATGATTAATCACATTGTGAGACAATAATAATAAATAATGATAAAAATTTACCACATTACTTGTGTGACTGACTCATTCGATTGAAAGTTTCATTCTGTATGTCGTAAATGTACAACTGGCCATTTTAAGGTACATCTCCTTCTTCTGACAATAATCTTCTTATACGATGGTAATTTGGACGAGTATGAATTGTGATGGACAGCCACCATCGTTGATCGATATTTCAATATTCTCTCCTATAGATGTAATTGCAAACATGTTATAAGCTCTAATATCATCTCTAAAGAGGTTTGGTGAACTTTAGAAAGAGGTTTGGTGAGAAAATCCACAAGTTGGTTAGTGGTGCTAACATAGTGAATTTTGAGTTTTCCTTGTTGTACCGGATCATGGACAAAGTGAACGTCAATGGAGATGTGCTTCATGCGAGTATGATATACTGAATTTTTGGTGAGATGCGTAGCACTTAAAATGTCAGAAAGTATGGTGGGTGTGGAGGGAGATGGTACACTTAGCTTAGTAAGAGAGATTTGATCTTGATAATTCCGCTGCAGTGTTTGCCAAAGCTCTGTATTCCGGCTTAGTAGATGATCTTGCAATTGCTCATTGTTTGGATGATTTCCAAGAGATGAGATTTGAGCCAAAATAGACAAGGTAAGCAAATATGGGGGTGTAATCATCTTTATTTCCTACCCAATCAACATCACTATATGCTATGAGGGAAGACTGGGTCATCTTCCGAAGAAGAAGACCATGGGAGATTGTTCCCTTGAGATAGTGTAGAACTCTCTTAAGTGTTGTTAGATGAGTGGTGGTCGACTATTGCATGAACTAAGCAAGTTTGTTTACGGAGAAAGCAATATCAGTTGATTTCCTATGTGGCTGCAGTAGCATCGGTGGTGGTGCAACCATCATCTTTCGTAAAGGTGATTGAAGTTAACAGTGAGGTAAGGACAGTTTTGTCATCAGTCGTTTTTGTCTTTTCAAGCACTCTGTAAAATAGTTCTGTTGGGAGAGAAATAAGCCTGTGGAGGTGGGAATAACATCAACATCAAGGAAGTAGTGCAATGAGCCCATATCTTTGATGGAGAATGTGGTGAAAAGGTTGGTGATGCATTCATTGAGCTTTGCAGTATAGTTCCTTGTGATAATGATATCATCTACATACACCAGTGTGTACAATACTATCTATTGGTTTAAGAAACAAATAGAGATGAGTTAGATTTGGAATTTACAAAATCATTGTTATAGAGAAACGTACTTACGCTGAGTTTGATACCATGCATGTTGTGCTTGCTTGAGGCCGTAGATAGACTTCTATAGGTGACAAACATTATCAGGTTTATCAGGACGGATGAAACCAAAGGGATGTTTCATGTAAACTTATTTAGCTAGAGTCTCATGTAAGAATGCATTGTTGACATCAAGTTGACGAGTAACCAGTTATGTTGAAGGGCTTAGGAAAGGACCAACTGAACTGTAATGGGCTTGACTAGGGGCTAAAGGTATGAGTGTAGTCAAGTCAAGGGCATTGGTAGAAGCCTTTTGCTACTAATCGGGCTTTATACTTGTCAATATTATCATTTGGTTTTATTTTGATTCAGTAAACTCACTTGCGACCAATGTGATTTTTGTTGTGGTCTGAGAACCAAATCTCATGTTTGTTGTTGAACCAATGCATTGAATTCATGGCTCATAGCATCACGTCATTTATTGTCAAATATACATTATTCAACAAAATTGACAAAATCGAAAATCTCAATTTCAATTTTCCAACAAACCTCTCTCCATGATTTCAAATTGCGATTACAGTTGAGGTTACAGTTACGATTGCGGAAGTTGCGGTTGCGGCCATTGCAATCGCTGCGATGCGTATTGCTGTTGTTTGTAGCGTGAAATAATTTTATATTCGCACAAAAATCAAGAAAACCCCTAAAATAGTTGTACTTTTTTTTTATATCTTTTACTTATAGTTTTTATAAACTTTCATTCATTTTTTAAGACATTAGATCATTAATTATAGTGAAACGAACATGATCTAAATAATAAATTTTATAAAATCTATTATTTAAGCAAATATAAGCATGGCATAAAGAAGTAAGAACTTCATAGTACATAATATATAATACAAACAAAATCACAACTGATTTTAATTTAAATGGAACTAGAGTCAAATTGAGATTACACTTCATACAATTTGATTGTAAAAAGAAACGTCATATTGTCACCACCAGTTAGAGATGTGTTTTCGGTGCAAAAAATTTGATAAAATCCCTAATTAATATCTTAAAGTCTAAATAATATAAAATTCATTTTTTTTAAATATAACTTGCATGATAGTTATACTAAAAAATAAACTTACATTATACGAGCTACCACATGGTTGAATGACAGGGAGAATCATAACCTCTACTTTCACTTTGACTATCATCTTGTGTAGCTCCCTGCCCAACCATAAAATCCACTACTTGATTGTTGATGATAAGGATCTTCAAAATTCATTGGTTGTTGGGAGTATGGTGAAGCTTCATCATTTTCATATTGGTTATAATATGAGTTGAAATAAGGATACTGATAAACATGTGGATAAGATACTTGACTGCTTTGAGAAGAATCATCAATCTCAAAGTCACCAAAACTCCGTGCAATACTAGAAGAGGAAGAATCTTCACGTGGAACTGTTAGCCTGTAATTTCGACAGGCTTCATTAAAGATGGTCAACATGGCCTGACTTATATTTATTTCACAAAGACCATATTATTTCGACAAAGAAAATGGTCATGCGCAAGGTAAACTCGACAAGTTTCCAGGGAAGCAAAAGCAAGAGAGAGGAAAATCGACACAGGCTTTCGACAGACAGAAATCAGGGCAGTTATGCGTTGAAGACTAGCAGTTGGTCGAAGCGTGATAGAGCGGTTTTGGTCGAAAGTAGGAGCAGTTACATGGTCGAAAGTAGGAGCAGTTACTTATTTTCAAATTGTTAGGCAGTTACTTAATTCAAATTTCCCCCTCTTTTCCTTTGTATAAATAACTGTTTCTGAGAAGAAACAGGGGTCGCAAATCACAATACACACCCGATTCCTGAAACTCTAACTTCCAAGCCAGAGCGAAAAACGAGTGGAAGAATCGCTGTACGTGATCGTGTACCACTTTTATGATTCAATGCAATTTGTTTTTCTGTTCTTTACAATTCCTGCACCATTTACTGCTTCTTTTCTTTTCGATTCTGTTAATCATTTGCAAATCGTCCCCTTTTCTACATTTTCTGAAACAAAAACTTTTGCAATTCAAAGGCAATTGCTTTGAGATTTTTCTAGTTTGATCTCACAAACCTTCTAATAAAACTAGTGATTGTTTGCTAAAAACACCAGCAAACAAATTGGCACGCCCGGTGGGACTTTGCCTTTGATTTTGTTCATTTTCGTACTCTCTTATTTGTATTCGCTGTTGTATGCACTTAAGAAGTGGTAAAATGGTTCGTTCTGGTACGAATAATGCATCTAGTTCCAACCCTGTGGTTTCACAAGGGCAAGGGACAACAATGGATTCTGCAAGCATTAGCGCAGGACCATCATCGTCGATAACCGTTCCTTCATTATCAATGACTAATGTTGGTTCAACGCAGTCAGAAATGGCATCTCTGCCTATGTCTTTGCCGTTAAGTGCAGGGCTTCATAGCCCTTACATGGCAATGGGAAACGGTTTAGACCCACGTTTGAATAACGTGCATCTACCCCCATTTCCTTTGGGAATGTATGGCATGCCTACTGGAATGCCACATATTTCGACCTTTTCCCCTACACATGTCTCTTCTGAGAGTGTTTTTGGTCGAAATCCCCCAGCATTAACCAATACGTCTTTGTTGGCCTTAAGACAGCAAGTAGACGAGAGTAATCACGATATGGTTAATATGCTTACCCAACAAATTGGTACAGTTTTCAATCCTTTGATTCAAAATACCAATAACAGTTACCAAATGTTGGCAAATCAGATGAGTAGGATTGCAGACTTTTTTGGGGTTCCAGCGGTTAATAATAGGCACGTTCCTATTATTGCGGGTAATGCGTAGCCAGTTAACCCCCAAGAAGCAGTTGCAGTCGAAGCGTCGACAGTTGTAGGCGAACTACAAGGGGCAGTAAACCACGTCCCTGAAGTAGTTTTGGTAAATAGACACCAGAACGCTGATGAAGTTGTTCGACAAGTGCAACAACACAATGTTGGCGCAGAAAACAATATAGCTGCTTTAGTCGAAACTATTTTGGCGCAAAATGGCCTTAACATAGGTTTACAAAGGCCTAACTTCATATCACCATTATGTGAATATGTATTACAAACTGAGTTACCAAGGGGATGGAAAGTTCCCAAGTTTACTAAGTTTGGTGGTGATACAAATGAGTCCACAGTCGAACACATTGCTCGTTTCTTGACTGAGGCTGGGGACTTAGCACAAAATGAGAATTTGAAGATGAAATACTTTCCAAATTCTCTAACTAAAAATGCGTTCACTTGGTTCACGACCTTACCCCCTGGTTCTATGTTCACGTGGGGGCAATTAGAAAAGGCATTCCATGCACAGTTTTACATGGGCCAGTCGAAAATTAGTCTTAAAGAATTGGCTAGTGTTCGGCGCAAAATGCCTGAAACTATTGATGATTACTTAAACAGATTCAGGCTGTTGAAGTCTCGTTGCTTCACACAAGTCCCTGAACATGAGCTCGTCGAAATGGGTGCTGGTGGCCTTGATTACTCAATTAGAAAGAAATTAGACACATCTCATTTGCGAGATATGGCTCATTTGGCTGATAGAGTTCGACAAGTTGAAAGGCTTAGAGAGGAAAAATCTAGGTCGAATAGGTATCATAAAAAAAGAAAAGTGGCATATGTCGAAGAAGAATTTGACGTTACGTATAGTAATGTCGAAGAAGAGGAGATAGACGTGGCTGAACTTAAGCCTGGTCCTCCTTATACCTGTAAATTATTAAGGCCTGCGAATGGGAATAACCCTGTAGAGCCTAAGAATGATAGATTTATGCCTAAGACTTATACTTTTGATGTTACTAAATGTGATGAAATTTTTGATCTTTTAGTAACTGATGGTCAAATATTAGTGCCTAAAGGCCTTAAAATACCAACTCTTGACCAAAGAAAGAAAAAGGGTTATTGTAAGTTCCATAATTTTTTGGGACATAACACTGACCGTTGTGTGCTCTTCAGGGATATTGTGCAAAAAGCAGTTGACGAAGGAAGACTCAAATTTGCTGACAAGAAAATGAAAGCTCCTATGCAGATTGATGTTGATCCATTGCCTAAGGCTGAAGCTATGTACTCTGAACCTGTCGAAGCTGATGTAGGCATGGTGGATGCTCAAATGGCGGACCCTCCTAAGTGTGTCAAGACTGCCACCGAGAAATTAAAAGGTTTTATGTATGCTGAAGGTGAGAAACAGGAGGTGACCCTAAAAGAATATGATGGGAAGATACACGCTGTGTACCCAAAGGCTGAGGAAGAATTGATAGATTTCCTCAATCGGTGTAAGTGGAATAACTCTGAAGTTATGCTTTGCCCAAGGTGCAGTGCTGTCTTCGATAAAGAAGCAGCTAAAGCTGTCGAAGGTTATCAGGATCAACAACAACGCAAAAGAAAATGGCTTGATAACAGGCCAAAATTTGACTTTGCAAAAGGAGATCTTCCTGGCTATGAGGCTAATGTGTCAGCAAAGCCTTCAACAAGTAAACGACAATTTGCTAAGGAGAAGTCCTCAGCAAAAGGGTATTTGAAGCTGTCAACAGGTAAATCCTTTGTCCCAAGTGCTAGTGCTCCTGTCGAAGCGTGGGTGCCCAATAATCAACGTGCTAAACCTGTCAAGCCAGGTACTGATGCTATTAAGTTTAATTATAAGAATAACTATAAGGGTAAGAACCCTATGACTAGAACACAGTGGCGTCGTTACCAAAGACAACAGAAGAAGAAGACACACTTTGACATTAACCAGGTTCCAAGTCATTTGGCTAATAATCAAGTTCCACGCAGCATGATAGTGGCGAAGAGTGAGGTTCACAAAGCTGAAGTTGCCACAAAGAGGAATGCTGATGTTGCTAGTCATGTGTGTGCAGCGAATAAGGCCAAAGGCAAGGCTGTGGTAACAGAAAAGCCAAGAAGGCCTGCTCTTGAAAGAATATTTCCTCCATTGTCAACAGTGAAAGAAAGAAATGCTGATTTTGACATGGATGAAGACATGGAGTCTGATTTTAATGATTCTAAAGATGATTTCGACGTTGTGTGCAATGTGGTATCAATACTGCCTCTTGAGTACGATGTTATCACAGTACCCAATGACATTGAAGAGGATTTTACAGAGGATATGGCTCATCATAAGCCAATGTGTTACTATGTGATGAACAATGGTTGTGTCGAAGACCAAATGGCTACCTTCGAGAAGCCAGATATGAGTATGCAAAACCACTTGAAGCCCCTGTATGTCCAAGCCAAAGTCAATGGTGTTGGAATTAACAAAGTGTTAGTGGATGGTGGAGCTGCAGTGAATTTAATGCCACATGGTCTTTTGAAGAAGATTGGTAAGTTCGATACTGACCTCAGGCCACATAACATTGTCTTAAGCAATTATGAAGGCAAAACTGGCCATTCTTTGGGGGCCATTGAGGTGGACTTAATCGTTGGTTCCATAAAGAGGACTACATTGTTCTTAGTGATAGCCTCTAAAGCGAATTTTAATTTACTCCTTGGTAGAGAATGGATCCATGGAGTTGGTGCTGTCCCTTCAACTTTGCATCAACGTTTAGTAATGTGGAAGGAAGATGGTTTGGTAGAGTATGTTGAAGCCGATCAGAGCTACTTCCGTGCTGATGTGAACCAAGTTACCAAGGAAAATTTTGAGAAACAAATGGCGAAGATTGCGCCATGTTCATCTTCTAATGAGGCATATGTTCCTGCGGATAATGTTTTTGCCTCAGTTCATCTTGACCCAAATTATGGTTTTGTTTGGGAAAGAGAAATAATGGGAGATGATAGTGTCTATCCTGATGGTGTTTTTCGACCAACGGGGTGGAACACTGGTTCTTGAAAATGTTCTCATGTCAGTGCCCAATGCATGGGACAAAATTACGGCTTATATGGCCGAAAACAAGTTTAAAGCGGCTATGGAGGCCGAAATTATTCAACAAACAATGGCTGTCGAAGCCAGTGAGTTACATGAAGAAAATGGCATAGTCATAGATGAAAGACTTGACTGTATCTATGATAATGATCCATTAGGTTTTGAAAAGGATCCTAGAGATTTGACAAAGCATATGCAAGCTCAAGACCTGTTAGAAGAAGTTGATTTGGGAAATGGCTCAATAAAAAGGCCAACTTATATTAGTGCAAATATTGATGCTTCTCTAAAAACCCAAGTCATTACATTGCTAAGGGAGTTCAAAGACTGCTTTGCTTGGGATTACGACGAAATGCCTGGGTTAAGTCGAGAAGTAGTGGAAATGCAATTACCAATTCGACCAGGGAAGAAACCAGTGAAGCAAGTGCCAAGAAGATTTGCTCCTCAAGTGTTGGCTAAGATCAAAGAGGAAATCGAAAGGCTATTCAGAAACAGATTCATCAGAACTGCCAGGTATGTCGAATGGTTAGCCAATATAGTTCCTGTAATAAAGAAAAATGGGACTCTTAGAGTTTGCATAGATTTTAGGGATTTAAATAATGCATCTCCCAAGGATGAATACGCAATGCCTGTGGCAGAAATGCTAATAGATTCAGCAGCAGGATTTGATTATCTTAGTATGCTCGATGGTTATTCTGGGTATAATCAAATCTTCATTGCTGAAGAGGATGTGTCGAAAACTGCTTTTAGATGTCCAGGGGCATTGGGTGTTTATGAATGGGTAGTAATGCCCTTTGGCTTAAAGAATGCTGGTGCTACATATCAGAGGGCCATGAATTCTATGTTTCATGATTCACCATATGGGTCATTTTGAGTTTGCTCATCAACTTCTTCTTCATCACCTCTACCCACAGCATCACCATCACCTTCTTTAGCTTCTTCATTACCTCCCCCATCACCACTATTATCACTTGGCAGACTTAAACTGCCATTGTTTTCATTAGAATCAACATTATCGTCAAGAACTATAACATCATCATCATCATCTATATCCATTATAGGCAACCATTCAATATTTTGTACTCCATCCAATAATGGATCTTCTCACTCTCTTCCATCGATGGATAATGGATCATCTTCTTGAAATATATAGTCAAGATTTATAGGATTAAAACTTTCTTCTATCTCTTATTGACTATTTCTCTTTTGATCCCTCATTAGCAACTTCCTGTTGTAGCGTGTGAGGACAAGCTTTTGTAACTTTTTATACTTATGTCTATTCTTACTTTTGTGTGGATATAACTAAATGTAATCCAATTCCTCTCACAGTTTGTGGCAGAAGTTGTTTGACTGATAACTTTTATAGCTACATGTTGAAGTTGAGGAGCACATAAACCATAGACTTCCCACCATCCAGCTTTGTAATGGAGAAACAGAAATTATATCAATTATTAGTCATATTAAGAAATATAGTTAAATCGACACACTTACAAAAAAACGTAGTATTTTACCTCTTTTCCTCTTAGACCAAGAGTTTTGGGCCAGAGGCGTACCAAAACTCTTGGTCTAAGAGGAAAAGAGGTAAACATAACATATATCAATACGTAAACATATTTTGATGTCGAGTTATATATAAGATTAAAATATAAATATTCATTACTAACCTGGTTTATAGCTTTGATTAGATCTTCCATGTTTTTTTCTAATCTATTGATGAATCTAGTTGTTCCTTAAAATGTTTCTTTATACTTCATGCTCAAATCCATATTGAAATTGTGGAGCCTAAAAATAACAGTCATTTATTGAGAATGATATCATGATGTTATAAATTTAAAATTACAGGATGAAATTATAATTATACAATAAATTGACATACCAGCATAATTAAGATCAGAATGCATGTATATCCAACGCTTGTCAATTATCTCGTTATAGGTGAAATGGTAACGAGGGTTTTGTTGAATTGATTGTTTAGCGCGATCAATTGCTTCATATAAAAATCCCATTATTGGTTTCTCGTCACCATCGACCAACCTCAAAACTTTGACAATAGGTTCAAACACATTCAATATATCTCTAGCCTTACTCTAGCATTCCTTACTCAAAATAATTTTCTTTGCTTGATATCTCGGTCCTTTGTTCGTTCTCTTTATCATATTTTGTTTTCCCAAACTCTTCAGACTAGAACAATTTTCCATGCCCTCCTGTTTTCCGTCTGAATCGTTTCCTATGTTCCCATTTGTGGTGTGATCTAATGCTTTCTTGTGTAGCAAGTCTTATTTGATCATCAAGAATATTATAGACGTCTTCTTCATCTTCTCCTCTAAAATGTGCTTCAAATTCTTATTTTCTTTTCTTAGAATTTTTTTATTTGTTTTCCCATCAAGGAAGAGTTTTATTATATTTTCCCTCACCAATGTTTTCAGTGTCCTAGATGTTGCTTTAGTCCAGTAGTGCCACCTTTTATTACTATGTGGCAAAGTTTGCATTCAGTTATTCCGATTTCCAGATACTGGCTTTCCAAGATGTCATCCAATATCTGGATCATTCTCTAACATTTCAGTTGGAAATGGTAGTTCACTCGAATCATCCATGCATTAATGATTATCTAAACGCACAAAAGCAAACATGTTAGTAACTTATATATTTTTTATGGATAGTAACATATATACTATTAATGTGTTAATTATATTAAAATTAAATTATATATTTTATGATTTCATTTTTATATATAGAGAAAAATGACTCTAAGTATATTTGCAATGCTCACGCATAGTGACAAACACAATATTGTTGTATGTGTGATTAGCATTTATTTACTAAAAATGATTCTTATAGTTAGCCTTTATTAATTCCTAGAAATAATTACTACAATAATATTTTCAAGCATTCAAAAAGTTCAGTACAAATCACACAAGACACAGACATTCAAGTTTCAATACAAATCATTTAATTTAATTATAAATTAATTATAGGCTAAATGACATTTTTGGTCCTTTATCTTTGACAAAAGCTTCATTTTGGTCATTTATCTTTTTGTTTTGTTTTGGTTCCTCATCTTTCATTTAGGTTTCAGTTTGGTCCTTTTTAGTGTTTTCCATCTATTAAAGTTAAAAGACTCCACGCGGCCAGTAACAGCTGACGTGGCGTTTTAAGTGTAATGGCTGATGAGTATTTCATTAAATGTTGTGGCATTTCATTTTTTAAATCAAAAACATGTATCATTTTGCATTTCTGATTTCAATTTTGTTTTTGATTTTGCATCAATTTTATTGAAATCTCTTGGTTACATTCACTTACTACAGTATTTCGAGCATTTTGCAATTGGTTTGGTGCAATTTGGTTGAGATTTGAGAATTTTAGTCTCTCACAAAATCCAAACCTGTTTTCAGCCAAAACACGTCTTAAAATAAGTTGTGCTACTTTTTGTGCATATCGATGGTAGATTTGCGATCCTTGTGAAATTTCGTTCAAGTTAGGCACAAATTTCATTTGATTTGGTGTTGTTTTGAGCATTTTACCATTGTTGACTTGAAGCTTTTGAATCTTCATCTTCAACCTTGGTTTTCCAGAATCACTTTTTCTTATAAGTGTTTTTTGGTCCTAAAACTTGAGATTCCTTATGAAATCTGGAGTGAAATAGACTCCAATTTTTTTAAATTTGGTTTAGTATACCACAAGATAAACTTGTTACAAGAGATCACTGTGTTCTTTGTGTTATTGCTGTTGTTATTCAATTTCTACATCTTGATCCAACATTATTTATTAAAAACTTCAAATTATGTAAGTGAATACGTTATAGCTTCTTTTTCAGTGACTCAAAAGCCAGGTTGCTTGTCTCAAAATCTAGTTTCATTTGGGACAATGAAGAAAATATTCTGAACAAATAAATACTGCAAAAAATAGTATAATAATCTAAAGAAAAAGGCAAAAATCTAATCACAGGAGCATAAAATAATTCTAGAAAAATCCATACGGTTGGTAAACATTTTTTGGATCATTAAGAAATTTTCTTAAAATTTTATGGGGACATTTGGACTATTTAAATTTGTCTTTAAATACTCCATATTTGGTTTATAGCTTTCTAAAAACACTATTTTGATTTTGGTCTTCAAAATTCGCCATTGATGCCGATCTGAGTTTTGTGTTGAAGCATCATTTGTTTCAATTTGGTCCGCTATGTTTTCTTTTAGTTTTAATTTGGTCCCAAATTTTTTCTTCTAGTTTCAATGTGGCCCCTGTCAACCACCAAAATTACTATGACAAACTTAGGAGTTCCGAAGAGCAAAATCAAAAGAAAAAAGTGTTTACTAACAGTATGAATTTTTTTGGAATTTTTGTAATTTTTTTATGCTCCCATGATTACGATTTTACCTTTTAATTTTGACTATTATACTATTTATTTTCTCTTTTTTTGTAGTATTTTCTTTTTTCCGAATATTCTTTTCAACGTCTCAATTAATACTAGATTTTGAGACAAGTAACCCGACTTTTGTATCACTGAAAATGGAGCTATAACGAATTCAATACCACAATTTGAAGTTTTTACAAAGAATGTTGGATCAAGATGCAGAAATTGAAGAACAGCAGCAAGAACACCATGAACACAATGATTTCTTGTAACAAACTTGTCTCGTGTTATGGCAAAAAGAAATTATGGTAAAAAGAAATTATGGCAACTACAACCTACACACAATCCTCAAATTGTGGTAAACAAAAGACTTAACACACACGTCACAAGTCCACCCACTACAATAATCCGACACACACACACACAACCAAATCTCCCTAATTACCCTAAATAAAACTCACGCCACAATCCCTTCAAATCATCTCAATTTTCAACCACCTACAACCTGTAATACCCCGAAACATGATCTTTTAGGTCGAGGATAGATCCCAAAGTAGGATCAATTGAAGTCAAGGCTTATGATGGATTTGTGCAAGATTATTAATTTATGGATATGTAATTGTACAACAAGTTTGTACAATTGATATGATTGTACCACAAGTCATGGAGTCAATAATGTATAATTGTACCACAAGTTTGTACAATTCATGAATTATGATTGATCAAATTGTTTAAATCATGAAATTGTAATTGTATCAAAACTTAGTACATTTGTCTTGGAAATATGTGTAAATTTATTGATGAATATATGTAATAATAGATAAATTTTATTGCGTACATATCTTGTTGTATGATCGATAAACATTTATTTTTAATTACAAGTTATCATGGGTAAGTGTAAGTGCTAGAATTTAATAGATAGTAGGGGAGAGGAGTGTGAATAGAAATGTATTTGATACATTCTTATGAGCCGGGGCATTGATCCATCACCTTTAGGGCCACTATTTTTATAAATCCAGCTTCATTTCAAATGCAAGTATATTAAGTGCTCACAAAAAAAAAATGCAACTACATTAAGTGGTTTCATTTTCTCCACCACCCAGTTGAAGCAAAAAAAATTGCAAGGGAGTCACGCGCACGCCCACACACACACAGAGAGAGAGAGAGAGAGCCAAAATCTTAACCTTCATCACTCCATCTTCTACATCAAAGTGATAACTTTCATCCATCCTTTCTTTTGATTCAAAATCAATACACTACAAATAGTTTCATTAAATCCTCATTGTTCTTAGAGTTCGAAATGCATGTTGGTTGAAGGACTTGGAAGTGGCGCTTTGGATTTTGCATGTAGGTTAGGAGCTGAGGATTTAAGAGTACGAGGTTGTATTTAGGGTTAGAATATTCAAGTTATAGTTTTGGATCCAACATTGTTGATTTGTGTTTGGGAGTTCACCTTAGCATAAGATAGAATACCATTGTTGCTGTGAAAGCTTGGGATTTTGTGGAGAACTTCAATCAAGTGAGTTCCTCACTTCCCTTTTTAGTCATCTTAGAGTTTTAAGCACAATTTATGCTTCTCAAGTTTCTCTTCACCATATTATTATTTTAAATGTGTGTCTTGTTTGATGGATTTGATTCTTTGCCCTGTATTGAGCATGTTATAACTCACATGCTAACTTAAGTAATGATTACTTCGATTGTATGTTGAGTTGAAAGTCACTAAATTGTGTTTATATTTATTGTATAGTAGTTAAAATATGTGTAAATTGATGATACATGAATTGATGAAGTTAGGATAGTCAATGGGATGGTTGCAAAGCACCAAAACAACTTAGAAATGGACTATGATAATTCAACACAGGTAGTGTTGACTCAACAAGGGTACCCGTGTTGCATTTGGTTTGACTATAAGCTTTTGCAACCTCCCAACTGTTTTTAACCAAAATTTTGATCCACAGAGCTCCGATTGAGGTGTTTTTAAATGCGTTGGAAAGCTAATGATGAGCTATACAATTATAAATAGTTATTGTTTTGCTTTCATATTCCCAAGGACCATCCCAACCTATTCTAACTATTATAATTGAAGCAGGTTGAGTGTGTATGTTTAAATCAATTCTTGATGAATGATTGGTTATCGTGATCACATGATGATTTGAGTGAAATGTTTGTTTATAACTCAAATGGAAAAGTGTGATGATTTATTCATTTTTACCATAATTGAGTGCTATGTGTGAATGATTTACTTATGTGCAATTTATGGATCCTTATGACAACTTATGGATTATGGTGAATGTGACTAACTAGAGAGAACTACCTATATGTAGTATTATGATTTAATAAATGAACTTAAGGATTATCAGGACATACTTAGATCGGGAGGGAAGTCCCAAGGCGAAGGCCCGTCATGGTATTCCTTATTTATAAGAAATCATGGTATTCACGAGACTAACATTTGGTTAGCAACGAGCCCCTATTGAGCTTTTATAGTTTCATTTGGGGGTGCGTCAAGAGGTAAACAAATTAAAAGACACCATATGAGTTATTGGCGAGGTGCGGAAGAGGAATTTAATGAGATATATTGAAATCTCGTCATTTATGTATTTTTGGTTTTCAGATAAGCAGAGAAAGATGTATTATCTGAAGTTCAAGGATAATGTTTATGATTTTGAGACATGAAGGATTATGTTTGTGTATTTTTAAGGTTAAAGGACATTATTGTATTATGGTATTTTTCTATAAGAGCAACATTGATTTATTTTTAGAAAAACTAAGGAAGGTTGTATATGAAAATGTATTCGAAGATTCCTATGTATCGGTATATATGTATATATCTATATGTATTATGTTGAACTTTATGATTCTAGTGATATTTTGAAAATGATTTCAGCTTATTGTATCCGATAGGATAATCATGCTATTTTAACGAGTCAATTAGGAGTTGAAGTTAATTTGCTCGGTCCAAAATATTAGACGCGCTCTCTATTTACCATTTGAATTATATTTCTAATCTTCGATGCCGATTAAAAATTAGAGATCTTACACAACCCACAACACTCAAACCCCCACACATAGAGACAGAGACCCACACTTAAACCCCACTCAAATGAAATCCATCTCAAACCCCAGTCATACACACCTCATAACTCACACACACACCAGCACTCACTCAATCACAACCCAAACCCCCACAGCAGTACATAACAAAGGGGAACACAAGAAGAATTCAAAAATCAAATGAAGTAGCAAAACAACACATAAACAGAGGCAACAAATCATGGTGGAGAAGCAAGGAAATGAGAATAAAACAGAACCACATCAATAGAGAAAGATTACCAAAAACAGGGAGATTGAGTGGAGTCTTAGAGAAGAGATGAAAGGAAAGTAGAGGAGAGGAAATGTAGATCTAGATACAGCTTTTTGCTGAATATGTAAAATGAAAGAAAAGACTAATAAAAAGGTACTAGAGAATTTACTTTAAATCTACCCAATTTGTTTTTTATTGTACTATAAACAGAATACTTTTTAAAGTTGCTGTGGTGAAAAAGGGCTGTGTTGCATTTACGTTGCGAGAAAATGGGGGATCTAAGATCAAAGCGCAATTGTGGTGTGATGCCGTTGAGGAGACTCTGATTAACTCTATTTTATATAGAGTTATTTACGCATTTAAATCTAAATAATTACTCAGTTCTAAGTAAGAATAAATAGTAAATATAGCTAAATAAATAAAATAACAACATTCAAAGTTTGAAGAAGGGTTATGTTTATGTTTAAGCATTTTGCATATATTTTGGTATTTTGATGTGTTTGTTCAGTGCACCTGCATTGGTTGCACCTGCACTATAAACAGACTACAATGCTTGAAGAATTTTTGGACCATCAAAATGCACCAACACTCAATTGATGACATCATGCTTAGTCATAAAGGCACATGCAACTTGCAAATTTCGGCGTCCACCATAAAAAGATAGCTTTGAAGAGTCACTCACCTAGGGACACTTGTTCATCCATTAGTGGACCTCCCTTCTTAGTTGAGTGATGGAGTTGAATTACTTTATGGGCGGAGATGACAAAAGGCAACCTAACTTCATCCTCAAGCAAACCCTCTTGTGAAGGAAAGCTCCACTTGAAGCCTATATAAAGACGTCCATCTCTCATTTGAAGACATCTCTCATTCTTCATCTCATATATCATTCTCTAAGTTAGATAGTTTTACATTTCTTTTCTTCATTCTCTTTTAAGAAGGCAAGAAAGGAATTGACAACTTCTTTCTTTACTTCAACATAACTACATAGTGCCAACTGAATGCAGTGAAGTGAATGCACCTGCATTACTTGGCAATTTCATGCAAATGATCTCCAACCGTGTAACTTTTACCCTGTTGTTTTCCTTTTGTGATTTCAAATATATGAATATGAATTATTCTGTTTATATATGCCTTGTGATGTCTAGCATGAACTAAACTCTTTTGGTTGGCATGGTTAAATCTTATGAAGATCTTTTAAGTAAGTTATTGTGTTCATATGTGATGTGTGCACTTTAGTTCTTGTTTTATACTTCTTTCAACACTTATTTTATGGTTGATCACTTAGAATAAGTAGAGTTATAAATACACACATGGTTTATAACTAGAAATCAAGAACTAATATGACTAAGTGTTTTAATAAATAAAACTTTGTTAAAACCATCCTAAAACCTAGACATAGGATAGCATAGTCCATAGGGTGACACTGTGGGTACTTAAAATACAAGGGTGAACTTATTTAGCATATTAGACATAAGAGCTTGTAATGGAACTCTGAAGACAGTGACTGAAAAGCACAATTCTAATGCAACAGCAATCAGTGCACCTGCATCACATATAACACAAAACTCTTAAAAGTGACTTATTTGATGAAGAACATCCCAATTATCATTCTCCACTGATTTCACACTTGTTTTACATACTGTCTATTTTGTGTTTCCACGCCACCATATATTGTTTAGTACTTAGTTACTCACACACTAATCTTTCTATATATAAGACATTAAAAGTTAATCCAATCCCTGTGGATACGATCTCATCTTCTTTATACTACTTGTTGTAGACTGCGTACACTTGCACATTACTTTTTCTCACACAAGAATCCCACAACTGCAATATTGTGGCTGCAACACCTCTTGCAGTCCGCAATTTGAATCCTTGATCTCTACATTAAGCTCTTCTTCCAACACTTACATGACAAGTGCAACAACATATACTACAACTTTGTTTCCACCATCTTCTGTCTTTTACATTTCTTTAGCCCATGAAAACATGTTACGATTGTTGGGCATCTGCACAGAACATAAAACTTACAACTTAAGTAAGAAAAACCTAGAAAATACAAGTACAATACGTATAAGTAACAAACAAAACATAACCATCCATTTATTTACTAACTTGCTTAACAATCAATAGTATTGTTTGCGCGCCACAATACTATCTCTCCCCACGCGTTGATGAAGAAACTGTAGAGTTGACAACCATGGGAGCTTTCCCCTTTAATTCATCGGTACACATTCCTCTTCACATGGAGAACGCAAACACATGGATTATAGTTTGTCAATGGTGGGATTTTTATTCTAGAGTTAGGAACCATAATGGTAGTAGATTTGGGGCTTCAAAGACGAAGGGATTAGGGATTAGGGTAATTCAAAGATAGAAAAGATGAGAGACTGAGGATTAGGATTGAAAGCAATTTGGGATTTTTACCCCACATGGCATTAGAGCATGACGTGGTAATACACACAGGTACGATGCATTAAAATTGTCCACGTGGTCCTTGCCATGTAGATCTATGTTTGCCAATCGGGACTTGAGTTAATAGTAAGGACTAAAAGTGGCGGGGCAAGAAACTTTAGGGATGAAAAGTGGATGAAAATATTCGTAGGGACTAAAACCATAATTCCCAAAATTTAGCTTCTAGTAAGTGGGATCAACTAAGTTTCTCACTGGTGTACCAATAATATAAAATGCTATGAATTGTTGAGATTTTATACTAGTTGATATAATCTCAACCACATTATATAATACAGTTAGTTTAACTCGTACACCGATAAGAAACTTAATGCATCCTTCCCCTTATAAGTGTTGGGGATAACTGCTATGATACCACTGTTGGGGAAACCGCACACGTCAATAGATTAACCCACACGCCAAGGGTCTTTAAGAAAATATAGATAAACACACTGCAAGAATAAAGGAGAGAAGAGCACAAATAATTTACGTGGTTCGACACCTCTTGCCTACGTCCACGTACGGGAACACATCAACACAATTCAATCATCTTCTCAAATATGATTACAAGAATTTGCATCCCACCCCAATTTGTGTATCACCCTACAAGACTCTCTCACTCTCTAAGAATTACAAGTAATGATAACACTCGCATCTCACACAACAAACGATCACCAGCACTCTCCTTTCAATAGGACCTGGTTGAAGATTCTTCAACTCTCTACATTGTCACCCAAGAATGGGGATGTCTCACCTCTTCATTTGGGTATATCTCATCTCTACACAAGTCTCTCTATTTAAAGAAGAGAACATGACTTCCATGCAAGCATAAGACTTAGTGGACATTAATTGTTCCACATTTCCAAGACTTAAGATACATTCACCCACATTGTGAAATGTATCACTTAAATTTTTTACACATTTTCATTTTCTTGGAAACTATAATTGACTATTTCCAACAAGAAGACACCCTATAAAATTTATGTTACTAAGATAAATAAAATATAACCCACCAACAAGGGTTGGTCCGAGCGGTAACTAAGTTCGGATCTCACCCCAAGATCTCAAGTTTGAATGGTAGGTATGGTAAGAACTCTATTGGAAGGAGAGAACCACATAGATCGATAAAGCTGAGTACACGTGACCAATCAAGTTCCATGACATAAATTAGTCACCGAGAAAACCAGCAAAAATTGCACAACATTAAAATAACATGGTAACAAAGGAGCCTTATAAATAATAATAATAAATCTCATATTTGCTACTTATGATGATTGTTTTCTCTGAGCCTTATACAATCTAACACCTTTCCTTGACGTTGTTATGATCATCCTCAACGCAACTATACAATCTCTTGCTTTTACAACAAAACCAATCTAGCCAAAACCCTTTTTTGTTATTTCTATTATCACCATCACCTTCGAAATCTCTCCCTGTTCCAAACGACTTGTTCTTTATGATTGCATGTTGGCCACTACTTACCAAAAAGATCGATAAGGAGCTAGAGCTACTCCTTCTTCTCCCCCCACTATTCAAACTGAAACAATGCATTGGAGAAGCACAAGAAGAAGTTGAAGATGAAGAATAATAGGATAATGACAATGAAGAAATAGAAGAAGAACTAAAAGAACTACCATCATTTGGAAAAACACGAGACGAGGTAAAACTAAAAGAAGATATTTTAGTAAGCTTTTCATTCAAACAAAGAGAACAAACACCAGGTGATTGACAATGTTTGGGGTGCTTCTTGCAGCGACTATTTGGCTTGACACGACCAATTGTGTCATTTTGTTTTGTGAAAGCTCTTCGTAGGTTTCTCATGCTTAGAGTTGATGATGAATATTCTCATTTGGAAATTGAAATATATGTGAAAGCTTTGCCTCATATAGAGAGAGAGAGAGGGAGAAGGTGCGCGTAGAAATTAATGAGGTTTAGGTTGGCTGTGTTTTCTTCACTTTCCGTGATGTTTCATGGTAGCTTCCTGAGTCTTTTTTTCTTCTTAAAAATTAAATCAAATATTGAGGTTGTTCTTTTTGACGGTTTTGTTTGTGTAATTAAGTCTGAGAATTCCAGTGTGACGTGTACGATGGGGGCATGATGGTCCTACAGGCGAAGTCGGTGGCTCTAATGCTGCTTGTGACGATCGAAATCTTATACAATTCGTGACTGAATAAAAGTATTAAGTGGAGTAAAGTGTGTCTTGAACAATTAATTAAAGAACAGTTTATATAAGCTAGCATAAAGTTTTTTTTATATGATAAAACTAATAAAACCAATTTGTGACTTTCAATATTAGTAGGGGAAAAGTCAAACATTCTATTGATGTGGGAATTTTTAATGTAAAAGGTATACTAATTAAATCCTTAGAACATTAAAATAGATTTTTAAATAAGAGTTTAATTAGTATGTATACTTGGTGTAAAAATTTCATGATAAACCAATTATATATAATTAACAAAGCATGGTAGATGCTAATGATATGATTAGCACCACAGTAATAAGGGGTGTTGGCAACCGAACTAATCCAATAAAAAAACGTAAACAGAACCGACTAAAACCGAAATCTGCAAAAAAAATAGATATTTATCAAATTTATTCGTAATTGCCTCATATAAAAATGGGCTAAGAATTCAAGAAAGGATCAATAGGAATCTGAGATTATGGCACCTCGCAAGTGAGCTTGGCTTTGAGCTAGCTATTCTAAGGGATGAGCTAGTCGGGAAAGGACCCTCTCAAGTGACATGAACTAGTCTCTTATCTATTAGCATTTTTTTTATAATATTTGAACATTTAATATCTCTTCGAGCTGGTATGCTGACACCCAACTCAGTTGGGAGGATGACCATTTTGTTGGCCTTTAGCTGATCAACTCGATCGAGGTTTGAGCTCGACAGTACCTGGAGCTCGATATCATTTATATGACGTGGCATTTTTTAATTGGTTGATAGTGTAAATCTTTACACCAATTATGTATACTAATTAAATCATTTGAAGATTTCCCTTATGTTGATGAGTTAGTTAATAAGGACTAGTTAGTGTGCACCTATAGTGCAAATATTTTATAGTTTTTTTATCTAAATAGTGCAAACATTTTATATACTATCAACTAATAAAAAAAACTCTGGACTGAAAGTTTTGCCACCTATTGTGGTCCTATCAGACTTCCTCTAGTTGCGCGCAGAGGATACCCCTATTTTATTTTGGGCAATTTTGATCCCTCGATTTTATTTTGGGCAAGTTTGGTCCCATTTTATTACAAAATTGTGCAATGTCCCCCTATTTTAATTGACATGACTAAGCTTTATTGGCATGCCACTTCATTTCTTTAATAACAAAATATTTAATTTAATGTTATATTTTATAAAATGTTTATTTAAAATTATTAAATAATTTTTATATGGCTTAAATAATTAAATAATTAAATTTTATATTTCACAAAGTCACGATATTTCTTTCTTTCTTCTCGAAAATCCAATTTTTCCACGGATAATCCATGGCGTATTTTAAATAAATATTTTATAAAATTAAAGTAAACGTTTTTTAATAAAGGAAAAGAAGTGGCATGCCTATAAGACTTAGTCAATTGTCGTATCAATTAAAATATTGACATATCAGCAACATCTTAGAGTTTGAAATTCCAATTTGGTCAACAGTGCACAATTTGGTAAAATAAGAAGACCAAAATTGCCCAAAATAAAATTGGGAAATCAAAATTGCACAATGATCAAAATAGGGGGACCAAAAGTGCAAGCCTAAAAAGTTTGCATTATCATTGTAGAGTTTAATTAGAATGTACTAAAAGTGAAAGACATTTTTGCACGGTTGACAAATAGGAAATTATGGTAGTATGCAAGAAAAAATGAATTAATTTTATGATATGTCGATTTCTATACACTTTCGATACATACTAATCAAATCCAACATTCTATTCTATTCTATAATTAAAAATGATAAGTTCGTTTCTAACAATATGTGACAGTGTAAACAAAATTGTACACCAATGTTGGATAAGTATTGTGGAAAAACCCAAAACCTTTCTGCGGGGCGGCGTGGAAAATTTCGTAAAGAAAGGGCTAGGGTAAATTCATGGCAACCAACCAAGGTGTAAAGTGATGCCTTTTTGTACACGCACCGAGTTTTATTTGAGAATACTAGTCATTTGGTGGATTTCCTTATTTTTGTAACTAACTTATATAACAAGTCATCGGTGGAATAGTCATAATACGATCATCTTTTTTTCCGAACCATCGCTAGCTACTTACGGAGTGTCCCAATATTTTTAACGAAAGACTAATCTCCGCTAGTATAAAATTTTGTACTGGTCAACACCGAATTTGTCCACTACGGGAATGGAACCCGAAAGCACCGGGTTGACCGCTCGTGTCCTAGGGTAGATTCAGCCACTGGGCATAATACGATCATTCTATTTAGACAAAACCGGACTTCTTTTTTTAATTTTAACATGGAAATCTGTTAATTGCAACACATAATACTGTTTAAGTCCGGATAGAAATTCACTTTTTTTTTTATAAAAAGAAAATTCACTTGATCAATTAGAATGTACTTTTAGTTTACTTATATGAAATGACAAAAATTAAACACACATGCACACTATCATACAGTCCTTCTCGATTTCAAATCTATGAGTCGATGTTTGTCATGTCACTGAAATTGCCTATTCAACAGTTATGAGAGACCGATTAATTAGAATACATGTCAACGTAAAAAAGAAGAATCTCTCCTATCATACTTTTTTTTTTTTGACAAATCTCCTATTATACTAATGCATGCGTATTTGCACAAGGAAAATAGAAAAGATAAACAAGGTGATCATAATATTCAAAATAAGCAAACAAAGAATCTATCCTATTATACCAACCTCAAGATGTTAGTTTAGTGGAGTATGACAAAATCTCATATAGTCACAAGTTCGAGTCTCCTCTTTGACGCGAGGTAAAGATAAGTTCTTTTCTAAGTACCTAATTTTAGAGCCCAACAATATTCTATATTAGATTCGGGCACCATCTCCAACACTAGAATTTTCAAGGAAAAAAAAACAGATCTATTGTATTATACTAAATTATTTCTTGCAGCTGTTCAAGTATGAACTCGGGAGAGCATAAATGTGAACAGAAAATTATGGCAAAACCTCAAAGCGTTGGTGGAAACAACTGTACTATTATATGTATTTATAGTTTACAGATCTGTTGAGACATTGGTAGGGATGGCAATGGGCCGGGCGGTATCGGGAGTACATCCCCGCTCCCCACCCCCACCCCCACCCCTACCTCCCATATTGTCTCCTATCCCCATTTCCATTTCCCGCTTCGGGGGAGTTTTTCTCCCCATCCCCATCCCACGGTCTCCGCGGGACCCAAATAATTCATTCAAAGTTAGCAAAAATTAAAATTAAAATATAATAAAACTGGAAAAATGTATAAAAGTAAAACTAAAAAACAAAAGTTTAACATTAAATATAAAAAAATTATAAAATTTAGTCTTAATTTGATATTTTAATATTTAAAAAATATAAATGTAAGAATAAAAATATAAAATTTAGCACAATTTAATATTTTATTAATTTTTTATTTAAAATCACATATTAAAAGATTAAAAAATCTATAACTTTGAATATAAGATATATCTATAATAAGAACATTTATGTAATATATTCGGGAGCGGGGTCCCTGCGGGGCGGGGGATATCAACCTCGTCCCCATCCCCGGGTTGACTGCGGGGGGATTTTCTCCCTCATCCCCGTCCCCAAAGGGAAAAATCCTCCGTCTACAGGACCCCAAACGGAGCAATCCCCGCGGAGATCTCCACTCGCTGGTAGAATTTGCCACCCCTAGACATTGGCAATAAAGCAGTGTTATTAAAGTCGGACCGGACCGGTCGGTCGGACCGGGTTCCGGTGCCCCACCCGGCTCGGCCAGCATGTTAGTCCGGTTCTGCATTTGGGCCGCCTATGACGTCATCGGGCCGGTCATCATGCCGGTTGGGCCGGTCATCATGTCGGTTGGGTCGGTCATCATGCCGGTCGGACTGGTCATCATGACATATTTATAATTTTGCGGATATTTTATTTCTTATTAAATTTAAATATTTTATCATTTTACTTAATTACAATTATAAATACAAATACTTTTTTAGTATATATTATAATTTTTGAATTTATTTAATATAGACCGGCTCATGCGGTCTGACCAAAGACCCATCGGCCCGACCAAAGAACCAGTGACCCAGTGTCTTGACCGGCTCGATGACCGGTCCGGCTTTAATAACATTGCAATAAAGACCACTGGTTTTCCGTACATAAAAGGCCAATGTAAAGCCCCATTCCCACTTCTGCGTTGTCTTTTGCTACCCAAAAGTCAGCCATAATTTATTAATGTATTCTTACTATTCGCTGGCCATTGTTTGATGTTTCCTCTATCTTTCTTTTATTCTTTATGAATTTCTTATAGACTCCTTAAATAAGGAAAAAGGGTAAGACGTGCTGAGTTTGGTTGGAAGATCATGATGTAGTTGTTCTATTTTTTATTATCTTCGTCCCTATTTGTAGGATATTTTTTAATTGGAACCATTAACATACATGTGCACGCGTACGGCTAGCGGCGTGTTCTTTCTATGAATGAATTTAGACAACATTCAATCCGTACATGCGGAGATAAATGATTAGATTTTATGTCAATTTTGTAATTTACTTCTATAGAAAAATACATATATTTGGTTTTTTTCTTCGACTAGAAAAATACATAGAAAATTGAATTTATGATTGTCAAGTTTTAGTATTTGAGACTAATTAGTTAACCGGCTGTTAGAAATTCAATTACAATTTCTAAATAATATTTAATATTTGTAGTGGTGGAAAATTCAAGAGACACCTATTGAAGAGGTGTATGTTGAAGAAAAGTCAAGAAGTGGAGCTCCTTGGAAAGGTGAGACAATAAATGTCCACTAACTCTTATGCATGCATGGAAATAATGTTCTCTCCTATAAATAGAGAGACTTATGAAGAATGAAGATATCCCCATTGGAGAGGTGAGGCATACCCTTTGGGTGATCATATGGAGAGATGAGAGAGATCCCTATTAGAAGGTGAGACATACCCTTTGGGTGATCATGTAGAGTTGAAGGGTCTTCAATCATGTCTTAGGTAGAGGAGAGTGTTGGTGATTATTTGTTGTGAGATGTGAGTGTTATCATTCCTTGTAACTCTTAAAGTGAGAAGAGTATTGTAGGGTGATACACAACTTGGGTTGGGTTACTAATATTGTAATCATGTTTGAGATAGTGAATATCAATTATGTTGATGTGTTTCCGTGGACGTAGGCAAAAGGTGTTAAACCACATAAATTTGTTTGTATTCTTCTCTCTTTTATTCTTGTACTGTGTTCATGTATATTCCACAAAGATCCTTGGGCGTGTGGGTTATTCTGTTGGTGTGTGCGGTTTTCCCCAACAGTGGTATCAGAGCAGCTATCAACAACACCAATCATTCCTTGTGCAAGTTTGTTGTCAAGAAAATAAATAAATAACAAATACATTGAAATTGTTAAGAACAACATTGCCCAAATAATTTAATATTTTGCATATGATAGAAAGATATGATGCAAATATTGCAGACCCAAATACAAATTCACAAAAGTAGTGGAGCTTGCCTAAAATTTTGAAGAGAGTAATAACTACTAACTAAAATATTACAGTATTTGAGGGGCTATTTAAGGTGATTTGAATGCTCAAATCGGTTAGAGTGACCATTTATAACAACACGATTTTGTGTTTGAGGATGTTAGATTAAAATTGGTTTAAAAAATTAATTCAAAATTAAAATTATGAGATTAACAAACAAATACACTTGTAATGAAAAATGAAAAAAGGAGGGTACAATTATGAACCGTACCTTGAGATAATCTTCTGAGACGGATGATCTGCGGAGACGGTTAAGGGACGGATCGTCTGATACTGTAGGCTGAGGAGGACCTGAACGCGCGGGGGGGTGTACCTGCAAGAACACTCCGACGCCCAAGTCAGCTATATCGAGCTACAGTAATATCTAGTGAATGAATTGCGTACCTGACATCTGGTGACTGGAGGTATTTATAGTGAATAGTCTGGATCGTTGGCGTCGGATAGCCCATTTGCGATTGGGGGCCCAAGTATCAGTGGAGCTGACCACTTCGTTATTGGGCTGGTCGATTAGCTGTTGGATCATGCCCAGCGAAGCTGGCCCTTCCCTTGCTGGGTTGGATTGTTGCTACTGGATTGGGCCTGACGACTTGCCCAGTCCAGAACAGTTGCCCCCCAAGCCAAGGTCGATCGCTGAGCGGGCGTAGGCTTGATGCGCAGCCATGCTGGTCGTGCTCGATCGGTAGTTTGATAGGTCTTTCCCCCAGTTCATGACTTGTGAATTTTCGGCGGTCGATATCGTATCGGATCGATCGAAAATTGATAGTCACTCTCCTGGTTGTCCAATTCCGGTGAATATTTCGAATATAAAAAGTGTTTTAGATAAACAAATAAAAAAAGAATTTTATTCTTTGTTGGGCCTATTTTCGTGGGCTTATATATATGTTAGTGTGAGGGTCTCTTCTTTCTTTCATTCTCACCACTCATTCACCAAATCCGAATTTCAATATCCTCTTCCCAACCAAAAAGGGGCGATCCGCTCCCCTCCTTGGTGCCAACAAAAGGGGCGACCTTCCCTCCTTTGCGCGAACAAAAACAACAACAAAAAACAGGGGCGACCTGCTCCTCTTTGCCCGAGACGCTGCCGGTGACCTTGCGACGTTGCTGGGTGGTTACGACGGCACGATCTGAAGAGAAGAAAGGGGGCGACCCGATTGTGAAAAAAGGGGGCGACCCGTGTTGTCAAAAAGGGCGACCTCCTCCACGCAAAGGGGCGATCTGCAGCTGCCTTGGAGCGAGCTGTACTTCGGTTGATCGCTTCTTCGTGTAAGTACTACTTCCCCTAAAGCAGCGTGAAAAGGGGGCGACCCGAGAGGAGGCGGTGTGAAAGAAAAGGGCGAATTGAGAGAGGGAGATGGCGTGTAAGAAAGGGGCGACCCGAGAGTGAGGTGGTCGCGAAGGAAGGGGGCGACCCGAGAGTGGCACGCGCGGTGAAGAAACGGGGCGACCCGAAAATGGGGCGACCCGATCGCACCTCACCGCCCCTCAACTGCTCGTCGCGCCCAATCCGATCACTTAGACGACCTCACTATTGCTCCTTTCAATGCACCAATTTGCTTTTGCCTTGATTGCTTATGCTCTTTTTGACGCATCAATTTGATTTCACTTTTTGTCTTTGAGTCTGATCGATCTTTTTATTTTTATATCCAGTGCGTTGTTTTGATCATCCTAGGAGGTGACTCGGTCTTCTTTATCGGCAAATCTTAATCCAAAGGTATTCTCCCTTTCTTTTGTATTTATTATTCTTGTTTGTTTATGATTTGGCGGGGAGGGGCGATCAGGCTTGGGATGAGACAATCGCCCCTCATTCGCAAGCCTAAGTGCTCGTTTAACGAGTGATCGCCCCTTCCTGCAGGTTTGCATCGTGGCGAGGACCAAGCAAACTCGACGCAAGTCTCCATCTTCTGATCCTCACGTTACTCGAGTTGCTACCTCGAAAAAGGGGAGATCTCCCGAGATGGCAGATGGTGAGGGGGATACGAGCTCTTCTGAGTCTAGCCGTTCTTCCGAGTCTCATGCCCGTTCTATAGGGGATAGGTCGTGCGGCTCTTCTTCCCAGAGTGCCGAGTCGTCTAGACCAGCCAGGCTCAGGTCGTCTTTCGGGGGTCAAACGGACGTTGATCATTCTTGGGTTTCTTCCACCATTCTGAATGAAGTATCGAAAGTGATAAAAAGGGAGTTGGATTTGGCGGCCCAGTGTGTGGGCAATGACGACCAGGAGTGGCAGGTCGAGAGCATGGGAATTGGTGAGCACATTGCTACCTTCCCAACAGAGCTGAAGTTCACTATGTACATGAGGGTTCTCAACATCATGAAGATACGACCACCCTTTACTCCCTTTGAGCGTGGGGTCCTTCGTTTCTTGGATGTCGCCCCATCACAACTTCATCCCAACTCTTGGGGCTTCGTCAAGGCATTTGAGGTTCTGTTATGCGCGCTGAAGAGGCCGGTTTCTCAGAAGCTCTTCTTCACTATCTTTGATACTAACCGGCGTGGAGAGAAGCATAGTCACAAAACTAGGTGGGAGTTTCTCAGTTTGAAGGCTGTTACGGGTTTCAAGCTTTTTATACCTTATATGGATTCTGTGAAGAAGTGGAAGAGCAAGTTTCTTTGGGTTGCCCCGACCACCCGTGGCGATCAAGACTTGGTGGGATATCTAAACGACTACGGGGAGGCCATCGATTTCGTGTTTCCTATTTCTTGGTCACCGCGACACTACCTTCGGGAGCCACATACTTACCGGTTCACCTTAAAGCAGCTGGGTGCTACTGATAGAGAGACCTTGAGATTACTCAGGAATTTGGCCTCCTATTTACCCTCTGAAGAGAAGCTGATTCCCTGCAAGCCACTTGTTCTGTCCGACTCCCCTGACAAGTTGGCTGTAGCCTTAGGTCGACTGGCTTTCTTATTCGTGTATTAGTTTTTATCCATGTGTAATGGTCTCGTTTGTTTTCTTTTACTTACCTTATCACTTGTTTGTCGCCTTGCTTGTTTTCTAACAACTATGTTTGTATTCTTGCAGACGAGATGGCAGGTGGACAGTTGACTTTTGCTGAGCTAGCTGCTGGTGCCAGACAGGGGCCTTCGAAGCGTAGAACATCGGTTTGTGCTGAGCGTTCTACCCCTATTCCTTCCCCACCACATCCCGAGGCGCATCCACAGACTCCTCCGGTGGATATTAACTAAAAAAATAAGCCTGTATCATGAATTTGTTTGGTTCATGAAGGGGGGCATTTTAATAAAACATGGATATTATTAGTAATAAAACCAACTAACAATTATTTATTATAAAAACAAATAAATAAAGGAATGGTAAAAAACTTAATAGGGGTTGGTCAAAAAAACAGAATACGGGTAAATGGATTAAACCCTAAGTACCCAAATTGAAAACACGGACCAAGAGAGGAAGGAAAGCTGCAACCCCAGGGAGAGAAAGAGAGAGATTTGATAGGCGATGAGAGGTGGTGCAGCGGCTACGACGGTGGTGCACGGGAGATGCACTCCCTCATTATCATAGCATTTCCCTCGTTAGCCTCATCTCCCTCCTTTTCCTAAGTTCCTCATCTCATTTCTCCTCTTTCTCATCTCCCTGCTCCTCCTCCTCCTACTCAATGTCTCAACTTTTTTCTTGTTGCTCTCAAGCTCTCATTAGATTTTCTCAGATACTGCCACACTTCTACACACAAGCTTTCATCCTTTCCTCATATCTGCTATTACCCAACACAACCAGGCAATCTCTCAGTCACCCTCTCCTCTCAACTTCTGTTGACGTTGAATTCCTCTTATTTTCAATTTTCAGCTATTTTCCAAGGTTCATCTACTAAGAGGCCAAGAGGCTACCTAATAGCCTATATTTCTTCTACTCCTTCTATATTCTTATCATGTTTCTGAAAGAGCAACAACAAAAGAAATGTTGGTAGCCTTAGAAGATTGTGATCAATGAGGTAAACCTTTTGAGAAGAAAAACGGGTATGTTCTGCCGAAGCTTCAGGTGGTGAGTTTTGATTAGATGAAGGTCATCAACTTTGATGAGGTTCAATGTGAGGCCAACTAGGAGTCCAAGGAAGAAATCCTTGGCGAGGAAGGTAATGGGGGCCACTCTTAAGAAGAATCCATGTAAGAACTTGAATGTGATTCTAGGGTACTTAGTAAACTTATACAAACCAACTCTGCCAAACCCAAGATCACTACTAAGAGTTCATGTTGAGTCTTTAAACTGATGGAAGGACTAACACAATGTCTACATACACCAACTCACTGAACTGCAGAGTGACATTAGATTCCAAAGGAGAACATGAGGATCACAAGGGCTAGTCAGAAGCAGAAGCTTAGCCAAGTTAACTTTAGACCAAATCCACAAACACCATCATATGCACCGGAACCAAATATCACATAATTGACTAAACACCATCATAGAAGTAGTAGTAGTTCTACATTCTATTTAGACCATCTGTCTATACCAAATCTAATGGTGGTTAATATTATAAAACCATAATGGCTCAACGATCTGAAAGTAATAACATGAAATAAATTCGGTAGGAAAGTAATAGAATCATACCCCATATCCCACTCTAGTGTGGAGGAATAGGATGAGTTTGGAGTATTAGTTCTCAGAATCATGACTAGCACTAGAGTAGAAATTAGTAATAGAAGCTCCAATTTGCATGATATCTTGTTACCATATTACAAGAATACTATTCTGCCATGTAGAACAAATTCTGCCTTGGCACCTGCCAAAGAAAACATATAATGTGATAGTCATACATATAACCAACCAAATCAGAATCTCTCCACAATCTAAAAACCCTACCCACAACTGTCAACCACACAAGCTTATCCACAATCTAATATATGCTTGAAATACATGTCTCTCATAAATGTTGTCTAAATTTGAATACATACAACTTCCATTGACTTTAAGTAAAAATAGTGCAACATGGAGAAGAAATGAACTCCAAAACCACTAGTACCATTTCAAAGCTTAAATTAGTGTGTTAACAACATAAAGTATATCCAGAAGAGAAAACACCACAATAAAACTCTGCAACTTAACAAAGGATACTATTCAGTTTAGGCAGGAGCTAAGTTCAATAGTAGTTATTTAATACCTGACGTTTCTGAATTCGTGTTGAGTATTTTACTTTGACTTAATATGGGTTGGTTCGGGTTCACGGATTTGTTTTTCAAAATCTGTTGTCTGAACCAAACAACTATGGGTTGGTTTGTATTTGTTCGATTTTGACCCGAACACGAAACATATCCGAACTAAACATATTGGTTTGGATTGGATTGTGGGTTTGTTTGGATTTGCCCGAACCATTGAACACCCCTATGAACGATAAAGTAAATAGATCATGTACAATTTTGTCCCTCACAGTCAGCTCATCTTCAAAGTCATTACCGTGTGCCAAGTTTCCCTAAATCTACATCAAGCAATAAATTCTAAGACGGAGAAAATGCTAAGCCAACTAACCGTAAAGCTACATCAACCACGATCCAACAATGTAGGTTCACAAATTTGGGAAAATGCAACGAATTAGAGAAAAACACACAAATCCATTTGGGAAAATGCAAGAAAATAACATATTGTGACCTAGAACCATTGAAATTTGGGGAAATCCACGCCAAATATAAACTACAAAGAAAACTTAGGGAAAATAACAGAGAAGGAAATTTAGGGAAAATAACTTGGGCAGATTTGGGGAAATACAAGAAAATAACAGATGCAAACTTACATAAACTCACCAAACCTAGGTTGAGAAGGAGGAGCTCACTGGTAGCCACTATGCACAGGGCGGCAATGATGACTGCTATGGAACTAGGTGGTTCTCCTCTATTTATGCGTAGCTTCTTTCCTTCTTTCCCTCTCTTTGCCGCTTCTTTCCCTCTATGTGTCACTTATTTACCTCTTTCCCTTCATTGGCTGTGGAGCGAACTAGTAAAGAGTTTTCGAGCTAGAGCTTAAAAATGTGGAAATGAGTTTTTAGGGATTTGATTGGGGCTTTTTTTTGGTTCACGATAGTAGTGAAGGAGGGAATATGAAAATAAGGGTTTTGTTTTAAGGGAAAAAAATTTGTGGTGTTTTGTTTTTGGGGGAAAATAATTTTACTAAGAGGGAACTCCTTTTTCTTCCCAAAATAAAGAGGGCTTCTTTATGAGGGATTTAGTGAGTGATTCTTTATATAGGGATACAAAAATCCGTCTCTAACACAAAAGTCAGTTACTTTGTAAGGGATTTTGTTACGAATCATTAGCGAAGATCTATTTTATCTCAACAGTCGTCGGTATAAAAAATTCAATTAATTTTTGATGGATTTTGTAACGGAAACTTTAGGGAGGGATACTTTCCGTCACTAAACTCATTGCTAACATGTATAAATGTTAGTTCGGCCTAATTTATCAATTTTGTGGCTAACAGTGAGAGATACAATTTCGTCACTAAAATCCCTCTCTAATTCGTCAGGGAAACGCTCATTTTCAAACAACTAAAAAACCGTTGTCGTAGAGAAGCCAAATAGAACGGGTTTAAAGAATTGTTGGCTGAGAGAAAAACATGATTTAAAAATTTGGACAGCAGCGTAAACACGTTTTCTAAATACAAAGAACTCCAACTCCAAACTCCTTCTCTCAGCCTCGAACTTCTCTCACCAACACTTGATAGAAATCGCCTCTCAACCTCAATCCTTGAATTTCATTCCTCGAACTTCATCTCACCCGATTTCCAGCAAGAGAACCCTGATTCCAACGACAGCAATGCAAACCCTAATCCTTCAATTGCGAATAACTTCTGGTGAACATGTTGGCGATTGATCTTAATCTTGATCTCCGTGGCTTTATATTCTGATACTTTTTTTTCTTACTCTTTGAATTTTATCATTTGCAGCCATTCAAACTCAGTAATGGAGGCCGCAACAAGCATGATGTTGGCCACTTCAAATTCATTCGATGCTCCAACTTTGGAAAATTGTTGCCCTAAGGTAATTTAGTGGTTGTTTTTTTGCATCTTCAAATTTATCATTGAGTTGAAGATTTGATTTGGTTTGAGATGTTAAGGAGGCACATATTTATGATCGGAAAATTCGCTTCTCTTCTCTTTTTTGTTGTATATTTTTTAGGCATATTTATGTTGTGTGATTTAATTTAATTCAATTGATTATTTCGTTTTTTAATGTTTTTAATTTGTAAAATAAACTCTTCCTACGAAGTATGTGAAGATGCAGTACTGTGTTTCCTGTGCTATTCACTCTCACGTTGTTAGGGTTCGCAATGACAGAAGGAAGCCTGAGCCTCCACAAAGCTTCAGTAAGCGCAGGGTAACCATTATTTTCCCTCTTTACCTTTATGCGTTATTAAATGTTGTTGATTTGTGTTGGTGATTAAATAGTCGGAATTGTAAACATAGATAATATCCTGCCTTTTTTTATGGTGGTCTTGATTATCATGATTCAGGAATCAGAACTCCATATATACCGTACATAGTTGTATTTGCTTCTCTAAGTCGTAACATGATAGTTCAATTTGGTGATTTAATTGTCAAAGGAAAGATATTATAGGGATGAGAAAGAGAAAATAAACTTTGCCTTGAGGACAGAGAACCAAGAAAACAAAATATGAGAAAGGAGTTGGGATTAAAGTTCTGCTTATCATTCATGGATGAATTAAAAGGGTAGGAAAATGCACAATGCTAAAAGATTCCTAACAAATATTCAACATCATGCTTTGCTCGACCGATGTCCACTCTAGCTTCTCCCGTGAACGATTTCTATCTGCTGCTGCGGTTCTCTACCTATTTCCACCGGTTTCTCTACACTGGTACGGTTCCTTTCTGATTTCTTCCATATTTCTCTCTCAATTATGGTTTTCTTTTCACTGCTTCTGATTTATTGTTTTGTGGGATAGGTTATAGTATGATAATGGATGCTGAGCAGAAAGGAGCTTCTTCTACCCTCTGTTATTCAATAAAATTGTTCCTTAAGGTGTTAACGATTAGAACTTAGAAGGGCTTGCTATTTAAAGTTGCCAAATCATGAGCAAGTGAGTTTTTATTAGTTTTTATCAGTTTAATTATGAGTTATAAGTTTTTATCAGTTTTTAGTAGTGTTATTGCCTATTGGTCATGATCACCTTAAATCTGGCCAAAACGAAAGGCACTTACCACACCAAGTCTCAAAAAAGTTGTTGTTCCAATCAGAAGTTAGATTGGCCATTATGTGGTTCAGTTTACTTGGTGTGATGTATGAAACTCACATCCATAGGCATGATAACTTGGACATGATAAAATAGGCATACAAACTTTGAACCCGTGGGTAATGTCAACGTGTCAAACTAACACAAAATGACCACCTGCATATCTCAAGACTCAAACAAAAATAGACATTATAGCCATTATAAATATACAGTATCCAAATTTCAACACAAACTATGAACCTTCAAAGTTACCGAAATGCCAAATTATAAATAGACATTGACCACCTGCCTATGTCTAACTCCATTATAAACAGACTCATTCAAATTTTAACACAAACTATGAACCTAAAGTTTGTCAGACCATTGGGCTGCAAACTTGTTGATGTAGCTTTTGTTGTGTTTTTAATTGAAATTATTCTCCTAATGTTTTATTAAAGGTTATGGCTAGGTCAAAGATAACCTGAGAAGCAACAAATCAGAGTTTAGTTTTATTTTAGTAATTGGACAAACTAATTGTGTCCCTGAAGATAAATGAAGATAAGCTTAGTGGCAATGCAATCTTAGTTAGAAATTCTCAGTACCACCTTTGATAACTATCATCTTTGTTGCATTTATGATAACTATCAGTTACAGTACATGAGTATTTGGATTGAGAAACTGTAAATGCAATAGGTTGATAAACACCGACGATGTGGCGTGACATATATCATTACTTACCAAATCATGGACCAAATGACAAGTTTTGGTTTTACATGCAAGTCCTAGCTAATTGTTTGTTGAAGTCCTCTTTTGTTGTCTCTTTCTTTTTGGAGTACACTTTGCTTAAAGTTCTTTTTTTTTTATGCAGAAACTTCAAAAGGAATGAAGGATGATCGACAACCACCAACTTGAATAGAGACTAGGATTATTAGTTTTGTTAATATACTGGCTTTTATCAGTGATAAGCATGTGAGCTTTGGCCTTTACTTAGTCTCTTCCATATGTTGATGGGATATATTTAAGTAATTTTTCCTTAATATGTTGTGAATTATAATGTTGGTTGTATCCACCAAAACTAAAGTAGGAAACGAGGGAGGGTAGGTTTCTATAATGCATGTAATTATTGGTTTGTGTAATTAATTGTGTATTAATTTGTGTAATTAATCATTCTTTGTCTTAAATTTGAATGATATTATACCAGTTTTTGTTTTCTTGCATATGGATAGAAATTCATTTATTTATTTTTAAATTTTTTATCTATAGCAACGGTTTTAAACTGTTGTACAAGATGTGAACAGACAACGGATTTATATAAGACAACGATGCAAAGCCGTTGCCATTGACTGCAGCGGTTTCACACCGTTTTCAAAGAATATATCAAAAACTGTTGTCATTGTGCCCTCACTGGTAACGGTTGTGTATTGGCGTTGCCTTTTATAGCAAAAAACCGTTGCCTAAAGAATAGGCAACGCTGGCAAATACCACAGTTTTAAAACCGTTGCCTAAACCAAAGGCAACAGTTTTTAAGCTTTAGCCAACCGTTTTCAGGCATTGCCGTTGGGTCAAAATGTTGTAGTGTTGGTAGTGAGTTAGTTATGCTAAATTAGTTAAAACATGTTGCCTATAAATAAAGGGATGAATCTCTCAAATATCCTGAGAATACAATTGTAACCTTTCTTTATTTGCAATAAACTGGTTGGCTCGACTACAACATTTTGACCTACGACAACGCCTAAAACTGCAACGTTTAAAAAATTGTTGCCTTAGATAACAATGACAATGGTTTTTTATAATTGTTGATTCATTTTATTTTTATTTTTTGTTTTTGCAACAGTTAAAAATCGTTCCCAAAGAGTTAACAACAACGGTTTTTTATTTGAAATTTAGCCAATGCAATAAAACTGTTGCCATATGTTCAATTATTAAAAGAAGTTAAAAGAATTGTAATTTCCCAAATTTTGGTGTTGAAGTAAAAACTCAAACACCAAAAATAAAAATCTCAAACACTGAAAACTCAACCCTCAAACAAAAAGCATTCACATAGCATAGCCCTCAAATCATCATCTCAAAAATCACCATCTGAGCGCTCCCTTCCTCCCTTCCTCCCTCTAACCCTTAAGTCAGAAATTCCCTTCCTCCCCCCAGCCTCGAACTCACCCTCACACCCGCACAACGAATTCACGCAAACCATCCATTCACCTTCGAATCCTAATCTCATCTTCTCTGTTCTCACTAGTAATCTTCTTCGTTCTTACTATCATCATTTCTATCTATTCTTTTCACCTGAAATCACATCTCTCTATCTCAGTGTCATCGCAAGTTGATATTTTGATTTCGCATCTCTTAGTGTCATCGCATCTCTCAGTGTCATCGCATCTCTAAGGCTGCGGCACAACACAGAGCAAATCAAATTATGATTTCCCTCCTCTTATTCAGAAACCTATGATTCGCTAACCCATCAACCACGATTTCTCTCCTCCCTTACATGTTCCTCACATAGCGAAAATCACAACTTTGAGTTTGCCACACCATGAATCCGTCAAACAACATCACGTCACCTAGCAAGGTTGTCGCCGTCTAAGCAAATCAGCTTATGTTGTGAAAATAGTAATAACAGACACACATTTAGTGTTGATCCCATTGTGCTCTGAATTTAACTTTTCCATATGCTTATGCAATATATCAATTTCATTGTGTTTGAATTGTTTTGGATAGTGCTAGATGTTGTGAGTACTGCTAATTCATAGATATTGCTTGTTACTTGTTTTTAATACTTAGAATAAGTCATTGGGATAAATACTATAGGGCTAGTATTGTCTTTTAACACTTGATTATAATTGGTTTTTCGGTTATTCCTTGTAACAGCATATAAATACTCTTCTCTGTAATTCAGTTGATAATAGAATCACATTGTTACTCTCTATTCATCTATCTCTTCTCTGTTCACTGTGAGAGTGTGTGAAAAGGCATTTCATGCTTTAACATGGTATCTAGAGCTTTGATTTCTAGGGAACCTAAGGAAAAAAATGAGTGTGAGATTGTGAATCCCAAAGTGAGAAGTGTGTGCAATTTTGTATTTGCAATTTGCAGCGAATCACAACTCGAAATTGAACGAAATTGCCATTTTCGATTTCCAAGGTTGGGGAAACACGAGAGTTTGTGCGATTAGATCATAGAGAGAGAAGATGAACGACAACAATAAAGGTTTCACTTACCTATGTTTGATGTTAAGAATTGGAATCGTTGGTCAATACAAATGCGAGTATTGTTCGGAGAAGAAGACGTGCTTGAATTCGTGAACGACGGTGTCGCAGAGCTCACAGAGAACGCAACGGAGGCGCAAAGGAATGCAGATCGTGAGAGAAGGAAGCAGGATCAAAAATCTTTATTCTACATTCACCAGTGTATAGATGCGAAAATCTTTGAGAAGATTGCTGAATCAACAACATTGAAGATGCGTGGGATACACTAGTGTGTGGCTATGGTGGAGATGCAACATTTAAAAAGGTGAAGCTTCAAAGATTGCGAAAGCAATATGAGAACTCAAACATGAAGAACAACGAGAAAATTGCAGACTACATCTCATGCATACTTGCTGTCACAAATGAAATGAAGGTGTGTGGAGAAACAATTTTAGCACAAACGATTGTGGAAAAGGTACTTCGCTCTTTGACTGTTCAATTTGATATATAGTTGTTGCAATTGAACAATCTGATGACGACACTAATATAATGAAAATAGAAGAATTACAAGGTAGTTTAGAAGCATTAGAGATCAGAGTAAAAGAAAGAGGATCAGAGAATGATTTTGAGCAGGCACTTAAGGCGCAAGTTTTTCTAACAAAGGAAACAATGGTAAATCAAAGTGGAAAGAGAACAAATGGAAGGCACAGAAACAAGCATGGCTTGATAAAAATAAGAAGAACTCTAGTAGTAATGTTGATAAACCAGGAAGGTCGAATTAGAGAGGAAAGAGTTCAAAGTTTAACTATAAGAAGAAGGAGAAAATTGATAAGAGTAAGATTCAGTGTTTTAACTGTGATAGGTATGGTCATTTTACAGATAAATGTTGGTCAAATAATTGATGGTGATGGAAACTAAAATAAAAAGAAATAAATAACAATAATTAAAATACTAAAATTAATAAATAGAGAGAGGTCTAGGGTCACGGTTTCACTTGCAAGCTTCGATTCCCCTATGTCTAATTCTACCTGAATTCTCATACTTTATTTAATATTATTTTTCCTAAACTAACCCTTGTTTGGTCATGCAAGAATTTAAATTCAAGAAAAGCATAAAATGCAAAAAAGGTTAAATGATTGGAAGACTAAATTAAAGTTTGGTCATGCATTAATTATTGCCCCAATTATCCTATAGGTCTACCTACCAATTGTAGTACGGTCGCTAATCAACTAATTGATTATGAACATGCAAATGGTGATCAATCCTATATATTTGATAAAATCAATAGGACAATATTAATTGAAATAAAAATAGGAATTCAAACCAAAAATTAGAACATAAAAAGGTCTCTAAGCAAGCAAGATTCACCTAAGACCCTAGAAGAGGATTTAGGTATCCATAATTGTCAAGAACAATGAAATAAAAATAAGGTTTATGAATTACGGAAATAAGAATAACTCAAAAGTAGAGAAAGTCTTAATCTTTGTCTTCAATTTCCTTGACCTGCTCCAGAGCTCTCTCATGGTGTCAATAACGGTACCCAAAATCTCCCTTTTTTTCTTCAATTACATACGGCTTCTCCCTTTGATATTAGTTTTTTAGGGTTTTGTGCCAACCCCCTTTGCATTCAAGGCACCCTTCTTTTTTCAATCATTCACATGAGTTGATTATAATAATGGGCTAACTCATTTTAAATTTGGGCTTTCATCTTCTTTTGTTTTATGGCCATTATGTGCTTATTTCCTTGTACTTGCTAGCGCCCTTTTTGTAATGTAACCATATATATATTAAGAGGGGGTCGGAACCAGGAGAGGGGGATTAAATTAAAGAGACAGAAGGGAAGTAGGTAGCATACGGAATGCAACAAATAAAATAAACTAAAGACAATTAAAACTCACGAGATAGTTTAGGAGGTAAAACCTTCCATGTACTATCTATGAGTTACTTAGATTGATTGAGATAGTTAAGAACTATCTATGATTTACAAGATTGAAGATTGAAGAAGAGAAGAAGAAGATTACAAGAGCTCTGGCTTCTCACTAGAACTTAGGGAGAGAAGTAGAGAATTGTGTGTCGAAGTCTGTCCCTAAAACAAGCCTAAGACATGATTAAATAGATTGAAAATTAAATAGTAACCGGTTACTAAACCGGCACTGTGCACTAAGTGACCTGCACTGTAGAGGATCCAAGAGAATCTGACTTGAACTGTGCAGCAACAGGGATAAGTACACGTGGTCTGAGCAAAAGGAGCCTTGGATTCCAAATGCCAGAGGATAGTGGGAGACAAGGGGTCCCCATGGATTGACCACTTCGATATGTGGGAAAGCAAGAATCTTTGACTACGAAGACAAAGTATTGAGTGGGACGTCCACTAAGACTTGCAATGATGAACCTTATCATGTTCCTGCAAACAGAGAAACAACAGTGCTTGTCGAAAAACAACAAAGCATGTCGAAAGGTTAGATTTGGAGTTTGAACAGTTTTTCATGTCCATAAGGACACTACAATCACCATGTTCAAGGGTGGTTCAACAGAGCTTGTCGAAAGACAACAGAGCTTGTCGAAAGATTTGAATTTTGAACAGTTTTTCATGTCCATAAGGACATTACAATCACCATGTTCAAGGGTGGTTCAACAGAGCTTGTCGAAAGACAACAGAGCTTTGTCGAAAGGTTTAGATTTTTGAAAAATTGGACAGTTTTTTGTGCCTGATGCAGACACTACGATCACCATGTTCAGGGTGTTTTAAGCAGTTTTTCCCACAAAGAGTGGTACAATTATCATGCTTAAGGATAACTTGATAATAAAATTGAAGCTTTCAAGAGTGATCAAAAAGAGATCATCAAGAAAGGAATTTTGTAAAATAAGATTTAAAAATCCCAAGGGGATCAGCAGAGATTATCAGAATAATAATCAAAGCCATCATCCTCAGAGAAATCTTTTGGGGAGGAGGAAGAAGATGAGACAGGGATCTGTTTCATCTTATTGTCCTTTCCTGAAGATGAAGGGACATCTTTGGCCTCAGATTGGTTTTGAAGAAGTTTCATGACATTCTGAAGCTTTTCCAGAATATCATCTTCAGAGGTAGAAGCTGCAAGAGCTGCAGAAATTCTAGCCTTTTGATTTAAAAATTTACAAGTTTCTGGGTCAGCAACTTGCAAAGCTTTTGGGTTGGTCTTAAACCAATTGGTCACACCCGCAGGAGATGCAGCAGAGGCATCAAAACGAGGCCACCATTTGATAGACCCTTGTTTGTAAAAAGACAACAAGGTCTTTGGGTGATGGAAATGCCCAGTTTTATATTGCCATGAAAAAATCCATGATAATGAAAAAATGGCATAAAAATTTAAAATGATTGGATAATTGGTAAGATCTTTGTTGAATCTTTTTGAAAACATTTGAAATCCTTCTTGGACTTCAGTGGGAAAGATTTCTGGGCAAGGGCCAAAGAAATCCCACCATTGAAGGAACCAGTTAGGGAAGGAATACTTGGTTTTCTTTTTGAAGTAGATCAACCAAGAATGTTTGAAAATTTTGTTTTGTAAGCCTAGGATAACATAATCCCAAGCTTTGATATAATCCCAATAATTATAACCCATAGGGTCAAAGAGCTGGGAAAATTTCTTTGTTTTGTTTGGATTTGGTCCAAATGCTGAGGGTGTCAGAACATTTAGAATTTGAAGGGTTGAATGGGTGATGACAGCATCATCCTTAGGATCCCTATAATGTTTGAGGGATATAGACTCAGTATCTATGAGAATAAACTCATAAAATTTCTGGGTTTTGTTTGGAGTAAGAGGTAAGAAATGGGATTGAGGTGGAAAGATCTTTGGAGGGATCTTGTTGGGATTTTCATCCCAGAATTCTGGTTCAATATGAGCCACAAAGAAATAGCTTTCCTTTGGGACATACTGGGTTTGAGCAGGGGCAATTGGGTTGGTTCTAATTGCCAAGTTTGACTGGTTTTGGGCAGAGGTAACCTGGGTTTTTGGGTTAATCTGCAATTGTTGGGATTTTTGGGTTTGAATGGCTAGGTCCAAGGAAGGGAGATCTTGGTCACTATCCTCAGCTATACTAGCCCAAGTTCTGGAGGGGAGATTGGTTAACCCTTGTTCCTGGAAAGTCAGGAGGGTTTGGATTGGAAAGGCATAGTCAGACTTTGCCTGTTTAATTTGGTTTTGGGTATTCTGAGGGGAATGCCCAGATTGGTTTCCAGATTGGTTTAGGGTGGAAGGCCCTGTAGAGATCATTGGGTTTTTACCTTTGCCTCTTCCTCTTCCTCTCGAGGAGGAAGCCCTGGTGGTCATCTTGATTGAAGCCCTGTGAATCAAAGATGGACCAGTTAGTAAAACTTTGATTGTAAAGACATAGTCAATATGATCATAATATAAATTGCCTAAAATTCCCACCATTTGGTTTTTAGACATAAAAAGATTAAAGATTAATATAATGGAAGCAAGAGGGTTTCGACCATAGTCGAAACTGCCAAGGGGTGGGGGTCCCCAAGCTTGCGTAAAATATGGCCATAAGAGGAGTTCGACCATGGTCGAAATTACCAAGAGGTAAGGCCACAAAGATATGGTCGAAACTACCATATCGTCAATCAATTCCTCCTGGGTTTTTGCTCTGATGCATATACCAGAATTAAGATTGGTGTTGGAGCAAATATTTTGAACATTGTCAAAAGATTTACCTAGATGATTAATCATAAAGGGTTGCCCCAGATAATAAACATTAATACCAAAATTATTGATATGAAAAGAAAAAAGTAGAGCTGGGGATTCCCAGATGACTCTATTTTCAAAGTTGGTAATAATGGATAAAATGGAGATATTGAATCTGCAAATGGAGGAAGCTAGGTCAATAAACCTAGATTCAGGTTTATCAAAATAATAACCTAACCAATTGTAGATTCTAGATTTAATCTTAGGTTTGAGCTCAAGGTTCTTAAGCTCAGACAAAATCCTGTTGTACCTATGGGGTTTTTCATCTCTGCAGATGAGCTTAATATTCCTTTTGGTACTAGGATCAATATTGAAAGTACTGAGTTTTCTAATAACCCAGCAGCTCTTGGTTTTGTGACCTGTTCTACTGCAAACAGAGCAGGTAAACTGCCTACTAGGTCTATTGTGTACCTTCTTAGTAGGTTGGTTGATGGGAGGAATCTCAGGTTTTCTTTTATTGCAAGTGCAACAAATTTCTGTGATTTGAGATTCAGCCCTGGTATTGAGTTTCTTGTCCCTTTTCCTAATGTAGGGCTTTGGTACATAACCAGGTTTGGGTTGATTAGGACATTTTCTGGCAATGTGGCCAAAATTGTCACATTTGAAGCAGATAACCTTCCTTTCATCAAAAGGAATTTTGGTTACCGTGTTTATAGAGCCATTGGTTTTAGGATTAAGAGCCATACCTTTAAGAAGGTTTAATTGCTCATTGACTCTAGCTAAAAGACTTTCATAATTGGTTTGTCGAAGAACTGGTTTGGTAATAGGCTTCTCTAACTGGGTAGGGATACCTAAAACACCGTTAGTTTGTTCTAAGACATCTTGTTTCCTATCAGATAAAATGGACTGAAAAGGATAATTGATACCTTTCTTAAAAGCATAATCTCTAAACCATTTAAAGAAAGGGATATTATGTTTGGTCTTTCTGAGAAATTCATAGAATTCCTCTTGGATTGTTTTACGATTGTGTCCCTGATACTGAGAAAAGAACCACTTCCTATGAGGAGACCAATCCTCAGAATAAAATTCTTTTCTTAGGGTTTCCTTATCTATGATGAACTTAGACTTCATCATAAGGATTATTAAGGGAGGAATAGGTTGGAGATTGAATAGACCTAAGGTCTTCCTCCTCTTTCTGATAGGAGGTTTTTACAGGGGTTGTGGTTTCGAAACCCTGTAAATGGATAGTGGAACCATCATGGGAGGCTCCTATCTGAGGTTTGGAGGACTCTCTAGCTACAGAGAAGGATCTTCTAGAGAAAGATCCTCTGGACATAGCCGTTCTGAAGTCTTCTTCAGATCTGAGGGACCTAGGGATAGTGAAGGAGTTGCTTCTGTTAAAAACAAGATCAACTCTTCCAGATTGATGCTGAATAACATCCTGGAAATCTGGTGTTATCCTAGGTGCTGTAGGGGCAGCTTTATCTAGGGTCCAGGTTTCAGGAAGAGTAATATCACTCCATTGTATGGTTTTAGGTACCATAATATTGGCCTTAGATTGGTCAGTAAGAAACAAAGTTGTTTCTCCTGATTTGTGGCATTTGGTTTTAAGGAAATTGGACCTGATAGAGTTCATTACTTTGTAATGAATTCTGTATATCAAAGTGATAGGGACAGATCCTTCCTTCATGTCATAGCCATGACACTTGACATTAAGGTAAAGAACATCAAGGATGTTCTTATCATCCAGACTGACAGTTAAATCTGGGAAACAATTGAAAAAGATTGGCCCATGAATAAGGCTAGTTTCAACAGTTCCTAATAAGGAGTCGTGAAACTGATTATGGCGAGCATCTCTTAAACAGAGCAAGACTGCAACGTTAAGAGATTCTCTGGTAAGAGGCTTCATGCCTACCTGAACACTTCCAATGTGTAGGTAGTTGAAGTTCTTAGCCTTATGATCTTTCATACTCTTTTCAGAGAGAAGATGAAATTCTTCATCATCTTTGCGGAGTATGATTTTCTGTTCAACTGTTCTGACTATAAAATCAGTTTTTGAAAAGAAAGATTTTTGATTTTGATAAAGATCTTTATGAGATATTTTTGGAATATCCCAATTATCAAGATCTTGATTGATATCTTCAAAACGTATTTCTTCTTTGAAGATTTTGTTTGATAAAGATTGATTGGAAGATGAAGATGAGGATGAGGGACTGCAAGAGAAACGAGAAGAAAGGCTTTTAAACATGTTTAGAAAAATTTCTTCCTCACCCGTAAGCATCATAGCCTTCACTTGGGTTCATTAGAAATATAAATATTAAAATATGAACTAGCAACTACTTTCTAGATTATGCTGGGGATTTAAACATGTTTTGTTTAAAGATCATAACAAGGCCAAGTGCAGGATATTAAAACTTGGATAAAAGAATTATTTTCTAATTTATATCTCAGAGAGAAATCCTTTTACTCAGTAAAGTAAAGTAAATACTGAAATACATTTAACTTAAACCATTTAAATTATACTTTGAGTTTGATTCTGACATGCAAGTGATCAATAAACAAACTGTTTTCTATTTTACTTTCTTTTAAACACCAAGATGTTTCCAGAATACAACATCTCTCTGGGCGGCAAGGTAGCTGCTCTATCACTCGCGAGTCTTACGCATTCGTTATGCCGTTAGTCGTTAGCGAGATTTCCAAGTACTCTTTCAAAATCCTATAATGTCGAAAGAAAGTAGAATATGGTTTTGAAAATGTTATAGATGTTCTTGATCAAAAGCAGAGAATACGTTTACAAAATATAACTTAGGGAAAGTTCAACTTAAACATATGACAACACACTTTAACAAACTGTTTTAAGATCAAAAGTAAATCTTTGTAAAATATAAACACAGATGAATAATTTTCTTATTCAATCACCTTTTATGTTTATGTGTTATAAAATAGTAAGCTGATTGACTATGGGATTTCTCAGACATCTGGTACTGCTCACAACAGACATTGGCCACGTTTGTGAGGCTCCGAGAACATTCTTTGAAAATACACCAGTAAACTGGCCTGAACAAGGCTAGCCATAGTCAAGGAGTGTACTAATAGTGTAACACTTAGAAATATTTTAACTTTGAATTAATATCCATAACAGGCACTTATACGATTATGAACAAAATAAGCAACTGCAAAGCATAATCCAGATAAGTAACCAACAGTTCAAAGTTAATATCTACATTCCTACTTCCACCATCTGGCTCTGATACCAAGAGGGGGTCGGAACCAGGAGAGGGGGATTAAATTAAAGAGACAGAAGGGAAGTAGGTAGCATACGGAATGCAACAAATAAAATAAACTAAAGACAATTAAAACTCACGAGATAGTTTAGGAGGTAAAACCTTCCATGTACTATCTATGAGTTACTTTGAATTAATTGAGATAGTTAAGAACTATCTATGAGTTACAGGATTGAAGATTGAAGAAGAGAAGAAGAAGATTACAAGAGCTCTGGCTTCTCACTAGAACTTAGGGAGAGAAGTAGAGAATTGTGTGTCGAAGTCTGTCCCTAATACAAGCCTAAGACATGATTAAATAGATTGAAAATTGAATAGTAACCGGTTACTAAACCGGCACTGTGCACTAAGTGACCTGCACTGTAGAGGATCCAAGAGTTTCTGACTTGAACTGTGCAGCAACAGGGATAAGTACACGAGGTCTGAGCAAAAGGAGCCTTGGATTCCACATGCCAGAAGATAGTGGGAGACAAGGGGTCCCCATGGATTGACCACATCGTTTTGTGGGAAAGCAAGAATCTTCGTCAATGAAGACAAAGTAGTGGGTGGGACGTCCACTAAGTCTTGCAGAGACGAACCTTATCGAATTCCTGCAAACAGAGAAACAACAGTACCTGTCGAAAAACAACAGAGCTGTGTTGGAAAACAACAGAGCTTGTCGAAGGACAACAGAACATGTTGAAAGGTTAGATTCGGAATTTGAACAGTTTTTCATGTCCATAAGGACACTACAATCACCATGTTCAAGGGTGGATCAAAAGAGCTTGTCGAAAGACAACAGAGTCTGTCGAAAGTTTAGATTTTGAGATTCGAACAGTTTTTCATGTCCATAAGGACACTACAATCACCACGTTCGAGGGTGGTTCAACAGAGCTTGTCGAAAGACAACAGAGCTTGTCGAAAGGTTTTAGATTTGAAATCTGACCAGTTTTTCATGTCCATAAGGACACTACAATCACCATGATCCAGGGTGGTTTTAAGCAGTTTTTCCCACAAATAGTGGTACAGTTATCGTGCTTAAGGATAAATGTTTCCCTGTAAATATTCACGAGTGAGGTAATCAGGAAGAGAATTGTCAGAACCTTTAAGATATTCGATGTCGAAATCAAATATACTTAAAATTGCTTGCCATCTGGCAAAAATTTGTTTAGATGCAAGATTTTTAACATCCTTTTGCAAAATATCTTTTGCAGACTTGCAATCAATACGAACAAGAAATTTTTGATTTAAAAGATCAGATTGGAATTTTGAAATAGATAGCACAATAGCTAAAACTTCTTTTTTGATAGTGGAATAATTCTGCTGGGCAGGATTCCAATGTTTAGAAGTGAAAGCAATGACTTGTTCTTTTCCAGAAATTTTTTGTTTTAAAATTCCGCCGTAACCAATATCAGAAGCATCAGTTTCGACAATTTTGAAGGCTTCAGGATTGGGTAGGTAAAGGCAGGGTAGCTCTTTAACCTGGGCTTTGATTTGTATGACAATTTTGGTGTGATCATCCGTCCAAGGAGGAGGATCCTTTTTTAGACGATCATGAAGGGGTTTGATGAGATTACTTAGTTGTGGAAAGAAGTCTGAGACATAATTTAGACAACCAAGGAACCTTTGTAGTTGGGTTTTGTCAATAATTTGATTGGGGAATTTATCTGAGAACTCAATAGCCCTAGTGATAGGAGTAATAGTTCCGTGATGGATATTGTGACCCAAAAATCTGATTTTTGTTTGGAACAAATTGATTTTTGTTTTCGACACAGCAAGACCATTTTTCTTTATGATAGAAATAAAGGTATTGATATGCCTGACATGTTGGTCGAAAGATTGTGAGAAAATGAGCACATCATCAATATAGACAATGGCGAAATTTGTATAATCATTGAATATATCATTCATGATTCTTTGAAATTCAGAAGGAGCGTTTTTCAAGCCAAAAGGCATAACGTTCCATTCATATTGACCAAAAGGGACAGTGAAGGCAGTTTTGTATCTATCCTTCTCTTTGATCTGGATTTGCCAAAATCCAGATTTCATGTCAAATTTTGAAAATATTTTTGCGTCATGAAGACGTTTGAGAAGGTCCCTTTTGTTAGGAATAGGATATCTAATCCAACAAAGAGCTTGGTTGAGAGGTTTGTAATTAATAACCAATCTGGGAGTTCCCCTTTCTATTTCTGCTTGTTTGTTAACATAAAAGGCAGAGCAAGACCAGGAACTCTTACTTTTGCGAATAAGACCCTTTTTTAAAAGATCATTTATTTCCTTTTGACAAACCAAGAGGAGATCCTGATTCATCTGGATGGGTCTAGCTTTGGTGGGAATTTGCCTTTCATGAAAATCCTTTTCATAAGGAAGTTCCACAACATGACGTTTTCTTTCCCAGAAAGCATTAGGAAGATCAGAACAAATAGTAGATTGTATTTGTTCTAAAAGACTCTTAATTTTGAATTGGTTTTCTCTTTTGAGTAATTGGTGATCAATATTTCTAAAAGTAATTTCATCTTTTAAAAAGTTGATTTGATTTTCTTTGTAAGAAATTGGATTTAAGTTTCTAACAAAAGGTTTTCTTAAAAACTTAAATATGATTGGTTGTCCCAAATGCTGGGCTATGATACCTTCTTCAGTAATTTGAAAAGGAAAAAGTGATCTTATGAACGGAGTTCCTAAAATTACCTGATTTTTCAAACCTTTGACAAGAAGAAATGAGGTATCAATTTTGAAATTGTTGTTTTCAATGATAGCTGAAGACAATTTGTAATTGATTCTTAACTTAGTACCATTTGCAGCACTAAGTTGTTCAGAGGTTTTTTCAAAGTATTTTGTTGGGATAAGACCTTCTAAAATACAATTTGAATCTGCTCCTGTGTCAAACAAGGCAACAGTTTCAAAAATAAAATCTTTGATAATAATTTTGACATTTATGTAAAATTTTTGAATTTTCACATAATTGATCAGCCCTAGGAAATCTGAATCCACTTCCTTATCAGAGTCAGGGACACTCGGAGAGGAACTGGTTTCAAGATTATTCCAATGGTCAATAATGGACTGGTGATTGGCCTGTTTTTCTTTTAGTTTGTTGATCTCAACTTTTAAGTTGTTGATCTCAAACTGAAGATCTTGGATAGTAACAGGTTTGATGCTGGTTTTTTCTAACCTTTTGAAAGTATCCTTGAGGTTATACTTATTGGTTACTAAAGGGCTTTTGGGAGGTTTAGTCTCAAGAGTAGACTTAAGCTTCTTGAGATATTTTTCTCTTTCCTGGGGGTCAGGGATGGCATTTATGGCTTCTAGAAGAAGATCTTGTTCTTTGGTGAGAACATTGATGCTATTGGAGGAATCAGAATTAGATAAATCATCATCCTGAATTTGGTTTATTTTTTCAGAAGGTTGATCCGAGGATTCTTCTGAATATTGGGCTAATAAATTGTTAATCTTGCTTTCAATGTCTGAACCAAGATTAAGGATTTTGAGTTTGTTTATAACTCTACAATTTCTACTAATATGGCCTGGTTTGCCACATTTGAAGCAGATGATGGGTTTTTTATCATTATTCTCATAATGATTTTTGATAAATTGACCAGTAACCTTTGGCCTAGGTTTCCTATCATGCCTTTCCTTGTAATAGTCAGGCCTGGGTAAGGTGTTCATAGGTTTTGGTCTGGCTTTGGCCTTTTTGGTGCAAGGGAGGCCAAATTGTTCGCAGAAGGTTCCTAAGTCTTTGCGATTTTGAGCCTTTTCTTTGGATAATTGTTGCTGAATTTTGTCGTCTTGACAAATTTTTAAAGCAACTCTTTGGATGATAGCAATAAGCTGACCATAGCTTAATTGCTGATAGGGGATATTCCCATTGGGGTCCTGATTGCGCAGTTTGTCTCTAACCTTATCACCTAAAGACTTAGGGAGACCTGCAAGGAATTTCTCCTTCCAGAAGGCTTGTTGGCTATCCTCTCTGGTATAGACTCTTGTAAGGAATGTGTCCTTATACCATCTAAAATCACCGAGGGTTTTGCACCTAAGATTAGACAACAGTTCTGCAGATCTATCCTTAATCAAGGAAGGGTCTCCTACAAAGTGTTGGGCAATGGTAAAGATCAAGGTGTTAACTTGATCAGGAATTTGAATCCCATTTTCAAGGATGGGTTCTCCGTTTGGTTCTCTTTTGATGGCAGTAAGGATAGATTGTTTATCCTCATCATTGAGGTAGTTATCCCACCAACCTTTGAGCTGACCACAGAATCCTGCAATGAGGATTTCTACGATCATGTCATCTGAGCAGTTGTTGGAGGTTTCATAAGCAGTGGCAACCATAGTCATATTTTGGAGGATTTTGGTTATGCCATACTCATTTTCTCCATCAATGTTCCACTCATAAACATTGTTGGCACTGAAACTTTTGAAATTGGTTTCCTTTTCTTCTAAGAGAAGGTCAGGAGCAGTGGCCCTAGGGTAATAAAGCTTGGTTTCCCTACGCCATTTGTTTTTAGGATTGTAAATGATAGGGCTAACTTTATTCCTAGGAGAGGCATCTTCTGAATCATCAGAAGAGGTCTCATTTATCATATTGATGCTCTTTCTAGGGGTATGAGGAGAAGGAGTATCAGGGATAGTTGTTTTGAGGAGAGTTAAATGTTCGTTGATTTTTTCCAGGATTTCATCACTGGTTTCATCAACCTCTCTTTTGATGTGACCTTCTTGCCTGAAGGCCTTTTTAAAGGTTTTGGATACCCTATAGGGATTGAATAGGGGTTTCTCTATCTTAGCAGAAGATGACTCAGTTTTAGGGGAGGCATCATTGTTTCTACTAGATTTGGAGTCTCCTAGTGCTTGGAGGTATTTGTTTGTATAGTTAGATTGTTCCATGAGATCTTTGATATCTCTGGCTGTTATGGGCTCATTGTCAGGTCTAGCTTTAAAGGGGGCAGCTAAGACAGGGGCAGATTGGTTTTGAATATTAAGGGTAAAAGGGCCTTTAGGAGGTAGTTCCGATTGGACCTTTTGACCATCTTTTAGATGCCATACAGTGATGACATCCACGATTTTCCTTCCAACCATGTCATCCTGGAAGGGATAATTGATATTCTTCTTGATGGTATACGCATGAAACCAATCAAAAAAAGGAATATTGTATTTGACATTTTCAAGAAATTTATAGAATTTTTCCTGAATGGATTTTCTATTTTTCCCTTGATAATGTTTGAAGAACCATTCTCTATGAAGAGACCATTCTTCAGAATAAAATTCCTTTTTGAGGGAAATTTTATCTATGACAAAAGAAGTTTGATTGTTGATAAGATCTTTGCAAAGATCTTGATTGGTAAGATCTTTACTAAGATCTTGATTGTTATTTTCAGAAAATTGATCTTCTAAAGAAGGCATGGTAATAAAAGACATGAGAGAGTGAGGAAAGCAGTATAAAAGTAACAGAGGTTTTTTCAGAAAATTTTGTATAATTCCTCACCCGTAAGCATCATTGCCTTCACTTGGGTTCATTAGAAATATAAATATTAAAATATGAACTAGTAACTACTTTCTAGATTATGCTGGGGATTTAAACATGTTTTGTTTAAAAATCATAACAAGGCCAAGTGCAGGATATTAAAACTTGGATAAAAGAATTATTTTCTAATTTATACTTCAGAGAGAAATCCTTTTACTCAGAAAACAATAAGTAAAGTAAATACTGAAATACATTTAATTTAAACCATTTAAATTATATTTTGAGTTTGATTCTGACATGCAAGTGATCAATAAACAAACTGTTTTCTATTTTACTTTCTTTTAAACACCAAGATGTTTCCAGAATACAACATCTCTCTGGGCGGCAAGGTAGCTGCTCTATCACTCGCGAGTCTTACGCATTCGTTATGCCGTTCGTCGTTAGCGAGATTTCCAAGTACTCTTTCAAAATCCTATAATGTCGAAAGAAAGTAGAATATGGTTTTGAAAATGTTATAGATGTTCTTGATCAAAAGCAGAGAATACGTTTACAAAATATAACTTAGGGAAAGTTCAACTTAAACATATGACAACACACTTTAACAAACTGTTTTAAGATCAAAAGTAAATCTTTGTAAAATATAAACACAGATGAATAATTTTCTTATTCAATCACCTTTTATGTTTATGTGTTATAAAATAGTAAGCTGATTGACTATGGGATTTCTCAGACATCTGGTACTGCTCACAACAGACATTGGCCACGTTTGTGAGGCTCCCAGAACATTCTTTGAAAATACACCAGTAAACTGGCCTGAACAAGGCTAGCCATAGTCAAGGAGTGTACTAATAGTGTAACACTTAGAAATATTTTAACTTTGAATTAATATCCATAACAGGCACTTATACGATTATGAACAAAATAAGCAACTGCAAAGCATAATCCAGATAAGTAACCAACAGTTCAAAGTTAATATCTACATTCCTACTTCCACCATCTGGCTCTGATACCAAGAGGGGGTCGGAACCAGGAGAGGGGGATTAAATTAAAGAGACAGAAGGGAAGTAGGTAGCATACGGAATGCAACAAATAAAATAAACTAAAGACAATTAAAACTCACGAGATAGTTTAGGAGGTAAAACCTTCCATGTACTATCTATGAGTTACTTAGATTGATTGAGATAGTTAAGAACTATCTATGATTTACAAGATTGAAGATTGAAGAAGAGAAGAAGAAGATTACAAGAGCTCTGGCTTCTCACTAGAACTTAGGGAGAGAAGTAGAGAATTGTGTGTCGAAGTCTGTCCCTAATACAAGCCTAAGACATGATTAAATAGATTGAAAATTGAATAGTAACCGGTTACTAAACCGGCACTGTGCACTAAGTGACCTGCACTGTAGAGGATCCAAGAGTTTCTGACTTGAACTGTGCAGCAACAGGGATAAGTACACGAGGTCTGAGCAAAAGGAGCCTTGGATTCCACATGCCAGAAGATAGTGGGAGACAAGGGGTCCCCATGGATTGACCACATCGTTTTGTGGGAAAGCAAGAATCTTCGTCAATGAAGACAAAGTAGTGGGTGGGACGTCCACTAAGTCTTGCAGAGACGAACCTTATCGAATTCCTGCAAACAGAGAAACAACAGTACCTGTCGAAAAACAACAGAGCTGTGTTGGAAAACAACAGAGCTTGTCGAAGGACAACAGAACATGTTGAAAGGTTAGATTCGGAATTTGAACAGTTTTTCATGTCCATAAGGACACTACAATCACCATGTTCAAGGGTGGATCAAAAGAGCTTGTCGAAAGACAACAGAGTCTGTCGAAAGTTTAGATTTTGAGATTCGAACAGTTTTTCATGTCCATAAGGACACTACAATCACCACGTTCGAGGGTGGTTCAACAGAGCTTGTCGAAAGACAACAGAGCTTGTCGAAAGGTTTTAGATTTGAAATCTGACCAGTTTTTCATGTCCATAAGGACACTACAATCACCATGATCCAGGGTGGTTTTAAGCAGTTTTTCCCACAAAGAGTGGTACAGTTATCGTGCTTAAGGATAAATGTTTCCCTGTAAATATTCACGAGTGAGGTAATCAGGAAGAGAATTGTCAGAACCTTTAAGATATTCGATGTCGAAATCAAATATACTTAAAATTGCTTGCCATCTGGCAAAAATTTGTTTAGATGCAAGATTTTTAACATCCTTTTGCAAAATATCTTTTGCAGACTTGCAATCAATACGAACAAGAAATTTTTGATTTAAAAGATCAGATTGGAATTTTGAAATAGATAGCACAATAGCTAAAACTTCTTTTTTGATAGTGGAATAATTCTGCTGGGCAGGATTCCAATGTTTAGAAGTGAAAGCAATGACTTGTTCTTTTCCAGAAATTTTTTGTTTTAAAATTCCGCCGTAACCAATATCAGAAGCATCAGTTTCGACAATTTTGAAGGCTTCAGGATTGGGTAGGTAAAGGCAGGGTAGCTCTTTAACCTGGGCTTTGATTTGTATGACAATTTTGGTGTGATCATCCGTCCAAGGAGGAGGATCCTTTTTTAGACGATCATGAAGGGGTTTGATGAGATTACTTAGTTGTGGAAAGAAGTCTGAGACATAATTTAGACAACCAAGGAACCTTTGTAGTTGGGTTTTGTCAATAATTTGATTGGGGAATTTATCTGAGAACTCAATAGCCCTAGTGATAGGAGTAATAGTTCCGTGATGGATATTGTGACCCAAAAATCTGATTTTTGTTTGGAACAAATTGATTTTTGTTTTCGACACAGCAAGACCATTTTTCTTTATGATAGAAATAAAGGTATTGATATGCCTGACATGTTGGTCGAAAGATTGTGAGAAAATGAGCACATCATCAATATAGACAATGGCGAAATTTGCATAATCATTGAATATATCATTCATGATTCTTTGAAATTCAGAAGGAGCGTTTTTCAAGCCAAAAGGCATAACGTTCCATTCATATTGACCAAAAGGGACAGTGAAGGCAGTTTTGTATCTATCCTTCTCTTTGATCTGGATTTGCCAAAATCCAGATTTCATGTCAAATTTTGAAAATATTTTTGCGTCATGAAGACGTTTGAGAAGGTCCCTTTTGTTAGGAATAGGATATCTAATCCAACAAAGAGCTTGGTTGAGAGGTTTGTAATTAATAACCAATCTGGGAGTTCCCCTTTCTATTTCTGCTTGTTTGTTAACATAAAAGGCAGAGCAAGACCAGGAACTCTTACTTTTGCGAATAAGACCCTTTTTTAAAAGATCATTTATTTCCTTTTGACAAACCAAGAGGAGATCCTGATTCATCTGGATGGGTCTAGCTTTGGTGGGAATTTGCCTTTCATGAAAATCCTTTTCATAAGGAAGTTCCACAACATGACGTTTTCTTTCCCAGAAAGCATTAGGAAGATCAGAACAAATAGTAGATTGTATTTGTTCTAAAAGACTCTTAATTTTGAATTGGTTTTCTCTTTTGAGTAATTGGTGATCAATATTTCTAAAAGTAATTTCATCTTTTAAAAAGTTGATTTGATTTTCTTTGTAAGAAATTGGATTTAAGTTTCTAACAAAAGGTTTTCTTAAAAACTTAAATATGATTGGTTGTCCCAAATGCTGGGCTATGATACCTTCTTCAGTAATTTGAAAAGGAAAAAGTGATCTTATGAACGGAGTTCCTAAAATTACCTGATTTTTCAAACCTTTGACAAGAAGAAATGAGGTATCAATTTTGAAATTGTTGTTTTCAATGATAGCTGAAGACAATTTGTAATTGATTCTTAACTTAGTACCATTTGCAGCACTAAGTTGTTCAGAGGTTTTTTCAAAGTATTTTGTTGGGATAAGACCTTCTAAAATACAATTTGAATCTGCTCCTGTGTCAAACAAGGCAACAGTTTCAAAAATAAAATCTTTGATAATAATTTTGACATTTATGTAAAATTTTTGAATTTTCACATAATTGATCAGCCCTAGGAAATCTGAATCCACTTCCTTATCAGAGTCAGGGACACTCGGAGAGGAACTGGTTTCAAGATTATTCCAATGGTCAATAATGGACTGGTGATTGGCCTGTTTTTCTTTTAGTTTGTTGATCTCAACTTTTAAGTTGTTGATCTCAAACTGAAGATCTTGGATAGTAACAGGTTTGATGCTGGTTTTTTCTAACCTTTTGAAAGTATCCTTGAGGTTATACTTATTGGTTACTAAAGGGCTTTTGGGAGGTTTAGTCTCAAGAGTAGACTTAAGCTTCTTGAGATATTTTTCTCTTTCCTGGGGGTCAGGGATGGCATTTATGGCTTCTAGAAGAAGATCTTGTTCTTTGGTGAGAACATTGATGCTATTGGAGGAATCAGAATTAGATAAATCATCATCCTGAATTTGGTTTATTTTTTCAGAAGGTTGATCCGAGGATTCTTCTGAATATTGGGCTAATAAATTGTTAATCTTGCTTTCAATGTCTGAACCAAGATTAAGGATTTTGAGTTTGTTTATAACTCTACAATTTCTACTAATATGGCCTGGTTTGCCACATTTGAAGCAGATGATGGGTTTTTTATCATTATTCTCATAATGATTTTTGATAAATTGACCAGTAACCTTTGGCCTAGGTTTCCTATCATGCCTTTCCTTGTAATAGTCAGGCCTGGGTAAGGTGTTCATAGGTTTTGGTCTGGCTTTGGCCTTTTTGGTGCAAGGGAGGCCAAATTGTTCGCAGAAGGTTCCTAAGTCTTTGCGATTTTGAGCCTTTTCTTTGGATAATTGTTGCTGAATTTTGTCGTCTTGACAAATTTTTAAAGCAACTCTTTGGATGATAGCAATAAGCTGACCATAGCTTAATTGCTGATAGGGGATATTCCCATTGGGGTCCTGATTGCGCAGTTTGTCTCTAACCTTATCACCTAAAGACTTAGGGAGACCTGCAAGGAATTTCTCCTTCCAGAAGGCTTGTTGGCTATCCTCTCTGGTATAGACTCTTGTAAGGAATGTGTCCTTATACCATCTAAAATCACCGAGGGTTTTGCACCTAAGATTAGACAACAGTTCTGCAGATCTATCCTTAATCAAGGAAGGGTCTCCTACAAAGTGTTGGGCAATTTATCAGGTCTAGCTTTAAAGGGGGCAGCTAAGACAGGGGCAGATTGGTTTTGAATATTAAGGGTAAAAGGGCCTTTAGGAGGTAGTTCCGATTGGACCTTTTGACCATCTTTTAGATGCCATACAGTGATGACATCCACGATTTTCCTTCCAACCATGTCATATTTTAATATTTATATTTCTAATGAACCCAAGTGAAGGCAATGATGCTTACGGGTGAGGAATTATACAAAATAAGCACTATCTATGATACCAAGATTGGTTATTAATTACAAACCTCTCAACCAAGCTCTTTGTTGGATTAAATTATGGTAATATATATTCTTTTCTTTTTTTTCATATTTTTCTCTTTTCTGCAAAATAAAGAGCAAAGTAAGCCAATGATTTATATATTTGATAATAATTGCTCTAAAAATACACTAAATTTGAGTTCATCAACTTCCCCACACTTAACTTTTGCTTGTCCTCAAGCAAATTTTCTGGCTCAATAAAATTTTCTAATAAATTATAGAGATAGCCAAATAAGGGATTCAAAGTTAGAAGCACAATGATAGACAATAGACAATATAGCACATATGAGGTTTCAAAAGATTGTCCAATTAGAGGCTCATGTTCCTGAAGAATACATTTCTGTGAACAATGACACTCGCTCACAATCTCTCTAAGTGGTTAGGGAATAGGGAAAGTATATACTCAAGTTTCAACAAAATGCACATTACCATATGTTTGTAATTTGACCAAATCTCCACTAAATAGTTTACATGCATGCAAATGATGGGGTGTCATGGGTTGTAATGGGGCCAGGGTGAATTCATGCAGGGTAGGAAATAAGAAGAAAGGGATAATCAAAGAGTTAAAAACAAACATATAGTAACCTTTGAAACCAAATATGCAGCTCCTATCTGTTTTACAAGCTTTGTCCAGACTCCAAATTAATTTCACTGCCATTCTTCACTTTTTTCCTATTGAGTCGACTCTTTTTGATATGATTTTTCTCTTGAGTAGGCTCTTTTTTTATTTGCCTTTGCTTTCGAGTATTTTTTTTATTTGTCTTTTCCTCCTTGATTTCTTTCTTCTTTTTTTTTCAACTTTTCATTTTTCAATATCTTTCTTAGGAGGAAGAGGTACTTGTAACCACATTAGTCACTCCTATTTTGTTTTTATCTCCTGATGAGATAGACAATTAAAATACCGGACATAATTGTAACTTTCAACAGTTGCTCCAAATTTAATTTCAAATGGTTACCACAAAAAAAAATCGATATTTGGGTGCCAAAGAAAAAATATAACAAATAGGCTCAAATGGGGCAACTAATAGATAAATTCAACAAACAACTCTGAGGCCAGAAAAATACCTAAATTCCCCAAATCTTTTTACATGATGCAAATCAATTTTCGACTTGAAATGGTCAAAAGACAAATTCTAGAATGTAGCAAATTTGGAAACACATACAAAGATAAGGGGTAAAAATTTATGATTGAATATCAATCCCCTTATGAAGGATCAAATCTCACATTTAGAAGCTAGTTCACAAAAAGTACTCAAGAGGGACAAATTCTAATTATCAACTTCCTAAGGACATCCTCAAAGTTACAATTAAGAACACGTCTGTCAAGAAATTAATTATGGGATCCCCTAAAGGCAAAATCTCTATTTTTTTAACTTGAAGCATAAGTCACTAAAATAAGCCAGAAAAAAGTTATCAACATATACAGTGGGTATGTGCATTAATAGAGATCAAGTGACAAAATAAACTCTCCTCCCCACACTAGCATGAAGCATGGTCCTCAATGTGAAATAATCAAATAAGAACAAAAATAAATAACTGAGAGAGAGTAAGTGTGACTTCCCTGAGAGAGCTTGTAATCTGAGCTTATTCCTAAAAACAAAACAAAAAAACAAAAATAATAGAAAATAAAACACAAGTTGCCTCCTGCGAAGCGCTAACGTCATGAGCCTGACGATAGTTGGTGCTTAATCAGGTGGCTCTCCTAGAGCAAATTTGACATCTAACGCAGTGCACCTTCTTAGCTTTTTAACAATGTGGTTCACATTATTTTTTCTTTTTCCACGTGGTGGTTGAACTTCAAAGGATGTGGACATTTTTATTCTATCTTCACCCACCACTATGCTTGGATCCCGCAAAATAATATTTTTTTCCAAAAGGTTTTGCATCTTTAAATCACAAAAAATGTTAGTTTCAACCACATCATCAAAATAAGGAGAAGTTAAAGAAGAGAAAATTTCATTGGAATTTAAGGCTTTAATAACATCATCTTCTTTACCACTCCGTTAAGTTACCTTTCCCTTATGAACCTCAATCTCAACATCACCAATGGTTAAAACAATTTGGCCAAAAATTGGGGCTTTATCCTCTTTCTCCAACTCATGAACCAATGGATCTATATCATTCTCCTCACAAATGGTCTCATCAATGAAATCTTTCGTCTCAATTTGACTCCCCTCAGTAGGAGACACTATTTTGATTTAACTCCCTTCAGTAGAAGTCTCTTCATTTTTTTGAGAGCTTCTTCCTCTAGATTATATTCCATGGAGACACCTTCATCACTCGTAGGAATACTTTCTTTGTATTGCTCAACTTCTTCATTTTGGGTAGACTTAAATAGTAAATAAAGAGTTTCTTCAGCCAACCGAGTTGCTACCATATTAATAATATTTGACAATTTTTTCTCCAAGTTATCAAACTTGTCATCCATATTTTTCTCCATATTTTTCTCAAATCTATCAACTCTTTCATTTGTTTGCTCCATAAATTTGACAAAGACCTCATCGATATCATATTCCTCCTCTTTTCTTTGCACTTGTAGTGGCTAATAATTATCCCAGTTGGAGGAATAAGGAGGCGGTTCATAGTCATCCCAATAGTTTGAATAAGGCTCATAAGGAGGAGGAGAAAATGGGCGTTGACATTGAGGCACATACCAAGATAACTTCTCTAAATTCCTTTTCGCCTATGCCTCTCTAATATAATCTCCAAGAGTTTCAACCATGATTTAGTTTTTTTCTCTGCAAAACAAAGTGAACTGCAATGGTCTCTTGGGAAAGTATTAACAATTTTTTCAATAAGATAAAAAAAAATTAAAACTAAAGCAAAAAAAATGTCTAAAGAAACAAAAATCTTTTTCGTTTAATATTGTCAAGTTAATACCCGGCAACGGCGCCAAAAATTTGTTGCGCTAAAAAACACACTTAGATGAAGTGTACTCTCTCGCAGAAGTAGTATAAAAAATTATCGTCTCCACAGGGATTAATTAACAAGTAGCAAACTACTTAAGATTTATTATTATTTAGACGAACAAATAATTGATGGTGATGGAAATTAAAATAAAAAGAAATAATTAACAATAATTAAAATACTAGATTTAATCAATGGAGAGAGGTCTAGGGTCACGGTTTCACTTGCAAGCTTCGATTACCCTATGTCTAATTCTACTTGAATTCCTTTATTTTATTTAATTATCAATCTCTTTACTAGAGCTATTAATCTGTTTAGACCTTCGGGATTCATATTCTTTTTTCTAAATCAACACTTTTTTAGTCATGAAAGAACTTAAATTCAAGAAAAGCATAAAATACAAAAAGGTTAAATGATTGTAAGACTAAGTTAAAGTTTGGTAGTGCATTAATTATAGCCCCAATTATCATATAGGTCCACCAACTAATTGTAGTACGGTCGCTAATCAACTAATTGATTATGAACATGCAAAGGGTGATCAATCCTAAATATGTGATTAAATCAATAGGACAATATTAATTGAAATAAAAATAAGAATTCAAACATAAAAAGATTTCTAAGCAAGCAAGATTCACTTAAAACCCTAGAAGAGGATTTAGGTATCCATAATAGTCAAGAACAATGAAATAAAAATAAGGTTTATGAATTACGAAAATAAGAATAACCCGGAAGTAGATAAAGTCTTAATCTTTGTCTTCAATTTCCTTGATCTGCTCCAGAGCTCTCTCACGGTGTCAATAATAGTACCCAAAATCTCACTTTTTTTCTTCTCATATGCGTTTGTGTTATGCGTGTGACACTCTTCTCTTCAATTACATACGGCTTCTTCCTTTTATATTAGTTTTTTAGGGTTTTGTGCCAACCCCCTCTGCATTCAAGGCACCCTTCTTTTTTCTTTCATTCACATGAGCTGATTATAATAATGGGTTAACTCACTCTAAATTTGGGCTTCCATCTTTGTTTGTTTTATGGCCATTATGTGCTTATTTCCTTGTACTTGCCAGCGCCCTTTTTGTAATTTATGTAACCATATATATATATATGGCTCTAAAATAGGATATTATTCTTTTTTTTTTTTCATATTTTTCTTATTTATACAAAATAAAGAGCAAAGTAAGCCAATGTTTTATATATTTGATAATAATTGCTCTAAAAATAACACAAAAGTATCTCTAAAAATACACTAAATTTGAGTTTATCATTGTGCTGATTGAAAAAGTATGGTATGTTCCAACCATGTAGAGTAGTAACCTAATGAACGTAGGCCAACTTATTGAAATGGGATTTTCTGTGACCATGGATGATGGTATATTGGAATTGTTTGATAAATAAAAGAATTTGGTTTTGAGATCTTACCTAGAGAAGAACAAAACCTTTAAGGTGGATATCAAAGAAGTTGAAGCACACTGCTTCAGTGCTTATGAAATAGCAGGGGATAGTGCCATGTGGCACAAGAGATATTGGACATCTAAACTATATAAGTTTAGGTCATTTGAAGTTAAAGGATCTTGTACTAAAGATCCCCTAACGTTGCTGCCACTGATAGGGCTTGTGAAGTGTGCATGAGAAGCAAACAGGCAAGATTGCCATTTGCATCAAAATAACCTCCAAGGGCAACACATGCCTTAGGGGTTGTACATTCTGATGTATGTGGACCACTTGAGGTTCCCTCCTTAGGTGGTAACAGATATTTTGTAACCTTTGTTGATGAGTTTATAAGAATGTTGTGGATTTATCTGATCAAGAATAAGAGTGAAGTACTTGAGAAGTTCAAGAAATTCAAGAATTATGCAGAGAAGCAGAGTGGCAGCAAGTTAAAAATACTCAGAACTGACATTGGAAGAGAGTATAACTCCACCGAATTCAAAAGATATTGTGAAGAACATGGCATTGATCATGAAGTCACTGCTTCATATACTCCTCAGCACAATGGAGTTGCTAAGAGAAGAAATAGAATGATTCTTGATATGGCAAGCTATATGTGGAAGCAAATGCAATTGTCAAATAATTTGTGGGGTGAGGCTATGTCAACTGCAGCATATATATTGCATAGATGTCCAACAAGGAGATTGAAGGACAAAGTTCCATTGGAAATGTGGAGTGGAAAAAAGCCTAGTATTGCACACTTGAGAGTGTTTGGTGCCTTATGATACAAACATATTCTTGATTCAACTAGGAGGAAGCTAGATGAAAAGAGTTGTCCTATGATCCTAATTGGATACCATCCTACTAGGGAATACAAACTGTATAATCGAGCAACAAATAAGACAAGATACAGCAGAGGTGTGATTGTGAAAAAAGCAGATATGTGGAATTAGAATTTTGGCAGTGTTAGTAACATCAGAACTGAGACTATGTTGGTTGACAGTGTTAGTGATGACACACCAGTTGAGATAACTGAGCCTGAGGTAGATGAAGAGATATAGGAACCTCCAGCGCAAGATGAACCAGATTCTGATGATGAACAACGGCTCAAGGAAGACCACAGAGATATAGAACTCTTCCAACTAGATTGACAGATTATGATATATATTCTGATGAAGCAATAAATAGTGATGGTGAATTGATTCACATGACATTATTGGCTGATGTTGAGCCTCTAAGTCATGTAGAAGCTATGAAGGACAAAGTGTGGAGAGCTGCTATGAAAGAAGAGTTGAATGCAATTAAAAAGAACAAGAGTTGGGACTTGACTATGTTGCCTCCCAACAAGAAAGCTATAAATGTTAAATGGGTCTTAAAAGTGAAATTGAGGCCTAATGGATCAGTTACAAGGCACAAAGCAAGATTGGTAGCTCGTGGATTCTTCCAAAAGAAAGGTCTAGACTACACTGAGGTGTTTGCACCCGTAGCTAGACATGAAAGAATTAGGTTGGTGATAGCACTAGCATGTAGTAGGGGATGGACTTTGCTACATCTGGATGTTAAATCAGCCTTCTTAAATGGTCCATTGGAAGAGGAAGTTTATGTTACACAGCCTCCCTGTTTTGAAGTGAAGGGAAAGGAGCAAATGGTATACAAATTAAATAAGGCATTGTATGGCCTTAAACAAGCTCCAAGATCTTGGAACAAGAAGATTGATGCATTCTTCTCTGATTGTGGCTTCAAGAAGTGTACTGTGGAGTATGGCATATATGTGAAAACATCTAATAAAGGTAAGATGATCTTAGTTTGCCTTTATGTAGATGATATTCTGTTGACTGGTAATTGTATTGATGAAATAAATACTGTGAAGAGTAAATTGATGCAAGAAATTGAAATGAGTGATTTAGGAAGAGTTGTGTACTTCCTAGGAATGAAATTTATCTATACCTCTCAAGGAATTGTAGTACATCAAAAGAAGTATGCAATTGAAGTTTTAAAGAGATTTAAAATATAAGATTAATGCCAGTTTGTCTTAACACCTGCAGAGTTGAATCAGAAGCTTGAAACTGATGCTGGTGGAGAGAATGTGGATCCTACCTTATTCAAGCAATTGGTTGGATCATTAAGATACTTATGTAACAGGAGACAAGATGTGTGTTTTGCGGTAGGTGTTGTCAGCAGGTATATGGAGAAGCCAAAAATGTCACACTACTTGGCTACAATAAGGATACTCATATATGTGAAGGGTACATTGAGATATGGTATACTGTTTCCTTTCAAACCAAACCAGAATCACAATAAATTGGTGGGGTATTCTGACTCAGATTGGTGCGGGGATAAAGTGGATCGAATAAGTACTACAGGGTATGTTTTTATGTACATGGAGTACACTTTTCATGGTGCTCAAAGAAGCAACCAGTTGTTTCACTCTCTTCTTGCGAAGCTGAATACATAGCAGGTGTTACTGCTGCATGTCAAGCCATTTGGCTAAAATCTGTGATGATAGAACTGAGAATTGATGCTAAGGAGCCAATTAAACTCATGATTGATAATAAGTCTGCAATCATGCTTGCCAAGAACCCAATTTCACATGGGAGAAGCAAGCATATTGAAACTAAGTTTCATTTCTTACGTGACCAAGTGGAGAAGAAGGTACTTGAGATCTGTTAATGTAACACTCAAGTGCAAATTTATGATGTGCTCACTAAAGCACTCAAGACTGAACAATTTGTTAAGCAGAGGGATGGTTTAGGTGTTATAATGTTTGATGCTATGAATTAGGGGATGGTGTTGTGAGTACTGGTAATTCATAGATCTTGCTTGTTACTTGTTTTTAATACTTAGAATATGTCATTAGGATAAATATTGTAGGGGTAGTATTGTCTTTTAACACTTGATTGTAATTGGCTTTTCAGTTATTCCTTGTAACAACATATAAATACTCTTCTCTGTAATTCAGTTGATAATAGAATCACATTGTTACTCTCTATTCATATAGCTCTTCTCTGTTCACTGTGAGAGTGTGTGAGAATGACATTTTGTGCTTTAACACTAGAGCCCTTGGAAGCTATTTGTTGATTGAATTCACAATATTCACTGCACTGTGTTATTTGAGGTGAAAAAAAATTTATCGGTGCAACTGTTGTGTTGATATTTGGTTTGGTTTAAAACACCTATCTAGGTCTGTAATGGACATACGTTTTAATTGTTGGGTCGATGATGGGAAGGTGGTAAGGTGAGCCACTTTTTTTTGTCGAGACCAGGGTATCCACTGCCGAATGTAGTGATTAATCTCCTCGTTGGATTGGAAGCACCTCGAAGAGTGGGACAGCTGACCCAGGGATTTAAAGCTGCTCCATACCGGCGAGAATCGAACCCTTAACACTTGATTAAGGGAAGATAAGCTCCAACCACTCAACCACACCTCCTAAGTTGGTAAGGTGAGCCACTAAACAAAGTCTCCATATTAAAAATCTATATTTCATCCTTATATGATAGTTCCTAATGTTTAGAGAAGAGGTGCACTTCTGATAACAATTACCAAGCTAGGTGCTAAATACTTCATTTTTTACGATGGCCTTCAATTTTTGCATGAAATAAAGTGTTTTCTGTTCTTAATTTTAACTCATCCAGGTTTCCATCTGATGATGACTTTTTAACTTGGTATAAACTTGATCAAGTGGCACTTCAAAAGAATGAGTTAACTTGGTATCTTTCACAAGTTTCCTTTTTTTTTTTTTTGATATTCTCCCTCCAATATTTCTACTTCTTTTTCCTTCATTACTCTCTTGGTTTTAATTTTTGTTTCTAATTTTTCCTCTAAACCTCTCTACTGAAATTTGCCCCCTTTCTGTGATTCGTAATTTAGTGGTTTGGTGTAACACTGTGTATTGTTTTATAGGCTGGTTTAAGCAGAGTTATGTCAATTTGGGTTGCCATTTTTGTGATTGAATGCTATGATCTATTACAATCCAAAACAAACGTGCCTAGATTACGAGTCTAGTATTATTTATTTAAAAATATTGAATGATATTTGACCACTAGTTTGTGATACAATAATGTCAAATAGTAACATGGACATGCAAAATTTGTTCAGACAACAAATTGTGTACTTATAGCAACACAAACTGTCATGACATTAGATAATTAATTGATTGGAAAGCAAAATTCTCTATCAACTTGTTTATACAGAAAGTCTTAAAGAATAAAACAATAGTATCAAACAATATTTCAAAAGCAAATTAAATATTGACTCTTAATCGCAATCGATTCAACCACTCCTGATTTGCAATTACAGAGTTTGTATGCATTCCTTCAAACCTATTTTACTATTCTTTTCCCATTATAGTGGAAAAAGTTGAAAATCTAAATAAAGATTTTGCGTAATTTGTTATTATAATGAATAAACCAAACCTCGATCATAAAATTAAACATTAAAAAAGGGGAAGGCAAAAAATCATTGGTCATGACATTAGAATAAAAAGAAGAGACCAATGGGATAATCTAAAGGGTAGAATTCTACAGAATAGTGTCAACACTTATTTGTTACATCAAGGGGGTCGAGTTGGCTATAGTCACAATGGAGGTAGGTGTTGGGAAAAACAACATAAGAGAAATAAAATAAGCACACTCAGAACACAAAAAATTAACGTTGAAAACTCTAAAATCGGGGAAAAATCACAAATCGTTGTCAAATGACGACCAGAGAGTAACACTATGTGAAAATTCTTACAACACATAGACTTCTCTCAAACACCCAATGACCCCAGTACACCCACACTCGATCTCCAAAGAAAATATTTAACTACCTCTCACAACACTCTAAGACAAGAGTATAAAAGAAAGAGAAACAAGTCAAATACAAACTTAAAGTGTTTTTGACTGGTGCACTTGTAAAGCAGAACTTGATCCTCTGTATATAATCTTCGTCTCCTTCTTTCTTCACAAAATCTAGGCAGTGTGGGACTATTTCGAGATGCCCAAATTGCAGCCAACTCCAACAATCTCCACCTTGATTGTAATTGATACCCGAGACATCTTCAACTTTCATTGTCTACACCAGCAATCATAGTTCAAAAGAACTATCATAATCCACCATGAAAGAGTATACTTCACTTGAAGCTAAATCACTTCAAGAATTTCTTCATGCCGAAAGCCATCAAAATAACCTCTGAACGCACCTTGCATAAACCAATGCCCATGTGTTATCTTGAACCTGCTAGTAATAACATTCTTTTCCATGACAGTGCGACTATGCCATGAGGATGCACTTCTAAAGTTTTAGATGAGATTATCATCTCCCATAACAAGGGAGACATCGCTAGCATTCGCCTCAGAGTCTTTTTCTGATACCGCTCCACTTGGACAATTTTTCTTTACATGCCCAGACTTTCTACATTTCTAGCATTTCAAATTCATACCATGGATCTTCTTCCCATAAGCCTCATCTGTAGCTACCAACACTGAGTTTGATGAAGTGTGTTCCCCACTATTCAATCTTCTTACTTCTAAAATAATCTTACTTACAACATCTTCAAAACTCAAAGTTTCCTACCCATATATCAAAACAAGTTTGATATGCCCATAGGAAGATGGAATGGACCGTATGAGTCTCAACACTTTATCTTCATCATCAATCTTGACTCCAACAGCTTCTAATTCAGAGACAATGCCATTGAGAGCACTAAGATGATTAGAGACTTTCATACTATCATCCATGCATAAACTGTGAACTTTCTCCTTCAGCAACAATCGATTTTAGATGCTCTTTGCTTGATACAGCCCTTCGAGTTTCTCCCAAAGATCCTTGGCTGACAATATTTCTTGCACATTCGCAAGAACATTCTTCGCGAGACACAAGCGAATTGCACTTACAGCTCTCAAATCCACTTCCTCCCATTTCTCCTTCTCCATGTTGGAAATGTTTCCTTTAAAAGCCTTGTGCAAAACTGATTGTATCAGCATATCCTTGACTTGTATTTTCCTCAAGACAAAATTAATTCTTCCATCAAACTTCCCAGCACATAGAAAATTTGATATTGCAGTTGTAAAGTGACCGTGAATCGTGCACCGAGTAGGTTCCCAAGAAAGAGAGGTGGGTCACAATGGACACTTAAATAGCAAGTGTTTCCTTAGCCAGAACTTTCCTCAAACAACAGTTTCACAGTATCAAACTTCTTTTCTGATATGAAAGATCGGACAAAGCTGCAACCGCAGACCATACAAAGAAATTAATACCCCAGCGAACCAAAAAAATTCTTTTATGATGTGGAAGCACATACAAAGCTGTAACCACAGAGCATAATAAGAAATTCATACCTCACCAAACCAAAAGCTCTTGATACTAGTTGTTGGGAAAAACAAGATAGAAAAATAAGATGAGCACAATCAGAACACAAAAATTTAACGTGGAAAACTCCTAAAGCTTAAAGGTATGTTTCGTGCCTGCAAATATCTACAAAATCCAGTTTCGTCCCTGCAATTTTTTTAAAAAAAAGCCCTTGCAAAAACAAAATGCTTCTAGTTTAGTCCCTCTATTAACTTCCTATCCAATGATGTCACTACCACGTGCCATCATCTCATTGGCCCTTTGTGCCACGTGGAACTGACACACCACATCATCATCCTATGTCATTATGGAAACATGTCACTGACACGTGCCACGTTAGCAGCCAATAGATGGCTGCCATGTGGCGCTAACATGGCAAAGTGGGAGCACATGGTTACTTAATAATATTAAGTTTTGGTCACCATGGGGATCGAACCTGCAACCTCCTTATGAATATAACTCCCAATTACCACTAGGCAACATCCTTACTTGAGTAATTTTTTTTGGTTCGGACCATCACTGACTACCCACGGAGTGTCCCAACGCTTTCAACGAAACACTAATCTCCGCACGTGTTTAGGATCAAATTTCACACTGGCCAACATCGAGTTTGTCCACTGCGGGAATCGAACTCGGGAGCACTGGGTCGACCCCCCGTGTCCTAGGGTAGATTAAGCCACTAGGCCAACAGTGTTGGTTTACTTGAGTAATTAAGCCAACTACATATATAGAATACATAATTCCCAATTAATAAAAAAAGGGTTAAATATGTTTTTAGTCCCTACAAAATTTCACTATTTTGTTTTTAGTCCCTATAAAAAAATTCATCAACTTTTAGTCCCTATAAAATTTCACAATTTTGTTTTAAGTCCCTATAAAATGTAAACTCGTGTATACCTTTAGAATTTTTGAATGATATTTTGCATACACGTTAAAGATATTAAAAATATCTCCCTCCCAAAAAATAAACTCAAAATTTGATTTCTAGGTTAGTATTTCTTTTAATTTGTTTATCGAATCTTTTGCACTTAAAAAATTTAGATTTAATTTTTGTGTTGTTAAAAAATTCAAGTTTTTCTGGAAGAGATGTTTATAATGTCCTCAACATGTATGCAAAACATCACTCAAAAATTCAATGGATATACACTAGTTGGCATTTATATGGACTAAAAACGAAAATTTGAAATTTTATAGGGACTAAAAGTCGATGAAAAATTTTATAGGGACTAAAAACAAAATAGTGAAATTTTGTAGGGACTAAAAACATATTTAACCCTAAAAAAAATTTAAAAAATCAAACGTAAAACAGATCTGGAAACTGAAATCAAAACAAATCTTTATTCATGTGGTCTAGTGGTAATACTGTGTGTTTATCACTCTAGTGTTGAGTGTTCGATTTTATTCCCATATCTGTCTAAATGCCAATTTTTTTAGTAACAACAATGTGCCCACTTAGTCATATAAGCGCCACATGACAGCCATCTATTGGTTGCTGACGTGGCATGTCAGTACGCCACGTGGATATGGTGACATGTGCTTATGATGTAGTGTGTCAGTGCCACGTGGCACAAAGAGCTAATGAGATAATCACATGTGATAGTGACATCTTTACTGATGTCATACTGACGTCATCTCCTTTAGCCACCGAGATACACACCACTCTTTGATTTTCTTTAAGATTTTTTTCACGTATTTCTAAACTCCTATTGATGGTACCTCTAATTGCTTGTTTGGATTGGTGGTCACATCATCAAACTTATTCTAAATCAGGGCAACATAGAAGCATATATTTGTTGCTTCTCAAAATTCAGGGTATTATTGAGTGACGGTGTGTGCTGTGTGTTGTTTTATAGTATTCATAGGAGGGGACTATATTACCTCGAATGGACACATAAGAGGGACAGAATTCTGTATAGCTCTACAATAATGTGACCACAAAATAGCGAAATCAATTGACATTATATAAATTGCAAGTCTAAATTATTTATTTAAAAATTGAAGGATATTGGACCACTAGTTTGTGATACAATGTCAAATTGTAACATATACATACAAAACTTGTAGTTCCGTCAAAAAAAAAATGGTGTAGTTATAGCAACACAAACTGTCATGATATCAGATAATTAATTCAATAAATTTAATTGATTGGACCACTTGTTTGTGATACTAAAGTCAAAATTTGCAACTGTGTTAAAAACATTGTCATGATATTAAACAAAAACGAAAAAGGAAAGCAAAACTTTGTATCAACTTCTTTAGACAGGAAGTTTTATTAAAGACTAAAGCAATAGTATCCATCAATATTTCAAAAGCAAAATAAATATTTACTATTAATCGCAATCGATTCAACACCTCCTGATATGCAATTAGAGTTTTTCTTTTTTATACTAAACATATGGGTCACAACTTGCATGTAAGGCCGTAAGAGTTTCCATGCATTCCTTCAACCTAATTTTTCCCATGATCGTGAAAAAAAAATTGAAAATCCAAATAAAGATGTTGCAAATGTTTTTTCTTGTCGAACAATTGTCGACTACCTGTAGAGTATTCAAACGCTTATAACAAAAGACTAATCTATATTCGTGCTTTGTATAAAATTTCACACAGACCAACACCGAATTTTTCCATTGCGATAATCGAACTCAACATCATTGAGTTGACCCCTGTATATCTCAGAGTAGATTAAGTCACTAAGTCAGTAGTGTTGTTTTGCATAATTTGTTATTATAATGAATAAACCAAACCTTATCATAAAATTAAACATTAAAAAACAGGGAGAATAAAAAGAAGAGACCAAATCTCTAAAATAAAAAATTAACCTTTCACAATCTCAGATAAATGGCTACAATTTATTTCTGTCACTTGAAGAACAATTTCTCTTTCCCCAAACAGTTGTCAAGATATACAAAACAGTCAAACACTATACTATACACAATAAAGAGATATTCAAAACCCATCTTCACCATCCTCTTTATTCTCAAACTTAACCCAATTCTTCACCTTACAAAGTTTAATAAAGAAGAAGAAACCAATGCCACCAACAGTCATCAAACCACTAACCAAAAACACAGTCTTAGTAGCAATAGCCATAATAAATACCAGAAAACCAGATGGTACCAAACACATCACAACCAACAAAGGCATCTTCATTGGAACCTTATAAGGTCTCACAGCCATTGGCAATTTCCATCTCAACCAAAGAAAAGAAGCAAACTCCAAAATCATACCCAAACTATATAAAAAATTAGCAGATGAAATAATATCTGTAAAATCCATATAAGAAACCCCAATTGTTATCAATGTAGAAATGAGAATACCAAACCAAGGTGTATTAAACCATTTAGATCTAACTCCACAAAACTTAGGTAAGATTCCAATTTCAGCCATACCCAAAACTTGATAAGCACTACTACTTAATTGAGCTTCAAATAATCCAATTGCTGATAAAACAGCACCAATTTCAACCCAAATTTTCAACCATTTGCCAGCAATAATTTCAGCAGCTTGAGCATGAAAACCATTTTCCCATTCACTTTGATCAACATTAACAGCTCCAATAACAGCAAAAAGAGGGATCAAATAAGACACACAAGTGAAAATAACAGCAATCAAAAGTGCTAAAGGAAATGTCTTTTTAGGATTTTCAACTTCACCAGCTAAAGTACTAACATTATCCCAAAAATTCAAGTTCCAAAACAGTGTATTAAAGAACAAGTTCCAATCTTTCTTCACACCCTTTTGTCCCAAACTAACCCACCTAGAAACCCTAATTTGAGGAATTGCAATAACCGACATTAACAGAAAAGGAGCTAAAGAAACAACAGCAAGTGCAACAGCAACATAACCAACAATAGTTAAACCAGTATAATTAAGAAATGAGAGTGAAAGTGTTGAAGCTAGAATTGCTATGTAACGAGGGTAACCAGATTGAAAAATTGGGAATAATTTCTGAATATAATCGATGCAAAGAACAGGGAAAGCTGCTATATTTATAACACCACTAAGGAATTTCCAAGTACCCATAAGTGAACCTGATAATGGGCCAAAGGCTTTTTGGGCCCAAATGACGAAACCACCATTACCAGGGTAAAGGGTTGTTAATTCAGCGGTTATTAGGGCTTCGGGAATGCTCCATATGAATGGGAAAATTAAGAAACCGAGAAGAGCGAAAAGTGGACCTGCTGCTTGTACTGCGGGTTCTTCACCGTATGGACCACCTGCGACTTCGAAGTAAATGAGGAAAATTAGAGGGATTAGGGTTAGTTTTTTTGTTGTGGTGGAAGTGGTTGTGGTTTGTGTTGTGGTTGTGGGTATGGGGGAAGATTGGTGTTCTTCACCCATGGAGTTAGAGAGAGAGAGAGAGAGTGATGGGATTTGATGTAGCGGGAGTTTGACGCTTGAGGGGAACTGTGTAGTGAGTGTGTCACGATCTTGTTTTATAGTGCTCTGACTTTTTGTTGTAATAATGGATGATAAATTGATAACATTAACATCACAGCCGGCAAAATAAGACTAGGGCGTCAATACAATATGAATATATGCTTTGCAAAATAGAAAATGTAATCAATGCTCTTTTAATATTCTAAGATAAAAAGTTTAGTCAAAAAAAGATAAAAAGCAAATGAGAGAAAAAAATATGTTACGTGCCATATTTAACATGAGACAACAAAAATAATATTTAATTCACACATTGACTCAAAGTTTTGTAAGAATTCACAATTAATAGGTTCCCTATTGATCGCAATAAGATGTGGAAATACGTTGGTGCTGCGCTTTGCATGTTCAGGTGTTTTCGGGAACACTTAAACATCCTGGCCTTAGTGGTAATATCTCCATATTTTTCACGCCGCACGCGTCTTTGTTGTTCTTCTTCATTCAATTTCGTTCATCTTCTTCCAACCTGCCAATTTCGTTTTTCTGTAATTTCTGTTTCAGGGACAGATTTTTGTTTATTCATGGACTAGATTTTCAGTTTCTTATACTGTTTTCGTTCTTAATTTAGCTGTTAATAATGTCTTATCATAACTGTGTGTGAATCTTTTGTTTTTGCCTCTTGAGCCACACGATTAGAGCCGGCAAAATGGGCCAACCCCGTCGGGCCTGGCCAGGCTAGCCCGAAAAAACATAGGACTTGGGTCGGATAAAATGAGCCCGTTTTTATATCCGGGCTTTTAAGCCCGGCACTTAAAAACCCGAGCCCGCATAGGGCTAGCCCGACCGGGCCATGGGTAGCCCGCAAGTCAAAGAAGTAGATTTAGATTTATAGAGCAATTTTGACCCAAAAAAAAAGATTTATAGATCAATGGGGCTAAAAATGTTCATCAGAATTCACACTAAAAAATGTTCAATGGTCATAGTTTATACATTATAGAATTCATACTATAAGTTGGTTAAAAAAAATTCATACTATAAAATGTTTATCAGAATACACTGTCATATGTACAGAAATGAGTTGAACCCCTGCAAGTAAATCTAGCATTTTAGTTTGTTACATTTGAAGTACAAAAGTTAGCAACATCAAAGTGCATAGCAAGTAAATCTAGCATTTTAATCTGGGCTTTTTGGCCTGAATCGTAAAAGCCCGAACCCGATGTGGGTCGACCCACCGCGGGGCGGGTAGCCCATTTTGCCAGCTCTATTATGCCAAAAGTGTAATCTATTTCTTTTTCTTCTTATACAATTGTAGTGATGATAACTTGAAAAAAGAATCAAATATTGAAGGTCATCTTCAAAAGTGTCTATCTTTGGGTCTACATTGTAGAGGAGACCGAAGTAAACAAAATCCTCAAGATCAAGGTGAGGAAGGACTTTTATCAACTCTTTTCATTCTTTAACCTTTTAAGATAGCATTCTTTATTTATTTGTCAAAAAAAAAAAAGATAGCATTCTTTACCTCTTTTCATTCTTTAACCTTCGATTTCAGTTGATTAATTTTTTTAACCGGTTTACAAAAATTTTACTCATTGTTAATCAATTGTTTTAGTTCTGTTTTTTGGACTGTTTTTGATTTGTGTATTGATTTTTCATTGAACAGGATGCTTAGGTGTTTTTCCAAGAAACCCAAAGTTTCACCGGTAATTCAACCACCAAATCCACCACCGCTTCCACAAGACCAATTCCACCAACCAATTCGTGGAGAATGATGTTTTTAGCACAGTCGACGATTTATCACAGTCGATGTTTTTAGATATCATCAAATGCAATTAGACTTGGATTAAAAGGTACTTTATTTTGGAACATTACTTTATCGTTGATTTTTTTTGGAATATTACTTTATCATATTTTTTTGTAAAATCGTACATTTGTTAAAGCGTTGAAGAAAAATGAACACCCTAGTTTAAAATCCTAGATCCCCACTGTTTGGGTCTGACCTATGTTGACAATGTTAGGCCTGAGTTTAGTCTGTGACCTATAATAGATCCATTATTTTAGGCCTGACCTGACCTTTCTAAAAGCTTGACAAGGCCTGAAACCATTTAAAAGTCTGATTGACTCTTTTTCTAAGAAAGCCTACAACATTTCAATGGTGTAAGCTATTGTAAATAGACTAACAAGCTAATAGGTTAATGAGATTAAGTTTTAATTGAGATCTAACAAAACCTTTTAGGGAAATATCTTTAATGACATCTTATTTAAATTCTATTTTATAGTAGTAAATTCAACTATGTCAAAAATTGATGTAGGTTAATATTTTTAAAATAACAAAAAATGTTAGCAAAGTTATGACTTAACACAAAATAAAAAATTCAATATAAAAAAATATTGGTTATATTTATTTAAATAGGTCAGTCTGATAGACCAAAAAGGATTTTAGATGGCACATGGCCTGGCCTAGTTAGCCGAATAGGCTTTTTAAAAAGCCTTGACCTTATCTGTTTAAAAAAAAAACTCTGGCCTGGCCTGCGATTGTCGTAGGCCCCTGCTAGGCGGCCTGGTCTATTCCCACCTGTTCCGGACTGGGCCAAGAGGCCCAATCAGCATGAAAAATGGCCCAATCTAGTGCTGGATCCGGCCCAACAACATGCAGAGAACAAGATCAACTGTCCAAATTGTGGCACTCTGATCTAACGACTCAGGACCGGGCAAGACTCGCAGATCCCCCTACTCTATGCCTATAAATACTGCACCACCATTTGATATCAGGTACGTTGTGCTCATTTGTACCTCTCACTAACTTTTGATTGCTGACTTTGGCATCAAAGTGTTTACAGGTAGCAACCCCGCCGAGTCCAACCTCGGGGGAAGACGACTCTGAGGAGATTAACCTCGGAGGATACCGACTTCCAGAGCATCGAGCCGACCTCGATACAAGAAAGGACAATCTCAAGACTCAATCTACCAACTGCTTATCTCGATCGGATCAAGATCGAAAGGCAAGGTACCGAACATTTGGCGACCACAGTGGGAATATATCGTTAACTCTCATCAAACCTAAGTCTGTCCCCATGGCTTGTTGCGTTAAAAATACACTCAGAGGAAGTGTACTATTTCGCAGAAGTAGTATAAAAGAATATCGTATCCACAGGGATTAATTAACAAGTACTAAACTATTCAAGATTATTTAATGTTTAGACGAACAAATAGTTTTATGTTATAGACACGAAATAAAGAGAATTAAATAGCAAGAATTAAAATACTAAATTGAATTGATGGAGAGAGATCTAGGGTCGCGGTTTCACTTGCAAGCTTCGATTCCCCTATGTCTAATTCTACCTGAATTCCCTTATTTATTCAATTACCAATCCCTTAAAGCTACTAATCCGTTTAGTCATTCGCGATTAATATTCTTTTTCCTAAATTAACTCTAGTTTGGTCAAGAAAAGCATAAAGTACAAAAAGGTTGAACGATTGGAAGATTAAATTAAAGGTTGGTCATGCATTAATTATAGCCCCAATTATCTTATAGGTCCACCAACTAATTACAGTACGGTCGCTGATCAACTAATTGATTATGAACATGCAAAGGGTTGTCAATCCTAATTATGTGATTAAAGCAATAGAATAATATTAATAGAAATAAAAATTAGGAATTCAAACTAGAAATTGGAACATAAAAAGGTCTCTAAGAATGCAAGATCCACCTAAGACCCTAGAAGAGGATTTAAGTATCCATAATAGTCAAGAACAATGAAATAAAAATAAGGTTTATGAATTACAAAAATAAGAATAACACGGATGTAGAGAAAGTCTTAATCTTTGTCTTTAATCTCCTTATTCTGCTCCAGAGCTCTCTCACGGTGTCAAGAACAGATACCAAAATTCTTATCTCCCTCCGCCACGTCCGTGTAGCTCTCGTTTGTGTATGTGGTGTCTGCTTTTGCCATTCACAAGTGAAACCCTCCTTTTATATTAGTTCATTTTCTTTCTCTCCAAGCTAGGGATCAAGTCAAGATTGTTTCCTCTTTTAATTGCAAGATATCTCAATCCCTAAATATTAGGATTTAGATTCTTCCTAAATACGTGTTGCTTGCTATCCACTCCATGCCTCTTTCTTTCTCTCCAAGTCACATGTGCTTCATTTTCAATTGAAATCACTAAGAGGATCTTCTTCTATGTGTGTGTGTGTGTGTGTGTGTGTATATATATATATATATAAATTCCTAATAGCTTTAAAATGGACTTTTATATCTCATTTATATTTTCTTTCTTTCTGCAAAATAAAGAGCAAATTAAGTTAGTGATTTATATAATTAGTATATAATTGCTCGAAAATTGACCCAAAAATATCTCTAAAAAATGCACTAAATTGGAGTTAATCATGGCTCCTTGAGGTTGACCTCCTACCCGAAGCCAGCCTCGTCCACAAAGTGTCATTGAACTCGTGCCCTTGCTAGATCAGACACCAGAAAGGCGCGTCCAGGAACTCCATGCCGAAGAGGCACGTTCCGTTCCAATCCCTACTTCACCTCAGCCAACTGTCGAGGTCGTCCCCAGCCTCAGTACATGTGGTGAATCAGATACTTGACATCCTGGATCGTCGAAGTAGGGACATCGCACAACAATAGGTGCGCCTAACACAAATGGAAGATGAAGTGGCGGCTGTCCGAGCCAATACAGCTGCAACTTCAGCTCGTCCATGGGCTAAGTCTCTGCCTCAACAGACTGTAGCTTCGAGACGTCACCGTTCTCCGCCTCACTTCCCACCGACCTCTCTAAGCTCGAGCCCCAGGCGCAACTCCTCTTATGGGTCATCATCATCCCGAAGCCGTTCTCCTCTCGGAAAAGAGATCATTCCCCTCGTCGGGGCCGCATCGGCCGAGCCCATTGACGCCCGTTTATTCGGGAGATTGCTGACTTGGAGAAGCCCCCTAAGCTGAATATGTATGACGGAACGGGGGACCCAGATGAACACATAGACACCTTCAACCTCATGATGTACTACATGAACGCTACTGACGATATCAAGTCCTAGATATTTCCTTTATCTCTAAACAAAATAACTCTCTCCTGGTTTAGAGATCTCAAGCCGGGGTCGATCTACTTCTGGGACCAGCTCGTCCGGGTATTCTCGGCACGCTTGACTGCCTCCAGACTCAAGTCGATGTCTGAAGACATGCTGATGGCAATTCGACAAGGTGAGAACGAGACTTTGTGGGACTATATTGAAAGGATAAAGAGGCGAATAATGTCAGACACCTGGGGGACGAAATCAGACTCCTTTTCATGAGGCATGGGCTTCGGAAGAAGAGCCTCTTTCAGATCAACATCAGTGTTCACCGATCCCGCAATCTGGTAGAATTCCTGCGTCGAGCTTAAAAGTTTATTGATTACGAAGAAGATGACATGGCCGATGAGGTCGATCAGGCCTCGGCCCCAGTCAAAGCAGTGACAAGGGCAGCGGGTCAAAAAATTCTGGCCGAATGTGCCAATAGCTAGTTCAAAGATCAGAAATGGCCGACCCCACTAGTGCAAAGGGAAAATACTAACAAGAAAAAGTATTGTCACTATCATCGGAGCCACAGCCATGATACGAATCAGTGTTGAGTCCTTAGGGATGACATTGAAGAAATGATACAAAAAGGAAAATTGGCTCGGTATGTAAAGAAAGAAGCAGGCGATGAACAAAAGCGGTCTCGCTCACCCCGGAAGAGCAAGACTGTGGTGAATCAAGTAACCAAACCCGCCAAGGCTGAGTCCTCTAAATCATCTAAGGAAGAAGAACCAAGACAACAAGGATCCCGGACCGTAGATCCTGTGATCTTGGGAGGCTACAATGTCGACTCAGGGGAAACCAAGCGATCAATGAAAAGAAAGTGGAAGGAAATACTGAGCATCGTCAGTAATCCGAGTCCCGGGAATCTATCTGATAGGCCCCCCCGCTAGCCTTCTCAGATCAAGATTTATTGGATGGTAGACCCAACGAGTACATTCCACTGATTATCTCGACCGTGATGGTGAACGTCCAGGTTTTGAGGATTCTAGTGAATCAAGGAATATCTAGCCAGATACCTCGGTCAGCCCTACACAATTCCAACACCTACTGTAGCGTTGGCTAGTACCAATATTGCCCCTCCTGCTACCAAGAAAACACCTAAATTCACAGTCCTCAATCAGCAGCCATCTACTCGATCTTAGCCAGCCACTGGTGAGTTTTGTTTCTTTCAGCACATTTGTCACCCTCTTTCTATGCTTGTCTTCTCACTCGTCTTTATTTTCTCTTATAATCGCAGGATCCTCACTTTCTTTAATAATAAGAAAAACACCTCACTTTCTTCTTCAACCTCCAACCCCTATCTCCATCACCTATGCTTCAACCTCCAAATCCACTATCGAGAGTGAACATGAATTCTACATATTGCTGCACACAAAACACCTCACTTTCTTCTTCTTCAATATGAATTCACACAAAAAAATGACTATGAAGCCCTTAAAAAATGATGATAACAGACCCTACCTCAAACAACGTCACTTTTCAGTCTGTCTTCTTAATTCAACCAAATCCCTTTTAACATATTCAATTCATGTAATCTTATTTTCCCCTTCCTCACACTTAGCTTTTGTGTAATGCCGTGAAAGGTAGTATGTTATTTAAATACATGTGGCAAGGATTTCAATGGTGGACTCTTTCACTTCCAGGATATTCTTTCCCAACACCTATTACACGAGACTCACACTTGATTGCCCTAATCTCTTTTCCCCAAATCAAAATCTGAAACTTCACCTATTTTCTCCTTCGATCTGAAACCTTCCATGGTTTCTAGTTCCATTTGAAAATTTCCTTGTTCTCTCTAATCGGAACCCTTCTCTTTTTAGCTGGTTGGATTTGTGAGTGTTCTGAATTTGGGTTTTTAGAGCTTTCTAGATTTGAGAATTTTTCATGATGAAGATGAAGAACCGGTCCATATAAACAACATTAAAATAAATAAGAAAAATAAAAATTAGGTGGCAAAGCCAAATAGGATCATTTTGGACAGATCAACATTTTTTACTGGCAAAGTTAACACACGGACTAAAACGGAAAACATTGATATTTGCAGGGACTTATTTAAAATAAAATTTGCAGAAACTTATTTGAAAAACAACTATATTTGCAAGGACAAAAAACATATTTAAGCCTTTATTATGATACTCCCTCCGTCCCATATTATATGACTTTCTAATAAAAAAAATTGTCCCATAATACACGACTTTTTAGAATCCCAATGAAACATTAATATTTTTTTCCTATCATACCCTTATTTATTTAATAATATCTCTTTCATAACTCTACTAATTTATCTTCTCAATGCCATTAATGAAAGTTAATTTGGTAAACCAACTCACAATATCTCTTTCCCATACAAAATTAACAGTTTTTTCTTAATGTGTGAAATGACCCAAAACGACATATAATATGGGCCGGAGGGAGTATCAAACTAGAATTTTTAGGCCCATACTTCGTCCAACCCCTGAGCTACTCAGTAGACACCCCCATAAACGCGTGAAAAGACCAAAATACCCTTAATGAAACTTCTGATTTCTTTTTTTTTTAAAATTTAACTACGGTTCGGCGCACGCTAGGCTGAACCGATTCGATCAAGCATCATCCGAACCATTCCACACACCCCTTTTTGCGTTGTTGGTTTTTTTTGATTAGCTACTTTCAACGATAAATTAACTACTTTTAACGATAAATTAGTCACTTTTAACGAATGTAACGGTAAATTGAAAACTTAATTATCGACTACGAAGACATATAAAAAAACTAAACATATATAGATAAGTATAATATGTCTTACAAACCAAAAAAAATCATAAAAACAATCCATAAAATACAATGCCATAAAAATTTAAACATAACTACTATATCTGCCTCTCCATGCGCTGGTAGATACACCCAAACTTCCTCAGCCCCATACAAATGACTTAGCAATTTGCCAAAGCCTATCAATTGTCATAGCAACGGGTCCCACGTGGAATCCCAGCATCCCTAAGAACCAGCTCCAACTCATCATAGAGGCCCAGCACCTTTGGCATACTCTATAAGATAGAAAAAACTACTTTAATAACAAAACAAAATAAAATAATAAATAATTTAATAACACTGTAAGACTAAAATAAAGGATCATACCTCTCTCATCTCTGAAGCCTCGAAGGGGTAGTTGTCGGGGTTTAGGTATGGATGGGATACCCTCCTAAACCAAGCAATGTATCCCTGAATAGTGCCTGGCATCCTGTTTACCTGGGATTTTGGTAAACACCGCTGCTCTCCAATTTGGTTAACTTGCAGGATCAACCAGTGAATCCTAAGACCATTTGTGCTTAGAGTTTATAGTTTATTATGATGTTCTTGAATTGTCTTGCGTTTTTACCAGAAAACTAGGAAAGAAATAACTGATTCCTTCGCGCGAAGTTATCAGAGTACTTCAGAGAAGAAGAACTTGAACGATAAAAACAAGTAAAACGAAAGAAAAACAAATTAAAATTGCATTAAAGTTAAAGGAAATGGTGCACAAATTCATACATTGTTTCTCTGACTCGTTTTTCTCTTGAATGCGGAAGTTAGAGCGTGAGAAGTAAAATATGAGTTTTTGTGACCTTTGTTTCTTCTCAGAAACTACTATTTATACTTAGTGGGAGGAGCAGAAACTGCCCTCAAAAAAAGTTATAAAAATGTTGGTAACTGCTCCTCTTTTCGACCAACTGCTAGCTTTTCAGCGCATAACTACTTAGTCTTCTGTCTGTCGAAGCTTGTGTCCATTTTCCTCTTTCTTGTTTTTGTTTTTCTGGAAGCTTGTCGAATCTGCCCTTAACATGATCTTTGTCGAAATCCTCTGATCTATGTCAAAGTATAAGTCAAACCCTGTTGACTATTTTAAATGAAGCCTGTCGAAATTACAGGCTAACAAATTGCCCCCCAAAAATGTCTTTTTCGACTGAGCTTAAGGCAAAGGAAGAAAAAGAGCATTTTTGAATTCAATGCCGAAATAGGTTTTACACTTGATCGAAATATCTCACCTACCTGACGCCATCACTGTTAAATATTGTTGGCGTTATTCCTATATTGGTGTACCACATGCCCTTCCACGTTCTGCTTGTAATTCTGACAATGCTCATATGACAATCACAATTTCTTTTGAATGCCACGTACTTACGCTTTCTTTATATTTATTCCAGGGTTATTTTAACTTCTTGCAATGTTGGCTTATACTTTTTCAAGTATTTGCCATTTATACGCAAAATTCTTTCATCAGCGCCAATCTCTTCGACTTCATATGCGCCGTTTGAATAGACTTGTAAAATTTTGAATGGTCCTTCCCAACTTGGGGACCATTTACCAAAGACTCTATCTTTTCTATCCATAGGTAAGATAACTTTCCAAACTAAATCTCCCACGTCGAAAGTCTTCAATTTGACTCTTTTGTTATAGGCCTTAGCCACTCTTTCTTTTTGTCTTGTGAGCATATCTAATGCACTTAGCCTATCTTCATCTAAATCAACTAATTCATCTAACATCATATTCCAACAATGATCAGATAGGATTTCAAATTGTCTTTGAATCCTAGTTGAATGGAGACAAATCTCTGCTGGCAATATTGCATCATGCCCAAAAACAAGTTTAAAAGGAGTACTATTGATTGACTCTTTGGGAGATGTTCGACATGCCCATAAAATTTGGTTAAGTGTCCTATGCCAATTCTTGGGTTTTTGCCCAACATGTTTTTTAATCAAACTAACAATAATTTTATTGGCTGCTTCAACTTGACCATTTGCCTGAGCATAATATGGTGTCGAACTTAACAATTTATACCCATTTTTAGCAGCAAATTCGACAATTTTCTGACCAATAAAAACTGAACCTTGATCTGTGGTGATAGTTTCAGGCACACCAAATCTATATAATATATGGTCTTGAATAAAAATAATCACTGCTTCTTGATTAACATTGTTTAAAGGAACAGGTTCCACCCATTTAGTGAAATAATCTATTCCTACTAATATGAAACGATGGCCTTTCGACGAATTTGGTTTAATTTCACCAATTATATCCAAAGCCCATCCCCTGAATGACCAAGGTTTTACAATAGAATGCAATTGATTTGCAGGTACATGTTGTATTCCTGCATGCTTTTGACATTCTTGGCATCCTTTGGCAAACTCTATGCAATCTTTTAACATAGTCGGCCAATAGACACCTTGTCGAAATAAGAGCCATTTCATTTTATGGCCTACTTGGTGAGCTCCACAAGTTCCACTGTGAGTATTAGATATTGCCAAGTATGCCTCATTTTCACTAAGACACTTGAGTAAAACTCCTTCAGGGGTTTTCTTAAACAACTCATTGCCCATGATGACATAACTTAAAGCTCTATACTTGGTTTTTCTATGAGTTATCCCTGTTGGATTTTCCAAGTAGTTAACAATTTGTCTTCGCCAATCATCATTTGACATACTGTTAATGGCAAAAACTTCAAACACATTATCACAATAACCTTTGTCGGAAACTTCATCATTAAAATTTTCAATAAAATTTTCACTTTCACTTGGAGGTAATTGACTTAAGACTAAAGAGTAGTTCTCTGCCTCCTCCAGTTTTTTCCTTGACAAGGTTTCTTGTGTCATTGCTGTCGAAATTAACTTGTTTTTAATTTCGATTAACTCTATTAATTTTTCTTTAGAAACTTTATAACCAGAAGCTATTTGTGCCAGATCATTGGCCTCTTGATTTGCAATACGAGGCACATGTTGAATATCAACGCTGTCGAATTGTTTCAATAAAGTACTGGCAGCAATAAAGTAAGTAATCAAATTTTCCTTAATGCACTTGTATTCTTTCGTTAATTGTTTGATTACTAATTCAGAATCACCTCTAATTTCGACCTGTTTTGCCCCCAAGTTTAACAGAATTTCAAGTCCTGCTACTAAGGCTTCATATTCAGCCTCATTATTGGAGAACTTTCTTTAATTTTATACTTGTATTTAGTTGGAATCCCTTTAGGTGAAATGATTAACATCCCAACGCCAGGCCCATTTTTATGGCTGGAGCCATCGAAGTACAATTTCCAAGGTCGAAGGTGCACAAAGTTAATTTCTGATTCAATTATTGAATGATCAGCAATGAAATCCGCAACGACTTGGCCTTTGATAGCCTTTAAAGGTTGGAATGTTAATGAATACTCAGATAAAGCTAAAGCCCATTTGCCTATTCTACTATGTAGGATTGGTTTCGACAGCATATGTTTAATAATATCAAAGTGGGAATAAACATACACATCAACAGGCTTAATATATTGCTTTAACTTAGTACAAGAGAAATACAAGCATAAACACAATTTTTCAATAGGGTGATATCTAGTTTCAGAATCATTTAAAACCCTACTGAGGTAATATATGGCCCTTTCTACACCATTTTCATCCTCTTGTGCTAACATACTACCTATTGACAATTCTGATGTTGCTATATACAATTTCATTGTCTTATTTCTAATAGGAGGCAATAAAATAGGAGGGTTCATCAGATATGTCTTGATCTCGTCGAAATCTACTTGATGTTCGACATCCCACTTGAAAACATCATCCTTCTTCAGTCGAAGTAATGGCGAGAATATTTGAGTCTTGCCACTTAGATTTGATATAAATCTTCTAAGGAAATTGACCTTTCCTAATAATGACTGTAATTCTTTCTTTGTTGAAGGAGGTTGTGTTTCCATGATAGCTTTCGTCTTGTTTTGATTTATTTCAATGCCTTTTTTGTGCACAACAAAGCCCAAGAAATCACCTGCACTTACACAAAAGGCACATTTGAGTTGATTCATTTTCAATCCATATTTTCTCATTCTTTCGAATGATAGTCGTAGATGATCTAAATGACCATTTTCTGATGAAGACTTAACAACTATGTCATCTATATAGACTTGCATAAAATTTTCTATAAAATCATGGAACATAGTGTTCATAGCTCTTTGATATGTAGCACCAGAATTTTTTAAACCAAATGGCATCATTACCCATTCATAAACACCTAATGCCCCTGGGCATCGAAATGCAGTTTTTGAAATGTCTTCTTCAGCAATAAAAATTTGGTTATAACCAGAATATCCATCAAGCATGCTTAAATATTCATAACCAGCCGCTGAATCAACCAACATTTCTGCCACAGGCATTGGGTATTGATCTTTGGGAGTAGCATTATTTAGATCTCTAAAATCTATGCAAATTCTAAGTGTACCATTTTTCTAAATTACAGGAACTATATTAGCAAGCCAATCAACATACCTGGCATTTCTGATGAACTTGCTTTTCAATAGCCTTTCGATTTCCGCTTTGATCTTCGACATGATTTCCGGTGCAAATCTTCTTGGTGTTTGCTTCACAGGCTTCTTCTCTGATCGAATAGGTAACTTCAACTCAACCACCTCTCTTTTCAGCCCTGGCATCTCATTGTAATCCCAAGCGAAGCAATCTTTGTATTCCTTTAGCAATTTCACAATCTGCACTCTGAAATCTTTGTTGATATTTGTACTAATATATGTTGGTCTTCTTGTTGAACCATCTCCCAAATCAATTTCTTCTAAGAGATCTTGTGCCTGTATTTTCTTGGTCGAACCCATTGGATCTTTCTCAAATCCTAATGGTTCATCATCATAGACACCATCAAGTCTCTGTGTTTCGACCATGATTTCTTTGTTATTATCTTCTGTGGCTAAAGCAACCATTTGATGTAACTCAGCTTCTAGATAGCTTTTTCTTTGTTTTCGGCCACATAGGCCGTAATTCTTTCCCATGCATTGGGCTTTATAATCATTTCAAAGTCTATCCTAGCCAGTAGGCTTAACAAAGCCTCTTGGTCTATTCTCCTCACCAATGATTTCTCTTTCCCAAACGAAACCATAATTTGGGTGAAGACTAACAGAGGAGAAGACATTGTCTTGCTCAATGAACCCAGCATTGGAAGAAGAGCATGGAGAGATATTTACAATTGCTTGTCGAAGGTATTCTTGGTGATCGTATTCACTTCAGCCTTGAAATAACTTTGGTCACCTTCAATGTTTTCAACCAACCCATCTTCTCTCCAAATAATGAGCCTTTGGTGCACAGTCGAAGGGATTGCCCCCACTCCATGTATCCATTCTCTTCCAAGCAGCAAGTTGTAGTTTGCCTTGGAGGGTACTACCAAAAACAAAGTTGGCCTTTTGACACTACCTACTGCTAATTCGACTTCAATGGCCCCAAGTGAATGGCCAGTTTTGCCTTCATAATTAGTGAGAACCACATTATGTGGCCTCAAATCAGTGTCACATTTGCCAATTCTTCTTAGCAAATGTTGAGGCATCAAATTCACATCAGCACCACCATCAACAAGGATCTTGTTAATTCCCACATTGTTGACCTTGGCTTGAATAAACAGTGGCTTGAGGTGATTCATCATGCCACAATCTGGCCTTTCAAAGACAGCATGTTGCTCTTCGATGCAGCCATTCTTCATCACATAGTAGCATATGGGTTTATATGTAGTTTCCTCGTCGAAATCTTCTTCGACATCATTAACCTCAGAAACCACATCATACTCAATTGGTAAAATTGAGATGACCCCACATAGCACGTCAAACTCTGACCCAGAATCAGCAAAGGAAGAATCTAACTCCTCTTCTAAATTAAGGTCTTCTTTTTTGAGGCCTTTCTTAATTTCAGAAAGAGGAGGGAAAATTCTCTCAGTGGCTGGTTTCCTAACCACTTCAGTCGAAGGTAAGATTACCTCTTTACCCTTCCCTTTGTTTGAGGTTGTTGCTTTACCTGCAGCAATAGCATCAGCCTTCTTTTGGCGTTGAAACCTTCACCATTGAGTTCTTGTCATAGGATTCTTCCCTTTGTAGTTGTTACTATAGGCATACTTCTTGATTTCAATTGCCTTGTTCTGGTTAACACCACTTGTGTTACCTTCGACCAGCTTAGGTGGTCTATGGCTTGTCCCCCGTGTGGTATATGGCTTTGCTTCTCCCACCAGAATGTATCCACTTTTCGACAGGAGTACCAGAAGGAAGAACATAAGTACTCAGCTTTCCTCTTCCAGGAGTTTTGGTCGAAGTAACCATGTAGGGAATTCTCCTATCAGCAAAATCAAACTTGGGCCTTTTATCCACCCATTTACCTTTGCGCTTCATTTGAGGCTTGAACTCTTCCAATTCATTAGCAGCCTCCTTGTCAAAAACAGCAATGCACCTTGGGCACAACATCACTTCTGAGTTGCTTAGCTTGCAACGATTGAGGAAATCAACCAATTCCTCTTCAGCTTTTGGGTACACTGCTTTCACTTTGTCATCTTCTTGGCCTTCAGTGACCATTTCGACATCCATCTTTGAACTTATGATAGTTCTCTTCATATTAGCCTTACCAGGCACAATTTCAGAGGCTTCGACCATGTTGATGCTCACCTCAGTATACATTGCCTCAGCATCAGGCAAAGGATCAGTGTCAATCTTCATTGGAGCCCTTGGTTTATCACCAAATTTCAACCTTCCTTCATTGAGTGCCTTTTGCACCAAATCCCTAAAAAGAACACAACGAGAAGTATTATGACCCAAAAAATTATGGTATTTGCAAAAACCTCTTTTTTGCTTTTGTTCTAATGGTGGTGTTTTTAGTCCCTTAGGAACCAAAATTTGACCATCCTTAACTAACAAGTCAAATATTTCGTCGCATTTAGTAACATCAAAAGTATATGTTTTTGCAACGAATTTGTCGTTTTTAGGTTCGACAGGATTTTTACCATTTGAAGGTTTTAGCAATTTACAAGTATATGGAGGTCCAGGTTTTAACTCAGCAACATTGACCTTTTCTTCGACCTCCTCATAGGAAATGTCGAATTCTTATTCTTCATCTTTAATTTCGACATAGGCAACTTTGTCTTTTTTATTATGAAACCTATTAGTTCTAGATTTCTCAGCTTTCAAACTTTCGACTTGCCTAACTCTATCAGCCAATTGAGCCATATCTCTCAAATGTTGAGTGTCTAGCTTTTTTCTGATGGAATAATCTAAGCCACTAGCAGCCATTTCGACTAGCTCATGTTCAGGCACTTGAGTGAAGCACCTTGCTTTGAGAAGTCTAAACCTGTTGAGATAATCATCCACAGATTTAGCCACTTTGCGTCGAACACTGGCCAATTCTTTGAGACTAATTTTACATTGTCCCATGTAGAATTGCTCATGGAAAGCTTTCTCTAACTGGTTCCAATTAAACATGGAATGTGGGGGTAAAGTAGTGAACCAAGTGAAAGCATTCTTTGTTAGAGAACTAGGGAAGAATTTCATCCTTAAATTCTCATTGTGGGCTAAATCTCCAGCCTCAGTTAAATAACGAGCAATATGTTCGACAGTGGATTCACTGGTTTCCCCAGCAAATTTAGTGAACTTAGGGATTTTCCAACCCCTTGGCAATTCACTTTGTAAAACATATTCAGACAAAGGAGAAACAAAATTTGGCCTATGCATACCTAAGTTAAGGCCATTTTGGGCTAAAATTGTTTCGACAAGATTAGCTATGTTATTTTGTGCTCCGAATTTATTTTGTTGTACTTGTCTGACTACTTCGTCAGCATTTTGATTTCTATTTACCAACACTACATCAGGTGCATTTTCGACCAACCTTTGTATGGGTTGTTCGACAACTTGTGTTTGCCCCTGATTTCTAGGCAATTCAATGTTAGGCCTTTCTAAAGGGATTTCGACAGGCCTCACCGGTTAGGCTTGGGGCATTGGCTGATTTTGTACTCTGGGGGTACCAAAGAAATCCGCAATTCGACCCATTTGAGTTTCCAATGCTTGGTAACTAATATTGGTGTCACGTATCAAAGGATTGAACACTGTACCAATTTGCTGGGTTAACATATTAACCATATCATGATTAGCATCATCTATTTGTTGCCTCAAAGCCAACAAAGATGCTGTGGTTAATGAGGGTTGGGCATTTCGACCATAAATGCCATCTGGGGAAGTATGCACATTATCTGCATATGTTGGTGAGTTCGCTTGTAAACCTACCATCATGGCAGTTGGCATGCCATAAGGGAAATTTCGACCAACCATGGGCATGCTAAATGGCACGTGCCCACTAATCATATCAGGGCTAGACATTCCCATCGTTTGTGGCATAGATACCATTTCAATAGGTTGTGTGGTCACTGTGGTGGCCATTCTTGATAAAGTGTTAGGCACAGACGATATCACAGCAGCCATGCCTGTCGAAGGCAACGGAGCAGTTACTCCCATGTTGGTTACTGGATTAGCATCATTGGTAGACGCATTTTCAGGCCCACTTTGTGCATTTGAAAAACTTGCACTAGAACGTGTCATCTCTGACAGAGATTTACCACTTCTTAAGCGCATGCACAGTTAACTTCAAAGGATTATATTAAACTAATACTCTAATACTTGACACAAATGTCCCACCGGGCGTGCCAATTTGTTTACCTGGGATTTTGGTAAACACCGATGGTCTCCAATTTGGTTAACTTGCAGGATCAACCAGTGAATCCTAAGACCATTTGTGCTTAGAGTTTCTAGTTTATTATGATGTTCTTGAATTGTCTCGCGTTTTAACCAGAAAAAGAGGAAAGAAATAACTGATTCCTTCGCGCGAAGTTATCAGAGTACTTCAGAGAAGAAGAACTTGAACGATAAAAACAAGTAATACGAAAGAAAAACAAATTAAAATTGCATTAAAGTTAAAGGAAATGGTGCACAAATTCATACATTGTTTCTCTGACTCATTTTTCTCTTGAATGCGGAAGTTAGAGCGTGAGAAGTAAAATATGAGTTTTTGTGACCTTTGTTTCTTCTCAGAAACTACTATTTATACTTAGTGGGAAGAGCAGAAACTGCCCTCAAAAACAGTTATAAAAATGTTGGTAACTGCTCCTCTTTTCGACCAACTGCTAGCTTTCCAGCGCATAACTACTTAGTCTTCTATCCGTCGAAGCTTGTGTCCATTTTCCTCTTTCTTGTTTTTGTTTTTCTGGAAGCTTGTCGAATCTGCCCTGAACATGATCTTTGTCGAAATCCTCTGATCTATGTCAAAGTATAAGTCAAACCCTGTTGACTATTTTAAATGAAGCCTGTCGAAATTACAGGCTAACACATCCCATCCACTACCGGGTCACCACGAGGAATAAGGTGCAAATTGAAATTAATCCACGCATCATCAGCTTCTTCCTTCGTGACTACCGCCCGTCCAGGAGGCTTAGGGTCCTCTAGGATCCCCTGTACCCAGCCAAACTGCCTGACCACTCGATCAGGCATATATGCCAACATGCCCCCAGCATGACGCAGATACCCCCTAAAGAAGCTCATCCTATCCATACCTCTGTGGACCGGGATCACAAATGGCATCCATGTTACCTCATCTGACCTGAGATGATCTAGAGCTGCCCTAAAATGCTCCACAGACCCATCAGCCCGCTTGCACTCCCACTTCTTAGCCTGTGGCTGATCTTCAGTGTAATTCTCAATTAACCACTTAGTACCAAAGATCTGGGTGTGGAAATGTTCGAATATCCAGCCCTGTCATAAATGAGAAGTGGGTTACAGATTCAGCATATAATAATTTAAATAAACTTTTAAATAAACTGAAATAAAAATTTAAATAAAGTAAAATACCTGAAGGAGAGTGGCATATGCAGCAATTTGTGCAGTAGAAGTTGATGAGACATCCGTCAACTGCTGGTATAGGTGAGCTAGTACCATAGCCCCCGAACAATAGTTACCAACCTGTCTAGATCTCGGATCATATAAAGGAAAGAAACCTTAACCTTGTTGCCAGACTTATCACAGAAGAGTGTACGGCCCAGCAAGATCAACAGGTAGCAACGAGCAGCATCCTCCCACCTCTCACCAGCGATAGCTTCCTTGTAGACGTCCTTCAACCAACTCAGCTTGACACTAGTACCTTTGGCAGGTATCTGAGCAAATGCCTCATCCTGGGGATATGAAGGAGCTGTGAGACATCATCCAGGGTGATAGTCATCTCACCCACTGGAAGGTGGAAGGTGTTAGTCTCTCCATGCCAACGCTCCACGAAAGCAGTGAACAAGAAATGGTTAACTGTATTGAACCCCACGTCATGAAGGGAATACAAACCAGCCTGAACTATGTAATGCTGAATAGCAGGATGAATGTCGATATCGTTCATGCTGTGGTTATGAACTTTCTGCTTACCACCAGCACGCTCCTACATTTTTCATTATAAATAAAACATACTCAATAATTATATACATATAATAAATTTAACTTATTATAAACATAAAATAAAGTTAAGTAATTTTAAACATACTAGGCCGTCCCAAATGTTCCGAGCAATGTGGGACCCATAAGCAGACAGGACAGATCGATCGTCTGGTCCTCCAAGGTGAGGAAAGTCGAAGATCTGTCAGCAGCACCCGCAGCAGATGGGTCAGGAGCATCAGATAGACCAGCAGGAGATGGGTCAACAGCATCAAAATGAAGACCAAAAACGGATGGCCGAGAAGTGGATGGGCGAGCCTGAGATGGCCCATCCAACTGAGCAGCCACAATGTCAACGGCAGCATCACGGTCGATATCATCATACTCCAATGGAACGTCGACCTGTGTAGGGTCATACTCAGTTTGTATCTGTTTCCTGCGTCCAGCACGGCGTCCATGTCCGCGTGGATTATTTCCAGCATTTCTATTACGGACGGACCATGTAGGACGAACCCTCCCGTCCTCAGACTGCCTCTCGCCAGAAGTGCCACCACCTCGTGTGTTAGCCATCCTAAAAATGAACAATCAAACCGTTAAAACTCAATTAAAATTAAAGAAGTCAGGAAAAAAGAAAAATCAGACAGGTTCGCCTGTGGCACGATCGAACGGGTACAGCGCACGCATGGTCGAACCCATTTCACCCAGTTCGGCGCACACTTGGCCGAACCACCCAAAAAATAGTTTCAAAATAGGCAGTTCAACACACGCGTGATCGTACCGGTTCGGTGGCTACAACGCCGAACCACCCTTTACAACGAAAAAAATAAATTTCGCGAGGAAAAAGATAGAGGCACGTACCTGTACTTCAATGGAAGCAAATATGGTGGATTGTTGATGAAAAACGAACGAAATGCGATGGATTACCAGCAGTCCAGCACCATGAATGGAATCTCAATCTTCTTGGCTTTCTACTCCCTTCTTCTCATCTGCAACTTTTTTTTCAGATGAAATTAACTTCTTTTTTAAGGCAAAAATAATAGTTAGCGCCAAAAAATTTACTAAACACAAACCTTAAAATTTAAAAGTTCCGCTAATTTTTACTAACTTGAAACATGAAATACAGCATTGCCACTTAAAAAGCTCTCTCTATATATAGGAATGTTAAACATGGTGAAGGTAAACTTTTTAGCTATTGAATACAAGATGCCTCTAGATGTTGATTTGAACTCTCCTTACATTGATTCTGAAGCTGTTTCTCATAATGAAAATAGAGCACCTTACATTGATTTAAATTATCCTTCTTCAAACATTTTGAGTTTGCTTCCTATTGACTTAAACATGTCACCAAATGAAGAAGAAGCTTCTAATAATGAGCCCCATGGTGACCGTGATGTACACAACATGGATAACATTTCTTTGGAAGAAGTTTTTGAAGCCTAGTGGCATGTATTTCCATGGTGTTCTTTTTTCCAATTATGAAGCATGGCTAAATAATCCTACTCACATTGGACCTAGTGCCCGGGTAGTTTGGCCAATAGTCGGCCAAGAAATATTGAATGGTGATGTAGGCGGAGGTTTCCGAGGAATACAAATAACCTCTGGTTTTTTCAGTTTTTGGCGAGCATTTGAGTTCGGGAAATACCCCGTTTTGAGGTGTTTCCGGAAATCCTAGAAAAATCTTTTAGCACTCACTTATCCTAATTTTTTGTATTTCCGGAAATTTTTTTTAGTTTTCGTTTCTAATTTTGTTATTTTTTTGTTTTTTCAGTGGCGACCAGATCAGGACGTGTAGGGCGAGCTGAGGGAGGCGAGTCTTCCAGACCAGGACCACGAGATGCAAATGATCAGACTCCTCCTGGTCGTGGCACCAGGACGAGGATTCGATTAGTAACCAGACAGGCTGGTCACGCTTCTAAGCGTGAGAGGTGATAAGTCCAAATTAGTTGTTATTTTAGTGTTTGTTTTAAGTAGTTATTTGGTATTTTTATTTATCTTTTAGGACTATTTTACTGCTTCTATTTGGATTTTATTTTGTAGGACAAATCAAGAGCAAAGGAAGTATTTTAAGCACTAAAAAGCATAGCATTGAAGTCCCAAGGATAGGAGATTCACAAAGGATCAAAACAGTCAGAATTTGCATGAAAAATCACCCTCTGGCCGAAAGTACCACGAGTGCTTGTGTTGCTCAACACGGCCCGTGTTTACTGATGCGCTTTGGAATGCTGAGAGTTTTTCCTCTTCAAACAGAAAGTACCACGCGTGCCCGTGGTGCTCCCCACGGTCCGTGGCGCAATATCAGATGCTGAAACTGTTACAAACCTTTACCATTCTCTTCATTATGGATTGTAACTCGAATTTAGTGTCTTGTCTACTGATCCTAGGCTATATATAGGGCCTCATTTCATGTGTAAATCTCACCTTTGCATATTGCAAAATTACTCTAAAAGTTTAATCGAAGTTTTTACATTTCTCTTAAGCTTTTGTTCTTTATCTTTATGCTCTTTACTTTCTTGCACTTTTATTTTTCTGCTCTTTACATTTAAGCTATTACTTTCTGCACTTTATTTCTTGTCATTTAGATTTTAGCCATTTACAATTATGTTTATTTATCTTATTGCAATTTACATATTAAGCATTTGTGAGTAGAAATACGGTCTTGGGTTATTGGGAGTAATCACAATGATAGGTCCCTAGTAATTCCCAAAGACTATTCTCCACTCCAATTGTATTGTAATTCTAATCTATTTTCATCATGCCTCAATCTTATTTTTAAACATTAGAGTGAAGTACCGAAAGGTGAAATTCTATGTTTGACCTATGAAAATGGACAAGAGAATTAAGATATGAGAATAATCCTAATTCTCTTGAGGCATTTAAAAGGTTTTGTTCTTAAAGGGTTTTGCTAACTTTCAACCATGAGAATAGGATTGAAAGTCAGATCAAAATACATCATTTTACTTTGAAAGAAGACTATGATTACATTTGTTACCTTGCCTAGAATATATTACTTTTGTGGGTTGGAGGATAGTTAAAGAGTTACATGGGTTCTCATCATTGTGATGAAACTAATAACCCGAGATTCTTTACATTCCTGAATTTCAATTAATCAAAAATCTCTTCTACAAATCATTTTTTTAGCTAATCAACACCGAAAAAGAAATTGGTAGTCAAAAAGTCTCTGTGGGATCGATACTTTTTATTACGCGATAGAACCGTGCACTTGCGGGCCTATCAAGTTTTTGGCGCCGTTGCCGGGGACTTTGTGATATTGACTGATATTTTCGGTATCGGTTAGACTAAATGTTTTTTTTCTTTTTATTATGATTAAGAGTGAATTTACATTCTCCAAGGAGGAATGGGAATTCTTTCAGTTATCTTTGCTACCACCTCCACCTTGCTTGCAAGGGATATACAAAAATAAATTACAATCTCAAAGGAGGAATGGGAATCTTTTGAGGCATCTTTGCCACCACCACCACCTTGCTTACAAGGAATTTTCAAAAAACAACATGAAATAGAATTTGAGAAAAATATTGTTGTTGAGATAGATCAAAATAATGGTAATGTGGTAGTGCAAGATGATTCAAAAGAGATATGCCATGAAATGGAGAGCATAAGGGAAACCGAATTTCCTTTATATAATTTATTTTTTACAGGACCATGGTAAAATCAAGGTGGCATCCCAAGGGGGAAGTTATTAAAGATTAGACCTCAGCAGCACCACCCAAATATAGCCAGATGGTTGGAGCAGGCCAATCTATTGGAGCTGGACCGTACACCCCTCAACAACCTCAACCACGAGCTGATATAGTCTTTTGTGGAGAGGTGGCATCCTGAGACCAGCTCATTCCACATGCCGTTCGGGGAGATGACAGTGACGGTGGACGACGTGTCTGCGTTGCTCCACTTGCTGCTCACCGGCACACCTTTGGAGCGTCGGCTGTATTTTTCTGACACTGATGCCATTAATGCTGGATTGTCTTTGCTGGGTATAGAACACACAACTTGCTGGGCGGAGTGTCAGCACACTAGGGGACCACCATTCAGATTTAGTTTTTTGAAGGCTGCATACAGAGCTAACATGGAGCACGACTTTCTTGATCAGGCTGCACGGTGCTATTTGTTACTATTGTTGGGCTATACCATCTTCGCCGACAAGAGTCACACTTCTGTTCCCGTCAAGTGGGTCACTCTTATTTCTGATCTTCCCACTTGTGGCCAATGGGCTTGGGGTCCAGCTGCTCTGGCCATTCTTTATGACCAGCTCAACGACGCCTGTTATTGGGAGACATCGCATATTGGCGGATACGCTTCTCTGCTACAGGTAATTAATTAATTACCTTTATTCATTTAATTATTTCAGTTTTGGATCTGAGTATTTCCCCACCATCGTGGTGCGGAAAGTCTTCGGTGCATCTGGGCTTCCATGTTGCAGCAGGTGGGGGAACCATAAGTGCGACACTGTCAAGCTTCACCATTTTCGGGAGCGGCTGGATAACTTACAACGGGAGGAGGTCATATGGAGACCTTGGGACGACCACAGAGACTACGTGCGATTTCACAATATTTCCCTTTTCAGAGGTTGGCTGCTCTGGGGCAATGTCGTTGTGCCCTATATGGCAGACAGGGTTCGTTGGCAGTTTGGATACGTCCAGCAGATCCCTGATCCACCCATTTCGGGCCGACGTCCATCTACAGAGTCCATTGTAGAGAGTGTTGTTCTATCAATCCCCGACGCGGACTTTCAAGGACACTGTTAGACGGACAGTCGTGGCGGGTCTCTGTGATGACGACTACCTACGATGGTACGTGAAGGTGTCCATTCCCCGTCTGATTTCGCCTCCGCCTCCAGAGGATGATGTACCAGATCAGGAGGCAGCAGTTGAGGATATTGGTCCACTGAGCGCAGAGGATAGGATGGAGAGAGCAACTGCACTTCTCCAGGATGCCATGGTAGACGAGGGCATTCCACCTGCTGTATATGAGACCCTTTCGACTGTTTTAGGGCTTTTGACATTTGACTCTTAGTTGTATTATTTTCGTATTTTTTAACGTATTTGTACTCGTATTTGGTAACATTATTGCTATCGTATGTTGCATATTTTGACGTATTTTTTATCGTGTGTTGTATATTTTACCGTATTGTATTTGTTCTCTCGTATTGTATTGTTATCGTTTATCGTTATCGTAGTTTAGTGAGTTTCGTTACATATCGTTATTTATCCTAATAATTTAAATTTTTAAAAAAAAAGTTAAAAATTTTTCCTCTTAAAACTTTTATTCTGAATTTAGGCCTATCTCTGAAAAATTTTAAAAAAACAGTTTTTTTTTAAAACTAAGGGCATTTTGGGGTTTTTTTTGGTAAAATGGAGGTATAGGGGGAGAAGGAGGGGGTAAAAAAACCCCCACATTTTTATTGCCACAGTTGAAGTTAATACATGTGTTTGTTAATATGCCACCACACTTTGAAGTAAAGACACATAGCTAGGTTGCTGCACTTTTTTGGCTGATCAATATATTGCCACATTACACTAATTTTCGAGTTGCAAGTTTTTGTTTTCATTGCAGCTGTTAGGGGTGGACACCGGCCGGTTACGGTAGGATTCGGTCCTGAAAACCCTCATCCGCCGGAACCCGCTGTTGACAAATTGATGGGCTCTGTCGGTTACCAGGTGACGAAAAATAGAAAAGAAGCAAGAACTCTACCAACTTGTCAATGGTTCTCAAAAAAATGAGAAGAACAGTAGAAGAAGAAGAGGTGGGAAGAAGAAGAACAGTGGTCCCACATTTTTTTGTTTTGAATAGAGAAATATTCTTAAATTAAAAACAAGTAATTATTATAGTCTAAACTGAAAAGTAATGGTGGTAGCCTGATATTTACATCACAACAACCTATGAATGATGAGTGACTAGACTCAAAATGGGGACTCATGGGGAATAAGGGAGAGACACGTGATGTACTACAACTGCTGAAAAGTAATAAGTGCTGCCGCATTTTTAGACGCGGACTGCAATTGCTACAGTACTTATTTACTGTAGTCGGTCGGTTCTCGGGTACCTTTGGATGACAAAACATATTCCGACACCGACCATTTTCACCCTAAACAAACCGTTTATTTCATTTCGGATCCTCGATTTTCGGGCGAGTTCGCGGATCCTGTCCACCTAGCAGCTACACTAATTTTTTAGTAGGCTTGTCAAAGCTTATGAGTGTTTGTTTATGTAATGTAATTTTACCTTTTCTAATTAGATAATGCAGATCAACAACCATTGAAAAAAATGCCGCTTCTTGAACAATGATCAACAAAGTCAGATTTCTCAGTCATTACTAAAAAGTTTTTTTAATGGTAGGAGTAAAAGTATGGAAAGAAACAAGGGTAAATTTGACATATTAAGTGAAAAAATGTTGATTTGCTTATATTTAGTAACATGAGTTTGTGGGAATATTTACTTATATTTGAAAATATAGGGAGCAAATGTAAAAGATATTTGTGTAAAAAAAGCTTTTACAAAGGCTAATGGGAGAAATTAGCATGATTTCAACTTCGTTGCAACCACTCTTACCACCGACACTGATCAAGGAAAAAAAGTTCCCAATTCAATTAGTGGATGAGTCATAGCTCTACTCACAAGCAAAGATTAACAAAATTAACCCATCTGAAAATCAGAATCGCTGTGATACCATAAGTCATTCTATTTCTATTTTTTTAATACACGCGACAGTAAGTAGAGTTATTTCCTAAAGGTGACAATGGTTGTCTAGCTGAAGCTGAATCTACATCTTCAAAATCAATTTTCTTCGACATTGGGCTACTTGTCTTCGAACTAGACTTTCTCTTGTTCGACTGCAAAATTCAAGTTAAATAAATCAAAAATATGGACAACTGAAAAGAGATAAAATGAGATGAATATTGAACATGCACTGCAAATTCAGCATGCACATGCTAGAAAAGAACATCACACGAGTCTCACCTTAGCAGAAGTACTGCTGGTAAGTTTCTCTGCAGAATCGGGATGATCCCTTTTCCTTTCCTTGCATTTCTTCACCAACCTTTTGTTCTCCTTTTCCAATATGCTATTTTCATCAAACAGTAGTTTTCCCTATGGTATATAAAGCCAAGTTAGGCATCACATTTTATAATCCAAATATAAACTGGAAAAGCCACCAAAAAGAAGGGGAATCAGCAATCCTCACCTCCTGTTCTGCTCTGTCAAGGTTAATCCTTAGATGCTCTTTATCCTTTTCCAGAGACATGACTTCAGTAACAAGAGACAAAACCCTCCGAGTGGATTGCTTCAAGCTACGAAATCCAAATGATAAATAAGGTTTCTAAAAAAGAATAATAATATTATCAACAGAAATTGATCCTAACCATTATAAGCTATGAATCTAGAGTAGGATTGCAGATCAAAATTGGGACCAATTTGGAACTTGACAAGAGAATATGATGAGAAAAGAGGTACAAGGCTTACCAGTTCCACATTGACAGCAACTTCTTACAGTGCTCATTTTCAGTATTTGTATCCAAGAATTCAAATGTAAAAGACTCATCTTTAATAGTAATAACTGTTGCCAAAAGGGACTCAAGCAAATCTTCTTCCTGAAGTGTACTTGCAGAAGAATCAACCTTAACACAAAAAAGAAGAAGTAAATAAGCAGCTAATATTGACCACCAAAGGAATGGGGGAAAATATGAAACTACAAACAAGAATATTCCTGTTTTAGTAATAGTCCAGGTTTAATATGGTTCATGATCTAGTACTACGACTACTTAGTTCTAGTTAAGTTGAGTATTTCAAAAAATTTCAATGTTTAATGTTGCTTATGGAAATCAAAATTAGATTATGAAGCCGTAGATAAAATGAATTGACAACTTTCAAATAGCTTAATAGCAAAGAGAGAACATTACACTGCCAAATCCAAATTTAAATAAGTGCAAGCATGTTGTTTACTTGAAACTAAAGAAAGGTGGTAAAGAATTTTGCTGCTGCATGACATGCCGGACGAATTAAGTTCAACAGTCTGAAGTATCTTATCTGATCTTACACTTTCAAGTTTAGATGTCTGTCCTATCAGAGTTCAGTCAATAATGCTCTCAAAAAGTTTACATGTTATGCATAACAATAACAAATCCAACAACATTAAGGAAAATGTCTCTTATGATTTTCATGTAAAAATTGACTTCAATTAGAAAATGAAATGGGAACTGCACATCGGGAACAAATCCATAAAATTAAATACAAATCAATCCACCCCATCCCCCTTCACACACACACACACACACACACAAACACAAGTAACTGTCATCTGTGGTTTTCTTTTGAGTTCATATGATTTTATCTCTTAAGACATTGTGTGGGAGTTGGGATGAAAGAAAGAGGTTTGGGACAAAAGAAAGAGCCATAGGCTCCTGCTTTGTTTGAATGTCATAAACCCCACAGTTTGAAGCAACTTCCAAAAGTAAGTAAAAGAGGGTTTTTGAGAGTTTTTAAAATTTTCTCAAAGCATTTTCCTTCTCTTAAAATCATCCCAAACAGGGGTAAGGCTTATCATAACCCTTTACCTTCCCTACCTAAATTCCCCTCACAAATAAACCCTGAAACAACTAATTTGTATACTAAAATACTAAAGAAAAATCGATTAAATAAACTGCACATGGTTCTGCCCTTGTTCAAAAACTAGATGATCTGCATACCACACAAAAGATAGGGTTTTCAACATTGAATGCATGATTGAAAGAACCAAAATTCGCAAAATAAATTCGTCTAAAAATTAAACTTCCAAGTGTAACAAGGCCTTAATTTTTGTAAACACACTCCTTACTAGTTGTATAAATTATATACTTCAGTAATATCATATCTTAAAATTAGGGTTTTAAGAGAAAAGAATAGAAGAAAACAGAAAAAGAGGAAAATAGAGATACCGATTCGTTCTCTTTCTGTTCCTGCAATTTCTTCAACTCAATTTCATACATGATCACTTGACCCTCCAATTCTTGAACTTTCATGAAAGCCTCCGCCGCACGTTGATCAGCTTCATTCTCAAACTCCATCAACGCCGTCCTATCATGTTCAAAAAGAGCGCATTCCTTTTCCAATTTCGTACACTGCGCTACCAGATTCTCACACTCCGCCGCCAATTTCTGATTCTCCTCAACAAATTTCTTCATCGTTTGAGCACTCACAGTCGCTTCATTCTATTCAAAAATCAAAAACAAAAAATTAATTCAAAAAACAAAAACAGTAATAATAATTATTCAAAAAACGGAAAAAGAGAACGATTACAAACCCTAGCGTTTTCGATCAATTCGTTTTTCTCCTTTAATTTTTGGAGAAGTATAAGGTTCTGATCGCGGAGTAGCTGTTCTGATTGTTTGGAAGTTGAAAGTTTGAAATCGAGGGTTTCAGAAGATATGGGAAGGCCCAAGTAGTGATCAATGGATTGTTTGATGTAATCGTCGATTTTTGGAGGAAGTGCCATTGTTGTTGAAAGGGAATAAGCTGATGAGGGGGTGAAGCAGTAATCGGCGAGGGTGAAAATAGAAGAGATGCGATGGTCGGAAATGGAAATCGAGTTTTCGTTTTGGTTCTCTCGGTCTCTCTCACTGTATTCAAATTGAAATTGAAATATTAATAGCCGTTACGAAAGTTTTGCGGGTGTATAGTAAAATGGTAAAATAGCCGTTTTCATTTTTTATTCACGGTATAATATTCACGGTATAATATAGCTTTTATCATACTCTTCTCCAAAGTAATCAAAATCGGACCAGATAATGAACCGGAAAAGACAGCGGTTCAGAATTCTTGGGGTCCAACCGATTAAATCGGGGTTGAACCGGAATTAATTAAATATACTATTTAATATTTTTATTACAATATATAAATGATAAAAAGAAAAAAAAACATAATACTCATAATTTCACACTTCAAAAATTAAATAAGGCTTAACTTAATTTCAACAAAACAACATATTCAAGTGATTACTTAAACATATAAGATCAAATCAAATATTTTTTGAAGACTAACACATGAATAATGAATAATACTGTTAAAGTTAAACATACAACATATAATATTTTATAGTCATTACTTTAATTTTTTATCCAATCAAATGAAAAAAAAAATGCAACACTTTTACTCATCAGTTGATTCTTTCTTTTTTTATACAATCGGTTGATTCTTTCTAATTTCGAAAACAACTTTTTGTTATTTATTTCTGCAATTTATCTTTCTCTAAGATTATTTAACAGCTTTTTGATATTATTTTATAGCAATGATAACTAATAAAAAGTGGGTCACACACGAGTAATGAAAAGCTGTACACAGAAAATCAACAACTAAAGAGTGTGAGAAAATTTAAAAATAGCTACTCCAGCTAGTCCCACATCGCTTGGAGTTGAAAAAGCAATACGGGGAACTAGCTATAAAATCCCCTTCCTTCACCAGCAAATACAGTCAGTGAATAAGCAGTTCAATTTTCTGAACCGCCCCAAACCGTTTTGAACCCGGTTATGTCCGGTTTTAGCGGTTCAGTACCGGTTTTCCTGTTTATTTTTTGGTTCTTTGGGCTAGCGGTTTTCAGGGCCATTTGGACTGCTCTAGTATCCGATCCCCAGTTTAACCTACCGGTCCGGTCCGGTTTTAATTACCTTGCTCTTCTCAATTCGGTTTGCTCTCGATTTGATTTCCGCCTACGTCAAATAGGGTGTTGGTCAGCGAAATAATTAGGAGCCCCAAGTAGCCAGCGCAGATTAGTCTCTTCTCAATCTTTTTTCAAAGAAAAACACTCTTCTCAATCACTTGTTTCTTTTTCTTTTTTAATACAATTAAATAATTAAATAATTAATAAGGAAAATGATCGATGGTACGAGACGAAATGTACGGCTTAGTTGAAAGCAAGTTCTCTCACACAACCGGCTGGGATGTATGGTTACACAAAACGCCTTGTATTGTCAAAATTGATTTGTAGTTAATAGTAGAGTTGAATTAATAATTAATATAAGATCTTCTCAATCACTTCTTGATTGTTTTGACAAAAAAAATCACTTCTTTGATCGTAGAAAATCTTAAATCGTTAAACTTTTTTTTGACAAAATCAATTGTTAATTATTTTTGAGTTATTCTATACCTATACTTTTGGTATAAACGGGTATCTAATCTATACCTACTAGAATAGTTGACACGTGCCACGCACGAGTTTAGCTATCCGATTGAAAAATCATTATAGTAATTTACATTTTGCAAGTTAATATTATATTGAATGTGAAGTAACTTTTTTTTAAATGCCCAAGTAACTTTTCTTACCGTGAACCGCGACCATGATCAGTCCGAAACAGACTGCAAACCACCTATCCTTTGAACCGGACTTAAAACAGGTAAACCTGCTTCAATCCACAAATTCCGGGAAAACCAACAGTTTAATGGTTTAACACGGTTCATGAAAAAAAAAATTGAACTGATTTTAATTAAAAAACTAAATTGATTGGTGCATCAATCGATGAGATCTCCTCCCACTATTTTGTAGCGAGCCAACTTTTTGCATTTTCGGCATGCCTTTCTAGCCTTATTTATAGAACCTCCTCTCCATTTGTTATTATCATTTGTTCGATGTGGGACTCAATTAGAGTCCTACGGTTATAGAACTCCCTCTCTTTTTGATCTACATTTAGTCCTATAAAATATATATAATAATTAATTGATCTTAATATATAATTTAATTATATTTAAAATTTATCACTTAACATACCATATAATCAGTACCTTCACCGGTTTCTACTCGGTCCAGTTCAAACACGGTTGAATCATTGAACTTTGAACCAGTGCCTTCATCGGTTCAATGCCTGGTCCGATTTTCTAAACATTGGCATAAACTACATCATCTTCTGGAGGTTAAGATTCTCCACTGAATTTTATTGAACAGCGACGATATAATGAGTATACCACAATTGTTTCATGTCATATAGAAGTTATATATTTGATCTAGAAAAGGGACAATGTGTGTTTAAAGATTTATATTTTATGTTAGAATATTATATTGTTAATTAAAATATGCATTTATAGTAATTTATTTATTTGTGTTTTTTTCTTGTGAAAAAGTCATTCTCCTTATAACATATTTTTACTCAAAATTTAAATACAAATAGGTTTTTATTTAGATATAATATACTTTCATGCAACATGTGAAAAAATATGCGTTCATACAAAATTATGATTAATTTGGAGTAATTTTTCTTGTGTTCTTGATGCAACTCGTGAATAACATATATATTTAAGAAAGAAATAATATAATTTTTTTTACAAAGGGTTATAAAAATTCAGTTTTTTTAATATTACTCAAGCTACATATAGATATTAATATATTGAGTGCCACTGAAATATTAACAAATAATTGTTTAATAAATTATTTAGGTGAGAATATATTAAACTATAGAAAAATAATAATGATTTGTCTAAAAGTCGTAACAATTTTAATATTAATTTAGTTGACATTCCCATAGATATAAAAATACTAAAAATAATTGGAGATCGAAGAAGTAAAAAATTTCCTTAATTAAAAAGGTAACTGAATGTCAATTAAATATTAAAATTCACGACACTCAATAATGTTAAACTATTCTGTTTTTTTGACAGCATTAAACTATTCTGTTTAAAAATATACTTAATCTGTTTAAAACTATACTCAATAATATTAATTAGCTATATAAATATTGAACTATCAATAATGTGGCACTATTTATTTCAAAATGATATCCACACATAGTAATAGTAATTTAGACACAAATGTTTCTTTATGCCAAATGTTTAATCTCGTTATAATATATTTTTACCAAATAATTTAGATTGTAATAGATTTTCTTACAAATATGTTGATACAAAATGTTCATTCCCCATCGACAAAGCCATAAACATGTGGCCAATCAAGTTTCTCGACATATGCGCACCATTAACATGGTAACAAAAAATGTTCATTCCCTGTGTGGTGTCTTATTACTCCTAGAATTTTATTCAAAAATTGAAACATTATCATATTTAACTTGTATGATTGTTTCTTTCTCACTGAATTAAGTATATTCTTTTAACTTCATATCTGAAAATAAGTACATTTTTCAACTTATTGACTATATTGTTAACCTTGGCCCTTTAAAGTAAAAGAATATTGATAGTAATGACAGAGATAAGCATTAATTCTAAGCTATTTCGTAAGGGAGTATAGAGTTTTGTGTGTTTCATCTTGTAATATTTGATATCTAATTTTAGCATAATTGTATCATAACTGTCATCCAATTTTTTTTAATTTCAATTAGGTTTCTACGATTCAAATTTGTGGTGTAAACGTCATAATAACAACATAACAGGAATTATAGAAATTATGGTAGCATATTAGAAGGTAATCGCCAAGTACGTTTGTTATACCCCAATTTTGTCCGCTCTCTTATTATTACGGTTTTTTTTTGTATATATATTTTAAGCGTGATTGTAAATAGTAGGTAGTTTACAAGTCTCGGCCCAAGTAACACGTGTCAGTATTATTCAAGTTTTGTTGGGCCTATCCTAGCAATTTGTCTAATTGGGCTCGCTTTAGCGCATTGTTTGGTTGAACCCGATTTTCGTTTTTGGTTTTGGCCCAGCTTCATTTTTGTTTAGGTCACTTAATTTATAAAAACCAAAAATCATAAAATCACAAATATTAAACAAAATAGCAATAATATTACAAATTGACTAAAAATCCCAAAAAATAAATAAATAATAATCCAAAAAATATACATAAAAGGTAAAAAAACGAAAATAAACAAAAATAGAGCAGCATCAGCAACATGCAGATAATGGGTTCGTTCTTGCTCTGCAAGTTTCTCAACAGGCCCAAAACCTGCAAAATAGGAAACAAGGATCAAAATCAAATCGTAGAATTTAATTTCCTAAACCTAAAAATGCCTTTAAAAACAGCTCTAATTCACAGAGAAAAGGAGGGAGGAAATTCAGAAAAGAGAATACAATTAGTGGTTCAAAACCAGAACCCTAATCAACCAAAATCACCGACTCCGAAGACAAAATTAGGAAGAGGCAGAAAAATAGTAGCGGCAGCGTAAAGATTTATCAGCAGAAACAATACCAGTTTTAATCCTCAAAAAGGCTTGGAAACCAGGTTGGTATTTCACACACTATTACTTTTTTTTCCCAGTTTTTTTTATATACACTTAATCTGTATATAACTTGTTTCTTTGTTAATAACATTTCTGAACCTCACGATAAAACAAACAGATGGTGTTATTTTCCTTTTTAACCAAAAACTAGAATTTTGGGATTAAAAGAAATCAGATGTAATAAGTAGATAGGTTCTAAAATCACTAATGGGCTGAACAAGAAAGAGGAGTGAAAAAAGAAGTAGGCTAAGTAGGATGAAGAAGAAGAGATTAATAGAGATGGAGAAGATAACAAGAATAAGGGTATCAGAACTCACCCACGGGTTCCGGCCACCACAGACGGTGGCCGTTCACCAAAACTCCGCCGCGAACGCTATCCGTTTGTCCCACAATCGCAGAAACGTCGCCATCTCCTCACACCATCACCACCGTCGACGAACTTCGGCGAAAACCACTCCATTAAACGTCGCCGCCGCCGCAAACCACCACCGTGAAACCTCCGGCGAGCTCCACCGTCGTCGTCCCTGTCTATCTCTGTCGTAACTCTCTCTCCACCTCGTCTTCTCTCTATTTCTCTCTCTCTCTCTCTGAAAATCTCACTTTATCTCTCCACCCAAATTTTTCGTCCTCTCTCTCCCCTCTTGAATGAAACGGCGCTGATGTGCTAAAATTAGGGTACCACTTTGTTAGTTGTCATATATAGTCAGATGGTTCTACTTCATTTCTTTTTTAATTTTTAATTTTAAAATTGATAACTGCACCACCACAGATTACTTCATGCAATCCCCTGCGTAAAGGCCCAATCTGTGGGTCAGACCAAATACACAAAGTACTGTGGGCTGTTTATTAGTCACACCCCTGTTTAATAATGCAGTCCCTCTGTTATTAGTTGCACCCTTTTATCACTGTTTTGCAACCTGCTCTATTTCTTTTAATTATTTCCCTTATTTATTTTCAAAAATCATCAAAATCATTTTTTATCAAAAGTATCAATTAAAAAACACCAAACTCACAAATATTTTCTACCCCAAGAACTACGTAGCCTTTGATTCTCTACCCAGAGATTCTCTACCCAGAGATACGTAGGAGCAGAGGGCGAGCCCACCTCTGTCAAGTGCACTAATAAAAAACCTTTTTTAGTCCTTTTCTAAATAAATTCTAAAAATTCAAAAATACCAAGTCTATCTTTTAACCCCTTTTCAAAGGGGTAAAATAAACTTTTTTAAATTAACCTTCTTCCTACAACTAATTAGAAGGCAACCTTCCTCAGAAAGGATGTCGTGGGTGCTAATACCTTCCCCACACATAACCGACTCCCGAACCCAAATCTAGTCTCAAGGACCCTTATCCAAATCAAATGGGATTTTCCATTGTTTGCCCTCAAACTAAACTTTGGTGGCGGCTTCATTTTTGAACCTTCGAGGAATCCTCTCCCGGATTTTTCGGTTGCTACAACGTTTATTTTGTAACTTATGCTTAATAAGTTATACGTAAAAGTAAATTGAATAAATGCAATGAGTTTCGATTGAACCAAACAAAAATGAACTAATTTAAATAACATTTCAAATCGAAAATCGGTACTTCATATAGTGATGATTGAAAAATACAAAATTGCATCAATAAAATATCAAAAGAATAACGTTACATAAGCATCGCTAAATAATTATAAAATGTTTTATTTGGACATATCGAGATGCGTATGTCGTCGTCGTAATTAGCATTGACTTCACCAATATATTCAATGTTGCAAAATCCATCATCTTTTCTGTAGTAACTTTCAATTGAGTAACTATTTTCTTGAGATGAAAAGAATAAAGAAATGTTTGTAATTTAAAATAAGTATTCGATAATTAAAAAGATAAAAACAAGTGTTATTATGAATCAGAAAAAAAGTAACATATTAGAAATATATATTACGATGATATGATGATGAGAACCTATAAACATGAAGTGAATGTATATAATAGTAAAAAATAAATTACCCTTTATACTCATTCAACTGAATGTGATCTCTATATAAAGTAAAAAATATATCTTTATATATATATATAGAATTTTGATTAATGGGCATGAAAGATGAGCAAAATGTTCGTACGCATCAGTTTGCAGTGCGTGTACAACACCATTGATAAGTAATGATTTTACCAATTCGTGCAATAACAACGAAATTAGATCCGTAAAAAATTATTGAACAAAATTAAGAGATAAATGAATTTGTAAACATTCTTTGCAAAGATAATTTGCAAAATATTATTATTATTATTATTATTATTATTATTATTATTATTGTGGGACCATATATCGTTTTTCTATTTTGGAGACCTATTGTTCAAAATCGGATTTCATTGATGTGGGGCTAGAAAATAGAATTAAATAGAAAAATCATGACATGTTAAATAGCATTTATTGAGATGAATTCACAAATGTTTAATAAACTAGTTTGTATGATCCGTGCGCTGCACGGGCATACATTTTCTTTTAACTTAAAATGTGATTTTTTAATTTGGGACTCAAAAAAATTTCAGTTGTATATTTAAGTGTATTATGTGATATATTAAATTCATTACACACCGTCTAAAATAAACCTATTATGAAATATGATATGTATAATTAACCTATACTTAAAAACATGTAAATTTCATTACAAAAAAATGGTTTATTAAACAATTATTACTATAAAAAGTCATCTTTCAATACTCAATGTAATATTAAGCATGTTTTGCAGCAAAAAAAAAAAGGTCTATTTTCAAACAGTTTCATTTCCTGTTTTATGAACAATATTTAGGGTTATTTTCGGCATTTAACTTTGGGTTGAAGTGAACTCGCCATACCGAAACCTTTTTCATTCATCGGTTCAACACAACTTTCCTCTTCCATCTATTCATCGTCGCCGATCGACCAAACTCTGCGATTCCATACACGGGTCATCTCTTCGTGCTGCTACAAATCAACAATGGCGACACACTATGCATCTTCTTCTTCACGTAATTTTCTGCGCTCAACCGTAAGGTCTGGTCATCAAAACGCGTTGAATTCAAATACACGGGTACGATTATAACAATCGATTTTAAAGGGTTTAATTCTATGTAAAAGAGATTCTTGGCGTCTGTATCTAACATGTAATTCTAATTAGATTATAAGTAGAGCATGATACAATCTCTTCTCCAGGTTGAGCACCTCCAATCAGATCACTCAGTAATATCACTTCATTGTATCTTGGAAGTCGGCCGGCAGGAACTATTCCTGGGCTCTCTTGAAGAGTGAGCTTCTGAAAATTCCTGTAAATTGTATATACCAGGGATAGAAACAAAGGAAAAAAAAGTGGTTATTTTGATAGCAATGTTTGTCGTCAACTTATTTGGTAACAAAAAGTTCTACAATTTGTTAGCCTTAAGCAGTAATCTGGCCTAGTCAAAGGGATGAATAATAATCAACACAATTTGTGTTATCTCAATTATGTTGTTCTCCACATGTTTATCACAAATAGAGTTCTAATTCTAAATCATAAGGATTAAAAAAGTATTACCAGCTCAATGTTGACAGAGAATGGTCCTTGTGATTGACACTCCGAACAGGATCCAACTCCGCAGAGTAGGAATTCTGGTAAAAGCTCCCAAAACTGCCCTACATTTGCCACGGTCATACTTCCTGATTTATAGGAATTTAAGTAACCGTAATTAAATTGATTTAAGGTTAGGCTTTATTGTATTCAATCTTGTCCATCTATATGCTCAGCCGCAATTTTGTTAAATATCATTTGTTGATATTTTTTTTGCATAATCTGATTCTGTGTAAACCGTTAGATCTAGGCACGGATCTACTAGGAACTTATTGGGGGCACTTGCCCCCACTTAAAAAAATATTTTGGTTAGAGATGTATATAACTAATTTATTTTGCCCCCATAAAAAAGTGAAGATTGCTTCTATAAGATAATTTTTTAAATTAAATGTAGAAATTTCACAAAAGATAAATAAAATAGAGAGCATGTTGTTACTAATTTTACCTTTTTAACTACATAATTTGTAGAAATTTAGGTATTTTAGAAAAAATTTTAATGAAATTATGTATTTTGTAAAAACTTGCAATTTTTTTTTGAAAATATATTATAGACTATTTTTTTGCCCCCACTAATAAAAATTTCTAGATCCGTCCCTGGTTAGATCCTTTGTGATTGATGATGTGTTACCCATGTGTGGCATAAAAGCTGACATAGACTTTTGTGAAATCTGATGTAATTACCATGAATTAGTGACATGGACGATAACATGTCGTATCCATGGTTTATTATAATTAAGATTAAGATTAAGATAGAATATAGAATTAAATAGAAAACTCATCAAAAAATGACATATGGAATAACATTTGTTGAAATGCATTCTCAAATGTTTAATATATAGATATAGATACTAATCTATATCTATATTTACACTAATAACATGTAGAAAGAATCTCATTTATTATTTTAACAGATGATCACTCTTTTGGTTTGTAGACGAAATAAAAATGTGCCACTAGAAACTCACACACACAACTGTGAAGTCCAGCGTTCGAACCTGGGATATGATATCCAATCCAGCCTAACAATTTCGGTATTTGCCAGTTGTGCTAGGTCTTACGGATAACAACAACATTTAACTTTAACATTTACGATTTAACATTTAATCGAACCCGGACTAAATGTTTAACGGGTGACTCTACAACTATTTAACATTTAATCTCTTATTTGGGAAACTTATTGTGCACTCTTGGGCAGAATTAACTATTGAATTAGCTGTTATCTGAAAGAATTTGATTTCCCTTTTAATATGGGCTTATTACGGGATTAAAAAATCCAACATTGAAAACGTATTCATAAATTGAGAAGGTAACGTCTATCTGTTTTCTCACAATAGTTGTCCAAAAAAAATCTGTTTTCTCACAATAGAAATGAAATAATAATTCATTACCATGTCTTTAATTGTCTTCAATTGGCATCATAGCACGACCTCTAGTTGAGCATACTTTAAAAGTGTCAGAGGAAACATCTTGGAAGAAGTCATGGCAAATGCAAATTCTATTGCCTTGTTACCAGAAGGAACATCATCTAACAGACCACTTGGATTTAATGGAGAACAAAACTACTACTGAAAAAATCAATTAAAATTATTCATGCAATCTCAAGATACTAACATATGGGACATTGTTGAAAATAGACATTATGTTCCCATGGTAACTTATGATGATGACACTACTGCAGAAAAACCCAAAGTTGAATGGAGTACAGATGACAAATGCACGATATTACTAAACTCTAAAGCTAAGTATTATCTTACTTGTACTTTAGGTAGAGTTGAATATGACCAGGTAGTTGACAAGGAAACTGCAAAAGAAATGTGGGACACACTACAAACTGCTCATGAAGAAACTGATCAAATAAAAGAAGCCAAAACAAGCATTCTTGTTCATGAGTTTGAAATGTTCAAAATGAATGAAGATGAATCAATAGATGAGATGTTTGCCAAATTCACCACAATCATAAATGGTTAGAAATCTCTGAGAAAATCCTATTCAAATCTAGACAAAGATAGAAAGATGCCTAGTTGTTTACCAAAGGCGTGGAGATCCAAAGCGACAACCATCGATGAAGCCAAATCTAGCAACTCTAGACATTGATCTCCACTATCAATTGGAGTCACAGGAAAGGGGGGGTTTCAATTGTGACAATTTTTAAAAATTTTTTGTGGCCAACCAAATCACTTAGGAAGATTTAGATCACTGTTCTAAGAAGATATGAACTTCAAAAAATTTCTGACTTACTGTATCTTCTTAGAAGCTAGATTGTGTTAGAAGATACTTTGATAAATGATGTGTAAGTTGTATCCCTCATTTCTTATACAAGTGATGATGTTGTGCAGGTGAAACGCTTGGTCAAGAAGATATAAAACACAAGAGATAGGGGAAGAAGATTCAACTTGAAATTGTAAAAAGCTTTTTAAAACAGTCTTCTTTCAATAGTGTAGAAGATGTTTTCTTTTAAAAACAAAGTGCTATGTAAGAGCAGTTGATAACTCTTAATTATAAGAGTTATTTATACATTTGTACTTAAATTTTGTGTGTCTTAAAGTAATTAATTTACTAAATAATTTAGGCAAAAAGGAAATTGAGAGTTTATGTGGTTGCCTCTGATTATGAACCAAGTTAAGCACTTTGGCGATCTTTTGTTTGATTTTGATGTGTTTGTTAAGTGTGCACGTTGGTGCTATTTTTTGTATTGCAGCACCAGATGTGTAGGAGAGAGAAACAAGGAGACAGTTTCTGTACAAGTGTTAAACAACCACCTGCTCTGGACTGCTGCAACTGTTTAGAGGTGCCAACTGCTATTGGCCACTTGCTTTTGAGATGATGGGTTGCTTTCTTCTAAATTGATAGTGTGCCAAAAAACAAAGACAAAAAGCACAAAAAGGCAAAAGCGAAGATTTGCAAGTTGTAAAATTTCTCTCTCTTGATCCCACTTTTTTGGGGATAAATAGTAGTTCATTTTCTGAAGTAAAGGAGGTTGGAAGAGTGAGAGTTTCATCTAGACATAGTGATATTTCTTCACCAGCTACTTTTTCATCACCATTAAAGGAGATTGGTTGCACAGGTGCTGAAGCAGTGCTGGAGCACCATTCTAATAGCAGATTCCAAAGCAAGTTAGAGGTTGTTTCTTCTTCGGTTTGAAACGGCCGAAGTTTATATTAGTAACCTTCTTGCTCTACTCTTATTGTAATATCAATATCATGGTTATGTTCTTGAACATCTCTTTTCTGTTGATGGATTTATTGTTTATCATGAACTAATTTCTCAAAGTTAGGATGCTTTAAACTTGTCATAACTCTTTGATGGTTTAAGTGTTAAATGTTGCTTAGTTCCTTTAACTCTTGTGCTATAATATTTCCAAAGTTAATTTAAGCTTGATCACCTTTTATTGAGTACTTGCGTTTTAATTTTGAAAAGGTTAATTTGTTGAAATTAAGAATTAATATGGGTTGTGTTAATTTAGGACACTTTAGTTAATCTTTTTTAACCTAGACATAAGAAGATAAGCCCATAAAGTGAACTTGTTGTGCTTAATATCTTGGGGTGAACCTAGTAAGTACTTAGACATAAGAAATCTTAGTGAAACCCTGTAGTAAGTGACTGAAAGGCACATACCTTTCTGCCCGCGCTTAGGTGCTGTAGAACCATTTTAGCACCAAATTGTCATTAACAATTACTTGTGTAAAAGCATCCTAACTTATTTTCTCTTATTATTTTCAACTTCTCTTCACCTTAACTATTATAGTTCCAGAATGTTTACCAACAAAGTTATTTTTATTTCACTCACTAACTGATTTACCCCGATTAAGCAAAGAATAGACTACAATCATCGCGGGAACAAACTTTCACTACAAAAAAATCAGGGATTAGCGAGGGAAATTTCCCTCGCAAACTGACCAAAATCCCTCGCTAATGGTCATTTGCGAGGGAATTTGAATCCCTCGCTAATTAGCGAGGGACATTTCCCTCGCTAATTCCCTCGCTAATGTTGCCTCAAAATTTGTGCAAATTTTCAAATTCTGACTGACACGTGTCTTAATTTAAATGGTTTGTTTTTTATATTTATTATTATATTATTTTTAAAATCAGTTTTTTATTATAATATATTATTAATTTTGTGGTTGTTGTTGTTGTGGTGGTGGTGGTGGTGGTGAAAGAGGAAAGAAATTCGTAGGTGGTGGTGGTCTCGTGGGTGGTGGTGGTCTCGTGGGTGGTGGTGGTGTGGTGGTGGTGGAAGAAGGTGGAGAGAAGAAGAGTGAAAGTGGAAATTGTGTAAGAGAGAGAGAGAGAGAGAGAAGAGAGGAAGAGGAAAGAAGGTGGTGGTGGTGGTGTCGCGAGTGGTGGTTGTTTTGTGGTGGTGGTTGTTGTGTGGTGGTTGTGTGGTGGTGGTTGTTGTTGTGTGGTGGTGGGTTAGGGTTTATAGGTGAGAGAGATAGAGTAGAGGAAGAGGAAGGGAAGGGTGAAGAGGAGAGAAGAAGAGTGAGGGTGGTTGGTTGGTTGTGTGGTGGTGATGGTGGTGGTGGTGGAGAGTAGAGGAAGGGAAGAGGAAGGGTGAAGAGGAGAGAAGAAGAGTGAGAAAGAAGAGTGAGTGAGTGAGTGACAGATTTAAGTAAAAAAAATTAAAAAAATTTGCGAGGGAACTATTTTCCGTCGCTAAAAACCACTTTAATTAGTGAGGGATTTTAATTCCCTCGCTAATTCTGTCGCTAATTTCCTTGATTCGCGTGAATTTGACTGAATTTTCCCTCCAAACAATTAGCGACGGAAAATTTTCAAATTCCCTCGCTAAATCCCTCGCTAACGGTCAAATTTTCAAATTCCCTCGCTAATGTCAGTTTTAGCGAGGGAATCACATTCCCTCGCTAATTCCCTCGCTAAAGTCAGTTTTAGCGAGGGAATGTTATTCCCTCGCTAATGTCCCTCGCAAATAAGCGTTTTTTTTTTTAGTGTTTATTTATCACTTTCTTATTTGTTATGATTGTGTATACTTGCACATCACTGTTTTGTACAACAACAGTAAATGACACGCAAGAAATAGAGTGGTTCACCCCAATCAACTAGGGCAACGTCCACTCCTCACCACTACAAGAAAATCATGTATTGCTGGCGGATTTTTTCTGGCAGAGATTTGGCATTTCTGGCGGATTTTTTCTGTCGGTAGAGTTCAGCGAAAAATATAGGTTTTTCGGCGGATATTTTAAATTACCGGCGAATTTTGAGTGTGTGTGTGTGTGTGTGTATATTTCAAAATCTACCGGTAAAATTATCGGTGGATTTTTTCTATTTTTTTTAAAAAAAATCCACCAGTAAAATTACCGATGGATTTTGGTGTTTACCGGCGGATTTTTAAAAAAAGATCCGCCTGTAATTTAAAAAATCTGGCGGAAAGGTACCGAGGGAAAAAAAGTCCATCGGAACCTAACAAAAATGCCTATAAATAAAACTTTCTCCTACACTCTTCTCATTCTCTCATTTCACTCTCTGTTTCCTTCTCATTCTCTTCTACATTTTTACTATCTTATATTTCTTTTTCTTTCTCATACTCTCCAATCTTCATAAATTTATCCATATATCTCTCTTCTACATTTTCCCTTTTCTTCTTCATTCTCACTCCTTCATTCTTATTCATTTTAACTTCTTCTTTCTCATTCTCTCCTATATTACTTCTCATGCTCTCGTTCATTCTTATTCTCTCCTATATTTTTTCTTCTCATACTCTCTTTCATTCTCAATACTTCTTATTTCTTCATTCTCATTCCTCCATTATATATCTTTCTCTCCTATATCATTTCTTCTCATATTCTCCTTCATTTTTATTCCTTCTTCTTCTACATTCTCATTCTCTCCTATTTAATTTTTTCTCATATTCTCCGTCATTTTTATTCCTTCTTACTTTTTCATTCTCTTCTAATTATTTCTTATTAAATTAAAAAAATAGAAAAGAAAAAATTATTATTTTTTAAAAAAATCCGCCGGTAAAATTGTTGGCGGATTTTGGCTTTATCAGCAGATTTTTTTAAAAAAAATTTAAACAAAAATCCGAAAAACCACCGGTAATGTTACCGCCAGAAAACTTACCTTCGTGAGTTTTACCGGCGACCAAAATCCACCGGTAATGTGACATTTCCGGCGGATTTCGTGTTTCCAACGGATTTTTTCCGCCGGTAATACGCGTTTTTCTTCTAGTGCACACCCCGTGAGTATTTTGACTATTTTCTAAATAGTTTACACTTTACAAGCAAACATTTTCCAAGGCACTTGATAGTTATCTTCTACAGCTCTACCTAATGTACAACTAGTTTTTTTCCACAACTCTAACAACTAAAACACCCTAAGAAGGTACAATGATAATGTAAAGTTTGAGTTTTGTTTGGGAATACAATAGCTCATGTTAAGAGTTGCTTTCTAACTAATTATAATCATAAAAGCTATGAAAATGTTGCCATGAAAAATTTGAAGAATACTGAGTATGGTTAAGAGAAGAGAACTATTGTAGAGGCTTCTAAGGAGATATTGCAGAAGCTTCTAAATAGCAATTTCATAGGATAGGAAATTGTTATCTGTTGTGGCACATATGTAATAATTGAACTTGCAAAGGGTATTATTGGGATTTTCTATTTGTTAGAATTTGTTAATTCAGTTAGGGGTTAGTTTCTTTCTAGTTATTCAGTTAGAATCCAAACTGATTGTAACACATGTTAGAGATCAAGTATATAAGATCTCTCAATGTGATAGTTAGGATATATTCAGTTTTTTACTCGGTATCTTTTGGGGACTGCTTCATGTACACTGATCTAGGGTTCTAGTAGATTAAGGTGGAGCATCAAAAGGGGGAAAATCTGAGGAAGTTCTTCATCTTGTAAATCCTTGTAAATTCTTTTTCTTTCTCAATAAAGTTGGACATAGCACTGCTAGTCCCCCAGATGTAAGCCAAATTGGCTGAACTGGGTAAACAATTCGATTGCGTGGTTTTCTTTCATCTCTCATCTTAATCACCATTCAAATCCAGTGGTTATTGTCACTACAGAAATATTGTAGAAAACTCCCACAAACTGTCACACCTTGAATGAGATCTTCCATGAAGTATTTATAGATGTTTGAACCCAAAAGAATCGTTGGAAATGTCCTCGAAAGTCAATATAGTTGTTGGCAAACTTTTGCGGAAAAGTTGCTACACTTATGTGCACATGTGCAGAACTTCTGTACTTGCAGCACAAATTCCTACCTTCTCAGCAGCTTCAGTCCAATGCCTTCTTAACTCGATTGTGCTATTTTGAAAGCTTCTTTCAACTTATCCAATATCTTCTAAGGCTTTTGTTAACCTTCATAATTAGTTTTGAACTTCAAGAAGGTATGTCTGTTGTGCCTTCTGTCATTAGAAGCTACTGATATATCTTCTGAGGAGTTTCTAATATTTTGCCTTCTTGAAGCTTCTTCTGATGCAATTTGCTCTTGTGGTACATCATGATATGCGCCTTCTTAGCCCAGAAGCTACTTGACCTAGCTCTTCTTATCTTGAGAGTCTATATGGATTGGATCTTCTCATCTAGAGAAACTTCTTACTATTGCCATATCATCTTATGAGGCTTCTTGAAGAACCATCTTCTTATTTTGAGAAATGTCTTACTATTGCCATCTCATCTTACATGGCTTCTTGAAGAACCATCTTCTCATCTTGAGAAGCTATATAGCTTGTGTCTTCTTTATCTGAGAAGTCATTATAGCTCTCTTCTTTCATCTATCTGAATGCCTTCAATCTTTCCTTCTAAGGCTTTAACTGTGCCTTCTCGTATGGCGATTTCTTAGCACACTATCTTCTTGAGACTTGATTGAATAGTTCTTGTACTTAGATCACTCAAGAAGATTCATCAGACCACTAATGAATCACAGAACTTAAACACTTGTGAAAAAGATTTGTTTCCATCAAAACTCATCTTAGGGATTTTTCGTCAACATGAGCAAGTAATCATGAAAGAACTTCACCCAAACAAGAAAAAAAAAGTTGCTCTCAAAGCTTCTCATAAGGTAGAAAATGTATATTCTCACAAGGGGAAAGAAATTTCTCTTAAGTCTTCTCAAAAAATGATGAAGAAGATGAAAGTGAAAAAGATGTCTAAGGAGAAGAAATGGGCACTGATCTCATGAAGAATGAATAAATGGTTTGCAAACATAAAGAAAGGAAAAGGATTTGCTAATTAATACAAAAGACACACATTGAAAGGTGATGGTAGCAAACCCAAGTTCACCAACTTTTAGTGTAAGAAACCTAGACACATGAAGCAAGATTTGTCCCCTTCTCAATAAGAAAGGACCAAGAAAGTTCTCTCCCAAGAAGAAAGCACTGATGGCTACATAAGATGACTCTGAGAAACCCTCCTCAGAACTTGAGGGAGAATTTCTCTCATATGGTTGGATCAACTCAAGGAGAGGTATTTGATTCTGAACCATGTAGACGTGAAAGTTGTAAAGAAATTGAATCCTCTTTTGACAGTCTTATGATTCAAACGTTTTACCTAAAAAATGCATGTTATTCAAACAACAACACTGTGAATCAAATAAAGAGAATGAGGAGCTTAGAGTTCAAAATGAGAGAATGTCTAAAACCATTCACACTTTACCACAATCTCAATTTAAACTTTCTGAGCAACATAAGTTTCTCAATTTGAAATTAGCAAATGAGTCAAATGTCCCCAATTTAGACTTGAAAAGGAAAACAAACTTTTGAAATGAATAGGTCTTCCTCTTTTCCTATTGGTGCCCAACCTCATTGCTCATAGCCTCTCGTTGGCTACTTTTGGGCTCTTTAAGCATTTATGAAGATAATTATATTTACTTTCACCACACGTCGAATACAAATTCTATCATGTTTTGCTAGATCAATCCCTTGTGTTTTATTCATTTCTTTTATCTCTCGATTCTGTAGGCGTGATAGTATTTTCGTCATGATGAGTAGTTGCTTGAATGTAAGATTCCAACTTCTTTTCCATGTTTTCTACCTGCAACTCGATCAAAATAATTGGCTCCAAATGTTAGACCGAAACTCATCAAAGCTATTTCCATTAGATTTTTGCAAGAAGTAATTATATATCGAAAGTTTTGATATTTAAATGAGAGCATATCAAGTGAGAATTCTTATTTATTATGAGAAATAAGAACTTTTAATTATAATTGTTAGATTAAAATTGACAATTTAGATTACACCATTAATTACAAGATCCCGTATGACTGTTTCTTTTTTAATTAAATACCAATGAGATTTCATAATTAATGACATAATCTGAACAACTAATTTTGTCTAACGTTATAATCAAAAGTTTTCATTTGTCATAATAAACAAGAGTTTTCACTCAATACATTCCATTAAATAGTAGCAATGAATGCGAGAAATAAAAAGAGAACGAGAAGTTAAGAAATATTTTGAAATATTCATTTCATTTTCCAAGATTCTATTAAATTAAGAATATATTGATATAGTCCACTTTATTTTTAAGGTTTGGGAATGCAGTGTTAAAGCTTTTAAGGAAGAGTTTTGCCGCCCATTGTGGTCCTACTCGGCTCAAGGGATTAGTTTCTGCAGTTGCGCACAAATGATATTCGATTTATAAAAAAACTATGTTATAGGCATTAAAGAAATCACTATAAACAAGGCACCTCAATTAAAAATTGTAATTGTTAAACGTGTGCTTTGAATGAATAACTTTTTTTGTTACATTTTTTATTATTTTTGATTACAAAAATTTAAAGAGAGGGAATGACGTCTAATAAAAGATGAATATTAAAATTGTCAAAAAAAAGTTGAATATTAAAAAAATATTTATTTTTATTAAAACACTACAAAAGACAAAGTATGATTTAAAAAATATTAAATACTTGTCTGAATGTATCGTGCAAGCAAGGATGATTCAAACCTTTTGTAACACATTTTCTGCACTTTTGGCATGGTTATCTAAATCTTCAGCTACTTTTTCAACAAATTGAGCAGCATCATGGAGTTTTCCTTTGGGAAGATGCTTCACTGCCTTCTCTGCTACCTTGTCAACCCTCTCAGCAACTTCTTCTACAATATTCACTACATGTTCTGCTTTATCTATTGTGGTCTCAACTTTCTCTACACACACAAGGAGGGTAAAATATAACTCAACAGAAGTAAAAATTTGGGTATAATTAATACATTTACATTGATAGTAAGCATGAATATTTTCTAACCTTTCAGTAATAGCAAAGGTCCCCATTTTCCCCTAGAAAAGGAAAGAAGTATGCTGAATAGTGTTCCAAGGATCCATATCCAAGACTTCCTGCTTGACAATTTATTTTTAAATTAACACTTCATCAATTTCAAAACCAGTTTAAACTAAAAGGGAACAAAATTGGAGTAAAACTTTGTGCAGTCCTTGTTTTACTATTACTGTTGTTTTCTAATGACAACATGACACGTGTGTTGATTTAAAAAACAAAATTATTGAAAGATAATAAATAATATAAATAAACGTTATTTTTTTTGGTCAAATATACTATCAATTTGTGACTAAATATTTTTTGCTTGACACAAATATCTAGCATCTACGGAACTGAAACTAATTTAGGGCTTGTTTGAAATGCTAGCTTAGCCCCTATTTATTCTGCCTCTTTGCTGCGTTCTGCTCTTTCGGTTGTGGGGCAAGGATTAAGCGGGGCTGAGTTTTATTTGGCATTCTGTCTTATGGTTAATTTGGGAGACGTGTAATGAGTGTCTTTTTGCTGCTAAAACCTTTGATGTTGGTTTCATGGTTCAGAGGATTATATCTACCTCATGGGGGTAGTTCCTAGTCAGATCAAAGGGACCAACCAAGTTGCCTCTATTACGAGTGATTTGCGGGCTCGCGGCTACGATAATGTGTCTCACCAGGAAATGGTTTTGGTGCTACTTGTAACCCTTGGGGGTGGTATTTGGTAGTTGATGATCGAGTTATTGTTGGCATATTGTTTCTCTAGACTCTTATAATCTGTTTCTTGTCTGTTTATATAGGGGCACTCTTTTTTTTTCTCCTTATATCTTTTTCCCAATAGGTTTTGGCTCTGAGAGCCCCGACAAGAGAGAGTGGCAACGGTATCTTGCCTCCCCAAGGAAATACTTTTCGTAAGAATCGAACCCGGGAGCAAACCGAGTCGACCCTTACGGACCATAGCCCACTTCCACTAGGCCAAAACCATTGGGTGAGTCTCTTATCTTTTTGATAACAAGTTAAAATTAACACAAATTTTAAACAATAGCAAATAGAAAATATTTTCAAAAATTAATCCGAATCTATTTTCTCAAAAAAAAAATTATAAGTTTACCACATATTATTAAAGATTAGTGGGTATGAGTTACCGATGATAAGGAGAAGGATCATGAGAAGGTGAATCTCTTGGTGATATTCTACCGTAGACAATCATGTTCCTGCATGAAAATTGTAGTCTTTGAAATATTAAGCTCTGCTTCTGTTCTGGAACAGAAAAGTTATGTCTGATTTTGAAATAGAATCGTTGATGATGAACTGGATTATCGACTTTTGAAGCTTCACATCTACTGAATCTTCCTTCTGCTAAGCAAGTTGACTTTTGAGGAAAGAGTGTGTTTTCCATCGGTGTGTGAATATTCGCAACTATGGGAACAATTAATTCGCCAATGGGGTTATAGGGAGGTGTAAGAGAATGAAATTATATTTATATAGCATATGGTCGCAAGTGGACACTGAATACAAGGAATATTTGTTGCAACGTTTAAGAAAATCTTTAATTTAATGGTAAACTCTTGGATAGGGTGTGGTAATTTATCATATCCTATTAAGCTGACATATAGATTTCACTAATATTTATCACATAAATATATTTATATTATTTATTTTACAGTTTCTACTATATATATTTATATTATTTGCACATTCACCCCAAATTTAATAAATGCTTTTTTCCTTTCATTTATTTTCCCTAAGTCTTTTTTCTATTAAAAGATCTTCCACTATATTTACAACCCCCTTCCCTCACGTCAAAAAAAAAACTGATCCCTTCTCTAAGTCTAAATCTCTTATATATATATATATATATATATATATATATATATATATATATATATATATATGTGCCTTGTCATGCCACTTCAAATTGGCTCCAAACCTTTTTTTTTTCTTTCCTTCTTTTCCCTTTTTTCATTTTTTCTCTTTTTCCTTTTTCTTCTTTTATATTTTAAAGTTTTACTTTTTTTCTTCATTTTTTTCCCTGCTTCCATTTTGGTTTCAGTTTTTTTTTTCTACTTTTATATTTTAAAATTTTGTATTTTTTCTTTTTTATATTTTAAGGGGTATTTTACAGTCTCGAAAAATTTTAGATGTTTAAATATGTAAAAAAAAATTCTTCAATAATCCATTTTGTGAGAAAAAGATTTAATTTCATTACAAAATATGTAACGAGATGCTAAACAGTGTGTTTTTGTGTACTTGGGCAAAAAAATTATTTTGTACAAAAATGCGTAAAGTGAAATGTTAAGCAGTATGTTTTAGGGTACTTTAGGATTCATAAAAAAATTTAACTCTTCAAATACCAAAATTTCTTCAAAAGTAAACGGATTGGTAAAAAATAATAATAAGTTTGTGACAAAATACGTAAAGTGAGATGCTAAACAGCATGTTTTGGTGTACTTATGGTGAAAAAAAATATTTTGTACCAAAATACGTGTGAAATGTTAAGCAGTATGTTTTGCGGTACTTTAGAATTCATAAAAAAAAAATTCTTCAAATACCAGAAGTTTCTTTGTAAGTAAACTGTTTGGTTAAAAAGAATAATAAGCTTGTGACAAAATACGTAAAGTGAGATGGTAAACAGTGTGCTTTAGTGTACTTGATTGTGAAAAAAAATCATTTTGTACCAAAATGCTTAAAGTGAAATGTTAAATAGTATGTTTTGGGGTACTTTAGGATTCATAAAAACTTTTTAAGTCTTCAAATACCAGAAGTATCTTTGTAAATAACCGGTTTGGTAAAAAATAATAATAAGTTTGTGATAAAATACGTAAAGTGTGATGCTGACGATGTATTTTGGGATACTATAGGGTCCCAAAATTTTTTTAGATGTTCAAATACGCGAAGTTCGTTCCTCAATAACATGTTTGATGAAAAAGCAAAAAAAACATTCGTGACAAAATAGGTTCCAGAAAAATGTTTACATGTTCAAATTGGTGTTTTCTTCTTTATTTTGATAATTTCGCACCAGCGAGTATTAGAAGCATACTTAAATTGGTGTTTAGTTTTAAATCAGACTCTTTATGATACCTACATACATGTTTCACTTTCTATTTGTGTTGTCTTATTTTCTTTTTCATTATGGGTTAGGTTTTTATATTTCTGATAAATATAGATAACATTATTAAAACTTTTTATATTTTTTCTTCTTCTTATTATTTGTGAATTTTCAATTCCAATGTCTTTGTTAAAGTTTATTTTTAATTTTATAATATTGTTATTTAATTTATATTTAAAAGTTAACTTTTTTCCATGGGAACTTCGGTCTCATTTACAATAGAACTCCCCAACATTTTCTTACAATTTTGTATAGGTGTTTTTATTTTAATGGTGATTTTTATTTAACCTTGCATGATGTATTGATGTACTTCTTCCGGACTTGATTATAAGCAAAAATAATTACCTTTACACATATTAAGAATAGTAGTTTTATGCATTTAATTTTCTTGGATTCATGGAAAAAATAAATACATTTACTAAACTATTTCTAATTAATAGTCATCTTCTCACAATATTAATGTTTTTTTGGTAAAAAAAGGAGTTGATTTAGTACATTTACATCCATCGATACTAGCTCACCCCGTGCATCGCACGGGAGTGATACACATATATTTCAACCAACTTTACGTATTTTGTTACAAAATAATTTTTTTCACCATCAAGTACACCAAAGCATGCTTTTTAGCAATATCACTTTACGTATTTTTTTTATGAAATTAATTTTTTCCATCTAATTGATTATTGAAGAACAAAATTTATATATTTAAACATTTAAAATTTTTCGACACAGTAAAGTACTTATAAAAATACAAAATAAAGAAAAAAACTGAAGAAAAAACAAAAAGTAACAAAAAAACTGAAAAAAAGAAATAAAAAAAAATTTGAAATAAAAAAAACAAAAAAACTTGTCACTTGCGCGCGCAAGTGACAAGCTGCATTATATCTTAAGACTAGCCACCTGACCCGTGCTACGCACGGGGTTGACTAATTTTTAGTTAGCAAAATTAAAGTAAAACCGGAAGGGGAAAACCTCTTTAATAAACTAATCATTCAAGACAACAGTTTTCTGTCCACTGCAGGAATCAAACTCGGGAGCACTAAGTCGACTCCGTGTCCCAAGGTAGCTTATGCCAGTGGACCAATGATGTTGGTTTGTAAAATATATAGTTAAATAATTGTGGATTGAAATTAAATTATAGCTATAAATTAAATAAGAAGATTATAAAATTTAAAAAGAATATTGACAAAAAACGTTGAAATTAAACATCCATAGATAATGGGAAGAAAATGTCTAAAACTTTTAATAATATAATCCATATTTATCAAATGTAAATATAAAAACTTAGCCCATAATAAGAAAGAAAAGAAGACAACACAATTAAAAACTAAAACACGTGGGTATCTGTTAGCCTGTAATTTCGACAGGCTTCATTGAAAATGGTCAACAAGGCCTGACTTATATTTCGACAAAGACCAAATTATTTCGACAGAGAAAATGGTCATGCGCAAGGTAAACTCGACAAGCTTCCGGGGAAGCAAAAGCAAGAGAGAGGAAAATGGACACAAGCTTTCGACAGACAGAAAACAGAGCAGTTATGCGCTGAAGACTAGCAGTTGGTCGAAGCGTGATAGAGCGGTTCTGGTCGAAAGTAGGAGTAGCAGTTATTAATTTTCAAATTTCTAGGCAGTTACTTAGTTCAGTTTTTCCCCCTCTTTTCCTTTGTATAAATAGTAGTTTCTGAGAAGAAACAGAGGTCGCAAATCACAATACACAACCCGATTCCTGAAACTCTAACTTCCAAGCCAGAGCGAAAAACGAGTGGAAGAATCGCTGTACGTGATCGTGTACCACTTTTACAATTCAAAGCAATTTATTTGTCTTTTCTTTACAATTCATGCACCATTTACTGCTTCTTTTCTTTTCAATTCTGTTAATCATTGCAAATCGTCCCCTTTTCTACATTTTCTGAAACACAAACCACGCGCAATTCAAAGGCAATTGCTTTGAGATTTTTCTAGTTTGATCTCACAAACCTTCTAATAAAACTAGTGATTGTTTGCTAAAAACACCAGCAAACAAATTGGCACGCCCAGTGGGACTTTGCCTTTGATTTTGTTCATTTTCGTACTCTCTTATTTGTATTCGCTGTTGTATGCACTTAAGAAGTGGTAAAATGGTTCGTTCTAGTACGAATAATGCGTCTAGTTCCAACCTTGTGGTTTCACAAGGGCAAGGAACAACAATGGATTCTGCGAGCATTAGCGCAGGACCATCATCGTCAACAACCGTTCCTTCATTATCAATGACTAATGTTGGTTCAACGCAGTCAGAAATGGCATCTTTGCCTATGTCTTTGCCGTTAAGTGCAGGGCTTCATAGCCCTTACATGGCAATGGGAAACGGTTTAGACCCACGTTTGAATAACGTGCATCTACCCCCATTTCCTTTGGGAATGTATGGCATGCCTACTGGAATGCCACATATTTCGACCTTTTCCCCTACACATGTCTCTTCTGAGAGTGTATTTGGTCGGAATCCCCCAGCATTAACCAATACGTCTTTGTTGGCCTTAAGACAGCAAGTAGACGAGAGTAATCACGATATGGTTAATATGCTTACCCAACAAATTGGTACAGTTTTCAATCCATTGATTCAAAATACCAATAACAGTTACCAAATGTTGGCAAATCAGATGAGTAGGATTGCAGATTTATTTGGGGCTCCAGCGGTTAATAATAGGCAAGTTCCTATTATTGCGGGTAATGCGTCGCCAATTAACCCCCAAGAAGCAGTTGCAGTCGAAGCGTCCACAATTGTAGGCGAACTACAAGGGGCAGTAAACCACGTCCCTGAAGTAGTTTTGGTAAATAGACACCAGAACGCTGATGAAGTTGTTCGACAAGTGCAACAACACAATGTTGGCGCAGAAAACAATATAGCTACTTTAGTCGAAACTATTTTGGCGCAAAATGGCCTTAACATAGGTTTACAAAGGCCTAACTTCGTATCACCATTATGTGAATACGTATTACAAACTGAGTTACCAAGGGGATGGAAAGTTCCCCAGTTTACTAAGTTTGGTGGTGATACAAATGAGTCCACAGTCGAACACATTGCTCGTTTCTTGACTGAGGCTGGGGACTTAGCACAAAATGAGAATTTGAAGATGAAATACTTTCCAAATTCTCTAACTAAAAATGCTTTCACTTGGTTCACGACCTTACCCCCTGGTTCTATGTTCACATGGGGGCAATTAGAAAAGGCATTCCATGCACAGTTTTACATGGGCCAGTCGAAAATTAGTCTTAAAGAATTGGCTAGTGTTCGGCGCAAAATGCCTGAAACTATTGATGATTACTTAAACAGATTTAGGCTGTTGAAATCTCGTTGCTTCACACAAGTCCCTGAACATGAGCTTGTCGAAATGGCTGCTGGTGGCCTTGATTACTCAATTAGAAAGAAATTAGACACATCTCATTTGCGAGATATGGTGCATTTGGCTGATAGAGTTCGACAAGTTGAAAGGCTTAGAGAGGAAAAATCTAGGTCGAATAGGTATCATAAAAAAGAAAAAGTGGCATATGCCGAAGAAGAATTCGACGTTACATATAGTAATGTCGAAGAAGAGGAGATAGACGTGGCTGAACTTAAGCCTGGTCCTCCTTATACCTGTAAATTATTAAGGCCTGCGAATGGGAATAACCCTGTAGAGCCTAAGAATGATAGATTTATGCCTAAGACTTATACTTTTGATGTTACTAAATGTGATGAAATTTTTGATCTTTTAGTAACTGATGGTCAAATATTAGTGCCTAAAGGCCTTAAAATACCAACTCTTGACCAAAGAAAGAAAAAGGGTTATTGTAAGTTCCATAATTTTTTGGGACATAACACTGACCGTTGTGTGCTCTTCAGGGATATTGTGCAAAAAGCAGTTGACGAAGGAAGACTCAAATTTGCTGATAAGAAAATGAAAGCTCCTATGCAGATTGATGTTGATCCATTGCCTAAGGCTGAAGCTATGTATTCTGAACCTGTCGAAGCTGATGTAGGCATGGTGGATGCTCAAATGGCAGACCCTCCTAAGTGTGTCAAGACTGCCACCGAAAAATTAAAAGGTTTTATGTATGCTGAAGGTAAGAAACAGGAAGTGACCCTAAAAGAATATGATGGGAAGATACATGCTGTGTATCCAAAGGCTGAGGAAGAATTGATAGATTTCCTCAATCGGTGTAAGTGGAATAACTCTGAAGTTATGCTTTGCCCAAGGTGCAGCGCTGTCTTCGACAAAGAAGCAGCTAAAGCTGTCGAAGGTTATCAGGATCAACAACAACGTAAAAGAAAATGGCTTGATAACAGGCCGAAATTTGACTTTGCAAAAGGAGATCTTCCTGGCTATAAGGCTAATGTGTCAACAAAGCCTTCAACAAGCAAACGACAAATTGCTAAGGAGAAGTCCTCAGCGAAATATTTGAAGCTGTCAACAAATAAATCCTTTGTCCCAAGTGCTAGTGCTCCTGTTGAAGCGTGGGTGCCCAATAATCAACGTGCTAAAGCTGTCAAGCCAGATACGGATGCTGTTAAGTTTAATTATAAGAATAACTATAAGGGTAAGAACCCCATGACTAGAACACAGTGGCGTCGTTACCAAAGACAACAGAAGAAGAAGGCACACTTTGACATTAACAAGGTTCCAAGTCATTTGGCTAATAACCATGTTCCACGCAGTACGATTGACATTAATCAAGTTCCACGCAGCATAATAGTGGCGAAGAGTGAGGTTCACAAAGCTGAAGTTGCACAAAGAGGAATGCTCATGTTGCTAGTCATGTGTGTGCAGCGAATAAGGCCAAAGGCAAGGCTGTAGTAACAGAAAAGCCAAGAAGGCCTGCTCTTGAAAGAATATTTCCTCCATTGTCAACAGTGAAAGAAAAGAATGCTGATTTCGACATGGATGAAGACATGGAGTCTGATTTTGATGATTCTGAAGATGATTTCGATGTTGTTTGCAATGTGGTATCAATACTGCCTCTTGAGTACGATGTTATCACAGTACCAAATGATGTTGAAGAGGATTTTACAGAGGATATGGCTCATCATAAGCCAATGTGTTACTATGTGGTGAACAATGGTTGTGTCGAAGACCAAATGGCTACCTTCGAGAAGCCAGATATGAGTATGCAAAACCACTTGAAACCCCTGTATGTCCAAGCCAAAGTCAATGGTGTTGGAATTAACAAAGTGTTAGTGGATGGTGGAGCTGCAGTGAATTTAATGCCACATGGTCTTTTGAAGAAGATTGGTAAGTTCGACACTGACCTCAGGCCACATAACATTGTCTTAAGCAACTATGAAGGCAAAACTGGCCATTCTTTGGGGGCCATTGAGGTGGACTTAATCGTTGGTTCCATAAAGAGGACTACATTGTTCTTAGTGATAGCCTCTAAAGCGAATTTTAATTTACTCCTTGGTAGAGAGTGGATCCATGGAGTTGGTGTTGTCCCTTCAACTTTGCATCAACGTTTAGTGATGTGGAAGGAAGATGGTTTGGTAGAGTATGTTGAAGCCGATCAGAGCTACTTCCGTGCTGATGTGAGCCAAATTACCAAGGAAAATTTTGAGAAACAAATGGCGAAGATCGCGCCATGTTCATCTTCTAATGAGGCATATGTTCCTGCGGATAATGTTCTTGCCTCAGTTCATCTTGACCCAAATTATGGTTTTGTTTGAGAAAGAGAAATAATGGGAGATGATAGTGTTTATCCTGATGGTGTTCTTCGACCAACGGGGTGGAACACTGGTTCTTGAAAATGTTCTTATGTCAGTGCCCAATGCATGGGACAAAATTACGGCTTATATGGCCGAAAACAAGTTTAAAGCGGCTATAGAGGCCGAAATTATTCAACAAACAATGGCTGTCGAAGCCAGTGAGTTACATGAAGGAAATGGCATAGTCATAGATGAAAGACTTGACTGCATTTATGATGATGATCCATTAGGTTTTGAAAAGGATCCTAGAGATTCGGCAAAGCATATGCAAGCTCAAGACCCGTTAGAAGAAGTTGATTTGGGAAATGGCTCAATAAAACGGCCAACTTATATTAGTGCGAATATTGATGCTTCTCTAAAAACCCAAGTCATCACATTGCTAAGGGAGTTCAAAGACTGCTTTGCTTGGGATTACGACGAAATGCTTGGGTTAAGTCGAGAAGTAGTGGAAATGCAATTACCAATTCGACCAGGGAAGAAACCAGTGAAGCAAGTGCCAAGAAGATTTGCTCCTCAAGTGTTGGCTAAGATCAAAGAGGAAATCGAAAGGCTATTCAGAAACAAATTCATCAGAACTGCCAGGTATGTCGAATGGTTAGCCAATATAGTTCCTGTAATAAAGAAAAATGGGACTCTTAGAGTTTGCATAGACTTTAGGGATTTAAATAATGCAACTCCCAAGGATGAATACGCAATGCCTGTGGCAGAAATGCTAATAGATTCAGCAGCAGGATTTGATTATCTTAGTATGCTCGATGGTTATTCTGGGTATAATCAAATCTTCATTGCTGAAGAGGATGTGTCGAAAACTGCTTTTAGATGTCCAGGGGCATTGGGTGTTTATGAATGGGTAGTAATGCCCTTTGGCTTAAAGAATGCTGGTGCTACATATCAGAGGGCCATGAATTCTATGTTTCATGATTTTATTGATGATTTTATGCAAGTATACATAGATGATGTGGTGGTTATATCTTCCTCAGAAAGTGGTCATTTAGACCATCTTCGCCGTTCTTTTGAAAGAATGAGGAAATATGGATTGAAAATAAATCCATTAAAATGTGCCTTTTGTGTACGTGCAGGTGATTTCTTGGGTTTTATAGTGCACAAAAAAGGCATTGAAATCAATCAAAATAAGACTAAGGCAATTATGGAAACGAAGGCCCCTTCGACCAAAAAGGAGCTTCAGTCGTTGCTGGGAAAAATCAATTTCCTTCGAAGATTTATATCAAATCTAAGTGGCAAAACACAAGTTTTTTCGCCATTGTTAAGACTGAAGAAGGAAGAAGAGTTCAAATGGGAACCAATGCATCAAGCAGCCTTCGACGAAATCAAGTCTTATTTGATGAAACCACCAATTTTGTTGCCTGTTATTAAACACAAAGTGCTCAAATTGTATATAGCAGCTTCTGATAGAACAATAGGTAGCATGTTAGCACAAGAGGATGATAGTGGTGTCGAAAGAGCCATTTATTACCTCAGTAGGGTCTTAAATGATGCCGAAACGAGGTACACTCCTATAGAAAAGTTGTGCCTTTGTTTGTATTTCTCGTGTACAAAGTTAAAGCAATATATAAAACCAGCTGATGTTTCTGTTTATTCGCATTTTGATGTTATTAAGCATATGCTGTCGAAACCAATAATGCATAGCCGAATTGGTAAATGGGCTTTGGCTTTGTCAGAATACAACTTAACTTATCAACCTCTAAAATCAATTAAAGGACAAGTGGTTGCTGATTTTATAGTAGACCATTCTGTTGTCGAAGAAACATTAAGTTTTGTAGACGTATATCCTTGGAGGTTGTACTTTGATGGTTCAAGCCATAAACATGGATTTGGGATTGGTATTTTAATAATATCTCCTACTAACATTCCAACGAAGTATAAGTTTAAAATTCGAGATGTTTGTTCCAATAATGAAGCTGAGTATGAGGCTTTAATAGTAGGCCTTGAAATTGTACTTGAGCTGGGGGCAAGTCATGCCGAAATAAAAGGTGACTCTGAGTTGGTTGTCAAACAATTGACAAGGGAGTACAAATGCATTAAAGAGAACCTTATCAGATACTTTGTTGTTGCCAATGCTTTGTTAAAAAGATTTGAGTCTGTTCACTTAGAACATTTACCACGAATTGATAATCAAGTGGCAAATGAGTTGGCACAAATTGCTTCAGGCTATAAAGTTTCAAAACAAAGCCTGGAAGAGTTAATTGAAATAAAGGATAAAATCATTTCTAATGACTATTCTTCGTCACTATTGTCAACACCAAAAACTGGGGGGGCAACAAACGCAAACGAGGAACTAGTCGTTGTCGAAAAACGTCAATTTTTTGGTGACTTTGACTTAGCAGAAATTTTTGCTCTTGACAATATGACCAATAATGATTGGCGAAGGCCTATTGTGGAATATTTGCAAAATCCCACAAGAAATACCAATAAAAAGGTAAAATACAGAGCTTTGAGCTATGTGATAATTGGAAACGAATTGTTTAAAAAGACTCCTGAAGGAGTACTATTAAAATGTCTTAGTGAAAATGAGGCATGCTGAAAATGTCATAGTGGAGCATGTGGTTCACACCAAGTAGGCCACAAAATGAAGTGGTTATTATTTCGACAAGGAATGTATTGGCCAACTATGCTGAAAGATTGCATAGAATTTGCTAAGGGATGCCAAGAGTGTCAAAAGCATGCTGGGATACAACATGTACCTGCAAATGAATTGCATGCCATAGTCAAACCTTGGCCATTTAGAGGTTGGGCTCTAGATGTGATTGGAGAGATAAAGCCAACTTCGTCGAAGGGCCATAGATATATCCTTGTGGGAATTGATTACTTCACCAAATGGGTTGAAGCTATACCTTTAGCCAATGTTGATCAAGAAACAGTGATAAGGTTTATTCAAAATCATATCATTTATAGGTTTGGAATTCCAGAAACCATTACTACAGATCAAGGATCAGTTTTCACTGGTAGAAAAATGATAGAATTTGCTTCTGAAAATGGTTTTAAGTTATTAACTTCGACACCATATTATGCGCAAGCCAATGGACAAGTAGAAGCTGCCAATAAAGTTATTATTAATTTGATTAAAAAGCATGTTGGGCAGAAACCAAAAAATTGGCATAATACCCTTGATCAAGCATTATGGGCTTGTCGAAATTCACCCAAAGAATCTATCAACACTACTCCTTATAGGCTAACATTTGGACACGATGCAGTGTTGCCTGTTGAAATTTGTCTACAATCAACAAGAATTCAAAGACAGTGGGAGATTCCCTCTGATTATTATTGGAATATGATGCTTGATGAATTGGTTGATTTAGACGAAGAAAGGTTATTAGCTTTAGATATGCTTATTCGACAGAAAGAGAGGGTAGCTAAAACTTATAACAAAAAGGTTAAGTTTAAAGCCTTTGATTCAGGTGATCTAGTGTGGAAGGTCCTATTGCCTATGGATAAAAAAGATAGAGTCTTTGGTAAATGGTCCCCAAGTTGGAAAGGACCATTTAAAATTTTACAAGTTTATTCAAACGGCGCATATGAGGTCAAAGAGATTGGCGCTGATGAAAGAATTTTGCGTATAATAGGCAAATACTTGAAAAAGTATAAGCCAACGTTGCAAGAAGTTAAAATAACGCTGGAATAAATATAATGAAAGCGTAAAAACATGGCATTTAAGTTGCCAAAACATTGTCGAAAGCACAGAATAAAAATTGCTCAAGAATAAAATGGAAGAAATTTCATTATAATGTTGCCAAGTTACATGTGCCAAAGGAGGCATTTGTGAATTACATAGTGCCGAAAGGGTAAATAAACTAGGCATAAATAAAACGCTGAATTGCAGTTGGTCTTTTACGACCAAGTAACTTCTCTTTTGGGTGGTCTTCTTCGACCACGTTGACGCTTCCCGTCGTTCGGGGGGTCATTCTTTCGTCTGCGCGTTAGGCTTGTAAGCCTTTCAACTGGGCGTTTCCTTGCTTGGTAAACCTCAGGAAGCCCTTCAGAGAGGAGATATTGATGTGAAGAGAATGGGGAGAAACCCTCTAAGCTTCCCCAAGGAAGACAGTCATCATCAAGGCAAAACAACTGATGAATCTTCCTGCTCCCACTTTGAGTCTCCCGCATAAACTCAGAAAGTTGCAAGATCAAGTGACATGAAGAAAAAAGGAGCAAAGCCATAATTCGCAGAGATCAAAAACCATCACTTTGAACCTCCAGGAAACCTCACTGCAATTATGAGAGATGAGGTTACGCGGAAGACTCAAAGCAAAGGGAATGATCCTGGAACGGGAAAGGAAAAGAGGAAAAATCATGGAGTGGTGAAGATGAGAAACAAAACTCTTCTATTTATAAGGAGAAGTATGAAAGAGCGTCAGTTGGTTACGAGTTTGGCGTTCTGAGAAGTGAGGCATCACTTTAATTACGGCGTTAGTAACGTAACGGAAGATGGTGGAACCATTCAAAGTTAAAACAGAGAATCAGTAAACATAGTCAAAGGCCGAAATTACAGGCTGTTCAAGTTCAAGGTTTGAATATGGATTATTGATGGCAACTTATGAGGTAAAAGAAGTGGAAGAATTGGAGAAGCCTTATAGGAAATGGTGAGATAAGGCATTTACTGAGAAGTAAAACGTTGAAGGCCACGTAATACACCAATATAGGAGTAACGTCAACAACACTTAACAGTGGTGACATCAGGTATACAGCTATTTTACTCAAGTGCAAAGTTATTTCGATGGTGAATTCAAAAATGTCTTTCTCTTCTTCCTCCTCAAGTTCAGTCGAAAAAGACATTTTTGGGGGCAATTTGTTAGCCTGTAATTTCGATAGGCTTCATTGAAAATGGTCAACAAGGCCTGACTTATATTTCGACAAAGACCAAATTATTTCGACAGAGAAAATGGTCATGCGCAAGGTAAACTCGACAAGCTTCCGGGGAAGCAAAAGCAAGAGAGAGGAAAATGGACACAAGCTTTCGACAGACAGAAAACAGAGCAGTTATGCGCTGAAGACTAGCAGTTGGTCAAAGCGTGATAGAGCGGTTCTGGTCGAAAGTAGGAGTAGCAGTTATTAATTTTCAAATTTCTAGGCAGTTACTTAGTTCAGTTTTTCCCCCTCTTTTCCTTTGTATAAATAGTAGTTTCTGAGAAGAAACAGAGGTCGCAAATCACAATACACAACCCGATTCCTGAAACTCTAACTTCCAAGCCAGAGCGAAAAACGATTGGAAGAATCGCTGTACGTGATCGTGTACCACTTTTACAATTCAATGCAATTTATTTGTCTTTTCTTTACAATTCATGCACCATTTACTGCTTCTTTTCTTTTCAATTCTGTTAATCATTGCAAATCGTCCCCTTTTCTACATTTTCTGAAACACAAACCACGCGCAATTCAAAGGCAATTGCTTTGAGATTTTTCTAGTTTGATCTCACAAACCTTCTAATAAAACTAGTGATTGTTTGCTAAAAACACCAGCAAACAGTATCATGCATGGTTGTATGAAAACTCATGATAAAATAGGAGCAATTATACAAAGTTGAAAGAAGATGGTGGAGGTTGTATTATAAATGTGGCTGAAGTTCCCGTTGAAAGAAGATAAAATTTAAACACCAGTTAAAATATGTTTTTAATACCGTTTGATGCGAAAAGACAAAAATAAAGAAGACAACACAAATAGAAAGTGAAACACGCGGGTATCGTGCAAGGTTAGATGAAAACCACAAATAAAATAGAATCACCTATAGAAAGTTGAAAGAGGGCGATGAGGGATCTATTGTAAACGTGGCCGAAATTTCAGTAAATAAAAATTAAATTAAAAAACTATAAATTAAATAAAAATATTATAAAATTAAAAAGAAACATTAACAAAGACATTGAAATTCAACATCCACAGATAATAAGAAAAAAAAACGTAAAGAATATTAATAACAACAAATACATTGAAATTGAACATCCATAGACAACTAGAAGAAAAAGTTTAAAAAACTTTAATAACGTTATCTATATTTATCAAATGTAAATATAAAAACTTAACACATAATTAAAGAGAAAATAAGACAACATAATTAGAAAGTGAAACCCGTACGTATAGGTATCATGCAGAGTTTGATTTAAAACCACCAATAAAATAGAAGCACATATACAAAGTTGAAACTATTTTTGAAGAAAAAAGTTCGCATATTTGAATAAAATAGAAGCACATAGAAACACTATTTAGTATCGCACTACATATTTTGTCACAAATTTTTTCCACCAAACGGGTTTTTGAGGAATGAGCTTTGTGTATTCTTGTCTTATAATCGATAGTTTTTAATTAAAATATTTCTATCACAATAATTAAAAAATATGTTAGTAGACATTTTTAATTACTAATATTTTTATCAATAATCTTTAAATTAAAGGAAATTGAATGTACAACTGAGTTTAGTGTCAACTTTGACTTTTTTATCAACTGACTTTTACTAGTTTTATAGTAAAAAAAAAGTAATCATTATCACCATACTTTATAGGGGTACTGGTATTTTACCCGTGCATACAAACGAGTGACGTTGTATGTGTTATAATTTGTTATAAAATTATAAATACGTTGAAAGTTGCAAAATGTAATAAAAGAAAAAAGAAAAATTGATAAAAGACTATATTTTCAAATTTACTAAATAGTTGCACTCGAAAAAGTTTTAAAAAAATCAGTATCTTTTTATAATATTAATAATGGAGTTAAAATGAAGAAAAAGGAAAATGAGATTTAAGTTAAAATATGCACCCCGTTGGCACTCATGCTGGCATTCTTGGGCCCCGACCCTCCTGTTGGCCCTCCCATTGCGGCTATCGGAGGTCGATCCCATTGTCAGTCTCTCGTTGTCGCTCTCGTTGCCACATGTTTACTCTTTGTTTTATATGATTTAATATTAATTTAATCATATTCATTTAGTTATAAAAAAGTTATGTTGTAATTTTTGCTAGTGGTTAAAGTTTTTTTTAAAATTCTTAGTGGTTAAATTGATTGATTTTAATTCTTAGTGGTGAAATTGATTGATTTTAATAGTGTTATTAGAGAAATTATAGTAAATACTAAATTTTAGATGGTAAGGGTCTCTTCCAGCTTAACCAAGGTCCTGGGTTCAAATCCAGGCTTGGGCATGCAACAATGTTAAATCTCTTAAGGGAGAAAATTTACATTATAGTAAATAGTATAATTTAAATTATTTAATTATTGAGTACAATATTAATTCAATAATTTAATTTTTTGAAAAAAATTAATCTGAAACTTTTGTTAGAGGTAAGTCTTTTTTTGGCAATTAGTAGTGGTTAAATTGATTAAGTTTAGTAGATTATAAACATGGTTAATAAAAAAATTTAGTAAAAAACTGAAAAACAAATTTCGAAAAAAAAAGTTATGAAAAAAAACTATTTAAAAAAATATTGAAAAAAAAAACAAAATTGACATGCGTCAGCGTGTCAGTGTTTTTATTTTAAAGTTGTAAAAGCAACGGTTGTTTTGTCTTTTTGCGGTGCATTTACTATTTTGCCCCCAATTTGTGACAAATACCAAAATTTGAAGATGTCTAAAAATGTAAATTTTTTCTGGCATGTGATTTTGTTATATAGATTAGGTAGATATTAGATTAGATTAGATAGATTTTAAATATATAGATATTAGATTTTGTAACATTATCACTCTTCAAAAAATTAATTTCATTACAAAATACATAAAGTACGATGCTAAATAGTGTGATACATGGAATCATCCGCAAGAAGGTAAATGAACCCTAGTTCACACTGTGATACATGGAATCATCTGCAAGTGGAACAGAAGTGTAAGTGAATCCTAATTCACACGGTGGTCCATGGTTTAATGAAGTGGACGATAAAGTGACATTGAATTCACAGTGGTATGTGAAATCATCCATGGTCAGTGGAATCAGAAGGTAAGTGAACCCTAGTTCACACCGTGTTACAAGGAATCATCTTTGATCAGTCGAATCAGACGGTGAGTGAATCCTTGTTTACAGTGTGATGCATGGAGTCATCCACACTTAGTGGAACCGAATGCTAAGTAAACTATATATTTTACATGGTGATACATGGAGTCATCCATGGTTTAATGAACTGGACGCTAAGTGAAGCCGAGTTCACATTGGTACCTGAAATCTTAAACGATCAATGAATCCTTGGTAGCACTGTGATACATGGAATTATCCATGGTTAGTGGAATCAGAAGGTAAGTGTTGTCGACGTGTTCACAGTAGTGCATGAAATCATCCACCGTTAGTGGAACCGAAAGTTAATTGAAACCTAGCTAGTTCACACTGCTATATGAAATCATCTATAGTTAGTCGAACATGACGGTAAGTGAATAATCCATAGTTAATGTAACAGAAAATATATTTGAACTGTTAAAATTCTTTTGAACCATAAAGTATCCCAAAATTCACTGCTTAATTTTTTATTCAATAAGTTAACATCAATAGTTGAGATTTAATATTTTATGATTCAACCACTCTTATATTTTATATCCTATAGTTAATCTTAATAGTATACCAGTGAGGGACTTAGTTTATCCTCACCCTAGAAGTCACCTTTTATACATGGTACTAAATAAAAGATCTCAAAACTTTAAGTTTTTATTAATTATTTAATTAACAATAAAATTTAAAAATAGTTTTAAGATTAGATAAAAAAAACTAATTAGTTATTATAGTGAACAATATAATATAATTAATTTTTTAATTTTATTTAAATATCAGTCGGTGGGGAGCCAAAATTTTACCACTATCAACTTCCACTTTGACCACAACTAACCACCATTTTGACCATTGATCACCACTTTGACCACCACTCCGACCATCGTCGATCACCACTTTGGCTCCCGACGACCACCACTCCGACCATCACCTACCACCGCCGACCACCATCATTTACCACAAACCACCATTTTGACCACTAATCACCACTCTGACTATCGTCGACCACCAATCTGATCACCGCCGACTACCACTTTGACCATCACTCTGACCACCGCCCCGACTATCGTCCACTACTACCTTGGTACTAGTTTTATGTTCATGTTTTAAACTATAGTTTTGATTTTTGAAAATGTCTTAACTTAAAACTGAATCTGCTTTTGGTTTCTAAAATTTTTAAAACTCAAAATAAAAATTGGTTTTGGTTTTTGAAAATTTCAAAACTGAAAACAGAAAAACTACCACAAACAGGGCCTTAGTTTTTCAAACTGAATACCATATGTTAGCTATTTACGGTAGTAATAAAATATTAGAGACCTTAAATAGCTAATTTGTGGTAGATTAAAATATGTATGAATACAAGATAAATTTATAGTGGTATTTTTTTTAGTTTTGCTTCTTAGGGGGTGTCACTCCCGCCGGGGGTGGGGGTATCCAATGATTTTTGTTAGGCCCAAAAACATTAGAAACCTTGACTTTAGGCCCATACTTCGTACACACCTGCCGCTACTCAGTAGACACTCCTTTATGGGGTGAAAAGACCAAGTTGCCCTTAATGAAATCTGTGAAATCTATTTTTTTTTTAAATTTTTTAAGGTTCGACGCACCCTTGGCCGAACCGGTTCGAATTTGCATTCACCGGGTATGTAAAATTTTCAGGGACACCCCCATAAATTTTTTTAGATGGTTCGGCGCACGCTGAAACGAACCCGTTCGACCAGGCGTGCGCCGAACCTGTCCTTTGACTAACAGAAATTTGAAAATTGCGCAACCGTTGGAAATCAACGGATAATAATGAAGTTGGGAATTGTGCCCCACTGGAAATCAACGGATCACAATAAAGTTGGAAATTGTGCCCAACGGCTATATTTTTAATGGTTCCGATCGTTTCAAATCAACGGCTCACGTTTGGTCACACCTATTATAAATAGGATGTCCATCTTCACTGATATTCACACAACCCCATTTCTCATTCATCTGCTTTGCTTCTTCACAAACACCCTATCTTGCTAAAATGGAAGATCTTAATGAATGGCAGTTGTGCCCAACAAAGAGATCCTCAGACAAATTTCTAACTATCCTGCATCGCCCTGGATCAGTCGAGAACAGGGCTAATGGTGTTTTCTTCCGGTCTCGCGACAACTACTTCTGTAGGCTGGATAAAAATATAACATTCAGCCAGCTGAAGGAAAAGACAGAGAGGAAGGTTCGCCAAGAGGGAGAGTGGCGTAAAGACATCTCTCGCATACATTACCGCAAGTGCGTATGTCTCCAAGACGGCACTCGCCGGTATGATGCTATGGAGATCTGGAGCGAGAACGATGTTCGCGCAATGATGGAACATCACCGTAACACCCCATTGGGACGTCAGCTCATTGAGCTGTTTGTCGAAACAATGCGCACTCCGGAAGAGATCATGCATATTATTGAGACCACCATCCCCAAGTAGTTTCGTTTAATTTTCTTATGCCGTTTTTCATCGTGTATTTCGAGTATTTATTGTAGTATTTCTATTTCTAAATAAGAAAATTGTTGAGAAATTTAAATACTACTAAATGTTGTGTTCGTTAATAATTTTCTTTTCATTAATCAATAAGATTACAATTAGTACAATTTTTGATAATACAACAACTACTAGTCAATCACAACCGACTCGGAGGATCTAACATCGGAGTGATCAGTGGAGTGGGAGGATCCAGCGTCGCTCCCATCGTGACTCCCAGTGTCACTGCCGTCGTGCTCGCCCAAAAAAGCCTGATAATCGGGATCAGTTGAGTCACTGTCAGGATCCTCAGACTCATCGGAGAGCATCTCCTCAGTAGAGGGGGAGTCCGGCGTCCTGTATACAAGGAAGCGTCTCTACTTGGTGTACTGAATGTTCACCGTGACACTCTGCTGTTTCCCGTAAGTCTCACAGAACTGACGAGTATCAGTGGCGATGTACTCACCGCCAATGGCAAGGTAATCGGGCAAGGGAAAAACATCGCCCACCTCGAAATAGAAGAAAACATGACCAGGCAGCGGTAGGAGTCGCATGTAATTGGGTAGCTCGATAAACCCATCGTTTCGGAGAACGGTCATTTGGAAGTGGTCCATATCTGCAAAAAATGAACAAACAGACAGGTATCAGGACGGTTCGACCCTGGGTGATTCGAACCTGGTTCGGCGCACGGTTAATCGAACTGGTTCGGCCTCTGAAACGCCGAACCAGTTCGTCCTCTGTTAGGTCGAACCTGTCCAAAACAGTGAAAAAAAAATAGCATTTAACGAAAAAAAGCGAAAAGAGAGAAGGGGAGAGGGAGAGTTACCTTGTTAGAGGGAGAGGAGGAGCTGGGACGTGCCGGAGGGAGAGAAATCAGAGGGGGAGTGTGTGAGAGGAGAGTAGAGGCAGTGTGTGAAGGGGGGGGGGGGGGGGGGGTGGGATTGATTTTTATAAAAAAAAAAATTTTGGACGGTAGGGGTAAAATGGGAATATTGGAAAATAGGGGGTGTCCATCGAGTAGGGAGGGGGTTGTACGAAGTATGACCCTGAATTTATTCTGCTCTTCCTTTTGGGATTTTCTTTTACCCTCCCCTTTGATGGTTCCCACCTTCCCTTCCCCAATTTAAAAGGCAAAAATACTTCTTCCTTAAATTTTCAATCCCACCTCCTTGCGATTTCCAGCTCTCTTCACCCAGTTCTTCTTCTCCACCTTCATCCACCTCCACCTTCACCTTCTCTCTCGAAGAAGGTAACCACACCACCCGGCTAGACAACCCGCAACATTGGTGTCTAGCCATTATATAGCCAAACGTTGGTTAGTGCTATATATCTAGCCATCGTCCTCCACGTTTTTTATTATTGGCATCTAACCATTCCCCACCATATTTATGGTAGTGTGTGTGTGTGTGTGTATATATATAAGGCCTATAATTATGGAAGGAAAATAGGGGATCTGTTGATCATTTTTTTTCCTAATTATTATGATGGATCTTACCTTTTTACCCTTTAGTAATAGTTACTAAACATAATGTTTAGTAATATAAACTAGACTCACACCACCCTATTACTTTTTTTTACGATTTCAGATATTTTGCCAATTTGTTGAAGAATCAACTCGTCAACAAATTGGCGACAATATAAGCAGGTATTTAATCCGGGTGCTTCTTATCAACTTGTTGACGAGTGGATTGGTCAACTTTTTGACAAAAGGTAGGTACTTTATTGCACCCTACAACACCCTCGTCAACTTATTGCGAAAGCTTTTGTCAATAAATTGACGAGAGTGTTGCTTAAAAAACACTTCCTTTCACTCTCGTCAATTTGTTGACGAGAAACTCAAAATCATAAAAAAAAAAAAAAAATTAGGCCATGGAATACTTGCCTAGATGGGAGGAGGGAGGGAGGGAGAGAGAAATAGACAGAGACAGGTGCGACACATTGTATATGGGTATAATAGACTTTTCATGGGGGATGGGAAAAGGGATGAGGGAAGGGGGTTTAGGAAGAAAACTCTCTTCAAAGAGATGATGACTAATAAAACCGAGTTTTGTAGAATCCTAAAAGGATTTTTTTTTGTTGAGACCAGGATATCCACCGCCGAACGCAGTGACTAATCCCCTCGCTGGATTGGAGATACCTCGAAGAGTGAGACAGCTGACCCATGAATATAAAGTTGTTTCATACTCAAGGCGATTATCGAATCCTCGACACTTGATTAAGTGAGAATGAGCCCCAACCGCTCAACGACACCCCTGGATTCTTATGTATTGTTAGTTAGTTGTTGATAAGTCAAATATCCTATTTTATGCATTATTTTCTTTTTCCAAAAATCTCTCAGCAATGATGCTCTTTTATTTGTAATTTCACACGTGTTAGTGCTGTAACACACGTGTCCTCAAATGTGCATGCAATTCAGCCATTGTGATCTCCACCGTAACCGTTTTCATTTCTTTTCTTTCAAATTAAGCTGTGTGAAATCATAACATAACCTCCATTCATTCAATTCTATTTTCAGAGATAGAAAAAACCAAGACAAAAGAAAAACAAATAATGGGTTCTGAATATGAAGATATATCTTGATAAGCTATGTAAGAAATTCATATTCAAGTATCCATACCCCTGGGTTTAAAGGATACTTGAATATGAATTTCTTACATAGCTTATCAAGATATATTCGAATACAAAAAAAATTGTATTAAACAAACATAATTAGACCGAAATTTCTACGAGAGCACACAAAATTATTTTGAAACAAAAAGAGAAAATAAGATGAAAACAAACAATTTTTCAAATAGTATGAAAAGAAAAAAAAATATTTTAATAAAACATCATTAAGCTATATAACTCATTATGTGAAGTCTAGTGGTGAAAATGTGTTATAAGTATAAAAGTAATTACAAACTGTTAATAGCTAATTTACGTAAATGAAAAATGTCCGAACATGAGATAAATTTTTAGTGACGTTTTTTGAATATTGCTTCTTACGGGGGTGTCTCTCAATTTGGGGGGTGTCTTAAATAACAGTATACAATTATCAGTCACGGTTGACAAGATATTGTTATATCCCATGATTTATGCTGGGCCCAAAAACATTAGAGACGGAAGGGAGGGGAGGACATGTGACTAGTAGTGTTAATTCTTTAGTAATGAGGAGAAAAATTATCCCCTAAACCCCTCCCGTAGTTTATTTTTTTTAGCTTGGGGCATGCGACTAATAGGGTTTATTTTATTTTTTTAGCAAATCTCCTGATTTTATTAAGAAAACCAAAAAAAAGGAGAGCTCAAAGAAAAGCCTACGAGGAACTAGGCCAAAACCCTAGCTAGGCAAGAAACAAGATAAAAACAAAACAATTTTAGGGGCCCCCTAGTAAGAAGGACCCCCTAAAACAAACAAGAGACAAATAAAATGCCAACTAAGGAACTAAATGCCCTATTGACAAACTATAAGTCCAAATATAGAACTAGTATAAATCAGCCAGATCTATAAGAGGCATAGATTGAATTTATCTTAGAACTAATAGTGTTAATTCTTTAGTGATGAGGAGCAATATTTGTATTGATTATATGAGAGAGGTTCATCGGGAAACTTGATTCAGTTGCTAGTTTTTCATGAACTTGCTATAATCTTTGTATTGATAATATGATTAATCAAGTTGTGTGTAGAACGCAAACCTAATAGCCCTATCTATAGTAATAGTGGACTACTAAAATGTACAAAACCCATATAAGATAATATGATAATGAAATAATGACTTGATATTGTCATCATTTATAACGACTCAGGATATTTATAACATACTTTACTTTGTTGACATATTTGATTGAGGGAATATAATAATGAGAATACGATGTTAGGTTTGTATTCCTTTATTTGAAAAAGATGAATAGAGACAAATTACCTAATAACTTGAACTATATATAAATTTTCTTCTAGTGAAACGTGAACTACCATGATTTGTTACTTGTTTAATAAACAAACCAACCAAAAATATAAGGAGATATAGAGTTTCTTTCAAAACTCATTGTCAATTACCAAACACAAGCACTAAACCTAAGAAAGAGACAGCTAAACAAATAAAACTATTGCTTCTCTTCTAATTCAAAGAAAAAAATTACACCTCACACATCTCAACAACAATCCAATTATTCATTTCTTTTCTCTTCAATTGTATCTCTAATTGCAATGAGCCATAGAAAGCTCTTCCCAGCAGAAACTAAAACAAACCAAACCTTAAATTGTTATGGCTTTTGTGATCCTTCATGTCCTTCTAATTGCTACACCAACCCTAATTACTTTTACTTCCCCCCACCTCCACCACAACATTCAAACCAAGTTAACCATATTTCTACCTACTTAATCATCACCATCTCATTATTCACAGTAATTTTCATTCTTGTTGGCTTCTATCTTATCAAAGTAAAATGTTACGCCGAAATGTGCGGCTGGAGAAGCCACGGTTCCGGCTCCGCTCGCTCTCAAACTCAAGAGTTTCTCGACGACGGCCAACTCGATCACCCGGTATGGCTTATAGCCACAGTTGGTTTACAACAATCAATCATAAACACAATTACAATATGTAAGTATAGAAAAGATGAGGGTTTGATCGAAGGAACTGAGTGTTCTATTTGTTTGAATGAGTTTCAAGAAAGTGAAACATTGAGACTATTGCCAAAATGTAACCATGCATTTCATATTCCTTGTATTGATACGTGGTTAAGATCTCATACTAATTGTCCTCTTTGTAGAGCTTCTATTGTTTCTAATAATGTTGATAATGAAGTTGCTATGTCAAATTTGGAGCAAGAAAATAGTAACTTGGGAAGAAATCAAGAGACCCTTATAGAGAATTCAATTAATGAGGGAGCAAGTTTGGAAAATTTGGTTGCTACAAGAGGGGAATCAAGTGAAGGGTGTAACACAAAAACATGTAAAACGATGCGTCGTTCTTCAATTGAAGAGTGTTTGCATATAAGGCCAGTACCTATGAAAAGATCATTCTCTTGGAATGGAAGGATTTTATCTACTAGAGGTTACATGAATCTAATCTCAATTCTTCGTTATTAGAATTTTGAGTAAATACTCAAATTGGTCCATAACAAAAAATGCGGAGACCGATTTGGTCTCTAAGAAATGAAGAGTATCTATTTGGTCCTCAGAATTATCAAATGTGGTCAAAATAATTTTGAATAGGGACTAAAATGTTCCTAAAAGTTATCTTGAAATGGAACAACTTGATTTATATTTGAGATTGTTGAGGACGTAATTGATACTTTTTGTTTATCGTAGACTAAATTATCTCTGAATTTTTTGTTGGGACCAATTTAAGTATTCACTCCTTTATTAAAGGTGAACATGGCGTGCTGTGTGAGATATCTGTATTTAGAAAAGGAAAAAAAACATATAATGTTGGAGTTTGAACATTTGAGGTGGTGTAAACAGAAAATATATTGTGAATGAGTAAGAAATGATATTTAGTTGGGTCTTGCTTCTGAAGAGTAAAATATATAATAGTTGTATGAAGTTTTACTAATTTTGGGAAAGAGTTCATTAATCTATATGATGCTTCTTCATTATGTCAGTTTGAAGAATCTTGAATTTTTTTTCTTTATTGGGGTTCATCTCATGAATGCAGGATATTTATTCTCCTAAAGTTACCTTTCATTCCATATTGATATCGTGGTCTGATAAAATACAATGGTCCCCCATTAACAAGAACTTAATATGATATGCTTCAAAATTGTTGAAGTTGATGCAATTTTCTAGATTCTTTTTCTAAGGTCTTGAAGATCCTATAGTCTAGAAACATCTAGTATGATATTGATGATTTGTAAAAGTCTTTAGCTATAGAATTATAGAATGTGATGTAGATACCTAAATAATATAGAATATTCTAGAAAATAAGGAAAATGCCTAATAATGTAGAACCTCTAGAACCATCCTTAAACACCTATAAATAGGAAAGCTTAGGTGTATTTATAATCAAGTTATTTGAAAGCAGTACAATCTATTCCTTTGCTCCAAAAACTTCACACTACCTAACTATATTATATTCCAACTATCAACTCAAGCTTTTTTCTACTATCCAACTCTTTTCTAAACTAACTTTACTACCTCAAATACTAACAAAAGGCTATCGAGTCTACAACTTACAAACAAAGAAACTCATTATTAGCCTAAATTTTGAAGTTGATGAAACTGCCGCTTGGAATTGGGATAAAGAAAAAATTGAGAGCTAGAGACAACATTCCCCTTCCAGTACAACCTCAAGAAGAAGAAGTAGCAGAGACTTCAGGTATGCCTCACTCGCCTTCTCTTCAACAAGATTCTTCACCAGAATCTACTCCAATATGAGTAAGATCACTGGCAAACATATATGAAACTTGCAATTTGACCATAGTTGAGCCTGAAAACTATGAAGTAGCATCAAGTCAAGAAGTATAGGTCAAAGCAACGGAGGACAAGATTAAATCAATTGAGAAGAATAATACATGGGAGCTAGTAGACTGTCCAAAAGATAAAGATATCATTGGAGTCAAATGGGTTTATAAGACAAAGCTTAACCCTGATGGCTCAATACAAAAGCACAAGGCTAGGCTTGTAGCAAAGGGCTACTCTCAGCAACCTGGAGTCGACTATAATGAGACGTTTGCCCATTTGCTCGTCTAGATACAATTAGAGCTTTAATAGCTCTTGCAGGACAAAAAAAAGTAGAGCATTTATCAACTAGATGTCAAGTCTACATTTCTAAATGGAGTACTGGAAGAAGAGATTTATGTTTAACAACCATAGGGCTTCGTTAGCAAAAAGGAAATGAAGACAGAGTATTGAGACTAAGAAAAGCTCTATATGGTCTCAAACAAGCTCCTTGAGCATGGAATAGCTGAATTGATCAATACTTCATCGATCAAGAATTCAGGAGGAACAAGAGTGAGAAACACTATATGTCAAGACCCAAGGTAAAGGTGATACTCTCATTGTCTCCTTGTATGTAGATGGTCTAATCTACACAGGAAACAACACGAAGATGGTGGCTAAATTCAAAAAAAGACATGATGAAGATATTTGAGATGACCGACCTTGGCTTGATGAACTACTTCCTCGGCATAGAAGTAAAACAACAAGAAGAAGGGATATTAATCTATCAGACGAAATACGTTGAAGCACTATTGAAGAAGTTCAACAAGAACGATTGCAAACCAGTAGTTACTCCGCTTGTGATAAATGAGAAGTTATAAAAGGAAGACGGAGCGCCAGAAGGTGATGCATCACACTACAGCAGTTTAATTGGAAGAATACTATATCTTACAGTTGCACGACCAGACATCATGTAAGCTACTAGCTTACTATCAAGATTTATGCAGAAGCCAAGTCAAATTCACTATGGAGCAGGAAAAAGAATTCTAAGATACTTGCAAGGCACAAAGGAGTTTGGTATATGGTACAGAACCACGACCAACTCAAGATTGCTTGGCTACACCGATAGTGATTGGGAAGGTTCAATCGATGACATGAAGAGCACATCAGGCTATGCATTCACACTAGGATCAAGATTTTTCTCTTGGGCGCCTAAGAAACAAGCGCAGAGGCCGAGTACGTAGCAGCAGTTGAAGCGATAAGTGAAGCTATATAGCTTCGAAGAATACTTGATGACATGGGTGAACAACAAGATCGCCCTACCATAATCTACTGGGACAACAAGTCAGTTATAGCAACGACGAAGAATCCAGTTCATCATCACCGTACTAAGCATATAGCAACTAAATATCACTTTATTAGAGAAGCTGAGACGACTAAAGAGATTCAGCTCGAGTACTGCACAACAGAAGATCAAGTTGCAGACATATTTACGAAGGCATTACCAAGAGTCGGGTTTGAGGAACTGAGGATAAAGCTTGGAGTTTCCGATAATCGCATCAAGGAGGAGTGTTGAAGTTGATGCAATTTTCTAGATTCTTCCACTAGCTAAGGTCTTGAAGATCCTATAGTATGATTGATGATTTGTAAAAGTTTTTAGCTATAGAATTATCTAGAATGTGATGTAGATACCTAAATAATGTAGAATATTCTAGAATGTAAGGAAAATGCCTAATAATGTAAAACCTTCTAGAACCATCCTCAAGCAGCTATAAATAGGCAAGCTTGAGTGCATTTGTAATCAAGTCATTTGAGAGCAATACAATCTATTCCTTTGCTCTAAACTTCACACTACTAACTACTATTATCTTCCAAATCAACTAAAGCTTTTTTCTACTATCCAACTATTTTCTAAACTAACTTTACTACCTCAAATACTAACAAAAATAGTATTGACTCTTTTTTCTGAGCAAAAACTATTGGCTTTTTTTTTGTCAAAAATTACTATTGGATCTTGGCAGGCAGTGGCGGACCCAAGACCCCGGGGTCGAGGGGTTCAAATTTTTTAAACGCACACATCGCTACAAATATAATAAAAACAACTTTAATATATTTAAATAAATAAATTATACAACTCATAGTTGTCCTCTACGTGATTTCATATTCTGAAATTGTTGAATAATAAGCTCAGAGTCAATGTTATTGAATAGATCACTCTCAATGGAAGTCACTAGACAGTGGAATTTAGGTAAATGGAATTTGGGTCTTTGGTGCAAATGGGTGCAAAACTTGGGCTACTAGTACAATTTAAAATTTTCAGGTGGTACAAAATAAACTTATATAGGGTGGTAAGCAGATTTTTTCCCCAAGGTATTCAACTGAATTCCCTCAACTCTATGTAGGTCCCCTTAGTTTTGGCAGCCCATTTTTTTCCAAAGTAGACCACTATATGAATAGGCTGAGGCGCTGAGCTGGATTGAGCTTTGCAAGACATGAGTCTGACCTATGTTAGAAGTGTTGGGTCTGAGCCTGACCCGTGACCTGTCATAAGACCTATTTTTAAGGTCTTACGTTGCCCTTTTGAAAGCTTGACAAAATCTGAAAACTTGTTTAAAAGTCTATTTCACTATTTTATGAAAGCCTACACTACTTGAGATATCATATGATCTTTTAGGCTTCATTCGAGAGTTAGGAGGGGAGGGGAGGACTTTGAGGGAGGAGAAGGGAGAGAAAGGGAGAAAAATTTTCACTTAGAGAGATGGAAAAAAGTTTATGATTAATACATTTTAAACTTTGAGAGTATTATAATATTATGGAAGGAATTTGAAGAATTTTTCTAAACCCTCCATAACCCCTTCTAATACATTTTTTGAGTTTCCTATTTTAGACGGTTTTAAAAATAAATTTTTCATTCAAGGTGGGGTTCTACCCTTCCTCCATCTTCCTTTTCTTCCTTTTTTGAAAAAAGATTGTCTGTCTTTTTGGCGATAAAGGTAGACTAACTTTAGGTAAAATGTGAGACAGTATGGAGATACTGTGGTAGTTAAGATAAAGAAAGAAAGCAAATTAAGGGAGAGATGGAGAGAAAGGTAGAGAGGTAGGGGTAACAATGTTAGATAATCCATACCTTCCTTTTTCTAAAGGTCTTCCCCTCCCCTCCCCTCCCCTCCCCTCCCAAACATAGCCTTAGAGAATAATCTTTAATGACATCATATTTAAATTTCTTTTTATAATAATACTTTTAATATGTCAAAAATTGATTTAGGTTAATAGGTTTAAATTATAAAAATCCTTATAAAGTTTATGATTTAATATAATAATAATAATAATAATAATAACAATAATATTAGTAGTACAAAAGATTGTTTATCTTTACATAAGTAGACGAGTTTGGTAGGCTTACAAGAGTTTTTTAGTGGCCTGTAATTTGACAGTTTTAACTAAATAGAGCCCTAAAAAAGTATTGACCTTGTCTATTTATAAAATAAAGTCTCGCCTAGCCTAGCTCTGGCGTAAGATGAGCCATCGAATCTTATCAATCGTTTTGACAAATTCTCACCCCTACTTGTAATGCAGATAAAATTCCAAAGAGCTCTTACATCAACACATTAGCAGAGGCCAACTTCTGGAAAAGAAAAAAATATCTTATTTCACCCTTTATCAACTTATATCACTTAAAAGGGGATGACTTCCCACACCTACTATTTTTTCTTAAAACATCCCTCTTTCTCCCCTTTCTTTCTCTACAATCTTCATCAGCCCAAACTTCCCCAATCTATATATGTACCCATCTATGATGCACGGATACTTCAATTTTGTTGCCGTATCCGTATCCGATACTTCCCGATACTTCCCCGATACGTCATGAGTATATATCGGTGTAGTATTAAAAGGTTTTTCTTATTTTTTTTAGAAAATAAAAGTCCTTATCCTTCATAAGGACACTTTTAGTATGCCTTATAACACTAGGACAAAGATAACCTGAGTCATATAAGCACAAGAGAGAAAACAACTATCTTTAGTCTTTGTTTTACAAGTGCAACTTGCTAGTTTCTATGTGTCTCTTTGTTTTATTGTGCTAGCCTATATTTCTTTGAGTCTATGTATCTATGTATTTTCTATTATTTTGTGAATATTTTTCTTTTTTATAAACAAATCCTAGACGTATCGTATCCTATATTTTTCAAGGAAGCCCATATCGCCGTATCAGATTCGTATCGTATCCGATACGCGTATCGTATCTGTGCATCATAGGTATCCATAAACTTTGTCGAACAATTATAATCTTATATATTTGTTTTTAAAATAACGGAAGAAAATAAAATAAAACAATTAGGGAGGGAGGGTGGTGAGAAAGAAAAGAGGGGTACGTAGGAATTGGGGAATTAAAGAAACGTGTAGCGGTGCTGTAAGAAAATCTGGCGGGTGCAAGAAGTCATTTATTTTAATACATGGAATTTTGTTTCAAGTATTTAGTAATTATTTGGGCCCAGAATGAAAGTGGGCGTTTTGCATAGGGTCCATACTTCGTACAACCCCCCTCTACTCAGTGGACACCCCCAAATTTTTAATATTCCCAAATTGCCCTCACGTGGGATACACATGGACGTTGTTCCAATATCAGGTTCGGAGGACCGTAGTCCGAACCAGTTTGACAACATCCTACTGAGTATAGAGAAAACCTTGGTTCGGTGCAACACTATTGAACCAGTTCGATAATTACACCCTGAACCATTATGTGGGTGTCTGGTCTAAGCATTTGGTTCGACACATAATTACCAAACCGGTTCGGAACACGCTGGTTCGAACCTATCTGTTACTGGACAAAAGTTGAAGTTTCTGGACAGAAACTTATTCACCCAAATTTAGTCCAAAAATAATGTAATTCCACCTTTAAATTTAGATACTACGAATAAATTAACTAGTTTAAGTGAACCTAAGATCAAAGGATAAATGGTATTGTCTTAATACATAACCAAGCTAAAAATTCACAACACAAACATATTCAGATAAACATCAATCTTTTGCTAAGTCAATACAAGGAGGATCTAAATCTAAGGTTAAAGCTTTCCACTGTTGCAAGCGTCATGTGAATGGCTTGACCCAATCCTTTGCTATGTCTTCTTTGTATTTTATCTAGTAGGTATTCGTTGGGGGCATTGGGAAACCTTTCTTCAAAATTACTTGTACAAAGTGGTCCCCTGTGAAGCATATGTTGAACACCGGTGCACTCTTGATAGGTGCAACTTGAAATGGGTAAACTGTATAGGAAAGTTTAGGAGATCAGCAAACAAGCACGACCTTGTATTTATTTGCAATCAAATAAGAACATTCTGGGATAGTCATACAATTCTCCACTGCTTCCCTATGTTGTTGCATCAAAGACTCGCTGAACCTAGGTGACTTTGCCCATCAAAGACCTTGTATCATAACATAGGTGACTTTGCCCATCCCACAAAACAACTTACAGTGCAAATTGAAGTCTCGCTGAACCTCTTCCATTAAATCATCCCTCACTGTATTCCAAGCATCCTCACCCCTTCCAAGTAGTGCAGCAATGCATCGAAACCCGTAATTACTGTCACCTTCCGCATTCACTATATCCTCAACAAAACGATGAATCACTTCGGACATAGAACTTATGTATCTATTGTATGCATCAGACTAAATGATTTCAGGGGTAGGGTTTAGTGTAAGGCCTTGAATTTGAGTTAGTGCCAGAGTGGGACATGTAGGTTGTGTGGGATTGGAACTTGTAGTTTGGGTTGATTTACCGATTGGTGATGGAGTAAGAGTGAAATTTGTTGGTAACAACAGTGTAGGAGTTCCACTTTTAGTCAGTTTTTGTTTTCGTAACTGAAATGTACTTGGGGTGGAACTTCTACTCTGTGCTGGAGTTGATGATTTTGATACCGGTGGAGTAGGCCGTTTGCGATATTGAGCAGCAGCGGATGTGCTATCTTGCTGTGAGTCAAAAATCTCATTAACACGTTCCCACCATGACGAGTCTCTCGTTGTTGAGAAGTCATCTTTCTTCTTCTTTCCCTTTTCCTTTTTAGGTGCTCCCTTTGTAGTGATTGGTTCTGGAGGCGGACACATGGAAGTAGTGTTCGGGAATGCGAACTCACGTGTTTTTTGCTTTGGCAAATCTTCCGATCTTCTAAATAATCCCCTCCGTTTTTCAAGAATTCTTGCGAAATTATCCTTCTTCTCCCAATTGACATAAGAAAACGCAACAGAGAAAGTATGCTCGGTTGATGTGACACCGACAATTGCAACCAATGGATACCTATACCAGTTGGTCTTGTACGTTGAATCAATCAACAAAACAATGGGAAATGTATTTAAAAGCTCAATCGAGTCTGGATGTGCCCAAAACACGTCTTTGACGATTGAAGTCCCATATTAGACTCTGTGTCAATACACATATTGATCACACTCCAAATAAGTCATCAACTGTTGGAGCTCAATCCTACCCTGACGATTATTCGATCGTAACTTTAAACGTGGAATCAAGTTCTTGGTCATTCTGGAAATCACGTCCTTCTGTTCCACCGTTAATCTGTTATTATATGGATGACCTTCACCATAAGACATTATTGCGTGGTTATGTATTCCACACATAACAGTCAATATCCATCCTCCAAGGTTTTTGATAAACTTTCCTTTTAGCCTAAACTTGCAACAACATTTTCTACTCCCCGTAGGAACCAAATGAGCATACTTGTATTTTCCTGCCTTTTCATAGACCAGTTCACAGAATTCTTTCCTTGACCTCCGTCCGTTGTCAGATCGGGATATGACAATAACCATCCCAAGAGTACGCGCAATAGAACATACATATACAAGCAATTCATCACGAGTAGCAAAAACTTGATCGGTTTGGAATGAACTCGTATGATCCATAACCATAAAATCTGCTTGGGAACCACTTTCAGCCATTTTAGGACCTAAAAAAGTGGGGGGGGGGGGGGGACCAAACATAGTTGTTAAAAACAGAATTTCTGCACAATCTGTTAAACAACACCGTTCGGTGCTTTAAAGTCGAACTAGTTCGAACCTAAAAGTCCAAACCAGTTCGGAACACGGTGGTCCGAACCACCCATAAGCAGACACCCCTTTAATAGGTTTGGACCTTAAGTTCCGAACCAGTTCAGACATTTAGGTCCGAACTGAGCGCGATTTCAAAACAAATTAAACTAGCAAATGAACCAAATTGCGTGAAAAAATAAATGAAAATGATGAAAGGATATGTTAAATACCGTAATATACTTGATAATGGGAGGATGATTTGAGCTAGAGAGGTGAGAAAGATGAGAGGGCGTGGAGTGAGAGGTTTAGGGGTTAAGATAGGGGGTGTTGGAGGAGGGGGTTGTACGAAGTATGAGCCTTTGCATAGACTTGTTGATGGGCCGAACACCATTACTGGGTTTAGAGTTCAAACATAGAGTTTATTCTGTTCCTTTTTTGAAATAGTATATTATTTTAAACATATTTTTCTTCTAGAAGAAGACACTCACTTTTTAATCCCAGACAAAAAAAATAGATCTATTGTCCTATACCATTTTGATCATACCCTAAAATTTTTTCAATATGATTCAGTTAATAAATTTTTGAGTTAGATAAAAATACCACAAAGACGAGCATAACACAAGTAGCCGCACAAGGGGGAATAACCCTAACAACAATACTAGTTTCACTCGAATTTCCTAGCATCTCTCATTCTGATCTCTTTACACAAACGAGTCACCTATCCCCATCTATCCACGACGGCCGATTAAAAACCTTTCCAACTTATTCCGTCATAGAATCTAAACCATTAATTTCCCTTAAAGATTAGAGACCTTAAATATTGTTCGCTCTTCCCTTAATGATTTTCTTTCTCCCACAGCCTGTGACTTTTTCCACCTTTCCCCCTTTCACCAAGCCTCTCTTATCCACTCCATTTAGTAATAGTGGACTTCAGCCAAATAGGGTAATGATCATATACATCGCGATCTCTCACATATTGCGTTGGGACATTCCACTTAGTGATAAGAGAATCATATTAAAGGAGTATATCTAATCAACTAATAGAGATACCATTAAAACAAAACCAACTAAACGTTTCCATGTTATAGTCACATCCACCAACTCCATATTATCAATAAATGATTCATAATTTCTGATTAACTTGACCCTTCTACCCAACCTTTTTATTTATGAATGAGACAAAACTAAATTTAAGTCATTCTCGCCTTCTAGGTAAGACAACCAAACGGAAATTTTCCTATATGAGTCTCACCTCAACCTTCTAGGTAAGACTTTTGATACATGAGTTGTTCATGAACACGTAGTTTTTTCTAGAATAGCTTAGAAAAAGTCCTTCTACTATCCTCCTCAATCAAAACACCCTCGACAGTTGCCTTATCTAAAACATTCAACACATGGACAATGTTGTCTATATCAAGATAAACCAACCCTAATGCATCCTTATTCCGAAGTTTAAATTTCTCGTTGAGTGATTTCAATTTAGCTTTTGCGACAATTGGAGCAAACCCTTCCAAGGATAAATATGTCCAGCAATTGTTGATGAACATCCCAAAATCCTCATGGTCCACCCAACAGATATCAAACCTAAAGAGCTCCACTCTCCCTTCCGTTAGAGTGCACTTCAACTAAATAGGAAAATGATCAAATACATCTCGATCTCCCATCTAATATGCACGGTGACATTACACTTAGTGATAAGAGCTTCAGATTAAAATCTATCTAATCAACTCATAGAGATAAAATGAAGTAAGTTATTTCCCATTAAAGGCTCATCCACCAACTCCATATTATCATTAAATAACTAAACTCGATAATTTTTAAATGACTAGACCTTTCTACCCTACTTTTTTCTTTTCGATTGAGACAAAACTGAGTTAAAGTGAACAAGGAGAGTACACATTAACAAAGCAACACATCAAATCATTCCACACATCATAAACACTCACAAAAATGAAAATTGTATATTTAACTAAGATTATAAAAACTAGACTAGATTGACTAGTTGGACCGGTTAAATTGGGAACCGAACCAAATGAAGCACAAAACTGTTTGGCGTGAAAATCAGACTAAAAACCAGACAACTGGGCCAAAACACTTTTAATACTAGTTTTTCAATAAAAGCAAATATAAATATTAGCCATTGCCAGCTTTTTGCCATGCAGTCAAGGATCCACGTTGAGGACAGTGGGGTCAGCTGACCCCACTCTTTGCTCTTTTTTTCAACCAATAATAGGGTATTTTAATATGTTGACCCCACTTTATTTTTTATGTTGACCCCACATGACCCAACTAATACATTAGAGACAAACTAGAGACATGTATGTAAACTAATATTATATTATATTTGTTAAAATAGTATTATTTGTTATACTGTATTGAAATTGGATCAACACTTACTTTATTAAAATACCAATTTTACCTTTTTAGCTATGTAATTTGTAGAAATGTAGGTATTTTGGGACTTTTCTGTCATGAAATAATGTATTTTTAAAAAAATTCTCAATATTTTTTCGAAAAAATATTAGGTTTAAATATGCGTTTGGCCCCTGCAAATACACGCACAATCCAAACAAGCCCCTGTAAAAAAAAAACTTTAAATAGCCCCTGCAAAAAAACTTTTAATTTTAATTGATATTTTTTTACATCTGTATTTATATTTATTAAATATAAAACAAAATAATTTTTCCTGAAGGCAACTTTTTTCAATTTTTCCTGAAGCTACCCAATGGGTGCTTTTATCATTTGGAAGTTTCTCACCGAGATTTTGACCTCAGGAATCTTAATCAAATATAGTTTTAATCATTCATATGCACCCCCTACCCATAATTAATCTACGAAACATAAAAGCAATGGCACAAATCTGAAAGCACAAAATCAAAGTAAAAAACCAGATCTGAAAAACGATTTGTTCATGAACAACGAATTTATGTAACAGATCTGAAAAACGATTTGTTCATGAGAAACGAAAATAGCGATTTCAATTTCGACTTCGACAGCGATCTGAAAACGATTTGTTCGATTTCGATTTCAACAGCGATTTCAGGAACGAACTGAAACCCAGATCTGTAACAAAGAGAGAAACGAGAACAAACTGAGAGAGAGAGAGAGAGAGAGAGAGAGAGAGAGAGACGAAGAAGGAAGAAACCAATTGATAGAGATGACAGACGAGAGACAAGAATTGAGAGAGATCCAGATTTGGAATTGAGAGAGACAAGAAACCCAAATCTGGAATTGGGATTTTTTTTAATTTAAATTAAAATTAATAAAAAAATAATGAGTCAGCAAATATAATTGCCATATATACACAGATAACAGCCACCTAGACAACTTAACGGCCAACTAGATATTTTTCTAACGGAGTCAAACGAAAATTACAAAAAAGGACTATGGTGCAACGTTTTTAAAACTTAAGGGATTTAATCGTTACAAAAAAAAGTTAAGGGACCTATTCGTTACCAAAAAATAAGTTAAGGGACCTCTGGAGATATTTTGCCTTTATTTTTTAATGAAAATTTTCGTTATTATATATTATATTGAAGTAATTGGCCGAATAATCACAAATTGTGATGTAGCCTATTGGTATTTGGTTGTTTCTTCAAGAAGGGGGTCACGTGTTTAACACCCATGTCCCCCCAAAATCTTTAATTTTTTAGTAACACACTATTTTCCACTTTGCCATGTATGCGCCACGTGGCAGCCAACTATTGGTTGCTGACATGGCACTTGTCAGTGCCATGTGTCCATGGTGACATGGGTTGATGATGTGGCGTTCAGTGACACGTGACATAATAGTCCAATGAGATGATGACATGTGGCAATTATTTTTATTTTAATGTTTTTTTATGGAAAACTGACCGAGGGGCCTAACCGTAAACAATTTATATTTTCCAGGAGCTATTTAAAGTTTTTTTTATAGGGACCTATTTGGATTGTGCGTGTATTTGCAGGGACCAAACGCATATTTAAACCTTTTTTTTATGGAAAACTGACCGAGGGCCTTAACCATAAACAATTTATATTTTGCAGGGGCTATTTTAAAGTTTTTTTTTACATGGGCCTGTTTGGATTGTGCGTGTATTTGCAGGGACCAAACGCATATTTAAACCAAAATATTATAGGCTATTCTTTTGCCCCCACAATTAAAATTTTCTGAATCCGTCACTGTTGTCATGTGTATGTAGTGTGCCCGCAATGCTCTCAAACAATATTTATAGGCTCATTCATATTTTCTTTCATTAACTCTTGATGTGGTACAAGACTCACTCATCTCCTTAACTCCAAGGATTAGTGCAAGGGATTAATATACTCTATCTAAATAGACATATTCAACTTGTATCCAGGTTCAATCCCCGAAAGTTCTGTCTAAATAGATGTATTCAGCTTGTACCCAGATTCAATCCCCGAAAGGAAAACAAATTGTAGTCAGACTTTACTTACCTCCCAACCGAATTCTGGATTCGTCACGACCCCTTTCTCTTAAACATCAAGGTCAAAGATCTAAAAAAAAACTCACTCTTCCCTTTTATCCTCTTTGTTATAGTTTGCATCAGTAGCACATTGCATTTTATTTGTTTAAAAAAAACTCACTCTTCCCTTTGATCTGCTTCGTTCTGATGAGATCTAACATGATCTCTAATGTTTAGGATCTAGAAATATGGTAAAACAAATTGTTTCTCACAAAAACACAAGAACAAATGAACAAAAACACAAAAGGAAAAGACACAACACTTACATAAAGAGAAGAAATACCAAATATGGAGAAGATGGAGATGGAAGTCCACCACTTCTTCCTTGGGAAGATGATAAGGACAACACTATCTTTGAGCTCTCCTAGCCTCAAGGTTCTTATCTCAAGAAACCTTGGAGAATCTATGATGAATCTCACCACACTAGCAATGGAGTCTAGCCTCTCACCTATCTCTTAGGTCTCATGGCTCTCTCTCAACAATTGCTCAAATGTGAAAAGTGATTTCATTCATCATCAAAATTCTAAGGAATTCCAAGGAAGAGAAAACTATTTATATGTTGGACTATTGGATCCTAGGCCCAACATACAATCCACTAAAAGGAAAACAAGGTCCATGGTCACATCAAGTAACTAAAGGCCAAAGCCTCCTAAATGGCAAACAATGCTCAAAATAAATGTTCATTACAATTAAAAATGTAGTCCTAAATTTATTGAAAAGCAAATAAAAAGAAATAGGGAACACTTGAGTTTGAGTATTCTAGAAATTCCCTAAGGTATTTTTGGTCACCTTTAGTGTGTCTTTGTCAATTATCAAGGTGGACACACTAAAGTATATTCCCTTTAAGTGTTGAATCTCTTTTTGGTATTTTGTGTTTTTATTTTTGTGGCCCTCATTCAAGCTCCATGCGGGATCACATCACGTTCCACTCTCTTATTGATACAAGCCCAAGCAGTGAGGAGGTTATTGGGCCAGCAAAACAGCCCATTGGAGAGGCTAGCACCAGACCTGAGCGCATTAGGAGGCTCCCTGGGAAGTACAATGATCATATCATGTACAAATAATTCATTCTCTTATGGATTATTCCACTAGTGTTGCTATTCCACTATGAGTTTGTTATTTCCCTAGATTTCCTCTAGATTTGCTTAGTTGGCAGAATCTACTAGAATAATACCGTTAGTCATTGTGGATAATTTGTCCTTTATATTATGTACTCAGTACTCATTTTGAGGGAGAAATGAATATATGATAATTCTGCTTCTCTCTCTTTTATCTGCTTAAGGAGGTTCCTCAGTCCTCTAACTCTGAGAAGACTTTTCCCTCTCTATCACTGGTGCTTTCATTGAGAGAACACCTCTTCTTTAGAAATGGCTTCGAATCCTCGCAGTTCCGACGATCGGGTGAACGAACTATCACATCAAATGGCTGCTCAGGCAGCGCACATGGCCGCCGTCACGTCGCGTCTGGATGCAATATGTAAACGAATGGAAGATCCCACGTTTTCCACGGGCTCGTCACCACGCTCCGCTGCAGAATCATCAAATCGTCCACGTTTGAAGCTGGATGTGCCACGGTTTGACGGAGCAGATGCTCATGGGTGGATGTTTAAGATCACACAGTTCTTCACTTACCATCAGACGGCGGAAGAAGATCGTATCACGATTGCGTCGTTTTACCTCGACGGACCTGCCCTCGCGTGGTATCAGTGGATGTATCAGAATCAACAACTATCGTCGTGGACACAGTTCCTCACCGCCTTAGAGACTCGTTTTGCACCCACCGCGTACGACGATCCAAGGGGAAAATTGTTCAAGCTCACTCAGACCACGACGGTTGATGCTTATCTCACCGAGTTTGAGGCGTTGGCTAACCGATTGGAAGGGCTATCAACGGAAGATCTCCTGAGTTGCTTTATTTCAGGACTTAAATCGGAGATCCGACGCGAAATCCTTGCTCAACAGCCTTCCTCTCTGTCTCAGGCAGCAGGGATAGCAAGGTTACAAGAAGAAAAGCAACAAGATCAAGCTCGTGCATCAAAATCTCGCCCATGGCAACCACCACCGTCGGCGAAACCTCCGTATAAGGGTTCTACGGAGACTCCAGCCACCAGTAAGCCCATCACGGCTGGATTGCTTCCTACTCCTCCGGGGAAGCCGCGTTTCTGTCATCTTTCCGGCACTGAAATGGATGAGAGACGAGAGAAGGGGTTATGCTTTAATTGCGATCAGAAGTGGTCTAGGCATCATAAATGTGGTGCTCGTGTGTTCCTCATGATTTCTAACAGTGATTCCGATGTCTTGACAGGTGAATTGGAGACTGAAGCAGAGAAACTAGACTCCGGTGATGGCGGAGACGACGCCGGTGTTCACGAGGCTGCTCAATTGAGCTTACACGCCTTGTCTGGAGACCAAGCAGGTGACACGATTCGGGTCACGGGTCGGATCGGGTCGCAACAAGTCCGCGTTCTTGTAGATGGAGGGAGTACCCATAATTTCATCAGGGATTCAGTTGCATCACAATTGGGGCTAACACAAGAGTTGATTACACCATTCAGTGTGTTGGTGGGAAGTGGCCAGGAATTGATTTGTTCTTGTGTGAGTAAGGGGGTGTCTCTAGTAATTCAGGGTCATTCTTTTACTGTGGATCTTTTCACATTGGGCCTGCAGGGAGCTGATATTGTCCTTGGAGCCCAATGGTTAAAGCAGATTGGGCCAGTGCTAATGAATTATACCACCTTATCCATGACTTTTTTTCATAACAACTCTAGTATTGAGCTTTGTGGGAACTCTTCTACTCCCACCATTAGCCATCATTCATTGCGCAAATTAACCCGTGCAGAGCCAGAAGCCCAACTATTCTCCTTACAAATCATTGTCCCAAACCATAACCTTATCCAAACACAACCCTCACCCGTTGAACCCAATTCCATAACTGAAACACTCCACCCCCAAATACAAACCGTGATTGCAAAATATTCGGATCTCTTCACTAAACCGTCATCCCTACCACCAGCAAGACCCATAGAGCATACCATTCCCCTCATCCCAAATTCGGCTCCCGTTCGCGTTCGACCTTACCGATACCCCCACTCGCAAAAACAAGAGATTGAAGCTCAAGTATCCAAACTTCTGAACAATGGTTGGATTCAACCAAGCACCAGCCCTTTTTCTTCACCAGTTCTTCTACTCAAGAAAAAGGATGGCTCTTGGCGAATGTGTGTCGATTACCGAGCACTCAATGCGATTACAATTAAGGATCGTTTTCCCTTACCAACAATTGATGAATTGTTGGATGAATTGGGCAAGGCTCGAGTGTTCTCAAAGTTGGATCTCACATCAGGGTTTCATCAGATTCGGGTTGCTACCCTAGACATTCCCAAGACGGCTTTTCGCACCCATGACGGTCATTACGAGTATCGAGTGATGCCGTTCGGATTGTGCAATGCTCCCTCAACATTTCAATCCACTATGAACGATATCTTTCGTCCATTGCTCCGCAAAACTGTGATCGTTTTCTTTGATGACATACTGGTGTTTAGTGCGACCTTAGAGGAGCATTCAGGTCATCTTTCTCAGGTATTCTCCATTCTTAGCAATCATGAGTTCCATCTCAAACCATCCAAGTGTTTATTTTGTCAAGGGCAGATTGCATATTTGGGTCACATTGTGACAAATGGAACAGTGGCACCAGACCCTAGTAAAATACAAGGAGTTCTTGATTGGCCCACTCCTAAGTCTGTGAAAAGTTTGCGGGGTTTTCTCGGTTTATCAGGATTTTATCGACGATTTGTAAAGGGGTATGCTAGTGTGGCTCATCCACTCACTTCATTATTAGAAAAGAACTCTTTTGAATGGAATGATAGTGCTCAGCAGGCTTTTGAGACGTTGAAGCAAGCATTAGCCACTGCACCTGTATTATCTCTGCCTGATTTTTCCCTTCCATTTGTGGTGCAAACGGATGCTTCCGGGTACGCAATGGGTGCAGTTCTGATGCAAGGTAATCACCCTATTGCTTACTTTAGTAAATTGTTCTGTCAAAGAATGTCTAAAGCTTCAACTTATATCCGAGAATTGCATGCCATTACCTCTGCGGTGAAACGTTGGAGACAGTATTTGCTTGGTCATTTCTTTATCATACAGACTGATCATAAGAGTCTCAAGGAGCTGCTCACACAGGTTATACAAACCCCTGAGCAACAATTTTATTTGTCCAAATTGTTGGGGTATCACTATGAGATTCAGTACAAATCCGGCAGAACGAATGTGGTAGCAGATGCCCTTTCCCGTCGCCAAGAACCTGTGGTGGCTGAGTTACAATTATTGTCCACACCTCAATTCATTTTTATTGAGGAGTTGAGGCAGAATCTAGCCAAGAATGTTTTCTATCAAGAGTTGTGCAAGAAAGTGCAAGAGCAGCCATCTGACCATCCAGGTTTCTCTATGAGCAATGGTTTGTTGTTGAAAAATGGCAGAATTTGGATTCCCACTGATTCTGAATTCAGAGTTCTTTTGATGAAAGAATTCCATGAAACACCTATTGGAGGTCACGCAGGGGTTGTGAAGACTCTTAAGCGACCATCTGCCAATTTTTATTGGGACTCGATGCGAAGGGATATCAAACAGTTCATTGCTGAGTGTTTAGTGTGCCAACAAACTAAATATATTCCTGCCAAACCAGGTGGTCTATTGCAGCCATTACTAATCCCTTCCAATGTGTGGGAGGATATCTCTTTGGATTTTGTAACCGAGTTGCCCAATTCCGGCGGTTATACGGTATTGTTTGTGGTGGTAGATCGCTTCTCCAAATATGTTCATCTTGGAGCACTGCCTGCGCACTACACAGCTTATAAGGTGGCGGAACTCTTTGTCAATATAGTGTGTAAGTTGCATGGATTGCCTAGAAGCATAGTTTCGGATAGAGATCCGATTTTTATCAGCAAATTTTGGGCAGATTTGTTCAAATTCAGTGGAACCTTGCTGAGAATGAGTTCGTCTTATCATCCTCAATCCGACGGACAAACGGAGGTAACCAATAGGACCATTGAGCAATATTTGCGTGCGTTTGTGCACCACAAGCCATCTCTTTGGTATCGTTTCCTTCCGTGGGCAGAGTATCATTACAACACTTCATTCCACACTGCTACAGGGATGACGCCGTATCAGATTGTCTATGGGAAATTGCCTCCTGCAATTCCCAATTATGTGGCTGGTTCATCTGAAGTGGCTGCCAGTGATGCTATGTTAACCAATCGTGAAGAATTACTTGAGTTGCTGCGTGAGAATCTGTCCAAAGCTCAGAAAAGAATGAAAGACATAGCAGACAAGAAGCGCAAAGAGGTTTCTTATGAGCCTAATTCTTGGGTTTTTGTGAAACTTCAGCCTTATAGGCAAACATCTCTAACTGGTGCTAAGTACAACAAATTGGGCAAGCGTTATTATGGTCCGTTTCGCATTATTGAACGCATTGGTCAAGTGGCGTACAAGTTAGAGCTCCCTTCATATTCAAAAATACACAATGTGTTTCATTGTTCTCTCCTCAAACTTTATCAAGGTCTCATTCCTCCTCCCAGTGATTTTCTGCCTGCTGATACCGTAGACAATCACCCTCTGGTTTCACCATTGACTGTTCTTGACTCTCGTTTCGTGGATGTTAATGGTCAGACTCGCAAGCAAGTTTTGGTTCAATGGAAGGGGCTTTCTCTAGAGGATACTTCTTGGGAGGATTGGCAGGAGCTGTCTCAAACTTACAACCTTGAGGACAAGGTTGGTCTTGATGGGGTAAGCATTGATACAAGCCCAAGCAGTGAGGAGGTTATTGGGCCAGCAAAACAGCCCATTGGAGAGGCTAGCACCAGACCTGAGCGCATTAGGAGGCTCCCTGGGAAGTACAATGATCATATCATGTACAAATAATTCATTCTCTTATGGATTATTCCACTAGTGTTGCTATTCCACTATGAATTTGTTATTTCCCTAGATTTCCTCTAGATTTGCTTAGTTGGCAGAATCTACTAGAATAATACCGTTAGTCATTGTGGATCGTTTGTCCTTTATATTATGTACTCAGTACTCATTTTGAGGGAGAAATGAATATATGATAATTCTGCTTCTCTCTCTTTTATCTGCTTAAGGAGGTTCCTCAGTCCTCTAACTCTGAGAAGACTTTTCCCTCTCTATCACTTATTCTTTAGTTCATTGCTCTTCTTCATCGTCAATGTCCTCTTCTTAATTTTAGAACCCGGCAACACTAGCGTTGAAGTAATTGAAATAAAGCCCAAAATCGTTGTTCACACAGCATTGAATGTTGCAGGGAGCAATAAGGTGCATGAAGAGCCAAAACAAGCGACTATTCAACTCTGTTTGTTCATGTTCATCCTACTTACTGGACAAGGACCCAAACCTTGTCATCAACTTTTTAAAGCTTAGTTTGTCAAAAAGAAAAAAAAACTTTTTAAAGCTTAGCAATCTCATAGAAAATGTAAACTGATAGTAACTTGTGCTCATTCTATCCACTAATAAACAACAAACAACACCGATTACGATTGCGGATAATCAACTGATCCCTCGCTGTTAATATAAATATTCTTAATTAATTGGCATTTCTCGTTCATAACACTCTTGCACGCCACACACACACGCGTACCTTGCTTCCCACCCAAAGCCAAGCAAAACACAATCACATCCACACTTGCTGCTACCTTCATTATATTATATTATATTATATTATATTATATTATTATTACTAATATTAATAATATTAATGAATTAGTTGTGTAGGGACGAGGGAAGCTCAGATGTGGATTGCCGCTTCCTCCATGTTTCCTGATTTTAGGTTCTGACGATGAAGAAGAAGATGGGGAGACGAAGATTCCTAATTTTTATTTGGGGTTTTTTTTAAGCTTAATTTTTAAAATAAATATAAACAAAAAAATAATTATGTGGCAAGCCACATGTAAGCTCTGTTAGACACATCACCATGTGTTAACGGAGTCACTAACAGAAGGGATTGATTTGTAAAGATTTATTTCAGAAAAATAATTTTGCAGGGATTAGAACAAAAAATAGTTATATTTGCAGGAACGAAAATCATATTTAAGCCCTTTATTAATCAATAAATCTTTTTACAGACTTTTCAAAAAATAAAAAAAGACTTAAATATGCTTTAGTTCCATGCAAAATTTTGAGTTAAAAAGATCTCCACAAAAACAACTTCTTTTATAAAAATCCTTGTTATTTTGCAGGGACCTTTTTAAAACAAAAAATTTTGCAGGGACTAAAATTAAAACTCGCTATATTTGTAGGGACCTAAAGCATATTTAAGTCTTTTTTTAATTATTTGACATTGTAATGGGAATTGGGAAAAAAAGAAGAAGAAGATGAATGAGAATTGAGAATTTAGGAACACTTTTAATAGGTGGCAAGCAAAAAATAATTAGAAAACAAAAGGAATTTACAGGTCATCACTCGGTTTGGCACGTGAGCAATTTTTGTAACGGTGGGTTAACAGAGGGATTTTTTTAAAACAAGTTGTTTTTGCAAGAAATTTTTTAAAATAAAAAATTTTGCAGGGACTAAAATCAAAACTCGTTATATTTGCAGGGACCTAAAACATATTTAAACCATAACAAATTATCTTCTTCAAACTCTAAAATTACAAGGTATATACTACACACAATACGCGAGGCATCATTTTATTTTTATAAAAAATTCATAATCGTTTTTTTACATTAAGAGTGATGATTTTCATGGATTATTTTTCTCCCTCAATGCCAAAGCATTTGAATCACGCCTTTCCATCTCCTGAATTTGTTCTTCATAAACATGATCACTTTCACTACCTGATGAGGATTGAGGACCCTAAATTTTCCTTTGTGAAATTCAAAATAATGTCCCATTACAATGTCTAATTAATATTTGATCAATCCCAGGTAGAGTCACAACATCAAAAAAAAAAAAAGAAATTAGACAGCGAAATTTAAGATGAAGAGAGATGAGAGAGATCTAAAAGGGATTAATCCCCATCTTTCTACGAATACATATTAATTATAAAGAAAAGAAAAATTACAAATCGAATGGTATATATGATGAGTGCTATCCAACCAATACGAAAATTGCATATATAATCCCTGGTATGTATCCCAGCAATGTCAACACCAGATCTATCCAAAACTCCACCTGCATCATTTCCAAGAATTAACTTAATAACAAATAAATAATTAATTAGTATTATTGAAGTTTTCTAAAAACAATAACTATAAGAACAATTTAACAAAGAAAAAAGAATGCAATAAAGAGAAAACATACTCCACAGCCATAACGAAGGAAAACACCAACAGGAGGAAGTAGTATTGCAAGTATCACTTCCACAAAAGTTTCAGAACCCATTATTTGTCTTTGTTTTTTTTCTATCTCTCAAAATAGAATTGAATGAATGGAGGTTATGTTATGATTTCACACAGCTTAATTTGAAAGAAAAGAAATGAAAACGGTTACGGTGGAGATCGCAATGGCTGAATTGCATGCACATTTGAGGACACGTGTGTTACAATACTAACACGTGTGACTTCCACAATTGGAGTTACAAATATAAGAGCATTATTGCTAGTTGTTTCGCCTGATTTTTGCAAAAATGAGAATAATGCATAAAAATAGGACATTTGATTTATCAACAACTAACTAACAATACATAATAATACATACATAAGAGCGTAAGTGTATGTTTGGTTTAGCGGTAAGTAGAATTGACTTTAGTTAAAAGCGAGTTGAACGTGACGTGATTTTTTTATAGATACCTTTATCGAAAAAGTGATTTTCCTCAATCATGTTGTTTGGAAATATTAGATCAAAAGTTCTTTTAGGTGTGAAATTACCAAAATGGGTATAAACTTTAAATTAAATTACAAAATTAAATTTTGATAAAATTGACAATAAAAATACTAAATAAGCATATAAAATACTAAATTAGTATATAAAATATCAATATTAAAAAATACAATTAAAGAATATAATTTAAAGTGCAATACAATACCAAATGTTAATAAGGACTAATTATTTTTCTTATACTCAAGAATTTAATCCTGAATCGAGTAACAAACATGTTCAATAATTGATATTTAATTAAAATTATAATTATAGAATACAATTACTAAACAGTGTCCAACATTACGGTTATTTTAGAAATTTCAAATTTGATAAATAAACAATTTTTTATTGACAATAAAAATTTGATAAGTTAACATTAAAAGTGCTAAATTAGTATATTTTTTTATAAAAATTAGCATAACTTGAAGTGCAGAAAAAGTTTGTCAAAAAAAATATATATTTTTTGGTCAAACAAAAATTAAATAAAAGAAATTATATTGCAAATAAAAAATGAGAAAAAGCAACGACAGTAGAAAAACAACTAATCACAATGATAGCTTTCAAATGGGCCTTTATGAGGCCCAATGTGGTGTCATCCCTAACCTACCATTTGCAACTCAGGAAAGGAAAAGCCGCAACAACAGTAAAATAGAAAGAAGCAGAAACTCTATTTTTGGAGGCCATGGAGTTATTGTGGATGGGTAATAAAAGAATATTGACTAGTAAAATATTGTTATTTTGCATAATCGATTCACACTTGCCGTAGAAGCTCCGATTTGTAGCTTATGCTAAAATCAATTTTGGAGAGGCAAAATCGATTTTCAATCATCTACCGAAACATGCTGATAACCAAAAAAAGTGCTTCCAACCATAGCAAAAGTGATTTTACCCCTCTAACCGCCAAACCAAACAAGCACTAAGTAGTTATAATTTTGTGAGTGTTCTACATAACATTTTTCTCTGTCTTGCAAAAATCATTCATAACATCTAGCATTTTCCCAAATATAATAGTCACACCAAGTTAAACAATAATATTCTTGTCAATAAAAAAAGGTAAACATTAATATATTTGTAGGTTTTTTTTTTTGAACAACAGATTCGGATTTCATTAATATGGGCCAAGCCCTACCGAATACAACCACAATACCAGCAAATAAAGGAACCAAACCAACTAGCAATTGGGCCAGACATACCCGGCCCAATGAGATAACAGAAGTCTAAGTAAATGAGTACAACCCAAATTAGCCATAAACGGCAACAAACGAAACTAACTCTAGAAACTAGGCTTACAACCAACCCTAAAGAGGAAATATTCCCAAATCTGGTTCCAACAACGCGATGCCACCATCAGCAATCTCAGCAACGAAGACAACCTATGGTCCTACCCCAGCATCGGAGTTAAGAATCACCCGGAGAGAACACGAAATTTGGAAGATCCAGTTGGTAGGCAAGCAATCAGCGGCTCCAAGCTTGGCAATCAGATCAGCAGCAGCATTCCCTTCGCGACTAATCCAATTGAAGATCAACGAGGTAAAGTTCCCTTCTAAGCTATGAATATCTCCCACAACATGCTCAATCTCCCTTCTAATTCTTGTTCCCTTGCAAGCTTCAATCGCTATCAAGCAATCTGATTCAACGATGACATTTTGGATGTGGAGACTAGAAGCAATTGTGACTGCATCCCGGAGAGCCAACGTTTCAGCCATAAGAGAAAAAGCAGCAAAAAACTTGGCACTAGAGCCTGTAATTAAGGTATTTCTCTCGTTTCTTCCAATAATTCCTGAGCATGCTCTACCGGTGCTCACCATATAGTGAGCATCAACATTGAATTTCACAAAGTCACCACTAGGGGGTTCCACTTGCAGTGTGGGCCACTAGAACGGGTAATGTGGTTACTAGCAGGATTCAACTTGGTATTGCAGAGAACAAATTCTGAATGTTGCTTATTAATAGTGAAAAGCACTTCAGTAGGGTTGGGGTTTTTATCTTCAAAAACTTTACAATTCCGAGTTTTCCAGATACACCACAGGGACAGGAGGATTTTAGCAAAGCTCTCCCTACATTAGGTTCATTGTTGGCAATTTTAGGTATAAAATTATCCAGCCAAACATAGAAGATGTGGAGACATCTGTAGGTACTTGGCAGATTTGCAACCCAAACCAAAGAGGAGTAGTCCAAGGGCACAGTAAGAAGAGATGCTCAAGAGATTCCTCTTCTTTTTTACATATGGGGCGTGTAGAATCATTAGAGAGCCTTCTTCTAGTTAGGTTGAGTTTAGTAAACAGAGCATTATGCTTTATCCTCCACCCAAATTCTTTAACTCTTTCAGGAACATCAGCCCCCCAAATAGACTTGCAAGAGAGCTCAGAGTGGGTATAGGATGAAGAGGGAGACCCTGCATTCTTCCCCCAAGAGTCCCTGATGCTGATATAACCAGACTTTACACTATAACACCCATCATTAGTAAGAGGCCAGAACAAGGAATCCACTGGATTGGTTCTGCCAAAGGGAGTTTTAACCGCTTCAATGGCAGAAGCCGGCTCCAAACACAGTATAAGCTTCCCATAATTCCATTGGTGAGAATTCTGGTCAATTAATTCATTCACAGTCGTAGCTAGACAACCTTGCATAGTCTTAGCTTTCCCACCAGTGGCCAGCCAATTATCATTAGAGATGCTTACACCTTCACCACTACCAACATTCCATCTTCCATTCTTCCTAAGTAGATCCCTCCCATGGAGGAGACTTCTCCACACCCAAGAGATTCCTGCCTTAGGTTTAACCTGCCAAAAATCAGTTCTCTCACAATAGATACCTCTAAGAATGAGTGCCCAGTATTCATTTGGATTCTGAGTATATCTCCAGGCTTGCTTAGAGAGGAGAGCTGAGTTTTGAGAAGTAAAATCCTTATATCCCATACCACCTTTATTTTTAGGACTGCACATAGTATCCCAACTTTTCCAATGCATACCTCTATTTCTCACTTTAGAGCTCCACCAGAAATTAGCTACAGCAGAGCATAAGGATTGGCAAAATTTTTTAGGGAGCCTCACCATTGTCATGACATACGAAGGAATTGCTTGCACAACAGACTTAATAAGTACTTCTTTCCCAGCTTGAGATAGAAATTGTTCCTTCCAACCTTCCATCTTATTCAACACCCTTTCTTTGATCCACTGTAGAGCAAGAGTTTTAGATCTCCCCCATTCAGATGGGATGCCTAAATACTTGTCAGGGGAATCCCAAATTGGAATGTGTAGCACAGTTGACAAGGATTCTTTAAGCACAGGGGAAATCCCACTACCACGCACGAAACCAGATTTCTGTAAGTTGATCATTTGCCCTGATGCACTAGTGAACAGATTAATAATTTTCACCACTTGATACACTTCCTGAAGGTCAGCTTTGCCAAAGATAATGGCATCATCTGCAAAAAATAAATGGGTTAGAATAGGGGCTCTAGGAGCCAATTTCAAACCTTCAATAAGGCCTTGAGAGCAGTATTGAGTTATCATTCTGGAGAACACATCAAACATTAGAATAAACAGGTAAGGAGACAGGGGGTCTCCTTGCCTAAGACCTCTAGATGGTGTAATTGACCTGCTCCTAGACCCATTGACTTGAAACTGATATCTGACTGATGACACAAGAGATAAGACTAGGTTGACCCAACTGACATAGAAACCAAAGGCTAGAAGGACAGCTTTAAGAAATGTAAGAAATGACCAATCAACTCTATCGTATGCTTTATTCATATCCAATTTAATGGCAAAGCCCCGACTCTTAGAATTCTTCTTCTTCTTAAGAAGTCTCTGTAATTGACTTTTCAATTTGGTGATCTCAAGAGAGGCATTTTTAAAGGTATTTCTATGCCAATTAGACAAAGATCTCTTACAATTCTTAGCTTTGGCAATGAAATTCTCCCAACCAGAATCAGATAAGGTGGAGGATTTCCACCCATCAGCCACAACTTAATTACATTCAACATGTTCCTCCCAAAACTTCTCATATTTAAAATACACAGGCCTCCTTTCAAGAGGGCAAGGGTGGAGCACTACTGGGGAGTGATCAGATGAGACAATAGGGAGAGCAACACCCACAGCATGAGGGTATATAGTTCTCCACCCCCAATTAACAATTATCTTGTCAATCTTCTGAAAAGTAACAACCTCATCTCTCGGGTTACTTGACCAAGTGAACCTGTTCCCTTTAAGATCCATGTCCATGAGACCATTAGAATCAAGGAAATCTCTAAATAAAGCCATTCTTATAGGAGCCACAGGAAGTGATCCATCTTTCCCAGTGGCAGAGATCATCTCATTAAAGTCACCTACACAACACCAAGGACCTCCTCCTCTAGGCTTTAAGTTAGTGAGCTTCCCCCACAAATGTCTTCTCCGTCTAAACAGTGGATTTCCATAAACAAACGTCATTTCATAAACATGACCAATCTTCTTTTCCTTAATACCAGTATGAATATAATTTCTACAAGACGCCAAGACTTGGATGTCATAGGAATTATTCCAAAACAACCCTAGCCCACCAGAGATGCCAAGAGCAGGCACACAGAACATGTTTTTGTATTTTAGTTTTCTTCTTACTCTTTCTACTCGTTCCTTTTGGGTTCTAGTTTCCATTAGGAACAAGATGGCTGGCTTTTGACCCTTCATAAGGTCTTGAAGCTCTCTACTTGTCGTGGTAGCCGCCAGACCACGACAATTCCAGCTAATGATGGTCATCTTGGCTTTGGGGGCTTGTTTTGGCTCGCCTCCTCAACCTTAGTACCATAGAAACCTACACAGAAGTTTCCAAAAGGATTATCAAGTTCCTCCAGATTGTCCTCTCCCATCCCAGTTGTGATAAATTTATGCTTCTTGTTTTCCTCCTTCTCTTTCCCCTTATCATGGCTTGAGTAACATTGATCTTTGCTTCTTTTTTTTTCAGACTCATACCAGTTCCCATGCTAAGGGCTAAAGCATCCTCTTCTGCCCCTCCAATCTGAGTAGCAGGGTTAATTACATCCTCCTCATCATCATCTGAAGGTAGCTCAACAGTGTATTCTTCTTTACTGTTATCTTTTTGTTGGTTCCTCCACTCAGTGTTGCTTATTTTAGGCTGGGTATTTTGTTTCAGATTGTAGTTGTTACTGGAGCTCTGTCCCTCACAAATGGGGCTCATAGAGGGTATGGTAATAGGTATATTTAGGTCTACTTTGTCAGGGAAGGGGTGTGGCTGAGTGTTTAGGACAGTGAATACATTCTTACTGTTGACAGAGGTATACACTTCCATATGGGGAAACTTACTGTTTTCTTCATGGCTCTTGTTTATATCCACAATAAGCCCTGCTACGTATGTTCTAACCAATTTAATCTCACCTTCATGCAGAGGTTTAGCAGGTTCAAGTTGTATGGGGAGGGTAGGAATAGGCTTAGGATAGGGTTGTACTTCTATACATGGTTTTCCCAACCTCACATTAATATCATGGTAGTGTTTTCTCGTCCTTTCATCTTCACTATCCCTTCTATCCGTAGCACCACCAGAGTAGTCATGCTGATAGTCAGAAGAGCTTTCAGGTGGAGAAGCTTTCTTGTTAAGTTCCCTTCCTAGGTAATGAATTGATCTAGGAGCTGATACACTCAACCAAGGGCCATACTTAGGTTTTCCCGGTCGACCAGGGACATCTGCCAAAGGATTAGGGCATGATTTCACTTCATGACCAATTATTGCACACTTATAGCATAGAGCCTGCAATCTTTCATATTTGTGGGAAACCCAGAGTCTAGGGAGGACTCCTCTGGGTATCCAACATCCAGTAGGCAGAGGTTTCGCAAGAGATATGCATACTCTACCTCTAACAAAGTTCCTGAGGATTCCCCTCCCCCCCCACCCACCCCCACAATGGGACTTTCTACCTCAAGCACTTCCCCCACCTTACTGAGGATGGCAGTGGCATTAGGGATATTCAAATTCTCAAGGGGGAGATTATGGATCTGAATCCAAAATGGGGATTTATTGAAGATAATCCCTTCATATGAAACAGTTGGTGACCAGTGTTGGAGACACAACAGATTGTTCATAACAAACCAAGGGGCTCTCCGCATCACTTCCATAGCATCTTCAACTTTAGAGAAGTTGAACAAAAACTTGTTCTCACCAAGTTCTGATATGTGTAACCCTTGAAACATTTCCCATGCCTTAGCCAAGATTTCTTTCACAGCTTTTATGTTCATGTGTTTCTCAGTGTAAATGTACCCTACTAGCGCTTTATTTGACATTGTTTCTTCATTTTGTATTACAGGAGAGAGAGCTTCCTCCAAAACCTCAGGGTTCTCCATAACAGGGTTGATAAAGTTGGGTGATAAAGCCATGGAGACTCAAAAGACAAAGAAGATAGAAGACACAATAACCCTAATAGGTTGGACGAACACTACAGAGACAGAAATCAAGATACCCAAAGACAAAGGACTAAACTTACACACTACTCTATGCTCTTTTGCTCTTTTGAACTAAAATGTACATGCTCTTTTGCTCTTTTGACACACCTAACAGACAGGACTTTACTAAAAATTTACTCTTTAGCTCTTTTGACACTCCTAACAGACAGGACTAAACTAAAAACTTGCTCTTTAGCTCTTTTCAATGCTCTTTTGACACGGACACAGGACTGGATTTGAAGAAAAACTAGAGGACTTAGATAACACAATACTCTCGTAATAACTGCTTCTGATGATCGTTACCGTAGGTAGATGATCTCAATAACTTCATCTTAGATGAGTAACATGAAGCATTAAGTTCACAAAGAAGATGATGAGGTTATTGTCCATCAAAGAGAAGCCGAATCCAACAGGGACAAACAGATAAGAACTTTCTGCCTAATAAGAATTTGACAACACAAAGAAACTAACGGAAATCCGCACCATTTAGTAACAGTAACCAACGGTAGATTGCAGTATATTATCTATTGATCACTAATTATCATATCATTATTATTAATGATTGAATTTTCTTTTAACAGTTTAACTGATGTGCATTGAGACTGTAAAAATTGCTTACACTTTCAATCAATAATAAATCATAGTATGTGTAACTTTAAAAATAAATGTGATAAGAACCAAACATTTTTATGATATGTCAATCCTTGATTGATAGGCGTTGTAAATTATTTGTGCGTAGTCGGTTCTTACTAGTTAAATATTTTTTAAAATACTTTAAGAATTAATTAATATAAATTGGTTTTTCCCCAAAAAAAAAATATAAATTGTTTGTTAAATTTTTTTTAAACCGTCATCCAATTATAATTCGATACCTCATAAAAACTATTTGACATTAATAATACTTATTTAAAAGTCACACATAGCATGCTTTATAATGATGAATACTTACGGTGATGCAAAAATTCTTTAAACCATCAAGTAATCATACTGTCCAGTAAAAAAAATAATCATATTTTTTTGGCAAACAACTAATCATAAATTAACATGTCATAAAAAGGATAAACATCCATTTTGGTCCTTAAATGTGTGTGACGCGTTGTCATTATAGTCCTTGAATGTATTAAAATTTCAAACGTGTGGGTAAGTCATTTTAATCATCAATCGTGTCTTTTCTTAGTCATTTTAATCCATAAAATTACTAACAAAAGAGACCCTTAAGAATGTGTTTGCAATTTTAATACATTCATGAATTATATAACTGTGCCTTACAGACACTCAAGGGCCAAAATAACTATTCATAAGTCACACAATGTTGTGAATGGTTGATTATGTAAAAATTTATTACACTAATAGTACATCAAAATTAAACTCTTATTTTATAAGTCATTAGTAGCATGAATTGTGATTGATTGTCAGCCAAAAAGAAATTTACATTGTCAGGACAAAATAAAGTGATTTTAGCAGAAAAAGAAAAATCAAAAAGAAAAAGTGATTATTTAAGAATTACTTTTTCATTTCCATTATAGTTCTAGTACATTGCAAATTCATGAGCATTAGCCAGAGTGGAAACCTTTCTTATCTCAGATACATTTTCTTTCCCATAGGCAATGTTTTCTCAAACTATTCCACTAAAACTGGCTAGTTTTAACCAGCAAAAACAATCAATCATTTATCTATTCTACTAAAGAATTAGTTATAAGATTAAACTACTAAATAATAATTATAATAACAACACTTCTGTAACTTGAAGGACTTGAATCTAAAGTGTCTCCGCCCTGAAAAACAAGGATGCATGGTCATGAATGAAAATAAGCCACAACTCAAGATATGATTATTCAGCTTAAAACAAGAATTATTTGACAGTAACAATTCAAGGTAGATAGATATCCTATAATGATTGATGTTCTGTTATTTTATCAACAAACATACATGAAAAGTAAAAACTTTCATTAAGATTAAAGAGGAAACAAGAAGGCATTAAGTGAGCAGCTTGTTCTCTTGCAAACTCCGTGAAGGATGTTGTTGATGACCAATCAAGCTAAAGAGAATGTTCGAAGCCAAGTTAATTACATGATGATTGGGCTGATGGAATGAGCTGAAATGTCATGATTGGGCATTAGATTGTCTCCACAAGCTTCATGAATCATGAGAAGCATGACTAGAAACTGTGCTGTCCATTTTGAAATTGACAAAGTTTACTATATCTCAACATGTGACCTCCTCAATTTTAAAACAAAAAAGAAATCAGATTTCCTCCTGTTACCTTGTCTCAACACAATTAAGAAATTTATGGACACATTATACTAACTTCATGGTCAAAACATAAATTAATAATTGATAAAAAAGAATGACATAGAAACTTGGAAGCAAGATTTTGCAAGTGTCATACAAGGATCAATCAACTAAAAGTATTTAGGTATTTAATACAGGTTTCGCATGGACATGGACAAACATTTCATCAGAATATTGCAATTTCTAAGAATCTGGAAAAGATGTATATTAATCAATTTATTTATTGCAATTTGAGATACATGTACAAATAAACAAATGGTAAGGAGGGCCCAATGCAAGTGACATTGGAAAATAATGATAAGCTATCCATCGATGTGACTTCCATCAGATTCAATAAGGGGCTAAGGGCTCATGCACTCAATCTCCACGAATAGGAGATTCAAATATTAAAGAGATATTTGAAATAATAACAGTATCAGTATTAATGGAACGCTTCTATTCAAACTGATTTCCAGAAAACAGCGCCCCCAATATCAGTATTCACGCATTCATGCTTCGCAGTGGCTACTGCCTCATCAAGCTAATTTGGAAAGGCCACCAATCAACTCCTCTATTATAATATGTAAACATAGGAATTTCACCTGAAACTAATTAGCAGATATGCACAAACCTGAGATCTCATAGCATTGAAAAAACTAAGGTAGCGAAAATGCAATCAAAAAAAATTAGAAATTGATTCAATCATGATTCACAAAGTAGCGATTCACGAAACACAATTTCAGTTCTTGGATTAACCCTCATTTTCAATTTGTAGTTAACAAGAAGTCCAAAATACAGAGAATTAGGTGCACGAGCATGAGATAAAGGAGGTGAAGTAGAATGGAACCTGTAGTTGGAGAAGGTACAGAAGTTTGTGTTGAAAGAGCTTCGACTGCAATTACATGGCATTTGTCGACGTTGAGAGTGCCGCAGTATTTGATCTTTGTGATCAAGAGCGGATGCTGACAAAGCGGCCGTCAACATGGTTGAGGAGCATCAAAAAAGTTGAATCGCAAAGGGTTGTAGACATTGTTGAGGTGCATTCTCACTGAAATTTCACAAACTGATGTGACTATTATTAGAGCTGAGTGAGAAAGAAATCTTCTATACCAAATCATCCATCATAAGTAAAACTTTGTAAGAATCAAAGTTTAGAAATAGGTCTAATTTTGTCAAAACTCAAAATGAAAACAAAGATTGAAAGTTAGCTAGCTTATTGTTCTGCAGCAAGCCTGCAATTCATCAGTAAAAGATAATTCAAGTGAACAAACTACCTGTTAAGAGATTAATCTGGCAATGAGTTAGTAGTTCCAAAATATTTGGTTCCTCCGGTAATGTTTCTTAAGATACTTCTGAATTAAAACCCTGTAACTCAATTTCTGCTGTGTCTTGTATTCCCAGAATGCCTCTGAACTCAAGTGGAAGTCCCCCTTACCCAAAGCCTCAAACACAAACAAATCTGTCAACAATCGAGGAGAATCATCTACATTCATTTTGTTAAGCGCGAAATCCAAGTTCCTTCCAAGCTGTCTATCCAAATATGCATCAACAACACATCCATAAGTGACCAAATCAGGAACAACTTTTTCATGTACCATATGTTCAATGCTAAGATGGAGATCCCAAAACAAAGACATCCTCGAAAACGCAATAGCACGAATATTAAACGTCGTAACATCAGGTCGAAAACCAGCTTCCACCATTTTAACATACTCCCTCTGCAAACTTTTCATCTTAAAATTTGCAGCATAAGAAAGCAACACAAGATTCCATAAAAGGTTCCCAACATTTTTCCTACCTAAACCTACATCTCTCAAAAACTCTCCCAATTCATAAAATTTTCTCTCCTTTATATACATAGAAGCCATAGCCCTAATAACATTCTCCTCTAACACAAACCTAGATCTCTTAAAACGACCATATGCATATTCCATCTCATTCAAAGTACCATAAACAGCATAATTCAAAAGAAAAGCATTACCAGTGTGAGAATCCATAACAAAACACTTTGAAAGCATTTCCTTTGTTGTTTCTTCCATCAATTCAAGTTGTCCTTCTCTTCCAAAACAAGAAATAGCCAATGAGTAAACATGAGGTAATAAAGTGAAATTCCTCAAATTCCTCAATGAGTTTAGAACATAAACTAGTTCACCAAATTCCCCTTGTTTTTCATACGTAGAAAATAACATGGAAATGAATTGAAGAGAAGGAACAAAAGAAGAAGTGTTTAGGAGTTGGTTCAATGTAGTGTGTGCTTGAAGGAATTGGCCATTCTCTGCATAATGTAAAATCAATGCAAACAAATTAGGGTTTTTGTAATGCAACGTAGTGAAGAATCGGTTATGTGATGATTTTTGGCGAAGTGATGAATGATTTAAGAAATTGTAATGTTGTTGTTGTTGTTGTTGTGGAAATTTATTGTGAAATGGAAGTGAAAGAGAATTGATTTGCATTGAGGAAGATGAGAGTGAATAAACTAACAGCTGCAAAAGCATCCTCTGTTCGTTTCTCTCTCACAATGCCTTATCTATCTGCAGTGTAGATCCTCAGCAGAAAGTTCTCTACGGCAAAATACCAGCCGTTGGATTAAATTAACAGCATCCAGCGCTAGATAACAATAATAGATCCATTTGGTTAAAAAAAAAACACTAATGGTTCCATGTTGTACCTCTATCTTCAAAAACCCTTCTTTACAAGGATGGAAACAGATCTGAGGTTGTTTCAATCTTTACATGGGTAGAAAAAAGCAGAGAAGAATCTAGAGAGGTTGTTTCAATCTTTGGTAAATTGTGTGAAGCTTTTGGAAGCTAAGACACAACCGTTGAAGTAAAGTTGCCCCTAGTGTACAATTTGGAATTGGGTTGTCCTTTATTTAGGAAAATTCTAATCATATCCATTCAGAGTTTGGTGGATATCATACGTTCTTATGCGCCGTAGCGCCTCCACTCTTTTCACTACATCTGTCGTTGTTCGTTTACCCTATATCAGCTACTCATTGTTTAAAATCAACACTGATGCTGCTTTTGACAAAGCTACAAGGAGAGGGTGTGCAGGCTTAATATGCAGGGCTGAGAGGGGTAGAGTCCTTACAGCGATAGCCATCAGAATTTTCGCCCCCCAATGCTCTCGCAGCAGAAGCTTTGGCCATGCAAGAAGCTCTTCAGTTGGGAAGATCGATGAACCTCCTTCATGTTGTCTTTGAATTGGATAATGCTACGCTCATCAATTCAAGGGAACAAGAGTAGTTAGAGAGATAAACAATATCCTTCCGAGTCACCCTCAGAAGAAGGCAACGCTGACGAACATTCCCTCGGAAGATCTCGTCTCGTGAAGTACTCATCCGACCTCGTTGTAGGAAAGGACTGCATCGAGATACAAGATACCAAGGCAAGGTACATAACATTTGGCGACCATAATGGGAGTTGATCGTCAATCTCTCACCAAATCAAAGTCTTTTTGCGGAGATGAAATTGAGAGAGAAAGAATTAAAACCATAAAAACAAAATAAACATTAAGCACTGAACCTCAAAATCCTTACAGCAGTTCACCAATTAGATTGATCTAGGGCTTTAAGCTTCCATGGAGGTTAGGCCACCAAATCTTCAAAATTGTATAATATAGTAATGCAAGTTTACTCCATGTAGCCTACTTCCATTGTTACTGGTTGAGCACAAATAAGCCTCTAATTGTGTGTGAATTGTTTGAATCATAATGTTAAGGGGTCTGGTAGTTCTATTTTGAAGAAAGAAAATGAGCAATGTTTTTCTCTTCAGTTCAAGATAAAGGTTTGTTTCTGCACCATTTGTCATCTCTCATCTTCCATCTACATGTGTTTCATTATTTACTCACCCCTAACATGGATTCTTTTTATTTGTTTTCCCCATTTCTCATCTCTCTCAATGTTATTCCTTATTTTTATGACAGCGATCGACATGCAGAGGCGGATTCAGATAGTATTCCTGGTATTCCCAGGAACACCCAAACATCCTGGCCGAATTGGTAATACCCCCAAATTTTACACAATAGGTCTAGGGTTCGAATCCTAGAGTTTTTCTTCTTCTTTTAAATTGATGCACAGTCGCACACGAAAATGACGTCGTTTACATCACAGCTTCTTCACGAAATTTTTCACGCTCTTCTTCACCCGTTCTTCTGTTCTTCAAGTTACAGCTTCTCTGCTTCTGCGTTTTTTGATTTCATCACAGCTTCTTCTGCGTTTTCATCACAGCTTCTTCAATCTTCTTCGTTATTTGGATTTGAATCAGCGATTTCATCACAGCTTCTTCAATCATCTGCGTTTTTTGATGTTCTGTACCGTACTTCTGACCTTAGAGGTCGGCCCGAGGTAGTTGGTAGATGTGATCCTTGATCTTATATGTTCCAGTCGAGGTTGGGGTGTTGTTCCTGCAATGACACTCCGACGATCAAGTCAATAAGGTAGTCAAGCAGAGCATTAAGTGAGTAGAATAGCTTACCATTAATGAGCATTGAATGTGATACTTATAGGCTTTGAATGTTGTTTGACCTAGTGATTGTGAACCGTTGGATTTGTTGGCACTACAAGAATAATGAGTATTACCGGCGGGTAATTTCCGGCGGATAAAATCCGCCAGTAAATTACCGGCAGATATTTGCAGGTACCGGCGGATTTGGCGCGCCAATACTTTACCGACGGATCCTAACGAAATTACCGGCGGATACGGATCCCATGGTAAATTACCGGCGGATTTGTTGGGTTTACCGGCGGATTTTATTTCGGGAATCGAAAAAAACGGAAAAAAGCTTACCGACGGATTTTTTGGGTTTACCGGCGATTTTTTAATTTTTTTTTTTTTTAAAAAATGATTAAATCCGCCAGTACATGCAAGAAATCCGCCGGTAAGTTTCGAAAACTACATATTCGCCGGAAAATGTTAAAATCGGTGAAATTTTTATTTTTTAAAAAAAAAAAAACAAATCCGCCGGTAAACTGTAATTTCCGGCGGAAATATTCAAATTTTGAATTTTCCGTATCCGCCGGTAATTACTCAGTATCCGCCGGTACTATCTCCTAATCCGCCGGTAATCGATCCTAATCCGTCGGTAACCGCACATTTTCAGCGGGATTTTCAAATTTCAAACCCGCCGGTAATTGTTCTAAATCCGCCAGTATTGATAAAACCGCCGGTAAACCAAATTTTCGGCTGATTTTTAATGTTTCGAAATTCGAATTCTAACCGTTGGCCATTCCCTATAAATATACCTTCCATTCAAACCATTTCCACACTCCATTCTCTCTACTCTATCCGAAATTATACTCCCTTCTCTTTACTCTTTCCCAAAATTTTATCTATTCTCTCCAATTCTCTGTACTCAATCTTCCACAACATTGTTTCAAATTTCTCTGCATTCTCTCAAATTTTTTCTAAGGTTTGTTGTTAAACTTCCTTTAATTATTTTATTTTACATTTTGTTTTACAAAATGATTTTGTTAATCTTTGGTGTGTTATATCTTCAGATTGTTGTTCGGTTGAAGTTACTGTTCGGGAAGTTGGAAATTTACATCAAGTCAGAGACTTCTCTTCCCTACAGGTTAGTAATTAGTATTTGTTGTTTATGTTAGTTAAATTAGTTAAATTAGTTAAAATAACATAATAGAAAATAAATTTATTACTATTTTGTAAAAAATTCAAAATAATTATTATTTTTTATTACTATTTTGTAGTAAATTCGAAATAACATAATAGAAAATAAATTTATTACTATTTTTTAATAACATAACATAAAATACATTTATTACTATTTTGTAATAAATTTGAAATTTTGTAAAAAATTTAATATATTAGTTAATTTAGTTAAAATAACATAATAGAAAATATTACTATTTTTTAATATAAAAAGTTACTATTTTGTTTAATTTATTAATTTTACTATTATTTTTTTTATAAAAAATTTATTATAATAACAATATACTATTATTACTTTGTCTATTTTGTAAAAAAATAAAATGAGTGTAAAAATTATTTTGTAATATATTTATAAGTTATTATATTAAAATTATTTGAATAGGAATTATTGTTTAAATTCTTATTACTTTAGTAATTATATGATATGATGATGTTTTTAGATTTTATTGTTTAAATTCTTAAAAAATTCGAATAGAGGTTATTATATAATAATAATAGGTTAATATGTTTTAATATATTTATTTTTATACAAAGTTACTATTTTTTTTATAGAAAGTTACTATTTTTTTATAAATATTTTGTATAATTTAAATTCTTGATATAATTGTAATTAGACTTTAAGTTTGTAAAGCCTTAGGTGTTTTGTTAATACACATATGATGGTAATTAAAATTTGTATGTCAATGGGCGTATTGTTCTAATACGGTTATATTTGATATATATGTACGTAGTATATATATTAAGAACATCGATCTAGAAAAAAAATGGATCGTAGTTGGATGTATGATCGAATGTATCCTGGAAGAACTGGGTTGAAGCAACGTTTTGTGGAAGGAGTTGAAGAATTTGTTCTTTTTACTATGCGTCAAAGAGAATTTGAGCAACTAGGAGGAATTAGATGTCCTTGCTCCAGATGTAGGTTTCGATCTATAAAAAATGGAGATGAGGTTCGACTTGATTTGTATAATAACGGATTTTTGGCAAATTATTGGATATGGACTCGTCATGGCGAGGTAGCAGCTGGAGTTCGTGCAGTTGATAATGTTCCTGTTCATGCAGAAGGTGGTCCCACTTCAAGTCCAGTCGTAGAAGTTGCGTCATCAAGTGGTAATCCAACGACTACGGGTCAGTTGATTAATGTTGTTCAGGGGATGATATCTGATGCTGTTGGTGTAAATTTGAATTTTGAGGAACCACAATATGATGCTGAAGAAGTTTCAAATGAGGAAGCTCAGAGGTTTTATATATTCTTCAGTGAGACAAATAAACCGTTATTTGAAGGATCTAAGGACTCTAAATTATCAATGTGTGTTCGGTTGTCGGGTCTTAAGTCTCAGTTTAATGTTGCTGAATTGTGCATGGAATATATGACTAAAATGATGTTGGATGCAACCCCAATTAGAGGACTTTTGCCGCAAAGTTATTATGATGCTAAAAGATTAGTATCGAAGCTCGGCTTAAAATCCATAATAATTGATTGTTGTGTATCTGGTTGCATGATCTATTATAACAACGAATTTGGCTTAAATGGTGGAGAGTTGGTGGAATGCAAGTTTTGTCAAGAGCCACGCTATCGTGTCAGCAGGAAAGGGATGAGCAAAGCCAAACCGGTTCCACAAAAAGCAATGTTCTATTTGCCGCTTATACCAAGGCTACAGAGGATGTTTACTTCAATGGAGACCGCAGGTAAAATGACGTGGCACCAAGAAAACAGAAACAATTCTGGTGAATTACGTCACCCATCTGATGGTGAAGCTTGGAAGCATTTTGATCGTGTTCATCCAGCTTTTGCCAATGATCCACGCAATGTTCAGCTTGGTTTATGCTCTGATGGTTTCACGCCATATATTCAAGCGTCAGCAACCCCGAATTCTTGTTGGCCGGTTATTGTTACTCCATACAACCTTCCTCCTGAAATGTGCATGTCTAAACCCTACATGTTTTTAAATGCTATAATTCAAGGGCCATCTAATCCAACAGCAAGTATTGACATATATTTGCAACCTTTGATTGATGACCTAAAAAGGTTGTGGAATGGTGTTTTAACTTATGATGCAGCACGTAGGCAAAATTTCATGATGAGGGCGGCTTTGATGTGGACCATTAATGACTTTCCTACGTATGGAATGTTGTCTGGATGGGGGACACATGGTAAGATGGCGTGTCCGGTTTGCATGGTTGACACAAAGGCTTTTACTCTTAAGTATGGAGGAAAAAGCTCATGGTTTGACTCGCACCGTAGGTTTTTACCTAGCAATCATCCATTTAGAAAGTCAAAATATGGTTTCATCAAGGGGAATGTTGAAACAGCTGGACCTCCTCGTAGGCTGACACCAGAAGAAGTTTGGAACAGCGTCAAGGATATCCCTCCTGTAGAATTCGTTAGGGGTGTGGTTTCTCGTCCAGATGGTTATGGACTATGGCCCAACTGGACAAAAAAAAGTATTTTTTGGGAACTTCCTTATTGGAAAGATAATCTATTGAGACACAATCTAGATGTAATGCATATTGAAAAGAATTTCTTTGATAACATATTTAACACCGTTATGAATGTGAAAGGTAAAACAAAAGACAATGAGAAGGCTAGGAAGGATGTGGATCATTACTGCAGGCGAAAGGATTTGTTGTTGGTTGAGCAAGCTAACGGTAGGACATTGAAACCTAAAGCCAATTATACTTTATCTGCTGAGCAAGCGAAAGCAGTTTACCGGTGGATTTCTGAGTTGAAAATGCTAGACGGTTATTCTTCCAATTTAGCAAGATGTTCGGATGTGGATAATGGGAGGTTACACGGGATGAAGAGCCATGATTGTCATGTATTCATGGAGTGCTTACTTCCTATTGCCAACACACGTTTTGAATCCGCTCGTGGAAATAAGTCAATACTTTCAGAATTTGTGTTCTGCAACGCTAAAAGCGGATGATCTTACAAAAATGGATCAAGACATCCCACTTATCTTATGCAGATTGGAGAGAATATTTCCGCCAGGTTTCTTTGATTCTATGGAGCATCTTCCTGTTCATCTCGCTTATGAAGCTAAACTTGGCGGTCCTGTTCAATACAGATGGATGTATCCGTTTGAAAGGTTCATGGGTGATTTAAAAAGATCGGTTAAAAATAAAGCTAGAGTTGAAGGGTCGATATGTTCTGCTTACTTACACCGTGAAACAACTAATTTTTGTTCTTATTATTTCAAAAATGAATTTGCTCCTACAAGTAGTCGAAATGAAAAGGAAATTGAAGGTCCAAGACATCATTTAGCTTTATCTGTATTTTGTCTTCCTGGTCGTCAGTCTGGAAAGGAATCAATTCATTGGCTAACTGAAGAAGAGTTACATTCAGCCCATGTTCATGTGTTGATAAACTGTACTGAGGTCCAACCATTTATTGAGTATGTATTTCTCAACCTACTTATCTCAATACATTAAAGTACACAATTGTGTATGATATTAATATTATTATTAATGTTTTTATTTTAGGGAGTTCTTGTCATCAGAGGCTGTAAGTGATGAACAATCTTCTGCTCATATTCATGCACATTTTCCAATGTGGTTTAGGCAACATGTGTATTCCCTCCCGCCAAATCCTGTCAACCAGCACTTGAGGAACTTATCTGACGGTCCTCTAAAATGTGTTAAAGAGTAGCACACATACTTTGTCAATGGATACAAATTTCACACTAAGGAATGGGCAGAGGGAAGAGAAATAGTCAATAGTGGAGTTTGCATGAAGGGTATCAGTGGGAGAGGTGAAGATGATTTCTATGGTGTGGTTGAACACATGTATGAACTTGCGTACCCTTATCTAGATTATAGTCAAAAGGTTGTTCTTTTTTATTGTAAGTGGTTTGATCCGTCCGCTCGAGGAACAAAGTTTAATCCAAAGACAAATATAGTAGACATTAAACTGAATAGTAGATACCGGTTGTATGATCCCTTCGTCATTGCACAAAATGTGAGACAACCGCTCGAGGAACAAAGTCTAATCCAAAGACAAATACAGTAGACATTAAACTGAATAGTAGATACCGGTTGTATGATCCCTTCGTCATTGCACAAAATGTGAGACAAGTTTATTATGTCTCTTATCCTTCAACACGTACTGATCGACGTGGTTGGTGTGTTGCAATTAAGACAAAACCAAGATGTCGCATTGAGACAAATGATGACACATTGGAAGACGTGCCATATCAAATGGATGAAATGTCTAATGTGAATCAAGTGATTGAAGTTGAACCCATTACCCGTTTATGTGATGAGCCAAACACTGGTGATGAAGTTAACGAAGAAGAAGATACAGATCTTGAAGATGCAGCCGATCACGTTGGTGTATCAGGAATTCACTCATCTGATGAAGATGGTGATTTCGAGAACGAGTGGGAAATCTAATTAATTTTCATAGAGATTCATTACCTACATGTAATTATTTTAACTTGTTGTTATGAAATAATATTTACATTTTTCAGCTATTGATTCTTGTTTGTTATTCCATCAATATATATCAAAATATAGATTAATATTTATATATATATATATAGATACACAACATGTCGTCATCATCAGGATCTGATCAGGACGACCAACCTCATGATGATTTGTCTGTACAACCATCAGTTGATACTGGGAAGAAGATTTCTTCTACTTTACGTGCGGGGCGTCGTAGAATAAATCGTGTTGTTGTTAATGGCCCATTTGTTCCTCCACCTAATACGGAGGAGGAGGACGATGGTAGTGGGCCTAGTACGATGGATCGCCCATTTGTCCCTCCTGAAGGTACTGTTGAGCCTGAGCCAGATGCAGATGGGATACGGAGGTATGTCATTGGTGAGGAGACTGTTGAGGTTATGCCAGACGGTCGTATCATTGTGAAAGTTGTCGGCAAACAGTAAGTGTTTATTAATTTATTATTGTCAATTGTTTGATTTAATAATTTTTGAATGTAAATTATTTTGTAAAAAAATTGTCTTTTAAATGTACAAGTTTACAATAAATCTTGGCTGAATTGGACTGAGGTCAGAAAAGATAAGACTTCTAAGATGTGGAGGAGGTTCAGAGTAAGTTTAATTCAAATTAAAGAGTTTTTAATTTTTTAAAAATTAATGTCAGTTCATTTGATTAATTTTTTTTACTAATTAACTTAACTAAACTTGTTTAAATAGGAAAAAATGGTGTGGTACCCACATGAGCACGCGGCAGTTAAGAAAACATTCGATGCAAGAGGTTCTCACCAACTTTCTGACATGCTCCGACAGCATCGTAATAAGGATGTTAGGCCGGTTGGATTTATGAACCTCATTGGCGAGAGCTCAAAATGAAGTGGAATGAAGAAAAGTATAAAGCAAAATGTGAGAAAGCCAGAAAAAACCGAGCTTCTAAAAAGGGTGGTTGCATAAACACAGGTGATTCTATCAACGCACCTGAGCATTACAGACGATTGGTAAATTAATATTTGATTAAATTTATATTTAAAAATTTATTTTTCATTGTATATATTAAATAATAACTATATATGTATTTAGGAGGCTGTCCTTGGTCGGCCCCCTACTTTGGTTGAGATTTACCGTCAACTTCATATGCGAGAGGAGACGGGTGAATATGTTGAGGAGCGGGCAAGAATTATTGAGGTAAATAACGTTTATTATTTAATATATTGTTTTTTAAATTGTTATGATATTACTAATGGGTTAATCATTTTTTGGTTGTTGTTTTCATGAAAATTTCAATCAATGGCAGACCCAGTACCGTGAGACTCAGCAGAGTAGTGGCAGTACTGAGATTGACCCTGCTGAGGAGAGTCGAGCTGCTTTACTTGCTTGGAAGGAATCTGTTGGCCTTACAAAAAGTGGTCGGTTGGTAGGATCTGGTGGTATAGGCCCGTCTGCATTTCGAGATTCCATTGTTCCGAATTTGAGGTCAGCATCTTCTTTAGAGAGAAGTACTGATAGATCTTATGTCCCCACTGCTTCAGAATTAAGCGAAGTTCAGATATTGACGCAAAAATTAAGTGAACAACAGAAGAAATATGTGGAGGAATTACAGGAAATCAGACAGCAGCAGGCGGAGAGCCAACGGCAGCAGGAGGAGAGGGACAGATTGAGTGAGGAGCGATGGAAGAAATTAATGGATACTATGTCTCAGAGGCCACCTCTTATGCCATCATCATCATATTATCCACCACAGCATATGCAGCCTTACGGCGGTGCTTTTCAGCCGTATATGCAGCCTTCGTTCCAGAGCCCATATGGTCATACGTACCCTGGTTTTAACTCTCAGTCGCAGCAGCCGCCTCATCCCCAGCAGTCACCTCATCCCCAGGAGCAGCCTCATCTCCAGCAGTAGCCCCAGCCCCAGCAGCAGCCTTATGTCCAGCAGCAGCAACCCCAGCAGCAGCCTGACGCTGAGCTCACCACTGATTTAGATATGTGGTTTACTACACCAGACCCCAACAACCAGTCCAGGCGCTACTATGACTAGTTGTTGGATATTTTCATTTAGTATTTTTATTAGAGTTTTAATTTCAATTGTTGGATATTTTAATTTATATTTTGTAATAGATATTGTTAATTAGTACTTTATTATATTATGAAATTATCATTTTAAATCATTATTAATTCTCGTTTAACTTAAATTGATTTTAAAAAAATATTTATATATTAAATAATGTATTTTTTATTTTTGGCATCATCAAATACAATTAAATTTAATTAAAAAAATTCAAAAAAAAAGTAATATTAATTTATATTGAAAAATAATTAAAAAGAAAAAATACAAATAAAATTATATATTTTACCGGCGGATTTCTCGCTATTACCGGCGGTTTTGTTGATATTACCGGCGGATATTAGTGGCGGATTTTTTTTAAAAAAAATTACCGGCGGATCTAAAGAAATTACCGACGGACCCGGCGCCGGTAATTACTGGCGGATTACGTAACTTACCGGCGGATTTCGTGGCGAAAATACCGGCGGATTTGGAGTATTTTGCGGCGGATTTTCCGCCGGTAATTACCGGCGGATTTAGCGACGGACATGGAGTATTTTGCGGCGGATTTTCCAGTCGTATATGCAACCATTACCGACGAGTGATTTTCCGGCGGATTTCCGGCGGACCATATCCGCCGGTAATGACCATTTTTCGGCGGAAATTCGCTTTTTTTGGCGTATTTTACCCACCGGTAAATACATAAATTCTTGTAGTGTGGTTGCATCTGAACCATTGAATTATGGGCTCACCTAAGAGGATGGGCCAATGAGACAATGGGCCCTTAGAGGTGTTAATAGCATTTAGAACCATGACCATAACAGATTTCACGAATATCAGGCAGTTTCTTCAATCCCTAATTCGTTTTTGATTCAATCCCTAATTTGTTTCTCTAATTCAATCCCTAATTCGATTTTGATTGAATCCCTAATTCTTCACGGATTTGTTTGTTTTTGTTTGCTGATTGATAACAAAAACGAAGAAAACAAATTCTTCAATGAAGATTGATGAATACTATATTCTGTTGATTGTTAATATTTTATTTTGTGTACATGTCATTCTTCAATGAAAGTCATTCTTCAATGAAAATTCTCTTGATTGTTAATATTATATTCTGTTGAGCGTTAATATTATATTCTTGGTCGAGCAGGCAGAAAGTGGCGAGGGTCGGAGCTTTTCAGTGGATTTCAATCTTTCGGGATCGTAAAGCCAAACTTCCTCTCGATCCTAACCCCTTTTTGCGCCTTTTACGAGGTTAGTCCCTTTAAACTTTCCCTTTTGTCTTTATTTGTTTTGGAATAGGGTTGAGTTTCCCTTTTGTCTTTATTTGTTCGCGGACCCATTTACGGCGTACGACCCTGACAACTCGTCCCCATTTCTGCAGGTCCGATCTGGCGGTCACTAAGCAAACTCCGAGACAAATCACCGCCAAACCCCCCGAGCTAGCAAAAAAAATGGCCTCAGGCGATGGAGTTCCTGATGGGGCTCTCCAAGAAGACCGCGTCGACGGTCCCGATGTTCAAGACAGGATTGAATCTACCACTCCAGATGAGCAAGATCATCTAGATTCGGCTCCGACAAGCGAGCAGGCCGATGAAGATTTAGACGTTGAAAATCTTACGCCTGACACCAGGATTGCCGAAGCAAACGACGAATCATCCGGAGATCGAGGCGAGGAAAAATATAGCGATGACGATGGTGATGATGATGACGACGACGATGGGGACAAAGAAGGGTCAGACCAGGAGGATAACATGTCTGAGGAAAAGGTTCAATCTGGTGAAAACCAAGGGAGCTCACAAACTCGTGACTCGGATGAGGTTGAAACTGAGACAGATGATCATTCCGGCGACGCTCCCGTCGATCAAGAAAAGCAAACTGGCAACCCTCAAGAAAGTAGTAGATCTTCGGCTGCATCTGTAGATGGATATTCCAGCACCGGCCCCGGTGTCTTAAATATTCCAGCAAGGGAAGCACGCCCTTATGATTGGGTTTCAAGCTCGGTGTTGGAGACAGAGTCGGTTTATTGATCTTTCCACAATCTCGAGCCTGTTATGAAGAAGATCAATGGTCGTTTGGGCAGAATCTGGAGGGTCGAAGGGATGAAGGACGGTGAGCACGTGGCTACTTGGGCAGGGGATTTCAAGTTTACGATGTACCACGTGACGATCAAGGACATGAACATTCGACCTCCTTTTACTTGTCTTCAGCAAACCGTACTGGCTAGGTTGGACGTCGCACCTTCTCAATTGCACCCTAATGCATGGGCATTCCTCCGAGCTTTCAAGCTCTTGTGTATTCATTTGGAAAGACCGGTGTCGCTTATGCTGTTCTTTCACCTGTTCGAGCTTAACCGCAACAGCGGCAAGAAGAAGGCCGCTAATTTTGGGCGCGAGCATGTGAGTCTCCGATCAAGGCGAGGTTCGAAGATCTTCCGAGCTTACACCGATTCCTTGCGAGGTGATTGGAAGAAATTTTTCTACTGGGTGGAGCCTGTGAACGATAAAGCTGTGGATTGTGTGGGGAAGTTCGGAGCCGATGGTCGGACACTGGAATCCACTAAATTTCCCATTGGCTGGAGCAATGGGCATTATAACCGATCTACGCATTCTTATGCAGTTGGTGAGAAAAAGTTGAGTGCGGAAGATCGTCTTACCAAAAAGATCCTGACCTACATTTCTGACCAAATTCCTTACAAAAAGGTGAAGTATAGGGGTATTCCTACCGACGTTATTGTTAAGGCCGCTAAGAAACACGACGTGCAAAGAGTGTTAGGTGGGTTTAAGATCGTTACCGTATTCTTTCGTTTTCCTATCGAAGTTGACTAACATTGTCTTTTTTCTTTGTCTATCTTGTAGATACTATGGCTTCGAAGAGGCTCACTCGGATGAAAGAGTTGGCTTTCAGGCAGGTTGAGGAAGCTGTTAACGTCGATGATGATTCCCAGAACTCTCCGCGAGTTAATGCGGACGCTGATCGTATTCCCGATGCTGTCCCTATCAACATCGTCAAACAGGGTGATCTGAACGCCGTTGATCCAGATGATCGGGGCAAGAAAGTGCAGTCTCTCGCCACCGCATCTCTTCAGAAGAAATCTACCGACGTTGGTCCCTCCGAAAAAAGGAAACGTGACGATCCTGAGGTCGATCAGAGTGTTAAAAAGGTCAAAGACTCCAAAAAGATGAAACACAAGGTCAAAGCTGTTCCTCTGTCTGAGGAATTTCTGGAACAGAACTTCGAAGAATGGCTGGTCGATCCTATCGTGGCCTCTGCGCAAATCTTCCTGAATTTGGCTGAGGTGCACAAGATCCAGAAAGAGAAGTATGAAAAACGAGCTAAAGGTAACGTCGTAAACCGAGCTTGTTTCTTCTTCCAGATCGTCGAGCTTTATTTTTATTCTCCTTTATTGTTCTTTTTCCAGAGTTGGTGAGTGCGGAGAAAGAGAAAAATTTCCAGACCCTGCAGGAGCTGAGCGCAAAAAATACTGCTCTGGCCAAAGCTAATTTCGATCTTGAGATGCTGAGGAAGGGTAAGAAAAGTCTTGAAGATGCTCGAAATGCTGCTTTGACAAGGACTGACACTGCCGAAGCTAGGGTTAAAGATTATGAGGGTCAAATCAAGGTTTTGGAGGCGTCGGAGAATGAAGCCAAAGAGAAAGTGGAAAGTCTCAAAGGTCAGGTGGTCGAGCTTCAGAAAAAACTGTCCGCCGAGGAAGATAAGGCAGAGGTCAGTTCCAATCCTGAAGCTCAGATTGCTGTTTTACGAGCCCAGCTCGTGAGATCCCAAACCGCCCTCAAGAAGAGTCAGGAGGAAGCTCAAGAGGCTGCTCGAGAAGCAGTCGGTCTCTATGAAGATGGTTTTAAAGAGGCTTTGAAACAAGCTGCTTTGGTCCATCCTTCCCTGCAGTTGGATGACAAGATCATCAATGCCGAGCATGAAGTGAAAGGTGATCGGATCGTTAAGACCGACATTAAGACGAAGGTGAAGACCGTGATTTTCACTCTTTCTGACGTCCGAAGTTCTGAAGATCAACGTGCTGGGTGGGATTTTGCGGAAGTTCTGGATTTATGCATCGCCGACCGATCTTGTATAATCTTAGAACTTCATTTGGTTAATGTTTTAGGGACTCGGCCATACCCGAGAATTTTGTAATGATCGTTTTATATATATGAATGCTTTAAATTGTCGTTTTATGAGTGCTTTAAATTGTGCAAGTCATATACGTCGTCCTAGGGTCAGTTTACCAAGACTCGGCCCGGGTTTAACTCGCCTTCTAGGGGTCTTGGCACTGGGCCAATGGTCGTTCAAAGGATGCTGGTCCCCGAAGACCAACTCTCGTTGAGGCGGTTTACCGAGACTCGGCTCGGATATAACGCGTCCCAAAGAGTCGCGACCAGACATGATCGCTTGGGGGATCCGGAGATTGGTCCCTGTTCGTTTAATCTTATTTTGATGAAAAATAAAGATGTTATGAACGTCGGCATGGAAGACAATTTGATTGATGAGTCATTACAGCAGGTTGGCACGCCTGGAGGTGGCGCCCTTAAGGAGAAAATTGCCTTTTTGAGAAAAGGACTTTTAAACAGGCTCAACGGAGTTCTTAAACATAGTACTTCTTCAGCTTGGTCGCATTCCAAGTTCGCTCAATTGGCTTTCCAATGAGGATCTCAAGTGAGAAAGCTCCGTTGCCGGTCTTGGATTTGACACGGTAAGGTCCTTCCCAGTTCTGCGCGAGTTTTCCTTGACCAGCGTTCTTTAGTCCGACGTCGGCCCTTCGAAGCACTAAATCGCCGGCCTCAAAATCTCTTGGGACGACCTTAGCGTTATATCGAGGCGCTACTCCTTGTTTGACAGCGGCCTCCCTAAGGGAGGCCCGTCCCCGGACTTCGTCGATTAGATCAAGTTCCTCCAGAAGGGCTTGGGTGTTCTCATCCCGAGGCTTGGGGTGTGACGTCCTCCAGCTCAGTTCCCCAATCTCGACAGGGATGACTGCCTCGCTGCCATAGGAGAGCCTGAAAGGTGTTTCTCCTGTCGAGCTTTGAGGGGTCGTCCTATATCCCCAGAGGACGTATGGTAATTCTTCGACCCAATTTCCTTTAGCGTTATCAAGGCGTTTCCTCAAGCCGTTGAGGAGGACCTTGTTCGCTGCTTCGACCTGACCGTTAGTTTGGGGGTGCTTTACCGACGTGAACCGGTGCTTGATTTTAAGGTCGGCCATTAGCTTCCTGAAACCGGCATCGGTAAATTGAGTTCCATTGTCTGTTATCACAACTTCGGGGATCCCGAACCTACTCATGATGTTTTTCTTAAAAAACTTGATGCAGTTTTTAGCCGTGATGGTGGCCAGAGGCTCTGCTTCTATCCATTTGCTCATATAGTCGACCGCCACTATAAGGTATTTCACCTGCCCAGGGGCTGCCGAGAATGGCCCTAAGAGGTCAATCCCCCACCACGCAAACGGCCATGCGGAGGACAAGGTCGTAAGATCATTGGGGGGGAGCGATGTGGACATGGGCATGGATCTGGCATTTTTTGCATGCCTTCACATAGTTCTTAGCATCGGCGTCCATGGTCGGCCAGTAGTAGCCGGACCGAAGTGCTTTCCGAGCAAGAGAACGAGCTCAGAGGTGTTGGCCGCAGATTCCCTCATGAATTTCCTTCAAGATGTAATCAGCTTCTTCTCCTTCAACACAGTTCAGCAGTGGGGAGGAAAGGCTCCTTCTATACAAAGCTTCGTCAATTATCGAGAATGCTGAGGCCCTCCTTCTGACGACCTTAGCCTCTTTTTCGTTTGTTGGTTCTAGTCCGGAGATGATGTATTCTTGGATTGGCCGAATCCAACTCTGGCTTTCCTCGAGCACGCAAACAGCAAAGGCAGATTCAGGATCTAGATGCACACTGGCTTGGCGAAGTGTTTCTTGAATGATGGTTCTGTGACTTCCGGGGGCTTTAGTGCTTGCGAGCTTTGAGAGAATGTCCGCTCTTTGATTTTCCAACCTCGGCACGTGTTTGACCTCAGATTCCTGAAATTTAGATAGCAATTCCCGGACTCTAGCCAAGTATTTCTGTAAGGTCGGATCCTTGGTTTCGTACTTGTCCCCAATTTGAGAAACTACCAAGAGCGAATCGGTATGGAGGCTTATCCGAGGGACTCGAAGATCGATTGCTAAGCGGAGACCGGCTATACAGGCCTCATACTCCGCTTGGTTGTTTGAAGTTTGAAAATAGAAGGTAAGAGATACTTCGATGATGACACCCTCAGGGCTTTCCAACATGATGCCTACGCCACTCCCTTTCGGGTTTGAGGAACCATCAACGTGTAGAATCCAAAATTCATTCTCAGGATCGGGAGGTGTCATCTCGGCGACGAAATCCGCCAGGACTTGGGCCTTCATTGCCGCTCTAGTTTCATACTTGATTCTGAATTCCGAAAGTTCTACTGCCCACTTTATCATGCAACCCGCAAGATCGGGCCTGTGCAAGATTTGCCTGATTGGGTAATTGGTTCTATCAATTACCTGATGTGCCACGAAATAAGGTCGGAGACGACGAGCTGCGATGATCAAAGCCAAGGCTATCTTCTCTATCCTTTGGTAGCGAGCTTCTGCGCTGTGCAGGGCTTTGCTTGCGAAGTAAACCGGGCTTTGGCCGGCCTTCGTTTCTCTCACAAGAACTGCTCCCAGGGCTTCTTCTGAGATCGACAGGTACAGATACAGTGTTTCTCCTACATCGGGTCGGGTTAAAATCGGAGGCTCGAATAAAACTTTCTGGTGTTGCTTAAGCGCTTGGTCCTGCTCATCAGTCCAGTTGAATTCCTTCTCTTCTTTCTTTAATAACTTGAAAAGGGGAAGCGATTTGAAAGCTGCGTTTGAAATAAAACGGGACAAGGCGGCGATCATGCCACTAAGGTTCTGGACTTCCTTTTTTGTGGTTGGAGTGCGCATCTCTGTGATTGCTTTGCATTTATCAGGGTTAGCTTCAATTCCTCTTTCGGTTAAATAGAATCCGAGGAATTTTTCAGCTCGGACTCTGAAGGTGCATTTTTCTGGGTTCAGCCTCATGCTATTTCTCCTTACTTCGGCGAAGATTTCCTTTAGATCGGACACATGAAGGCTCTCTTCAGTACTTTTTGCGATCATGTCGTCAAGGTAGACCTCCACGTTCTTCCCGATCTGGTCTCGGAAGACTTTGTTCATCATCCTTTGGTATGTGGCTCTGGCATTTTTTAAACCGAAAGGCATGACACGGTAAGCGAAGTTACCAAGGTCGGTCATAAAGGCTGTCTTCTCTTGGTCGGGAGGATGCATAGCGATTTGGTTGTAGCCGGACTATGCGTCCATGAAAGATAAGAGTTGAAAACCTGATGCATTGTCAACCAAACGATCTATGCTGGGGACCGGGAAAGCATCTTTTGGGCATGCCTTGTTCAAATCGGTATAGTCTATGCACATGCGCCATTTTCCTTTGCTCTTTTTTACTAGAACTAGGTTGGACAACCACATTGTGTACTTAACCTCGGTGATGAAGTTTGCCTTGATGAGGTCGTCGATAGCTTTGGCGGCTGCAGCTGCTTTCTCGCTGCCTTGAGCTCTCTTCCTCTGGGCGACCCATTTGGCCTCGGGGTTGACGGCGAGCTGGTGACATGCGACTTCCGGTGGAATTCCGGGCATGTCTTCGGTCGTCCAAGCGAATAGATCAGCATGGTCTTTAAGACATTGGGTCAGGTCCTCCTTAACCTTATCTGTCAAATCGGCCCCTATCTTGACAACCTTAGTAGGATCTTCTCCGAGTTGCACATTGACGAACTCCCCGTCTGGCTGGGGTCTTTTCATTTTCCTTTTTAGCTCTTTTGCAAGCTCATCGTCGTCATCTTCATCGAACTATTCGGGTCGTATATGGCGTCTAAATTCGCTGCGTTGACCTCTTCAACTCGCTCTTTGTTTCTTTTCGTCAAATTGAGATTTTCCGGAGGGGGAACCCCTTCCTTATCCCGAGCCTTTTGTTCTGCCTTAGTCCACAAGAAGCTGGGCATTGGAAACGTTGAGTTCGGTGAATACACTATGGCGATTTCGAGATCGAGGATCCCGATTGGCTCGTCCATCATAGCCTCTGTTGTCGTTCTGGCGATCTTTATTGCTTTGGTTCTTTGACGGATCGGCTTGGACTAACTCTTTTCCGGTCTTGCCACTTTCTTCCTCGTTGATGAAGCATTGTGAGAGCTAAAGGAACTCCTGTAGGGTATTGGGTTCCCATCTGAGGGTGTGTTTCTTGAACGGGCTCCCAGGGAGCAGACCTTGAGTCATGAAGAAAATCCGAAAGGTGTCGTCTAAGTTACGTACTTGGGAGGCTTCTCTATTGAATCTCTCTATATATTCCCTGAGGGGTTCATTTTCCCCCCTGTACAACAGACATCAATACGATCTTGTTTTTAGGCTTACTTTTAGAGTGAGCAAAATGAACACAGAAAAGTTTTGCTAGCTGATCCCATGACGAGATAGAATTCGACTTCAGAGATCGGAACCACTCCTACGCTATTTTGTCTAGGGTTAGAGGGAAGATCCGACACTTCATCTCCGCAGGGACGTTCCGATATTGCATGCTTGTCTCGAACTGGTCGAGGTGCCTATCCGGGTCGCCACTCCCATCATAAGTCTTCAAACCTTCTGGGGGTTTTTCTAAGTACCGAGGGACTCGGTAGTTGTCGATCTCCTTAGTGAAAGGTCCTTTTCGCTTGGATATTTGGGCGCGAGGTGGGGTTCGGTGACGATGATGAGGGTCGGGGAGCCTGCCACAATGCGGCTGCTCTCTTGGCGAGACCTCCCTACTCCTCGATCGCCCACGTGGTGAAGACGAGGCCCAGGACGAGCGTGGCCGAGGTGAATCATGACGAATTTGATCATTCCTGGACAGAGACCGCTGAAAGTTTCTTTTTCTCGGTGGGGATCGATACCTTCTACGAGCTGGATTTCTTCGTTCAGGGGAATCCGGCTCAGGAGAACCTTGGTCCGCAATTCCTCGGGCGCGAAGCTCGGCCACCTCTGCTTCGAGCGCAGTTAATCTGAAGCTCTTAGCTTGGCTTGCCAACTCTTGCCGGGCTAAGAGCTGAACGACTTGCTGAACCGTGTCGACCGGGAGCGGGTCCGCCGGCTGGACCGACGGCGGAGGGGGAAGTGGAAGTCGGTTCCTCACCGAGCTCCCCGGTACTAACACCAAGTTCGCGTTGGGAAGTTGAACCTGAGCCTGGGTCGAATTTTGAAGATCCTGCACATGCCCTTTCGGGGTCTCCTGAGGAACAGCGTCTGGTAGGACCGTTTGGACAGGGTCGGCCACCGATTCGACCGCGAGATTAATGGCTTTGGGATGGAGGACCGGAGCCATAATCGATCAAGGCGATGGGGGAGGTCTGAGTACTGATCCTCCCACTGTGGTCGCCAATGTTCTGTACCGTACTTCTGACCTTAGAGGTCGGCCCGAGGTAGTTGGTAGATGTGATCCTTGATCTTATATGTTCCAGTCGAGGTTGGGGTGTTGTTCCTGCAATGACACTCCGACGATCAAGTCAGTAAGGTAGTCAAGCAGAGCATTAAGTGAGTAGAATAGCTTACCATTAATGAGCATTGAATGTGATACTTATAGGCTTTGAATGTTGTTTGACCTAGTGATTGTGAACCGTTGGATTTGTTGGTTGCATCTGAACCGTTGAATTATGGGCTCACCTAAGAGGATGGGCCAATGAGACAATGGGCCCTTAGAGGCGTTAATAGCATTTAGTACCATGACCATAACAGATTTCACAAATATCAGGCAGTTTCTTCAATCCCTAATTTGTTTCTCTAATTCAATCCCTAATTCGATTTTGATTCAATCCCTAATTCTTCACGAATTTGTTTCTTTTAGTTTGCTGATTGACAACAAAAACAAAGAAAACAAATTCTTCAATGAAGATTGATGAATACTATATTCTATTGATTGTTAATATTATATTTTGTGTACATGTCATTCTTCAATGAAAGTCATTCTTCAATGAAAATTCTGTTGATTGTTAATATTATATTCTGTGTACTATGTTTGGTGATTTTGTGTTTGACTGTTTGTTAATTTGTTAATTGATTTTTTATTGAACAGGATGCTTAGGTATTTTTCCAAGAAACTCAAAGTTGCACCACCAAATCCGCCACCGCTTCCACCACCAAATCCACAAGATCATGACCAACCAATTCCACAAGATCATGACCAATCAATTCCACCACTGATTACTCAAATTCGTGAACTCACAGATGATGATATTATTGAGAAATGGGCATATTTGGAGATGGATCCCTCGAAAAGAAAACAAATTCTTGAGTATCATCCAAATGTGCAAGATGAAGTAAGAAGAGCTTACCTTTTAAATGGTCCTAACCGAATACGATTGACCAAGTATCCTGTTAGAAAGAACCAATGGCTGTGCTTGTATGTTTTGTTGATGATAGAGGTTTTATTGTAGATAGATTTGTTGGTATTGTTCATGTCGCAGATACTAGTGCAAAAGCACTTTTAGAGGCTCTTGAAACTTTGTTGTCTGGATTGGGGTTGTGTATGTCTAAAATTCGAGGTCAAGGGCATGATGGAGCAAGTAATATGCGAGGTCATCTTGGAGGTTTGAAAACTTTGATTCAGAATGAGAATCCGCAAGCCTACTACGTTCATTGTTTTACTCACCAACTCCAGTTGGCTCTTGTTTCGATTGCTAGACATCTTGAAGATGTTGATTGGTTTTTTTGTGAAGTTACTCGTCTTGTTAATTTTATCCGGGCATCTAACAAGCGTCAAGCTATGCTTTGTAAAATACAAGTTGCTCATATTGCAGAGTTAATTGATAATGAGATGGTGGAAACTGGTACCGGGTTGAATCAAGAAATGTCTATTGCAAAAGCAGGGGATACACGTTGGGGATCTCACTTTAGGACTCTTAGTAGGTTGCAAACCTTGTGTAATCCCATCGTTGAAATGCTTGAAGACCTCAATAGTGATAGATCGTGTAAAGGTGAACCGCAAAGTTTGTTGTTCGCAATGCAAACTTTTGGTTTCATTTTTACGTTGCATCTAATGGTTGATGTGTTATCGGTTACAAATGATTTGTCTCAAGCATTACAAAAGGGTGATCAAGATATTGTGAATGCCATGGATCTTGTCCGACATAACAAGGCAAAGTTTCAAGATATGAGAGATGGTGGATGGGAAAAGTTTTATGAAAAGGTTGTATCTTCTAGTGGTAACCTTGAAATTGATGTGCCCAATATGGATTCACGGCATGTGAAACATAACATATTAGGAGTGTTAAAGATGATGATAGATTTTCCAATTTGAGGGGGCTCTCGGATCTTTGTAAGACTCTTGTGCAAACAAAGAAGAACAAGACCTATAGATTTGTGTATAGGCTTCTGAAATTAGCTTTATCTTTACCAGTGGCAACCGCAACTGTTGAGCGAGTATTTTCAAGAATGAAGTATGTGAAGGATGAATTGAGATGCAGGATGTTCAACCCTTGGCTTAATGATTGTTTGGTGACATTTGTGGAGAATGATGTTTTTAGCACAGTCGATGATTTAGATATCATCAAACGCTCCAGGCTATGAGAAAGAGGAAAATGCAATTAAACTTGGATTAAAAGGTACTTTATTTTGAAACATTACTTTATCGTTGTATTTTTTTTGGAACATTATTTTATCGTTTTTTTGTAAAATCGTACAATTGTTAAATCATTGAAGAAAAAGGAACAACCTATTCTAAAATCCTGGATCCGCCCCTGTCGACATGCACCGACAAATATGGGTATGAGTTTTGGATTTGGACATAAGAGATTTATAATATGGTTGGAAACTGAAATATCTCAAGTGTCATGGGATTTAGGAAAGGATTAATAATCATTGTGTACTCTGAAGACAATATATCTTATTTTGACCTCGGGCTAAAAGAAAACTTGCCTCATGCACGGGGTGTAGATCACCATTTTTAAATTAAGGGTTTGGTTTTTCCCACATTCCTTGCTACTCACCCCACACCTCCAAATCCTGTGAAATGACCAACATGCCATTAATGAGGCGCGTTCCGTTTTCTTTTTAAATTTTTAACGATTCGGTTAGGGTCAGCCGAAAACTTTCAGTTAGGCACACCCGACCGGGTATTTTTTAGAGACACACCCCTCTTTTACACTATTCGGTTGACATCAACTGAATTATTTCGGTTGACCTCAACCGAATCCTTCAAAACTCATTTCAGATCCCATCTTACACGACCCTTCAAAACTCATTTGAGATCGAGGGCATTAAATTATCACTCGTCTTTCTGATGCAAAACAATAAGCAGCCTATTATTACCATTAAGAGCAGCATGAATACAATAACTTGGATGGAACAATATCACACTTGCGTCAACCATTAGCTGCAGTTAAAACACTCTACGCTAAATTTTATTCCAGATTTTCTACAAGCAAACCAATGCTACAAAAAGCAGTGAATACAATAACTTGGATGGAACAAGAATGGAACCTACAGTAATGGAATTGAATGTGAAGAGATTGTAAACTATAAAGCAAGAGGAATGTAAGATTTTGATTTTCTCCTTTTTTCACACTATTCGGGAGGCCTCAATCGAATCCATTCGTTGTCCTTCGTGGGGTTTTTTTTTGATTTAAGGGTATTTTGGGGATTTAAGAGCTTTGGGGGTGTGGGCTAAGTAGCAGGGGGTGTGGGATAAGTCTGGGCCTAAATTAATTGGAAAGATAATATTTGAATTAGTCACGGGCTTAAGGCTTTTTGGTGCTGGCAATGTCTAAATGATCCCATTGTGTTTCTATTATTTTTATTTTGGGTTTGAAAACAAGCTGACTTAATTGATGCCACTAGACCTTTAGCCAAGGACTTGGCATATAAGAAATTTATAATATTGAGCATCTTTTGTTGTCCTTTGCTCATTTAAGTGAATTGACTTTATATAAATGTCATGAAAAGATTGCAATCTGTTTGTTCTACTGCTTGGACTTGGTTGAATAATCCTTTTGCTATGTAATTCTGTTTTGGTGAAGAGAGTATGTGACTTTAATTATAATTGTGTGGAAGTTAATTTATTGCATAGTTGGGGCCCGATATCCATATGGTTGGTGTGTTTTTTTATTGAGACATTATGTGTTTGTGTGTGATGTGCAGCTTCCTCCAAGTAATTGAAAGCGAGCGGTAGGTTCAAAACTGCTAGAGGTTTCTAATTGATATGCTATGCAATTTCTTGTATCTTGTTGTCTGGTTCTTTGATATTGGTTTTGTAGCTGTTTAGATTTGCATTCTTCTTATTGTTAATTGTAAAGTATACATGCCTAGATTTGTGAGCTGTGGTGATTATTGTAAATTGTAATTCTAGTATAGATCCCTAGATTATAGTCTTTTACATTGAACTTAGTTATGTATTTTTCTTAATTATAGTCTTTATTGTGAAGTTAATATGTATATATATATCACTATTAAACAGTATTTTGGATGTATGATTTTTTTTTAAAATTTCTGATGGATTTGCGATGAAAATTTGTGATGGATTTGTGACGAAAATTTGTGACGGACTTGCGATGAATTTGTGACGGAAAAATCCGTCGGAAAGTATTTGCGACGGAATCTTGTCCGTCGGAAATGGTCATTTTCGACGAAATTTGATTCATTTGCGACGGATTTTTCCGTCGAAAACGAGCGAAATCCTTGTAGTGAGAGAATAAAGAAGAAGAAGAGAGATGAAGAAAATGAGAGAGAGTCTTTCCATTACGCTCCTCACAAATGTGTCTATTCACAAGGTTAGTGGTCACTAATGAAAAGCCACTACAAAGGAGAGTAATGAGAAGATGGGAAAAAGATGGACATATAATGATAATATTTATAACACGTTGATCATAATATAAAACAAAAAAAAAGCACATACAATCAACTCAAACAGTAAGACAATTCAAATGTTTTCCTTAGCCCTCCAAAATTTAACTGAAAATAGTTTAAGAAATAAAAATGTTTGTGTTACTGTTTTTTAAATTTTACAAAATGTTTATATTTTATTTTGATAAGAAATTGATTCATCTAAGAGAGCACTAGGGGTGCTCAATCCCAACCATACAAAGTAGAATCAGAAACTATTAATACAAGTGAAGGCGTTCTTTCGCCAAGAAGATAAAGCAAAGTTAGTCTCTTCCCACCCCATACACAAAATCTGCTCCAGGAGATACAAATAATGTGGTTCACAATCAATTCAAGCTTGGCCTCTTCTCCCTTAAAAATAGCATCATTTCGAGCTAACCAAATGCACCAGCAAGTTGCCAATCATAGTAAAAATTTAACTCTCTTTGCCTTTTTACCTTTGCACAAATCACCAAACCATAGATAATGTTGAGAAAGAATATATGAAGGAGGAGTCAAAATGTCCAACCACCTCTTAACATCATGCCACACCCTCTTAGACAAATTGCACTCCACGAACAAGTGTTAAATATCTTCTCTGATTTCGTTGGAAAAATGACATAAAGCTGGTTCCTCAAATGAATCACATGACGTTTTAAACAAGTCACGGACCGACAAAGACGCATATAGAATTCTCCAACCAAAATGAAAATTTTCGATGGGATTGAGGTCTTCCACAGAGCTTTGACTACACCTAACCAACTCATCTCCTCTTCCTCCAACAAGGACACCTTCGCTAAATGGTTGTAACAGGATTTTACAAAACGTTTATGTTATTGATAATTATATTAATATTTTATCTTAAATGTTCTATGGTGATGTAGTTGGTAAAACTCAAAACTTAAATCTTTTGTTCCCGGGTACCAAAATTATATTACTATTTTATCTTAAATGTTCTATGCTAATAGCAATTTATATCACAAAATATATTCTCAATACAAAAAAGAAACATAAAAACAAAATATTATCCTTTAATTTGGATCGTCAAGCCAAATCAACTTTTCTATACTTTTAATTTATGCTACTTTTAAAGCAATCTTGTGAGGCTTAAATGTGTAAGTAAAATGAATTGTCAAATACAAGTTTGAAATCGAAAATGAAACAATCTAATTTATAAAAATTAAAAAAAATACTTGTGCCAATTTTAAAAGTATTGAGCCAGCAGGGTTGGCACAATCTATGGCAAGACGGTCCATTGCGTGCCAATAAATTTTCGTGTCTGGCTGTGTTGAGCCAAAAAGTTTGAGACTTGTTGTTGTTGGCTCAACATACCTATTTTATCGGGTGGGTTAGGCAAGCTCATCTACCTGCACTCATTTTGACGACTTTAATTTTAATCCATTTAAACCCCTTTTGAACTAAGAAAATAACTTTCAACATATCACATTCAAAGTTCGCTTTAGATTAACCCAGGGGGTATGGTTGAGCGGTTGGGGCTCATCCTCCCTTAACCAAGTGTCGAGGGTTCGATCCTCGCCTTGGGTACGGAGCAACTTAAAATCCATGGGCCAGCTGTCCCACCCTTCGAGTTGCCTCCAATCCAGCGAGGAGATTAGTCACTGCGTTCGGCGGTGGATACCCTGGTCTCGATAAAAAAAAAGTTCGCTTTAGATTTACAAAATAAACACAAAGAGAAGTGGCGTAGAAGAGAGGACTATATATATCTTTCACCTTATTTGAGAGATTAGTTTTGTAGACAATTATTCTGATGATAAATATTTTTTTAATATTAAGACCATTATAAAAGAATGTGAGTAACTTGAAGAATTTGTCTATCATTCAATATGTAACATACCTAACTTCGTTAATTTCGATTTATGTTGGAATGTGATTTGATACTTGGATATGATTGACTGGTATTGTGTGAAAAATCACTGTTTTTATGTTGGAATTGGATCGGATTACGGATTGGATGCGATTGGAGAAGCGAAGCGAAACAAACGAACGAAGTTTCGAAAACTGCAGAAAACATGGCCATGTTTTAAAACACTGGCAGCCGTGTTTTAAAACATGGGTAGCCGTGTTTCTTGCTGTCCCCGATTGCCAAAACTTCGTTTCGTCGCTCCTTTCGATTCCAAACCTTCTCCAATCTTCTTTCTAACCAATTTTAATGATATTTGATTGATAAAAACATGGTTTTAAACATTTTCAGTAGAGTTTTAATGAATTATGTCCTAACCTATACATGTTTTGAAAAACCGAACTTAGTGCACGAGTGAACAAATGTTTTGAAATCAAAACGGGACTTTATGTTCTATCATTGACATGGATATGATATATAGATTATATCGAATAGAATTGACGGCCCAATGCGGGTATTATATAAATTTGACGGCCCAATGCGGGTACGGTATATAAAGTATATCGAATTTGGGTGATGACCCATTAAATAGCATACTAGGCGGGGAAGTCATGAGCCCTTAACCTAGGCCCAGTATCCGTTAGGGAAAGTACTAGCGGGGGTTCATCGGGAGTAAGCATTGTGTGTCGGCCGATGTTATGCTAGGTATTGTGTACGATTCATCGGGATTAGCAATAGAGTGTGCGGTCGGTGTTTCGATTGATGTGTTAAGCTAGTGGTTTATAAATTAAACTACAAATGCTATGGTTTTAAAACTTAAACCAAGTGAGTGTTAGGGGTCACGGTAGAACTCACAGAGATATGTTATCTCACCCTATCAATTATTGTTTTTACAGAAAAACAGGGAAAGAAGAAGGCGAAACGACACGAGTAGGTGACCTGTGCATGAGGATGTTGAAGACTTGTCGTCTTTTATTCTGTTTAAGTTTCCCTGTTATTTTCTGTCGTGGTTATGTAACTTATATTTACTATGAGTTGTATAAACCCTTTTCCGCTTCTCTGCTTTTGGATATTGAACAAATAGGACTGGTTGTATTCTAATGTTTTTATTCGATGAAGTTTAAGACAGGTGGATTTGGCTATGTTTATCATCGAAAAATTTAGTATGTTCAATATCTTAACAGGGATTGTGTCCTCTGATTTTGTTTAAGTTGTGCATTCTAGTATATCTACATGTTAGAAATATTGGGGTGTTACATTTTGTTATCAGAGCGGTTCCGTTTAGTCGGACCTAGATATTAGGAGTCTTTATTTCTTTTGGTTATGATTCTTATTAGTATGCTATTAGAAATTGAGCATGATCAACTTAATACTTTGTTCATATTTTGTAGAATCATGGCTGGAAGAGGTAGAGGAGCTGGTTGTGGCGAGGCACCTGCTGATCCCCACTTCGAGTGGATACAAATTGTTATTGAATCACAGCAGAAGATGATGAACGATATGATGCTAATGCAGCAACAGCAGATGGCACAGATGGCCCAATTTCACCAAGTGCCTCAACCGCAACCTAATGTGCAACCACCTCATGAGGATCCTAACAGGATGTATTTCCGGTTTCAGAAAATGAATCTTCCAATCTTCAAGGGTGGAGCGGACCCAATGAAAGCACATTATTGGGGGGATGCTATGGAAAGAATTTTTCTCACCCTACAATGTAATGAAGAAGATAAAGTTATTTGTGCTGCCAATGCTCTTGATGAAGATGCACATACGTGGTGGACTAATGCCCGTAGAATGTTGCAGATTCAAGGAACTCCACTCACCTAGGAGAATTTCAAAGAGTTGTTCCTGGGTAATTTCTTTCCAGATGCTCAAAAGCTTGTCAAGCAAGCTGAATTTGTTAATCTGAAGCAGGAGGATATGTCGGTAGGGGAGTAAGCCACTAAATTCGAAAGATTGTCTCAATTCTATGAATTGGGAAGTCATGCTCCCAATGATATGTGGAAGATGAAAATGTTCAAACAAGGTCTTCGTGGAGATGTCAACCAAAGTCTTAGTTCATATACTTTGACTAATTATCCTGCTTTCGTACAACAAGCTCATTCCGCTGAAGAGGATCTTAAAAGAATGTATGCTGAGAGAAAGGATTTCTGGAAGAATAAGAAGAAGGGTGTTGAATCAACCACTTCTAGTGCTAAACCCAAAGGAAGTTCTGACAAGGGAAAGCAAGTGCAAACAACTGATTCTTCAAGGCCTAACAGGTGTTCTTTTTGTAACAAGTACCATCGGGGTAGATGTCAAGCGGGACCCAATTAATGTTACTATTGCAAGGAGGAGGGTCATTATGCAAATGAATGTCCCATTAGAAGGGCTGTCATGGAAAATCAAGATGCTTTCAAACAAGGAAGAGTCAATACCTTGGATGCACAAACCATCGGGCCAGAGGATAATCTTCTAAGGGGTACAGGTTCTCTTCTTCATAAATCTGTTAATATATTGTATGACTCTGGTGCTACTCATTGTTTTATCTCTGAAGCATGTGTCGAAAGGTTTGGATTAACTTTGTCACCATTGTCTGAACCGATTACTATCTTGACTGCTGCAAAGGGTCGTGTTCGAACCCAATCGCTATGCTTAAATTGTTTGCTCGCCATAGGAAGCAGAAAATTTGTTGTTGATTTTATTTGCTTGCCTATGAGAGGAATGAATATCGTTCTGGGTATGAATTGGATTGCAGTCAATCATGTTACCATCGATTGTTTCAATCGTACCATCGAATTTTCTTCTGAAGCAGTGGATCTGTCTCAGCCTGCAATTGAAGCTGTTGTTTCTTTCACTTCAGCCAGCCAGTATTCACTATAAGAAAAACTGGATTTTCCAGCGACCAAAATCTGCCGAAAATGTGGACTTTCCGGCGGATTTTAGTCAATTTTTTTTTTTTGGAAAATCCGCCGGAAATTACCAAAAGTCCGCCGGAAAATTTTTTTTTCGGCGGATATATGGTAATTTCCGGCGGATTTTCCAAAAAAAAAAAATTGACAAAAAAAAATAATAAAAAAAATCCGAAATTTTTTAAAAAAATTCTGAATTTTATAACTTAATATGTGTGTTAAATAAAAGTCAAAAAATAAAAGTAAAATCAAATGTTGAATGGTATTGTTGAAATAGGAAAGAATAAAAGAGAATATGAGAAGAAATAATATATGAGAGAATAAGAATGAGGAATTATGAAGAAATAAGAATAAAATAGTGAGATGAAGAAGGAATAAGAATAAAGAAGTGAGAATGAAGAAGAAAGGAGAATTATAGAAGAGAGATATGTAGAGAAATTTTTGAAGATTAGAGAGTATGAGAAAGAAGAAGAAAGATAAGATAGAGAAAATGTAGAAGAGAATGAGAAGGAAAGAAAGAGATAAATGAGAGAATGAGATGAGTGTAGGAGAAAGTTGTATTTATAGACGAATTTTTTTCCCTCTAAATTTTACGGCGGATTTTTGAAATTTCCGACGGATTTTTTTCCCTCTAAAATTTTCCGGCGGATTTTCGAATTTTTTTTTTTTTTTTTTGGAAAATCCGCCGGAAATTACCAAAAATCAGCCGGAAATTTCCGGCGGATTTATTAAAATTTCCAGCGGATTTTTTGCAAAAAAAAATAAAATAAAATTCCGTCAGAAAGTCCAAAAAATCCGCCGGAAAGTTTCTGTGGGATAAAAATCCGTCGGAAAGTCCAAAAAATCCGCCGGAAACTACCGTGGGATCAAATCCGCCGGAAATCCCTCAATTCCGCCGGAAAGTTTCCGACGGATTTATATCCACCGGAAAGTTTTGGACAGTAAATCAACTATTTCTTTTAGTGATTTATTTCAAGGTGCGGAAGCTTTTGTCATTATGTTATCTGCATCTACTGAAACTGGTTTGGATCTTTCGTCTGTTCAAGTTGTCAATGAATTTTTAGATGTGTTTCCGATGAAGTCTCCTTCTTACCTCCTAACTGAGAGGTAGAATTCTCTATAGAGTTGGTTCCGGGTACTGAGTTAATATCTATAGCGCTGTATAGAATGTCTCCTTTAGAATTAAAGGAACTAAAATCTCAACTTGAAGAATTGATCTTCAAAAGGTTTATTCGGCTGAGTGCTTCTCCATGGGGTGCTCCGGTTTTACTAGTCAAGAAGAAAGATGCATGGAAGCATGCGGTTGTGCATTGATTATCGTCAGTTGAATAAAGTGACAATCAAGAATAAATATCCATTGCCGAGAATTGATGATCTTCTTGATCAACTTTGAGGCGCTGCGGTATTCTCTAAAATTGATCTAAGGTTAGGTTATCATCAAATAAAAGTTTGAGCTTTTGATATTCCGAAGACAACTTTCCGCACAAGGTATGGACATTACGAGTTTGAAGTGATGCCCTTCGGGTTGACGAACGCTCCAGCGGTATTGATGGATTACATGAATCGAGTTTTTCATACCTAGTTGGATCAGTTTGTGGTGGTATTTATAGAGGATATCTTGGTGTACTTAAAGACTATTGAGGAGCATGTGCAACATCTCCGTATCGTTCTGAGTGTACTCCGAGAAAAGAAGCTATATGCTAAGCCATCGAAGTGTGACTTTTGGATGTCTGAGGTGAAGTTTTTGGGTCATATAATTTCTCAAGCAGGAGTTGCAGTTGATCCTAGTAAAGTTGAAGCTGTATTGAATTGGGAACGCCCAACTTCAGTGACCGAAGTCAGAAGTTTCTTGGGGCTTGCTGGCTATTATCGAAGATTCATCCAAGGATTCTCACAGTTAGTCCTTCCTCTTACTCGGTTAACTCGCAAGGGACAGTCGTTTAATTGGGATGATGATTGTGAAGAATGTTTCTTAGAGTTTAAGTCTCGACTTACTTCTGCTCCCATCCTGATTCTTCCAGATCCGTCTCAAAATTGAGGAGTGGCGTAGAAGAGAGGACTATAGATATCTTTTACCTTATTTGAGAGAGTAGTTTTGTAGACATTTATTCTGATGATAAATATTTTTTTAATATTAAGACCATTATAAAAGAATGTGAGTAATTTGAAGAATTTGTCTATCATTCAATACATATTTTGAGTTCGTCAAAATTAGAGAGATTTGGTTTTATGAACAAAAATAAACTCCGAAGTTAATATAACTCCTATTTTTTCCATTTAGATCTTCTCCTGACGACCGCGAGTTACAGACCAATTTTTTTTTAGCTACTCATTTTCATCAAAATACGCAAAAACATGATCTTTACATATCACCGATACCATGCCTCTTGTAAGTGTACCAAAAATCAAATAAGTTATTGAATAGTCCTTTTTTGACTAATTACGCAGTACCGGATTTCATGGAAAAGGATATAGAAGATCATGACGTACAATTATACACTGATGATACACAAGCGCGTTATAATAATGTTAGATGTCAAATTTGTGCAATTAGTTCAACTGTGAATGATTCTATAAATAATAAATGCATGCATTGTATTTAGATTGAATCCGTCTCTGTTACCTTTAATTTATATTTATGGTTACTATATATGTTTTTTTTTTTCTTCTTTTCGCTTTTCAAGTGTGTTCATAGCTTTAATTTCAATTTTTTTTTTTTTGACAGTTCTTTTTTTCATAGCCTGTTATATAAAGTGTATTTTCTTTTTGACATATGAAATAAAGTGCATTGATCATAGCGAATAATTTAATGCAGAAATCTTCTTAATTTATTAATCATAAGAGGTCGACAAATATTCCAAGGAAATTAACGATGCTAGTACACTGAAAATAAAGCTAATAATTCACAAAGTAGATACAAACTTCGAGTAAGGGGACCTCCACAACATAATTAAATTGCTTGTCTCCCTTCCTTCTTTTTTTTTGCCTCAGGCAAATTTCTAATTCTAGTAGTTTGGAAGATGGAGAAAAGCAAAATAGTGGATACAAAAATGGAAAAAAAAATCTATAACTAAGCTTCTCCTATTTTATTTTATTGACAGTAGAAATCCCTGAGAAGTAATCATAAACCTTGCAACAAACATTAGATCTAAACACCCTTGCAAGAACATGAGGGATGCGATTGACTTGCCTCCTAACAAAGCTAACCTGATAGTTAGAATAAAAACTCAACAAACTACAACAATGAGATAAAAGTACACCCAACTCTGTGTTAGTTCTTGAACCTTCATTTAAGTCCATTCACAATCGGTAAACAGTCCAGTTCTATGGAGACCGACGATAGTCCCAAATCACGTAATCAAAGAAGAGCTTGCCAAAGTCCCATTGCTTCCGCTTCTTGAGGTGCTGGAGTTCTATGAAACCACATTGTCTTACCGCTAACAAAACCACCCTCATTATTAAATGCATATGCATGTATATATACTATATTATTATATATATGACTTTACGGGGGGATTGCAGACTTCATATTGTACTTCAACTTCTAGGATATACTAACTTGCTACAAAAAAGAAACTAGGATATGTATTAGAGTGTATTAGCTTTTTTTTATAAGTCAAAAATGCATTTAAGGGGTACAATGGGTACCACAATCCCTTTTACAATTCATGTGATGAAATCAATAGAAGCCAAGGGGTTGTTAACCCAATTTTCAAACTCAATTGTTAGGTGTCTCCCTATCTTATTTGTAAACCATCCCCACGAGAGCCTCATTACATGATCAACCATATTAGACCCGCTAAAAATTATGTTGTTTTTGTGAACCCAAATCACCCAAACCGTAGCCACCCACACTAAATGCCTTATGCCCCTTTGCTTTTTACCTCTGAACTCAACACCTTGTTGCAGAAAATGCTCCACCACCGAACTGCACTGTGAATTAGACACTCCCAGCTAGCAACAAACCCGACACAGATATTAGCTAGTTGCTGCTAAGCACGGACACAGATATTAATTTTTTGTTGAAAGTGTTTGGACACTCTATAAGTAGCAACGGTTCGAATTAATAAAACATATGCAGAGCTTTCTAATGTTTCAAAGTATAATTCAGCTGAAAACTCCAACTTCCTCCTGAAGTGTAAGTGATAGTTGATTCACAGCAGCAGCAATTTCATCCACAGTGTTCATCTGACACACTTCTTCTACCTATTTGTATCAAAATACAAAGAAAGAGCAAAACAAAATATTTATTATCATTTTATAAGTAAAACTAAAAGCAGAAAAAGAATTTTAAACAACAAATTAATGTTATTACTCTCCCAAATTTCTGTAACACGCAACACGTTAACTCAGTTTAAAGTGCTGGTTATCCATCAAAAAAAAGTTTAAAGTGCTGGTTAATTTAGTTTAGTAGATGGTTAATTAATAAGTGAGTAATTCATTATCCATTAATTGAACAAAATTAATTTCAAATTAAAAACAAGATTAATCATAATTTTCAAAGTGTCCAAATTATATGTAGTTAAGTACCCTTTGTACTTATCATTCCCTTTAAATTTATATTTTACGTTTCTCTTTTTTTGGTCGAGACCAGGGTATCTACCGTCAAACGCAGTGACTAATCCCATCGCTGGACTGGAGGCACCTCGAAGAGCGGGACAACTGGCCCAGAGATTTAAAGCTGCTCCATATCCAAGGCGAAGATCGAACCCACAACACTTGATTAAGGGAGGATGAGCCCCAACCGCTCAACCACACCCCCTGGTTTTTTACGTTTCCCTTTAACAAAACATAAAGTTGAATATCTAAATATCGTGACTTATATTTAAATTTGTGATTAATTCCGTATAATTTTAAACTATGTTAAATATAATTTTAAAAGGCCTCAATTAGCAATTTCATGTGTTACAATAAGGTAGCTTAGTTAGCGAGTTAGTGGATATGAAAGAGTTTAAAGAAAAAGGTCAAGGATTCAAATCCTAGAAACTATAACAATTCCCCCACCTCTTAACTAATTTTTTTTTGTTCGGACCATTATTGGCTACCCACAGAGTGTCCAACGCTTCAGCGAAAGACTAATCTCTGTTCCTCCTTAAGAGCAAATTTTGCACTGACCAACATCGAGTTTGTCCACTGTGGGAATTGAACTCGAGAGCACCAAGTTGACCCCCGTGTCCCAGAGTAGCTTATGCCACTGGGCCAAAGGTGTTTGTTTACTAACTACTAACCACTAGCATTTACCTATAAAAAAATAGCTATCGCATGCAGTGTTGTAAGAATTGGGCCGAACAGAATGGTTCAACCGGTTGGACTAGGAACCGGACACTCCGGCGGTTTGTTCAACCCCATTTGAACCGTAGGGCAATTGAACCGGGTTGGACCGGATTGAATCACGGTTCAACCGTCAATTGTCTCGGGTTGAACCTCCCGAAATGCATTTCTTTAAAAAAATTTAAATTTACTTTTTCTCTAAAATTTAATATTAATTCTTACTTTTTATTTAATTATTACATATCTATTTCAACCGGTTTTAAAAATATTGATCATATGTGCAAAAAAAAATTTGGTGTTCAAATTTCTTTAAAAAAAAGACAAAAAGAGCAAGGCAAAATTAACTAACCTTTACACTAATAGAGACAAGAACCATATCTTCCACAGTGGTAACATTAAGATGAAGAATATTGAAGCCAAGACTTTGTAGCCCAACAACAATCTTCATTATCTGTCCATGTCGTTTCTTTAAAAGTATCTTAATATTCGCATGGCTATCCACCAATGTCACTTCTATGTCTGCCCCGGCACGTGCCTCATTTTTGTTTCGTGCCATTGTCATCATCTCGCACGTGCTTACCTGAGTCGCACATGTTGAGTACTGAGGAAATGTGAAGAATTCAGCTAAGGTTGAAGATAAGTTAATTGATCCATTTTCTTGTGGTTGTTCCTTTGTTTTCTTTTTGCCTTTCATATGTTGAAGAAGTTGCTCTAATTCCTTTACGAAGTTAATTGCTCCTCCAATTATTGATGCTTGATCACCCTGTTTTAGAACCATGACTATAGTTTAGTATATATTAAAGTTTTTAGCAATTAGCTATAGCATTATATAAAGGGAAAAAGTTTCTATAACCTAAATCAATGTCATGAGTCATCTAGTGAAACACAATATCAAATTTTTTGTTAGCGAATCCAAGACTCAGGACCAATGGATTCAAAATTGTGCTTTAGGTGCAATTTAACATAAATTTAAGAGTAATTATGCAAATTTACAATTTTATGGTGTTCAAAAAAAAAATCTATAAAAGGAAAATAGATTTTTTTTCCGGGGCTTCAAGTGAATCCCATCAGCACAACCTAGGTTCACCCATGAACTCATTCATTGTGCTGAAATATATGAAGGAGTTGCAGAGGTCCAGAATTCAAATTACTAATTAATATACTAACATATCAACATTCTACCAAAAATTACTAACATATTAAACAACTAATATTTTCCCATAAAAAATAATTGATCTCAGTTCTCTTTTATATCACTGGTTGAAATGAAAGATGATGTGTGAACACTCATCTCCGGACAAAAGATAAAAGTGATAAATATGATATGTGAAAATTTTATTAGTTGCACAAAAGTAAGAAATTCATTGCAATACAACCAAAATTTAAAATCTTGGTCATGAGATACGATCATGTGATGCTTTTTAGGATTTTTATTCTTCTAATTTAAGAAAAGTACAAAACTAACCCTTTGAGCATAAGAAGGAGGCATCAAGGATCTAAGCACAGAGAGATACTCATTCATTTGTTTCCTTCTATTTCTCTCAACTGCAATGTGTGTCATCCTTTGGCTCTCGATTTCCTCCAAATTCTTGATGCTCTTGGTGCGTCGTCGTTTGCGCCGACCCATGGTAGTGGTGGTCGTGGTGGCTTCGACGTTGGAAGTTTCGGGGGAAGAGTGAGAATCCCATTGATCTTTGGCATTTTGCAAAACTGAAGGAGAAGAATCCCAATTTGCATGGAGGGTATTATAGTCTATATTGTTATTGTTGACGATTTCAAAAAGGTCTTTTTCTTCTATTTGGGAACCATAGTTCTTGCTCCATGATTCTTCACTTTGAGTGTTTCCTCCTCCAACTAGAGAATATAAGTAATCTTTGCAACCGTAGGTAAATGGATCTTGTGGGAAAACTACAGCCTCTAGGGTCATTATTGTCCTTTACAGCTCAAAAAACTTTGAGAGAGAGAGAGAGATTGAGATTTAGGAGGCTGTAAAGGAAAGTATAGAATGAAGCTAAGAAGAAATTTGAGGCTAGGCTTCTAAGAGACTAAGCAAAGTAACCCATTTATTATATATATCACCTTAGTAGCAAAGTGCCTTCAAATCTCAAAGAAGATTGTTCACAGATAATAATATTAAAAAATAAGCTACAGCGCTTGGCTTTACACGTGAGGTTTCTAATTCTAGACAATTTCCTTGAATGCAGAAACATAACCACAGGGAAACACAGAGCAAGATTCTCTTGGCACTGTTAATTCCCCTGATCTATATAACCTTGCACACCATAAACATTATTATTTTCTCTCTTTTATTAAGGGTGAATTTAATATGAACCTCTCATAAAAGGTCTAAAGGTACATCTTTACCATTTTTAGTAATAAATAAATTTTATAATAATAAAAAATGGAAAATAAAAATAATATATTTTTAACAGCACAAAATATTTATTATATATAAATGTGTTTTACGGAACACAAAAACCTGTATACAATATAACACCTGAGATGCCAAGAAAGCCTACAGAACAAAGAAAAAGTAGCACAGAAAACCAACATCTAAACAAATAATCCAGCTGAACCGCTACAGAGTGTAGTATATCCACTAAAAATTACTCACAACCCCTGGAAATTAAATCCAACAGGTCCACACACCACTCATAAAAGACAATGGATTGACTTAGTCTTTACCAAATACCAATTCCTTGAATACATCTGTACCAAAAATAAGGTCTAGACTTAAAAAATAAGATGGTATGTGTTTGGTTTTGTGAGGACAAAAATTGACTTTGAACAAATTTTATTTTGTAAAACTGATGTAAGTGAAAAGTAAGTTCATTGCATTATTATTATTATTGGAAAAAGATGAAAAACAAAAAAAATCAGAGATGGAAAAAATAAAGTTAGTCTCCAAATTTTGCATCGCTAAAACTAATTATAGACCGAATTTGAAATGGACTTTGCTTTTGCTGTCTTTATATTGTCGTCGTTATTTCATATTTTTCTGATAATGATTATTTATGTTTTAAGACATTTTTCCAAAAATAAGTTAAACAATAAATTTAAATCTGATGTAAATTGGGAAATTTGTGTTTATTATTTTGTTAATGAAAATTCGTGTAATTATATTTTTAGTCCAATATTCTTATTGTGTAATAAAATCGTGTAACACCCATATTGGATTTATTTTAAAAAAAGACAATTAGCAGCGCTTCTTATAAAATCGTTGACGAATGTACCAGAAAAAGGGGAGAAAGATTAGCGCTTCCAATATGAAGCGCTGCCTATTGTAATAAAATATGAAGGGCTTTCAGTAAAAAGCGCTGCTATGCTAGGCGAATGGGGAGCGCTTCCCTTGAAAACGCAGTTGATTCCTAATATTCAAGAGTGTCTGAAAGCGCCCCTGTTTCCTATCGTTCCTTTGGCAGCACATTGATAAGCAACGCTTGAAAGCGCTGCTAAAAACCAAAAAGAAGCGCTGCTAAAGGCCTATTTCTTTAGTAGTGAAATAAGTATAAATGTAGACTATTTATAGTCCTTGATGTGTGCACAACGTTGCACACTTTATAAAAACTGAATTTATAATAGTATTAGCGGTAAATATAATGATATTTGTACTCATTTCTAGAGTCAAAGAAAACTCTCTATATTTTATAGATAAATATTAGTGGTTAATAGTTACAGAAGAAATACAGAATTCTAGGATTCATACCGTAAACTTCCTACATCAAACTCGTTTAATTCAGTATCCCTTAACGCACCAACTGAACTGTCTATCTGGAACTCTTTATATTATATATTATTGGTTCATGGGAACCTGATTGATATTACTTTTTATTGTTAAATAAAACAGTTTGCATGCAGTACTTTTTCATTAATTTAAAATAACGAAAAATGTCTGATCACTCCACACCAAGTTGGTTAATAAGGACAAAGTACTATCTAATTATTGAGGGATCAGTTAATTAAGAGATCCATGAGGCGCCGAACTAAGAGGCTAGAAACTATGGGTAGTTCGTATCACTTGTATGAGTTGGAGGCAGAAAAAACATAAATTATTTGTATTTTAGTCATTTTTTTATTTTCACATGAGATATGTATTTCTTTTTTTATGCAAAATATTTTTCCTATAAAGCAAAACAAATATAACTTGTAAAATATAATGTATAATATATATAAGAATCTATACCCTTGGTGCCAAACAAATGGTTGGTCGATAAGGGGACAAAAGGTTATGGAAAACTATGTACTCGATGAACTGTGCAGATACCTGGTTTGTCACAACAGGGTTAGTTGTTTTTGGCATCTTAGAATGCAAAAGTAACTCATTTTTTGGTGAACTTAATGAGTTCTTTTGGACATGAGCTGTAGATAGATTTGCTAAAACTCTATTTTTGTGCGGAACATTGGGTATTAGTCTCTATTAATACCGTTAAAAAGATTGCCTTATCATTTAAATTATATGCCTGATGATCCAGAAATTAGCTAGACATGAGATGGGAAATGGCCTCTATAATTTCCATCCTTCGTGAATTTAAAATAGGCACTAATGGAAATGTAAAGAAAAGCGAAATTATGCCTAGAAATTTTAATGTGGAAAACTTTCTCAACGTGAGAACGAAACATCCACTATATATAAAAATAATGAGACTATAAAAATTCCGCCCTTAAGTGAATCTGTCTACAATGTATTTTCAATTTGTAAGTAAGACTTTCACAAATTTACTCACAATTTTTCACAAAGTGTAAGAGGTTTTGGGTTTTTAGGATGTTTAAGAGCTTGAAGATAAATTACACAAAGTGTATACAATGATGCTTATCAAGCTAACACACACTCAACAAAAAATTCCCCGAAATTTGACTTTAGAAGCTTTGAGTGTGGGATGAGAAGATTGTAAATATCGAAAACCAGCCATTAAATAGTCCCAAATGCTTATTATAACCGTTAGAAGGTTGAAGAGAGACGTTGGGAGTGTTCATTGGTCCATAGGAGGGATTTGGAGTGTTTTGGAGGTGATTTGATGGAAGTTGAGAAAGTTGGCAACTTTTCAACCTTCTCATTCTGCACACTATACTTTATCTGCACATTGTGAAACTTCTAAATCTGACACCCACCTTTATTCCAGCCTATGACACGAACCTTCTCATATGTTTATTCCTCATACAAACAAGCTTTAATGATCCGAGGAAAAATCATTGATTTCCTCTCTCGCTTTTACACCCTCTCAACACATTTAACACAACATTCTTCATCTAGTGCTTCAACATATCAATGAGAAGGATTGTTCTTGAGTTATTGAATATTTTCAGAATGAGTAGGTTGCTTTTCTACCCTTGTATTTTTACACTGTTTTCAGCTCAAGATAGAGCCATATTTTGTCATCTTGAAAACCTGTTCTATTCACTTGACAAACAAGTTAGATAACAATTAACCAGAAAACTTAATTCATTACTAAGTTTGTATCATCAAAACATAGAAAGAGATTTTCATTCCAACAGTAAGGTTGCCCTACTGAGTCAATATCAATGTTAGCAACAACTTTTTTATCAGATTAGGCCTGTATGGGGTTCACTTGATACCACTTGGTAGTAATATGGTTAGACACTTTGGCATGATACAAAGAAAGGTCACCAAAAGCTTGCAATAGCTCAAAGATGAGTATTAGAAAAATCTAAATTAATGATTAAAATTAGTGACGGGAATAATGAAATTTGTTCCTTAATGTTTAGTGATGGAAGTAGAGACGAATTTCACACTTTCCGTCACAAAATTTCTCTTTTTCTAGTTTTACTTTTTAATAGTTGATTATTAAAACTTACGTAGATTATTGCATGAGTGTATGCTCTATGTTCGGTTTAGGTTGGGTCAATTATCCACTTAGACCATCCTCCTCTTGTTTTATTTTTCGAGATGCGTACACCATGGCTTCGTAATGTAATGTAGGCAAGAAATATTTCTATTAACGGAAAAACCATTCCCTTTCGTGTGATTCATGAGTTGGGATGCTCCTTATATGTAAGCAAGATTACCTAATTACTTCACACATTGTCTTGATTTATATACAAAATGAATTGTAGTTACTTAAATGGTCTTTTTTATCTTGAGACTATCCACTAATCTTGTTTGGATTATGTGAAAATCATAGTAAAATCATGCGTTACATGTTAGTACCTCTGTTAGTCCTTTGTTAGTGAGCTTCATTTCCTACTGTGATGGTATGTTATTTGTCCTATGTATCTCATTATTTTTGTCTCTTCCATTTCTATAAGCCATATCAGCACTATTATTCATACGATTTTTGAAGAGGACACTTTAGTCCCTCCCAGAAAGCATTTGCAATGCTAACATTTGCAATGCTCTCTTAAGTGGATTGATGCCATGAAGGATGAGATGAAGTCAATGGCTGACAATGGCGTTTGGGATCTTGTCAAGTTACCTGAAGGTAAGAAACCCATTGGTTGCAAATGGATATTTAAAACCAAGAGGGATTCCAAGGGTAACATTGAAAGATATAAGGCTCGTCTTGTCGCCAAAGGCTTCACTCAAAAGGAAGGCATTGATTACAAAGAGACTTTCTCTCCAGTTTCTTCGAAAGACTCTCTCAGGATTATTATGGCACTAGTGGCTCATTTTGACTTAGAGCTGCATCAGATGGATGTGAAGACTGCGTTTCTAAATGGAAACATTGACGAAACAATTTATATGGTGCAACCAGAAAACTTTGTTTCAGGTGATCCAAAGTCTATGGTATGCAAACTAAAGAAATCCATTTATGGCCTTAAACAGGCTTCCCGTCAGTGGTATTACAAATTTCATCAAGTTATTACCTCTTATGGTTTTCAGACTAATGCGGTTGATGATTGTGTATACCAAAAGTTCAGTGGGAGTAAATTTATCTTTTTGGTGTTATATGTCGATGATATCCTATTAGCAAGTAATGATATAGGCTTATTGCACGAAACTAAGAGATTTCTCACGAAGAATTTCGAGATGAAAGATCTTGGGGACGCCTCCTTTGTCTTGGGTATCCAAATACTTAGAGATCGCTCTCAGGGTATCTTGGGATTGTCACAAAGGAGCTATATCGATACAGTTTTGGATAGATTCTTCATGAAAGATAGTAAACCGGGAGATACACCCGTGGCTAAAGGAGACAAGTTCAGTCTCAATCAGTGCCCCGCTACAGATCTTGAAAAGGTAGAGATGCAAAAGGTTCCTTATGCTTCGGCTGTGGGAAGTCTTATGTATGCTCAAGTTTGTACTCGTCCTGACATAGCATTTATAGTGGGAGTTCTTGGTAGATATTTGAGTAATCCTGGTATGCAACATTGGACAGCGGTGAAGCGCGTGATGCGCTACTTGAAGAGAACAAGAAACTACATGCTTACCTATCGGAAGTCAGATAACTTAGAGGTCATTGGGTATTCTGACTCTGATTTTGCGGGATGCCCGGATAGCAGACGTTCCACATCTGGTTACATTTTCCTTTTGGCTGGAGGGGCTATTTCCTGGAAGTCTGCCAAGCAGACTTTAGTGGCTCCTTCAACCATGGCAGCAGAGTTTGTGGCCTGTTTTGAGGCATCAAATCATGCTTTGTGGCTGCGAAATTTTGTCTCAGGCCTAAGCATCATTGGAAGCATTAAGAGGCCATTGAAGATTTATTGTGACAATAGTGCAGCCGTCCTATACTCTAACAACAACATGAGTTCCACAAAGTCGAAATTCATCGACATCAAGTATCTTGTTGTGAAGGAAAGAGTTCAAGAGAAACAAATTTTGATAGAATATATAGGGACCAACTTTATGCTAGCAGACCCACTAACCAAAGGCTTGACACCTAAAGTTTACCACGAGCACATTGCTCATATGGGTATTGGTTTTGAGATTGCCTTAGATTAGTGGGAGTCTTTTTCTTGTTTTCCCTTATGTTCTAGAATTTTGGCATTGATACAGACTTTATGTTATTTTGACTTTCTGCAGAATTAAGTTGTTATTATTAAATGTGTTTGTATCATATTATATGCAAAACAAATTTTGCATTTTCAGCAACTTCAGTTTAATCTCACTAAAGACTTAAGTTGGACCAGTTGGAAATAGGCATGACATGAGATCACATTGCATGAAATTTCCACGCCACTCATCCATATTGATCTATGTCATCGAGTATGTTAATATGATGGTCATCGGGGTACAGTCACAAAAGACGTTAGTGACGACAGCCGCGGTGGTCTCATTGTTGATATATGAGGTGGACCAGATTGTATAGGGAAATCTAAAGATAAATAGCATTCGGATGCCGGCCTAAAGAATTATGATATAATTAGTGTAATATATTGCCCAAGTGGGAGATTGTTGGAATATTTTATTCCAATATCATAAATAATGGGCATATATTCTTTATTAATTATATTAGCTATTTATCAATTAGGAGCTTTGATTGATATGTGATCAAAATAAGTAAAAGGCTATATTGGATTTCTAATTATATAATTAATTAATTAATTAATTATTATTGATATGGGCCCAATATGAGTGGATGTCAGTGATAGCCCATTAGAGGGATAATGGGAACCCTAATAGACTGTCACACTATAAGTAGGCTATGGTCCCCAATATACCGGACTAACCGCAACACACACGTTTACTCTCCTCTCCCCATCTGAAGAGAGTCTAAGGCACTAGGAGTCCCGGTTGAGGAAGAACCATAAAGCCAACGAGTAGCTGTTGCTCGTTTTCACTCACTCTTTCTTCTCAGGATTCGTTCTCCACTTCTTTGCTATGGATCCAGGTATTTATCTAATCCTTGATATATCAACATGTCGTAGATCCTAAGGTTATCAAGGTTATGGCTTTGTTCTTGATTATATAGAAGCATGCTTGTATGTCTTTGTTTTCCGCTATAGTATATTCGTGATTATAAGCATGTCTTGTAGATAGATTAATTCCTACACTATGTATCTCATTATTTTTGTCTCTTCCATTTCTATAAGCCATATCAGCACTATTATTCATACGATTTTTGAAGAGGACACTTTAGTCCCTCCCAGAAAGCATTTGCAATGCTAACTTTTCACTCCAAGAAAATTCAAAAAAAGTGAATGCTCTAAGTTCCTTCACCTTCACGTTTCTTCTCCAACATTACTTCTAGAAAATCAAACCCAGAAGAAGTTCCTTCATCTAGCTGCATTTCCGACGCTAAGGCTGGGTTCTTTCTTCTTGCTTCTCAAACGTGATTTGTAGGGGGTTCCTCGCGCAAGTAATTGTGTATCTCCTTCATCTTCGTTAATGCATGTGCTGGTTTGCATTATTAACACTTTTTGCAGCATAATCGCAAGATTGTAGCTCCATTTTTGCATATCGGTTAATGTCCGTTCGTGGGAAACATGTGAGACAAAGTGGAGTCCTTATATATGAAGGGGAAAATAGATTCATTGCCTCCAATGGATGTCGATCTTGCGAATTGTTTTGATCTAGTGCAAATATACAAGGATATCGACTATTACCATGTCAGGTTAATGCATTGGATGCTTTTTGGTCTGAATAATTTCGCCATTGGTTTAAGGCCACTTGTCGGTGATGAGGACATTAATAAGATGTGCAAGAAAACTATGGAAGGCTAACTTGTTATCGAGAAGTTGCAAGAAGCCTCGTAGCTAGATGGAGTGGACCAAACTTTGCTCATTATGAAATTTGCACAAAAACACACGAAATTGAAGCTAGTGGAAGTAGTTTGCTCAGGTAGAATCAAATAGGAATTCAAAAGTTGGGGTTCGATCGGGTTCAAGTGAAGAAGAAGAAGAGGAGGAGGTCTATATAAGTGAGGGACGAGGTGAAGTGAGAAAAACACTAGAAATGAGGATTTGAGTAAGGTTTTTCAGAAATCGTTTCACAAAATTTGTTTTTTAAAACCTTTTTATAAAACATTTATAAACAAAGGAATAAAGAAAAGCTTATGTAAATGGCACAAGGAATTTTATCCTAGTTTACTATCACCTGGTAGTTAGTATAGTCCCTTCAAAATACGTGAAGGTTTCCAATAAAACGAGTTTTACAAACCTAAGAGTTTGTCTGCCAACCTTGGCTAAATTCTCGGCTTCTGAGAATGACTTGACCATAAATCTCTAAGGAATATGGCACTATTGAGCCTTTTACAAATTTTGAGGTTGAGTAAAATATGAATACACTCTCAACAATAGAGGTTTACGTTGAATGCCATTTACACACAAAATAATAGAAAGTGTTTCTCGTGATTCCCTTAGCTTCAGATACGCTTGAGCTTCTTAGGATCACACTTAAGGTGTGGAAGCTTTTCACTTCTCTCTCTGAATATATTGATTGCTTCATTGTATATCGCTTTTTTTCCTAAGAATGAGAGATAGCTTTTATATTGAGTGAGAGAATTATAATTGTGGATGCTTTCTCTTGAGATGAAGCCAATTCGTTGGAATTAGGTTTAGGGTTTCTCAATACAATCATAATAAATGATTTAAGGTCGCAGCACTGTCATTGTACGATAAGAAAAGGCTTTCCTCATTATACCTTTTATCTGTATTCACATTATCCATTTGATTCTTTAGGCATAATAAATACTTCAGACATCATTAAATATTTTAGTTGTGAAATCTTCTTGTCAAAAGGAACAGACGAATGGAAATCAAATGTTTGGAGCCATGAATCTTGAACTCAGCAGATGTAGTTTAACCACAGGCTTAATCAGGAACGTGGACAAGAACCTCTTGATGTAAAGGAAATCTTTGACCAAATAATATGCCCAATTGTCCAGATGATAACCAACGTCTTGAGTGATCATATGATTTACACTGTTGACCAAATGGAATTTACTCTTTAACTTGGTGTTTTACTTCTGTTCAAGGTTATTTTTCTAAGAAAATATATAGCTCTGCATACTAGAAAAACACATTTGAACGAAATTTCTCTCCAATGATATTTGTTATCTTCTAAATCTACTAAAGATCATTGTTTATGGATATCCACTTGGTTCAAACACGAGGAACCATGTTGGCCTAAAATTAGAAATGTAAAGGACTAAAGTGAGTCCTTTAAAATTTGCCTCAATATGGTCACATAAGCAACCCTAACGACCACATCATCAAACTAACGAGACACATCAGCACTCAACCAGCTGAGTTTCAACGAAAACTAATAAAAGGATTAGCGTGCCCCCTTTTGTATTAAATAGAAACTAATTTGGATAATGTTAATTATTGTCAAAGACCAAATTGATCACCGAAATTTTTCCCCGAAATGAAGTTGGATATTCATTCATTCAGGGGTGGTTGCAGTGTTAGAATGGGATAGTCTTGCCTACCCCCAAAAATAATATATGTATTTGAATAAGTAGGTATATTTTAGATTTAGCTACTCCAAAAATATAATATTTAGCTACTCCAATTAAGTTTAATTGTCTAAGGATATAGAAGAACCTCAACAAGTTTCTTAATTTAAGTCCATTAGTCTATTACTATCCCAAAAAAAATATGGTGATTTTGGTAAGTCCATCCTTAAAATCATGGGTTATTTGCACTTTTGGTCCAAAAAATCTTGGATTTTAGGAAAATAGTAGACTAAAATTGTACGATCCATGATATTTTTGGACAACAAAAAGCGAAATGAAAAACCACACCGACAAAAATTACCAAATGAAAAGTAAAATAAAATGACCGAACACAAACAATCAAATAAAGTTAGAAGACAAAAAATGTAACTAAAATGATATAATTGGTCACCCCGTAAAATTTAAGCTAACTCTATCTCCTCAGGTCTTTTCCCCACTGAGTTTTGGCTCTTAAAGATTTTAACAAAACCCCTATGTCATTATACGGGATTGGGACACCCCTTATGCTCCCGTTAATGAAATATTTGCTTATAAAAAAAACAAAAGAAAAAAGAGCAACAACCAAACAAATCAGGGGTCTGGACAAGTTCATATTTATGCAGAGGAGTCCTTGGGCCACTTTGTAATCATCTGCGATGAACACGATGCACACCTCTCTCTCCGAGCTTCCTGTGACCATGTGCTTTTTTTACACTCTTCTCCATTAATATTACTACTACTACTTGTACGTTTTTACATCTTACATGCAAAATAAACTAAAGTTTTCCTTTTTCCAATCACTGAATGTGTCATACTTGTTCTGTTTTGTTTCCCTCATAAATTAACCATTTTACCACATCTCGATAAGACATTCTGTAAGTTTTGCTCCCTTTTTTCCCGGGTCTTCCTTCTTCAGAATATTATTGTGTAATTAGTGCTATATAATATTCATCTATTTTTATGTTATATGTTTTTTTTTAATTTCTCCAATACGTCACTTATTATGTTAATATTTCAGAATATTGTCATTTGCTAATTTTTATAATCTTTCCTCAACACTCCTATCTTAATCCTACTTATATATTAGTAATGCTATGTTTGATATTCGTGTACAAAATGATTAATCTAATATACAAAAATCCAAAACCAACTAGCATTCCTTTGAATGTGTCAGAAAAAGTTAAACATTATCGGATTCGATGTTGAATACCCAAGTCCAGAAGTCCTAACTACAGAGCAACTTGCAAACACGATCTGCTTCTGCTAGCTTGCTACAACATATATACCCGTACCACAATAATTTAAATCTTCAATTTAACTAATGCTTGAGAAAATAATAGGTAATGTTGGGAATCAATTAAAATTTTCAAGTAAGTTAAAATGAGTGGAAAATAAAATAGGTACATTTCACAAAGTGGGTGAATGTAAGTAGAGTATTGGAAATATCAGACAACTAATGTTCATGATGCTAAATACATGAATAGAAGTCACGTTCTCTCCTATAGACAATGAGACTTTTGTGAAGAGTGAGATATGCTCATGTGGTGAGGTGAGGAATCCCTTTTTGGGTGATCATGTGGAGAGGTAAGACATCCCCACTTGGTTGATCATGTAGAGAGTTGAAGAAGCTCATGTCATGTCATAGTGAAAGAATATGACTTTTCCTTTCATAAATATATGGTCTCCTAAGCGATCAGTTTAGTTTAGCGCTAACCGATACACACATACTTTTCTTTTGTGTCACTTTTCCTTTCATAATTATTGTCTGATATACAGCTTGATGGAGATTGTTTTGGTTATGCACCAGTTACCTCTTTTAGAATTGGTCACATGGGGTTCAGGGTATGACTTTTATTTGGTACACAATTTTTTGAGTGGTATATTGGGTATGAAAATTAAAATATATGTATATTGTTTTCTTTTAGGGTATTAGATTTTGCAATGCTTATAGAGTATATCATGTCATCAAGGAAGTTATCTCTACGTAGGTCTAAGGGATCTAATTGTTTGTACTATGAGGATATTTGAGATTGCATCTGTTCTGGACTGGGCCAGTTGTCAGGCCCAATCCACTAAGTGATCATCCAACCCAGTAAGGGGAGGATCCGCTCGACTGATACTTGGGCCCCCAGCGCAATTGGGCTATCTAACGTCAACGATCCGAACTTATCACTATAAATAACATCAGTCACCAGGTGTCAGGTACGCAATACATTCGAATATTCGCTAGATAGTACTGTAGCTCGATATAGCTGACTTGGGCGTCGGAGTGTCCTTGCAGGTACACCCCCCGCGCGTTCAGGTTATCCTCATTCTACATTATCAGACGACCCGTCCCTTGATCATCCCCACAGAAGACCTCAAGGTACGGTTCATTGGCGACCACTGTGGGAGCACACTATCTCACCAACATTCCCAATGCCTCCAAAGACAACTCGAGGCAGACCGCGGTCGACCCGCCTGCAAAGCATGGTCTAGATACCAGTTTGACCACCTCCAGCACTGGGAGGAACGATGACTAACACTGAGGTCGTTGCCCCGGTCCCCAGCCAGGCACGACCCAGCAGGTTGACGTCACCCTTCCAGCCAATCTAGTTCAGGAGCTTCGTGCCTTTCTCCGTGTCAGGGATCAGCAGATCGCTCGCCGAGAGATGACCGTCTCACCCAGATGTAGGAACTAATAGCTTCCAGACGAGGGAACACAGCGCCCGAGCCTCGCCGTCGCAACAATGGGCCGCCCATCCCTCGGGCCAACCCACCAAAGAGGCATCGTTCACCTCCCCGCGGACAGCTCATCCATAGATTTCCACCCTGTCGAAGGGGAAGAGGAGGAAGATTAGCCCCAACGAGACGGGCCATGAGGCCACGACCCTAGGAGCGGGCGTCGATCATGACTTAGTAAAAATACTTAGTCAAAAATAAGATAATAACAGATGAATCCCCAGTAGCAGGTCGCCCTACACGGGAGATGATCGCCCCCGAGTGGAATTTTTAACGCAAGACAGGGAACGTTCACCACGAATGAGAGAGAGTGCGCACCACGGAGAAAAGACGCTCCCACCAAGAATAAGCTCGCCCAAAACGGGCGACCACGCTGTGAGGGGGAGAACAGATCGCCCACAGAGAAGAGCACCAGATCGTCCGTTAAAGAGAAGTGCAGGTCGTCCTCCGTGAGGGGGAGAGCAGATCGGTCTTAAGTAGCAAGGGTGGTCATCCTCGGAGAAGAGGAACAGATCGCCCGCAGAGAAGAGCACCAGATTGTCCGTGAAAAAGAAGTGAAGGTCATCCTCCGTGAGGGGGAGAGCAGATCGCTCGTAAGTACCAAGTCACACAGGTTGTCTGCCGTTAGGGGTAGAACTGATCGCCCTTTGGGCTACGAATGGATAGCAGATCGCCCCAAGGGGGGTGGTTGCTCTAGAGTATAATATTGGCACAAATAATGTTGAAAATATTAGAAATTCACAGCGAACGACACGAAAAGCACTCATCAGTTATCATACGATCCGTTACGATCCAGATTGCTGAAAAAAATCACAAAAACTGGGGACATGATCACCATAACTGCAAATCAAGCCTAAGACTGCTCCACGATCGGAATGTGCGAACACTGACTGTGCGAACACTGTCATTACCATAAGAGCGATGGGCATGACACAAATGATCTCATGGCCCTCAAAGACAACGTTGAGGCATTAATTCGAGGGGAAAAGCTGACTCAGTACGTAAGGAAGAACCAAGCTGATGGGCGAGATGACAACCGAACACGTCGATCCCCTAGGAAAGGTAAGACACCATCCACCGAAGTGGCCAAAGTCAGAGAAGAAGAGGAGGATGAAGACGATGATATCCCAGATACAAGAAGATCAAGGGGAAGGCAAGTTGCCATGATGATCACTGGAGGCATCCCCAATGACGCCTCAACTAACAAGTCAATAAAGGGAAGGTTCGACCAGATCATGAGCGACGCGTCGACATCCGCCCCAAGGGTACTCTCGAAGAGGCCGCCCAACAATGAAGTGCCACTCGTGGTGGTTGCCGTGACGACCAACATGGAGGTCAGACGAATACCGATCGACCAAGAATATGGAGGTCAGACGAATACTGATCGACCAAGGAAGCTCCACGGACATCATTTTCGAACGAATCAAGTTTAATGGAGCATCCACCACACTAATCGGACGAATCAAGTTGATCGTCACTATGGAGAAGGAACCTCAAAAGTTCGACCTACCGCGCGAGTGAAGTTCGAGCCGTATTCGATAAACTGCGCGGTCAGGATACAACGCTTAAACGAATTCAAGCACAATCGAAGCGACCTGAGATTGGTCACACCCGTGAGGACGAGTTAAATTTGGGTAGAAACTTGGTAAAATGTCCATGGGCATTCACGATCCTACTCAAACGAAACGGGTGGAAAGAATAAAATAACATGTGAAAATACCGAGCCAAGCGAATAAGACAATAAGATAACGAGCGATCCTCCTTTGGGAAGGATCGAGTGCTCCTCCTTCGGGGAGGATCGAGTCGTCCTCCTTTGGGGAGGATCCAGACCTCCTCCTTTGGGGAGGATCGAGTTCTCCTCCTTTGGGGAGGATCGAGACTCCTCCTTTGGGAGGATCCAGCATAACTTCGTCCATGTTTATCCGATGGGGGCGTGTGAGCATGAGTTGGAAAGCTAAGAAGCATACCTACAATTTTCATGTTGGACTCAAAATCTAATTCGTACGTGTTCGACCCCTTCTGGTCGCCCAAAATTGGGGCGACCACTTTTTGGTCGCCCACGCGCAACCTTGTAGGACGGTCTGGTCTGAAGAGCATAACTTCGTCCAAGTTTATTCGATGGGGGCTTGTGAGCTTGCGTTGGAAAGCTAAGAAGCATACCTACAATTTTAGTGTTGGACTCAAAATCTAGTTCGGACTTGGTCGAGCCCTTCTGGTCGCCCAAGATTGGGGCGACCACTTCTTGGTCGCCCGCGCGCAACCTTGGAGGACGGTCTGGACTGAAGAGCATAACCTCGTCCATGTTTATCTGATAGGGGCGTGTGAGCATGCATTGAAAATCTGAGAAACAGAATTACAATTCTTATGTTGAGATCAAAATCCAATTCGGACGTCTTCAACCCCTTCTGTGCGCCCAAGGTTGGGGGTACCACTTCTTGGTCGCCCGCGTGCAACCTTAGAGGGCTGTCTAGTATGGAGACCAGAACTTTGTCCATGTTTATCCGATGGGGGCGTGTAAGCATGCGTTGGAAAGGTTAGAAGCAGAGATACAATTGTTATGTTGAGCGTAAAATCTAATTCGAACGTATTCAACCCCTGCTGGTCGTCTAAGTTTTGGGCACCCACAACACAAAAAATGGGCAATCGGCACCATGGAGGGCTGTCTAGTATGACAACCTTGGAGGCATGGGCAACCCAAAGATACTGAGCATCGATCGTGCAAAGATAAAAGAGCACATGCACTTAAAGCAAAAGAAAATCAAGCGTGCAACAAAGTATCAAAAGCACAAACGATCAAAGTTTGGATTACTACAAAAGTCAGACCAAATGCAAATTTGGATCCTCCGGAGTAGCGTGGGAGCTATCGTTTGGATTCCGTGGGGTAGAAGGAGGAGCAGAGGTCGAACCCTCCGTAGGTCCTTTCCAAGCCCGTGAAAGCATTTGAGCGAAGGACGAACCTTAACCCACCATCTTATCTGCAAAAGAAGAAGAGAAAAACATTAGTCACAAAGAAAAGATGTTAAGCAAAATAATAATCATGGGCAACCTAAGGAGTATGGGCGACCATGCTCGCGAGGAGACCCAAAGAATGGGCAAGGGACTTAGACTGTCTAGAACCTCCCGAGGCTGGGGACTCAGCAGGAGGACCAGACTCGACCTCCTCATGAGAGCTCATCTCGTCTTCGTGCGGAGAATGCACCTCCTCCTCATGAGAGCTCATCTCCTCCTCACCATCCGACATCTCGAGAGATCGTCCCTTTTTTAGGGTAGCAGCCCGAGGAACGTGAGGATCAGATGTCGGAGGTTTGCGTAGAGTTTGCTTGGTCCTCGCCACGATATAGACTTGCAAGAAGGAGCAACTGCTCGTCAGAAGAGTTCGTAGGCTTGCGGGTGAGGGGGGGGGGGGGGGGGGGGGGGCGATTCACTACAAGAAAAACTGGTTTTTCCGACAACCAAAATCTGCCGGAAATTTGGACTTAAACCGTGGTAGCAAACGGTTTTTGGCGGATTTTCCAACGGAAATTTCTGAGGGATAATCCGCCGGAAAAGTAAGCCAAATCTGCCGGAAATTAACTTTTTTTTTTTAAAATGAAAAAATCCGCCGGAAATTCAAGAAATCCGCCAGAAATTAATTTTGTTTTTTAAAAAAATAAAAAATCCCTTTCCTGTTGGCACGATAGCGTGGCTCTCCACAAATCTTGCATTCCGACAACTCTCCATCATTTATGCCAGACTCATTGTTATAATAGAGCATGCAACCGGAGACACAACAATCAATTCTTTTAGATTTCAAGCCAAGCTTCGATACCACTCTTTTAGCATCATAATAACTTTGCGGCAAAAGTCCTCTAACGGGAGTTGCATCCAACATCATTTTGGTCATATATTCCATGCACAACTCAGCAACATTAAACTGAGACTTAAGACCCAACAACCGAACACAGATTGATAATTTAGAGTCTTTAGATCCTTCAAATAATGGATTATTTGTCTTACTCAAATACATGTAAAATCTTTGAGCTTCCTCATTTGGAACTTCTTCAGCATCATATTCTGGCTCTTCAAAATCCAAATTTACTCCAACCGCATCAGATATCATTCCCTGATAAACTTCTAACGGTTGAATAATTTCGCCTCCAGACGTCGTAGCCGCTGGATAGTTACTTGTTGTGGGAGCTACTACTTCAGCCGGAACATTAACTGCACGAACAACTTCCCCTGGTGCTACTTCGCCGTGACGACTCCATATAAAATAATTTGGCCTAAACCCATTATTGTACAAATCAAGTCTGACTTCATCATCATTTTTTATAAATTGAAATGAACATTTCAAGCACGAACATCTAATTCCGCCTTGTCGCGCAAATTCTTCATGCTGCTTAGCACAAAAAATAAACTCTTCTACTCCTTGTACAAAATGCCGCTTTAAACCAGCTCTTCCAGGAAACAACCGGTCATACATCCAACGTACGATCCATGTTTTCCGGAAATACATACTATAGTTCAATAAAAATTAACGTTATATATCTACCTATATATTTATTACATATACATGAACATATATATACCCATACACATATTTACATACACTAACAATGTAAACAATAAATAAATTAATAGGTTTTTCCCAAACTGTACTTTTTTTAATAACAATAATTAAAATACATGTTATTTTATTTTATTATATATATTATTAATAACTCTATTAGTAAATAATAAATATATTAATAACTCTATTATATTACTGATCTAATAATACACATATATATATATATATATATATATATATATATATATATATATATATTACCCATTTTAACTAACAACATAAATAACACTTTTACTACATGTAATTATAGAATTGAAAATAAAATAAACAATCAAATATTTCTTTTCAAATATATGTTGTATTGATATATTAAGTGAATAATACATATATTTCCTATTTATCTAAAAATTAATTATAAAGTGATATTAATAATAATTCGCATTTATACAAAAAATAATAACAGTAATTAAAAATTAATTTTATTTTTATTTCGTTTTTATTTTTATTTTGCATTTATATAAAGAAAATATTCAAATAAATTAAAAATTAGTTTTATTTTTTTGTATTAAAAAAATTTAAAATAATAACATAAATTAAAAATATAAACAGAAATTAAAAACTTAATTAATAAATATTATAAAAAATCCAAATTAAAAATAAATTAAAAAAATTAAATTTAAAATATAAACAGAAATTAAAAACTTGATTAATAAATATTATAAAAATTCAAAATTAAAAATAAATTAACAAAAATTTAAAATATAAACAGAAATTAAAAACTTAATTAATAATAACATAATTTAAAAATATAAACTTTAATTTTTTTCGTATTTATTTATTCTTTATTATTTATTTATTTATTTAAAATTATTATAAAAATTCAAAATTAAAAATAAATTAACAAATATATTATTTCGTGTTTGCTAACTAATATTAATTAATACATAATTAATATATTATAACAAATAACATCATATATAAGGACTTTTAATTTCGATAACTAACTTGGAGTGAAGAGAAGACTCTGGCATGATGCTAATCCCACCCTCCTTCGAACAAAACAGACAACGAACTAAACCCAAACAACTCCTAAACAAACAACACCACAGTTAGTAACTAAATAATATATAAACTAAAACTATTAAATCATCATGTTATAAAGATACCTTAGATTGAAGAAATGTGTCAGAGAGCAAGAGATTTTGTAGAGAGAAATTTCGGATTTGAAGAAGTGAAGAAGTTGTGAAGTGAAGATGTGAAGAAGTTATGAAGTGAAGATGTGAATATATATAGAGATCTGACGGAACGGTCAGAAATTTGAAATCCGCCGAAAAATGTATTACCGGCAGATTTTGTCCTTTCCGGCGGATTTGGATCCCACAAAAATCCTGGTTTTCGGCGGATTCTATTGGTCGTGGTATTTTCGGCGGATTTCGTGGTATTTCCAGCGGATTAGGATCCACACAAAGCCGGATTTCCGGCGGATCCTATTGGTAGAAGCATTTCCGGCGGATTTAGTGGTATTTCTGCCGGATTTAGTGGTTTTCCGGCGGAATTTGGTCAAAAAGTTAAAATCCGCCGCAAATATGTATTACCGGCGGATTTGGGATTTCCGGCTGATCCGGATCCCCCGCAAATACGAATTTTCGGCGGATTCCATTGGTCATGCGATTTCCGGCGGATTTAGTGGTTTTCCGGCGGATTTTGGTCAAAAAGTTAAAATCCGCCGCAAATACATGTTATCGACGGATTTGGAATTTCCGGCGGATCCGGATCCCTCGCAAATACGAATTTCCGGCGGATTTCGAAATTTATTTTTCCCACTTTTTTCGTAAATCCGCTGCAAATGACGGTACCGGCGGTTTTTTTTTTGGTGAATAAATCTGCCGGAAATTAGTATAAATCCGTCGAAAATTTACCGGGCAATAAAAATCCGCCGGAAATTCCATAGAATCTGCCGGAAAATTTTCGTGGGACTAAATCCGCCGGAAACCTCTAAAATCCGCCGGAAAGGCATGGCCAGTAAATCAACTTATTCTTGTAGTGATTTTCTCGCCCCAAGCCTGATTGCACCTTCCCACCAAACCAAAACAAACACAAGTAAAAGAATAAGCAAGGAGTAAAGAAAGAAAGTATACATGGGAATTAAGGTCGACTGACAAAGAAGTCCAAGTCACCGCTATGAAGATTAAGGTCACGCACGATCAAGACCACTCACTGAATACAGAAATAAAGGGAAGATCAGGCCCGCACTAAGACAATAAAATGAAGAGTTATCATTTATAACGCACATACGACAATTTTCGCAAGTTACTAACAATGAAGTTCAAGGTAGCATACCGTGAAAGAAAGATCAAGCCGCCCGGAAGATCGAACTACCAAATCGGGAAGAGGCAAGATCACGATGCAACCTGGAAGATCGAAAAATCAAATAATCAGGTTATTACGATCCTACCTGAAATCATCACTACTTCGATATTTGAAAAGGGGAAGAGGTAAAAACCCAAAAGTATGTCTTACACCAAGAAGGAAAATACTAGCGAAGGGTTGCTCGAGTCACACAATGGATGGTCTCTCCCCAGAGCTGCTGATCATCCACCAACAAAGCATCATAATTTAGAACACACGAGATAATAATCATGACAAAACCTCTAGCAAGGAAAATCAAGGTAGCAGTCCATGGGAACTAGTTCAAATCGAATTAAAGATCAAACAATTAGATCGCAGAGAGAACAAACTACCAAGGTATTCAGGTCCTACCAAATTACTAAGAGTTGAAGGACCAAGGTACTCAGATTTAATACACAAAAGAAAGTAGAAAAAGAGGAGAGTACCCGAAAATTTTGTCAAAAAGTTAGATGAATGCTTACGCCACGGAGGAGAAGGAGCTCGGTGGCCTGCGAAGAAGAGGGACGGGTTGCCCGTTGAGCAGATCGCCCGTACAAGGGGTCACCATGAGCTTTCCTCCTACCGATCGAAGAAGACGCGCGCAAGACGAGCTGATCATCGCGTGAGCAGGTCACCTGCAAAGAAGACGCCCACGATGGGCAATTGAGCAGATCAGGTCGCCTCCTTTTTTGGTCGCACGCGGGTCGCCCCCAGGAACTTCGGTCGGGTCGTCCGAGGAACGATCGGGTCACCTCCTTTTCTAGTCACACACGGGTCGCTCCCAGGAATTTCGATGGGGTTGTCCGAGGAACGATTAGGTCGCCCCCTCCCCAGTCGTTCGCGTACACGCAGGTCTCTCCCCGGAGTTTTGGTCGGGTTTTCTGGGGTAGTGACCGTCCTCCTCACACCCGATGGACAGATCGCCCGTAGAAACGAAGAGGTAATCGCAGCAGGGGAAGACTTTGAGGTGCTGGTCGTCCTTGATGGGTTATGGTCTCTCCAAAAGAAGGATCCTCCCAATAGTTTCAAAGTGATCCTCCGAGAGAGAATTTTTAGAAGAAAAAAAAAAGTGTTTGTGAGAAATGAGTGGTGAGAGTGAAAGACCCCTCTCATCCACCTTATATATGGGCCCAAGAAAATAGCCCAATAAAACATTAAAAATGTTCAAGATTCAGTGAAGTCAAGAGGACGCGAAAAATACCCATCACTGATCAAACGATTCGTTAAGATCTAGATCGCCGAAAAACATCAGAAGTAACGACTGGGGGCACGACCATCCCGATTACACGTCAAGCCTACGCTCGCTCAACGATTGATCTTGGCTTGGGCCCCCAGTTGTCAGGCCCAATCCACTAAGTGATCATCCAACCCAGCAAGGGGAGGATCCGCTCGACTGATACTTGGGCCCCCAGCGCAACTGAGCTATCCAACGTCAACGATCCGAACTTATCACTATAAATAACATCAGTCACCAGGTGTCAAGTACGCAATACATTCTAATATTCACTAGATAGTATTGTAGCTCGATATAGCTGACTTGGGCGTCGGAGTGTCCTTGCAGGTACACCCCCGCGCGTTCAGGTCATCCTCATTCTACAGTATCAGACGACCCGTCCCTTGATCATCCCCATAGAAGACCTCAAGGTACGGTTCAACATCATTAGCTAGAAAATGATCTTAATGTTTATTAAGGGATAACTTATTTCCCTACCTTCTCTCTTTGTATATGAGTTGGAAAATATTGGTCTTCTAATTTTATAAGTATACTACTTTTTTGTTTTGAGAAGCAAATGAAAATTATTAGAAAGAGGGAAGCATAAGGGGTCTTAAAATATATTGTCAAAATCATAAAATCAATATAACATGATCACTTATTATTTGCTAAATTAAATAAGGTCTGAGTTTCCATATCAAGCTAATTAGTTATGGCGTATGGGTTTTATACTCAGTTGACAACTGTCTTTTTATCACTGATTATAAGTATACTACTTTTGCTCTTAAAATATATTGTCAAAATCATAAAAAAATAAATAAAACATGATCACGGATTATTTGCAAAGTTAAATAAGGCCTAACTCTTTCTATTTATAATTAATTAGCAAATAAGTTACTACCTATGGGTTTTATAGTCAGTTGACAACTGTTTTTTTATCACTCTACCAAGACTAGCTCAGGAAATAAAGGTTTATCTTTCGTACTTGTGACTTTGCTGTTATAATATATTTAAAGATATTTAAATTAGGTTTAATTGCACTTTTAGTAAATTCTGAAAGTTGGGGGGACCAAACTCATCTAAACTATAATAATGTTAATAAATAAATAATTTACACAAAATCTAGAGTGCCATTCAATGGAATTGACACACCATTGATAGAAGAGAGGCGCGCGGATCCTTCTAAGCAATGAGGGCAACTTTCCCCACAACCTAAAATATTTGTGTTTGAAAATACTTAATGAATTTTCTTTTGGCCCCACAATCTAATTTTTCCCCATGAAGACAATCACTTTCAATCACCAAATGGAATATTCACGTCCTACAAAGGACGCAAATTAATAGTGTCTTCCACCTCAATAATGACTTTCCTATATATATGATAGATTAACCTGAGATGTGAGTCTATTTTAAAGAATACGCCATGCAAGGAAAACTACTTTGAAAATGCACCACTCTTCCATTATTTATCCATACAAATTAACACCTCTTCTGGAAGCTAATTAGTAGTCACGAGAGGATTAATGAAGAACACACACTCAAATCAAACAATCCAGACTAGTACCAATCGTAGGTGAGGATAGAAGAGCCAAAAGATTCATCATCATATATGATCCTCCTTAACATATAAACTTCTCATGGAAACCCAACATTCTCCTACAATCAGGTGGAGGTCTGACTTCCCACCTTCTTAGTCACCCAAAATTCCGCAAACCAGTTACGACCAAGGTCCAGAGCCTTGGCCTTGCATAAATAATTCTAGGCAAAATATCTCCCCAGGTCCCTTAACTTATTTATGTGTAATGAATAGATCTCTTAATTAATATTTTTGTAACGTATAAGTCTTTTAACTTTTAAAAAACGTAACACTGTTATCCCTGTTAACGTTTTTTTGATAACTCCGTTAGTCTGACTGCTTAAGTCATGAATGCTGGCCTATATATTTTTTTTTAATATATACCGTTAATTTCCAAGTTTTTGTCAATATATATTCATATAATACATGTGTAAGTTTGTTGACATGTAACATCTCCATGTTTCTAAAAGAGGCATATATTCAAAAATTTCAGATCGTGGTCATGCATGCTGGCGTATAATTATTATTAAACGTGGGACATATTTAAGATTTGCAAAAGTTGAATTATGTAATTAACGTAGAAAATTTAACGCGTAATCCCTAATCTATCACATCTAACATTTTTGTCACTATCTTAGTCACACGGCTACTGCTAATGAAAACAAAAGCAAACCATTTTTTTGTAAAAATAATTAATTAACCATCATATTCTTAGTTGCTTAATTGCATGTGCTTCAACCATAAAACACGCTACTAGAAACTCTAACCAAGGCATCCCGGAACAAGGAACTTATAATTAATACAATAATATGGTAAGCGACCTGAATTTTCTCAGAGATTTGATTTTATTAATAAGCTAAATGCCTTGTTGGCACATAGGTTTGTTGACTTGTTCATCAAATTCTGGGAAGCTGAGTATTTGTCTTATATGTTGGCGTTTTCTTGCACAGATTGTCGAGTGTGAACAGGTTTCTTTGCCATCACCGTGCCAGCATTTCCTTCTCGTTGCTTCCTATAGTTTTGACGATTCAAGTTGTTGTTTGTCTGACAACGGGTTAATGCGTAGTATTAAACTTCCACTATATATACCTATTACCTACTAATATAAACAAAAACTGGTTAATGCGTAGTATTAAACTTTCACTATATATACCTACTAATATAAACAAAAACTGGTTAACAAAAGTTGATGTATCTAGTCCAAATTTTCAACCAAATACATCAACTTTTGTTGACCAATTTTTGCTTATATTCTGTAACGGAGGGAGTACCTCAGTTTGATACTCCCTCTGTCACAAATCTTTTGACGTTTTAACAAATCGCATATGGAATAAGAAAGCATGCATTAATTAGATAAAAAAATGTAGTCTAAATACACTGATATAAAATCTTATTCTCCACAATTTTGCTTTGGTAAGTGCGTTCTCCACAATTAATACAACTATAATTATTAAGGGTAAAGTTGTAAGGAAGTAGATAAAATAGCGTTGCGTTTATAAAACATTGAAAGTTTTGGGACAAAATTTGAAAGCTAAAACATCAAAAAATTGGGGTAAGAGGAGTAATGATTTTGTATATAATTAAATCGATTTAAGAAGTTAAGTGAAATAAAAGGGTAAAGCCCGCGAATATTAAATTTCATGAGATTTAATATTATAGAAGTAGATATAAGTAAATCAGGACTGTATAATCATACATGGATGGTCATATAATTCCAGAACAATGCTTTTGAATGCATACTCAAGATAGAAGAATTGAATATAATTGTTATGTTCGTCATTGGATCAATTGAGGTCAACAGCAAAGGAAGAGTGAGAGTGTGAGAGAAAAATTGGCCTCCTGACTGATACGACTCTTACGGTTAGAGGTTACTGAATTAGAGTCAACCTAATAATCATCAGATCACGATCTCTCAATGGGCTAGGGTTTTTGAACAGCCCAACCCATCACGGGCCCTTCATATATTATTGCTCAATAGAATTTTTCATTTATATATTTAAGTGTATTTAAATAAGTATATAAATGTATAGAGTATATAATAATTATCTAATTTTATTTTAATTAATTGATTAAGCTAATCCCTAACTATAGAGAAAATCCAACAATTCTCCTAGCTAGTTGGATAGCATTAATCAATTTTTAAAATATAAAAGGATAGGAGAGTTAAAATATCAACTATTTATAAAAGGATAGGAGAGTTAAGCTAATCCCTTCAAGTGTTTTCTTAGATTCATTTCAAGAACAATTTTTTTAACCACATGGAGTACATTCGAAATCCACTCAAGATATCTGTCACCCCACCTTGTATTTAATCTTGACTTGGCTTCTTGGATACATTAAGGACCCGTTTGATGGTCAAGATAGAACAAAGACGACATAAGATAGATATCAAGGTTGAGACAAGATAGGATGGAGACAAGATAAGAACTTCCTTTTTTCTTAGACACATGAGGTGGCGAATGAAAATAGGTTGCAACACACAGTTCTGCACCTCGAATCGATTTGCAATACAGAGAGCTTGGGACGATCAGGAGCACATGATTTCCCTTGTTTTCTTATGAGACACAAGATCTTAACATAGAGGTAAAAGATGAAGACGAGATAGTGTTACCATGTGAATATTTGGTGCTTGACCGATTAGCCGTTTAATCAGTCGATTAAATATTTCCCCGGCCGACTAGGCGATTGCTTCGGTTAACTCACACTCTAAAAAGTGATCACTTTCTTGATCAAACGATTACGCTTAGAAAGGGACTACGTTTTCAACTGTGGGTACCTAGACTACTTTAGAAAGAATCAAGTGTAGAAGAAGAACTACTACTAAATTAACAAAGAATGAAAATAAAGGAAAGCGATAAAGGAAAGGTAAAATAAAGTAAAGACTTGTGTATTGATTGATGTGTATTTTTGAACTGTACAAGTGCTACTATATATATATATATATACACAAGCCTTCGTTGGCCACTATTTGAGCCAACAACTGCTCACCGTTAGGTTGACAAAGATCAACATACTCCATTACACCTAAACCCTAAAAACTAGGAAGCACGTTCCACTCCTCCACTAGCATGGGTAGTGATAAGTCTTAATTTAGTGTGTTTTTAGCATTTGAATTTAATAAAAATTGTGGGATTTTAGTTCTACTTTGGAACTATTTTACTACAAAGTGTTAGTTTTCAATTTCAGGACCAAGTGATGAAGAAATGAAAGAATTTGGGTGATTAAAGGCAAGGCATAAAAGTGGAAGGTCAAAGGAGAAAAATCAAGTAATTGGAGCCAAGTATTAGGTGTTCACGCACGGTCTGTGCACATCCTAAGCATGGTCCGTGCGTCCTGCTCAAAGGGAAAGCAAAGAAAATCATAGAAGACCACGCACGGTCCGTGTGCACTGTTCGCAGAAGGAGAATTTGTAAAGTTTATACTATGCACAGACCATGCGCCCATCAAGCACGGACCATGCTCCCCGTTGCTGCTGAGAATTCCAAAAGTCTCACGATGAGCACGGTTAGTGCGCCTCCTGAGCACGACCCGTGCGCCTTCTGCAGAATTGAAACAAATGTTACAAAACTCTTCCCATTCTCTTTATTATGGCTTGTAATTCAAAATTAAGAGCTTGTCTACTGATCCTAGGCTATAAATAGGACATCATTTCAGTTGTAACCTTACCTTTGCATACTTGAAAGTTACACTCAAAGTTTATCTAAGTTCTTGCTCTCATTTTAGTTCTTGTTTACTTGCTTTCTTTTATTTTCATGTTCTTTACTTTCTTGCAATTTTAATTTCTGTTCTTTACATTTCAGTTCTGTATTGCTTTCTTTACATTCTTGTCATTTACATTCTGTTATTTATTTTTATGTCATTTACTTTTATGTCATTCTCTTCTACTCCCTTGTCTACTATGATCATGAATGAGTAGACTTCTTTAGTCTTGGGATTGTGAGACACAATCCAATGATGGGTCCCTAAACAAATCCAAGACTAAACTCTATCTTATTTAGAACTTGAATTTTAATCTAATTCCATAAAACTAAATTTTATAAAACAAATATCAAACGAAGTACCGATAGGAGAAGTTTGATATTGGAACAAATGGAATTAGGCAAGGCAAAGCAAAGCATGAGAATAGTCTTGCTAGCCTTGGGACAATAAGGTTGTGCTTAATGTGTCCCTGCGATGATCAACCATGAGAATAGGCTTGATCATTGTTTCGAGACACATTCTTGCATTCCGAAAGGAAGCTTGAATTACACCAAAAGAATACCTTGTCCTTAAAACAATTTCAAAATAAGATAGAGAATAGTTAAAGGGTTGTTTATTTCCATCATTGTGGTCTAACCACGATCCCAAGGCGTCTTTTATATTCTGAATTTTAATCAACAAAAATATACTCATTTTTTATCAAATTATTCCCTTTCAGCTAATCAACATCAAAAGCTAGATTGGTAATCATATTTTACTCCCTGTGGATCGATACTTTCTATTACGCGATAAGACCGTGCACTTGTGGCTTATCAGGTAGTGGGATCAAAATATCTTCGCTCCTATTTTATGGCGCTTCTCCATGTTTTTTTCAACCGCTCCAACGCTCCAAAGTGTCCACGTGCATTGAATGCTTGCTCCCAAAACAAGAACCTATGACTCGACCAACTCTTCATGCCCACTTCCCATAAATGTAGGAAGGTTGTTACCGTAGCTTGACTTGGTATTTTTCCATTATATTTCTTTTCATAAATCATATAATTATAACTTGTGCATTTAACAAATAATTATATGAACAAAGTAAGACAAACTAATAGCCTCCAAGCCTATATAGACTTAGCAACCACGTCAAGTATATTTGCCTCGACCGAGTCTTGCCTCGGCCAATATTGCATTAGCCGAGTAGGCACCTCAACTGCTTATCAGCTATTTATCTTAGCCAAGTGGTCATGTATAGTCAGTTAGACCCCAAGCGAGTAAACTTGTATTTTGCCTATGGGAATCAGCTCTCGGCTAACCGATTCTTCGTCAGCCGAGTGGCCTTCGACAAAAAGTGTGTCAACAGACATTTCGTCTTCTCATTCATGAAGCACGGGGGTGATATGTAAAAAAGGGCAATTTTGGTTTCAGAAAATTTAATTAGATTGTTTAAATTCTTACCCATCTAATGTTAAGAATCAAAATTTCAAAGATGCGGTAGGATAAGATTATTAAAGGGATTAGTTAATCTTATCCTATTGAATCAAACAAAATATTAAAGTATCATAAGATAATCTTATCCTATCTCCTTATCATTGCCATCAAACGACCCCCTTATTGTTTGGGACTTCCGAAGGTAGGATATGTTTTGTACTTAATTCATGCAGAAGAAGAGCCTTGAACAATGTTACCTACAGAAAAGTCAGTAGTGAAGGTTTGATTATTGTGACACTGTTAACACCCAAAATAAATTAAGTCGTGGACTGATGGCTGAAAGTTAGAATTAAGAGGAAACCAGGACACCGAGGCAAATCACCTGACAATTTCCAAAAGATATTTGCTGAAGGGACAACCTCAAAGGAGAGGCTCGAGGCAAGAAACAATGTGAATGCCTTGAGGAGGGGGTTGAGTTCGAGGAACAATGGATGAGGCCGAGGCAAAGCAAGTCTTAACCTATATATAGAGTGCCACAACCACTATGACTCGGTTGCCTAAGTACGATGGCTGCAGGCTGAGGATGAGGATTAGCCGAAGAACTATATGGCCGAGGTATGGAAGAGTTGCTTGGAAGGCAAGGCAAAGAGGCACGTAGAGAGAACGTAGGAGCAGTTGAAGGTCATGCAAAGAGAAGAAGCATTGAGGAGTGGAGCGAGGAGGTTTTTCATCCCACTAACCGTGCTAGTGAGATCGTTGGTTATGGCTCCAATTTCTTAGGGCTTAGGAGAGAGATTAGATGTTGATCTTCAATTGATCCAACGGTATGCAAATGTAGGCTCTCATAGTGGCCGGCGAGGTCCTATCTATATATATAGAGAAGAATACTTGTAAAATCATACATAAAAAAATACATAAATCTAATTTCCTTGCAATTTATCTTACTTTATCGCATTTGTTTTACTTTCATGCACTAGGCCAGTAGATAATACAATCCTTGCGTCCCCTCTATCCCACTTGACCCTCTTTGGAGGAGCTAGGAAACTCACAATTGAGGAACAAAGTTCCTTCCTTAATGCAATTGCTTGAAGAACAGACAGATTAAAGACTGTCCAAACCTCCAGCCGATCCCACAGCTAGGATATAAGAGTTTGACAACAAGAGACACCTAGTAAAGTTACAAGTTAGGTATGTGAAATGCCATCTAATTTCGAATTTTATTTTAAAAACGATTTGGCATAGCAAATATCTTATAAAACAAACCAATGTAAAAAGCCGTAGAAATAAGTTTTCAAACGAAGATAAAACCTAAGGGTGAAACTCAATATACCAAAGTCACATCAATATAGAGTTTTACCCTGTTTATTACCTAATAAAGAATCGACCACATTTCAAAGAAACAATCGCATGTAGACTATTCCTCTACGTCAACGTCCAATAAATCAATGTTACCTACAATTTCGTTATCAAAATGTACACAGGGGCGTTTGAATAGTCAAGAGGGAAGAAGAGTGAGGAATCACATCATATGAAAACTAAACGGTAGGGGAAGTATAAAAACAATGCGCATAAAACCAAAACAACCTCCTATGGCCCATCTATAAACACATCCTACGCCACTTGCGGTGTATCACAAATCTAGAGCTAACATCTACTCCATCAAATGGGACCATCTAAACTTTCGGTGAATGGGATGAGAGTGCTCTTCCAAACTCTCGGGGACATATGTAGAGTCTAGACAGGGTATTCTAGTTGTTTGTAGGACTCCCTAGAGGTACGTCATCTTTTTGTAAGACCTACCCTCTTGCATTATCCGCAAGGCTGAGCTAAACTCATCGTGGTCATCTCTAGCTTATTCCCATAATCATTTTCCCACCAACCTACTTATCATCGATCATCATCAATGTGTGGAATACTCTCGGCCACAATTGGATACATTTTTGTATCGTTCGTTTTATGGCTCGTCAATCTTCAACAAGTCCTTGCCTAAGTTGCGACAAGGTTCCTCAACACAGGAAAACACACTAATCACCAACTACGAGGTACGAATCAACCATTTTGCAAGGACTCTTTTCCGATACTGCGGTAGGGTTCCTCAAACACAAGAATACTCGCCAATATTCATCATCAACCATAGACTTGTCCATAAGCTTCACATAACTAACATTCATCTAGTCAACATCAACTATCAACATTACCATATCCCAAAGAATCTTAGTAAGCAAAATATATCCAAATCAAAACATCCCTTAATCATTGAGGCCTCATATAACCTTTGATGTTAAAATAGCCTAGGCATACTAATCCGTTAATGCCCTTTGTATAGGTATCCTTTTTCTTTAAATATCAACACTTAGGATTTGATGTTAATCTATCAACTCATAACATGACTCTTTTTAATTAACTCTATCATATCCGCTATATAGTTACCTACTTCTTACTTGTCAAGACTTTCTCACTCTAGATATTTTGTTTTGATGCGTACGATTAATAGTCCTAGAACACAGTCTAACCAATTGTAATTTTATGAATGAGATAAAAATCTCAATGTGTTCCACGATACACACGCCTTGTCACCTAGTAGGAAAATATGCAAAAAAAATTAATGTTTATGCAACATGATTAATGCATTTCACAACAACTTAAGCAGTTTAACACATAAGGGAAAAAAAGGAAAAGAAGGCATTATCATGAAATTGGCAGCGCAGTGAAAAAAACCTAATTTCCCTACGGCGCTGAACCTTTTCCTGTGGTGCTGAACCTGTTGCTCCAAGAAACCAAAGACTCGACCCATTCAAATTCAATACTCGGCGGCGCTAAACCTTGGCTCTGTGTGCGGTTCCTTCACCACGACAGCCCACCGCCGCTCCCGCGACCAAACGACGGTGGGTATCGGTTTGCCGTCGGTCTCCGTGTGGTGGTGTCGGTTCTCCAATCGTGTTTCTGCTGCTGATTCAACCTGTGTTTCGCTCGTATGGTTCTTTGCGGCGGGGTCTGCTATCTGGTGACGTCTATGCTATTGATTCCTGCTGTGATTTAGTGTTTTGTTATGAGTCTCCTTTCTGTGCGGTGCTGCTGCTCTCAGCGTCTCTGATTTACAGCTGCCACTGCTTACGACTTTGTTCCCATTGCTAAGTTTCGTTTTGGATCTCTCCTAAGCCATGTCTAGTACGTTGTTGCTGTTAGTAATGTGATCTCTGGATGGGTGCACCGATTAGTAATACTACCAGCTAAGTGGTTATTTTATCTATCCTATTTTTCATTTTGTTTTTTCTTTTTCCATTTTGGTGTTGCTTTGTTGATGTCTTGTTTAGCTTTTTGGTGATGTATGTGTGATGAGAGAGAGAGCGTGCTAGAGAGAGAGTTTGAGGCGGGGAGATGGAGAGATCGGTGGAAGGGGTGGGAGGTAAGTCAAGCGAGGACACGGTGGAGTGTGGGGAAGAGAGGGAATCGACAATGGCGTGAAGGTGATGATGACTATGGTCTTAGTTGTGGTCGTCAGGAGAGGATTCATAAATGGCCGGATAACAACTTAAGGCGGGTTGGATCAAGGAGGAGAGAGGGGTTGATCGGAGGTTCACTAGTAGTGCTAGAACTCTAGTAGGAGGGGATGGGTGGCAAATTGTTCAAGTTCGTAGAAGAGGTGGTGTGTATCGAGGCATTCAGAGGGTCTTGAATACTGATTTTGCTATTGCTTCCAAGGTCGACGACAGCGACGAAATTTTGACTTCTTTCTTCATCACTAATTTTCCCAATCATTATCAGGCCAAAGATCTCTTAGCCATGTTTAAAACTTACGAAAAGTCTCAAGTGGTAGTTATTCCTGCGAGAAGAGATAAGTTTCGTAGGAGATTTGGAATCGTCCGTTTTTTGGCAGTCAAGGAGTAGTGCAACTTTGCTGTGAAGCTTGATAATGTTTTGCTTGAAAAAATGAAGTTGTTTGTTAATCAACCTAGGTTTGATAGGGTGGGTGTTGAGACTTCTTATAAGAATCAAGCCTCTGGTAAGGTGGTGAGTGAGCTCAAAATGGTGCAACCCACGATGCAGGCGTGGATTGCTAAGAAACAAATGGGTGTTCCTGATAAAGATGTAGAGGTTGGGCCTAGTGTTAATGACAAGATTGCAGCAGGTAGCGGAGTGAAAGTTAACTTTACCTCTCCATCTGAGACTATATATTTCGAATCTTGTTGCAGCTATGGTCTGTGTAGTTTTGCATCTGGGTAAAACCTATTTTACTCGGGATGAGTTTTTTAGTCAGTGTGTCTTTTCAGTGAAGGTTACCCCTCTTGGAGCGAACTTGGCCCGTTTGGAAGGCAGAGAAGACAGAGACCTTCAAACTCTTGTTGAGGAGGCGGGAGCTTGATAAGGAGCGGTTGATTTGGGTTCGGTGTTTTTGTATCCCGGTTCATGCTTGGTCGTTAGATTTCTTCTCCTCATTAGTAGAGCCTTTTACTACCTGTGTGTATTCTGATGATAATATGGAAAAAATAATGCCATGAATGTTGCCTGTATGCATTATGGTTAGGACAGAATCTCTTGACGCAGTTAATAGGGATCAATGAGGGTGTCTTTGAGATAAGGGTGGTGGAGGATTGGTGTGGGCCCATGCAGTGGAGTTTACCGGTTGAGTCTAAGGCCCCTGTGTCTAGTTCGGATGACGAGGATTTAGAGATCGGTGATTGTTGGCCGGAGCCCCCTTCGGAGGAAGAGCACGTGATCCATTTAGGGAGAGAGCAAGATGAAGGGTTTTCTAAGGACGGGGGAAACGTGGAACAAGTTTCAAAGAATCTATCTAACGTTGTGTTGGCGGATAATGATTCTTTATCTCATGTTAGTGATTCTGTTATCTATATTGAGTCGGTTCATGGAGTGAGGGGGGTGGGAAAGAGTTATCGAACGTAAAGATGACAACATTAGTTCTAACTTCTCTGAACATGTTAATCAAAGGGATATCGAGTCAGATGGAGATCTAGGGAGTGGTAATAATTCTATCCCTTTTTCATCTTTGCGCAAGAGTTTGTAGGACATTTGTGCTTCGAGTCAGGGTTCTTCTCTGGGCCTAGCTCCTTCTATTAGGCCCATGTATCTCCCTTTAATCCCAAAGTCCAAGAGTGTAGCATGCAAAAAGTGGTTCCTTAGGAGATTCAAGTATTCAGGCTGGTAATAATTGCTTATGGGTTCTTCATCAAAAAGCTACGACGCAGAAGGTGTGGAATTTTGCTTCTGCTTTAGGGGTGGAGGGGCTAAGCCTCGACTCTGTTTATATTGACTTAATTGCCGCAGGGGAAGCTAAGGATCAAGCGACAAAGGTTCTAAGGGAAAAAGAAAAGGGTGCTCCATGAATATAGTATCCTTAAAATAAGAGGGTTGGGTGATAGCGCCAAGACGAGACATATGATTGCTCTCATCAAAGAGGTAGTTTTGATATTGTCTGTATCCAAGAAACTAAGAGGGAGTTGATAGATGATGTTTTGGTTTATAGTTTTTGGAGGGATCAAAATTTTGAAAGGATTGCGAAGCCTTCGGTGGGTTTTTAAGGGGGTATTCTTTTGATGTGGAAAACGAGTTTGTTTGTGGTTAAAAGTTGTTTTGTGTGGGTTATGTGGGTCTGTGCTGTTTGCGGTAGAAATCCTTATTATAAGGGGTGAATGTGTACGCACCGTGTTCGATGGCTGGGAAGAGAGAAGTTTGGGAGGTTATCATTACTTTGAAAAGTCAGGGTGAAAATGGAGATTGGTGCATCGTGGGGGATTTTAATGTAGTTTCTTCATTGGAAGAGTGCCAAGGTAATAGTGCTCATATGTGTAGGGCGAACATGCCAGAGTTTAATTTGTTTATCGCTAATATGGAGCTTGTGGATGTCCCTTTGTATGGGAAGCAGTTCACGTTGTTTTGTCCTAATGGCTTATCTAGAAGCAGACTGGATCGTTTTTTAGTCTTTGAGGGTTTAATTTCTTCTCGGAAAATTAATGGTCAGTGGGTGGGTAATAGAGACCTATCAGATCATTGTCCTATTTGGTTGCTTTGGTCCTCTAAGGATTGAGGTTCGATGCCTTTTCGGTTGTTTAATGGCTAGCTTGATCATCCTGAGTTCAATGGTTTAGTGGACCAGCGGTGGAAAAGGTTTTCGGTTAGGGGAAAAAAGGGTATGTGATTAAAGAGAAACTTAAAATGCTGAAAGCTAAGCTCAAGGTGTGGAATAATGAAATGTTTGGCGGGATGGATCTTAGCATAAACCACCTTATCTCTGAGATGAATGATCTTGATCAGGTCATCTTAGAGGGTGGTGTGATGGAAGATGTGGCTAAATTGAAGGAGGTGTCTTCGTCCTTATGGAAGCAGCTTCATCTCAAAGAGAGTATGATCAAACAAAAATCTAGATCTATTTGGATCAGAGGAGGGGATCTCAATACTTAGTTTTTCCATGCCTACATTAAGAATCGTAGTAGAGCTAATTAGATTGTGTCTATGAATAGGGATGGGATGAGGTTGGAGGAGGTGGAGTAGGTGAAACAGGAAGTGAAATGTTTCTTTGAAGCCAGTTATGTAGAATCGATTTTGCAGTGTCCTATTCTCTGTGGCCTTGAGATTGACAAGATCAGTGAAGAGGAGTATCAACATCTTATTGCATCGTTTAGGAAGGACGAGGTGAAAGAAGAAGTGTGGAATTGTGATGGGAATAAAAGTCCTGAACCTGACGGCTCAACTTCATAAAAAATTGTTGGGAGGTGTTGAAAGAGGATGTTATGGGTTTCTTTGAGGAATTTCATGTTAATGCGGTGTTGCCTAAAGCCATTTTGGCTTCTTTCTTGGCTCTTATTCCCAAGAAGGAGAACCCACAGGATTTAAGGGACTATCGACCGATTTGTCTCATTGGGTGTATCTATAAAATTTTGGCTAAAGTGTTAGCTAGTAGATTGAAGAAGGTCTTACCCAGGATTATCTCTCATTGTCAATCGGCGTTCCTTTCGGGTCGTCAGATTTTGGAAGGAGTGTTGGTGGTCAATGAGCTGGTTGAGCTGGTTGATCTGGCTAAAATAAGGAAGAATGAATGCATGCTTTTTAAAGTTGACTTTAAGAAGGCTTATGATTCTGTCTCTTGGGGATTCCTTAAATATATGTTGGGTCGAATGGGTTTTGGCGCAGTGTGGATTAATTGGATTAGATCTTGCTTACATAACTCTGCGATGTTTGTTCTTGTCAATGGGAGTCCTGAGACGACCCTCGTCCTCATCATTGTAACCCTTGACACTTAATTTCTTAATCTTAAAAATAAAATAATAACTTAAGATCTAGATATAACCAACATGCACCACACATAAAAAAAATACATAATTTTAAGAGGTTTTACAAAAAGACGTGGTTATCCTAAAACCCTTTAAACATATATCAGAGTTTTACAAAACAGCGGAAAAATAAGACAATAAAGCAAAGCAAGCTAAAAAGCCATCTTAACGAGACTCGAAAGACTGACACGCTGGCTAAACAAAGTATAGGTTCTCTCAACGAGACACTTGAATCCTCCGTCATATAGTATCGGCATCCTTGATGCCTTCAACGCCCACCGTGGAAGGAAAACCACCACCATCTGCTAAAGTTGGGTCCTCTGGGTCCTCAACTGGATCGAGGCGATACAAACAAACAAAAGAAAACACATAGGGCTAAGATACATGTATAAGTCTGAAAAATGGGAAGATAAGGTAAATCTCAATTTAAACATGTTATGCACATCAAATCAAGTTATTTCTTATCTTTTATCCTTTGTTAATTTCTTATGTCTCAGACTCTAATATGCCATTACTATATGTTGACTCTGGCCATATCCTGATGCCACTAACGTTCCCACATCCGTGCAGAATGCCATCCAAGTGTCATCATGGAGTCTAGATGTTATAAGTCGCACCCCACAAAACTGGTCCAAGTAATCTAAACCTAATATTACCCCCACCAATATAGATATGTCCACTAAGGACCTGGTCTAGTACTTGACCTCGTGTGTCCCATACCACACGATTGTGGACTTACAACACATATGCAATCTATATGATTTTGTTTGATCACATCTTAACTATATCCCTTACTCATCTGGTTAATCAATACCCTGTACTATCTCCTGCACTACGATTAAGTATCCATTCCACTTTATATCTTTATGGCTCTAGTTCACTATGCACACCTAGGTTCATTGTGAAAATCTTAACCTCATTATTAATATCAAATAAAATCATGCTTCTCAAACTTAACTATATCAATAAGATATTTCAGCAATTCAACAAATATTCACAAATAACACACAAGCAGTTCATAACAATCAAAGCAATCAATCACAATATCTGAAGCAATCAATCAACCACTAAATCAATCAAATAAAAATATAGAAGTTTCCTATTCGTTAACCGGTCATCGACGGCCTAAACTTCATTCAACCTTAACTCCGAAGAGTAGTCACTCTACACATATTTAAATTAAAACTTTACGCTAACCTTCCCAACGAATACGATATCTTGCCTCCACTCGAAATACTTCACGAACAAAATACTCGATCCGGTAATGCCGACACGCACTCAAGCACCAATACCGCTACGAAATTACGAACTCAACGATATGCTTTGATTAGGCTTTTTAGGACTTTGGGTTGGTTATAAGACTTAAATGAAAATAGGGTAATTGGTGTGCGAAAAGGTGATGTGCAAGTATACGCAGTCGTAACAAGTAATAAAGTGAAAGTAGAGTATCGTTCCCACAGGGATTGGATTAATTTACAAGTTTAAAATAAATAGTTCACTAGTGAAAGGTAACCAATAAACAATATGGTAGAATTGCAAGAAAGTAAACAAACAGAAAATAAACAAGCAAGTAAGTTGAATTAGGATGAAATATATGATAAGAGAGTAATTGGAATGCTGCCCACTAAGTAAATCACTTTTAACCGTATTATGTTATATATGATGCAGGTGCACTGGATGCTGTTGCATTGGAATTGTGCTTTTCAGTCAGTTTCATCAGGGTTTCATTTCAAGCTCTTATGTCTAAGATTCTAAACAAGTTCACTCTTGTATTTTAAGTACCCATAGTATCACCCTATGGACTATGCTATCCTATGTCTAGATTTTAGCATGGAATTAACAAAGTTTCCTTTTTAAACATTTATCCATATTAGTTATTGAGTTCTAATCGTAAACCATGTCTGTATTTATGATTTGCATTCACTTTTAGTTAGCCAATCCTAAAGATGAATATGAAAGAGTTATCATGCAATAACTAAAATGCAAACGTCAATATATAACATAAAACTAGTTAAAGGATCATTACAAAGTTTATGGCATCCCAACTACAAGATAGTTTAGCTCATGCTTAACATTACTAAGGACATATAAACTGATGTAAATAACATGTTCATATTACTGAAAAACACAAAGGAAACGAAGTAGAGTAGAAGATACACAGTTTAGTTCCCTTTGCATAAATCAACCCAGTAATGCAGGAGCATCACTTCTATTTGCCTTGTGCAGGGAGCATTCCTTGCGCAACATGTAGTTGCATGAAGGTGAAGCAAGAAGTTGTCAAGTTCTTCCTCTTCCAACGAAACCAGTTCTAATAAGATTTAAGTGAGTGAATTCTGGTCTGCCTTGTGAATGAGAAGGTCAATGGTATTTATAGGCTCCTTGAGAGAGGTTTCTTCATAGTTGGGTTAGGAGAAGAAGTTGGTCTCACTTGAATCCATGTGCCTCAAAAGTAGATTTGACCTTTGCTTTATTAAAGAAAAGAGGTCCTATAGTGAATTGACAAGTGTCCCTAAAAGGTGGCTCCTTTGAATGAGGTTTCTTCATGGTTGGGTTTCCTTGGAGAAGTTGATCTCTTTTAAATCCATGTGGCTCAAAAAGTAGATTGGACATTTACTTTATTAAAGAGAAGAGGTCCTATGGTGAATTGACAAGTGTCCTCAAAAGGTGGCTCCCTTGAGTGAGGTTTCTTCATGGTTGGGTTTCCTAAGGTTGGAGTAATTTCTCATTCGTAATGCGGGAGCATTTCAATCTGTCACAATGCAGGGGGTATTGAGTGCTGGGGACATCTCTTTAAGCATTGTAGTATGTTTTGTATGCAGGAGGTGTGTAGCCATGCTTTTTTGTTGGCATGAATCTATGGGATTAAGGGTGATTAACTTGCATAGAATTTTTAGGTGTCAATCTCATATCACTCCAAGGTAAAAAGTGAAGAGAATGAGGTGTTTAGGCCTCACTAAATTACTTCATGTTGAAGCATAATGAAATAAACATGGTATCGATCCTTCCTTTGTTTTCAATATATTTTTATTAATTCTAACTTAAAAACAATAGATACTTACGTATAACAAGTTATATGTTTTATAAAATAATTAGGCAAAATTACACCAGAGGACCTTTAAGTTATTTATTTGTAACAAGTTGCCCCTTTAAGTTTTATTTGTAACAAATAGGCCCTTTAAGTTACCTAACGTTGACACCATTGGCCATTTTAGTAAAATGTCATATCGTTGATTACATCAAAATACACCAAAATATGCTTGGTTGCATCAAGATACATAAGCTAGAGTAATCACAATATATAAAGTAGCATTACATCAACATATATAAGCTAGAGTAATCACTAAAAGGGCCAATTTGTTACAAAAAAAACTTAAAGGGCCTACTTGTTACATATAAATAACTTAAAGGTCCTCTGATGTAATTTTACCAAATAATTATTATCTTTTATTTACTATAAGATGAATCTAGACAAATTAGTACAAACATAATTTAGTTTAAGAAATATGGGGTGTTTCACTTAGATCTCTCTCTCTCTATGCCCCAGATCACACAATTAAAATAAAACATTTTCCAAAACATATCCTAATAACTATTTAAAAAAATGGGGTGTTACAAGTCCTACTGAGGACTTTCAGATTCACAGGGGCCTTAAGCAAGGAGATGCTTTATCTCATTTCCTTTTTCTCATTGTTGCAGAGGGTTTAACTGGAATGGTTCATAAGGCAGTGAGGGACAGTTTATTCTCTGAGTTTAAGGTTAATAACAACCTGAGTTTTTCGTTGCTTCAATTTGCTGACGACAGTACTATTTTGGTCGGAAAGGGGTCGTGGAATAATTTGTGGAGAATAAAGTCTATTTTCCACAAGAGCTGTTTGTATGACATTAACATGAATGTTGATTTCCTTGAAGCGGGTGCTACTTTTCTGTCTTGTAGTACTGCTGTTATTCCTTTTAAATTTTTGGGTATTCCGGTGGGAGCCAATCCTAGAAAAAGACAGACTTGACCTCCAATCATTTATAAGGTGAGAAGGAGACTTTCGTCTTGGAGTGGGTGTTTTTTATCCATTGGGGGGTAGAGTGACTCTCATAAACTCGATCCTCAATAGCATCCCACTTTATATGTTTTCATTATTCAAGGTTCCCAAGATTGTTATTCAAGAGCTTGTTAAGATTCAGAGAAACTTCTTTGGGGGGGGGGGGGGGGTAGTAGAGCGGGTCGACCTGTTTATTAGGTTGCTTGGGACAAAGGTTATAGACCTAAGAAGGATGGAGGCTTGGGGGTGAAAAATTAGGAAGCTTTCAATTTGGCTCTTTTGAGCAAATGGAAATGAAGGTGCATAAATGATATCAATGGTAGTTGAAGGTAGCTTATTTCTCATCGGTATGGTGATTTGGGTTTATTTTCATGGGGGTTATTTCTTCTAGAGGCGGTACCAATGATTCTTTAGGGTGGAGAGACTTATTACTTTTGGAAGATGGCATGCCTTCGTGGCAGGATGCCTTTGTTTTTGGGCTTAGGCCGGTGTTGGTTAGGGGGGATTTGATTTCCTTTTGGTCGCATAAGTGGGCTTGTGGTGATACTTTTAAGGACTTGTTTACTAGTCTCTTCCTTCTGGCAAAGTTTAAAAACGGTTGTATCAGGGAATATGGGTATTTGGTTGATAGCACTTGGCATTGGAATTTCGTCTAGGATCATGCTTTGACTGCGGAGGAGAGGGCTGATTCTTATATGTTTTTGGACATTCTAAATTCTTTTCATCCTGACGATTTCGAGCATGATAAATGGCAGTGGAGGCTTGATAATTTCCACATATTTACAGTGAAACCTTGTTATGTTCTATTGTTGAATCTGTTGAATCAAGATAGGTTGGATAGTGACACTCAAAGTGCTTTAGATGATATGTGGTAGCTTTCGATTCCAACCAAGGTGGGGTTTTTCGGATGGAGATTGTTGTTGAGAAAGCTTCCAACCCGAGATGTTCTTATTTCTTAAGGGTATCATTAAGGACCCTTATGGTTCGTGTTGTCCTTTTTGTTTTGAGCAAGATGAGTCTATTTTTCACTTATTTTTTTGTGCAGGTGCACTCGATCAGTTTGGAATTCTATTTATATTTGGATAGGCAGTGCGCTTATGGATTCTCTTGTTGGAGTGGCGCATTTTAGGGCTCATGGCATTAGGCTGGAGTCCAAGAAGGCTGGGAGATTGAAGTATCTACTTTTGATGGCAGTCACATGGTGCATTTGGATTCATCGAAACCATATTCTCTTTAAGGATCAAGTCTTCAGTTCTCAAGTGGTAGTCAATTATGTTAAAGCTATATCTTGGAGCTGGTTCATTAGCATTGAAGGTCGCAATTCAGCGTTGAAGATTTTCGACTGGTGGGGAAACCCTATTATTTGTTTGAACTCGGTTTAATCAGGATTTTTGTCTCATTCTTCCTGGGGTACTCTTTCCTCTTTGGGTCTTTTTCCCAAGAGGTTTTGGCCCAATGAGATTTTAATGAGGCCCCTTTGTAGCATGTCTCTCACAGCCTGAGTAACTAACAACATGATTGGTTAACTATCAACCACATTCTGACGCATTTGAAGCATGCCTCTACTAGTTTAAGCAACAAACAACACATATGCTCAACTCTCGACCACATTCGTACGCATTACATCCTAATATAACAAGGTACTTCTAGCCATAGTGCGATGAGATTTCTTCCAAAAATCATCAAGCCGACAAACATCTCATGACTAGCATGAAACTGGGTATTAACTAACTAATCTACAAAATTACAGCCAATCTCTTCTAGGACCATAACTGATTAACTACACTCGACTGTAACATCTCATAGTCGAGCACAATACACCATATCTTGGTGCCACACATCAATTTAAAACTTACATCGTAACACAATTTTGCTCCACGTACTCAGCTAAGAATTCAGAGATAATGCATTATTCTTCAAAACCAACAAATCTGTCGAAAGGGTTAAAATAGAGCATTTTGATATCATAGATAGCATATTCGTAACATAGTGTATCTCCATTGCAACATCGTCAATGAATATGAGTACTCATATTACATAACTTTTTTTCTTTCTCCTACAAGAGACATATATCAAGACTCCAATCACAACACATAATTAGACCATTGCACATACAATGGTTGCACATGACAAATAAATACATGCTCGGGATGCATGGAGTACCTCAAACAACGAAAACACTCTCTTTTTCAAGGATTTTAAATCATTAACGCAATTTCTTATTCTAACCATACTTATGATCGACGCAACATCACGCTTACAACTCATGCACCACAATTTTGGAGCCAAGAGCTCATCAATGTTCACTTGGCAACAAAAGCAACAACTTAATAATTAATCAAAACACATGTTAAAATATATTAACGAATTTGTCAATCTTATATTAGTATGAAGTTTAGCTTTGAAGCTAGATTGCTCACCCAAAATCCTTGGGAAGGTAAATGATCCATTTCTAAAAAGTCTTAATTTATGATTCCAATTGGATAGATCAAAAGTATATTTTTCAATGCGTCCAAAGTGAGTCTTTGTTCTCCAAAACAATAATCCAAATGGGCAAAAACAAGATCCAAAGTTGTAATTTTGAGTAATTGAGCACTTGGGTAGGAAGATCTTGACAGAGAGTGAATATGTACTCAGTTCTTGAAGGAAAAGCTTATGCTAGTTGCAACCAAGCTTCATAGGTTCCTCCGGGGAGGGAGGGGGGGGAGGGAGGCGAGATAGAGAGAGAGAGAGACCAATCTCATGGGTGGACATTCTGTTTGGGTGGTGGTCTCATGCTCATAAGGAGACTTCCCACATCTATCCAGAGGGGTCAAGCCCACGCCTTTTTTGCACCCAAGTCCTGAGTTTTTTTCACCCAATGCACACTCATTTAATCACTCAAATCAATTCCTCTACCTCTCATTTCCATAATTTTATTGAATATAATATTAAATTCTTCTTTTTTCAGTATATTTTTATTTATGCATGATTTTAAAAAAATTTAAACCTCGAATCCTAGATCAGACACTGCTCATGATGGCGTCTAATAATACACTACCATTGTGTGGGGCAAGAGGATTTAGGAGAGAAGGATTTAGTGTTTTGAAAAAAAACAAGACAAAAGCATCAAAAGAATCAATGAAAAAGATTATAGATTGTTGTTAAAGTTAAGGGAGTGTATGTAGAAAACCTAAGGAGTGCGCTAGTAGACATGGCAGTCTGTAGCAGGAATTAAATGGGGGTGTACTCAATGAAAAGCCCAATAATATTACTTTTGCATTTTAAAACCTATTTTAACCATAAAAATTCATTTTCGCACTCTTTAACTCAAAACAAGTTCCTGAATAATAATATTTCAAATGTTTATATTTTATAAAATTTTAAATTAAACATCAATATTTTCTAATTTTAAAAAAATACAAATAATTATCAATTCCACACAATAGACTAATATCATTTAACTTATACTCCTTGCATCCCCTCTACTGCAAATTCGCTTAGTGAATGTCTTGAGCTAGGTGACTTTCATTTTTGTTGGCAAAATCAGTTTAAGCAAATTTGCCCAAGAATTAGTAGTTAATTTTAGTATTTTACACGTTAACATATGTTCTCTCGCCCTAGCGCTTTATTTTCATTCCATACGAATAAATAAAATAATATCCTTGATCCTAAGGGCTAGCCCAAGGCCCAAGCCTCTAAAGTAAGGGCTTTGGGAGTCCCTTTTTTAAAAAAGGGCCTCGAAATTAATTTATTATTAACTATTAAAAAAAATTCCGTTTGACATAGTGCAAACGTAGTTTAGGTCATTTGGTTAACGAAGCTGCTAGCATTGCGAGTGTGCGTGTTCGATTTTTACACCTAGGAAGGCTTCATTGTTTTTCTTTCTATCTACTTGTTGTGGTTAATGAAAGAGGAGAAAGCCTAATAAGGAGAAGATTTAAGAGGTTAGTGCATAGTAGCTCAACTTTGCACAGCATAAAAGGTCTTAAATTATACATTTAGTTTTACTTAACTTAAATTGTTTATTTAAGCAAATAAATAGTTTTTTTCACGGATTTGAAATTTTTATGCATATATTTTATTGCTATTACGAGGAGGACAATTTTTCATCAAATTTCAAGAAAACAGAGTTAAAATCATATCGAACTAGATATTAAGATTGATTTACTTTTATCTCATAGGCCTCACGTCAGATATCGATTTAGGCCTCATTAAGTGTTGGGCCGGCCCTATTGATCCTTACCTAATTTAATGTATAATGTAATCGTTGTTGTGGATTAGTGTAGTAATTGCTTTGAGTTTTAATTAATGCTTGAAGGGCTTGAGTAACAAATGGATATATAAAATGTGATTTATAATTAAGAAATGATTAAATATCTCCTTGATAAGGGATGTGTCATATGGTTAGGCAAGTTGGCAATCCACATGCAAGTTATAGACGTCTAATCGGCCATTCAATATCGATAACACCGAGTCTCATGAGTTAAACCTAACCGAATCCAATAGCATATATTTTTGGTCTGAGGCATCTAGAACCCTACGAGAAAGAAAAATTGATTAACACGTTCAAGTTGTGTATTCTATGTATAAAATTAAAATAGGAACTCTTGCTTTAGAGTTTGATTCTAGCTAATCGACTTAGTTATGTACAAGAGTTCGTAAGGATTCACTGGGATTTGATATCTCATCTCGTTTTTTATCATGTTTAGATAAGAAGATGATAGAGGACATTTAGGAATATCATAGAGACCTAGTCAAAATTTTGGTAGTCCTTTAGTAATGTAATAAAGTTGTTACGTTATATTTTTCATACAAGTTATGATTAATTGCATGGGTGAAATACCAGCTCGTATCTAACTCAACCAATCTGAAAAAACAAATGGCCATTTTAATATATGCCAATTTCATTCTCTTTCTTTAGATTGAGCACATTTTTAACTTGAATGAAATAATTGTCATGTGTATGTTTTTATAAGACCACATTTGAGCTTAGGTTATCATCTTACTTAGATCCACTTATTACTAGTTAAAAATAGTGAATTTCTCACCAAAAGATTTTTACTCGATCAATAATAATTGTAGGGAAAGAGTGCATGCCAATGGCATTGTCACATGACTGATATAACCCTACGAGTGGCAGTATTGTAATGTTAAAAGGAGATTCTAGATGCATCGCATCTGGTCGGATTCAAGTACACTCAGGTATCTCTTGAATAACATGCTGCTGAGTCCTGATCCACACATGCTATGCTTCTGAAGGATTCCTTCTGCCCTTGTTTCAGATGACAACGTACAATTTCCTTTTTCAAACTTGCATATTATTATTAATTTGCCAACCTGGTAATCATATGATGGGATTTTTTTTTCATACCCCACACTTATCACCCATACCCTCATAATAAGCAATTTGGATGAAGATGCCCCCAATTTTTTTTTTAAAAATAAAAATATTGCATTTTCCGGATTTACACTGTAAATCCGGAAGGAAAATTTAAAAATTTTCTGGATTTACGTCAAATGGACGTAAATTCGGAATGTATTTGGCTTCCGAATTTACTTCCATTTGACGTAAATCCGGAAATTCTGAAAATTTCATTTCCGGATTTGCGCTGTAAATCCGGATCGACCACCCCTCACCCATTACATTCCGAATTTATGATGGTACTAGGCAAATTCGGAAGACAAAAAAAAACCCAAAAATTTATTCGATTATATTAAAAAGCATGATACATTGACCCTCGAAATACACTTAAACGATAAAAACAGAGTACACAACACGAAATAGACGAAAACGATAAAAACATAACAAGAAAATTAAACGCAACTACTGATTTTTTGGGAGGGTGCTCTCCATAATATGAATGATCTCTTCCGGTGTGCGCATTGTTTCGATAAACAGCTCAATGAGCTGACGTCCCAATGGGGTGTTACGGTGATATTCCATCATTGCGCGAACATCGTTCTCGCTCCGGATCTCCATAGCTTCATACCGGCGGGTGCCGTTTTGGAGACATACGCACTTTTGGTAACGTATACGAGCGATGTCTTTACGCCACTCTCCCTCTTGGCGAACCTTCCTCTCTACCTTTTCCTTCAGCAGGCTGAATGTTATATTTTTATCCAGCCTACAGAAGTAGTTCTCGTGAGAGCTAAAGAAAACACAATCAGCCCTGTTCTCGACTGCTCCAGGGCGATGCAGGACAGTTAGAAATTTGTCTGAGGATCTCTGTGTTGGGCACAACTGCCATTCATTAAGATCTTCCATTTTAGCAGGTTGTGGGGAAGATGTTGGAGAAGATGCAGAGAAGGGTGGTTGGTGGAGAAGAAGAAGAAGCAAAGAAGGAGTTAGGGTTTTTTGTGAATGAGAAGGCAATGCTGAAGCCCTATTTATAATAGGCGTGGTTAAATATGAGCCGTTGATCAAAATTTTAGATCTAAAATCTTAGCCGTTTATTTTCTATTGGTTGGGGCACAATTTCCAAAGGAAATTGATAAGATCTAACATGCATGATCTTTAAGGTTTAGGATCTTGAAAAATGGCAAATCAACAATTTCTCACAACAAACTCATGAATAAAACTCAATAACACAAAAGGAAAAGACGCAACACTTACGTAAAGAGATGAAATACCAAATGTGGAGAAGCAAGAAATGGAAGTGGAGAAGGAAGTCCACCACTTCTTCCTTGGGAAGATGATAAGGACAACACTATCCTTGAGCTCTCCTAGTCTCAAGGTTGTGTGCTCAAGGTTCTCATCTCAAGAAACCTTGGAGAATCTATGATGAACCTCACCACACTAGCAATGGAGTCTAGCCTCTCACCTCTCTCTTAGGTCTCACGGCTCTCTCTCAACAATTGCTCAAATGTGAAAAGTGATTTCAGTTATCATCAAAATTCTAAGATTACACTAGGGTTCCAAGTATTTATATTCGTGGACTTATGGATCCTAGGCCCACAACTAAAGTCCAAAAGAAACACAAAACAAGGCCCAACGCCACAAACTAAGCTACTAGGCCATAGCCACTTAACTAATGCCAACATGGCCCAATTAAAAGTGTCTTACAATTTATTGAAAGAAAAATAAAGCATAGGAAACACTAGAGCTGGTTTTTATCTTCGTGATCTTCATCCAATCACCATGCATGTGGGCTCACATCAGAAATGCGAGCCAGAAATTTTCCTGACACATTTGACTGGTTGTGAGCCGTTGATTAAAAGTGTCGGTGGAATCTGAGCCGTTGATTAATAGTTTTTTTTAGAGAACATGCTCAATCTAAAACATGAAGTCCTTCATCTACAAAGAAAACTTCGATAATAGTAAAAGACTACAACTGAGTGAGAACAGAGGTGGAAGATCCAGCATCACTTATTGTATCACTGTCAGTCCCATCATAGTCGCCGGCCAAGAATGCCTGATAATCGGGATCACTCGAGACACTCCCTTCAGAGAAAACCTCTAGTACCGGCATAAACCTGCTACATTAAAAACGACATAGAAAGTTAAAACCCAACAACAGTACAAGTGTTTAAAACATACAAATCCAACAACAAAGAAGTGTTTAGAAAAAGTAGTTATTACAACTCTATTGAGTTATCAGCGTTATCCCCATCAACAAGGTTCTTCTCAATAAATCCCTGGACATCTTCATTGTTAGGGGGCACTATTTGGATTGGTGCTGGTTGACGGCGCATAAGTCTTGGGCGAAGCTGTTCAGCTGACATTGGGCAATGAATAGTAAAAACACCCCTTGAACTTAAATAGGTCAGCTGGGATATGTCTGTTGAAAACGCAGATTATTACCGTTTGGAGGGATATGACTGTTGAAAATGTCTTTGGAGCCAAAGTCCTTGAATCCATGATGGTATGTCCAAAACTTGAAAAAAAAAAAAGCAGCTGCTGTCAATTGAATTGGCAGTTTTTAAAAATAACAGTGATACCTTAAATTTAGCTATTTCCGGAAAATTCACAAAATGGTGGAGGTCTGAGCGAATTTTGTGAAAAATGAGAGGGGTATTTTTGGGATATAACTAGATATGGGGGTATATGAGTGATAATGAAAGGGGTATGAAAAAAAAAACCATCATATGATATTGTTCAATAATGTTGTAAATGATGTCGTCAAGCTAGCAACTAGAAATATTTTCAGAGTTTTGCAATAGACCCTACACATATGCTTAAAAGGTTCTAGCTAGAACTTATGAACTTAATTATGCGTTTAAGCTAAGAATTTACACATAAAACCTCGTGATAAAATAATGATTATCAAGTCACATGACACTTTCCTTATGTGTATAAATGAATGTTATGATGGTTATTGTTTCATTCAATAAGAAAGGTATTTTGTTTCTCATATGTGGGTTCTTAGTGTTAATAAGTATGTTGTAATTTTAGTTAATGTCATAAGAGATACTCAGCAACAGATGTTGTTAGCAGTGCTGTAGCACAGAACTCTGTAATGTAACAGTTAATTTATTAAATTGTTAGTTGGCAGTTATTTCTGTTATGCTCTATGTCTGTTAGAGCAGTTACTACTGTTGTATAAATAGTTCATTGGGCAATTAAATAAACAACCATTTTTTAGAATTCAATTCATTCTCACTAGTATGTATCACCCGTGCCAGCACGGGTATACATTTCCTTTTAACTTAAATTTTCAAATTGTTGTTTGGGGATTAAAAAAGAGCCAGTTGAATGTTTACGTATATTATGTCAAAAAATGGACTACTTTGGACACCTTAGAAAATAAACCCACCATGACAAATTTTAGTAGGACACATTTATTAGATTAGATTGTATACTAAAAAATATTATAGTTAAACTAAAAAATCATAGTTTAATATTTTAATATAAAATTTAGTCCTCCTTTTATTTATTGATATTCAAAAAATAAAATTAAGAATAAAAGATAACTGTTAGCACATTTTTATTTTTTATTAATATTTTTAATTAAAAAACACATATAATGTACTCGGACAGTTGAATGGTCCCCTTCCCCATCCTCATCCCAGAGTTGACAGTGGGGGAATTATCTCTCTTGTCCCCGTCTCCCCGTCTTCCATGGAAAAATTCCCCATTCACGCTGCACTATGAGCAGTCCCCGTCGAGATTCCCACGTACAGGTAGAAAGCACACGTTTAGTCGAGTGTGAGACTGTGAGGGAAGAATGAAACAATACATCCATCCATAAGTATACATAACAAAGATCCTTTGGTCACTCTAAGACTTCCTCATGATCTTCATCAAACTTCCACCTTGAGTAACACCAAGCTTTGCTATCTCCGAACCTTCATCCCAGAGAAAGAGAGTCAGTAAGTTAGAAAAAAGTAGATTAAAAAATACTTTATTACTGGAATGTTTATTATTACTTATTTAAAAAACAAATTGTTATATTAAAATATTATGTTTTAATTAAAAATAGCTTCCAACACTCAAACATGGGATGTCACGTCATTTAACTTAGTACCACTTCAACCATTAGTTTTACCAATTTCGGCTGAGGGACCAAAATCGTGAATGAACTATTATAGGGGACCAAAAATGTAATTAAACCTATAATATTTGATGTTATAAATATGAAAGCAAGATACAAAAAGAAATTAGAATATCAATATTAGTATTGCTTATTCCCCATATCTTCTTTTTTAAAAGGGATTTATTCCCCATATCTTATTTGCCTATAAAGCTCCATAATTAATGAGGTATAATTTTTTTTATAATTGACAATAATTTACGATATTTTATTTTAATATGAACATTATATATTTTTTTATTAAACATTATATATTCATTCTATTGTAACATCTATGACTGAATAATTAATAGTTTTTTTTGACAAAAATAATTAATAGTTGGAGAATGGTAAATATTTTACTTAATAATCAATAAAAGCATAATGATGCATTAGATTAGATTTTTTTATCATATTGTTAGTATCCAACGACTTTGCCAGCGACTAATCTAATTTTGTAAAAAAAAACTAAATATGGAACGATCTATTGCAATCTAATTAGTATTACTCACTATTAGGAATAAGATTGAGAGTGATGATAAAAAAAAGATTGAGAGCAAACAAAAGGAATACAGAGCAGCACCGCTTTTCACATCACGCGATAGGGTTTGAGAGAAGTCCCAAATTTAGTGGGATATAGTGACTTTGCGAAGAAAGAACCATTAGTTCAAATTTTATTTTATCTTAGGGTTTCTCTCTTGGTAAAAGCTGTGAAATTGTATCCACGAAATCCTCTTGCATTGCCGATCGAGACATTGTCTCTAACAGTGTAAGTAATGTTATGGATTATGGTTTGTTGGAAAGTCTTAGCTTAAAACTATGAACGCTATTGAAAATCAAGATTTACGTTTCACCTTAACAACATTTGATTTATCTTTGAACTTTTTAAGAAAGTCCTAATCAATCATAATCCCTCAAACATGAAATGTTTTCTCAAATATATTCTCGATGAGTCCCTCACATGAACTTTGAAGAGAACCTACCAATGAGGTTAGATATGTTCCTAGGAAAACCCATAGGATTTATATTCAACATTATTCAATAAAAAAGTATTAGATATTGTTGGATATTCAGTAGTATCCGTATTTAAAACACTAAAAGCTCCTCCAAGAATTCAAGAAGCTCTGAGCAAGACTTTTCAATCAGGCTCACTGCTTTTCAAATTACTGTTCACTAATTGACCCGCATGACCTGATATCAATAAATTTGGTATTAAAGTAATATGAGAATTCAAAAATGTAAGATATTATAAGTCAATATTTTTAAATTTAATATAATTTTGAATTAAAAAAAATTTGAAAATCAATAAAATTACTCATATTTAATAACAAATTTGAATTACAAAATATTAGATGTCAAATAAATATGATATATAAATATGTAATATATCATAAGTAATTTGAATTACAAAATTACTCATATTTAATAACAAATTTGAATAAGTATTAAAATACATATAAATAAATATAATTAATAGGTAATAGGTTTTCCTACAAATAAAAGGAAAAAAGGGTATATATTGTATAATACGCTTCAATTACAACAAAATGTGGTTGCTCAAATGGTTAGTGTTCGAAGGTGTGGGTGTGAGGAAGGGGGTTTGATCCCCTGATTCTTCATTTTTGAGATATATTTTGAAATTAATTTTAAATAAAAGCTGAGGTGGATGCCACGTATTTATTTGGAGATGTGTGTGGCTTTTTTTGATTGGTCCTACTTGTCAGCCTATGTGGACAAAGCCATGGTTTATAATACTTATGATTTCCATGGTTTAATCAAAGTGGCACTAATGACCATTTTACAACTGTACTCGAGGGGATTTGAACGTAGCACCTTGAGGATATAAAGCTAGGCTTTCATAGTTCAACTAGTAGGATACCCGTGCATACGCACGGGTGCTGTCGTGTTCTTTTTATGAATGAATTACACAGTATTTAAATAGTCTGACATTATCCTGTGAAAATAAATGCAAATTTAAAGTAAATAAAAAAGGAGCTTCAAATAAAAAATAGATAAATATTAAAATATAAAAATGTAAAAGTATCATTTAAAAAATCTGAGCATTTATCCTGTGAGTTTTATATCAATGTAGTGTTTTTTGTATATCAGTGCAGCTATATATCTCGTGTTTTTATATATATCACAGTAGTTATCCCCGTATTTTTTGATATATCAGTGTAGTTATCCTGTGTTTTTTTATCTATCAGTACAGTCATCTCATAGTTTCAATTGATTATTTGAGTTGATTAGTAGATTATAGTAGATAGTAAAAGATAGATAGTAGACTATCAATAAGAAATATTTATCCCGTGTTTTAAATTTTATCAGTTTAAGTAGTCATTAAACCTTCTTATTTTTTAGATAGTAGGTTTATAGTAGTCTTCAAAAATTGTAATTATCAAAAGCAAATATTAATCTCATGTTTTTCTATGTATCGCGGTAATTATCCCGTATTTTGTTTATATAGTAGTGCAGTTATCTCATAGTTTCAATTGATTATTTGAGTTGATCAGTAGATTATAGTAGATAGTAAAAGATAGATAGTAGATTATCAATAAGAAATATGTATATGTTTTAAATATTAATCATATTAAATAGTCATTAAACCTTCTTCTGTTTTTAGATAGTAAGTTTATAGTAGTATTCCAAATTTATAGTTATCAAAGACAAATATTAATCATGTGTTTTATTTATCTATCACTGCAGTTATCCCGTATTTTTTATATATCAGTGTAGTTATCCCGTAGTTTCAATTGATTATTTTAGTTGATTAGTAGACTATAGTAGATAGTAGATTATCAATAAGAAATATGTATCCCTTGTTTTAAATAGTAATCAGTTTAAATAGTCATTAAATCTTCTTATTTTTTTAGATAGTAGGTTTATAGTAGTCTTCAAAAATTATAATTATCAATGACAAATGTTAATCCTGTGTTTTATTTATGTATCACTGCAGTTATCCCGTGTTTTTTTATATATCAGTGTAGTTAACCCATAGTTTCAATTGATTATTTTAGTTGATTAGTAGACTATATATAGTAGATAGTAAAAGTTAGATAGTAGATTTTCAATAAGAAATATTTTTTTTAAATATTAATTAGTAGTTTAAATAGTCATTAAGTCTTCTTGTTTTCTAGATAATAAGTTTGTAGTAGTAGTCTTCAAAAAAAATTAATTATCATTGACAAATATTAATGTCGTGTTTTATTTATATATCAGTACAGTTATCCCGTGTGTTTTTTTATATATCATTGCAGTTATCTTGTAGTTTCAATTGATTATTTTAGTTTATTAATAGATTATAATAGATAGTAAAAAATAGATAGTAGATTATCAATAAGAGATGTTAATAGATTATCAATAAGAGTGTAAACAGAAGAGTGAAAACAGATTTCGGAAAGAAAATTAAAATTTTAACGGGACAATTTTTTCTAAAAAAGTGATATTTTTATTTAGGTTGACTAATTTACATTTTTATAGCTAATTTGTATAAGTTTAGAAATATAGTTAAAAAAACTAAAGTGAGAAATGATAGGATAAAGAGAATAATTGTTTATGGGGAAAATAAAAGTAAAGTAAAAAAAGGAAGAAAGAGAGTGTAAGAAAAAAGTGAAAAGGAAGAAAGAGAATGTAAGAGAAAAGTGAAAAGAAAGAAAGAGAGTGTAAGAAGAAAGATAAAAAAGAATAAAAAGGAATAATTGATTAAATGTAAGTTACTATTTTACCCTAATTTTTGACACTTGTCATATTTCTCAGATGAGCCAATAGGTAATTTCATTCGAGGTAGATTGGTATAAATCTATAGTAGATTACATATTTAACCAATTCTTGCTCCCACATTTGGTATCAAGAAGATGACTAACAACATTCTAAACAATCTTCCTGATCTCTGCCAATGTTTCGATGGGAAAAATTACGAAAATTGGTGCAAACAAATGTGAATTCTTTTCAGGTTTCATCAAGATGTGTTGGAGTACGTTACAACCGGTTTGGATCCATTACCAGAAAGGGCCACTGATGCGCAGAGGGAAGCATACAAGGAGACGAAAACAATTTTCTTTCACGGTATATGTCCAATTTCAAACTTGCATATTAAATAGATCAACTGATAATCATATGTTATTGTTTAATAATCACGTTGTAAATGATGTCTTCAAGATAGCAACTGGTAATAATTATGAAATGCTCGCATCTATTAAACATGTCTGGTAGGAGGTTATTTGGTAGGAGAGCAATGTATCGAAGGGTGGATAGTAAGGTGTGCTGCTTCATTGCATGATGACTTGTACCATGGGTTAGAGTACCCCTTGTACTCTCTTCAATATATTTTTTTTTACTTATAAAAAAAAAATTTAAACATGATGATCAAAATGTGATCGAATAACAGAAGCACTCCCTCCCTCGTCCCATTTTGTATTTAGTTTAAGGTTTTGACACACTGTTAGCCTGCATTTTCGACAGGATCAATTAAATACAGTAAACGAGGATTGACTTGTGATTTCAAGGGGAAGTGTTTATTTCGACACTAAAGAGTTGTATCAGAGGGTAAATTCGACAAAGCTTTGGACTTAGCGAAAATAAAGAACTGAAGAACGGTGGTCCGACGAGAAGGAAGCTAGAGTTCAGTGGTAGACCAGAATCAAGTGCTCGTTGTCGAAGCAGTTAGCAGTTATCTTGGCCGAAAATACATAACAGTTACTATTTTTTTTTGAATTCTCTGTACAGTTAGTTAGTTATAGTTTTCCCTCCTTGTATAAATAGTAGTTTTTCACAGGAAAAACGGGTCACAAACTCATTACAGATTCTCATGATTTAACTTCCAACATCACAGAGAAAACGAGTCAGAGAAGAATGTATGATCATGTGTACCAACTTTCTTTTCAATTAATGCATTTTACTTTGTTTCTTTAAGCAATTTTCTGCATTTTTATTTGCTCTCTTCATCTCTGTCCGAAGTGACTTCGACGGTTTCGCGCGAAACTGAAAGTTATCTTGATTCTTCCCTTTAAAAACTGTAAGACATTCCTAATTTCTGGAAAAACTTTAACACAAATGGTCTTAGGATTTACTAGTTGATTCTGTAAGCAGAAGAAATTTCAAACTAGCGGTGTTTACCAAAAACCACGGTAAACAAATTGGCACGCCCAGTTGGACATTTGTGCTAATTTTAAAGTTTTTTCGTTGAATACTTAAACTTTGTGTTTATCTGTGCATGCAATTAAGGAGTGGTAAACATCTTCCAGATATGGCACGCTCTAGTACAAGTAATGCTTCTGCGAACAAACTACAGTTAGTGACGTTAACGCTGCAAATGTCGCAGGCATAACCGTTGCTATGCCTTCTTCGACAACAATGGGAGTAACTGCTATAACTTCTCCCATAATTACCCCTGTGTCAATGATGACCACTGCAACATTAAAGAATGTTAATACAATGGCTTCTGTGCCACCAATAGTAGGACCAACGAGTCCTTTGATGGCAAATCCAATGGTTGGAAACTTCCCATTTACTATGCGTGGTAGACCTTACCCATATGGCATGCCGACGGCTTTGATGACGGGCCTTCAGACAAATTCGTCTATTTTTGCAGAAAATGCAATCGCAGGCTATTCCCCTACTCATAGTTCATCAGAAGGCATTTTTAGTAGAAATGCCCAACCCAATTTGACTACAACATCTTTGTTGGCATTGAGGCAACAAATGGATGATAGCAATCATGATATGGTCAATATGTTAACACAACAAATTGGTACAGTGTTTAATCCTTTGATACAAAACACTAATAGTAGTTACCAAATGTTAGCAGCGCAAATAGGCAGAATTGCTGATTTCTTTGGTACACCACCAGTCCATAACCAGCAAATTCCCCAAATTTAGAATGTTAGGCCTGTCGAAGTACCTGTTGAAAGGCCTAACAATCCAATACCTATAAATCAGGAAAACCAAGGACAACAACAGGTTGTCGAAGAGCCTATGAGGGTAGAGGCAATCCCTGAAGTTGTGTTAGTAAATAGAAAACCAAAATGCAGATGAAGTGGTCAGACAAGTGCAACAAAACAATTTTGGAGCACAAAATAATCTGGCTAATCTGGTCGAAACTATTCTAGCCCAGAATGGCCTTAACTTAGGTTTACATAGGCCTAATTTTTTGTTGCCTTTGTCGGAGTACACCTTACAAATGGAGCTGCCTAGGGGATGGAAAATCCCTAAGTTAACAAAATTTGCTGGAGAAACCAGTGAATCTACTGTCGAACACGTGGCTTGCTATTTGACTGAGGCTGGTGATATTGCGCATAACGAGAATTTAAGAATGAAATACTTTCCAAATTCTTTAACTAAGAATGCGTTTACATGGTTCATCACCCTGCCTCCAAATTCCATATTTAATTGGAGTCAGTTAGAGAAGGCCTTTCACGAACAATTCTATATGGGCCAATGTAAAATTAGTCTTAAGGAATTGGCTAGCGTTCGACGCAAGGGGGCAGAATCTATTGATGATTATCTCAATAGATTTATTCTTCTCAAAGCAAGGTGCTTTACTCAAGTTCCTGAACACGAGTTAGTCGAAATGGCTGCTGTTGGTCTAGATTACACTATAAGAAAGAAACTAGATACACTACATTTAAGAGATATGACACATTGACTGATAGAGTTCGACAAGTCGAAAGACTCAAAGCCGAAAATGCCAAAACAGGTAGATTCCAAAGTAAGAAAGAAAAGGTTGCTTATGTCGAAGCTAATGACAGTGACCAAGAATACGACATATCTTATGAAGATGTCGGAGAAGAGGTTAACATTGCAGAACTAAAACCAGGACATCCTTATACTTGCAAATTGTTGAAACCTTCTAATGGGAAAAATCCTATTGAGCCTAAGAATGATAAATTTGTTGCAAAAACTTATACTTATGATGTTTCTAAATGTGATGAAATATTGGCTGTTAGTGGCTGATGGTCAAATTTTAGTGCCTAAAGGCCTGAAAATTCCACCATTGGAACAGCGACAGAAAAGAGGTTTTTGTAAATTTCATGGTTTCTTGGGCCATAACACTTCTCGTTGTATTATTTTCAGGGATTTGGTGCAGAACGCCCTCAATGAGGGAAGGCTCAAATTTGGTGACAAATCTAAGCCACCAATGAAGATTGATGCGGATCCTTTGCCAATAGCTGATGCATTGCATGTTGAAGTCGATCTCAATGTGGTTGAGATCACAGGTTGTTGCTGAAAATGCTAAGGTAGAGAAGGCTGTCGACAAGGTTGATGTCGAAATGGTCACTGAAGACCAGTACACTGAAAAAATGAAGATAGTGTATCCAAGGGCTGAAGAAGAATTGATTGATTTTCTCAATCACTGCAAAATCAACAATACTGAAGTTATGCTTTGTCCAAGGTGTAGTTCTGTCTTCGACAAAGAGGCTGTCAAAAATCTGGAGGGATTTAAGCCTCAACTGAAACGTAAAGGAAAGTGGGTTGACAAAAGACCAAAGTTCAGCTACAACAACAGAGGTATTCAATACAAAGTCACTTCGACAAGAAATCCTCAAAAGGAACAGATCAAAACTTATGTTCCTCCAGTAAAGTCTCCTGTCGATAAATGGGTGCACTCTGGTGGAAAAAGTACTGGTTATTATCCAGTATATTATCCTGGAAAGAATGTTGGAAATCAACAGAAATCAGTAAAATTGGTTAAGGGTGGCACTAGTGCTACTAGCCAAAACAAGGCATTTGAGTCTAATAAATATGCCGATAATAATAACTACAAAGGGAAGAACCCTATGACAAGAACTCAGTGGCGTAGATATCAACGCCAGAAAAAGGTTGCTGCTGCAAGCAAGGTGGAAAATTCCAACAAAGAGAAATGTAAACAAATACCATCAAAATCTCTTGAAATGGCTAGAAAGCCAGTTACTGAAAGGATATTTCCACCACTTTCAGCGATCAAAGACGGTCTCAACTTAGACAAAGAAATGGGCTCGGATTTCGCTGATTCTAGGTCAGAATTCGACGTCTTGTGTGGTGTTGTCTCAATTCTCCCAATTGAGGCTGATGTGGTTTCTGAAGTGAATGATGTCGAAGAAGATTTCGACAAAGAAACCACTTACAAACCAATTTGTTACTATGTGCTGAAAAATGGTTGCGTTGAAGAGCAACACGCTGTGTTTGAAAAACCAGACTGTGGAATGATGAACCATCTCAAACCTTTGTATATTCAAGCAAAGGTGAACAATATTGGTGTCAATAAAATTCTGGTTGATGGTGGTGCTGCCGTAAACCTAATGCCACAACATATGCTGAAAAGAATTGGAAAGTGTGAGACTGACTTGAAAACACACAATGTAATTCTTACCAACTATGAAGGCAAAAGTGGCCACTCACTTGGAGCCGTTGAAGTTGATTTTGCTGTTGGAAGCATCAGGAGACCAACGATGTTCATGGTAATTTCAACAAAGGCAAATTACAACATGCTGTTGGGAAGAGAATGGATCCTTGGTGTGGGAGCAATACCTTCGACAGTTCACTAGAGGCTCATCATTTGGAGAGAAGATGGTCTAGTCGAAAATATTGAAGGTGATCAGAGTTACTTCAAGGGTGAGGTAAACACTATTACCAAGAAAACCTTTGATAAACAATTGGCGAACATTGCGCCATGTATTTCTTCTGAACTTGGTTATGAAAACCAAAACAATGTTAGATCTTCAGTGATACTTCATCCCAATTATGGATTCATTTGGGATAGAGAGGTTATAGATGAAGACAACTACCCACAAGGCTCTGTTAAGCCTACAGGGTGGGAAGGCCCAAAAATAGTTATTTAGCCCACTGTATGGGATAGAATTACGGCCTACGTGGCTGAGAATAAGCAAAAAGCGGTTTTAGAAGCCGAATTACAACAACAATTAGTTGCTGAAGCCGTTGAGGACAAAAATAAAGACAATGTTGTCGAAAACTAGAGGCTTGATTGTGTCTATGATGACGAGCCTTTAGGTTTTGAAAAAGATCCAATGGGTTCGACCAAAAGGATCCAAGCACAAGATCCCTTAGAAGAAATCGATTTGGGAGATGGCTCCTTGAAAAGGCCAACATATATAAGTGCTAAGATTGATCAAGCATTGAAGGTGCAGATTGTCGAATTGCTAAAAGAGTACAAAGACTGCTTTGCATGGGATTACAGTGAAATGCCGGGGTTGAGTCGTGACGTTGTTCAGATAAGACTACCAATTCGACCAGGAAAGAAGCCAGTGAAGCAGACACCAAGAAGATTTGCACCAGAAATCCTGTTGAAGATCAAAGTAGAAATAGAAAGGTTACTAAAGAGCAAGTTCATCAAAACTGCCAGGTATGTCGAATGGCTTGCTAATATAGTTCCTGTAATTAAGAAAAACGGCACGCTTAGAGTGTGTATAGATTTATATAATGCTACACCTAAGGATGAATATGCCATGCCAGTGGCAGAAATGCTAGTAGATTCAGCAGCAGGTTATGAATACCTAAGTATGCTTGATGGTTATTCTGGATATAACCAAATATATACTGCTGAAGAAGATATGCCGAAAACAGCATTCCGATGCCCAAGGGAATTAGGTGTCTATGAATGGGTTGTAATGCCATTTGGCCTAAAAAATGCTGGTGCAACCTACCAAAGAGAACAATGAATTCTTTGTTTCATGATTTTATTGAAAAATTTATGCAAGTGTACATAGATGATATTGTTATTAAGTCTTCGTCAGAAAATGGTCATTTAGACCATCTTCGACACTCATTCGAAAGAATGAGAAAATATGGATTGAAAATGAATCCACTCAAATGTGCCTTTTGTGTGCATGCAGGTGATTTTTTTTTGGGTTTCGTTGTACACAAAAAAGGCATTGATATCAATCAAAACAAGACGAAAACAATCTTGAAAACGAAAGTTCCTTCGACAAAGAAAGAGTTACAGTCATTATTAGGAAAGATTAATTTCCTTAGAAGATTTATTTCAATGCGAAACGTGGCCCACTAAATCTGAAATGTCTCATCAATTCTGAAACATGATGCTGATGACGTCATTAGAGCGGTTAAAAGAAATTTAAAAAAAATGTCATTTTCTTTTTCACCTAAAAACTCAGTCGAAAAAGACATTTTTGGGGAGCAATTTGTTAGCCTGCATTTTCGACTGGCTCAACTAACTGCAGTCAACGAGGATTGACTTGTTATTTCAAGGGGGAGTGGTTTTTTCGACACTAAAGAGTTGTATCAGATGGTAAATTCGACAAAACTTTCGACTTAGCGAAAACAAAGAACTGAAGAACGGTGGTCCGATGAGAAGGAAGCTAGAGTTCAGTGGTAGACTAGAATCAAGTGCTCGTTGTCGAAGCAGTTAGCAGTTATCTTGGTCGAAAATACATAAAAGTTACTATTTTTTTTTAATTCTCTGTACAGTTAGTTAGTTAGTTATAGTTTTCCCTCATTGTATAAATAGTAGTTTTTCATAGGAAAAACGGGTCACAAACTCATTACAGATTCTCAGAGAAAACGATTCAGAGAAGAATGTATGATCATGTGTACCAACTTTCTTTTCAATTAATGCATTTTACTTTGTTTCTTTAAGCAATTTTCTGCATTTTTATTTGCTCTCTTCATCTCTGTCCGAAGTGACTTCGACAGTTTCGCGCGAAACTGACAGTTATCTTCATTCTTTTCTTTAAAAACTGTAAGACATTCATAATTTCTAGAAAAACTTTAACACAAATGGTCTTAGGATTTACTAGTTGATCCTGCAAGCAGAAAAAATTTCAAACTAGCGGTGTTTACCAAAAACCACGGTGAACACACGCCTATTAAGAAAAATGATTAATAGTCTAGATTTTGCAAAAAATGTTGTTTAGTTTACCTTTTAACCCTTTATCTCTCTACATATATAGATAAATGTGAGTTATTTAATGAATCTAAAAATATTAAATGGGACACTGAAAACTCAAATCAACTATCAATATGGGACAAATTAACTATCAAAAAAATATGGGACAAATTGATTTTTCTAAAACAGCAAACAAAATGGGATGAAGGGAGTATATGAGTAAAGTATGCATATTTTATTAACCATGTCCTTAATTAACCTTGAAAAATAGATGTCATTTGAAAAATAATTTTGTTTCAGTTTGATTGTCGTTTTCAAAATTCAATTAATACATTTTTTTAAACAACAAAAATAAAAGTAATATATATATATATATATATATATATATATATATATATATATAGTGTCTTTTTAAGGAACACAAAAACAAATATACAAATAGATTCGAAGGTAGTTGTTGCGTAAAAACGTGATAGTGCAAGTATACATTGTCAACAAGTAATAAAGTGAAAGTAAAGTTCGTTCCCACGAGGATTAGCACTTAATCAAAGCTTAATTTAATCATCAAATTAGTGATGGTAAAAATAAAGTAAATGACACAAATATTTGGTAACATGCAACAATATTAAAAAGTATCAGGGGAATGAAGATCAGATATTTGGAATAAGTTGAGATGCATTCACTTTCATTAATTTTATTAAAGTGCACAAAATGATATGTTAAGTGCTGCAGCACTAGGTGCTGCCGCAACTCATGTATTTTCTCAAATATTAAACACTAGGTTTTTTTCCCACAAGTTTATCTCTAGACCTGAAAGGAGTATTATCCTAGGCTTCTTAAGCACCCGCAGTGTTCACCTTATGGTTTATGCCCTCCCTATCTCTAGGGTTTAAGCAAGAAACACTAATATGTCTATTAATGCAACAAACCATATTATCTTGTGAGGTAAATTTACAAATCATCTCTGTATTCATAAATACTACTTAGATTAGACGGCCAATCCTAATCTAAGATGGAAATAATAAATGCACACAAGATAAAGTGCTCAACACTTAAACATAATTCATTAGTAGCACAATAAATCCATTACATTTAGTTCTGCATCCAAACTACAAGGATTTAGCTCATGTTGAGCTTTAACAACAAAGAAACTAACTTAAACATTAACATAAATGAAGAAGTCATGCTAGAATCTCAAGGAGAGAATTTACACTACAATCTTTGAACGAGAGAATAGCTCTACTGAAATCAACAAAGCAAACTCCAGCCCTCCAACGTAGCTTCTTCCAAGAAATGAAGCTTCAGTGCTGCTGCAGCAATAACAATTCCAGCAATCGATATTTTAGGTAACTTGGAGAAGGCACGAAGCTTGAGGTTATCTCTATACACTCTTTCCTCTAATTTTGGGAATGTGGTCCTTTATATAGAGGAGGCTAGGGATGAGAGGCAACCCTAATTTGGGAGGCGTCTTTTGTCCTTTAATGAGGGCAAAAGGTCCTTTTTGCCCAAATCCCTAGGTCATCAGCGAATATTCCATGATTGGCACGCACACCCACGCCTGCTGATCCTTGACAGCTGTTCTTTCCTCAATTTCCGTGTTTCCTATTGCTTTCTCTCACATGTTGCGCAATTTGGCATTGTTGCCACAATAGGTGCTGCAGCAATTAGGCAAACACATTAGACACACAATTGGGCACCAAAAGTGCCACTTATAACAATTTCAAGCCTGCACCTTAAACTACTCTAAATTAACATATTTACAACATTGATCACTATATTGCTTGAGAATTAACAATGATTTAAGCTTGAAATAAGAGGTAATAACAATCATATTTGATTGTTATCACACCCCCAAACTTGAACCATTGCTTGTCCTCAAGCAATGACACTTGACAGAGACAAACACTATACCAGCAAGCAAACCAGATAGCTGAATTATTCAGAAAGGCACACAAACAAAATATTAAGCTGAGCATAAAACTTTCAGATTGGTCACTCTGTTGCAAACCGACTGAATTGTAAGTTCTCTAAATTACTCCTGCTCAAAAGTGCGTGTGTGACACTTAACTCAGTTCAGAACGTAGCAAGGTTCAAAATTTCACTTAACTAAAACTAGAGGGGCTTTCTTTTGAGACTGCCAAAGATGTTTCAAAACTAAGGGTAGACTAACAATTCAAGCATAGAAAGGGGGGATAAGCATGACAAAGGGCTTTGATTTAGCAATTCAGAACTCTAGGCCAGTGCACTTATTACAACTTGACTGAAGTGCTGCAGCAATACAACTAAAACAGAATTCAAAAACATACAATACTTGACATATGTGTTGCATTGCCCTTAGTCTTTACATTTCTTTTTCTCAGTATTTTGCTTGCTTTCTTTCTTTTTTTCTTTTTTTTTTCAATGGGCAATGACAACAATTACACACATTTACAACATTTGTGCTTTATAACACAGCACAATACACAATACACTAAATTTGATTACTTTCTAAACTATGTGCACTTGGCCTAATCTCATTCTTGCATGCTTTGTCTTAATATAGCTCAAAGAACCCCCAAACTTAGTTTCTTTTGCTACCCTAAGTTTTTAGTAAGAATTTGGCTAGTCTCTAGGTCTACCAACACTAGCCTAGCTTCAGATCATTTCTAATTCACCAAGTCTTTCCTAAGTTTCATGCAAAAGTGTAGGAACAGGAGCAATAGAGTTCACTCACAAACAGGGGCACTAATCACTCAATTCTCACCATTTCATCACTAAGTTTTGCTCAACTTAACTTCTAAAATTTAAAATTTTCATTCAACTAACTAGTAACCATGCTAGTACAACACATAGACCATAGGTCCTCCCCCCTACTTAAGATCTTGCAGTGTCCTCACTGCTCATGCGTACTAAGGGGAGGCCAATTTAAAAACAAAGTAGAAATAAAACAAACAACTACCACAACTATTGAATGCTATCACAGAACACAAACATTCAATAGGTTTATTCACTAAAAGCATTGAAAACAGAAATTTAAAAAGACATAAACTAAAAGATTAAGGTGCAGATTCCCCTGGTTTTATTCTTGGGCTCTGCCTTGTTGCAGTTCCTCTTCTAGCTCTGGCCTTGTAGACTCTTGGAGATTTAAGCTTAGGACCCTCTGGATCCTTCGAGGTTTTTGTTGCTGCAGCACTGATCCTACATCTGCAACAGCAGAACCAGCATCAGAAACACTTGCCTTCTTTTGGGCAATCACGAAATCTAGAGCATCCTTAGCACTCTTTTCAGCATCATCCTTCTCAGCAGCTTCAATTGCTGCAGCATCAAAAGCTGCAGCATCTTCTACTCCTTTCATCACACTGTCAACAGTTGCTTGAATTAGCACATCCTCTACAGCAGTTATTCCTTCGGCATCCAATTGTGTTTCTTCAAGAAAGTCAACCATTTTCCTTCTCTTTGCCACATGCTTGCTCCTTAACCTTTTTGAGGGTGAAAACATTGGCTTTTCAGCATCAGAACCAGCAACACAGGTTGCTGCAGCAGCAGAAACAGCATCAGTTTCAGGCAATTTTTCACTTTCTTTTTCTTGGGGTGGATTGGTGGTTGATTGTGGTTGGCTTTCGGGTTGTGGAGTGGGTTGGATGAGATTTTCAAGAATGGATTGGTTAACAGGGGTTACTATGGGTTAAGTGGGGATTATGGAGGTTATGTTGGTGGTCTTGGTGATGTGAGGGGTTAATGGTGGTGGATCCATTTCTATGTCAGTGGCATCATCAGAACCTTCTTCATTTCCTTCCCCCTCCAAAGAGTCATCATCTTCACTATCGTCTTCTCTGTTTAATTGAGCCATAATCTCCTTGTTCTCTTGTTTCTCTCCTTCACTCAGAGAGTCATCATCATCTGTCACCAATAATTCTTCTTCTTCCTCTCCCACTTTTTTCTTTCCTCTTTTCACTTCCTTCCTCTTTCTTTTCTTTTCAACTAATTCTTCTTCCTCTCCGTCATCTACAGCAGCATCATCAAATAGATCAGCATCCAAAGCTTCCTCATCAAGCACCCAATCGGGAAAATCAGGTGCTTCAACACCAGCGAACTCCTTCAGATTTGCTTCAAAAACAGCCTTTTGCCAAGCATGCTGCTTCCTCAAAAAGTCCCAGATAGCACGTTGCTGTAGCATATATTGCTGCGGCATGGTGGGATCACCAGATGCTGCAGCAGATCTGGGCTTTGCTTTCAGCACAGTTTGGAACGCAGCAACAGGATATCCTTTCTTTTCTCCCTTCATTTCTACTCCAACCTTAATACAAAGATCAGTTATAAGACAAGGAAAGAATAAATACCCAGCATTCTTCCCATGGCAGATCAGAATTTCTCTACAGATGAGTCTTCCTACATCAACATCTTTTCCTCCCAGGATTGCATCAAGCAGTATCATTCTCTCCTTCTCAACATTGGTTGTGTGTGAAGTTGGTAGAAGAGAATGCTTGATGAAATTGAACCAGACCATGGCATCGTGGTTGAGACTGCTTCTCTTGACTTTAAATTCGTTGGCACTGCAGGGCTCCCAAGGTGTGCCAGGAATGGTGATTCTCTTCTTCACAGCTTCCATCTCTTTCCTACCCCATTTCTCAGTTCTTTGCGAAGGCTAATCCATGATAACTTAGCCCCAAGCACTCGTTGATCATCATTGACTCAAATTTGACAATCACACCCCTGACTTCAGCAAAATATTGGGGTTTACCATCTTTTTGGGGTGCAATTCCAAAATAGAATTCACGAACCACCAAGGGGAAGAAAAATTGTGGGTGCTGCACCAATTGCTCCCACCCAAGTGCTTTCACAGTAGATGTGATCGGATCAGGGGCGTTTTGCAGCACAAAGCCCCTCTCTACCGAGAAATTCATTGATGCTCCCAACATCACTGACATCTTGATTCTTGAGGCTCTTGGGTCTTGCTTGGCTTGATTCTCCATGCCTAGTTGTTGAATGGCGTTTTCTAGAGGATTTTGATGCGCTCATCTTTGTTCTCCCCATTGCGATCACAAGCTTGATGATAAGAAAAGGGGAGGATGGGATTCTTGGGTGTTTTTCAACGAGAGGTTACTGTTTAAGGGTTTTCAGAGTTTTGTTTGCACGAAGGGTGAATTGGTGAGAGGATTGGAGAGAGTGGGTGGTTATAAGGATTGGGGAAGTGACGATTTTGGAATTTGGTGCACTCATTAATTGAGATAGCTGTTGGATGAGTGTGAGGTGTATGGTGGAGGTTTGATGATGAGACGGTTGAATGACTGATTGGACAACACGCTGGTGATGCATCAGACCTTGGGTGAATAACTGTCATTATTTTATATTTTTCTCAACTGCCCTTCATTGCTGCAGCAACGTTGCTGGACGCAATACTGCAGCACCAACTGCTGACACACCCTCAAACTTCAACTTGCTCAGAATTAATTTCTGCAAAACAAACACTAAAACAAACAAAAGCACTAATTTATTAGATAAAACCCTGGGCTGCCTTCCAGTAGCGCTTGGTTTAAGAGTCCTCAGCCTGACTTCCTTCCAAGATTATGGATTTACCAGCTCAGTGATGATTTTGCTCCTCACCACTGATTCTCCATGGTATTTCTTCACCCTTTGACCATTAACCTTAAAGGTTTGATTTCTCACCTCATCATATAAGTCCACAGCTCCATGAGGATATACTTTCATCAACTTGAATGGCCCAGACCATCTAGACTTGAGTTTCCCAGGGAATAACTTGAGTCTTGAATTGAACAATAGAACTTGATCACTTTCAACTAATTCCCTTTTCTAAATCTTCTTGTCATGCCACGCCTTGGTCTTTGCCTTATACAATTCAGAACACTCATATGCAAAGTGCCTCATCTCTTCCAATTCATTCAGTTGTAATAACCTAGCTTCCCCTGCCTTTGTATGATCCAAATTTAACTTTTTGATTGCCCAATGGGATTTGTATTGAAGCTCCAAAGGCAGGTGGCAAGCTTTGCCATAAACAATTCTATAGGGGGACATTCCCAAAGGAGTTTTGTAAGCAGTCCTATAAGCCCATAAGTCATCATCAAGATGATTTGACCACTCTTTTCTGGAAGGCCCTACCATTTTCTCCAACATTCTTTTGATCTCTCTATTGGACAACTCAGCTTGACCACTAGTTTGAGGATGATATGCTGTTGCAATCTTGTGCTTAACCCCATACTTGGCCAAGAGATTTTCAATCAATTTGTTGCAAAAATGAGATCCTTCATCACTGATTATTGCTCTTGGAGTCCCAAACCTTGTAAAGATGTTTCTTAGCAAGAACTTGCTAACAGATTTTGCATCATTGTTAGGTAAAGCCACTGCTTCAACCCACTTTGATACATAATCTACAGGAACAAGGATGTAAGAGTTGCCAAAAGAAGGAGGAAAGGGTCCCATGAAGTCCATATCCCAAACATCAAAGAGTTCAACCTCTAAGATGTTTGACAATGGCATTTCATTTCTATTTGATATATTTTCACTCCTTTGGCAACTATCACATTTCTTAACCAACTCTTGAGCATCTTTGAAAATTGTAGGCCAGAAATACCCAGATTGAAACACTTTTGCTGCTGTCCTCATTCCCCCAAAGTGTCCTCCATATGCTGCAGCATGGCATTGCTGCAGCACCTCTTGTTGTTCTTCATCAACCACACATCTTCTTAGTAACTGATCAGGGCACTTTTTGTACAAGAAGGGCTCATCCCAAAAATATTGCTTGACATTGTGGAATCTGACAGGGCACCACTTTGCTAATTAGGAATCTGACAATGTCTGCATACCAAGGTTCTGCAGCATCAACAGCTAACAATTGCTCATCAGGGAAGCTTTCCTTGATTTCTCCAAAATGATTACCTGCATTATCTCCTTCCAATCTAGACAAATTATCAGCAACTTGGTTCTCCACCCCCTTTTTATCCTTTATTTCAAGATCAAATTCTTGGAGGAGGAGAACCCATCTTATTAACCTAGGTTTTGCATCTCTCTTAGCAATCAAATACTTAATGGCAGAGTGATCAGTGTAAACAATTACTTTTGTGTCAACTAAGTATGATCTAAATTTATCAAATGCAAAAACCACAGCTAATAATTCTTTTTCAGTGGTAGTGTAATTTAATTGAGCTTCAACAAGTGTGTTGCTAGCATAATAAATAGAATGAAAAACTTTATCATACCTCTGGCCAAGGACAGCACCTATGGCATAGTCACTAGCATCACACCTGAGCTCAAAAGGCTTGCTTCAATCAGGTGTCACTATCACAGGGGCAGTAACTAGAGCACTTTGTAGTTTCTGGAATGCTGCAGCACATGATTCATCAAACACAAATGGAGTGTCATGCTGCAGCAATTGATACAATGGCTTTGAAATTTTGGAGAAGTCCTTGATGAATCTTCTGTAAAATCCAGCATGTCCCAAGAAACTTCTAACACCTTTGACATTTGCTGGAGGGTGCATCTTCTCAATCACCTCAACCTTGGCCTTGTCAACCTCAATTCCCTTCTTTGAAATCTTGTGTCCCAACACAATACCCTCTTGGACCATGAAATGGCATTTCTCCCAATTCAAGACCAAGTTGGTTTCTTCACATCTATCCAAAATCTCTTCTAAGTTGTCAAGGCATAATTGGAATGTTTCTCTAAATACAGAGAAATCATCCATAAATACCTCCATGGATTTTTCAATAAAGTTAGAGAAGATTGACATCATACACCTTTGAAATGTTGCTGGGTCATTGCACAACCCAAATGGCATTCTTCTAAATGCAAAGGTACCATAAGGGCAAGTGACAGTAGTCTTTTGTTGAACTTCAGGCACTATGGCTATTTGATTGTAGCCAGAGTAACCATCCAAAAAGCAATAGAACTCCTTGCCACCTAGTCTATCAAGCATTTGGTCTATGAATGGTAGAGGGAAGTGATCTTTTCTTGTAGCCTTGTTGAGTTTTCTATAATCCATGCAAATCCTCCAAACCAGTGACTGTTCTTTGGAACACATTGCACAGGGCTCACCCATGCACTATCAGATAAAGGATACACAATGCCAGCATCAAGCCATTTGATAATCTCCTTTTTAACCACTTCTTTCATGATAGGATTTAGTCTCCTCTACCCTTCAATGCTATTCTTAGCATTTTCATCAAGAATGATCCTATGCATGCAGATGGTGGGACTAATCACCTTTATATCAGCCATTTGCCACCCAATTGCCTTCTTATGCCTCTTTAGGGTAGTAATGAGATCATGCTCTTGACTTTTGGATAGGTCAGAAGCAATGATTACAGGCAATGTATCATTTTCCCCTAAATAGGCATATTTCGGGTGCTTGGGTAACTCCTTAAGTTCAAGCACAGGAGATTTTTCAATAGAAGGCACATTTTGTTTGATATTGGAATCCTCTAGATCAAGGGATTCATATTGCCTACTCCATAGTTCTTTCACCTCAGGCTCCTTGTGCACAATACCTTCTTTCACAAGTCTCCTTGTGCACAATACCTTCTTTCACAAGTTCACTTTTATCAATCTCAGCAAGAGCCTTCACCAAATGATCGCTCTGCTTGTGGAAGTGTTTCTGAACCATAGAATCAAGAGACATAACAAAGGAACACTCCTCAGTTCCTTGATCAGGAGACTTGAGAGCATTCCTCACATTGAACTTGATTTCTTGATCATTGACTCTCATAGTCAATTCTCCCTTTTGCACATCAATTAGAGTGTTTCCAGTAGCCAAGAAAGGTCTTCCAAGAATTATAGGCACTTCCTTATCAGCATCAAAATCTAAAATCACAAAGTCAGCAGGAAATACAAATTTATCTACCTTTATCAAGACATCTTCAATGATTCCTTCTGGGTATGCAATGGATCTATTTGCAAGTTGGAGAGTAACAGTTGTAGGTCTGGCAACACCTATACCCAACTGAGTGAACACAGACTTAGGCATCAAATTGATGGTTGCACCTAAGTCACAAAGAGCTCTACCAGTATAAGTTTCACCAATTGAATATGGAATAGCTCTTCTTGAGTGATTAATAAGTATAGGTTAATCAAGACACTCTCAAGAAGATGTATGCTTATGAGAAGCATCAGAATGTGAGAAGACTTAAGAGAATATTGCCCAGAATGTTCTTAAAGAAGAATCCTTCTTATGATAAGATCAAAAGATCAAGACCATATGGTAAACTTGAGAAAGATCATCATGAGAAGCTTCATTTGTATCCATGGCAATATGAGAAGGATATCTAAGAAGGATCAACCTAAGAAGATTCATGACAGAACTATGAGAAAGGAGATGAGAAGCATCAGATGAGAAGAGTTAAGTTGAGAAGAATCATGACCATGAGAAGGGTCGTGATGAGAAGATTCATGTTGAGAAGGGTCATACTACAAGTACTATTCTACGGAACATCAACATGAGAAGCATCAACTTGAGAAGCATCATTTTCATCATCTGTCATGTGTGAGAAGAGTCACTGTGAGAAGAGTCATGACAACTGAAAACAGTTGTCTTCTGCAGAAAAGCAGAAATACAGCTGTGTTGTGCATACAGCTTTCCTCAACGGCTATATTACTTCACCAACGACTATAATCTTTGGAGAAGAGTATATTACACATAATTTCATCTATAAATTAACGCTCCTGGTCGCCATCGATCCTCATGAGAGTGCATTTAGTTCTTAACTTCCAACCTTCTCAAGTGTCAAAGTTTTCTCTCATCCATACTCAGCTGCTACAAACCTGAAGGGATTCACTTGATCTCTGAGTATGTATTAAGTCTTGCGTTGTTGTATTTATTGTATACTCCATTTGTATCAACCAAGCTCTAGAAATCCCACAAACCCAACTACTTAAATAGAAAACCTGTAGAGAACCTTCTCAAGTGGCATGTGTTGCTGTAGGACTTGAGAAGTGAGTGCTTTTGTGTTAGAAGCAGTCTAATAGATCAAAGGAGTCTATTAGGGGTGTTTACAGTAGGTAGAGCTGTGTGAAAAAAACTACCAAGAGTTCCTTTACCCTAGGGAGGTGTAAAAGGTGTAAGCTATTTTGGAAAAATAGTGGAAATACTCACAGGAAGTGAGGAGTGGATGTAGCCCAAGAATTTGGGTGAACCACTATAAATCCCTGTGTTATTTATTGCTCTCAAACCATTAGTTTACCCTTCATGAGAAAACTCTCCATCAGGAGAAGATTTGTGAAAACTGAGAAGTGTCAACTCTGAGCCTTCTTTGTCTATAAATGTTCTGAAATTAAAACAAAGTTTTCAACCTTTCTCACATATTCTCTACACTTATAACATCCTGTTAAAACTCTTGAAAAGCTGTTTCTAAATATATCACAACAATATCACCAGTCTAGCTACATCTTGATAATCAAACAAATATACTTTGAGAAATGTTAAGCATTGAAGGTGAAACTGTCTGACCCTTCTCAACTCCTCTATATAGATGAGAAGATAGATAAATCAACCTTCTCTGCTCATCTATTAAGTTAAGAAGATTGTTTTTGACTCACCCTTCTTAACTCAAATCATTTACTGTCCTAACTCTAAATCATACTTGTGAAGAAAGTTTTATTCTTGCAAGTGAATTTAAAAAAGGGTCACAATTCCAACCCCCCTTCCTTGTGACATTATGGACTTCACTTTGCTTCTGTAGTACGCATGGAAGACAATTAGAACTATTCTTGCGTTTGCAGCCCATGTTTTTCAGCTTGATGTCTGTGAACACCCAATTTTAACCAGTATTTTTTCATTTTTTCAAAAAATCACAAAAATATGTTTTCACATATATTCGATTCTTAATCCCTCGAATAGTTCGTTTTGCGTTCATTTACCAATTTTGCTTTATTATTTCTCTTTTTTAGTTTTTAAACAAAAAAAAACAAAATGCTAGTCATTGGGTGCATCGTAAAGTTAATTGTGTTAATTTCCCTTGTTGGTTGCAAGTCACACCTTCAACATCTTCAGATGATTATGCAAAGAACTATACAATATCTTTTGAGCATGTCACCTTGATCTACCATGTAACCCATTCTTATCAATTCCTAAATTTATATAGTAGCCTCTCAACAGTTCTGTATGGGAACCAAACAGCAAATGGCCTCTTCCTTCTAATTATATGTGCACTAATTATATGTGCAAGTCTGATTGAGGAAAACGATTCTATGTACTCAAGTAAAATGCAAGTGAGAAGCTAAGACTAAAGGGGAAGTCATTGGTGGGTTAAGTGATCTTTTTGGCTAGCCTTTGCGGTCCATTACACTAAAAGCCTGCATTTGATTATTTTGAACGTTTTGAGTCGGTTTTCCTATTGTCATAGTGGTTTTTTTGCACAAGGCGGTTTCGGGGTCAAAATGAACCAGATAGGAGTCTGGTTCGTGGTTGACCTGGTCATACTGCTCTGTCCGGTTCGGCATTCATCGTGTTTATCAATTTAACGTTAGTTTTGTATTTTATTTATTTATTGTTGTACATATTTATTATCTATTTATTTATGTATATATTTATTATTTATTTTTTTATTTATTTATGTGTATAGTTATTTATTTATTTATTTTTATTTTACTCATTATTAATTGTTAGTTTTGTCATTAATTTTAATTACACAAATTATTTTCTTTCTTCAAAAACCAATATAGGGGATTAAGTCAACTGTATAGTCGGGTTGGTCATCCTTTTAGGATAACTGAGTCGTACGGCTCAAAAGACCTAAAACCCCTATAAAAATAAATAAACCTTTTTAAAACTCCCCTAAAAAATCCCTTTCTTTTCAAAACTAAAAAAACCTAAATAGGAGACTAAGTCAACTGTACGGTCGGGTTGTCATCGTTTTAGGATGAATGAACCATACGACTCAAGAGTCCTAAAATCCCTATTAAAATAAATTCAAACTACCCAATGCACAAATCATTTTTCACAACAAAGACCAAAACCTTACTTTCATAAAAAATAAAACAAATAGGGGGTTAAGTCAACAGTATGGTCGGGTTAGCCATCATTTTAGGATGAATGAACCATATGGCTCAAGAGTCCTAAAATGCTTATTCCAATAAAATCAAACCGTTTCATACAAAACCTTTTTTTTCTCAAAAAATCAAAATCATATTTTCAAAAATACGGGATTAAGTCGACCGTACGGTCGGGTTAGTCACTGTTTTAGGACGAATGAGTCGTAAAGCTCAATAATCCTTAAATCCCTATATTAAAAAACACCAACAGACAAACATTTTCTACCCAAGAACTACTTAGCTTTGAATTCTCAATTGCACCTGGAGATCCATAGGAGTAGGGAGCACTCCTGTCAAGCACAAAAAACTAAAATATTTATTAAGACTCTTTTTTTAAGGGTAAAATAATCGTCACACACAACTAATTAGAAGGTAACCTTCCTTAGGAAGGATGTTGTGGGGGGTGCTAATACCTTCCCCACGCATAACCGACTTCCGAACCCAAGTCTGCTCTCAAAGACCTTTATTCAAACCCAAGGGGTTTTCCAATATTTTCCCTTAAACTAAACTTTGGTGGAGGCTTCATTTTTGAACCTTCGAAGAATCCTTTCCCAGATTTTTCGTTCGCCCCAATGTCAAATGAACTTTTCTTAATGGAGAACTAGGAGAATAAGTTTATGTTAGACAACCATAAGGTTTTGAAGTAAAAGGAGAAGAAAAAAAAGTTTACAAGTTACTCAAAGTTCTTTACAGTTTAAAACAATCACCAAGAGCGTGGGGCAGTTAAATTGATTCTTACTTCTTGCAAAGTGGATTTGTGAAAAGTCCATATGAACCATCCTTTTATGTGAAAAGAAATAGTGGTGATTTCCTGATGGTTTGTCTCTACATTGATGATATAATTTATGCAGGAGCAAATCCTGATCTGTGCAATCATTCATGGAAGCAATGATGAAAGAGTATGGGATGACAAATCTAAGAATAATGAAATATTTTCTTGGAATTCAAGTGAAGCAATTGAAAGGAGGATTTTTACTTGGCAAGAAAAATACATTCATGATTTGCTCAAAAAATTCAGATTGGAGAGCTGCAAACCAACATTAACTTTTATGGCTTTGAATGAAAAGCTACAACCGAATGATGATGGGAAAAGGACAGCTCCCAAAACCTATAGAAGTCTTATTGGTTCCTTGATTTATCTCACTAATACTAGGCAAGATATGGTACGTTCAATTAGCATGTCAGATTTATGAATGAACCAAGTAATTAAGCTTCAATTTTGCTGCAACAAAAAGGATTCTGCGCTAACTCCAAGGCACCAAAATCTTGGGATCAAGTTTCTGAAGGAAGAAAATAGCAAGTTAGTTGGCCTTATTGATAGTGGTTGGGCTGGTTGTTCTGTTGACAGAAATAGTACTTCAACCTATATTTTTTGTCTACGATCCAATGCTATTTCATGAAGTTCTAAACAACAAATTCAGTTGTACTGTCTTATGCCAAGGACAAATATATTTCAGCAAATGAAGCTATACACGAAGCTTGTGACACCATTTACTCCGAAAGTATTTATATGTGAAAAAGTACGAAAAACGAGTAAATTTGTTTTTCAAATAAACTAACAATTTCATTTTATGGAATGAGTTTCGCAGGTAAAAGATGTCGTCCAACTCTTTAAATCGTATATAAACAATTATAATAATATTAAGACTAAAAACATTGAAGCATTTCTTTCAATACAGTAATAATATTGATTTAAAATATAATATCGAAAATACAACCCAAATCCCGATGTCACATGATCAGAGCTATTCACAATTAATTTGATAAACTAAACTAGAGTGACATCGGCACGCAGAATCAAATCTCTCATGCTGCACGATCCTAGAAGGCTACTCGAACATCACCTGTAACTCAATCTAAAAAGTGGTGCACGGGTGAGAAAGAATGGCCAAATCATATAAGGAATATAAGACTGAAACTAAAATAGCAAGACTACCAAAAAACTGGGGAACCATCAACAATAGTAGATACAACTTTCATAACACACATGCACAAACAATCTTTAATTAATCTTCAGCTAATCCTAGTGTCGCGACCTCACGTACGGTCCTAGGACTACCAGTAGCAACGACAACAGAATCAGGATATCTTGCCAGACAATGCCTTACAATCATCATCAACAACAACGACAACAACAACAATAGCAACAACAACAACTATAGGACCAGGATACCTTGCCTGAACGGGATACCTTGCCCGATAACGCCCTACAGGGAACAACATCAATAGGACCGGGATACCTTGCCCGAACGGGATACCTTTCCCGATAACTCCCTACGAAGAACAGCAGCACGAGGACATTGAGGATTGGGATACCTTGCCCGAACGGGATACCTTACCCGATAATGCCCTACAAGAACAACAGGACCGAGACACTCGAACTGGATACCTTGCCCGATAATGCCCTGAAGAACACCAAAAGAGAACTATTAGGACTGGGATACCTTGCCCGAACAGGATACCTTGCTCGATAATGCCCTACTAACAACAACAAACCACGATGACGACGACAACAACAATAACAAGATGGACACACCAGGACCTAATCAGACGCGATATCGCACAACGACAAAGACAACAACGACGACAACGAGAACGACGATTATAAACACAACACTATCACCTATCATAAGGTATGGCTCGCCGATACTGCGACGAGTTCTTGCCCATACTGCGACAAGGTTCCTTAAACATCATCATCATCAACTATCATTTAACTATCGTAACCGACCCTTCCTTCTCACTTAAGTTATTAAACTTAATTACGAATAACACTCACGCTATATCTACTCATCTATATCTGAGCGCCATCATCTATCGTCTGTAACTTAATTAACTTCGTTAAGCTATAAAGTGGTCTTCAACTAACTCGTACTAATTCATTAATTAGTTATGGACACCTTACTATTTTATTGTCTTATGTCACTAGTGATCTTCAACTGATTCGACATGTTCTCCCATCACTAATAACCATTCTCAAAATCACTCATCGTGTCTTCGTTACTATAATAATGTAATTACTAATCAATTAATCATGTCTTCCGGTTCTTCATAAGTCTCAATCTTATTTAATCATTCACTATTATTTATTAACGCCTCCTCCACGCCTAGGATTAATTTTAGACATCCATCCTTATAGTTACTTCGTTTTAGCTCTAATTCACCTCAACTATCAACTTAACCATATGGTCATATGTCGACTCTTCATTCCTCACATGTTAATTAAATTACGTCATTTAACATACAAGTGGCTTCATTCCCTAACTCGGTATAATATCTACAATCATCCGAATCACATAGTTACAGTCATCCAAGTCATATAGTTACAGTCATATGAATTATTTACAGTCATCCAATTATTTACAGTAATCCAAAATGAATAAAATGAGTAAACACAAGCAAACATGAATAGCGACAGTCAATACCATTATAGTCCTATCCCCTATTCCCCATATAGAAAAGAAACCCCTTCCCCCGTACCTGATAATCAATTGTAATCGTTCTCTTGACACAATCACTAGTGGAAAAAAGGCATTTCATAACGGTTAAAAACGACATTTCATAACGGTTCATGAATAGATGCGGAAAAAGGAGATATAAAAAATAAGGACTTTTAACATCTGACGCAGAACTGATGCGAAAGATAGTTTTCATATCTGTTACCCATAGATCCGTTATAAAAAGTCAATTTTTATCAAATATAAGTGTGTTTTTGACATCAGGTTTTTACGAGAACCGATATTAAAAAAACTTTTCGCATCTGTTTTTAGGGAGAACCGATATGGAATACTGATTTTTAATATCTGTTGATTTAAGAACCGATATGAAAAATGAAGTTTTTTATTTTTTAAATTAAAAAGGTGGTGTCTAATCAGCATATATGCCTATTTATTCTCTACACACCTGCTGTTAGAGAAATCAGAATTACGACTCTTATAAATCAAAATTCAGAACTTAGTGAAACACAAAGGAGACATTGTAACATAGAAATCCATTAAGGCTAGTACAATCATCATCTTGTCCAAAGATAAAGCATTACAATCTCAAGTACATATTACAAAATCTTTAACACAATCTCAAATAATCTTCAAGTACATATTATCAAATCTAATCAATACAACCTCAATTGTTTTCCATAAAAGATGATGGTGATAACATATTACCAAAACTATCCAGAAAGTTACTTCTAACATAAACTAAGCAAGCACCAAATATGGACCCTTGAATGAAACCGAACACTTGGGGACTTTTCTGGGTAGTCTTTATCACAAAACAGCTTCAGTTGATAATTCTTCCTTCGTGTACAGTATGACATAGAAAAGATAACCGGAAAAAAAACCTTCAAATCTAAGGATAGACAAAAATGGTTATACTCTATGATTATGCTAGAAAGTTAGAAGGGCATGTGTGTTGTCCATAAAACATAAATCACATATTATAACTAAGAAAAAAAATCTAGAAATATTTAGGATGCATTACGTCTTCCAAAGCCATAATAGTTGCAGGGACATAGTCAAGTTGGCGAGCTCCATGATTGGAAACAATGATTTCAGCAGCTCCAGCATGTATAGCTAAGCTTGCTACATTGCCAGCATAGGATATGATATTAGTTTCAAGAAAAACAATTCTAACAGAGATCAAAATGACATGAATCATCTGAGTGTTTATTTTTGATATGCTTACTATCTTCAGCAGTAAGTACTTCACTAAAATTGGCGAAGAGGTAATTGTTTGAAGCCATTTCACCCAAAAAATATTCAAATTCTGAAATTGATAAACTCCACAGCTCTGCATCTTTTCTGCAAAATATTCCCAGCATATATGTTCCATTTCTGCAGTAAGAAACAACATATTAGCATAAAAACCTCAATAAAAAGAGTTAAGCAAGAAACAACATATTAGCTGGACAAATAGATTGAAACTCGTTAGAAGTCTACTAAGCAGCTCAGGAATCCATATCTAGCAGAACAAAAACTTACAAAGGGGCAAGGTCTACGTTAGCTGTCACGGAAGAATAAAGTGACCGATATGTTAACAGCAGTTGATTCTGGGTAATTGCAAACACCTTAGCAAACAACAAAAAAATTTGCAAACTATTATTAACATAAAAGAAATATCCAATACCTTGATACTGCACCAAAGGATGATTCAAAGGTTCTATTACTTTATAACATGGTAGGAATGCTTTCCAGCACCCACCTTCAGGCCATTTTGTTCGGGATCCACGCTTAAAATACTTCTATGCACTCTTGCTGCATATTGTTAAGCAAATAGATTTAAAAGCATTACTGAATAAATTTATTGTGCTTAATTATAATTAGTGAGTTAGTCACTCATTCAGAACTTAGAAGGCTTGTTCTGGATGAATCTCAAACCAATTTGTATATAATTGATTACTTACTTAGCCCTTATAATAATATGATCTGGTAGAGGTCCCAAGACTCTCTCCATCATTGTGGAAAAAACTGAAGTGTTAGGGATAGAGAGTGATAGTTCTCTATAGGGACATAGCCCTGTGGCAGAAAGTGATTTCTATAATTATGTGTTCATAATTCAGTTCAAAGCAACATTTCTTTCTTTTGTGATTCTAGATTTACCTGTCACTCTTTCTGGTTCCTAACAACCAATTCAAACAATGCCTATATATTCATAGATGGAAGACCAACCGCGCATTGTTCGATGAGAATACATCCAACACTCCACAAATTACATGGGGTTGACAACCCCAGACCTACAATATCATTTCAGCTGCAAGTCAGAATACACTAACAAGTTCAAGTAGCACTATATGATAAACTCAATAGTTTTAATAATTTCAATATTGTTAGTCTTCTAAATGACACCATCACATCGACATGACATAGATTTGGAATTTTTACATGATAGGAGCTGGAGTTTACTATAGAAATTAATGGAATAACAAGGCTTGATTTGGAGAACTGTAAAACAATATAGAAACTATAAGTAACACACCAGTAATCCATTCTTATGTCATGAGTGCTAATAGAAAATTGTCATGAGTGCCGATAACACAATAACAAATTCACAAATTTACAATCAATTTACAAAGAGTGAAGAAAGGGGAAAGGGAAAGGGAAAGGGAATTAGGGCACAGACGGATTCACGGGAACAGGAAATTAAGGAACAAAAAGAAATTAGGGGAACATTACACAAATCATAACAATCAAGATTAGAAAGGAAAATTAGAAGCTTACCGTCAAACACAGAACAACATCGTCATAGGGAGGAAGATCAACAGCGGCGGAGGCGCAGCAAGGTCGAGCAGAGGCAGCGAGGAGGAGTAGATGAGCGATGTGGTTTTCGAGAGGACCACTGAAATCCCCAATGCAAGCTACAGCGACAACAAGCGAACAGAAAATCCATCTCAAGAATCTCAACAACCAAAGCATTCTGATTCAATCAGGCCTTACGACGACGATGAACCTCTTCTTTCTCCAACTTCTGGCGGTGGACGAATCATCACCATCCCCAAAGCCGACGAAAATGCACAAGATGAAGATGATGATAACTGTGAATTCAAGGGTTTTTTCGTCAATCCAAAATGTGAGCGGTGGTATCATCATGGGAGAAGAGAAGACAGATGCAAGAAATCTTAATCATTCACGGCGTGCTCCGATAGATCTCGTAACGGTGCACGCAGGTGGCAACATGAGAGAAGAGAAGACAGATGCAAGAAAGAAAAAATAGAGAGAAGAGGAAAGAAGAATCATAGAGGAGAGATGAAACTTTGATGATAGGGTTGCAGCGAGTTTGATGATGGACACGAAAGGGTTTTGCGCGTTGCTTTTGTTTCTGGAGTGAGAGGGAAAGGAGTACGCGAAAGAAATTTGGAAAACATTAGCGTTTTCTATAACGGGTGTAGCATGGACACAATATGAAAGATGTAAATTAGCGTTTTCTATATCAGATATAAATATTGTAAAAATAATTACAAAACTGCCACCACCTCATTTTTAATATCAGGTCGTTTTTAACCGATATGGATTACCGATATAAAATGGCTTTTTTCCACTAGTGAATTATGAGGACAAGTCAAAAACTCTCGAGTGTGATCTAAATCTTACGATGTGAACATTGACTCGAACGCATATAATCAAACAACAAGAAACATTTAGTTAAATACCCAATAAATATAAAATATAATTAATCGTGTTTCAAAAGGAGTACCTATCGAAAAGTACCCGACCAAGACGGATGGTTCAAAATCGTGAACAAGAGAACTCAAGTGTCCAAATCGGAATCGTATGGTGTGATTTCGTTATGACATGTTGTCATGGAAGTCAGTACCGATGTCGTGATTAACAAATTGTTAAATTCATATTAACGGTAACCGTTTCCAGAGGGCCAAATTACAGCGGGTCCCAGTGATTTTGGGAAGTCCCGGAAGTGGAATCGAATCTGTAATAACTTGGACATGGGAGGGGAAATTCGTGCACGGCTATCCTCTACAGAATCGCATCTGAGATGTGATACTAAAACCATGGCAGTAACAAGGTGCAAGTCGCGATAGAGAGGAGGAAACGAGATTTCTGGTTCGGTTGTTCTTGGCAAAACGACGCCATAATCAAGGAAACCAAGGCCAAAAACGGAATCACCGGTCGATTCGTGTGGAAGATGAAGTCCGTGGGCGGGTCGGGATCAATTCGTGTGGACTTCGCATGGACTGGGCTGGAACAATTACAGCTTAGTGGTAGGGGTGCGTTTAGCAATACAAAGGTGGCTGTATTAGTAAAAGTCCACTACTTTTTTTAAAGAAGCCCAATATCCGTTTTAAAGGCTTGTTTCACTTAAATTACTCATTGTAACACCTTTTTAACTCAAAATAGGTTCACAAATAAATAATACATTTAATACTAATATTTACAAAAATAAAATAAATATATAATAACAATTATATATTACCAATAGCATATAAAAATACATTTAAATGTGATTTCAACTAATTTTAATAACTCAAAAACACAATAAAATTAAAATAATTTGATCTTATCAATTCGAAATAATTCATAAAACAAGTACGTACCAAAAGAACCGCGACATACGGAAAATGGGGTGTTACAAAGCTGTTTGGATGAGAATAATTTTGATTGACTTGCAGTAAAAGGTTGGGGATCCATCTCTAATTTTTTGTGACAACCAACATGCAGTTTCAACATCCAAGAATCCAGTTTTTCATAGAAGATCAAAACACATTGAGTTGCGCCACAATTACATTCCCGACATGGTTCAAAAGAAGGAAATCTACTTTGAATATATCAAGACCACTGATTAGGCATCAAATGTTCTCACCACCGCAGTATCAATTGAGAAGCTTGAACAACTCAAGGATATTATGAAAATTACAAATTACGAAGGTGTGTTAAATTGTGTTATTAGTACGGGTTAAGAAAACGGTCTATAATTTTCTGTTTTATTCTTAGTAGCGAAATTGTTGCCAAGTTGGTCATCCAACTAGACAAATTCAGGAAAATTGCTGGATTTTCATTATAAAAATCCTAGGAATCCTAATATGAGTCTCCATAATTTAATAGTATAATTAAGAACGTTGAAATAGTGAAAATATTTAAACGTGAAATTTCTTACCATGTCAATTTCAATAGCATGAACAAATTCTCCAACATTCACATCTCTAGATATAAATAAATAAATGTGTAGATCAATACATAATTATGAAGTAAAGAATAATATCTTTATTATACATAACCGTGAATGTGTCCACATAGGCGTCCATGTGACTAAACATTATAAATTACGTCAGATTATAAATATTCCATGTCACCAATACGCATTCATCTACCATACACGTCAGCGTGAGGACCAAATCCAACGACACCAGATCACTACTATTTTGCTGTTAGGCCAATCAATGGGTGACAATGGGTAAAATTGTCACTACAACATTTTGACCCAAATGCAACCCCTGAAAACCGTTGCTTAAAGCCAAAAAACCGTTCCCTTTACTTTCGGCAACGGTTATCAAACCGTTGTTTCTGCCGCCGTTGCCTAAACTATAGGCAACGGTTTTTTGTGACCAAACGCAACGCATACCTAAAACCGTTGCCATTGATAGCTTAAACGCAACGGTTTTGATTTTCAAGAAATGGCAACGGGCTGAAACCGTTGCTAGTTATGGCAACATTTACAAACCGTTGCCAGATATGGCAACATTGAAAAACCGTTGCCATAGATAATAAAAAAAAATAGATACATAGATGCACTATATATATAGACCCACATACACTAAATTTCTCGTTTATTTTTTTGTGATAACACCCAAAATTACAATTCACAATAAAATTCTAGAAAGCCCTCTTAGCTAATAAATCCAGTCAACTTCAAAAAGAGGCTAAGTAAAGCCTAAAGCTCACAACACTCATCACTCTTAAAAGTCAATAAATTAAGAAAACTAGTAATCCTCTATTTAAATTGTTGTTTGCTAGTCATCCTCCGTTGAGTCCACTTGAACAACTATTGTGCTTGTAGAATTACCAAGTGCATCTAACATGAAATTATTATGCTTATTCATTTCATTCCTTTTGATCTTTTTGCAAAAAAAAAAAAAACAAATAAGAATAGTAAGGAAGTATGCTCCAAGTACATCTATAAACAGACCAGACTATATAAAAGGCTTCTAAAAGGTATATTAGCATGTAAAAGGCTTCTAAATGGTATATTAGCATTTCATTCAACACTTATATTTTTATCACTTAATGTATAAAAGGCTTCTAAATGGTATATTAGCATGTAATCTTCACAATTGGAACAAACAAACTAGCTATATTGTTTCTGATATAATCTTCGCATTACATTAGCATTTTTCAGCTAATAGCAATAACTAAGACTTAATAAGACTCCATGTAGACTTAATAACTACGACTTCAGGTTTTCCCTTGATCAAAAGAACCAATGCTATAATCCCATTGGGGGAAATTGAAGGTGGTAAGCCTTATAGATGTAAAGTCAGAACCTAGCATGCAAACAGATAATAAACAGATGGCTGGTGTAGAAGTGGAATGTGATTCTCACATATATTTATGAATATGAATAGATGGAGAATAGCAGAAGCTATACGCACCCAAAACAATCAAGCACTTCTGCAACCTGATCAGCTAGGTCATCCACAAAAAGAAATGGTTCATCTGAAGAAATCACATCAGCTCCCAACTGCAACAGCTCTTAAACAAATGGTTGTGCTTGATCATGTTGTCCTTAATATACTGCAGACACTAATCAAGTGTAAGTAATCTGTAAATGCCAATTGTACCATACAAATTAGAGCAAAAATAAGGAAAAATATGAACAGATTAAGAGTCATCAACTGGTATATTTGTCACCTGCACTGAGTCTAAGTCTATACAATCATCATCAAGCTCTAACACCGGAAAATCAACATGTTGTGAATTGGCCTCCTGTGTGAAGATTATTATTAAGGCAGCCACACACACTTTTCTTGGAGACGGAAAAAAAAAAAATTGAATATACGAGAACGGTTTTACAACGTTGGCTTAAGTTCCAGTAAAAAACCGTTGCCGTTGACCCTTTGGGAATGGTTTTTAACCGTTGCCAAAAAGTAAAATTAAAAAAGAAAGAATCAACAACGGTTCTAAAAAACCGTTGTCATTGCTATCTAAGGCAACGGTTTTTTAGGCGTAGGAATTTTAGGCGTTGCCGTAGGGTCTAAATGTTGTAGTGTGGCTGCTGTTATTGTCCATACGATTGAATTAATTAATATGTTCATAAATATAACCAGCTGCATTGCGATTCCTTCCAGCCGAAGGAAGTTTTGACATTAAATAAAAAGAATTCAATATTAATACAATCCCTAAAAATTGGCAACTAATATCACAATTCAAACATATATACTATCAAATCCATATGATGTTACAAATCACAGCCATCCAAATATATATACGCATTCAGACTTTAGTATTCCATAATCACCACCCAGAAAATTCGGACTACCTGTTGCAATTCCAAAACAAACCATATCTGCATCCAATATTCATTGTTTAGGAATAACCTCCATCAAATATATCATGCAAACGTACGGGGATCTAACTATATATACCTGGGATGACAAACATAAAATCAGATATTTAGTCAAATACATCTCAGCAGTGGTATTCTCACCCTATAGAGATAATCAGAAGTTCATCGTTTAGAATAAAGCATCCTATAATGGAACTTCCTAGATCCTAATTTTCAGATTTCCTGTAGAGATATGAATATGTCAATATTAAATTCCTGGACACTGGTATTCAAACTAAGGTATAAACATGGCCTTTGTTGTCAAACTACGAAAATAGTACCTAAATTTAGATCTGTTAGTGGTATCCTAACATTGTTTATATTTCAGGAAGCCCCGTACGTTGTGATGGCGCATATCATCGAGATCGTCTCAACAACAGCGTAAGATTACATTTAATTACAACGCTTAGCGACATGTATCAGACATGTCTTATTCTGTATGTTAGGGTTTTCTACATAAGTATTCTTAATTACAACGCTTGCACTCCATTATTTTTAATAGTTATGGCATTGACCTTATTGCTCAAGATCATATGGGGACAACCCCGTTAGCCCTTTGAGGAGAGTCAGCCACCCACTTTTCCGAAGATCACCTTTGTAACTACGAACCTCATGAACCGGTACAGCCCTATATCAAACTTCACTCTCAATTATCTGTCCACTATGCTAACTATATGTTATCATATATTCATTATACAAATTTTGGCTATCAGATAATTTATCCATATACTCTTGGTGAAAACTGGTTTCGAACCTGCCTTTTCAATCTTGATTGGACTACCAAGGTCACAGTCAACGGTAGGCCTGCCTACGTTGTTAACCAGATATGCATGGTTAAGGACGTTATTGATGACTTCGTGCAATACCATGTTGAGGAAGAGGTACTCTACGCCTACCGTCGACAATCATTTCTAATACATAACACTGAAAATGTCTACAGATGTTGTTTTAAGAATTTTTCCTTCACAATTTTCAGATCACTCAGTTTTAATTTTAATGTATTTCAGGAACATCGTGCCTACATTGAAGCAATAACCAACGCAATACCGTTATCAACCGGATACCTCAATGGTAGCACTAATTTGGGCGCTTACGTACCAGGTGGTGCTGCGCTTGCTGGGGCGTCGAGGAAGCGTACATACGCACCTTATAGGATGTAGTTTATGTAATTAGTGCTATGACAACCATCATTGAATTTTAAATTGTTTCTTCATTTCAGTACTTTCTCATTAAGAACTATGCAAGCCTGTTAATTTTGAGCATGTATTCCTATGTTTAACTGGGTTCAATTTATACCGTTATGTCTTTTTATTATACATTGTTTTCATAATACCCTAGAATCCATCTACCATCAATTGCGACAATGGTTTGCCGGTTAACGATTATATGATGGCCACTACTACATTATCACAACCACAATACCAGTTCAAGTCAACTGGTATATGTTCAAATGGTTTTAATAACCTTAACCACTACTACATTATCACAACCACATTATCATTTACTTATCTTGCCAATTCTAAGAACTATTTGGTTTTAATAACCTTAACCACAATACCAATTCAAGTCAAATGTACTATTGTATAATGCATAAATACAAGTTACTATTTTATATACGAACCTTTTTTAAAATAAATCGTTGTGGCACCAGGTGCTCCAGAAACTGGTGATGGATCCAGATTACCCGGAGGAAATCAACTGGAAAATGATATTGCTGACCCCGTCAACTTGCCGATACTGAGACTCGACTTCGACTCGAAGGACGAACCTGACGCCACAAACACAACACAGGGAATACCAGGTAATATATATGAAGAATTTGCTCTATAATCAATTGGAAAAAATCACCAGATATGGATATAGTATTTTTCGAAGTGTCTAACTATAAGAACTTACCAATTAGGTGCCTCCGGGAGTCGTCAAACACCATACAGTAGTCACTCGACTCTATATGCCAACAACGAGAATCAACGCGAGTCACCAGTTTTTCGCATCATCGTTGTGTACAAGTATACATGTCTGATAATAGAAATTTATTTATATAGTTTGCTGCTGGATTCATGAAATACTTAAATTTACACATGCATGTAGTCTAAAAAGTTGTTTTGTGTTCTAACAGCCGCTTTTGATTTGGGGTTACCAACACACAAATGTCGTCACTGTCATGCGTTGTTTTGGTTTGAAGAGAGGGCAGTGAAGACTAACCGATCGAGTAGTCCTAACTTTTCTATGTGTTGCATGAAAGGCCAGGTAGACCTCCCATTGCTACAGGAGCCACCTCGATTGTTGCTAAATTTAATTGGAGGTCTTGACCATAGAAGCAAACATTTTCGTGAAAACATATGGTTGTATAATAGTATGTTTGCGTTCACTTCTATGGGAGGTAAAGTGGTTTCACGACATAATGATGGCAATAGTCCACCAAACTTCATCTTGAATGGCCATAACTACCATCGTATTGGCAGCCTATTGCCAACCGATGATCGTACACCGAATTACGCACAGTTATATATATGGGACACTCAAAATGAGGTTGCAAATCGAATGAGCCATTTCAGGTATATACAATTATTTTTCAACATTGTCCTTCATTGAGTACATTTGTATTTATTCTTTTAGACAAATAACAATATCTTAACTAAACGTTCGTAAAACAGATTTTTAATATGATGCACATACTTAACGGACTATTTAATTGCATAGCAAATGCTCAACACATTTCAATGTTAGTATATATGATGCATTATTTTACCACCTGTCACTAATCTGAATTCTTATACCATAAACCAGGTCCGATAAGAACCCCCGTGCTCTGGATGAATCATTAGTGAGAGATTTGAAAGAATGGTAGACCAAAACAATGTCATTGCACAGAAATACAGGAAATTTCGTGACATCCAAGAGCAAAACCCAAATCAGAAGTTCAGCTTAAGATTGATTAGAGACAGATCAGCAGATCCCAGGACTCATAATACACCTACTTGTGAGGAAGTAGCCGCATTAATAATTGGGGATGATGCCCATCTGGAGATTGGTAGGGATATAATCGTCAAACACATGTCAGGGCAGCTTGAAAGGATTCACGAAACACATACTGCTCATTTGCCCTTGCAGTATCCACTAATTTTTGTACATGGTGAAGATGGGTTCCGAGAAAACACTCCATTAAGGGAAACGATAGGTGTGCTTAGATCCCAAAGATGAAAAAAGGTCACTCTGAGAGAGTTCATGGCATTCAAAATTCAAGAAAGGGACGTTGAATTTGGTCTGATTGTTAACTCGCGTAGATTGTTCCAACAATTTGTCGTCGACTGTTATACTATGGTTGAGTCTAGCAGGCTACAAGATGCCATTCTGAAGTCTTGACTGGATTACAAGATGCCATCACTAGAGGCGAGATTGATGCATCTGCCATAGGAAGACGTGTCATCTTGCCACCTTCAACGGCAAAGTCGAGCCCACGTTTGAATAAGCGTGTTTTCAACTGGGTTTATTAGATGGAGACAGGGAGTTTATTGATGCGATAACTGAGGCAAGCAAAATAGCTTTCGGTAATCAACTACGAAGGTTGTTTGTGACGTTGTTATCTATGTACACCATGCACAAGGCCAGCTATGTTTTGGAATCAACTTGGAAACTGCTAGCTGATGGTATTGTCTACAACACACGAAGACAGTTGCAGATCCCAGGTTCTTCATCTAAAACATCTTTATGGAAGGATTTAGCAACTTTGAAATTTTGATAATGTATAGTTCTGTATAAAAGTAACATAAATGGTTTGATTTATCTGTTAAATGGTAGTATTAAATCTGATTACATGAGTTTCCTATATGATCTGTTAATCAATTATCTTCTTTACATCTAAATAAATGATATACAAGGATATTAGATATATTAAACCCTTTTCTTTTATTATATGATTTGTTAGACATATTTATAGTACTTACAAATCACTACCCAGGTAAAACAAACATGCTTTTTACTCATTGTATAAGTACACTGCGATGATAAAACAAACATGCTTTTTAACCTGTGATGTATGGCTGTTAATGGTAGACATTATGCCACTTTGTTTATTCAGAAAATAATAACGCCTTCTCCCATCAGAATTACAGCAACTGTTCCTGTTTATACAATGCATCACAACATATAGTCAGCAAAAGCATCAAACCATGCATATAGGAGCTACAAAGTAATACTATTTTTCCATAAGAACTAATATACAAATTGAGGATTCAAAATTTACTTTCGTAGCCTCAATATTGAAATTTGATGTTAACTGGAAGCTTTATTTGAATAAATTTAACGTTTTCCTCTGATGACGGTATTTTCATGATACCGAACGTATTCCTTCTACAGAATTATATGCATATAACTAACTTTATACACAATTTTAAATTTACCATTTATCCAACAGAAATATGATTTGTATTACGTGTTTTGTTATATTTGTGCAGGGCTTCAAATAAGAGACGATGTGGTCAAGAATGCGTGTCTGTTAGAAATTGAAAAACTGCTTCAGCTAAACGGTCGTTCTCTTGCTGACTTCTCGATGCCATTCCCTAATGTGTCCGAAGGATTTGATTTTCAGAACAAACTCATAGCAGATGAGTTAAATTATGATAGGGAGGAGATGGCACGCAAACATTGTGAACTACATAAGAATTTAAATGATGATCAGAAGAAGGCTCACGACATAATAAGGGACTCGGTGATATCTGGCAGAGGTGGTTGCTATTTTGTAAATGGTTATGGTGGTACTGGGAAGACCTATCTATACAGTACAGAGACTACCGGTTTACGCTCCATGGGGTACATTGTCCTAAACACCGCATCAAGCGAAACTCCTGCCCTATTACTTCCTGGTGGTAAAACCGCGCACTCTACTTTTTCAATACCACTGGTCCCCCGTGATAACTCGACATGCAGCATAAGTCAAGGTAGTCCGAGGGCACAAATTTTAATTCAGGCAAGACTCATCATTTGGGACGAGGCACCAATGTTACACAGGAATTGCTTTGAAGCACTTGACCGGACTTTGAGGGATATCATGTCCACTGTAGACCCCTCAAACAATGACAAACCATTAGGTGGGAAGACAGTGGTACTCGACGGTGATTTCAGGCAAATCCTACCCGTCATAAGAAAAGGTTCTAGACAAGATGTGCTTGGTGCTGCTATTAATTTTTCTGAAATATGGTCAAGCTTCAAAGTCCTTAACTTAAATGTCAACATGAGACTTGGTGGTTCCGTTGTTGAATCTGAGAGAAATGAGATCAGGGAGTTTGCAGATTGGCTGCTCAGAATTAGAGATGGTGACTCAACATCAAATGAGCATGGAGAGATTGATGTTGACATACCAGAAGATTTGCTAATTTTGGATACAACAAACCCGTTACAGTCACTTATTGGCTTTACTTGTCCACAACTCCTGGAGAATATTAACACAGCATTTTTTCGAGGAGCATGCCATAATGGCTCCGACTCTTGAGTCTGTGGAGCAAGTTAATGATTACGTTCTATCCCAAATTCCTGGTGAAGTTGTGGAGTACCTCAGCTCAGACACTGTGTGCCAATCAGATGAGGACAGTGATTGTCAGAGTGAATGGTTCACTCCGGAGTTTCTCAACGATGTCAAGTGTTCAGGTATTTCCAACCACAAGTTACAACTCAAAGTAGGCGTATCTATTATGCTGATGAGGAACATTGATCAGTCTGCAGGACTATGTAATGGTACCCGGTTAATGGTAAATCATCCGGGGAAGACAATAATAACAGCTACAGTTCTAACCGGTAAGAACATTGGTGACAAAATTTTAATTCCCAGGATGAATCTTATTCCAAGTGATACTGGGCTTCCATTTAAATTTATGCGAAGGCAGTTTCCTATTACGGTATGCTTTGCGATGACCATCAATAAAAGCCGGGGGCAGTCACTCTCACATGTTGGGATCTACTTGCCAAAGCCCGTTTTCACACATGGACAGCTATATGTTGCTCTTTCCCGCGTTAAGTCAAGAAAGGGTCTGAAGCTCCTTATACTTGATGAGGATAAAAACCTTCTAAGGTCCAGAAAAAATGTTGTCTAACGGGAAGTCTTCGAGAATGTGTAGTTGTTATAAGTTTGTTTATTGTAACAAATTATTATCATTTTGTTTACGTAGTTCACTTTTTTATTCAATGATAATCAATCATAGCCTCATCAACTACTCCCTCTACATTTGCTTGAGAGTTTCATGGCACTAATAGTTTATATCTACGACCATTTATCTATTAGTGGACTGAATGTTACAAGTACAAGCAACTATTTATATATTTAGTGTTCTCGAATATCCAAAATTATTAAATCCAATGGAGTGTTTTTCACATATAACCAGTTAACCCAACTTATTATTACCAGAGTAATAACTTATATCTAATATTATTTGTTACATATATTTATAGTAAGCACTTGATACTATCTGTTCTGTACCTAGCAGTGTTGGGCTGACTGCGCGGCGGTCTCTTGCGGTATGGCTTGATGTCAACGAGCGCCCGGGAGGGGGACCTGCGAAGCCACTCCGACGCCCAAGTTAGTATTGAGAGTAGGTGAGTGATTTAGCAAGGAATGAGAGTGTACCTCATTATGGCAACGTCATCAAGTATTTATAGGAAAGCGTGCCCATTGTGAGCCGTTGGATTGAACGAGTTGATCTGAGCCCTCCAAATATGGGAGTCATAACTAGGCTTGTAGATTGTGGATATGGATCAAAGTGATTGGGTCAATCCATGTTCAATTGCTGAATGGGCCGCGTGGCCCAGTCTAGAACAGTTGCCCCCCAAGCCGAGATTATTCCGAAGGATGGTCTTGGCTTGAAGCATTTTTGTCGGTTCATCCAACGTGTCGGGAGCTTAGCCCTCCAAGGTGTCGTGTGATGATGTCTTGGCACCTCTATGGTGTCGTGAGACTAAGCATCCTCATGGTGCTGTGTGATTGTGTCTTGGCACCTCCATGGTGCCGTGTGCTAGGCATCCTCTATGGTGTCGTGTCTAGGCTTTGGCCACCCCATGGTTTTATGGGCACGATTTTGTGCATGGTGGAGAATAAGACTCTTGGTGACCACACACTTCATTTTCAACTTGGATCCATCCTCTCTTACTTCTCTCCTTGGTAAGCATTTTCATTCTCTTTTCTTTGGTGCATAGGCATTGCGCCGGGTCCACAGTGCGTCTGCACACGACCGGTCGAATGCCGGGTTGTGTCCCATCTAGGCGCTGCCTTTCAAGCATTCTATCGAACACATGATGGGCAATTCGTGGCGCTGGATCTCTCATTGAGGCATTTTTACAAAGAGTTTGCGGGCACACTCGCAGCCACGCACTCCAGCGCCTGAACCTCGGCAGGGTGCTGGGTTTCACTTATCCTCTCGCACGCACTTGAATCCCGGCAGGGTGCCGGGTCTTGCAGCATTACACGTACATGTTGCCATCGTTTGCATTTCATGGGAGGGCATTCATGGCGCTAATTCTGAACCTTTCACGCAAGGTCACTGAGACATTTCTTCAAACAGTTTATGGGCAAGGGAACCCCTGCAGGTTGCTGGTTTGTGTTGCCTCCCTGCCCAACACAGTCTCTTAGGCATTTCATCAAACAGTTCGTGCGCAACATATCCCCTACACAACATGGCAGCACAGCCTCATAGGCATTTTTTCGAACAACTTATGTGCACGTCTCACATATGCACATACCTACAAACAGTTTGCGGGCACACACGCAGCCACGCACTCCAGCGCCTGAACCTCGGCACAACAAATTTAACCTCGATGGATAAAAGTGATAAATGAATGTTGCCTCATGGCTTTGTTTTCATGGGAGTTATTCATTTTTATCCCTTCTCATAAGGCTTACCCCAAGGCCAAAATGTACTCGCTTGATGGGTAGTGCTTGGACACCGGTGGGGTGTCGGGCTTCGTGCCTAGCTCCTTCGTGCGCACGTGTCTCCTCGCAAACCGGCAGGGGTGCCTGGCTCCAAAACATGCGCACGCAACCCCTTCGCAAACTAGCACGGGTGCCGGGGTCCAAACCTCACGCTCGCGCGGCCCCTTGAAAACCGGCAGGGGTGCCGGGCTCCAACACACGCGTACACACCCCCCCTCGCAAACCGGCAGGGGTGCCGGGGTTCGCCGTTTTCTTCGCGTCATCCATCGTTTCCTCTAAACCAGTAGGGTGCCGGGTTTGGTGGTCCTGAGTGCTTTCGCGCGCCTAGTGCATCTTCGCACGCCTTGTGCGCCTTCGTACCCCTTTGCGCGCCTTGCGTGCCTTCGTAGGCATTTGTCCTCATTGTGAACACTTCGTGGTGTTGGGTTTCGAATCTTCGTTTATTTGCTCGATCGTTTCTTCAATGTGTTTTGATGATGTTCGCATCTAATCCCATTGTATTGGGACCTCATGTCTTAGTTTTTGGACACATGGTTTACTTCTCATGGCACGCGCACGCCCTAGACACCGACAGGGTACCGGGGCCCAACTTCTTCTCTAGCGCATGCCCCTGACACCGGCAGGGTGTCGGGGTTGGAGACGTGAGACTTGGATTTTGATATTAACATAAGAATTGTAGCTCCGCTTCTTAGCTTTCCAACATATGGTCACACGCCTCCATCGGATAAACATGGACGAAGTTATGTCCCGCAGACTACACAGCCCTCCAAGGTGTCGGATTACAAGGTGCCCGAGCCACGGAAGCCAGCAGGGGTACCGGGGTTGGAGACGTGAGATTTGGAATTTGATCTTGACATAAGAATCGTATATCTTCTTCTTAGCTTTCCAACTCATGGTCACATGTCTCCATCGGATAAACATGGAAGAAGTTATGCCCCGCAGACTACACAGCCCTCCAAGGTGCCGGGTTACAAGGTGTCCGAGCCACTGAAGCCGGCAGGGGTGCCGGGGTTGGGGACGTGAGATAAGGACTTTGAGCTTAGTATAATAATTATAGCTCCGCTTCTTATATTTCCAACGCATGCTCACACGCCTCCATCGGATAAACATGGACGAAGTTATAGTCTGCAGACTAGACAGCCCTCTAGGGTGCCGGGTTACAAGGTGCCTGGTTACAAATCATGCTTCTGGGGTTGGAGACGTCAGAATTTGATCTTGAGCTTAACAGAATAATTGTAGCTCTGCTTCTTAGATTTCCAACGCATGCTGACACGCCTCCATCGGATAAACATGGACGAACTTATGGTCTGCAGACTAGACAGCCCTCAAGGGTGCCGGGTTACATGGTGTCGGGATAGAAATCATAGTGCCGGGGTTCGATATGTCAAACCCGGCAGGGTTCCGGCCTTCATTGGTGCAGGGGTTCATACCCAAAACCTGGCAGGGTGCCGGCCTTCGTTTCCACATGGCACCTCATGGTCAAGTATATTCGCCCAAGGGGTTATGGCCATTAAAGTCAGCTTGAATTATACCCTTGGCACAGTTTACCAGGACTCGGCCCGGATATAACTTGCCCAAGGGGTTGCGACCACCAAGGTCACTTGAAGTATACCCTTGGCACAGTTTACCAAGACTCAGCCCGGATATAACTCACCCAAGGGGTTGCGACCACCAAGGTCACTTGAAGTATACCCTTGGCACAGCTTACCAGGATTCGGCCTGGATATAACTCGTCTAAGGGGTTGTGACCATTAAAGTCAGCTTGAATTATACCATTGGCACCGTTTACCAGGACTCGGCCCGGATATAACTCTCCCAAGGGGTTGTGACCACCAAAGTCAGCTTGAATTATACCCTTGGCGCAGTTTACCAATACTCGACCCGGATATAACTCGCCCAAGGGGTTGTGACCACCAAGGTCACTTGAAGTATACCCTTGGCGCAGTTTACCAGTACTCGGCTCGGATATAACTCGCCCAAGGGGTTGTGACCACCAAGGTCACTTGAAGTATACCCTTGGCACAGTTTACCAGGACTCGGCCTGGATATAACTCGCCCAACGGGTTGTGACCACCAAGGTCACTTGAAGTATACCCTTGGCGCAGTTTACCATTACTCGGCCCGGATATAACTCGCCCAAGGGGTTGTGACCACCATGGTCACTTGAAGTATACCCTTGGCACAGTTTACCAGGACTCGGCCTGAATATAACTCGCCCAAGGGGTTGCGACCACCATGGTCACTTGAAGTATACCCTTGGCACAGTTTACCAGGACTCGGCCCGGATATAACTCGTCCAAGGGATTGTAACCACCAAGGTCCCTTGAAGTATACCCATGACACAGTTTACCAGGACTCGGCCTAGATATAACTCGTCCAAGGGGTTGCGACCACCAAGGTCACTTGATGGAAAGAATCACGAGATTCCTGCCTTGGTATGTTGGGAAGATGCTAATGATCATGGTGGCTCTCATTGATTACTCTGTTACCGACAATCTTTATTTGTCTCGGCGTGCCATGGCACTCTTGACTCCGTTACTAGGATTCCAAGGGGTGTATTTAAAAAGACCGTCTTGGGAAGATGATTTTAGTTTAGAGCTAATGATGAGGTTTCCTCTGTGAGCCAGGCAGTCCCTTCCTACGGGGTATGTCGGGTCTCAAACTTGTTTCGTTCTGCCCCCAGCTATGGAGTTGGACCTTTTTCTTTCTTAATATTAATGGATTTTCTTTGGAACCAGTGTTAATGTTGGTGAGCTAGAGCAAAAACTGTACTTGTAAAATGAACTTTTGTTAATCATTCATATCGAGCTTTTACATTACGCTTTTGTGCCCAAATAACAAAATTCTTAACTAGTCCTAGCTCTAGGTTCAGGTTCTGATGCTTTATTCACTATTCATAGTCATGGGTCTCCTCCTCTTCTTCATTCACGTACTGGGCGAGCTTCCCTTCGCGGATCAGCTCTTCAATGTCATCCCTGAGGGTGTAGCATTTGTTGGTACTGTGCCCATAACCTTTGTGATAATGGCAATACTTCTTAGAGGTTCGACCTTTCCTTTGTACGAGAGGTTCGGGTTGTTTGATATCTCGAAACTCCGCGTCGGCGCATTTAGCAAGGATCTTAGCCTGGGATGTGTTCAGTAGGGTGTACTCTGAGAAACGACCTTGCTGGGGTCGAGATTCAAAGGAAGCTCTCTCAGCTTGGCCTTGCTTCTACCACAGCTCTTCGGTGGTCTTATAGGTCCGCCCGTCCTCTTTGTTGCTAACCTTGGCTTCCTCTTGGTAAGCCAACTTACTCTCTTCGTAGTCTATGTACTTTTGAGACTTTTGGAGGAATTCTGCTAAGTCCCTTGGCTTGTTGATTCCCACATTAATTTCGAAAAGACTTCCTTGCCTGAGGCCATCTTTCATCCAAAATAGTCTTTGCTTATCTTCCAAGTTCTAAACACATGAAGCTTCCTTATTGAAACGCTCAATATACTCTCTAAGTGTTTCGCCTTCCCGCTGCTTGACAGCCCTCAGCACTTCCTCAGATTTTGGCTTCAGTCGGGAGGCGGTGAAACGGGCCGTGAATAGTCTTGCCAGTTGCCCCTATGAAGAGATGGAGTTTGGCTTCAGCTCTTGGAACCACTCTAATGCGGTGTCCTCGAGGGTGAGAGGGAATATCTTACAATGAACAGGCTCTCGAGCGCTTCTATAGCGCATCATGAATGAGAAATGAGCCAAGTGCCGGTCTGGATCTCTGGTCCCATCGTACATCTTGAGTGTTGGGAGTTTTTCCAAAGTCCTTGGAATTAGGCATTCCTCCACCCTCCGAGTGAAGGGTTCTTCATTCGCAAACCTCCTTGAATTGCAAGGTGAGACATCTCGGAAGTCAAAGTCTTGGTATCTGTGCTTGTCGGGATATCTCCTCGATGGCGATCTTCTGCAACATCTCTTGTGAATCTTAGTCCTGCTCCTCGGCCTGTCACGCGAATCAGAGGAGTCACGCGAAGAAACCTTGGAGTGGGTGTCATCAGGCTGATAAGTCCCATCCAGTGAGGAAGGGGACGCCCTTGGTGGTGAGCCGGATCCCTGAGGCTTCCTACGCCAAGGAGGAGAGCGATGCACATGCTTCCGCCTAGGTGGGGAACGGTGAGCATGACGCCTCTGAGGGGGAGAACGGCAGGGTCTTGATACCACAGTCATTTGAGGAGGAGTTCCCCAAAAAGGAGGAGGTGGCTCGGGCATAGAGGCCACACGTCTCTCAATTTGCCTAAGACGTGCCTCTTGTAGCAGCATAGTCTGAGTGCGGTTGGCCAGAAGGTCCAACAGTTGGTTGACATCCGGCGGATGAATCCCTCCCGTCGAGGGAACTTCTTGCGCAGCTTGAACAGGGGTGTCGTCGTGGGTGGCGATGTCGCCCTCAGGAGTGCCTTCAAGCTGGGGTGCAGGCACGAAAACACTCTTAACTCGGGGTCTGCCTCTTGGAGCCATGGAAGTGCAAGAGAAAAGTTTCTAAGAGTAGGAATGGTGTGAAAGGTAGTGACCTCCCACTGTGGTCGCCAATGTTCTGTACCTAGCAGTGCTGGGCTGACTGCGTCGGCGGTCTCTTGCGGTATGGCTTGATGTCAACGAGCGCCCGGGAGGGGGACCTGCGAAGCCACTCCGACGCCCAAGTTAGTATTGAGAGTAGGTGAGTGATTTAGCAAGGAATGAGAGTGTACCTCATTATGGCAACGTCATCCAGTATTTATAGGAAAGCGTGCCCATTGTGAGCCGTTGGATTGAACGAGTTGATCTGAGCCCTCCAAATATGGGAGTCATAACTAGGCTTGTAGATTGTGGATATGGATCAAAGTGATTGGGTCAATCCATGTTCAATTGCTGAATGGGCCTCGTGGCCCAGTCCAGAACACTATCAACATTAACCAAAGATGCATCGTATCAAGCTATATAAACATAGTTCAATTGGATGGCCTTATTTAATTCTAGACAATTCAAAAGTGTAAACCTGTTGTGTTTCGAATTGAAGGATATCTAACTGCCACTTTGATATTTCATAAGACCACTGAATATGCAGGACACTGAATTCCAATGAATGTTCATACTGTCACAAGTAACACAAATCACGCTGACCAATACCGTAATAACAAAAATGTCAACCTATTTTAAAGCAAGAAAATCTTCACAAAGATTTTCTTATTTGTCTTTTTATACAAAAATTCTCAAAAGTGATATGTATCTTTTTAACATAATTAGACGTGACATACCATACCAAAACACTAAAAAATGAAAGCATAAATAAAATGTAAAAGAGCGTGTGTTAACTATTAAACACAATTATAGTGTAATTTGTTATTTATCTTTTTATACCACACACCAGTTGTATATTCAGTATCAAAAGCGGTAAGGTATAAAGCTCAGGGGCAAAACCTCTGTTTTCTGTTGGCCAAATTCGTGGTGAATTTGCTCCAAATTGATTTGGACACCTGTATGCACTTCGAAAAATCCGGTTTGGATTCTTCTTCGTACAACGGGAAAAACAATGAAGCCGCCACCAATATTTTAATTTAGGAAAAAAACATTGGAAAAATCTTTTTAGGCAATTGGCCTTTTGAAAACGAGAGATATAGGTTCGGGGGTCGGTTATGTGTGGGGAAGGTATTAGCACCCCACACATCCTTTCTACTGAAAGGGAACCTTTAATTTAGTGTGTGGTTTTTGACTGTTGATTTGAAACACTTTGTTCTACTTCTTTTCTTCTTTTTTTTATTTAAGAAAATGTTTTTGAAAACTGGGGAAAGAAGAATCTTTTTGTTATTATTTTTTTAAAAGGGTGCTTGACGGGAGGTGAACCCGCTCCTACGTATCCTCCGGTGCAATGAGGAATTCAAAGCTACGTAGTTCTAGTCTTGTTTTGAAAAGGCTCTTTTGTTTTTAGCTTTTTAGTTTTTAGGTGTTTTTTGAAATAAGACTCGAGTGTTCACTAATACCAAGCAAGCAATGGCTTCGAGTGGTTTTCATTACTAACTCGAAAGAAAATAAGTTGAAACCGATAATCAAACAAGCAATGGCTTCGAGTGATTATAAGTAACAACGTTTTTATTTTATCTTTTTTGCAAATGAGGCGAGCATCGGTGATAATCATCTAGCAAAGGCTTAGGACAATTACCACTAATGACTCGTGTTGTTTTTGGAATTGAATTGGGTTCGCATGTATTTAAGGTTTGGGAGTTTTCATGATAATCAAACAAGCAAAGGCTTCGAGTGACTACCACTAATAACTCCTCATTAGTGATCAAACAAGCAAAGGCTTCTAGTGGCCACTAATGATTTTGTTTATGAAAAACTTAGGGTTTAAGCTTGGAAAAGAAATTGGTCTTAATTTGTTACAGACATAGTTTAGAAAAGAAGTTTGAAAGCAATTTGATTTTTGGAAAAGAGTTTTGGAAAACTAGTAGAACATTTTCAATCAAGTTCCAAGTCAATAACCAAAATGCAAATTGCTAAACTACAATTCATGCAATGATCTAAACTAGTAACCATTTTCATGTCAAGTTGTTTAGAAAAGAAAACAATGAATGCAAGAAAGTTCATAGATGCAAGCATAGCACATTCATTGAGATCATGTTATCAAGCAAGCAACAACATAGACACAATTTGCAACTTACCATTTCATGTTGAAAACATCTCATTACAACATTTGAATACACAATGCATGAATAGGCAAAGATGAACCTAGACTACACATATCATGTCACAATACATAGATAGGCAAAGAATGAACCCAAGTTGAACATTTTGGCAAAAATGCATGAATAGGCAAGAGAATGAACCTAGATTGCACATCTTATTGAAGATGCTAGGCAAGATGAACCTAAATTGAACATTTTTGCAAAATGCATGAATAGGCAAGTGAATGAACCTAAATTGAACATCTTATTGAAGATGCATGAATAGGCAAGTGAATGAACCTAACTAGGCATTTATGACACAACATGTGAGTAGGCAAGGAAGTTACAAAGCACAAGTGAATTCAAACATTTAATGAATCACTTGCAAAATCCTAGGGATTTCACATCAACATTTGACATAAACAACAATGTGGTATCATTTTGATGGCATCAACATTTAGCATATTTCTACAATCAACCACATGAAAGGAATAAGTTGGAAAGGGCATTTGCCTCAAGTAAGATCATTAGCAAGCCATGAAAAATCAATTTGACATTTTATTTAGCAAGCATATGCAATTAAGGTGTTGAATCCCTTTAGGTAATCTTTAACACTTGGGATATGCACGTACAAGTGCATAAGCGTCAAATCCTCTTACCAAATCATCAACACAAACATGATTTTCAAAGCAAGCAACAAAAACAAGCACAAACCCTAATTATCTCATGAAATACGACACCAACATAGAGCTAAAACCTCATTTTATTCTTTGAAAGCAACAAAATCATGCAAGCAAATGACATAGATCAAACTTTTTGGCAAGGATTCACATGATTAAGCAAAGGAATGCACTAAAATCACACAAACTCTAATTTTTCTACAATATGCGAAATGAAACATAAGCCCAAATCACAATTTTATTCATGAAAATGCAAGCACAAAATGAAAATAGCACAAACACACAATTTATTCCAAGAGAGAGATGCATTTCAAGCATCCAAACCTCCCAAAGTGTTTGTCAAAATGCTTGAAACACATCTCTCATTCAACAACAACAATTATATCAACATTTCAACATAAAATAGAGCACTAAAATGCAAAGAAATGCTTGATATGCAAAAATAGATTGATGATCTACATTTTTGATGCTAAAATTTTGATGATGCTAAGATTGAGAGTATACCTCAACTCCAAGCTAGAATAGCGAAAGAAATAAGGTGAATGAACACTAAACCACTTGAATCAACCCTCTAATCTTCAATGTTGAGCTTGATTCTTGAGATTTGAAGATGGATCTTTGAAGAGAATGCAAGGATGATGAAGGATTTAGGACTAGAATGTTGATTTGAAGTGAAAAAGTGAAGAAATGAGGTGAGGGAATGAAGGGGGGTATTCGGCCAAGAAGGGAGAAGAGGAGAGGATAGGTTTTTGAGTGTGAATTGTGTGCCAAAAACTTGTGAGAGGTGAGGATATGAGGGTATATATAATGTGCAATTAGGTTTAGGGGCATTTAGGTCATTGTGTACCTCATCTCATTCTAGGATTGCATTTTAATTTTGAATCAAGGGTGAGGATTGAAACACACCTTGATGAGGGGCAAAAAAATGCAAAATGAGAGGGGAATGAAGGGGTAGATATTCAGCCAAGCAATGAGAGTGGTGCCCAAGTTTTGCAAGTTGGCAATTGTACTATTGTACTATCCATGAACCTTCCAATTATCCTCTCAATTTTGATTATTCCTTTCAAGATAATTATACATAAATCTAACCATTTTGGGCCATATACAAGGTATCTTGAAGAATATGCCATTTTTGAAAATGAGAGATGACCAAAATTGCCAACAAAAATTCTATCATATAATTTTTGGGAATATTCATTGTACTATTTTTTGAAATGCTTTCTTGAATTAATTTGAACTTGATTTTTTTACTACACATATAAAATATGCGCACAATTTGAAAAATGATTTTCTTTATTTTTTTATTTTTTTTGTTCAAAATAATACAATTTCATTAAATAAATTCCCAAAAATTAATTAATTGGATTTTCAACTAGCAAAAATTTATTAAATTGAAATTGACCAAACAATGCCCCTTTTAAATGCCCCAAAATTCCTTAATTTCTCAAAAATGATTTTGAAAACCTTAGAATGCTTGGGTAAATACCCTAAACCCTTTCTCAAATAATGCATCACTCACAAAATTATTTATTTTTGCTGAAAATTAGGGTTTTGAAACTAGGAGGACAAAATTAGGGTATGACAGCTGCCCCTCTTTATTTGGATTTTACCAAGAAATATGAATTGGCCGAGACATATTTCGAAGATAAAATAAAAATAAAGAATTCAGAAATTATACCAATTTTGTCTACTTGGAGAAACCCGAATTTTCTTTTTCTTTTTCTTCTTTTTTTTTTCTTTTTTTTTTTTTTGAAAAATGAACGCTTGGCGCGCTGATGAGAAAGCAGTAAATGAAATGATTAACAACTTGCGCGCTAACTGCGAAAAGCAAGGAAAACCCTAAATGAAGAAAGCGATAAAGAAAGCGGTAAAATGCAAGGTTGCCTAAAACCTTTAAACGAACCCTTGGCAAGTCCGCGTTTGCACGTGGCTTTGAGGAGCACGCATCCTGAGAATGGCCTTTCGAGCGACCGGGGGGATCGTTATCAGCTCCGGAACTGATATACTGATCAATGCATGGCGTCCACTGTATCTTAGGCGGATACAACTATTCCCTTGAACCTCATATGGGGCTGCGGTCCATCGTGTTGCTCGTACACGACATGAGACCATGAACAGAAGGGAGCGATGAACTCTGACAAGAGCGATTTGAACTCCAAACTGCAATGCACGCTTGAGCGCTGAACTGAAAAGCATTTGAACTCCGAACTGAGGGAGCGTTTTCTGGGAACTGAGTGCGGGGATTAACACCGAAGTATTTATCCGTCTTTGTACCTGCAAGTGAGATGAACAAATGCATGCAATGCAAATGCCGTGATTGCTGTTTTGATGGAATGAATGTAATGCATGACTTTCTCTTTTTGTTTATGTTTGATGAATGCAATTGTAATGCATGATTTTCTTTTTTCTTATTGCTCTTTTGCTCTTTCTTTTTTTTTTAGCTTTTCTTCTCTTCTTTTCTTTTGCTAGTTGTTGCTCTTTTGCTCTTTTTGGCTTTTTCTTTTGCCGGCTCGACCAAATCGTTGGACTTGCGTTACGAGGCACAATGATCGTCCATGATGACAGTGCGAGAGCCACGCTCCAACCTTTTTGAGATTTGTTTTGATGCAATCAGTGCTTTTTGTTTAGTTCTTGTGAATTTTACCTGACTGAAAGATCATCTCTTTTCTTTGTAATTTTCAAAAATTTCGCAATGATTTTAATGCTCTGATTTATGCACATTTTCATAATCATTTATCATCTACCATAAAACATCATTTTAAAGCAGAAATGAAAAGAAAGCAAATGGTAAAACAACAAACAGATGGAGTGAAAAACTTGGACTTTTGTTCATATGGAAACCGAACGTGCAGAAGGTCACGCCGACTGAAAAGAGTACATTGGAATTTTTTGAAACTAAGAAAAAAAAAAGAAACAAGAAAAATGGACGCAACAGATCTTAGGAGCGCTTTTCATCTTTGAAGTGTGCCAATCACCCATACTTGCAGCCTTGATCACCCTTTTATCCAAACCTTTGGAGGTGCTGCTTGCCTCTTTTTCTTTTAAGTCCAACTTTTCTGACCCTAATTTTTGCCTGGACCGCTCTTTGCGAGTTTTCAGTCCACCGGGTCACTCTTTTTTTGCCTAGGCAGCCCTTTCGGGTTTTCAACCTAGCGAGCTAATTCTTGCTTGGCTCATCTTTCTCTTTTTCTTTTCGTTTTTCTCAGGCGTAGTATTTCTTGACTGAATCTGAATTGACTGGGTTTCTGAGTTCTTCACCATCCATGCTGGTGAGTATCAATGCTCCTCCAGAGAAGGCTTTCTTTACCACATAGGGTCCATCATAGCTAGGAGCCCATTTCCCACGAGGGTCACTCTGAATAGGCAGGATCTTTTTGAGCACGAGGTCTCCTTCTTTGAATTCTCGAGGACGCACTTTCTTGTCGAAGGCTGTTTTCATCCTTTGTTGATACAGTTGTCCATGACACAGGGCAGCAATTCTTTTCTCCTCAATGAGGTTCAGCTGGTCCAGACGAGCTTGAACCCATTCAGCTTCTTCCAACTTGGTTTCCATCAGCACCCGCAGGGAGGGTATCTAAACTTCGATAGGGAGGACTGCTTCCGACCCATAAACCAAAGAGAAGGGGGTTGCCCCGGTTGAAGTGCGCACTGAGGTACGATACCCGTGCAGAGCGAAAGGAAGCATCTCATGCCAATCTTTATAGGTTACTACCATCTTTTGCACGATCCTCTTGATGTTCTTATTGGCTGCTTCGACTGCCCCATTCATTTTGGGACGGTATGGAGAAGAATTATGATGTTGGATTTTGAAGTCTTTGCACAACTCTTTCATCATCTTGCTGTTCAGGTTGCTACCATTGTCTGTGATGATCTTGTCTGGAAGGCCATAGCGACAAACCAGATCACTTTTTACGAACTTAGCAACCACAGAGCTGGTTATGCTGGAGTACGAGGCGGCTTCAACCCATTTGGTGAAGTAGTCAATGGCGACTAGAATGAAGCGATGCCCGTTTGACGTTTTAGGCTCAATAGGACCAATGACATCCATTCCCCACATTGAGAACGGCCAAGATGCAGTCAGATCATTTAAGGAAGCAGGTGGCACATGGATATGATCGGCATAGATCTGGCACTTGTGGCACTTTCTCACAAAGCTGTAACAGTCAGATTCCATTTGCAGCCAATAGTAGCCGGCCCTCAATATCTTTCTTGCCATGGTATGTCCGCTGGAATGAACCCCAAACTAGCCTTCATGGACATCTCTCATAATTCTTTCTGATTCCTCCTTTGTCACACACCTGAGGAGTACCTTATCATGATTCTTTTTATAGAGCACCTCGCCGCTCAAGAAGAAATTCATCGACAACCTTCTGAGTGTTCTCTTGTCATTCTCGGAGGCCCCGGGAGGATACTCTCTGTTCAAGATGTACTGCTTGATGTCATGATACCAGGGTTTACTATCAGATTCTTCTTCAATTGTTGCGCAGTAGTGATGGGCTGGCAGATCCTGATGCTGAATTCTGATGTGAGTCAAGTTTTTGTCGCAGTTGATGTTGAACATTGAAGACAAAGTGGCCAGTGCATCAGCCAACTGATTCTCATTGCGAGGAAGATGCTTAAATGTGATTTCCTCAAAAGGCTCAACCAACTCTCGGATGTAGTCTCCGTAAGGAATCAACTTGGGATCTCTGGTCTCCCAATCGCCGTTTACCTGGTGAATGACTAGAGCTGAATCTCCATACACATCTAGTCTCTTAACTTTCCAATCTAGGGCTGCCTGAATGCCAAGAATACATGCCTCATATTCTGCAATATTGTTTGTGACATAGAAACTCAGTCTGGTAGTGAATGGGATGAAGCGACTATCAGGGGAAATCAGTACTGCCCCAGCTCCGTGCCCATATATGTTGGAGGCACCATCAAATATCACTCTCCATCTTTCATCTCCCGGGGATTTCCCTTCTTCAAATAAGGCCATGATATCCTCGTCTGGAAAGTCATACTGCATCGACTGATAGTCTTCGATAGGCTGATGTGCAAGGTACTCGGCCAGCGCACTACCCTTGATGGCTTTCTGAGTGACGTACAGGAGGTCATATTCTGACAACTGCATTTGCCAGTGGGCAATTCTCCCTGTAAGTGCGGGCTTCTCGAAGATGTACTTGATAGGATCCATTTTAGATACCAACCAAGTAGTGTGACTTAGCATGTACTTCCTCAAACGGTGAGCAGCCCAAGCTAATGCACAACAAGTCTTTTCTAGCAACGAGTACCTTGTTTCACAGTCAGTAAACTTCTTGCTCATATAGTAGATGGCATGCTCTTTCTTCCCGGATTCATCATGTTGTCCCAACACACAGCCCATTGAGTTGTCTAGCACAGTTAGGTACAGGATGAGAGGTCTGCCGGGTACAGGAGGCATCAAGATAGGTGGATTCTGAAGATATTTCTTGACCTTTTCGAAAGCTTCTTGGCAATCGTCATTCCATTTAGTCTCTTGATTCTTGCATAACAGCTTGAAGATTGGTTCACATGTGGCGGTTAACTGGAATATGAACCTAGAGATGTAGTTCAGTCTTCCAAGAAATCCACGGATCTCCTTCTCTGTTTTAGGCACCGGCATTTCAAGAATTGCCCGCACCTTGTCTTGGTCAACTTCTATCCCCCTTTGGCTGACAATGAATCCCAGCAACTTCCCTGATCGCACACCGAAGGTACACTTGGCCGGATTTAATCTGAGCTTGAACTTTCTCAACCGTTCAAAGAGCTTTTGCAAATTGACAATGTGTTCCTCATCGCTTTTAGACTTTGCAATCATATCGTCCACGTAGACTTCGATCTCCTTGTGCATCATGTCGTGAAACAATGTGACCATAGCCCTTTGATAGGTAGCACCGGCGTTCTTCAACCCGAATGGCATGACTCTGTAACAGAACGTTCCCCAAAGAGTTGTAAAAGTTGTCTTCTCCATATCTTTAGGAGCCATTTTAATCTGATTGTACCCTGAATACCCATCCATGAAGGAGAACAGTGAATGCTGCGCTGTACTATCCACTAAGACATCAATATGAGGCAGGGGAAAATCGTCTTTGGGACTGGCCCGATTTAGATCTCGGTAATCAACACACATTCTGACTTTCCCGTCCTTTTTCGGAACCGGCACAATATTAGCAACCCATTGCGGATATTTTGCTACCGCTAGGAAACCAGCATCAAACTGCTTTTTCACCTCATCTCTGATCTTTAAGGACATTTCTGGTTTCATCCTTCTCAGTTTCTGCTTCACTGGAGGACACTCAGGCTTGACTGGAAGCTTGTGCACCACTATATCAGTATCTAACCCTGGCATATCCTGGTAAGTCCATGCAAAGACATCATCATAATCATGCAGGAGTTGAATTAGCCTCTTACGCTCACTTTCATTCATCGAAGTGCCAACCTTGACTTCTTTCTTACTGTCCTCTGTGCCCAGATTGATTGTCTCAACAGATTCCCCATGCGGCTGAATAACCTTTTCCTCTTGCCCAACCATTCTCATCAATTCTGGAGGAGTTTCCCAGTCATCCTCAACATCTTCCTCGGCTTGGTTAACGGGGTAATGAAAGTTAACATATGAATCATTGGCATCATTATTTTCAAAGATGTTCATTTTAGATCTGCATTTGCAGGAATGGAAACAGAATGAACAAGCAAAATAGAAACACAAGATGAAGACACACAATAATGGTATGAAAAACGATTTTATTCATTTCAGAATTCAAAACAACATTTTATTGATTGATGATATTCGAAGGAAAAACATGCATGCCCTTATGAAATGTCCTGAGGCCTTGGGCAGAGCCAAAGGATTCGCATTACAAAATCATTACATTGAAATGAAAGCAACAGGGAAATCGATGATCTTTCAATTGCCGAGCTCTTCATTTGCAGCACTGCGACGCACCAGGTCCACACTCTTGTCTTCCACAGCTGATTCTTCCCCAATGACAGCCACCTGATTGGGGTCCAGCATGCCCGCGCTCCTGAAGCTCTGCTTGAGATCACAGATGGGAACCCTCTTCAAGCTTCGTTCTCGCCCCTGAAGCTTAGCTAGTCTTCTTTCTCGCTTCTCCTCAGCCATTCTCTTCTTATCAGCTTGAGTGGGCCAATATCCTAACCCACATCTATCCTTGTACTCTTGCAACTGGACAGGTGCTAGAATTCCTTGCTCGGACCTTCCTAAACCCTTTCCGATCTGGTAACCATTTCTCAGCATGACCTTGGCGACCATGATATCAGCATTGGACATTCTTGGTGCAGGCAGTGGGGCTTCCTCTCCCACGAAAGCGGCATTTGCAATTTCCAATGACTGAAAAGCAGTTTCAAGGGATTCCTCTGCAGCCTCGACGTATTGAGAGGGGTGGGGCTTGTTAATCATAAACTCTTCTTCTCCAAAGACGACTATCAGTTTGTCGTCGACTACAAACTTAAGCCTCTGATGGAGAGATGAAGGAACAGCTCCTGCAGCATGAATCCAAGGTCTTCCCAAGAGACAGCTGTAGGATGATGCGATGTCCATGATTTGAAAGTTCACATAAAACACCTCAGGCCCTATCCGCACTGGAAACTCTATTTCCCCGATAACCTCTTTCTTGGATCCGTCGAATGCTCTGACTAGCGTTGAGCTAGGCTTCATATATGAACAGTCTACGTCTAGCCTGTTCACTGTAGATTTGGGCATGACATTCAAAGAGGATCCATTGTCTATGAGGACCCGAGAAAGTGTATATTCACCACATCTGACTGAAATGTGCAATGCTTGATTATGTCCCTTTCCTTCAGGGTGAGCTCGTCATCAGTAAAGGTAATATAGTTGGAAGCAACGATGTTCCCTACGATGCCATCAAGCTGGTTAACAGTGATGTCTTGGGCTACATGGGCTTCATTCAGCACTTTCACTAGGGCAGCACGGTGGGCCTCTGAACTGAGCAGCAAGGACATGATAGAGATCTTTGCAGAAGTGTGGTGCAACTGGTCCACCACTTTGTAATCGCTTTGCCGCATGATTCTCAGAAATTCGGAAGCTTCTTGCTCTGACACCCTTCTACTTTCCACGGGCTCTTGCTCTTTACCCTTACCCTTTCGAATTCTTTCCTCATCCTCTTTTGATGGACCCACTTTAAGGGCTTCAGGGACATAGACACGTCCGCTTCTAGTGACTCCGCTGCTTCCCGCAATGTTTGTGACATCGGGAACAGCTTGAGGATTGAGTTTGAACTGGCACACCATAACTCCACGGAACAGCACTATCCTTTTGATAAGGAGCTGGGACAGGAATCACAATTGTCTTAGGTTTCTCCATGCTCGGCTTTTGACTATACGGGACCTCAATAGGCTTCTGGACACTTCTGTTCTTATCAGACTGGAAAGTCAACACATCTTCCTCTTTTTCTTGCACACCTATTTGGATTATATGACGATCCAACAGGTCTTGCAAAACTATCTTGAAGGCCTCACATGCCCCAGCACAATTATCATCAGCACAGACTTCTTTCTGAGTACAGCCTTTCTTGATGACCCCAAACTTGCACAGCTCTGCATGAATGACCTTCAGTGGTGTCTGAATACACTCTACAGTTCTGATTAAGGGTTGGCCTCCCGTGTCAAGGATGGCGTTGGTTGCAGGTTCTTCATGACCAGGCAGCGGGTTAGTTGTAATGCTTGGGTTTTCTTGTTTGAAGGTTATCCCTTTGGTGTCAATCAGATCTTGCACTACAAGTTTGAAGGCCTTGCAGTCTTCCACAGCATGTCCGACTGCCCCTTCATGAAATCTGTAGGTAATGTTGGGATTGTATCCTCGGAAATAAGGTGGTTGGACTGGTTTCATGGGTCTGGCGTTGATGAGCTCGTTGGTGACAAGGTAGTTAAAGAGGTCGGTGTATGACATAGGAATGGGATCAAAGGTGGTCCGTTTTCTGTCTTGATAATTTCTATGGTGATTACTTTGTGGTGAGCGGGTTGGTTGTGTTTGAGTGGGGACAGGGATATCTTGTGGTTGATAAGGTGGGCTTATGGTAATGGTGTTGGTCTCTCCTTCCTTCTTCTTTGGAAATCCGGAAAGCGGCTTTTTATGGGTGCTTGTACCTGCGGAACCATGGGCAATCTTGCCGCTCCTCAGCCCATTTTCTAATCTCTCGCCGATGATTACCATATCTGAAAAGTTGGAGGACACACTGCCGATCAACCGATCATAGTATAGTGGAGGCAAAGTTTCCATAAACATGAAGACTAATTCCTTTTCTAACAGAGGTGGTGACACTTGTGCAGCTAGAGCCCTCCACCGCTGGGCATACTCTTTAAATGACTCGTTGTCCCTCTTTGCCATGCTCTGTAACTGTGTTCTATCCGGCGCTATATCTGTGTTGTACTGGTACTGTCTGAGGAAGGCATCAGCCAAGTCTTTCCAACAACGAATCTGGGACGATTCTAGCTGCATGTACCAGTTGAGAGATGCCCCGGCAAGGCTCTCTTGGAAGCAGTGGATTAACAGCTTGTCATCATGAGAATGCGTAGACATTTTTCTACAGTACATGGTCAGATGGCTCTTAGGGCAAGTTACACCTCGGTACTTATCAAAATCAGGCACTTTGAACTTAGGAGGTAAAACCACATCGGGAATGAGACATAAATCGCGAGCCTCTCTCGATCTAGAGCCTGATCCTTCAATCATTTTTAAGCGCTCTTCTAACACCTGAAACTTTTCTCTAGTTTGTTGGTGCTCAATATAATAACCTTGGGGGAAACTGTTCATTCCAAGGTGGGGACGGAACATTGGAGCCATGGTTGAGACTGCATGCGGAGCATGAGGATAAGTAGAGTTCCCAAGAATGAGGCTTTGGGCCTGAGGATTTGCAGTTGGCTGGGGAGTAAAGCCTTGTGGAGTCACCTGAGGTATGACAATGGGATGTGGAGACTGAACCCGAGGTTCGGCCATTGCTCCCTCTGATCCTGCAGATGCAGGTTGTCCATTCTCGACATTCACCAAAGGACCAGTTCCTTGGTTAACTTCTGGGTTTGAAGGAGGAGTGTAGCCTAGAGGCAGTCCAAATGGAGGCCATTGAGCAGCTTGGTAGTCATTTCCATTCTTCAGGGACAGCAGGACCCTCATCATCTCTGACATCTGTGCCTTCATAGCATTCATCTCATTTCTGATTTCTTGGTCACCTTGACTGGAACTATCCGGAGTTGGGTTACCCTGATTCTGCACTACTGGACCTGGGCCTGTCTCATTTCTGATCTCTGAGCTCAGATTTGCCTGATTCGGATTCTCCGCACTTGAATGGGACTGATCAAGATCGTTCAGAATCGTTGCCATGCCTCTTGCTTGAGAACGTGTCCAATAACGATGTTGGCGAACCAGCTTGCCTTACTTTCTGTTGATGGAACACTTATATGAGCTCGTGAATGAATTAATGAATGAATGCAATGCAGATGCATATGATTTTATGTTGCTTGATGCCAGGAATCGCGACATAGTTCGTCTTGTCATAAGCACATAATCGTTTTTTCTCTCTCTCTTTTTTAATTAATTTTGGAAATGCAATGAGAGGGGAATCGAAATAGCAAGCCAGCACACTTCATACATCGGGAATTCAAACAAAAGCCTTAACAACTTCCTTAAAGGGGAGGATAGTACAATATTCATATGGAGTCCAATACTCGAAAGCAAATAAAAGAGTACAATATTCAGGAATACAATACTCAAATGGAAAGTAAATACTCAAAATGAAAGGTACAAATAAACGGCTCAAATACAAAGAGCTTTGAAATCTCCGACCCTCTTCCTTTTCTTGCTGACGTTCGCATCTCGGGATCGCTCTCGGAACTTCGTGATTAAAGCCCAGCAGAATTTCACAAACTGGTAAACCTCGGGTGGGGTATTGAGGAAGTGCATCTCGGCCTCGGCTATTTTCAAATTCTTGGGGACTCCCGCAATGGCTTGGCTAGCTAGCTCTGCCAGCTTTGAAAATTTGTTCTTCCAAAGCTGAATCTCCTCTCTTAGCTCCTTGATGATTTCTTGATCCTCTATTTTGCCAACCAATGCCATGAAGCGTTTCTCCCAGTACTGGCTTTCTGCTTGCACTTGCCAATAAGCCCCTTCTAGACACCTGAGATTCCTCCCCAGTTCCTCAGATCTTCCTTGTTCGAACCTCAGAGCTTGCTGATACTCCTTAAGGATATCTTCAATAGAACTCCTCTCTCGCTCAAGGTTCTTGTCATACCCTAATTTTGTCCACCTAGGTTTAAAACCCTAATTTTCCGCAAAAATAAATAAATTGAGAAGTGTGGTTTTATTTTGAAGAGTGAAGAGCATTGTGCATGCATTTTTGGGTTTTAAAAGTCATTCTAGGGCTTTTAAATTCATTGTTAGAGTGGAAATGCATTTGTTGTTAAAAAACAAGGTTTTTAGGGCAAAAGGGTATTTTGGTCATTGTCAAAAATAAGATAATTTCTCATCAAGAATCATTGTGCAATTTTAGAGAAATTTATTTGAGGCAAAACATTTTTGGTCATGTATGTATGTATGCGCATGCATGCATACATTGTGCACAAAATTTCAAAAAGGATCAAAAGGGAATATTCTACAAAAAGTTCCAAGATGTGATTTTTATGACATTTTTGGTCATGGTGATCACATAAAATGGCATATTCCTCAAGATACCTTGTATGTGACTCAAATTGGTGTATTTTTGTACAATTATCTTGAAAAGAATAATAAAAAATGAAGAGATAATGGAATGGTCATATAATAGTACAATAGTACAAGATGACAACTAGCAAAACTTGGTCACCAAGGACCCCTCCCATTTATGCGCCTATCCCTCTCTATTCTCTCATTTTGTGTTTTCTCAATGTCCTCAATCCATGTGAGCCTCAATCCTAGCTTTTGATTCAAAATTAAAATCAAATCCTAGAGCACAACTAGTGCACAATGACCTAACTACCCTTAAACCTAATTGCTTTCTATATATACCCTATTAACCTCACCTCACAAAAAAAAGAAAAGGCTTTTGGCCTCATTTTCACTCACACAACCCTAGCACACAACTCCCTCTCCTAATTCCCTCTCTTGGCCGAAATTATACTACCTTCTTCCTCCATCAATTCTTCACTTCTCCTTCACCAAATCACCATTTTCTCACCTCATTTCCATTCCTACTTCATATATCTTCCTTCTCTCCTAATTTAATTCAAGCTTGCATCATCAAAGGGCATTTTTAAGCAAGCATTTCGTGGGTTTCATTGAAGTTTGGTGAAGATTCAAGTTGATTTGTGGTCTTGTTCTTCATATTAGTCATTCCTTAGCTTGGATTTGAGGTAAACTTCTTAAAACCTAGCATCATCTTCAACTTTTTTGCATCAAAATGTAGATATCATGTTTCTAATCTTGCATCCTACCATATTCATGCATTTTAGTGTTGTTATATTGTTGATTTGTTGATTGTTGTTGGTGAGAGGTGTCTCAAGCATTTTGACAAACACTGTGGGAGGTTTGGGTGCTTGAGATGCTTCTCACCCTTGAATAAATTGTGATTTATGTTGTTTTCACTATGATCTTGCATTTTTGTTGAATAAAATGATGTGATGCTTCGCAAATCATGATTAGAATTAGGGTTTGTTAATTTTCTTGTGAAATGGGTTTGCAATTGTGATCAAAAACGTTTTCTCAAGTTATCTTGATGTTAATAGATGGTATCTTGCTTGCAAGTCATTGTTATGTTGATGATTGGCAAGAGGACTCACACTTGTGCCTTTGCGCACTTAACTTTAAGTGTTGAGGATTGACTAAAATGATTCAACGCAATTGATTTGATGTTTTGATTGCAAAATATTGTTGCTAATTGATTGTATCTTGCTTGCAAATTGTTATATGTTGATGATTGGCAAGAGGACTCACACTTGTGTCTTTGTGCACTTTACTTTAAGTGTTGAGGATTGCCTAAGATGATTCAACACAACCTTGTGCTTTGATTGTAAACTTTGGTTTGCTTGTTAGTAACTTGTTTGCAAAGTTATTCTATGTTGAGGATTGGCAAGAGGACTCTCACTTGTGCCTAGTGTACTTCACTTTAAGTGATGAGGATTGCCTAAGATGATTCAATTTTCTTTGTGCAATTCTTGTTTGAAAATGCAAATGCTAGTTTTCTAACTTGATTAATCAACTTTGGTTACAAAAATGACTTGTTAATGCCCTCTTTTGGTCACTTTTGGTCTTGCAAATATTCAAACCTATGTTGTTAATTGTGAAATTTGTGATTTGAGAAAAATGAATTTGGGTTTTGGTTCATTTATGATCCACAAATGATCTTGGGTTATGCTAAGTTGGCAAGAGATAGGTTACTTCAACCTTGATGCCTATGCTTGTAAGCATTTAAAAATTCAATTCCCATTTGATGTGCTTGTGAAATGTGAGCAAAAAGGGGTCTATAAACAATTGAATTTGCGCACATGATTGGTCTCCAATGACCTTGATGCATCCTCAAGTTTAATCATGCTTTCTTTGCTCTTTGAGTTTATTGTAAATTGTTGTTTGAAGCTTGTGAAGTTTCGGCAAAAGATAGGTTCATTTAACCTTGATGCACATGCATTTTGCATAGTCATGCATTCTTACCTATTCTTGCATCCTTGCCAACTCATGCATTCTTGAATTGAAGCTTGGTACTCCATGCTTGATATACTTGTTTATGTGCTTGTGGTGCATTAAAATGTTGAATTGGTGTTCACAATTTGCTTGTTTTGATTTCCACCAATTGTTACTCGTTAGTAACTCTCCAAAACTTCAAAACCATGTTGCATACAAAGAACAACTTGTTACTCGTTAGTAACGTTCCAACTTCAAAACATTTTTTTTTGCATTTACATAATCATTGATAAACAACTTCACTTCTTCTCAAAACAATTTCAAACTATTTTTCACAAATTAAAAACATTGTTGAGGATAATGCGAAGCCTTTGCTTGCACGATTGTCAACAATGGGGTGCTAGTGGTGATCACTTGGAGTCTTTGCTCTATTGATTATCATGAACACTCATTTTTCAAAAGAACCCTCATTTCACAAATTAAAAACTTTGTTGAGGATAATGCGAAGCCTTTACTTGCACGATTGTCAACAATGGGGTGCTAGTGGTGATCACTTGGAGTCTTTGCTCAATTGATTATCATGAACACTCATTTTTCAAAAGAACTCTCATTTCACAAATTAAAAACTTTGTTGAGGATAATGCGAAGCCTTTGCTTGCACGATCGTCAATAATGGGATGCTAGTGGTGATCACTCGAAACCTTTGTTGTTTGATCACTGTGAACATTCAATTTTCACAATTAAACAACTAAAAAATAAAAACCTTTTCTCGACAACCGAGAACTACGTAAGCTTTGAATTCTCCATCGCACTGGGAGATACGTAGGAGCGGGTCACATTCCCGTCAAGCACGACAAATGAAAACCATTTTCTTTTCAAAAAAACAAACCCTTTTCCAAAACAAGGCAATTTCTAAAAAACGAAACAATTTTCGAAAACAAGAACTACGTTGCTTTGATTCCCTCCCCAGGATACGTAGGCACGGTGCCCTCCCGTCAAGCGCAAAAGATTAAATTTTCCTTAAGTTTTTCCATAAAGTAAGGAGAGATAAAGAGAGATAAAAACAAAGCATTTCTTAAATCAACCTTTTAAATCACACGTCAAATCGAGGTTCCCTTTCAGTAGAAAGGATGTGTGGGGTGCTCGTACCTTCCCCATGCATAACCGACCCCCGAACTCAAATCTCGTGGTTCCAAGGACCATTGTCTTTCAAGAAATGTTTTTTTCAATGTTTTACCTCTAAAAAAATATTGGTGGCGACTCCAATTCACGTTGTGCGAAGAGAAATCCCTCCAAAGGATTTTTCGGGGTGCAACAGTTCCTTAGCTGACCTTTCAATTCTACTACCAAGCGGGATTCTTGTCTTGACTTAGTTGCTATACTCTTCCACTCTTCGGCTTCCTCAAGTGCTTTTCTTGTTTTCTGCTTGCACCTTTGGAGTTCCTCTCTAGCTCCCCTCAGGTATTTCTGAGCCTCTAGCTTGCTTTTCTCTTCTCTTTTGAATCGCTTGACGCTCTCCTCAACAGGGATCATCTTGGTAGCATCTTCTTCCTCTTACCTTTCTTTCTCTATGGTCATTTTCTCCAATTCTGTTTGCAATGCCTTCTTTTCTTCCTCCACTTTTGCTAAGGCTGACTTGACTTCATTCAACTCCTCAGAGGTAGGAGTGTAAGGCTCTGATATCTCCTCTTCAAGGGATAGTGCCCCTTGATTTGGTAATTTTGCATTTTGAAGCCTCTCTTTGAGCCACTGGTTAAAGGTGATGCTACGGGTTCTCTTGGACAGCTCTTCGCCTTCCTTATGCACTACGGACTCCCATGCTTGCAGAACTCGCCGAAGCAAGTCTTCGCATTTAGGACTCCCCTTATAGAGGTAAAAGCGAGACAGCATGCGTTCGGAGGGTGAATTCCGCATTGGGTAACCGAGTTGTCTTAAGGTCAGTGAAGGAGTATAGTTGATACACCCTTGCGTTCCCATGAGAGGCACATTCTGGAAACTTCCACAGCTGAACACCACCATAGGCCTTTCCTTCCAACAAGCAGTGGTAAACCAGCGGATCTGGAGATCGTTGAGACTTTTCAAGACCTCAACCCATTCAAGAGAAGTCATGATCTTTACATCACAGCTTAAGGCATAGGAGATCAACTCCCTAACTTCTTTTCGGTTGTTGACAACATGAGTGACAAGCCAAGCATAGAGGACGTGAGAGGAGAAACACATTTTCTTCTTATGGAAATCACTGTAACGGGTGAAAGCCTGATAAGTGTTGGCGAGAACAGCGGGAACAGGATTGATAGGATTTTTGGTGTCTTTGAATGCCAAGAAAGCACCAAATAAAGTTTCATCAACATATCTCTCTATCTGAGGAAAGAGGACCACCCCAAAACTGGTTAGAGCAAGCACCAGCTTGAAGAGACCCCACTGTTTGGCCAGAGCATAAGATTGCATCAAACCCTCAAAGTACTCTTGCGGAAACCCGGCTATACCATTCCTTTCCAACTTTTGAAGCTTCAGTTTTTCTAAACTGATTTTGAGCAATGATGCTAGCTTTTCATCAGTGTAATAATGACCTTGATATCGGTACGGGGTGACATGCGACCTAGAGAACCCCAAAAGTTGTTCATACTCTTCCAATGTGGGCGATAGTGGAAATTTTTTGAAGAGAAAACATCTGATATCTGAGTCATAAAACTGACTTAGAGCCACAAGAGCATTTTCCTGAACATCTAACTGCAGCAGCCTACGAATGTTCCCATATGTCTCGTCAAAGGACCCCCAACTCAATCTGACCCATCAGTGCGGCACATTGCTTCAAACTGTCAACATCAACCCTTTTTACAACCGGAAACCTGGAAGTAGGTGAAGCTTTGCTATTCGATTCCATCTTTATGCACCTATGACAGGACGGTACATTATTTGGCTATTCCCGGCAAGCAAATATGAATGAGATGCAAAATGTATGCAATATATTTTTTTACATTTGGTTTTATAAATGCGGCATGATGCAATGCAATTATGATGCTAATGATGCATGTGGAAAAATAAGGACAATGCTCATGAGCGGCAGTTCAAAAATTTAGGAAACACGCTACGTGCCGCCTCATGTAGTGGTTTATGGAAAAAGAAAAGATATATTTTGGATTTTTTTTTGAAAATTCTTTTTTTTGAAAAGCTCACTTTGAGGAAAACATGCCTAAGCTAGTAATGCAGCACACAATTTATATGCCCTCGTGTCCTACAAAGGTGGGAATCCTAGGGTCTAAGGCAACTCAAAGGTACCTCCCATGTAGCTCTAAATCACATCCTCACAATGGTTACCGGAGCTAGAGACATTCTCATGACGGCACCCACAAATGTAGAAAGCTACCAAGTGTGAGGTATCATGAGAAAGCGTACTCCGGTTGAAACTTTCATGAGAGTCAGATAGACAAAGGTCTCGAATGCCAGTCACTACTTGTCTCCACTCTCCTATGTGTTTTTTCAGATCCGGGTATAGGACCCCTCTCATAGCACATAAATCATAAGGTGTGAAAGTGTGTGATGAGGGCATAGCACCTAAAGCCTACCCAATCTAAAATTACCCCGCCTGCAAGGAAAAACCAGAACAGTCTAGACAAAGAGTCGTCTACCCTAGGGTTTTGCAAACATATATCATTTTAATATAAGCATGTAAACTAACCTAGGGTACCAATCAACAATCGTGTGCAATGCTTACCTTCAAGAAAGGGAGCCAAGAAGAGGGGACATAATGGAATTGGGGAAATATGCATGAACTTACCTCAAAGAAAGGGAGCAAAGAAGAAGGGAACATAATGGAATTGGGGAAAATGATGCATGAGCATAAGCATATAAACAAAGAAGAGGAGGAGAAGAAACTACACTTCAAGCAAGAAGCAATCATAGAAGAAGAAGAAGTAAATGCACATGAATGCAACATGATAGTATGAGAATGCAAGAGAGCAATTAACACTCAAACTTCATTGATGACGAAAGAAGGGAAAAGAAAAAGAAGAAGAAGAAGAAGAAGAAAAGGGAGAAACAGAACAAAGCATTCAAATCAAACAATTAAAACCACACACTAAATTAAATAGGTTCGACCCTCTTAAAAAAAATGTCCCCAGTGAAGTCGCCAGCTGTATGCACTCCGAAAAATCCGGTTTGGATCCTTCTTCGTACAACGGGAAAAACAATGAAGCCGCCACCAATATTTAATTTAGGAAAAAAAACATTGGAAAAATCTTTTTAGGCGATTGGCCTTTTGAAAACGAGAGATATAGGTTCGGGGGTCGGTTATGTGTGGGGAAGGTATTAGCACCCCACACATCCTTTCTACCGAAAGGGAACCTTTAATTTAGTGTGTGGTTTTTGACTGTTGATTTGAAACACTTTGTTCTACTTCTTTTCTTCTTTTTTTTATTTAAGAAAATGTTTTTGAAAACTGGGGAAAGAAGAATCTTTTTGTTATTATTTTTTTAAAAGGGTGCTTGACGGGAGGTGAACCCGCTCCTACGTATCCTCCGGTGCGATGAGGAATTCAAAGCTACGTAGTTCTAGTCTTGTTTTGAAAAGGCTCTTTTGTTTTTAGCTTTTTAGTTTTTAGGTGTTTTTTGAAATAAGACTCGAGTGTTCACTAATACCAAGCAAGCAATGGCTTCGAGTGGTTTTCATTACTAACTCGAAAGAAAATAAGTTGAAACCGATAATCAAACAAGCAATGGCTTCGAGTGATTATAAGTAACAACGTTTTTATTTTATCTTTTTTGCAAATGAGGCGAGCATCGGTGATAATCATCTAGCAAAGGCTTAGGACAATTACCACTAATGACTCGTGTTGTTTTTGGAATTGAATTGGGTTCGCATGTATTTAAGGTTTGGGAGCTTTCATGATAATCAAACAAGCAAAGGCTTCGAGTGACTACCACTAATAACTCCTCATTAGTGATCAAACAAGCAAAGGCTTCTAGTGGCCACTAATGATTTTGTTTATGAAAAACTTAGGGTTTAAGCTTGGAAAAGAAATTGGTCTTAATTTGTTACAGACATAGTTTAGAAAAGAAGTTTGAAAGCAATTTGATTTTTGGAAAAGAGTTTTGGAAAACTAGTAGAACATTTTCAATCAAGTTCCAAGTCAATAACCAAAATGCAAATTGCTAAACTACAATTCATGCAATGATCTAAACTAGTAACCATTTTCATGTCAAGTTGTTTAGAAAAGAAAACAATGAATGCAAGAAAGTTCATAGATGCAAGCATAGCACATTCATTGAGATCATGTTATCAAGCAAGCAACAACATAGACACAATTTGCAACTTACCCTTTCATGTTGAAAACATCTCATTACAACATTTGAATACACAATGCATGAATAGGCAAAAGATGAACCTAGACTACACATATCATGTCACAATACATAGATAGGCAAAGAATGAACCCAAGTTGAACATTTTGGCAAAAATGCATGAATAGGCAAGAGAATGAACCTAGATTGCACATCTTATTGAAGATGCTAGGCAAGATGAACCTAAATTGAACATTTTTGCAAAATGCATGAATAGGCAAGTGAATGAACCTAAATTGAACATCTTATTGAAGATGCATGAATAGGCAAGTGAATGAACCTAACTAGGCATTTATGACACAACATGTGAGTAGGCAAGGAAGTTACAAAGCACAAGTGAATTCAAACATTTAATGAATCACTTGCAAAATCCTAGGGATTTCACATCAACATTTGACATAAGCAACAATGTGGTATCATTTTGATGGCATCAACATTTAGCATATTTCTACAATCAACCACATGAAAGGAATAAGTTGGAAAGGGCATTTGCCTCAAGTAAGATCTTTAGCAAGCCATGAAAAATCAATTTGACATTTTATTTAGCAAGCATATGCAATTAAGGTGTTGAATCCCTTTAGGTAATCTTTAACACTTGGGATATGCACAAGTGCATAAGCGTCAAATCCTCTTACCAAATCATCAACACAAGCATGATTTTCAAAGCAAGCAACAAAAACAAGCACAAACCCTAATTATCTCGTGAAATGCGACACCAACATAGAGCTAAAACCTCATTTTATTCTTTGAAAGCAACAAAATCATGCAAGCAAATGACATAGATCAAACTTTTTGGCAAGGATTCACATGATTAAGCAAAGGAATGCACTAAAATCACACAAACTCTAATTTTTCTACAATATGCGAAATGAAACATAAGCCCAAATCACAATTTTATTCATGAAAATGCAAGCACAAAATGAAAATAGCACAAACACACAATTTATTCCAAGAGAGAGATGCATTTCAAGCATCCAAACCTCCCAAAGTGTTTGTCAAAATGCTTGAAACACATCTCTCATTCAACAACAACAATTATATCAACATTTCAACATAAAATAGAGCATTAAAATGCAAAGAAATGCTTGATATGCAAAAATAGATTGATGATCTACATTTTTTATGCTAAAATTTTGATGATGCTAAGATTGAGAGTATACCTCAACTCCAAGCTAGAATAGCGAAAGAAATAAGGTGAATGAACACTAAACCACTTGAATCAACCCTCTAATCTTCAATCTTGAGCTTGATTCTTGAGATTTGAAGATGGATCTTTGAAGAGAATGCAAGGATGATGAAGGATTTAGGACTAGAATGTTGATTTGAAGTGAAAAAGTGAAGAAATGAGGTGAGGGAATGAAGGGGGGTATTCGGCCAAGAAGGGAGAAGAGGAGAGGATAGGTTTTTGAGTGTGAATTGTGTGCCAAAAACTTGTGAGGGGTGAGGATATGAGGGTATATATGATGTGCAATTAGGTTTAGGGGCATTTAGGTCATTGTGTACCTCATCTCATTCTAGGATTGCATTTTAATTTTGAATCAAGGGTGAGGATTGAAACACACCTTGATGAGGGGAAAAAATGCAAAATGAGAGGGGAATGAAGGGGTAGATATTCAGCCAAGCAATGAGAGTGGTGCCCAAGTTTTGCAAGTTGGCAATTGTACTATTGTACTATCCATGAACCTTCCAATTATCCTCTCAATTTTGATTATTCCTTTCAAGATAATTATACATAAATCTAACCATTTTGGGCCATATACAAGGTATCTTGAAGAATATGCCATTTTTGAAAATGAGAGATGACCAAAATTGCCAACAAAAATCCTATCATATAATTTTTGGGAATATTCCTTGTACTATTTTTTGAAATGCTTTCTTGAATTAATTTGAACTTGATTTTTTTACTACACATATAAAATATGCGCACAATTTGAAAAATGATTTTTTTTATTTTTTTATTTTTTTTGTTCAAAATAATACAATTTCATTAAATAAATTCCCAAAAATTAATTAATTGGATTTTCAACTAGCAAAAATTTATTAAATTGAAATTGACCAAACAATGCCCCTTTTAAATGCCCCAAAATTCCTTAATTTCTCAAAAATGATTTTGAAAACCTTAGAATGCTTGGGTAAATACCCTAAACCCTTTCTCAAATAATGCATCACTCACAAAATTATTTATTTTTGCTGAAAGTTAGGGTTTTGAAACTAGGCGGACAAAATTAGGGTATGACAACACCGGAAAAAAAATGTTGGATCCTCCTCGGCTACTTCCTATAAACATTTTAAATAATAGTAAAGCAAATTGAAATCATGCATAGGAAGTAACAAATAACAACTTAAATGAAATCATCATAGTTAAAATTACCTTATAATTACACTATAATTAATTATGTGTCCTGAACAAACACACAACCACTGCTATGAGAATATATATTACAACGCACATTTAAGTAAGGAAAGAAAACCACAAGGTTCTTACGTTAAAATACCAATTTAATAACTGCTTATCAGGAAATGCCAAAATAACTGCGTTAAAAACTCTAAGCACACAGAAGTTCAAACATCCCAGAAAATTAAAAAACAGCGGCTTTCAAAGTACATACGAAGATGCCACTAAACCACACTATTGTTTGATACAACTAAGTAAGATGAAATAAACTTCGAGTATAACTATGCCATCAAGTCAAAGGATTTCAACAATAATCTGGTTTTCTAAACCCCTACTGCTAAACTTCACCACCTGGTCAGCCTTCAGGTTATTGTCTTCCGTGAACTCATACCATCCGAGTCCAATGTGGCACTCATCTTTCCGACCTGGGCTCCATATCAGCTTCCATTGTTTTACCTCACCGGAAGGTAGCAGGACAGAAACGTAACCCAGTCTATTCGTGCTCATGCATGAGTGAACTACGCTTGCTAGGACGTACTACAGTCAAAATGTGGAAGAATCAGCGACATCTAAACTCGATCGTTGGTTAGTTTGTGATAAAAAAAGGATTATGGCTAAATTATTTTCATTCACCCACCAAGGGTAAGCGCCTCTTTAGTGCAGCGCTTGACAACGTAGTTGTCCACAGTTCCCTTACTCTATCATCGACGTCCAATATGTCGTCACTTCCAATCCTCGATGCTTTTTCCACCATACCAGCATCATTGCGCACTATGCGAAGTATAGTGTCTCCAACAGCGCAAAATTTGAAAACTAGAAAGTCATTTTTCTTTAGGTTGTAGTTCTCCGCCAAATCAGACCACCCTTCGTTCAACCATACTGACCCATCAATACAAACCCAATGCATTGACCACTTTATTAAATCAGCACCAACCAAAGTAATAAGGTTCTTCATTTGTCTCCTGTACTTCATGGTAAATTCGTCCGGAAGAACCTGTATTGTAAAAATTGTTTAACACCCGTAACATGTAATAGTCCCATTTATTGCATACACTGAAATAATTACTATTCCCACTCCCTCTCTATTAACTTTTATACTATAGTTAATATATGAATTTACCATAGTTATGTACATAGGTTCAAATGAATTTATACTTACTATTTTTGTAGCATAGTCCCTTCAGACTATTTTCTTGAAGAATGATACCAGTATATCATCAGGTTGTGCCCTTCCCAATCCATTTTGCAGTCCAGCAGCGCTAAACAATACAACATTAAAATGACTCTGACCCTTGTGCTTGAAGTAAAGCGTATCAATAAATTGAATGTTGTAAGTTTCTTTGAATCTCCCCCAGCACCGTCCTAGCCAAATATTACCGTTGCGTCTCTCTACATCAATCAGCCACCTTTTCCCATCCTTCGTGTTAATCCACACGTCTTGATCAATCAAAGAACCCCAGCTGTCAGTAAAATTACGCGGGAATCTCTGTTGATGTCAAAGCATAAAATATGCATCACTATGAGCTGAGAGACACGACATTACGCATTTCTTTGCAAAAATCAAAAATTAAAAATAATGATAGAAAAAGTTCAAAATACTTACGATTCTGTCCCCACGACAATAAGCATAACAAACTACAAAACTGCTCAACTCATTATCCTGGACAAGAGATATTCTATATATTAGTTCAAAATGATCAAACTCAATTTTCATGACTGTTTGGTAAAACGACTACATTAAATTAGAAAAATCAATCACATATTTTTAAGAATAGTAACTTTATTGGGTTCCCAACACGGAGTATCAACAGGCAATATGAATGAACCGATGAAAACATACTTTATAGGAAGTGTACCTCTTGCAAATAATCTCAAAGTAACATTCATTTTTGAAAAGGTATTGTTAATAGAAAATCATGTATCCCAATGCCTAAGTTCATTGATAGTGTTATCTGGATTTAGTCCTACATTACAACTTCATTGATAGTGTTAGTCATCGGTGAGGAGAGTATAATAGACATGCATGATCCCTAAGCTTCTGTCCATCATCCTTTTTCCTATTGTAAAGCCTAAGTTCCATCCATTATGTAAGAACGAAAATTAACCAGTGTCACTCAACGGATATCAAATATAACAGCGAATCAATTGAAACAGGTATGTAGGGGAGCATTATGGATCAAATACCCATCAAAGAAACAAAAAGCGTTGTATGTATGGATTAGGACCAGCAACATGTACTAAGGTTAATTTCATAATAGAATCATCGTGCGACGTAATCTGAGTATACCCAATATTAGACCCACTAATGTTTGAATTGGAGAACCCTTACCTCAGCGTTTCCTTCTGTAGCAGTTCCATGAGAAGACCTTCTCCGCATCCTGTTTCCACGATTTGACGAAGATCCCGCGATTGAAGCCATTTATGAAGGAAGACAACGCGACTTGATTATGGGTTGCAAGCAAGGAAGAATCGTGAAGGTTGGAGATCAGAAATTAGGGAAGAAAGGAAAGTGGAGTTTAAGAATTAACGAGGAATCCTGAAGGTTGGAAGCAATGGCATGGGTTCTTACGGTAATTGGGTTTCCACGATGAAAATCGATTTGGGAAAGTACGTTCTCGAAGGTTTAGGGAAGAAAGGAAAGTGGAGATTAAGTCACATCCAATTTACGAAAATATCCCTACCCCTTTATGAAAAACCCAAAAAGCCCCTCCTCATGTTATATTCATTTTATATCAGGTTAATTTACGACACTACCCTTACCCTTCACCTAATTTTTCAAAAACGACCCTGATTACTTTATAAACATGTTTTGTTTTATGGTTGTCTTGCAAACTACATTTCTATGCCTAATTCGAATTTTTTTAGGAACAAAATCAGTAAACGGTAATCGATAAATTTCATACTGTCAGTAAATTATATAAAATTAAATATAAACCCAAGTGCCACATTTTCCTCACCAAAGGAAATATCAATTTAACTAATTATATAGCTACCTGGATATAAAATTATCTAATTTTATATCGAGGATATTAAACACAGTAATTTTATAACTAACAGAATACTTTGAAATAAATGATTAAAATAAAAATCCTTTATGTCGTATTTAATTAAAATTGGTTAAGTAATAAATTTATACCAAACTATTATATAACATAGCACATTATTTTTAGATTGTCTCTATCGTATTTAATATCTCACACAATTCACTTCATCATACAAATTCTAATTCTGAATTTCATAAACAAATTTGTTAGGCATTCTCATTCACAAGTCAATGTCGACCATCAAAAGAGAAACATCAAAAAAACTACTCATTGAAAAAATAAAAAAGTATAGTAAGTTAGCTATTTACAGAAGAAACACAAAACTCCATAGAACCATCAATATGAGTCTCCATAAATTAGCTTTTTGAAGAGAAGAGTTTGATGTTTAATGAAGAAAATCAATTAAAGATAAATAATCAATTCATTGGTTTCTGTAAAAATAGAGAAATGATTGACATCATGACGAATATTTAAAAAACAAATAAACAAAAGCTTATTTACCTCCATTCCAACCAATAAAAATTATAGTTGGAGATTTCAACATGTTATCATGAATCTTACGTTGGTTGGTTAATTTTGTGTGTTATTAGTTAAAACTACAATATTGCTGGGCACATAATTATCTTGCCCAACAACATCATCACTAAACTTTCAAATGCATTTCGTCTTCCATACTATTTTTTATTTTACTATACATTTTAGTACATATACAAAGAGCCAATACTGAGTGAGTCAGCAATATTTGCCACCTCACTAAGCACTTTTCTGCTTTACAATTAAAAGCTATAATTAATTTTAAGAATATTCCAGTAAATCATCATATTGTTAAGGTAGAATACCACATGATAACAAAGATGATCACAATTTTAATAAATTCAAACTATAATAACTTAAAATTGTACTCATCAATAAATTATAACATATACAGTCTAATAGCAATAAACATCAACAATTCCAACTCTCAAAATTAATACTAATTATTTGTATGGTCCTTTGCATCATATAGATTAAAATCAAACACAAGCGAGTGGGTAGTATTTAATATCCGACGGCAATACTTTCATATATGTTTCCTTTTGTAAATCTTGAAAGAATCGCAGAAGCAAAGAGCAATGTGGAATAAATTAAATAGATGAATCACTATCTAAACAAAATATGAAGAGAATGTTTACAACGCGGAATAGGAAGAGATTTACAGATATTATTTTTCTTCGTTGGTGAAAAATTCTAACTTTGTTGCAATGTCGTAGTACTCACAACGGCTGGGTTCAATGGAAATAAACAGATAGTGAGAGACAGAGAGAGTGTTGTTTGAAAAGTTGTGTGAGTGTGAGAAGTTGTTTGAAAAGTTGTGTGAGTGTGAGAAGTTGTCAGAAAGACGATTGAATAGTGGTGTGTGAGTGTGAGAAGTTGTTTGAAAAGTTGTGACTCGCCAGCGAGAGAGTCAATATAATTTTTTTTCAGATATCATAACACGATTTGATCCTCCCAAACGGTATAATGAAAGCCATTAGTCACTTGCACCTGTGCAATATCTTAGGTTTGATTCCTGCGTTCGGCTGGAATTTTTTTCTGCCGTTTTTAATTTTTTTTGTTCTATAGTGGAGATGTGTTAATGTTATTTTCTGGGCCTGGTAGTTGTGTTTAGTGGGCCTCAGATCCCATATAAAATCACAATGAGCAGTCTCTTATTCTAATGATCATTCACTTAGAAAAGGTTTTTATATATTATATTATGTTGCTGAGCAAGAGAAGTTGGTGCGTGGCACCATTAAAGTTAGAATTAATTATAAAAATATAGGTTCAAATTATAATAACAGAGATTGAAAATACAATTAGATGTAATAAGCAGTAATATTGTATAAGCTTTTAAAGATAATGTTGTAATCCCCATGGATAATTTTTGGTAAGCCTAATATTTATCTATAAGAAACACATATTTATATTAGGTGTCATCTTTAGAAGATGCTACAAATTAAAACATATGTGACACCAAATTAAAATTACTATTGGCATGCAAGAAGACACCAAGTAGAATAGCTGCTGAGTTAGACATTTTTTAGCAACTTGACTTAAAAAAATGGATGGCACATGTGAGCAGCATGAGGAATTGGCTCGGCAGAAGGGGCGGCAGATGAACTTTAAGCTTCCATAGGAACACCCCCCCTCAGCGCTAGAGTTGACAAAAAAGAAGCCACCATAACCCAAAATGGACCTCATGTTAATTGCGTATTGAGTCTTCTGCACAACCCTAACGTCTCAAAATGAAAGTCATACAAGCAAAAATCCATAACTCATGAAAATCAATAACCCCCATTTTGGATCTGATGACAACCCCAGCGTGCCATAACATGGTGGGGCTGTGCAGAAGACTCAAGAAGGGAGGAGTAATCTCAACAATACAGAAGAAGGTTGCAAAAGATGAGGCCATGAAGAGCAAAGATTGAAGGCCTTGACCCCTCTATTATATATGAAAGGAAGCCCAAACTCTCAGCTATTAAAATGGAAATTACACTCAACTAAATTACACTCACCTATTAAAAAAACAATGATAGTGTCGAATGCACTAACTAAAGGAAGAATTCACCCGTATATATACACACACAAGTAAATTGCAATTATCTATAAAAGTACTAACTTCATTCCACCTCCATTCCAACCAATAAGAATAATAGTTGGAGATTACAAAATTATCTTAAAAAAATATTCCGATATTGATATCTATCTAATTTATTAATAAAAAAATTACCAATGATAACATAAAATCTTATCTCTATAACAACATCCTGTCATGGATGACAACCTGACAACTAATGTATATCCTCTTTCAAAATTTTAACGTTACACAACCTCCCAAATATATAATAAAGTTTATATTCTTATTTAAATATTAAGTGATATGTTTGTCAACTTTAGAGCTTTACATTACCACCCAATACTTTTTAATCTTTTATATTTCTATGATCCCTGATGTTTGATAAATAGCTAACCAAAAAATTTGATATTATTAGACAACTATTTTCAAACTAATAGCTTCTCTATTTTGACCCAAAAAAAAAACTTCTCTATAACTTTTTACTTTACTATATATTTGCGTCTTTACGCAATGAATCAATATTAATTGACTCAATAATGGATGCAACATCACTAACCACTTTTTCATTTCTAATTGAAAAGTATAATTGTATGATAACTTTTGACTTCAGTGTTGCTGGACACCAAGTTCTTTTGCAGAGCACTAATACATACAATTGACAGCTAAAAGTAATTCATGTACTAAATTACATGTAATAATTAAGCTGCAACTGAAATTTGGCAATGCAATAAACTATAGACACCAAATTATGCAGAACAATGATCAATTTTAGAAAATAAAGTAGTATTAGAGGATAGTAGGGTGTTAATTGACCATACAATTGATCATGACATTTCACCAGCCTCAATATGCCACCCCCATGCAAGTAAACTCTTTTTAGGATATAAACCACAAAGTTAAATCTATAAACCATATTCATTCATGATTTCAATCATACCTCTTGCCAGTCAGTCAATCAGAAGTTAAGTCAATTTATATTCATAATATAGCATCATATTTTCATTAAACTAATATATAACTACTAACATTAGTCTGTACATTTAGCTGCTAAGTTGTTCGTTTCAGCTATTCAAAATATAATACATATTCTTCAATAAGGGAATTACCTGTCAACAACATAAATCCAACTAAATAAAACAGCAACAAACAACAATATAAATAGATAAATCCCAGAACTAATCACAAGGTGATATCAAACTCTCAACATAGATGGTAGGGACCAAACAAGCATCAAATCTCTCAAACATAGTCATGTCTTCAATTTGTTCAACTTCTCGAGCCATTAAAGTACCATCAATAGAATTGCAAACAAACAATATTGAGAAAAGCTCCAATAACACATTTTCATCCGAATCCTTAGAAACATAAAGTGCCCTAGCATTTAGAGATCGATCGTTACCTAATTGAGAAGCTTGAAGATCATCTGTTGGCACACTGAATAGTTTGGTCCAAGACTCTTTGACACCATACTCCTCCATGATCCAAATATCAAGAAAACCACTACGACGAGGAACAAGGACGGACAAACAATCTCTCAACACACTCAATGATTTTCGGAGATCATGGTCATTCCCATAGTCCGGCTGCAATACCTGTTTGTAATTCTTAGTCCGCAAATCAAGAGCAACAATGACCTTTTGACGACGATTCGCAGTATCAAACGACATCGAATTAACAGTTCCATTCACGAACAATTCAAATAAATGAAAGGGCGGGTTTACTTGAGATTATGAGGGTTTCTGATTTAAGATGGGTAATATTTTATATTTTAATTTCATACATTCTGGGCGGGTTTGGGGATGGGTTCGAGGTGGGTAACTCTATCCCCATTCCCCACCCCATCCCCATATTTTGATTTCGGGGAAAACCCAAACCCAAAGCCAGCCAAAAGCAGGGAAAACCCATCAAATCGGGGTAGGTTTGGGTGGGTCCCCGCGGTTACGGTTATTTTTGTCATGCCTAAAAAATAGTCTAGTATTTTCAAAAAAAATAATAATATAATTTTTTTTAAAATACAGATCAGGACCATGTTGATAACTACTACTTCGTTACAGAATATAAGCAAAAACTGGTCAACAGAATTTGATATATCTGGTCCGAATTTTGAACCAGGTACATCAACTTCTGTTCACCAGGTTTTGCTTATATTCTGTAATGGAGGGAGTATACTAGAATGATTTTGAAATAAGAGATACATTCTGCTCTTTGTTAATGACTATGCTAGTATGATGTGGTTTTGTTTTCTTGATCAGATATCAGAAACCTTCTCCAAATTCTTGCATTTTGAAGCCCTTGTTGAATAGCAAAGGGACTACATACCGATAGAGGAGGAAAGTTTATCTATTAGATTTTTTCTCAATTATTGGAAAGAATAGGGGATTGAGATGCAGCACACAATTAGACACAAACCACAACAAAATGGTGTTGCAGAAAGAAAAATAAAACAACGATTGAGATGGCTAGATGCATGTTAAAAGGTAAAGAGCTTCCAAACAATTTCTGGGCTGAGGCTGTTAGCAGCGCTGAGTACATCCTCAACCGATCTCCTACAAAGGCAGTTCGAGATAGAACTCCTTTTGAAGCATGGCATGGAAGCAAACTAGTTGTAAGTCAACTTAAAGTCTTTGTATTGCATATTCTCTTGTTCCTTCTCAAAATAGAGAACCATTTGACAGAAAAGGTGAAAAACTTATTTTTATTTGATATAATGATGAATCAAAAGAATATTGCCTTTAGAATCCAATAACTAGTCAGTTGGTAATGTCAAGAGATGTGATATTTGACAAGAATGCAACATGGAAATTGGAAGCTAAAGATGTTGTGCAGACACCTATTATACCTATTGAGCTCGAGCAATCTCCCCCATGATGTTGGGGGTCCATCAAAGAGAAATTCTCTTGAAGACGATTCCGATTTAGAAACTCCAACCATAAAGTTTTGTTCCTTTAGAGAAGTTTACGAGTCAAGTAATGTTGCTTTTTTTTGCACAAGAACCACAATGTTTTGAGGAGGCGGTAAAAGAAGTATGGAGAGAAGCCATGAATGGGAAAAGGAGGAGCATTGAAAAGAATCGTACTTGATAAGTAGTAGATTTTCCAACAGGAAAAGATCATATCGGTTTGAAGTGGGTCTATAAGACTAAGTATAATGAAGATGGAATTGTACAAAAGTATAAGACGCGACTAGTTGCAAAAGGGTACTCCCAACAGCCCGACTTGGATTTTAATGAGACCTTTGCTCCTGTAGTACGCATGGAAGACAATTAGAACTATTCTTGCGTTTGCAGCCCAATTAGAATTTCAAGTTTTTCACTTTGATGTCAAATCAACTTTTCTTAATGGAGAACTAGGAGAAGAAGTTTATGTTAAGCTTCCATGAGGTTTTGAAGTAAAAGGAGAAGAAAAAAAGTCTACAAGTTACTCAAGTTCTTTACTATTTAAAACAATCACCAAGAGCGTGGGGCAGCAAAATTGATGCTTACTTCTTGCAAAGTGGATTTGTGAAAAGTCCATTTGAAGCATCCTTTAATGTGAAAAGAAACAATAGTGATTTCTTGATGGTTTGTCTCTATGTTGATGATATAATTTATGCTGGAGCAAATCCTGATTGGTGCAATCATTCAGGAAAGCAATGATGAAAGAGTATGGGATGACAAATCTTGGATTAATGAAATATTTTCTTGAAATCCAAGTGAAGCAATTGAAAGAAGGATTTTTATTAGGCAAAAAAATACATCCATGATTTGCTCAAAAAATTCAGATTGGAGAGTTGCAAACCAGCATAAACTACTACGACTTTGAATGAAAAGCTACAACAGAATGATGATGGCAAAAAGATAGATCCCAAAACCTATAGAAGTCACTTCTTATTGGTTCCTTGATTTATCACACTAATACAAGGCCAAATATAGTACGTTCAATTTGCTGGATTTTCAGATTTATTAATGAACCAGGTAAGCTTCATTTTGTAGCAACAAAAAGGATTCTGCTCTATCTCCAAGGCACCAAAATATTGGGATCAAGTTTGTGAAGGAAGAAAATAATAAGTTGGTTGGCCTTATTGATAGTGATTTGGCTGGTAGTTCTGTTGACAGAAAGAGTATTTCAACCTATATTTTTTTGTCTAGGATCCAATGCTATTTCATGGAGTTCTAAAAAACAAACTCAGTTGTATTGTCTTATGTCAAGGACAAATATATTTCAGCAAATGAAGCTACACACAAAGCTGTTTGGTTGAGAAGAATTTTGATTGACTTGCAGCAAAAGGTAGGGGATCCAACTCTAAATTTTTCATGGAAGATCAAAACACACTGAGTTGCGCCACAATTACATTCCCAACATGGTTCAAAAGAAGGAAATCTACATTGAATATATCAAGACCAGAGATTAGGCAACAAATGTTCTCACCAATGCAGTATCAATTGAGAAGCTTGAACAATTCAAAGATGTTATGAAAATTACAAATTAAGGTGTGTTCAATTGTGTTATCAGTACGGGTTAAGAAAACAGTCTATTATTTTCTGTTTTCTGCTTAATTAGTAGGAAAATTGTTACCAAGTTGGTCGTCCAACTAGACAAATTCAGGAAAATTGCTGGATATTCATTATAAAAATCCTAGAAATCCTAATATGAATCTCCATAATTTAATAGTATAATTAAGAACGTTAAAATAGTAAAAAAATTTAAATGAGAAATTTCTTACCGTGTCATTTTCAATAGCATGAACAAATTCTCCAACATTCACATCTCTAGAAATACATAAGTAATTGTGTAGATAAATACATAGTTATGAAGTAAAGAATAATATAAAAAGAGAAACATCAAAAAACTACTCACTGAAAAAATAAAAAAGTATAGTAAATTAGCTATTTATAGAAGAAACACAAAACTACATATATTGTAAAAAGCCTATTTCTAGAAGGTGTAAGATTTCCATAACAATATATATTATGTTTCAATGATATGGTTGGATGGAGGTACGAAAAGATAACTTTATAGGTGGTATTTTGGATTTTTTTCTTATTTAATTTTTTTTTATCAACGGGAATGGTTTCTATTAATTCCGCAAGGCCACAAAACCAAATCAACAAGGAACAAAGAAGGGGTGGTTCACAACGAAATAGCCCAACCCACCAACTAAATAACCATATGGAATACAAAACACAAAATACAAAATAAACAGGTCCAGCAAGGATCTGGCCCAAAGACCACAACCCAATAACTAATGGCACCCGGATACGAAACATAAAAGAAGAGAGAGAGGGAATAGAATGACTTTCACCAAAATGGCAAGAGAGAGAAACCCTAGAAATTTCTCGTCTTTAACTGCACCCCAAAAGAGTCAAACTCCATTAACCACGAATTCGAAGCTCTCAACCACCAAAACGATCAATTTCTAGAAGCACAACTACAAATCTAGGTGGAGAAGATAACCAATTTTGAGGGACATCACCATTCACTGCTAATTTCGCGATCAGGTCAGCCACAACATTACCCTCACGATGCGTCCACAAGAAACCAACCCAGGTGAAGTGTTCTTTCAGCTTGTGAATGTCTTTCATAATATTCTCTATTTCTCTCTTTCTCATTCTCCCTCTGCATGTTTCAATAAGGTCCTTACAATCAGATTCAACTACAATCCAGGAGAAATTCAAGTTTGCCACAAGAGAAAGAGCCTCCGAAGCCCCGAAGATTCAGCAACCAAGGCAGATGGAGAAAAAATCCTTGATGTAATCCTTGAAATAACCTTCCCTTTATCATCACGACATATAATTCCACTCATACCAGTCCCCGTAGCTAAGTTGAACTGAGCATCCGTGTTAATCTTGATGAAGTTAGCACGGGGTGGTCTCCATTTGGTTGAGCTCCTACTTGAGCCAATCGTGACATTAATCTGTTGAGGAACCTTAGTTGGGCCTTGAACAAAGTTTGATTAGGGTTAGGAGAAGCATTCTCAAAAACCATAATATTACGAGCATTCCAGATGTACCAAAGAGTAAAGAAAACAGTAGTAATAGATAGAGATCTCTTAGGTTCAGTGAGCACCTCAATCTCAATTATCTTTTCCAACCAATAATTCATATTAGAAACATTAGATACCAGGGGAAAAAGGCAAACCTGGAGTCCAAACCACAAGGGAGTGGTCCAAGGGCATAACAGGAAGAGGTGCTCAGTAGATTCCTCATTGTTCTTACAAATAGGGCAAATAGTGTCTCTTGAAATTCTCTTGAAAGAGAGTTTGAGCTTAATGGGAATTACATTGTGTTTAAGCTTCCACGTGAAGTGTTTCATCCTTTCAGGAACCATAGCTTTCCAGATTCCTTTCCAACTAGCAGCTGAGTGGGAGAAGGAGGATGAGGGGTTACCATTAGGTGCATAGCTATCTTTCATCGTACAACCATAACCAGATTTAGAAGAGTAGTTCCCATCTTTCTCTTGAGGCCAGAAGAGTAAGTCTTCATGACTTGTCCAACTTATAGGAGTTTGTAAAGCTTCAATTGCAGAGTCAGGTTCAAGAGAACACCTCAACTTTTCAATGTTCCAAGAGTGAGAATTCTGATCAATGAGCTCATTCACCTTCACCACAGTAGCATTCTGTTTGATATTGACCTTATTTCCAAAAGCTAACACGGAATCATTGACAATGTCAATATTCTCTCCATCACCAATAGCCCATCTACCCTTGCTCTTCAGTAATTCTCTACCATGTAAGATGCTTCTCCAAACCGAAGAGATACCAGCTTTAGGCGTATCCATCCAAAAAATCTCTCTAGCACAATAGATTCCACTAAGCATTTTTACCCAGAACTCATTTGCGCATTGCATACACCTCCAGGCCTGCTTAGATAGGAGAGAAGAGTTTTGAATAGAAAAGTCCCTAAATACCATACCCCCATCATCTTTATTAGAACACATAAACTTTCAATTCTTCCAATGAATGCCCCTGTTTCTCACCTTAGAGCTCCACCAGAACTTAGCCACAACATAGCATAAAGACTGGCAGAAGTTCTTAGGAAGCCTCACAATAGACATCACATAAGTTGGAATAGACTGAATGATAGATTTAATAAAAACCTCTTTTCCTGCCTGAGATAAGTATTGTTCTTTCCACCCCTCCAATTTAGATAGAATTCTTTTCTTGATCCACTGCAAAGCTTGGGTTTTTGAATTGCCCCATTCAGCTGGGATCCCCAGATACTTACCAGGGGAATCCCATATTGGGATTTTAAGAATAGAGGACAATTCAAACTTAGAACTGGATCCATCCCTTTGCAGCAAAGATTTAGTCTTTGACCAGATGCAGTTGTAAAAACATTAAGGATATGGACAATTTGAAATATCTCCTCTTTGGTAGCCTGACCAAAAACGATGGCATTATCTGCAAAAAATAAATGAGTTAAAGTATCCCACAGAGTTAGCTTTAGTGATCATTCTGGAGAGAACATTAAAAATAAGGATGAACAAGTAGGGGAGATAGGATCTCCCTGTCTCAACCCCCTACCTGGGACCACGACATGGCTTCTAGAACCATTAACTTGGTAAACATATAAGACTGATGTAACTAAAGACATGACTAGAGATACCCAGACAGAACAAAAACCATAAGACTCAAGGACACTTTTAAGGAAAGACCAGTCAACACAGTCATAAGCTTTGTTCATATCAAGTTTTATTGCAAAACCTTGCTTAGAGATACACCTCTTTTTTCTAAAAAAGTGGAAAGCCTCGTGGGCTACCACTAGATTGTCTCTAATTAACCTTCCACCAACAAAAGCACTCTACTCTGGAGAAATGAGAGACTCTAAGAAAGGCTTTAATCTGTGCACCATTATCTTAGAAATGATCTTGTAGATAAAATTACAGCAGTTTATTGCCCAAAGCTGACAAATAGACTCAGGATCAGGCACTTTAGGAGTTAGTGTAACAACTGTTTCATTGATACAGTCACCAAGCTCCCCAGAGGAAAAGAACTTACCAACAGCATTAAAGACATCCTCTTGAATAATACTCCAGTTTTTCTGAATAAATTCCCCATGTAGTCCATCAGGTTCTGGGGCTTTATGGGCACCAAGATCAAAAGTAGCCCTTTTCACCTCCCCTCTGTGAATAGGAGCAGTTAAATAGTCATTCATAGCTTGAGAAACCCTTGAGATATTACATTCAGACATTCAAAATTAGTGCAACTAGAAGAATCTTAGTAGATTTCTTTGAAATAGTTCTCAATAGCTAGAACAATATCCTTTTGCCCATCCACCCACACACCATCCTTGTCTTTGATTCTACTAATTCTACTTCTGTCTCTTCTCTGAACTGTGGTGATATGAATTTTTTTTGAATTTTTATCCCCATATTTTAGCCATTTCAATCTTGACCTTTGACCCCAATACATCTCCTTCTGCTTCCAAAGAGAATCAATCTCCTTTCTAATTAGCCTTACTAACTCCCAATCAGTGTTACTGCTCTCTGCATTCAGCAGAGCTTGGAACTTTACCTTCAACTTACTGATTTCAACTGCAGCATTTTTAAAAGTGCTATTATGCCAAGACAACAAAGCTTTCTTGCAATTTTTGAATTTACTTTTCAACACCAGTAGTACTCTTTTTTTCTTTTTTGTCATAATATTCCTCATCTCCCTTATCATAATTATCTGAGCTAATTGCATTAGATTTCCTTTTTTCAGGCTGATACTAGTTGTCATGCTAAAGGCCAGAGCATCCTCTTCCACTTCTTGCAGTTGACCCTGAGAATTGTCAATATTATCATCCACTTCTTCTGGGAATTCTACAATACATTCAGCATTGGTAAGAACCTTCTTCTGTTCTCTCCACCCACAAAAGTCTAGGAGCAATCTGAGGATTGTACTGTCTAGCTTAGAGGTAATTTTTTGTTGTGGAGTAGTGGATAAACTAGATTCTTCGTCACCAAGGTGCTTAGATTTACCCTCCCCCCAGAGGCAGTAGGGATTACAGAAGATAAGACCACCTTATCAGGCTTAGGGTTATACCAGTTGCCTTTTAGGTTGGGGCTTTCTAGGATAGTTGTTTTGATGCATCCTGTGAAGAGGGGTTGGGGTTTTCATTCTATATTTCACTAAGAATGGCACTGTAATTTTGGTCAGGGATGTTGGATAAGGGGGGATTACGTTTAAGGAGGGGGGAGTTGTAAAGGTGCATAGCTATATCATGATAATGTTTTTGGCTAGATTGTTAGCTTGTGTTAATGGTAGGGATTGACTTTTGGGTTGATGATTGGTGATTTGGTTGGTATTGGTGGGGACTGTTTTGTGAGCTAGGGTCATTGTTTCTTACGTTTCTGCCTAAAAGTTGTATAGATCTAGGGGCTTGGACATTTAGTTCAGGGCTAAATTTGGTTTTATTAGGGTCGAATGGAGACATAACAATAGGTTTGGTACATTATTTTTGATCATGGCCAATAACACCACACTTATAACATAGAGACTGTAGCCTTTCATATTTATAAGTAATCCATAGATTTGGGAGGTTGCTTCTAAGAGCCCAACAACCAGTAGGGAGGGGTCTGTGAAGATCAAGCTTCACCCTGCCTCTTATAAAAGTACGAAGAAGGTTTCCATTAACAATGGGGTCTTCAATTTCTAGAACTTCTCCAACTTTTTGTAGTAGTTTTCTAGCATTAGTAAAATTCATATGCTCCACGGGGAGACTATGAACTTGTATCCAAAATGGGGAAGTAATAAACTGGATCTGTTGGTAGGACACTTGGGGGAGCCAAGTTTCTAAGCACAGAAGGTAGTTCATTATAAACCAGGGAGCTCTTCTAAGCACTCCATTCCTATCTTCTTCCTTAGCAAAGCTGAACAAGAACATATTCTTGTCTAACTCCGTAATCTTCAGGCCCCTGAAGTTAGTCCAAGCATTGACTATGATATCTATAGTATCCCTAATTTTTCAACCAATGCCTTGCTTGTTAATATTTCATTGTTTTGTGAATGTGACTGCAGGTTTTCACACCGGATTTCTGGGTTATCCCCAAGCAAGGACGCAATTACACAAGAACGAAAGACAGCTAGACCGAAATACTAATAGACACAGAAGGACAAAGACAGACTCTAGTCAAATAAGGGAAAAGATATAGAACAGGACCAACTACTAACTAGACTATGATAGACAGCCTAGATGCAAACTACCTTTAACCCTAATATTCTAATTATTATAATGGATGACTGTAACAACCTATGGATGATTGTAATAGATATTTAATGTTTTGCACAATAGACGACATTTGACAGAATAATTTTAACGAGAGAGACTCTATTTATGAGAGACAATGACCACTATATGATACTGATAAGAACAAGACACAACACAAATCTACACTGAGACGATGTTCCCCAAGAAACACGACAGAGAGAAACAACAAAGATGACATATATACTAGAAGATCACTAAGCTAACAAGGTTAGGGAAAATCAAATAGTCAACTGATCCTTGGATTGACACGCTCACACCGCCACTAAGAACAAAATCCTAGCGGAGACAAACCCTAGGAACAATATGCATAGCTTCTTTCTTTGGTATTTCTTATTTAATTTAAGTGTCCCTCGAAATTGAAGGGGTGATAAACGCACAAATCTCCACATTACAGGCCCATATATAGAAAAGACCTCACTCGGTCATTCCTTGAAAGAAAAGAAGACATATGAAACAACACATCATAGTCCATTCCTTGGATAACTTCAACATCAGCAATACAACACATCACACTCTATTTTTATTTTATTATTTTCGTGATCGTTGATAGCTTTTGAAGTCTTAGGTGGATCTCGCATCATTAGATATTTTTTTATATTTTAGTTTTTATTAGAATTTCTATTTTTATTTTAATTAGAAATAGGGGTTGATTGATTTTATCACATTATTAGAATTGATCACCTTTTACATATTTATAATCAATTAATTGACCAACGACTGTATAACAACTAACAGATGGAACTATAAGATAATTGAGACTAGATAATTATATTACCAAACCATAGTTGTGGTCTTCCAATTACTTAAATTGTTTATTCTTCATGTTTTTTACAAAATGATAACTTCAATTCATATCATTTAAGGAATGTGGAACATAATACAATGTGGAATCTAGTTGATGCATAATTTAAAATCGTAAATATCTAAATGGTCTACATGATGTATTGGTTTACAAATATCAACTAATATGCCATTTAGAAATGTAAATAACTTATTCACTTAAATCATCAACTTCCTTTGGGAACTAGTAATACACAAAAAGGTAAGGGATTGAATAATCTACTAGCTCTTCAACACATGTTCACAGAGAATATTTAACTAATTTTTTTGCATCGGGATGGCCCAACCAGTCATGCCGAACAACAAATTTATTGTTATTTTCAAACTTCAAGTTTACAAAAACATGTGTTTTAATTGCATTGATATAAGTGTAGTATAAACTATAGAAGAAAAGTGGACAACTTGTTTACACTTATTTTAACCAAAGTATGTCTCGTTATATTAAAAATATTCAACTCTTACTTCATTTCTTGTTTCAAAATGATATCCATTTAGCCGAGTATCCTTGAAACTTATAAATTATTATGAGACTCCGGGGAATATGATGCATTTTTAATGTGTAAATTTTGTTCCTCCCCATTACAATACATTAGCTCTTTTGGAGCCCTCAATTATATTTGCAAACTTCCGATAATTAAGATAACCATATACAAATTTGTAAAATCATGTAAATTAGTAAACTTAAGGTTCAGAACAACGTCATCAAAGGGCTCAGATCACTGCTCTGACTGTGGAAGTCTTTACCGCATGCTCCCATACAGCTTCAAAATGTCGTAAAATAATCCACAACTAAATAGAAACAAAGTGTCATAAAGCAAATGTGATTATAGTACCAAAAGTCCTAATCTGGAGCATCAAAAGAATCAAAGTCAGATCCTAGCGAAACAACATCATCAGAGGGCTTAGATCACTACTCTGACTGTGGAAATCTTTGATGCATGCTTGCATACAACTCAGCATATTCGCCTGCTAACAGGGCGTCCTCGCCTGCAAGGTCGTAATCTTCCGATCTCAAGCCTACACCTAATCCCTCAGCTACGCTTACGGAGGAGGAGGCCGACTGATAGAAGCTCTATTGGTGTCGATGTGATCGACCCCTCTCTAAATATATGGAGAAAAAGACTCTGCACCATTCATGCGAGCCTTATACTTCTGGCTTACCGTCTTCTTCTAGTTATGCATTGCTAGTGCAACCTCCTAAGGGGTAGGTGCAGTAGGTGATTCAGGTTCCCAACTCCCCTGAGTTACCCGAGTTGTCATCTAATGAAACTCTTCTTAGTTTACATAATCAAACAACAGATCATAACTAGTATAAATTTTAACAAAACAACGTAATATATAACACAAATCATGTTGGACATTTACCCGAGTCTTTCTTGAGCACTAATCAACACAATTGCAGGTGCCCTTCTTCTTCTTCTTCTTCTTCTTCTTTACACGTCAGAAATTGATGGAATTTCAGAGAAATATAACACTTTGAGGAACAAAGCGGTTCCTAAGACTATTTTCAAATCAGGATTCGAAGACCTAGACAAAACACATAAAAGTCAGAAGTGGTTTTAGTTTTTTGTCTGGAGGGGCTTCTACGCACGACGACAAGTGTAAAACATCCAAAGGCCAGAGTGCATGTGGCATCAAATGATTAATAATCATTAGTAAGTCATTATATAAGACAAATTACTTTCGAAATGGACATGTGTCCATCACGTAGCTAGTTGGTTTCTGTTTGTAAATTCTATAAATAGATACTTGTAAGTAGTTCTAGGGGAGAATTTCATAACATTCAGTAACCCATACGCGCCTAACGTATCCGCTCACACAAGATCTCTAGTAATTGTGGTGAACAATGTATGTTTGAGCCAATGTTCTTTGTATTCAAAACTTTACTTTTATAAAATCATTTTTACTTCGACAATCGAGTACACTACATTTGTCTTTTCTCCAATTTTGCAATTTATTTTACTTTGTTTACTTTCATACTTAAAGGATTCGTGATGTTCTTTTCTTCCAGGATTTGTTTACGTTACTTTTGATTTTACTAAGACTTTGAAAACTTTTTCTGTAAGATGCTTGAAAGATTCATGATGTTCAAGCATTCTTGGGCGTGATTCCCGTGTTTTGTTCAAATTTCCTTATACTGATATTTACTTCGAATCTGGTCTTGCTATTGGTCTTTAGTCACTGATTCGATTGATGACATGATTAAATTCGGCTTGTAAACCATTTTTACTCTTCGAAAATGCATTAAATTTGCCGAGGCTGGTACGTTAACCTGTCAACTGGTAGACCCATGATCTAATTTGAGTCATATATCTTTGTTCCAATCCAATGCAGTATTCTCACATGAAACACATCTCTTTAGACTACCATGTTGTCCTGGAAAAGATTGAAGGATAAAAAATTGCAAATCTCACATGTTTCCTCCAAAGATCAACTTGCAGACATACCCATTAAACAATTTGGAGCAGCTAAACTCATTGAACTTAAATCCAAGATCAATGTTACCAATGGTGACTTGATCTTGAGGGGGCATTTTAGCTGATAATTAGAAAATCACTCGTTTATTTGTTGTAATTAGCGCAGACATATGTATCGGCCTTAATTTTATGATACTTGTGTTATACACACTACTGTAGAAAAGGCTTTTGGAATTGATTGTTTGGCACATTTTGAATCGTAATTGGCCAATTCATATAATCCCGATTTTAAAGGTGGGGACATTTTGAATCAGTTAAACAACCGATTCAAAAGGAGATATTCCGAATCTGTTGTTGTAAAACCCGATTCATATTGCTTTCCCAGACGCACCATACAAACCTGACAAACGAGACCTTAGAAATCGGTTATATAAACAACTGACGCAAAATGTCCTAAAAGAAATAGATATTTAAAATCAGTTCTTTATATAACTGATTCGTAATGTCCACTTTTTTTTCCTTTTTTTAGACAGTTTTTTTTCATTCACACCTATTCACCGATTGAATTCCAGCAACTCACCAATTTACATACAACTCATAATAATTCATAGACTTCCATTAAACTTAAAAGCACTATAAGCACAAATTTATACCAATTCATAAACTTGAAAGTTATACAAATTTGGTTCATAAACTTAAAAGTACTACATGTTTCTTTCAATTCATAACAAAAATTTCCTTAAGAGTCTATGCCTTTGGGTTATCAAATACATACAAATGTCCATACAAAAAACTCAGCACAATGAGAACCAAAAGACACCAATATCTTTTAAGGCTATGACCACGTCACTCACAATTACAATTTCTTGATCAAAGACACCAACACCATTGGTTCATTGCTAATATGCACTATGTGACTTAGAGGCAACAGCACACCACATTCGATTTATGCAATAAGGTGATGTTTTTGATCCACTTCTCACAAGTACAAATTATTCTATACCAGTTTTCTAGAAGAAACATTTCTAAAAAATTCCAACAAATATATGCTTTTACTATTACTTGAGGTACTAATGCTCATGCTCATATAATCTAGAATTCATTTAAAGAAATAATAGAATATAAATAAATTCATTCTTGATTATTCTGATGATGAATTTGTTCAAGTGGATGAGTTAATAGCTAATTAAATGGCTAACACCAATATGAGCAAATATGTTAAACGTAAAGAAAATGTACTTTAAAAGTTATATATACCTCCTCCCAGTTATCTATGATACTGACATTCACCATCGACATCATATACTTCATCACAAAATACCCACAATGATACCGATTTTGTTGCTGTGCCACCTACACAAATAAAGTTAGCTTCACGTATACAAATGTAGCAAAGAGTAATGAATGCAGTAAATTATAGTTAATTACCTTAGGGAGCAACCATATGGTGTCCACCGGGCATTAAAATGAAAATAATAGTTCCTTATACATTTACTATGAGTTTAGTGACAATAACAACAAAGCAAACATGACACAAAATCCATGAGGGAGCATTATTGATTCAATAATAGTCCGTTTTGGTTTTGAAGATTATCATTATTAGAAGAAATGTAGGTAGAATGCACCCTTCAATCATTGAATCTAGGCGAATTCAGAGGTTGGGAATAGTCAAATTCATCTCAGATATATTACAAAAAAATCCGATCCATTTTTTTGTATTTTTTTGGTATTTCTATTTTCTTCATTTCTTTGATCGTACTTTTTATTTTGCGGAGCCGGATATATAATTGATGTTGATGTGTATCTTACATAGTTAATGATGTAGACCTTTTTCAGTTCATCCTATTGGGTCATATGAAATAAGTATCATTCCAAATTGAGATTCTCAATGAATAGCTATATTATTGTATTTATAAATTTTGTTCTTTATACCATCCATAATAAGATATGAATAAAACCTCCATTATTCTTGCTGGTTAAACTTCAATTATTTTATTTCGTCTAATCTCTAAAAAATGTATATATTGATTTGATATAAAATAGATATATGGGTATACACTTTAGCGCAGATCGACACGGATTACTCATAATCCGTTCGTTATTGCCAAATCAATTGAAAAATTAATCAATGAAAGAAAAAAAAGACTCCTTTTTTTTACTTTAAAGTTTTCCTTAGACTTTATACTTACAGATCCTGTACGGAATTTAGTAAAATCCTAATTCCTAATTTGTAGAAAAAATTGATGAGTAACAAAATGCACCTTTTAGTTAAAATCAAAGTAACAAAATTCAACCTTCATTATTGAAATTCAGTTCAAAACTAGAAGCTCAATTATGTAAGCTTGCTTGATAACACAACCTAGTCCTAAAATCAAATAAAAAGAACTACCCAACATCTACTTAGATATATTACAGATGCAGAGTGGCTTTACACTTTAAATACTTGTACATATCTATTTGTGAACTATTGATTTCCAAATTAAGGGACCTATTTGACATTGAAAGAGTTCACTTGCAAATATATTGATTTTGATTGTAAAATTACAACCCTCGAGATTCAAATAAGAAAGAGATAACACATGCTAGCCATAATAGAACGTTCTAGGATTAGAATAAATTGCTACAATGAAAGAGATAACACAACCCTCTAGTATGTTGTAGGTTAAGTAGTGGTCTATGGTACACTATTAGCTGTTGCTATATATAGATGTACCCTATTGTACCTTTCTTTTATCAACAATGAATAAGAATTTTTTATTGATCATTGTACTGTTACATCACTTTTATGATATGGACTAATCAGTCTCATTTCCTTTCTTTATTGCTTCCGCATATTTCAATATGGTATCAGAGCTTCACATGCTCTGATTATCTTGTTTGTCCTTTTATTTCTTTCATTTCCTTTTCTTTATAATGCCTCCTAGGGTTGCTCCAACTAATAGTTCTGGATCTGGGGATCCACTAAAGGATCCTGCTGTAGACCAAACTAGCATATATTATGTGCACCCTAGCGATGGTCCATCCTCAGTTGTTGTCTCTCCGGTTTTGAATGCCAATGGCACTAATTATCACACCTGGGTTAGATATCCATGAGGAGAACATTAGGTGGTAAAAACAAATATGATTTCATTGATGGAAGTGTAGAGCTTCCAGATTCTTTTCATCCCTCTTACAAAGCTTGGAGTAGATGTAACATGTTGGTTCATTCTTGGATCATCAATTCTGTAGCTGAATCCATAGCATAAAACATTGTTTTCCATGAGAATGCTATTGATGTATGGAATGAGCTCAAAGAGAGATTCTCTCAAGGTGACTTGATTCACATTTCTGAACTTCAATGTGAGATTTATGCTTTAAAGTAAGGCTCACTATCTGTTACTGAGTATTTTTCTGAATTAAAGGTACTGTGGGAGGAATTAGAAACCTACCAACCAGAACCTATCTGTGGCTGTCCAAGAAAATGTGTATGTGTGACTGGTATTAGCATAGCTAAACAGCACCATGCTCAGAATAAAATTATTAGAGTTTTAACTGGTTTAAATGAGAACTTTGCCATGATTAAGTCTCAGATTTTGATTATGGAGCATCTGCCAAAACTGAACAAAGTTTTCTGCATGGTAATTCAGCACGAAAGACAATTCTGTAGTAGTGATGACAGCAAGACTGTGATATCTAGTGCAGATGGAAAGAAATTCTTCAACAGTGGCAAAGGAAATTACCAAGGAAATGGAAGCAAATACACAAGCAAGGTATGCACCCACTGTGGTAGAATCGGTCACACTGTTGCTACTTGTTACAAAAAGCTTGGAACTACCCCAAATTGGCAAAAATCAGCTGCAAACATCACTGGTGATGAGACAGAAGAACAGAAGGAAGAACAAAACTTTTGCTACTTTTAAAGGAGTTGTTGAATTCACTCATAAACTATACATTGTAGATGTCTTATATGTACCAGAATTCTATTTGAATTTAATTTCTGTGCCTATTTGACCTCCCTAAATCTATTATACGGGATATGAAGACCAAAGAGATGATTGGTTCGGGTATGATTTTTGAGGGATTGGTATATTTGGACATGTCAGATTCTGTTAATGTTGTTGCTGCAAACACAACTGAGAAAAGACCAGAAACTTTAACCTTACCAAACTCAGTCTTGTGGCATTTTAGATTAGGACATCTTTCCAACCAAAGAATGAAGTTGATGCATAATGTTTTCCCCTCTATTCATGTTGATGAGGGATCTATCTGTGATATATGTCATTATGCTAAACAAAAAAAAAATTGCCTTATAAATTGAGTACTAGTAAAGCTTCAAATTGTTATGAGTTAATTCATTTTGATATTTGGGGTCCTATTTCCACATCTTCTATCCATGGTCACAAGTACTTTCTAACTGCTCTTGATGACTATAGTCGTTATACAATCATGTCAAAAAATTTATAAACACTGTTGAAAAACAATATGAAGTCTGTGTTAAGTTTGTTAGGACAGATAATGGACCAGAATTCTTGATACCAGATTTTTATTCATCAAAAGGAATTGTTCATCAAACCTCTTGTGTAGAAACTCTTGAACAAAATGGAAGAGTAGAAAGAAAACACCAACACATTCTAAATGTAGGTAGAGCCCTTCTTTAAATTTTTCAAGCTAAGTTACCTAAGCAATTCTGGTCCTATGCTATGATTCATGCTACTTTCATAATAAATAGGGTTCCTAGCCCTCTCTTGAAAAACAATTGTCCTTATTTTCTGTTGAACAAGGTTCATCCTGATATTGAGTCTTAATTTTAAAGTGTTTGGTTGTCTATGTTTTGCATCAACATTGAAAATACATAGAACAAAACTTAATCCTAGAGCTAGATAATGCATTTTCTTGGGATATAAGTCAGGGGTTAAGGGTGCCATTCTACTAGACCTTCAAAACAAAGAGCTATTTATATCTAGAAATGTAACATTTTATGAGCACATCCTCCCTTACTCAAGTCCTCAACCACTTTCTAGGTGGAATTATTTTCCACCAAACTCAACTATTGTCCAACCTCCTCACTGTGACCTTAAACTTGACACTAACTCTCCCTTACCCGTGCAGTAACCTGTTACACTAGAACTACCCTCACCAGTGCCTCATCTTGCTACACCAGAAACCTCACCAACGCCCCAACCTGCTATTGCATAAACCTTATCACCAGAGACAATTAGCCCAAACAGATCCCTCACACCAGATATTGTCCCTGCTGAACCTAGAAGATCCACCAGAGAGAGGCATCAACCTCATCATTTATCTGAATACATTTGTACTAATCACTCAAAAGATCATGTTGAAGCAACATTTCTATGTATTACTTATCCTATTTCTGATTTTCATTCACTCACTAGTCTGTCAGATGCACATAAGCAATTTGCTTACTCTTTGTGATTTCCAACACTCACTCTTTGTGTTCTATTGTTGAGCCTAAAACCTATGAAGAAGCTTGCAAAAGTGAGTGTTGGATTGAAGCTATGAATATATAATTGGAGGCTCTGCAAAGGAATGACACATGGAGAATTGTTGACCTTCCTTCCAATGTGAAGCCAATTGGTTGCAAGTGGGTGTATAAAGTGAAACAAAAGGCCGATGGATCTATAGAGAGATACAAAGCTAGATTGGTGGAAAAAGGATATAATCAAATTGAGGGCTTGGACTTCTTCGACACATTCAGTCTTGTGGCTAAGGTTACTTCTGTTCGAATATTGCTAGCTTTAGCTTCTATCAGGAATTGGTATTTGCATCAATTGGGTGTAAATAATGCTTTCTTACATGGTGACTTACAAGATGTTTTCATGGAAATTCCTAAAGGCGTGTTTGGCATTAAAGATAATCAAGTTTGCAAGTTGCAAAAATCTTTATATGGTCTAAAACAAGCTAGTAGAAAATGGTATGAGAAGTTAACCACTTTGCTACTAAGGGAGGCACACAGACAATCATTTTCAGACCATTCTCTCTTCATTTATGACAAAAATGATGAATTCACAGCTTTATTGGTATATGTTGATGATGTTATTTTAGTTGGGAATTCATTGAGGGAATTTGACAGAATTAAAGGCATCCTTGACAGTGCCTTTAAGATCAAAGACCTCGGCCAATTGAAGTACTTCCTTGGGTTAGAAGTGTCTCATTCCAAGAATGATATTGTCATTAGTCAAAGGAAATATTGCTTGGATCTTTTGAAAGACACTAGACAGCTTGCCTCCAAACCATCTTCCACTCCTTTGGATACAAATTCAAAAATACATCAGGACTCTGCTGATTCCTTTGCTGATACTACATTATACAGAAAACTTATAGGCAAACTACTTTATTTAACCAATACTAGACCTGATATTACGTTTGCTGTGCAACAATTGAGCCAACATGGTAACTCTCCTACTGCCACAAACTATAATGCCACATGTAGAATTCTAAAGTATTTGAAAGGAACTTCTGGCCGAGGATTATTTTTTCCAAGAGATTCTGTTCTGCAAGTTTTTGGGTTCTCTGATGCTGATTGGGCAAATTGTGTTGATACCAGAAAATTCAGTATCGGGTTATTGCTTCTTTTTTGGGATCATCTCTTGTTTCATGGAGAACAAAGAAGCAACAAATCATATCCAGGTCTTCTTCTGAAGCTGAATACCGTGCCTTATCTACTGCTACTTGTGAGTTGCAATGGTTAATTTTCTTATTAGAGGAGTTGAAAGTAAGCTGTGATAGACCACCAGTGCTATATTGTGATAATCAGAGTGCCATTCACATTGTTGCCAATCCTATCTTCCATGAAAGCACAAAGCATTTGGAGATTGATTGTCATTTTGTTAGAGAGAAGTTACAAAAAGGATTAATATTAATGAAGCTGCTGCCAGTTTCTTCAAAAGCACAGATTGCAGATTTTTTTACAAAGGCATTGAGTCCTACCATGTATTCATCCTTTATTTCCAATCTTGGAATGATAAATATTTATCATGGTCCAGCTTGCGAGGGGCTAACAGAAATAAAGAGAAATGGTGAGGAAACTAAGGTGAATATATTTGAATTAGAATAGGGAAGCAACGATCATGCTATTGCTGATAAAACGTGACTCAGCATATTAACAATCCTGCCAAGAATAAGGAAGCAAAGGAATATTCTTTTACCGCTTTATTATTGGTTCACAACACATGGGAGTGAGAGGAATGCCATGGATACCTTTGGTCACACATTTGTGCTTGATATTCACTAGCTGTCATTTTAGCTAATTCGTTAGATATTTTCATTGCTTGTTTTCTAGTATGCTGTAGGTTAAGTAGTGGTCAACGGTACACTATTAGCTGTTGCTATATAGTTGTACCCTATTGTACCTTTCTTTTATCATCAATGATTAAGAATGCTTTATTATTGATCATTGTACTGTTACATCAATTTTATGATATGGACATATCAGTCTCATTTCCTTTCTTTATTGCTTCCGCATATTTCAATAGCTTCCACCTTCCATAGTTAAGACAAAGGTCAAGGTTTAAATTGAGAAAGCATCATTCATATTGTTCTTTTGCTTCAGATTCAGAGCCATAATAATGTTGATTCAAAAAAGAAAACAGATAGCAAACAAAAAATAAAACCCTAGAAATTAGAAAAAGGGGTACCTAAAAAAATGCGAAGCAAAGACGGTGACGACGAGTTAGGAAGCCCGACGGTGACGGTGACGGTGAGTTAAGAACAGCGACGGTGACGCCACATTTCCGAAATAAAGGAAACGGAATAAGTGCGAGATAGAGGAAACAGAGTGAGAGACGAACAGATTGCGACGGAGAGGAAACAGCGACGGTGACGAATAGGAAACGGCGACGGTGACGTAGATGAGCAGAGTGAGAAGAAAACGTGAGAGAGGGAACTGATACAGCTTGCGAATACGGTGAGTGAGAGAGGGAACTGAAAAGTTAGGGTATTACTGAAAGAGGGAGCGCGAATGAGAGAGAGGGAGTGAAAATTTTAGAATTTTAGTGAAAAAGGGACTTTAATAATCGGGTATCTATAAAACCGATTCTAAATTAATGCTTTCCTAATCGTTTGTTTACACAACCGATTCTAAATGTCCAAATAAACAGATTATGAATCAGTTGTTTAAACAACCGATTCATAATGTATAAAGAAGTTTCCAAAACATCCTTATAATTGCAAAATTGCCACCGCGCCTACTTTTGGAATCGGTTATCCACACAACCGATTCCAAATAGTGCTTTTTAAAGAAGATTTTGCACTAGTCACATATGTAACATCATCTTCATGACTTCTTCAATCAATACTTTTTTTTAAGGCAAAGGGGTTAACAACCCCCACAACCAGAAAAAGATTAATCACTAGGCAAACCAAGACCATTCAAGTCTACGTCAAGCGAGTTCCTAAGGAACGAAGGAACAACATACATCAAAAACATTCGAAACCTAATATCAGGATTTGTTTCATCAACTATATCTTTTCCCTACTAAACAATTTTTTTGAATCTGTCACTGATCCCCCATTGATTAGAATAGAGGGTAATATATCTAATGAAAAATGAAAAGGTGGAGCTATTTGGCAAAATGAGACAACCACATATTATTTAAATTTAATTAAGGGGACATTCAGCTTTTCGTCGAAACAAAAAATAAAAATATTAACCTTGAGGTTAAATGTTAACAATGATATATGTTTGTATATATCTAACCCCTCGAGTAAATACACGGTCAAAACCCGGTCAGCAAGCCAGTTACACTATGATTTTGACATTTTCCAAGCTTGCTTATGGCTTTAGCTTTTTACCATTAATTAATGCTTCTCCAAACAAACAAGTAACGTTGTTATCCTATGGCCATGCACAACGAGGAGGAGCCAAATGTTGTTGGCTTCCCAAACACATGAGAAATTAACTTAACAAAAAAACAAGTTCAAAGTTCGCAAGTTACTCGTTTGCATGTTTTGATTGGCAAAAACCCTCGTTTTTCTACGAAAAGCCACACCCATAGGAAAACGAAATACAACTATAGTATAGCCATAATCTCTATCAAACCGACTTTTCTTTACTAATATTTTCTCATAAACATCAGTAATTAATATTAATAATAGTAATTAAAACAAGAAATACCAAAAAAAAAGTAGTATAGTATCGGTGTACCACAAGTGGCAAATTAAAAGTGTGCGCTTTGGTGTTATTGAGTACTTATTGTAATTGTTTTTAGCTTGTATCTACAAAATACAAAGAAATAAATCAGAGACATGCATGCAAAGGTAGGATCAATTAAATTCAATACTCAAGCATGCAAGAGAGAAGTCCATTCAGACTCTGGATTTTCCATCATGGCAATGCAAGGTTCATTTTCTTTCTTGTTATTCTCATAATACATATGTCACCAGCAGCAACCGGTCAATCGCTAGCACCAGAAGTGGACTCATCAGAGAACAACAAATCTGTGGCAACAATAATGGGCTTAGTAGCCTTTATGTTCCTCTTCTCGGGTTTCCTTTCACTCTACTCCGGCAAATGCACAGACCGCCAAACCGGTAACCGGTTCGACCTCGCCTTACCCACTGGCGAAACCGGTATCCGGTCACAAAATGAACCAAGTAGTGGTCTCAACCAAGAAGTCATCGACACATTCCCCACTTTCCTTTACTCCAACGTTAAAGGACTCAAAATCGGAAAAGGAACATTAGCATGTGCTGTTTGTTTAAACGAGTTTCAAGACAATGAAACATTGCGTTTAATCCCTAAATGTAGCCATGTTTACCACCATGGTTGCATTGATATCTGGCTTGTTTCACATAACACATGTCCCGTTTGTCGTGCAAACCTCGTTCCACGACCCGACGACACGATCGTGCAACAAAGTGAACAAACCGTGTCGATTCTTATGCCGGAAGATCATCATCCAAACCAGGAAGAGGAACACAGTATTGTTGATAATGATGAGATAAGGGAAGAGGAGAAGAGAGAGAGTGACATTGAGTCACCAAAGGTTGACATTCTACGAAGGTGTCGTACAAGTCGTCCAGCGAGGTCAAAGTCAACGGGATTTTTGTCTGGTCTTTTATTTCCACGGTCAAATTCAATGAGGGTTGATGATGAGTGTGTGTTGGTGCAACCAGGGGAGGATTGTGAAAGATATACGTTGAGATTACCTGATGAGGTGAAGAACCAGATGATGATGAATACGAGGATGAAACGTGCGAAGAGTTGTGTGAGTTTTACAAGGATGAGTAGTGGCACGTGGGGATATAGGACAAGAAGTGTAGGGCATGGATGTGGGAAAGGTCACGTGCAGTACGAGAGGTTTGGAAATGAGGATAGTTTCACGCCAATGAATTTAGTTAGGAATGGTTGGAATAATAGTAACAGGTCAGAGAGGAAATCACTTATGCGGGGATTGGATGATAATGATGGAGAACGATCGTCTGATCGCTTGTGCCCTGTGTAGCTTGTGCAAACTCCAAGTGGATTGTTGCTCGCACAGGTTTACCTCATGGTCAAGGGTAGTTTTACCTTTGACCTCTTTCAGTTATTTCCTTGTTTTAGTGTGGGTGCGAATAATGAAAAAGTCGAATGTTACTGCTTATCGCTTGGCTGCGGTATTTTGTCAATATGACATTAAAGAATGTATTTATTTTCTTCAAAAGCGAGACATAACTTCTAATTAAAAGGGGTCCAAAATATTTGATGGTATCTTGGCGGTGTGTTTTAGGGAGCCTTAATAAGGTTTCCTCGTGGTTCTAGTGTTGTGAGATCTGTTGTGCAAGTATACACAGTCAAACAAGTAATAAACTTATAAGAAAATATCGTTCCCACGAAGATTATGTAGTTTAATTAAGTTCTCATTCTACTTACTAGTACTGGATTTAATTAGTGAGGTAAAAATAAAAAGTAAAACATGGTAAAAATTCATAGAGTTGGGCAGTAAATTTAAATGTTGAATAGCAGTAAAAAGAGGAACATAGAGTGTTGAATCAGAGAGATGGGTATAGCCAAGACAGGATCAGAAATTACTCAATAAATGACTCAATGCTGTGATAAGTACTGTGATTGCATTCAGTGTGCAGAACTGAAAATAGACCTTCCAGTCTTGTGACCAGAATATTGCCACAGTTCCTTTATTCCTAAGCTCCCATTTGTTTTGTACTGAAGTATTTAAAGGTATGCTTAACCAGAAACAACAATCAGTTTGGTGGAGATATATATTATCTTTGGCCAATTGTGTACCTTTCGCGCGTGACAATTGTGTGTCTTTATTTTATCCTTTACTGGTGTTTACGTCCTTAGATAATCCAAGGGAATATAAATTAAATATGTGATATATATATATATATATCACATATGATGAATACAAGGCCCTGAGAAAATAAAGGGGCTTAATTGAACAAAGGCCACACGGCCCATGGTGAAATAGTGCAGCACAAGAGTTTAGGCAAATATTTCGTCCAAACCCCAGCTACTCACTGGACACCTCTAACTCTTAAATATTTCCAAAATACCCTCACTTGAAAAACTCTCTCGCGTTGTATTTTAACTGGTTCGAAGCATCCGAACCAGATCGGTAGTTTAGTACCAAACTGGTTCGGTAGTTTGAGCACCGAACTCACTGGACACCCCTTCCGTTTCTTTATTCATGGCGCATCACAGAATGAATGGATCTGAATCAGAAAAGTCTTGACAGACCAATTTTTATCCCAATTTTTATTATCAACATCTAGCTCATTATTTGTAGAAGAAGTGGGAGGATTAAGATTGTGCTTTGATTTTGCATCACTTCTTTATCATCAACATCTTGCTGGCTACCATGATTCCACTACCGAACTGGTTCGGTGGCACCGCCTCCAAACCGATTCGAACGACCGTGCTCCGAACCATCGTAGGATTACAAGATTTATTAATGGTATTTTGATCTTTTCACGCGTGTTGGGGGTGTCTACTGAGTAGCTAGGGGGTTGGACGAATTATGGGCCAGAGTTTATCCAATTCATGATAAATAATTGGCCCACGGCCAATCACAAGAGAGGAAGTGCCGTGAGTGTGAGAAAAAAGAAGTGCCTTTGACACAAAACCCTAGACTTAAGCATCTAATATAAAAAGGCTTGCAACGTAAACAAAAGGGAAGCCGCAGACAACAGCAGGTGGACTGACGCAAAAGAGAGAGTTTTGGAGGTTTTTGTTACCCGTTCTTGACATCGTGAGAGAGCTCTGAAGCAGAAAAATGAGACTAAATACTGAAGATCAGAATTTTCTCTATATTCCGGGTTATTTTAATCTTTGTAATTGATGACTCCTTGTTTTGTTTCGTTGTTCTTGAACACTATGGATAGCTAAATTCTCTTCTAGGTCTTAGGTGGATCTTGCTTGTTTAGAGACCTTTTTATGTTCTAATTTCTGGTTTAAATTCCTATTTTTATTTTAATTAATATTATCTTATTGCTTTAATCACATATTTAGGATTGATCACTCATTGCATGTTCATAATCAATTAGTTGATTAGCGACCGTACTACAATTAGCTGGTGGACCTATAGGATAATTGGGGCTAGAATGAATGCATGACCAAACTTTAATTTAGTCTTCCAATCATTGAAACTTTTCGTACTTTATGCTTTTCCTAAATTTAAATTCTAGCACGACCAAGCTAGGGTTAATTTAGGAGAAAGAATATTAATCGCGAATGACCAAACGGATTAATAGCTTTAGTAAAGGGATTGGTAATAAAATAAAATACGGGAATTCAGGTAGAATTAGACATAGGGGAATCGAAGCTTGCAAGTGAAACCGTGACCCTAGACCTCTCTCCATCGATTAAACTTAGTATTTTAATTCTTGCTATTTTATTATTTCTATTTAGTCTCTATAACATTCAAATATTTGTTCGTCTAAACATTCAATAATCTTGATTAGTTTAGTACTCCATCCGCCTCATATTAAGTGTCGTTTAAGGTTATGCGCGGTTATTAAGAAAATGATTGGATATGCTAAAATCTATGGTAAAAAAATGTGGTAGGACTAAAACATCCTTACACTTTTTTTGGTTGGTTCAAAGACACGGTTATCAATATTCTAAAGTAAGGGTATTGTTGGAAAGTAATAATAAATGTTGTATTGGGATTCTAAAGTGACAGATAAATTGAGACAAAGAAAAATGGCAAACAGGACACTTAATATGAGACGGAGGGAGTACTTGTTAATTAATCCCTGTGGAGACGATAATCTTTTATACTACTTCTACGAAAGAATACACTTGCTCTAAGTGTGTTTTTAACGCAATAAGTTTTTGGCGCCGTTGCCAGGGATGAATTTAGTAATATTAAACGAAAAAGATTTTTATTGCTTTAGACATTTTTTTTCATGTTTTTATTTTGACTTTGTTTTTTTATTTATCTTATTAAAAAATAAAAATTGATAACACTTTCCCAAGAGTTCGTTGCAGTTCACTTTGTTTTGCAGAGAAAAATCTAAATCATGGTTAAAACTCTTGGAGATTATATTAGAGAGGCAGAGGCGAAAAGGAATTTAGAGAAGTTATCTTGGTATATGCCTCAATGTCAACGCCCATTTTCTCCTCCTCCTCCTTATGAGCTTTATTCAATTTATTGGGATGAGCCACCTCCTTATTCCTCCAACTGGGATAATTATGAGCCATTACAAGTGCAGAGGAAAGAAGAGGAATCTGATATCGATGAGGTCTTGGTCAAATTTATGGAGCAAACAAATGAAAGATTTGATAGATTTGAGAAAAATATGGATGAGAAATTTGATACCCTTGGGAGAAAAGTTGATACTTGGGGGGATACCATGACAGATCAAATCTCAAATATCATTGCTTTGTTGTCTCAAGAGGCCCAAGAAACTCCTTATTCACAAACTAAGCAATACAGAGATAATATTCTTAGAAGTGATGAAGAGTTCTCCATGAAAGATAATCTAGAGGAAGAATCTCTCAAGAAATATGAAGAGACTCCTACTGAAGGGAGTCAAATTAAAACAAAAGATTTCATTGATGAGAGCATTTGTGAGGAGAATGAGAAAGATTCTTGATTTGGAGAAAGAGGAGAAAGCCCAAATTTTTGGGCAAATTGTTTTAACTATTGGTGATGTTGTGATTGAGGTTTATAAGGGAAAGGTAACTTTAAGGAGTGCTTTAAATTCCAACGAAAATTTCTCTCCTTTTACTTCTCCTTATTTTAATGATGTGGTTGAAACTAATATTTTTAGTGAATTAAAGATGTAGGACCTTTTGGGAAAAATTCTTATTTTGCAGGATCCTAGCATAGTGGTGGATGGAGATAAAATAAAAATTTCACCATCCTTTGAAGTTCATCCACCACGTGGAAAAAGGAAGAATAATGTCAACCACATGATTAGAAAGCTAAGAAGGTGCACTGCGTTAGATGTAAAATTTGCTCTTGGAGAGCCCCCTGATTAAGCACCAACTATCGTCAGGCTCACGACGTTAAACAAGCGCTTCGCAGGAGGCAACCTGTGTTTTACCTTTTTATTTTGCTTTTGCTTTGTTTTGATTTTAGGAATAAGCTTGGACTACAAGCTCTCTCAGGGAAGTCACTCTTACTTTCTCTCATTTATTCATTTTTTTTGTAATTTAATTATTTTGCATTGAGGACCATGATTTATGCTAGTGAGGGGGAGAATATGTTTTGTCTTGATCTCTATTAATGCACATACCCACTACATGTGTTGATAGTATTTTTTTTGGCTTGTTTTGAATGAACTACGCTTAAAAAAATAGAGATTTTTCCTTTAGGGGATCCCATAATTAATTCACTCGACAGACTTGTGCTTAATTGTAACTGTGAGGATGTCCTTAGGAAGCTAATAGTTAGCATTTGTCTCTCTTGAGTACTTTTTGTGAACTAGCTTCTAAAGGTTAGATTTGAGCCTTCATAAGGAGATTGATATTAAATCATAAATTTTTACCCTTTTTCTTTCTATGAGTGTGTTTCACAATTTTCTACATTCTAGAATTTGTCTTTTGACCATTTCAAGGCAAAAATAGATTTGCGTCATGTAAAAAGATTTGGGGAATTTAGGTACTTTTCTGGTCTCTGAGTTGTTTGTTCAATTTATCCATTAGTTTCCCCCTTTGGGCCTATTTGTTATGTTTTTTCTTTGGTACCCAGATATAATTTTTTCTTTTTTGTGGTAACCATTTGAAACTAAATGTGGAGCAACTATTGAAAATTACAATTTCGTCCTATACTTTAGTTGTCTATCTTGTCAGGATGAAAAGAAAAAGAGTGAATCATGTGCTTACAAGAATATTTTCCTACAAAGGAAACAAAATAGGAGTTTTTATGTAATAACCTTTTCCTCCTAAGAAAAAAAATTGAAAGAAAAATTGAAAAAAAAGAAAGCAAGAAGAAGGAAAAGACAAATTCAAAAAAGAAACAAAAGAGTCTACTCAAGAGAAAAAACAAATCAAAAATAGTCGACTCAATAGAAAAAAGAAAAAGAAGAGTGAAGAATGGAAGTGAAATTAATTTAGAGTTTGGACAAAAATTGTAAAATAGATAGGAGTTTCAAATTTGGTTTCAAAGGTTACTATTTGTTTCTTGTTTTTAGCCCTTTGATTATCCCTTTCGTCTTATTTCCTACCCTGCATGAATTCACCCTGGCCCCATTTCAACCCATAACACCCCATCTTTTGCATGTATGTGAACTATTTAGTAGAGATTTGGTCAAATTACAAACATATGGTAATGTGCATTTTGTTGAAACTTGAGTGTAATTTTCCCTAGTCCCTAAACACTTAGAGAGATTGTGAGCGAGTGCCCTGGTTCACAAAAATGTATTCTTCAGGGACATGAACCTCTAATTGGGCATCCTTTTGACACCTCATATGTGTTATTTTGTCTATTGTCTGTCACTGTGATTCTAATTTTGGGTCGCTTATCTGGTTGTCCCTATTATTTGTTTGAAATTTTATTGAGCCAGAAAATTTGCTTGAGGACAAACAAAAACTAAGTGTGGGGTAGTTGATAAACTCCAATTTAGTGCATTTTTAGAGACCTCTTTAGGCTAGAGCAATAATTACCAAATAAATAAATAAATAAATGACTTACTTTTCTCTTTGTTTTGCAGAAAAGATGAAAATAGGGAATATAACTTAAATATGTGATATATATGATGAATACAAGGCCATGAGAAGTGATCCGCTGTCGCGCACGGATCAAAACGAGTAATTTCAAAATCTGTAGATAGCGACAATGGCTCGAGTCGTATCACAAGGATTCTTGTATTATTATTATTATTAACCTACTGAAATCCATTTGGGGGGTTTATGGTTTAAGGATCGATTTAGAAAACAGAGTAAATAAGTGATTAAAATAAGCGATTATAAAATAAGTTAATCTACTGTTTTCGGTCTCCGGCTAATCACTGGTTTCTACCTTACCAATTCCCTAAGCGACTTCGATCTCTATTCGATCTCAATATCAATTAACAAGCGCGAAAGATATAAAACAGATTGGTATTCCTATACTCTTAATTAAGCAAACGGAATAACACAATCGCGAATTAAGCAAATACGATTTACAAACGCGATTTAACGACAAAGCGACGTAAACGGCGATTAAAAGTTAGGAATACAATCATGCGAATTTAATCAAAACCATTCCATGAAATACAGATTAAGCACATGAATTTTCATAGAATAGAATTGAAAGAGAAACGAAATTGAATTGATAGGATAAAAACCTCAAAGCGTTGGAAACTTGATTACAGCAGATCAACTCTGGATGATTAGTTCTCCATTACAATCGTTAAAAGCAATATTCTTTTCTCGTGAATAGTGTCCGTCCTCCCTCTTTCTTTTTTTCAGCTCCACGGCTGATTGCCTTTTTAACAAAATAAGGGTTGCACTTCTAATTCAAACCGGGTCGGAAAACAAAAGCCCGGCCCAAAAATGTTCTAAAAGAAATAATTTTCTAAAGTCTGAAACTTCAACGAATTATGTGAGACTCTTGCACTCCGAATCAGCTTTTAGCTTCAACATGAAAGTTGTATCTCTTTCTCTTAGCTTTCCAACGCATATTAGAATGCACAAAACGGCATCCCGTAGCTCCAGATATGATCCGTACAGTTAACAGGTATCAAATAACCGCTAAAGCTGAAAACAACATACGAAAATAAATTAAAGGCAAACATAAACTTAAATCTAAAAACATGACAAAATAGTAAAACAAGTAAAACAAACTAGGGAAATGCCTAAGTACAATCATAGAAGAATGTGCATCAAAATGCACTGATCAAATTCCCCCACACTTGAATTTTTGCACTCCGAGCAAAATTACAATTTCAAAACAGACATAATTCAAAACAAAAGCAAAACAGAGCATGCACTTCCAAAGGTTTTCAAGATACAAGGTACAAGCAGAACTCTAAGTCTAAGCTTCAAGAATATGGTGTTAGTGAGCAACTCTTTGTGACATTCAATGTAAATAGGAAAACAGATTACCAAAAAGTACATCAAAAGCAGCAAGATCCTCACAGGATAAAATTCACTCAACTCTCAAGTGTTTAGGTTGACTGTTTACACTCAAAGCACAACATGAAAGTTAGTACTACCATAAGCTTGAAAAGACTCTAACACCTACAATTTAAATACATGCACACAAAGATCAAAAGGACCTTAATTCGGTTGTAACTTGGCCAAGGTAAGGGTGAGATAAATCCTAAGGGGGTACTAGGCTAAAAATCAAAGGGTTAAAAGAAAATTGAAAGGATTGCAGGAGTTGAACTACAGGATACCTCAATTTCTTTCAAACAACAACCTCACAACTTATTTCTCTTCTCCTTTTCCATTTATTCTTCCCTTTTTTTCAGAAGGGCTATGTATTGACATCCTTCTCTATTTTATTTCATTTTTCATTTTTCATCTTTTTTTTCTTTTTCTATTTTTCTTTTCTTTTTTTTTCTGCCAACATTTGGAACATCACAACAACATCACAAAAATAAAGTTCAACCCCACACAACTCCACACAAGACTCTTTCAACCCTTGATTAGGGTGATAATTTTGTTTTTCACTTTTCGGCTTGTAATGAGTTAATCACAAAAAAAAAACGGATAAATAGGCTCAAAGGGGTTTTCAAACAAAGGGATGACATTGTTCATGGTTGGCTTTTGGCTAAGTGGCTAAAAAAACGAAAAAAAACGAGTTGCCTTTATCATATCAGTGTGCACAAGTAAACAAAAAGTATCAAAAAGAGTCAATTCAAGTTCTAGAGACTAAAAGACATGAGTGGTTCACACAAGAAAGAAAGAGATGGATTTTTGTATGTTATCCATATAAGGCTCAAAACTCACAAGAGTTAATGATCTGCTACTAATGATGTACAATTCAGAGTTTAGTCTTACCTATCATACTAAAAATGCACAGCAAATTTTTTTCACATCACATCACAAGGCTCTAGTGAAGAGAACTAAGAACAATACTCATAATTGTAACTCAAAAACCAAAGAAAAGCATGCAATTTTTTTCATTTTTTTTTAAGAAACAAAACCAAAACAAAGAAAACTGAAAACAAAACAAAAAAATGGTTCCCTCCCCCACACATAAAACATGCATTGTCCTCAATGAAAGGACATAATTATTAAATAAGAGTGAGAGAAAGGAAAAGGTGCTCCCTGGTCAAGTTGCAGAGTAGGTGGGCTTTTCCAAGGAAAGCTCTTCTATGGGTGCATCTTCAGGCACCGAACTTTCATGGAATAGCTTCAGGCGCTGCCCATTGACCTTTAAGGTTTTGTCTACCTGCACTTTTTATTTCTACTGCACCATGAGGGAAAACATTAGTAACAACAAAAGGGCCAATCCACTTGGATCGAAGTTTCCCAGCCATAAGCTTAAGGCGGGAGTTAAACAGTAAAACCTGTTGTCCCATAGAGAATTCCTTCCTAGAAATCATTTTATCATGGAAGTGCTTAGTTTTCTCTTTATAAATTCTAGAGCTTTCATAAGCCTCTAGCCTAAGCTCTTCAAGCTGTTGTAATTGGAGTTTTCTTTCAATACCTGCTTGTTGCATCTCCAAATTACAACTTTTTACCGCCCAATAAGCACGGTGTTCTATCTCTACAGGAAGCTGACATGCCTTACCAAAAACAAGTCGATAGGGAGACATCCCTACTGGTGTCTTGAAAGCTGTTCTTTGAGCCCAAAGTGCGTCTTCTAGACGGCGGCTCCAGCCCTTCTTGTTTGGTTGCACCATTTTCTCTAAAACCTGTTTGATCTCCCTGTTTGAGATCTCTGCTTGCCCATTAGTTTGTGGGTGATATGCAGTAGAGACTCTGTGCACAACTCCATACTTCCGGAGCAAAGCTTCCATGGTGCGGTTACAGAAATGAGTGCCCTGGTCACTTATGATAGCTCGGGGTATTCCAAACCTGCAAAAGATATTGGACCTGACATAATCAACAACAAGCAAAATGTAGAGAAAACCAAATGATATAGGAAAGGGACCCATGAAGTCGATTCCCCATACATCAAATACCTCACAGAAAAGCATAGGTTGCTGAGGCATTTCACTCTTACGAGTGATAGCTGTACCTGCTATCTGACACTCTTTACAAGTGCGGTAAGTCTCATAGGCATCTTTAAAAATAGTGGGCCAATAGAAACCTGAGTCTAAGACTTTCCTTGCAGTCCTTTGAGGACCAAAGTGCCCCCTACTTGAGAAGCATGAGAAAGATGCAAAATAGATTCAATCTCATAGTCGGGGACACATCTCCTAATTACCTAATCACTACCAAACTGCCAAAGATATGGATCATCCCAAACATAATATTTGGCATCACTCTTGAGTTTGTGAGTTTGTGTCCTGGATGCACCTGTAGGAAAAACACCAGCAACAAGATAATTAACAATATCAGTAAACCAAGGAGTAACTCCATGCATAAGTAAAAGCTGCTCATCAGGAAAGTCATCCTGAATGGGAAAAGGATCTTCATCCTCTCTATCCTGCTCAAGTGATCAGCCACCAAGTTCTCAGCTCCACTTTTATCTTTAATCTCCACATTAAACTCTTGGAGTAACAACATCCACCGAATCAATCTCGGTTTTGCTTCTGGCTTCTTCAACAAGTACTTTAAAGCTGCATGGTCAGTAAAAACAACAACCTTGGAACCTAGCAAATATGATCTGAATTTATCAAGAGCAAAAAAATAGCTAGAAGTTTCTTTTCAGTGGTGGTGTAATTAGACTGTGCAGAATCTAAAGTCCTAGAAGCATAATAAATAACATGGGCAGCCTTGTCAACTCTTTGTGCAAGGACCGCCCCAACAGCATAGTTAGAAGCATCAGACATAATCTCAAAAGGGAGGGTCCAGTCAGGGGGCTGGATGATGGGAGCTGAGGTCAATGCTTTCTTCAAGAAGTCAAATGCTTTTTTGCAATTGTCATTGAAGTTGAAAGTGACGTCATTCTTCAACAAGTTTGACAGCGGAAGAGCTATCTTGCTAAAATCCTTAATGAAACGCCTGTAAAAACCTGCAAGACCAAGAAAAGAACGAATCTCGCGAATGCAAGATGGGTAAGGCAGTGTAGAAATCACATCAATCTTAGCAGGATCTACAGAAATTCCTTTTTCAGAAATTATGTGACCCAAAACAATTCTCTGTTCAACCATAAAATGACATTTTTCATAATTTAAAACAAGGTGAGTTTCGATAAATCTCTCTAAAACCATATTTAAACTGCTCAAACATGCATCAAATGAAGAACCATAAACAGTGAAATCATCCATAAACACTTCCATGCAATTTTCAATAAAATCAGCAAAAATGCTAATCATGCATCGCTGGAAAGTGCCAGGAGCATTGCAAAGACCAAAAGGCATCCTCCTGTAAGCAAATGTATCGAATGGGCACGTAAAAGTAGTTTTTTCTTGATCTTCAGGTGCAATATGATTTTGAAAGTAACCTGAAAAGCCATCAAGAAAACAATAATGTGATTTACCAGCAAGCCGTTCAAGCATTTGGTCAATGAACGGTAAAGGAAAGTGATCCTTTCTAGTAGCCTGGTTCAATCTCCTGTAATCAATACAAACTCTCCAGCTATTCTGAACTCTAGTGGGGACAAGTTCATTCTTTTCATTTTTTACCACCGTGAGTCCAGATTTCTTAGGTACAACCTGCACTGGGCTTACCCATTTACTGTCAGAGATAGGGTAAATGATACCTGCTTGCAAGAGTTTGGTTACCTCTTTCTTCACAACATCGAGGATCAAAGGATTAAGCCTCCTATGGGGCTGCCTTACTGTTTTAGCACCATCCTCAAGTAAAATCCTATGCATACACATTGAGGGACTAATACCTGGGATGTCAGTCAATGTCCACCCAATCGCCTTTTTATGCTTCCTCAAAACCTACAAAAGTTTACTTTCTTGATCGAAATCAAGGTTAGAAGATATTATAACCGGGAGTTTTTCATTACTCTCTAAATAAGCGTATTTCAAATTTGCAGGGAGTTGTTTCAGCTCCAGGGAAGGTGGTTGCTCAATGGATGGAGTGCTTGGGGCAGCCAGGGTGTTGAGAGCTTCAACTGCATAAACAGCTTCATTGACAACTTCACCTGTAGAAAAAATGTTACCCTGCAAGGCAGCATCAATCTTAGCACATACAACACAAAGGTTAGTGTCAGTACAACCATCACATGAGTAAACATCATCAAAACCAGATAAAGATGGAAAATCAAGTGAAAACAATTCAGAACAAGTGTCATCAACCAACTCAGAGATCAATTCAATATGAAAAATGGAATGCTCTTCCAAGGGATATTTCATAGCATCGAAAATGTTAAATTTCGCGACAATGTCACCAAATTCCATGGACATGGTTCCATCATCAACATCAATTTTTGTTTTCGCCGTTTTCATGAACGGTCTGCCTAAAATGATGGGAGCCTTGCTTGACTTAGTTTCTCCTTCCATGTCCAGAATGTAAAATCTGCGGGAAAAATTAAGTCATTAACTTGGACAAGGACATCTTCCACTACTCCGGTGGGGCGGGCATTGCTTCTGTTCGCCAGCTGAATGATTAAACCTGTATGCTGCAAAGGACCAAGATTAAGGTTATTATAAACAGAAGTAGGCATAACATTAATGCCCGCTCCTAAATCAAGCATGCAATTCTCGAATTTACTATCCCCAATGGTACAAAGAATAGCAAAAGTTCCTGGATCCTTGCACTTTTGTGGCATGACCTGAGTGAGAGCTGAAACATTTTTCTCGCCTGTAGCTTTTTCAGATGAAGGCTTAGGCTGAATGAAAGCAGAAACATTTCTTCCCAAGTTAACTCTCTCATTTCCCTTCAACCTCCTTTTGTGTGTACACAAATCTTTCAAGAACTTTGCGTACTTCGGAACCTACTTAATCACATCAAGAAGCGGAATGTTTACCGTAACCTTTTTGAATACATCCAAAATCTCTCTCTCTTTGTCTCCCTCGTCAGTCCTTTTATTTTTCACTACTCTATGTGGGAAAGGGACTGGTGGTACATACTCCTTCTGTTTATCTTTTTCAGTTTCTACCACAACAGAAGAGGGTTCAGGTGAAGAAGGTGTTACCTCAAGAACTTTTTTATTTTTGTCTGGGGCTGGTTCTACAACTTTTCCGGATCTCAAGGAAATTGCACTCACATTAGGGCCTTTTGGATTCACAACTGTTTGGGCAGGAAGTTGGTTCGATCCTTTGGCTTGCTGCATGGCGTTCAATGAAGTGGCAAGCTGTCCAATCTGTGTCTGCAAGGTCTGAATGCTAGAATCAGTTCTTTGTTGGAACTGGAGATTGTTGACAGCCATTTTCTTGACAAGATCCTCTAATGAAGGTCCAGAAGGTGCAGGGGTGGTCACTTGGGGAGGGTTTTGTTGTTGGCTGGACTGTTGATTCCCATATCGAAGGTTTGGATGGTTCCTCCAATTGGGATGGTATTTGTTAGTGGACAAGTCAGGAATGTTGTACCTGTTCTGATTGTTGCCTTGATTGTAAAGGTTTGCTGCATAAGCTTGAGGCAACTCAGTGATCGACTCATCTTGCAAAATAGGACATGTATCGGTCGGGTGTTCAGGAGAAGTACAAATACCACACAAGTTTGCTGCTTGAGTCTTACCTACTGCCAGCCGTTTCACTAAAGAAGTAAGCTCGTCAATTCTTGTTTCTAAAGCTTTGTTGGAAGGAACCTGAATCTCGTTCACACCTTTGGTTTGGACAGAATTGTTTCTAGTGGTGACTGTTGGGAGTTGAGAGACATGTTTTCAATCAAGGCTTTAGCAGCAGTTGGAGTTTTATCAACAAGTGCTCCACCGCTAGCAGCATCAAGAATGTTTCTATCCATCGATAACAATCCCTCATAGAAGTACTGGATAAGTAACTGCTCGGTGATCTGGTGTTGGGGACAACTGGACACTAACTGCTTGAATCTCTCCCAGTACTCAGCTAATGACTCATCGTCCTGTCTAATGCCACATATCTGTTTTCTGATTGATGCAGCTCTGGAGGCAGGAAAGTATCTTTCTAAGAACACTCTTTTTAGAGCATTCCAGCTTGTGATAGAATTCGGTTCAAGGTAATATATTCAATCTTTTGCCGCACCTTGCAATGAGAATGGAAAGGCTCTGAGCTTGATGTGATCTTCAGTGATTCCTTCAGGCCTCAATGGTGTAGAACACACAACCTGGAATTCTTTCAAATGCTTATGCGGATCCTCACCTGCAAGACCATTAAACTTTGGCAACAAGTGTATTAAACCAGATTTCAATTCAAAGGGTGCATCAGCTTCAGGATAATCAATACATAAACCATTATAGTTCACATCAGGGGCAGCAAGCTGCCTTAGTGTTCTTTGTTCAGCCATGTTATCAAAAGCAAGTTCAAAATCAGAATCAAATAAGCTATGCAATTAGTCAGAATCAGAATCGATAACGGATGGTGAACTAGTGCTAGCCTGACTTGCTCTGCGGCGTGTGTGCAAGGTTCTTTCAACTTCAAGATCAAAATCAAACAAGTCAGAACAAACAGACCTAGTAGCCAGGACTAATGCAGCAATGCAGCAACAAATGCGAAAATGCCAACAATGTACCTAATAGGCAGAAACAAAACGAAAGAAGGGATATGATTAAAATAAATTCAGAAAAATACAAAAACACAAAATTTAATCTAATTAAGTGAAATAAGAATTTTGAGAATTTTTTTGGAATTTTTCGTAACTATGAAAACAGTAAAAAATTCATAAAAAATAGAAAAAAGAGGAATTTGGCAATTTGAGGGTGAAATCCCGTAGCTCTTTCCAAGAGGACGGGACTAATGATCGCACGATTTTTCTGCTCAAATTGCATAGAACAGATTTTGAAACGAACACGATTTTCTCGAAAACCGGATTTTTGACACTAAGCCACGAATTGGCCAAAACCGTGAGGAAACTAGGGCATAAACGCAAACCCTAGGACTCTAAAATCAGTTAATAACAACAAGAATCCCCGGCAACGGCGCCAATTTGATCCGCTGTCGCGCAGGGATCAAAACGAGTAATTTCAAAATCTGTAGATAGCGACAATGGCTCGAGTCGTATCACAAGGATTCTTGTATTATTATTATTAACCTACTGAAATCGATTTGGGGGGTTTATGGTTTAAGGATCGATTTAGAAAACAGAGTAAATAAGTGATTAAAATAAGCGATTATAAAATAAGTTAATCTACTGTTTTCGGTCTCCGGCTAATCACTGGTTTCTACCTTACCAATTCCCTAAGCGACTTCGATCTCTATTCGATCTCAATATCAATTAACAAGCGCGAAAGATATAAAACAGATTGGTATTCCTATACTCTTAATTAAGCAAACGGAATAACACAATCGCGAATTAAGCAAATACGATTTACAAACGCGATTTAACGACAAAGCGAAAACGGCGATTAAAAGTTAGGAATACAATCATGCGAATTTAATCAAAACCATTCCATGAAATACAGATTAAGCACATGAATTTTCATAGAATAGAATTGAAAGAGAAACGAAATTGAATTGATAGGATAAAAACCTCAAAGCGTTGGAAACTTGATTACAGCAGATCAACTCTGGATGATTAGTTCTCCATTACAATCGTTAAAAGCAATATTCTTTTCTCGTGAATAGTGTCCGTCCTCCCTCTTTCTTTTTTTCAGTTCCACGGCTGATTGCCTTTTTAACAAAATAAGGGTTGCACTTCTAATTCAAACCGGGCCCAAAAATGACCTAAAACAAATAATTTTCTAAAGTCTGAAACTTCAACGAATTATGTGAGACTCTTGTACTCCGAATCAGCTTTTGGCTTCTACATGAAAGTTGTAGCTCTTTCGCTTAGCTTTCCAACGCATATTAGAACGCACAAAACGGCATCCCGTAGCTTCAGATATGATCCGTACAGTGAACAGGTATCAAATAACCGCTAAACACTACAACAGATTTGGGGATGGGCAGCGTTTTTTTTAGCCATGGGCAGCGTTTCTGAGCGCTCCTAAATTTGGCGCTGGTGATTCCTCCCCAAAAATGGGCAGCGTTTGAGAAGCGCTGCTCATTAGTAGCCATAGGCTGTATATGACCAGGAAATTATCAAAAGTAAAAAGGAAAATACAAAAAAACAGAAAGAAAAAGAAAAAAAAATTAAACAATAGGCAACGCTTGGTGGGAGAAGCACTGCTCATTCACCTAGCGCGTATAGCAATGGGCAGCGCTTGGTAAAGGGAAGCGCTGCCCATTGCTAAAGGCGCTAGGTGAATGAGCAGCGCTTCTCCCACCAAGCGCTGCTCATTCACCTAGAAATGGGCAGCGCTTCCCTTTACCAAGCGCTGCCCATTGCTAAACGCGCTAAGTAAATGAGCAGCGCTTCTCCCACCAAGCGCTGCTCATTCACCTAGCACGTTTAGCAATGGGCAGCGCTTGCCTTTACCAAGTGCTGCCCATTGCTATACGTGCTAGGTGAATGAGCAGCGCTTCTCCCACTAAGCGCTGCCTATTGTTTAATTTTTTTTCCTTTTTTTTTCTGTTTTTTTGTATTTTCCTTTTTACTTTTGATAATTTCATGATCATATACAGCTAATTAATACCAACCCAATCATTTACATACTAACAACATATATATATATATATATATATATATATATATATATAAACTAGTTATATATCCAAATGCAACAATATGATCACAAACCAAAACAAACTAGCTAACAAGTTATTATATGCATGTATCCAAAGCTTAGCAACTTAATTACAATATTAACAAATTAATATGTATCCAAATCAAACTCTCTAACAATATGTATCCAAAACTAGCAAGCTACTTACAATATGTATCTAAATTAAAACAAGTTAGCAACATCACACTTTTCAACATCACACTCATGATCGCTGTCATTCCACGAGGAGCCTGCTTTCTGATATACTTTTCAACATCACACTCATGATCGCTGTCATGATCACTATGATCCGCCATCTGACCTGCAATAAAACATAATCATTGTTATTGTTATATTTATCTATCCAAAATAAATAAACAGGCAAGAAGATGAAAACTATGTAAAATAACTACTTGGAAATAGATAAAAAGCATATGATATAAGTCTAAATTACCTTTTCCTTTTCTTGGATATAATTGTATTTGCAATTCGCTTCTTAGTATATTTTTTTTGACGAATCGTAATCCCATCACTATGATCGTTTCTAACGTACACAAAATCCTCTATAGGAGTACTTTCCCCTACAATTGGTAGTGATGTCCCAAAGAAAGGGTCGTCCTCAATACCATCATCATCGGTTGCTTGATCCTCAATGTCATTCACCAATTTTTTATTTGTCAATAAAACAATGGACCAAATTGTATCAACTGGATCAGTGACATAAAACACTTGTTGAGCTTGGGATGCCAAAATAAAAGGCTCATCTTTATATCCTAACTTATTGAAATTCACCCGCATGAACCCCAACTCATCAATCTGTAAACGACTATTATTGTCAACCCACTTACATAGGAACACAGGCTCTCGAAACATGTTGTAATCCAACTCCCATATGTGTTCAATGATCCCGAAGTATGACATATTCGCATATATGGGATTTCTGTCTTTGGCACTTGATGTATGCAAAGCTTGAGCTACAAGAGTCACCCACTATTTTGCATTTTACTTTGATCATCATGTTTTTTTGTATAGAACGTGTACCCGTTCATTAGATAGCTGGTGTAAGAGAAAACTTGCATATTTGGGCCTTTTGCTAACCATCTCACTCTTAAGTATGTCCATGTGCTTGGAAACATATGAATCAACCTCAGTATCATTGTGCAAAACATATAAGTGTGCTTCATCTAGTTCTTTCCTTGATACCATCACTATTTTTGTTCCTGACATCCCTTTACTAATGCTTCCTAAGTGACGAGACCTTGGCAGTCCAACAGAATATTCAAGACTAGATAGATAGCCGGTACAGAACTCAATAGCTTCTTCAACTATGTAGCGCTCAACAATACAACCCTCGGATCGTGATCGATTTTTCACATAACCTTTTAATATCTTCATGTAACGCTCAAACGGATACGTCCATCTCATGTAACATGGGCCACACAATTGTGTCTCTCTAATCAGATGAACTATTAGATGAATCATTATGTCAAAAAACGAAGGTGGGAAATACATCTCAAGCTCACACAAAGTGACAGTAATTTCTCTTTGCAATGATGGCAACTTTCCAGGGTCAATCACTCTACTACAAATCGCCTTAAAGAAGCGAATTAAATCCATCAGCAGACAATGCAATGATGGCTACTCTGAATGCCGTGCGGATTAAATCCATCAGCAGACAATGCAAGTCGTAGGTTTCTTGGATCCAACCCGAAATCAGGACAATCAATATCAATTTTCTTCCATTGCGGAGAATCCGTCGGGTGTCGTAGCATGCCATCTTTAATCCTTTCATCATCATGCCATGTCAAGTGTTTTGCATCTTCTGAACTATGGTACATGCGCCTAAATCGAGGAATTATGGGAAAATACCACAACACCTTTTCTGGAGCAGATTCTTTATTTTTATATCGCGATGCATTACATTTAGGACACGACTTTAACGATGCATGTTCATTCCGAAATAAAATGCAATCATTGGGACAAGCATGTATCTTCTCATAGTTCAACCCAATGGACCCTAACATTTGTTTTGCATCATACGTCCAAGAAGGGAGCACATTATCCTTCGGCAACATTTCTTTCTCCGGTGCGAGTAATTCCGTAAAGCTCTTATCCGTCCATCCGTGGCAAGTTTTCAAGTTATACAACTTTATCACAGCCAATAGTTTTGTGAATTCAGTACAACCTGAATACAACGGTGTCTCCGCATCCTTTAGCAATTTCTCAAACATTTGAGGATAGTCATTAAGATCGTCTCCAATAGCCTTTACCATCTCTTCAAATTCGCCCCCTTCAAATGTAGGTCTTTCGGTGTCAACCGATGCACATCTCTCAGTACTATTAACCATATTTGAAGATTCACCTCTTTCCTCACCATGCATTGTCCAACAAGTGTAACTTTGATCTATTCCGTAACCCTTTAAATGTCCTGCCAACTCCTCTGCATTAACTGATTTTACATAACAACAACTCAAACAAGGACACTTCATGTTACTAGAAGTCCCTAAACATTCAACAGCACACTTCACAAAATAATCCACTCCAGCAACATATTCCTTGGACAGACGATTGGCAGACATCCACTCTCTATCCATAATTTCCCAGTATTTAGTTATAATAAAATCCTGATAAGAGAACTTAAAAACCTATTATAGGTGACAAACAACAAACAATTCGCATATTTTGACATATTCGATTTTACTTTGCTAGTTTCATTCACCACACATATACAAGTTTGCATAACTTATATTCTTGTTCAAGTATAAAATATATAATATAAAAAAAGGTGATCTATTTCTAAAAAATAGTAATAGAAGAGTTTGCATAACTTATATTTGATAGGTATCAAGAAAACAAAGCCTACATATCAATGCAATATCTATGAAGAAATAAATCATCATGGTTCAATCAAAATAGTTATTAGCAATTGATTTTTAGAATCATTGTTGTTGCCAAGACTAAACTTCATCACAAGTTAGGTATCAATCTTTCATTTCAAGCACAACTAAGAGAAAAGGAACACATAAAATAAATAAGAGAGGCAATTTCAGTTTTAAATAAATAAATAGTCACTCTAGTTTTAAACAACAAAAGTACCTGAACAAGTGGAAGCAACAATGAACTCCAACCAAGGCGAACCACGCACTAGCAAATGAACCGAACTCTCGAACAACGAATGCAAAGCACCGACAAAACAAACTCACAAAACCTAACAACAATTCACATATTCAGCAACAATCCTCAATTTCTCATGTTTAGAAATACATCACAAGTATCCCTTAAACCTAGAACAACATTCAATTTACATGCATTTCACTAAATATCTCAAATTTATAAATACAACACAAGAATCCCTTAACCTAGAGCAACATTAAATTAACAAGGGCGAAAACTATGTAAGTCTAAATTACTTGGAAATAGATACTTGTACGCTGCTTTTTATCTATTTCCAAGTAGTTATTTTACTTGGAAATAGATAAAAAGCATATGATGTAAGTCTAAATTACCTTGAGAGCTTGAGAGTTTGAGAGAGGAGGAGAGCTTGAGAGAGTATACCTGAGTGAGAGCTTCAAGTGAGAGAGCTAGGTGATGGAGAAGACCCAAAAAAAAATATTAACGCTAAAACGTATGCGAGGGAATGAAAATGAAAAAAAAACCAATAGGAAGCGTTTATAAGTAAGGAGCGTTGCCCATTGATCATATGCGTCCTCCAATGGGCAGCGTTTGGCAAGGGAGCGCTGCCCATTACTCATATGCGTCCTCCAATGGGCAGCGTTTGGCAAGGAAGCGCTGCCCATTGCTCATATGCGTCCTCCAATGGGCAGCGTTTGGAAAGGGAGCGCTGCCCATTGCTCATATGCGTCCTCCAATGGGCAGCGTTTGGCAAAGAAGCGCTGCCCATTGCTCATATGCATCCTCCAATCAGCGTTTGGCAAGGGAGCGCTGCCCATTGCTCATATGCGTCCTCCAATGGGCAGCGTTTGGAAAGGGAGCGCTGCCCATTGCTCATATGCGTCCTCCAATAGGCAGCGTTTGGCAAGGGAACGCTGCCCATCGTTTCGGGTTTTTCTCTTTGGCTAGCGCTTTTTTAATAAACGCTGGTCAAGGTAGCGACTTTTTTTCGCACTTCTGACGTAGTGAAAGCTGAAAACAACATACGAAAATAAATTAAAGGCAAACATAAACTTAAATCTAAAAACATGACAAAATAGTAAAATAAGTAAAACAAACTAGAAAAATGCCTAAGTACAATCATAGAAGAATGTGTATCAAAAGTCACTGATCAAGAAGATAAAGGGGCTTAATTGATGGTGAAATAGTGCAGCACAAAAGTTTATCCAACCCATGATAAATAATTGGCCCACGGCCAATCACAAGAGAGGAAGTGCCGTGAGTGTGAGAAAAAAGAAGTGCCTTTGACACAAAACCCTAGACTTAAGCATCTAATATAAAAAGGCTTGCAACGTAAACAAAAGGGTAGCCGCACACAACAGCGGGTGGACCGACGCAAAAGAGAGAGTTTTGGAGGTTTTTGGTACCGTTCTTAACATCGTGAGAGAGCTCTGAAGCAGAAAAATGAGACTAAATACCGAAGATCAGAATTTCCTCTATATTCCGGGTTATTTTAATCTTTGTAATTTATGACTCCTTGTTTTATTTCGTTGTTCTTGAACACTATGGATAGCTAAATCATCTTCTAGGGTCTTAGGTAGATCTTGTTTGCTTAGAGACCTTTTTATGTTCTAATTTCTGGTTTGAATTCCTATTTTTATTTTAATTAATATTACCTTATTGCTTTAATCACATACTTAGGATAGATCACCCTTTGCATGTTCATAATCAATTAGTTGATTAGCGACCGTACTACAATTAGTTGATGGACCTATAAGATAATTGGGGCTAGAATTAATTTTTTTTTTAAACAAAAGAAACGGATATGGTGCCTCGTTAAAACCTTCTTTTCTGATGCAAAACCCTCCTTAGGGAAAAAGCACCAGGAAGGAAAGAGTACTCCCCCTAAATTTTATTGATAAAAGAGAGAAAAAATACAGAAAACATGGGGGGACTAGACCAAAACCCATGAGCAAAAATGTCATTACAACTGGAAAAAATAAAAGAAAACCTACAAAGGTGTGCATAGGCATCGCTATAACGACTCTCATCCCAACCAGGTCGGCACCAGAGACGCTAACAATCATCTGCAGCACACCAAATATATGAGGCAAAAGGCGAATCCAGTCGATCTACGGACAACTAAACTAACAGAATCTGTAGTTAGGTAAACCTAACCTATTCCTGAAAAAGTCTTCCACAATGAAGCTCGGGATGAGATTCCACCAGGTAAAGCCACTTGAGTTAATTACATGACCTGCAAACTTATCAGCACAAGCATTACCTTCTCTGTAAATGTGGGTGTAAACAAAATTCATCTGTCTAGACAAGTATAAACAATTGTTCCATCTGTTGCGGAGTTTCCAAGGAATGACCTCACAGTTCTTAAAGGCCGAAACAACTAATTGAGAATCACCTTCTAACAACAAAAACATCCAACCTTTATCAAACGCAATCTCAATAGCCAACATAGCTCCAATAAGCTGAGCATGAAGGGTGTAACTGTTACCTATCGGAGCAGAAAAACATCCAAGGACAGCAGCACTCCTGTCTCGAAAAATACCACCACAAGCAGCTGGACCAGGACTCCCTTTGGCAGCACCATCCGTATTGCACTTAACCATGTAAGGAGAAGGTGGGCTCCAAATTACCTCTTTGATGGTTGAAAAATTTCTGTAATTACCATTGACATTAAAAGCTTTGATAATCATAAATTCAGCAGTAAAGGAAGTTATTGTAGATTTAGAGGCATTTCCTGCTAAAGTCACATTAGAAATAGTTAAGTTGATGGCAGTATGTAAGGGGATCACATGATTATCGAATCTAGCCTGGTTCCTGCAATACCAAATTACCCAAAAAATATTTACAATAGCAGCAGAGACGATGTCATTCAATTGAGGACTCCAACCGTGGGAAGTCAATGATAAAATGCTCTGGAAGGAAGCAGTGTTGATGTTAAGGCTTAGGATGCCTACGAGCCAATTCCAAATGTGCTTGGCGAATGGGCAGGCTAGGAAAAGGTGGTGAGAAGTCTCCGAATCACTACCACAAATGCTGCAAACAGAAACCACAGTGCAACCACTATTCCAAAGTTGGTCATCTGTTGGCATCTTATTATGAATAGCCCTCCAAAGGATAAATGATTTTGATGGCGGAATAAAATTCTTCCAAACTGTCTTCGTCCAGGGAACAACCTGCCCGGGGGGAGCGTGAAAAAGGAAAGAGTCCCTAAAAGTCAGATCTCCTGAATTAGAGTAATCCCACATCAATTGATCAACCACCGGGATATTTGGGATAACAATTTTCTGAATATCAAAGTAAATTTGGGGGAAGTGATTAACGAAATCAGAAGGGATAGGCCATCTGCCGTTTACTATAAAATCACTGATGGTAGCTTTGAGGTCCTTGTGTACATTAAGAGCTATACCAATGATATCCACAATAGGCCTAGAGAGCCAACAGTCTGTCCAAAAATTAACACCATTGCCAAGCTTTCAGGTTGAGTGCTCGAGAATCACAGAAATACAAGACTTAAATCCAAGCCAAATAGAAGAAGAGACGTGATAGTTCACCGGCTTATTATTTTTGTAGACTCTGGCTTTAAAAAGTAGAGCCCATTGTAAATTGGTAGATATGAAGTTCCAGCCAAGTTTTAACATACCAGCCCTATTAATTGTTTTTATGGATCTAAGACCCAAACCACCTTCTTGAAAGGGTTTGCACACCTTATGCCAAGCAACAGTAACAATTTTTCTAGTAGTAACGTCGCCCGGCCACACAAAATTTCTAATCCATGTATCAACAGTATTAAGGAGATTATCAGGCTAGGCATAAATGCGAAAGCTATAGACCAACATGCTCAAAATGACAGAATTTACCAGTTGAACTCTACCCAAAACAGATAATAATGAACCTTTCCAGGAGGATAATTTAGCCTTAATTCTATCCGCAATAGGCAACAGATGGATATGCCGAGGCTTTCCTACGAATAAAGGAACACCAAGATAAGTAAAAGGGAGAGCTCCTTTCGAGAATCCTAGCAAAGCTGAGATGGCGTTAACTCGAACATGGGATATGCTGCCCGTGAAAAATTTAGACTTCTCTTTACTGATAACCTGGCATGAGACTTGTTCATAGGAGGAAAAGAGTTCCATCAAACTAGAAATACTTTTTTTAGTGGCTTTACAGAAGATCATTATATCATCAGCATATAACACACGACTTGGCATACTGAAACCTCGCGGGCCAACCATGAGCTGAAGCTTACCCTCTGCCACAAGTTTGGAAATGGCTCGGCTAAGAACATCTTCAGCCAAGCAGAAGAGAAGAGGGGACAATGGGTCTCCTTGTCTAACTCCCCTTTTGCAACCAAAGAAACCAACAGCAGAGCCATTCACAGAAAAAGAGAGCTTAGCTGAGTGAAGAATAATATTAATCCAAGAGCAAAACTTCTCATTAAAGCCAAAAGCAGCCAGAACCTGAAGTAAGAAATTCCAGTCTATAGTATCAAAAGCCTTTTTGATGTCAATTTTCAAGACTAGTTGGCCTCCAAAAGACTTTTTCTGAAGCAGATTGATAGATTCGGAGGCTGTGCAGATGTTATCAGAGATGTTTCTACCTTTCACAAATCCCGTTTGATTTTCAGAAATAATGGCAGGAGCGACTTAAGCAAGTCTGTTAGCTATTACTTTTGTAATTATTTTAAATTTAAAATTAGCAAGAGCTATAGGTCTATAATGCTCAATTCTATCAGCTCCAACAACTTTTGGAATCAGAGTAACAATATTAGAATTAAAGTTCGGGAGCAACCAACCTTGTTGAAAAAATTGCAGCACAACATTATAAACATCTTGAGCAACAATATCCCAATAGTACTGAAAGAAGAAACCGCCAAATCCATTAGGACCGGGGGCGCCATCACCATTAAGAGAAAAAACTGCAGTTTTAATCTCATCCAGAGAGGGTAGACTAGTAAGCATAATATTGTCCTGATCTGAAACTAGAGCAGGAATAACATCCCGAATAAGATCATTGGAACGACAGTCATTGTTCACCGAAAATAAATTCTGATAATAATTCAAAATATGGTTCTCGATATCAGCAGCATTGGTAATAATGCTATCACCGTCCATCATAACAGAGATCTTCTTGGCAACTTTTTTAATTTTTGCCATCTTATGAAAAAAGGCAGTGTTTCTATCCCTAAAGTTATGCCAGTTAACTCTAGATTTTTCCTTCCAATATGCTTCCTCATAATTTAACGCATATTGCAAATTAGTTTGAGCATCCTTCTCAAGAGAGAATAAATCATCAGAACCACCTACATTATTAATCTGACCCTGGATAATATTAAGTTTGGCTAAAGCCTCATTAACATTAGTGAAAACATTGCCAAAAATGATAGTATTCCAGTCCTTCAGCTTTGCTTTCCAGTTTTTCAGCTTCTGCGATAAGACATGCATGTGGCAACCAAAAACAGGGGTTTGCCAAACCTCAGAGACAAGTCTCTTACAGTCAGGGTGTTGAGCCCACATTTTCATAAACTTAAAAGAAGAATGATGCCGTAAAGACTCCTTTTTCATTGATCGGACTTACTCCTAGTAAGAGTACAACAATCAACACTATCCCAAAAATTGAGCCAATCCTCGTTACCTATGGATCTATCGAGTCTCTTCTCTTTATAATGATTTCCAAGTCTACCATTGGACCAAGTAAATTGAGCCCCCCGTGTAGGAAGATGGATCAAATGATTCGATTCGGTCCAAGCAGAGAATTCATCACAAGAAATAGCTAAAGGAATCCCGTGACCTCTGTGCTCATGGGCACCTAAAACTGCATTGAAATCACCAATAAAACCTCATGGAGCAGGGTGATCCCGCTGCAAGTTAGTCAAATCGCTCCAAAGTTGCCGCCTAGCAATGTGATTATTGGGCGCTGCATACACAGCAGAGAAATAAAGAGTCTGATCTTCCACAACTATAGAGAAAGCCACCTGCTGGCTAGTAGAAGAAATAACTGCAGGATTATAAGCATCTGTACAAAAACACCAAAGATTGAAGGGCAACGATCTTCTATTATTCTCAGCAAACAAAATCAAATGCAAATTAGAAAAGAAATTAGCGGGAATTTGCAATGCTTTTGTAATACTACTCTGGTATCAGGGTTACCAATGCCCCTGACGTTCCAATATAAGATTTATAACATTTGGAAGAGTGTTGGAGACCACCCTTTGATCGGGTCCTATAGCTTCCTTTCGTTTGAATTTGCAGTTGCTTCGTACGCAATTTTTTCTTCTGGGATTTAGATATAACCTCTATGAAATTATCGTTGTTAGAATCCGCCAAATACTTGGATGAACTGTCCTTGGATTCGCCTGTTTCAATGTGCTCTGCTTCAGACTCGCCACCCGCGTCGCCCCAAAAGCGACTCGCAATATGCATATCCTTAACAATGTTTGCATTTGAGTGAACAAAAGGAGTATCTGTATTACGACCACTAATGGTATCAGAAGTATCTTCCATCTGCGTAGAATTATCTTGAGCCTGATTTCCACCTTGTCTGAAGCAAGTGAGTTTGGGATCATTTGTGCCGAATTGGTTTCCTCACTAGGAACAACTCTAATCACTTCTTGCACCTTCAGAAGTTCTGTAAATCCCATTGCCGGTTTACCATTACCTGCCATAGTCATGTCTGTCACCCTAGCTAACAGAGGATTTGGGTCCGCTTCTACCTCCTGAGGAGTCAAAGCAACGTTGTTGATACCCCAAAATCGGTTACAATCATTATCTTCCTCTACTGATATAAAAATATCTGGGGCCAGTACCGCTTTAGACTGAGGCGCAACTACAGCGACAATAGTCTCATTATCATTCACAACAATAGATTTTCCTTTATCAGTCTTAGGAACGTACTGGGGCAAAGGGCGTGAGAGATTTTTCTGTGGAACCTCCTTCCGTACTCTATTTTTTGGCATAATATCCTCAGCTTTTTTGACAACCTGTTCCGTTGTATTTCCATACCTGCAATTTTGAACCGAGTGACCAAGGCAATTGCATAATTTGCAGAATGAAGGCACATGTTCATATTCAACGCCAATAAGAAAGGCATACCCCTCCCTTTCAACTAACAATTGATAACGGAGAGGTGCATTTAGGTCAATATCTATCAAAACTCTAGCAAAATGACCAAAGGATCGCTTAGCAGTGGCTTCATCTAGAGCAATGGGGACGCCAAGACTCCCACTAATTTCAAACAAAATTTTCGGTCTCCAGTATTCACGAGAGAGATCGTGCAATTGGACCCAACAATGAGCAGTAGATTGTTTGGTGGAGTAAGGGTCGAAATCAGGCGTCCAAGCCAAGAGACGTAACACACTCGGATGTAGATTACAAGACCCCTGAGATAAAACACTTCAAAGATCTATGATAGAAGAAAAGTAGAATTCGTAAAAACCCTTTCCAAGAGAAACCATGGACCAATCGGCTGAGAGGTTCTAAATTTTAGCGATCTTTGACTTTAAATCAATGACCTTATAAGGCTTATCCCCTTTTGACAAAATAAGTCTCCCGATCAAAATATTTTTGCATCAGCAACACCTGCTTGATATTCATCCTCTGAGATTTTTATAGCAAGAACATCCCCTTTGAGACATGGCTTTGGTAATTGACTCACAGTTGTATCAAAGAAAGCAGGACCAGAATTGGGCTTATTATTTTTACAGCATCCGAAAATGATTTTGCAGAGGAACCAAAATTAGAAGGTTTAGGGTTACCTGAGGACTCACTGTGTACAGCAGGTCCCACCACAACAGCATTGTCACGTACGTTGATTATTAATTCTGGGAACATCGCCTGATTCCGTTCTGACCAACACGCATGACGAGGCGCGCTGTCGCCTGCAGGACGCGCTAACAACGCAGAGAGTTGCTGGCACGTGGTGCTAGAATTAATGCATGACCAAACTTTAATTTAGTCTTCTAATCATTCAACCTTTTCGTACTTTATGCTTTTCCTGAATTTAAATTCTAGCATGACCAAACTAGGGTTAATTTAGGAGAAAGAAGATTAATCGCGAATGACCAAACGGATTAATAGCTTTAGTAAAGGGATTGGTAATTAAATAAAATAAGGGAATTCAGGTAGAATTAGAAATAAGGGAATCGAAGCTTGCAAGTGAAACCGTGACCCTATACCTCTCTCCGTCTATTAAATTTAGTATTTTAATTCTTGCTATTTAATTCTTTATATTTAGTCTCTATAACATTCAAATATTTGTTCGTCTAAACATTAAATAATCTTGATCAGTTTAGTATTTGTTAATTAATCCTTGTGGAGACGATAATTTTTTATACTACCAATCTCGCGGCTGGGACTAAAGAGTTTGACAGCAACAAAAGCTTTAATATGTTTTTGTCCTTGCAAGTTTAAGGTGATTTCATTTTAGTCCCAACAATTTTTTTTGCCAAAATAGCTCTCAGGATCTTTTAATTTATTTTCAGGTAACGAAAAAGTCCCTTATGTATTTTTGTAATGAATAAGTCACTTATATTTTAAAATCATTGCACCTTTAGCGTTTTTTAAGCTTTCTATTTACCTCGGTTAAAAAAATGTTGCTTATGTGTCTAACAGTGCTGACATTATCTATTATAAAAATAACATGGCAGTTCAAGCTAGGATTTTATTTATTACTTATTCTTTTACTAAAACGAAAAGTCCACCTTCATCCTCCCAGAATACAGATCTAAAGGGAAAGACTGTATCAAAAAAAAAGATCTAAAGGGAAAACGAACGAAAATAGTGAGGGGAAAACAAATGTGAAAATTAGATCCACGAGATCGTTTGATTTTCGATTCAGTCGTTTTGCTGTTCTTCAACTTTTGATTGTTTATTCAATCGTTTTTGTGGTTTTGTTTTATTTCTAGGTTTTTGATTCATTCACTTCTCATTCATTGCCCATATTCACAAATACAACACTGAAACAAATACGGAGATAAAAAACATCACTGGGTTTTTACTTCTCAAGTTTTGCTTTTGCTTCTCAGATCTAGAAAACTGGAAAATGGGTTTTGGTTTTGAGGAAAATGGGTTTCAACACAAAAACAGAGAAACACTAATGAAAGGTAAAACCACCGGCGTAGTACAAGAACATCTGTTATTTTAGAGCTTCCCCCTCCTAATACTACTTCTTTCGGGGCTTCCTCTGACATGGAAAGTTAAATTAACATGAACATTTTTTTAAAAAAAATTGGGGAGTGACGAAATTTTATTAAGGTTTAAATATGTATTTAGTTCCTGCAAATGTCCTTATTTTTCGATTTAGTCCAGACAATCTTTTTTATTTAAATACATCTCTACAAAATAATTTTTTTTTGAATATTCCCTTCCGAAAGTTGGAATTTTAAATACGTCACTGCAAAATAACTTTTTTTTAAATACGTCCCTGTAGAATAATCTTTTTTTATTTGAAATACGTCCCAACAAAAAAAATTGTCATATTTTGCAGGGACGTATTTAAAAAAAATTTTATTTTGTAGGGACGTATTTAAAAAAAAACATATTTTATAGGGACGTATTTATAATATGTTAGAAGCCATGGCCAAGGAAGAACAAAGCTTGCAAGAGAGGAACTTACAAAAAAAAATGGAGGCTAAATTGCACTTTTGGTCCTTTATTTTTGACCTAAGTTTCATTTTGGTCCTTTACTCTTTTTTTTTCTCGTTTTGGTCATTTATCTTTCATTTCTGTGTCAATTTGGTTATTTATTATTTTTCTCAGCTTGGTCATTTATCTTTCATATTTGTTTCGGTGTGGTCCTTTCAAAATATTTACCAATAACTCTCACATTGTGTACTTAAGACACACCATTGGATTTTAAAATTCAAGCTTAAAATTGCTAAATAACTCTTATTTCTAAGATTTATCACATACTCATACCCACTAATATTCCTAAATTTGGGCGTTGTTGGGAGAGCCTAATAAAAGGAATTTCTTCACTCTTATCATTGCTTCTACCCAAAATATATGCTAGTAACATGGGAGAAAGTAGGAAAGCAAACCCCTGTGAGGTGAAAAAGGGGCCTAACAACCAAAATCTTACACATGAAAGGAAGAAGATGAGGAGGAAATATATATATAGAAGAGAATGTTGTGCATGAAGGAAAAGCAAAATGCTTGCACTAATTTCCCAGAAATGCAAGAAAATGCAGCAATGAAAGTAGAAAGCCGAATATTAATAAGAGATAAGGTTGAACTAACAGAAACAAAGGGGAAATGAAGCCTAAAGATATATTAATCATAAAGCATAAGGATATATTAATCATTACATTGCATTACATAATTAATATATATCTTTGATGTACTATCTACTAAAATTCTAGTATATCCTCATCTTCCACACTTGACACCAGCTATTGAAAGAAACCATTTCTAGAATGTAGAGCTATCCAAATTTTGTGCAAACTGCTCCAAAGAGTAATTTTAATTTTGGGCTCATAATCCTTTGGTTTTGGTTCTAGTAAATTAGGTTTTTTCCCTAACTTCAGTTGCTAAAAACCTAAGAAAACAATCAACCCAAGAAAAACAAGGGAAGAAAATCTAGCAAACCTAGAGACAAAACTCAAGCAAAGAAGCCCTTACGACCTAGAAAGGTTTAGTCATTTTCTAGTTGAGAGTAGGATTGTTGCAAGCCTATCCAGGTTATAGAAGTCACTATTCTAAACCTAATAATTTCACACAGTTGAAGGTTTCTAAGGAAACATATAACGTGGACCACTTAAAATATGGTCCATTGATGAAACACAACTTAACAACCATCGGATATGCGTTGATTTTTTTTTTTTTTATAATTCAAAAAATATTATCTAGTGGAGTACAAGGGGTACTCCAAACCGTACAGATACTGGGGCCTCGTCAAAACCTTTAAGGGCCAAGGCCCATAGGGAAAAAGGATATGCGTTGATTTCACTACAAGGAAACCGGGATTTAGCGTCGGTCAGAATTGGGGTTTAGCGTCGGTTTTAACCGACGCTAAATGGACTTCCGTCGGTCCCAAAACTGTCACTAAATATGGCGCCACTAGTCCGAACAGCGTCGGTTTCTGCAACCGCCGGAAGTCCATTTAGCGTCAGTTACAACCGACGCTAAACGTGAAATCTGACTGCCATTATTTCTACTTTAGCATCAGTTACAACCGACGCTAAACGTGAATTCTGACTGACATTATTTCTACTTTAACGTCAGTTACAACCGACGGTAAATGTTAAAGTCGACTAACGTTATTTCTACTTTAGCGTCAGTTACAACCGACGGTAAATGTGAAATTTGACCGACGTTATTTCTACTTTAGCGTCTGTTCCAACCGACGGTAAATCAGAAAGTTGACTACCATTTTTCTTTTACTTTAGTGGCGATTTGAACCGCCAAGAAGCATTGTTTTTTAGTATTTGCAACCGCCGCTATTCTATTTTGGTTTTGACAGGTACTATTTTTTAATAAAAATAACTGTTTTTATCAATCATTAATTTATTTATTGAATTTAGTTTGTTTTAACCAACTTTTCATTTATAGTTGTAGAAGTAAACATTTTTAGGAACTCCAAATTACTTTAAACTACTTAATAATAATATAATAAAATAACTTTAAACAAGACAATAAATCAAAGTAGTCCTAACAATAACTCAAAGTAGCTCTTGAATAATAACAACATAACAATGTCATCGGTACCATATGAGTATAAGTTGAAGTTAACAATAACTCAAAGTAGTCCTAAGAAAATAATAACAATAGCTCTATAAAGTAGCTAGCTCTTGCTATATAAAAATAGCTCTCTAAAGTAGCTCTTGTTAACAAGATAACAATTTCACAAGTAGCTCTCACATATTACATATCAAAATAAGCATGTATTACATTGAAAAATAAGCATTAACCATAAAAGTCCCTTCAAGGCTGGCTATTGTTGTTAGTTGATGATGAGGAATGACCACCAGCACTTTGTTGTTGCTACAACAATAGAAACAAAAGAATAATTTGTCATATAAAATAATTTATTATAGAATAATTTATAAAAGAATTAAAAAGAAATCAAGTAAAAGTGAGAGAATATTACAATAAAATTAAGAAGTGGAATAGGTACGGGCTCTAATAACTTTGTGAGAAGTCCAGCAAGTACTGATGCCATCATCTTTATGGTTTTATCTTTTATCTTTGATTCACTCCCAGCTCAACAATTTCATTTTTAAGTTGTTGCACTTCATTTTTAAGTTGTTGCACTTCACCTTTATTAAGGAAATATAGAAATATCAATACCGCATGCAACTTTCCAGCACATTAAAAGTGAGAGTACTTGCTCCACATGAATTATGAAATCTGGTCATTACTAGAACCTACCAATTGAAATAACCATAGGCAGAGAAAAGGCAAATAACTAACTAGGAATGTGAGTGCCTTTTTCTATTTGTTGTTTTCTTTTTCAGTGGTTTTATTCAATATAGAACACATGTAATGGAAGGGAATAATATGATCCAGTAAATGAGTTTGTATGACCTGCAAAGACAAATATAAGCAGTAGTAGGTATAGTCACCTCATCAATTAACTACTTATTATCAGATTGGGTTTATGGGACACTTCGGTATAGTCACCTCATTTGCTGGCATATATGTCAAAAACCTATTTTAGTTATAGCCCCTATAGTTGTTATGTGTCTGCTTATCAGATTGCACTGACAAATATAAGCAGTAGTAAGTATAGTCACCTCCCCACTAGTAAGTAATTCATTGAGGATCTTAAGGAGTACCTCATCAATTAACTATTTATTATCAGATTTTGCTGGATAAAATATAAGCAGTGGGTACTTTGTTTTGTTCATGTAGAATAAAGTGGTTTAGGTATTGATATTTGACTTCTAAATTTAACGAACAAGTCCTCAGAAGTTGATATTTTCATGTTGTAAAGTGTCTGTTCAGTGTTATTTGAATTATTTGCTCACCTATACCAGAAGTGCCAAAAAACATAAATGCAGAATATACTAAAGTAAAAACCATTGCTTACCTATATCGGTGGAAGGGCCAGAAAATTGAGGGTTACTTAATCCAAACACTTGAGAAGGGCAAAGTCCATCTCCCACACATCGTACTCGGTCTGAATGCTATTTTCCTAATACTTGACCAAGAGAGTCATTAGGTGAGATTGCCATAGGAGCAAGCACTTTGCTCTCAATTTCAGTATCGTCAGTATCGTCAAATGAACTTTACAGTAATGAAATCTATGCATCTGAATACCTTATACCACCTGCTAATCCCCCTAACTGGTGAGGAAAGTATATGCTAAAAACCTGTAGAGTAGAACTCCATCTGAATACCTTATCTTCATATGACGTAAAATCACATTTCTTTTTGTAGTGCATGCAACCAAAAATGGTAGGCTCAAGAGATCTTTTAAATAGGTGCTACTAAAACTCCAACAGCATATTAAAATTTCCAAATAAAGTGAGATACTTAAAATCACAAAACTCTTCCCCATTTCAACAAGCAATCAGACAATACTAGCATACACCAGAAGCACATATACATTGAAGCATACTTAATTGCATCCCCACTCACTCAATTGAGTGTTCTGATTTCTTTTTAAAAAAAATCCCCAAAATCGGGGTATAAACAAGAGGAATATTAGAAAGAAAACAGACTAGACTGAAAAATTTCACAGTATTAAACAATAAAAAGACTACAAACCTTAAAGCCAAATCATCGATTGCTAATGCTCTGTTAATTAACTTATTTAATAGTCAGGTTATATAGTAACTAAAAGTGACATACCAGAAGGTTGAATCCTTTAACTAAACATGTTGTTTTGAATTCATATGCAAAGTAACTAAAAACATAGTACTGACTTTAGTGCATCACAATATCCTAGAGTCTACTCTCTATACTTTAAGAAATAGTTAACTGATACAACAAGTTTGAAGTGGTGTCTATATGTGTGTAGATTGCATAAAGACAAAGATAGATAATATTCTAGCTGGAGTTTGATCTTGGAGCTTCACCTTGTTGAAGCACCATTGAATTTGTTTCTGTTGTGTCTGATTTGGAGTGATGTAGTTTTATGTATAGTTTGTTTTTTATTTTAAACTAAATTGATCTTTGTGAAGTGTGTGATTAAAAAGCATAATTAAATTGAATACTAAATAAACCAATTACTGAGTTTGGAGAAAGATTCAGCAAAAGAAGGATAGAACATTGTTATGCTTGATCACACACACATATAATATTTCATTTAGTTTTGTGAAATAAAAAACTGAGAAACCCTAAAACAATTGAACAAAATTAACTTTCAGCAGCCAATTAAGAAAAGCTAGGCATGCACATATCTCAAATTACCGATGCTGTTACAGAAATTAAAGGAACAAGCAAAACAAAAACCCTCAAGAAAAACAGAGATGTCAAGAGCACAAGATTCAATTCTCAAATATAGGCACAAATCAAACAAATGGGAAAGCAAGTTAGAGAAGCAAAGGGAAGGTTACGAAAGTTGTTACCTCAAAAATAGGAAGATGGGTAGACGTGAGGGTGGGCAGCGCAAATCAGAACCACTGATGAGTGATGATGGAGACGTCTTCCTCTAAATTTCTTTAGGGTTTGGTTTTTGGGAAAAGAAAGTTAGAGAAGTAGTTGCGGCAAAAGAAAGTGGAGAGATTTGGGATTTGCGGGAAACGAAATTGAAGTGATTTTTGATTTGCGGGAAACGAAACTTGTAAGGAGAGCTCCGCGCGAAGGAAAAATTCTAGAATAGCGTCGGTCGAATTTGGATACCGGCCCTTTAACAACTGACGGTAAATCCCGGGCAAAAAACCAAGGCCCCCTCTCCCTAGCGTCATTTGTTAGCAAGTGACGTTAATCAAGTGACGTTAAATTCCTTTTTTCTTGTAGTGTTTTAAGTAAGCAATCTAGATTTTATTGTAAGAAAAAAGTTAAAAGGGTAAAGTTAACCTCTGTTTTGAGTTTTGAAAATTTCAAAATCCAAAATCCGATTAAGTTTTAAGTTAAGAAATTTTCAAAAATAAAAATTAGTTTCAAACCTAAACATAAAAATAAATATTCATCATACGTATCTTAATCAAAACTATAACATTAGGTTGGAAAAAGAATTAAAATATTTCAAATGTCTAATATAATTGTTTAGTATTAATTTTAATAATACGTTGTTGTCGACAGACACATTTGCAATGGTAATCGATGGTGGTGGTGGTAGTGGTAGTCAAAGGTGGTGACATGTGGTAGTCATACTGATGGTCTATGGTGATAACTAGTAGTGGTTAGAGTGGTGATTTCAAGTGCTTTGTGGTTAGAGAGGTACTCGTTAGTGGTGGTCGATATTGTTTCTAGTGGTGGTTTTCAGTGGTCGGAGTGGTGGTCAAAATGACAATGGGTGGTGGTCGGATTTGTGATCAAAGGTGGATGGAGTGGTGGTCGGAGTGGTGGTTGACAATGGTGATTAGTGGTGGTCATAGTAGTGGTTGCCAGTGGTAGCCAGTGGTGGTCAAATTAGTAATCATAGGTGGATAAAGTGGTGATCTATTGTCGTCATAGTAATGGTCGGAGAGGAGGTTTATCGTGGTTGATGGTGGTTAGATTGTTAGACGACGGTGGTGGTAGTGTTGGTCGACAATGGCTGGAGTGGTGGTCGACGGTGACTGGAGTGGTGGTTAGTGTGGTCAGATTGTTGGTCGTCGGTGGTGGTAGTGTTCGTCGACATTGGCTGGAATGGTGTGGTCGACGGTGGCTGGAGTGATGGTCGGTGGTGGTTTTAGAGTGGTGGTCGGAATGGTGATCGTTGGGGGTTAGCAGTGGTTGGAATGGTGGTTAGTGGTGGTCTGATTGATGATTAGAAGTGGATGAAGTGGTGATCGACGGTGGTCAAAGTGGCGATCAATGGTGATCAAAGTAATGATTGGCAGTGGTCAGAATGGTGGTTGGAGGTGGTCGGAATAGTGGTTTGTTTTATAACAACTTCTCACTTTTTCAGTTCTTCCGATTGTAATAATTCCTTAGTTATAGTGAAATCTTCAATTATGTAACTTAAACAAAGATTCCTCAAATATTTAAGTAGGTAATAGCGTTAAGGTGACATAAATAATGTGACTTGAATACTAAACTCTATTCCTAGAAATTTAGCCTAATAGGTGATCAACTGTAGTACATGATTAAAAGCTAACTTTCCAATTAAACTTTAATTTTTTTAACCAATTTATAAGTGATCAAATTACAACTAGCACTTAGAGCAAGAATCAATCACTAAACTTAATATAAAACTGACAACCATGTATAAATCAAAATGGGTATATAAAAGTGTAGTTACATCAAATCTCAACTGGGAGAAGTTAGCTATTCACTTTGATGATAGCTAAGTTCAAAAGGAAATAATTAAGAAATAGCTCAATAGAATTACAACTTCTGATTTCTCTTGCAGCTTCTGCAGGAATATTTCTTCCTCTCTTCTAATAGTAAACCCTAATTCTCTAAAAATCTAACTTAAACATAAGACTATCAGTTTAAAACAGATTTTTGAAAGTAGAAGTAGAAGTTCTTCTGTATTGATGTTTTTTTAAAATGCTCCAGCATCTGCCTCTATTTATAGTTTTTCCATTCTCGCTCTGCGAGGCTATGCTTTCTTCTCAACAAGGAGACCTTTTTCTCTTATATGAAAGGCGGGGTAAATTCTTAACTGATTTTGCTTAGAGAGATTTACTCGCTAAGCACAAATATTGTTACGTGTAAGAGAAGGAGGCTATGTGATTAGTTGTGGAAAAGGTGCCACAACTTTTTCCACTCGCTAACTTAGGAATACTCCCTAAGCGAGTGTGCTTTTGTTAGGGAGAAGAAAGCTTTGTAAAATATCTTCATTTCACCTTCTTTTGATTTCTTTATCTTACTATAATTTACTAAGTTTAGGGTAAAAAGTATTTTATTTTTATATTGGCTAAATACCTGTTTTGGTCCTTTATGTTTGGGCGAAGTTTCACTTTCGTCCTTTATCTTTTTTTTGTTCCGTTTTAGTCCTTTATGTTTCATTGTGCAAGAAAGTGAGGGACCAAAACGAAACAATTTAAAAACTGAGAGGGACCAAAATTAAACCAAACAAAAAAGCAGAGGACGAAAATGAAACAAATAGTGCTAATGGTAGGGACGAAACCGAAACAAAAATGAAACATAAAGGACTAAAATGGAACAAAAAAAAGATAAAGGACGAAAGTGAAACTTCGCCCAAACATAAAAAACCAAAACAGGTATTTAGCCTTTTATATTTAAAGTTAGATAAGTACTCTAAGTTTGTATATTAATCAGGTAAAATTGATTTCTTATCGAACTCTCCCGGACTTTATATTTTGCTTGTCCTTAAATAAAAGTAAAAACTTAAAAAGTAAGGTGTATCTTTCTTTTATTTGGTGAGTGTTCACTCAATCCAAATATTATATTTTCACAAGTCAGATTTGTTTTTCATCTCCACTAACATTAGACATAATAAAACATATGGCCCACTAAGGTCTTTTTAAGCTTGTAATGTGGTTGAGTTTAAGAAAGATGGCAAAATCTACTGTTAGCAAAATGTCCAAATTAGACATCTTGCTAAATTGTCATGTGTACATAAACATGGGCAATTTGGTAAAATTGCCGCAAAATGCTAAAAAATGGCAGCTTTATCAGCTTTTACCTTTTTTTAGTTTTTTTCAATACTAATATAATAAAGATGAGTAGTGCCAAATTGTCATTTTTAGACATTCTATCAGCATGCCACATGTCCCATTATAAGGGCAAATAAGACATTTATCCACTTAATGACAAAATCGGATCAGCTTGATTGATTTTCATAGATTGTATAGATCCAAAAAAAATTAAAAACTATTAAAATCAATTGTTAGCAAAATGTCCAAACTAGACATCTTGTAAATTGCCATTTTGTACAAAAACATGGGCAATTTGGTAAAACTACTTCAAAGTGCCAAAAAGTGTGCAGCATTTTCATCTTTTCCCTTTTTTTATTTTTTTAAATACTAATATAAAAAAGATGAGTGCTACCAAATTGTCATTTTTAGACATTTTATCAGCATTTCACATGTCCAGTTATAAGGGTAAATAAGACACTTCTCCACTTAATAACAAAACCGGATCAACTTGATTGATTTTCATAGATTGTATAGATCCAAAAATAAAATTGCATAGATGCACGTAATGCATAATGCAGGTACGTGCATGCAATGCAAATAGATTGTAAATAAAATTACTCTTTTAATCCTTCTTGGTTATATAACTTGGAGTGAAGAAAAAAAAGTGTAATTATGACTATCCTACTATGAGAATTGGCTAATGTATTTGGTGTCATGACATCTGAGTATGTAATTATGAGTATCCTACTAGGACAATTGGCTATTGTATTTGATCGTAGATGAGAAGACTGACGTGCTTACGATGTTAGCAAAATGTCCAAACTAGACATCTTGCTAAATTGCCATGTGTGCGAAAACATGGGCAATTTGGTAAAACTAACACAAAATGTCAAAAAGTTGGCAAATTTTTCAGCTTTTACCATTTTTAGTTTTTTCAATACTTAATAATAATAACATAATAAAGATGAGTGTTACCTAGCATGCCACATGTCCATGCTTATTATACTAGTATCATATACTATAATAATACTTTACAATAAAAGAAGCCCATACAATAGTGTTGTCACATCAGACAGTCTTAATGGTGTCTTTTAAATGGAGAGCAAGTCTACTACATTTTCTACCTCCTGTGTCAACCTGTTGGATCCATCCATCCTAGACAATTGTCGATAGGGGTGTTCAAAACCGAACCAAACCAATAGAAAACTGTAAGTCGAACCAACTCAAATCGAAAACCGCAAAAAACCACTTTGGTTCGATTTTGTTCGGTTCAGTTTGCGGTTTGAATTTCAGCAACCGAACCAAACCAAACCGAACCGTGAAAATGCGATAAAGTATATTTATTTATTATTCCAGTAAGTGAGCCCAACATATACACGGCTGTAAGAAGCCCAATTAATCACGTTGAAGGAGGAAGCCCAATAATCCCACAACCTAATTCTGTTCCTCTCAAACTCACTGTCTCATTCACAGCCTATTCCCTAAAATTAGAAACCCAAAAACAAAACCCTAACACTCAGAAGGCGCCACTGCAACAGAAGAATCAAGAAGTCACAGGCGCAACTTCAACTTCCGTCACTAACAGAGATTATTCTGGTAGGTTTCGTTTTAATCTCCTCTTTCAATTTCATTTTTTCGTTTTTATGTTCTTGTGCTATTTCGGTTTTTCTTTTTTCTTTTTTTACATTCTTGTGGCATTTCGTTTTTAATCTTGTCTTTTAATTTCGTCTTCTCTTTTAATCTCGTTTTTCATTTTTATCGTTACAGCAAGTCAGCAACAGAGTTCTTGTTGGAAGAATGTTGTTCCTTTTAATCAGGTTTTAATCTATTTTAATCTTTTTCGTTTATGTGAATAGAAGGAACACTGAAGAATGTTGATACGGTTTTCGTTTTTCTTAGACTTGATGTGAAAGTTGTAGTTGGTATTATAGAAATTTGATTTAATTGACTGTAATTTGATTTTATTTGCAGAACATTTTGTTTTTTGAAGAGGTGCAGATTGCTTTGCAAGGAATTGAAGAGCTAATGGAAGTTCAAGATGAATTGACAGAACCTTTTGTTTTTTGTTGAAAGTAGTTCAAGTTGAATTGACAGAACCTTATTGTTGAATGTATTTGATTTAATTTAATTGTTGTCACTTGGCAGAATCTTATTTTTGGATAAACTTATGTTTGTTATTTTAGAGTTGAATATACTTGGATTTAATTGTTATTTTGGCAGCTTCATGAATTGTTTTAGATAGACAAATATTTATTTTAATTGGGCAAGTTTCTAAATTGTTTCGTTTAGTCAAAAACCGAACCAATCCAAACCGCATTGGTTTGGTTTAGTTTGTTTTTTAGAATCCAGCCGAACCGAACCAAACCGCATCTATATTTACCTTGCGGTTCGGCTCACTTTTTTGCTCAAAACGGAACCAACCCGCACCGCAAACACCCCTAATTGTCAGCCGTCGCTGTAACAGCACTGGGATTTCATTGCTAGCTGCCGAATCATTTGCTTCCACATTATATACTGAAAATAGAGATCATTTCCCCAATAGCACAAAACATATATAAAGTGTCGTCTGGCCCGACTATATTTCCAAACATTCAGCAAACAAATATACAAAGTCTGTAATAGTTATTTCTCCGTCCTTCTGAGATGGAATAAAAATAGTTATTTCTCTGTTAAAAGCAACTCACAAAAGACCAAATTTCTCACTTTCACCCACTCCTATTCCCACTTTCACCCGTAAATAATTCTCCCTTCTCTCATGTATTCCCTCTTTACTAAACCTCTCACTTAGTAAACCCCATCCCTCTTTTAGTCAACCTCTCATATCCAGTAAACCCCGTCCCCCTACATTTTATCTCACAATCTAGAAGCCTGAGTACCTAACCCACTGACCTCCCCACTCCCATTTGTATGTATATCCCACTCTAGGTGAGTCTCTGAGCTGATAGAATCTCCTCCTTGAGTCTATTGTCTGGTCAGTTCACGGTGCTAGAATTAGATTTGGTTTAAAACCTCACGAGAACTTAGTAACTAAGAATTGAGCCCAAGGCTCCATCATCATGATGCTAATGGATTCTAACTAGGTAGTAGTCAACGCTTGGTGAAATCTGTTTGTCTTATCAGTGTTCTAAGAAGTCTAGTCTTGAGAGGTAAGGTCACCTACGAAATCTGCTGATATAATTTTTCCCGTTTCTATGTTGGAATCTCTATATAAAAGTTGGTCTATAGAGCTTTCTAGGTTATATTTAGACGGTCGATCTATACTATGAGTTGGCTTACATGCATAATATAGGTTAGACCTTTACTTGACATTAGGATTTTTCTCATAATTCTTATACTGAACTAAGGACAAACCTTCTTGGGTGAACAGTTTGAGAAAACTATCTCACCTAGACATCTTGCTAAATTGCCAAAACATGAGCAATTTGTAAAACTGCCGCAAAATTTCAAAATGTTGGCAGCTTTTTAGCTTTTACCTTTTTTGACTTTTCAGCTTTTACCTTTTTTCAGTTTTTGTGTCTTATGTCTTATATGTCCTAGATATAATCTATCTACCTATACAATCTATTAAAATCAACTGTTAGCAAAATATCAAACTAGAGATCTTGCTAAATTGCCATGTGTACAAAAACAATGGCAATTTGATAAAACTACTGTAAAATGTCAAAAAGTTGACAACTTTTTCTGTTTTTACCTTTTTTTAATTATTTTTTAAATACTAATATAATAAAAATGAATGCTATCAGATTGTCATTTTTAGACATTCTAACAGCATGTCACATGTCCAATTATATGGATAAATAAGACAAATCTCCACTTAATGACAAAATCGGATCAGTTTGTTATATTTTAATTTGGTTTGATTGTTTAAATGTTATAAAGTGATTTTGTGCTATTGTTTCTCTTTCTCTCACAATCAAATCAATTTTATATAAATTCACCCAAACAACGCTCTACAAATTTCCCCAAAATTTGTAATTCCAAGTAGTGGCAAACACCGTACCTCCTCTCTCTCTCCCCCTCTCCCTCTCTGTCTCTCTCTTTCTCTCACTCTTTCTCATTTCACTGTCGGGGTGCCAGTGAGTAGGCTAAAAAAAGATGAGTAGGTGAGTAGGCTAGTCATGCATGTGGTCTCACATCATACTCCCGTCCTCATGAGAACTCCTCCCTCTTAGAACCCTACATCATACTCCATCCTCATGTGATTCAAAGTTAACTTTCCAATTAAACTTTAATTCTTATAATCAAGTTACACTAGCATTTAGAGCAAGTATAAATATCTAAACTTAATATAAAATTGACTACTATACACACATGAAAGTTGATGTATATTTAAAAGTGCAGTTACTTCAAACCTCAACTGAGAGAAGTTATTTATTTGATTTCATGATAGCTAAGATATAGTAGAAAAGAATTAAGAAAATTCTCAATAGAAGATACAACTTCCGATTCCTCAAGATGTTGCAGCTTCTCCAAGAACTTTTCTTCCTCTCTTCAAACAATAAGCTCTAATTCCTGAATTTATCTTACATAACTACAAGAGTATCAGTTTAGAACTGATTTTTGGAAGTAAAAGTTCTTCTGTATTTAAGTTTTTTTAAAATACTTCAACCTCTGTCTCTATATATATATATAGTTTTTCCATGGCTCACTAAACGAGATTGTTGTTGTCTAAAAGCATGTATAAGTATACACAAAAAAACAATATAATGATAAGATAAAATCGTTCCCACATAGATTACTTATATTATCTTCTAAAATTTCTTGTTACTAGCACTTGAATTAGTGAGTGAAATTAAAAGATAATAGCAAGGTAAATTTCAATTGTTGTGAAACAATAAATTTTCAAGGTAATTGATCGTTAAACTGTATAGGTGTTTTGGTTAGAAAGATGGGTAACAACCAAGACTTAGTTTACTAAATAATCAATAAATGAGTCATTGTTGTGAGTAATGCTAGCTGTAATAGCACCAGTGTCGACCCACTAGCTTCTACATATTCCTTTTGTTGCGCCCACCTACAACAAAAGACAACATGCATTTTCTTTGACAATAGCGAGCTACGCCGGTGCTTCCATAGCACCCAAAACAACATCTGCACTAAACTTTTTGCACAAAGACACAAGGTTAAATCCCACAAAAAGGCACCAAAGGTGCCAAAAATACATTTCAAATATTAAAAACACATTTAAACGAAACTTTATAGAATTTACTCTTGAACAAGCTTAATTCTCATTTGATTAAGAATAAATAAGTCTTGTTTCGAAGAGTTATCGATTGTGTTTTCTTCTCAACAAGGAAACCTTTATCTCTCATGTGTAGGGAAATGAAAACTTGTAGCTACTTTCGCATAGCGACATTCACTCACTCAGCGAGACTAATGTTAAGTGTCAGAGAGGGAAGCTCTGTGATTGGTTGTTGAAACAGTGCCACAACTTTTTCCACTCCCTAAGTGAGGAACACACGCTATAAGTGAGTGTGCTTTTGTTCGGTGAGAATAAAATTTTGTCGAATATCTTTCATTTCAACTTCTTTTGCCTTTTGGTCCCTTTAACACCTTCAAATTGACTTCTTTACTCTCTGAAAATGCAGAGTGTGGAGAATGTTGCTATGATTTACATTATTTACAAAATTAACCAAGTTTAGGATAAAAATTATTTTATTTTTATATTTAAAGTTAGATTATTCTAAATTTATATATCAATTTAGGTAAAATGAGTACTTGTCAATGGTACTTTGCGTGTTCTCCATCGAAATAGGATCCTTAGTCTAAAGTTGCGTTTCCAATAAATTAATTAATAAAGTTGAATAATTCCGATAAAATAAGCTAGCTCATAGTAAGTAAAATAGATTTGAAGATACATAACATTTTTAATTATTTTATATATTTTCTTCAACTAATAAAATAACAAAGAAAATCGTTTGCTGTCAATTTTTTATGATTAAAACATTAGTTTATTTTTTGAATGAGAGAACTTTCCAGGAAAGAAAAGGAATGAGAAAATGTAGAGAGAAAAAAAGGAAATTTTAAATCAATTTCTAAACAAAAAAAATACGAAGAAAGGTAATTAATAAAAGTTTTCCCTTATTTAGTTTGTTGGAATAATAAAACAAATTATTGAGTCAAATAAAAAAGAGATATAAGTAAATTGATCTACTCTAAAAAGAGTGTATGACATTAATGAAAGTGATACTAATGGTCATTTTACAATTTTAATTAGGGTTAAATATGTTTTAGTCCCTACAAAATTTCACTATTTTGTTTTTAGTCCCTATAAAATTTTTCATCGACTTTTAGTCCCTATAAAATTTCAAATTTTCGTTTTTAGTCCCTATAAATGCCAACTAGTGTATATCCATTGAATTTTTGAGTGATATTTTGCATACATGTTGAGAACATTATAAACATCTCTTCTAGAAAAACTTTGAATTTTTTAACAACGCATAAATTAAATCTAAATTTTTTAAGTGCAAAAGATTCGATAAACAAATTAAAGGAAATACTAACCTAGAAATCAAATTTTGAGTTTATTTTTTGTGAAGGAGATATTTTTAATATCTTTAACGTGTATGCAAAATATTATTCAAAAATTCTTAAGGTATACACAAGTTTACATTTTGTAGGGACTTAAAACAAAATTGTGAAATTTTATAAGGACTAAAAGTTGACGAAATTTTTTATTGGGACTAAAAACAAAATAGTGAAATTTTGTAGGGACTAAAAATATATTTAACCCTTTTAATTTATAAAAGAAGAGAGCAATAGGAAGATTAAATCTCTCGGTTCCGATCATCGAAGGTAGTGTATGTCTCCCACCGCACGGCCTCGACCGGGAAACCATTGAAAACTTCCCAAACTTTGTTTACTCTGACGTTAAGGGTCTCAAAATAGGAAAAGTCACACTAGAATGCGCTGTGAGCCTCAATGAATTTTGCTGTAGTTTACATTATTTACAAAATTAACTAAGTTTAGAATAAAATTATTTTATTTTTATATTTAAAGTTAGATAAGTACTCTAAAGTTATATATAAATTTAGGTAAAATGAGTACTTGCCAGTTGATTACTTTGAGTATTCTCCTATGAAGCCCGAATACGAGATACAATACGAGATACGATACAACACGATACGTGGATACGAGAAAATTTTGAAAATCAAGATACGATACGTCAGGGATACTTCAGTAAAAAATTAAATCAAAATTTAAAAATATAAAACATAACTAAAGATACTTCACTTTACTAATTGACAATTACTCATAATATTCAATAGCATTTACGAAAAAGATATTTCTAATCAAAATAAGTAAGCATAGTTAAATGTATTTTCCCCACCCATTTTAAAATATATTATTCCTCGTACGAACATGTCACAAAAGATATACAGTCTACTACCCAAGTTAGAATATAAGAAAAAACATCCTAAGTCATATTAAAAAAAAGTTTAGGCTCTATAGAATTGCCTACTATTCATTACTTAACACTAACTGTGTCATTCTTCTCTCTTCCATTTCCATCGTCAAAAAATAACATAGCTTCCAACTCTGGTTCATCAATAGACATCTCAGGATACTTCCAGGATACGTATCCCCAAAGTGTCTCTCACGTATCCGGTAAGTATATTGTCTTTTTAAATTTAAAAATAAATATAAATTCCAAGATACTCTCCTAGGATACGTATCCAGATGTATCCGACATGTATCGGTATCGGATACGTATCCGACTCCGATACGTGGCTTATTTTGGAATATCGGGACTTCATAAATTCTCCATTGAAAAAGGACCCTTACTCTAAAGTCACGTTTCGGATAAATTAATTAATAAAGTTGAATAATTCGATAAAATATGCTAGCTCATAGTAAGTAAAATAGATTTGAAGATACATAACATTTTTAATTATTTCATTTTCTTCAACTAATAAAAAAACTTTAAACTAATAAAAAAACAAAGTAAATCGTTTGCTGTCAATTTTTTATGATTAATAAAACATTAGTTTATTTTTTGAATGAGAGAACGAACTTTCCAGGAAAGAAAAGGAATGAGAAAATAGAGAGGAAAAAAGGAAATTTTAAATCAATTTCTAAACAAAAAAAAAAACGAAGAAAGGTAATTAATAAAAATTTCCCCTTATTTAGTTTGCTGGAAAAATAAAGCAAATTATTGAGTCAAATAAAAAAGAGATATAAGTAAATTATTGAAGTTAAATCCTAATTTGCAATTATAAAATAAGATAAATCATAAAAGTAAAGTGCCAAAATTAGTAAAAAAATAATAAAAATTTAAATAGAATTATTCTCTTTAAAATTTATAATACTCTTAGTATATTCCTCTCCTTCCTACCACTTTCCTCACTCATTTCCCCTCCCATTCCTTCCTTTTTAAACTATTTGCATTTTACGATCCTCAACACATTATTTGCTTGCTCTTACGATCAACTATGTCTACCCACACCGAGTATTCTACACCTCCTCTCACTCTTCTTCTTCTTTTGGTCTTTTCTCAAGCCATTGCTCAACCTCCAAGCATGATGCCTATGTTACAAGAAGATCCATGCGCGAATATAAGCTTCGACAAGACCATAGCTGCAGTCCTAGTAATCCTAGTCATTGGTTTCTTCCTCATGGGATTCGTCTACATCTACAATCGTGAATGTGGGGAACAAAGATTCAGAAGTTCTAATCTCACAACACAAACTGGCACGTGCCTTAAAGTTCCACCACGTGGCCTCGACTCAGAAACCATCGAGAAGTTCCCAAAGTTTGTTTACTCTGAAGTGAAGGGTTGTAAGATTGGGAGAATCACACTCACACTAGAATGCGCTGTGTGCCTTAATGAGTTTGCGGATGATGAAACGGTGCGTTTGATTCCTAAATGTAACCACGTGTTTCATCTTGATTGTATTGATGTTTGGTTGGTTAATCACTCAACGTGTCCTGTTTGTAGGGCCAATTTATTACACATGTCGGATGACGTGTCGTTTAATGTTGCTATAGATATCTCCGAACCTGGAGGTTTGGGAACTAATTTGCCCGAACCTGAAACCAACTACAGCATCAACATTGTTTCTCAAGTGGATGAGTGCCAACAATGAAGCGGTGCTTGTGATAAGATGGTGGTGATAAAGTTGACGTTGACAGAAAATTCTTCTCATCGTTTATTTCATTTTTGTTATTTTGATTAATAAATTTTAGCTTTGGTGCAGATGATTAGTGAAGGATGCGTGCCTTTCACCATGATGCCATTTTCCTAATTTGTTATTAAACAAAAGAGTTTATCATTCGGCTTTAAATTTTATTGGTTTATACAACCATTGAGAGTCTGAGAATTTCTGTTCCTTGACTTCATTTACGTTTCATATTTTAATTCTGTCTTGTGAATAAAATATAGTACATGTTAGTATACATAGTTGGTAAAGGGGTACATCACTACTCTAGTATCAAATTAGCTTATCTCAAACATTTAAGGGGTAAAGGAGTTCTACCTCCCACCCTATGATAAGTCTTATTTAATTATGTTTTTAGTATTTAAATTAAATAAAAATTGTAAAATTTTAGTTTTGATTTGGAGCTATTTTACTACAAATTGTTGGTTTAATTTGTCAGGGTAAAATAAATGAAGAAATGGAAGAATTTGGGTAATTAAAAAGCAAGGATCGAAAATGTAAGGACCAATGAGCAAAATCAAGCAAATGGAGCCAAGAATTTGGTGTTCACGCACGGTCCGTGCCTACTACACGCATGGTCCGTGCTCACTGTTACAGAAAGCAGTTGAAAAGACTCAAGACACGCACGGTCCGTGCGCACCAGAAGCATGGTCCGTGCGTCCTGTACGTTTCAGAAGATGGAAAGTTTGAAGACCACGCACGGTCCGAGCGCCTCAGCAGCACGGTCCGTGCGCCTTTATCTGAAACTAAAAATGTTACAAAACTCTTCCAATTCTTTCATTATGGCTTGTAATTCGAATTTAATCCTTTGTCTACTGATCCTAGGCTATAAATAGGACCTCATTTCAGCTGTAATGGTACCTTAGCATACTTGTAATCTCACTCCAAAGTTTAATCTCAGTTCTTGCAATTTTCTTAAGCTTTTGCTCTTTTATTTTCATGTTCTTTACTTTCTTGCAATTTTAATTTCTGTTCTTTACATTTCCAGCACTTTACATTTCAGTTCTTTATCGCTTTGTTTATATTCTTGTCATTTACATTCTGTTATTTATCTTTATGTCATTTTCTTTTATGTCATTCTCTTCTACTCCCTTGTCTACTATGATCATGTGTGAGTAGACTTCTTTAGTCTTGGGATTGTGGGACACAATCCAATGATGGGTCCCTAAACAAATCCAAGACTAAACTCTATCTTATTTAGAACTTGAATTTTAATCTAATTCCATAGAACTAAATTTTATAAAACAAATATCAAACGAAGTACCGAGAGGTGAAGTTTGATATTGGAACAAATGGGATTAGACAAGGCAAAGCAAAACATGAGAATAGCATTGCTAGCTTTGGGACAATAAGGTTGTGCTTAATGGGACCATGAGAATAGGTTTGATCATTGTTTCGAGACACATTCTTGCATTCCGAAAGGAAGCTTGAATTACACCAAAAGAATACCTTGTCCTTAAAACAATTTCAAAATAAGATAGAGAGAGTTAAAGGGTTGTTTATTTCCATCATTGTGATCTAACCATGATCTCAAGGCGTCTTTTATTCTGAATTTTACAAAACAAAAATACTCTCTTTATTTAAACGATTCCTTTCAGCTAATCAACATCAAAAAATTCGATTAGTAATCGCAAAATACTCCCTATGGATCGATACTTTGTATTACGCGATAGAACCGTGCACTTGCGGCCTATCAAGTTTTTGGCGCCATTGCCGGGGAGTTAGTGATATTAATCAACCTTTTGGTACCGGTTAGACTGAATTTTTTTTGTTTTCTTTTATTTTGTTACTCTTTCTCTTCTTCTTTGAATGCGAAGAGCACACAGTTTCAGAGAAATTGTTGAACCAATTCCTGAAATCGAAAGATACCTTCACCAAAGAAGAAGAGAATTGCTCAATAACCAAAGAATGGCTGCTAATCCAAATCGTACTCTTAAAGAGTATGCTACGCCTTCTACGACTGAGCCCCATGCAGTTATTGTGCATCCTAATATTGATACAAACAATTTTGAGCTTAAACCTTCTCTACTTTCTATGGTCCAGCAGAACCAATTTTTAGGTTCAGCTAAATCTTCATCTTTCTATCTTTCTTGAATATTGTGGTACTCTCAAACTGAATGGGGTAACCCCTGAGGCCATAAGACTAAAGCTTTTCCCTTTTTCACTAAGGGATAGAGCTAGAGCATGGCTACATTCATTACCAAATGAGTCTGTTACTACATGGGATCAACTAAAGCAAGCATTCCTTGCTAGATTCTTTCCCCGAGCAAAACTGCACAAATGAGGAATCAAATTACAAGATTCACTCAAAATGACGGGGAATCTCTTTATGATGCTTGGGAGCGTTTCAAAGAAATGTTAAGGTTATGCCCCCATCATGGACTAGAGAAGTGGTTGATCATACACACTTTCTATAATGGTTTGCTTTACACTACAAAAATGACCGTGGATGCTGCTGCGGGTGGAGCTCTAATGAACAAGAACATTAAAGAGGCTTATGCACTAATTGAAGACATGGCGCAGAATCACTACCAATGGACTAGTGAGAGAGCCATCACTGCTACACCTCCATCAAAGAAGGAACCAGGTAAGTATGAAGTTTCAGCTCTTGATCATTTAGCTTCTAAGGTAGACGCACTTTTCCAGAAATTTGAAAAACTTAATGTTAATGCTGTACCACCTTCTTCTACTCCTGCTATACCTCCTTGTGAAATATGTGGGGTTGTTGGTCACACCAGTGTTGAATGTCAACTAGGAGTGTCTGCTAATGGTTCTGAGCAAGTTAATTACGCTCAAAAGGGGGATCCTTTTTCAAATACTTATAATTCTGGATGGAGGAATCATCCAAATTTTTCCTATAAAATCCTCCAGCCAATCCCTCTTTCCAACCAGCAGCAAGAACACCCCCTGGTTTTCAAAATAATCAAAGAGCTCCTCCAAAATCCAATTTGGAAACTTTATTAGAAAATTTTGTGATAACACAAACAAAGCAAAATGAAGAATTTAAAAACCTAAATGGATTTTTGAATGACTCTCTCATAAAATTGACATCTAAAGTGGACTCTATTTCTACTCACAGTAAAATGTTGGAAACTCAAATTTCCCAAGTAGCTCAACAAGTTGCTTCATCCTCTAGGTCCTCTGGAATATTTCCAGGGCAGCCTGAACCCAATCCTAAAGCCCAAGTAAATGCTGTCGTCACCCTTAGGAGTGGAAAACAATTAGAGGAACCAAAGGAAACTAATGAGAAAGATGTGAGTGAGGAAGAAGAACCACACAATGAGAGGGTTGAGGCTGAGATAGAAAAAGAAACACCCTATGTTCCACCACCACCATACAAGCCTAAAATACCATTCCCACAAAGGTTTGCCAAATCAAAGCTTGATTAGCAGTTTAAAAAATTTGTTGATTTATTGAAAAAGCTCTACATTAACATCCCTTTTACAGATGCTTTGTCTCAAATGTCATCTTATGCAATGTTTTTGAAAGAAATTTTATCTAAGAAAAGAAAGATAGATGACAATGAGACAGTAGCTTTAACTGAAGAAGGTAGTGTTATTATTCAAAACAAACTGCCTCCAAAGCTTAAGGATCTTGGTAGTTTTTCTATCCCTTGTGTCATTGGAAGTGAGACTATTAAAAGAGCCATGTGTGATTTAGGAGCTAGTGTGAGCTTAATGCCCCTATCCCTTTGTGAGAGGTTAGGCATAGGAGAGTTGAAACCTACAAATATGACCTTAACATTGGCTGACCGTTCCACTAAATATCCAGCTGGTATTCTTGAGGATATTCCTATTAAAGTAGGAGAAATTTTTATTCCAGCAGATTTTGTTGTGATGGAAATGGAGGAGGACTCCCAAGTTCCAATTCTTTTGGGAAGACCTTTCCTTGCTACTGCAGGGGCCATAATTGATGTTAAGCATGGTAAGTTGGCATTCAATGTAGGTGAAGAAAAGATTGAATTTGAATTTGCTAATTTGATGAAGAGTCCTTCAATTCAGGACTCTTGCTGTATGATTGATGTTGTTGACCATTGTGTGAAAGAGTGCTCTATAGCATCATCTTCATGCGATGGTTTGGAAGTATGCTTGACTAACAATGCAGGTAAAAAGTTAACTGGAGATGGCCAAGTCTATGCTCAAATGCTGGACGAAAATCCTCCTATAAAGGACTTGGGTATTGAAGTCTTGGTTGAAGGAAGTTCTAATTCTCTTCAAAAAGGAGCTCCAAAGGTGGTGCTAAAGCCTCTCCCATCATCTCTAAGGTATGAATTTCTTGGCTTAGACTCTACCTTTCCTGTTATTGTAAATGCAAACCTAGATGAGGTAGAAACAAATAAGCTCCTTAGTATTCTCAAGAAATATCCTAAAGCCATAGGATATACCATTGAGGATATTAAGGGAATCAATCCCTCATTGTGTATGCATAGGATATTACTTGAAGAGGACTATAAACCATCAATTGAGCATCAAAGGAGATTAAATCCTAATATGAAAGAAGTTGTGAAAAAAGAAGTTCTCAAACTCCTTGATGCTGGGGTAATTTACCCAATTTCTGATAGCAAATGGGTTAGTCCTGTTCAAGTAGTTCCTAAAAAGGGAGGCATAACAGTTGTCAAAATGAAAAAAATGAATCTATTGCAACTACAACTGTTACGGGATGGAGAATGTGTATCGATTATAGGAAGCTTAACAAAGCAACCCGTAAAGATCATTTTCCCCTTCCCTTCATTGATCAAATGCTAGAAAGGTTGGCAAGGCATTCACATTTTTGTTATTTAGATGGGTATTCTGGATTCTTTCAAATACCTATCCATCCAAATGACCAAGAAAAAACCACTTTCACTTGTCCCTTCGGCACTTTTGCTTACCGAAGAATGCCTTTTGGTCTTTGCAATGCCCCTGCCACCTTTCAACGTTGCATGATGTCAATATTTTCTGATTTTGTTGAAAACATCATGGAAGTTTTTATGGATGATTTTTCAGTCCATGGGTCTAGCTTTGATAACTGTTTAGCCAACCTAGAAAAAGTTTTGGAAAGGTGTGAAAAAGTAAACCTTGTGTTGAATTGGGAAAAGTGTCATTTCATGGTAAGGGAAGGTATAGTTCTTGGACACTTGGTTTCTGAACGAGGTATAGAGGTGGACAAAGCAAAAATAGAAATTATTGAAAAAATGTCACCTCCAACCTCGATTAAAGAGGTGAGAAGTTTTTTAGGTCATGCGGGTTTCTACCGCTGATTCATAAAAGATTTTTCAAAGATTTCTAAACCATTAACAAGCTTGCTCCTTAAGGATGCAGCTTTTGTACTTGATGATTTGTGTTTAGCAGCTTTTGGCAGGTTAAATGAAGCCTTGATCACTGCCCCAATCATGCAGCCACCCGATTGGAACCTTCCATTCGAAATCATGTGTGACGCAAGTGACTATGCAGTTGGGGCAGTGCTTGGACAGAGGAAAGACAAGAAAATGCATGCCATTTACTATGCAAGCAGAACTCTGGATGAGGCTCAGGTAAATTATGCCACAACTGAAAAAGAATTGTTGGCGGTAGTCTTCGCCATTTGATAAGTTCAGGCAATATTTAGTAGGATCCAAAATCATAATTTATACCGATCACTCGGCAATCAAATATTTGTTAAATAAAAAAGATACCAAGCCGAGATTAATCCGGTGGATCCTAGTTCTTCAAGAAATTGACCTTGAGATCAGAGATAAAAAAGGCACAGAAAATGTTGAAGCTGATCACTTGTCAAGGCTACAAGATAACAATAAGGCCGAGCTACCACTTGATGATTCCTTCCCGGATGATCAGCTATTCTCTTTATTGCAAACTGAAGCACCGTGGTATGCAGATTTTGTGAACTATCTTGTAGCTGGTGTGCTACCTCCGGACTTGAACTACCAACAAAATAAGAAATTCTTTCATGATATAAAGCACTATTATTGGGATGAGCCCTACCTCTTCAAAATGGGATCAGATGGTATTTTCAGAAGGTGCATTCCGGAGGACGAGGTAAGTAACATTTTAATGTTTTGTCATTCTTCATCTTATGGTGGCCAAGCCAGTTCTCAGAAAACTGCTTTTAAAATTCTTCATTCTGGTTATTGGTGGCCATCTCTTTTCAAAGATGTGCATCGGTTTGTTTCTCAATGTGACCAGTGTCAACGCACTGGGAGTATTTCCAAAAGGAACGAAATGCCCTTAAACAACATTCTGGAGGTTGAAATTTTTGACGTCTGGGGAGTTGATTTTATGGGTCCATTTCCGTCTTCTTTCGGAAATCAATATATCCTACTTGCAGTTGACTATGTGTCTAAATGGACTGAAGCCATTGCTTCTCCAACAAACGATGCACAAGTTGTAATAAAGCTTTTCAAAAAAATAATTTTTCCCAGATTTGGGGTGCCTAGAGTGGTTATAAGTGATGGGGGATCTCATTTCATTTCAAAACAATTTGAAAAAGTTTTACAAAAGTATGGGGTCAAGCATAAAGTTGCAACAGCATATCACCCCCAGACTAGTTGCCAAGTTGAGGTGTCAAATAGAGAAATCAAATCAATTTTAGAAAAAACTGTTTCTACCTCTAGAAAAGATTGGTCAGCTAAGCTTGATGATGCTCTTTGGGCTTACCGAACAGCATACAAGACTCCTATTGGAATGACTCCTTTTAAACTAATTTATGGGAAGTCTTGTCATCTTCCGGTTGAGTTGGAGCACAAAGCTTACTGGGCAATCAAAACCCTCAATTTGGACATGAGTCTTGCAGGAGATAAAAGAAAACTTCAACTGAATGAGTTGGAGGAACTGAGGATGGACGCTTATGAGAATGCCAGAATCTATAAAGAAAGAACAAAAAATTGGCATGATAAGCGTATCGTTCGCAGGGAATTCAAAGAAGGTGATCCTATGTTGCTTTTTAATTCAAGATTGAAATTATTTCCAGGGAAGTTAAGATCAAGATGGTCCGCTCCCTTTAAAATCCTTAAGGTATACCCCTTTGGCGTAGTTGAAATTTGGAGTGAAAAGATCGGACCATTCAAGGTCAATATGGCCAGAGATTAAAAATTTATAATGTGGGTGAAGACATTAAGAAAGGAACCACTTTGGTTCTTCATAACCCAAACTGAGCAAAAGAGGCTCTTCTAAACCGTCAAGCTAATGACGTTAAAGAAGCGCTGCGTGGGAGGCAACCCACGAGTTAATATTTTTGTTTTGTTTATGTTTTTTGTAGGAAAAATAAGAAAAATATGTTTCGCAATGCTTTTGGAAGTCTCAAACAGACAAGGTTGTTTCAAAGTATGAGCATAATCTGTATTCAAAAAAGGGATGATCTAGGTGTTTGAAGCAGCAAAAATGAGTTCATATATGCTGAGAAAGAAGCACGATCCGTGCTCAATGCTCCATGGTCCGTGCGCTCTGTACATGAAAAAAATGATGTTCCTGATTAAGACCTGCACGGTCCGTGCGCCCTACTGGCACGGTCCGTGCGCACTGGAAAAGAAAAAAATTGACATTCTGCACAGAGCACACGGTCCGTGCGTACCTCTTGCACGGTCCGTGCGTGATCAAACAGAAGCCAGCAGAAAATTGCATACACTACGCACGGTCCGTGCGTGTGTCAAGCACGGTCCGTGCGCCACGTTCCAGCCACTCCGTGTCTCTCTCAAATCCAAGTAAGTCCCACGATTTTTCCTCATTCTCCAAGCATCTTCAACTTCTCTTCATCTTCTCCAACTCAAACCTCCATACCCAAAACTTCAAGTCCTTCAAAATCACTCAAAACTCCACCAAATTCCACAACTCTTAACCCAAAACAATTACCCACAACCTCATCTACAAAACCCAACCATCAAAATCACCATTCATCCACTCATTCCATAAACCCCAAATTCGTAACCTACGAAACCCTAAACCAAAAAATACACAAATCCACCCCAAAATCTCTCCCAAACACCAAATTTCCACCCAATCTCCAATACCCAAAACCAAAACCATCCTATTTCACCATAAAAACACCAAAAACCTCAAATTTTTCCAAAACTCCAAAAACCCCAAATTAAGAAAAACGAAAATGGCACCCAAAAAGGCCAAAACTAGTGATGTTGTTGGTTCTTCAACTGGTAGAGGAAAGAAGAGGGCAAGTTCAGGTGTTGCTAACGAGCTTGGGATACACTACAAAAAAATTGGATATTAGCGAGGGAAATTTCCCTCGCAAAATGACCAAAATCCCTCGCTAATGGTCATTTGCGAGGGAATTAGCGAGGGACCAGTTCCCTCGCTAAATCCCTCCTCGCTAATGGGATTAGCAAGGGAAATTTCCCTCGCTAATTCCCTCGCTAATGTCTGTGCAAATTTTCAAATTTTAAAATTTGATTGGGTTTTTTTTTTATATTTATTATATTTTTTTTGAAGCTATTTATTATTATACTATTAATGAAAATTATATTATATTATATTATTAATTTTGTGGATGTGTTGGTGGTGGTGGTGGTGGTGGAAGGTGGAGAGAAAGAGGAAAGAAATTCGTAGGTGGTGGTGGTTGTGTCGTGGGTGGTGGTGGTGGTGTGGTGTCGTGGGTGGTGGTGGTGGTTGTGTGGTGGTTGTGTGGTGGTGGTGTGGTGGAAGAAGGTGGAGAGAAGAAGAAGGAAGGGGGAAATCGTGAGAGAGAGAGAGAGAGAGGAGAGGAAGAGGAAAGAAGGTGGTGGTGGTCGTGGGTGGTGGTTGTTGTGTGGTAGTGGGTTAGTGTTTGTAGGTGAGAGAGAGAGAGAGTAGATGAAGAGGAAGGGAAGGGTGAAGAGGAGAGAAGAAGAGTGAGGGTGGTTGGTTGGTTGTGTGGTGGTGATGGTGGTGGTGGTGGTGGTGGAGAGTAGAGGAAGAGGAAGGGAAGAGGAATGGTGAAGAGGAGAGAAGAAGAGTGAGGGTGTGTTGAGTGAGAAAGAGGAGTGGTTGTGTGTTTGTGTGGTTGAAACGGATTTAAGGAAAAAAAAAAGTAAAAGAATTTGCGAGGGATTTTAATTCCCTCGCTAATAGTCACTTTAATTTGCGAGGGATTTAAAATTCCGTCACTAAACTCCTTGATTTGCGTGAATTTGACTGAATTAGCAAGGGTCCAATTCCCTCGCTAATTCCCTCGCTAACGGTCAGATTCACGTTAGCGAGGGACCAATTCCCTCGCTAACCACCTTGTTTTTCGTGCTAAAATTTTCAAATTCCCACCTCCACTTAGCGAGGGACCAGTCCCTCGCTAATGTTGAAAATTCCGTCGCTAACCATTAGCGAGGGACTGGTCCCTCGCTAATTCCCTCGCTAATGTGAGTTTTAGCGAGGGAATCACATTCCCTCGCTAATTCCCTCGCTAAAGTCAGTTTTAGCGAGGGAATGTTATTCCCTCGCTAATGTCCCTCGCAAATAAGCGTTTTTTTTGTAGTGATAATTTTCAAAAATAAAGCACAAAAGGAACTGTATGAATCGCACGAAGGAAGAAAAATCAGTGCAACAAGGTACCCCGATTTCTCTTCTACTCTCCAAACATTAGGGATAGAGGACAATTTAATTCTGTGGTTGAATAATCTGGGCTGGTTAAGTTTCCTGAGACCCGCAAGGGCAACTTATTTTGCACTCACCCGTGAATTTTTAAGTTCACTGTGCTTAATTGATGATAAATTGTCCTTTAGATTGTTTAATGAGGATTATGAAATGTCTTTGGATGAGTTTTGGGAAAAATTGGGATTTGCAAATGTTGGTCTTATTCATGATTCAAGAGACATAGCTTTTAGGCCAAGAGGGTACAACCCTAATGCTTTTTGGACCCAAATCACTGGAAAAGGTCAATATGAGGCGAGAGCAGCAAAGGCAGCATCAATCCATAACCCGGTTTTCCGGTATATTGCTAGGGTAATGGCTTGTACAATTTGTGGCAGGGGTGAAATGGGGGGGGGGGGGGGGGGGGGGGGGGTGTTAGGACAAGTGAATTATTTCTGTTGTGGGCTATGGTAAATCAATTTCAGGTAAACACATGCCATTATATTATTAGCAATTTGATTCATGTTTCTGAACTTAATAAAGGGGATATTGTAATCGGAGGGATGGTTACCTTCATTGCTCAAAAGTTGGGCTTAGAATATATGTTGAATAATTTGGATGCATTGGAAGGTAACACAACTATTGATATGGAAATGTGCAACCTCATGTTTTTGGTAAGACCAGCAAATAGTGTAAGAACCAGATTTCACTTGTTGATTGAAAAGCAAAAATCCATCCTTATGCCAAATCCGGCTAGGACAGATACAAGAGTTCAAGAAAACTGGTTGTATTTGGATGCTGCTGGAGAAATACCACAAGAAGTCCCAATACAAGAAGAAGAGATGGATGAGCAGGCGATGCAGGGTGAGCCCGAGTTTAATATGCAAGAGTGGTGTCTCCAAATTCAAAGCGAACAACAGAGGCATGGAGCTGAGCTGCAAGTCATTAGAGAAGAACAATTGAATCAGAACAAGCAGTTGGCACGGATGACAGGTATGCTCGAGGCTATGATGCAGCACTTTAGCATAGACCAGCCACCTCCGCCTGGACAGTTGTGAGCATTGTGAGATTTCTTTACCCTCTCATGTATTTTTTCTTATCATTAGGGACAATGCTTAGTCTAAGCATGGGGGGGAGGGGGGGGGGGGGGGGGGGGGGGGGTGTATTTACTTTGTTTTAGTCTGTTTCCCTTATTTTTTCATCTTTCCTGCTATTTCTGTAGCTTTGTTGTCTTTAGTTTAGCGAGTCTTGAATTCTCCCATGTCTTGAATCATTATTGTTGTTTTCTTGCAAGCTTAATGTAAAAACTTTTTAGCACTTATTAATAATTGCATTTTAAAAGAAAAAGAATATAGTTTAGTCTTTTTAAGACCACAAAACCAATTTGTATGACAGACCTGTGCTTAAATATGACTGTGACGTTGTTGTGCTGGAAACTGAAAATTAGCATTGTACCTGTTTTATATTTTCTGTGCAAACCAGCTACTAAAATGTGAGATATAGAGCCTTTACAAGGGGATGTTACTGAAATTATATATTTTGTACCCCTTTTTCTTTGCTGAGTGTATGTTTCTCAAGTGGTATCATTCCAGAATTTGTTTGTTGACCGTTTTGAAGCGAAAAATGATTTGCAACATGCGAAAGAATCAAGGGATTTTAGGAATTTTTTCTTCAAGCCTCAGAATTAGTGTTTGCTAAAATTTTTTCCCTCTAGTTGCCCCTTTTGAGCCTACATTTTTATTCCTTTGGCACCCAGAAATGAATTTTCTTTTGTTTTTGGTAAACTTTGGAATCGGATTGGAGCAACTATTGAATTTGCAGTTTTTGTCCTACATGCCATATCATATATCTCATGGGCATAAGCTGGTTGTATTACCATTTCTCCTCCAAAGAAAGAAAAAAAAATATAGAAGTGAAAAAGAAAAGAAAAGAAAAAAAGAATGTAAAAGAATAGAGGAAAATGGCAAAATCAAGGGAAATCAAAAGGAAAGAGTCCATTCAAAGAAAAATCAAGTCAAAAAGAGTGGGCTCAAGTGAATGAAATGAAGGAGAATGGAAGTGGAAGCAAACTTGGAGTCTTAAAAGTGCAAAATTGGTAGAAGCTCCATTTTGATTTCAAAGGTTGCTATGATTGATTTTATTTTTTTAGCCCTTTGTTTTTCCCTTCTTTCTTATTCCCTACCTAACACTAATACACCAAGGCCCCGTTACAACCAAATGTAATCCCATCTTATGCGTGCTTGTGAACTTTTTAGTAGAGATATTGGTCAACTTACAAACCTATGGCAATGAGCACTTGATGAAACTTGAGCGAAATATTTCCCAAGTCCCTAAAACACTCAGAGATTGTGAGCGAGTGTCCAAGTTCGCACAGTTGTACTTTTCAGGTAATAAGCCTCTAATTGGGTAACCAGCTAACATCTCACTTGTGATACTATCTTATGTCTGTCATATGCTTCTGTTTTTTTGTCTTTTATTTGACTATCTATGTTGTTGGATTTTTTTGAGAATGTTGTTATTAATTTGTGCTGCGAGTTTTGATTGTTCTTGCTTGAGGACAAGCAAAGACTCAAGCATGGCGGAGTTTGATAAGTCTTATTTTACTATGTTTTTAGTATTTAAATTAAATAAAAATTGTAGAATTTTAGTTTTGATTTGGAGCTATTTTACTACAAATTGTTGGTTTAATTTGTCAGGGTCAAATAAATGAAGAAATGGAAGAATTTGGGTAATTAAAAAGCAAGGATTGAAAATGTAAGGACCAAGGAGCAAAATCAAGCAAATGGACCCAAGAATTTGGTGTTCACGCACGGTCCGTGCCTACTACACGCATGGTCCGTGCTCACTGTTACAGAGAGCAGCTAAAAAGACTCAAGACACGCACGGTCCGTGCGCACCAGAAGCATGGTCCGTGTGTCCTGTACGTTTCAGAAGATGGAAAGTTTGAAGACCACGCACGGTCCGTGCGCCTCAGCAGCACGGTCCGTGCGCCTCAGCAGCACGGTCCGTGCGCCTTTATCTGAAGCTAAAAATGTTACAAAACTCTTCCAATTCTTTCATTATGGCTTGTAATTCGAATTTAATCCTTTGTCTACTGATCCTAGGCTATAAATAGGACCTCATTTCAGCTGTAATGGTACCTTAGCATACTTGTAATCTCACTCCAAAGTTTAGTCTAGGTTCTTGCAATTTTCTTAAGCTTTTGCTCTTTTATTTTCATGTTCTTTACTTTCTTCCAATTTTAATTTCTGTTCTTTACATTTCCAGCACTTTACATTTCAGTTCTTTATCGCTTTGTTTATATTCTTGTCATTTACATTCTGTTATTTATCTTTATGTCATTTTCTTTTATGTCATTCTCTTCTACTCCCTTGTCTACTATGATCATGTGTGAGTAGACTTCTTTAGTCTTGGGATTGTGGGACACAATCCAATGATGGGTCCCTAAACAAATCCAAGACTAAACTCTATCTTATTTAGAACTTGAATTTTAATCTAATTCCATAGAACTAAATTTTATAAAACAAATATCAAACGAAGTACCGAGAGGTGAAGTTTGATATTGGAACAAATGGGATTAGACAAGGCAAAGCAAAGCATGAGAATAGCATTGCTAGCTTTGGGACAATAAGGTTGTGCTTAATGGGTCTCTGCGATGATCAACCATGAGAATAGGTTTGATCATTGTTTCGAGACACGTTCTTGTATTCCGAAAGGAAGCTTGCATTACACCAAAAGAATACCTTGTCCTTAAAACAATTTCAAAATAAGATAGAGAGAGTTAAAGGGTTGTTAATTTCCATCATTGCGATCTAACCATGATCCCAAGGCGTCTTTTATTCTGAATTTTACAAAACAAAAATACTCTCTTTATTTAAACGATTCCTTTCAGCTAATCAACATCAAAAAATTCGATTAGTAATTGCAAAATACTCCCTGTGGATCGATACTTTCTATTACGCGATAGAACCGTGCACTTGCGGCCTATCACCCTACTAATAAACAAAACCCAAAACAACATCTTTACATTAGCAACAACCACTTAAATATTGCATTCCTGGTCATCAAAAGACATTTAAGAGATGCACACTAAGTCAAGTTTTCACCTTAACCTTCTTTCGAACATTTTCATGATAAGCTGTTATTTCGAGTAAGTTCCCAGGAAAGAGAGGTGGGTCACACTGGACATTCTTTAATACCAAGTCTTTCCTAGCCAGAACTTTCCCCTAAACAACAATGTTTTCGAAATCAAGCCGAAGAGATTACTGGGATGAGTCGCGGACTAGGTCGCTTTCTTTAAGACGTTTTGTGGCACTACTCCAAGGTGCAAGTAGGCTATCAACCACGACGTCCCCAGGATAAAACAGCCCAGACAACTGTTACTAATTTCACTACACAATGAAAATTAGCTCTAAGATATACACTGTCAATCTGGTTATAAAAAACCACTCTTATGGTTATAAAAACCACTCTTAGCTTGGAAATGCTTCAAGCTTTCAAAGAACAAGAAATGATTTAGGGAGAAGAGAGAGAAAATTGAGGAGAAAACTCTTGATCCACAATTTTTTGGTGTGAAGAACAAGTGAGGAGAAGGTCTCCTTTTATAGGCCAAGTGAGTGAGGAGAAGTTCTTGGTTTGTCCAATGTGGGACTTTTTATAATTCACACACAACTTAAAAGAGAGTTCCAACAATCCCCCACTTGAATTTAAAAAGTAATTTTAGAAATAGCATCAAACGCTTCTATAAGATTGTGCATAAACAAATTAAAGGTGTCTACGACTTGAACCTTTGCATAGCGGTTAAGATTTCGATTTAACAAGAGTGACTCGTAGTCTTGAACTCTATCTCAAACATCAAAATCGCACACAGCCTTTTCCATGGGTGTATTCTTATAAGCCCGTGCTTTTATGGCCCTGCACGTCTATCCTGGTTTAGTGAACGCTCTAGGAATCCTGCCAACGATTCCATAGGAAGCGGCCCCACTTCCACATTCACATAGGTGAGTCTATCAAGAGTACTCCTGTAACTAGGTACTCCACTCCACATAGAGTATAGATCTCATTAAGAGTTTCTATTACCTCAACCTTACATCGTGAGAGACTCATGATTCTAATGGCAGTAGTCCCATCCTTTGAGATGTATTTTGAACTTTCTCCCTAGCTAATCCTTTCGTCAAAGGACCAGCTAAGTTTTGATCAGTGCGTACATGATCCACTCTCACAGCTCCTTTTGTGAGACATTCTCTCACAGTGTTGTGTCTACGACGTATTTGTCGTCTCTTACCGTTAAAATAACGGTTCTCTATTTTTGCAATAGCCGCGGTACTATCGCAGTGGATCAACACAGCTGGCATCGGTTTTTCCCATATGGGAATCTCTGCTAGTAGGCATCTTAACCAACTAGATTCTTCACTAGCGGTTGCTAGTGCTATCATTTCAGACTTCATAGTGGACTGAGCCAATATGGTATGTTTCTTAGATTTCCATGAGACAGCACCACCAGCTATACTGAATATATTGCCACTGGTTGCTTTGGAATCATCTGATAGAGTATTCCAATCAGCATCACTGTACCCTTCAAGTACAGATGGAAATCTCTGATAATGCAATCCGAGATTCATGGTCCTTCTGAGATATCTCATGACTCTCTCAATAGCATGCCAATGCTCTAGGTCGACTAGTAAATCTGCATAACAGTCCCACAACATAGGCAATGTCGGGTCTAGTACAATTAGTGGTATACCTTAGGCTGCCAATGATGCTCGCATATTCCGATTGTCTTATACTGTCACCAGTGTTCTTAAAGAGCTTGACACTCGGATCATATGGTGAACATGCAAGTTTACAGTCAAAGTAATTGTATTTCTTTAAGATCTTCTCAATGTAATTAGATTGATCCAAAGAAATTCCCTTCTCGGACCTAGTGATCTTAATACCAAGTATTACACTGGCTTCTCCGAGGTCTTTCATATCAAAGTTGTTGCACAACAGTGATTTCACCTTATTAACAGCATGAGTGTCTGATCCAAATATGAGTAAGTCGTCTACATAGAGACATATGATAGTGCAAATGTCATTCTCGGTTTTGTAATAAATGCATTTGTCACTTTCATTCACTTTAAACTCATTCGATATAATCATATTATCAAACTTCTCATGCCATTGTTTAGGAGCTTGTTTGAGACTATACAGAGACTTATCCAACTTACATACCTTGTGTTCTTGCCCATGAACTACAAACCCTTCAGGTTGTTCCATATAGATTTCTTCTTCTAATTCACCAATTAAAAACGCAGTTTTAACATCCATTTGGTGTACTTCCAAATTATAAATTGCGGCCAACGAAATTAGTACCCTTATGGATGTGATTCTAGTAATAGGTGAATATGTGTCGAAGAAATCTATATTCTCTCTTTGTCTAAAACCTTTGGCTACAAGGCGAGCCTTGTATTTATCAATAGTGCCATCAGGTTTTAATTTCTTTTTGAAAATCCATTTACAATCAATGGGTTTGCTACCAGGAGGCAAGTCCACTAAGTGACATGTCTTGTTAGACTCTAGAGAATCCATCTCATCCTTAATGGCTTTTGCCACAAATTGGCATCCAAAGAAGACAATGCTTCTTGAATGAGGAGAAGTTCTTGGTTTGTCCGATGTGGGCCTTTTTATAATTCACACACAACTTAAAAGAGAGTTCCAACATAAGCTCCAGCAACACCCAACAAAGAATTAATAGCAAACTCACAACAAAATAATAGATAGTTTTGAGATTCAAAATGTTTAAAACAAAAACACAATATACCTCATGAATGAATAGATGAAATAACACCTCTCCAATCTAATTCTTCTTTGACAGGTGGTCTCTGAATAACTACCTTTATGCTAATGCTGCTGCCATAGGCAGACCTATGTTGTGTTCAGGGTGTACTTACACTCCTTGAAAAATATAAATACTCATTTAACTGTCATATGATTTTTATTTTGACCCCTTTGAATTTAAAGTTTTAAACCAAGATCCTCCGATTCTTTTAGCTTTGCCAGTTAAATAAAAACTGAATTCTCAAGTAGTTAATAAAACTTGTGAAACCTATCAAATTAGTCTCTAAAATTTTGTGAAATCTAATCTAATTTAATCTAATATCTATTTAATCAAGCAATCAATTTATAAAAAGACAATTTTGGACATCTTAAAATTTTGACACATCACCACTTTTATGAAAAATAATATATTTAATTCTATTTTCTCTTCCTCTCACGCACTCTCTCTCTCTCTCTCTCTCTCTCTCTCAATCTCACATTTCCCAATATTTCTCACTTTTTTACACACCTACTATTTGTGGCCCCACACCCTTTATTTAAAAAATTTCTTTTCCCAATTTTTTTAATCTACTATATAATATAATATAATTAAAGTAATATTAAATGGTCTACATTTTACTCCTATTTACTATCTAATCTAATCTAATATCTGATATATATTTATACAAACAAATCACACTTAAATTACCCAAATAAGCTTCCATATTTACTTAACAACTCATCTAACTAAGAACAACATTGTAATTTACTATCACACTTTTTTCAAATTCCTTCTCCCAATGTATTTTCTTCTCACTCCCACTTTTTTTCCAAATTTCAAAATTCAAATCAAACTCACTCACTTTCTATCTACTAATCTATTTATCAATTTATACAAACAAACCACACTTAAATTATCGAAACAAGTTTTTCTATTTACTTGACAACCCATCTAACTAAGGACAACATTGTAATTTACTATCATATATGTTTCAAATTTCTTCTCCAATTCATTTACTTCTCACTCCCACTTTTTTCCCTACTTTCTCCTACTTTTTTTTTTCAATTTTCAAAATTCTAATCAAACTCACTCACTTTCTTTTCCCACTATCTACTATAATCTACTAATCAACTAAAATAATCAATTGAAACTATGAGATAAGTGCACTGATATATTAAAAATACGAGATAACAACACTGATATATAAAAAAACACGAGATTAATATCTAAAAAAACAAGAAGATTTAATAACTATTTAAACTAGGGATGTGACAAATATTTGTCGCTAATACCTAAAAAGGACAAATAATTGTCACAGATATATAATAAAACACGAGATAAATATTTTTTATTGATAATCTACCATCTATCTAATATCTATTTATCTAATCTAATATCTATTTATACAAACAAACCACACTTAAATTATCCAAACAAGTCTCCCTATTTACTTGACAACTCATCTAACTAAGGGCAACATTATAATTTACTATCACTTTTTTTTTTCAAATTTCTTCTCACTCCCACTTTTTTTTCCAACTTTCTCCTACTTATTTTGAAATTTCGAAATTCAAATCAAACTCACCCACTTCCTTTTCCCACTATCTACTATAATCTACTAATAAACTAAAATAATCAATTGAAACTACGAGATAACTACACTAATATATAAAAAAAATACGGGATAAAAAGACGAGATTAACATCTAAAAAAAGAAAACTTAATGACTATTTAAACTACCGATTAATATTTAAAACACATGTGACAAATATTTGTCACTAATACCTAAAAAAGGACAAATAATTGTCAAGTATATATAATAAAACACGGGATAAAACTTTTTTATTGATAATCAACTATCTATCTTTTACTATCTACTATATATAATATACTAATCAACTAAAATAATCAATTGAAACTATGAGATAACTGCATTGATATATAAAAAACACAAGATAACTGTATTGATAAATAAAAAACACGGGATAACTTCAATGATATATATAAAAACATGGGATAGCAGCACTGATATATAAAAAAACACTGCAATGATATATTTGATAATCTACTATCTATCTTTTACTATCTACTATAATATATTAATCAACTAAAATAATCAATTGAAAGTTGAAACTATGAGATAGCTACACTGATATATAAAAAATCACTGCAATGATATATTTGATAATCTACTATCTATCTTTTACTATCTACTATAATATATTAATCAACTAAAATAATCAATTGAAAGTTGAAACTATGAGATAGCTACACTGATATATAAAAAATCACGGGATAACTCTATTGATATATAAAAAAACACGGGAACACTGCAATGATATATATAAAAATACAGGATAACTGCACTGATAAATATATATAAAAACACGGGATAACAACACTTATATATAAAAATATATTGCACTAATATATAAAAGAACATGGGATAAATGCAGAGATTGTTTTTAAATGACAATTTTACATTTTTAGATTTTGATATTTATCTATTTTTTTATTTGAGACTCCTTTTTGATCTACTTTAAATTTGTCTTTTTTTTTCACGGGGTGCTGTCCAGACTATTTAAACTATGTCTAACTTCATTTATAAAAAGAACGCGGCAGCACCCATGCGAATGCACGGGTATCCTACTAGTAGTCTCTAAAGCTTATGAAATTTGTAAAAGTAGTGTCTAAAATTTTAAGAAATATGTTACATTAGGTTTTGCAATTCCACGCTGTTTCTTTATTAGCGGATTTACCTATAAAATTGAGGGCACTATTAAAAGTCATGAGGGATTAAAAGCATTGGCCGGATAAATTCTGGCGAGTAAAACTTTTTATAAAGACTAAAAATAAAATTCTCAAATTTTTTATGGACCAAATACATATGTAACTCTACAAAATTTCATCAAGTTTTTCCCGTGCATTGCCCTGGTCAGGATGCTGGTTCTAGAACAAAGCATAAAATATAAGCATTATTTTAAATTATGTAACCAATAGTAACAATGGTATTCCTGAATAAAAAGAATTTTGACATAAAAAGTTTGCTCTTAGCAATATGAATCATAAATATGGAACCCACAAAAAAAAAAACATATACTCTATTAAACTATCTGAATCCCATCCTCAATGTTGTCGATGCGAACGTTTCTCTCCTCCTCCTCCAAGAAATTGATGAATCAGAAGAAGGAGGAGCAGTGCCTTCAACTTGTGGTTGGTGGAAAGAATGGATGTCATCGTAGTATTGTTGAAGGTGTATGAGATTAGTGATATCAGCAAGTGGAATCCTCTCTGACTTTCTCTTAATTTCTTTCTTGTTCTTGTTCTTGGAAGATAGGGCCTTGGGGCTCGGAGGAATTGGTTTCTTCCCTGGTGGAATATTCTCCTTATTACTTTCCTCGAATATGAATGTGCTACTGCTACTTGAACTTCTTTCCATTGCAATTGCTGCTAAATGCTAATAAATTTCAACGACACAAAAATAATGGAGCAGTGGTGTGGTGTGGTGGGGGTGATAGGATTTGGTTGAAACAAGATATTGGTATATATATTTTAGCCGAGAGATTTGGCTCCCGATTTTCCCGATTGCTTTTTTAAAAAAATATAATTAGCGCTAAAACGGCTATATACGGTTTTGGTTTTTGGGTTTTAGTTAGTCCCTCAAAACTTTTTCATCTATTTTGATCCCCGAGAAGTAGGTGAAATTTATTTGAGATATTTAAACCCAAATTCTATAGAGACCATAAACATATTTAACTCTAAAACAACTGACCTTATGTAGATTTTCTAATTAATCTTAAAAAATGGAGTAATCTGCGGCACCGATTTGATAAAACTAGAGACTCAACTTTTAAGATTTAAACGGGACCTTTAAATTGCTTAAGACAGCCCTGCTAAATATCTAAATGATCGTTAATTACATTGATCTTTATAAAATTTGCACTAAAAAAATTGTATTGATAAATTACTAAATAAGGGTTAGTACGTGTGAAAACCCATGACCAGTACAAACCAATGTTTTGAAAACCGAATCGGGCATTGAACCGGTGAGACCTTCGGTCATGGTTCAACCGCTTAAAACCGTGTTTTATTAAAATAGCATTTAATGAAAAAAGAATGAGTCAATATATTGAATTTCAAATTGTGAGATTCTTACGGTGTGGAGCCTTTTTTTTCTCTCTATAAGCAATGATATATTGATTAGAGCATTAGATATGCTCAAAACCACAAACACACAAAGGAATCAGAGATTATTGATACAACTGAGAGCATTGTTCAACCATAGTGGCAGAGACAAACTAGAATCTCTTCCCACCACAAAAATAAACCAACACCAAGACAGATATTTGATACGTGCCACAATCGAGTCAAGCTTGGCTTCTTCACCTCTAAAACAAACACCATTCCGTGCTAGCCAGCTGCACCAACAAGTTGTCAACCAGATTAAAATTTTAACCTTTTTGGATTTCTTTCCAATACATAGCACGCCAAAAGAAATGAAATGTTGATGTAAGTTAAAAGAACTAGACAAAACAATATCGAGCCAGCGTTTCACCTCCCGTCACACCTTTTTCGAAAAGTACAATCGACGATAAAATGTTGAGGTCTCTCTTTGTGACTATTACAAAGCACAGAAACTTCCCCTTCCTCCGAGAGAAAGATATGGCACCTCAATAGAATGTCTCGAACCAGTAAAGAATCAAAAAGCAAAAGCCACCCAATAATAAGAACTTTCGATGGAGTTGAAGTTTTCCACAGAACTTTAATATCTGAAAATTCGTTTTCACACGCCTCTGAATAAGTTAAAGTAAAAAAGAGGTAGCAAGATCGCACTGAGAAACACTTTGAGGGTTCCAAAATCTAGCTCCAAGAATTTGATCGATCACAATTAGAACGCACCTCCCTTAGATCAACACAACACCTCGTCACCGAGAAACTGTGAACCAAACAAAAAAGCAAACAACTTCCATCGCCAATAGATTTGACGCCACACAGGATCCGCAATCTTCGCATTTTGTTGAGAACAACCTGCATAAATGTTAGGAAAATCCAGCTTCAAAGAATGTTGCCCAAATGATGCCCAAAACTCACACCACGGCCATCTCCCACCCCCTTCTAACATTCGCCTCAAACCACCCCTCTGAAAACCAATCCTCACCCACACTTCTAAGGTCACGCCAACATAAAGATGAGTCTGACTTTCTAACCGATGATATTCTAGTAAAGAAAATGGAGCCCAAATTACCGTACCAGTGAGAAAGAATATCCCTCTAAGAAGCTTCCTCATCCGACAAGATACGCCATTTCCACTTAGCCAAGAGAGGAATGTTGAACAACTCAATATTTTTAATGCCAAGCCCACCCTCCTTCTTAGGCTTCAAAACCTTATCCCACACCACCCAATACATACCTCTAGCATCATCTTATATACCTCACAAAAATTCTCTGTAAATTTTAACCAAACTCTTGATCAGCATCTTTGGCACCTTATAAAAAGATAAATAATAAAGATAAATGTGGAGTCCTTTTATTGATGCAAATTAAACCCAACTTTTAACTTAAATTTTACAAGTTTACTAACACTAATCTAGTTGTTTCGAACCGAGCGGAAGCTCAATCCGACATAGATAGGCTCAATCAAGACGATCGAGATTCACCCGTGGAAGAGAGCATGACTTGGATCAACGCGGCCTGTGCACGCGACTTAAGGCACAAATTGCTATCCGAGCGACATAGACATCAAGGGCTGAGATTACACTCTCGGATCCAACGACGTGGGTCAGCGTGACCACCACCCATGGCCCATATAAATACATCGATGATCACTAATCCAAATATTTTCTCTCATTCGTACCTCACAGTAGATTCACTATACTGAATTGAGCATCATAGTCTATGCAAGTACCCGACCCACGTCGGACTACCACGTGGGGCTGGAGCTCAGGGGGAACGTCAATCGATTCACACAGACCACCTCTCGGGTATGACTTCAGGACATTGACGAACACAATGGGAGAACGTCTCTCATTGCTTTCTCTACTCGATTGATGTATCCTTCAACGACATGCCCCTTAGAGGCAGACCTCATCTGAGATCTCAAACCACAAGTGTGGCCGAGATACCAAATACTGGATGTTTCTGAAGTCGACGATGGAACTAAACAGTCCGGTTTCTGGTCGACGATGATGGTCATAACCAAAGGGTTCCCCGGGGAAGAAGTTATTAACTATACTACTACTAATTATCACATTATACTATCATATTATGGGATATATAACATTTGGTAATATGTACGCATGCTTTCATAGTCTTCGAGACTCATGTAAATAACTTCTGCAGATCAAAAGAATTTATTTAAAGATATTTCTTTTTATCTTGAATCCTTCTGGGATTTTCCATGTAGAGGTCACCTACAGGTTCAACCTCAAAACCATCAGATATAATTTGAGGTCATTCATCTAGAGCTCTTTATTTGAACAGTCTATAATTATTTTTGCACGCTCTTTAGAAGTTCTGATAATATTTATGTTATCAATACAGACATCAGTTATAGCAAATTCTTTTCAAAATATTTTCATAAAACTATATGGACAAGTGATGTCATTTTTGTATCCCTCCTTTAGAATATAAATTTAGACGATTATACCATATGTGTTCAAATTATATTATCTCATGGATGGATTGATTCAATTTGAGTAATCATCTCAAGAATCTGAAATGTACGTATTGGAATATTAATCCTTAAATATAACTATCAAATGAGTCATACAAATAAGTTGTAGCAACATTCATCTTGTGAAAATTGAGCTCTTCATGAACTACAAGGCTAATTAAGTACTAAATGATTAGTTCTTCTGAAACTGAAATGTTAATTATGTCTGAAACTCTTTTAGAGTTTCTATATCCTCCCTTGGGCCATCTTTTGTTTTAGCTTCTTTTCTTGTTCGAGGATTCTTATCTTTGGAACCGATTTGTCTACCACGCTTCAGGCGCGGTTGAGACTCATTTTTTGCAATATTCGATTGTCCAACAGGGACATCCATTTTATCGGAGCATTAGCAGCTAATATGTATGACTTCGTCACACCTTTGGATCAGAGAATGCATTTGGTAAATGATTTTCTAAGCTTTGCAAATGAATTATCTTTTGAACTTATAGTTCACATTGTTTAGTTTGAGGATCAAGATGAGACAATGATAATTCATTCCTACTACTGATCTTTTTTTTTTTAGTTGCTTATTCTCTCACCCTAATCCTGAAAAATTTAATTCATCAAACTCAACTATAAACAAATCTCCAATTGTTAGCTCAAAATACTTTATTATTTACGGAGATTTATGTCTAATATATATTCCCAAAATTCTTTGAAGACCTGTCATAGTGCATTATGAACGGAGAATTTGGATCATACACTGCATATCCAAAAATATTAAGATGGGAAATATTAGGTTCGTGACCAAAAACCAAATGCAAAGAGGAAGAGTTGTGATTACTTGTTGGATTGATGCGAATCAAAGTTACAACATGCAAAATTGCATGTTACCAAGTAGAAATTAGAAGTTCTTATCTCATAAGTAGAAATTAGAACTTATTAAACTTCTACAAGACTTAGTGAATACAATAGATTCTCAATGTGTAAACTTAGATAAGCAAAATAATAAACTAGATTCATTTGAGCAATGATATAGAAATAGTTATTTGTGCAATCCTTCAGGGATGCATGAATAATGGATTTAATTCAGGAACCGTATCACAAATTTTCAACAACAATCATATTTCATTTGTGCTTCAGGAACTATATCTCAATGCAAATCTAAGCGATGACGAAAAAAATCTTGCTTTGAGAAATCTTTAATGGATGCTTGAACATTTTTCGTGTTCTTCAAGAACTATATAACAAACTTTCCCACTTTAAGCAACCTATAGAATGCTTCAATATCCAGTTATTTGTTTTATCCTTGTAGGATGCTTGAATATTGGATTCTTCAGGAATTCATCAAGAATAGTCAAACATGATAATCGTCTTTATGCAATCCACCAGGGATGCTTGAATGTTGAATTCTTTGGGAATTCATCAAGAATAGAAAACATGATAATCATGGTAGCTAAATAAAATTCTTAATAAAAATTCTATGCAAGAATTATAAAATATTAACATGATAAAATAAAAGCTGTAAGGAAGAACATCAAAACATGATAATAAGTTAGATTATTATCTATCAAGGACAACACAAACCTTTCTACTCTTGATTACCTCGTCCATTTTGTGATATATTTATTAGATTCTGATGTTTCTTATTGGATCTTTCAAAAGTTGTTTTGGGTCTATCTTGACTATTGTTTTGTTGCGCCTTCCACTAAAAGTCATTGGAATGTCGCGAGGCTCGTCCTACTAGTACTAATACATTCCAAGAAGTGAATGTAGGAACACACGATAACAAAATAATGAATTTTTATGAAAAATCATGAGACTCGTCCCACTAGTAATGATTCATTCTCTGAAGTGGATATAGCAGCCACGATCACTATATATCGGCAAATCTGTGGTCATGGTCTTGATCATAGTCGCAGTGGAAATTACAAGAACACATTTTTTTTCACCAGAAGTGGAAAAGTATTGGAAAGATTGAAAAAAGTGGGCATATTAGCAAAAATAATGAAAATATTTACTGTCATTGTGGAGACAAAGGTCGTTGAGGTCGTACCTGTCGTATGCCAAAACATCTTGTTCATCTCTATCAACAATCACTTAAAATTAAAAATAACAAGATTGAGACAAATTTATCTTATAAAGATGATGGTAATATGGATGTTACTCAATTAGATGTTGTTGACTTATTTACCGATCCTAATGGAGATATGTGTCTCATTGATAGCAGAACTACCGATACAATTTTAAAGGAAACGAAATACTTCTCTGATTTAGTGAAGCGAAAAACCAATGTTAGTACTATATCTGGCCCATCAAAGACAATTGAATGCTCCGAAAGAGTTAATCTACTATTATTAAGAAATTTATAATAAACTTGGAGGCTATTTGACAAAGATACGTTTTCTTCTACTATCTTATAGTAGGATGGTAAAGATTACAGGATTATAATTATAAGTTTGATGCTAATAGACGTACATAAATTATAAAAAGATCTGGAGAGGTGAACCACAAGAAGAAGAGAGAAGCTAGGATCAAATAGGAGATAACCAAAACTTGTAATATGTTAATAAAAGAAGAGAGAAGAAGAACATAACCAAAACTAGTTTATAATTGTTATCCTAGTAAAGGATGACTAGAACTAGGATCTGATCATAGGATTTATGTTACACTACTCTACCAGCTACTGCCTACTCCTATGATTAAAGAAAAGAAGATAAAATTGGAATCATTGTCTGCCTCTTTCATTCATTCAGTGTACTATTTGTACTAATACAATTGTTGGTGGCTACAAATCATTGGTCCACATAGGCAAGAAGAATTTAGCAACAATGACAAGAAATAGGTTTAAATATTCGTTCGGCCTTTGCAAATACACACAATCCAAATAGGTCCCTGTAAAAAAAAAACTTTAAAAAGACCCTTGCAAATATAAATTGTTTACAGTTAAGCCCCTCGGTCAGTTTTCCATCCAAACAAAACTTTTAAATAACAATAAATGGCACGTGTCATCATCTCATTGGACCATTATGCCACGTGTCATAGGATGCCACGTCATCATCACATGGCATTGACAGGTGCCACGTCAACCAATGGATGGTTGCCACGTGGCATCTCACATGACAATGAAAAGAATAGTGTGTTACTAAAAAAATTATAGATTTTGGAACAAAGGGGGATTGAACCCACGACCTTGGGTTGGTATGCACTTACAATTTACCACTAGACTACATCACAACTTGTGCAAATTAAACCAGATTCTTGCATTTCTATTTGTATTTCGTTTCCATTCCAAGTTCATATGTATTTTCCATTCACGCATCAGGTTCACGAAAACGGATCTGAATTCTGAAATCTCAAATGGAGATTTCGTTTAATTCAAGTTTCCTTTAATTCAAATTGAAAACGAAACGTATCTTAAACCTCGAATGGTGAATTTCCTTTAATTCCAGTTTGTTTAATTCAAATAAAAAACGAATATGGGTCTGTGGAGAAAGAAACACAAACACAATTTTATCATAAGATCTGCACCTGCGTTTTCAAGAAAAAATTCGTAATTTTCTTTAGGGCTTTTGTTTGATTACGCCATACGAATTCTAGTTGCTTAAAATCGTGGATTATATTTGCTTAAAGTGAGAGATCAAGTCGGGTCAAAACCGGGTTTCTCGTGACCCGTTTTGAGTGGCTGGGTGAGGAAGATAAACAGTATCTTTTTTTATTACCCAACGTTTTGATTCATATTAAATACCTGTTCTTGGCTATGTTTACAAAAATATCAGTGGCCTAATGGTACTTGTTGTTGTGCGCCACACAAAGGTTGTGGGTTCAATACCCACTTCTGCCAAAATCTTTATTTTTTTAGGTAACACACTATTCTGTTCATTGCTATGTGAGGTGCCACGTAGCAACCATCCATTGGTTGACGTGGCACTTGTCAATGCCATGTGTCCATGGTGACATGTGATGATGACGTGGCATCCTATGACACGTGGCATAATGGTCCAATGAGATGATGACACGTGGCATTTATTGTTATTTTAAAGTTTTTTTTGGATGGAAAACTGGCCGAGGGGCTTAACCGTAAACAATTTATATTTGCAAGGGTCTTTTTAAAGTTTTTTTTACAGGGGCCTATTTTGATTGTGTGTGTATTTACAGGGCCGAACGAATATTTAAACCGAAGAAATAAAAAGAAATCTATAGCACAGCTTGCATACAGCTGAATCAGTACAACGGTAATAAAACAACAGCTCTAATATTGAATAAAATCTGATAGGTAAGTGGGCTTCTTAATGGGTCTTTTACCAAGCCCAATATCATCACTTGGTCTCTCATCTTGGTTTGCCATAGTAGTGTCTTGGCCCATCTGTTGGTTGTTACTAACAATTTATGTCTTGTATTTGAAAGATGAACCGATCTGGAAAGATGAATTTAATCCAATTAATATATGAATAAAAGTATGGTATTCATTTTGATGAGTGGAGACATGAAAAACGTAAAATCAGACAACCAAGACTGAAAAGAATATTAGGAATTTAGAATTAGTGCAATAAACAAAACAAAACAATCGCTGAAAACTAAACATAACATGTAATATAAATTTAGTCGAATAGAGTTAACCGTCAAACCAGTTGGTTAGATCATCGTGTTGATAACGTGTTATAAAACAAATCAAAACAATAGCTAAAGAAAGACAAATAAGGAGAGAAGATGATTCTTTGTATTATTCATTCACTTTACAAGTGTATTTCTACACATAAGATTGAGCCCGATTTATAGGGTGTGTAGAATAGCAAGTGAATGGACAACTATAAAAGTCACTACTAAAGAAGTAATGAAAGAAAGAAGGAAAGATAGTGGACATTCACTAATATTATTCATAACATATTCCTATTATTAGCCGGTAGTTATATAAAATTGATTGAAATTTCGTTTTTTTAGAAAACAAAAAGAGTTTTTAGTAAATTAATTTTTGTAACTATTAATAGATAAAATTTACTGAAACTTTATTGTTGTATGATGAAAGTAATAAGAAAGATTAACAAGTCAAATTTAGTTTAAAAAATAAATATATAGATTAATAAAAAATAACTGTGAAACAAAGAAAATATTATTAAGATCATTGCTTTAGTTTTTTAAAAAATTAAATATTATGCATTATCTGTATTTTGTTTCCGATTACTTTTTTGTAGGGTAAATAATATGATTTATTATTAACGTTTATTGGACCAAAATTTATTATTAACCTAATTTTCAACCATATTATATATATATATATATATATATATATATGGTAAACTACAAAATATTTTGGGTATTAATAATATTCAATTGGTCAAAACAAATATTCAATTATTGCCATTATGAGTTTGTTCCTTCAACTTTCACAATTTAAGCAATTCTTTATGTCTCTAAATAAATAAAATATTTAATAATAATTATAATTAGACATTTTCTATATTGTTTTTTGTATAGGAAAAAATATTATGAATTATTGATTTCATGTTTACTTATTTAGAGGTGGAAACTCCCATACCATATGCTATATAAAAACTATTTAAATAATTTAATATAGTATTACTTTTAATGTTGTAAATACCATAAACTCTTTCAATTCATTCTCATATTATTATAAATAATAATAAACAATAGTATACATTTCGATTATTTCATCTTATAAATTTAACTTAAAATAAGTTTTCTTAAGTTTTGTATATAATTTAATTTTTATTTTTTGTTTCAATTTACGAATTATTATTATTAATTAGTGATGAAAGTAAAATAAATTAACAAAATAATAAAAAGGAATTTTTTTCTTTCTGTGTTTTTTTTCCATACACATTTATGCCCATAATCTCAATATATTAAATAGTATTATATTTATTATTACTAAGAATAATGTAAAATATTGTATTATTCTAAAGTTTAACATGACAAAGCATTTACAAATTTTTCAAACAATATACCGCTTAAGAATATTGACTTCATTAAATTTGTTGAATTTTAATTATATTCAAAAACAAATATACCGCATAAGAATATTACTAATGTGTGTGTGTCTATATATATATATATATATATATATATATATAATTAACGAGAGGAATAGTCGTGCGTTACACGGGTTGAGAGGAATAGTCGTGCGTTACACGGGTTGTTATAATTTCTTTTATTAAATTTCATGAAGTTCATATATATATATATATATTATTGGAGTTAGAAATAAAAATAGATTCTAAAAAAAATACAATTCTAGAACAAAGCATAGCATTAAATTAAATTATGTAACCAATACTAACAAGGGTATGCCAGAATAAATCGAATTTGACTTAAATAATTTGCTTTTACAAATATAAATCATACATATGGAACCCTCACAAAATATATATATTCTATTATCAGAATCCCATCCTCAATGTTGTGGATGCAGAGGTTACACTCCTCCTCCGAGAAATTGATGGATCAGAAGAAGGAGGAGCTGAAACTTCAATTTGTGGTTGATTGGGAAGAGTGGAGGTAGTGATATCAGCAAGTGGAATCCTCTCTGAGTTTTGCTTAGTTTCCTTCTTGTTATTGAAAGATGGGGCTTTGGGACTTGGAGGAATAGGGTTTTTCCCCTTATTGCTGTTAAAAACTGGTGGAATATTCTCCTTATTGCTTTCGTCCAATATGGCTGTGCTACTTGTACTTCCTTCCATTGCAATTGATGCTAATGAATGGGTTGAAATAAGATATTGGTATATATATTGTACCCGATTTTCCCGAATCATATCACAAGGATTATTTAAAAAAAAAGAATTAGCGCTAAAACATTGAAAACTTTAACGGTTATTTACAAAAAAAAATTAGAAAAAATTTAACGCCCAAAGTAATTTATAATTATTTTGATTTGTAAGAGGCTTGATTTTGAATTTTTTATTGTTGACTTTATGTGTTGAATGAATTAATTCTTAAATGCTTGGTTGACTTAGTTCATTATTATGGGCATGAAATTTTGAGTGATTTATTTTGACTTTGATGCATTAGTGAAATTGGGGAATTTTGAGTAATTCATTAGATTGCAAACCTCATTTAAGTTGTCCCAATTCAGCTACCCCCAATTTCCTGAACTACCCTTCATTAAACACACCTATATAAGCTACATAAGTTGAAAGACCAGCACCACAAACCCACACTCATTCAGTTTGAACAAAATTAAAAACAAGTATAGAATGAGGGAGTCACTAGTGCAAAAATTGGAAAAGAATAGGAGTTTTTAACTCGGGTTCCAAATATCCGACTTAGAAATTAGACGCGGTGGCAATTTTGTAATTAAAGTGAAAAAAGAATTCTAGCATGCACCGTTTTAAGCCAGTTAATGCATACATCTGACTTTAAATGTGTCACCTGTTTTTGCGTGAAAATAATAACTCCCTCGTTGAATTGGTCAAAAACAAAAAACTCTCATTGAAATTTCTCGTGAAACAAAAACTCCTCCCTCAACCCTCGCACATTCCTCTCTTCAGCCAAAACACAAATCAAAGACTATTTAAACCCTAACCTTCCATCGCTCCTTCCCCTGCTCAAGTTCTACTTCCATCGCCAAAAAAACTCCAGTAATACTGAAAGTGAAACCCTAAGCTTCCATCGCTCTTCCCCTTGCTCTCTCCGCCAACTCGCCGTCGTCCTCCCTCGCTCTCTCTTCTCTGCGGTAGTCTCGATCTCTCGTCATCGTCGTCTCTCACTGTTACCGTCACCATCTTTGCTGCCCCGGCAGGGACGGATCTAGGTGGAAGTAATTGGGGAACTTGCCCCCACTTGAAAAATTATTTTAGTTAGTAGTATACACAATCATTTTGTTTTGACCCCACAAAAAAATAGGTGATGCCCTCATAAGATAAAATTTTAAAGATAATAGTAGAAATTCATAAGAGACCATAAAATAGAAGATAAGTTTCTATTAATGTTTTCCTTTTAGCTTTGTAATTTGTAGAAATTTAGGTATTTTATGTTTTTTTGTCATGAAATCATGTAAAATGTAAAAACTAATAATATATTTTTTTTGAAAAACATATTATAGACTATATTTCTGCCCCCACCAATGAAAATCTCTAGATCCGTCGCTATGCCCCGAATGAAGAAGGGGAAAGGTACAAACAAATATTATTTTGGCTTTTTCTAATTTCTCTTCCTTTCTTATGTCGTCTGTTTGGGGGTGATTGATTTTGGCTCATTTGTGGCAAAATAATGTAGCTGGAGAAGCATGTGAATAATAAAAATTTCATTTTCATTTTTAGGGGCTTTACAATTTATGTAAATTTTGCTCCTTTTTTCATTTGCCCTTATCCGATTTTAACAAGATTAGTTTTTAACGGCTGACGCATAGGTTGGGAAATTTCATTGAATTTTAGTGTGTTCTCGAATAAAGCTTAGAATTTTTGACCTCTTGAGCCTCTTTATGCATAATTTGGTGCTGAATTAGGAACAAATTTGAGCAAAAAGGCTCGTTTTGGTTACTGGGTATAGGTTTTCTGGAAGGTTATTTCATAATGGATCATGTGATTGCTGGAAAGTTTAAACTTAATTGGAAGAAAAATTGGTACTCGGTCTTTTGGAGAGCTTTATATAGGTATGTCCATTTTTCTTCTTTCTTCTGTTTTATGAAATATTAATTGTATCACTCATTATTATGGCATTACTTTTGTATTATTATATTAATATTGATTTTGAGGCATTCCTTCTTTTTTCTTTGCCAGCTGTGAATAAATAAACAAATTTAAAGTCGGATGTAAGTGTAATCCGACTTTAAAAGTGTTCCACAGAGGCCAGAACCACAAGGTAAAAGGGGTAACTAAAGCCAGACGCTAACCGCTCGACTTAAAAACGTACTTTTTAAGTCGGACCGTTGTCCGACTTTAAATTGTTTGACTTTCTAAGTCGCTCTAATATAAGTCAGACTCACGTACGACTTTGAATGTCCAACAATAGTGGAGCTTGATACCTCATTTCACGTACGACTTTGAATGTCCTTCCTCCGATGAAAAAAGTATGTGTTCTCTTTCTCTTCAATCTTCATCTCTTCTCCACAGTGGAAAAATGATAATAACAGTCAGAGATATCAACTCTCTCCGTCACTCAAATCTCACACAAACACAAAAAAGAATTCCCTTTTCCAGGAGCTTGTTTCGAGCCCCATTTCTTCACTCCTCACCTCCATTAAAAATCTGAAACCCAACCCCAGGTGAGTTTCTTAGCTCTAAAAAGTCTCTTTTTGAGAAGATCACAACTTCAATGGTTCCTATTCTGAACTAATGGATTGAAGAAAATGAAGATAAAGGTACGTTGCGGTGATTTCGCCCAAAAGCGCCGTTTTTTCTGACATGTTGCGGCGGCGAAGCTGTTCCGTCGCGGTTGTGAGTGCGATTTTACATCACTCTGCTGTAGCGGTGGAATACGGTCACGACAGCTGCCGTTACCATTTTGTCACCCCCGTATTTGCTGTCGCGGAACGATATTTAAAACTTTGAGAGTTGCTATGATCCAGTTTTGACACAAATTTCGGGAAATTTAACTGAGTTTTGATATTTTAAAATGTTTTACAAACTAAGTCACTGAAGTTGTCCTGTTTCTAAACATATGTCTAATGTTCTGAAAAATTGCACTAGTTGGCTTATTTTCTATCAACATAAAAATTATTTTCATGAACTAGGCACTTGTTTGCTGGTGTTTTTAGCAAACAATCACAAGTTTTATTAGAAGGTTTGTGAGATCAAACTAGAAAAATCTCAAAGCAATTGCCTTTGAATTGCGCGTAGTTTTTGTTTCAGAAAATGTAGAAAAGGGGACGATTTGCAATGATTAACAGAATTGAAAAGAAAAGAAGCAGTAAATGGTGCATGAATTGTAAAGAAAAAAACAAATAAATTGCATTGAATTGTAAAAGTGGTACACGATCACGTACAGCGATTCTTCCACTCGTTTTTCGCTCTGGCTTGGAAGTTAGAGTTTCAGGAATCGGATTGTGTATTGTGATTTGCGACCTCTGTTTCTTCTCAGAAACCACTATTTATACAAAGGAAAAGAGGGGGAAAAACTGAACTCAGTAACTGCCTAGAAATTTGAAAATTAATAACTGCTACTCCTACTTTCGACAAGAACCGCTTCATCACGCTTCGACCAACTGCTAGTCTTCAGCGCATAACTGCTCTGTTTTCTGTCTGTCGAAAGCTTGTGTCCATTTTCCTCTCTCTTGCTTTTGCTTCCCCGGAAGCTTGTCGAGTTTACCTTGCGCATGACCATTTTCTCTGTCGAAATAATTTGGTCTTTGTCGAAATATAAGTCAGGCCTTGTTGACCATTTTCAATGAAGCCTGTCGAAATTACAGGCTAACAAATTGCCCCCCAAAAATGTCTTTTTCGACTGAACTTGAGGAGGAAGAAGAGAAAGACATTTTTGAATTCACCATCGAAATAACTTTGCACTTGAGTAAAATAGCTGTATACCTGATGTCACCACTGTTAAGTGTTGTTGACATTACTCCTATATTGGTGTATTACGTGGCCTTCAACGTTTTACTTCTCAGTAAATGCCTTATCTCACCATTTCCTATAAGGCTTCTCCAATTCTTCCACTTCTTTTACCTCATAAGTTGCCATCAATAATCCATATTCAAACCTTGAACTTTAACAGCCTGTAATTTCGGCCTTTGACTATGTTCACTGATTCTCTGTTTTAACTTTGAATAGTTCCACCATTTTCCGTTACGTTACTAACGCCGTAATTAAAGTGATGCCTCACTTCTCGGAACGCCAAAATCGTAACCAACTGACGCTCTTTCATACTTCTCCTTATAAATAGAAGAGTTTTGTTTCTCATCTTCACCACTCCATGATTTTTCCTCTTTTCCTTTCCCGTTCCAGGATCATTCCCTTTGCTTTGAGTCTTCCGCGTAACCTCATCTCTCATAATTGCAGTGAGGTTGCCGGGAGGTTCAAAGTGATGGTTTTTGATCTCTGCGAATTATGGCTTTGCTCCCTTTTTTTTTCTTCATGTCTCTTGATCTTGCAACTTTCTGAGTTTATGCGGGAGACTCAAAGTGGGAGCAGGAAGATTCATCAGGTGTTTTGCCTTGATGATGACTGTCTTCCTTGGGGAAGCTTAGAGGGTTTCTCCCCATTCTCTTCACATCAATATCTCCTCTCTGAAGGGCTTCCTGAGGTTTACCAAGCAAGGAAACGCCCAGTTGAAAGGCTTACAAGCCTAACGCGCAGACGAAGGAATGACCCCCCGAGCGACGGGAAGCGTCAACGTGGTCGAAGAAGACCACTCAAAAGAGAAGTTACTTGGTCGTAAAAGACCAACTGCAATTCAGCGTTTTATTTATGCCTAGTTTATTTACCCTTTCGGCACTATGTAATTCACAAATGCCTCCTTTGGCACATGTATCTTGGCAACATTATAATGAAATTTCTTCCATTTTATTCTTGAGCAATTCTTATTCTGTGCTTTCGACAATGTTTTGGCAACTTAAATGCCATGTTTTTACGCTTTCTTTATATTTATTCCAGCGTTATTTTAACTTCTTGCAACGTTGGCTTATACTTTTTCAAGTATTTGCCATTTATACGCAAAATTCTTTCATCAGCGCCAATCTCTTTGACCTCATATGCGCCGTTTGAATAAACTTGTAAAATTTTAAATGGTCCTTCCCAACTTGGGGACCATTTACCAAAGACTCTATCTTTTTTATCCATAGGCAATAGGACCTTCCACACTAGATCACCTGAATCAAAGGCTTTAAACTTAACCTTTTTGTTATAAGTTTTAGCTACCCTCTCTTTCTGTCTAATAAGCATATCTAAAGCTAATAACCTTTCTTCGTCTAAATCAACCAATTCATCAAGCATCATATTCCAATAATAATCAGAGGGAATCTCCCACTGTCTTTGAATTCTTGTTGATTGTAGACAAATTTCAACAGGCAACACTGCATCGTGTCCAAATGTTAGCCTATAAGGAGTAGTGTTGATAGATTCTTTGGGTGAATTTCGACAAGCCCATAATGCTTGATCAAGGGTATTATGCCAATTTTTGGGTTTCTGCCCAACATGCTTTTTAATCAAATTAATAATAACTTTATTGGCAGCTTCTACTTGACCATTGGCTTGCGCATAATATGGTGTCGAAGTTAATAACTTAAAACCAATTTCAGAAGCAAACTCTACCATTTTTCTACCAGTGAAAACTGATCCCTGATCTGTAGTAATGGTTTCTGGAATTCCAAACCTATAAATGATATGATTTTGAATAAACCTTATCACTGCTTCTTGATCAACATTGGCTAAAGGTATAGCTTCAACCCATTTGGTGAAGTAATCAATTCCCACAAGGATATATCTATGGCCCTTCGACGAAGTTGGCTTTATCTCTCCAATCACATCTAGAGCCCAACCTCTAAATGGCCAAGGTTTGACTATGGCATGCAATTCATTTGCAGGTACATGTTGTATCCCAGCATGCTTTTGACACTCTTGGCATCCCTTAGCAAATTCTATGCAATCTTTCAGCATAGTTGGCCAATACATTCCTTGTCGAAATAATAACCACTTCATTTTGTGGCCTACTTGGTGTGAACCACATGCTCCACTATGTGTATCAGAAACTGCTAAATATGCCTCATTTTCACTAAGACATTTTAATAGTACTCCTTCAGGAGTCTTTTTAAACAATTCGTTTCCAATTATCACATAGCTCAAAGCTCTGTATTTTACCTTTTTATTGGTATTTCTTGTGGGATTTTGCAAATATTCCACAATAGGCCTTCGCCAATCATTATTGGTCATATTGTCAAGAGCAAAAATTTCTGCTAAGTCAAAGTCACCAAAAAATTGACGTTTTTCGACAACGACTAGTTCCTCGTCGTTTGTTGCCCCCCCAGTTTTTGGTGTTGACAATAGTGACGAAGAATAGTCATTAGAAATGATTTTATCCTTTATTTCAATTAACTCTTCCAGGCTTTGTTTTGAAACTTTATAGCCTGAAGCAACTTGTGCCAATTCATTTGCCACTTGATTATCAATTCGTGGTAAATGTTCTAAGTGAACAGACTCAAATCTTTTTAACAAAGCATTGGCAACAACAAAGTATCTGATAAGGTGCTCTTTAATGCATTTGTACTCTTTTGTCAATTGTTTGACAACCAACTCAGAGTCACCTTTTATTTCGACATGACTTGCCCCCAGCTCAAGTAAAATTTCAAGGCCTACTATTAAAGCCTCATACTCAGCTTCATTATTGGAGCAAGCATCTCGAATTTTAAACTTATACTTCGTTGGAATGTTAGTAGGAGATATTATTAAAATACCAATCCCAACTCCATGTTTATGGCTTGAACCATCAAAGTACATCCTCCAAGGATATACGTCTACAAAACTTAATGTTTCTTCGACAACAGAATGGTCCACTATAAAATCAGCAACCACTTGTCCTTTAATTGATTTTAGAGGTTGATAAGTTAAGTTGTATTCTGACAAAGCCAAAGCCCATTTACCAATTCGGCTATGCATTATTGGTTTCGACAGCATATGCTTAATAACATCAAAATGCGAATAAACAGAAACATCAGCTGGTTTTATATATTGCTTTAACTTTGTACACGAGAAGTACAAACAAAGGCACAACTTTTCTATAGGAGTGTACCTCGTTTCGGCATCAATTAAGACCCTACTGAGGTAATAAATGGCTCTTTCGACACCACTATCATCCTCTTGTGCTAACATGCTTCCTATTGTTCTATCAGAAGCTGCTATATACAATTTGAGCACTTTGTGTTTAATAACAGGCAACAAAATTGGTGGTTTCATCAAATAAGACTTGATTTCGTCGAAGGCTGCTTGATGCATTGGTTCCCATTTGAACTCTTCTTCCTTCTTCAGTCTTAACAATGGCGAAAAAACTTGTGTTTTGCCACTTAGATTTGATATAAATCTTCGAAGGAAATTGATTTTTCCCAGCAACGACTAAAGCTCCTTTTTGGTCGAAGGGGCCTTCGTTTCCATAATTGCCTTAGTCTTATTTTGATTGATTTCAATGCCTTTTTTGTGCACTATAAAACCCAAGAAATCACCTGCACGTACACAAAAGGCACATTTTAATGGATTTATTTTCAATCCATATTTCCTCATTCTTTCAAAAGAACGGCGAAGATGGTCTAAATGACCACTTTCTGAGGAAGATTTAACCACCACATCATCTATGTATACTTGCATAAAATCATCAATAAAATCATGAAACATAGAATTCATGGCCCTCTGATATGTAGCACCAGCATTCTTTAAGCCAAAGGGCATTACTACCCATTCATAAACACCCAATGCCCCTGGACATCTAAAAGCGGTTTTCGACACGTCCTCTTCAGCAATGAAGATTTGATTATACCCAGAATAACCATCGAGCATACTAAGATAATCAAATCCTGCTGCTGAATCTATTAGCATTTCTGCCACAGGCATTGCGTATTCATCCTTGGGAGTTGCATTATTTAAATCCCTAAAGTCTATGCAAACTCTAAGAGTCCCATTTTTCTTTATTACAGGAACTATATTGGCTAACCATTCGACATACCTGGCAGTTCTGATGAATTTGTTTCTGAATAGCCTTTCGATTTCCTCTTTGATCTTAGCCAACACTTGAGGAGCAAATCTTCTTGGCACTTGCTTCACTGGTTTCTTCCCTGGTCGAATTGGTAATTGCATTTCCACTACTTCTCGACTTAACCCAGGCATTTCGTCGTAATCCCAAGCAAAGCAGTCTTTGAACTCCATTAGCAATGTGATGACTTGGGTTTTTAGAGAAGCATCAATATTTGCACTAATATAAGTTGGCCGTTTTATTGAGCCATTTCCCAAATCAACTTCTTCTAACGGGTCTTGAGCTTGCATATGCTTTTTCGAATCTCTAGGATCCTTTTCAAAACCTAATGGATCATCATCATAAATACAGCCAAGTCTTTCATCTATGACTATGCCATTTTCTTCATGTAACTCACTGGCTTCGACAGCCATTGTTTGTTGAATAATTTCGGCCTCTATAGCCGCTTTAAACTTGTTTTCGGCCATATAAGCCGTAATTTTGTCCCATGCATTGGGCACTGACATAAGAACACTTTTAAGAACCAGTGTTCCACCCCGTTGGTCGAAGAACACCATCAGGATAGACACTATCATCTCCCATTATTTCTCTTTCCCAAACAAAACCATAATTTGGGTCAAGATGAACTGAGGCAAGAACATTATCCGCAGGAACATATGCCTCATTAGAAGATGAACATGGCGCAATCTTCGCCATTTGTTTCTCAAAATTTTCCTTGGTAATTTGATTGACATCAGCACGGAAGTAGCTCTGATCTGCTTCAACATACTCTACCAAACCATCTTCCTTCCACATTACTAAACGTTGATGCAAAGTTGAAGGGACAACACCAACTCCATGGATCCACTCTCTACCAAGGAGTAAATTAAAATTCGCTTTAGAGGCTATCACTAAGAACAATGTAGTCCTCTTTATGGAACCAACGATTAAGTCCACCTCAATGGCCCCCAAAGAATGGCCAGTTTTGCCTTCATAGTTGCTTAAGACAATGTTATGTGGCCTGAGGTCAGTGTCGAACTTACCAATCTTCTTCAAAAGACCATGTGGCATTAAATTCACTGCAGCTCCACCATCCACTAACACTTTGTTAATTCCAACACCATTGACTTTGGCTTGGACATACAGGGGTTTCAAGTGGTTTTGCATACTCATATCTGGCTTCTCAAAGGTAGCCATTTGGTCTTCGACACAACCATTGTTCATCACATAGTAACACATTGGCTTATGATGAGCCATATCCTCTGTAAAATCCTCTTCAACATCATTTGGTACTGTGATAACATCGTACTCAAGAGGCAGTATTGATACCACATTGCAAACAACATCGAAATCATCTTCAGAATCATCAAAATCAGACTCCATGTCTTCATCCATGTCGAAATCAGCATTCTTTTCTTTCACTGTTGACAATGGAGGAAATATTCTTTCAAGAGCAGGCCTTCTTGGCTTTTCTGTTACCACAGCCTTGCCTTTGGCCTTATTTGCTGCACACACATGACTAGCAACATCAGCATTCCTCTTTGTGGCAACTTCAGCTTTGTGAACCTCACTCTTCGCCACTATTATGCTGCGTGGAACTTGATTATTAGCCAAATGACTTGGAACCTTGTTAATGTCAAAGTGTGCCTTCTTCTTCTGTTGTCTTTGGTAACGACGCCACTGTGTTTTAGTCATGGGGTTCTTACCCTTGTAGTTATTCTTATAATTAAACTTAGCAGCATCAGTACCTGGCTTGACAGCTTTAGCACGTTGATTATTGGGCACCCACGCTTCGACAGGAGCACTAGCACTTGGGACAAAGGATTTATTTGTTGACAGCTTCAAATACCCTTTCGCTGAGGACTTCTGCTTAGCAAATTGTCGTTTGCTTGTTGAAGGCTTTATTGACAAATTAGCCTTATAGCCAGGAAGATCTCCTTTTGCAAAGTCAAATTTCGGCCTGTTATCAAGCCATTTTCTTTCATGTTGTTGTTGATCCTGATAACCTTCGACAGCTTTAGCTGCTTCTTTGTCGAAGACAGCGCTGCACCTTGGGCAAAGCATAACTTCAGAGTTATTCCACTTACACCGATTGAGGAAATCTATCAATTCTTCCTCAGCCTTTGGATACACAGCATGTATCTTCCCATCATATTCTTTTAGGGTCACTTCCTGTTTCTTACCTTCAGCATACATAAAACCTTTTAATTTTCCGGTGGCAGTCTTGACACACTTAGGAGGGTCTGCCATTTGAGCATCCACCATGCCTACATCAGCTTCGACAGGTTCAGAGTACATAGCTTCAGCCTTAGGCAATGGATCAACATCAATCTGCATAGGAGCTTTCATTTTCTTATCAGCAAATTTGAGTCTTCCTTCGTCAACTGCTTTTTGCACAATATCCCTGAAAAGCACACAACGGTCAGTGTTATGTCCCAAAAAATTATGGAACTTACAATAACCCTTTTTCTTTCTTTGGTCAAGAGTTGGTATTTTAAGGCCTTTAGGCACTAATATTTGACCATCAGTTACTAAAAGATCAAAAATTTCATCACATTTAGTAACATCAAAAGTATAAGTCTTAGGCATAAATCTATCATTCTTAGGCTCTACAGGGTTATTCCCATTCGCAGGCCTTAATAATTTACAGGTATAAGGAGGACCAGGCTTAAGTTCAGCCACGTCTATCTCCTCTTCTTCGACATTACTATATGTAACGTCAAATTCTTCTTCGACATATGCCACTTTTTTTTTTTTTTTATGATACCTATTCGACCTAGATCTTTCCTCTCTAAGCCTTTCAACTTGTCGAACTCTATCAGCCAATTGAGCCATATCTCGCAAATGAGATGTGTCTAATTTCTTTCTAATTGAGTAATCAAGGCCACCAGCAGCCATTTCGACAAGCTCATGTTCAGGGACTTGTGTGAAGCAACAAGATTTCAACAGCCTAAATCTGTTTAAGTAATCATCAATAGTTTCAGGCATTTTGCGCCGAACACTAGCCAATTCTTTAAGACTAATTTTTGACTGGCCCATGTAAAACTGTGCATGGAATGCCTTTTCTAATTGCCCCCATGTGAACATAGAACCAGGGGGTAAGGTCGTGAACCAAGTGAAAGCATTTTTAGTTAAAGAATTTGGAAAGTATTTCATCTTCAAATTCTCATTTTGTGCTAAGTCCCCAGCCTCAGTCAGGAAACGAGCAATGTGTTCGACTGTGGACTCATTTGTATCACCACCAAACTTAGTAAACTTGGGAACTTTCCATCCCCTTGGTAACTCAGTTTGTAATACGTATTCACATAATGCTGATACGAAGTTAGGCCTTTGTAAACCTATGTTAAGGCCATTTTGCGCCAAAATAGTTTCGACTAAAGTAGCTATATTGTTTTCAGCGCCAACATTGTGTTGTTGCACTTGTCGAACAACTTCATCAGCGTTCTGGTGTCTATTTACAAAAATTACTTCAGGGACGTGATTTACTGCCCCTTGTAGTTCGCCTACAATTGTGGACGCTTCGAATGCAACCGCTCCTTGGGGGTTAACTGGCGACGCATTACCCGCAATAATAGGAACTTGCCTATTATTAACCGTTGGAGCCCCAAAGAAATCTGCAATCCTACTCATCTGATTTGCCAACATTTGGTAACTGTTATTGGTATTTTGAATCAATGGATTGAAAACTGTACCAATTTGTTGGGTAAGCATATTAACCATATCGTGATTACTCTCGTCTACTTGCTGTCTTAAGGCCAACAAAGACGTATTGGTTAATGCTGGGGGATTCCGACCAAATACACTCTCAGAAGAGACATGTGTAGGGGAAAAGGTCGAAATATGTGGCATTCCAGTAGGCATGCCATACATTCCCAAAGGAAATGGGGGTAAATGCACATTATTCAAACGTGGGTCCAAACCGTTCCCCATTGCCATGTAAGGGCTATGAAGCCCTGCACTTAACGGCAAAGACATAGGCAAAGATGCCATTTCTGACTGCGTTGAACCAACATTAGTCATTGATAATGAAGGAACAGTTGTTGACGATGATGGTCCTGCGCTAATGCTCGCAGAATCCATTGTTGTTCCTTGCCCTTGTGAAACCACAGGGTTGGAACTAGACGCATTATTCGTACTGGAACGAACCATTTTACCACTTCTTAAGTGCATACAACAGCGAATACAAATAAGAGAGTACGAAAATGAACAAAATCAAAGGCAAAGTCCCACTGGGCGTGCCAATTTGTTTGCTGGTGTTTTTAGCAAACAATCACAAGTTTTATTAGAAGGTTTGTGAGATCAAACTAGAAAAATCTCAAAGCAATTGCCTTTGAATTGCGCGTAGTTTTTGTTTCAGAAAATGTAGAAAAGGGGACGATTTGCAATGATTAACAGAATTGAAAAGAAAAGAAGCAGTAAATGGTGCATGAATTGTAAAGAAAAAAACAAATAAATTGCATTGAATTGTAAAAGTGGTACACGATCACGTACAGCGATTCTTCCACTCGTTTTTCGCTCTGGCTTGGAAGTTAGAGTTTCAGGAATCGGATTGTGTATTGTGATTTGCGACCTCTGTTTCTTCTCAGAAACCACTATTTATACAAAGGAAAAGAGGGGGAAAAACTGAACTCAGTAACTGCCTAGAAATTTGAAAATTAATAACTGCTACTCCTACTTTCGACAAGAACCGCTTCATCACGCTTCGACCAACTGCTAGTCTTCAGCGCATAACTGCTCTGTTTTCTGTCTGTCGAAAGCTTGTGTCCATTTTCCTCTCTCTTGCTTTTGCTTCCCCGGAAGCTTGTCGAGTTTACCTTGCGCATGACCATTTTCTCTGTCGAAATAATTTGGTCTTTGTCGAAATATAAGTCAGGCCTTGTTGACCATTTTCAATGAAGCCTGTCGAAATTACAGGCTAACAGCACTCTAAGCTTTTCAAATAGTGGTCGTTTGCTAAGTTTCGATACAGTTTGATAGATTAATTAATTCACCAAAGTAGACGTATGATTGATGAAAAATTCTGGCTGATAATTGCATACGCTTTGCGTTGTTTGGTTGTTGGATATTTCTTCCAAAGAGGTGATAGTCAAGTTTCTAAGCCATTCGATATGTTTGTGATTTAAAATAGGATTGAGATGTTTGAAATAAAGTTTTGAAGTTTCAATCACTTCAAACTACCCCTAAATTGGTGTTTTATGTCTGTTTGATGTTGTGTTTCGATTGGGAAAGATTTGAGAACCATAGGATTAAAGGGCAAAACTCAAAACAACAAAACAGGGCACCTATAATGCACTGAGAACCACTGAGACCCATAGGATTTGAGAACCACTGATTGTGCAGCATTTCGCTTTTTGTGACTGTTCTTGGTAAAAAACGAAAATGACAGCAAAGAAATTGATGTCTCACTTTTCTCTCTTCAGCCCAACCTCCAAAAGGAAGAGAATCAGCTGTCTTAAAATAATGACATGGAAATAAAACTTAGTTGCCAACTCATTAAAATGTGACACATAAGCATTGTCACGTCAGCGCCGTTAGTGGAAATTAACAGTAGGGACCAACGTGCAAACGACAAATAATGTAGGGACCAAAAGTGCCCAAAACATTTTAGAGGTACTAAAATCAAAATTGGCTATATTTATTGGGACCAAAAACATATTTAACCCTATTTTTTATTTATTAAAGTGACACTCATTTTGAAATAGAAGAAATACTAAATAAAAATCAATTGGTTCCAAAAAAAAATGGGGACTTGTGTGCAACGCACCACTAAAACATGCTTAGGGACTAGGGTAACCTAGTGTCCAACCTGATGCAAAGCATTTTAGTATGAACCCGTTCAAGTTTGGGTAAAACATGCACATGAACCAAACTAATCAAATCCAAAGTTCGGTTTGGGTATTGATCAGAGTTTTCTATTTTGAAAGACTAATAATGTAGGCCATTCTCCCTTGTACCACGTTTGCTCTCGACCTTTAAAATTGTTCCAATACCAACAAAATCCTTTCAAGGTAGACCATATGTATGCTAATCATGCACTCTTGACGTGACGAAGAATTAATTTATCGAACTTTATTGCCTTTTGGACCAATGGGGTCTTGTTCTCTTGAGCACCAGATAGTCGCCATTATTATTGAAATCATATACATTGCGTGATTTGTCGTTGTACAATTCTATCTATACATGACAAGAAATGTGGCCATCATGGTACGTCAAAGAATAAAAAATGTGGCCATGGTACGTTAATAAAAGACGTGTTACTTTTGGTGTCGGGTTGATCCTTAGTGGGTTTGGCGATCAGTATTATTTTCTTGGTACAAGAAGATCAATATTTTCGAATGTATGATAAATGTTCTAGAAGTGCTATGGCAAACAACAACGTTTTTTTTAGATTAGATAAAATGACAAATAAACACGATATACTATCACACGGTTGCACTCAAGAGGACTACTCTGTAGTTGTACGGTCCAGCCATCCTCATGGCCAACATGCATTTGACAAGTTGGAAGTTGCATCTGATGACAAGTGAGATGCTGCATAGTATACCCTTAATGTGATTGATATAAATTTGGTGTGACCCATAACATAAATTTGGTATGAATGTGTGATGCATGCATTGCAAGTGACATTTTGTGTGTTGCATATAAATGCAGACTGCAAGTGTCTTGATGCATGTAAGCAGGGGTGGAGCTAGCATACATTTATGCAGGGGATAATTATAAATGTTCGATTATACTTATGGTCCTCAACATTTTTCATTTGTTGAGTTTGGTCTCTCTATTTATCTTTTGGTGATTTGACTCATAAATTTTCTCAATTTCGCAATTTTAGTCTGTGTGATTTTTTTCATTGTACTCTTCACCATCAAAAATCAAAAATTGTGTAGTATCCCAATTTCCCAAAAGTGCAAATAATTCATGATTTTTGGAGACCAAAATGCTAAATAGAGTGCTTTTATATTTTGGAAAGTTTGATAGCAAGCATGTTTTGTATTAATCCTCTACTGTGGTGTATTTCGTTTCTTTGTATGGAGAAACATTATTGAGAGACTTGCTCAAGTGAGAAAAATAGAGAGCTTCATAGAGAGTTTCTTTGTGAGATATACATTATTGAGAGATCCACCTAGGGGAGAAGTTTTTGTATTCCCAATATTATTATATACGGTTCTCACATTGAGAAGGCTTTCCACGTTAAAATTTCCTTGGTGTCACTACACTTATTTTTAGGTTTCAGCTATAATGCCTATTTTGAGTTCACAGAGGAGGAAATTTATGAAGTCCATCTCCCAACAGTGGTTTCACACCTCAGTGACAGATCCGGGATTCTAAGGTGACGTACTCATACGAAAGTTCGTAGTATACTCTTTGGTTGCAACATTGTTTGATCTTCCACATCCTAAAAGAATTATTATTGTTGGAATTAAATCATGGTATTGCGAAAGTGGGTCTAGGAATGTACTAGCTAACGAAAGACTTGGTATTGAAGTGTGTCAATATTTACCCTCCTCTCTTTCTTGAGAAGTTCTATGTTGCACTGTTCACAAACTACGTTAACTATTTTAGTGGTCAACACTATTCACAAGATCAGTGGCGGATCCAGAAAATTTCATTCGTGGGGGCAAGTAAATGAATTATCTAAAATATTTCATAGAATAAAAATAAAACAAGGTTTTACAAAATACACAATCATGTATGCGACAAAAAACACCAAAAATGATATTCAATTACTTCCTGAAGTTACAATTGTCTTTTACGTGCTTTCATATTCTGAAAATGTTGTATGATAATTTCATTGTCAATACTATCAAAAATATCATTCTCAATGTATGTAACTAGACAATCATTCAACCATTCATCTCCGATACGATTGCGCAGTCCATTCTTCACATAACTCATGGCTGAGAAAGATCTTTCAACTGTTGCAGTTGCCACTGGCGAAATCAAAGCTAGCTTCAAAAGTAAGTAGACCATTGGATACGCAATATGTCTTCTAGTTCTCACCATCATTTCAGAAAGATCAGTAATCCCATTTAACTTTGAAAATTGATCATCAGACCGAACATCTATGATAAAATTTTCAAGTTGATTATCAAACCTATGAGGCTCAAGAGAAGAAAATTCCAATGGATAAAACTTAGCCAAACGAGACAACTTCTCCTTATCAAATGCAAAAAATGAATCTCTTGGATTTAAACTTGCTTCACAAAGAAGCAACTCAGTATTCTCCTCATTAAATCTATTACTAAGCTCTTGAAGTTGTCTATCAATCGTTTGATAAAGTAACTCAACTTGCAAGTTGCAATAAAAAACAATAAACTAGAATAATAAAGTACTCAAAGTCAAAGCAATAAGACTTACAGTAAGTGACAAACTGAAAGTTAAAAGGGAATAAAGCAGAGAAAGGAAACAAACTGAAATGAAAAAGGAATAAAAACAAACCTTCTGAGTTGATTGCAGGGGATTGCAGAGAAAGGAACGTTACGACAAGAAGACGGATTGCAGAGAAAAGGAACGAGAGAAGAATGAGAAGGAAGAACGTGTGTGAGAGAGAGAAAACAAATTTTAATTTGGGATTTAGGATAACTAATTTTTTGTAATTTGGGCCTGGCTGTGTTGCATTTTGGCAATTGGATATTTGTGAGGTCAAACCCAATTTTTTATTCGGGGCAAAATCTTTTTACTGGGTATATTAAAACTATTTTTTTTGGTGGGGTCAATTGACCCCAATGCTCACTTGCTGCATCCGCCCCTGCACAAGATCTTCTAGTTCGAGGAGTTACTTTCTCGTATACTCAAAATGGAGAATTCTATCACTCATGATGCTGGTATATTTAAGATAACTAACGATAATTATATCTATTGGAGGTTGATGATAGAAGACCACTTATACTAGTTGGAGGAATTCTACCACTCATGATGGAGATATATATGTTCAAGCTAACTTCTGATAATTATATTAATCACTCATGCATTCAACCAAAAAATTAGTTATCCTTGACTCAAAAGAAGACTTTGAGGAAAAAAGCTCCCCTTGTTAGACGATTGGTGAAGTTGGAGTATTCAGGCAGCCAAAACATGATGGAACATTTAAATACCTTCAAAGGTATTGAGAATCAAATGACAAAATCTGACATGAAGGTAGATGATGAGTTGTAAACTCTTCTACTCCAAAGTCCTCTACTTGAGAGTTTAGACACACTAATCGTCACTCTCCATATAGAAAGCTTGTCATGGATGTGTTAGAAATTCCTTTCTCCATGAAGAGTAAAAATGAAGGGAAATGGGCTTCTACAACCATTTTGTAGCCAACATTGTTGACAACAGAGGAAGGAGTAAGAATCGTGAGAGAAGAGGTCGTAAAAAATCACAAGCTAGATCCAAATCCTACACAAGAGTAAGTTGTTATATTGTGGAAACTGAGCGACAGAAAGTCTAAGTGCAGATTCTTGGAGAGAGATCAACAGGCTAGAATAGTCCTTCCTGATCAGATTAACCCAAAACAAAATAAGGAAGATGGAACAACAACTGCAGTAGCTAGCCTCAAATGAAGAGAATACTTTCCTTATTGGAGAGGACAATTATCTGAATGTTGCATTTGACGAATGCAACTGGGTAGTTGACTCAAGATCATCTTTCCACGTTCTTCTCATCATACAGTGAAGAAAAGAAACCGTGTCACAAGCAAGATCGTTGGTATTGTTGAAGTACTCTCGTCACATACATTTGCAACAAGATCGTTCAGAAGGAAGTAAAACATGTTATAGAAATGTGTCTAAATCTCATCTCAGTAAGAAAGTAAGATGGTCTGGGGCAATAAATCAGCTCGGCGGTGGTAGATGGAAGCTTAGCATATGGAGAATGACAGTGGCGCAGGGCAAAAAGGAAGGCTCTCTATATATCATGCAAAGAAAGATAAACAAGGGAGAGACAAAAATCTCACTAGAAGTAACCAAAGAATTGTGGCACAAACGATTTGGTCAAATGAGCGATAAAGGATTGGATATTATTTCTAAAGCGCATCTTTCAAACATAAAAGGGCAACCACTTGAATCCTCTGAAGACTGTCTAGCAGGAAAATAACACAGTATCTCTCCAAAGATCAAAAAACAGCAGATTCTAGATCATATTCATTCAGATGTTTTCTCCACATCTGAAAAGTCCCTTGGTAGTGCCCAATACTTGGTTACCTTCATTGACGGTCACTCTATAAAGTTAAAGGTATATCCTCTAAAGACGAATGATCAAGTCTTACAAGGTTTCAAGGAGTTTCATGCCTCTGTAGAATGAGCATCTAGAAAGGAAACTCAAATGCTTAACGACTGACAATGGTGGAGAATACATAGGCTTGTTTGATGCTTATTGTAAAGCCCATGGGATAAGATATGAGAAGGTTTACTTCTCAAATGAATGGAATAGCTAAAAGGATGAACAGAACGATTATAGAGAAAGTCATAAACATGCTTTCTCATGCAAAGAAATCTTCTTACGGTCACATGAGAGTATTTGGGAGTAGGGAATTTGTCCATATTCTAGAAGATGAAAGAGAAACTCTTGATGCTAAAACTACGATGTGCATATACTTAAGTTCAAAAAGAGATGATCCTGGCTTTAGAATATGGTGTCCTGTAAACAAGGAGATTGTTCAATGTAAGGATATGGTAATCTATGAAGACCAGATGATCCAGGATATTCAACAATCTAAAGAGCCAAATCCCATTGTGGTACACAACTCAAGAGGAGAGATTCATCAAAGAAATCTTGAACCTGGTCTGACATCAAATCCAATCAGATGGATCAACCTAATCAAATAGAACAAGGTCAGCGAATGAAAGGGGAACAAATGATAGAGACTGATCAGACGTACCAAGAATCTCAAGTAAATATTAATACCAATTAGACAAACAACAAGAAGATATTCCTGGGATGAGTATCTCATCCTCACCGATGAGTATCTCAAACTCATGTGTGAAGAAAACAACCAAACCCCAAATACAAAAAATGAATTGTATTGAAGGGGTGCCATCAAAAGATAGCTATAGATTTTGAAGAAATCTTCTCACCAATGGTGAAGATGACATCCTCTAGAGCAATTCTTGGTCTAGTTGCAAAACCAGACTTGGAGATAGAATAACTTGATGTTAAAACAACATTCTTACATGGAGATTTAGAGGAAGAAATATACATGGAGCATGTTGAAGGGTTTTGTAGAACCAGGGAAAGAACACCTTGTGTGTTGCTTAAAGAAAAATCTATATGGGTTGAAGCAAGCTCCAAGTCAGTGGTACAACTAGTTCGATTTCTTTATGACCCAACATAATTTTGAAAATACGTCCACAGATCACTCAGTGTTTGTGAAGAAATATGAGAATGGTGAATCCATCATGCTTTTGTTGTATGTTCATGATATGCTTATTGATGGGAAAGACAAGACAAATAATTCCTTTCTCAAGAAGGCATTGAGAAAATCTTTCACCATGAAAGAGTTGGGTGCAGTAAACAAGATTCTTGGAATGAAGATCATTCGAGATTGTTCTAAAAGAATGTTACGGATGTCACAAAAAGACTCTATCAAGAAAATTCTTGAGAGGTTAAACATGAATAATTCTAAACTTGTGCATGTTCCATTACCTGACAGGTCATCTAAAACTCAGTAAGACACAATGTCCAAACAATGAAGAAGAAAAAGAAGAAATAGTTAAGGTTCCCAATTAATCAGATGTGGGTAGTCTCATGTATGCAATGGTTTTCTCAAGACAAGACATTGTTTATGTTGTAGGAGGTAGGTGTAGATTCCTATCGAGTCCGAGAAATGGGCCTTGGAATACTGTGAAATGGATACTAAGGCATCTTAGAGGACCTGCCAAACAATTTTTGTGTTTTTGCAATGGAAAACTACTCATTGGGCATGCAGGTGTAGATATGGAAGGAGATATAGATTCAAGAAAATCTACTTTCGGACATTTGATTACTGTTATGGGGTAGTTGTCTCATGTCAATCATGACTACAAACGTGCATTTATTTAAGTCCCACAGAAGTTGAATACATCACAATCACTGGAGGTTGTAAGGAGATCCCGTGGATGAAGAAGTTCTTGCAGGAGTTTGGCTAGAATCAAGAAAGTTATCTTCTTTATTGTGACAGTCAAATTGCTATTCATCTCAAAGAACTCGACATACAATTCTTGGTCGAAACACAGTGATGTGAGGTATCATTTTATCTGTGATAATCTGGAGAGTAAATTGTTGCAAGTAGAGAAAGTTCACTCTAGTGAGAATGGGGAAGACATGATGACAAGTTCTTCCAAAAGAGATGATAGAATTTTACAACGAAGTTGTGTTGATTTGAAGAAACCCAAAATTACACAAGGACAATCCCTTATAGATAGTGGGGGAGAAATTTGGGGTCCAACCATCAACATAGCCAACATTCATTTGACAAGTTGGAAGTTGCATGTGATAACATGTGAGATGTTGCACGTGATGCATGAGATACACTTGGTGGGATGCATGGATTGCAAGTGGCACTGTGTGTGTTGCTTGGAATGCAAATGACAAGTTTCTCAATGCATGTAAGGAAACTTGCACTATGCAAGAAAGTCAAATAAAAAGTTCACCTTTTAGTAGTGTTTCCTTTAAAGCGCTACAGAAAGATAAACACGGAACAAGATAAGTAGCGCTTATTAGAAAAGCACTGATTATTGTTAAAATACAAACCAAGATAACAAGTGCTTAATGGGAAAGCGCTGATGATCATTAAAACACGGAGCAAAATAAGAAGCGCTTAATGGGGAAGCGCTGCTTATTGTTAAAACATAGAAAATTTTCCACCAGCGCTTTAAAGAAAAGCGCTCGCTGCCTATTTGTTTTCTAAAATATTTCACTCTCCTTCACAAAGCTAGCTAGTGCGCCCTACCTCTCTCTCATTCTTAAAAAATTGAAGTAAGCCATCTCTCTGCATTGCGCCCCACCTATCTCTCATTCTGCAAAAGTGAAATTAAACCGTAAATTTTTTCACTCTCCCTCACGAGCTAGCGCTTCCTCACAATCTCTCATTCTAAAACGCGCCCTCCATCAGGTTAGGGTTCAGCTGCCATTGTTCTAGCCGAGTCAGGGTTCACTAGAAAGCGTTTGCGGGACACACTCCCTCATGGACAGCTGTTTTCTTCCGCTTGTTTAGCTACTTTGTTGTATAATGCTTTTTTTTTTTTGTGGTGTTGGAGATTGTGATTTTTTTTGGACTTATGATGGGGTGTTGGATTAAGGTAGAAAATTGCATTTTTGCATCAAAACGAGTCTGTTCCTTCTTCATCTCCATTCATTTTTAACTTGGTTCTTCTTAATTTCATCAAGTATGTACATGTTTCAGTAAAACTAAATGATTTTTTCATATACAATTTTTTTCATCAATAGTTAGTCTATTTTCATGTTAAATAGGAGCTTGCCAAAGCCACATGACACTCAAGAAACACAATTAGAAGCATAGCCTTGCAAAGAGAACATTGCTCAAGAGAAAAAAGTGAGAAAAATAGAGAGCCTCAGAGAGAGTTTATTTGTGATCCACCTTTTGTATTCTCGTTATCATCATAGTGGAAGTTTAACAGGCCTACGGGTCTCGTGATTTTTCCTTTCTCAAATTGAGAAGGTTCCCATGCTAATATTTTTATGTCATTATGTTTATTTTTACGTTTCCGCTAGTGCCTATTTTGAGTTCAGAGAGGAAGGAAATTATGGAGGCCATTTTTGTGATGCATGTGGGCAAGTGGTTGGAGGTTTCACGTCCAAAGATGGCAACGATGAAGCCATATTGGTCGAGTTCTTTGGAGTCTTCTATAGTATATTATATCTTGAACTTTAGGCATAGTAGAGTTATATGTGAATCAGACAACAAGGATGCCATGAAGCTTATCCTTTACTGGAGTTGTTACTAGGCTTGGAGACTAGATATGTACACCAGGAGAAGCGAAAAACTGCACTGACTTCTTGACCAAATATGCGAAAAAGAACTGTCTGGGAATTGTTTTCTGGGACTCTCCCCCTTGCAAGATGGACGACCTGGTAGTCTTCTCTAATTTTTTTGCTTTTATTTATTGTAATTCGTCAAAAAAAAAACACAATTAAACTTTGGCTCAAAATTGGGGGCCAACGTTATCATGTCGTTGAAATTACGTACCAATGCAACCAAAAGTGGGGACTGACAAACTAGAATTTGGTTTATGATATTAAGGTTTATGATATTTTAGCATTTGTAATTAGAAAACACTACGGTTAGTCACCCTAACACTCGCGTTTCGACACTCACTCATTTATTTATACATGTCACCACATTTGTTAATCACGTAACTGGTTACCGGATGGACAGGTTCATATTTTTTTATCACTTTTAGAATTTTTTTATTGGATATTTTAACAACACACCAACCATCGCACATAGCCCCACCATCATCTCCATAGCCACCGACAGAAACTCCTTTTCCACCATGGTATCTGAGACGACCTTCGTTCTCAACATAGTAACCGTTGAATACTTAACCTCTTAATCTCAAAAACAAATAAATTTAAAACATATGACATATATAACTAAACGTACATCACATATATAAAAACATAGTTGTTAAGAGTTTTACAAAACATGTGGCAATACTAACGCCACTCATGCATATATTAGAGTATTACAAAACAACGGAAAGGAGGAACTCTAAAACAAGGTCAGCCAAATGACTAAAACGAGGCTCAAAAGACTGACACACTGGCTAAACAAACACTTGGGTTTTCTCATTGAGGCACCTAACTTCTCCATCAGACTACACCGGCATACTCGGTGCCGTCAACGTCCATCGTGGAAGGGATAGTATCTCCTTCTGCTGCGAGCTGTTCCTCGATTGGATCTAAACGATACAATAAATATACAAAAGAAAAACATGTAGGGCTAAGATACATGTATAAGTCAGAAAAATGGGAAGATAAGGTAAAACTTAATTTAAACATGTCACAACCACATCAAATCAAGTTATTTCTTATCTTATATCCTTTATTGATATTTTATGTTTATGACTCTATCTATAAGTATGTGTCAATACTATATGCTGACTCTGGACATATCCTGATGCCACAAACGTCCCACATCCGTCAAGGACACCATCCGACTGTCACTACAGAGTCCAGACGTTATAAGTCTTTCCCTATCGGAAACAGATCAGAGTAATCTAAACCTATCACTACTCCATCTAGCCGGCATAAATATAAATATGTCCTACAAAGGACCCCGTCCCGGTACTTGACCTCGTGTGTCCCATACCACACGGATGTGGACTTACAACTTGTACGCAATCTATATGATTTTGTTTGATTAAACCTTAACCCTTATTCCTTACTCATTCTGCTGATCAGTACCACGTACTATCTTCTGCACTACGGTTAAGTATTCATTTCACTTTATATCTTTTTGACTCTTGGTTCACTTTCCACACTTATGTTCATTATGCAAATATTAACTTTGTTTATCTAATTACTATCATGCTTTTCAAGTGTCAACATAATTATAAAATAAGATATTTCAGCAATTTCATAGATAATCATGAATAGCATAAAAGCATACCATTAACCAAACAAAGAAATCAACCACGATATCTTAAACAATCAGTCAATCACTCAATCAATCAAATAATAGTATAGAACTTCGTATGCGCTAACCGGTATTCGACGGCCTAAACTTCACTTAACCTTAACTTCGAAGAGTAGTCAAATGATCTCTAGGTATTGCTGACTATTTAACTCTAGTAGAGCTTGGGTCACTCTACACATATTTAAATTAAAACTTTACGCTAACCGTCCCGATGAATACAGTAACCGTCCGATAACGTGGACATGTACTCGAACACTAACACAAAGCTACGTAGACAATAGTAGGATCAGATTAGGCTTTTTAGGGATTTTGGTGGGTTATAAACTAAATTGAAAAGAGGATAGTGGAAATCTTATTTATCTTGGCCGAGGCTTTAAAGGGTTTGGGGTAAAAGGGATCTTGGTATCATGATTTGAGATAACTTTGTTTTTATACTCAAATGAGTTGGATGACTAGCCTTGTATAGTTAAAAACCACCGCCTATGTTTGCTAGCCCTAAGCATGAGGTGTGAAATCACTTTAGTATTGGCATGTTAATATAGGAGTCAAGGGGTGAGCAATCAAGTAACCATCTAAGTGGCCAAATCTAAATAAAACCAACACATACTATTTGTAAGGAGGAGGTGTTGATTGATGATACAGTTACTTATATTATGGAGGTTTTGTGATGATAAAAACAAGTTAAACATGTCGAAGCCTCCTTTATTTAAATCTACTTTTATGAAGTCTTTCTAAAATAAAAACAATATATATATATATATATATATATATATATATATGTAATTATATCTTTTATAAAATAGTTAAGAAAAAAATTTTGGCAAAAAAATAGTTAAATTAATACATACATAACTTAGTTTAAGAAATATGGAGTGTTACACTTAGATCTCTCTCTAAGTCTCAAAAACACAATTAAAATAAAACAATATGTCACTAGTGAAAAATTAGGAAAAGAATTAGAGATTTAAAGTCAGGCGCTCAACTGCCTGACTTGATATGTAGACGCAGTGGCAAACTTTTAAATAATATGAAAAACTTTATTTGGGGCACGTGTTTTTAAGTCGTGCATAAACATGTCTGACTTCAAAAGTGAAAACTTTTAACATTTTAAGACGGTCTGGTAAATAGCATGACTTCAAAAGTACTAAAACTAAAAGCGCTTCTCTCTTCTTTCTCTCCTCGCGCCCGAGCTTCTCCCTAATAATCGTTTAGAAAAAGTGAGGTGTTACAGTATCATCCTTACTAACACATGTGGATCCCTGCCTTATTATCCACTTCCATCTACCTTTTCTTAAACATATGGATCCTGCTTTATCAACCTCAGTAAAACATCAACATTCAACAATTTTAATCTTTATAAATCGGAAATATTGAAAAGAAAAATAATAAAGGAGTCTTGCAAGATAATCAAAATTGTTGATAACGATTGTTGTTTTTGAAGAAGCAAATAGATTAACTAGAGTTATACTTAAGTTAAGTGTGCGTAGTATCACTAGTTCGGTTTAAAATTTGGACTAAAAATAACAACTGTTATTCACCTTTTTTTACTTATAAATGTGATTAGATGGAGTATTTCTCTGTCCAACTTATTCACACTTAAAGCTACTTACACATTTTCAAAATGTGAGGATTGAAACTGGGTCCTCCACCCACAAAACTCAACATGTGTTGCAAACCAAGCCACTTCTTAAATAATTATTATACTACACATGCAAGCAACACTATTGTCTATATAAAGCCACACCATACTAAACATCTCTTATGTGCTGTGCCCAATTTGTTCCTTCGAGCCTTTCATTCAAAACCAGGAAAATCAGAACCACTTCTAAATAGCAAGATATGTTTAGTGTTAAGGAGTTAGTAGAATCAAACAGTTTCAAATCTATTCCATCAAGCTACATATGTCTTGAAAAAGTTCAAGAAGATTCCATACTTTGTGAACCACAAAATATTCCAACAATTGACTTTTCCCAGCTCATCTCACTCAATCCCTATGACCGTTCTATAGAAATTCAAAAGCTTGGCGATGCATGCCGCGACTGGGGTTTCTTTATGGTAAACTCAACCAAATTACATGTCTTTTTTTGTTTTGTTTTTATTCTTTACTTAGTACAAACAATAAATGGTTGAAGACGACGAGAGGGAAAATAGAGCATACGACTTTTTTGTTTTTGTTAGAATTAATGTAAGAAGTGTCGGTAAGTGAGAGAGAGTTCAACGCTACCCTTCTTATCACCTGACTTCTTACCACTATTACCCCGGTGGCCGGTGGCGGATCCAGGACCCTGGGTCAGGGGTGAAAAGTTCATTATAAAAAATGTTGGTTTATAGAGTTGTTTAAATTTTTTTTTACAAAGGTTCTTACTTAATTTACTCAAAATTAAAGAATGAAGTTATCTAACTCTAAATTTATTTAAGAGTAAATCGTCAAATTAATATTTAAGTTAAAAGTCACTTCCTATTTAAGTTTTAAAGTATATAAAAATGAGAACTAGTCCATAAAAATATCTGATATCGGTAAAATTACTTCCTGAAGTCTTATAAATAGTCTTAGAAAGATTAATGAGACAATTTATTAAAAATTGGATGAGAGTACTTGTGCAAATTTAGAATTTGAGGGGATTCAAAAAAATTTATATAAGTTATTTGTACATATATTTTTTTCAAGAGGTTTGAACCCCCTGAAACTACATAGCTCCGCCACTGAGTACCCCAACTAAGAAGCCAGGCTGATTATTGCGGGCTTTATTTTGTTATCTTCTCCACATGCATGAAACTTAGGCAAAATTATAGCAGAAGTAATTTAAGTTATTTTTTTTGTAAAAGCTTGTCCTTTAAGTTTTTGTGGTATAAACTTTAATTCTTTAAGTTAGATAATGTGTACACCGTTAGCCCTTTTTTATATTTTTGTTACAAAAAAAACCGAATTGGCACCACACTCAATTAAATAACCAACTTGTTAAAAATAACTTTAACAACGTCTATTGTAATTTTGCCTAAAATTTTTGTTTGATATTGTGGAAGCTAATCAATCATGGGGTGTCGGAGACTTTGAGGGATGGGTTGCTTAGAGGAAGCCAAAGCTTTTTCGATCTGACAAAGGAAGAAAAAAGGGAGTATGCAGGAGAGGAGCTTTTTGATCCAATAAGATCTGGGACAAGCTTCAATGTCATGGTGGACAAGACCCTTTATTGGAGAGACTATCTCAAATGTTATGTTCACCCTCACTTTCATGCTCCTTCCAAACCTCTTGGTTTCAGGTATACGTACGATTCTCGCTCTTCCTTTTTTGCTTTGCTCTATTATTATATTTAATACAAAGGATCACGATTTGCTGCAGCCACTGGTTACATGACTGCATATGAGAGGCATATGACTGGGTCCTAATAAAAATATACCACCACACTCAATACCCATTCTAAGTCAAGATAGAGAAAGAAATATACTACTTTCTCGACCTACTTATAAATTAAAAAAATAGTTTTTAAGTTTATTGAATAACTGATGTACTTGGTCTATTATAAACTCAGTTATTCAATGAAACCAAAAAGTGTTTTTTTTGCTTATCAATAGATTTAGAGAGACACAGGCAAAATACAATAATTGTAATAAGTGAGTAATGAGATAACAAACAAGATAGAGATAAAATTGCGTTTGGATTCTCTCTTTCTCCCTTCCTCTCCATCACAAAATATAACGGTGACTAGATGAGAGGAGAGATAAGATGATTAAAAAATGAAGAAAATGTTGGAGAATCCGAGAATAAGAGAGAGATTGAGAGGGTGGAGGCAGTGGCGAACCTATGTTGCTTTTAGGGTCTTCAATTGAACCCCCTGAAAAATAATAATTGTACAAAGACCCATATATAAAAAATAATTTGAACTCTCTTGAAATTTTAAATTTGCACTAATGTATCCTTAAATTTGAACCCAATTTTTCATAAATTTGTCCTATTAATTTCCATAATAAGAGACTATTTATAAAACTTTAAGAAATAATTTTACTGAACTTACATGTTTTTACGGATCACTTTTTACTTTCATATACTTTAAGACTTAAATAAAAAAACGTGTAACCTTAGAGATTAATTTGGTTATTTAATCTTAAATAAGTTTAAAGTTGGATAACTTGAATCAATAATTTTAGTAAACTAAGTGAGGATATTTGAAAAAAAAATTTAAACAAACCAATGATCCAAAACTTTATAATGATTTTCTTCACCTCTTAAACCAATGTCTTGGGTCCGCCACTTATTAAAGGGAGTGTTGAAAGAGTGTGAATGAGAGGATTCAAAGTCCATAAAAATGAACTGTGAGAGGGTGTTAAAAATCTTGGAGTATCTAAAAATCACGATTGTATTCTTAAACACTTCAACCTTTGTACAATAGGGACATTGCAATTGAAATGGTGGACTCCATGGGCCCATGTTTTTTAGCACAATTTATGTTAACTTATTTCAATTCTGGTGGTATGAAAAGTAGACCATATATTATTTTGAGATATCGTTATTTAGCTCAATTTTATTAAGAAAAAGACGGCATGGAATTGAAAAATCTCTTCTAACTCAATGTTAGTTCACCTTAAATATTGGAGTTTTCTCACAAACTCCTCCGAAAGCACAGAAATGAACATCGAGTCTGCTAAAGAGTCTTTTAAGATTCATTATCTTTATGGCACTACTAGAAATAGAATACATATATTTTTTTGGTAAGTGAAATAGAATACATATGTAAGTAATATAACAAATACTTAATTAAAACTAAAGTAAACTGTTTATCCAAAATTTATAAATTTAGATCGGTTGTTTTATTCATTGTTGTTGTCGTTAATTTTTTGCAGTGAAACAATAGAAGAATATGTGAGAAAGAGCAGGGAGGTGATTGGAGAGTTGCTAAAAGGAATATCTAAAAGCTTAGGCCAAGAAGAAAACTACATACATAAAAGGATGAATGTAGAGTGGGGATCCCAATTGCTAGTGATCAACTACTACCCACCATGTCCTAAGCCTGAACTTGTCATGGGCCTACCTCCACACACAGATCACGGGCTTTTAACCCTTTTGATGCAAAATGAACTTGAAGGGCTTCAAATTCAACATGATGGTAAATGGATTCCTGTCCACCCATTACCCAACTACTTTGTTATTAATGTTGGGGATCATTTGGAGGTAAACATAAAACAACATATGCAATTACTTTAGTATGATGAGTTTGAGAGATCCTCATAATAATTTATATTGTAAAATCAAACACACACTTACACAAAGAAATATATATATATTACTTTTGGTTAGAATAATGAATTAATGGATGCACAATCTTTGTGCTCAGGTACTGACCAACGGAAAATACAAGAGCATTGTTCATCGTGCTGTGGTAAATACCAAAGCTACTAGGATTTCTATTGGCACAGGACACGGGCCCACACTAGATACTATTGTCAGCCCTGCATTAGAGATGGTGAATGAGGATAATCCCTCTGCATATAGTGGCATTACATATAGAGATTACTTGAAGCTTCAGCAAAGTCATGAACTAGACGGAAAGTCCTGCTTAGATCGTATTAGAATTTGAGTTGAAAACATTGTTATGCATGAATAACTATGTACCAATGTATTTATTCTGTCTTATTTTTCACCATTTAGTTTTAGATTGATGTTTGTAATGTGTGTTCTTAATAAAGTTCTGGCCTCTAATGACTCTAGGCAATTATCAAATGGTATGACTCCTTGCATGCTTTGTTGAGGTTAGTGTATACCTATATATAAGCCTAATTAAAGTCAAGAGCCTTATTAGATGAAATTAATTTCTGGCCTTATTAGATGAAATTAATTTCTGATCGATTGGTGAGCTTTCTATAATAAGTTATGGTCTTAATGGGCATATAATTAGTTATCAATTGCATAAGAAACAATTAATCCAATCAGAATGCAAATTTCTACATGAGCAAATCATTTTTATTCTCTATGACACAAACAAGCCTTTGTCTGTAAAGTCTGGCGCAGCTGTCGAACCCGACATTGTTAGGGTGGACATATAATGTACATATAATTAGTTATGAATTGTATAAGAATCAATTAATCCAATAAGAAGAAGAAGAAGCACTGGTTTACAGTTCAGAAATTTCAGGTGGATTTTGAAGTATTTCTGGCAGATATTAACTGGCCAAAAAATTTCCAGCGGATTGGCAGGCGTTTCCGGCGGATCTGTCTGAATTTAAAATTATTTTTTTTAAAAAAATTCAAATTCCGCCACTAATAGCGTTTCCGGCGGATTTGAAAAAAGGGGGGGGGGGGGGGGAATTCAAAATCCGCCAGTAATAGCGTTTCCGGCGGATTTGAAAAAAACGGGGGGAAAAACGAAATTTGAAAACCACCACAAATACCGTTTCCGGCGGATTTGAAAAAAAAGGGGGAAAAACGAAATTTGAAATCCGCCGGAAATGTCACCGAATCTGCCGGAAATCCCCAACCAATGGGATCCGCCGGAAATTCCGCCCGCCGGTAATGCGCGAATCCGCCGGAAATCCTCTTTTTGAGTGATTTCAAAATTCCAACCGTTGCACTCCCTCCCTCTATATATTCCCACAAATTTTCTCTTCACTTTCACATCTTCTTCACTTCTTCATATCTCAAATTTCTCTCTTCTTCACATCCCAAATTTCTCTCTTCTTTTCTTACAAAATCTCTTCCTTTCTTTGATAGATTTCTTCCATCTAAAGCATGATTTCTACCTCTCTTTCATAGATTTCTCTCTTTTTCTGTTTTTTTGAGTTTTATTTTCGTGTTTTCGATAACGGTATAGTTATTATTTGTTGTATTGTTTGTTTAGGTGTTGAGTTTGGATCGTGTTTTGGTTCGTTTTGATTTTTGTTGGAAGGAGTTTGGAATACCATCAAGCCAGAGTCTTCTCTTCACAACCGGTTAGATATCCAATTTAATATTTTATATATTATTAGATTGTTATATTAGATAGTTATTTGATATATTATTAGTTAGATTATAATTTCTTCAATAGTTAAATATAATTTTTTTAATAATTAGTTAATATATAATTACGAAATTAAAGTAATATTTTTTTAATATATTTTTATTTTTTGGTTAATAAATTTCAATAAGTAAATACGAAGAAAATAAATTAATAACTAAAGTTTATATTAATTTACTTTTTAATTTGTGTTTATACGAAATTAAAGTAATATATTTTGTAATATTTTGTAATTTTAATTTATGTTTGTATATTTAATTTATTTTTTTATATTTAATACGAAATAAAATGAGAAATAAATTTAAATTTTTGTAATAAATTTTATATATAAATAAATGAGATTTATTTTGAGATTTTGATATAAATATGATATATTATGTTGATATAATTGATATAAATGCGAATTATATTATTGATTTCTATTTTTTTATTCATTTTTAGATAAAAATATTAAATATTATATTTACTTTATTAAATTGTATATCAATATATATATTCACTAATATATAATTACATTTACTTTGAATAATTACATTTAATTTGTTATTAACCCAAAGTTTGATATTTTTTTTAAAAGATAAGGATTTAAAATTAGTAATATTAATATATAGAGAATAGTATATATAGTATATATAAGAATAAAACAACATGTAATTTAATTATAGTTGTTATTATGTTATTATTATAATTAAATTTTCTTTTTAATATATATATATATATATAAATATATATATAGTTAAACTAGATATTAATGTATTTAATATATCAATAAAAAAATGCTATATTTGAATAATTGCTAGTGTATGTTTAAAACCTAGTAACTAGTGATTTATTTAAAGTTAATATTGTTAGTGTATGTAAATATGTTTATATGTATACATATGTGTATGTATATGTAATATGTAATAAATATATAGGAATCTAATATATAACATTAATTTTTATTGAATTATAGTACGCAGTTCTCGAAAACATGGATCGTAGTTGGATGTACGATCGATTGTTTCCTGGAAGAGCTGTTTAAAGCGGCGTTTTGTACAAGGAGTAGAAGAGTTTCTATTTTGTGCTAAGCAGCACGAAGAGTTGATTGCTGTGTCTCTGGTTGAATGCTCTATTACAACAATGAGTTAGGCATAAATGATGGAGAGTTGTCGGAATGCAAGATTTGTGGAGAGCCACGCTATTGTGCCAGCAGAAGAGGGATGAGTGGAGGCAAATTGGTTCCACGGAAAGCAATGTTCTATTTGCCGCTCATACCAAGGCTACAGAGGATGTTTACTTCAATGGAGACCGCAGGTAAAATGCCATGGCACCATCAAAATAGAAGTAACTCTGGTGAATTATGTCACCCATCTGACGGTGAGGCTTGGAAGCATTTTGATCGTGTTCATCCAGATTTTGCCAGTGGTCCACGGAATGTTCGACTTGGTTTATGCTCTGATGGATTCACACCATATACTCAAGCCTCGGCAACACCGTACTCGTGTTGGCCGGTTATTGTTACCCCGTACAACCTTCCTCCAGAAATGTGTATGTCTAAACCATACATGTTTTTAAATGCAATTATTCCAGGGCCGAGTAATCCAACAGCTGGAATTGATGTATATTTGCAACCATTGGTTGATGATCTAAAAAGACTTTGGAATGGTGTTTTAACTTATGACGCAGCACACAAACAAAATTTTGTGATGAGGGCGGCTTTGATGTGGACGATTAATGACTTCCCTGCATATGGAATGTTGTCTGGTTGGGGGACACATGGTAAAATGGCATGTCCGACTTGCATGGTTGACACAAAGGCTTTTACTCTTAAATACGGAGGAAAGACTTCGTGGTTTGACTCGCACCGTAGGTTCTTACCTATGGATCACCCATTTCGAAAGCAGAAGTATGCATTTATCAAAGGAAATGTTGAAACAGATGGAGCTCCTCGTATTTTGACACTTGAAGAAGTTTGGGACAGTGTTAAGGATATTCCTCCTGTGGAAGTTGTAGCGGGTGTTGTGTCTCGTCCAGAAGGCTATGGACAATGGCACAATTGGACAAAAAAAAGTATTTTTTGGGAACTTCCCTATTGGCAAGATAATCTATTGAGACATAATCTCGATGTGATGCATATAGAGAAGAATTTTTTTGACAACATATTTAACACTGTCATGAATGTTAAAGGTAAAACGAAAGATAATGAGAAAGCTAGGAGGGACATAGATCATTATTGTCGACGGAAGGATTTGTTGTTGGTTGAGCAAGGTACTAGGACATTAAAACCTAAAGCCAATTATACTTTATCTACTGAACAAGCGAAAGCAGTTTATCGGTGGATAAAAGAGTTGAAAATGCTAGATGGTTATTCTTCCAATTTATCTAGATGTGCGGATGTGGATCATGGGAGGTTGCATGGGATCAAGAGCCTTGATTGTCATGTATTCATGGAGTGTTTACTTCCTATCGCTTTTAGTTCGTTGCCGACACTTGTTTTGAATCCGCTCATTGAAATTAGTCAATACTTTAAGAATTTGTGTTCTGCAACGCTAAAAGTTGATGATCTTACAAAAATGGAAGAAGACATCCCATTTATCATATGCAAGTTGGAGAGAGTATTCCCGCCTGGTTTCTTTGATTCTATGGAGCATCTTCCGGTGCATGTCGCATATGAAGCTAAACTTGGTGGACCTGTCCAATACCGATGGATGTATCCGTTTGAAAGGTTAGTTAATTAATTAAAGATCATGGGTGATTCCAAAAGAAAGAAGTTTATGTTATTACTATATATTAACATATTGTTTTCTTTAGGTTCATGGGTGATTCCAAAAGATCAGTGAAAAACAAAGCTAGAATTGAAGGATCGATATATGCTTCTTCCTTGCACTGTGAAACAATTCATTTTTGTTCATATTATTTCAAGAGTGAATTTGCTCCAAGAATCAGTCGAAATGAAATGGATATTGATTGTCCTAGACATCATTTGGCTTTGTCTGTCTTTTGTCTACCTGGTCGTACATCTGGGAAGGAGTCAATTCACTGGCTAACTGAAGAAGAGTTAAATTCAGCACATGTTCATGTGTTGATAAACTGTTCTGAGGTGCAACCATTCATTGAGTATGTATTCCTCAACGTGCCTTAATTAATATCAATATTATATTTGATACTAATAATTACAGTTGTGTAAGCATTAATTATCTTTTTTCAATTAGGGAATTTTTGTCATCAAAGGGAGTGAGTGAAGATCAATCATCTGCACATATTAGTGCACATTTTCCAATGTGGTTTAGGCAACATGTTTATTCCCTCCCACCAACTCCTGCTAACCAACACTTGAGGAACTTATCTGACGGTCCTCGAAGAAGTTAGAGAATGGCACACATACTTTGTTAATGGTTACAAATTTCACACCAATGAATGGACACAGGGCAGAGAAACTATCAATAGTGGTGTTTGCATGAAGGGTGTCACTGAAGGAGGTGAAGATGATTTTTATGGAGTTGTTCACCACATATACGAACTTGCGTACCCCCATCTAGATTTTAGTCAGAAGGTAGTGGGTTTTTATTGTAATTGGTTTGATCCATCTTCTCGGGGAACAAGGGTGAATCAAAAGTCAAATACAGTGGACATTAAAATGAGTAGTAGATATCCACTGTATGATCCGTTTGTCATTAAAATGAAACAAGTGTATTATGTCCCTTATCCAGCAACACGGACTGATAGGCGTGGTTGGTGTGTCGCAGTGTATTATGTCCCTTATCCATCAACACGGACTGATAGGCGTGGTTGGTGTGTCGCAATTAAAACAAAGCCAAGAGGTCGCATTGAGAAAAATGATGACACAGTGGAAGATGTGTCATATCAAATGGATGAGATGACTAATGTAAATGAAGTGATTCAAGTTGAACACATCAGTCGTTTATGTGATGAGCCAAACACCGGCGACGAAGTTGATGATGAAGATGATGAAGATGCAGCAGAGCACGTTGGTCCATCAAGAATTCATGACTCTTCCGATGACGATGATTTTGAGAATGAATATGATTCCAATTAGCTAGCTAGTACTTAATTTATGCATGTCGTTGTTTTTAATTTAATTATAATTTGGATACAATTTATGTTTTAGTGTTTAAATTAATATTAAGCCGATCTCTTTTTTAAATATTTAAATCTATATATATATATATATATTATATATATATATTTCTAAATTTCTAGATATATACAGTATATGGCTCACTCAGGATCTGGGTCTGATCATGATGATCATGATGTTCCTCCACTGGTGGATGATGTTGGTAGTAGTTGTAGGACGAAGACTTATACTCGCCTTAGACGTCGTCAGCAACCCCGTCGAGTTATTGTTCCTGATAGTGACAGATATGTGCCTCGACCTCGGACAGATGGAGCTTCTAGTAGTACTACTCCACAAGAGCTAGTGATTCCTGAAGGTACTGAGGGCATAGCCCCAGTACATGTTGATGCTGAAGGTTTACGCACTTATCACATTGACCAAGAGGTGGTGAGGTATACGCTTGATGGCCGTGTCATTTTGAAGACTGCTGGTGACTCGTAAGTATAGTATTTATATTAATTTATTTTTCTTTTATAACTCTTATTATATAAATTTTGTGTAACGAAATTCATCTCTTTAAATATTCTACAGCTTTCTTGCTTGCAAGAAAAGTGCAACTACAATCATAACATCAATTAGGGAGAATTTCAACAAGGGCTGGAAGAATTGGGGTGCAGTGAGAAAAGATGAGGACGAATGCGCAAAGATTTTAAATTCATATTTAGTAAGTTTTTATTCTAAAAACAATTTTTAATTATTTTATTATTGATCAATTTGTTTTTATTTTATATAATATATAATATTATGTAATTAACATAATTGTATAATTTTTAAAATAGGAAAAATGTACGTGGCTACATGAGGAACAAGAAGAAGTTATGAGAGTCTTCCATAAGAGGTGTTCTCATCGATTTTCTGAATTATTGAGGAATGCATGAATAGAAGATAAGAAACTGACTTATATGGGAGAATCAAGTTGGCAAGACCTGAAAAGGTATTGGGCGATACCGAAATTTAAACTTCTTTCTGAGAAAGCCAAGAAAGCCAAGGCTTCTGACAAAGGTCGCTGCACACACACAGGGGGCAGTGTTAATGCTGCAACTCATCATTTGCGTTTGGTAAATTTCTTACATATTATTAATTAATTATTAATTAATATTTATAATTAATTGATTAACTAATTAATAACACTATTTATATAGGAGGCAATGAACCAGAGGCCAGTTACGTTGCCTGAGTTGTATACCTACCTCCATGTCTGGGAGGAGACTGGTGAGTTTGTTACTGACCAGGCGAGGGAGGTTCAGGTAAAAGTTATAATATATACAATTATAAATATTATCTTTAAATTATTATTATTTCATTAATAGTTATTCATTTTATTTTGGTTTGTATTATTTTTTCAGGAGAACTTTGAGGCTGGAATTAATGAGTACAGGGAGACTCAACAGCAGAGCAGTGGGAGCACGGAAGTTGATCCTGTGGAGGAGGCTAGAGCAGCTCGTGAACTTTGGGAGAGAGCAGTTGGTCCAAGAAAAAGTAATCGTTTAGTAGGATCTGCAGGTGGTATCGGACCGGCTGCTTTCAGAGCAAGTATTATTCCGAGTCTTTCTAGTTTTGGATCAGCTGGGAGTACTGCCCGCTCATATGTTCCTACCACTGGAGATTTGAATGCTGTAACTGAGTTGACCCAACAGTTGAGCCAGCCTCATCGTGAGTATGAAGAGCGCCAGCAGCGAAGTGCACTAGAATTGCAGGAGCTTCGAGAGCGGACTAAGTTAGCTGAGGAACACGTGGCGGAGCAGGAACGACAAGCAGCGGAGGAACGTAGGCTAAATGAGGAGCGCTATAATCACTTATTGAGTCAACTGTCTCAGCAGGAGTACTCCAGGCCATCATCTTCCCATATGGCGCCATCCTACACGCCGCCACAGCATCACTTTGGCGGTGCCTTTCAGCCATGGTCTCAGTACCCGCAACACTATCCACCTCAGCAGCAAATGTATCCATCCTCAACACCTCTTCCTCGCTCGAGGCTGGTTTCGACTCCAGGTTACCGAATTCTCTCTCAAGCTCTTGAGCCTCCACCTTAAACGCCTCTATCTCACCCTCCAGCCCCGACACCAATTCAGCAGGCCTGGCTTTCTCCGCGAGCTCATCCATCTCTTTCTCCAGCGCCTCAACATTGGCTTTGGCCTCGGTCAGCCTATCCAATCGGGCCTGGAGCTTTGCATTTTCTTTCTGATGCCTTTTGGCATCCTCATGAGCCTCTGCAAGAAATTCCAAACAAGCATTTAACTTGTCAGTCTTATCCAGCAACTCGCCATCGAGCCACAGGTTATCAGCCTCGGAGGGAGGGTTTGTTTTCTGCTTCTTCTCCCCAAAAGACGAACCCGGCAGACTGCGCTTCTTACCTCATCCCCCATAACCTTGAGCAATTCCGACGCTATCGTCTCGACCAGCAGGGAACAACTCCTGTACAACCCCAACCTCAGGTGCAACCCGAGCCAGAGGTCAAGACGCCATTGGCCACTCCGAGCCTCGCCTCACCCATAAAATATGCAAAGGTCTTTGGACTAGTAAACCGATCTGCAAAATAAAGAAGCAGCCCTGAGTGACTGAAGGAGGGAATGCAAGAATTAAACAGGTTTCTTAAGAAGAAAACAAAACTTACCAAGAGCGATGTTGAGAAATGCAGGAGACTCGGAATCAGCCTCCAAGACCTTTTGGCACTCGATCTTCTTAAGAGGTGTCTTGAAAGAATCCACCCAATCCGCCAGTAGTTTCACAGTCCGAATCTCCTGTGGACTCAGTCGGCCACCCTGCAAGAATAGTTCTTAGTATCGAACTCGAAGTGGTTCTGACTCCAAGACATAGGAAACAGGCGCTTCATCACTTCACCTCGGTCGTTAATCTCAGCAACCTCCTTTATTGCAGCTTCGTTCACCGGGGCAACGTAGAAGAAACTGTATTTGAAGTCCCTCACCGAGTCCGTTACTGGCTTGAAGAAAGGACGGTCTCTGTTCCGGCGCAACCCGATCTGGCCATGCCTCTCGGTTCCGACCTCGGGGGGAAGGGGGCGGAAAACGTCAAAGATGTGGAAAAAACCTTCGCTTGGAAGGGTTGCCCCATCTCCCGCATTACAATCTCGAAAGTATTGATGAACCCATAAGCGTTGGGCGTAAGCTGCGAGGGGGCACCTGAAGAATCCGAAGAATCTTCTTCTCAAAATCGGAGAACGGGATCCTCATCCCAATCTTCTCGAAGCAGGCAGCATGAACGAATAACTTCAACCCTGCTACCATAGAGCAGAAAGCCTCGCCCTCCTCGGCGAGCTCGAGTTCCAACTCCTAACCATCAACTCCAACGAAGTCTTCAAATTTCCGTAATGCACTAGGGAGGCAACGCTCAATGCTGTAGCATGACTTTGCAGCCCGGATTTCCCTCGAAACCTAGCTATAGTCTTCGGCCTCGGGCAATCTGATTCCATCTTGAGCGTGGATCCCATCTCCAGTCACTCCCGCTGGCTTTCCACCTTGCACAATAGGATGTAAATTCCTTACTGCATCGTTCCCCACTACACCGTCAGGAGGAGAACCTTTTCCCAAGGGTTCCGAGATCAGAGAATTCGTTGGCGGAGGAGTTATTGTTGAACCACTGGTCTCAACTCCCCGTAACAATCCCTCTAAACTCTACCTCTGCTCGTCAACAACCGGGTGGCCCTTAGCAGACCTCTTCAAAGGCGGCTTGCAAGGGGGAACCATGTTCTGTCTCGGAGAAGTTTTGATTTTCACCAGTTAGGCTCGGTGCGACGCAAACACACTTTGGAAAACCCGCAGTTGAACTCGGGATGAAGATACCCGGAAGGGCCTTGCTGGAGGTTCAGCGTCAGAGAAATAAAAACGTAACTCGCCGGGCAAATGCGAATGTGGGAAGCCAGAAAATTAACGTCGGCTCACTAGAGAATGATCCAGTCTAAAACTCGCTAGACTCGAGAGAATTCAGAGGTTGAGGGTTGGAAATACATAGAAGAATTGAAATTGGCAGTCTAGTTAGGACAAGCCATTTCGCTTCCCTCAAACGTCACATCTTTCTGACACCATGGCACGTGGCCACACGATTCGTATCCGAGTCAAACCGTTTAATTTCAGACCTCCGACACTATATTCGACCCCGGAGTAACTGGTCTAAGCATATCATTCAAGCTGAGGCCGCACTACCGTGACCGACCTCGACTTGGGGGGCAACTGTTCCAGACTAGGCCAAGAGGCCCAATCCCCTTAACAAACGACCCAAATTACGAATTGATCCGGCCTAATCAGCGAACCACCGCGCAAGCCCCAGATCAACGCTCCGGATCACTCCACCCCGATCCAACGGCTCGGAGTCGGTCAAGAGCCGTGTAACCCCCTTTGTCCGTGTCTATAAATACGACACTAACCCCAAGAATTAGGTACGCTTCTTTCATTTGTGCCTCTCATTGACTTCTGATTGCTGACTTTGGCATCGGAGCGTCTGCAGGTACCCACCCCTTTCGAGACCAACCCCAGAAGAAGGCGACATTGACGAAGACAATCTCGGAGGATTCAAACTCGCGAGGCATTCTTCTGACCTCAAGCCAAGGAGAAGACTGCAACGAGACAGTTGACACTAGCTACTGATCCAGGATCCCGGATCCAAAATCACGTACCGAACATTTTCAGAATATGTTATGCAAACAACTTTTAGCTTATATGAAACTAGTATGACCTTTTTTTTTTTATTTTCAATTTCAGAAATAGATTACATATATAAGTACTTAATAATAAATACTTAATTAAAGTGTTTTTTATGAATTTAGATCCGTGTTTTTTTTGTTACAATTTAGATCCGTTGTTTATTCATTGTTTGTTTTTTTCTTTGCAGTGAAACAATTGAAGAATACGTCACACAAAGACAATGTTGGTGATTGGAGTGTTGCTTTTTTTTTTTTTATAATTAAAATTTGATTATAATAGTCTAGTTTGAGCATTAACGTGAAGTCACTCTATCCACCTTCTATGAAGGGTTGAGGAGGACACGTTATCATTTGCTGCTACATTTGCTAGGTTCCCCTTAAACACCTGCTATAATAAGTTATAGTCTTAATGGGCATATAATTAGTTATCAATTGCATAAGAATCTATTAATCCAATCAGAATGCAAATTTCTACACGACCAAATCCTGTTTTGTCCGTAAGGTTTGGCGCACCCGGTGAAGCCGACATTGTTAGGGTGGACATGCTTACCTGGCTTTGAACCAGCCATGGATCCACGTTTACCATATTGGGGTCAGCTGACCCCACTCTTTGCTCTTTTTTTCAACCAATAATAAGGTATTTTAATATGTTGACCTCACATGACCCAACTAATATACTAGAGACAAACTAAACTAATATACTAGAGACAAACTAATGACATGTATGTAAACTAATATTATATGTTATTTGTTAAAATAGTACTATTCGTTATACTGTATTGAAATTGGATCAACACTTATACTTTACTAAACTGCCAATTTTACATTTTTAGCTATGTGATTTGTAGAAATTTAGATATTTTAGGACTTTTCTGTAATGAAATTATGTATTTTTTAAAAATTTATAATATTTTTTTGAAAAAATATTATAGGCTTTTTTTTTGCCCGCACAATTAAAAATTTCTGGATCCGTCACTGGTTTCAACTTGCATATCTTAGGAACATAAGTAACCAAATTGCCAGCTCAAGTTATACCAATTGATCTTCCTAATAACCTAATACCAGCGATAACCTTCCTATGATTGTACTAAAGTGCAGTGACTAAATTTCATTTCTCAATTTCATCCAATTTTGCTTGATAAGCTCGTTTACAAGTTTGTCATCTATGAAGCCCCGATACTCTAAAATAGGCCATGTATCCGTGTCGGATACGTATCCGATACCGATACCTATCGGATACTTCCGGATATGTATCATGGGAGTATCCTGGAATTTATATTTATTTTTAAATTAAAAAAGACAAGATACTTACCGGATATTTGAGGGACACTTTGGGGATACGTATCTTGAGAGTATCCTCAGATGTCTCTTGATGAACCAGAGTTGGAAACTATGTTATTTTTTGGCCTAGAAATCTTTGATCCCTCTTTGGGGTCCAAGGAAAAGATTTCCTAACCAATCTAGAGTTCGACCGGGAGGTAAGTAAAGTGTGGCACCAAGTTGTCCCATCATCGATGGTCGAACTTGACTATAAGCCAAATGTGTCTCTTTAGGTGGAGCAAATTAACCAATCACACCCAACCGTGGGGTTAGTACTTAAACCTTAATTAGAACTATTATGTTTTATTTTAAGATTTAATATTAGATAGATTGTATTAATAAAATTAGAAGGTGAGACTAAGATTCAGCCAAGGAAGGAAAAAAATAAAACCTCAAAGGACATTAGCAAACTAGTTAGAAGTTTATGCATTTTCACCTTACCTTCATCTCTCTCAAGTTCGACCCCGCTCTCACATAAGCCAGTAGTATCAGATGGATTTATTTACTTGCACTCAGATGAAGACATGTCACTTACACTAATAGAAGTAGACGAATAAAAAGAAAAGCTCTCATTTACAATTCACACACTCTTTCCCTACATTCAAATTTTTGAGAAAGAAAGAACAAGTACAGAGAGAAGAAAAGAAGGCAGAAGGAGAGGGAAGTGAGAAAATAGAGAGAAAAGTTAAAATAATGGAGGAGAAGAAGAGAACCCTTCAGCAGAGTGTCCTCTTGGACTCATTCCACACCAACACTCAAACCCTTTGTGCATGTTTGGGGAGGAAAGTAGGAAGTATAAGACAAGAAGAACGAGAAACCATGATAAAGAAGGAGAAAATGTGAGGCTAAAGTTACAATTCTAAAGAGAAAATTTGCAGGTCTTTAGAGCATAGTTATCAAAATCGAGATTTTACTCAAAATCGGGAGGGGGGTAGCAAAATCGGAAAACGTAAAATCGCAAGTAGAATCGGAAGATTCTACCCAAAAAAAAGTGTATGAATTTGTAGAATCTGGAGGGGTTAACAAAATCGTAACTTGTAAAATCGCAAGTAAAATCGCAAGATTTTACTCAAATGCAGATATTACTATTAACTAATATAATGCATAAGTTCATAAGTCTTGATCAAAATAAAACATAGCAACAGTCCCTTCCAATAACAATCCATTTTTATGTCATATACTCAATAACAGTTCCTAATTAGTAACTAACTGTCCATTTTTATGTGATATATTCAATAACTGTCCCTAATTAATCAAATATATGTGTTCGGGTAAAAAAAGAGTGTTTCAAATAGAGAGAATCAAGTAGTCAACTGAAACAAGTTTTTTTTACCTCAGTATTGAAGATGATGATGCTGCGAACAGAGAGAGAGAGAGAGCTGCGAACAGAACCAGAGACAGAAGAGAGAGCTGCGAACAGAACCAGTGAGAGAGAGCTGCGAACAGAACCAGTGATAGAGAGCTACGAACAGAGACAGAAGAGAGAACTTCGAAGGGAACCACGAACCAGAGACAGAGAGCTTGCGAAGGGAACCAGTGAGAGAGAGCTTGCGAGTTGCAAATTGCGATTACTAAGAGAGAGAGAGAGCTTCGCGAATGTGAGAGAAGAGTTTTGCGGCTTGTGAATTGCAGAATTAGGGCAATTACGGTTCAAATGTGTTAGTTTGGGTGAAAAACGCAAACCGGGTCACGAACCCGACCCGTTTGCGCTGTTTTTAACCGGACGCCATTTTTGTACGATTTAACTTGCAAAATCGTTTCAAAATCGTAGAATCTTACGATTTCACCAAAAATCGCAAGATTTTGCCTGTTTTCCGATTCTGCTTCAAAATCGAATCGTAGGGGGTGAGTAAAATTGTAAAATCGCGCGATTTTACGATTTAAATCGCGATTTTAACAACTATGCTTTAGAGGGAGTAACAAAACTCCAGTTTCTACTTCATTTTCTCTACACAGCACCCATTGTGAAACTCCAGAATTCGCTCACACAATAACCATATCCGTCAAACAAGATTGATTCCATAGGTTTACAATAGTACCCGAATTAAAACAAGACCTTTGTGCCCTTCATAGCCATACCCAAGACTGGCAACACAACGGCATCGTCGTAACCTTGCTCAAAATTTTCAGTTCTGGTTTGAAGGGTTTTCAAACTTCTTTTGAGTGTACATTGTGTTTTCCATTAGCGCAACAACACTCAATGACTACTAGAGGACGATGATAGGCCCAACGCACAGTCGTATTGGCACTTTTCCTTACTCAAATGCGAGGATCTATGGTAAGAGATATCACTATATGGCTTTCGTACTGGTTGAATAAGGCCAGATCGTAAGCCAAGGGGTGGTTCTGGTGGAGGGTAAGTGGTTACAGGGTGAGAGGTTGGAAAGAAAGGCGAAACTAGCTTGGCAATGTAGGAACTAGGGTAAGGATGCCACGCTCTTCTAGTTCCAAACATGCATAATAAGATGGCGAAAAAGTAGAAGGGAGAACGACACTGCTACTATAACACCTTGTTTTCCTTAGTTTGTATTCATTTGAATCCTAAATCATATGGTTTGGTTTTATTCTTGTTTAAGCCTTTTAAGGAGAAGAAGAAGAAGAAGAATTTGTGGATAAATCATAGGTAAAGATGGTGCAAATTTGAGACTAAAGTTAGGATTCAAAAGAGAAAAATTGTGGGTCTTTGGAGGGAGAAACAAAACTCTAGTTTCAACTTCTTCATCTTCTGTAAACACCAAATTTTAAGTTTCCATCAAGAGATATATTGATTTCTAAATATTCTTCGAGAAGAGGTAATTTGACTTGTTTGCCAAAGGTTATTCACAAGTCCCACACGCTTGTTTGTTGGTTGATTAAATGAAGTTCAATGTTCTGAAATCAAAGTTAACAATGTTCTGATTTTGAGCTCACAGAGTTTTATGAAAAAAACATACCAAAATTATGATTCTGAGTTGATTTTGATTGAGTAAAATTAGTGGCATGTGATGATCCATGATGAAATTTAAACGATTGATGTTTGAGTTGTAATCAGTTGATGCTTGGGCAATTTAATTACATGTTTGAGATGTTAAAGATTTTATTTTGGTCAAAGTGAACATTCCGTTCATATGGGCCAAAAGGCCAAAAACATTACACGAGGTGTAAATATCAACCCATTATTGGGAAAAAATAGGGGATTCCTGCAATATCTAAAATAAAGCCTTAAACACCATAATTGATCCCTATTAACCTATTAACCACAAACCTACAAAGGATTAGTCTAACCTAAACATAATATTAATACCTTTTCATCGAAATCATAATCGAACATTGATCCAAGGCTTGGATGGTGGGCTAAGAGGATGTCCTAGCAAAGCTTTCTCATTGCATTCACTTGGACAAGGAAGCTAGATCTTCCCCGATGAGACTGATCATTTTCCACCACAATACTTGGATAAGAGACCTCATCAAGTAATTGGTTTATGACAACATTCTTTTTCATTGATTTTACTTTTTGGTAAAATGGAAAATTTTCTTCACAACATCTATATGTATAGATGCACATTTGTGTACCAAGGAAGGAAGGAGTTGTAGAAGCTAGGGGTCTCATAGCGCAACTTATATTAATTTTTGGTGCTTATCCTAAAAATCATCAACCGAAAAACTACGCTTCCAGTGGGAGCTCCGTAGTCATAGGATAATAATCCAACCAATTGGTCAAGATAGACAACCCCACTGTGAAGTGTGAACTCCACAATTTGCACAAAAAATAACCAAATCTACCACACAGGCTTGATTAAATAGAATAACAATTGTATCAAAATTAAAACAGTACCATTGTGCCCTTCAAATTTCTACGCAAGATTGACAGCACAATGGCATCATCGTCACCTTGCTCCACATTTTTCATTCTTGTTTGAAGAGTTTCCAACCCCCTTTTGAGGGTACCTTGTGTTTTCCATTAGCGCTACAACACTCAATAACTACTAGAGTAGGATGATAGGCATACCGCATGGTCGGATTGGGGCTTCTACTTATTGGAATGTGAAACGAAACGAAATAGAAAGAAGAGGAATTATGGTAAGAGAGATCACTAAATGCCTTTCGTACTGGTGAGCGAAGAAAGGCGATCAGTATAGTCTATAAGGCCGTATCAGAAGCCCAGGGGGGTGGCTCTGGTGGAGGGTAAATGGTTAGAGGGTGAAAGGTCGGTGGTGGCGCATAGCTGCCAAGATAAAGAGGAAAGGTGAAGAAGGCCGCAACTGGATTGATGGTGTAGGGACTGGACTTAGGATGTCGCACTCTCATAGTTCCTGATATGCAAAATCAAATGGCTCAAAAAGAGAAGGAGAATGGTGCCGCTACAACAACCAAACAACACCAGATGTTTTAGAGATGCGACATCAAAAATGCCGAAGAAATCTGCCATGAAAAGATCTGAACAACGCAAGCTGTGAGGAGAAAACTCAGTGGAATCTGATATGTTAAAGAAAGCGTTTAGGATGTTAACCCCATAATTTTTGAGTTATATTTGCACCAGAACATACACGTTTGCACTAGCCTTCAAAGGATCAAAATTTGATCATGGACTAGTGATAAATGCGGTAAGCAAGTGTATGGTAGCTTAGCGTTATGGTATTTTCACAACATCACTAGAGGAGAGACTTTCCATGGCTCAACTTGTGTTGTAGAGTCCATATGTAACCATTATGCTCCGAATTCCTGTATTCCTATTTTGATGAGTTCAATATTGATTTGGATAAAATTTTTACAAGATGATATCGTTATTGAATTTAAACATGAATTTTTCATTACTTAATTAAGGTGGAATATCCAAAGTACAAGTTTTTCTTTTATCCGAATAATTATTTTCAGCCTATTTGAATTGATGTATTATCGTCCATGAGAGACATAACAAAAGCGAAGCACAGAGTTAGTCCAACTGAGAGGGGAAATTTTTCAAAAACCAACTACTAGAGAAATTTAGGGTTACCCTAACAAATCGAAGAGTCAACCTTAGTGATACGTTAGGAAGCATGGACTATTTCATCATTCGAAGAAACAGTAGTGAGTATTGGGAGGGTTGACGATTAGTTTAATAACATGATTGCTTGTGTTTTGAGGACATGCTTTCAATTGGCGGGCATTCTAACCCCCTTCAAAAAGTTAGTATTCCCTCCATTTTATTTTGTTTGTAGTTTAAGATTTTGGCACATAAATAGAAGTAGTTCTCTAAATTTTATAAAAAAAATGTTGCATAATTTATCATTTAACTTATATGGCAGCCCAACAAAGAACTTTATGGTCAGGATAGGTCTAACGCAAGAAGATCCCCTATCCCCTTTGTAATTCTTATGGTTCCTGAAGGATTGTTTGCTCTGGTTTCAAAAGCAGTTGAGAAGGAGTCTTTCGTAAGTCACAAGGTTGGTAATAATCTAATTTTTTTCCATCTTGCAATTTGCAGACGACACAATTTTGATGGGGGGACATGTATTCGGTGGCTTGGGATAAGATTTTTAAACAAAAAAAGGAAGGCAAGCTTGGCTTTAAAAACCACGAGCTCTTGACTGATGGTGGTGCTAGTTGGAGAGACATTCTTGCTCTTCAACTAATTAGGGTAGGAAGGTCGAAACTTTGTGATGGTGTGATCTACTATGTATGGGAAATGAGTTACTCTAAGTAGGATGGTTCAAGGAATGTGTTAGAAGGGGGTTGGGGGACGACCAAGGAGTGGATTTTTGGCATCAACACTGGATAGGGGAAGCAACCCTTGAAACTAGTTTTCTCAAGCTTGTGAAATCTTAATGGTCTAAGAAGGTAATTTTCGAATTGTAGTAAGGGTAAACATATCATTTCGCATCATAAACCTTTTAAAACCCCCTCAAATTGGAGGAATTAAAAAATGAACCATTAGTAGGGGTTAGGAGGGCTTACCAAAATATCCAAAACCATCCCCTTGTTCTTTTAAACTCTCAAACAGGTTCCTTCCCCATAAACCTTCCCTTCCCCTCTCTTCCCCTCCTAACTCCTGTTTGCTGGTGTTTTTAGAAAACAATCACTAGTTTTATTAGAGGGTTTGTGAGATCAAACTAGAAAAATCTCAAAGCAATGCCTCTGAATTGCGCATGGTTTTTGTTGAAGAAAACGTAGAAAAAGGGGACGATTTGCAATGATTTAACAGAATCGAAAAGAAAAGAAGCAGTAAATGGTGCGTGAATTGTAAAGAAAAGAAAAACAAATTGCATTGAATCATAAAAATGGTACACGATCACGTACAGCGATTCATCCACTCGTTTTTCGCTCTGGCTTGGAAGTTAGAGTTTCAGGAATCGGGTGTGTATTGTGATTTGCGACCTCTGTTTCTTCTCAGAAACAGTTATTTATACAAAGGAAAAGAGGGGGAAATTTGAACTAAGTAACTGCCTAAAAATTTGAAAATTAATAACTGCTACTCCTACTTTCGACCAAAACCGCTCTATCACGCTCCGACCAACTGCTAGTCTTCAGCGCATAACTGCTCTGTTTTCTGCCTGTCGAAAGCTTGTGTCCAATTTCCTCTCTCTTGCTTTTGCTTCCCCGGAAACTTGTCGAGTTTACCTTGCGCATGACCATTTTCTCTGTCGAAATAATTTGGTCTTCGTCGAAATACAAGTCAGGCCTTGTGGACCATTTTCACTGAAGCCTGTCGAAATTATAGGCTAACAGATTGCCCCCCAAAAATGTCTTTTTCGACTGAACTTGCGGAGGAAGAAGAGAAAGACATTTTTGAATTCACCATCGAAATAACTTTGCACTTGAGTAAAATAGCTGTAAGATTCTTTGGGTGAATTTCGACAAGCCCATAATGCTTGATCAAGGGTATTATGCCAATTTTTGGGTTTCTGCCCAACATGCTTTTTAATTAAATTAATAATAACTTTATTGGCAGCTTCTACTTGTCCATTGGCTTGCGCATAATATGGTGTCGAAGTTAATAACTTAAAACCAATTTCAGAAGCAAACTCTACCATTTTTCTACCAGTGAAAACTGATCCCTGATCTGTAGTAATGGTTTCTGGAATTCCAAACCTATAAATGATATGATTTTGAATAAACCTTATCACTGCTTCTTGATCAACATTGGCTAAAGGTATAGCTTCAACCCATTTGGTGAAGTAATCAATTCCCACAAGGATATATCTATGGCCCTTCGACGAAGTTGGCTTTATCTCTCCAATCACATCTAGAGCCCAACCTCTAAATGGCCAAGGTTTGACTATGGCATGCAATTCATTTGCAGGTACATGTTGTATCCTAGCATGCTTTTGACACTCTTGGCATCCCTTAGCAAATTCTATGCAATCTTTCAGCATAGTTGGCCAATACATTCCTTGTCGAAATAATAACCACTTCATTTTGTGGCCTACTTGGTGTGAACCACATGCTCCACTATGTGTATCAGAAACTGCTAAATATGCCTCATTTTCACTAAGACATTTTAATAGTACTCCTTCAGGAGTCTTTTTAAACAATTCGTTTCCAATTACCACATAGCTCAAAGCTTTGTATTTTACTTTTTTATTGGTATTTCTTGTGGGATTTTGCAAATATTCCACAATAGGCCTTCGCCAATCACTATTGGTCATATTGTCAAGAGCAAAAATTTCTGCTAAATCAAAGTCCCCAAAAAATTGACGTTTTTCGACAACGACTAGTTCCTCGTTTGCGTTTGTTGCCCCCCCAATTTTTGGTGTTGACAATAGTGACGAAGAATAGTCATTAGAAATGATTTTATCCTTTATTTCAATTAACTCTTCCAGGCTTTGTTTTGAAACTTTATAGCCTGAAGCAATTTGTGCCAATTCATTTGCCACTTGATTATCAATTCGTGGTAAATGTTCTAAGTGAACAGACTCAAATCTTTTTAACAAAGCATTGGCAACAACAAAGTATCTGATAAGGTGCTCTTTAATGCATTTGTACTCTCTTGTCAATTGTTTGACAACCAACTCAGAGTCACCTTTTATTTCGACATGACTTGCCCCCAGCTCAAGTAAAATTTTAAGGCCTACTATTAAAGCCTCATATTCAGCTTCATTATTGGAGCAAACATCTCGAATTTTAAACTTATACTTCGTTGGAATGTTAGTAGGAGATATTATTAAAATACCAATCCCAACTCCATGTTTATGGCTTGAACTATCAAAGTACAACCTCCAAGGATATACGTCTACAAAACTTAATGTTTCTTCGACAACAGAATGGTCTACTATAAAATCGGCAACCACTTGTCCTTTAATTGATTTTAGAGGTTGATAAGTTAAGTTGTATTCTGACAAAACCAAAGCCCATTTACCAATTCGGCTATGCATTATTGGTTTCGACAGCATATGCTTAATAACATCAAAATGCGAATAAACAGAAACATCAGCTGGTTTTATATATTGCTTTAACTTTGTACACGAGAAATACAAACAAAGGCACAACTTTTCTATAGGAGTGTACCTCGTTTCGGCATCATTTAAGACCCTACTGAGGTAATAAATGGCTCTTTCGACACCACTATCATCCTCTTGTGCTAACATGCTACCTATTGTTCTATCAGAAGCTGCTATATACAATTTGAGCACTTTGTGTTTAATAACAGGCAACAAAATTGGTGGTTTCATCAAATAAGACTTGATTTCGTCGAAGGCTGCTTGATGCATTGGTTCCCATTTGAACTCTTCTTCCTTCTTCAGTCTTAACAATGGCGAAAAAACTTGTGTTTTGCCACTTAAATTTGATATAAATCTTCGAAGGAAATTGATTTTTCCCAGCAACGACTGAAGCTCCTTTTTGGTCGAAGGGGCCTTCGTTTCCATAATTGCCTTAGTCTTATTTTGATTGATTTCAATGCCTTTTTTGTGCACTATAAAACCCAAGAAATCACCTGCACGTACACAAAAGGCACATTTTAATAGATTTATTTTCAATCCATATTTCCTCATTCTTTCAAAAGAACGGCGAAGATGGTCTAAATGACCACTTTCTGAGGAAGATTTAACCACCACATCATCTATGTATACTTGCATAAAATCATCAATAAAATCATGAAACATAGAATTCATGGCCCTCTGATATGTAGCACCAGCATTCTTTAAGCCAAAGGGCATTACTACCCATTCATAAACACCCAATGCCCCTGGACATCTAAAAGCAGTTTTCGACACATCCTCTTCAGCAATGAAGATTTGATTATACCCAGAATAACCATCGAGCATACTAAGATAATCAAATCCTGCTGCTGAATCTATTAGCATTTCTGCCACAGGCATTGCATATTCATCCTTGGGAGTTGCATTATTTAAATCCCTAAAGTCTATGCAAACTCTAAGAGTCCCATTTTTCTTTATTACAGGAACTATATTGGCTAACCACTCGACATACCTGGCAGTTCTGATGAATTTGTTTCTGAATAGCCTTTCGATTTCCTCTTTGATCTTAGCCAACACTTGAGGAGCAAATCTTCTTGGCACTTGCTTCACTGGTTTCTTCCCTGGTTGAATTGGTAATTGCATTTCCACTACTTCTCGACTTAACACAGGCATTTCGTCGTAATCCCAAGCAAAGCAGTCTTTGAACTCCCTTAGCAATGTGATGACTTGGGTTTTTAGAGAAGCATCAATATTCGCACTAATATAAGTTGGCCGTTTTATTGAGCCATTTCCCAAATCAACTTCTTCTAACGGGTCTTGAGCTTGCATATGCTTTGCCGAATCTCTAGGATCCTTTTCAAAACCTAATGGATCATCATCATAAATGCAGTCAAGTCTTTCATCTATGACTATGCCATTTCCTTCATGTAACTCACTGGCTTCGACAGCCATTGTTTGTTGAATAATTTCGGCCTCCATAGCCGCTTTAAACTTGTTTTCGGCCATATAAGCCGTAATTTTGTCCCATGCATTGGGCACTGACATAAGAACACTTTCAAGAACCAGTGTTCCACCCCGTTGTGCGAAAAACACCATCAGGATAGACACTATCATCTCCCATTATTTCTCTTTCCCAAACAAAACCATAATTTGGGTCGAGATGAACTGAGGCAAAAACATTATCCGCAGGAACATATGCCTCATTAGAAGATGAACATGGCGCAATCTTCGCCATTTGTTTCTCAAAATTTTCCTTGGTAACTTGATTCACGTCAGCACGGAAGTAGCTCTGATCGGCTTCAACATACTCTACCAAACCATCTTCCTTCCACATTACTAAACGTTGATGCAAAGTTGAAGGGACAGCACCAACTCCATGGATCCACTCTCTACCAAGGAGTAAATTAAAATTCGCTTTAGAGGCTATCACTAAGAACAATGTAGTCCTCTTTATGGAACCAACGATTAAGTCCACCTCAATGGCCCCCAAAGAATGGCCAGTTTTGCCTTCATAGTTGCTTAAGACAATGTTATGTGGCCTGAGGTCAGTGTCGAACTTACCAATCTTCTTCAAAAGACCATGTGGCATTAAATTCACTGCAGCTCCACCATCCACTAACACTTTGTTAATTCCAACACCATTGACTTTGGCTTGAACATAGAGGGGTTTCAAGTGGTTTTGCATACTCATACCTGGCTTCTCGAAGGTAGCCATTTGGTCTTCGACACAACCATTGTTCATCACATAGTAACACATTGGCTTATGACGAGCCATATCCTCTGTAAAATCCTCTTCAACATCATTTGGTACTGTGATAACATCGTACTCAAGAGGCATTATTGATACCACATTGCAAACAACATCGAAATCATCTTCAGAATCATTAAAATCAGACTCCATGTCTTCATCCATGTCGAAATCAGCATTCCTTTCTTTCACTGTTGACAATGGAGGAAATATTCTTTCAAGAGCAGGCCTTCTTGGCTTTTCTGTTACTACAGCCTTGCTTTTGGCCTTATTCGCTGCACACACATGACTAGCAACATCAGCATTCCTCTTTGTGGCAACTTCAGCTTTGTGAACCTCACTCTTCGCCACTATTATGCTGCGTGGAACTTGATTATTAGCCAAATGACTTGGAACCTGGTTAATGTCAAAGTGTGCCTTCTTCTTCTGTTGTCTTTGGTAACGACGCCACTGTGTTCTAGTCATAGGGTTCTTACCCCTATAGTTATTCTTATAATTAAACTTAGCAGCATCAGTACCTTGCTTGACAGCTTTAGCACGTTGATTATTGGGCACCCACTCTTCGACAGGAGCACTAGCACTTGGGACAAAGGATTTACCTGTTGACAGCTTCAAATACCCTTTTGCTGAGGACTTCTCCTTAGCAAATTGTCGTTTACTTGTTGAAGGCTTTGCTGACACATTAGCCTCATAGCCAGGAAGATCTCCTTTTGCAAAGTCAAATTTTGGCCTGTTGTCAAGCCATTTTCTTTTACGTTGTTGTTGACCCTGATAACCTTCGACAGCTTTAGCTGCTTCTTTGTCGAAGACAGCGCTGCACCTTGGGCAAAGCATAACTTCAGAATTATTCCACTTACACCGATTGAGGAAATCTATCAACTCTTCCTCAGCCTTTGGATACACAGCATGTATCTTCCCATCATATTCTTTTAGGGACACTTCCTGTTTCTTACCTTCAGCATACATAAAACCTTTTAATTTTCCGGTGGCAGTCTTGACACACTTAGGAGGGTCTGCCATTTGAGCATCCACCATGCCTACATCAGCTTCGACAGGTTCAGAATACATAGCTCAGCCATAGGCAATGGATCAACATCAATCTGCATAGGAGCTTTCATTTTCTTATCAGCAAATTTGAGTCTTCCTTCGTCAACTGCTTTTTGCACAATATCCCTGAAGAGCACACAACGGTCAGTGTTATGTCCCAAAAAATTATGGAACTTACAATAACCCTTTTTCTTTCTTTGGTCAAGAGTTGGTATTTTAAGGCCTTTAGGCACTAATATTTGACCATCAGTTACTAAAAGATCAAAAATTTCATCACATTTAGTAACATCAAAAGTATAAGTCTTAGGCATAAATCTATCATTCTTAGGCTCTACAGGGTTATCCCCATTCGCAGGCCTTAATAATTTACAGGTATAAGGAGGACCAGGCTTAAGTTCAGCCACGTCTATATCCTCTTCCTCGACATTACTATATGTAACATCGAATTCTTCTTCGACATATGCCACTTTCTCTTTTTTATGATACCTATTCGACCTAGATTTTTCTTCTCTAAGCCTTTCAACTTGTCGAACTCTATCAGCCAAATGAGCCATATCTCGCAAATGAGATGTGTCTAATTTCTTTCTAATTGAGTAATCAAGGCCACCAGCAGCCATTTCGACAAGCTCATGTTCAGGGACTTGTGTGAAGCAACGAGATTTCAACAGCCTAAATCTGTTTAAGTAATCATCAATAGTTTCAGGCATTTTGCGCCGAACACTAGCCAATTCTTTAAGACTAATTTTCGACTGGCCCATGTAAAACTGTGCATGGAATGCCTTTTCTAATTGCCCCCATGTGAACATAGAACCAGGGGGTAAGGTCGTGAACCAAGTGAAAGCATTTTTAGTTAGAGAATTTGGAAAGTATTTCATCTTCAAATTCTCATTTTGTGCTAAGTCCCCAGCCTCAGTCAAGAAACGAGCAATGTGTTCGACTGTGGACTCATTTGTATCACCACCAAACTTAGTAAACTTGGGAACTTTCCATCCCCTTGGTAACTCAGTTTGTAATACGTATTCACATAATGGTGATACGAAGTTAGGCCTTTGTAAACCTATGTTAAGGCCATTTTGCGCCAAAATAGTTTCGACTAAAGTAGCTATATTGTTTTCTGCGCCAACATTGTGTTGTTGCATTTGTCGAACAACTTCATCAGCGTTCTGGTGTCTATTTACCACAACTACTTCAGGGACGTGGTTTACTGCCCCTTGTAGTTCGCCTACAACTGTCGACGCTTCGACTGCAACTGCTTCTTGGGGGTTAACTGGCGACGCATTACCCGCAATAATAGGAACGTGCCTATTATTAACCGCTGGAACCCCAAAAAAGTCTGCAATCCTACTCATCTGATTTGCCAACATTTGGTAACTGTTATTGGTATTTTGAATCAAAGGATTGAAAACTGTACCAATTTGTTGGGTAAGCATATTAACCATATCGTGATTACTCTCGTCTACTTGCTGTCTTAAGGCCAACAAAGACGTATTGGTTAATGCTGGGGGATTTCGACCAAATACACTCTCAGAGGAGACATGTGTAGGGGAAAAGGTCGAAATATGTGGCATTCCAGTAGGCATGCCATACATTCCCAGAGGAAATGGGGGTAGATGCACGTTATTCAAACGTGGGTCTAAACCGTTTCCCATTGCCATGTAAGGGCTATGAAGCCCTGCACTTAACGGCAAAGACATAGGCAGAGATGCCATTTCTGACTGCGTTGAACCAACACTAGTCATTGATAATGAAGAAACGGTTGTCGACGATGATGGTCCTGCACTAACGCTCGCAGAATCCATTGTTGTTCCTTGCCCTTGTGAAACCACAGGGTTGGAACTAGATGCATTATTCGTACCAGAACGAACCATTTTACCACTTCTTAAGTGCATACAACAGCGAATACAAATAAGAGAGTACGAGAATGAACAAAATCAAAGGCAAAGTCCCACTGGGCGTGCCAATTTGTTTGCTGGTGTTTTTAGCAAACAATCACTAGTTTTATTAGAGGGTTTGTGAGATCAAACTAGAAAAATCTCAAAGCAATGCCTCTGAATTGCGCATGGTTTTTGTTGAAGAAAACGTAGAAAAAGGGGACGATTTGCAATGATTTAACAGAATCGAAAAGAAAAGAAGCAGTAAATGGTGCGTGAATTGTAAAGAAAAGAAAAACAAATTGCATTGAATCATAAAAATGGTACACGATCACGTACAGCGATTCTTCCACTCGTTTTTCGCTCTGGCTTGGAAGTTAGAGTTTCAGGAATCGGGTGTGTATTGTGATTTGCGACCTCTGTTTCTTCTCAGAAACAGTTATTTATACAAAGGAAAAGAGGGGGAAATTTGAACTAAGTAACTGCCTAAAAATTTGAAAATTAATAACTGCTACTCCTATTTTCGACCAAAACCGCTCTATCACGCTCCGACCAACTGCTAGTCTTCAGCGCATAACTGCTCTGTTTTCTGCCTGTCGAAAGCTTGTGTCCAATTTCCTCTCTCTTGCTTTTGCTTCCCCGGAAACTTGTCGAGTTTACCTTGCGCATGACCATTTTGTCTGTCGAAATAATTTGGTCTTCGTCGAAATACAAGTCAGGCCTTGTCGACCATTTTCACTGAAGCCTGTCGAAATTATAGGCTAACAACTCCCCCTCCCAAACAAACCTTAGAAACTTTATACAATTTATAACGGTTGTGATGAGAAATCATTGTTAAGTCAATGATCAAGTATCACAAATATTTATAACAGTTGTTGTTTTGTCTCAATGAACATTGTTTGATCAAGTCATATAAAATGAATTGTGTGATCATACGGTTGTTGAATAAATAAATATTGTATGATTTTTCTTTGACAAAAAATAAATATTATATGATAAGATGTACAGTTTGTAAATATTGTATGATCGCGATATAAAAGTATTGTATGATCATAAATATGTAATTCATGAAAAAAATTGTATGAATTGTCATTATATGAATTATATAATATTTTTTTATCAAATGAATTATAATTATAAATATTGTGTTAATCAAAAAACAATAATTATAAATATTATATGAGTATTATAAACTAAGTTAAATAAAAAGAACAGTTATTTTATGAATAGTATGATCATTAAATTAATAACAATAAACTAAATAAACTATACGAGACACAATAACAAAGGTTATAAAATAATCGACAAGAAAAAATTTATAAATTTGATGGATTTAATGATATTTAATTAAGTAAAAATTATAATGGCCAATTGGCCATACAATATGTTTTGAAAATATATTTTGACATGAAAAATATTATTAGATAAACTTTTTATTTGTTGGGAAATTTTGGATTTTAGTGCCACAGATAATTGGAAAAAAAATTATCCACTTGTTCAAACCCTTCTTTTTGAAAAAAAAGCAAAGTATTTTGGACTAAAGTTGTTAGGCTATTGATAACTCACAGAAATGTGAGTTATTTATGCCAAAACAAACAAGAATTAATGCCATCCTAGAGTAATTAATGTAAATAAATATGTTTTTTGTCTATAATTAGTTAAGATAGCGTTCAGTTGGTCAATAGGGTATTTTGGGCACATTTGGTGCCTTCTTGTTGGATTTTATGCGTGAATTTAATGTGCAAGATTTTTGGTTCTGGGACACCCTCTACCCCGTCATGGCATAAATATAGCATAAGATAGAAAAAACAACCAAAAACAAAGTCTTGTTCAAAATAAAACTTTAATTTGACGAGATGAAGACTTCACATCTACAAACTTGCGGAAATATAAAAAAAGAAATACCAACTTATAAGTAAAACAAATAACCCAAATTCCCGATGACGTATGCATAGCCACAACAAAGGGGTTAGTCATCATACACCCAAGTAGCACTTTTAGTAAGGGAGACAAACGAACAATGCACCTTATACAACAACTTGAATAAAAACAACTAAGTATCACAAACATCTACACTTATAAGAACATGTACTATTAACAACAACTAAACATATTTTCATGTAAGGATATACTACTAACAACAACAATATCATCATTATCAACAACAACAACAACAACAATGACAACAATCACAACAACAACCATAAAACCGAGATACCATGCTCGAACGGATTGCCATGTCCGATAACGACCTACTAACAACAGGAATGACAACTGCAGGACCAGGATACCATGCCTGAACGGAATACCTTGCCCGATAATGCCCTACTAACAACAACAATCACGACAATCGCAGGACCAAGATACCATGCCTGAACGGGATACCTTGCCCGATAGTGCCCTACTAACAACGACAACGACAATCATAGGACCAAGATACCTTGCCTGATAGTGCCCTTTTAACAACGACAACGACAACGACAATGTGAGGACCGGGAAACCATGCCCGAACGGGATACCTTGCCCGATAGTGCCCTATTAACAACGACAACAAACTTATGGCCTTAGTCGAAGTGGTGTCTAACAACAGCATCAGCGACAACAACTATTCCGATGAGGACGAACATCAACAACAGTAGCAATAACAACGGTAACAACAACGATGTACAACAACAACAAACACAATGACAACAACAACAACGACAAACAACAATAGCAACAACAATCGTAACTTCACAACAACAACAACAACAACAACTACTACTACTTCTTAACATCAATAGCAACAACAACAACAACTTAACAACTTAACATCAAAAACAACAACTTAAAAACTTACCATCAGCAGCAACAACAATCACTTAACATCAACAACAGCAACAACTTAGCAACTTTACCATATGTACTATTTAATACTAGCAACAAAAACAACCACTTTACAACTTTAGTATAACTATATAACAAGAACGAGAACAACAACAACAATAACAAAAATGAATACTGTTGTTGCGGAGTTTTTAGAAAAATATACCGAAGAAATTACCTGGTTGAGTCGCAGACTAGGTCGCTCTCTTTAAGACATTTCGCGGCACTGCTCAAGGTGCAAGCAGACTATCAACCACGCCGTCCCCAAGATAAAACAGCCCAGTATGATTATCACTGCACAGTGTATAATCGCTCTAGAAATACACCTCAATATGGTTTATTAACCACTCTGAATAATGATCCGAAGCTCACTTTGAAATATGATCCGTAGATCACTCTAGAAGAATGGCTCGAAGGCCGGAGTAGAAGAGAAGAAATTTTTTTTCGAGAGAGAAGAGAAGCACTTGAGGAGAAAATTCCTGATCGTCAAGTGTTCGGTGTGAAGAATGAACCGAAGGAAGGGCCTTTTTATAGGCGTCTAACCGGCTTGCTGCGCAAGTCTTGTTGGATAAATACGGAGCTGCTTGCGCTCCAAGTAGCTCCCGTTCAACGAATCTGCACACAATGGTTAGTTCATCGTATCCGGACGGTTCAACGAATCTGGACGCAACGCACCAAAAGTAAAATAATTATTTTCGCAAAAAAATTATTTACACCTCAAAAGCCAAGCCCAAGCCCGACCCGGCTGGCGGCGGCGGCGCGCGCGCGTGTGGTGGTCAGATGGTGTGCGTGCTTGCCCGTTTACAAAACTGGGTACCCTTTAGGCCCCAACCCAAAGGTGTGAAGTCACCACTTATAAGCACTCTTCAAGTGCCTAGTCCAAGCAATGTGGGACTTTTTAATTCACAACCCATGTTCCAACAATCCCCCACTTGAATTTAAAAGGAAGTTTCAGAAATAGCGTCAAACGCCTCTATAGGATTGTGCATAAGCAGAGGTGTCATACGACTTGAACCTTGCATAGCGGTTAAGATTTAGATTCAACAAGAGTGACTCGTAGTCTTGAACTCTATCTCTAATCGTCAAAACCACACACAACCCTTTCAATAGGTGTATTCTCAAATGCCCGTGCTTTTATGGCCATGCACGTCTATCCCAGTTTAGTGAACGCTCTAGGAATTTCTGCCCAAAATTCCATAGGAGGCGGCCCAACTTCCACATTCACAAAGGTGAGTCTATCAAGAGTACTTCTGTAGCTAGGTACTCCACTCCACATAGAGTATAGGTCTCATTAAGAGTTTCTATTATCTCAACCTTACGTCGCTTCAGGAATCATGCTTCTTTACTTTTAATAGCATGTTCATTCCTATCACATAACAACTTGTTATTACCCATTGAACCTAATTCTTGGGATCTCCAGTCTTTTAGGTCGGGTTACCATCGTGAGTGACTCATGGTTCTAAAGGCAGTAGTCCCATCCTCTGAGATGTATTTTGGACTTTCTCTCTGGCCAATCCTTTCGTCAAAGGATCGGCTAAGTTCTGATCAGTGCGTATATGATCCACTCTCACAGCTCCTTTTGACATTAACTCTCTAACTGTGTTGTGCTTACGACGTTTTTGTCGTCTCTTACCGTTGTAATAACGATTCTCTATTTTTGCGATAGCCGCGGTACTATCGCAGTGGATCAACACAGCTGGCATCAGTTTTTCCCATAAGGGAATCTCTGCTAGTAGGCATCTTAACCAACTAGCTTCTTCACTGGATGTGGCCAGTGCTATCATTTCAGACTCCATAGTGGACTGAGCCAATATGTTCTGTTTCTTTGATTTCCAGGAGACAGAATCCACCGGCTATACTGAATATATAGCCGCTAGTAGCTTTGGAATCATCAGATAGAGTATTCCAATCAGCATCACTGTACCCTTCAAGTACAGCTGGAAATCTCTGATAATGTAATCCAAGATTCATGGTCCTTTTCAGGTATCTCATGACTCTTTAAATAGCATGCCAATGCTCTATACTAGGTCGACTAGTAAACCTACACAACAATCCCACAACATAGGCAATGTCGGGTCTAGTACAATCAGTGGCATACCTTAGAGTGCCAATGATGCTCGCGTATTCCGTTGTCTTACACTGTCACCAGTGTTCTTAAAGAGCTTGACACTCGGATCATATGGTGTACATGCAGGTTTACAATCAAAGTAATCATATTTCTTTAAGATCTTCTCAATGTAATGAGATTGATCCAAAGAAATTCCCTTCTCAGATCTAGTGATCTTAATACCAAGTATCACACTGGCTTCTCCAAGGTCTTTCATATCAAAGTTGTTGCACAACAATGATTTCACTTTATCAACAGCATGAATGTTTGATCCAAATATGAGTAGGTCGTCTACATAGAGACATATGAGAGTACAAATGTCATTCTCGGTTTTGTAATAAATGCATTTGTCACTTTCATTCATTTTAAACCCATTCGATATGATCAAATTATCAAAATTCTCGTGCCATTGTTTAGGGGCTTGTTTTAGACCATATAGAGACTTATCCAACTTACAGACCTTGTGTTCTTGCCCATGAACTACAAACCCTTCAGGTTGCTCCATATAGATTTCTTCTTCTAGTTCGCCATTTAAAAAGGCAGTTTTTACATCCATTTGGTGTACTTCTAAGTTATAAATAGCGGCCTCCGAAATTAGTACCCTTATAGATGTAATTCTTGTAACGAGCGAGTATGTGTGGAAGAAATCTATATTCTCTCTTTGTCTAAAACCTTTGGCTACAAGGCGAGCCTTGTATTTATCAACAGTGCCATCAGGTTTTAGTTTCTTTTTCAAGATCCATTTACAACCAATGGGTTTGCAACCAGGAGGTAAGTCCACTAAGTGCCATGTCTTGTTAGACTCTAGAGAATCCATCTCATCACTTATGGCTTCTTGCCACAAATCAGCATCCAATGAAGACAGAGCTTCTTGAAGGCTCATAGGATGCTCCTCTAATGTATAGACCTCATAGTCAGGTCCATAGTCTTTAGCAACACGTGCTCTCTTACCTCTTCGAGGCTCTATTTCCCTTTCTTCGTTGTTTTCAACGTTCCTAGGCACTGAAACTTGACCAGTTCCGGTGCCCCCACTATTTCTTGATTTAAAGGGAAACTCACTTTCATAGAAGTCAATATCATTTGACTCTATGATCACTTTTGCATTAAGGTCATAAAACCTGTATGCTTTGCTATTTACTGCATAACCAATGAAAACACATTCATAGGCTCTACTGGCAAGTTTAACTCTCTTAGGGTTTGGGATTCTTACATAGGATAGACAGCCCCATGTTCGAAAATAAGACACATTTGGTTGTCTTTTCTTTATTATTTCATAAGGAGAAATTTGATTCCTAGACTTAGGAACTCTGTTCAGTACATAACACACAGTTAGTAAAATTTCCCCCCACTAGTGAGTTGCAGCTCCAGAGTTGAGCATAATGGCAACCGTCAATTCAGTAAGAGTTCTATTTTTTCTTTCTGCTTTACCATTCATTTCAGGTGAATATGGTGCAGTCGTTTCATGTATGATCCCATTCAACCTATAAAAGTCATTAAATAATTGTGAATCATACTCAGTTCCTCTATCACTTCGAAAATGCTTTATCTTTGTCTCAAATTGATTTTCAAGTTCTTTTAGAAAGATTTTGAACATGTCAAGCGCTTCACTTTTATTTTTCATAAGATATACAAAGGTATAGTCTGAGCAATCGTCAATAAAAGTGATAAAATAGCGTTTACCATTTCTGGTCAACGTTCCGTCTAGTTCGCAAATATCAGAGTGTATCAAATCTAACGGCTCTGATTCTCTTATAACAGATTTGTGTGACGCTTTCGTAATTTTGGCTTGACTACAAAATTCGCATTTATGAAAATCATTTAACGATACTTTCGGAATTAATCCTAAATTGCTCATATTCGAAATAACGCGCTTATCGACATGACATAAACGAGAGTGCCAAATATTAAAATCACACAACATATAAGTAGAGGGAACAACTTTATTAATTTCAACATTCAATTTGAACATGCCATCAGTGGCGTACCCTTTCCCAACAAAAATCCCATTTTTAGGCAAGGTATACAAATCCCCTTCAATAGTCTGAGTAAACCCTGCCTTATTCAGAAGGAAGCCTAAAACTAGATTCTTCCTTATCTCTGGAGTGTGCATCACATCCTTCAAGATTAGAATCTTTCCAGAGGTGAACTTCAGCTCAACATCTCCAATACCTGCAACAATAGTGTAAGCATCGCCCAACAACACTTTCTTATCCTCAACTGCCTTGTATGTTTTAAACATAGCACGGTTATTGCATACGTGGTGAGAGGATCCAGTATCATTCCACCAGTCATCAGATCCACCAACCATGTTGATTTCAGTGATCATAGCAGTGAAATGCTCTTCAGTCAGGTTAGCTTGCGGAGCAGGGTTTGGCCCGTTCCTACACTTGCGTGCCATATGACCTGGTCTCCCACATTTGAAACAAACGAAGGGAGCAACATCATTCTTAGGTGGTGGTGGTGGTGGTAGAGGCTTAGCATTTGGGACCTTTGGAGGGTTCCCATTCTTTTTGTTGCGGTTCTTTTGAATCTGGTTACGGTTCTGATTCTTGAAAGGTTTGCCAGTTGGCTTCAGAACCGCTCCTGCTTTCTTGTTTGGAAGAAGCAATACTTCATCTTTCTGATCTTGCTTCCAAGATTCCTCCTCAATCCGGAGTCGAGTAATCAAACTTTCCAAAGAAAACTCTTTGGTCTTGTGCCTGAGAGAATTCTTGAAATCCTTCCAGGCAGGAGGAAGTTTGTCAATAATAACAGCTACTTGAAATTGTTCATCTATGTCATGCCTTCAGAGATAATTTCATGAGCTATTTTCTATAACTCATGTGACTGAGTCTCTACAGATTTGTCATCTGTCATCTTGTAGTTGAGGTAGCGGCTCACAGCATATTTTTTAGTACCTGCTTCCTCAGTGTCATATTTCTTTTTCAGAGCATTCCAGACATCTTTGGCGGACTTGCAGATGCTGTAATAATCATAAAGATCATCACTTAGTCCATTGAGAATGAAATTCTTACAAAGATAGTCATGCTCCTTCCAAAGTAATATTTCTTTGGCTGTTTTAATTCGTACTTCCTGTTCAGCAGTTTCGTCTTCCACTAGAATCTCATCGGTCAAGACATTAGCAACTTTCTTCATAGTCAGGAAAAATTCCATCTTTTGTTGCCAACGCTTGAAATGAGATCCCTCAAACCGAAAAGGCTTGTTGTAGTCAGAAACATTGGGTCCAGTAATCTCTTCGGTAGTCATGGTTGATTTCGCCAATATCTGACCGAGCGGCACTACAGGGCTGCTCTTAGATCGTCTCACCTAGCAAGCACTTCAGGGCTACGCTTGTAATGTCTTAAAATTGTTGTTGCGGAGCTTTTAGAAAAATATACCGAAGAAATTACCGGGTTGAGTCGCGGACTAGGTCGCTCTCTTTAAGACGTTTCGCGGCACTGCTCAAGGTGCAAGCAGACAATCAACCACACCGTCCCCAGGATAAAACAGCCCAGTACGATTATCACTGCACAGTGTATAATCGCTCTAGAAATACACCTCAATATGGTTTATTAACCACTCTGAATAATGATCCGAAGATCACTCTGAAATATGATCCGTAGATCACTCTAGAAGAATGGCTCGAAGGCCGGAGTAGAAGAGAAGAAATTTTTTTTCGAGAGAGAAGAGAAGCACTTGAGGAGAAAATACCTGATCGTCAAGTGTTCAGTGTGAAGAATGAACCGAAGGAAGGGCCTTTTTATAGGCGTCTAACCGGCTTGCTGCGCAAGTCTTGTTGGATAAGGACGGAGCTGCTTGCGCTCCAAGTAGCTCCCGTTCAACGAATCTGCACACAATGGTTAGTTTTTCGCAAAAAATTTATTTACACCTCACAAGGCAAGCCCAAGCCCGGCTGGTCGGACGGCGGCAGCGGCGCGCACGTGGTGGTTAGATGGTGTGCGTGCTTGCCCGTTTACAAAACTGGGTACCCTTTGGGCCCCAACCCAAAGGTGTGAAGTCACCACTTATAAGCACTCTTCAAGTGCCTAGTCCAAGCAATGTGGGACTTTTTAATTCACAACCCATGTTCCAACAAATACAACAAGATCAACCAGAACATCATCAAAAACAACAGCATTAACAACAACTGTTTAACCAACGACAATACAACAATTATCTGGTTAACGCAACTATATAATCACAATATGAATTAATAACAATTAACATTAATTTAGCCAAGTCTAATCAAACATCATATAACACAAGAGCTCAAAACATACAAATTGAAACATTAACAAACCATAATTTCACAATCTCCATTCAATGGAGCACAACAACACTATCAGTCATATTTCAACAATCATATATATATTTCTAAATATCACTAGTAGTAACTTTCCCCATCACAATGGCAATGGTACTATGTCACTTATAGCTGGGTAAAGCTTAGGGATCATGGGACATCCCTATTGCTCATTGTCTCACATACTCGCTACTATAGAGTCAAACTACCCCTTACCTCGATAAAATAACTTGTGTATCAACGAGAGCCAAGAAAATTTGCTTGTAGCGACAGTGCAAGACTCAACGGGTACTCAACAGGTACATCGAACAATACATAGGTCGTATAGAGAGTAAAGTATGGATGAAATAAAATAATAGTAATTATAAACTAATTATTTTGGAATTTCTAAGACCGCAACAAAGTCTAAATGAATAAAAAGAATTACGGTAACTGTCTCACTGAAAAAGGGGTCTGACGTCAACTTCACCGAAACGAAGAAGGGACCAGTGCTTTCCAAAGATTTCGACGCGTAGAATCCGAAAACGACGTCTGTTTTTCCAATCGAAGACCGTGGAGGCTGGAAAATGCGAATTACAGTTCATTTGGGGTTTCGTTACGTCGTGAACGACACTTCGTTTGATGAAACAGAGTCTAAAATTGAATTCAGATGATGATTTTGAGTTGGGTAGTGAAATTTGGGACTAAATCGTGGTCTAGAGGGAGAGAACGAAGGCAAAGAATGAGAAGTTAAGAGTTTGGTAACAACAGTTACGTTTGGCTCATGGAGAAAGAAGATGAAGTTTGAAAAGTAACTAACCAATAAAATAAAGAAGAAAACCAGGTAGGGGCTCACTTAGCAAATAGGGGGTGCAGCGAATAAAAATCTAAGAAAACAAAACTATATTACATTCCCTTTTTTTTGAAGCAAACTATAATACATTCCTATTCTTACATGTTAATATATAATATATAATATATAGTTATTTCAAAATAACAATATCAATATTAATAATTATATCAAAATATAATTAATATCTAATAACACTAAACCACTTAAAATAATAATAGTAATAATAATAATAATAATAATAATAATAATAATAATAATAATAATAAAATGACAACAAATCATAACTAATAATAAAGATAAAACTAAGAAATAAATAAACAAATAATTCAAATAAGAAAATGATAAACTTTACTAAAATATATCAATGGCTTAAATATACGTTTCATCTCTGCAAATATAGAAATAATCCACTTTCGTCCCTGCAAAAAGAAAACCTTCAAAAAATACAATGCAATTACAAAGCGTGTTTAGTTTCTTCCCTGCTATTAGTTTTAGACTAACACTGTGAATGGATGCTGACGTGGCAGCCAACATGGATGCCAAATCATCATCTCTTTCATTCCTCTTTCTCCGAAACTCTGTTCTTCTCTCATCTTCTCTCTTGTTTCTTCAAAACAACAATCTTTCTTCTTCTTCTTAAATCCACAAACAATAACAATGAACCCCAAAATCATACCTTTAAACAACAATCTTTGTACACAAAATTAAAACAGATTATTTTTGATAGAAAAATTAAAACAGATTGAACCTAGCTAAAGCTACAGTATTTGAGAATTAAAGTAACTTCCATCCACAATATTATTTCTCTTCCAATGTTCATCTCTCTTCTCATCTCATCCAGAACGCAAAATTTCAAACCTCTCCTTTTCGAATCTCTCTCAGACTCCCTCCTTTTCGTTTTCAACGAGATCAGCGACATTTGAAAGAGGGTTTCGATTTCAGAAAGAGGGGTAACGAAGGCACTCTGATTCGAGGGGGATTGGTACGGATTTGAAACGATTGTGAGTCAAGGATTCGTAAGGAAGAGAAGAAGATGATTTTGATGAAGATTGTGATAAGAAGAAGAGGGATTCGTAAGGAAGAGCCAGACCCCAGATCTAGTGTGGGGAGAGAGAGAGAGAGAGAGAGCATCCATTAACGGTGTTAGTCTAAAACTAACAGTAGGGACGAAACTAAACACGTTTTGTAATTGCAAGGTATTTTTTGAAGGTTTTCTTTATGCAGGGACGAAAGTGGATTATTTGTATATTTGCAGGGACGAAACTTATATTTAAGCCTATATCAATTATAAAGGCAAGCGCACACAAAAGATTTCACAAAATTTCTATTATAGTCAAGTAATTAAATATGGAAAAAAAAATGGGGTGTTAGATGTTCCAATGCTATGGAGATGCTGTGGCAGCACCGAGGTAGCTGAGGACGTGTGCAAAAAGAATCAGAGAGATACCATGTGACAAACTGAAGAAAAGGGTGTCTTGTCCTATGTGGGCATGTGCAAAAGGCATGACAGTGCTTTATTGGGCCACTAAAAGACAAACAGTCCTTGATTTTAGGGTTGACAGCACTGTACCCGAATTGCATTGGCCTAATTTGGTACTTCAAGTGAGAGAATATGCTATAAAAAGGCACTTTAACCTAGAAAGGGTACACAAGCTTACACAATTCCACCTACCCATAGTACACCTTTCCGCCTCCACCATTCCCTAGGTCAGAGAGTACTGTTCCATCCCTTTCATCACAGTACTTCATATTCTCCAACTCCATTTCCACCATTTTCGGTGCTGAAGCTCCATTTCTGAATCTGGGAACGCAGGATCAGCAACACAGATTTTCATCTGCACAGCATAGAGATTTTGGAGCAGATCTGCAGCATCTGAAGCTTGATCTGAGCTTCATTTCAGTTGTATTTTCTGCAAATCTCTGTACACTCTGTTTTAGTGCTGTATCTGTTTTCATGGCTTTGATTTTGGTAGCTAAGTTCCATTTTGTGATGTTTAAGCTCACTATGAGCTAAACTCTTTTATAGTCAAGACTATGGTGGTGTAATTATGATATGTTGATGTTTAAATGTGATTAATGCTTGATGCTTCATTAATTTGCGTGAGTTAATGTTATAAATCCTCTTTGAACTTGATCACTTCATTTAGGATAGCGTGCTTCTATTTTTGAAAAGAAATTGAAGTGCTGATTACTCAAATTAATATAGTTTGAAGGGTAATAGGCATATTATTCTTTCCTAGTGATGGATAGGAATATGAAGCTAGGGCTATAGTGTGATCTGAATCGTGCTTTTCAAACTATGGAATGATCCTTAATGGGAGCTTAGGATTAAGGATACCTTAACGACATTCTGTTCTAGGATAGGAATATCCACTTTCATTATGCACACTAAATGTTGTCACAGCACTGATCACAGCACTGCATCAATATTGAGTAATTACGGATCCTCGTCTTGGCTATACTCATCACTCTGATTTTACCCTCACCGTTTACTGTTTTACTGCTACTCAACCTTTATTTTAACTGCACACAACCATGAACTTTTACTATGCTTTTATTTCTTACTCATTAATTCAAGTATTAACACATAGGGTTAGTTGTTAAATCTCAATCCTCGTGGGAACGATCTTTACTTACATTATATTACTTGTGTGACTGTGTATACTTGCACACGTCTTTGCACAACAAGTTTTTGGCACCGTTGCCGGGGATTGATTGATTTAATTTCTAAGTCTTAGTTAGTACTTGTTTTAGTGAGTTTTTGCTTCTTATCCTTTGGGTTGTGAATTTCAGTTTTAAGGACTTCTATGCAAAGACATGAAGAGCCTGAATACCCATTGAATCTTGAAATTGAAAAAACAGCAAGCAGGTTAAGAAGAGAGGCTAGAGAGAGACTTGAAGCAGAACGAGCTAATCAAATGGCTGAACCAGAAGGAGATAATCCACCATTTGCAGGCCATATCCCTGTAATTCAAGTGGATTGTTGCACCCCGAAAAATCCTATGGAGGGATTTCTCTTCGCACAACATGAATTGGAGTCGCCACCAATATTTTTTTAGAGGTAAAACATTGAAAAAAACCTTTCTTGAAAGACAATGGTCCTTGGAACCACGAGATTTGAGTTCGGGGGTCGGTTATGCATGGGGAAGGTACGAGCACCCCACACATCCTTTCTACTGAAAGGGAACCTCGATTTGACGTGTGATTTAAAAGGTTGATTTAAGAAATGCTTTGTTTTTATCTCTCTTTATCTCTCCTTACTTTATGGAAAAAACTTAAGGAAAATTTAATCTTTTGCGCTTGACGGGAGGGCACCGTGCCTACGTATCCTGGGGAGGGAATCAAAGCAACGTAGTTCTTGTTTTCGAAAATTGTTTTGTTTTTAGAAATTGCCTTGTTTTGGAAAAGGGTTTGTTTTTTTGAAAAGAAAATGGTTTTCATTTGTCGTGCTTGACGGGAATATGACCCGCTCCTACGTATCTCCCAGTGCGATGGAGAATTCAAAGCTTACGTAGTTCTCGGTTGTCGAGAAAAGGTTTTTATTTTTAGTTGTTTAATTGTGAAAATTGAATGTTCACAGTGATCAAACAACAAAGGTTTCGAGTGATCACCACTAGCATCCCATTATTGACGATCGTGCAAGCAAAGGCTTCGCATTATCCTCAACAAAGTTTTTAATTTGTGAAATGAGAGTTCTTTTGAAAAATGAGTGTTCATGATAATCAATTGAGCAAAGACTCCAAGTGATCACCACTAGCACCCCATTGTTGACAATCGTGCAAGCAAAGGCTTCGCATTATCCTCAACAAAGTTTTTAATTTGTGAAATGAGAGTTCTTTTGAAAAATGAGTGTTCATGATAATCAATTGAGCAAAGACTCCAAGTGATCACCACTAGCACCCCATTGTTGACAATCGTGCAAGCAAAGGCTTCGCATTATCCTCAACAAAGTTTGATTTGTGAAAAATAGTTTGGAATTGTTTTGAGAAGAAGTGAAGTTGTTTATCAATGATTATGTAAATGCAAAAAAATGTTTTGAAGTTGGAACGTTACTAACGAGTAACAAGTTGTTTTTTGTATGCAACATGGTTTTGAAGTTTTGGAGAGTTACTAACGAGTAACAATTGGTGGAAATCAAAACAAGCAAATTGTGAACACCAATTCAACATTTTAATGCACCACAAGCACATAAACAAGTATATCAAGCATGGAGTACCAAGCTTCAATTCAAGAATGCATGAGTAGGCAAGGATGCAAGAATAGGTAAGAATGCATGAATATGCAAAATGCATGTGCATCAAGGTTAAATGAACCTATCTTTTTCCGATTGAGAAATGGAAAGTGTATCAAGACTCCAAGCGGTCTATCCTTTGCAATTTATTAAGACAATGCAATGGTGCATCAAGGCTCTAAGTGGCCTATCTTTTGCCAAAACTTCACAAGCTTCAAACAACAATTTACAATAAACTCAAAGAGCAAAGAAAGCATGATTAAACTTGAGGATGCATCAAGGTCATTGGAGACCAATCATGTGCGCAAATTCAATTGTTTATAGACCCCTTTTTGCTCACATTTCACAAGCACATCAAATGGGAATTGAATTTTTAAATGCTTACAAGCATAGGCATCAAGGTTAAAGTAACCTATCTCTTGCCAACTTAGCATAACCCAAGATCATTTGTGGACCATAAATGAACCAAAACCCAAATTCATTTTTCTCAAATCACAAATTTCACAATTAACAACATAGGTTTGAATATTTGCAAGTTTAATGGCCAATCATCAATTTATTTCAACAAGTCAACCAAATCAAACAAGCGAATGACATAACCAAAACATAGATACATTTATTCACAAGATTCAACCATGAGAACCAACAAAAATCATAAAACACATATTTATTTGAAGCATGCGAAATTATTATCAAAGCAAATAACATTTTATTTCAATTAAAACAACAAAATCATGCATATAACCCCAAAATCAAAGCATCAAAACAAAGATTCATGAGATTAACATATGTACAAGCATAAAAATGAAGTTAAAAGAGAGGATCTACATTTTTGGAAGTGGAAATCTCACAAACATGCAAGAAATGATGACTTTATGCAAGGATTTACAAGAGAAGGGGTCTAGGAATCACATACCTTAAGATGAGCTCCAAATAAACACAATAGATGAAGAAACAATCAACCAAATCAACTTATCTTCAAGCTTGGTCTTCAATCTCCAAAAAATGACCCTTGATCTTGAACTTTTGTTTGATTTTATGAAGGATTGATGGTTGAAAATTAGTGTTTAGGCTTGGAAGATGGATTGAATGTGTGTGGGTAGATGAGAAATGAAGAAGTGAGTTAGAGAGAAGGGAGAGGGGGTGGCGCATAAATGGAGAGAAGGTGAGGAGGGAGTTGTGTGCTAGGGTTTATGAGTGAATGGTGAGGCCAAAAGCTTTCTTCTTTTTCTTTGTGAGGTGAGGTTAATAGGGTATATATAGAAAGCAATTAGGTTTAAGGGTAGTTAGGTCATTGTGCATCTCATCTCACCCTAGGATTGCATCTAAAATTTGAATGGAGGGTGAGGATTGAATCACACATGGATTGAGGTCAAAAATGAAAATATGAGAGGGAATGAGAGGGATAGGCGACACACATTGGGAGGGGTCCTTGGTGACCAAGTTTTGCTAGTTGTCATCTTGTACTATTGTACTATTATATGACCATTCCATTATCCCTTCATTTTTGATTATTCTTCTTAGGATAATTGTACAAAAATACACCCAATTTAGGCCACATACTAGGAACCTTAGGAATATGCCATTTTATGAGATCACCATGACCAAAAATATCATAAAAACCTCATCTTGAAATTTTTGTAGAATATTCCCTATTGATCCTTTTTGAAATTTTGTGCACAATGTATGCATGCATGCGCATACATACATACATGACCAAAAATATTTTGCCTCAAATAAATTTCTCTAAAATTGCACAATGATTCTTGATGAGAAATTATCTTATTTTTGACAATGACCAAAATACCCTTTTGCCCTAAAAACCTTGTTTTTTAACAACAAATGCATTTCCACTCTAACAATGAATTTAAAAGCCCTAGAATGACTTTTAAAACCCAAAAATGCATGCACAATGCTCTTCACTCTTCAAAATAAAACCACACTTCTCAATTTATTTATTTTTTTGCGGAAAATTAGGGTTTTAAACCTAGGCGGACAAAATTAGGGTATGACATGGATCCTAAAGGACATGTAGTGGTGCATGCTCCTACTAACATAGAGATGGCCAATGACAGGGAGAGGCCAATGAGGGATTATGCTGTATTTGATCCAACTACCATGGATACTGGTATTGTAACACCTGCCATCGAGGCTAACCATTTCGAATTCAAGCCTATGATGTTCCAAATGCTCCAAACTGTGGGACAGTTTGCACTACAAGAAATAGTGGATTTACTGTCCAAAACTTTCCGGCGGATATAAATCCGTCGGAAACTTTCCGGCGGATTTGATAGATTTCCGGCGGATTTGATCCCACGGTAGTTTCCGGCGGATTTTTTGGACTTTCCGGCGGATTTATAATTTTTTTTTTTTTTTTTTGCAAAAATCCGCCGGAAATTACCAAAAATCCGCCGGAAATTTCCGGCGGATTTATAGATTTTTTTTTTTTTTTTTGCAAAAATCCGCCGGAAAATACCAAAAATCCGCCGGAAATTTCCGGCGGATTTTTGGTAATTTCCGGCGGATTTTTTGGACTTTCCGGCGGATTTATAAATTTTTTTTTTTTTTTTTTTGCAAAAATCCGCCGGAAAATACCAAAAATCCGCCGGAAATTTCCGGCGGACTTTTGGTAATTTCCGGCGCATTTTTTGGACTTTCCGGCGGATTTTCCAAAAGTTTTTTTTTTTTTTCAAAAATCCGCCGGAAATTTCAAAAAATCCGCCGGAAAATTTTGGAGGGAAAAAAATCCGCCTTTTAAAAATCCGCCGGAAAAATTTAGAGGGAAAAAAATTCGTCTATAAATACAACTTTCTCCTACACTCATCTCATTCTCTCATTTATCTCTTTCTTTCCTTCTTATTCTCTTCTACATTTTCTCTATCTTATCTTTTTTCTTCTTTCTCATACTCTCTAATCTTCAAAAATTTCTCTACATATCTCTCTTCTATAATTCTCCTTTCTTCTTCATTCTCACTTCTTTATTCTTATTCCTTCTTCATCTCACTATTTTATTCTTATTTCTTCATAATTCCTCATTCTTATTCTCTCATATATCATTTCTTCTCATATTCTCTTTTATTCTTTCCTTTTTCAACAATACCATTCAACATTTGATTTTACTTTTGTTTTTTGACTTTTATTTAAAACACATATTAAGTTATAAAATTCAAAAAAAATTTAAAAAATTTCGGATTTTTAAAAAAAAAAAAAATTGGAAAATCAGCCGGAAATTACCAAAAATCCGCCGGAAATTTTTTTAAAAAAAAAAAAATTCCGGCTGATTTTTGGTAGGTTGCGGCGGATTTTCCAAAAAAAAAAAAAAAAATTAAAATCCGCCGGAAACTACCAAAAATCCGCCGGAAATTACCGGCGGAAAATCCGCCGGAAACTACCAAAAATCCGCCGGAAATTACCGGCGGAAAATCCGTCGGAAACTGTTTGCGACGAGGGTTTTTCCGGCGCCAAAAATCCGCCGGAAAGTCCACATTTCCGGCGGATTTTGGTCATTTCCGGCTGATTTTGGTCGCCGAAAAATTCAGTTTTTCTTGTAGTGTTGCTGGTGGAGCAACTGAAGATCCTCATTTGCATTTAAGGCAATTCTTGGAGGTGTGCAGCAATTTCAAAATGTTAGGGGTAACAGAGGATGCTTTCAGACTAAGGCTATTTCCTTATTCATTAAAGGATAGAGCCAAAGCCTGGTTTAATTCTCTAGAGCCCAATTTTGTGGATAGTTGGAACAAAATGGCTGAGAAATTCTTAGTCAAATATTTTCCCCTGTCAAGAATGCTAGAATGAGGAATGATATCACAGCTTTCAGGCAACAAGAAGATGAGTCCTTATATGAAGCTTGGGAGAGATTTAAGGAAGTGCTCAGAAAATGTCCACACCATGGCATTCCTTTTGCTATCCAACTGGAGACATTCTATAATAATCTAGTTCCTCAATCTAGATTATTGTTGGATGCTTCTGCAGGAGGTGCTATTCTGAATCATTCCTACAATGAGGCCTATGATCTGGTTGAAACAATTGCTGCTAATAGTTACCAATGGCCCACTGCCAGAGTTAGTGCTGCTAAGAAAGTTGCTGGAATGCACGAAGTGTCAGAGGTGACAGCATTGTCTGCTCAAGTAGCTTCCCTCACTAATATGCTTAAAGGTTTATGTACTGCTCTAGCAGCACCTGCTGCTACTGTTGTTGCTCAGAGACAGCACCTACAAAAAAAGCTGGTGTAGGACCCTAACAGTGGACATTTGTTTGAGGAATGCCCTGGGAATCCTATTTCTGTTAATTACATAGGGAATTTCAACAAAAACAATAAACCCTATTCCGATACATACAATCTTGGGTGGAGGAGCCATCCCAATTTCTCATGGAAGGATAGAGGAGATGCTGCCGTAACACATACTCAAGCTAAACCTGCTACACCACCAGGATTTCAAGAAAAGCCTACTCTCAAGCCCAGTGCTGACAACTCTTTGGCTGAGGCTCTCATAGCATTTATGAATGAAACCAAAGCCCAGTACCAAAGCCAAGGAGCTGCAATCAAAAATTTAGAAAATCAAATTGGTCAAATTGCAACTGCAATTTCAGCTAGACCAAGTGGAACCTTGCCAAGCACCACTGAGCTTGCAAATCCACTCGGTAATGAGTAAGTTAAGGCCATCACACTCAGAAGTGGTAAGGAGACTGCTGCCCTGCCCAAGGCTACTGATATAGGTACTTTCCCTAGTGCTGCTAGCACTGGTCCAGAGGCTGTTGAAGTAGAATCTGATGCTACAGCAGATGCTGCCACTCCAGCAGTAAATGCCCCTCAAAAGCTTGTTCGTGAGAGGCCTCCTCCTCCTTTTCCTCAAAAGTTGAAGAAGGCCGATCAAGACAAGCAATTTGGGAAATTCATGGAGATCCTCAAGCAACTCCACATCAACATTCCATTGGTGGATGCTTTGCAACAAATGCCAAACTACACCAAGTTCATGAAAGATGTCCTAGCCAAAAGAAAAAGGCTTGGTGAGTTTGAAACTGTGGCCATGACTCAAGAAAATAGTATGCTGCTACAGAGTAAGGTTCCCCAGAAATTGAAAGATCCAGGTAGTTTTACAATTCCTTGTTCCATTGGAGGAAATTACTGTGGTAGAGCTTTGTGTGATTTGGGTGCAAGTATCAACTTGATACCCAAATCTATTTTTCAAAAGCTTGGTATTGGTGAAGCAAGACCTACCACAGTAACTCTTTCATTGGCAGACAGATCAACTGTTTACCCTGAAGGTAAAATTGAAGATGTTTTGATAAAGATTGATAAATTTGTATTCCCTGTGGATTTTATAATACTTGATTTTGAGGCTGACAAGGATGTGCCAATTATCCTTGGAAGACCATTTTTGGCTACAGGTAGGACCTTGATTGATGTTCACAAAGGGGAGCTGACTATGAGAGTCAATGACCAGGAAGTGACATTCAATGTGCTCAATGCTATGAACTATCCAGAAGACAACACAAGTAATGCAGAGTGCAACTTTGTTTCTGATATTGACAGCTTAGTGCAGAGACAGTTGTTACAACAACATGATGTGTTAAAACAAGAGCTTGGGCATTTGAAGTTGAAAGACTTAAAGAAGGAGGGGTTAGCAGAACTCAATGTAGAAAAGCAAGAAGTGCAAAGATGGGCCAAAAGGTATAAATCTTTGGAGCTTACCTCTGAAAGTTTCAAGGATAACATACCTTCCATTGAGAAACCACCCAAGCTAGAATTGAAGCAACTCCCCCCTCACTTGAAGTATGCTTATCTAGGGAGTGAATACACTCTCCTTGTAATCATTGCTGCTGATCTAAGTGCCACTCAAGAAGATGAATTGCTTGATATTCTGAGAAAGCACAAGAAAACCATTGGTTGGCAAATCTCTGACATTAAAGGGTTGAGTCCCACTCTGTGCATGCATAGAATCTGTTTGGAGGAAAACTCCAAGAATAGCATTGAGGCACAGAGGAGATTAAACCCAATAATGAAGGAGGTCGTTAGAAAAGAAATCATCAAATGGCTTGATGCTAGTATCATTTATCCTGTTGCTGATAGCACTTGGGTTAGCCCAGTTCAATGTGTTCCAAAAAGAGGAGGAGTCACTGTGGTTCAGAATGAAACGAATGAATTGATCCCCACTAGAACTGTCACTGGTTGGAGAATCTGCATGGACTACAGGAAACTCAACAAAGCCACCAAGAAAGATCACTTCCCTCTACCTTTCATTGATCAAATGCTGAACAGACTTGCAGGGAAAGAGTTCTATTGTTTTCTTGATGGTTACTCAGGTTACAATCAGATTGCTATTGCTCTAGAGGACCAAGAGAATACCACATTCACCTGTCCTTATGGCACCTTTGCTTTCAGAAGGATGCCATTTGGATTGTGCAATGCTACTGCTACATTCCAAAGGTGCATGATGGCCATCTTTTCTGACTTCATTGAAAAATCCATGGAGGTTTTGATGGATGACTTTTCTGTCTTTGGAGAGAATTTTCAATCACGTTTACTAAATCTGGAAGATATTTTGAGAAGATGTGAGGAAACAAATTTGGTTCTCAACTAGGAGAAATGCCATTTTATGGTGCAAGAAAGTATTGTTTTGGGGCACAAAATTTCAAAGAAGGGAATTGAGGTAGATAGAGCTAAGGTTGAAGTGATTGAAAAGTCATCACCTCCCACATCAGTTAAAGGAATCAGAAGTTTCCTTAGGCATGCTGGTTTCTACAGAAGATTCATCAAAGATTTTTCAAAAATCTCTAAGCCACTGTGTATTCTACTGCAGCATGACACTGTGTTTGAATTTGATGTCTCTAAGCCACTGTGTATGCTACTGCAGCATGACACTGCAGCATGATACTGTGTTTGAATTTGATGACAAATGTTTGGCAGCATTCAATACACTCAAGAAAGCACTGGTGACAGCACCTGTTATTGTTGCACCAGATTGGAGTAAACCGTTTGAACTGATGTGTGATGCTAGCGACTATGCTATAGGAGTTGTACTTGGCCAGAGGCAAGGCAAAGTATTTCATTCACTACACTATGCTAGCAAAACTCTTGTAAATGCTCAATTGAATTATACAACTACCGAAAAAGAGTTGCTGACAGTGGGTATGCCTTTGACAAGTTCAGATCCTATCTCGTAGGAGCTAAAGTTGTGGTGTACACTGGCCACTCTGCTATCAAATATCTCATTGCTAAGAAGGATGCAAAACCAAGGCTGATTAGATGGGTATTATTGTTGCAAGAGTTTGATTTGGAAATCAGGGATAAGAAAGGAGTTGAAAATCAAGTTGCTTATCATTGTTACCAAGTGGCTTCAGTCTCAAAAGTTAGAATATAAAACAGTAAAGCACACGCGAGATTTATATTGGTTCGGTCACCTCCCAGTGACCTACGTCCAGTCCTCACAACCCTTTGTGAGATTTCCACTATCAAATCAAAGCTTTCAACGGGTGCTTTAAAACCGTTACAGACTCAGGCGCTCTTCACCTTGTGCAAGAGCCCTTAACAACAATTACAACAAGAGATACCCCACCCTTGTTACAATCAAAACCCCAGAGAGATACCCCACTCTCTAGTACAACCAATTAACAAACAAGAGATACCCCACCCTTGTTACAATCAAAACCCTAGAGAGATTCCCCACTCTCTAGTATAAACAAATAACTGTATTGAACAAATTACAAGAAGATAAAAATACCTCTGAGAAGGTGGATAGAACAACTTGAAGATTCCCAACCTAACCCTTGAGAGAGATCGGCTCAAAGTGATGAAGAACATGAAAAAGTGATTGTGTCTGTGAGAAGTTTCGCGTTCTGCTTTTTAGAAATTTAGGTTGTGATTTGATCGTAAAACCTAGGTCCTATTTATAGAGTTTGGAAAAATATGACCGTTGAAGCAATTTGTGTTATAAGTGGACAATCAATTATCTTCTTTAAAAACATAGTATGTTAATCGATTGTGTGCTTTAGAAAGAATAGCTCCATAAGTGAATAATCGATTATATGCTTAAAGAAAGAAGGTTGGGAATCGATTATGTGCTTGTTTTGGAGAAGCACTCAATCGATTATGTGCTTAAATGAAGGAAAGATAGGAATCAATTGTTTGCTTAAATCAAAGGAGCCAAGAATCGATTATGTGCTTTAAGAAATAAGACAATCGATTGTTTGCTTGAAAATAGGAATAAGACAATCGATTGTTTGCTTGAAAATAGGAAAGTTTCACAAAATTAGGAATAACATAATTGATTGCTAGCTTTAAAATAGGAATAAGAAAATCAATTCTTTGCTTTATAAAACAAGTAAGGAATCGATTCATTGCTTCCAAAAACAAGTCCTTTATGAATTTAATCGATTTATGGCTTTAAATAATGAAAATGAAATCGATTGATGGCTTAAACAATATGAATGAAATCGATTTCTTTACTTCAAAACAATTTCTTTTAAAAACACTAAGCCATGAATCTATTTCTTTTAAAAACAACAAGTGCCTAACCTATTTATCAATTGAAAACATATGTTAGGTCCATTTGTGTGAGTGCTAGTGTGTTTAGTGATTTGAGCCAATCTTCAAAAGCGGTTTACAATTCATTCCTAAGACACGACCCAACTTCCTAGGGACTACTACCTTTGATGTAACACCCCGGAAATAATTTAATTAAAATAGTTGATTGAATTATTAAAATAATTTGGAGGCGGGATATAGATAAATTAAAAGGTTAATATTTTATATGCGTAGGAGGTGAAACGAGTAAAGGAGGTGGTGACGTAGAGAGCCCAGTGTTTACTGAGCCCACAACTTAAACCCTGGGGGTTTAAGCCAAACCCTCATTCGCAGCAAGCAAAAGAAAAACGAAAGTGAGAGTGAGAGAGAGAGCACGCGGCGCAAAGAGGGAGAGAAGAGGAGGGTTTCGCGAAGAATTTCAAAAGGAGATCGTTCGTGTTGCTGTGGTTTTGTTCGTGTCTCGTTCGTCGTGTTCCAGAGCTTACGTTATTCGAGGTAAGGGTGGGCTTAACCTTGATAATGGGTTGATGATAATTATGTGTGGGTAGTCTAGGGTTTTGTTGAATTGTTCGTGTTGTTGCATATCGTGTTTTCGTTGAGATTGGTGCTTTGATGATTATTGCACGTTATTGTGATTTGTTTCGTTATTTGTTGTTGCGTGATTGTTGTATCACGATGATGGTGTTGTTATTGTTCGTGTTTTTGTTGTTGCTGTGTGTGGTTGATTGTTGTTGTCGCGTTGTCGAATTGTCGTTTTTGTTGTGGTGGTTGCGGTGTCGTTGCCGTTAGGGTTTGGTGTTTGGCAATTTAGCGATTCTGGACACAGGTTCGGTTTTTCTAAAACTGGCGCTGTTTGGTAGATCCAAAAATTATGAGGTTGATTTTTTTTGAAAATAGACTTAACGCCGGTCGTTTTGGCACTGGTTTCGTTAAATTCGGAGTTGTATAGCTCGAGTTATAGGCGATACAAGTTAGGTTAAAATTCTGGAAACGATTTGGGTATAGATTTGGTATTTCGGTGACTGGGAACGTTTTATTGACCGAAAAATTATGTGGTTTATTTTTCTGGAAAATAGACTTAATGCTTGTTAATTTGGCACTGGTTTGGTTGCGTTTAGAGTTGTGTAGCTCGAGATATGAATTCCACAAGTTAGAGTAAGATTCTGGAAACAATCTGGACACAGGGTCAGTGTTTTGGTTACCACGTTTTCAAAAGAACTCCTTTTCGAACGAATCCAATTTCTTTGAAAACTAGACAAAATTTTCCCCAGTTTATGCACAAGTTTCATGCAATTTGATTGAGTTTTGGTCACTTTGGAATTGCTTGAATTTGAAGGACAGAAACTGTCCTCTTTTGCAACTAGCCTGTGTGCTTTTCGAAAACTGTACCTATTGGACACTCTCTTTCAAAAACTGAACTTAGGGATGATAACCAGACCCATAGGGCTTTCCAACAAGTATTTATTTGTTGAAATCCGATGTCGTTTGCTATTTTAATTAATTCGCTGAAGTAGGGCGATGTGCCTAGGCGCTGTGCGCCAGTCTTGTGCGTGGTGTGCGTGCGTTATGTCCGCGTTGTGGAGCCGTCTGGTGTTAATATTTCAGGTGCGGTGCTGGTATGCTCAGGAGAGTTTAGTGGTAGCTGTGATGCTACAACTTGGTGCTATTTTTGGTGAAATCATTTGTTTTGATTCTGGTGATATAGCATTTATTTTAAATACTTGTTATGGTGAGTTGGTGCATAATTATGGTGTCGCATTGTCATATGCATGTTTTGGTGATATAGGCTCTGCCTCTGGTGTTTATTGGTGATATGCCCGTCGTGGCTCATTTTGGTGATCGGTACCGCATGCATATGCCCACTGGAGGGGTTGCATATCATCCCATTGTCTATGAATGTTATAATTTTGGTGGTTCACTGTCAAATGGATTTTTCCTTTGGTATCTGGTGCTGTGATATGGTGTAATTGTATTGTGTTGCTGTAGTTACCTGATGCTAGCATATTTTTATCATCTGCTTATTATCTCTGTTAGACTCACCCCTTCTGCTTGGAATGTTGCTCTCATGCGGCAACGCTGCAGGTGATCGCTAGTGCTCGTGGAGGAATTGCTAGGTTTTGCTTCCTCTCTCGTTTGGGTCTGTGTCAGCTCTGATATGTAGCACCGGGGAGTCGTTAGTTATCGTTTTGAACTATTATTTTAGTTATTGGAAATTGTTTTAGTTAATTCTGGAGATGTTTAAACTGGTTAATATTTCCGCTGCTTGGTGATTTCTTTTATATAAATTATTTTGGAGATTTTCCTTTTTTAAAAATGGTGAAAAAATGTAGCGCCCTTCGAGGTGACTCTGATAATTGTCTATTTAATTGTAATAGTAAAAGGGGGGTGTTACATTAGTGGTATCAGAGCAGTTCGGTCTGTCCGGCCAAGTTGTCGAGTCGTCGAGTCGAGTAACACTTGAGTAATTGTTACTCGTTTCTGATTATAGTTTCTGTTGCAGTGTTAGGTTGAGATGGCAGGACGGAACGATGCTGCACTCGCTGCTGCTTTGCAGGCTGTGGCTCAAGCTGTGGAGAATAACCCAGGTGCTGCTGGTGATGCTGGGTCGCGCAGTTTGGCTACGTTTCAGAGGGAGAATCCTCCTACCTTTAAGGGCAAGTATAACCCTGATGGTGCTTTGGCGTGGCTGAAAGAGATGGAGAGAATCTTTCGTGTTATGGATTGCTCTGAGGCGCAGAAAGTCAGGTATGGTACTCATATGCTGGCAGAGGAGGCTGATGACTGGTGGTTGGAGGTGAGGTAGAGGTTGACGACTGTGAATGAAGAGGTCACTTGGGCTGCGTTCGGCAGAGAATTTCTGAGAAAGTATTATCCTGAAGATGTCCGTGGGAAGAAAGAGATTGAGTTTCTGGAGCTGAAGCAGGGTAATATGGCGGTGACTGAGTATGCTGCCAAGTTCATTGAATTGGCGAAGTTCTATCCACATTATGGTGAGGCTGGTGCTGAATTCTCCAAATGCATCAAGTTTGAAAATGGGTTGCGGGCTGATATCAAGAAGGCGATAGGGTATCAGAAAATTCGGGTGTTCTCGGAGTTGATTGACAGCTGCAGAATCTTCGAGGAAGACAGTAATGCTCATTCTAGAGTCATGAGGGATAGGCAGAAGAATTTCTCGAGTCGTGGGAAGCCGTATGAGGTTCCAGCTGGTAAGGGCAATCAGAGAACTGCTGTGGGTAAGAGACCTAGTGGGGGAGATGCTGCTGCTAGTGTGGTATGTTACAAGTGTGGTAAACCCGGTCATAAGCGTCCTGACTGTCCAGGTGATGTGAAGAAGTGCTACAAGTGTGGTAAAGAGGGTCATATGGCGTCTAGCTGTGATCGAAAGGATGTGTTATGCTACAACTGTGGTGAGGGTGGTCATATCAGCACTCAGTGTCCTAAACCGAAGAAAGAAAGGTCCGTTGGGAAGGTGTTCGCTCTGGCGGGGTCAGATGCAGTGAATGAGATCAGAGGTACATGCTATATTAATAATTCTCCTCTTATTGCTATTATTGATACTGGTGCTACCCATTGTTTTATTGCTACTGCATGTGTTGAGAAATTAGATCTTGTTTGATCTTCTATGTTGAGGGAGATGGTTATCGATACTCCGGCTAAGGGTTCGGTGACTACCTCGGTTGTTTGTGCTAAATGCCCTTTATCGATATTCGGTAATGATTTTCTCGTTGACTTGATTTGTTTGCCGCTGAGCGGAATGGATGTTATTCTAGGTATGGACTGGTTAGTTGATAACCATGTTCATATCAACTGTCATGAAAGGTCTGTGAGTTTCTTTCCTCCTGAAGAGGAAGAGTCTGGTTTGTTGTCTGCTGGTCAGTTGCATAGGGTAATGAGGGAAGACGTCCAGTTGTTTTCATTAATGGCATCATTGTCTGCTGAGAGCCAAGCGAAGGTTGATGAGTTGCAGGTGGTGCGAGAGTTTTCTGAGGTTTTTCCCGACGAGATTCCGGATGTACCACCAGAGAGAGAGGTTGAGTTTGCTATTGATCTAGTACCTGATACTAAACCTGTGTCTATGGCACCGTATAGAATGTCTGCATCTGAATTGTCAGAACTGAAGAAGCAACTCGAGGATCTGCTTGAAAAGAAATTTGTGAGGCCAAGTGTGTCGCCGTGGGGAGCTCCAGTGTTGTTGGTGAAAAAGAAAGATGGTAGTATGAGGTTGTGCGTAGACTATCGGCAGCTGAATAAGGTGACTATTAAGAACAAGTATCCGCTTCCGAGGATTGATGACTTAATGGATCAGTTGGTGGGTGCTCAGGTGTTCAGTAAAATAGATTTGAGATCGGGTTATCATCAGATCAAGGTGAAAGACGAAGACATTCAGAAGACAGCTTTCAGAACCCGTTATGGGCATTATGAGTATTCCGTGATGCCTTTCGGTGTGACTAATGCGCCGGGAGTGTTCATGGAGTACATGAATCGTATCTTTCGTGAGTATCTGGATCGGTTTGTGGTGGTATTCATTGACGACATCCTAATTTATTCTAAGTCAGAAGAGGAGCATGCAGAACATCTGAGATTGGTATTGGAAATTCTGAGGGACAAGAAATTATATGCGAAGCTGTCTAAGTGTGAGTTTTGGTTGAAAGAGGTTAGCTTTCTGGGTCATGTTATTTCGGGGAATGGAATTGCCGTGGATCCGTCTAAGGTTGATGCCGTGTTACAATGGGAGTCTCCGAAGTCAGTTACTGAGATTAGAAGTTTTCTGGGTCTGGCAGGTTACTATAGGAGGTTTATAGAAGGATTTTCGAAGTTGGCACTTCCGTTGACTCAGTTGACTTGCAAGGGTAAAGCTTTCATCTGGGATGACTGTTGTGAAGAGAGCTTCAAAGAATTGAAGAAGAGGTTGACGACGTCTCCTGTTCTGACGTTGCCTAATCCGGAAGAGTCGTTTGTGGTGTATTGTGATGCTTCCAAGATGGGGTTGGGAGGTGTGCTTATGCAGAATGGTAAGGTAGTTGCCTATGCGTTGAGACAGTTGAGGACTCATGAGAAGAACTACCCTACCCATGATTTAGAACTTGCTGCAGTTGTGTTCGCGTTGAAAATTTGGAGACATTATCTGTATGGTTCGAGGTTTGAGGTGTTCAGTGATCATAAGGGTTTGCAGTATCTGTTTGATCAGAAAGAGTTGAATATGAGACAGCGCAGATGGTTGGAGTTGCTGAAAGACTATGACTTTAGCTTGAACTATCATCCGGGAAAGGCTAATGTGGTAGCTGACGCTTTAAGTCGAAAGACGTTGCATATGTCAGCAATGATGGTTAGAGAACTCGAATTAATTGAGCAGTTCAGGGATATGAGTTTGGTTTGTGAAGTGACGCCTCAGAGTGTCAGATTGGGGATGTTGAAGATTGATAATGAATTCATGGCTAGCATTCGAGAAGCTCAGAAGTTAGATGTTAAGTTAGTTGACCTGATGGTTGGGATTGATCAATCCGAGAATAAAGACTTTGAGTTGGATGCGCAGAATGTATTGAAGTACCGTGGGAGAATCTGCATTCCTGATGATGAGGAGATGAAAAGAGCAATTTTAGAAGAAGGTCATAGGAGTAAGTTGAGTATCCATCCGGGAGCTACAAAGATGTATCAGGATCTGAAGAAGATGTTTTGGTGGCCTGGTATGAAGCGTGATGTGGCGCAGTTTGTGTATTCCTGCTTGACTTGTCAGAAATCGAAGGTTGAGCATCAGAAGCCTGCTGGGTTGATGCAACCGTTGGAGATTCCGGAATGGAAGTGGGATAGTATTTCTATGGATTTCGTGATAGGGTTACCTAATACTGTGAGGGGGCACGATTCGATTTGGGTGATTGTGGATAGATTGACGAAGTCTGCTCATTTTATTCCTATCAATATCACGTATTCGGTGTCGAGATTGGCAGAGATTTATATTCAGGTGATTGTGAAGTTGCATGGTGTTCCTTTGTGCATTGTGTCTGACAGAGATCCTAGGTTCACTTCTGATTTCTGGAAGAGTTTGCAAGAAGCGTTGGGTTCTAAATTGAGGTTGAGTTCAGCTTATCATCCTCAAACTGATGGGCAGACAGAGAGGACCATTCAGTCGTTGGAAGACTTGTTGAGATCTTGTGTTCTTGAGCAGGGAGGTGCGTGGGATACTCACCTTCCGTTGATCGAGTTTACTTACAACAATAGTTACCATTCTAGCATCGGGATGGCACCGTTCGAGGCATTGTATGGTCGGAGATGTAGGACTCCGCTGTGTTGGCATGAATCTGGGGAGAGTATTGTTCTTGGACCCGAGGTTGTTCGAGAGACTACTGAAAAGGTGAAATTGATCCGTGAGAAAATGAAAGCGTCGCAGAGTAGAAAGAAGAGCTATCATGATAAGAGAACGAAGGATTTAGAATTCCAAGCTGGTGATCATGTGTTTTTGAGAGTCACGCCTATGGCTGGTGTTGGGCGTGCATTGAAGACAAAGAAGTTGACTCCTCGTTTCATTGGACCGTATCAAATCACTGAGAGAATTGGTAATGTTGCTTATAGGGTGGCCTTGCCGCCTAATCTTTCGAATTTGCACGATGTATTTCATGTGTCGCAACTTCGGAAGTATATTTCGGATCCGTCCCATGTGATTCCGATGGATGATGTGCATGTGCGGGATAATCTCACTGTGGAGACAATGCCTGTGCGAATTGAAGATCGTGAAGTGAAGACTTTACGTGGCAAAGAGATAAACCTGGTGAAAGTGGTCTGGTTAGGAGCTGCTGGTGAAAGCATGACATGGGAGTTGGAGAGCAAGATGCGAGAGTCCTATCCGGAGCTGTTTGAATCAGGTATGTTTTCGAGGACGAAAGATTCTAAGTGGGGGAGGGTTGTAACACCCCGGAAATAATTTAATTAAAATAGTTGATTGAATTATTAAAATAATTTGGAGGCGGGATATAGATAAATTAAAAGGTTAATATTTTATATGCGTAGGAGGTGAAACGAGTAAAGGAGGTGGTGACGTAGAGAGCCCAGTGTTTACTGAGCCCACAACTTAAACCCTGGGGGTTTAAGCCAAACCCTCATTCGCAGCAAGCAAAAGAAAAACGAAAGTGAGAGTGAGAGAGAGAGCACGCGGCGCAAAGAGGGAGAGAAGAGGAGGGTTTCGCGAAGAATTTCAAAAGGAGATCGTTCGTGTTGCTGTGGTTTTGTTCGTGTCTCGTTCGTCGTGTTCCGGAGCTTACGTTATTCGAGGTAAGGGTGGGCTTAACCTTGATAATGGGTTGATGATAATTATGTGTGGGTAGTCTAGGGTTTTGTTGAATTGTTCGTGTTGTTGCATATCGTGTTTTCGTTGAGATTGGTGCTTTGATGATTATTGCACGTTATTGTGATTTGTTTCGTTATTTGTTGTTGCGTGATTGTTGTATCACGATGATGGTGTTGTTATTGTTCGTGTTTTTGTTGTTGCTGTGTGTGGTTGATTGTTGTTGTCGCGTTGTCGAATTGTCGTTTTTGTTGTGGTGGTTGCGGTGTCGTTGCCGTTAGGGTTTGGTGTTTGGCAATTTAGCGATTCTGGACACAGGTTCGGTTTTTCTAAAACTGGCGCTGTTTGGTAGATCCAAAAATTATGAGGTTGATTTTTTTTGAAAATAGACTTAACGCCGGTCGTTTTGGCACTGGTTTCGTTAAATTCGGAGTTGTATAGCTCGAGTTATAGGCGATACAAGTTAGGTTAAAATTCTGGAAACGATTTGGGTATAGATTTGGTATTTCGGTGACTGGGAACGTTTTATTGACCGAAAAATTATGTGGTTTATTTTTCTGGAAAATAGACTTAATGCTTGTTAATTTGGCACTGGTTTGGTTGCGTTTAGAGTTGTGTAGCTCGAGATATGAATTCCACAAGTTAGAGTAAGATTCTGGAAACAATCTGGACACAGGGTCAGTGTTTTGGTTACCACATTTTCAAAAGAACTCCTTTTCGAACGAATCCAATTTCTTTGAAAACTAGACAAAATTTGCCCCAGTTTATGCACAAGTTTCATGCAATTTGATTGAGTTTTGGTCACTTTGGAATTGCTTGAATTTGAAGGACAGAAACTGTCCTCTTTTGCAACTAGCCTGTGTGCTTTTCGAAAACTGTACCTATTGGACACTCTCTTTCAAAAACTGAACTTAGGGATGATAACCAGACCCATAGGGCTTTCCAACAAGTATTTATTTGTTGAAATCCGATGTCGTTTGCTATTTTAATTAATTCGCTGAAGTAGGGCGATGTGCCTAGGCGCTGTGCGCCAGTCTTGTGCGTGGTGTGCGTGCGTTATGTCCGCGTTGTGGAGCCGTCTGGTGTTAATATTTCAGGTGCGGTGCTGGTATGCTCAGGAGAGTTTAGTGGTAGCTGTGATGCTACAACTTGGTGCATTTTTGGTGAAATCATTTGTTTTGATTCTGGTGATATAGCATTTATTTTAAATACTTGTTATGGTGAGTTGGTGCATAATCATGGTGTCGCATTGTCATATGCATGTTTTGGTGATATAGGCTCTGCCTCTGGTGTTTATTGGTGATATGCCCGTCGTGGCTCATTTTGGTGATCGGTACCGCATGCATATGCCCACTGGAGGGGTTGCATATCATCCCATTGTCTATGAATGTTATAATTTTGGTGGTTCACTGTCAAATGGATTTTTCCTTTGGTATCTGGTGCTGTGATATGGTGTAATTGTATTGTGTTGCTGTAGTTACCTGATGCTAGCATATTTTTATCATCTGCTTATTATCTCTGTTAGACTCACCCCTTCTGCTTGGAATGTTGCTCTCATGCGGCAACGCTGCAGGTGATCGCTAGTGCTCGTGGAGGAATTGCTAGGTTTTGCTTCCTCTCTCGTTTGGGTCTGTGTCAGCTCTGATATGTAGCACCGGGGAGTCGTTAGTTATCGTTTTGAACTATTATTTTAGTTATTGGAAATTGTTTTAGTTAATTCTGGAGATGTTTAAACTGGTTAATATTTCCGCTGCTTGGTGATTTCTTTTATATAAATTATTTTGGAGATTTTCCTTTTTTAAAAATGGTGAAAAAATGTAGCGCCCTTCGAGGTGACTCTGATAATTGTCTATTTAATTGTAATAGTAAAAGGGGGGTGTTACATTTGACACATTTACTTCTTGAGTTGGTTGTGCCTTGGAGTTCCATTTGTCACTTCGTCTTAGATTACTTCATCATCAAAACTTAACCTGCAACACAAGATATCCACAATCATCTGTCAAGAATTCCTGATGCTAGCCCTTTATCTTTTAATTCTGAGATTAAAGAGCAATTCCCTGATGAACAGTTGCTGGCCATAGCAACAACTGAGAAATCTACAGGTGTTGTAACAGAAGTGCCCTGGTATGCTGACTATGTAAACTACTTGGTTAGCAATGTGATTCCTGAAGATTTCAATTCCCAGCAAAGGAAGAGGTTCTTTAATCAAGCAAAACAGTATTTCTGGGATGAACCCTTTCTTTACAAAAAGTGTCCTGATCAATTGCTCAGAAGATGTGCTGCCAATGAGGAGACAACTGATATTCTGCAGCACTGTCACTCTTCACCTTGTGGAGGACACTTTGGAGGTGCCAGAACTGCTGCTAAGGTTCTTCAAATAGGTTATTTCTGGTCCTCTATTTTCAAAGATGCACATGACTTTGCTAAGAACTGTGACAGATGCCAAAGAGTAGGAAATATTTCAAATAGACATGAAATGCCTTTAAATAATATTTTAGAAATTGAATTGTTTGATGTTTGGGGCATTGATTTGATGGGACCTTTCCCACCCTCTTTTCGCAATCTATACATTCTGGTAGCAGTTGATTATGTATCTAAGTGGATTGAAGCAATTGCTCTTCCCACCAATGATGCCAAGGTGGTGCTGAAATTTCTTCAAAAGAATATATTTACAAGGTTTGGCACACCTAGAGCTATCATTAGTGATGAAGGCACTCACTTCTGTAACAAATTAATGGATAGTATGCTGGTTAAATATGGAGTGAAACATAAGGTTGCCACAGCATACCATCCACAAACAAGTGGTCAAGCCGAACTGTCTAATAGGGAAGTCAAGAGAATTTTAGAAAAAATGGTTAATCCTTCAAGGAAAGACTGGTCAAATCATTTGGATGATGCTCTTTGGGCATATAGAACATCTTTCAAAACACCTCTTGGCATGTTCCCATATAGACTAGTCTTTGGAAAAGCTTTCCATTTACCCATTGAGTTGCAGCATAAAGCTTTTTGGGCAACTAAAAAGTTAAATTTTGATTTACAACAAGCTGCTAGAACCAGAATGTTGCAACTTAATGAACTCGAAGAATTGAGACATTTTTCCTATGAAAATGCTGAATTTTACAAGAAAAAGACAAAAGCTTGGCATGATGCCAAGATTCAGAAAAGAGAACTCAAGGAAGGTGATAAAGTGCTTTTGTTTAACTCTAGATTAAAACTCTTCCCTGGAAAGTTAAAGTCCAGATGGTCTGGCCCATTCAAAATTTAAAAGTTTATCCTTATGGTGCTGTTGATTTGAAAATGAGGAAACTGAAAATGAATTCAAGGTGAATGGCCAGAGAGTTAAATTGTACTTAGGAGGATAAGTGTCTAGCATTAAGGCATCCACCTCCTTGAGTGACTCTCAGTGAAAATACTTTTTAGTCAAGCTGAGGACTCTTTAACCAAGTGCTACTGGGAGGCAGCCCAAGCTCTAATCTTTCTTGTTTTAGTGTTAGTTTTGAGTTTCAGGAATAAAATGTGTGGCGATGTTTACCGTGGTTTTTGGTAAACACCGCTAGTTTGAAATTTCTTCTCCTTGCAGGATCAAATAGTAAATCCTAAGACCATGTGTTAAAGTTTTTTCCAGAATTATGTGTGTTCTTGCAATTTCAAAGATAAGGATGAAGTGAAAGCAAATTAAGATAGGGATGAAGTGAAAAGAGAGTTGGTACACAGATCATACATTATTCTCTGACTCGTTTTCTCTGTAATGTGTTGGAAGTTAGAGCGTGAGAATTCTGTAATGAGTTTTGACCCGTTTTTCCTATGAAAAACTACTATTTATACAAGGAGGGAAAACACTAAAACAAACTAACTGTATAGAGAATTTAAAAAAGAAAACTGCTTCAGCCTTCGACTAGGGTAACTGCCAGAACTTCGACGGCGAGCACTTGATTTTGACCTGCTATTGAATCCCAGCCTTCTTCTCGTCGAAATATCACCCTTCAATTCTTGTTAAGTCTAAGGCTTTGTCGAATTTGCCTTCTGATACAACTCTTCTGTAACCAACATCTTCTTCTGAGAAAACCAAAGTCAAACCCCGTTGACTGCATTTAATTTAACCTATCGAAATTACAGGCTAACAAATTGCCCCCCAAAAATGTCTTTTTCGACTGAAGCTTTATGTAAGGCAGAAAAAGTGACATTTTTGAAGATTCCTTTTAACTGCTCTGATGACGTCATTAACATCTGCAATTGAAAATTGAGGCAGAAGAAATGAAGAAAGCCTCAATTCGCAAGAGAATTCCAGATTCTTTGGAATCTATTATTAACTGAGAAGCAGCCTTAGTAATTCAACACTTGGAAAAATTTAGCACACATGAGGCAGAGGTTCAAAGATTGGTTGAAAATGAAGCCCTCACTGCCATCAGACTAGAACATTCGAAATCTGTTTTAGAAAGGCTCAAAGCCAACCTTCAACTTTAAATTGTAATTTTCTTGATTTCCAATTTTGTGACTTCGACAATGTTCTTTTTGGCATTTGATCTTTTTGACATGCCAAATTCGAGGTTTGCTCATCTTTAATCTTGCGTTATTTTAACTTCATGCAAAATTGGCCTATACTTCTTTAAATACTCGCCATTTATTTGCAAAATTTGACCATCAGCACCTAATTCTTCGACTTCATAGGCACCGTTAGTATATACTTGCAAAACTCGAAATGGTCCTTCTCAATTCAGTGACCATTTGCCTAAGACTCTATCTTTTTTGTCCATGGGCAATCTAACTTTCCAAACTAAGTCTCCTAAGGCAAAAGTTTTCATCTTAACTTTTTTATTATAAGCCTTATCTACCATTTCTTTTTGCCTTATCAGGACATTTAATGCATTTAATCTTTCTTCGTCTAAATCAACCAACTCATCCAACATCATATTCCAATAATAGTCTGATGGAATTTCAAATTGCCTTTGAATTCTGGCTGACTGTAAACAAATTTCGACTGGTAAGACTGCATCATGTCCAAATGTTAGTCTAAAAGGAGTAGTATTAATTGACTCTCAAGGAGAATTTCGACAAGCCCACAAAACTTGGTCAAGAGTTTTATGCCAATTTCTACGCTTTTTATCAAATTAATAATGATTTTTATTAGCTGCTTCAACTTGACCGTTGGCTTGAGCATAGTATGGTGTCGAAGTCAGTAACTTGAAACCAGTTTTAGAGGCGAAATCTATCATTTTTTGACCAATAAAAACTGTACCTTGGTCTGTAGTAATGGTTTCTGGAATTCCAAACCTATATAAAATATGGTTTTGAATAAAATTGATTACTGCCTCTTGATTAACATTAATTAAAGGAATAGCTTCTACCCACTTAGTAAAATAATCTATCCCAACTAATATGTAACGATGTCCTTTCGACGAAGTTGGTTTAATCTCACCAATTAAATATAAAGCCCAACCTCTAAAAGGCCATGGTCTTACTATCGAATGCAATTCACTTGCAGGCACGTGTTGAACTCCCGCATGTCTTTGACACTCTTGGCAACCTTTAGCGAACTCTACGTAATCTTTTAACATATATAGTTGGCCAGTACACTCCTTGTCGAAATAAAAGCCATTTTATTTTGTGGTCTGCTTGATGAGACCCACAAGTTCCACTATGAGTATCGGAAATTGCTAAATATGCCTCACTCTCATTAAGGCATTTAAGTAAAACTCCTTCAGGAGTCTTTTTGAACAACTCATTTCCAATTATCACGTAGCTCAAGGCTCTATACTTGGTTTTTCTATTAGCTATTCCTGTTGGATTTTCCAAGTATTCGACAATTGGTTTTCGCCAATCGTCATTCGACATATTGTCAAGGGCAAAAATTTCAACTTCAAAATTTTCAAAAGTTTTAAAATTTTCCACCAGGTTTAACATCTCTGCCCCCTCAAGTTTTGTCGTTGACAGTTGGGCATTGGATGACTCTGTCGAAATCTGTTTGTGTTTGATTTCTATTAGCTCTAATAAGTTTTCATTTGAAACTTTGTATCTTGATGCTATTTGTGCCAAATCGTTTGCCTCTTGATTTTCCATACGAGGCACGTGTTTTATGTGAACAGTGTCAAACTTCTTTAACAACGTATTAACAATGGCAAAATACATTATTAAGTTCTCTTTGATGCATTTGTATTCTTTTGTTAACTGTTTTACAATTAGTTCTGAATCGCCTTTAATTTCGACATGTTTTGCCCCCAAATCTAACAAGATCTCAAGTCCTGCTATCAAGGATTCATATTCTGCCTCATTGTTAGAGCATGTTCCTTCAATTTTAAACTTATACTTTGTTGGTGTTTTTGTTGGTGAAATAATTAACATTCCAACTCCAACACCATTTTTGTGGCTGGACCCGTCGAAGTACAATTTCCAAGGTTGAGTTTCGACCACTGAATGGTCAACTATGAAGTCAGCCACTATTTGGCCTTTTGTAGCCTTTAAAGGCTGATAAGTTAAGGAAAATTCTGAAAGAGCTAAAGTCCATTTACCTATTCTACTATGTAAAATTGGTTTCGACAGCATATGTTTAATGATATCATAATGCGAATAAACATACACGTCAACAGGCTTTATGTATTGCTTCAATTTTGTACAAGAGAAATACAAGCATAAACGCAATTTTTCTATAGGATGATACCTAGTTTCTGCATCATTTAGAATTCTACTGAGGTAATAAATGGCTCTTTCGACACCATTTTCATCTTCTTGAGCTAACATGCTTCCTATAGAAAATTCTGAAGCTGCTATATACAAATTCATTACTTTATTCCTAATAGGTGGTAACAAAATTGGTGGCTTCATCAGGTATGCTTTAATCTCGTCGAAAGCTTGTTGGTGTTCTGCATCCCACCTAAACACATCTTCCTTCTTCAGTCGAAGTAATGGCGAAAACGCTTGAGTCTTGCCACTTAGATTTGAAATAAATCTTCTACGGAAATTAATTTTTCCTAATAATGACTGCAATTCTTTTTTGGTCGAAGGAGCTTTCGTTTCCAAGATTGCTTTCGTCTTGTTTTTATTGATTTCAATGCCTTTTTTGTGTACAACGAAGCCCAAAAAGTCACCTGCACGAACACAGAAGGCACATTTGAGTGGATTCATTTTCAATCCATATTTTCTCATTCTTTCAAATGACTGTCGAAGATGGTCTATATGACCAATTCTTGAGGAAAACTTAATTACGATATCATCTATGTACACTTGCATAAATTTTTCAATAAAATCATGGAACATAGAATTCATTGCCCTTTGGTACGTTGCACCAGCATTTTTTAGGCCAAATGGCATTACAACCCATTCATAGACACCGAATGCCCCTGGGCATCGGAATGCTGTTTTCGACGTATCTTCTTCAGCAATATATATTTGGTTGTATCCAGAATAACCATCAAGCATACTTAGCTATTGATAACCTGCTGCTGAATCCACCAGCATTTCTGCCACTGGCATGGCATATTCATCCTTAGGTGTAGCATTATTTAAATCTCTAAAATCTATTCACACTCTAAGCGTGCCATATTTCTTAATTAGAGGAACTATATTAGCAAGCCATTCGACATACCTGGCAGTTCTGATGAACTTGCTCTTTAGTAACCTTTCTATTTCTGCTTTGATCTTCAACCGGATTTCTGGTGCAAATCTTCTTGGTGTCTGCTTCACTGGCTTCTTTCCTGGTCGAATTGGTAGTCTTATCTCAACAACATCACGACTCAACCCCGGCATTTTGATTGTAATCCCATGCAAAGCAGTCTTTGTACTCCTCTAGCAATTCGACAATCTGCACCTTCAATGCTTGATCAATCTTAGCACTTATATATGTTGGCCTTTTCAAAGAGCCATCTCCCAAATCGATTTCTTCTAAAGGATCTTGTGCTTGGATCCTTTTGGTCGAACCCATTGGATCTTTTTCAAAACCTAAAGGCTGGTCATCATAGACACAATCAAGCCTCTGGTTTTCGACAACATTGGCTCTATTTTCGTCCTCAACGGCTTCTGCAACTAATTGTTGTTGTAATTCAGCTTCTAAAATCGTTCTTTGCTTATTCTCGGCCACGTAAGCCGTAATTCTATCCCATGCAGTGGGCTTATCAATAAATAACTATTTATGGGCCTTCCCACTCTGTAGGCCTAACAGAGCCTTGTGGGTAGTTGTCTTCATCTACAACCTCTCTATCCTAAATGAATCCATAATTCGGATGAAGTATCACGGAAGATCTAACATTGTTTTGGCTTTCATAACCAAGTTCAGAAGAAATACATGGCGCAATGTTCGCCAATTATTTATCAAAGGTTTTCTTGGTAATAGTGTTTACCTCAGCCTTGAAGTAACTCTGATCACCTTCAATATTTTCGACTAGACCATCTTCTCTCCAAATGATGAGCCTATGGTAAACTGTCGAAGGTATTGCTCCCACACCATGGATCCATTCTCTTCCCAGCAGCATGTTGTAATTTGCCTTTGTTGAAATTACCATGAACATTGTTGGTCTCCTGATGCTTCCAACAGCAAAATCAACTTCAATGGCTCCAAGTGAGTGGCCACTTTTGCCTTCATAGTTGGTAAGAATTACATTGTGTGTTTTCAAGTCAGTCTCACACTTTCCAATTCTTTTCAGCATATGTTGTGGCATTTGGTTTACAGCAGCACCACCGTCAACCAGAATTTTATTGACACCAATATTGTTCACCTTTGCTTGAATATACAAAGGTTTGAGATGGTTCATCATTCCACAGTCTGGTTTTTCAAACACAGCGTGTTGCTCTTCACCGCAACCATTTTTCAGCACATATTAACAAATTGGTTTGTAAGTGGTTTCTTCGTCGAAATCTTCTTCGACATCATTCACTTCATAAACCACATCATACTCAATTGGGAGAATTGAGACTACACCACACAAGACGTCGAATTCTGACCCAGAATCAGCGAAATCCGAGCCCATTTCTTCGTCTAAGTTGAGACCCTCTTTGATTACTGAAAGTGGTGGAAATCTCCTCTCAGTAGCTGGCTTTCTAGCCATTTCAAGAGATTTTGAAGCTATTTGTTTACCTTTCTCTTTGTCGGAATTTTCCACCTTGCCTGCAGCAGCAACCTTTTTCTGGCGTTGATATCTACGCCACTGAGTTCTTGTCATACGGTTCTTCCCTTTGCGAGACAGGAGGAGGGATTTTCGGTGAGAGAGCGATATGCGCAGAGATGAGAGAGAGGGAACGAACGGAGAGAATGAGACGGTGGTGGGAGTTCGACGATGGTGCTGCGACGGCTCCGGTGAGCTGGAAGCGACGGCCATGGTGCTGACCGGAGAAGAAAGTGCAGAGCTTACGGCGAGTTGAACGCCACTGTAACAGTGACGGTTTGGTGCGAAGTTGACAGCAAGGTTTCAGGCCAACGACCACCGTAGACGGTAGCCGGAATCTAAAGGTGTGAGTTCTAAATTTTTGTTATTTTTTGAATCCCTACTTCTCCTATTCTTCTATTGTTTCTGATTTTTGACTCTTCTTTCCTACTCCATTTTTGATTTGTTTCTTTTTCCTATTTCTAATTAAACCTAAACCTATTGCTAATTAGTTATTAATTTTTCCTGACTAAAGAACAACCTGTTTTTGATTAGGTACTAATTTTCTAACCTAAAAATGTTTCTGACTAATTTTCTAACTATGTAGACTATTATACAGAAATTTTAATAACGGGTTTATAAAAAAAAACTCTAAGTACATGGATTAAAGTACTAATGACAGATTAAAACACCTATTTATTTACATGTTTTTGGACTTAAGAATACATATGATAAAGGTCACCTGGTCTCCAGCATCTGAACTTCTTTACTATTTACACGTTACTGCTACTGCATCTACTTCCCGAACTGAACCCTTGCCTCTATCTGCTGCTTTACTGTTTGTTTTGGAATTTTTTGGGTGTTTAGTGACTAGGGTTTTGGTATGAAATACTAATCGTTTCGGTGTTTTTCTTTCTATGATTTCTCCTCTGAGTTCTTGGGTATATTTTCCCTTTTCTGTGTGTATTGTTGTTTCTTTTATAGGTAGAAATTGGAATCAGGAATTTAAGTCCTGATCAATTCTTTCCATTTTCAGGCCATACCAGCTGTGGACAGCTTGGACAGCTTGTTGAGCAAGGTGCGAAGATTAGGGTTGAGGCAAAAACCTCAGCCGCAACAGCAGACAGCGGGAGCTTGGGCTTTTTTGTATTTTTGTAAAAAAATACATGTACAAGTATTTTATTTTGGGCCTTTTGAAGCCTATTTTGTACCTCTTTTTTGGACTGTGGATGTTTTTACCCACTCTAAAAACTGTTTTTGTAACTCTGCTTCTATTTACTACTTTTTGGGGTTTACTTGCTTTTTATGACTTAAGTGAAAAAAGAAGGAGATTGGGCCAAAGCTTAGAACGCAAAGCGGCCCAACCAAACAAGGCCTAATTAGAAGAAAAAGACCAAATTACAATGAACTACTAAAGAATGAGCCCATTTGACATTTTAAACCCAGTTGAATGATGGATCCAAATCAGGCCCAATTGACAAAAGGCATTTCGGCTTGATTGAAAAAATTATCGAATGTCGACCTAATCGAGCGAGACGATCTTAAATGATCTCAACACGCGAACTAAAAATAAAATGACTTAATAAAAAGAAAAGCGGACAAAATTGGGGTATGACAGCTGACCCTCTTTATTTATATTCTGTAGGAAAGATTAAATGTTTTCAAAATTTCATAGTAGGAATTGAAATAAAGATAAAATAAATACCGATTTTGTCCGGTTAGAAGGGGAAGTGTGGAGTTTGAGGATTAAAAGAAAATGGTTAACACTTGGCGTGTTGACAGAAAAATAAAGAAGGAGCACTGTGGCTCTGAAGGAGCACTGGGGCTCTGAAGGACTAATTAGTCTGAAGGTCTAATCCGCACTCGATGCTTGGCACATTGATTCGAGTTAAACTGAAGGATCGGTTGGTTTGAAGGGCTGCCTGGGCCTGATGGACCAAAAATGGTCTGATGGACTGCAACTAGCTATGGTACTAGTAAAAACAGTCTAAGGGTGACCTACGTCGCTGCGGTCGTGAGGGTCAAGATCAGATCTAGAACTGATATGTTGACCACGAAGGATTTACGCTACGTCTTAGGCAGACACAGCTAATCTGAAGGACCACTGGGGGTCTGAAGGATCCGCCGCGCTCAGTGGCGACGTTATGATCTGAAGGTAGAGTTCGAAGCAGTCCTTTTGACGTGTTAAATCAAACTGAACTGAAGGACCGATTTGGTCTGAAGGATCTATGCTAGACTCTGTGCTAACACTGCGATCTGATGTATGATGTAGGGTTCAACGCTTGTCGCGGTGGCTTAAAGAGAACAAAACAGTGGGATCTAAACTTGAAGTTGATTGAAAAAGCAATAAATAAGGAGCACTGGGGCTCTCAATGTTCAACAGGAATGATTAGGTTTATGGACTAGTAATGGGTCTGAAGGTTCAACAGGAATGAACAAGATTATGGACAAACATCGATTTGACTCGCATGCCGACATGAGTCTGATTTATTGACTATTAGTCTGATTTAAGGACCACAATGGTCTGGTTTATGGATCAACATATGTCTGTGTTGATCTGATTTTATGGACCCATAGTAGGTCTGAAGGATCAACAGGAATGATCAGGTTTATGGACCAGTAGTAGGTCTGACGGATCAACAGGAATGATCAGGTTTATGGACCAGTAGTAGGTCTGAAGGATCAATAGGAATGATCTGAAATGTGATGTTGAATCATCGCTTGGCACGTTGATCGAAGAAAAAACAAAATAATTTACGTTCGGGATTTCTATTGGAGCAATGAATGGTACTACAATTAGTTGGTGGACCTATAGGATATTTGGCGCTTGAATTAATGCATTACTAAACTTTAATTTAATCTTTCAATTATTCAACCTTTTTGTTCTTTATGCTTTTCTTGAATTTAAATTCTTGCATGACCAAAGAAGGGTTAATTTAGAAAAAAGAATATTAATCACGAATGATCAAACAGATTAATAGTTTTAGTAAAGTGATTGGTAATTGAATAAAATAAAAGAATTCAGAAACTTGCAACTGAAACAGTGACCCTAGACCTCATTCCATTAATTAAATCTTTTCATTTTAATTCTTGTAATTTATTATATTTATTTTGTTTCCTTCACATCAAATTATTTGTTCGTATAAACAATATATAATCTTGACTAGGTTGGTACTTGTTAATTAATCTCTGTGGATACGTTAATCTTTTATACTACTTCTGCGAAACAGTACACTTTCTCTAAGTGTGTTTTTAACGCAAAAAGTTTTTTGGCGCCGTTGCCGGGGATTTATTTGACAATATTAAATGAAAAATATTTTTATTGCTTTAGTCATTCTTTTTATTCTTTAGTTTTAATTTTGTTTTTTTATTTATCTTATTGAAAAAATACAAAAAAAATTGCTAATACTATCCCAAGAGACCGCTGCGGTTCATTTTTTTTTGCAAAAAAGTTTAAATCATGGTTAAGACTCTTGGAGATTATATTAGAGAGACAGAGGAAAAAAAGAATTTAGAGAAGTTATATTGGTATATGCCTCAATGTCAAATACCATTTTCTCCTCCTCCTTATGAGCCTTATTCAAACTATTGAGATGACTGTGAGCCACCTCCTTATTCCTCCAACTAGGATAATTTTGAGCCACTACAAGTGCAAAGGAAAGAGGAGGAATCTGATATCGATGAGGTTTTGATCAAATTTATGGAGCAAACAAATGAAAGATTTGATAATTTGGAGAATCAATTGACAAAGATTATTGATATGGTAGCAACTCAGTTGGCTCAAGAAACTCTTTATTTACAAACTAAGTCTACCCCAAATAAAGAATCTGAGCAATACAGAGAAAGTATTCTTAGTAGTGATGAAGAGTTCTCCGTAGAAGCTAATCTAGAGGAAATAACAGATTTCATTGATGAGAGCATTTGTGGAGAACAATAAATATCCATTGGTTCTTAATTTGGAGAAAGAGCAGAAAACCCAAATATTTAGGCAAATTGTTTTAACCATTGGTGACGTTGTGATTGAGGTTCATAAGGGAAAGGTAACTCTAATGAGTGGTAAAGAAGATCATGTGATTAAAGCTTTAAATTTTATTGAAAATTTCTTTCCTTTGACTTCTCCTTCTTTTAATGGTGTGGTTGAATTACTAAACATTTCTTTAGTACCGTAAGTCATACTCCTTTTCCTACAAAGGAAACAAAATAGGTGTGACTTATGTGCTTACCTTTTCCTCCTAAGAAAAGGGGAAAAAATAAAGAAAAATTGAAAAATAATAATAATAAGCAAGAAGGAGGAAAAGGAAAACCAAAAGAAAAAAAGAGTCTACTCAAGATAAAAAGAAAATAAAAAAAGTCAACTCAATAGAAAAAGAGTGAAGAGTAGAAGTGAAATTAATTTGGAGTTTGGACCAAATTTGTAAAATAGATAGGAGCTCGATATTTTCTACCCAGCATGAATTCACCCTAGCCCCATTACAACCCATGAAACCCCATCTTTTGCATGTATGTGAACTATTTAGTGGAGATTTGGTCAAATTACAAGCTTATGGTAATGTGCATTTTGTGGAAACTTGAGTGTATACTTCCCTAGTCCTAAACACTTAGAGAGATTGTGAGCGAGTGCCCTTGTTCACACAAATTTTTTCTTCAGGGACATGAGCCTTTAATTGGACAACCTCTTGACACCTCATATGTGCTATATTGTCTACTGTCTGTTATTGTGCTTCTAATTTTGGGTCCCTAATTTGGGTGTCTCTGTTATTTATTTGAGAATTTTGTTTAGCCAAAAAATTTGCTTGAGGACAAGCAAAAGTTAAGTGTGGGGGAGTTGATAAACTCCAATTTAGTACATTTATAGAGATACTTTTGAGCCATTTTTAGAGTAATTATTACTAATTATATAAACATTGACTTAATTTCCTTTTTTTTAAGAAACATAAAAAATACAAAAAAAGAATAAGAATATGTGGGTTGTCCATTTGAAGAAAGAATTAGTGGTCTAATGGACCAATTGTTGATGCAGCCCATGAATAAAGATAAAGTGAAGCCCGCATCAAAATAAAAAGAAAGGAAACTTGCGTGATGGTGAAGGAGCCGTACACATCAAAGGAAAATAGGTATAGAGAAGCTGACGGACAACTGACGCAGAGGAAAAAAAGAGACTTTGGTACCATTCTTGACACCGTGAGATAGCTCTTGAGCAGAAAAAGGAGATTGAAGACTTAGACTAGGAATTTGTCTATTTACCGGGTAATTCTTATCTTTGTAATTCATGAACCTTATTTCTATTTTATTGTTCTTGATACTTATGGATACCTAATTCCTCTTTTAGGGTCTTAGGTGGATCTTGCTTTCTTACGGACCTTTTTATGTTCTAATTTCTGGTTTGAATTCTTATTTTTATTTCAATTAATATTGTCCTATTGATTTAATCACATATTTAAGATTGATCACCCTTTGCATGTTCATAATCAACTAGTTGATTAGCGACCGTACAAAAAATTAGTTGGTGGACCTATAAGATATTTTGCGCTAGAATTAATGTATGACCAAACTTTAATTTAGTCTTTCATTCATTCAACCTTTTTGTTCTTTATGCTTTTATTGAATTTAAATTCTTGCATGACCAAACAAGGGTTAAGTTAGAAAAAAGAATATTAATCACGAATGACCAAACAGATTAATATTTTTAGTAAAGGGATTGGTAATTGAATAAAATAAATGAATTCAGGTAGAATTAGACATAGAGAAATCGAAGCTTGCAAGTGAAACCGTGACCCTAGACCTCTTTCCATTAATTAAATCTTTTCATTTTAACTCTTTTTATTTATTCTATTTATTTTGTTTCCTTCACATCAAATTAATTGTTCGTCTAAACAATATATAATCTTGACTTGTTTGGTATTTGTTAATTAATTCATGTGGATACGATAATCTTTTATACTACTTCTGCGAAAGAGTACACTTGCTCTAAGTGTGTTAATACCCATTGTATCTAGAACCATCTACTATCTTGATGACATTGAGAAATGTGGATGGAATGTCACACCTATCTCACTCAACAGAAATGGGTTGATCTCATCACTCTTGAAGACTTGGTCTACAAAGAAAGAGTAACAGAGTTCTATGTAAATGCCACCATCAAGCATGAGCCTCTAAGGATAGCAACCTCTGTCATTAATGTTAACATTGAGGTCTCCTCAGAAACTCTTGGAAGGCTTTCAATCTACAAGATGAAGGAGTGAAGATTTATGAAGACTCATGTTATGAGAAGGTTGGTACCACAGTAGAAGAGTACAAGACCACCCCTCTCAAGGACACTTCTCTTCCTTTGAACTCACCAAACCTCAAAGAACTCACTAGAATCCTGCACTATATCTATTCTCAAACCCTTTTGCCTAGAGTAGGGTCCTTTCAGCAAATCACAATAGGTGATTCTATTCTGCTATACCATCTCTTCAAAAACATTCCCATTACCCTTCCATTTCTCATGCTCCATCATATAATCAATGCTATTTGGGCAAGTACAACTTACACTCCAGTGCCATATGGAATGACATTGTCTAGAGTCTTCAACCACTTCAAAGCTTAAACTCTTGTGTTGAAGGATCTATAAAAAAAATGAATTCATAATGAAGAACCTCAAACACATGGGAATAGAGATTTCCACACCAGTAGAGGAAAAGAAATGAAAGAAGAAGAAGTAATAGAAGACAAGAAGGTTGTCTGATGGAGGAAATATTGAAGAAAAGATGGCTGAAGCAAGAAGGGAGAAGAAAAGAAAGAGGAGAAATGAACCATATAAGGTCCAAAGGAAGGATGATGAACTAGATAAAGGTCACCAGATGGACATTAACTCTGAGAAGGGTCAAAAAGAACAACAACGTGGTCCTGAGAAGGTTCAGGACAAAAAAGAAAATGTTCAGAAGAATGCCTCTATAGAGAAAACTGCTACGGAGGAAGAAAGAATCTCTCAAGAGGAGGGTATCCTAAAGACTCTTATATCTCACATGTCCAAAATGGAAAATATTATGAGAAGGATGAAAACAATGTTGAGGAATGTGCTAAATGGTCAAGCGATTCTTCAACAACATCAAAGAGCGCAAACTGCTCGAAATGAGCAATATCATATTTGGATTCTACAACGTATGACCACACTTGCTCTAACTCTTTCAACTCCAAAATTTGGCATGTTTCCTCTGTTTCCAGATATTCCAAAGCCTGCTACTTTCTATTCTTCTAATGGTTCTTCTCCATCGAAGTAGCCAATTCATATCCCTGGTTTCCTCACCCTTTCTGATGTGTGCCAAAAGGGGGAGAAGAGTAGATTAAGTTTAGGGCTTAAGACAGATTTTCGTGTGGTATATATGGTTAGAAAAATCAGTGTTCATAGATACTATTTTTTGTCCTATATGCTTAGTAAAATATGTGTTCATAAACACTGTTTCTGTATGCTTTATGCTTAGTCAAATCCGTGTTCATAGACACTATTTTGTTGAGAAGGATATGCTTCTCTTTTGTGTTTATGTTCTAGGCATATACTAAGAACATAATTCTAGTAATGATGTCACTGATTTTTTTATGAGCTGATTGAAATACATGTTCTTATTTGGTATCTGAAATATGTTCAAATTAATTATCAATCATATATGCACATTCTCAAGGGGAGTTAATTGTTAATGCCTTAGAAAATTTTAAAACAAATAGAAAACTTAATACATCTCTCAAGAGTTTCTCAAACATCAAAAGGGGGAGAATGTTGAGGCAAAATCCCAATTGAGTTTTGATGGTTAACAAACTTCCAATGTGAGAAGCTTATTGTTCGGTACCGGAGTACGGATTGTTACCTCGGATTGAAGTGTGCTGCGAGGACGAAAGGTCGACTTCAGACGATAGAGTTTGGACTTCGGATTGGCCGAGGTAGTCTTCTCCCGCACCTCGGGTGGGGTACCTGCAAGCACTCTGATGCCTAAGTCAGCAAGAGAAGAGAAGAGGTATTGAGACGGGAATGGATGCGTACCTGGAAATAGTGGGTGAACCATGTATTTATAGAGCGCGACGCCGCATCCGGACCGTTGAATGAAGCGGGCGAGTCTCGGCCGTTGGATTCGGGTCAGTCGTGGATACGGGCAAGCGGGGTACGGTAATAGGCCAGGCCCAACGCTCTAGGCTTGGCCCAGTCCGGAACTGTGGCCCTCAAGTCAAGGTCGGAAGGTGCTACGATCCGGCCTCGGCTTACTATAGGTTTCTTGGGAGGAATGTTGATGGCAATGCCACGTGTCCTTTGAGCAGGTGTCATTTCGGGAGGCAGGGGTCATCATTGCGGTTGAGTTTCCTATGTCAAAATCTGAAGAGACGCATTGATTAGATATGACGGTTCGTTTTCCGAGCCCCTGTGGTATATAAGCTCAGCATGGACCTTTCTCTCTTTCACTTGTCATTTTTGAGGGAGCTGAGGTTTATTCCCCGCGCGAGATCAGCTGCGATTTTTCTCAAGAGCCTCTTCGACATCAGACTTTGCTTTCTAGATCACAAATTCTTCCCGATGTCAAACGTCAAGGTGCCAGGTTCATTTGTGGGAGAACAAAGAATATCTAGCCCAGAAGGGTCTTCACCAATTTCTGCTCCCGAGGCCTGCGGTTCTAATGCGCCTGGGCCTGACGCTGTTGAATACCAATTTAACCCAAGTCTGGACAACTGGGTTTCTTCCGAGGTGCTTGACACTGCTTCCAAGCTGCATGGTGCTGCCTTGGCCGAGTTCGAAAAGTACATTGTCGCCCCTGAGGAGCAAAACTGGCGCCTGGAGAGCGCAGATCAGTTGCCGGCCTGCTCAAAACTGCCCAAGAAGGAGGGTTGGTTACTTCTTCTATGTGAAGTGCCTGGACACCATGGGAATACGGATCCTGTTGTCCGAGCTCTAGCAAGGAGTGTTGGACTACTTACAGGTGGCTCCTTCTTAGTTGGCCCCCAACGCCTGGGAGTATGTCAAGTCGTTCGAGGACGTGATGATTTACCTGGGATGAACCCCATCGATCGGGGTCTTCTTTGCTCTTTTTGACGTGTTCCGCCAACCAGACAAAGATGAACCTACCCGACACGGCCATGTTTGCCTCCGAGGTGTCCGGTTAATGATTCCAACAAAGGGTTCAAAAAGCGTTTCTTTTACGTCTGAGCTATGAATAGGGACGCGAAACAAGTCATTGCTGACTATGAAGGTAGTGAACTGGTGGGGACTAAATTCTTGTTGTCCTGGGACGACCACCACTATGACCATGCCAACAGTGCCTTCTCTATGGCCTCGAAGTCCTTGGTTGGTGAGGAGGCCAAGAGTTACAGGCTTTTGAAAGAATGGGGTTAGAAGCTCAAGAAGGTCGAGCTGAAGTTCGATTGTGCCAACATCATTCAGGCCGGAGGCAAGTCTCCTGCCGAGCTCAAGTCACTTTTAGGTAATGCAGAGTTATCCGAGGTCTTGTTTTTGATACCCTTATCTTGGAGTCTCAATTAACCTTTGTCTCTCTTGTAGATGTGTTGGCAACTTGCCCCGTTCCTGATCCTGATGCCGAGGTCCCGCTTAAGAAGTGCTCCTCCAAGCGGAAGAAGGGTACAGGTTCTTCAAAAAAGCGGGTTGTTACCGGCACGGACGGCCTTCCCCCTCCCAAAAGAACCAATGCTTTTCAAGAATCTCCTGCTCTGCCTGCCGAGGTTGTAGCCGAAATCACTTTCGAGGTTCCTTCAAATTCCGACCTGGAAGCCTACCTTAGAGTAGCTAAGACTGCTCTTAGGTTGTTCCAGGAACTGGAGGAGTTAAAGTCGGATCCGGAGGTTTTGAAGCATTCACGGAGGTTAGAGAGGGCTGAAGCCATCAACTGCGAGCTGGAAGGGGACCTCCTGGACTGTACAGATAAACTGGAGTACTGCCGGGATGTTAGGATACCGAAGCTCATAGAAGAAAACCGTGTGCTTCGTGCTTCCATCGATTCCCTTGGTTCGGCGGAGGAACGGATTGCCAGCCTCGAGCTTCAGCTGCAGTTGGGTCAAGCCGAGGCAAAAGAGGCAGAGGAGATTAAGGCTCAGCTTGTGGTGATTAGGGCGAAGGAGGTCCGTGCTCTGGAGGAGGTTGCCGCTCTTGATGCCGAGGTCGAGAAGCTTCGAGGCGAATGCTCTTCTCCCGAGGTCAAGGTGGACAACTTGGCTGTGCTTGGTTTTGAGAGATGCAGGAGTCTTTTATCTATGGTGAACCTGGATTTGCCAATGGATCTGTTGGTCCCTCAGAACGAAATCTTTGAAGCAAATCTTGTCAGGCGGGTGCCGGACGCCTCTTTGGAAGATGCTGAAGTGCTTTTCTTCAGCTCTGGTGCGGAGATGTCAGATTGAAGGAACTCCTGCTTTTTGTCATATTTTGTTCATGTATAGTGGTTAGTGGCCCCCCTTTGTAATATATTCCGATATCAATGAAATTTCACTTTATTTCGAAGCACTTTGTCATTTGTTTATTCTCTTGCTTGCAAGTGACTAACAGTGAAATGAGAGTGGCCGAGGCCGAGATTAGAGTTACCTGAGTTTATCCTAGAACTGTTGTAAGTTCCCTTCGATGGTCGCTGATGGAGCGCGAGACTCGGATATCAGGGAAGTCTTTGTCCCCTGATGGGGCACGAGGCTCGGAGATCATGGGAGTCTTTGTCCCCTGATGGAGCGCGGAGCTCGGAGATCAGGGGAGTCTTCGTCCCCTGATGGAGCGCGGAGCTCGGAGATCAGGGGAGTCTTTCGCCTCTGATGGAGCACGAAGCTCGGAGATCAAAGGTCCCTTCGGCCTCAGATGGAGCACGGAGCTCGGACATCAGAGGGAAGGTCTTTGATCGAAGCCTCTGGGGACTTCTTCCTTCGGTCGCTGATGGAGCATTTGAGCTCAGAGATCAAAGGGAAGGCTTCCCGCTCGAGGCGGGAGTAAGGGCCGCTCGGGCCTGAGTTGCTGTGGGCCTGTGTGCGCCGCCCAACTGAGCATTTAAGCTCGGAGTCGGGAAGGACATGGGCCTCGCCTCAAATCGTTGTCCGTCGAGTGGCCAGCTCGGGTCGGACTCGGGTCAGAGGGGCGTCGCCGGAAACGGATTACCTGCGAGTTAATCTGCACATAAAAAAAATCGAGAATGAGAGGTATTTCTACAATCTTTTTCATTGAAGGCAGATTGGTACACTTAGGTGTTTAGTCATTTGTTTCTCGCCGTCTTTAATCCTCCTCTTAAGCCGTTTCGCCTATCACTCTCCCTTCGCCTCCGGGTTGGCTACGGCAAGTGCCTGCTCTTTTTCAGCCCGACGTTCCGACTTTAGACAGAGGTACTGGCACCTCTTTGCCCCGTCGAGGTCTACGGGGACCGTGACTACCTCTTCCCGCTCCGAGAAGAACTTCATTTTGAGGTGGACGGTGGAGGCTACATCCCTGAGCTTCCCCAACGTCGGTAGACCGACGATGCAGTGATACGGGTAGGGGAAAGGCAGTACCAGGAACCTTGTCTTTATGGTTTTTGACAGCTTGTCTTCTCCGTAGGTTACCCTTAGTTTGAGATAGCCTAGAGGTCGGGCTCTAGAACCATTGAATCCCACCAAGTCGGATCCCTCGTATTCAGACAAGTCGTTCTCGAAGATTTTCAGCTTAGGGAGCAGATCCTTGAATAGAATATCTACTGAACTCCCTTGGTCGACCAGGATTCTCTTTACATCGACCCCGACTAAGACCGCAGAAATGACCAAGGGAATTTCCTCGTTGGGCTTACCTCGGAGGAGGTCAGAGTCGGTAAAGGACAGTGGAGGCCTGCTCGTCTTGATCAAAGGGGAGGTCGGGTCAGCTCCGACGCTGAGGACTTCCTGCCAGTGTCGCTTTATGGATCATTTGGTTTGCCTGACTTCCATGGAGTAGTCCCCCCATGATAACCATAGCCACGAGTCGCGGCCTCTGGGACCTTGGTGCCCCCTCCGCGGAGTCGCTGCTATCTGCAACAGATTTGTTGACCTCATTGACTGCGGCTTTTGGCTTTCGGGGTGAGGGTTTCGGAGACCTCTCCCTTTTCTTATCGTCCGACCTCAGATACTGTTTTAGTTTTCCTTTCTGAATCAGGTCTTCGATGTTGTCCTTTAGCACCCTGTAAGCCTCTGTGTCGTGGCCGTTGCTCCGATGATACCTGCAATAGGCCTTTTTGCTGGTATTCCCGCGCTGGGGAATTGGAGCCGGCCACTTCATGTCCCCGAACTCGGTGCTAGCACATTCAGCCAGGATTCTTTCCCTTGTAGCGTTGAGGTCAGAATATTCAGCATGTCTTCCGCGCCACTCTTTCGTGCCGGCTCCAGAGTCCTTCTTGCCCTTTCCTTTGCCCGATGTCGGGCCCTGTTGCGCCCGTCTCGGAAATTCATCAAGGGTTCTTGGCTTGCGCAGCTCAACGCTAATCTGGAAGAGGCTACCCTTCTGGAGCCGGTGCCTCATAAACAGGAACCTGATGTCGTCAGAGAGTTGGTGTACATCGTCTGCTACCTTGTTGTACCGCTCTATGTAGTCCCTTAGGGATTCCTTTTCCCCTTGCCAGATTCCTTGCAGCACATCTTCCGACTTGGGCTTCACCTTGGAAACGGTGAAGCGAGACGAGAATAGCTTTGTGAACTGCTTCCAGCCAGAGATTGATCCCGGAGGGAGGTCACGATACCACTTTAGGGAAAATTTGCTCAGGGAAAGAGGGAAAAGTTTACATCGGACATGGTCCGAGGCATCACGATAATCAAGCATCAGGTCAAAAGTGTCCACATGTTCGTCTGGGTCGCCCTGCCATCGTACACGTTTAGCTTGGGGGGCTTCTCGAGAGATTTCAGGATTCGGCAGTTTGCGATCTCGGGAATGAATGGACTGGCCCGGGTCCTCCCGTCCTTTTTCTTGGACTTGTCTTTGTGAGTTCCTCGATGGCAATGGTGGAGTCGGGGGTTTACCACGTCGTTTCTCCCTGCGAATCGGTGGTGAGATGTCACCTAGGATGTTGTCCTGAGGTGACGCCTGACGTCTCTGAGAGACTGTGGTCTAGGGTGGAGACTGGGGGAGTCGGTCCACAGGTTGGTGTTGGGCCGCGGTAGCTCGGGCAATGGCTGCCGTCTCGTGCTACATTCACCCTTGGTTGCGTCGTTTCAGTACGTCGAGGAGTTGGCTGTCGGCCTGAAGTTGCGCCGGGACGACATTGATCGGTGGAACTAGTACAGGTGGTGGAAGCTGATCGGAGCTAGGGACTGCCGGGACTTCCTCAAGGACGGTCCGAATAAGACCTTCAGGCGTGGCCTGGGGCTGCACCCCGGGATTTGCACTCTGAGCCAGAGACTGGGATCTAGTGGGTGGTCGTCCTCGCGGAGGCATGACTAGGTGAGTATGTGAGTTCGGATAGGAGTGAATGTACTCCCACTATGGTCACCAATGTTTAGTATTGGAGTACGGATTGTTACCTCGGATTGAAGTGTGCCGCGAGGACGAAAGGTCGACTTCGGACGATAGAGTTTGGACCTCGGATTGGCCGAGGTAGTCTTCTCCCGCGCCTCGGGTGGGGTACCTGCAAGCACTCCGATGCCTAATTCAGGAAGGGAAGAGAAGAGGTATTTGAGACGGGAATGGATGCGTACCTGGAAATAGTGGGTGAACCATGTATTTATAGAGCGCAACACCTCATTCGGACCGTTGGATGAAGCGGGCGAGTCTCGGCCGTTGGATTCGGGTCTGTCGCGGATACGGGCAAGCGGGGTACGGTAATGGACCAGGCCCAACGCTCTAGGCTTGGCCCAGTCCGGAACACTTATGTTATCTGATTTCATATGCTACTAATGTTTCTTCTTAAGTGAAATATAAGAACAGGTATGTTAGCTACTCTCAAGAAGATAATTTACTTTTAAGAAGCATAAGTGTTGAAGAAGACTTGAAGCAATGACAAGACAAAGAAGCCATAAGAATGTTGATAGAAATAACAAAGAAAAACACCCTTGGAAGAGACGAAAATGGTCATTAGTTAAGAAGGGTGAACATGAGAAGACTCATCACGAGAATAGTCAATATGAGAAGAGTCATGATTAGAAGACTCAACATGAGAAGAGTCGTGATGAGAAGATTCATCATGAGAAGAATCATCAAGAGAAGAGTCATCATAAGAAGAGTCAACAATAGAAGAGTCATGAGAAGATTCACAATCAAGTTGAGAAGCATCAGGACAAGAAGAGTCAAGATCAAATGGGTCATGATGAGAAAAGTCAAGTTGAGAAGCATCAACTTGAGAAGCATCAACTAGAGAAGTATCAACTTGAGAAGACTCAAAGTTGAGAAGATTCAAAGAAGAGAAGAGTAATGATAGATGTAATGTGTTGTCTTCTCATGACAATTGTAGTGTGTTGTCTTCTGCAGAAAGTGCTGCAGAAAGTGTAGAACCATCTGTCCACCTTTCTCAACAGCTATATTTACTTGGGAAACCCCTCCAACGACTCTAATTGATTAACCAATGGTTAATACACATTTATTTTGACTCAATGGCTATAAATGCCATCAAGGATCATTGCTGAAGTTCTTTGTGAGAGTGTAATTTAATTCTTCCCATCCTTCTCAAGTAGAAAGTCTTCTCTCACCCAAACTAAAGCATGCTTTAATCTAGGGATTCTATTTTCTGACTATGTATTTAAGCTTGTTGCTTAGGATTTGTTTGATTTTATCATGTTTAAACCAAGCTCTTGTAATCCCACAAAAAACCCCCAAATCGTACATTGTAAACCTATTAAAAATCTTCTCAAGTAGCATGTGTTGCTATAGGGTTTAAGAAATGTGTTAGAATCCACCTAATAGATCAGGAGGATTGTATTAGGTGTTGGAACAGTAGGTAGAGCTGTGTGAAGAAACCCACCACAAGAAACGGTAGGTAGAGCTGTCTTAAGAAAACTACCACGAGAGCTTTATGCCTAGGTGTGTTGTAAAGTTGTAACTATTTGGAAAATAGTGCAAATACTTCATTGTGTTATTTACTGCTTTTCTAAGTTGTTTTACACTGCTCTTAAAACTCTCCATCTAAAGAAGGTTTTTGGAAAACTAAGAAAACGGCTTTTGCTGGCCAATCTCAGCTACACAAAGTTTTCTAAAAACACTGTTTTTACAACCTTTCTCTGAATTTTCAAAGTGGCAAACTTGAAGCACTACTCTTAAGTTTTTCACACTTAAGATAAGATTTTCAAACTCTATCTCTTACCTTAGAAAAACTATTTTGAAAATCATCTTGTTCTATTTACTGATGTTTTGAGAAGAAAGAACTAACTGACCCTTCTCAACTCAGAAACATAGTTGAGAAAATAGTTTCACCCCACTCATCTCTACTCACTATCATAATTGAGAAGACTAAATCAACTGACCCTTCTTAACTCAGAAACATAGTTGAGAAGACAGATTTATCTCACCATTCTCTACTCACTATCATAGTTGGGAAGACTGTTTTCGCTCACCCTTCTCAACTTTGAATTTACACACACAATGTTTAACAATACTTGTGAAGCTGTTTATAGACTTCGCTAGATTGTGCCGAAGCGTTGGGCCGATCCCGGACACTATCTCACCGATTTCCTAACGTTCATAAAGTATTCTATGTTATATTTGAGCAGTTGTGGCCATATGGTGAAGATATTTGTTCTGGTTTAGGAAACTATACCTAGTAATTTAGAATCTATTAGCTCCTTAATTTGAGAAAACTAATATCGAGAACTTGCTTCAAAGAATTAGTCGAGCTTCTACTAGGTTACGCTTCTTGTCACAATCAAAGGTACTAGTTATTCTTATTACATTAGTACTATTGCTTTTGATGACCTTCTTGAGAAACAGAAACATGATCTATATCTAGGATTGTTCTAGCTTACTAACGCTCGTGAATTCTCTCTTGTTTTACTTGTATCATGTTGGAGTATTTATACATCTATGAAGACTAACAAATACTCGAGGCCATCTTAACGATTAGTCGAAATGGTTACAGGTGTCTATTCTAGTGGCTTGGTTTAGAAATTCTGAACCTTATAGAAAATGGTAAGGTTCTATCTGAATTTTAAGCCTTTGCAATTCTAAAGGTGAAACTCCAAGGATACTTAGAGAACTGGTTCAGATGTGAATCCTAATTTAAGATCAGCCATGCTGCTACCTTTTGAGGAAAGAAGTTAATCTCCATCATAAATTAACTGAAGCTACTTTGTATCTAAACGGAAGGTTAACTAGGTTAACCTGGAGTATTAGGGAGGTTGTTAAATCGAGTTTCCCTCGGTGAGCGTTTAGATTCTTAAGGATACCTTGATTTACTAAGAGGACTTGCTAGATTCTAAGCTAGAATAGAATCTTTCTAACAATGGACGATTATATGAACTTTTCTCCTTCATCAAGGAAGTTGAAGCACAACTTTCTGCTAACTTGAGATGCATGATATGATTGACCAAGGAAAGACGTGAATTTAAGTGTCGAACATCTGCTCTTGAATTGAGAGAACTAATGCACGTGATGAGATTCTATTACTAAGAACATTCACTCAGTGAGGGAAAACTTTGCGAGGCTAAAACTTCCCTTGTCTTTAGACACTAAGATGGAGATATGTCCCTTAAATGCGAATGATTGAGGTCTTCTTTTAGGCGATGACCAAACTAACTCTATTGTCTAAGGTACAATCGATGAGTGGTCGTAATAACTAATATCTGCTCTTTAACAAATTATCTTTACTACTTGTTCGGTACCGGAGTACGGGGTTGAGGCTCCTGAAGTCCGGGGCTCAATTACTCTTGAGTGCTTCCAATAATTTAGATTCTTGCGAATGGGTACTGGACTCAGCTGGTAGGTATTGGAGCTCGGATTGCCCGAGGTAGTCTCTCATCCACACTGGGTGGGGGGTACCTGCAAGACACTCTGACGCCCAAGTCAGTAAGGTAAAAAGGTGGAAAAAGATAAGTGAGGTCAGAAAGATACAAAGAATATGAGCTCGGTGTAGTGCCGAGGTGCGTGCGCGAGAGTCTGAGCTCTATACGCTTGTGTGTGAACTTAAGTGTATGTGAGAGTGGACGCGGCATAGTGTGGCGTAACATAGCCTAGCGTAGTAAATCGTACCTGGATTAGAGGGCGGAGCCTCTATTTATAGGTGAGGTGCAGTACCTGAGCCGTTGGATGCGTGGGATTGATCCTCACCGTTGGGTACGTTTGGAATGCGGACACGGCTGTCCTGGGATACGGGAGTGGGCCAAGCCCAAGCCAGCAAAGGGTTTGGCCTAGTCCGGAATAGTGGCCCCTCAAGTCGAGTGCGGGGTAGCACGAGCTCGGCCTCGGCTTGTTTTCCACTTGTCTTCCGAGGCGGAAATCCGTCGGATTCTACCCTTTCTCGAAAGGTGAGTTCAATCTCTACAACGTTTCAAGGAGTTCGGATACCTGTTCTAGCAAATTCGAAGAGTCGCGCATTCAATTCATTGTGACGCTTCAGCTCCTGCCCCCATATAAAGCGAGTTGGAGACCCATTAGGTCATTTCTGCGTATTTTGTGACTGTGAGCTCTGCAAGGCGAATACTTTTTGTAGATGCGCGAGATCAACTATTCAACTGTTGATGTCATTTTCTGGGATTTTTCTTCGCGAGGTCAACTTTCAGTTTGACATCAGAAAGTTCTTACGCAAAGGTTAGTTCCCTGAACAAATTCTTTAAATACTTTAATATTCTGCTAGCGGCTGACGTCGCCGTATGGGCGGCTGTCGCTGCTCACTCCGAGGGGAAGAGGTTGCCTGGCCTTGGGGGTGTTCGAGGCCTGGACGCATACCGCTAAGAATTAAGATAGGGAGTATGATACGAATAGATTTAGTGAAAGCGTCGTCCTTCCCTTGCAGATAATGACCTGAACTAGGAGTGAGGAACGACCGGTCCCAGGGATACCGCCTGGTAAACCAAGTTTGCGGTAGTCGGCTACAGGAGACCCGATGCTAGCCCCTAAGGGGGCCCCTTCTCTGATGTCTTCAACCTACGCTCCTTCTCCAGCAGCGTCGGGAGCTTCGGCAAGGGAACCGGTTTGGCAGACTTCGGAGTGCACTATTGAGGAGAACCCAGAAATGGAGGATGTCGAGGTTGCATCTTGGGCGGAAGAGCTTGAAGCTGAACTGGAAGCTGCGGCTGACGCGGAGGAGGTGGAAGTTTTGATCGAAGACCAGTACCACTGGGTTGCAAAGAAGATCTGCAATACTGCTGCGAGGTTGAGGACGGACAAGCCTCTTTCTTATTATGAGAAGTTCATAGCTGGTACGGCTGAGCAGAGATGGAAGTTGCTTGAGGCTGAAGATTTCCCGGTGTGCATGGATCACAACGCAATAGGATTCTTCTTCTATGGGGTTGCACTGGAAACCATGGGGGTCCGGATTCCATTATCCGAGTTCTAGAAGGGCGTGTTGAATTTTCTTCATGTGGCTCCTTCGCAACTGACGACAAATGGTTGGGGTTTCGTCCGCGGTTTTGAGCTGGTCATGGAGCGCCTCGGAAGGGTCCCTACCGCAGAAGTCTTCTGCTGCTTCTTCAATGTGCTCCGTTCTACGGAGGCTAGGCGGAGGGCAAGAGACACGGCCATGTAGAACTGAGGTGCAATACAAACCGGTCTTACTTCTTTCCGGCCAACGACTCGAACCAGGATTTCAAACAAAACTTCTTCTTCGTCCGAGCTATAAGCAGCACTGCCAAGCTTGCTGTTGGAGATTTTGAAAATAGGAAGTTGAAGAGAGCGCACTTCCCACTTGCCTGGGACCAAAGTCATTACATCCGAGACAGGGTGGAAATCGGAACTCAAAGCTATATGATGAATCCTGAAAAACTGAAAGGAGAAGACAAGAAATCATATGAGCTGTTCAATAAATGGGGAAAAATAATGGTCAAGGCCGGCCTGAGATTCCATTGCGGCTCTATGATAGATGTCGTGGCCAAATCCAAGGCCAAGCTAGATAGATATTTTTCCACTTGTAATTTTGCTTTAATCTTCTCTTGTTTATTTGCATTGTGCCGGCTTTGGCGAACCGTCGTCACTGATCCTTGTCTTTTGTTGTTGCAGGTAAAATGGACGAACTAGACCTGGATGCTGTCTTTGACGCGGCCGGGGTTGATACTTCAGCCAAGGTAGACAAGAATGCTCCTGCACAGAAAGCAGACAAAGCTTCTGGGTCGGCCTCGGGGACCGGCCCATTAGATAAACAGGCGGGCAAGTCCCATTCTGGGGGCAAGCCCGCTTCAGAAAAACAAACATCGAATCAACAGAAATCTCCTGCTGTTCGTTCTTTGATGCCGCAGCAAAATTCAGGGCACAACCGCACCCGGAGCCCCTCAAAGGGTCGCCAACACACATCATCGGAGGTCAGCCCATCAAGCAGCTGCCTATAATCTAAAAGCTTCACAGCGTCAGACTTCTTCTTCCTCCAGCGTCCACATAGTGGTCCCTCCGTCACACAACTCGGCCTCCTCTCAACTAGGGTAGGAAAATACCATAAAATCCAGACCTGAAATCCAATAATAAATAACAAAATGGTTAATTAAAAACAATTTATCAAAACTAGGAAAAAATGAAAAAAATAATTTAAACTAAGTACCTGTAGTAGGCTCGCATACCCTCCTATCTGCATAGAAGAGTCCACACAGAAGTAGTTCAGTGCATCATACATGTAAGCTACTGCTGCTGCCCCCCATGCATACCCTCCAACAACCTCTGCACTCAAGTCATCAAGAAGGAGCAGCCACTTAGCCTCAACCTTGTCTCTAGTCTTGCATGTGAACATGGAGTAGCTCAGAAGCAGAAGTATATATGCCCTGACAGCAGCATCCATGTTCCCCCCCGCAATGGAATTCTCTTGAAGTAACCCATCCAGCCACTCATAATGGAAGTATGGACCAGTAGTCCTACCACACCCCATACGAGCCTGCTCAATACTCACTCCTAGATAAGCGTGTGCCAGCTGGATGGCCTGCTCCGTAGTCACGGAACTGGGTGGAGCTCTAAAATAATTTCCCTGTATGGGAAGATGAAGCAGGCAGGACACATCGTCAAGAGTAATTGTCATCTCACCAAATGGTAAGTGAAATGACGACGTCTTCGGGTGCCATCTCTCAACGAAGGCGGACAGCAGCTCATGGTCCACCGTGGAATGTCCGGTGGAGATAAGGGGGGATAACTTGGAACCTCTGACATAGCAGAACAACTGCTCGTTCTGGCAATAAGGAAATAGTCTAGTAGTAACCTTGTTGCCATGGTTCCACGCTTTCAGCACACATCTATATGTCTAAATTAAAAAAAAAAATTAACAAAATAAGACTACGTACAGGAATAAATTAAACTAACAACACAATGTAAATAAATTCAACTTACCGGGTCTGCCAGTACACGAGAACAGAATTGACCCTCACAAGTAAAGAGAGGCTCCTGTTGAGGTTGCTGCTGCTGATACTGCTGCTGATACTGGTGGTGCTGAGACGTAGACTGGTCCTCAGACATAGACTGGTCTAAGGACATAGACTGCTCCTGGTCATCATAGTATGGGTGCGGCTGCTGGCCCTCCTCATACTCATACTCAGGGACCGAGACCTCCTCCACCGGCTGCTGTCTCTCTGTGCGCCTACGCCTCGTAGACACATGTCTCGCAATCCTGTGGCGGGTGCGTGTAGACGGAGCTGCCGACGCCAAGCCGAAGAGTCCCCTCGATGCCTATGGGACACTGTAAAAAAATAAAATAAAAAAAAAAAATGAAATTTAAAAAAAAAAAGCAAAAAACGAAGTCGTATATACCTATATACGAATTCCAATCGTATATTGGTATACACGAATTCCAATCGTATATATGTTCAGGGACGTGTATACGACTTACTTTTGGCAAAGTCGTATATATGTAGCTCTGAGGCATATACGATGCGACAAAATTCAAGTCTAATCGTATATATGTCTGGATAGGTATATACGATTTCCTCTATATAATCTGGTGGTAAATCATATGTAAGTGAAAAATGGTAAGTGTTTTGTAATTTTAAAAAATTTTATGGGTATTTTGATCTTTTCGCAGGTGACGTGGGGGTATGAGGGAAGATTGTGGGGGTAAAATAAAACCCTGGATTTTATCATTGTGAGCATATTTTACATAGTGGATTCTTACATAGTGGATGGATGTACAGTTGGTAAAATTAGAGGTACCTTTCTCAACTGGTATTACTAGCCCTTAAATGTACCTCTAATTCTTACATAGTGGATTTAAATATGTAATTCTGCATATGGATTTTACCAGTGGATTTTATCATTGTGAGCATATTTTACATAGTGAATTCTTACATGGTGGATTCTAAATGTACAGTTGGTAAAATTAGAGGTACCTTTCTCAACTGTTATTACTAGCCCTTAAATGTACCTCTAATTCTTACATAGTGGATTTGAATGGGTTCTAAATATGCTTCTAAATATGCTCCTATTAATTGGTTATTAAAATATATTTTAAAATGAATAGTTATTTATTTTCAATAATATTCTAATTCATAAATATATAGAATCTAAAATCTATGGAATGTGATGAAAAAAATGTAAAAATATATAGTAAATGAATACAAATATGTAAAGAAGTATATTCTAAAATATTTGATTGTAACAAAAGAAAAACATTATGTACCAAAAAAACAAAATAATAGCATTTGATACTGGTGTTTGAAAAGAAAAAAAAGAAATGGTTTATATATATTATATTACAAATCAATTAACAAGCAATTCGTTTGGCAACGTAGTTAAGAACGTGGATTGTCATCCTGATGGAGGGGGTTCGATCTTCAACGTTGTATTTTTTGGTTACATAGTGCAAAATTTAACATGCCAGAAAAGGACTAGAAATTGAGATAGGAGAAGTAACTAGAAACGATGATGGGAGGAGAAATAACAAACAATCAACAAATGAAAGGAAGGAATGCGACGAAAGGTAGGGGGTGTGTCGTCGGGTTGCATCATTGCAACGGAATCACGAAAGCAAACTAAAGAAGGAACTACAACTTTGCAAGGAATTGTGGAGGATAAGGAAGAAGAGTGTTTTTGGACTCGCGGTAGGAAATTGTAGATGCGCGTCAAAAGCCAAGCTACCTATTGTTACTTCAATGGTAAAATCCAGTTGGACGTGGTTTGGTTTCAACATTACCAAAGTTGGTGACTGATTTTGTCTCCATTTTGGTTTTGTAGGCAAATTGAATATCACTCTATTGCATATGTAAGAAGGTGCCAATAATATGTAATTCAAAAAGATTCATTAATTGAAATTAAAATATTCAGCCCTTATCTTTATTTATGGTGACTAGCCCTTATCCTGGGGGAATTAGTAACATCTTCAATAGAGTGATATTTAAATCCACTATGTAAGAATCCAGTTAGAGGAGAGTATAGAATCTGGGGGAATTAGTAACATCTTCAATAGAGTGATAATTAATAAAAGATCCAAAATTATAAAGCACAGATATAATTTGACAATAGAATCCAATAGGATTTGATAATAGAATCCAATAGGAGCGGTTGATGGAAGTAACCTCAAAATCCATAAAATTTGTGCTTTATAATTTTGGCTCTCTAATTACTATTGTGATAATCTGCCCCAATAGTAATTTTATACATATATATTACATCAAATTTGTGCTTATAATTTTGAATATTTCGTTAACGCAGTAGTGATTACAATTACTATTGATTACCAATAGTAATAACAGTAATGCTAATTAATAAAAGATTCAAATTAGATTTTTAAAATTTATTATATTTCTTATATTGAGTTTCTTAATCAATTTATAAAACAATCAATTATTAAAAACATGTACATTTTTTACCAATATAATATAAACGATTCATTGCAGGAAAAAAAATTATATATTGCGAACAGGGGTATTTACGGGATTATATAGGAAGTTTACGGTTATTTTTGGCATTTACAGGTAAGTTGAACTTAACTTACCAAACCGAAACCCTCAATTCTCAACGGCTTCCATCTCACTTTCCTAATCCTCTTCTCATTGCAACACATCCAATCGATCTCACTCTGAAATTGCAGCAACAGATCCTTCATATTTGCTGCTGCTACGGGTCATCAATGTCGACTAGATATGCTTCATCTTCTTCACGTAATGTACTAGGGAAAATCGTAACGTCTGCTCAACAAACGAAACAGAAATCAATAACTGAGGTACGCTTACTACGATCGATTTTGGTTGTGTTGATTTGTATGTAAAAGCAATTCGTTGGTGGCTGTATCTAATTTGTTAATCTGTCCGTATTGATTCTAATTATCTTCTAATTTGTGATTCCCTATGGATTTGAAACTGTATCAAATTTTTTTATCATTGAATTGCTTCTCCCGTTATTGTTCTACATTCATGTCTGGATTTGTTTACAAATTTTTGAAAATATTCCATATTTATAAGATGTCTCATATTACGGTTACGGTTAGAGATTGACAATTTAATTTGGATGTAGTTTACTTTAAGTCAAAACAATGATGGTATTTTATAACTTTATTTTCGTGTGTACTTAACTTCGTGGATTGCTGAAACACATTGATTAACTTTACATTTGTGTGAAATCTTTTTCATCATTTCTGTTTAGCATAAGACCAGGTGAATTTATACTTACCTTCATAACTAGCCATCTTGTATATCATGAGAAGATTAATGCATCTGCAACAATTTGATGAGATCATACAGGATTCATTTGTTTACTGTATAATATATACCACAACCGAGTCTCAGCTCAGCACGTTTGTGGATTTTGTTGAATTGTCAAATGCAAGGTAGTCAAGATCCTGGATGAATTGTAGGTTTGTATGCTTCCGTGTTTTTATAATGTAATTTATTGAATGCCATCTCTTCCCTTTTACTTCTAATTTTCATGTAGTCAGAAATGCTCTTAACTTCCATCTTATTTTCTTTCTATTGCTCTCAAGTTTAGTTTCATGAGACAAAAGATGGGTTGATTACATTCTGCTAGGCATCAAAATAAAGAGGTTATGTTCTGTTGCTTACGGATGATCTTCTTATTTGAGTTTTACTTTTAGGTCGATGTCGAAGTTCTTATTTTTTTGCACCTATATGTTTATCTTGTGCTCTGCATTTATTCCTTATATTTTTTTGTAGGTTGGATTTCTCTATCGGAGATATGTTGCTGATCCGAAGACCATGTGGAACTGATTTGAGCCATACGTAAAAGACGATGAGGTAGGTGAGCATATATCATTATGATATTTGTAGCTCTGTATGTTTATCATCCATTGTTATTTTAAGTTCTGGAGCTATGATCGGTGAAAGTAAGTTATGATCAATTAGGAACATTACGCTGTAGTCTGAATTCACATATGATTGATTTTATTAAATTCCCGCCAGTAGTTTATAACGTAATAATGGTTTTTTGTGTTGACTTTCGTTCTTTTCCAAAACTTTGGCAGCCGCAATTTTGTTGATTGTTAGCTGTCTAGATTGTGCATAATATGAAACTTTTGTTAACAACCGTTCGACTGTACATTTGTGTGTTGACTTCCGTTTTTTTTCCAACACAATGGGAGCCGCAATTTCGTGGATTGAGAGCCGTCCAGATTGTAACTCATATGTAACTTTGTTCCATAGCCGTTGAGATTAGACAAATGGATGAGTTGGATGCCACCTATTTTTATTTTGTACTACGTGGCTTTTTTGATTAATGACTTGGAATGCTGATGTGTACTATTCCTGATTATATATGATTATGATTATATATATATATATATTGTAGTTTGTCGTATTATATATATATATAACATTAAGTTCAATATCACCAAGGTTATATAAAAAAACATGGTATTAATGTAATAATAAGAAAAATGGTATTAATAAACAAGAAAGTTATAACATATTTATGGATATCTTATAATAAACGTACTTGGCTCATTTTTGGGCGCCCCTTAGCAAGACGATATATGCTACGAGCAGCACAAATCGCCATTTTTCTCATTTGTTGTTGATCATACTGATTATTAAAATGAGACTCTATCAACTCTCCGAAGTTGCCATTGGCCTCTATGATACACCTTAGAAGTTGTTTAGCCTGTTCAGCACACACTGTCAATATCATTTTGAAATTAAATTAAGAAAGACATCACACAAAGAAGCAGATTGAAAAAACATGCATAACTAGATTTTGAGTGACACAATCGACACAATAAATTGCATTAGAAATATATAATACTAATCCAATCTGTATCTAAATCCCGAGCTTGCTTCCCAGTTAGGATTACTAATAGCAACATCCCGAAGGAGAACACGTCAGACTTTTCTGTATAAGAAAGAGAATGATTGTGAGAGTCGGCGGACATTTTATTCCCCTAGCATCGTTTCTCCAGATAAGTAGAGAACCCTGACAATAAAATTCCATATTAAGATTACGAAATTAATTTGGGATCCACATTACAATAGTATGGGGGAATTAAATATATATTTTTTCAATTATAACAAAATTAGTAGGGAAAACTTCTATTCCCTTCCGGTTCGAACGAACTTGAGAGGTTTTATTCTCTATGTCATTGATCACTCAAGGGTTAGGGAAGAAAGAAAATTAATTAATATATATCATGAAAACGACAATGCAAGAATCTTACCTTCAAGTAAGCAAGAAGATTTTGGTGAATTCTCAGAGAGAGAGAGAGAGAGTGGGGGAAAAAAGAGAGAGAGAAAGACAGAGAGAGAGAGAGAGAGCAAATGACAAATGATAGATGAATAATAAAGATTTGGCTGCTTACGAAAGAGGTGATGAGAGTGGTCAATTTATAGGGAAAGAGAACAAAGCAAAAGCGAAGAGAAAACAAAAGCCCCCCAAATACTAGACAAGAATATATATCTCTGCTTTCCGGAACTTTTTTGGCCCAGTCAGCCTCTCATTTTTGACATATAAATATATATCTTTTTTCTTATAATCTTTGACTTTTTCCGTTTTAATCTTTTTTAAAAAAACTTCACCTACTTTTTGGTTTTAAGTTTTTTTATTAGTTTTAGTTCCTCATCATAACTTTTAATAATACTTAATGACTTTTAATTGTGCTACATGACTTTTCATAGTACTTCATGATTTTTTTCATTCGTTGCGGTTCTCACCATGATTTTTAATAACACTTTATTACTTTTAATTGAAAAAAAAACTTGCGAAAAAAAAGTCTATGAAAAATTTTTGACCGACTAAAACAAAATAAATAAAACTTTATAGCGTACGTCTAAAAACATATTTATAGGGTTTAATTGGTGTGCACATTTGTCGAAAATTTTATTACAACATGAACCAATGAAAATTCATGATATGGGCGACCTTTAAAGTAGTTTAGAAAAACTCAAAGCATTTTTGTGACATGTCGTTTCGTGATGGGCTAATATCGTTAAAACTCATGTTTATATAATTTAAGTCATATATATATGTGTGTGTGTATCCTTTGACACCAGGTGTAACACTAATGACTTATACCAAATCTAAAAAGTCTTTGAGATTAATTGATCTAATGGTTATGATATTTGACAAAAAAAATAAATATGTGACTAATTCATGGCTCCCTAAATTTACGTATTTGAATTTTCAAATGCTGTCATACTAATTGTATAAGAAATGTTCTTTGGTATGATAGGAAGCGCAAGAATGAGTCAAGCACTATAAGTTTTTTCTCCTCTCCTAGTGAGCTTTTATTAAAACATGCCTAATTCTTACATTTCTTCAAATATCACTTGTCATTAATGTATGACTCTTTCATGGCTTCCTTAAATTGAGGATTTGGATTCATACCGATGTGATACTAATCGTATTTTGCAGGAGCATTGAATGATTCATATATTTATGAGAAGAAATGATATTTAGTACTGACTTTTTAATAAATATAAGAATCAGTTATGTTTTAATAAATCTCATAGGACGAGGAGAAAAAAAATTAAAATATTTGGCCACTCATTCTTACGCTTCGTATCGTACCAAAGAAAATTTCTCGTATGGTTAGTACCACCTTAGTATCAATTCGAATCAATAAACTAAGAGATCCATGAAGGAGTGATATATTTACTTTATTTCATTTTTTAGCTAATTATGATAACAGCTAGATGAACTAATCTTAATGGCATAGATTTGGTGCAAGTCATTAGACTTACACCTGGCGTCACCGAATCCCATCCCAAAATATTTATATATATATATATATATATATATATATTTGACAATATATAATATATATATATTAATACACTAAAGTAAATATTTCTCTCTCTTCCCTTTTAATTTTGGTGTACTCCCTGGTTTCAATTATAAGCAAAATAACTACTTTCACATTTATTAGGCAAAAAATGCTCTCGGCGAATTTTAACTAATTTCAAATTTCAATTGAATCCTTAATGTTTTTCCCCAAATTGGTCCTCTATTGTTTAAAATGATGGCAATGTTCAACTTTTTTACACTTTGTGTTAGACTCTGTTAAAAAAGCCGACGTGTTTGTTATGATGCTGATATACATAAAGATGCTTAAATGACTATTAAAAGGCTTACGTTGTTGTCATGGTCAAAATGTAATTTATAGTTTTATATCATTTAACTTTTAAGTAAAAATAATAAAATGGCCATTGAAGGACCACCATTGAAGGAAAAGAAACAAGGTTTTTTAGGGTCACTACAAGAAATTTGACTTTTCCCCACGGACAAAAACCGTCACTAAATGTCAAATGTCCATGGGTAAAAGTCACTTTAACCTCTCCCCACAGCCATTTTTTTCGTAGAGAACACAAGACATCTAACCACGCTTTTGCGTCCGTGGGTAAAGGTTTTCCCTACGCCCAGTAACCTTTACCTACGATTTTTCACTGGCACTAAAAGTTATTTCTTTTGATAAATTTGGACTTATGCCTACGGACCTACGCTTTTGCGTCCGTAAGTAAAAGTTATTAATTTTTTTTTTGATAAGCTAAATATTTCTATTGCTATTATAAATTTTAATTTATTATCAAATACATATATAAAAACTACTAAATAATTTAGTTCTTTTTAACCATAACAGAACATATATTAAATATTTTAATCAAACAACCTAAAAATTAAAACATAAAAGGCTATTAATCAAATCTCACGAATATCTTTCAAAATAAAAACATAAGTTTTTAATTGTTGTGGCAATACATAATCCAAAAAGATATCTTAGCCATGTCCAAATCAATAATAGGAATATAACATTTTAAGCAGAATATATAATAAACTTGGGAATCTTCTAACACTTGGGAATATGTTGTTTGCGTCACTTAATTGGAATCCGTAGTCAAATCGGTTGCTGCAGTCGGGGCCAAAGCAGATGTAGATACCTAGAAAGATAAATGTATTTTTTTGTAAATAATAAATAATAATCAATAGAAACCAAGCTCTTTCTTTATGTTGTTCCTCTTCAGACACCGTGAGCATATATTACATAAAATTTGTAACGCGTGCATCGCACGGGTTCAACCTCAAAATCCATCAGATATAATTTGACAATAGAATCCAATAGGAGCAGTTGATGGAAGTAATAAAAAATGTTCCACTGATTCTGGCTCCTTCAGACATATGGGGCATAGATTATCATTTGAATTAAATTTGATGGATTTAGACAGTAGTTGACGACTTCTCGATCGAACTCGATCTTAGGCTGCATATAACCTGTCTAAGAGCCTCCTCAAAGCGCTCTGCGCAATATCCCACGATCTGGTCCCTCCTTTGACAATAGAATCCAATAGGAGCCAAAGTTATAAAGCACAAATTATAAAGCACATAAAAATGTTTCCCGTGCATCGCACGGGTTCAACCTCAAAATCCATCAGATATAATTTGATGTCATCATCTAGAGCTCTTTCTTTGAACAGTCTATAGTTTTTTTTATTGGAAGCTCTTCAGGAGTTCTGATAATATTTGTGTCATCAACATAGACATATCAATTATAGCAAATTATTTTCCAAATATTTTATAAAACTATATGGATAGGTGATATCATTTTTGTATCGCTTCTTTAGAATATAAATTTAGACGATTATACCATATGTGTTCAAATTATATATCTCATGGAGAGATTGATTCAATTTGAGTGAGAATCCGAAAAGTGTGTATTGGAATATTAATCCTTCAGAGATCTTCAAATAATTATGACTATCAAATGAGTCATACAAATAAGTTGTAGCAACTTTCATCTTGTGAAAATTGAGCTCTTCATGTGCTACAAGGCTAATTAAGTACTGAAAAGTACTCGCATCCACCCTTGAGCAACATGTCGTGTTTTGTATATATCTCACAATTTCACCATTCTCAATCGTATAAAAACTCAATTGTATCCAGCTGGTCTCAAACCTTCAGGTGTTTGGACTACAATTCCAAAAACTTTTTTCTTGTAAAGCGAGTTTAATTCTGCTTCATCTTTCAATTTTGGCCAATTTAGATTGTCTACAATCTTTATTAGACTTTGGTTCATGATCCTCACTATCATTTTTCACAATTAGCGCTATATTATATGTAAAACCATCGTCAACATTGACTTCGTTTCGTTTCCATTGAATTTCATTTTTGACATAATTCATTGAGGTCTCTCTAATTTCAGAAGTTTTCAAGTACCTGATCAATTCTTCGGGAACTGAAATGTCAATTATGTTTGAAGACTCTGTAAGAGTTTCTATATCCTCGCTAGGACCATAATTTTTTTTAAGCTCCTTTTGTTGTTCGAGGAATTTTATCTTTTGAACTGATTGGTCTACCATCCTTCAGGCGCGGTTGAGACTCATTTGCAATATTAGATTGTCCAACAGGGACATCCATTTTATTGGAGCATTAGCAACTGATATATGTGATTTGGTCACACCTTTTGGATCAGTGAATGCATTTGGTAGATAATTTGCTAAGCTTTGTAAATGAATTATATTTTGAACTTCAAGTTCACATTGTTTAGTTTGAGAATCAATATGAGATAATGATAATTCATTCCAACTATCTCTTTTTTTTCTAGCTGCTTATTCTCTTCCCCTAATGCTGGAAAATTTCATTTCATCAAATGATAATCATTAAACTTTATTATAAACACGTATCCAATTATTGTCTCAAGATAGTTTATTATACATGGATATTAATATCCAATTGTATTCCCAAAATTCTTTGAGGACCCATCATAGTGCATTGTGAGTGGAGAATTTGGAACATACACTGCACATCCCAAAATTCTAAGATGGGAAATATTAGGTTGGTGACCAAAAATCAAATATAAAGGGGAAGAGTTGTGATCGCTTGTTGGCTTGATGCAAATCAATGTTGTAGCATGCAAAATTGCATATTCCCAAATAGAAATTGGAAGTTCTTACCTCATAAGCATTGGTCATATGATTAACTTTAGACGTCTAAAGAACAGTTCTTCAAGACCAAAAAATGAGCTCTTAATGAAATTAGAGTAGCAGACAATCTCACAAACTTCCAGTTGTGAGTTGACGAAAACTATATGTGTACATCTAGTTGATGCATCAATTAAGATCATAGAAATATTTAAACGGTCCACATGGTGGGTGTATTGGCCCACAAATATCATCATATATATATATATATATATATATATATATATATATATATATATATATATATAGAAACTTGAGTCTAGGCAAAGAGAAATTGTTGTACAAGTACATAAGTACTCCAGTAATCCACCTCCTGCATTCTATAATCAATTAGCAGATAACAAATTATTTTATTTTTCAAAAGAAGCTTAGCACAAAACAAAAGGGATGAGACCTATAAACTACCAAGTCAGAACTTTGTGATTTATCAAATCCAATTTCATCGGATGTCATCTTGTTCTGTAGCATGTCCACTATCAATATCACCTCTTTATATTCCCTGGTACTAACATTACAAGACCAAGACTTTATAAATTCATCAGTACCTTGAGGTCGGCTGTTGAGCTGGTCAAGGGACTGGTCCTCTGATGCTGTTGAAAGTGGTCGGCCTGATGCTGTTGAGGTAAGTCCGGATGCGGGCGCGCGCGGGGGGAAGGGGGGTGTACCTGCGAGGACACTCTGATGCCCAAGTCAGCTAGGTCGAGCACTAATATCGAGTGAGAATTAGAATAGATTATATACCTGGCATCTTGGTGCTTAGTGCGACTAATAGTGACTGAGAGATTCGAGAGAGCCGTCGGATTCGAGTGGAGTGATCCGGATCGTTGATTCTGGAGGCCCATTGATTTGTTAGGCTGATCCACTAATGGATTGGGCTTGACGACTGGCCCAGTCCAGAACAGTTGCCCCCCAAGCCAATGTCGATCGTCGAGCGAGCGTAGGCTTGATGTGCTATCTTGATAGTCATGCCCCCCCGTTATCACTTGGTGAATTTTTCGGTGTTTGGGATCATATGGATCGTAATGTGCTCTACTGAGGTACTGCGTCGTTTCAACTTCATTTTTTCTCAAAAATTCCCCTCTGGGTCGGTCACTTCCTTTCTTTCTCTGGACGATCACTTCCCCTCTCGGGCGATCCACATACGGTGACCACACGTGAGGCGGGCGACCTGGTTCTCTGAGGCGACCTGCACACCTCGAGCGATTCCCTTCATGTGTGGTCGTTCAGTGGCGGACTGAAGCTCCCTTGTGAGCGTTTAAACAGGGGGGGACTTGATCTTGGAGTGGTCACGAGTGTGGGGCGGCCACTGTTCTCTTTGCTCGGGTGATCACCATCTTGGGCGGCCAGGGTTCTCAGGCACAGGCGATCACCATTTTGGGCGGCCATCATCTTCTCATGGGTGACCTGCATATATTGAGGGTGAGTGTCTTCGTGCCGTGAGCGCCCTATTCTAGGTCGACCTCTCCACGCGTCGTTGGCGCCCCACCTTGGGCGACCCACTAGGACTTGGAGCGCGCGTCATTCGTCACGCATTGTGGGCGCCCCACCTTGGGCGACCCAATAGGGCTTGGAGCGTGCATTGTTCTTCACGCGTTGTGGGCGCCCCACCTGTTTGATCTGTATTTCAAGGTATGCGACCTCGATTAATTCGTAATATGTCGGTTGGTTTCTGACCTGTTGTGATTTTTATGACTTTTGATTTCTTTTTTGAATAGGTGTGATTCGATCACTTGGTCTTTCTGCTCTGAGGTCGACCGGAACGCTTCTGAGATCAACCACTGCTCGCGTGGTGTTATTCATTGAAGAGGTCGCCCCTCTCTGCTTTACTTTGAACAAACGTGAGTTTTCCACCTCGCTCTCTGTTCTATCTTTCAATTTGTGTCTTTGTTTTCTGATTGATTAGAGTGAGGAGGGGGTGTATGGCCCAGGGTGGAGAACTTGAACAAGAAGCTTGTTGATGTCGAAGGGGAACGTGACAAAGTGGTCGAAAATCACGCAGCCTTAAGGGACCAGATCGTGGGTTATAGCGCAGAGCGCTTTGAGGAGGCTCTTAGACAAGTTATATGCAGCCTGAGATCGAGTTCGATCGAGAAGTCGTCAACTACTCCCATTTCGTGGAGGGCGGCTGCATCATTAGGTCCGAGCAGTTGGAAAAGGAGGGAAAAGTCGTTAGCGAGGAGGCGGTCGTTTGGGCTCCTTCAGCATGATCTTGTTTTTAATTGCTTCTTCGCACTTTATTTCTTTCGCTTTTGTTTTTGTCTATGTAATGTTTAACGGGGCGACCTCCAGGTCGTCTCTCTCTTTGAACCTCGTATGCTGATGGGGGCCGGCCGTCTCCAAGGTGACTTGTTTTAATTGAGCTTTCTTTTGGTCGTTTTCACTTTATACTTGCTGCTCGCTTTATTGTCTCTTCCGCGCTTTGTGCTTTTGTCTAAGCCGGGGGCTTTCGCTTCTGCCAAGAATTGGCCGTCCCCTATAGCAATTAACTGGCCGTCCCACATGGCTCAAGGTGTGCTCGCCTTTGAGGGATCACAAAAAGGGGAGGGTGCTCGCCTCATTGATCGTTCCACACGGAGTGGTCGTCTTTATTTGCTGAATCATTTTTAACTGGTCGGGTCTCGGCCCTACCCCTTAGGCAGCTTACCAAGTTTCTACTTGGATTTAGCTCGCCCTAGGGGATGCGACCAATCTTAGGTCGCTTAATTTGTACTTAAATTCGTTTAAGTGCCTTTGGACAGTTTGTTGGACTATATGATAACCTTAGAGGGGGGTGAATAAGGTTATATGCTAAAAATGACTTCTTTTGGATTTTCGAAAAGTTCACGATGCAAGTTTAAAGCGAATGCGGAAAAGATGATTTAAACTACATGCAATACCTAAGCAAGCTATAACAATGGCAGGAACAATTACAGTGATATTGAAAGCTAAGTACAGTAATATCAAAAGCAAAGATAATTAACACGCATAAAGTAAAAGCAAAGAAAAGATAAGAGATAGGAGTACACCATGATTTTTACGAGGTTTGGGATAAAAGCCCTACGTCCTCGGCCTCCGGCTTTGCAACCTTCGGACTTGATAATAACCACTATATGAGAAGATACTTCTTCAACGTCTTACAAGCAAGCAACTTCGCTATAGCTGCCACGCCAATCTCAATTTTCCCCAAATTGAGAACCCAAGCTCCCCGCTAAGGATTTCGCTTCAATTCAATCTCCCCAATTGAATTACCCAAGAAAACTTCCCAGGATTTCACAACAACCATGTATAAACGATTACAAATTAAAACTAGGATCCAATCACTCAAGCAATATAACAAGATGTAGTTGAGAGAGATGAGCGATTTGAAACCCTAGATTTAGAACATGAAGAAAGAATGTGACGGTGAGTGTTTGCGTTCTTTTCTTTTTGATTTGTGTGTGTTGTTCTGAACAATCGTGAAAACCCAATCCTATTTATAGGGATTGTAAAAATATGACCGTTGAAGCACTTTTTAACACAATTGTGATAAGCGAAGAATCGATTGCTCGAAAGAAATAAGTAAATAAGTGAGGAATCGATTTCTAGCTTTAATGAAATAAGAGAGAAATCGATTGCTAGCTTCAAAAACATGCTGTGCTTCCAAAAAACAAGTGGAGAATCGATTCCTTACTTAAAAGAAGAGAAGAGAAATCGATTTTGAGCTTCCACAATAATTAACAAAATCGATTTAGTGCTTAAATACACAAAGTCATCAATCGATTGTTTTCTTTCCAAAACAAGTTCTTTCAAAACCAACTTAGAATAGGGAAATCGATTGTTGGCTTTTAAACACAAGGGGTAAATCGATTTTCCACTTAAAAAGCAAGAGGGAAATCGATTCTTAGCTTAAAGTACACGAAGTCATCAATCGATTATTTTCTTTCCAAAACAAGTTCTTTTAAAAACAATCAAGAAGTGGGAATCGATTGTTGACTTTTAAAAGGAAGAGAGAAATCGATTATTGGCTTAAAAGGGAAGAGATAAATCGATTCATTGCTTTAAAAAAAAGTGGGAATGGATTTCTAGCTTTATGTACCAAATCAAGAATCGATTCTTTACTTCAAAAACAAATTCTTTTTAAAACGCTAACTCATGAATCTATTTTCTTTAAAAAAACAACAATTCAAGAGTCAAACTATTTCTTTAAAAACACTTTGTGCCTAACCTAATTAAACATGGTTTTATATAAAATATTTTTCCAAGACAGTTCAATTTTAAAAGATCATCTCTCAACTACAAAAGTTATAAAGCAAAAGTGACGGGATCTTACACGTCGTGTCCTATGCAAAGCAATATAACACATAAGTCTTGAACGCTTGAGCAACTTCTTCTCTGAGGCGTCTCACAAGATATCATGTCGCGCTGCTACTCTTTAAGATATCATGTCGCGCTGCTACACTTTAAGATATCATGCCCTGTGCTTTGGTTCAACTATAATCATTAGTAAACAGATTGTAATTTGTTATCATACAAAACAAAGAGTGTTTGACCTTGGTTCAACACAGTTTACCAAGCTTCTACTCGGATTTAACTCGCCCTCAGGGGTGCGACCAATCTTAGGCTGCTTCGTTTGTACTTAAATTCGTTTAAGTGCCTTTGGACAGTTTACCAAGCTTCTACTTGGATTTAACTCGCCCTCAGGGGTGCGACCAATCTTAGGCTGCTTCATTTGTACTTAAATTCGTTTAAGTGATGTATCATGACCGCGCAGTTTATCGAACGCGGTTCGAACTTAACTTGCACGGCATGTCGAACTTTTGAGGTTCGTTCTCCATAGTATCGTCTCCGAAAGAAACCAGCAACCCAATTCGTCTGATCGGTGTGGTAGATGCTCCATTAAATCCGGTCAGGACTGTTCCTCTGTAAGGTCTCAAATCTCCTTTTGATATCTTCAGAATGTCTAGGAGATCTTCAAAAACAATATCTGTAGAGCTCCCTTGGTTTATTAGTATTCCTCTAACTTCGACGTTGGTCATGACAGCGACCACCACGAGTGGTACACCGTTGATGGGCGTCCCGTCAATGAGGTCCTCGTCCCCAAAGGAAATGGGCGGCCTCTTCGAGAGGGCCTGGGGCGGACGTTGATCCGACGCTCATGATTGCATCTCACCTTCTTTCTATCGACTTGTTTGTTGAAACATCAGTTGGAATGCCTCTTGTGACTACCATGGCAACTGGCCTTCCCCTTGATTTTCTAGTGTCTGGGACATCATCAACTTCGTCTTCATCTTCTTCTAACACCTTGGCCATTTCGTCGGCCGGTGCCTTTTCTTTCCTAGGCGATCGACCTACTTGCCTGTCGTCCCGCCCATCAGTCTGGTTCTTTTTTACATATTAAGATATCATGCCCTTTGCTTTGGTTCAACTATAATCATTAGTAAACAGATTGTAATTTGTTATCATACAAAACAAAGAGTGTTTGACCTTGGTTCAACACAGTTTACCAAGCTTCTACTCGGATTTAACTCGCCCTCAGGGTGCGACCAATCTTAGGCTGCTTCGTTTGTACTTAAATTCGTTTAAATGCCTTTGGACAGTTTACCAAGCTTCTACTCGGATTTAACTCGCCCTCAGGGGTGCGACCAATCTTAGGCTGCTTCGTTTGTACTTAAATTCGTTTAAGTGATGTATCATGACCGTGCAGTTTATCGAACACGGTTCGAACTTAACTTGCACGGCATGTCGAACTTTTGAGGTTCGTTCTCCATAGTATCGTCTCCGAAAGTGACCATCAACCCAATTCGTCTGATCAGTGTGGTAGATGCTCCATTAAATCCGGTCAGGACTGTTCCTCTGTAAGGTCTCAAATCTCCTTTTGAAATCTTCAGAATGTCTAGGAGATCTTCAAAAACAATATCTGTAGAGCTCCCTTGGTTTATTAGTATTCCTCTAACTTCGACGTTGGTCATGACAGCGACCACCACGAGTGGTACACCGTTGATGGGCGCCCCGTCAATAAGGTCCTCGTCCCCAAAGGAAATGGGCGGCCTCTTCGAGAGGGCCCGGGGCGGACGTTGATCCGACGCTCATGATTGCATCTCACCTTCTTTCTATCGACTTGTTTGTTGAAACATCAGTGGGAATGCCTCTTGTGACTACCATGGCAACTGGCCTTCCCCTTGATTTTCTAGTGTCTGGGACATCATCAACGTCGTCTTCATCTTCTTCTAACACCTTGGCCATTTCGTCGGCCGGTGCCTTTTCTTTCCTAGGCGAACGACCTACTTTGTCGTCCCGCCCATCAGGCTGGTTCTTTTTTACATATTGAGTCAGCTTACCCCTTCTGAATAACGCCCCATCGTCGTCTTTAAGGGCCATGTAATTATTGGTGTCATGCCCATTGCTCTTATGGTAACGACAGTGTTTTTTGCTCGAGCGCTGCCCCTCTTTGAGGATGAGGGGTTCTGGTCTTTTGACGTCCTTGAACTCGGTGTTCGCACACTCCGATAGGATCTGTGCGTACGAGGTGTTCAACTTTCTCCTGACATTGGGAAAATATTGCATTTCACAGGTCCGACCGCCCCCTGTATTTCATCATTAGGTCGAAGTGTTGTAGGTGGGCGACAGAATCTTTCACGCCATTGTACATCTTCAGGTCAGAGGGGGGTTTTCTAACTAGCACGAAATACGGTACTTGTCTACCTATCTGGTAAATGGTCCCAAGCTCATGTCGACTCTTCCTTTACGAGGTGGTCGGTCCTCGAAGTATCGACTTCGATGACCACGTCGTTCTTCTTCGGAATAGTCTTCTTAATGGTTGAGTGGGTATCTCCCGTGAGATCTTCTACAAGACCGCGCGGGCTAGCCGGATGAATCATACGAGGATTCCTAGTGTGATGACTCTTCCAGCCAGTAGGTGTAGTCAGAAGTGGAGGGTGTCGTCCTATTGTGGGGAAAGCGGTTGATCTTCTTGAAGGTGAGTCTGCCCGATCGAAGAGGTCTAATTGGCCGAGGAGGTTGCTGATCACAAGATTGAAGATCTTGAGGGGTCGGTCTCAAAGCTTGAGGGCGAGGTTGAAGACTTGAACTTGGCCGGCGAAGAATGCTGCAGAGGAGGCGAAGGAAGAAGCAGAGGAGAGCGCTCGTACGCTCGCTCGAGAAGGGGTCAGGGTCGCTCACTCGGTCATCTTCCAGGGACCATTAGGGTCAGGTCGCCCCTGGTCAGGGTGGTCATGGTCGCCCCTGGTCATGATCGGGCAGTCTTTTATTGTAATCTAAACTTTGATCGTTCGCGCTTTGGTATTCTACTTCACGCTTGATTTCTCTAAGTTCATTTGCTCTTTCATTTTACACGTTTGATGCTCTGATCGTCTAATACCTTTGGATCGCCAATGCTCTTTAGGTCGTCCATCATCTTGGGTCGCCCAACAAGCATGGTCCTCCCATCTCTTTGAGCCGCTCCTCCCCATGTGGGGGGCGCTCACGCCTGAACAATGAGATCGTTCCCGGCAAAGCATTGCTCGTTGGGGTTAATCTTCCTCCTCCGATTGGGCAAAAATATATGTTCCCTAAGTGGGGTTAATCCTCCTCCTCGTCCCCTTCGACGGGGTGGAGATTTACGGATGAGATGTCTTCGGGGAGGGGAGCGATGTCTCCTAGGCAGGTTGGCCCGTGGGACTGGCGACCCGTTGTTACGGCGGCGTAGTTTAGGATAACAAAGTAGGGGGGTGTGCTTAGTGCAATCCACCAGACCATTGCGTTGTTTCGAATGTTTCTAACACTTTGGGCTTGTATGTATCTGTATAGGAGAGGTCTTTCACTTATCAAGTAGTTATTTTCTTTCAAAGTTCCTCAGAGGTCTCTCGCGCATGGGCGGTCAGAGGAATTTTTGAAGGGCCACCCCTCGCTTACGCGCGCGGGCGACCTCTTTTCTTTCTCGCACGCGGGTGACCTGAATCTTGGAGCGACCACTCGCAAAGGGTTTATTGGGGGGCCACATCTTGGGCGGCCAAGGTTTTGTTGGGCGGCCCACATCTTGGGCGGCCAAGGTTTTGTTGGACGGCCACTTATCTCCACGGGCGACCTGTTCTTGCTCGCGGGCGACCAGGTTTTGGAGTGATCATGCTTGGAGCTGGGGCGGCCTCAAGGTGAGTGCGTGGAAAGCCAGGGTTCTCTTTTGCACGAGGCGCACCTTCTTCACATGTTTTCGGCGCCCCATCTTGGGTGGCCGAGTGTTGATTTTTTCTGTGAATAGGTTTGCCCGAACCAGGTTTCCTGGAAGGGTGACATTAACCTGCTGGGTCGAGCCTTGCTGGGCACCAATGGCAGCGACCTCAGTGTTGGTCGTTGTTCCTTCCAATGTTGGGGTGGCCGGACTGGTATCTCGGCCATGCTTTGCAGGCGGGTTGACCGTGGCCTGCATCGAGGTGCCTTCAGAGGCATGAGAAGTGTCGGATGGATAGCGCGTGGTCTCCCACTATGGTCGCCACTGATCAGTACCTTGAGGTCGGCTGTTGAGCTGATCAAGGGACTGGTCCTCTGATGTTGTTGAAAGTGGTCGGCCTGATGCTGTTGAGGTAGGTCCGGACGTGCGGGGGGTGTACCTGCGAGGACACTTCGACGCCCAAGTCAGTTAGGTCGAGCACTATAATATCGAGTGAGAATTAGAATAGATTGTGTACCTGACATCTTGGTGCTTAGTGCTATTTATAGTGGCTGAGAGATTCGAGAGAGCCGTCGGATTCGAGTGGAGTGATCTTGATCGTTGATTCTGGAGGCTCATTGATCTGTTGGACTGATCCACTAATGGATTGGGCCTGACGACTGGCCCAATCCAGAACATAAATTAAAGCAAAATATCATGGTGATATAAAACTATAAATAAAACTATAAAAATAAAACTATAAATCACGGCAAGTAGTTATTGCGAACAAATCTAAACCATATATGGGTTTTCTGTCACATTAAAATCACGGTCATTTGAAACAAAAAAACATTGACAAACAAAGGTTGATCACGTCTCTGGCACTTCAAATTCTATTACATTTCTTCCTTTTATATAATAACAACAACAACAACAAGAATACAAGGTTCAAGGTTATCTCTTCACAAACCGCACGAACGCCACATACTTACTGGGTATTCTAGACGAAATTAATTAGATACTCATAGAAAGAGATATAGTGACACTAGGTAGTAACAAAAAAGCTAGGCACAACCTTCAAGCCGATTATGCGATTGCAAGACAAAATGATTAAATCTTATAAAATCTGAGTATGGGCAGAAATGTATTCTTTTGAATTCCATTCACGTATAAGTGCAAAGAAGTAGTATCTAAGAACCAATATTACTTTAAGTTGATAGAGCTTCGTGCTGATAACATGTTATAAAATAAGCACTTATGAAATAAGCAAGACTATATCAAAAGAAGAACATGAGAATATGAGAGAAGGAGAGAAGTTGAGAGTCTTTGTATTTCTCATCACAAGTGTATCTTTACATAGGAGTGAACCCTATTTATAGGGTGAGAAAAGTTAACTGAAAGATCAATATTAAAGTTCCACTAACAACTCATTACATCAAGGAAAGTGGAAGTCTAATAGGAGTGGACATCAATTATCATATTATTCATAACATCTTTTATTCTTAGTGGAACATTCATTTTTTACCAAACAATATCCCCAAATTAATATTGTGTCATTACTCCTAAATTATTGTAATATGTACTTATTATGATGTTTAATGATCAAAAATAGATTACTATAACAATTTTAAAAAATTGTTGAACTATTAGGTTATGTATATTTACAAAATAGTTGTCGTTTGTCAAAATCAAAAAAGTTAAAAACTAGTGTTTCTTTTATTTTTAGTGGAACATTCATTTTTTACCAAACAATATCCCCAAATTAATATTTTGTCATTACTCCTAATTTATAGTAATATGTACTTATTATGATGTTTAATGATCGAAAATAGATTACTAGAACAATTTCCAAAAATTGTTGAACTATTAGGTTATGTATATTTACAAGAAAAATAGCTTCTATCTATCTATCTATCTATCCCCTACAAAAAATGGATCAAATAGCGGGGGGCTTTTGAGTCAATTAGTGGGGTTTTTTAACCCCCTTAGGAGTTTCGAGTCCTGCAATCATTTTACGGGGGCTTTTAGAAAACACTGGTATCAAATCTATTTGCGGGGGTTTTACTGTCTAGTTTTTTAACCCACACAAGTATTGGAGGTTTTTTAAGGGGGGTTAAAAATGTCCTGAAATATAGAGTAATTTTGCAAGAGTTTTAATCTCTCCTTAATTCCCTATCCGGACTGAGAATGTTTTTTTTACCTTATCTCATTATCACATTTTTACTACTAGCACTTATGCATCATATAGCTAATAAAACATTTACTAAACTTAACCAAAACACTAAAAATTTCATTAAAAATAGAACTTTGATAACTTAAATGTGTTTCAAACATTCATGATTATATCATCAAAAGAAACATTTGTAACTAAAATATCTAATATCGTACAACTCAGAATTCTTTAAATATAAAAAAGGTATCCTATACAAAATGATTCTAAAAACAGTAAATGTTGCTAGCATTGACTGAACCTCTTGTATCTATTGGTGAATTAGGATTACTTGCACTCTCATTTGAATGAAATAACAAAAGAAAATTTTAGTCACTTCAAATATTGAAAACACAAAGGAGAGGTTAAAGGTTTCAATGAGAATGTTTTGCTAGTAGTAACCTCTCCAACTAATTAAACATAATAAAACATGAGAATGTTTTTTTACCTCTGAAAGGTAATGAAACATATCTCTGAGAATGTTTTGCTAGTAGTAACCTCTCCAATTAATTAAGCAATGAGAATGTTTTTTTACCTTATCTCATTTTCACATTTTTTACCTTTCACAATAATAAATCATATCTCTGTTAATTAATTGGCAATGAAACCTGAAAAACAAAAACAGAAAACACACCTCTGATCATATACTAGCACCAAAAACATAGGCCTGTTTGATTATGTTTTGTTTTTTAGTTTTTGAAAATAGTTTTATAAACCAATTTATGAAAACTGATTTTAAGAATAAAAAACAAAAAATCTGGTTGGCAATCTATTTTTGAAAACTATGTTAAAATGATAAAACTCCAAAACTTTTGGTTTACTTGTTCTCAAAAATATGTTATAAGAACTAAAAAATCATATTATTTGTTTGGTATAATTGTTTTCATTATACTTTTGCTTATCTTAATTTGAACATAATTAGAAATATTTTTAATGTAATATTTATTATATTAAATAATAATAATAATAACAAAATAAAAAATGCACGCTTAATTTCACTTTTAGTCTCTGATATTACGAATATGTAATATTGGTCCTGCATATCTTAATTGTGCGATTTTTGTCATTCTGTTCAATTTTCATCCACTCTATAACTAAAAATGCAGTTTCAATACTCCTGTATCCACTGTATTTATTATTATACTAAAAAATAAAACACCTACATCTTTGTATGCAGTTTTGACTAACAAGATTGCCACCGCATCACACTTTTTATGCCAAATCTATCCACAATGATGTCAAGTCACCTAATGTGGATGTGATTTGGCATCATTGTCATTAAAACGTGTGATGTGGCAAGTGTCAGAGTGGTAGTCTGTTAGGCAGCTCTTAGCACAAAAAATTTAAAGCTTAATTGCATTATTGGTCCCACTAGAATAACTCATCCACGATTTGGGTCTCCTAAGTATTTTCCACGATTTTGGTCTCTCTACTATTACAATTTCTAAAATACCTACCATTGCCAAAATTGGTCAAACCTGAAACCAATGTGGTACTCAACTAAATAACATGGCATGCCACGTTTGACTGTTACATGAATTTTTTTAATTAAAAAATGATATTTAAGTGACTCCAACATGGCATACCAGTATGCCACGTCATTTACCCAAGAGCATTTGGATGTGATGGTTTGGGTCTCTTTCAACTTAACCGAGGTCCTGGGTTCGAATCTAGCCTAGGGTATGGATAAGAGTTAAATCTCTTGAGGGAGTACCTTTTTGGTTCTACCCGAGGGATTAGTCTGCGCAGTTATGCGTAGATGATGCCCAACTTATAAAAAAAAGTATACCACGTAGCAAAATTTCAAATATTTAAGCAAAAATTATTTTTGTATTTAAAGCTGAGAAAAGATGAAATGTATATAATTATAATACCTGTCGTGCGTCCTAAAAAAGTTAATGACTACTGGTATAGTTATAGTATCTACTGGTATAGTTGATGACTAATCCACATCTGAGAGCCTCTGGCTAACCACGTTTTACTCGATTTTGCCATTCTGTGTGGGTCTCTCCTCTTAATTAGATGTCAATTCAGTTATCACTAAGACCAATCTTTGTTGGTAAATGAATTTTTTTTGACAAAAAATGAAACTATAATATAGTTAAACATATATAAATTTCCACTGTTATTTTAGAAAAAAAGGATGAATCTTATATCTAATTCGAATACGGTCCTGCAATTGGATTTTCAATTGTACTGCATTTGTTTGTAGCGTATAATATTGCCATATATTAATATAGTATTATTTCATGTGCACTGCTATTTGCTATTGAAGGGACACATCTTGCTGTGAGTCCCACAATTTCTCTTTCCTGTTAAATCCATGTGTGTGGTAGGGTCGTTTATGCAAGTTGCAATTCACTGCCTTATTGAGTCCACACATCACTTTCTACTTCTTTTTTTATTTTTGATTTTAAAGGAGATTCAACATGGAAAAGTTGAAGTAGACTTCCACAGTAACTTATTATGAATGTTCAAAACCAAACTAACTCAATCAAAAACTGCAAATTGAACCAATCTGAAATGGAAAACTGCAAAAAACTGATATTTATATGTTTTTTTTCATTTTTTTCAATAAACTAAGCGGTTTGGTCTGGGCCGCAATTTCTGTTCCACCAACCGAACCGAACCAAACTGAACCGCAAGTAACAATAAGACTTATTGACTTATAACTTTTTTTACTAACTTACTAGCCAAAATCCAACTACAACCCAACTCTCACTCACTTATTAGACTAGATTAAATAATTCCTTGACTCACTTACAAATAATCCTTATTGGTATACTATATTTTAAACATGGTCGTAGCTATCCTAAAAGAATTAAAAGAGGGTAATTTATATACTTACATATATTTGAGCAGATTTTTTCTTAAACATTTATGTTAGCTGTTTTTATTTTAGTTAATTTTAACTCCGTTTTAAATTTTGTTTTGCCTCGAAAACACTGAACCAAACTGCACAGTAAACACCCCTAATTAACATCTGATGATTGAGTGGGTTAAATTTTAAATATTTTTACAGTTACAAATTTAAAACATTTTACTTATCCTTTTCTTATCAAATGGTTCCACAAACCAATTTTAATCGGTAATACAATATATTTGTTTTTACTTATGAAAACAAGAAAACATTGTTTCAGTTAACATGTGATCTTAAAATTATTTGTCACTGTTGTCATATTTATTTTAACAATAATAAATCCGTTCCTTTATTCTTCAATATATTGAGACGTATTTTTTTAGAACCACGCTTAAAAATCACCCCATCTGACATCTATTAAACATTTTCATTTGTTGTTATAGCCATTTGTATGCAAGGGGTTATGAAGAAGAATGGTTATAATATAAATTAGCTTAGTTAACAGAAGTAACAAACCCAGACATTCAACGCGAAACATATAAAAATGAATATCCATAACTCTCGATAAATAACAACTACGATGTTCATTTTTCTGACATTTTTAGAATGTAACCGAATACCTCTAAAAATGAACGGAAAAATCAAAAAAGAAGAGTTGATCTTAACTCCAAAAAAAAAGAACATAGCGATATTTTATGTAGAGAATAAATAGAGCAATTTGAAGAACCTTAAGCCTATGCCCTGTACTTATAGCTAGCTGCAAGTTGATTTATAATTTAATAAAAAAAATGCGCACACATTAGGGTGTATAGATATAAGATATACTAGCCCCGTAACCCGTGCGATGCACAGGGTTGGCTAAAACTCAAAAGCACTTGGATGAGATGGTAGAGGTTTCTTCCAGCTTAACCAAGGTCCTGGATTCGAATCTAGCCTTGGGCATGCAGCAGTGTTATATCTCTTGAAGAAGAGTTTTGCCGCCCTTTGTAGTCCTACCCGGCTCGAGGGATTAGTCTATGCAGTTGCGCGCAGAGGAGACTCGATTTATACCAAAAAATATTCCATTTTGTAAATGTGTAATAAAATTATTCCGCATTTATTAACAAACTTCCTTATAAACATTCATGATCGGTTTCTTTTTTTAACTGTAAAGAGGTTGTCCACTGCAGGAATCGAACTCGGGAGCACTGAGTCGTCCCTATGTCCCAGGGTAGCTTATGCGAGTGGACTAATGGTGTTGGTTTGTAAGATATATAGTCAAATAGTTGTGAATAAAAATTAAATTATAACTATAAATTAAATAAAAAGATTATAAAATTGAAAAAAGAATATTAAAAAAGACGTTGAATTTAAACATCCATAGATAATAGGAAGAAAATGTCTAAAAATTTTAATAACATAATTCATATTTATAAAATGTAAATATAAAAACCTAACCCGTAATTAGAAAGAAAAGAATACAACACTATAAAAATGTGAAACATGTGGGTATCATGTAGAGTTTGATGAAAATCACCAATAAAATAGAAGCAACTATACAAAGTTGAAAGAAGATGATAAGAGTTTTATTGTAAATTAGGTCGAAGTTCCCACGAAAAGGTTAAATTATAAATATAAATTAAATCACAATTTTATAAAATTTCACAAAGGCATTGGAATTGAACATCCACGGATAACAAGAAGAGAAAGTATAAATTTTTTTAATGAGAAAATAGGGACAACACAAATAAAAAGTGAAACACGTACATAGGTATCATGCATAGTTTGATTTAAAACTAAACACCAATTTAAGTAAGCTACTAATACTCGTTGGGGGTGAAATTATCATAATAAAGAAGAAAACACAAGTTTGGACATGTAAAATTTTTCTGGACCCTAAAGTACCGCAAAACACACTGTCTAGCATCACACTTTAGGTTATTGAGATTTTGTGTATTTGAACATCTAAAATTTTTCCAAACCGTAAACTATCCCAAAATACACTCTCAGCATTGCACTTTACCTATTTTGTCACAAACTTATTATTATCTTTTTCCAAACCGGTTATTTACGAAGAAACATCTGATATTTTTTGTCACAAACTTATTATTATTTTTTTCCAAACCGGTTATTAATGAAGAAACATCTGATATTTTAAGAGTTAAAATTTTTTCTGAATCCTAAATTAACCCAAAACATACTGTTAACATTTCACTTTACGCATTTCGTTACAAAATAATTTTTTCACCATCAAGTACACCAAAGCACACAGTCTAGTATTTCACTTTACATATTTTGTCATGAAATTAACTTTTTTTACACTAAATCGATTATTGAAGAACAAAATTTGCATATTTAAACATGCAAAAATTTTCAAGACCGTAAAGTACCTCTTAAAATATAAAAAAATGCAAAACCTTAAAATATAAAATAAGAAAAAAAACAAAACAAAACAAAAACTAAAAGAAAAAACTTTAAAAAAAAAACAAGGAAAGAAAAGAAAAAAAAGGGGGAAATTTGCGCGCTTTAGGACAAGCCGCATATATGATAGTAGATATCCTTACCACAATTACAACTAATAGGATTGTATTTTACATGTTATCATTAGATTACAATATATTTATGTTGGATTCTTTTATTTATATTTTATGATTCATATGAGGAAAATAACAGAGGACAAGCCCGTGCAGAGCACGGGAGGTAGAACTAGTTTTTTACAGTTTGAAACTCTATTCAATTTTGTTTTATTTATTCAATCTTTTACGTGGGAAAAACAAATGAAGTTCTTTAAAATTGTCAGGTAATTACCATGGTGGCATTAATGAAATGGGGTTGTTTTCCGTGTTTTCTTCATCAAACTGAAAAGAGAAGTAAAAAACACCTGTTTCCACTTTTTTGTTTTAAAAACAGCAAAAGTAGAACAGTTTTTAAAACTGAAAATAAAAATTAGACCAACCAAACAGATTTTTTAATTTTTTAATATTTGTGTTCGGTACCTAGGCTCCTGACACGAGCGAGCCCGGGGTACTAGGTTGAGTAAATGTGCTTCCAAGAGTTCAAGGTTGAGTTCGGGCTGTCCGAGGTGTCTTACGCGTCCACGTCGGGCGGGGGGTACCTGCAAAACACTCCGTCGCTCAAGTCAGTAAGAGGGAGAGAGAAGAAAGATAAGGACAAAAGGAATGTTGTGAATGAACAGTGTTATTGAATAAAAATGTTACCGTAATTGGAGGGCGGAACCTCTATTTATAGACAAGGTGTCGTACCTGGCTCGTTGGATGCGGGCTGAAGGATCCTGACCGTTGGATACGAGTACCACGAGTTGAGCGCATATTAGATTACCTGGAGTACGTGAATGGGCCAGGCCCAAGTTCCAACAAGGTTTGGCCCAGTCCGGAACAGTGGCCTCCCAAGTCGGGGACGGGAGAAGCACGATGCCGGCCTCGGCTTGACCTGTCCGTCAGTGTTGAGTAATGAAAAGACGCATTGATGTGACGTGACGCTTCGCATCTCGCCCTTATATAAGGTGAATTGAGAGTTCATTCGTGCACCCCTTGCATTTCCTGAGAAATTGAGCTCTGCAATCTGAGAACTTTCCGACCACCGTCCGAGACCAACGCCACTGTTTGCCGCTGTTTACCGTGGATTTTGGTAAACACCGCTGGTCTCCAATTTGGTTAACTTGCAGGATCAACCAGTGAATCCTAAGACCATTTGTGTTTAGAGTTTTTAGTTTGATGTGATGTTCTTCAGTGTTTTGCGTTTTAAACAGAAAAGAAGAAGAAATAATTAATTCCTTACGCGCGAAGCAATCAAGATATTTCAGGGAAGAAGGACTTGAATTGTAAAACACATAAAGGTAAAGAGAAAACAGAAGTAAATTGCATTGAAATGAAAGAGAATGGTACACAAGATCATACATTGTTCTCTGACTCGTTTTTCTCTTGAATGCGGAAGTTAGAGCGTGAGAATTGCAATATGAAATTTTGTGACCCTTGTTTCTTCTCAGAAACTACTATTTATACTAAGCAGAAACTGTCCTAAAACAGTTATAAAAATGATAGCAACCGCTCCTCTTTTCGACCAACTGCTAGTTCTTCAGCGCATAACTGCTCTGTTTTCTGTCTGTCGAAAGCTTGTGTCCATTTTCCTCTTTCTTGCTTTTGCTTCCCTGGAAGCTTGTCGAATTTACCCTGCACATGACCATTTTCTCTGTCGAAATACTTTGGTCTATGTCGAAATATAAGTCAAGCCTTGTTGACCATTTTCAATGAAGCCTGTCGAAATTACAGGCTAACAAATTGCCCCCTCAAAAATGTCTTTTTCGACTGAGCTTGAGGTGGAAGAAGAGAAAGAACATTTTTGAATTCACCGTCGAAATAGACTTTGCACTTGAGTAGAATAGCTGTATACCTAATGTCACCACTGTTAAGTGTTGTTGACGTTACTCTTTTAATGGTATATTTTTATTTTGCAAAGGCCATTTCTCAAGCAATGTCGTATCTAATCTGGCAACATTATAATGGAATTTCTTCCATTTTATTCTTGTGCAATTCTTATTCTATGAATTCGACAACGTTTTGGCAACTTCTATTCTTTGAATGCCATGTCTTTACGCTTTCTTTATATTTATTCCAGTGTTATTTTAACTTCTTGCAGCATTGGCTTATATTTTTTCAAATACTTGCCATTTACACGCATAATTCTCTCATCAGCGCCAATCTCTTTGACTTCATATGCGCCGTTTGAATAAACTTGTAAAATTTTAAATGGTCCTTCCCAACTTGGAGACCATTTACCTAGGACTCTATCTTTTCGATCCATAGGTAAAATGACTTTCCAAACTAAGTCTCCCACATCGAAAGTCTTCAATTTGACTTTCTTATTGTACACCTTAGCTACTCTTTCCTTTTGTCTTGTGAGCACATCTAATGCATTTAACCTGTCCTCATCTAAATCAACTAATTCATCTAGCATCATACTCCAATAATGATCAGATGGGATTTCAAATTGTCTTTGAATCCTAATTGATTGAAAACTGCATCATGCCCAAAAACAAGTTTAAGAGGAGTATTATTAATTGACTCTTTGGGAGATGTTCGACACGCCCATAAAATTTGGTTAAGTGTCTTATGCCAATTCTTGGATTTTTGCTCAACATGTTTTTTAATCAAACTAATGATAATTTTATTGGCTGCTTCAACTTGACCATTTACTTGAGCGTAGTATGGCGTCGAACTCAACAATTTATAACCATTTTCAGCAGCGAATTCGACCATTTTCTGACCGATAAAAACCGAACCTTGGTCTGTGGTGATAGTTTCAGGCACACCGAATCTATACAATATACGGTCTTGAATAAAACTAATTACTGCCTCTTGATTAACATTATTTAAAGGAATAGCTTCCACCCACTTAGTGAAATAATCTATCCCTACTAATATGAAACGATGGCCTTTCGACGAGTTTGGCTTAATTTCGCCAATTATATCCAAAGCCCATCCTCTAAATGGCCAAGGTTTCACGATAGAATGCAATTCATTTGCAGGCACATGTTGTATCCCTGCATGCTTTTGACATTCTTGGCATCCTTTGGCAAACTCTTTGCAATCTTTTAACATGGTTGGCCAATAAACACCTTGTCGAAAAAGAAGCCATTTCATCTTATGGCCTACTTGGTGAGCCCCACAAGTTCCACTGTGAACATTGGATATTGCCAAGTACGCCTCATTTTCGCTAAGACATTTGAGTAAAACTCCCTCAGGGGTTTTCTTAAACAACTCATTTCCCATAATCACATAACTTAAGGCTCTATACTTGATCTTTCTATCAGTCATCCCTGTGGGATTCTCCAAGTAATTAACAATTTGTCTTCGCCAATCATCATTTGACAAATTGTTGATGGCAAAAACTTCGAACACGTTGTCACAATACCCTTTGTCAAAAACTTCAAAAGTTTCATTTTCATTAAAAATTTCATTTGGCTTAGGACTTAAGGCTAAAGAATCGGCCTCTGCCCCCTCAAGTTTTTGCCTTGACAAAGTTTCTAGTGACATGTTCGTCGAAATTAGTTTGTTTTTAATTTCGATTAGCTCCGTTAAGTTTTCTTTCGAAACTTTATAACCTGAAGCTAGCTGTGCCAAATCATTCGCCTCTTGATTTTCAATACGAGGCACATGCTCGATTTTAACGTGATCAAAACGTTTCAATAATGCATTGGCAGCAATAAAGTAAGTAATCAAATTTTCCCTTATGCACTTGTATTCTTTCGTTAATTGCTTGATTACTAATTCAGAATCATCTCTTGTTTCAACCTGCTTTGCCCCCAAGTTTAACAGAATTTCGAGTCCTGCTATTAAGGCTTCGTATTCCGCCTCATTGTTGGAGCAACTTTCTTCGATTTTATACTTGTATTTGGTTGGTATTTCTGTTGGTGAAATGATTAACATTCCTACACCTGTACCATGTTTGTGGCTTGAGCCATCGAAATATAGCCTCCAAGGTCGAAGGTGAACACAATCAATTGCTAATTCGACCACTGAATGGTCTGCAATAAAATCTGCCACTACCTGGCCTTTAATAGCCTTTAGTGGTTGAAATGTCAATGAATATTCGGATAAAGCTAATGCCCATTTACCTATTCTGCTATGCAAAATTGGTTTCGATAACATATGTTTAATTATATCAAAATGAGAATAAACATAAACATAAACAGGCTTTATATATTGCTTTAACTTTGTACATGAGAAATACAAACACAAACACAGTTTTTCAATAGGATGATATCTGGTTTCAGCATCATTCAAAACCCTACTGAGGTAATATATGGTTCTTTCGACTCCATTTTCATCCTCTTGTGCTAACATACTACCTATTGACATTTCTGATGCAGCTGTATACAATTTCATTGTTCTATTTCTAATTGGAGACAATAAAATTGGTGGCTTCATCAGGTAGGCTTCGATTTCGTCGAAAGCTTGTTGGTGGCATGGCTCCCACTTGAAAACATCTTCCTTCTTCAGTCGAAGTAATGGCGAAAATACTTGAGTCTTGCCACTTAGATTTGATATAAATCTTCTCATGAAATTGATCTTTCCTAGTAAAGACTGCAATTCTTTCTTTGTCGAAGGAGGTTGTGTTTCCATGATAGCCCTCGTCTTATTTTAATTTATCTCAATGCCTTTTTTGTGCACGACAAAGCCTAAGAAATCACCTGCACTTACACAAAAGGCACATTTTAGTGGATTCATTTTCAATCCATATTTTCTCATCCTTTCAAATGATTGTCGAAGGTGGTCTAGATGACCACTTTCTGATGCTGATTTAACTACTATGTCATCTATGTATACTTGCATAAAATTTTCTATAAAATCATGGAACATAGTATTCATAGCTCTTTGGTACGTAGCACCAGCATTTTTTAAACCAAATGGCATCACTACCCATTCATAAACACCTAACGCCCCCGGGCATCGAAATGCAGTCTTTGAAACATCTTCCTCAGCAATAAAGATTTGGTTGTAGCCTGAATACCCATCAAGCATACTCAAATATTGGTAACCTGCTGCGGAATCAACTAACATTTCTGCCACTGGCATTGGATATTGATCTTTGGGAGTAGCATTATTTAGATCCCTAAAATCTATGCAAACTCTAAGTGTACCATTTTTCTTAATTACAGGAACTATATTAGCAAGCCAATCAACATACCTGGCAGTTCTGATGAACTTGCTCTTTAGTAACCTTTCGATCTCTGTTTTGATCTTCGACATGATTTCTGGTGCAAATCTCCTTGGGGTTTGCTTAACAGGCTTCTTATCTAGTCGAATAGGCAGCTTCAACTCAACCACTTCTCTTTTTAAACCTGGCATTTCATTGTAGTCCCAAGCAAAACAGTCTTTGTACTCTTTCAGCAATTCGACTATCTGCACCTTGAAGTCTTTATTGACTTTTGCACTGATATATGTTGGTCTTCTTACACTTCCATCTCCCAAATCTATTTCTTCTAAGGGATCTTGTGCTTGTATCTTCTTGGTCGAACCCATTGGATCTTTCTCAAATCCTAATGGTTCATCATCATAGACACCGTCTAGTCTAGGTGATTCGACCATAATTTCTTTGTTACTATCATTTGTGGTTAAAGCAACCATGTGATGCAACTCAGCTTCGAGAATTGCTTTTTCTTTATTTTCTGCCACATAGGCCGTAATTCTTTCCCATGTACTGGGTTTTATCATCATCAATTATCCCAACCAGAAGGCTTGTCAAAGCCTCTTGTTGCACTTCCATCATCAATGTATTGCCTCTCCCAAATGAAACCATAGTTTGGGTGGAGGTTGACAGAGGAAATAACATTATCCTGCTCAATGAATCCAGCATTAGAGGAGGAACATGGAGCAATGTTCGCTAGTTGTTTGTCGAAGGTCTGCTTGGTTATTGTATTTACTTCAGCCTTGAAGTAACTTTGATCTCCTTCAATATTTTCGACCAATCCATCTTCTCTCCAAATTACCAACCTCTGATGTACAGTCGAAGGGATTGCCCCCACTGCATGAATCCACTCTCTTCCAAGCAATAAGTTGTAATTTGCTTTAGAAGGTATTACCATAAACAGAGTTGGCCTCTTTATGCTTCCAACAGCCAATTAGACCTGAATGGCCCCTAGTGAGTAGCCAGATTTGCCTTCATAATTGGTAAGAACCACGTTATGTCGCCTTAAATCAGTATCATACTTGCCAATTTTACTTAGCAAGTGTTGAGGCATTAAATTCACAGCGGCTCCACCATCGACAAGGACCTTGTTGATCGCAACATTATTGACTTTGGCTTGTATAAATAGTGGCTTGAGATGATTCATCATGCCACAATCCGGCCTTTCAAACACAGCTTGTTGCTCTTCAACGCAACCATTCTTCAGCACATAATAGCATATTGGCTTGTAAGCCATACCTTCGTCGAATTCTTCTTCGACCTCATTGACTTCAGACACCACATCATATTCAATTGGTAAAATTGAAACGACACCACATAGCACGTCGAAGTCATGCTCAGAATCAGCAAAAGAAGAGTTCAATTCCTCTTCCAACTTGAGATCTTCTTCTTTGAAGCCTTTCTTTATCTCAGCTAAAGAAGGGAAGATTCTTTCAATGGATGGTTTCCTAACCACTTCAGTTGAAGGTAAAACTATTTCCTTACCTTTCTCGTTCTTGGGAATTGCTACTTTGCCTGTAGCAACAGCATCAACTTTCTTTTGGCGTTGAAATCTTCGCCATTGAGTCCTTGTCATAAGATTCTCTCCCTTGTAGTTGTTGTTGTAGGCATACTTCTTATTTCCAGTTGCCTCATTCTGGTTAGCACCACTTGTGTTTCCTTTGGCCATCATATTTGGCCTAATTCGATGAATCACGTTGCCCCCAGTGTGGTACAGGCCTTTACCTTTCCCACCAGAATGTACCCACTTTTCGACAGGAGTACAAGAAGGAGGCACGTAAGTGCTTAACTTTCCTTTTCCTCCATAGGGAATTCTCTTGTCAGCAAAATCAAACTTGGGCCTTTTATCCACTCACTTACCCTTGCGCTTCATTTGAGGCTTGAACTCTTCAAGTTCTTTAGCAGCTTTCTTGTCGAAAACAGCACTGCACCTTGGGCACAGCATCACCTCTGAATTACTTATCTTGCAGCGATTGAGGAAATCCACCAAATCCTCTTCAGCTTTTGGGTAGACGGGTTTGGCCTTGTCGTTTCCTTGGCCTTCTGCAGCCATTTCGACATCCATCTCTGAAATTGGTGAAGTTCTCTTAATGTGAGCCTTACTAGGCCCAGTTCCAGAAGCTTCGACCATATTGATGCTAATTTCAGTGTATAATGCCTCGACTTCAGGCAAGGGATCAGCATCAATCTTCATTGGCGCTTTTGGTTTTTCACCAAATTTGAACCTTCCTTCATTTAGCGCTTCTGCACCAAATCCCTGAAAAGAACACAATGAGAGGTATTATGACCCAAAAAATTATGGTATTTGCAAAAACCTCTTTTCTGTCTTTGTTCTAATGGTGGTGTTTTTAGCCCTTTAGGAACCAGAATTTGACCGTCCTTAACTAACAAGTCAAATATTTCGTCACATTTAGAAACATCAAATGTATAAGTTTTTGCAACGAATTTGTCGTTTTTTGGTTCGACAGGATTTTTACCATTTGAAGGTTTTAGCAATTTACAAGTATATGGAGGTCCTGGCTTTAATTCGGCAACATTGACCTCCTCTTCGACTTCCTCGTAAGAGATGTCGTACTCTTGTTCCTCATTTTGAATTTCGACATAGGCAATTTAGTCTTTTTTATTGTTGTGAAACCTACTAGTTCTAGATTTCTCAGCTTTTAGCCTTTCAACTTGCCTTACTCTATCGGCCAATTGGGCCATATCTCTTAAATGTTGAGTGTCTAGTTCTTTCCTAATAGAATAATCTAGACCACCAGCAGCCATTTCGACTAACTCATGTTCAGGCACTTGGGTAAAGCACCTTGCTTTGAGAAGTCTAAATCTGTTGAGATAGTCATCAACAGTCTCTGCCGTTTTACGTCGAACACTAGCCAATTCTTTGAGACTAATTTTGGAGTGTCCTATATAGAATTGCTCGTGAAAAGCTTTTTCTAACTGGTTCCAATTAAACATAGAGTGAGGGGGTAGTGTAGTAAACCAAGTAAAAGCATTTTTTGTTAGAGAATTAGGGAAAAATTTCATTCTTAAATTCTCATTTTGGGCTAAATCCCCAGCCTCAGTTAAATAACGAGCAATGTGTTCGACGGTGGATTCACTAGTTTCTCCACCAAATTTAGTGAATTTAGGGACTTTCCAACCCCTTGGCAATTCACTTTGCAAAATATATTCTGATAATGGCGACACGAAATTTGGCCTGCGCATTCCTATGTCAAGGCCATTCTGGGCTAAAATTGTTTCGACAATATTAGCTATATTGTTCTGCGCTCCAAAATTGTTTTGTTGCACTTGCCTGACTACTTCATCAGCATTTTGATTTCTATTTACTAACACTATATCAGGCTCGTTTTCAACCATCCCCTGCAAGGGTTGTTCGACAACTTGTGCTTGTGCCTGATTTCTAGGCAATTCAATGTTAGGCCTTTCTAAGGGGATTTCTACAGGCCTCAAAGGTTGTACTTGGGGTATTGGCTGATTCTGCATTCTTGGAGTGCCAAAGAAATCTGCAATTCGACCCATTTGAGTTGCCAATGCTTGGTAACTGTTATTGGTATCACGTATCAAAGGGTTGAATACTGTACCAATTTGTTGGGTTAACATGTTAACCATATCATGATTGGCATCATCTATTTGTTGTCTTAATGCCAACACAGACGTTGTAGTTAATGTGGGCTGGGCATTTCGACCATAAATGCCCTCTTGAGAGGCATGCATAGGGGAGAAACCACCATTCATTATGTTATCTGCACACGTTGATGAATTGGTTTGCAAGCCTACCATCATGCCAGTCGGCATACCATAAGGGATTTTTCGACCAACTATAGGCATGCTAAATGGGATATGACCACTAGTCATATATGGGTTAGGCGTTCCCATTGTTTGTGGCATAGAAGCCATTTCATTAGGCTGTGTGGTCACCGTGGTGGCCATTGTTGGTAAAGGATTAAGCACAGGAGATGTAACTGTGACCATGCTTGTCGAAGGCATTGGAGCAGTTATTCCCATAGCGGTTACTGGATTAGCTTCATTGACAGACGCATTCTCAGGGACACTCTGTGCGTTCGAAGAACTTGCGCCAGAACGTGACATCTTTGACAAAGATTTACCACTCCTCAGGCGCATAAACAATTATATTCCAAGATTCTGTTAACTAACACTCTAATATTTCGACACAAAGAGTCCCACCGGGCGTGCCAATTTGTTTACCGTGGATTTTGGTAAACACCGCTGGTCTCCAATTTGGTTAACTTGCAGGATCAACCAGTGAATCCTAAGACCATTTGTGTTTAGAGTTTTTAGTTTGATGTGATGTTCTTCAGTGTTTTGCGTTTTAAACAGAAAAGAAGAAGAAATAATTGATTCCTTACGCGCGAAGCAATCAAGATATTTCAGGGAAGAAGGACTTGAATTGTAAAACACATAAAGGTAAAGAGAAAACAGAAGTAAATTGCATTAAAATGAAAGAGAATGGTACACAAGATCATACATTGTTCTTTGACTCATTTTTCTCTTGAATGCGGAAGTTAGAGCGTGAGAATTGCAATATGAAATTTTGTGACCCTTGTTTCTTCTCAGAAACTACTATTTATACTAAGCAGAAACTGCCCTAAAACAGTTATAAAAATGATAGCAACCGCTCCTCTTTTCGACCAACTGCTAGTTCTTCAGCGCATAACTGCTCTGTTTTCAGTCTGTCGAAAGCTTGTGTCCATTTTCCTCTTTCTTGCTTTTGCTTCCCCGGAAGCTTGTCGAATTTACCCTGCACATGACCATTTTCTCTGTCGAAATACTTTGGTCTTTGTCGAAATATAAGTCAAGCCTTGTTGACCATTTTCAATGAAGCCTGTCGAAATTACAGGCTAACAGCCGCCGATAGTTTCTGGGCCTCTATTGAGACGAGATCAAAATTCAGACAGACCTCAGAAAATACCTGCACAGAGGTTAGTTTTTCTTTTTCTTGCATAGTCTATTATTTGTAGCATCTTTTTTTACCGCGGCGGACGTCGCCGTTCCGGTGACTGTCGCTGCCTGCCTCAGGGGAGGAGACGAACTGGCCTCAGGGTTGCCGAGGTCGTGGTCAGTACCGCTTTAGCTTTAGTTATTAGACAAATAGATTCAGAAGGATAGAGATAGATAGTGATAGTGTCGCCCTCCCATTGCAGATATGGTCCGTTCCAAGAGTGAGGAAACACGACCTTTTGTTCCACCTGGTAAACCGATCTTAAGGAAGTCGGCTGCTGGAGACCCGATATCGGCCCCCTAGGGAGCCCCGTCTCTGCTTTCTTCCACCTATGTGGATTCTCCTGCAATGTCGGGTGCTTCGGCTAGGGAGTTTGTCCAGCATGTTTTAGAAGGCACTGTAGAACAGAACGCTGCGGAGGAGGATGCCGAGGTCGGCTCCCAAGCTCAAAAGGCCGAGGTCGCCATAGAGGAGGATGAGACGACGGCTGAGGATGCGTATGACTGGATATCCACGAGGATATAGGACATCTGCCCAAAATTGAAGTCGGACAAGCCGGTGTCTTATTATGAACGGTTCATCGTAGTCCCTGCCGACCAGAGATGGAAGCTGATAGCGGCGGATGATATGCCGGTGTGCACAGAGCATGACGGGATGTGATTCTTCTTCTACGGAGCCGCGCTGGAGACCATGGGAATCCGGATTCCATTAAGCAAATTCCAGAGGACGTGCTCAACTACCTACATATGGCCCCTTCTCAGCTGTACCCAAATGGATAGGGATTTATGCGCAACTTCGAACTGGTCATGGAGCACCTCGGAAGGGTTCCCTCTGTGAAGGTCTGCTTCTGCTTTTTCAACGTATTCCATTCACCAGAGCCGGGGTCAGGCGGCAAGAGACAAGGGCATGTCGGACTGCGGGGTAACGCGGAACGCTCCTACTTCCCTCCGGCCAACGATTCCAATAAGGATTTCAAGCTGAACTTCTTTGTTAAGGCTTCGAATAATGCAGCCCGGCTATCCATTGCGGACTACGAGGGGAAAAAACTAATCAGGGTGCACTTCCCGTTGTCGTGGAGTAGAGAGCACTTCGTCCGAGGCGGAAAGGAGATTGAGACCAAATCTTATATCGTGAAGCCGAACTTGGTGACAGGGGATGAAGTGGTGTCATACAAGCTGATCACCAAGTGGGGGAAGGAGTTGGCCAAGAAATGCTTGAAGTTCCATTGCAGTTCCATGATTGACGTCGTGGCCGGGTCCGAGGCCAAGCTGAAGAGATATTTTGATTCCTGTCACTACAAGAATAACTTGCATTACTGGCTGCACATTTCTGGCGGAATCAGTCAGCCAGTAAGATTTCTGGCGGAATTTGGCGATTTCTGGCCGATTTAGTCTGCCAGTACGTTTCTGGTTGATTCTATAACATTTCTGGCAGATTAAATCCGCTAGTAAGCATCATCGTATTGCGCGTTTGACCAGCATTTGAATTTCCGCCAGTAATTGCAGTTACTGGCGGATTTAATCCGCCACTAGATGCATCCGTCAGTAATGACATTTATTGGCCAACTGGAATCCGCCAGTAATTGCAGTTACTGGCGGATTTAATCCGCCACTAAATGCATCCGTTAGTAATGACATTTACTGGCCAACTAGAATCCGCCAGTAATGTCATTTACTGGCCAACTGGAATCCGGCAGTAATGACATTTACTGGCCAACTGAAATCCGCCAGTAATGACGTTTACTGGCCACAAGATCCGCCAGAAATGATCACACCTCGTTTACTGTGTTTAACTGAATTGATCCGCCAGTAATGACATTTACTGGCCGAATTGTTTATCCGCCAGTAATATCCTGTATCCGTCAGTAATGTCACGTTTCAACCAGTAAAATGTACAACCCGCCAGTAACTACAGTCCACCACCTGTTCCGCCAATAATGGATCCGTCAGTATTGATCTTTTCTGCGAGTAATGTCACGTTTCATTTTTCTCAAACTTCTTAAACTTCTCTTCTCTCTGTTTTCACTACTCTTCTCTTCATTTCTCTTTCATTTTTCTCAAACTTCTTAAACTTCTCTTCTTAAACTTCTTAAATTTTTCTTCTCTCTTTCATTTTTCTCAAACTTCTTAAACTTCTCTTCTCTTTCATTTTTCTTAAACTTCTTAAACTTCTCTTCTCTCTTTCATTTTTCTCAAACTTCTTAAATTTCCCTTCTCTCTTTCATTTTTCTCAAACTTGTTAAACTTCTCTTCTCTCTTTCATTTTTCTCAAACTTCTTAAACTTCTCTTCTTAAACTTCTTAAGTTTCTCTTCTCTCTTTCATTTTTCTCAAACTTCTTAAACTTCTCTTCTCTCTTTCATTTTTCTCAAACTTCTTAAACTTCTCTTCTCTTTCATTTTTCTCAAACTTCTCTTCTTAAACTTCTTAAATTTCTCTTCTCTCTTTCATTTTTCTCAAACTTCTTAAACTTCTCTTCTCTTTCATTTTTCTCTGTTGAAATAAGAGACAGGACATTGGTTACGCAGTTCGGCCAATCTTTGCCTACGTCTGCTACTACAGAGCAGCTGTAGTTCCGTATTATTGATTGTATATTTCTGTGTAAAGAGTACAAGCACTAATGAATTTAAATAGAGAAAACCTAACGGGCCTGGGCCGAATACATATAAAACTACTATTTACAACATATCTTAACACTCCCCCTCAAGCTGGAGCGTATATATTGTAGGCATCCAGCTTGTCACATATGTAAGTTATCCTTGGTCCCCGAAGAGCTTTTGTGAAGATGTCTGCCAATTGATCATTAGAACCAACAAATGAAGTAGCAATGTCCCCGGACACAATCTTCTCACGAACAAAGTGACAATCAATTTCAATGTGTTTGGTTCGCTCATGAAAGACTGGATTGGACGCAATATGTAGGGCTGCTTGATTATCACAGATGAGACTCATAGTGCCTATTTTACAAAAGCGCAACTCTTGGAGAAGATGTTTCAACCATATAAGCTCCTGAGTGGTAAGTGCCATAGCTCGATATTCAGCTTCAGCGCTGGATCTGGCAACAACATTTTGCTTTTTACTTTTCCATGAAATTAGATTTCCACCAATAAGAACACAGTACCCAGATGTGGACCTTCTATCAAAGGGACAACCAGCCCAATCAGCATCTGTGTAAGCGACGACATTTGAATCACCTCTATCTGTGTAAACAAGACCTTTTCCAGGAGCTCCTTTGATGTACCTCAGGATTCTAACCACGGCATCCCAATGACTGTCACAAGGGGAATTTAGGAATTGACTCACCACACTAACAGCGTAGGAAATATCTGGCCTCGTTATGGTCAAGTAATTCAACTTCCCAACTAGCCTCCTATACCTCCCTGGATCCGAAAAGGACTCCCCCTGATCCGGTAGGATCTTGACATTAGGATCCATAGGAGAGTCAATTGGCTTGCAATCCAGCATGTCGGTTTCTTCTAAGATATCCAAAGCATACTTTCTCTGAGAAATAGCAATGCCTGCCTTAGAATGAGCTACCTCAATGCCAAGAAAGTATCGTAACTTTCCAAGATCTTTGACCTGAAAGTGGTGGATTAGATGTTGTTTAAGTCCTGCAATCCCATCATGATCATCACCTGTAATAACAATATCATCGACATAGACAACCAATAAATACATTTGTGAGAGGAAAACTTATAAAAGACAGAGTGATCAGCTTCACTCCGAATCATGCCATAGTCTTGAACGACACTGCTGAATCTTCCAAACCATGCCCGAGGGGATTGTTTATGACCATACAAGGCTTTGTGAAGTCGACAGACATACCCACGACACTCCCCCTGAGCAACGAAACCAGGTGGTTGCTCTAGATAAACTTCTTCTTCAAGATCGCCGTGGAGAAATGCATTCTTGATGTCAAGTTGATACAATGGCCAATGTCGCATTGCAGCCATAGAAAGGAAGAGACGAACAGAAGCCATTTTGGCCACCGGTGAGAAAGTATCACTGTAATCAAGACCAAAAACCTGAGTATAGCCCTTAGCCACAAGGCGGGCTTTCAGACGATCAATACTTCCGTCTGGACCAACTTTGACAGTATATATCCATCGACACCCAACAATAGATTTACCAGGAGGAGGTGGCATAAGAGTCCATGTCTGGTTAGATTCTAAGGTTGTCATCTCATCAATCATAGCCTGTCGCCAACCTGAATGAGAAAGGGCTTCCTGCGTGGACTTAGGAATGGTGATGGAAGAAATAGCAGACACAAATGTATAGTGTGAAGGTGATAAGCGGTGATAACTGAGGAAATTATAAATAGGATGAGGGTTACGGGTGGAACGTGTACCTTTACGCAGGGCAACAGGAGAGTCGTCTGACTCGGCAGGTGGATCCGGAGTAGGAGAGGAAATCGGGGCAGGAGATGAGTCACTAGGATCTTCTGTAGGAGGTGGGTCGACAGGATCCCCCCAAAACTTCAAAGGAACATTAGCATGAATAAGCAAAGTGCGAGCTGTTTCAATTATATGACGGTTCTTACGTTCAGCAATACCATTTTGTTGTGGGGTATGGGGACAAGATGATTGATGTATGACACCATTTTCAACCATAAAAGAATTAAATGATGCAGAAAAATACTCTTTCGCATTATCACTACGTAAAGTACGAATAAAACAACCAAATTGATTTTTGATTTCCTTGAAGAAATTTTGAAAAATACTGGAAGTTCAGATCTATCCTTAAGTAGGTAGATCCACGTACATCTAGAAAACTCATCAATAAACGTGACAAAATATCTGTGTCCTACAACTGAAGTGACTCGACTTGGTCCCCATACATCTGAGTGAACAACATCAAAAGGAGAACGAGCTTGTGACTGAGTACTACTAGGGAAGGAAGAACGAACGTGTTTCCCAAGCTGACAAGACTCACAATCTAATGACTGCAAGTGGGACAAATGAGGAACCATGACTTTGAACTTCTTGAGACTTGGATGACCTAACCGACGGTGAAGAAGACTTGGAGACTCTGTAGTAGAAGTGGAGGCAAGTGTAGATGAAGGTTGGATGGGCTGGAGGTAGTAAAGTCCATGTGACTCATATCCTGTACCAATCGTCCGTTTTGTACTCCGGTCCTGTATAACAAAATAATCATCATCAAAAGTTACAGAACATTTTAGACTTCGAGTCAGACGACTAACTGAAATTAAATTAAATGGGCAATTGGGAACAAGAAGAACATTGTCAAGGGGTAAGGATGGAAGAGGAGTGGCTTCACCAATGCCACTAGCTTTAACTTTTGATCCGTCGGCAACAGTAATATAATGTGGGGTGTTAGGTTGAGATATTTTGGATAAAAGAGATGGATTACCAGCCACGCAATCGGAAGCTCCAGTGTCCATAACCCAGGAGTCAACAGGTGATGATTGAGAGAAACAGACTGTAGAATTACCAGAATGAGCAACCGTTGCCGATGATGATGAAGCCTGGGAAGCTTTATACTGCAGGAATGCCTTATACTCCTCATCAGAAATAACATTTTGTTTAGTGTTTCTCTGTTCAGAATCCTTAACCTGAGTCACATTTACTGGTTTCTCTGGAAAGCCATGAAGGGAATAACACTTGTCTTCAGTATGACCAAGTCTCTTACAATAAGTGCACTGAGGACGTCCTCCAACACGACCTCCTCGACCACCCCCACGACCACGACCGCGTCCCCCACGACCTGCAAAATTAGAAACAAGAGCAGAAGATTCTATATTAGTCTGAGATCCATTCCCTCCAGTTCCTTCCAATCCAGGAAGACGTATGAGACGCCTGATTAGATCCTCTGTTGAGGGAATGTCTGATGCAGAAAGAATGTTGCTCCGTACTGACTCATATTTTTGATGGAGACCATGAAGAACATAGATCATACACACATTATCTAGTTTCTCAAGCATCTTCTTTGGGTCATTGTCGATCACAAGGAGCTTGAACTCATTTACTGCAGACTGAGCTTTATTAGCATATGTCATGATGTTGTCTTCTGTCATCTGAAGGGTGGCTAAATTATGAATAACACCATAAAGACGCTGGATATCATTAGAATAAACATTTTTAGCCTTCTGCCAAATGTCATATCAAGTGGTGTATGAGCGATAATGGACCAGCAAGGAGGGTTCAATAGATTGCCACAAAAGAGAGACCAACTGACAATCTGCTTGTTCCCAATCTTCACGCAAATCTTTACCAATATCTGTTGAATTCTTAGTGAGGTGATCTAAAAGCCTTTGCCCCATAAACCACATTTTTACTGATGCAGACCAATTCAAATAATTATCACCATTGAGTACTTCCGTATTATTGATTGTATATTTCTGTAGTTCCGTATTATTGATTGTATATTTCTGTGTAAAGAGTACAAGCACTAATGAGTTTAAATAGAGAAAACCTAACGGGCCTGGGCCGAATACATATAAAACTACTATTTACAACATATCTTAACATTCTCAAACTTGTTAAACTTCTCTTCTCTCTTTCATTTTTCTCAAACTTCTTAAACTTCTCTTCTTAAACTTCTTAAGTTTCTCTTCTCTCTTTCATTTTTCTCAAACTTCTTAAACTTCTCTTCTCTCTTTCATTTTTCTCAAACTTCTTAAACTTCTCATCTTAAACTTCTTAAATTTCTCTTTCATTTTAATTTATATTTGTTATGGATATTTTAATTAGTACTTTGTTTAATGAAATTTATGAAAATTTTATCATTATTAAAAATTATTCGATTAATGTTTTATTTTTTGAATTAAATAAACAAATTAAAAAATAGTTTTTAAAAAAACAAATAAAAATATTTAAATAATATTAATTTCTAAGCCAGTAAAAAAGCGAATTGTATTAAAATATTTAAAAAAATGAATTAAAAAAGAAATAAAAACGAATTCTTTTTTTATTTGCATTTTAAAATACTTTTTTTTTTAAAAAAAAAATACATTACTGGCGGATTTTTGTTGCTTACTGACGGATTTTCAGCCAGTAATTACTGGCGGATTTACTGACGGGTTGTCAGCCAGTAATTACTGGCGGATTTACTGACAGATTTTCAGCTAGTAATTACTGGCAGAAATTTGGCCAGTAATTACTGGCTGAAAATCCGCCAGTAATTACTGGCTGAAAATCTGCCAGTAAATCCGCCAGTAATTACTGGCTGAAAATCTGTCAGTAACGGTTACCTGCGGTTGATTTTCTGGCGGATTTCTGGCGGACTAAATCCGCCAGTAATGTGCAATTACTGGCCGATTTTAACCATTACTGGGGGATTGTGTCAGCCAGTAATGCACGAATTTCTTGTAGTGTGTATTGACTTTTTATTTTAATGTCTTTATGTCATTGCACCCTAAGCTGGTCTCGTGAATTTTGATGTTGATTCCGACCGTCTCTATTCTTTCAGGTAAAATGGATAACCTTGATGACATCTTCGAGAACGCCAACGTTGATACCTCCGTGATGGTAGATGTGCCCAAGAGGCAGCCTGAAAAGAAGAAACCCACTGAGAAGAAGGGGACGGGTTCGAGGTCAGGATCCGGGCCTGTCCTTGACAAGGTGGCAAGCAAGTCCCAATCCACTGGGGGCAAGCATGCCACCGACAAACAAAAATCTCAAGCAAATTCGCCTGCTGCTGTCCAGTCTTCCTCGAAGTCGGGTCCGGAGAGGCACAAGAGAGGCCATCCTGAGGCCATAAATGCTGATCCTGCCTTCCTGAAAAGGCAAAAACAATGGCAAGAAGAAAGGAGAGCAGAGAAGAACGGGAAAGAAAAGGCTACCGTGGCCGACTTTGAGGCCTGCGCTCGAGTGGGGAGAATGGGTGTCGAGACCTTCAAAGAGGTGGAGGAGCTGAAAGCCAATGAGATAACTGCCCGCCTTCGAGGTAAGATTTCTGACTTCAGGTAAGTATTTTGGGACACGTTTTTGCAACAAAATAAAGGTGTCTTGCTTGCAACAACGTAAGATAAGGTTCTCAGTTTTCACACCATTAAAACTAAAGATAAGGTTGAGTTTCAAACGCATGGTTCTTACCTTAGATTTTAAAATTATTGTTTTCATTTTTCCTCCTATGTTTATTTTTGGACATATCCTTTTCAAACAATCCATTTCCTTATACGAATCATACGATCAATTATGTAATACATCTAGCACTTGGGAGAACAACATTAATTGTCCAAAAAAGTGCAATACGCCTACCACTTGTTAATTAACTGGTTCGGTTCTTTCTTCTACATTTCTTAATTATATCATGACTTATCATCTCCCTCTCTAGTATTCACAGTACTCTAATACACTATACTCATACAATTACTCACACTCTCACATATTTTATTTTTTAAAAGGGGGTATATGTTATATTTAATTAACTTCCACAAAATATATTAGTTAGCTATCTCAATTAAATTTATTTGTATAAGAAGATAAAATATATAACAACAAATAAGTCCATTGGTTTAAGTTCAAGTCCATTAGTTTAACTTCATTAGTATATTATTAGCCCAAACAATTATGATTATTTTTGTCAACTTGGTGATATTGAACCCTCTATTTTACTTTTGACAATTTTAGTCCCTAATTTTCTTTATTTGGCAATTTATCCTCATACTTTTAATTATATTTTTAGACCCTCAAAATCATGGATTATTTGAACTTTTAGTCCTTAAAAATTCGAATTTTGTGGAATTTGGGAACAAAATTGCCCAATCCACAATTTTTGGAGCCAACAATGCAATGAAAAAAATTACAGCAATCAAAATCGCCAAATTGGGAGAGCAAAATCCCCAAAATAAAATAGAACGGTCAAACTCGTCAATAGGAGAAGGTTGAGAGACAAAAATGCAAGTAAACTTTTATATTTAACCGCCTCGTAAAATATATGCTATCTCTGCCACTTCTCTTTTTCCTTTCCACTCGAAACAACAAAAGTTGTGAGCCCATTAAAATTTTATTTTTATTACATTTTTAGCGATGCGTATATTTAAAAAATTGTGCATCTCCTGATCTAGGGTCCTGGGTCCGCCACTGATTAGAAGTACTTTAAAAAGTAACCATGTATGATATATTACAACAACACACCGGAGAAATTACATGAAATTACATTATTTTCAACGTGTATACATCACCACTCTAATGTGCGGTATCTCTTCTTATCCCATATGTATGCAGAACTTAAAGCAGCGACTCAAAATATAACCATTCAATTAGGAAGTTGGTAACTTGGTATAATTCACACACTATGCATGGGTACTAATATTTTCTATGTCTAAATATATATTTTCCCCTTGGAAATATAGCCTATTTTCGGTTTAGTTCTTTAGAAAAAAATTACTTTTGTTCTCACAAATATACCACATGTTGCTTTTAGTCTTTGCTATTTTGTTTAAGTCCCTACAAATTTTCTATATTGAAATTGGTCATCGTAATATGTGTGTAATATTTATGTTAGTCCTTTATGCCATTCATATTTGAGAGACTAAAATTAAATATTTTACATATTACACAGACCAATTCCAATATAAACAAATTTGACAAAGACTAAAACAAAATAGCAATACTATATATATATATATATATATATATATATATATATATATATAAAATGTAGTTGTGTCTGACATATTACAACACCAAAAGTTAATAGATATAAAGACAGATGTAATAGTATCCATATTGGCGGGTATCTGTACCCGTTAGTAAATTATTAAAACTACTAAAATACCCAATTAGTTAAATACAAAATCTCCCACATAACCCACATCAAAGAAACCCTAACATATTTTCGTGTTGAAGTAATTTTGTTTGTTATGAAGAGGAAGAAACTCTATCTTTTGAATTGTTTACAGAAACTATTTTCTTGTAAGAAACTTAAGAAGTTCTATAATCAATGCATGTATGTATTTTGTTTATTAATTCAGTGTTCAATGAATTTTTTTGTTACCATGTCATTGGACTTTTTTAAAATACGGATATGACAAATATTTTTTTATTCAACAGACTTGGACACCGGGAGCAACAAAGAGTTATCCTATGAATCGGACTATTAAGAGACTTGGACACCACATCTCCACCCAAAATTTTAAGGCAACAGGTATATGAGTCCCCTATCTTATATGTCCTTCATATAGCTCATTCATAGTCGATGTGAGACTAACCACTCACACTTGAATTTCCAACCGACCAAACACATGTTTCTTATATTTTGAAATCATTATTTTCATTTTTCCTATGTTTATTTTTATGTGTGCACTCGCATGGTCCACGACTCATTTGGACGTATCCTTTAATACTCACTCTATTTATATGATCAATTGTGTAAAACATCTAGCACTTTGGTTCTTCTTTCTTTAACTATCATCCTTTCTATTTTTCTGATATCAATGACTTCATCATCTCCTTCTCTAGTATTCACAGTACGGAAATGCCAACCTGAGTTGGTATCTCCTGCTGCACCAACTCCTCACGAAGTTAAATTACTATCAGACATAGATGATCAACAAGGCTTGCGTTACCATATTCCCACTACAAGAAATTCGCTGATTTGCCACGGAAAAATCCGTCGCAAATGCAGGAAGGCTTAGGGAAGGAGCTGGGCGCAAGTTAATGGTGGATTGTACTGGAGAGGGTGTCTTGTTCGTTGAGGCTGATGCTGATGTAACACTTGATCAATTTGGTCATGATCTTCAACCCCCATTCCCATGCCAAGAACTTTTGTGCCATGTTCCAGACTCCGAACAAATTATTAACTCTCCCCTTCTATATATACAGGTTCAATTAGCATTTACTCATATTTTAGACCACATTACATAAGTTCGTTTAGTGCTTATATATTCAAGATCGGAGAGAAATTAATACACACCTTTTCCAAATTTTTGTAAAAGAAAACAAATTCATAAAACAACCACTTGAACTTTCAAAATGACAAGTAGAAAATTGAATTAATTATAGGCTTAGATATGTTTGTGGTCCTTATAAAATTTGGGTTTTGGTTTTAGTCTCTTATGACTTTTAATATCGCTTCATGACTTTTAATAGTGTTTTTTTTGACCATTTATAGGCTATTAAAAGTCATGAGGGACTAAAACCAGAAAAATCAAATTTTATAGATACCACAAGTAGGTGAACATTTTTTGAGGGACTAAAACCAAAAAACCCAAATTTTATAGGGAATAAAAACATATGTAACTCTTAGTTATATATATAATATACATTTTTCCCCGAAGAAACTATGCATAGTAGAACAATAAAACATATATTTACCATGATATTGAATTTTAAATGATAAGTGACACGTCTGAAGTGTAGTGGTTTTATACTCGCCTACCATTTAAACCACACTATGTGTGACGCTGCTGGTTTAAAACAACACTTGAATGCCTGGACAGAGATGGCTCGAGGTACATGCCAACTATCAATTCTACCTGTGTGGCATAGAGAGCTCCTAATGGCAAGAGATCCTCCACGCATTACATGCAAGCATCACGAATACGAGCAAGTTCCAAGTACCACTACGGAAGAGGCCACCACTATCCATCATTCTTTCTTTTTGGGACCCTCTGATGTAGTCGCCATTCGTCGCTTGCTTCCCTTTCACCTCCGGGAACGCTAGCTCCTCCACGTTTGACATTATTAGTGCATGCTTTTGGCGATGCCGCACAAAAGCATTGCAACTAATGCCAGATGAAGAGGTACGAATGATGTGTGTTGTTAACGCACATACTAGGTTTAACCCTCCCTTACCGCTTGGTTACTACGGAAACGGGTTAGCATTCCCAGCGGCAGTCACCACTGTAGGGAAGCTTTGCGGGAACCCATTAGGTTATGCTGTGGAGTTGATAAGGAAAGCAAAAGCCGAGGTTATAGAGGAATATATGCGTTCTGTGGCAGATCTTATGGTTATTAAGGACCGATGTTTGTATACAACTGTAAGATTCTTTGTTGTGTCCGATTTAACCCGTGCTGGGTTTAGAGAACACAATTTTGGATGGGGTGAGGCAGTGTATGGTGGAGTAGCGATATGCGGGGATGGGTCCTTTTTTGGAATAACCTGTCTTGTACCACATAAGAATATAGAAGGAGAAGGGATAGTATTACCAATTTGCTTGGCTTCTCAAGATATGAAGAGGTTTGCCAAAGAGTTAGATGACATGCTTGGAAACCAAAACCAATCTACAACAGGGGGTCCTAGTTTTGTCATGTCTGCCTTGTAGTTTGAAGCTATTGATATCTAAATTAAAATAAATGAATAATTTCACGAGATTCACGTGAAATAATTAATGTTGTGAATTTGTTACATTTACTTATAAATGAAAATAAAGGGATTTCTTTTGGTAAAAAAAATAAAAATAAAGGGATTTCTCTTTTCTCTTAAAAAGTAGAAAAGTTTCTACTAAGTGTTGTAAAATTTGGTTGGGCTCGACTAATCTAACCTATTGGGCCGAAAATCGGGTACAAGATTTGTTTGAGCAGCTAATTGAAGAGAAGTAATTGCTAACTTGTGTCAAAGAATTCTATCTCCCTGAAAAAGGAATATCTATGTCAATGTGTTCAAGAAAGAGCTCGAAAAGGTAAATATCTATTTCTAGAATTGTAGCCACAAACTGCTGAACGCACAACAATATCTAAGGATGTTACGACTACTCCAACTGAGGACTGAACCCGTTTCGTTTTAACAATTTTTGGTTAAACCATAAAGGGTTCTCAAAAGTGGTCTTAAAGTGTTGGACTCCTTTGAGTTCATTGGTTGGATGGGGATACCTCTGAAGGAGAAGTTGAAAGTTCTTAAGTCTAACATAAAAAAAGTGGATACTGATCACGTATTTTATTTTTTAAAAGGGGTATATGTTATATTTAAGTTCCACAAAAATATATTATTTAGCTATCTCAATTAAGTTTATTTGCGTAAGAAGATAAAATATATAACAACAAATAAGTCCATTGGTTTAAGTTCAATACCATTAGTTTAAATTCATTAGTCTATTATTAGCCCAAACAATTATGATTATTTTTGTCAACTTGGTGATATTGAACCCTCTATTTTACTTTTGACAATTTTAGTCCCCAATTTTCTTTATTTGGCAATTTATCCTCACACTTTTAATATGTTTAGTCCCTCAAAATCATGGATTATTTGAACTTTTAGTCCTTGAAAATTCGAATTTTGTGGGATTTGGGAACAAAATTGCACAATCAACAATTTTTGGAGCCAACAATGCAATGAAAAAAATTACAGCAATCAAAATTGCCAAATTAGAAGAGCAAAATCACCAAAATAAAATAGAACGGTCAAACTCGTCAATAGGAGAAGGTTGGGAGACAAAAATGCAAGTAAACCTTTATATTTAACCCCCTCGTAAAACATATGCTAGCTCCGCCACTCTCTTTTTCCTTTCCACTCGAAACAACAAAAGTTGTGAACCCATTAAAAATTTATTTTTATTAAATTTTTAGCGATGCGTGTATTTAAAAACTTGTGCATCTCTTGATCTAGGGTCCTGAGTCCGCCACCGAATAGAAGTGCTTTCAAAAGTAACCATGTACGATATATTACAACAACATACCGGAGAAATTACATTATTTTCAACGTGTACATTCACTCTGATGTGCGGTATCTCTTCTTATCCCATAGGTATGCAGAACTTAAAGCAACGACTCAAAACATATCTAAATGATATAACCATTCGATTAGGACCAAATTGAATGGTGGATTGCTAGCACAACTGTTTTTTAAAAAAGTATTTCTATATGATTTAATATTAATTAAATTATATTCATTTAATTATAAGTAATTTATTTTATAATATTTGGTAGTGGTTAAAGTTTTTTGTTTTTGCCACTATAGAACAACTAATTAAGTTGGTGGATTGCACAAAGAATAAGCATGTTGTAAAAAAAAGTTTTGGCACTGAACTGCTATCGTTTTAGCTTCAACTAGTATTTTGGAAGATATTGTATGGTCGGTGTATTGCTATGAAGTCATAATAGTAATTTGAAAGATATTTATAAGTTGTGAACAATGTCCAAAATGTATGATTTGAAATTCAAAGTGGAATATGTATCCCCGTTGACAGTCAGAATTGCATTGATCCATTATAATGTAGTTGGACATTAGAGCTCAAATATGCATCCCCGTTGTCCCCTCCCGTTTGCATCATCGTTGGCCCCCCGTTGGCGCTCTCGTTATCTCTCTCGTTGCCACTCCCGTTGCCTCTCCCGTTACCACTCCAGTTGCAGCTCCCATTGCCAGTCTCTCGTTGTCGCTCTCTTTGCCACATTTTAACTCAAATTTTAGATTATTTTATTATTGAGCGGAATATTAATTTGATAAATTAATTTTTTGGAAAAAAATTAATTTTTAAACTTTTGTTAAAGGTATGTGATCTTAGAACTTATCGGGATTGTAATTCGGTAGCTTACCGGGATTCTACTAACAAAGTGAAGCAGATCAGAGAGAAAATGAAGACTTCTCAGAGTCGACAGAAAAGCTATGCTGATCATCGTCGCAGACCATTGGAATTCGAAGAAGGAGATCACGTGTTCCTTCGAGTCACACCTACCACCGGAGTTGGTCGAGCAATAAAGTCTCGAAAACTCACTCCGAAGTTCATTGGACCTTATCAGATCACGCGTAGTGTGGGGCCGTTGGCCTACCAAATAGCCTTACCTCCTTTTTTGTCAAATATTCATGACGTGTTTCATGTCTCTCAACTACGGAAGTATGTTCCTGATCCATCTCATGTCATTGAGCCCGATGTGATCCAGTTGAAGGATAATCTATCTTTTGAGGTGCCGCCGGTACAAATTGGAGATCGAAGGGTCAAGCAATTGCGAAGAAAAGAGATTCCACTAGTCAAGGTGATCTGGAACCAGGCGACTGGGGATGCGACCTGGGAGCTAGAGGATAAGATGAAGGAACAATATCCGGAGCTCTTTCCTTAGCTATAGTTTCGAGGACGAAACTCTTTTAGAGGGGTAGTATTGTAACACTCACATTTTTAGCATAATAAATAAACAGGGTGAATTACAATTCATGGGATAAGTAGTTTTTATTAAGGATTTAGTGATTTAATTGAGTGGAACAAAACCTTCTTTAGTTCAAAACAAAATTATAATAATAAAGTAACTAGATAATAATAATCTAATCTAAAATTTCTTTTAAAGGAATTACACATTAAGTTAGCCTAGTTGCAATTTAAGGCAAGGCGGAAAAAAAAAACCAATCTCACGTGGTTAACTAGATTGTAGCAAAATATAGAAACAAGACCAATTCAAGTACAACATAACACTCTGCCAACAGCTTGCATTTCACACTTCACTGTCTTCGCGTACACACGATGGGGAGATAGCACCTTACTCTTCGATCTCAGATCTGCTTCTCGTCGAACAACTACAGGTACGCATTCCAAAACATCTCTTCTCAGTATTCTTAAAGTGAGAAGGAGTGGCCAGAAGCGGCAACAAGATAGAAGAAGATTAGAAGAGGAGTATCGTAACTCCATTTTCTTCCCAGATGGATATCGTAATTACGGGTTTCATGTTGGCGATTTCAGGAATTGTTTTGAGCCTTTGCATCTGAAAGGAGAATCACGATTTGAGGAGAGTGGTTGGAAGCACACCAAGTGTTTGTAATTTTGCCTAAACTGAATTCAGTTTGCACACCAACTGTTTGTAAAAATTCTCAAAACCAAAATTCTTGCTCTGTTCTCTCTCTTCAGGCGTGGTGCGTGTGGGCTGTTTGATTACCTACAGTATTCCGGTCCCAGCGGGAAGCCGGCTCTATTGGGGTTGTTGAACACCTCTCAAACTCCCTGTTGAATCCGAGAAAAGGGAAGGTTTCTTCGACTGTATCGGTGATCGAACTCTTAGCTCTGCATCTACAATCTAGTGACGGTTTAAGTATGACAGGGAGGTGGCAGATTCGCCCCGGCGGATAAGGATGGGTGGCATCGGGTTAGAAGCATTCAAGAGAGGAAGGGAGGGGGTCGTGGAGGTTTTTGATCTATTGATGTTGCTCTTGGCTCTAGGAAGAATACCAGGGGGGAGGTCATATCGCTCTATTTTTCCTCTTTCCCGGAGAGTTGGCGTGCTAGGGATTTGCTTCATCTATTTGATAGGCAAGGAAGAGTCCATAAGGTGGTTATCCCGGCTCGAAGGAATGCGCAAGGTAGGAGATTTGGTTTTGTTCGCTTTCTCGATGTTAAAGACCCTGACCGTCTTGCTACCTTACTTGATAACATATTCATAGAGGGGGAGAAGATTCATGTAAACCTTCCTACATTCAAAAGGGAGGTGCCGAAGGATCCTTTTAATCATCAGCCGGCAGCTTGGCACCCGAAGCCCATCAAGCAAGTTTGGGTGAAGAAGTCATCGCCAAAGGACGTTGGGGCATCTGACGCCAAGGGGAGAAATAAGGATGGAGCATGGATATGCAACATGGAATCAGGACCTCTTCTAGCTTTAGCGATGGTAGGAGAAGTCATTACTCCGGGGAAATCTTATTTCATACAAGATGAATTATCTCAGCAGGGTGTGTTTGCAATCAAAGCTACTCCTATGGGTTGCAACTTGGTTCTATTGGAAGGAGACATAGAAGATGGGAATTTTTTTGAGTACATTGATGATGCTCGTGAATGGCTTTATCAATGGTTCAAATGGATTCGGCCATGGAAGCCAACGGATGTTGACCCAGAGAGGACTACTTGGCTAAGGTGTTAGGGCATTCCGGTGCACGCTTGGAACTCGCTATTTTTTTCCAAGTTGGCTGCGCATGTTGGTGAGTTTGTTTGTGCTGACCTTAACACTGAGAAGAAGAGATCCTATGATGTCGCACGGATTATGGTTCGTACTCAGGTGCCGGGAACGGTGAATAAGGAGATTCACGTGGTTATTAACAATGTTCCTTTCTCTATCAAAGTTGTGGAGGATTGGGGAGGTCCGGTTGAATGGCGTAACAAGGCGCAAAATTATGACGAGGGGGATGACGTTGACTCAAGTTCAGGTGATGATTATTCAGATCATATGTACGCAGGCACCGGAGACGTTCATGGTGAGGAAGAGCTAGGGGAATTGGAATTGAATGCGTTGCTTAATGCCGTGCGAAATTCCGGGAAGGTTGACCCGAACATAATGGTTAACGTTTTGACTGAAGCGTTAAGAGTCTCCAACGACGAAGTTCTAAGAATGTCCAATGGAGTTAATCCGTCCAACGGATGCTCCCCTATTCTTTTTGTTGGTAGTTTTGTGCAGGAAACAAATCCATCTATCACTGACAAGCTGGTATTTACCTGGGATTTTGGTAAACACCGCTGGTCTCCAATTTGGTTAACTTGCAGGATCAACCAGTGAATCCTAAGACCATTTGTGCTTAGAGTTTATAGTTTATTATGATGTTCTTGAATTGTTTCACGTTTTAACCAGAAAAAGAGGAAAGAAATAACTGATTCCTTCGCGCGAAGTTATCAGAGTACTTCAGAGAAGAAGAACTTGAATGATAAAAACAAGTAAAAATGAAAGAAAACAAAATTAAAATTGCATTAATTTAAAGGGGTGGTGCACAAGATCATACATGCGTTCCTTGTACTCGTTTCTCAGTGCGTGTCGGTACTTTGAGCGTGGGAACTTGGTATGAGAGATTGTGACCCGTTTTTCCTATGAGAAACTACTATTTATACAAATAAAAAATAACTGTACAAAGTTTAAAAAACTGTAACTGCTACGTGCTCTTGGTAACGGTTACTTGATCCTACTTCGTCATCAGCCACCAACTCCTTCTTGTCGAAATATCTATCTTCAGCCTCTTCGACCTTGCCAAATCTGAGGTCGAAATCTACTTGATGCAACTTGATAGCTTACTTCATTTCAGTGTCGAAATTGATACTTGTCTCTTGAAATACCAGGTCAAACTTTAAAAATAAGTCAAACCTCGTTTACTGCATTTAATTTAGCCTGTCAAAATTACAGGCTAACAAATTGCCCCCTCAAAAATGTCTTTTTCGACAAGAGCTATGTGAATGGCAGAAAAAGAGTATTTTTGAAAATCCTTCTTCAGTCGAAGTAATGACGAAAACACTTGGGTTTTACCACTAAGATTTGAGATAAATCTTCTAAGAAATTTTTTTTTCTCTAGTAATGACTGCAGTTCTTTTTTGGTCGAAGGAGCTTTCGTTTCCAAGATTGCTTTCGTCTTGTTTTGATTGATTTCAATGCCTTTTTTATGTACAACGAAACCCAAAAAAGTCATCTGGCAGTTCTGATGAACTTGCTCTTCAGTAACCTTTCTATTTCTGCCTTGATCTTTACCAAGATTTCTGGTGCAAATCTACTTGGCGTTTGCTTCACTGGCTTCTTTCCTGGTCGAATTGGTAGTCTGATTTCAACAACTTCTCGACTCAACCCTAGCATTTCATTGTAATCCCACACAAAGCAGTCTTTGTACTCCTTCGGCAATTCAACAATCTGCGCCTTCAACTCTTGATCAATCTTAGCACTGATGTATGTTGGCCTTTTTATTGAGCCATCTCCCAAATCAATTTCTTCTAAGAGATATTGTGCTTGGATCCTTTTGGTTGAACCCATTGGATCTTTTGCAAAACCTAAAGATTCGTCATCATAGACGCAATCAAGCCTATGGTTTTCGACAATGTTGTCTTTATTTTTATCTTCAGCGGCTTCATCAACTAATTGTCGTTGTAAGTCAGCTTCTAAAACCGCTTTTTGCTTATTTTCGGCCACATAGACCGTAATTCTATCCCATACAGTGGGCTCATCCATAAATAACTATTTACGGTCCTTCCCACCCTGTAGGCTTGACATAGCCTTGTGGGTAGTTGTCTTCGTCAATGACCTCTCTATCCCAAATGAATCCATAGTTGGGATCAAGAATCACTGAGGTCCTCACATTATCTTGGCTTTCATAACCATGTTCAGAGGAAATGCATGGCGCAATGCTCGCCAGTTTCTTGTCGAAGGTTTTCTTGGTCATAGTATTCACTTCAGCCTTGAAATAGCTTTGATCACCCTCAATGTTTTCAACTAGGCCATCTTCTCTCCAAATAATGAGCCTCTGGTGAAGTGTCGAAAGAATTGCCCCCACAGCATGGATCCATTCCCTTCCCAACAGCATATTATAATTTGCCTTGGTTGAAATCACCATAAACATAGTTGGCCTTCTAATGCTTCCAACAGAAAGGTCAACTTCAATGGCTCCAAGAGAGTGGCCACTTTTACCTTCATAGTTGGTAAGGATTACGTTGTGTGTTTTCAGATCCGTTTCACACTTCCCAATCCTCTTCAGCATATGTTGTGGCATCAGGTTCACAGCAGCGCCACCATCAACCAAGATCTTGCTTACCCCAACATTGTTCACCTTTGCTTGAATATACAAAGGTTTGAGATGATTCCTCATCCCACAATCAGGTCTTTCAAAGACAGCGTGTTGTTCTTCCACACAACCATTCTTGAGGACATAGTAACAGATGGGTTTGTAAGTGGTTTCTTCGTCGAAATCCTCTTCGACGTCGTTTACTTCCGAAACCACGTCATACTCAATCGGGAGGATTGAGACTACACCACACAAGACGTCGAACTCTGACCCAGAATCAGCGAAATCTGAGCCTATTTCTTCATCTATGTTGAGACCCTCTTTGATCACTGAGAGTGGTGGAAATATCCTTTCAGTAGCTGGCTTTCTAGCGATTTCAAGAGACTTTGAAGGTGTTTGTTTGCATTTCTCTTTGTTGGAATTTTCCACCTTGCCTGCAGCAGCAACTTTCTTCTGGCGTTGATATCTACGCCATTGAGTTCTCGTCATAGGGTTCTTCCCTTTGTAATTATTGTTATAGGCATACTTGTTAGATTCAGTTGCCTTATTTTGGTTAGTAGCACTAGTGCTGCCCCTGACCAATTTTGCCGGTTCTTGTTGATTTCCAACATCCTTTCCAGCATAATACACTGGGTAATACCCAGTGCTCTTTCCACCAGAATGCACCCATTTCTCGACACGTGACTTTGCTGGAGGAACATAAGTCCTAATCTGACCTTTCTGAGGATTCCTTGTCGAAGTAAACTTATATTGGATCCCTCTGTCATTGTAACTGAACTTTGGCCTTTTGTCGACCCACTTTCCTTTACGTTTCAATTGAGGCTTGAATCCCTCAAGATTCTCGGTAGCCTCTTTGTCGAAGACAGCACTGCACCTAGGAAAAAGCATGACTTCAGTATTGTTGATTTTGGAGCGATTGAGAAAATCAATCAATTCTTCTTCAGCCCTTGGATATACTATCTTCATCTTTTCAGCATACTAGTCATCAGTGACCATTTCGACATCAACCTTGTCGACAGCTTTCTCTACCTTAGCATTTTCAGCAACATCTTCAGTGACCTCAACCACATTGAGATCAACTTCGACCAGCAATGCATCAGCTGTTGGCAAGGGATCAGTATCAATCTTCATTGGTGGCTTAGACTTGTCACCAAATTTCAGCCTTCCTTCGTTGATAGCATTTTGAACCAAATCCCTGAAAATGACACAACGGGAAGTGTTATGACCTAAGAGACCATGAAACTTACAAAAGCCTCTTTTCTGTCGTTATTCTAATGGTGGAATCTTTAGGCCCTTAGGCACTAAGATTTGACCATCAGCCACAAGCAGATCAAATATTTCGTCACATTTAGATACATCATAAGTGTAAGTTTTTGCGACAAATTTATCATTCTTAGGTTCCACCATATTTTTGCCATTAGAAGGTTTTAACAACTTGCAAATATAAAGAGGTCCTAGTTTTAGTTCTGCAATGTTAACCTCTTCTTCGACATCTTCATAAGATATGTCGTATTCTTGGTCACTGTCATTAGCTTCGACATAAGCAACCTTTTCTTTCTTACTTTGGAATCTACCTGTTCTGGCTTTTTCGGCTTTGAGTCTTTCGACTTGTCGAACTCTATCAGCCAATTGTGCAATATCTCTTAAATGTAGTGTGTCTAGTTTCTTTCTTATAGTGTAATCTAGACTACCAGCAGCCATTTCGACTAACTCATGCTCAAGCACTTGAGTAAAGCACCTTGCTTTGAGTAGTCTAAATCTATTGAGATAATCATCAATAGATTCTGCCCCCTTGCGTCGAACGCTAGCCAGTTCTTTAAGACTAATCTTACATTGACCCATATAGAACTGCTCATGGAAGGCCTTTTCTAATTGACTCCAATTAAAAATTGAATTTGGAAGCAGTGTAGTGAACCATGTGAAGGCGTTCTTAGTTAGAGAATTTGGAAAGTATTTCATCCTTAAATTCTCATTGTGTGCTAGATCGCCAGCCTCAGTCAAATAACGAGCCACGTGTTCGACGGTAGATTCACTGGTTTCTCCAGCGAACTTTGTGAACTTGGGAATTTTCCATCCCCTAGGCAGCTCTGTTTGTAAGGTGTATTCTGACAAGGGCGACACAAAACTAGGCCTATGTAAACCTAAGTTAAGGCCATTCTGGGCTAGAATAGTTTCGACCATATTAGCCAGATTATTTTGTGCTCCAAAATTGTTTTGTTGCACTTGTCTGACCACTTCGTCAGCATTTTGGTATCTATTCACCAACACAACTTCAGGGATTGCCTCTACCCTCATAGGCTCTTCGACAACCTGTTGTTGTCCTTGGTTTCCCTGATTTATAGGTATTGGATTGTTAGGCCTTTCAACAGGTACTTCGACAGGCCTAGCATTTTGGATTTGGGGAATTTGCTAGTGATGTACTGGTGGAGTACCAAAGAAATCAGCAATCCTTCCCATTTGTGTTGCCAACATTTGGTAACTGCTATTAGTGTTTTGTATGAAAGGATTAAACACTATACCAATTTGTTGTGTTAACATATTGACCATATCATGATTGCTATCATCCATTTGTTGCCTCAATGCCAACAAAGATGTTGTAGTCAAATTGGTTTGGGCATTTCGACTATGGATGCCGTCTGTTGAACTATGAACAGGAGAATACCCTGTAATTGCATTATCTGCAAATGTAGACGAGTTTGTCTGAAGGCCTGCCATCAATGCTGTTGGCATGCCATACGGTAAAGCCCTTCCGCTCATAGTAAATGGCATATTTCCAATCATAGGATTTGTCATCAAAGGACTCGTTGGTCCTGTTATTGGTGGCACAGAAGCCATTGTATTAACATTTGTTAATGCTGCAGTGGTCATCATTGACACAGGAGTAATTATGGGAGAAGTTATAGCGGTTACTCCCATTGTTGTCGAAGAAGGCATAACAACGGTTATGCCTGCGACATTTGCAGCGTTAACGTCACTAACTGACGCTTGTTCTTGTGTACTTCGTGCATTTGATGCAGAAGCATTACTTGTACTAGAGCGTGTCATCTCTGGAAGATGTTTACCACTCCTTAATTGCATGCACAGACAAACATAAAGTTTAAGAATTCAACGAAAAACTTTAAAATTAGCACAAATGTCCCACTGGGCGTGCCAATTTGTTTACCTTGGATTTTGGTAAACACCGCTAGTTTGAAATTGCTTCTGTTTGCAGGATCAACTAGTAAATCCTAAGACCATTTGTGTTAAAGTTTTTCCCAGAATTACTTATGTTCTTGCAGTTTAAAAGTAAAAGAAGAAGATAACCGTCGATCTCTCCGCGAAACCGTCAAATTACTCCAAATGAGGGAGGATAAAACAAAGAAAATTTTTGCAGGGAACGTAAAGAAAAGGAAAATTAAAATTGCATTAATTTAAAGGGGAGGTGTACAAGATCATACATGCGTTCCTTGTACTCGTTTCTCAGTGCGTGTCGGTACTTTGAGCGTGGGAACTTGGTATGAGAGATTGTGACCCATTTTTCCTATGAGAAACTACTATTTATACAAATAGAAAATAACTGTACAAAGTTTAAAAAACTGTAACTGCTACGTGCTCTTGGTAACGGTTACTTGATCCTACTTCGTCATCAGCCTCCAACTCCTTCTTGTCGAAATATCTATCTTCAGCCTCTTCGACTTTGCCAAATCTGAGGTCGAAATCTACTTGATGCAACTTGATAGCTTAATTCATTTCAGTGTCGAAATTGATACTTGTCTCTTGAAATACCAGGTCAAACTTTAAAAATAAGTCAAACCTCGTTTACTGCATTTAATTTAGCCTGTCGAAATTACAGGCTAACAGCTGGTAAGTACTGCCGTGGGAGGATCACGTGTTGTTAAGTCTCAAGAAGTGGTTCCCCAATCTTGCCCATCGAAACATCTCACAGGTTGTCAATCTCTAGATCTCCCTTCAATTCCAAATGTGCTTATTTCTCCAAATCCAGGTCATGCCTTACCGAAAAGAAAGCAGAGAAAATTGTTACGAGTAGGAGTCAAAAGGAAACCGTCGTCCGGTAAACTGAAGAAAGCTACCCAAGAGCTTGCCGAAGTCTCGGGTGAGTCTAACCAGGCAGCTGTTGAACCGCAACCGTCCCATCAAGTAAGTAAGCATGATTCATCTTTGTTTTCAGCTGGCACAGTTTTATGTGGGGGTTCAATTTCGAGTGGAGACATTGGTTTGTGCAACAATAAGTTCTGGGCCCTCCAGAGTAAGGGGGTAGCAAGAAAAGTCTGGGAAAATGCCAAGCGTTTAGGGGTTGAAGGTAACTTACCGGATGATCATTATATTGAGCTGATTGAAAACGGGGAAAGAAGAGACGAAGCAGAGAGTAGTAGGCGGGTGCATAACAACCTGAATCCATGAATATCTTATCTTTAAATATTAGAGGGTGGGGTGACCGCGGGAAGCGTCGCCAATTGGTTTCTGTTATAAATTCAGGTTCTTTCGATTTTGTTTGCATTCAGGAGACGAAAAGGGAGGTGATGGTAGAGGGAGAGGTTGGAATGTTATGGGGGAACCGATCCTTCCAATGGCTTCATCAACCCTCAACTGGTTCTTCGTGAGGGATTCTATATTCTTGGCTTGAAGGGGCCTGTTTGGTGACGTCTCATTTTTCTAATCTTGGTTTTCTTGGCATTAGTGCGGTTGTTCGTAATAAAGTTGTTCATGTGGTAAACATCTATGCACCGTGCTCTGCGGGTGCGAGACGAAGGGTGTGGGCTGAGTTGGTAGCGGTTAAACAAAGTCTAGGGGTTGGAGAGTGGTGTATTGTAGCAGATTTTAATGCTGTTTCTAGCAGTTCTGAAGGAAGGGGCAGAAGTGGGAGTACCTCTCAAGTTGAGTTAGATGATTTTAACAGCTTCATTGTAGACATGGATCTTGTTGATGTTCCGGTGTCGGGGAAGAACTTCTCTTGGTTTTGCTCAGATGGAATCTCTATGAGCAGGTTGGACAGGTTTTTGATTTCAGAGGGTCTTATGGTTGATTGGGGGATCACAGGTCAATGGATTGGCAATCGGGACATCTCCGATCATTCACCTATTTGGCATCTTCAGTCATCGAATGATTGGGCCCGAATCCGTTTCGTTTCTTCAACGCAAGGCTGAGTCATGATGACTTTTTACCTTTTGTTCAATCTTGTTGGAATGGTTTTAGCAATACAGGTCATAAGGCTTTTGTTTTAAAAGAAAAGTTGAAGTCTCTCAAAGGAAGCATTCGGAGTTGGAATAAAGAGGTTTTTGGAAAAGTCGACTTGAACATTGATACTCTAGTTCGGGATCTGAATTCGTTGGACGATATGTTGTGTGAAGGGTGGGATAGTGACGTTGTGGCAAACAGAAGAGAAGATTCTACCTCGCTTTGGAAGGAAATTCGTGAGAAGGAATCTTTCTTGGCTCAAAAGTCTAGAGCAAGGTGGATAAAGGAGGGGGATATGAATTCAAAATACTTCCACTCTCTAATGAGGTATAGAAGAAGACGGTGTAGTGTGGTTATTCTTTGAGATAACGGGGAGCAAGTGGAGGAGGTGGATGCGGTGAAATCTTTTGTAAAACAATATTTTGAGAAGTGCTTTTCTGAGGCAAATCATAATAGGCCACTTTTGGGCGGTCTTCAATTCAAGCGTTTGACTTCATCTCAAGCGGATTCTTTGATTCAACCTTTTATTGAGGAAGAAATAAGGATGGGTGTTTGGGAGTGTGATGGGGATAAAAGTCCGGGTCCGGATGGGCTCAATCTCAACTTCATTAAGTCTGGTAGGTTTCTATCCATTGGAGGCCGGGTAACTCTTATAAACTCCGTTCTTAATAGCATGCCGCTATATATGTTTTCTTTCTATAAAGCTCCGAAGGTAGTAATCAAGAAGATGGTTAAAATCCAAAGGGATTTTCTTTGGGGTATCAAAGAGGGGGAGAGGGGAATGTCTTGGGTGGCTTGGGATAGTATTTGTAAACCAAAGGAAGAGGGAGGTCTCGGGATCAAAAACCTGGAATTATTTAATATAGCTTTGTTGTCTAAGTGGAAATGGAGAGCTTTATCGGATCCCTGTGTGAGTTGGAGTCGTATGCTATCTTGTAGGTACCGAGATTTGGCCTCTTCATTAGTTCAGGATTTGGTGGATGGTAATCGTCGTAGGGACTCGGGATCCATTTGGTGGAGGGACTTGGTGAACTTGGATGTTAATGTAGAGGAACAAAGAAGGTTTGCTTGGTGTGTTAGAAGAGGTTTGGGTGATGGTGCTTCAATTAATTTCTGGAAAGACCAATGGCTTGGGATTGACCCTTTGTTTAAGGTCTTTCTTCTCTTGTATAATGGTGTTGGACAGCAGAATTTAACGGTGGCTGAATCCAGTGTCTGGCATAATGATTCTTGGCGTTGGTTGGAACCTTGGCATCTCGGTAATGATGCTGTCCGAACAGCTGAGGCAGATATTCTGCGATATATTCTCCAGCCCGTGGCTCCAACGAGAATGAAGATGGATTCTTGGATTTGGCCGCTCGATAAATCGAAGAATTATTCGGTTAAAACCTTTTATATTCAGCTGGTCCGTGGTGATTTATCCTCTAATGTCTCGGTGCAGCAGAATTTTTTGCAGGTTTATGGAAATCAATAGTGCCTTCGAAAGTGTTGGTTTTTGGCTGGCGGTTGCTGTTGGATGCGTTGCCGGTGCGCGAGCAACTATTGCGCAGGAATGTTCTCCACTTGGAAGACAATGCTCGTTGCTCATTCTGTCAAGTTCAGCGTGAGTCCGTGAATCATTTGTTCCTCCATTGCGGGTTCGCGAATTCAGTTTGGAATTGTGTTACATCTTGGATCGGTGTTGCTCTTGATTTGTCTTTGGATGTTGTTGATCTTGTCCACCAGTGTTGCTGCTTGTGTAAGGGGAAGAAAGCAAAACGCACGAAGCACGTGGTTTGTTTAACTACTTGTTGGAGCATATGGCTGGCGAGGAATGAAGCTATTTTAAATAATGAGGAGCCTAATATCGAGATAGTGGTGAATCGTATTAAAAGTCTTTCTTGGTGTTGGTGTATTTATAGATTGAATTGTAATTCCTCCTTTTCCATTTCAATGTGGTGTTCTATTCCATTACAATACTTAAACAATTTGTAGTCTTTAGGGGGAGAAACAGTGAGTTAGGTTGCTTATCCTCACTGTAGTGCAGGTGGTACGAGGTACTCTTTTTCCTCCCTGAGTCTTTTTCCCATTGGGTTTTGGCTTAGGGAGGTTTTGAGGAGGCCCTCCCCTTTCCTTTATTCCCGTTGTAAGGGCTGGGCACCCATTGTGCTCCCTTCAATGAAAGTATTGCTTATCTAAAAAAAAAAGCAAAATATAGAAACAAAACTAGCTTAGTATCTTCTTTTATATGCGCTTGTTTTTTACTTTTTTTTATTAATTTTCTTTTACTTTTTACATATTTTAGTGTTTTTTAATTATTTTATTCTTATTTTTTTCCTTTTTAAATTAGTGTAGTATAAATTTACACTAGCACATTTTTTTATGGCTCTTATTTTGATAATTTTGGATCAACTGGTCTTAAATGCATACTTAATTTGGTTTTTATATTATATGCGAGTACCTACCGTGGCTTCAAATGGTACGTCGCGCCAAACTTCAATGTTTTTGCGTTTTTTATATGTTTTGGGATATTTTAGAGTCTGAAAAAGTATTAGATATTTAAATACGCAAAGTTTATTCCTCAATAACTGGTTTGGTGGAAAAAAAATTATTTCATAAGAAAACACGTAAAGTGATCGAGATGCTAAGCAGTATGTTTTTGTGAACTTTGGAGTTTATAACTTTTCAAAACGCAATGTTTGTTCCTAAATGACCGATTTGGTGAAAAATTTCGTCACAAAATACGTAAAATGTGATGCTAAACAGTGTTTTTTTGGATTACTTTAGCATTTAGAAAAATTTTAACCATTCAATTACGCGAAGTTTGTTCCTTAATAACTAATTTGGTGAAAAATATAGTAGTTTCGTGACAAAATACATAAAGTAGAACGCTAAGAAGTATGTTTTGGTGTACTTTAGATATAGAAAATTTTTTAACTGTTCCAATACGCAAAGTTTATTTTCCTCAATAACCAGTTTGGTGAAAAACAAATAATTTTGAAACAAAATACGTAAGCTGCGATGCTAAGTAGCATGTTTTGATGTACTTTAGGGCTTAGAAATATTATAACTATTCAGATACCTGAAGTTTGTTCCTCACCCTTTTACTCATTTCAACACTTAAAAATATAATTTCTTTTTATACTTCTTATCTTTGTATTTTTTAGGACATATTTTTCTGTACCTGTTAGCCTGTAATTTCGACAGGCTAAATTAAATGCAGGCAACGCGTTTGACTTTGATTTTCTTAGAAGAAGGTGTTGGTTTCAACACAGAAGAGTTGTATCAGAAGGCAAATTCGACAAAGCTTCAGACTTAACTAGATTTGAAGGGTGATATTTCGACGAGAAGAAAATTGAATTCAATAGCAAGTCAAAAGCAAGTGCTCGCTGTCGAAGCTTTGGTAGTTATCCTAGTCGAAGGCTGTAGCAGTTTTCTTTTTAAATTCTCTGTACAGTTAGTTAGTTTTAGCGTTTTGCCTCCTCATATAAATACGAGTTTCTCATAGGAAAAAGGGGTCACAATCTCATTACAGAATTCTCACGCTCTAATTTCCAACACATTATAGAGAAAACGAGCCAAGAGAAGAATGTATGATCTGTGCACCAACTCTCTTTACAATTAATGCAATTTTAATTTGTTTTTTTCTTTGCTTTTCTGCAATTTTTTCTTTGTTTTATTCTCCCTCATTGAGGAAATTCGATGGTTCGCGCGAGATCGACGGTTATCTTCTTCTTTTTACTTTTAAACTGCAAGAACACATATAATTCTGGGAAAAACTTTAACACAAATGGTCTTAGGATTTACTAGTTGATCCTGCAAACCGAAGCAATTTCAAACTAGCGGTGTTTACCAAAATCCAAGGTAAACAAATTGGCACGCCCGGTGGGACCTTTGTGCTAATTTTAAAGTTTTTCGTTGAATTCTTAAACTTTGTGTTTTTGTGTGCATGCAATTAAGGAGTGGTAAACATCTTCCAGAGATGGCACGCTCTAGTACAAGTAATGCTTCTGCATCAAATGCACAAAGTACACAAGAACAAGCGTCAGTTAGTAACGTTAACGCTGCAAATGTCGCAGGCATAACCGTTGTTATGTCTTCTTCGACAACAATGGGAGTAACCGCTATAACCTCTCCCATAATTACTCCTGTGTCAATGATGACCACTGCAGCATTAACAAATGTTAATACAATGGCTTCTGTGCCACCAATAGTAGGACCAACGAGTCCTTTGATGGCAAATCCAATGATTGGAAATATGCCATTTACTATGAGTGGAAGGGCTTTACCGTATGGCGTGCCAACAGCATTGATGGCAGGCCTTCAGACAAATTCGTCTACATTTGCAGATAATGCAATTACAGGGTATTCTCTTACTCATAGTTCAACAGAGGGCATCCATAGTCGAAATGCCCAAACTAATCTGACTACAACATCTTTGTTGGCATTAAGACAACAAATGGATGATAGCAATCATGATTTGGTCAATATGTTAACACAACAAATTGGTACTGTGTTTAATCCTGATACAAAACGCTAATAATAGTTACCAAATGTTGGCAACACAAATGGGAAGAATTGCTGATTTCTTTGGTACTCCACCAGTACATAACCAGCAAATCCTCCAAGTCCAAAATGCTAGGCCTGTAGAGATACCTGTAGAAAGGCCTAACAATGCAATTCCTATGAATCAGGGAAACCAAGGACAACAACAAATTGTCGAAGAGCCTATGAGGATAGAGGCAATCCCTGAAGTTATGTTGACGAAGAAGAGGTTAACATTGCAGAACTAAAACCAGGACCTCCTTATACATGCAAATTGTTAAAACCTTCTAATGGGAAAAATCCTGTGGAACCTAAGAATGATAAATTTGTCGCAAAAACTTACACTTATGATGTATCTAAATGTGACGAAATATTTGATCTGCTTGTGGCTGATGGTCAAATCTTAGTGCCTAAGGGCCTAAAGATTCCACCATTAGAACAACGACAGAAAAGAGGCTTTTGTAAGTTTCATGGTTTCTTAGGTCATAAAACTTCCCGTTGTGTCATTTTCAGGGATTTGGCTCAAAATGCTATCAACGAAGGAAGGCTGAAATTTGGTGACAAATCTAAGCCACCAATGAAGATTGATGCTGATCCCTTGCCAACAGCTGATGCATTGCTGGTTGAAGTTGATCTCAATGTGGTTGAGGTCACAGAGGTTGTTGCTGAAAATGCTAAGGTAGAGAAAGTTGTCGACAAGGTTGATGTCGAAATGGTCACTGAAGACCAGTACGCAGAAAAAATGAAGATAGTGTATCCAAGGGCTGAAGAAGAATTGATTGATTTTCTCAATCGCTGCAAAATCAACAATACTGAAGTTATGCTTTGACCTAGGTTTAGTGCTGTCTTCGACAAAGAGGCTGCCAAGAATCTTGAGGGATTTAAGCCTCAACTGAAACGTAAAGGAAAGTGGGTCGACAAAAGGCCAAAGTTCAGTTACAACAACAGAGGGATCCAATATAAGGCTACTTCGACAAGGAATCCTCAGAAAGGTAAGATTAAAACTTATGTTCCTCCAGCAAAGTCACCTGTCGAGAAATGGGTGCATTCTGGTGGAAAGAGTACTGAGTATTACCCAGTATATTATGCTGGAAAGAATGTTGGAAATCAACAAAAACCAGCAAAATTGGTCAGGGATAGCACTAGTGCTACTAACCAAAATAAGGCAATTGAATCTAACAAGTATGCCTATAACAATAATTACAAAGGGAAGAACCCTATGACAAGAACGCAATGGCGCAGATATCAACGCCAGAAAAAAGTTGCTGCTGCAGGCAAGGTGGAAAATTCCAACAAAGAGAAAGGCAAACAAACACCTTCAAAGTCTCTTAAAATGGCTAGAAAGCCAGCTACTGAAAGGATATTTCCACCACTTTCAGTGATCAAAGAGGGCCTCAACTTAGATGAAGAAATGGGCTCAGATTTCGCTGATTCTGGGTCAGAATTCGACGTCCTGTGTGATGTAGTCTCAATCCTCCCAATTGAGTATGACGTGGTTTCTGAAGTAAACGACGTCGAAGAGGATTTCGACGAAGAAACCACTTACAAACCCATCTGTTACTATGTCCTCAAGAATGGTTGTGTGGAAGTGCAACATGCTGTCTTTGAGAGACCTGATTGTGGGATGAGGAATCAACTCAAACCTTTGTATATCCAAGCAAAGGTGAACAATGTTGGGGTAAGCAAGATCTTGGTTGATGGTGGCGCTGCTGTGAACCTGATGCCACAACATATGCTGAAGAAGATTGGGAAGTGTGAAACAGATTTGAAAACGCACAACGTAATCCTTACCAACTATGAAGGTAAAAGTGGCCACTCTCTTGGAGCCATCGAAGTTGACTTTTCTGTTGGAAGCATTAGAAGGCCAACTATGTTTATGGTGATTTCAACCAAGGCAAATTACAACATGCTGTTGGGAAGGGAATGGATCCGCTGTGGGGGCAATCCCTTCGACAGTTCACCAGAGGCTCATTATTTGGAGAGAAGATGGCCTAGTCGAAAATATTGAGGGTGATCAATGCTATTTCAAGGCTGAGGTGAATACTATCACCAAGAAAACCTTCGACAAGAAACTGGCGAGCATTGCGCCATGCATTTCCTCTGAACATGGTTATGAAAGCCAAGATAATGTGAGGACCTCAGTGATTCTTGATCCCAACTATGGATTCATTTGGGATAGAGAGGTCATTGACGAAGACAACTACCCACAAGGCTATGTCAAGCCTACAGGGTGGGAAGGACCGTAAATAGTTATTTATGGATGAGCCCACTATATAGGATAGAATTACGGTCTATGTGGCCGAAAATAAGCAAAAAGCGGTCTATGTCGAAAACCAGAGGCTTGATTGCGTCTATGATGACGAGCCTTTAGGTTTTGAAAAAGATCCAATGGGTTCAACCAAAAGGATCCAAGCACAAGATCCCTTAGAAGAAATTGATTTGGGAGATGGCTCAATAAAAAGGCCAACATACATAAGTGCTAAGATTGATCAAGAGTTGAAGGCACAGATTGTTGAATTGCTGAAGGAGTACAAAGACTGCTTTGCATGGGATTACAATGAAATGCCAGGGTTGAGTCGTGAAGTTGTTGAAATCAGACTACCAATTCGACCAGGAAAGAAGCCAGTGAAGCAAACTCCAAGAAGATTTGCACCAGAAATCTTGGTGAAGTTCAAGGCAGAAATAGAAAGGTTACGAAAGAGCAAGTTCATCAGAACTGCCAGGTATGTCGAATGGCTTGCTAATATAGTGTCTGTAATTAAGAAAAATGGTACACTTAGGGTGTGTATAGATTTTAGAGATTTAAATAATGCTACACCTAAAGATGAGTATACCATGCCAGTGGCAGAAATGCTAGTAGATTCAGCTGCAGGTTATGAATACCTAAGCATGCTTGATGGTTATTCTGGATATAACAAAATATATATATATATTGCTGAATAAGATACGTCGAAAACAGCATTTCGATGCCCAGGGGCATTGGGGGTCTATGAATGGGTTGTAATGCCATTTGGCCTTAAAAATGCTGGGGCAACGTACCAAAGGGCAATGAATTCTATGTTTCATGATTTTATTGAAAAATTTATGCAAGTATACATAGATGACATAGTTATTAAATCTGCCTCAGGAAATGGTCATATAGACCATCTTCGACAATCATTCGAAAGAATGAGAAAATATGGATTGAAAATGAATCCACTTAAATGTGCCTTTTGTGTTCGTGCAGGTGACTTTTTGGGTTTCGTTGTACACAAAAAAGGCATTCAAATCAATCAAAACAAGACGAAAGCAATCTTGGAAACGAAAGCCCCTTCCACCAAAAAAGAATTTCAGTCATTACTAGGAAAAATCAATTTCCTTAGAAGATTTATCTCAAATCTAAGTGGTAAAACCCAAGTGTTTTCGCCATTACTTCAACTGAAGAAGGAAGATGTGTTCAAGTGGGATGCAGAACACCAACAAGCTTTCGACGAGATTAAAGCATACTTGATGAAGCCACCAATTTTGTTACCACCAATTAGGAATAAAGTAATGAAATTGTATATAGCAGCTTCAGAATTTTCTATAGGTAGCATGTTAGCTCATGAAGATGAAAATGGTGTCGAAAGGGCCATTTATTACCTTAGTAGGATTCTAAATGATGCAGAAACTAGGTATCATCCTATAGAAAAATTGTGCTTATGCTTGTATTTCTCTTGTACAAAATTGATGCAATATAAAAAGCCTGTTGATGTGTATGTTTATTCGCATTACGATATTATTAAACATATGCTGTCGAAACCAATTTTACATAGTAGAATAGGTAAATGGGCTTTAGCTCTTTCTGAATTCTCTTTGACTTATCAACCATTAAAAGCAATAAAAGGACAAATAGTGGCTGACTTCATAGTTGACCATTCAGGGGTTGAAAAAGAATTAAACTTAGTGGAAACACAACCTTGGAAGTTATACTTCGACGGTTCAAGCCATAAAAATGGTGTTGGAGTTGGAGTTGGAGTTTTAATAATTTCATCAACAAAAGTACCAACAAGGTATAAGTTTAAAATTGAAGGGACATCCTCCAATAATGAGGCAGAGTATGAAGCCTTAATAGCAGGACTTGAGATCTTGTTAGAGTTAGGGGCAAAACATGTCAAAATTAAAGGAGATTCAGAACTAATCGTGAAACAGTTAACAAAAGAATACAAATGCATCAAAAAGCATTTAATAATGTATTTTGCCATTGCTAATACTTTGTTAAAAAGACTTGATACTGTTCACATAGAACATGTGCCTCGAATAGAGAATCAAGAGGCCAATGATTTGGCACAAGTAGCTTCAGGGTACAAAGTGTCAAAAGAAAAGCTATTGGAGCTAATAGAATTAAAGCACAAACTGATTTCGACAGATCCATCCAATGCCCAATTGTCAATGCCAAAACTTGAGGGGGAAGAGATGTTAAATTTGGTGGAAAATTTTCAACTTTTTGAAAAATATGAAGTGGAAATTTATGCCATTGACAATATGTCGAATGATGATTGGCGAAGGCAAATTGTCGAATACTTGGAGATTCCAACAGGAGTGACAGATAGAAAAACCAAGTACAGAGCCTTAAGCTATGTGATTATTTGGTATGAATTGTTTAAAAAGACTCCTGAAGGAGTATTATTGAAATGCCTTAGTGAAAGTGAGGCATATTTAGCAATTTCCAATACTCATCACTACAACAGAATTGTTAAAAAAGGGCGCACCCATTAGGGCGTTTTTTAAAAAGCGCCCCTGAAGCCCATAATACGGAGGTCCTTTAGGGGCGCTTTCTAAAAAGTGCCCCTGATGCCCAAAATAAGCCCTCCGTATATTGGGCATCAGGGGCGCTTTATAAAAAGCGCCCCTAAAGGCCCTTCGTATTTTGGACATCAGGGGCGCTTTTTAAAAGCGCCCCTGATGCTCAAAACACGGAGGGCCTTTAGGGGCGCTTTTTATAAAGCGCCCCTAAAGGCCCTCCGTGTTTTGAGCATCAGGGGAGCTTTTAAAAAGCGCCCCTGATGCCTAATATTCTAATATTTTCATACTCCCTCTCACTCTCAGTACTCATCTCTTTCCCTCTTCTTTTTTTTTTTGACCAACTCTTTCCCTCTCACTCTCAGTCTCTCAGTCTCTCTTACCTGAAACCCTGTTCTCTCACACTCTCCCTCTTCTCAGTCTCTCTCACGCAAACCCTTACGCGAAACAGAAACAGTGAACGAGTTAATAACCACACCGTCAAACGCCCATTCCGCCGTCATCGACACTGCTGCCTGTTCCGTCGGAGCTGTTGCCTTTTTCTGGTACGTTCCCATGACTGTGCAATTTAAAATGTTAGGGTTTCTCTACTTTCTACTTTCTGGTATGTGCTTTTTGTTGCTTATTATAGTATGATATATTCTGGGATTTTGCTTTTGTATTATTGTGTGTTTGTTCTTTTATTATTACAATGATGAGAACAATAGCTTCTCCCTGAATGTGGCATTTTGGGTATGCAGGCAAGGTGTTTGATATTAGTTGTTGTTGGTTGATGAAAATGAGAGTAGGGATGTGTTGCAAACTATAGGATACACCAGAAACAGGGAAAAAAAATTTTAAAAAAAAAAAAAGCAATCAGGGGCGCTTTTTAGAAGCGCCCCTGTTGGTTTGAGGCGCTAAGACCAACAGGGGCGCTTTTTACGAGCGCTCCTGATTGTGGGGTTGGCATCAGGAGCGCCAGATTCAGGGGCGCCCGAAAGCGCCCCCGATGGATAAAAAAAAGCGCCCCTGTTGGCCTATTTCTGTTGTAGTGCATAGTGGTGCTTGCGGATCTCATCAAGCAGATCACAAAATGAAATGGCTTTTATTTCGACAAGGAGTATATTGGCCAACTATGCTGAAAGATTGCATAGATTTCGCCAAGGGTTGTCAAGAATGTCAAAAACACGCAGGAATACAACATGTGCCTGCAAGTGAATTGCATTCAATAATAAAACCTTGGCCTTTTAGGGGTTGGGCTTTAGACTTAATTGGTGAAATCAAACCAACTTCGTCGAAGGGTCACCGTTTTATTTTAGTAGGAATAGATTATTTCACCAAGTGGGTGGAAGCTGTTCCCTTAACTAGTGTTGATCAGGAAGCTGTGATAAGTTTTATTCAAAACCATATCTTACATAGGTTTGGAATTCCTGAAACCATTACGATTGACCAAGGCACAGTTTTTATTGGTCGAAAAATGGTTGACTTTGCTTCACAAATTATTATCAATTTGATCAAGAAACACATTGGGCAAAAGCCTAGGAATTGGCATAAAACGCTTGATCAAGTGTTGTGGGCATGTAGAAATTCTCCCAGAGAATCAATCAACACTACTCCTTATAGACTTACATTTGGACATGACGAAGTCTTACCTGTCGAAATTTGTTTACAATCAGCTAGGATTCAAAGACAGTTTGAAATTCCATCAAATTCTTATTGGAATATGATGTTAAATGAATTGGTTGATTTAGATGAAGAAAGACTACATGCGTTGGATGTTCTTATAAGGCAAAAAGAAAGAGTGGCTAAAGCCTACAATAAAAAGGTTAAGCTAAAAACATTTGCCTTAGGAGATCTAGTGTGGAAAGTTATATTACCCATGGATAAAAAAGATAGAGTCATGGGTAAATGGTCACCAAATTGGGAAGGACCATTTCCCATTCTACAAGTGTATACTAACGGTGCCTATGAAGTCGAAGAACTTGGCGCTGATGATCGAATTTTGCAAATAAATGGCAAGTACTTAAAGAAATATAAGCCAATGTTGCAAGAAGTTAAAATTGCGCAAAATTAAAACAGTAAGAGAGTACAAATTCAAACATGGTCTTCAATAAATAAAAGTTGCCAGGACATTGTTGAAATTACAAGATAAATATTATAAGTCAGACAAGTCAAAGTTGAAGATTGGCTTTGAGCCTTTCTAAGACAGATTTTAAATGTTTCAATCTTATGGCGACAAGAGCCTCTTCTTCGTCCAAACTTCGAACCATCGCTTCATGTTGACCATGTCTTTCCAAGTGCTCAAGAGCCACAGTGGCCTCTGCGTGAATCGCAGGTTCTAAAGCTTTAGGAGTCGTTTTGAGAAGAGAAGCTTTCTTCACCTCTTCAGCTTTGATCTTCAACTGCAAGTCTACAATTTGTTTCTGGTAGCCCAAGAAGGAATTTTCGCAATCTGTAAACGCTTGAGCATTGTTTGCTGCTTGGGTTTCCAAAGAGGCAATCTTGGTCTGAGAGGCGCTAACAGCTGCCCATTCTTCTTCTTGAAGTTTGGCTTCCCGTGCCTTTTGTGCAATACAGTTCTTCTTTTTCTGAATGTCTTGGGTGATTCGCTCTAGAAGGAGCTCAAATTCGGCAATGAAGCCCATGAGGGCCTTGCCTGAGGTTGAGGTATTGAGCTTCCGCAATGAGGCTTTAATCTCAAAGGCAATCATGTGGTCACGCTCAATGGCTTGGAACAAGTCAGCTTCAAGAACTTTGGCTCGAAATTCCTTGAGGAGGTCTTCCTTCGATGTGTCAGATACTTCGCCCAAAGAAGTGGTCGAAGAACTCTGTTTGGTCGAAGATTTCCTACCACTCAGCAGGAGGTTCAAAGCCTCAAGAGGATTTTTGCTCTTCAATTAAGCTAAAGCCCCATCACTAACAGTGTTGCTACTTGAATAAACCACCTTGAAGGAGCTATCATCTCTTGATGGTTCATTGACATGCTCAATCTCGACGGCAACAGCCTCGATCATCTCTAAATCTTGTGCTCCCTGATTTGTATCAAGAGGGTTTGTTTCAAGTGCTTTCAAGTGCTTGCTATATGGACAGGATCATCTTTTTGGGGTTGATTTTCGACCACTCTTTCAGCTATTGGTTTGACAGAAGGAGAGAGAGCTGATGTTGGTGTTAGTTGCTTATGTGAAGGGTCAAGTTGACCAGCTTCATTTCCCTGTCATGACAATACATCGAAGTTATGATCAGTTTATGAACCAGAATAATTAGAGAATATTTGCAAGCTCAGTTATTTACCTTTGATATGGTGTCGCCACACTACAACAATTTTAAGACTTAGTGGCGGTTGGATAGTGGCGGTCCGTTTTAACCGCCACAAAATAAATATTTTAGCGTCAGTTGCTTGACTCACACTATTCTACTTTTTTTGCGGCGGGTTTTTGACGATTTATGGCGGTTACAGCCGCCACTGTAGGGCGTTTTGGTTTTTCCTAATTAACTCCAAGATCAGTGGCGGTTTCAACCGCCAGTATGATAGACTATAAATATTTTTCCAATACACTATTTTTTAAGTAAAAAAATAATTAGGTAAATTTAGTATTTAGGGGTGGTTATAACCACCACTAATTTCTTTCCGAATAATTTTACCCCTAGTGGCGGTTGTAGCCGACAGTGATATTAATTAATTTATTTTTACTTCCATATATTTTTTTTAGGTAAAAGTAAGAATTAAAGTAATTTAAGCTTTAGAGGCGGTTTGAGCCACCGCTAAGTTACATTTTTTTTTCTTTAAAAAAAATACTAAATATTAGGGTACCATTTGAACCCTAGCGGTGGTTGCAGCAACCACTATTCCATTCGCGGGTATATTTTCCCTCTCCTTCCAAAAAAAGCGCTAATTTTTTCGGTCGTCTTATTTTTTATTTTTAAAATCGTTTTAGGTTTTCCATTTTGCCAAATAGAAGGCATTTCATTCTAAACGTTTCCCATTTGAACCCTAGTGGTGGTGTGCTAAGTTTCTGTGTTTTCATGGAGAAGACGAACAGTGCTCTCAAGTTTTGATCTCTCAAGTTCAGCGGTGCTCTTGCTTGATGGTCTTAGCCTCTTAGGTATGTTTTTTTCATTACAATGCTTACAGGTTTTTTTCGGCTGCTGATTTTTTTCGTTTAGGGAATTTATTATCAGATTAGGGATTTCCAGATTTGGGATTTTTTCATTACAATGCTTTCTTGTTTTTATTTTAGTTTAGAGCTTGAGAGTTGTTGTCTGTGATATAACCCGTAGAAAGAAATTAGGAATCTCTCCACAATGGCACAAAAATTCAACAAATGGCATCCATTGTACGAGATTGGGAATTTGCCTCAACGATTGACAAACACAGGGTTATATATGATGAAAGCATTATTGACTTACTTCCAAATCCTGGTGTATGCGCAATGATTTTGTGAATGTCATAGTGTGTACTGGTTTAAGTGAAAGGAATTAAAGTCTCTTATAACTACACTTTCTCATATGAGATATACATGCGATAGGCAACTATGAATTACTTCTCTGAGCATTTTTCCTCTGTTTATATTTGTTAATGTCACCACCTACTATTGAATCAGTTTGTTCACTTGAAGATGTTATGGAGCTATGAACCTGTCCAAGCCACAATGTTAACTGTAGTCTTAAGACACTCACTTGACAAGAATCCCTGTAACCTTTTGTGGTCTTTCTAAGATGAACTTCTTTCATGTCTTTGGTTCATGAACTTTGAGAATAGCACTTGAGAAATATAGAACCAAAATGGTGAATAGAACATGAGCTTATTTCCCTTAGCTATTGAATGGAATTTATCCTTAAAAGCTTTGTATATGTAATAAAAACAAGACAAAGAGATATACTATCTTCATAAAATAAAAAGACAATTATTTCCATCTTTACTATTCACGTTCTATGCTTGCAAATGGAGATTTTTTTGCTCATAATTTTCCAGCACTACTGATTTCATCTTGACTGTTCACTGTTTGTTTGATTTTCTTTAATTAATGAGGCATTTTAATACTGTGAAGTAGTGACCATACTATTATTGTTGATCTCTTTTCTCGCCTAACAAGATGACCATTCTTTTTGTTTACTATTATTGTTGACCATTCTACACAGACACCCTTTTACTATGGTGTTCTTTCTCCCTTTTCTCTTTTGATTGTTGGACTTACTCTCATTACTTGTTTTTGTTTGATGCCTCTTGTTACTAGATTTGAAGACAAACTCTGGGGAACCACAACAATTAGCCAATTACTAAAGGTATGAAATTGGTTTTTCATTGTGTGCATCATATATATTTGCTTTTGTACTTGTGATTATTTATATGTTTCTCTTTCTATGTATTTCCCTTCTTTCTCTCATTTTTTATCTTATTTGAAAGCAGTGAAGAAAGATTCTTTGGTTTGTTTAATCTATATTTTCTGCCACGCCGCCTCTTCCACTAAGTGCACAAAAATGTTTCTATACTTGTTAGTTTCTAATCCATTTTCATTTGGTTAAGGCTTTTGTACTTGTTGCTACAGATAGTGTGTTTCTTCACTATATTAATTAAGGCATGATTGTAATTTGTTTATTATTAAGCTACTAGTGCCTTTTAACACTTTGATTTTTCCAGCTCCTTAAGACTCTATTATCTTTTTTTATTGTTTTTTAATTGTTGATTCAAACTTATATTTAGTTCCATTTTCTGATTTATGTCACTTATATGTGTATGTTGAATATTGATGTATGAACCTCACATGCAATAGCCTTAAAAGATCTTAAGCTATTACTTAATATATTATGTATATTGTTTAAGAACATGAATATCAATGCAGGAGGTTAACTCCTTGGCTAATTGATTGCACGTGTTGCATTCAGATATGGATAAGTCTTGGATTAGAATGCCACGCAATACACATAGATATTTGGTGGGATTAAATCACTTTTTAGATTTTGCTTTTCAACACAACTCTAGTCGAGCTACAATAATATGTCCATGTAGTAAATGTGGTTTTACAGACTGGAAGACTCGAGAAGAAGTGTATGACCACTTGGTATGTACACCATTTCCTCGAGGATACACATTTTGGTGTTTTCATGGGGAGACACTAACAAGGACACCTACTATTTTACCATCTATTCAAGAGAGCTTGTTAAATGAAGGTTCTATTCCAGCCACAATAAATGAAGATAACATACAAAATATGATAAACGATGCATTTGGATTCTCGAGAGAATGTGCGAATGAAGTTCCCTCCTCATCCTCGAATGAACAAAGAGATAGTGGTAAAGGTGCGCCAGAATTACATCATGAAGCGACTAGTGGCGCTAAAGAGTTTCTTGATTTACTTAAAGATGGTGAGAAACCACTATATGAAGGGTGCACAAAATACTCAAAGTTATCTTTCTTAGTGAAATTATATCATATTAAGTGCTTTTGTCAAATTAGTGATAAAGCAATGTCAATGATCATTGAGTTGCTGCATGATGCCTTTGAACATGCAAAGATCCCTGCATCAAGTTATGAGGCAAAGAAACTCATTAACAAGCTTGGCCTTGATTACACTAAGATACATTCATGTCCTAATGATTGTATGCTTTATTGGGGAGAAGATGAAGATAAAGAGTAATGTAAAGTATGTAAGACATCTAAATGGAAGCAAAGGGGTAAAGAAAATGCAAGTGGTCATGGTACGACTTCTATCAAGCCCCGGAAGAAACTTCCGGCCAAAATATTGCGATACTTTCCATTGATCCCGAGATTGAAAAGGTTGTTTATGTCTTCAAAGACGGCTGAGAGTATGGTTTGGCATGTGGGGGAGAATAACAATGATGGGAAAATGAGACATCCGAGAGACTCTGAGGTTTGGAAAAAAATTGATTTGACTTATCCTGATTTTGCTTCGGACCCTAGAAATGTAAGGTTGGCTTTTGCAAGTGACGGGTTCAATCCTTTTGGGACATTGAGTACGAATTATAGCATTTGGCCATTAATTCTCATTCCATACAATACTCCTCCATGGACATGCATGAAGTCGACAAACTTTATTCTTTCAGGCTTGATTCCTGGAAAGCGAACACCAGGTAATGACATCGACATCTACATGCAACCTCTTATTGCAGAGTTGAAGGAGTTATGGGAAAAAGGTGTTGAGACTTATGATGCTTCAAAAAAAGAAGTATTCATGATGCGTGCATGTATTTTATGGACCATTAGTGACTTTCCTGGTCTTGGGATGCTTTCTGGATGGAATACTTACACCGGGTTAGCTTGTCCATCTTGTAATTTTGATACAAGTCCTCTTCGTCTTTCATTTAGTAGGAAATGGTGTTTTATGGGCCATCGTCGTTTTCTGTCTAGAGGACACAAGTTTCGATTGAATCGAGTTCACTTTGATGGAAACATTGAGGATAGGGATCCGCCAAGAAACTTGTCCGGCTCTGAAATCCTAAAACAAGTAGAGAATATATCGGTTACTTTTGGCAAACAACCACAATCATTAGGTAAGCGAAAGAGAACTCGTCAGAAGAACACAAATGAGAATCAAACTCTACAATGGAAGAAAAAAGCATATTCTTCCAACTCCCGTATTGGGAGTTTAACTTGTTGCGGCACAACCTAGATGTAATGCACATTGAAAAAAAATGTGTGCGACAATGTAATTTACACATTGATAAATGACAAAGACAAAAGAAAAGATCATGTGGAGGCTAGAAAAGACTTGAAGGAAATGGGTATAAGAAGAGAACTTTGGCCGCCAGATGAAGGAAAAAAGTATCCTGCAGCACTATTCACACTGGCTAAGGAAGAAATAGATGTGATGCTAAGCACCTTAAAGGACATTACTGTACCGGATGGTTACTCAAGCAACATATCTAGATGCGTTGACATAGCTCAACGTAAAATCTTTGGTTTGAAAAGCCATGACTCTCACATTCTTTTGGAGCAATTGTTACCCTTGTCAATCAGGAATTTGCTTCCCGTTCAAGTTGCATCTGTTTTGGTTGATTTATGCACATTTTTTAAGCTATTGTGTGCCAAAGTGTTGAGTCATGACGAACTAGACAAGCTTAAGTCACAAATTGTTTTTACATTGTGTCATTTGGAAATGTTGTTTCCTCCATCATTCTTTACCGTTATGGTTCACCTTATGGTACATCTAGTGGATGAAGCCAAACTCGGGGGACCAGTGCAATATCGATGGATGTATCCCATAGAAAGGTATAACTATTAATTAAATTTGTTTTACATTCAAAGTATTATTTCTTACTTATATATCACATATATCACATAAGGTATGAATAGTTCCTTATGCACATGATTTTCCCAAATTATAGGTTTTTGGGAAAATTGAAGTCCTTTGTACGTAATAAAGCACAACCTGAAGGCTCGATTGCCGAAGGTTGGATATCTGAAGAGATACTTACATTTTGTTCAAGGTACTTGGACAATGAAATTGAGACGAGATTCAATCAAGGCGGTCGTGTTGATGACGATCCCTCTGAGTCCTCGTCTTCCTTATTTCCTAATATAGGAAAACCAATTGGAGGTTCATCATACTTTGATTTGACACCTACAGAATTTCTACAAGCACATAGGCATGTGTTGATTAATTGCAAAGAAGTACAACACTTCATTGAGTAAGTCACATTTGTAATTCTTACTCGTTTAGTGTTCTTATATTCCACCATAGTTCTAACAATCATGACTGATTTAGGGATTTTAGAAATATAACCAAAAAAAGGTTAAGGAGTCGAACACGGTCATCAAATGAGATAGAGAAGGAAGTTCACCGTGGAATTGTCGAATGGTTTAAGCGTCGTGTAAGTAGAATAGGTTTCTTTTATGGTTATTATGTTATTCACCATTGTTACTAAAATATACTTTTTTGATAGATTATGAATGATGATACTGATGCACATACTGGTGATATACAAGCTCTTGCAAGGGGACCATTTCAGCAAGTTAGAAGGTTTAGTGCGTTTAATGTGAATGGATATAAGTTTAGAACCATACATCGTGAGCAAGGAATGAAAACCCAAAACAGTGGCGTGTTCTGTGAATTTGGAACTAAAAGTTATGCAAGCACAAGTGACAATAGACCGATAGAAGGTTTAGTGCCATACTATGGGAAGTTGGTTGATATTATTGAATTAAACTACAGTGGCAGGTTCATGGTGACTTTGTTTAAATGTCAATGGGCAAATACTAAAAATAGTAGATACATTAAAAAGGATGCTTTAGGGTTTAGCTCGATCAACTTTTCCCATCTGATCGATACTGGTGTACGAGAAGATGATGAGCCATACATTCAAGCTTTTGAAGCTAAATTGGTGTACTATGTGGAGGATAAGACAGATAAAGGATGGTATACCCCAGTACATCTAAACCCAAGAGACATGTTTGATATGGGTGAGGATGATATGGAGACAAGCTATGAGAGTGAGCCATACCGTCAAGAATTGGCCATGCTTTGCTCAGATGATAACATTGAAACTCAACTATTTAGGCCTGGTGTACACGTAGAATTTGAATGAGTTCAATGATGTTAATTTTGTGTATTCTATTATTATTATTATTATTATTATTATTATTATATTGGTGTACTGTTTGCTTTAAAAAACCTTATTTTAATTAATGCATGGATCTCTCTTTTGTTCATCTATTGTAGATTTGAATCATTCTATTATTGCTAAATGATCACAAGTTTGTATTTTTTGTTGTAAATGTTTCCAATTAAGTCCATTTCATACTGTATGGAGACACAACAAGCACCTTATGATTCTGCCAATGATGGTCATGCTTTCCCTATGAACTTGAAGAACTCCAACCTGGATCAGAAGTTGCTAATGAAGGTACTTCTACCCGGAAGGTGAAAAGGCAGTATTGGGTGGTCAAAGTGAGAAGTATGTCCTTTAATTTTTCTGTGTTGTATTGGCTTTTTCTGTTCATGTATTAGTTAATCTACTAGATAAAATTTGGTAAACACTTTATTGTTGTAGATGCTGATGGAGAGACCAAAGAACGCCCTATGAGGGTTAGGGATGCTAACTCACTTCCAAATGGAGAGATGATTGAAGTTCCTTTTGATGGTCACCAACCGTGTGGTACTGATATTGATGGGTTGTTAGGAGGTTATCTTGGTCGCTTGGCACAAAATCACAACTTTCTTCCTATTAGTTTTAAGAATTGGCCTGATGTGATTAGTCGCTATAAGAACTATGTTTTCTATAATATCATTAAGGTATACAATGGCATCTTTATAATACTTATGACATTTTGTTCTCACTGAAATATATGTTTGTAATACCAATAATTGATTGAAGGTCTATTTTTGGTGGGAGCCAATCCATGAAGATGCTGCGAAGACATACATGTTGAAAGATATTGGGAAGAAGTGGAGGGAGAACAGGCTTAAATTGTTTAATATGTTCTATGATAAGACAAAAACTCGAGAAGAAAATATCAGAAATCCTCCAAAATCAATTCTAGCAACTGAATGGGCTTCTTTCATTGATTATAGATTAGAAGAGAAAAATCAGGTATTATGTCTTTTCACTGTTTAAATGATTCAATCATTATAATATACCTAACTCAAGTACTATGTTTCAGAAAATATGTCAACAGAATGCTAAAAATAGAGCGAAGCTCACCATTAATCATACCGGTGGTACTAAAAAGCTAAAACGGAGGAAAGTAGAAATAGTATGTATTCTTATAATCACTTTCATTGTAAGAATTTATCTAAACTATGTATTATGTATACATACCTAACATTTTAAACACTTACTTTCTTGAACTGGAAAATCAAACTAGCAAGCAAGTGAGTCGGGGTACTTTATATATTGACACTCACAAGAGAAATGATGGGACATACATTAATGAAGAAGCTAGGGTTGTTTGTGTAAGTGATTAATTCTTTGTATGAATTTTCATATCATTTTACTCTCTTATATTCGTTGTTAACATTTTTTAACTTAAAATGTGTAGGATAAAATTGTTGAGATTGAGAGTCTAGGAAATGCTCCTGTACAAATCTCACCTAACGACTCCCTTGGGCAAGTTTTGGGAAAGGAACATTCTGGTCGAGTTCGTTGTGTAGGAGATGGTCTCTGTCCATCCCAAGTGTTTGAATCTACCAACCCACGATTCTCCGCATCTTCTTCTAGTTTTAATTTAGCTGAACAAAATCGTGTTGCACAACTAGAAAATCAAGTTGAGAACCTAACAAATGAATCAAAAGCAAAAGATGAAAAGATTAAGAAAATAGAGATGTTTCTTGCCCAACTCTTTACAAATTCAGCCATGACTATACCTTCTGATCTTCTGAGTAGCCTTGAAAATACTGTGAGTTGTTCTTATCATTTTATTGTTAGATATCATTATTTTTATATTCATGGTAATAGTGATGCATTTTATTTTTGCAGCAAACTCTTAATGGTCAGCCGTCATCACAATCTAACACTCACTCATAACTTGGATCTTTTTTCTCGCCTTACAAGGTGACCATCCTTTCTCATCTAAAATGTTAAATGGTGTACATTTGGTTATAAAGATCGTGTGATTTTATTGACTAACTATAGAAGCATTTAGGAAGTAAGAAAAATATTGATTTTGTATGTGTGACCATTCTTATATTCTGTTTTGGCCACCTATTGATTGCATAATCATCTTTGGTTTTTGTTTTCCTGTCTGAATATTCCTCGAGTTGAATTGAAAGAATAATATTCCTCAAGTTGAATTGAAAGAAAAGGGTTAATTTGAAGCATTAAAGAAAGACACTGCTTTAATTTAATACAAAGATTTTAATAGTTAGTGTGAATGGTAAGATGATTGAATGGAGGTAGATATATGTAACAACTAGGATAGAGGCTAACAGAAATAACAATGTTGCAACTGAATCTAATGGTAGTAGTCATCCCCATATGTATTTGAGTCAAGGACACTTGGGAAATAGACAACGATTTATCAATGGATATATTGTTTCCCCTTTAAAAATGATCTGTTCTTAAAAAGAAAAATCCTGAATTGATGTGACACTTGGCATGAGTGAGTGATGCTGGTATTTGAGGAGAAAAAACTATCACAATAAGTACCTTTTTATTTACAAGATTGACACTGGAAACTTTGCTCAATAGAAGGAAATCAAAAGGTGTATTTGAAGGTGCATTTGAATCTAATGAGCTGTAGTACAAACTCATAAGTTTTTATACTCTCCCTCTTCATTTTGTAATCAAATGGCAATAGCCATCTCCATGTGAATCATATTTGAATTCCTCCAAAATGATTCCCTATTATATTGTTGTATTGTAATTTAGTGAATCATATTCAGTTTATCCCTTATTTGTGTACCGTGTTGTCTGAATAAATGTTACAATATATCAATTGCAGGATTTCACCGTCGACAAAATACATGTTGGTGCTATAGTTTTTGGAAGTTGGAAGGCTGATTTTTTGGAAAAATACTATGATTTTGGGATGATTATTGTACTTGACTAAGTTTAGAATCAATACTTTTGATTACTTTTGATTTAGATATTTGACCTTGGTGATCCTATGTAATTTTCCTTTATTTACAATCTCGTTTATACTTATTTTGGCAAGGATGTCCGACACAACGTTTGAATCGACAAATATTGTTGCCTTTGCAATGTTTTAAAATTTGTCGTTTATGCTTCCTTAATAACTTTGGATTATATCCAATTTGATGTAAATGTTTTTAAGTTTGATAAATATTTATAAGTCAAATAAGAAATTTTGGTAAAAAAAAGTCAAATAAGAAACATATTAAATAGTCAATTATTGTTAGTAAATAATAAAATAAAAAAATACAATGCACAATTTAGTGGTGGTTACAAACTAACACTATTATTATTTGATGAGGCCAGCTACTGCCACAAAAGCTTCGAACTAACTGGCGGATAAGACTAACACTAAGAAACTTAATAAAATATTATTTTTTAGCGGCGGTTCAAACTAACGCAAAATAAAATATAAAACCAAAAATTATAAAATACTTAGTGGTAGTCGAAACTGCCAGTAAGCAAATCATATACCGGCGGCTCCCAACCGACGCTAACATACTGGCGGTTGTTCCGGCGGTCGCCTCAGAACGACGCTATACTGACTAGTGGCGCTATATTTCGCGGCGCTATGGAAACCGCCACTGATCCGCTTAGTGGCGGTTCCAACCGCCGCTATATGATAGTTTTGACCGCCACTAAGTCACAGTTATCTTGTAGTGCCAACATGAGAGCTTGCGCTTGCAGATCTTTTAGGAACCTTTGCTTTCTTCTGAGCAGGTTTTTCTATAGAAATCCTAAACGATTTTGGGCTGCTTGTTTGGTCATCAGACTGAAAACCCAACATCCAGAATTAGTGATGGCTAAAGCAAATAGATGAATAATGGAGAGAGCAAAGAGGTAAAATTTTCTTTTTTAACCTTAGAATCATCACTCACAATCTGTGTTCCAATCCTCCTCTACCTTTTAAGAGGTACATCAAGCGCAGGATTGCTTCCTCTTTTTCGACTCTGAAATATGGAGACCAATCAAGCATTGAAATTAAGGAGTAAATGTGATATAACAAATACCCCAAAAATAAAAAATAAAAAAAAATAGAGAGTAGTTACCTCTTGTTTTTTGGTTTGTTGAGTTGTTTGTGGTCTTTGAATAGTGGTAGCCTTTTTCTTGGTGTTTTTCTTTGACGCCTTGGTAGTGCCAGTGGTTGTGGGAGTAGCTGCAAAAAATATTTCGACGAGGTTAGTTTAGAAAGATTTCAAAAATTGTTTGGTTCAAACAGTTAAAGAATGTATTATTTTGAAGAGTTTGGAAATCTAGAATGTATTAAGGCAATATACCTGAAGGTTTGGGGAAAGCAGAGAGTAAGTTCTGAAGCAAACTGGATTCGTCGACAGCAACCAGTTTAGCCTTGTAATAGTTCGACCACCATTGGAGAAATTCTTTAGTGCAAGCGAAAAGGAGGTTGTACTTCGAAGGAATGAAAGTAGGAGTGCACTGGGTAGCCATGGTTAGTCGATGCCAGTAGTCCCTTTCACTATCTGGGGATATCAAAGACTTTTTCGACTTGTAAAAAGAGGCTGGTCGAGGTTGGCACAATCCAAATTGCCTTGCCACCAGATTTGGCTGGTATCCTGTCAAGCCATAGTGGGTTGGACTTTTGCTTGACGAAATCCTAAGCGATAACCAGCAAGGGGTCAAATGAGCTCTCCAGATTTCATTAAGTTCATCATCGGAATCAACGGGTGTTGCAGGAAATTTTTTGAGGAACCATTGTGGCCCATGAGTTCTGTGGACGAAAGGGGCCATTGAAGGAGTAAAGGACTTGCAATTCAGTAGCATGTCGAAAGTGTCAGAGAATTGGTCTTCAACCGTTTGGTTGTTCTCCCTGGGTTTTAAAAGGGCAAGCCTCACACCTTCAATGCTCCTCCTTTCAGCTATTCGGATTTGGCTTTTAGGGAACATTACTTGAAGTCTTGATTCAAAAGTGGCAAGGAGCCACAATTGGAACAGCCAAATAGGCCCAGAAATCAGCAAAGAAGATTGAGGCTTAGAATTTTTCATGTCAAGGGCCCCATCTCCTAAAGCTTCATAAAGAGACCCTAGGATAAATTTGCTAACACAGATATTCCGACCATTATGAATCTGAGTAGCCAAATTGATATACATCTTTGCAACTTGAAGCGATGAAGAGCAGAAAATATAATGGGATAACCATAAGGTAAGAAAAGCTATGTGTTCTTCATCAGAAACCTCATCACTGTCGAGGACGTGTTGATCTTCGATGTACCCAGCGAAGGTGGCACGTTGGAAAGTGAAATTGTATGTATCAGAAGCTCTGTCGGGCTCGAAGATCTCGCCTGTTGGTCGAAGACCAGTGATAGCAGCTACATCCAGCAAGGTGGGAGTAAGCATACCACATTCCAGATGAAGGCTGTTAGTAGTAGCCTCTCAAAAATGAAGTGCTGCAATAAGCATGGCGCTTTGGTATTTGGGACCATATCTCGACAACTGAATCAGGTCGAAAATACCTTGAGTTTTCCAGAAATCCCCTTTCTTTGACTCTATCTTGTTGAGCCAATTGATGTAAGCTTCGTGCCCTACATGAGGTGCAGATCTGAAAACCCGTGTAGCCATGAAACCCATTTCGTAAGGAGCTTGGTCGAAGATTCTAGGGCTATAATGATGGTAACTAGGGAAGATTTCTTGGATTTTTGGTGGTTCTGGAAGAAACTCAGGAATGGGACCAAGAAAAGCATGAGTGTGATCAATGGGACCAGGAATAATCACTTGTGATCTCCAACTTGGAGCACGTAGATAATCAAGATCAGGTTCAGCAACACAGGTGTTTTCCAGATGAATGAGTATGTGAAGGTGGTTCAGGTGTTCGGTTTTGGGCAGGTTCTGCAAGGATTTGTTGCTTACCTGCAATGGTTGAATGGGATCGAGGTCGAGAAGAAGATGCCATTGATGAACAACGAAGGATGTTGATGAAGTTCTGGTTTTCTGGGTTAAAGAGAACGCAGGTTTTTTGCGAAGGAAGAGAAGCAGAAGAAATTGCAAAAGGTTTCAGAAAGAGTGAAATAAAGGAGAAGCGATGGTTTTTATAGCTGTTTGAAGTGCAAAGGCTGAAAACTCTTGAGTTTCCCTCTTAATGGAGCAGTTACTCGCAATGAGTAGTGGGGAGTTTCAAGGTGAAACGTGGCCCACTAACTTTACAACGGAGGCGCCAAAAGCTGTTTTTTCACTGAAACGTCGTATCACTCTGCAACGTGATGCAAGTGACGTCATCAGAGCAGTTGAAAAGCGTTTTAAAAAATGCTCTTTTTCTGCCATTCACATAGCTCCTGTCGAAAAAGACATTTTTGGGGGGCAATTTGTTAGCCTGTAATTTCGACAGGCTAAATTAAATGCAGTCAACGCGGTTTGACTTTGGTTTTCTTAGAAGAAGGTGTTGGTTTCAACACAGAAGAGTTGTATCAGAAGGCAAATTCGACAAAGCTTCAGACTTAACTAGATTTGAAGGGTGATATTTCGACGAAAAGAAAATTGAATTCAATAGCAAGTCAAAAGCAAGTGCTCGCTGTCGAAGCTTTGGTAGTTATCCTAGTCGAAGGCTGTAGCAGTTTCCTTTTTAAATTCTCTGTACAGTTAGTTGGTTTTAACGTTTTCCCTCCTCATATAAATAGGAGTTTCTCATAGGAAAAAGGGGTCACAATCTCATTACAGAATTCTCACGCTCTAACTTCCAACACATTACAGAGAAAACGAGCCAAAAGAAGAATGTATGATCTGTGCACCAACTCTCTTTACAATTAATGCAATTTTAATTTGTTTTCTTCTTTGCTTTTCTGCAATTTTTTCTTTGTTTTATTCTCCCTCATTGAGGAAATTGGACTGTTTTGCGCGAGATCGACGGTTATCTTCTTCTTTTTACTTTTAAACTGCAAGAACACATATAATTCTTGGAAAAACTTTAACACAAATGGTCTTAGGATTTACTAGTTGATCCTGCAAACAGAAGCAATTTCAAACTAGCGGTGTTTACCAAAATCCAAGGTAAACAGTACCTTTAAAAAATTATTTATTTTTATATTTCTTCTCCTTATATTTTCTGAACCTAAACTCTCTATTGATCACAAATATATTTTTTTATTTTTTTAGGATTTACGGTTTATATGAATAACTCCTCACTTCAACCACATTTACAGTAAAACCTGCATCATCTTCTTTCAACTTTGTAAAGTTGCTTCTATTTTATTGGTTGTTTTCATCCAACTCTACATGAATATGGATTATGATTTTAAAATTCTTTAGACTTTTTCATCCAACTTCAGCCACATTTACAATAGAACCCCCCACCATATTCTTTCAACTTTGTATAGGTGCTTCTATTTTATTGGTTATCTTCAGCAAAGCCTCAATAATACTCACGTATTTCACTTTCTATTTGTGTTTTTTTATTTGTTTTGGACATTTAGCACCAACGGGTATTAGAAACATACTTTATTAAAACTCGTATAATCTTCTTTCAACTTTGTATAGTTGTTTCTATTTGATTAATGAATTTCATCCAACACTATATATATGAATATGGATTATGTTATTAAAATTCTGCAGAGTTTTTCTTTTTATTATGTATATGGATGTTCAATTTCAATGTCTTTATTAGTTGCTTTTTTAAATTTATGATCCTCTTATTTAATTTATAGTTATGATTTAGTTTTTATTCACGGGAACTTCAGCCACATTTACAATAGAACCCTTCATCTTATTCTATTTCAATTTCTATTTGTGTTGTCTTCTTTATTTTCCTCATTTCACACTCACATGCATTAAAAGCATACTTAAATTGATGATTATATTTTTATCTTTCTTTTATCTTCGAGTACCGTGTTGCGGCATTTACTTCCGCGGGAACTTTAACCACATTTAAAATAGAACCCGCATCATCTTCTTTCAACTTTGTATGATGCTTTTATTTTATTGGTGGTTTTCATCAAATTCTTGCATGAGTGTTTAATTTCAATGTCTTTATTAATGTTCCTTTTTTATTTATAATCTTCTTATTTAACTTATAGTTATAATTCAATTTTTGTTCACAACAATTAGATTGTATATTTTACAAACCAACAATGTTGGCCCAGTGGTATAGACCTGACGAAACACGCACTACTAAAATTTTCGTCATTTCCTGTAGAATTTCCTGCGGATTTTTATCAAAAATTCGCAGGAAACAAGTTTCCTGCGGAATTTCCAATGGATTAAGATTCCCAGTTATTTCGTTCGTGGATAATTGTTTCCTACGAAGTTTTAAATCGGCAGGATATTTCCGCAAGAAATTCCTCAGGATGGCTGCAGAAAATTCCGCAGGAAGTTCCGCAGGAAATTCAAACTTTTCGCACGAAATTCCGCAGGAAAGGAAGTCCACAGGAATTCCACAAGAAATTCCGTAGGAAACCTCAAGAATCTGATGAAAGTTCCATTTTTCCACTTTGCATGTTATTTATTACTTGCTCAAGCATCTGCTGAAAACTCCTGCTGATAATATTATATTATTACTATTATTAGAGATTTCTATAAATATCAATAATTCTAAGTCAGCAAATAAAAGAAGACATAACTAATTATACAAAAGACTTTTTATTACAAAATAATAGCATTACATAGCAAATCACTAATATCATTATGAGGTTTTACAAATGTATAGAAATAATGATAATCAAAAAGCCTAGGAATACTTTATTGGCTTCATCCAAGATATCATCACCACGTCTTAGCAACTTGTTGGAATACCATGTCAGAAAAATTCCCCTTTTCTGTTTGGTAAGTTCCATTTGATCTGAAAAATTCTGTAGATTAGGTATGTCAATGCTTTCCTCTGCATCATCAGGCAGTTCCCATTCTAGATGGCCTACCTTTGTTGCAGCATCTTTGAAATCAGCTTGAAGATATTTGTCATAGCACTGCAAGATTTCAAATGTATATACAGAAAGTTCAAGAATGGAAAGCTTCCTGTTGTCGAAGTAGTAACATCAGTTATTCAGTGAGCCAGAGTTTAAACATTCTGAGTAAGAGGGATATCTGAGTTCTCCTGCAAGGCCAAGTCCTACTTCAACATAAATAAAAAGCTCAGATTCTAAGAATTCTTCCATATTCTCTCCGAAACTCTTCATATAGTCTCTATACCTCTGCATCAAACAACCAAATATGTTAACAATCACACTGGCATATAAAATGACACATTATGAATAGGAAAAAAGTTTTTAAAGAAGCTAACCTCAATGGGAGTTCGTCCATGAAAGAAAGGCTTGTTATCCACACTAAGGGAAATACATTTCATATTTCTAATACCTGTGCGATTTGTGTCGTACGATGCAAAGTAGCATGGGACAAAGTCAATAACTGTATGCACATCAATAAATAAGTAGTAATTCCATTAGCTTCTTAATAATGATACATAGAGAGAGAAATAAGTATTAGTCATTTGATTGATTAGGTTCTTTAATTTGTTCAAGAGAAGCATAAATGAAAAAGGAAGAGAAATAATAATATAGCTTAAAAAGAGGTAATAGGAAGAGGAAGTACCATCTTTGAAGGTCTTGTCTTGAGCCAAGGCGGCCATTATTTGCTTGAGAACACTGTTATTAGAATCCAAAGTGATCCATTAAATGTTCCAGACTAGCAGTTGGCTAGATAGACTTCAAGAAGAAAATGCATCAGAATATGACTCTTCTTGATCTTGAAAAGCTAAGCATCTGTAATTACAGGCAGGGAGAAGAGTTGCAACCATACCTGAGATTTGAAAGTTTAATCAATAATTAATCCCATTAAGACAGTTGGTCTTTGAGGAAATTATACAAAAAGCACAACATTCAACTTCTTGTGATGAATATGAATTGGTAAGATGCAGTCCATTGTCCTCTTTGACATCTCTCAAGAACAACACTTTGTTACTTTTTAGATGAAAAATTACAGTTTTCAACTTATTATCTGACTAAAATAGCACAATTACTTTCAGAAATTTTATAATAAAAAGCCAATGAACATGAATAGTACAAATCATACTCAAAATAGGGGATACATCTAAACCAGTATTTTAGCAAACACCTAGTGTGCAACATTAACAGAAATTTCTTCAAACCTCAGTTCAAAAATCAAAATACGCGTTTGGGGAAAATCCTAAGTTAATAACAAACGATGATGACATCAGAAAAGTAGGATGAATCATTGGTGCGTTAGGGTTCCAAAACGCAAAAACGAAAAAGATGAGCCCAATTCGAGTATACAATCAGTAGACAAGCACTAAAATCACTCAAAATGTTGAAGAAATTTACGAAATACCTTATGAAAACAGGATCGCGCAATCGATTGGTTCGATTGTTGATTTCTAGGTTTGAAGGTGAGCACGGAAACGAGGAACGAGTAACGATTTGTTGATTTCTAATTCACGATTGTTGATTTCTGGTTCACGATTGTTGATTTCGCGTTCTGGTTCACGATCTGCTCAAAGGCGATGAGTGAGAAGATGAGCACGGAAACGATTGTTGATTTCTGGGTTCACATGGTTGATTTTGTTGAAGAACACGGTGCTGAAACGATTGTGTTAGGGATTTCGAATGCTGATATCGATTGTTGATTTCTGGGTTAAGGATTTCGTTGATTTCAATTTCTGAGAGTGGAGAGTGGAGAGTTGAGAGTGAGAATGAGAGTGATCGCAACTTCGCAAGTCGTAACGTTGTTTTGTGCCCTTCGTAAAAAAAAATTTTAAAAAATAATAATAATTTCTTTTTAAGAATTTGTAAATGTTTTCGAATTTTTGCACCACCCAAGTGTTGGTTCGGTGGTTAAGTGGTGGTTCCCATTTAGCACTTTTCACTTGGAGTCACAAGTTTGATTCCCATTTAACTCATTTTATTTTGTATTTCTTGAAAAAAAAAGAAAAGAAACTCTATTAAAAATATTAGTCTTTCATTAAAAATACTGCAACACTCCATAGGCAGCCAATAATAATCCAAAGTAAAAAAACTATATTTTACACAAATCAAATTTAGTAGACCCGTGCGTGCACGGGTATTAGGACTAGTGTAAACTATATATACTGGCGCAAGTGGCGCAAGTGGCCATGCTAGCTAGTATGTAGAGTAGGCGGCTACTTCTTGTATGATAAGATTTAACAAACCTTCCATTCTTATCCCTTCACTGCAAGTGGACTAGTATAAAATATAAATACGAAGTGATTGAGTAAGTGCATGCAACAGAATAACCTCCTCACCGTCTTGAAAAGTTAGCAGCAAGTAAGTAAATTTTAGTCTTCATTCTTCGAGCTTTGTTTTCTTCTCATTTTCTAACCTCCTCATATTCCTTATAAAAAAAACAGTATGCTATCAGCATGTAGGTTGGAAATAATTTGCTGGAAAGTTCTTATTAAAAGATGGTATAGTTGTACATGTCGTTGTGAACTTCTAAAATTTAGTAGCACAAGTTTAGCACTTGCAGAAGAACTTGTATACCAAGTTTAAAGTAACGTCTCTTCAAAATAATATCTTTTAGTTTTTGTCTAAAAATAGAAAGTAACTAGATTTCAAGTCAAATAGAGATGGAGGCTTGACAGTGTGGTCCTTGTGCTTTTGTTTTTTCATTATAGCTTGTAGTTTCTAGTTTGGATATAAAATAAAAATAATAAACATGATAGAAGTGAATGAACTTTTTGGTTGTTGTTATTGAAAATAAAAAAAAATATAATCTTGCTAGAACTATTAGTATCAACGTCAACTTCCTATGGCAAAAGGTTTGAGGAGTTTTATTTCGATAGGGACTTAGAGATTAAAAGTGAAAATAAAAATAGGGAGAAGTTTCTAAATCCATTTATAAGTTCAAAACCATAGTAAGTAAAAGGCCTAAGGGTCTATTCTAAAAACTTGTGATATTATGTGCGAAGGTTTACGTGATAACGCGTGCAATTGTGATTGAATATTCGACGAGGAGGAAAAGTGTCTAGGTAAGGGCATCTAAATTATTTCTTTAGTAGTATGTGTGTTGATTGCTATGTGTTATTGAATATGTATTGGGAAATAATGATTGAATGATTGTAAAGTGGTGATACAAGTATTACGCTTTATGTAGTTTTGTTGGCTTACTTACTGGTTGTATTATTGAATATGATTTATATATATATATATATATATATATATATATATATATATATTATGTTGTGATTCATAATGAAAAGCTAGGTGGGAATTTCGTGGTGAGTATCAGAGAAAGCATACTGGTATGTCGACTCTTTGCTGTACCAAAACATCTATTGGAAAAGAAAATAATGTTAAGGAATTTTCCTAAAATCGGTGAGACACCTCAAACAAAGTATGTTTATGAACTAATAGGTATGCTTTTCAAGAAAATCAAGGTTATGAAAATCAAGCAGGTTTTGGAAGTATAATGATATTTCGAACTAATAGGATTTTCTTCAAGTAATGAGCATTAGAGAGACGGTGAGTTTCGAAAGATCGTGATGGGGTATTTGAATCAAGATGATTTAGAACGAGAAACCAATGAACCTCAAGACACTCAAGGAGTGAGTGATTCCAGTTTCTTAGGACTAACTTTGGGTGATGCATTTTCATGCAAGCATCGATGCCGACGTGGGAGTCTGAGTGAGCCTATTGTCAAGCTATCGTACGTGAGCCTGGGTCTAGATGCGATAACGTGTCTAACATCCTCTCCTGGCGGGGAGAAAAAGGGCAGTGTGCTCCAGATAAATCCTGAGTGGTACTGGGCATGAATTCCATTGTGTTGGAAACTTGGTGATTAATTGATGACATGTATCTGGCGGGATCATGATTATTCTATTTGCCCATTGTGTTGGGTACGCGGGAATATTCCGGAATCATGTGCACTGGCATATAGACTAACCAATAGGTAATCGGTGTTGCATTTCTTATTATATATTTGATTGATTATATCGTTACTATGATTTTCTATGCTATGATCTGTGTTATGATATGTATTCACTTATCTGTATATGTATATACTTGTCATATACTGCATATATTTTCGAGAAGATGACCCTTGCCTGTGGTTATCCAATTCAATGGATGTGACCCAGATCTTGCAGATGATGTAGGAGGGAATACTCCCGATGGTTTTGTCGTCCCTTGCGACGCTTGAGTTCATAACTTTGGGAACTTCTGTTGAACGACTGGTAGACCATGCCAGAGTCTCGGGTAGTTCTAGATTTATATAGACCAGCTTAATTAGTGTCATTGTGTGTAACTATTTGGGGATTGTGCGCCTTCATGGTGTTTTCTTTTGTTTATCTGGAGCAGCCCTCTGAGTAGGTGTCTGCCGGAGGTACACTACAAATATGAGTTAGTTAGTAGGTATACTCCTCATATCCGAAGTGTACTCTTATTATGTCAGTACTTTGTGTGTTTTACTTTTTATCTATAAACCTTTTTTTTCTTTTCATGCTTCAATTACTGCGATACTCTGATGATGCTAGTAAAATGTTTTCAAAGGAAAACAAAAACACTTGGGTGTTCACAAAACATCATAACACATTTTCTACAATCATTAATGTTTAAAGAGTCGGGTTGTTAAGTAGTTCTCCGAAAATCAGGGTGTTAAACTTCCCGTGATCTTAGAACTTACCAGGATTGTAATTCGGTAGCTTACTCTGAGGAGAACCGAGGCTTGAAGGCCGAGCTGAGCAACCTGTCCGGAGCGCAGAAGGAGCTTGAGGAGGAGAACTCCAAGCTCGGAGAGCAGTCAAAAAAGATAGCAGAAATCCCAAAGCTGCAGACAGATCTTCAAACCCTTCGGGATAGGTTGGCCGCGGTCGAGGCCGAAAAGAAGAAGGATGCCGAGGAGATTGAGCAGCTAAAGAAAGATAAAGCAAGCCTTACTGAAAGATTGAGGACTGCCTTCAGATGGTCCTTCTTCTTGAGCCCACGCTGGATACTAGGCTGCTCCAGGTTGCGAACAAGGCGGAGAACGGGAAGATCGTCTCCAAAGGAAAAGTGCTCTACGATCCGGCCTTAGCTTCCTCTCCGGCAGTGAACCAACTAGATGTCGAGAATGAAGCTGTTGAAGAGGAGGGGAATCCCGCGGCTGCTGATCTGAAGACTGCCGAGGCTGAAGGAGAGAATAATATTGAGAACTTGGACTAGTCTTTTTGTTTCTTTTCTGCTTATTTTGTGGTTGGTCTCGGGCATCTCCTGGGCCAACCCTGGCTTGTAAATTACATTAGGCATCGTCCTTTTCCGGGTTTAATTACCCTGCAATTTGTCGATTTTAACTTGTGTTGAATGTAGTGTGCTTTGCATGTTTTGATTGTTCTAATTGAATGATGACATAAAGAGTAGAAATCCGACGTAGATAGAACAGCAGAAATTCGACGTAGATAGCACAGTAGAAATCCGTTGTGAGGTAGTAATAGAAGAATCATGTAGTCGTAATAATAGAAATCTGACGCCGATGCAATAATAGAATACCGAGACAGAAGTAACTATAGAATTCCGATGCCGACGTAACAATAGAAAACCGAGACAGAAGTAACAATAGAATTCCGATGCCGACGTAATAATAGAATATCGAGACTGAAGAGTGTTGCGCTAAAAACACACTTAGAGCAAGTGTACTCTTTCGCAGAAGTAGTATAAAATAATATTGTATCCACAGAGATTAATTAACAAGTACTAAACTACTTAAAATTATTTATTGTTTAGACGAGTGAATTATTGAGTTGTAATTGAAACAATGAAATAAAAAGTAAACAATTAACAAATAATAAAATGCAAGATTTAATAGATGGAGAGAGAGGTCTAGGGTCGCGGTTTCACTTGCAAGCTTCGATTCCCCTATGTCTAATTCTACCTGAATTCCCTTATTTTATTCAATTACCAATCCTTTTACTAAAGCTACTAATCCGTTTGGTCATTCGCGATTAATATTCTTTTTTCTAAATTAACCCTAGTTTGGTCCTGCTAGAATTTAAATTTAAGAAAAGCATAAAGCACAAAAAGGTTGAATGATTGGAAGACTAAATTAAAGTTTGGTCATGCATTAATTATAGCCCAATTATCCTATAGGTCCACCAACTAATTGCAGTACGATCGCTGATCAACTAATTGATTATTAACATGAAAAGGGTAGCTAATCCTAATTATGTGACAAAAACAATAGAATAATATTAATTGAAATAAAAACAGGAATTCAAATAAGAAATTAGAACATAAAGAGAAAGAACAATAAAAGAAAAATAAGGTTCATGAATTACAGAAATAAGCATAACTCGGAAATAGAGAAAGTCTTAATCTTTGTCTTCAATCTCCTTCTTCTACTCCAAAGCTCTTTCACAGTGCCGAAAAACTCTTCTCTACCTCCGTAGCGTTTCCGTAGCATTTGTGTAACTATTGTTTGTTTATGTGGTGTGTGGCTCCCCCATTCACAAGTGAAGCTCTCCTTTTATATTAGTTCATTTTCTTTCTCTCCAAGCAAAGGATCAAGTCAAGATTTCTTCCACTTTTAATTGCAAGATATGCCAATCCCTAAATATTAGGATTTAGATCCTTCCTAAATATGTGTTGCTTGCTCTCCACTCCATGCCTCTTTCTTTCTCTCCAAGTCACATGTGCATCACTTTTACTTGAAATCTCCAAGAGGATCTTCTTCTTTTTATCACTGTGGGCCTTCTTGCATTAATGGGCTTTGGGTTTGTTTTCTTTTATTTGTTAGTCTTTCTTCTAATTTCAGCCCATATTTGTGTCATTTTTCTTTTTCTACCTTTCTGCAAATATAGAGTAATTTAAGTTAGTTATTTATTTAATCAATAATAATTACTCTAAAAATGACTCAAAAACATCTCTAAAAAATGCACTAAATTAGAGTTTATCCAAGAGCCGTAGATGGGAAGGCCACTGCGGACACCCGTCTCCAGAACGGCCAAATGCCAGAAAGAGGTCGGCCTCGGTCTTCACAGATGGGAAGGCCAATGTGGACCCCCTCTCCAATGATTCGTCCAACGAAGATCGCTGTGGACCCCCGCCCTTCTGCCTCTGATGGAGCGTGGAGCTCGGGGATCAGAGGTCGGCTCGCATGAGGCGAAATTGGGATAACTTCAGCCTCTGGTGGAGCTCATCACGGAGATCAGAGGGAAGGTCGTTGTGGACTTCATATCTGGACTCTCTGATGGAGACGAGGCTCGGGGATCAGAGAGCTGTTGAAGCCGCTGTGGGCCAGTCTGCAAGAGATCTAGCTGAGATAGAAAACCGAGGTCAGATGGGCTCATGCCGTATCGGAGGCGAGCTAAACTTGCAATTGAAGCGATTTGATAGCAACTAATTTAGCTGAAGTCGGGACTTACCTCGGGAAGAAGGAGGGGATCGGGAAGAGTCTGTGGAGTATGAAAGATCTGATGATAGGAAGTAGATAGAGTTCGGAAGCAAACTGTCATTGCTCCCACTGTGGTCGCCCTTTGATCAAGTGCATTCTGATTTTGCCTCAGACCCACGGAATGTTCGGCTTGGCTTGTGCTCTGATGGATTTACTCCATATATCCAAGCATCGGCGTCACCCTACTCTTGTTGGCCAGTCATTGTTACCCCTTACAATCTTCCTCCTGAGATGTGCATGACTAAACCGTATATGTTTTGACTTGTCTGGTACCTGGTCCACATAGTCCAAAAGCTGAGATTTATATCTTTTTGGAACCTCTGATTGATGATCTTAAGAGATTGTGGGGGGGGTGTTTTGACATATGATGCGGCACGAAAGGAAAAATTTATGATGAGAGCGGCATTGATGTGGACAATTAACGAATTTCCTGTTTATGGTATGTTGTCTGGTTGGGGGACTCACGGTAAATTGGCATGTCCCCACTGCATGGAACACACAAAGGCGTTTACGATAAAGTACGGGGGAAAGAGTTCTTGGTTTGACTCGCATCGTAGATTCTTACCGCAAGATCATAAATTTAGAAAGAACAATAAGGCCTTCAAGAAAGGGGTAGTTAAACAGATGGACCACCGCCTTTGTTGACATCAGGTGAAATCTTGAGCAGAGTTATGGATTTGCCACAAGCTACAAAGGTAGGGAAGCTCACCCGATTGGATGGTTATAGGCAGGTGCACAACTGGACAAAAAAAGCATATTTTGGAATCTCTATTGGAAAGATAATCTGTTGAGGCACAATCTCGATGTTATGCACGTTGAGAAGAATTTCTTTGACAACATATTTTCCACTGTGATGAATGTGAAAGATAAAACCAAAAACAAGAATAAGGCTAGATTGGACTCTGCTCTTGACTGTAGAAAACATTGATCCGATTTGAATTTTGTGAAAATGCCTAATGGGAAGATGTTAAAACCCAAAGCCAAATACTGTCTAACACTAGCTGAAGCGAAAGATGTTTGTTGATGGTTGAAAGAATTGAGGATGCCAGATGGTTATTCTTCTAACCTTGCAAGATGTGCCGATGTGAACACGTCGAAGATGTATGCAATGAAAAGTCATGATTGTCAAGTATTCATGGAGTGTTTGCTTCCAATTGCTTTTAATTCATTACCAAAGTGTGTTTTGGAACCGCTTACTGAAGTGAGTCAATTTTTTAAAAATATGTGTTCTTCAACATTGAGAATGGATGATCTTATTAAGATGGAGCAAAATATTCCTTTCATTATCTGTAAGTTGGAGAGAATATCTCCTCCCGGTTTCTTTGATTCCATGGAGCATCAACCGGTTCACCTTGCGTATGAAGCAAGGCTTGGTGGACAGGTTCATTATATGTGGATGTATCTTTTCGAGAGGTAATTATCTATTTCAACATTTTACTAAAGTTATCTTAATTAGTATGATTATTAGATTAATGAAGTGTTTTTCATTCATATGTAGATTAATGGATGATTATAAACGATCGGTGAAGAATAAAGTTAGAGTTGAAGGATCGCTCTGCACACCTTACCTACACCGTGAAACAATTTATTTTTGTTCACATTATTTCAACAACTTTATGTTGTCAACAAATAATAGAAACGAAATGGAGGTTGAAGAAGAAAGACACCCGCTCACTTTATCTGTATTTAGCAAACCTGGTTGCCCCTCCGGAAAGAAGTCAACCAGCTATGTTGCGTTAAAAACACACTAAGAGCAAGTGTACTCTTACGTAGAAGTAGTATAAAAGAATATCGTATCCACAGAGATTAATTAACAAGTACTAAACTACTTAAACTTATTTATTGTTTAGACTAGTGAATAATTGAGTTGTACTTGAAAGAAATAAAAATAAATAACAAATAATAAATTGCAAGATTTAATAAATGGAGAGAGGTTTAGGGTCGCGGTTTCACTTGCAAGCTTCGATTCCCCTATGTCTAATTTCACCTGAATTCGCTTATTTTATTTAATTACCAATCCCTTTACTAAAGCTATTAATCCGTTTGGTCATTCGCGATTAATATTCTTTTTCCTAAATTAACCCTAGTTTGGTCATGCTAGAATTTAAATTTAAGAAAAGCATAAAGTACAAAAAGGTTGAATGATTGGAAGACTAAATTAAAGTTTGGTCATTCATTAATTATAGCCCCAATTATCCTATAGGTCCACCAACTAATTGTAGTACGGTCGCTGATCAACTAATTGATTATAAACATGAAAAAGGTAGCTAATCCTAATTATGTGACAAAAACAATAGGACAATATTAATTGAAATAAAACTAGGAATTCAAAGTAAAATTAAAACATAAAAGGTCTCTAAACAAGCAAGATTCACCTAAGACCCTAGAAGAGGATTTAGGTATCCATAATAGTCAAGAACAATAAAATAGAAATAAAGTTCATGAAATACAAAGATAAAGAATAACCCGTAAAATAGAGAAAATCTTGATCACTGTCTTCAATCTCTTTCTTTTACTCCAAAGCTCTCTCACGGTATCAAGAAAAGGTACCCAAAACTCCTTTTGCTACTCTCCAATCTGTTGTCGTCAGCGTGAGTGGTTTTGTTTGTGTTATGGAGTGTAGCCCCCTCATTCACAAGTGAAGCTCTCCTTTTATATTAGTTCCTTTTCTTTCTCTCCAAGCAAAGGATCAAGTCAAGATTGTTTCCACTTTTAATTGCAAGATATGCCAATCCCTAAATAGTAGGATTTAGATCCTTCCTAAATATGTGTTGTTTGCTCTCCACTCCATGCCTCTTTCTTTCTCTCCAAGTCACATGTGCATCACTTTTAATTGAAATCTCCAAGAGGATCTTCTTCTTTTTATCACTGTGGGTCTTCTTGCATTAATGGGCTTTGGGTTTGTTTTCTTTTATTTGTTAGTCTTTCTTCTAATTTCAGCCCATATTTGTGTCATTTTTCTTTTTCTACCTTTCTGCAAATATAGAGTAATTTAAGTTAGTTATTTATTTAATCAATAATAATTACTCTAAAAATGACTCAAAAACATCTCTAAAAAATGCATTAAATTAGAGTTTATCAAGCTACTTATCAGATAAAGAGCATAAATCAGCTCATGTACATGTCTTGATCAATTGCACTGAAATTAAGCCATATCTTGAGTAAGTATGCTCCAATTCCGTTTTTAATCTATACACCTTTAGAGTATGAAGTTAAGTTAGGTATTGATCAACTTTCAATCTAAAGAGTATGAATAATTCCTTTGCAGTGCATTCTTACGAGTTGAGGGTATAGGCGCTGAAGAATCTTCTATTCGTATACATGAAAGTTTTCCATCCTGGTTCAAGGCTAGTTTAAGTAAATAAAACTAATTTTAATGTCACATGTTTAAAGTAGATATGAGACATGACTTATTTTTCCGTATGTGGTTACTTAGGTTTATGAAGCGGAACCAACTCCCTAAATCTGACACTTGAGGAACTTAGCTGATGGCCCTTTTCTTGAGGTGACCGAGTGGCACACGTACCTAGTTAACGGTTACAAATTTGACACCCAATCATGGAGTGAGGGAAAAAGAACAATTAATAGTGGGGTATATGTTAAAGGGGAAACCGAAGGAGGTGAAAATAAGTACTACGGTGTGATTGAACACATATATGAACTTGAATACCCACGGTTAGACTATGAAAAGAGAATAGTTTTGTTTTTCTGTCGATGGTTTGATCCATCAGTTAGAGGAATGAAATTGAATCCAAAATGTAATATCGTGGACATTCGAATGAATGGATGGTATAAGCTTTATGATCCGTTTATCATGGCAGAGAATGTGAGGCAGGTGTATTATGTTCCATATCCATCAACTCAGAGAGGATGGTGTGTTGCAATTAAGACAAAACCACGGGGTCGCATTGAAGCCACTGATGCGGAGGATGACTTACCTTATCAGGTGGATGAAATTTCGGGAGTAAATGAGGTAATTGAAGTTGAACCGATTGACTCCTTATGTCATGATCGACGCTGGGTTGAAGAGGTTGAAGCAGTATTAGAAGTAGATGAAGAAGAAGAACAGAATGACGAAGATGAAGATGAAGATGAAGAAGAGAATAATGGAGATGAAGAAGATGAAGATGAAGATGAAGAAGATGAGGGGAATGAAGATAAATAATTTTATTAATTTTATGTTGTATTTAAATTTATTAGAATTATTATTGTTCTTGTGTTTTCTTATGTTGACTCCTTATGTTGTCTTTAAATTTTATAAGTCTTATATTAGTCTTATGTTGACTCCTTATCTAATATATTATTATTATTAGTCTTATGTTGACTCCTTATGTTGACTCCTTATGTTGTATTTAAATTTTATTTGTCTTATATTAGAATCATTAATATATTAAATTTTATTAGAATCATTAGTATCACATTTCGTTTTTCTTTTTTCATAGATATGCATCCAGGAGGTTCTGACCCACCGAGACGTCAAGATAAAGGGAAGCAGATTGACGATCAACCTCCCAAGAGGAGGCGTAATCGTCGTAATAGTGAGGTTATCTATGGGAGCACCATATGGGCATATAGGCTCATCATCTGGGCATATAGGCTCATAATTTGGGCATATGGGCACACCAGCTGGGTTATCTATGCCTACACCAGAGCCGCAGGATGATATTGATCCCGATATTCAGCCCCAGCAGGATGATGTTGAGACTGATAATGAGGTAGTGGAGGTGGTTGTTATTGATGGTGTTAGACTGAAAGTCATTTATCCTAGCGGTGACGCGTAAGTATAATGTTGTTTGTTTTTTTCTTTAAAGTTAATTTATGGAACGACTTATATTTGATTGTTTGATCTATATTTCATTATGCAGGCTTCTTCCTGCAAAAGTAGCTTCATCAAACATTAGCCATGTCATCCGTAAAATGTATTTTCAAAAGTTTCATCCAAAGTGGAGTAAAGTCAGTGAAAAGGACAGGAATGATCTGGTGGACTTCTTTAGGGTAAGTGTCAATTATGTCATTACTTATATTGTTAGTTTAAATATAATGTTTAATAACGTTTAATATAATTACTAATACATATTTTCATTTTACTTAGGGTAAAGTGACATGGCGCACAGAAGATGCACTACAAAAAAATCAAGGATTAGCGAGGGAAATTTCCCTCGCTAATGGTCATTTGCGAGGGAATTAGCGAGGGACCAGTTCCCTCGCTAATACCTTCCTCGCTAATGCAATTAGCGAGGGAATTTGAATCCCTCGCTAATTAGCGAGGGACATTTCCCTCGCTAATTCCCTCGCTAATGTTGCCTCAAAATTTGTGCAAATTTTCAAATTCTGACTGACACGTGTCTTAATTTGAATGGTTTGTTTTTTATATTTATTATTATATTATTTTTTTAAATCAGTTTTTTATTATATTATTAATGAAAATTATATTATATTATTAATTTTGTGGTTGTTGTTGTTGTGGTGGTGGTGGTGGTGGTGAAAGGTGGAGAGAAAGAGGAAAGAAATTCGTAGGTGGCGGTGGTGGTGGTGTCGTGGGCGGTGGTGGTGTCGTGGGTGGTGGTGGTGTGGTGGTGGTGGAAGAAGGTGGAGACAAGAAGAGTGAAAGTGGAAATTGTGTAAGAGAGAGAGAGATAGAGAGAGAAGAGAGGAAGAGGAAAGAAGGTGGTGGTGGTGGTGGTGGTGTCGTGGGTGGTGGTTGTTGTGTGGTGGTGGTTGTTGTGTGGTGGTTGTGTGGTGGTGGTTGTTGTTGTGTGGTGGTGGGTTAGGGTTTATAGGTGAGAGAGAGAGGGTAGAGGAAGAGGAAGGGAAGGGTGAAGAGGAGAGAAGAAGAGTGAGGGTGGTTGGTTGGTTGTGTGGTGGTGGTGGTGGTGGTGGAGAGTAGAGGAAGGGAAGAGGAAGGGTGAAGAGGAGAGAAGTGAGGTGAGAAGGGTGGAGAGTAGGGTTCGTGTAAGGTGAGAAAGTGAGAAGTGAGGTGAGAAGTGTGAGGAAATAGTGAGAGAGAAGAGAGAAATAAGACTTAAGTGAGTCTGGAAAAAAAAAGAAAAAAATTAGCGAGGGAATCAACCAAATCCGTCGCTAATGGGCGCACAATTCCCCATATTCTGCAACGATCAGTCACTTTTCGAGGGAATTAGAAATCCGTCGCTAATATCCCTCAATTTTCGTGCCACACAGATTCAAATTTGCGTGGGAATATGAAATCCGTCGCTATTGCCCAATATTTCCGTCGCTAATATTCAAATTCAACGAGGGACACGTTTCCCTCGCAAAATCCGTCGCAAATCCTCAAGTTTGCGAGGGACAACTGATCCCTCGCTATAGTCCCTCGCAAATACCTTGTTTTTTTGTAGTGATGATGAAGATGTGCGAAGACTTTTTAAAAAAAGGATGGGCGCTCAAATATCGGATTTGCTTTACAAGTTGCGGGTTAAAGGCAAGAAACCAGACTACATGAGTGATGAAGTATGGAATGCGTTCAAGGCTCATTGGGCTACAGAAACATTCAAAGCAAATGCTGAAAAAGCCAAGATGAATAGAAGCTCAGAGAAGGGTGGCTCACTTCACTGCTGCGGATCCATCAACCAGGCTCAACATGCTCTTAGATTGGTAAATTATTTAAGAATCTTTGTGTTTTTTTACATTTGTTAATTTGTTTTCAATTTTTGAAAATGTATTTCATTTTGCAGAGTAAGAAGGCAGGACGCCCTATCACTGCTCCTGAGCTGCATAGAGCCACCCATGTGAGGAAAGGCACTAGCGAGTATGTTGATGATTGCTCCAGGATGACTCAGGTAAATATACAACTTGATTTGTATTATATAATGTTGCTTTGTTAAAATGGAGCACTAATTATGCTATGTTCTGTGGTTGTGAAAAACAGGAGCAAATTAATGAGATCATGACTCAGTTGACTCATGGGAGCTGGGGCCCTGCGTCACTTGGTGAACTTTCTCCTAAGATGAGACATTTGGCAAACAAAAATTGGGAGAAAATAGTTGGTTGGTATAAGGGTCGTATGTATGGTACAGGGCCATTGACTCCTACTTTGAGCCAGTCTGGGGTCGGGAACAGTAGAGGACGCAGTCGACCAGCTACTACTAACTCAGCTGCGGAGACAGAGCAACTTAGGCAGGAGCTACAGGATACTAAAGTGGAGCTGCAGGATACTAAAGAGGAGATCAGTAGATGGACGGCAGACTATGCGAAGGTATTCCGTAGGCAGGAGCTTTTGTTTAAGTATTTTAAGAATATGGTGCCAGATCATGATCTACAAGATGAGGAGCAAGATGAGGAGCAGGATGAGGAGCAACCTCAGGAGTCTGAGGAGTCTGATGGCGGCAGCTTTTAGGATCTGTTTTATCTGCTTGACATTTCAGTAATTTGTTTTTCGGATTTTATGTTAGAATCGGATTTTATGTTGAATCGGATTTTGGGTTGTTTCGGATTTTATGTTATGTTATTTCGGAATTTAATTTAAACTGTTTTAGCTATTTTAAATTTCATTATTTATTTATTAATAAAATAAACAGGAATAAAAGCAGGTTTATCAAAAAAAACATTAAATCTGTTGGGGATTAGCGAGGGAATTTGGACGCGTGGCTGTCAGGTTTTTGCCACGTGTTTCTAATCATTTGCGAGGGAATTTAAATCCCTCGCTAATTAGGGAGGGACTAGTCCGTCGCAATTAGCGGGGGATTGAATTTCCCTCGCAAATGGTCGCAATTAGCGGGGGATTGAACTTCCCTCGCAAATGGAATTTGCGAGGAAGGAATTAGTGAGAGAACTGGTCCCTCGCAAATGACCATTAGCGAAGGAATTTTGTCAATTTTCGAGGGATCTGTCCCTCGCTAATCCAGAAGTTTTTTTGTAGTGGCAGGGCTTGATTCCTGAAGAGTGTTGGAGGCAGAAGCAGAAGTAGTATAAGCAGTGGTAGAAGCAGAAGTGCTTGCTAAGTTAGCTTTGTGGTGTTGGAAGCCTGGAGGATACCCATGTTTGATGAAGCAAGTCTCAATCGTGTGAATTGTGCGTCCACAATGGGTGCAGAGGCGGTTGCCACAACCATCAGAGTAAGTACCGCGGCCACGACCTCTGCAGGAAGTGTTGGAGGCACGAGAGGGGTACTGAGAGACATGATTCACAGAGGATTGGTTTTCAACTGTGCATTCAGTGGTGGCGTTTTGGTTGAACTGGCGTTCTTGCTGTAAAACCATGAAGAAAGCATTATCCAGCGACGGTAGAGGAGAAATCAGCATGATCTGTGACCAAACATGAGAAAATTGTTCGCTCAGACCTTTCAGGAACTTGGTTACTTTGTCTTGTTCTTTGAATTTTCGAAGATCAGTCGGAGCGCCACAGGAACACTGAATTGCACAAGTGCAATCACGAATTGGACGATAGTTTTCAATTTCTTCCCACATCGTTGTTAATTTTGTGAAATAGGAAGAGAGATCAAGAGTACCTTGTTGAAATCGAGCCAATTCCTCCTGGATGTCAGCGATGCGAAAGATATCGCCCTGGGAAAAACCCTTTTCCAAGCTCTTCTAAACAACGGAAGCACGATCGCTCCAGAGTAAGGACTTCGCAATGCTATCAGAAATGGAGCGTTGAAGCCATGAGAGAACGAGATTGTTGCATCGATTCCAAGGTTCATATAGAGGATATGAAATAGCAGTAGGAGTAAGGCTATCGTCGACGAATTTGACTTTGTTCTTTGAGATTAGAGCAACTTTCATAGACCTAGACCAAGTTTGATAGTTCTGATTATCGAACGCCGGTTGAACGAGAACGAGAGAGGGATTCTCGTTCGGATGCATGTAGTAAGGATTTGAAGGATTTGTGGCGAAATCGGAGTAGGAAACTGCCATTGCAGAGACATGGAAGAAGAAATGTGAATCGAAAGAGAACCGCGAGGAAGATGAATGTGAGAGTTTCGCTTTCAATCTGATACCATGTTGAGCTCAGAGTAGCGAACGAGAGAAATGAGGAAATATTTTCATTATCATTGAATCAACTGAAATGGTAAATGTACAATTGTGTTTTATCATCTAGCTAATCTAACTATCTCACTTGCTAACAGAATTTAGTTACAATAAACCATAGTTGATAAATGTGATTATTGTAACTATTCACTTGCTAATCTAACTATTCACTTGCTAACTATGGTTTATTGTAACTAAATTCTGTTAGCAAGTGAGATAACAGTTGTTATTTTTAGTCCAAATTTTAAACCGAACTAAATTCTGTTATTCACCTTTTTTTACTTATAAATGTGATTAGATGGAGTATTTCTCTGTCCAACTTATTCACACTTAAAGCTACTTACACATTTTCAAAATGTGAGGATTGAAACTGGGTCCTCCACCCACAAAACTCAACATGTGTTGCAAACCAAGCCACTTCTTAAATAATTATTATACTACACATGCAAGCAACACTATTGTCTATATAAAGCCACACCATACTAAACATCTCTTATGTGCTGTGCCCAATTTGTTCCTTCGAGCCTTTCATTCAAAACCAGGAAAATCAGAACCACTTCTAAATAGCAAGATATGTTTAGTGTTAAGGAGTTAGTAGAATCAAACAGTTTCAAATCTATTCCATCAAGCTACATATGTCTTGAAAAAGTTCAAGAAGATTCCATACTTTGTGAACCACAAAATATTCCAACAATTGACTTTTCCCAGCTCATCTCACTCAATCCCTATGACCGTTCTATAGAAATTCAAAAGCTTGGCGATGCATGCCGCGACTGGGGTTTCTTTATGGTAAACTCAACCAAATTACATGTCTTTTTTTGTTTTGTTTTTATTCTTTACTTAGTACAAACCATACATTTTTGTTTTTGTTTTGTCAAACGTTATTATTTGTTAGAATTAGAGTCCGTTTGTTACAGCTTTTTTATGATAAAATCATTTTTTAACTAAAAAAATCATTTTTAGCGATCCTGATTGTGTTTGTTTTTTAGCTTTTCTGAAAAATCATTTTCTTAAAAAAAATCATTTTTATCCTTAAAATGAGAATCTGTTTTGAGTAGCTTCTCATGAAAATCATTTTTTAAAGAAGGATTTTTTTTAAATAAGTGAGAGTTCAACGCTATCACTTGACTTCTTACCATCGTTACCCCTATGACGGATCCAGGACTCTAGGTCCGGTGTAAAAAAATTTCATTATAAAAAATGTTGGTTCATAGTGTTGTTTAAAATTTTTTTATAAATATCTTTACTTAATTTACTTAAAATTAAGGAATCAAGTTATCTAGCTCTAAATTTATTTAAGAGTAAATCGTCAAATTAGTCTTTAAGTTTAAACATCATTTTCTATTTAAGTTCTAAAGTATGTAAAAATAAGAAGTAGATCATAAAAGTATCTGATATCGGTAAAATTACTTAATAAATTTTATAAATAGTCTCTTACGAAGATTAATAAGACAAATTTATTAAAAATTGGATGCAAATTTAAGAGTGCTTGTACAAATTTACAATTTCAGAGGTTATTAGAACATATATTTTTTTCAAGGCGTTTGAACCCCCGAAACCTATATAGATCCGCCACTGACTACCCCAACTAAGAAGTCAGTCTTATTTTATTTTGTTATCTTCTCCACATTCATAAAACTTAGACAAAATTATAGCAAAGGTACTTTAAGATAATTTTTTTTAATAAATTTGTCATTTAAGTTTTTTCGTATCAACTTAGTCATTTAAGTTAGATAATGTGTACATCGCTATCCATTATTAGTATTTACGTTACAAACAAACCTAGTAGGCATAAATGGCGCTAACATGGTTGTAACGGAGCTGAAATGCCAGTGGTTTTTGCTGAGTAATCATCTTCAACCTCAAGAAAAAACCCAAAAAACACTATCATCTTCATCTTCGACAATCTTTTCACAAAAAACTCAAAACAAAAACAAAAACTAAAGATAGAAAAGATTTGATTTGAGGAACAAAATGATTAAAGTACAAATATGGGTTTCTTATTTGGATATTAATTTTTATTCAAATCCCTAAAAATTAAAAATTAACCCCAACTTAAATTTCAACTTCAACATAACCATAACCTTCAACTTCAATTTCACACCCCTAATCCAACGCTACCTTTTTTCTCTCATCTCCATTTTCACCTTCTACAAACCCATTTAATTTAAAGACCCAAGTTTTAGTTTTTAAAAGACCCATTTTTGAAAAACGTTAATAGGGGTTATGGTAGTGTTGCTGAAGCAATTGAAGGAGCATTGGAGTTATCTAGATTAATAATAAATTGAAGGAGCAACGAAGTTTTACAGAGACAAAGAGATGGTCATGGTGGTGTTTGGTTGCTGGGAAGATGATGAAGTTCATGGGATTTTTTTTATTTTTAATAAAAAATTAAATAAAAAATAAAATTATTAATTTAAAAGTCTATTTGAACTTACACATCAGCACCGTAACTAACACGTCAGTGACATGAACATCAACTAGGCGTTTTTGAAATGTAAGTTCGACAAAAGGACAACGTTAAAAACGTTAGGTAAGTTAAATAACTTAGTAGGTTTAAAAAAAATTAAAGAACAAACTTGTTAAAATAATAACTTAAAGAACGTTTACCATAATTTTGCCTAAAATTTATAATATATAATATGTTTTTCTTGTATAATATTATTGAAGCTAATCAATCATGGGGTGTCGGAGACTTTGAGGGATGGGTTGCTTAGAGGAAGCCAAAGCTTTTTCGATCTGACAATGGAAGAAAAAAAGGAGTATGCAGGAGAGGAGCTTTTTGCTCCATTAAGATGTGGGACAAGCTTCAATGTCAAGGTGGACAAGACCCTTTATTGGAGAGACTATCTCAAATGTTATGTTCACCCTCACTTTCATGCTCCTTCCAAGCCTCTTGGTTTCAGGTATACGCACGATTCTAGCTCTTCCTTTTTACTTTGCACTATTATTATATCTAACACTAGTATTTTACCTGTGCATAAGCACGGGTGATACTGTATCGTCGGTGTATTGCCATGAAGTCATAATAGTAATTTGGAAGATATTTATAAGTTGTGAATAATGTCCAAAATGTATGATTTGAAATTCAAAGTGGAAAGAGATAGGTATTATGTCATATAACATACAAATGCAAATTATATTGAGTCGAAGAAATTAAAGGAGATTGATAATCAGAATTACATCGATCTATAATAACGTATTTGGACATTAGAGGTAAAATATACATCCCCGTTGGCCCTCCCGTTTGCATCCTCGTTGGCCCTCCGTTGGCGCTCTTGTTACCTCTATCGTTGCCAACTCGTTGCCACTCCCTCATTGTCACTCCCGTTGCCACATGTTAACTCATATTTTTCTATATGATTTAATATTAATTAAATCATATTCGCTTAATTATAAGTAAGTTATTTTGTAATATTTGGTAGTGGCTAAAGTTTTAAATTGATTTTTTTGGGTCTAATGGTCGGACTGGCAATTGCCAGGACCTAAAGTGATTAAATTGATTGGTCTTAATAGTTTTAATAGAAAGATTATAGTAAATAATAAATTTTAGATTGAGTAAAAATGAAGAAAAAAAATAAGTTTTTTTTAAAATATGCACCCACGTTGGTGCTCTGTTGTTGCTCTTGTTGCCTCTCTTGTTCCCACTCCTGTTCCCGTTGTTGCTCATGTTGTCGATTCCATTATCAGTCTCGCATTGTCGCACTCGTTGTCACGTATTATGACTTACTTTTTTTCTATACGCCTTAATAATAATTTAATCATATTCCGTTATTTTTAAAAAAGTTAATTCTAAAGTTTTGTTACATGTACGTCTTTTTTAACAATAGATAGTGGTTAAAATGATTAATATGACCGTTCTAGAAAAATAATTAATTTTAGTAGTTTGAGTAAATTATAAAAATTGTGAGTAATTACTTTTAGTAAAAAAGGGGGGGGGGGAATTAAATTTTTATGACAAAAAAAAATGGAAAAATGATGAATTTTTTAATTTAAAAAACAGTTTAAAAAAATAGTTTTTTAAAAAGAAAAACAGTTTTTTTTAGGCTTAAATACAGTTTTGGTCCCCCAAGTTTCCCCAACTCACGATTTTGATCCCCCAAGTTTCCCAATTTGTAAAATCAGGGTCCCTCACTAATCTGGTCGAAATTGATGCTGACCTGTCCGGCACTTAAACTACGTGGCAGCCACGCTGGCATGCCAAAGTGGCTTTTTTATATTAAAAATTGTTATTTTTATTTTAACATATTGCTTATATATATTTATATTATATTTAAGAAATTAGAAATTAAAAAAGTGAATCAAAATGGATATAAAATGTTAAAATGTTAAAATATAATATAAAAAAACCACTTTGGCATGCCAGCGTGGCTGCCACGTAGTTTAAGTGGTGGACAGGTCAGCATCAATTTTGACCAGATTAGTGGGAGACCCTGATTTTAGAAATTGGGAAACTTGGGGGATTAAATTCGTGAAATTAAAACTTGGGGGATCAAAATCGTGAGCTGGTGAAACTTGGGGGACCAAAACTGTATTTAAGCCTTTTTTTAAAAAAAGAAAAATAAATGTCATTTTGCTAGTACTTATCTTGATTATAAAAGAGTAGACGAGTATAATATCTGAATTTATTAATAAGAAAAAAATATATTTTTAGGTTCATTCTATAATTCATGTATATCTAATCTATAATATAGACCAGATATATCAGTTATTAAATAAAACTAAAAAGTATTTTTTATCAGTTATTCGATGAACCTAAAAAATGTTTTTTTGTTAAAGGACTAGAGAGAGTAAGACAAATATTATAATTGTAATAGGTGAGTAATTTGATAAAAAAAAAAAGATAGAGAGAAAATCGTGTTTCCATCCTCTTTTTCTCTTTTTCTCTCCATTACAAAATATAAGGGTGACTGGATGAGAGGAGAGATGAGTGATTAAAAAATGAAAATAATAATGAGAGAGGGCAGATTAAGAAAGACACTCTAGCAGTTGAACTATTTAAGAATACAATCATGATTTTTAGATACTCCAATAGCAACATGATTTACAATCATAATAGCAGTTGAACTATTTAATAGTGCAATGTTGCTATTGTATTCTTATGCAGTTGAAATGGTAGACCTCATGGATCCATGTTTTTTAGCACAATTTATGTTAACTTTATTATTGACCATATAAACATTAGTTCAAATGGTTGAAATGGTGGACCCCATGGGCCTTTTTTTTTGGTTAACTTAGATGGTGTTTGTTCAGGTGGCATGAAAAGTAGACCATGGATTATTTGGAGATGTCGTTATTTAGTTCATATTTTTGAAGAAAAAGAGGGCATGAAATTGAAAAATCTCTTCTAACTCTAATTTTAGCTCAGATGAAATATTGGAGTGTTCTTTAGAGGGAAGTGAAGGGGAGCTTAACTCATTTAAAACACAATGACTCAAGTATTTTTTTTATAAACCGGGCATTATCTGCGCGCAACCGTAGAAACGAATCCCTCGAATCTTGTAGGACCACAATAGGCGGCAAAGCTCTCCCTCAAGAGATTTAACACTGTTGCATGCTCAATGTTGGATTCGAACCCAGAACTTTGATTAAGATGGAAGAGACTCTTACCATCTCATCCAATTGCTCTTGGGTAATGACACAAGTATACTTAACATAATATATAATAAAAAATAATATAATGATATAAAACTATACTAATATTCCCTTCAATAAAGTCTCTCTCATCCCCTCCTAAACCAAACAAGGACGGGCTTACCTCCTCTTCTTTCAACAAAACATTATGAAATTAAATCAATTTCCTGCTCTTCCCTTCCTCCCATTCTTTGAACCAAACATCTTCTTAGAAATAAATATATATATATATATATATATATAAATCTTTTTTTTAAACTTTGAATATTGTTATGGCTATATAATTTGAGTTATTAAATATTGATAATGTAAGAACCAAAAGTTTGCGTAAAAATGTATACTGATGGTTATAGAACTAGTAAAATGTTTTATTAGGTTCTGATAAATAGAGAAAAACTGCAATTGCAAAGCTAGTGTGAGTGTCGAAGAATTGCAAATGAAAGGGAATTCTTAAAAAGCTATCTCTACCGCTTTTGGGCTCCAATAATCATTTTATTTGATTATTGTAAGCACGATGTTTGTAATCACGATAATTTGGAGCAGGGCCGGTCCAATCTATTTGGAGATCTAAAGTGAGCTTTTTAATAATATCTTTTTGGACAAAAGAATGAGGCCTTTTAAAGGATAAAATAACATAAAAGTGAGAAAAACTAAAAGAAATTAAAACCTTTTAAAATGAAGGAGTACAATAGATTATAAACTTTATAAAAAATCAAAAATGAAATAGAATTTTATATGGACAATATTTAGAATGTAGCGTTCCACCAAGTTGCACCATACTAACTTTAGGTATATTGAGGCTTCTTTTAATATATGATGCTTAATTTGAATGTAGCGTTCCACCAAGTTGCACCATACTAACTTTAGGTATATTGAGGCTTCTTTTAATATATGATACTTAATTTGAGACCATTTTTAGGCATATAAAAAAGTTGTTTTTTTAGACCTAAAGTGAGGGATTGGACTGTTTTATGCTTGGACCTCCCTGATTTAAAGTAGTTAGTTCCCCCTAGAGCTTACTAGCTCCCTTATTTCTAGCTAATGGTGAATTGAGGAGTATTAGAAATCATTTTTTTAAACAAAAGAAAGGGATATGAAGCATCGTTAAAACCTTCTGATGCAAAACCCTCCTTAGGGAAAAAGCAACAGGAAGGAAAGAGTACTCCCCCTAAATTTTATTGATAAAAAAAGGAAGGGGACTAGACCAAAACCCATGAGCAAAAATATTGTTATAACTGGAAAGAAATAAAAGCAAACCTATAGTGGCGTGCAAAAGCATCACTATAACAACTTTCATCCCAACTAGGTCGGCACCAAAGTCATTAACAATCATCTGCAGCACACCGAAAATAGGAGGCAAAAGGAGAACCCAATCCAACAAAGGACAGAGGTAGTTAACAAAACATGTAGTTAGGCAAACCCAACCTATTTCTGAAAAAGTCCTCAGCAATGAAGCTCGGTATGAGGTTCCACCAAGTAAAACCACCAGAGTTAGTTCCGTGACCTGCAAGCTTATCAGCACAAGCATTACCTTCTCTATAAATGTGGGTGCAAACGAAATTCATCTGTCTAGTCAAGTATAAACAATTGTTCCATCGATTGCGGAGCTTCCAAGGAACCACGTTGCAGTTCTTAAAGGCGGAAACAACTAGTTGAGAGTCACACTCTAACCATAAAAATATCCAGCCTTTATCAAAAGCAATCTCGATAGCCAACATAGCCCCCAATAAGCTCTGCATGCAAAGCATAACTGTTGCCTATGGAGGCAGAAAAACACCCAAGGACAGCAGCACTTCGGTCTCTAAAAATCCCACCACAAGCAGCTGGACCAGGACACCCTTTAGCAGCACCATCCGAATTGCATTTAATCATGTAAGGAGAAGGGGGAGACCATATTACCTCTTTGATGGTTAAAGAATTTCTGTAGTTACCAATGACATTAAAGGCTTTATAATCCTGAATTTGGCAACAAAGGAGGACATTGTAGATTTAGAGGTATTTCCTGCTAAAGTCACATTGGAGATAATGAAATTGATAGCAGTATGTCAGGGGATCGCGTGATTCTCAAATCTAGCATGATTCCTGCAAAACCAGATAGCCCAGAAAACGTTTACAATTGCCACAGAGACGATGTCGCTCAATTGGGGACTCCAGCCATAAGAGGTCGAGGATAAAATGCTCTGAAAAGAAGAAGTGTCAAGCAGGAGGTTAAGGATTCCTCCAAGCCAATTCCAAATATGTCTGGCAAAAGGGCAGGCAAGGAACAAGTGGTGAGAAGTCTCTAAATCACTACCACAAAGGCTACACATAGAAACAATAGTGCATCCTTTGATCCAAAGTTGGTCATCTGTCGGCATTTTATTATGGAGAGCCCTCCAAAGAATAAATGATTTTGAAGGCGGAATAAAATTCTTCCAAACTGTCTTGGTCCAGGGAACTACCTGCCCAGCAGGAGCAAGAAAAAGAAAAGAGTCGTTGAAGGTCAAATCTCCCGAATTAGAGCAGTCCCACATCAATTGGCGTTCCACCGGAATATTGGTATTAGAAATCATTTAATTTCCACTTTTCAAAAGAAATAGAAATGTCAATAATTAAAGTTTTGAGAATTTCTATTTCTCTAAATTTTAATCAAGTTGGACTAGCATATGGTGGCAAACACAAGTAGCTTTTTTCATGGACAAAAGAATGGAAAACATCATTTACCCATGTTAGCATTATTTGGGGAGATAAAGTTCTAGGATTATTGGTAGACAAAGTAGATTCGGATATATGGAACAGACTTTAATGTGAGGTCATAAAACATCAATTTTAATTTGTTTTTTCTTTTTTCTCTTATCTTTTACTTTCCAGGTATCCATTCTTAATCACGCTATTTAGCTCTCTACATCTTTTGGCTACAAAGAAATTAGGTGAGAGGATGGTGCTAGGTAGGAAAAACCTTTTGGCTCTTTGATATTTTCAAGAGAATTAGATTTTTTTCAATTAAAAGGGGATTCGTGGAGATTTATTGCTCTCTTAAAAATTGTTTTTAACTGTGAGTGTGGATTAATTTATTGATATGTAGCTACTATTGTAATTTTTTTTTTGATAATTAGGAATGTATTGAAATGGACTAGCAATGAAAGAGCTAACCAGAAATATATAAATATTTATTAGATGACAGATTCTTTGGAAATAACTGTTAAGAGTCTCACATTGGATGTGATATGGCCTGAAAAAGGGTTTATAAGTGAGAGGCATCCCTCACCTTACAAGCCGGTTTTGTGAGGTTGAGTTAGGTCCAATCCACACTCTTAAGATGGTATCAGAGCCATTCCAAGATCCATTGGGCCACCCGCTATCGGGCCACTCGGGTCACGCTCCAGTTGTCCAGTCCTGGGCGTGAGGGGGGTGTGTTAAGAGTCCCACATTGGATGTGATATGGCCTGAAAAAGGGTTTATAAGTGGGAGGCATCCCTCACCTTACAAGCCGGTTTTGTGAGGTTGAGTTAGGCCCAATCCACACTCTTAAGAATAACTTATAACTCGTTTAAAAAAATTGTTTTCAGAATAACTTATGCAAACATCTTATACTTTATATGAAAATAGTTGGACCTTATTTAATTTTTTATTATGGAAGTAGATTTCACATATAAGTAATATAATAAATACTTACTTAAACTGTTTATTCAAAATTATAAATTCAGATCCGTTGGTTATTCATTGTTGTTCACTTTATTATTATTTTTTTTTTTTTTTGCAGTGAAACCATAGAAGAATATGTGAGAAAGAGCAGGGAGGTGATTGGAGAGTTGCTAAAAGGAATATCTAAAAGCTTAGGCCAAGAAGAAAACTACATACATAAAAGGATGAATGTAGAGTGGGGATCCCAATTGCTAGTGATCAACTACTACCCACCATGTCCTAAGCCTGAACTTGTCATGGGCCTACCTCCACACACAGATCACGGGCTTTTAACCCTTTTGATGCAAAATGAACTTGAAGGGCTTCAAATTCAACATGATGGTAAATGGATTCCTGTCCACCCATTACCCAACTACTTTGTTATTAATGTTGGGGATCATTTGGAGGTAAACATAAAACAACATATGCAATTACTTTAGTATGATGAGTTTGAGAGATCCTCATAATAATTTATATTGTAAAATCAAACACACACTTACACAAAGAAATATATATATATATTACTTTTGGTTAGAATAATGAATTAATGGATGCACAATCTTTGTGCTCAGGTACTGACCAACGGAAAATACAAGAGCATTGTTCATCGTGCTGTGGTAAATACCAAAGCTACTAGGATTTCTATTGGCACAGGACACGGGCCCACACTAGATACTATTGTCAGCCCTGCATTAGAGATGGTGAATGAGGATAATCCCTCTGCATATAGTGGCATTACATATAGAGATTACTTGAAGCTTCAGCAAAGTCATGAACTAGACGGAAAGTCCTGCTTAGATCGTATTAGAATTTGAGTTGAAAACATTGTTATGCATGAATAACTATGTACCAATGTATTTATTCTGTCTTATTTTTCACCATTTAGTTTTAGATTGATGTTTGTAATGTGTGTTCTTAATAAAGTTCTGGCCTCTAATGACTCTAGGCAATTATCAAATGGTATGACTCCTTGCATGCTTTGTTGAGGTTAGTGTATACCTATATATAAGCCTAATTAAAGTCAAGAGCCTTATTAGATGAAATTAATTTCTGATCGATTGGTGAGCTTTCTATAATAAGTTATGGTCTTAATGGGCATATAATTAGTTATCAATTGCATAAGAAACAATTAATCCAATCAGAATGCAAATTTCTACATGAGCAAATCATTTTTATTCTCTATCACACAAACAAGCTTTTGTCTGTAAAGTCTGACGCAGCTGGCGAACCCGACATTGTTAGTGGACATATAATGTACATATAATTAGTTACGAATTGTATAAGAATCAATTAAGAAGAATACCCACCAAGGGAGCTTTGATATAGAGAGGCTTCAAGTGGGCTTCGATGTAGGGAGGCTTCAAGTGTCTAGTCATGTCTGCCGTAGGTTTCTCAAACAGCATTCCTTTAATAACCGGTCCCTCGGGCTCTGTCAAGGCAGCCCATTCGGCCTCCTCAGCAAAGACATCTACCTCGAGGGCTCTAGGCTGGTCCTTATTTCCCCGAAACTCTGTTGGTAGGAGACCAACCATCTCTATGTCAGCACAGACTTCCCCATCCTCTCCGTCCATTATATCATCCAGTATTGATCCCGTTAGGGAATTACCATCAAAGTCTAGTGGACCGAAGGGGTTCTCTTCGTCTTCCCCAAAGAGGTCATCTTTTGCAATTTCTTCTTCAGTCATGGCTCCTTCAGCAGGGTGAGCATTGACTGGCTGAGATTGTCTGGGTCTGTGAGGACCATATAGACGTTCTATCACTGCCTCGGTGAGAGCGATACCAACTGCGTCCACTACTCCTATCATGGTGTTAGGGCCAGCTGCCTCAGAGGTTTGCTGCTCCGGAGCTTTGTCCACGGCCGGTTTTGGGAAAGCCTGCTCCAACGCCGGACAGAAGCTACGAGGATGTCTGTGTATTCCCTTCTTTGGCCGAGGTGAGCATCTGGATCATCTCCCTCATTCTATAAAAAGCCCTTGGCCTTTCATCCTGCTCTATTGTGAGCGTAATTTGGAGACCACCCTGGGGGCTGATGTTTCTGCTGTTGTCTGTGTCATCCACTGATCTCGTGGCACCTCCAAGGGTGGTCTCACAGTTCTACTGGCTCTCAATTCACGATCATTCAGTACTGTGATATCCACTGATGTTGAGTCTTGTGCTAGCCTCCTTTCCTCTCTAGGGTGAGGGTTCCCTCCAGGGTTTGGTGTGGTGGCTTGCCTGATGGATTCATCAGCAAACCGACTGTGCCCTCAAGGTCGAGGTGCTTGTCTCACATGAGTTTGGACAAATGCAACTCCCTGAGGTCATGGACAAGCTTACCTGGCTTTAGAAGTTTCTTCTGAGTTTCTCTGCGGTCACTTGGCCCTCCCACCTGCAATTTTTCTTGCCAGAGGACCATACGCTCAGCCACTGTAGATCCCTTGGGAGGGGACCCCAATCGGTCAAAAACTGATATTTTCTCTCTGGGGGAACCTCTTGTTTGGGGACCCATACATACTTCTTCTTTCCTTTCCTTCGGTCGCTCTCTGAGAAGGAGACCATGTTGATGTTCATGCTGGGGAAAGGGTCAGTGTCAACAGTTATCATTGACGCCCTCTTGTCAGCCATTTTGAACCTTCCCTTCCTAATAGCTTCCTGAATGGATCGGGGGAAGATAATACAATTGGAGGTGGCATGATTGAATGAGTTGTGCCACTTGCAATATTTCTTCACCTTTATTTCCTCGTAAGGAGGTATCTTGTGGCCGTCGAGGAGTTTGATTTGCTTGTCCTTCAATAAATAATCAAAGAGCAGGACATAGGTAGGCCTTTCCTTTGCTATCTCGGCCACCAAGATGTTTGTCGTGTAATCGGCTAACTCATCATAGTCAGAATCTTCAACTACATCGACCACTGATACTAACTGAGGTCCTCGAGCCCTAGTGGCTCTCTTCCTTTCTCTCTCCTGTATGAATTGCTCAATCGGAATTGCCCTGGAAGCTAGGCCACTGAGGTCACTACAAGCTTGTCCCACAAGTTTTCCTTCAATTGAGGGTGCATTCCAGAGATGACCATGAAAGTAAGTTGAGATTCTAGGAAAGGTACTGAACACTTTCCGGCCATCTTTCTGAATCTTTCAATGAAGTCAGTCACAGCCTCGTCCACCTTCTGCCGTAAATTCATGATATCGGTTGCGGTGACTTCGAGTTGTGGCCAATAAAATCTGTCATGGAAGCACCTTTCCATGTCTTCCCAGGTCTGAATAGAATCAGGTGCGAGTGAAGAGTACCATGAGAAAGCAGTCCTTGTAAAAGACAAGGGGCACAGTTGCAGCTTGTGATATTCATTCGGGTTCCCTTCCCCACATTAGGTTGTAAATCGGCCGATGTGCTCCATTGTAGACTTGCCAGCATCCCCAGAAAATGTAGCGAAGTCAGGGTTTTAAATCCTCTGGGCAGAGGCACCAATCTACCCACCTATCCGGGGTAAGGCTTCTTGTACACAGGTCTGTCGAGCGGCTTCAACTGCACACTGAAAAACTTCTTAATGGTGTTAGCTATTAGATTAGGGTCCAAGAGTTGGGGGCCTGATGGTCTTTCAGGCGGAGGCGTTAGTCATCGTATTGTATCTGGGGGACCCTGCGCCGCTGGCTCCGGTGGTACCTGAGGTGGAACATCTGTCTATGGCTGCCCAGGCACTACTTGGGCCAGGTTAACCAGGCCACTTCTTGGTACAGATGCCTGAGTGGCTCGGTGAGGTGGAAAGTGATTCCATGGCTGCTCGACCGGGGAAACTTTCATCTGTGTCTCTAAATAAGAACCCGCCAGGTAGGTACTGAGTGCTCCGGAGTACGGATGACTGGGAGACGGTTTTGTCGAGCCAGGTGGTCTTTAGACCCATGGCTGCTGACTTGGGCAATACCTGCTTGTCCTACCAAACCCTGATTCTGGGTCGAAGGCTTGCCCCCCTGCGTAAGCCGGATAATTAGCTGCGGTAGAACACCCATAGGATGATCATTGTGGCAGACCCATCAAGCCTACTACCTCGGGCGGCCTTCTGGCCAATTGCACTTGTCCCTGCTGAAGAGAAGCAGTGTTAGTGACATTCGCCATAAACTGCCCTCATTATTGGCAGTGGCAAAAGTACCACGCTGAGGAATTACAGGGATAGGATTTACCTGATGAGAGAACGCCTGTTGAGGCCTAGTCATGCTCCCACTCAGTGTACACTATTGCATGCTTCCCATAGGGTTGTAGAAAGATGACTAGTGAGGTCCAATAGGGTTGGTGTATGGCAGGGTCTGATGCGTGCCTCCAAGAGAGTTACGTTGTCCTCTTTATGATTGGTCGGGGAAACCAGGGTTCATTGCGCTGCTAGCTTGCGTAGCACACCTCTAATCCCTTTTCTTGGCCTATTGCACCTCATTGTGCACCATAGGTTTCACTAGGTCAGCCAACTGTTGGGACACTTGGTACATTATATCATGTATCTCTATGTCGATTTGCTGCCGAAAAAACAAGGTAGTCATTACCACGGGCTCCTCATATTATTGCTCCTAAGCCCTAAGAAAATGAAGTAACTATCCACGATCCCACTAGCATGGTTAGTGGCGCAAAACCCCTTCACTCCACTCCTCAAGGCTTTGCTCCTTCGTTTGATCTTCAACTGCTTCCACCTTCTGTTCACGTGCTTCCTCTCTCTTGCCTTCCAAACAAGTTTGTCTTACTTCGGCCATTCAGTTCCTCTGTCAAGCCTTGTACTTGGCTTGCAGCCACAAAATTGGGTAACTGGGCCATCATGGCTGTGGTACTCTATAGGATGAGACTTACTCTCCCTCCACTATAAGAATTTCGGGAATTATCGGCGGACTTTTTTCGCCAGAAATCCGCCGGAAAATCACCCGCAGGTAACGTCTACCGTAGAAATTTTTGCAACGCGAAAGCTGCCGATTAACTGACATCGAAATCCAGCGATTAAAAAGTAATTCTGACGGTAATTACCGGCGCCTAAACCGCCGGTAATTTGCCTAAATCAGCCGGTAATTAGCCTATATCCGCCGATAATTATTTTTAAAAAAAAAATTAATTTGAAATTCCGCTGGTAATTCGGATAAATCTGACGGTAACTTTTTTATAAAAAATTAAATAACATATCCGCCGGTAATTAATCAAAGTCGCCGGTAATAAATGTTTTTTTTAAAACAATTTTTTATTTCATTTACTAAAAAAATTAATATTATTTATTGTTTTAAATTTTTTTTTTTAAACAGAACTTTCATTTTGTTTTTTTAAATGCAAAAAATAAATATTACTGATTTTATAATATAAATATTATTTGAACGAGAATTAATAATGCTTTAAAATGATAAAATTTTCATAACATCTTGATAAGAAAGTACTAATTAAAATATCTATTACAAAATATAAATTAAAATATCCAACAACTGAAATTAAAATATCTAATAAAAAGACTTAAACAGCTAATCAAAGTAGCGCCCGGATGAGCTCTGTGTTGAGCTCTGTGTCGGACTGCTGTTAGGGTTGCTGAGGCTGCTGCTGGGGATGAGGCTGTTGTTGGGGATGAGGCGGCTGCTGCGGCTAAGAGTTGAAACCAGGGTATGTCTGAAAAGCACCGCCGTAAGGCTACATCTGCTGCGGTGGATAATATGATGATGATGATGATGGCATAGGTGGTGGCCTCGGGTACTAAGACATAGTATCCATGAATTGCTTCCAGCGCTCCTCATTCAACCTGTCTCGCTCCGCCTACTGCTCCCGGATTTGCTGTAATTCCTGATCATGTTTCTTCTGTCGCTCTTCCATCTCAAGCTGTTGTTCGCTCAATTTCTGCGTCAATAGCTGAACATCGCTTAATTCCGAAGGAGTGGGGGACATAAGAGCGACCAGTACTTCTATCTAAAGAAGATGATGGCCTCATATTCAGAATTATGGAATCTTGGAAAGCAGACGGGCCCATACCACTAGCTCCTACTAACCGGCCACTTTTTGAAGGACCAACAGATTGCTTCCAAGCAAGTAAAGCCGCTCGACTCTCCTCAGCGGGGTCAATCTCGGTGCTGCCACTACTCTGCTGAGTCTCACGGTACTCGGTCTGCCAATCAGAGAAACTTTGCTTGAAACAACCACCACGAAATGAATAACCACTAGTATATAATATAAAAAATTAAAAAACAATATATTAAATAATAAACGTTATTTACCTGAATATTCCTTGCCCGCTCTTCAGCATAATCACCCGTCTCCTCTCGCATATGAAGTTGGCGGTGAATCTCAACCAAAGTAGGGGGCGACCAAGGACGGCCGCCTATATACATAGTTATTATTTAATATTAGTATATAAAGAAAAATAAAATACGTAAGTATAATATAAATTTAATCAAGTATTAAATTTACCAATCGTCTCTAATGCTCAGCTGTGTTGATAGAACCACCCGTGTTTATGCAACCACCTTTTTCAGATGCCCGATTCTTTTTGGCTTTGTCGCATTTTTCTTTATACTTCTCATCGTTCCACTTCACTTGGAGCTCTTGCCAATGAGGTTCACCGATCCACGACGGCCTCACATTCTTATTACGGTGTTCTCGGAGCATTTCAGAAAAGCGGTGAGAACATCTTGAGTTGAATGTTCTCTCAACATCCCTATGTTCATCTCGGTACCATGCCATTTTTTCCTATTTAAACAAGTTTAATTAACTTGTTAGTAAAAACTAATTTATTCGTAAAAAAACTTACTCTGAAAGCCCTCCACATCTTGGAATCCTTATCTTTTTTGACTTGTGTCCAATTCAGCCAGCGTTTATCGTAATTCGCTTTGATGATTTTTATGATCATGCTTGATACAATCCTCCCAGGAAAAAACCTGTACATTAAAAAGATAAATTTTTTTAGAAAATAATTTATAATTCAAGTTTACTAATTAAATCAAACAAATATCAATAATAAATTAATAAATACTTACTGTTGGCCAACAACTTTCACTACAATACGACCGTCTGGCGTAACCTCAACCGTCTCATCATTAACTTCATACCTGCGTATCCCATCTGCATTTGGCTCAGGTATGACAGTACCGAGTGGAGGGATAAATGGGCGACTCAGCGTACTAGGTCCACTGCCATCATCCTCCGTATTAGGTGGAGGAACAAATGGGCCATTAACAACGACATGAGTTACTCATCCCAAGTAGGTAGCTCAATTGGCGAGCTAAGGGATACCGAAGGAGTGCACCAAAAGAGTGCAAGAAGGAGGTCTCGGGTTCAATCCCCGGAAACTAATATTTCCCCCACCCCCACTAACATTGCCTATAAAAAAAATGACATGAGTTACTCGACGACGACGCCCACGTAAAGAAGTAGAAATCTTCTTCCCAGTATCAGTCGATGGTACAGGTGAATCATGAGGTTGGTCGTCCTGATCAGATCCTGATGATGATACCATACTGTATCTATACCTATATCTATATATATATATATATATATATATATATATATATATATATATATATATATATATATAATATGATGAATAACATACAAGAATCAATAGTTGATAAATATAAATATTATTTCATAACAAATTAAATAATTACATGTAATGATTCTCAAAATGAAAATGAAAATATTATTTCAACTAATTAATTAGAATCCCATTCTTTCTCAAAATCACCATCTTCATCAGATGAGTGAATTCCTGATACACCAACGTGATCGGCTGCATCCTCATGATTTATATCTTCTTCTTCATTAACTTCATCACCAGTGTTTGGCTCATCATATAAACGGGTAATGGGTTCAACTTCAATCACTTTATTCACATTGGACATTTCATCCATTTGATATGGCACGTCTTCCACTATGTCATCATTTGTCTCAATGTGACATCTTGGTTTTGTCTTAATTGCGACACACCAACCACGTCGATCAGTTCGTGTTGAAGGATAAAAGACATAATAAACTTATCTCACATTTTGTGCAATGACAAACGTATCATACAACCGATATCTACTATTCATTTTAATGTCCACTGTATTTGTTTTTGGATTAAACTTTGTTCCTCGAGCGGACGGATCAAACCAATTACAATAAAAAAGAACTACCTTTTTACTATAATCTAGATAAGGGTACGCAAGTTCATATATGTGTTCAACCATACCATAGAAATCATCTTCACCTCTCCCAATGACACCCTTTATGCAAACTCCACTTTTAACACATCTTCGACGACCGTCAGATAAGTTCCTCAAGTGTTGGTTGGAAGGATTTGGCGGGAGGGAATACACATGTTGCCTAAACCACATTGGAAAATGTGCATGAATATGAGCGGAAGATTGTTCATCACTTACTGCCTCTGATGACAAGAACTCCCTAATAAGATATTAATAATTGTTACACAACTGCGTACTAAAAATTTATTAACTAATTGAGATAGCTAGGTTGAGAAATACATACTCAATGAATGGTTGGACCTCAGTACAGTTTATCAAGACATGAACATGGGCTGAATTTAACTCTTCTTCTGTTAGCCAGTGAATTGATTCCTTTCCAGACTGACGACCAGGAAGACAAATAACAGATAAAGCTAAATGATGTCTTGGACCTTCAACTTCCATTTCATTTCGACTACTTCTAGGAGCAAATTCATTCTTGAAATAATAAGAACAAAAATGAGTTGTTTCACAGTGTAAGTAAGAAGAACATATCGACCCTTCAACTCTAGCTTTATTTTTAACTGATCTTTTTGAATCACCCATGAACCTTTCAAACGGATACATCCATCTGTATTGGACAGGACTGCCAAGTTTAGCTTCATAAGCAAGATGAACAGGAAGATGCTCCATAGAATCAAAGAAACCTGGCGAAAATATTCTCTCCAACTTGCATAAGATAAGTGGGATGTCTTGATCCCTTTTTGAAAGATCATCCACTTTTAGCGTTGCAGAACACAGATTCTTAAAGTATTAATTTATTTCAATGAGCGGATTCAAACGTGTGTTGGCAACGAACTAAAGGCAATAGGAAGTAAGCACTCCATGAATACATGGAAATCATGGCTCTTCATCACATGTAACCTCCCATTATCCACATCGGAATATCTTGCTAAATTGGAAGAATAACCGTCTGGCATTTTCAACTCAGAAATCCACCGATAAACTGCTTTCGCTTGCTCAGTAGATAAAGTATAATTGGCTTTGGGTTTTAGTGTCCTACCGTTAGCTTGCTCAACCAACAACAAATCTTTTCACCTGGAGTAATGATCCACGTCCTTCCTAGCCTTCTCATTGTCTTTCGTTTTACCTTTCACATTCATAACAATGTTAAATATGTTATCAAAGAAATTCTTTTCAATATGCATTACATCGAGATTGTGTCTCAATAGATTATCTTTCCAATATGGAAGTTCCCAAAAATACTTTTTTTCGTCCAGTTATGCCATAGTCCATAACCATCTGGACGATAAACAACACCCGCAACAACTTCTACAGGAGGGATATCCTTGACACTGTTCCAAACTTCTTCTGGTGTTAGCTTACGAGGAGGTCCAGCTGTTTCAACATTCCCTTGATGAAACCATATTTTGACAATCTAAATGGATGATCGCTAGGTAAAAACCTACGGTGCGAGTCAAACCATGAGGTTTTTCCACCATACTTAAGAGTAAAGGCCTTTGTGTCAACCATGCAAATCGGACACGCCATCTTACCATGGGTCCCCTATCCAGACAACATTCCATACGCAGGAAAGTCATTAATGGTCCACATCAAAGCCGCCCTCATCATGAAATTTTGTCTACGTGCTGCATCATAAGTTAAAACACCATTCCACAACCTTTTTAGGTCATCAATCAAAGGTTGCAAATATATGTCAATACCTGCTGTTGGATTAGATGGCCCCGGAATTATAGCATTCAAAAACATGTAGGGTTTAGACATGCACATTTCAGGAGGAAGGTTGTATGGGGTAACAATAACTGGCCAACAAGAATACGGGGTTGCTGACGCTTGAATATACGGCGTGAAACCATCAGAGCATAAACCAAGTCGAACATTGCGTGGATCATTGGCAAAATCTGGATGAACACGATCAAAGTGCTTCCAAGCTTCACCATCAGATGGATGACGTAATTCACCAGAATAATTTCTATTTTCATAATGCCACGTCATTTTACCCGCTGTTTCCATTGAAGTAAACATCCTGTTCAGCCTGGGTATAATCGACAGATAGAACATTGCTTTCCTTGGCACTTGTTTGCCTTTGCTTGTCCCTTTTCTGCTGACAAGATAGCATGGCTCTTGACAAAACTTGCATTCCAGCAACTCACCATCATTTATGCCAAACTCGTTGTTATAATAGATCATGCAACCAGACGCACAACAATCAATTCTTATGGATTTTAAGCCAAGCTTCGATGCCATTCTTTTAGCATCATAATAACTCTGCTGCAAAATTCCTCTAATTGGTGTTGCATCCAACATCATTTTAGTCATATATTCCATGCACAATTCAGCAACATTAAACTGAGACTTAAGCCCCAACAACCGAACACACATTGATAATTTAGAGTCCTTAGATCCTTCAAATAATGGTTTATTTGTCTCACTCAAAAACATATAAAACCTCTGAGCTTCCTCATTTGGAACTTCTTCAGCATCAAATTGTGGTTCTTCAAAATCCAAATTTACACCAACAACATCAGATATCATCCCCTGAACAACATCAATCAACTGATATCCCGTAGTCGTTGGATTACCACTTCATGTCGCAGCTTCTACGACTGGACTTGAAGTGGGACCTTCTACTTGGACAGGAACATTATCAACCCCCGAACTCCAGTTGCTACCTCGCCATGACGAGTCCATATCCAATAATTTGCCAAAAACCCATTATTGTACAAATCAAGTCGAACCTCATCTCCATTTTTTATAGATCGAAACCTACATTTTGAGCAAGGACATCTAATTCCTCCTAGTCGCTCAAATTCTTTTAGACGCATAGCAAAAAGAACAAACTCTTCGACTCCTTGCACAAAACGTCGCTTCAACCCAGCTCTTCCAGGATACATTCGATCATACATCCAACTACGATCCATTTTTTTGCGGATCGATGTTCTTAATATATATATATATATATATACACACACTACATCATATATATCAAACATGTGTATTAGAACAATACACTATTTGTATACAAATTTTAATTATCAAATATGTGTATTAGAACAATACACATTGGTATACAAATTTTAATTATAACCAATAAAATAAATAAACTACTAACTAATATTTATTAATATATAGTGATTCTAACTATTAAAATAAACAAAATAATTACACTATAATTAGTAATAGTAAATGTAACACGTATTTTATTTTAAAAAATATAACACAAATTTTAATTTTAATTTAATAAATACAACACAATTTATATTACACTAAATAATTAACTATGATTCAAATATAATTAAAATATATTAATTTTAATTTAATAACACATTTTTTTAATTTAATACGTATTTTAGATAATAACATTTTTTAATAACAACATTTTATATCATCATAATAACACTTTATATATTATTTATTATTAAATTATAAGATTAAATTATAGTACAAAATAATACCAGTTATTATTATATTAGAATATTAGATAAAAGAATAATAATTCGTAATATATTAAAAAATAATCAATAAAATAGTAACATATTAGAATAAAGAATAATAATTCGTAATACATTAAAAAATTTAAAAAATAAATAAATAAAATAGTAACATTTTATATTATGTTAATTTAACTAATATTAAACTAATATATTATATTAGAATATTTCCTTTTATTTTATTTAAAACATAAACAACAAATAGTAATTACAAACTAGTTTTCTAATTTTTTAACATACCATAGTTTTTTAATTAACTGATTTTATCAACATTCAACAAAAAAACATTTAGAAAGAAATAACTTGATAACTAACGTGTAGTGTTGAGATGTCTCTAACTTGAATCTAATTTCCGACTTCACGAACAGAAATTTCAACCGAACTCCAACCAATTGCTAAATAAATAAAATAACAAATATTAACTAACTCTTTATCTAAAACAAAATATGTAAACTAAAACAAACAAAAAAGGTTTAACAACATACCTTGAAAAAAGATGAACAGCAAGAGAAAAATGGAGAAGAGAATGGAGAGAATGGAGAGAGGAGAAGAGAATGGAGAGATATTGGAGAGTGAATTTCGGGTAAGTGAAGAGAATGGGAGTTAATTTCGAATAGATCTGTATTTATAAGCCCACTCCAACGGCTTCATAACGGCTAGTTGGGTCACAAATCTCGAAAACAAATCCGTCGGAAAACACAATTACCGGCGGATATTAGGCTACCGGCGGAATACTGTCATTACCGGCGGATTCCTCGTCATTACCAGCAGATTAGTCGTCATTACCGGCGGAATGGAATAAAAAAAATTGTAAAGAAAATTCAAAAAACGCCGCAAAAAACACTTACCAGCGGATATATTAGCCGGTGGCATTACCGGCGGATTTACCTTCATTACCGGCAAATATATTAGTCGGTGCATTACCGACGGATTTGATTTAAATTTTTTAAAAAAAAATCAAAAAACCGCCGAAAAACACAATTATCGACGGATTTATTAGCTAGTACATTACGGGCGGATGTCTCTTCATTACTGGCGGATTTGCGGGTATTACCGGCGGAATTTTAAAAAAAAAAAATCGTATTAAATCCGCCGGTAATAGTAGGTACCGGCGGCGTTATTTTTTTCCTCTTTTTTTTTCAAAAATCTGTTCCGCCGGTAATTTACCGTGGGATTAATATCCGCCGGAAATAGATGCCATATCCGCCGATAATTTACCGGGGAATAAAATCCGTCGGTAACTGTCAAAATCTGCCGGTAATGGCCCGCCGGTAATACAGATTATTCTTGTAGGGCTCAGCCTCGTTCATTATCCCTCGAGCATACCCCTTCCTCGGGGAGTTTATATCCTACTTTGCCCGAGGCTTTCCCTTGAGTTCACTCTTTTAGCAAATATCCTCTGGGATTTGTCTAATGGCCTGCCTCGGCGCCCTAGTCTTTTTCCCTTTTCTCCTCTCAGCCCTTAGCCCACGACCTAATTATTTTTGGGTGTTAAAAGTTCCTTTTGGTGAGGCTCAAGTAGAAATAAAAACAAAGGTAATCATTGGATGAGATGGGAGAAATTGGCTGTGCAAAAATCAAATGGAGGGATGGATTTTACACACCTTTATGGTTTCAACACAATGTTGGAAATTAATATCCAACGAAGATGCTATTGTTACAAGAGTCTTCAAAGCTAAATACTTTCTGAATGGATATTTTCTAGGGCGCCCAGTTGGGTCACGGTCCTAGCTATGTTTGGCGTAGCATCCTAAATTCCCGAGTCTTGATAAAAATAGGCATCCCATATGGTGTGTTGGTGATGGTAAGAGAGTGGCAATCCATGAGTGCTAACATCTCCTAATAGTAACCTCACTAAGATGTACGTATCAGACCTGATAAATAGGGAACAAAACTCATGGAATACTACTCTCATACAAGTTGTGTTCTCAGCCAGAGATGTCAATGCAATTCTGTCAGGTGATGTCTGCAGTCCTGCCCCCTTTCTCTAGCATCACGATTGCATTTTTTTGCGTTGCTCTCCTCTCCTTTCATGTAGGTCTGCCCTGGCTTGCACTTCTTGCATGTTTGACGCCGATCTGTAGGCAAGTGATTCATTGAATTGGCCACCACGGAGACCATTTTCAAAAGCGTCCGCAAACTTCCTCTGATTTGAGTGCTCCATGTCGGCGGTTATGTCACTGAAACGGCCAAGATATTCTCAGAGAGATTCACTCGAGTCTTGTCAGGTGTATAAGAGTGTAGCGGTTGAAGCTTTCTGGTGTCTCCTATCTGAAAAGTGTCTGGTGAATTTTTTTATAAAGTCTCCGTAACTTGAAATTGACTTACGAGGGAGACTCATGTACCAACGGAGGGTTGCTCCTTTCATGGTACCTAAGAAAAGTTTGCATTTTAAAGTCTTGTGTGCACCAATAATGGCCATTTAGGTATCAAATGCTGACAGATGTTCTTGAGGGTCTCTTCCTCCGTCGTAGTTCTCTAAAGGTGGTGGCTTGAAATTAGGCGGAACCAAGTCGGACATAATGGCATCAGTCAACGGCTGAGGCTTTTCAATTTGAACATTATCCAAACTGTTCGGATCTTTTTCATGCTGGAGCATATCCATTCATTGTTGTAGTGACTGGTATTGCTTGCACAATTCGTCAATGACCGCATGTACACCGACGAGTAGAGGATTCTCTTCCAGGGTCGGTTGAACGGGAATTGACAGTTGTTGGACGTGAGTTTGAACAACAACTGGCGTAGCGGTTGCTGCGAGAGTTGTAGTGTTTTCAGGGGTTGGTAAGTGTTGGCTCCTGGGACGACCTTGGCGACCAGGCTCCCTGGTAGTGGTGGTTGCACCACAGGATGATGATGGTGCATTTCGTCGTTGATCACGGCGAGTAGTAACCATTATTAGTATGAATTTGGAGTGTGGCCAGGAATAAATTTACCGGGTCCCACGGTGAGCGCCAATGTACTTGAATAGAATTTTATTAATAGATTGAAATTGAAATGTGTACAAGGAAGCCGGATAGCAATTTGCCTATCTCCGTAATAGTGTTTGTGTGAGCGTTACTGCGTGTCTTCCCCTAGTCAGGCCTCTTGCTTTTATAGGCGGCTCCATGTGCAATTGTCCAGGCAGGTTTTCCCTCCGATCTTATCTTGCTGACGTCTCTCGACCATGGTCTCTCTACCGCCGATATCGTTTCGGTCTTATCCGATCTGTGAGTCATCAAACCGAGTACACGTAGTATGCTTTGGTCCACGTGGCAAGCTCGGGAGACTTAAATAATTAGCCCAGTCCATATTCTAATGCTAATTCCAATCCACATAGTTAAGCTATTTTAACTTAAAATATCCACACAAAAGAATTTTATCATACAAACAACAGAAAACAATAACCCAATCTCTACCTAAATCCTTTATTTTTAAAAGTAATTAACACTGTTTTCACACTGTATTATAAAGCGAGTATCTTTTGGGCTGGAGCGCTGAATGCTTAATGGAGAGATGGCAAATTGATAATTACCTAGAAAGTTATGTGAATCTCATGAGGAGCCATTGTTTCAGTCTTTCATCCCTTTCTCAAAGAAACCCTAGCACCACACCGCTTTAGACTTTCCATCAGAGCTCTGCTTATTCATGTGAATGGCTACGGCAGTTGAAGCTCTGTTTATTCATGGTGGGGAAATAACTATGGCAGTTGAAGCTACTTTGATGTCTCTCACAGTTATGGTGAATTTTTTTTTCTGTTATCTTCCTTCTATAATTAAAGTGTCTAATGTTTTCTTAAATGAATATTTTAGGAATATTATGCGAAGGTTTTACTTTGTTTATTGTACTCTGAGGTCAATTTTATCTCTGCTTCTCGGTTTATATTTCCCAATGTGTTTCACTTCTTGGTGCTTGAATTTGAGTGTGATCACTTTTACTTCTTCCAAGATTGTGTTGCATACTCCCTCCGGACTTAATTATAAGCAAAAATAACCACTTTTACACATATTAATTAAGCATATATAGTAGTTTTGTGGATTTATTTTCTTTGAATTCATGAAAAAACAAATAGATTTACTAAACTATCATTCATTAATAGTCATCTTTTCACAACATTAATGAGCTAATTTAAGGGTAGTTGTGGAAAAATAGGAATAAATATGAGTGAATTAGTTAAAATTTGCTTATATTTTTTTAGCAAAAGAAAGGGTTATGAAGTGTCATTAAAATCTTCCGATGAAAATTCCTCCTTACGGAAAAAACATCAAGAAGGAAAGAGTACCTCCTGCAATTTATTGATAATAGACGGAAAAGATACAAAGACATGGGGGACTAGGCCAAAACCCATGAAAAGGAAAACTATGTACTTATTTACTTATATTTGAGTCTACCAAAACTATATATATTTTTACTTATAATTAGGTCCGGAGGCATTACATGATTTTGGCTTTCTTACTTCTTTGTTTCACTTTTATCTGATGCCTAATTTTCTGTTTGGTGCTCAATAATTCATAACAGATTTTGTGTGCCTAATTTCTAACAGTTACTTTTTTGGCTGCTGATATTCTCTAATTTCCTTTTTTACTATAAAAACCAAATAGACTCCACCAATATATTTTTTTATACAAAGACTACACCTATATTGAGGCACATAAATATGGAAGTCTTATTTTCTTCTTAGATATTAGGTGATAGACTTTTAATTGCATCAGTTGTATATGGCGTGTTACTTGACTTATGTTACTAAATCATAGAAAGGAAACTACCCAATGAACAAAATTTTACCAAAGCAAAATTTTAAAATAACTTATTAACTACCAAAAATGATGGTCATTTATTTTGTGTGAAGTTCACTTAAGTGTTCAAATAGCATCGCTTACTCAATATGCTTATACATATCCTACAGTCTCAGAGAAGAAAGAAAAGTTATCTGTTCAAATTTCTACAAACCAAGCTCAGCCATGATTGAACATGAAGAAATAATAGAACAACATCAACAAGAAAGGAAAAGAAGCAAGAAAAGAAAACTCCTTCTAGTCATAAACTCCATTCTCTTAGCAATAGGAACTTCCGGTGGCCCACTAGTAATGCGACTATACTTCATCCATGGCGGTAAACGTGTATGGCTCTCAAGCTTCTTAGAAACAAGTGGCTTCCCCATAATTCTCATTCCCTTAACAATCTCTTACATCCACAACCACCTTAAAAATAAAAACCCCAACAACGTTAACAACATCATCTCCATGAAACAACCTTTGTTCTTTGCTTCTGCGGTAATCGGAATCCTAACCGGTCTCGACGACTACCTCTACGCGTGCGGTGTATCTCGTCTTCCGGTGACAACATTTTCATTAATTCAAGCTTCTCATCTTGCTTTCACGGCTGTGTTTGCTTTCCTTCTTGTGAAGCAAAAGTTCACGGCGTATTCCGTTAATTCTATTGTGTTGTTAACACTTGGAAGTGTTGTTTTGGCACTGCGTTCTTCGAGTGGAGATCGTTTGGTTGGTGAATCGACTCGAGAGTATGTTATTGGTTTTGTTATGATATTGGCTGCTGCTGCTTTGTATGGGTTGGTTTTGCCGTTGATGGAATTGGTTTATAAAAAGTGTCGCCAAAATGTTACTTATTCTTTGGTTATGGAGATTCAGTTTGTTATGTGTTTCTTTGCTACTTTGTTCTGCATCATTGGGATGATTATTGACAATGATTTTAAGGTTTCTCTCTGTCTCACCGTTTTGTATTCTTTTTTTTGGTGCAGTCTCACTATGTTGTTTTAACTAACCGTTACCTTTTTTCACCCATTTTTTTTATATCTCTATTTCTCCATTTTTTTACAATATTATTTGAGTTTCAACTTCTGAAAATTCCATAATTTTCAACACTCCTCACATCTATCATTTTTCTCCCTCTATCTTCCCATCTCTAGTGAAAAAGATATGGTATAGAAGGCAATGATGATTTGAGAAGTTGAGTCGTTTGACAGGTTGATGATGAACCCTCGCCATTAAATAATATGATAAGTATTAGAAATAGAATTTTAGCCTATAATATAATGTGGTTGATAGGCAAGATGACCCAATATAATAGAATTTGAGTGTACTACTACAAAATCTTGGTCCACGTGATTTGGACTATTAGTTTTGAAAGGATAGCTCAGTGTTGAATATAGAAAGTCGAGTCTAAAACAAAATAAGGTGGTCCAAATTGGCTGCAATTTGGCTGCAGGAAATTCAAATAAGTAATACGTAATATGAATATGAAATTATTACATTTGGTAAATGAGTGTTACAATTTTCTCAGGTAATTCCAAGAGAAGCGAAGAATTATGAGCTTGGGGAAACTAAGTACTACGTTGTGCTAGTGTGGAGTGCTATAATGTGGCAATTTTTCTTCTTAGGAGCAATAGGGGTTATTTTTTGTGCATCATCTTTGTTGTCTGGTATTATAATTGCTGCGTCTCTTCCCGTGACGGAAATATTGGCTGTTATTGTCTACAAAGAGAATTTCCAAGCAGAGAAAGGTGTTGCTTTGGTGCTCTCTCTTTGGGGTTTTGTGTCCTACTTTTATGGTGAGATTAAAGAAGCAAAGAAAAATAAAGAAATGGAGCTACCCCAAAGCCAAGTTGTCGTTAATTGACTTCCATTTCACTATCTCCTCTTACTTTGCAGTTTTCAATATTGTTGGGCAGACTTGTCCCCAGTTTGAGAATAACTACAAAAAGTGAAGCCATTTTCTCACTCGTGGACATATATGTCTAAATCCAAACTTGATATAAGGATTTGTGTATCTGTATATTATTCTGCTATTTACTAATATATAAATATATATATATATATATATATATATATATATATATATATATATATATATATATTATAATACTAGTAGTTTTTTAGCTCCAAAATACTTGGATCAAGTGTCAAGTGTACACATGATTAATAGAGAATTCTATGATACCTACTGAGTTTTGTTGAGTATACCCTTGAGCAAAATCAGTACAATATTTGAATTTATTTAAAATGCTTTAAATATAAAAAATAAAAAAACATGTTATTGAGTAATTAGATATTTAGATATCACACCTAACAAAACTCAATATCACTCTTCCACATTTGCACTCTCTTCTTCGGATGGATGATGGCAGTGTAGTGGCTTCTAGCTCTAGCTAGAGTTTTTGTTTTTTCTCTTCGGGCTTTTGCCCCTTTGTATCACCAAAAAAATACCTATCAAAACTCAATGAATATCAATCTCCACCTTACACAATAACAGCTGCATTTGGAATATGCAAACGGCATGGCGAATTCACTAGTAAGTGTCCAGTAAAATGTCAACAGAAATCAACCATCCATGTGGGCGGCTTACTCACGGGCCGTGAATTGGGTCATCATCCACCACACCTGGCCCAGTATCAATAGATAGATAAAACTTAGATCTGCATGTTTTTTTACATTATACTTTTAGTGGTAACTTTTTTAAATAAGCTGTGACGCAAAACTATTCAAGTAATAAAAGTCAGTGCATAGCAGCTTACAATCTTCATTTGTTGAATTTCAGCATGTAATTCACGGTATATGATTTGAAGCATAAAAGATAACATCAAACAGACCATCATTTGCAGGGGATTACAAAATTAATGCACAAGCAAAATTATATTGTGAAAAAATTACACTGGAAGTTTCCATCTTTGATTTGAAATCCCTGATAACCTTCGCATAAATCAAACTGGAAGAATTATCATCAAAAAAATTTCCACCATCGTTCAGTGGCAATCTTATTCTTTGATAGTTCGATAACACAAGAATGTACCGTCTTTCAGCGATACAGCCTTGATCAGTTCTATAGTCCTTCACTTTTATACCCGTATTCAAAAAATAAATGTCAGACGCTACTTGCTCCACACTATCCATAATATATCTGCCATAATAACGGGTAAAAGTGAGTAATAAGCAAAGTGCGGTCCAAATTATTAGGGTAATCTGTCCTTCGATCTATCAATTACTGGTCCAATATGATAATTCAATCCTATAACTAGCTAATTGTTAACCCGTGAGAGGTATAACTGAACATCAGGCAATTTACTTTTCTCGACAAAAACGTTGTCATTAGCCACTTTCTTAACCACAATATCAGTAGATGATTTTGTAACATATGTCAACAAAAAAAAATGAAAACTTCTACAACAATCAATCAACATAGGCAAGTATGCAACCTTGATCATTCACAAAGTTTCTAGCATAGGCAGCTGACATATGTTCTTCATTTGGCTGTCCCGGGTTAATGATCGGATCCATTGGGAGAAAGTCCAAAACGAAGGGCATGGGTAGAGGGATATAAAGCCCTCATCAGTGGAAGAAATCAATCCATTGACAATGGAATGAAATTGCATGGCAGGTGAACTGAGAGAGAGCAGGAATAACATCCATGTGGAGAAAGACCCACATATGTGATTGCGAACACATGGGCAAGGGGAAAGGCCTTAAGATTAGCGACGGCATAAGAGGATAGGTAAGGAAGGAAATGGAAGAAAAAAAGGGGGGCGTGAATTGTCAATTAGTATTGCTAAGGGCAGGAAATACACATATAAAGGGGCGATATGTGGTGAGTGGAGTAAGTGAAAGAGAATCGGTTATGGTTTTAGTATTTTACAGCTTTTTAGCTGGGGCAAGGAGTCCAAAATCTCTTTGAGGAGCTAAGCTCCTGCATCGAAAGGCAAACTCCTGTAGTTGTGATATTCTTCCAGTAAACAACACCCAAATACTCTGTTTCATCTAGACCAACAATTTATGCTCTTCCTTGACACACACCCACACACAGATATCTCTCTCTCTCTCTCTCTCTCTCTCTCTCTCTCTCTATATATATATATATATATAGCAAAGAAAATGAAATAAAGAAAACAAAATCACCAAACTACAAGATATGATAATTCAGCTATACCTTGTATTGTACATGGTCCGAAACGATGAAGGATACAGCTATCAGATGAATTTCCCTTTTGGGAAGTCCACTGCAATAATGTTTGAACTTTGAACAAGCTATCAGCTCAACACTTTGTTAAGGAAGATAAGGAATAATAGCAGCACAGATAGTTCCAGCATAAACTTTGGACCCGCCGTATATTCAAGAATTTGCTGCCACCTGTAAGTTCAACCAGTAGATAGCTGCTTGTAAAGCCTGTTATCCATTTCGGATCTTCATTACAATCAGATGTCACTCGAGAACATAAATGAATAACACCAAAGAAAACCACGAAAATCAAGCAACCACGCCAACTAAGATTTCAAGTAAGCTAGTTTAGACAAACTTATTTACAATAATTTCTTGTGTAACTTGAAATTATCTTTTGTATCTTAACTTTTTAGAAGCTCTTTCATATAACTTCGCCATAACTACATGTAAGTTTGTAAGGACTTTTTCGTAAGTGAAGAATCATGAACTTATTTAATTGAGAACCTCCTATATGCAAGAAGCTAATACAAAGTAGCCTACATTTAGTATAAGTGATCTTGGGATTCATATCTAAAACCAAGTACTTGACTTTTGTAGGCAGTTACTGGAACATGTATACATTATTCCCCATTCTATACGCACAAATGGCTAAAGGTTTTAGGCAAAACAAATGCTGTAAAATATTTTTTTCTTCAAGCAAGTAGTTTTAAGCTCAAAGCACTTCAACTCTATATTTACAATAGTATTGCAGTACTGATTACTTGCCACGTTCAAAAGCTATGCCACCATCAAATCTAATTAACATATGGCAACTAAACTAGTACAATCAAGAAGGAAAAGATAAAGGGAATACCAATTTCCTTCAAATTTTGAGCTATTTTCTTCCTTTATTTCCTCCTTCGCAAATTCTTCAAGTATAGCACGTTGCCGTTCGTTGATTGCACTAATACAGAATGATTGGACCAAAAATCAATTGATGCAAACGTTAACATTGCAGTAAGCAGCTCATGGTTATGAATAAAGATGAACAAATGGAAATGTACCAATTTACTATGGCATGAAAACATTAATTGAATGCAAATTAGCTATTTTTTCTGAGAGCTGTAAAAATCTACTAGAGTAAATACCTAAATTGGTCCCTGAGAAAAAATGCGGGGGCCAACTTGGTTTTTGAGAAACGAAAAGTAATAGTTTGGTCCCTGAGAAATGAAAATGTAGGTCAAACTAGTCCCTAATTGTGACTAAAATGTCTGTAAAAAGTATTTCAAAAGAACTAATTTAACCTACAATTGAGATTCTCGAAGACAAAATTGATACTTGTCAACAGGGATTTTATTGGTCTCTACATTTTTTGTTAGGGACCAATTCAGGTATTCACTCAATCTATGCAGCAATTCTCGCCACCATAGTAGCACACAAACAATCATAAATGGTAACGTAATGAAATTCCATTGATTTTGATGAAAATGAAATGTTGGATGTTATTATTGGATAAAATCCAAGTGTCACATTGATTAGAGATAAGACCTAAAATGAGCTTATAAATAATGGGCACCCTTCACCTTACAAGCCGGTTTGTTGGGTTGAGTTAAGCTTAAAACTTAAGAAATGTTAAGACAAAACACAAAACACCAAACTTCATTGATACTAATATCAGAGTTCTAATCCTAATTAAAAAGGGAAACAAATCACGATATATAAGGAAATATAAAAACCAATTCTAAGAGATAATCTAAAATCCTCTACCAAATTTATGATAAAATAATGATATAACCAGATATAGTTTAGATATTCTATCAGTGACACAAGAACCTACATGGGAAAGTTAACACGGAAACGCACATACTGATCCCCATGATGTATAAGGAAACCGTGTTTTGGCAGTCCTGCATCAACAACCATTGTAAATATCCTCATCAAGTATCATAAGAGAAAAAGACAATAAACCTCTCCAAAACTGTCATGAGAAAGGGGAACTCTTCATTTAACCTTTGCCTCTAAATACTAGCAGCTGTCCAGGTTGAACACCCTTGGGTATCTGAGGGATCATAATTGCACAAAAATTAGATAAAATAGTTCAAAAAAAGAAGCTATGCAAAAATATTTCTCACGAAAGTTGTAACTTGTAAGTAGCAATTTGATGAGGGGAACAATATGGCCTGAACAAGCCAGGCTTATTTTTTCTCCCACCAATAGATATCCATAGTGAACAAAGATTAAGAACAAAAACAATGGAATACATGGTACAATGAATTTCAACAGTCAGCGGAAAAATTCTCATTTTGTCAAAAAGTATTAGAAGCCCAGTGGTTATTTAGTAATCTGAAACAAATTGGCCCAAAATGTCTTACTCATATGGGCTTCATTTCCAATAGAGAGATTAGATAATATGACCAATTAACATAATATCCGCAAATGTATATTTATGAAGGAATTATTAGGTGAGCAACTTCTACTAATGTTGGGTTCTTTTTATCTTATCATTATCACTCTACTTAATATAAGTCAAGCACATCAGAAATCATTGATGCAAGTGAAAAGAAGGGGTATGCTAATTATCAGTGTTCTTCCACTTTCAATTTCATAGTGCACTACTGCACTCTAACATTGAAATGGGCAACTTCCACCCCCACAAATTATTTTGTACAATTTAAAACAAAAAGTGACAAAGTAAACCTTGTCTTACGTTTACTTGCATCTTCCCTGATAGAGTAGGCACCTCAACTTTGCCGCCAAGAATAGCCTGTATAAGTTAAAACTTTGCACTATTAATAACATCAATAGTTTGTCAAATAATAATAATAATAATAATAATAATAATAATAACAACAACAACACCAATAGATTTAGGTACAATAATACCAATATGATTAAGGGGATACAAGAAATAGGACAAAAAACAACCTACGGTAACTAAAGTAACCACCCTTACATGTTATCTGTGCAAATTTGTCCCGCAGGACCGATGGAAGATAGGGAAAACTTATTTCAACATATCTTTTGAACTCAAAACATACATCGACTTCTTAACTGCACGGCTCTATGAAATAAGTTTCCTTAGGTAAAATAAATTCTGTGACCTTACTGTTCTCAACTCAAGTAACAGAAGAGGAACACTGTTGGGGCTCTAGAGTTTAGAGAATCCCTAGGAAATAAAATACAATCGAAATAGAATTTGTAGAGACAAGAATAAAGACTTGAAGAATGATGCATCTGTTCGCAGAAAATGAATAAACAGGGAAAATGATACTTTACAAGGATCACCCTGTCTAACAATCTTTTCCATGTCCCCTCTTTGTATAGCTTTTCCCCCATTAACCCACCCATATAACTGCTTAACAAAATTGTCATCATCTCAATAGCAACCAAACTGTCTTAACCTCTCTAACTGTTTTTATTTCTACTGTTAGAAATAATGCAAAGAGGGTAATTATGGGCAGATTCTCTGTAATTATTTTAATGGTTTTTAATAGAATACAACCAGAATAAAGGAATAAGGGAATTATGTTGTATTAATTAATTAGAAACAGGGAAAAGGTTTCCCAGAACATACAATGAAACAGTAAAACACTGGATGGAGAACACTCTCCTTGAAGAAAATGGAAATAAAATAAAATAAAAGGCAACAATGGTGATTCCAATATACGAATACCCCCTGATACTGACCTGAGAGCAATCTCATTGCTCAGTTGCCAAAATCCATTACAATAACCAGCCTTTCCCCCTCTTCTACGCCAACCTCCCTCTGATGTACATACTTTCTCTCTACCATGATCCCCTCAATTTCCCTCTACAATCCCATCTGCCACCTGTACAGTTAGTTAAACTACCTCCTAATTCATCATTCTTCTCATTCTCTGCCCGCCATAAGCCAAACTGCGAGCCCACCCGCTCTATTTCCTTTCCAATTCTGTCCCTCCTTAGTTCAATTTGATTTGAAACTTCCGGGCTTGGTGTAGTTAGAAAAAAACAATTATGAGTTTGGAGCAAGTTACTGATATGTACGACTTATCCATTGTTTACACTTCATATTTAAAAAAACTTTAAGGCAAAGTCAAGCGGTATCATTACTTTAATGAACTCTTGTCCTCCTACCGCAGCCATGACATTAGCAAACCCTTTTCGTGTTACCATGTGCTCTCGTCTTTTATTTCTCAAATATACAAAGTCATGGTTGTTAAACTCTCGAGTTAACTCTTAAACTCTTACGACTTTACGATTCTAGATCGCAAAAACGAGTCAAGAAGCAGGTAAACTCTCTTTTTCGTAAACTCGTACGAGTTGAAGTAAACTCAGATAAAATCGGTAGACTCTCGATTTTACTGTGAGTTTACGAGTCTACAATTTTGCATTTGATTTGGTCTTAAAATGTAAATTATTTGTCATATTATTAGCTACTTACGTTGAATTACCTATTTGCTGCAGTATATATTGAATTAAGAAAGTTAATTTTTCATTCTCATTTCTCAATACCATTTTTGTTTTGTTTTATTCAACTACGTGATAAAGTATTTAACTAAAAATTTTGTGTTAGGACCAGTTAGCTCTTGTTTTTTGAATTTTTTTCATTTTAATAACTTGTGTTTTTATGAATTTATGTTTGAATTAATCATTAATGTATTAAGGTCTTTAATATAGCACTAACACGGTTTGCTATTATGCTTTTTTTGTGGAGTTGGAATGTTGAATTATTATTGTGTTGATGTTGACCTATATTATATCATGTATATATGTCACTTATAGGTTTCTTTGATAGTACGTAGACTCTTACGACTTTACGAGTCAAGTCTACCTATGCTCCACGAGTTTATATAAACTCTTGAGTTTGACATGTATATCATGTATATTGTGTTGATGTTGACCTATATTATATATATATATATATATATATATATATATATATCACTTATAGGTTTCTTTGATAGTACGTAGACTCTTACGACTTTACGAGTCAAGTCTACCTATGCTCCACGAGTTTATATAGACTCTTGAGTTTGACATGTACGAACATACACTTTCCGTATCTTATTTTTATCTATCAGACACCATATTTTCACCATATTAAAATAAAAACATAAATGAAGCTAAGAATCGCAGTCAGATTTTGGAGAAAATATGATGTACAACTTCTGGTTTCCCAGGGCTTACAAATCATTTAGATGTGTTCCCATCACTAACTACATTGCTGACAACACCTGCTAGCGAAAATGTGTCTGCTCGGTGCTCCTCCTTTGTGTGCAGAAAATCAAGGTTGTTTAGATCTTTCGCATCTTTAAACAGATGGCCACTAGAGTATGAGAAACTACTAAAATATATTTAGTTCTGATAGGTTACTTAAGGGACTTGGTTAGTTAAGCTGATTTTGTAAGAACAAATGACGCATGTGGTCTATAAGTAGGAATGATAGTTGAGATCAAAGTAGGAAATTAGTGAGATTAGTCAGTTGGGAGAGTGTTAGGTCTCTCTCTGATCCGGTTCCTATCAAGTTCTCACCTGTGTAAAGCTAATATTAGAGTCCACATAGACATCTGCACCATCTCTGACAAAGACTGGATCCTCAGCCACCTATATCGACAGGGGACAAAATGATGCTTCAATAAGAATAGAAGTATAGAACATAATAACCATGCCAACAAACATATCATACTAGTAAAAAAGAAACCTTAATTCTGTTTAAAATAGCAGTTTATAATCTTCTAAAATGAACAGAAATATTCCGTGAGATGTGCTACTGTGTGAAGACACACGTGAACAATATGGATGTTATATAACTACACATGATGAGACAATTTTTTCAAATAAATATGGAGAAGGGAACATTACTTTGAGAAGTAAAATTGAACACCTTTACATGCTAAATAAACGGGTAGAAAATTTTGAACACACATAATTACATGATCGAGGAAAGTGAAGCACTTCTATGAAGTTGCATTACCTGTCTCAACTAAGCTATAGTAAATTACCCATGTATCCAGGGAAAGGGTTGGACAATATTTTTGTAAACAGACTTGAGAAAAAGAAACTTCGGTATAATTTATTTATGTATTTGTAGTTTTAATTGATAGTATAGCCGTTATAGTGGTTAGGGTTTTTTCTAATTGCATAAAATTAGAAAATTCAAACTTTGAAAATGAAATTTTGTAATTAATTTATCACTTGCAGTATATATTTACACTCATAAAAGGGATGATAATTTAGGAATCACACCTTTAACATTTCTATGTCCATATAAATCTTTTTAGGTGAATATAGGGTCAATTTATGCTGTAAATTTTTGTCTTTAAAGTGACATCACTATGGTTCTTAGAAAGGGAAAAACTAATGGCAATAATAATCATTGATGGACCGACTAAAAAAAATAGTGTTATGTTGCCTATATCTTCTAGGACCGAAATGGACATTCACTGTATAAGGTTTGTTAAGATGAATATTAGCTTTCCATCTGTAGATACTACAATACGTATGCTAAAATATGAAAGTTAAAATCGTAAAAAGAGACTTGTTGAAGTAGATATAAAAGGGTCGAGACAGAATTATATAGGATCCTGGTTTAACATTTTAGTTACACTTACGAACAACATGAGGAATTATACATTCAGGAAGGCAGCATGTAATTTATCTTTCTAAGATTGAAGATTAATATCTTCTACAAAAGCTTTTCTAGGACATTTAAAGAAGCATACTCCCCAGCTTGCCAAAATAACCATGTGCCCCGAATGAGTTTCATGTGTCTATTTTCATTTAATAATGCAAACTTTGGGCGCAACTACATATTCATAGGCCAACAGGTAAGCACATGTGAACTACAGTGAATATTTGGATAGAAAAACCTTGCCTTTATTTTAATGTATAAACTTCCATGCCGACCACCACTTCCAGCAGCATTCCCACCTTCTGGCACATGGATTGTATCTCCCGAATCCACACCTACAGTTCATAGAAAACAATTATAAGTTTAACAGGAAATCTCCGCCGTTTATGAATAAACCACTAAAAAAATGTATAGCAGAAGGTAAAACAAATCAAGGCATGATAAGTCCAAAGCATTTATAAACCTTTCCATTTCTAAAACTCTCTAATTCTAATTCTAATTCTAATTTATAACAATTGAAACTTTAATAGGATCCCTTATCAAGTTAAAATTGAGTATGAAGGATGGAAAAATAGGTTGAATTGAAAATCTGTAGGTAAAGAATCTCCAATGTCAATAAGGAGCTACCACAATAATAATCAAGCCTTATTCCACTCAACACAGATATATTGATGAGGTGTAGCCAAGCTACAGTTCCAGTTAATTTCATCACATCTTGGAAACCAACCTGCTGGTATTGTAACTTTAACCTCTTTAATCCCTTCAACAACACCAGATCCTCCACACGACATACAAAACTCCTGCACAAAAATAGATACACAATACAAATTTATACAGAGTAACCGGCCCCAAGTGTACATGATATGAAATCAAATTTATGCGAGACCTTAATGATATGGCCAGATCCTTTACAAGTAATGCATGTCGATGTAAATGGCGGGATTGTAACCTGGCAGAAAATCATGATAAACGAGAACAAAAGAATGTATTAATAATTAATAACTCCAATACGACAAAATCAAACAGTCTCGTGCATGGCCTGAGTCTTACATAAAAATATTTATGCAATATAAATTATAACATTGATCTTTCAAAGCACTTACTCGACCTAAGCCCCTGCATGTTGGACAAACTTTTGGGGTGGCATTTAGTGGATAGCCCAGTCCATCTGGTTTAATATAAAGAAATCAATTGGCATCAAATAGAATAGTCATTATGTCAAGGGGGCAACAAACGTATTGGCTCACTTCACTAAAACAGATGTCACAATGGACAACATTTTACACATCCATCGGGTCATACTTAATTTATTTCCTCACAACAGTTCTGCAGCTAATAGAGATTCTTGTAACAGCCACAATTTAGAACGCAACAAAAGTAAACATTGGTAAACCTCATCCAAAAAATTCTGATCATTAGCAATACTTGCATATCATAGCCTAAACGCTCCATAGAGGCAAGAGTGAGGGGGAAGGGAGATAATTTTCCCAAGATCATTGAGGCGAGAGTGACGGAGAAGGGAGAGAAGTTTCCCTAATGCCAGTGTAGCCATAGCTCAGGCCTAGGTTCTACCTTTCGAAATTACAAAATAGTTTTTATCAGATTTTTCCATGAAAAGTCATTTCAAACAGAACTGAATTACGCTGGTTGCTAATTGGCGTACCTTCTGCTATTTTGATACACAGATAGGAATCTGTAAAACATCAATACAACAAAACCTAGATTTTCTTTAACCCCAGCCCTGCCCCAAAAAATGGTCTTGCCTCAAGCACTTGTTGAATGGAATATAAACAAGATTTTGCACTAAACTTCTTTTGCAATCAAAATATGCAGACAATAGTTTAATATTTCATAACACTAATAAATAACACATGTACTTCCACCAGTATAGATAAATTTCTCCCTAGGACTTTCCTGATGCCTAGAACATATTAACTTTACTCACCGCAATTATCACAGGGAACTGAGGCATCAAATGACACATGTTTGGTGCACCCTCTCGCGGCTTCTGAGAACGTAAGTGATAACTCCACCTATTGGCAAAGTAACAAGCAAACGGATAAGCTTGAAAAAAGTAAAAACATATTCCAAACAATGACAGTGAAACTAGGGTTAAGTTGACCTCTATATTTGACGAGAATTGAGTTGTTGCTTCTTCAAATATCTGTCAAGATCAAGAATATGAAACTTCCTTGCAAAATACATAAATTGAATGAATAAAAGAATCAAATAAAATGAGAGAAAAATTTACCTCAGAGAATACTTTATGAAATGAATCGGAAAAATGAGAACGATAAGCATTTCTAAACCTTTCTGCATCATCATATTTGTTACCATATTCTACGTTCTCTGAACCATCAGTCCGCATCTTGTATTGAAAAACCAGTTCGTGGGAGAAAATGATGAAAAGCGTTGGTTAATTAAACATTAGAAATTGGAATTAAGGCTAAGAATTACACAAATTTTCAACGGTCTTACTTAACAGAAGTTCCAGACCAACAAAACAAGAGTAACTCAACTACCATACCAAATTTGAAATTTTAATAGCATACAAGAACCCAAATAACCCTACCTTGTCATACTCTGTCCTCTTTTTAGAGTATCTCAATGTCTGGAATTACAAAACAAAAATCCAAGTGAAAATATCATTCTGCTAATTAGCTTAGACAATGACCAGCGTAGCTAGAAGAAGGGAGGGCTAAATATGTATGACAATGTGAGGAAAAAACTGAAGATTTAAAAATTGATAATAAATACCTCATATGCTTCTCTTATATCTTGAAATTTCCTCTTGGCAGATGGATTATTCTTATTTGCATCTGGATGGTACTTTTTAGCAAGCTACGTTGGCCAGAAACATGTGTCATATAATACAGTATTCGCTAAAGGAAGACCTTCAACTTTCAAATATCAATATCAAAAGAAAATGCTTGGACAACTGTTTTTGGTATGATCTAGGCTCTGAGAATAGTTATATGAGGTTAAATTGCAGAACGAAAGACTACTAGAAGCCATACTTCTTCAACATTATTGTGGGAAATTATTAACCTTTGGCATATTAGGTTTTGTTATTTCGATTAAAAAAGAATTCACTTAGACCAAGAGAACATAATTACTATAAATTTGGAGGATGAGGGATTTACTTGAAATGAAAGGAAAAAACAAAGAAAATGCAAAACATCAGTGGGGTAAAGCTGCCCAATCCCTCAGCATAAGTTGGGACAACACCAAAAAGACAATGAGCTCCAAATAGAAGCCAACCACCTAAACTTATCCCACAAATCAGCTTCTGTGACTTTACTAATGCACAATTTAGAGGTTATGTGACAAAATTTAGCTGACTAGCTAGATTAAACCATAGTTATCAAATCGAGATACGTATCGTGTATCGGAAGACCTATTTTCTGAATCGTGTATCGTATCGCGTATCGCGTATCGTATCGTAAGATACATGATCAAAAAATATACAACTTTTTTAAGTAAAACTATGTAACACAAGTAAAATAAACACATGAACTTAAAAATAAATCAAGCCATAAATAAACATAACAGGTGTTTGAGATTCAACCCCTATAAAAGCAAGGCTGGAAGTTTAAAAAAGATCGCATTTTAGGGGGGAGTGCAGACCAAAAACATAGTGTGCTAGGCTTGTTTCTTAGTCAATCTAACATGGGGGTTTAGAAGGATTGCTTTTGGCTTATTATATATCATTTAAGAAAATTTTCCAAAAAAACCACTTGAGCAGGTATTTTAGCGGTGTGAATCCGTATCGTAAGATTCAACAAAATTCATGAATCGTAAGATACAAGAGAGTGTATCGGGATACATGATGGGATACGGTTGCATAAAAGATACACACTGAGATACATATTGTTTTGGTTTGATTTCGTATCGTATCGGGATACGAATCGTATGTATCGTAAGATACTGATAACCATGGATTAAACTATCTACTATCACTTTGTTTACATTTTACAACTCACAGCATTGAAAACTTATTCCCAGTTGTATCTCTCTGCATGCATGACACTTCAGACTCCAATATTTAAAGTAACAATATGTTGATCACCCAGAAGCTATTAAAGAAACGAAAAGGAGAATGGCTATGATATGACTACCAATGCCATCCACATTAACGTTTTTCTCTCGAAAATGAGATACAAAAATTAAGTTAATGTAAGTTGTAGCTTTTCTTACAATTCAAAAAAAAAAGTACAATGAAGTGATGAGCCATAAAAGATCTTGGAATCCATGATTATCACGTTATCACATAGGAAGAGGAATACAGGCATGCAACTTTATTTCACATGAGTCATACATTTTATTATTATGTATTTATTCATTCCAAGAGTAAAAACTAGAGTTAAAATATATGCAGTGCTCAATCAAACAAAATAACTTCTAGTTCCTTAGCTATATTGCTAAGACAACTGCGTCTAGTATAGAGCACCTGATTTCCATTGCTATCACTCCTACCAAATGCCAGACAATTTGAATGACAATCTACCTCTCCCACTAGAAGTGTTCAAAATGAAAACTGAATCATCCACATTCCCCCAAATGTTGCAATTTTCCAATTGACTTTATCATTACACTATTCTAACAAGCATAACGTTAATCAATCAATACAGTTGCCCTACAAAAGTAAAATAAAACAATCACGCACCGAGTGAAATGCCTTCTTTATCTCCTCCTGACTAGCATTTTCAGGAACACCAAGAATCTGATAATAGTCTCGTTCAGCTGAAGAAGAATATCCTAGAAGAACACAAACATAACAAATGAAAACAAATTAAAATCTTAATATCTTTGAACATCATCAATAACTAGAAACAATGTGCTTCAATTTGACTCAAGTACTCAACAACCTGTGGCTTGAAAATAACGATAACTCAATGGAATTCTCGGAATTAGACATTCCTCCTTTTTCGTAACAAAACTGCAACCGAACAAAGCTAATACACAAAACATTTGATTAAAATTTAATCAACAAAACAGTATCACAAAAATGGAAATAGTAACGACTAACTAGTAAGAAGAAACAAGAAAAATTCGAAACTTACTTCGTGAGAGCAACAGCGATTGGCGAGACGAAAAGAACTTTCCGAACGAGTCTCCTTTATCAACAAGCGATTCTGTGGAAACAGACGAAAGAAAATGGCGCCGATACTGCATTGGAAGAATTGATGAAGTGAGAAACGATGCGTTAGAAATCGATGCAATTGAATTTGAATGGTTTTGGGATATTTGTGTATTCACTCACCGGCTTAAACCACGTGAACCTTCTCATTCGCGTCAAGTGCTCGTGGATATAGTGTGAGATGGTTGATAGCAAAATAGAGAGGGAATTAAGCCCTTGAGTAAGTGGCTAGGCTTGAAAGAAAATCGAACGCCGATGAACTATCTCGGATTGGCTGTAGATTCCGGTGGCGCTGCTCTCATCAGGTCTCGGGGTTTAGCGCGTTGGGTTTGGGTTTTTCTTTTTTGGTTTAAATATGTATTTAGTCCCTGCAAATATCTCTGTTTTTCGATTTAATCCATGCAAAAAATTTTTTTAAATACGTCACTGCAAAATAACTTTTTTTTTTAAATACGTCTCTACAAAATAAACTTTTTAAATACGTCCCTGCAAAATAGCTTTTTTTAAATACGTCCCTACAAAATAACCTCCGCAAAATATCACAATTTTTTTTGTTGGGACGTATTTAAAAAAAGGTTATTTTGCAATGACGTATTTAAAAAAAGTTATTTTGCAGGGACGTATTTAAAATTCCAACTTTTGGAATGGCATATTCAAAAAAAAGTTATTTTGCAGGGACGTATTTAAAAAAAATTGCAAGGACTAAATCGAAAAACAGAGACATTTGCAGGGACTAAATACATATTTAAACCTTCTTTTTTTTTTACGTCGAGGGTTTGGGTTATTTTTTGACAAATAATAACTGGAAAAAAACTTTTTTTTTTACAACTCGAAAAAAAGCTTAAAAACAACATGAACCCTCACATACTCATTAATTTTTTTTAACATCCAACACTTAGTGACATGTCAATTTTTTTATAATTAAGTATTTTAAAATAAATTTAAATATTATTTTAATTTTACCTATAAAGTATCATAGAAATGAGGAGCAAAATATGAGGTTTGGAACATTCCAAAATATGTGGCATATGATGCAAGCAGAAGCAACCTTCCCCCCTAAAGGGGATCCATTAGCTCCATTTTTGTTCTTAATTGCAGCAGAAGGACTAGCGGGGTTGGTGAGAAAAGGGGTCGAAACAAATAGCTTAAATGGCTTTCAAGTAACACTACAAGAATAATGAGTATTACCGGCGGGTAATTTCCGGCGGATTTTATCCGCCAGTAAATTACCGGCGGATATTTGCAGGTTCCGGCGGATTTGGTGCGCCAGTACGTTACCGGCGGATCGTAACAAAATTACCGGCGGATACGGATCCCACGGTAAATTATCGGCAGATTTGTTGGGTTTACCGGCGGATTTTATTTCGGGAATGGAAAAAAGATTACCGGCGGATATTCTGGGTTTACCAGCGGTTTTTTAAATTTTTTTTTTCTAAAAATGATTAAATCCGCCGGTACATGCAAGAAATCCGCCAGTAAATTTCGAAAACTACATATCCGCCGGAAAATGTTAAACCGGCGGAAAATTTTTTTAAAAAAAAAAAAAGCAAATCCGCCGGTAAACGTGACTAAATCCGCCGGTAATTTCTGTCAAAAAATCCGCCGGTAAACTGTAATTTCAGGCGGAAATATTCAAATTTTGAATTTTCCGTATACGCCGGTAATTACTCAGTATCCGCCGGTACTATCTCCTAATCCGCCGGTAATAAATACACCGGTAATCGATCCTAATCCGCCGGTAACCGCAAATTTTCAGCAGGATTTTCAAATTTCAAACCCGCCTTTAATTGTTCTAAATCCGCCGGTAGTTTTTAGAATCCGCCGGTAGTTTTTTAGAATCCGCCGGTATTGATAAAGCAGCCGGTAAACCAAATTTCCGACGGATTTTTAATGTTTCGAAATTCGAATTCTAACCGTTGGCCATTCCCTATAAATATACCTTCCATTCAAACCATTTCCAGACTCCATTCTCTCTACTCTATCCGAAATTATACTCCCTTCTCTCTACTCTTTCCCAAAATTTTATCTATTCTCTCGAATTCTCTCTACTCAATCTTCCACAACATTGTTTCAAATTTCTCTGCATTCTCTCAAATTTTTTCTAAGGTTTGTTGTTAAACTTCCTTTAATTATTTAATTTTACATTTTGTTTTACAAAATGATTTTGTTAATCTTTGGTGTGTTATATCTTCAGATTCTTGTTCGGTTGAAGTTATTGTTCGGGAAGTTGGAAATTTACATCAAGTCAGAGACTTCTCTTCCCTACAGGTTAGTAATGAAGTTATTTGTAACTAGCATTTTTTTTTATCATTGTATGTTTACAAAATCTGTTAATTAAAAATTATCCTATGATAAAAAGTTATAAAATTAGAAGATTATGGTTAGTAATTAGTATTTGTTGTTTATGTTAGTTAAATTAGTTAAAATAACATAATAGAAAATAAATTTATTACTATTTTGTAAAAAATTCGAAATAATTATTATTTTTATTACTATTTTGTAATAAATTCGAAATAACATAATAGAAAATAAATTTATTACTATTTTATAATAACATAACAGAAAATACATTTATTACTATTTTGTAATAAATTTGAAATTTTGTAAAAAATTTAATATATTAGTTAAATTAGTTAAAATAACATAATAGAAAATATTACTATTTTTTAATATAAAAAGTTAGTATTTTGTATAATTTATTAGTTTTACTATTATTTTTTTTATAAAAAAATTATTATAGTAACAATATACTATTATTGCTTTGTCTATTTTGTAAAAAAATAAAATGAGTGTAAAAATTATTTTGTAATATATTTATAAGTTATTATATTAAAATTATTTGAGTAGGAATTATTGTTTAAATTCTTATTACTTTAGTAATTATATGATATGATGATGTTTTTAGATTTTATTGTTTAAATTCTTAAAAAATTCGAATAGAGGTTATTATATAATAATAATAGGTTAATATGTTTTAATATATTTATTTTTGTACAAAGTTACTATTTTTTTATAAAGATTTTGTATAATTTAAATTCTTGATATAATTGTAATTAGACTTTAAGTTTGTAAAGCCTTATGTGTTTTGTTAATACACATATGATGGTAATTAAAATTTGTATGTCAATGGGCGTATTGTTCTAATACGGTTATATTTGATATATATGTATGTAGTATATATATTAAGAACATCGATCTACAAAAAAAATGGATCGTAGTTGGATGTATGATCGAATGTATCTTGGAAGAACTGGGTTGAAGCAACGTTTTGTGGAAGGAATTGAAGAATTTGTTCTTTTTGCTATGCGTCAAAGAGAATTTGAGCAACTAGTAGGAATTAGATGTCCTTGCTCCAGATGTAGGTTTCGATCTATAAAAAATGGAGATGAGGTTCGACATGATTTGTATAATAACGGATTTTTGGCAAATTATTGGATATGGACGCGTCATGGCGAGGTAGCAGCTGAAGTTCGTGCAGTTGATAATGTTCATGTTCATGCAGAAGGTGGTCCCACTTCAAGTCCAGTCGTAGAAGCTGCGACATCAAGTGGTAATCCAACGATTACGGGTCAGTTGATTAATGTTGTTCAGGGGATGATATCTGATGCTGTCGGTGTAAATTTGAATTTTGAGGAACCACAATATGATGCTGAAGAAGTTCCAAATGAGGAAGCTCAGAGGTTTTATATATTCTTGAGTGAGACAAATAAACCGTTATTTGAAGGATCTAAGGACTCTAAATTATCAATGTGTGTTCGGTTGTTGGGTCTTAAGTCTCAGTTTAATGTTGCTGAATTGTGCATGGAATATATGACTAAAATGATGTTGGATGCAACCCCAATTAGAGGACTTTTGCTGCAAAGTTAATATCATGCTAAAAGATTAGTATCGAAGCTCGGCTTAAAATCCATAAGAATTGATTGTTGTGTATCTGGTTGCAGGATCTATTATAACAACGAATTTGGCTTAAATGATGGAGAGTTGGTGGAATGCAAGTTTTGTCAAGAGCCACGCTATCGTGTCAGCAGGAAAGGGATGAGCAAAGCCAAACCGGTTCCACAAAAAGCAATGTTGTATTTGCCGCTTATACCAAGGCTATAGAGGATGTTTACTTCAGTGGAGACCGCAGGTAAAATGACGTGGCACCAAGAAAACAGAAACAATTCTGGTGAATTACGTCACCCATCTGATGGTGAAGCTTGGAAGCATTTTGATCGTGTTCATCTAGATTTTGCCAATAATCCACGCAATGTTCGGCTTGGTTTATGCTCTGATGGTTTCACGCCATATATTCAAGCGTCAGCAACCCCGTATTCTTGTTAGCCGGTTATTGTTACTCCATAAAACCTTCCTCCTGAAATGTGCATGTCTAAACCCTACATGTTTTTAAATGCTATAATTCCAGGGCCATCTAATCCAACAGCAGGTATTGACATATATTTGCAACCTTTGATTGATGACCTAAAAAGGTTGTGGAATGGTGTTTTAACTTATGATGCAGTACGTAGGCAAAATTTCATGATGAGGGCGGCTTTGATGTGGACCATTAATGACTTTCCTGCATATGGAATGTTGTCTGGATGGGGGACACATGGTAAGATGGCGTGTCCGGTTTGCATGGTTGACACAAAGGCTTTTACTCTTAAGTATGGAGGAAAAAACTCATTGTTTGACTCGCACCGTAGGTTTTTACCTAGCGATCATCCATTTAGAAAGTCAAAATATGGTTTCATCAAGGGGAATGTTGAAACAGCTGGACCTCCTCGTAGACTGACACCAGAAGAAGTTTGGAACAGTGTCAAGGATATCCCTCCTGTAGAAGTCGTTAGGGGTGTGGTTTCTCGTCCAGATGGTTATGGACTACACAACTGGACAAAAAAAAGTATTTTTTGGGAACTTCCTTATTGGAAAGATAATCTATTGAGACACAATCTAGATGTAATGCATATTGAAAATAATTTCTTTGATAACATATTTAACACCGTTATGAATGTGAAAGGTAAAACAAAAGACAATGAGAAGGCTAGGAAGGATGTGGATCATTACTGCAGGCGAAAGGATTTGTTGTTGGTTGAGCATGCTAACAGTAGGACATTGAAACCCAAAGTCAATTATACTTTATCTGTTGAGCAAGCGAAAGCAGTTTACCGGTGGATTTCTGAGTTGAAAATGCAGACGGTTATTCTTTCAATTTAGCAAGATGTTCGGATGTGGATAATGGGAGGTTACACGGGATGAAGAGCCATGATTGTCATGTATTCATGGAGTGCTTACTTCCTATTGCCTTTAGTTCTTTGCCAACACACGTTTTGAATCCGCTCGTGGAAATAAGTCAATACTTTAAGAATTTGTGTTATGCAACGCTAAAAGCGGATGATCTTACAAAAATGGATCAAGACATCCCACTTATCTTATGCAAGTTGGAGAGAATATTACTGCCAGGTTTCTTTGATTCTATGGAGCATCTTCCTGTTCATCTCGCTTATGAAGCTAAACTTGGCGGTCCTGTTCAATACAGATGGATGTATCCGTTTGAAAGGTTCATGGGTGATTTAAAAAGATCGGTTAAAAATAAAGCTAGAGTTGAAGGGTCACGATGTTCTGCTTACTTACACCGTGAAACACCTAATTTTTGTTCTTATTATTTCAAAAATGAATTTGCTCCTACAAGTAGTCGAAATGAAAAGGAAATTGAAGGTCCAAGACATCATTTAGCTTTATCTGTCTTTTGTCTTCCTGGTCGTCAGTCTGGAAAGGAATCAATTCATTGGCTAACTGAAGAAGAGTTACATTTAGCCCATGTTCATGTGTTGATAAACTGTACTGAGGTCCAACCATTCATTGAGTATGTATTTCTCAACCTAGTTATCTCAATACATTATAGTACACAATTGTGTATGATATTAATATTAGGCAAAATTACACCAGGGGACCTTTAAGTTATTTATTTGTAACAAGTTGGCCCTTTAAGTTTCTTTTGTAACAAATAGGCCCTTTAAGTTACCCGACGTTGACACCGTTGGCCCTTTTAGTAAAATGTAATATCGTTCATTACATCAAAATACACCAAAATATGTTTGTTTGCATCAAAATACATAAGCTAGAGTAGTCACAATATATAAAGTAGCATTACATCAAAATATATAAGCTAGAGAAATCATTAAAAGGGCCTATTTGTTACAAAAAAAACTTAAAGGTCCAACTTGTTACAAATAAATAACTTAAAGGTCCTCTAGTGTAATTTTGCCTTAATATTATTATTAATGTTTTTATTTTAGGGAGTTCTTGTCATTAGAGGCTGTAAGTGATGAACAATCTTCTGCTCATATTCATGCACATTTTCCAATGTGGTTTAGGCAACATGTGTATTCCCTCCCGCCAAATCCTGTCAACCAGCACTTGAGGAACTTATCTGACCGTCCTCTAAAATGTGTTAAAGAGTGGCACACATACTTTGTCAATGGATACAAATTTCACACTAAGGAATGGGCAGAGGGAAGAGAAACAGTCAATAGTGGAGATTGCATGAAGGGTATCAGTGGGAGAGGTGAAGATGATTTCTATGGTGTGGTTGAACACATGTATGAACTTGCGTACCCTTATCTAGATTATAGTCAAAAGGTTGTTCTTTTTTATTGTAAGTGGTTTGATCCGTTCCCTCGAGGAACAAAGTTTAATCCAAAGACAAATACAGTAGACATTAAACTGAATAGTAGATACCGGTTATATGATCCCTTCGTCATTGCACAAAATGTGAGACAAGTTTATTATGTCTCTTATCCTTCAACACGTACTGATCGACGTGGTTGGTGTATTGCAATTAAGACAAAACCAAGATGTCGCATTGAGACAAATGATGACACATTGGAAGACGTGCCATATCAAATGGATGAAATGTCTAATGTGAATCAAGTGATTGAAGTTGAACCCATTACCCGTTTATGTGATGAGCCAAACACTGGTGATGAAGTTAACGAAGAAGAAGATACAGATCTTGAAGATGCAGCCAATCACGTTGGTATATCAGGAATTCACTCATCTGATGAAGATGGTGATTTCGAGAACGAATGGGAAATCTAATTAATTTTCATAGAGATTCATTACCTACATGTAATTATTTTAACTTGTTGTTATGAAATAATATATGTAATTATTTTAACTTGTTGTTATGAAATAATATTTACATTTTTCAGCTATTGATTCTTGTTTGTTATTCCATCAATATATATATATATATCAATATATAGATTAATATTTATATATATATATATATATATATAGATAGATAGATAGATAGATACACAACATGTCGTCATCATCAGGATCTGATCAGGACGACCAACCTCATGATGATTTGTCTGCACAACCATCAGTTGATATTGGGAAGAAGATTTCTTCTACTTTACGTGTGGGGCGTCGTAGAATAAATCGTGTTGTTGTTAATGGCCCATTTGTTCCTCCACCTAATACGGAGGAGGAGGACGATGGTAGTGGGCCTAGTACGATGGATCGCCCATTTATCCCTCCTGAAGGTACTGTTGAGCCTGAGCCAGATGCAGATGGGATACAGAGGTATGTCATTGGTGAGGAGACTGTTGAGGTTACGCCAGACGGTCGTATCATTGTGAAAGTTGTCGGCAAACAGTAAGTGTTTATTAATTTATTATTGTCAATTGTTTGATTTAATAATTTTTGAATATAAATTATTTTGTAAAAAAATTGTCTTTTAAATATACAGGTTTATTCCTGAGAGGATGGTATCCGCTGCTATCTCAGAAATCATCAAATCAAATTACAATAAATCTTGGCTGAATTGGACTGAGGTCAGAAAAGATAAGACTTCCAAGATGTGGAGGAGGTTCAGAGTAAGTTTAATTCAAATTAAAGAGTTTTTAATTTTTTTAAAATTAATGTTCATTTGATTAATTTTTTTTTTACTAATTAATAACTTAACTAAACTTGTTTAAATAGGAAAAAATGGCGTGGTACCCACATGAGCACGCTGCAGTTAAGAAAACATTCGATGCAAGAGGTTCTCACCAACTTTCTGACATGCTCCGACAGCATCGTAATAAGGATGTTAGGCTGGATTGGATTTATGAACCTCATTGGCGAGAGCTCAAAGTGAAGTGGAATGAAGAAAAGTATAAAGCAAAATGTGAGAAAGCCAAAAAGAACCGAGCTTCTGAAAAGGGTGGTTGCATAAACACAGGTGGTTCTATCAACGAAGCTGAGCATTACAGACGATTGGTAAATTAATATTTGATTAAATTTATATTTAAAAATTTATTTTTCATTGTATATATTAAATAATAACTATATATGTATTTAGGAGGCTGTCCTTGGTCGGCCCCCTACTTTGGTTGAGATTTACCGTCAACTTCATATGCGAGAGGAGACGGGTGAATATGTTGAGAAGCGGGCAAGAATTATTGAGGTAAATAACGTTTATTATTTAATATATTGTTTTTTAATTTGTTATAATATTACTAATGGGTTAATCATTTTTTCGTTGTTGTTTTCAGGAAAATTTCAATCAATGGCAGACCTAGTACCGTGAGACTCAGCAGAGTAGTGGCAGTACTGAGATTGACCCTGCTGAGGAGAGCCGAGCTGCTTTACTTGCTTGGAAGGAATCTGTTGGCCCTACAAAAAGTGGTCGGTTGGTAGGATCTGGTGGTATAGGCCCGTCTGCATTTCGAGATTCCATTGTTCCGAATTTGAGGTCAGCATCTTCTTCAGAGAGAAGTACTGGTAGATCTTATGTCCCCACTGCTTCAGAATTAAGCGAAGTTCTGATATTGACGCAAAAATTAAGTGAACAACAGAAGAAATATGAGGAGGAATTACAGGAAATCAGACAGCAGCAGGCGGAGACCCAACGACAGCAAGATGAGAGGGACAGGTTAAGTGAGGAGCGATGGAAGCAATTAATGGATACTATGTCTCAGAGGCCACCTCTTATGCCATCATCATCATATTATCCACCACAGCATATGCAGCCTTACGGCGGTGCTTTTCAGCCGTATATGCAGCCTTTGTTCCAGAGCCCATATGGTCATACGTACCCTGGTTTTAACTCTCAGTCGCAACAGCTGCCTCATCCCCAGCAGCCTCATCTCCAGCAGCAGCCCCAGCCCCAGCAGCAGCCCCAGCCCCAGCAGCAGCCTTATGTCCAGCAGCAGCAACCCCAGCAGCAGCCTGACGTTGAGCTCACCACTGATTTAGATATGTGGTTTACTACACCAGACCCCAACAACCAGTCCGGGCGCTACTATGACTAGTTGTTGGATATTTTCATTAAGTATTTTTATTAGAGTTTTAATTTCAATTGTTGGATATTTTAATTTATATTTTGTAATAGATATTGTTAATTAGTACTTTATTATATTATGAAATTATCATTTTAAATCATTATTAATTCTCGTTTAAATTAAATTGATTTTAAAAAAATATTTATATATTAAATAATGTATTTTTTATTTTTGGCATCATCAAATACAATTATATTTAATTAAAAAAATTCAACAAAAAAAAGTAATATTAATTTATTTTGAAAAATAATTAAAAAGAAAAAATACAAATAAATTACATATTTTACCGGCGGATTTCTCGCTATTACCGGCGGTTTTGTCGATATTACCGGCGGATATTAGCGGCGGATTTAAAATTGTAAGCGGCGGATTTTTTTTTATAAAAATTACCGGCGGATCTAAAGAAATTACCGGCGGATTATTTCGAAAAGTTACTGGTGGATTAGTTCAAATTTCCGGCGGACCCGGCGCCGATAATTACCGGCGGATTTCGTGGCGAAAATACCGGCGGATTTGGAGTATTTTGCGGCGGATTTTCCGCCGGTAACCATTACCGACGAGTGATTTTCCGGCGGACCATATCCGCCGGTAATGACCATTTTTCGGCGGAAATTCGCTTTTTCCGGTGGATTTTATCCGCCGGTAAATACATAAATTATTGTAGTGTAAGTGAGTCTCTTTCGGTTGAATTACTACAATTTGCGGATGATACTATCTTTTTTTGTGATGGTGGGGAACGTAGTGTGTGGTGTTTGAAAGCAATCCTTAGAAGTTTCGAAATGGTGTCGGGGTTGAAGGTAAATTTTGGAAAAAGTAATGTCATCGGGATTAATATGGAAGATCACGTTATGGAGGGGATTTCACGTTCTTATCTTGTAGGTTGGGGTCTATGTCATTTAAATTTCTTGGTGTACAGGTGGGAGCGAACCCGAGATTGGTGAGTACTTGGCAACCGATCATAGACAATGTTAAAGCAAGACTTAGTTGTTGGAGGTGTAGGCAACTTTCAATTGGGGGACGTGTCACCCTCATAAACTCGGTATTATCTTCTCTACCTCTTTATCTATTTTCATTCTATAAAGCGCCAAAGAAAGTGATTGGGGAAATTATTAAATTACAAAGAAGTTTTTTGTGGGGTGGTGATGGCGACACAAGGAAGATGGCATGGATTAATTGGGGAAAAATATGTACGGCAAAAAAAGAGGGAGGGCTTGGCGTAAAAAATCTTGAAGCGTTCAATACATCGCTTTTAACAAAGTGGAGGTGGAGCCCTCTATCGGTAAAATATGGTCTAAAAGGGATATGGACTAGTCCAAATAAGTATAGAAGAGAATGGGGGAAGACATCATTGTGGTGGAGGGACTTATGCCAGTTAGAGGACGACGCAAATTTGCACAGCGGTTGGTTCAATGATCTCGTACATCTAAAAATGTAAAGACGCAATTTAATGAGGTTTTGGAACGATAGATGGTTGGGAACCGAGAATTTTGCTGAATTGTTTCCAATAGTATATAACTCTTGTAGAGTAAAAGATGCGCTAGTTGAGGATATGGGTCATTGGGATGGAGGAGCTTGGCGTTGGGAGTGGGCTTGGGTGTCGGAAGTGCCATCCACGGAGGCGCATAGTGTGCAATATTTTAAAGACATGTTGGTGTCCATTTCGCCAGACGCTCAGCTGTCTGATCACTGGCGCTGGAAGCCAGACGTTGCTCGCGGTTTTTCGGTAAAAAGTTGTTATCTGTGGCTGGCTGATTTTTTTGCAGGTGTTGCAGTGCCAAACTCTAGCAGTACATCTGCTGTATGGCCGAGAATTTGGAGGCAAAATGTCCCCTCGAAGGTGCAGATTTTTGCGTGGCGGGTGATGCTTGATCGTATAGCGATGCGTGATGCTTTGTTCCGAAAAGGGGTGTTGCAAAGTGAAGAGGAAAGGCGCTGTGTTTTCTGCTCACATGAAGGCGAGACAGCTGCGCACCTCTTTCTTGGTTGTGTCGTACCGAACTCGGTTTGAAGGTTGGTGTTTCGTTGGCTGGGAGCTGCTCAATCACAGGAAAATGACTTGGTTACACACTTTATGGAGTTTGGGAAATTATTAACAGGGAGGAGGTTGCGACGGGTAAAATACATCATATGGTTAGCGGTCATTTGGAACTTGTGGATGGCTCGGAATAAAAGAATTTTCAAAGGGGAGGTGGCTACAATTTCTTCTATCGTTGCGGCGGTTAAAGACACGTCATGGGGCTGGTTTAAAGCAAGGCAAGGGAGACGCTGTGAAGCTGGGTGGGAGGATTGGTATAATTGCCCGATTGGGATATTGTCTTTGTTGGAATCTCCATGTAATCTGAATCTTTCACGCTTAAACAGTTTGTAGTTTAGTAGGGGGAGAAACAGTGGGTTAGGTTGTTGGTTCTCATTGTAGTGCATATCGCGCACAAGGTACTCTTTTTCCTGCCTGAGTCTTTTTCCCAATGGGTTTTGGCTTAGGGAGGTTTTGAGGAGGCCCTCCCCCTTTCCTTCATATTCATTGTAAGGGTCGGGCACCCATTGTGCTCCCTTAAATGAAATTTGCTTATCTAAAAAAAAAACCTTCCCCCCTAAAAATTTAGAGGTCACTAACCATGTTAACCAAGTTGTTAAGGAGACAAAATACGCTAAGAAAGGATCAAGATTTAGTATCTTAGAAAAGTCAGGTGTTAAAGAAGTCACAGAGGAGGGGGAAATAATTCTAGGGGGAAAAATTCAGTAAATTAAAGTCACAGTGTGTAAAACAGCAGGGGATAAGAACCCTCAAAGTGCTGTTAAAGGCAATAAGATCTCTACGTTTGATAGAGGAAAATATCTCAAACCAACAAGGGTTCGATCGAGTGGTAACTGCGCTTGGATCCCACCCTAAGGTCTCGGATTCGAATATTGGGTCTGGCAAAAACTCTTTAGGTTTTCATTAAGAAAGAGTATTGGCCCATAAATCTGTAATTAACTGTACTGCTTCAGTAATCTACTGTTTAGACCTTCGACACATTTGAATTGGTTTAGTGCTCAACGAAAGATTTGTAGCTTTGCACCTTAGCTTTCCAACGCATGCTTGCACGCCTCAATCAGATAAGCACATCCAGAGTTATGCCCTGCAGAGTAAACAAGGATCAATATGCAATAAAACCAAAAATTAATCAAGGAATCACATTAATTCTGAAGAAAAGAAATCATGGGTAGAATTTGGGTTCATATGATAAATTTTGAGGGGAAAAATTTGGGTTTCTGGGTATGACTTTTTTTAGGTGAAATTTGGGTACGAAATTATATCTCTATTTTTTAACTAAAAATAAATTAAAATAATTAGTTAGAAAAAAAAGAGATATGTGGACACTGAAGTCAAATATAAGTCACATAAAATGAGAGTTTGAATTGTGACACATTTTAAAACTTTTTTCTAGACTTAAATTCTTTCAGAAACTAGTTTGGCATTAAGTGAAAAAAATGACCTTTGTAAATAGTTTTCTTACACAGCTCTATCAACCGTCCCACTAGATTTTCCAAGTCTAGCAACTTAAACCTCTAAGAAACACTTTCCTAGCCCTCTTCCCTCACAATATAGCAGCCTATGCTTATTACTTAGAAAGTACACACATATATGAAAATATGTTTGGGTTCTGAACTGGGATAAACACCAGTGCAGAAAAGACATTTTCATCGGTTGTTTTGGACATTTAACATCGGTTATCCGATGATGCTAAATCCCCCGATACTAAATGTGGGACATTTAGCATCAGTTAAATAACCGATGTCTCCTGCTAGTACATTTAGCATCGGTTATACTGTATAACCGATGCTAAAGGTCTCCTGCTGGTACATTTAGCATCGGTTATGCTGTACAACCGACGCTAAATGTCTCATTTTTTTTATTTTTGGTTTTTGTCCATATCAGTCATCTAATATATAATAACCTGTTATATACAGAGATATTCCAGTCATCAACACATATAAAAGTACTTAAAATTCCATTAAACTTAATAATATATTACATAGTGAGAACATAAGTTAAACTAATTAGAAAACAAAATATATAACAAAATGTGGTAACCCTTTCCTATTTGCACAAGTTAAACTACACACGAAATAGTGTATCCTTTTGCTCTGTATGTATCATGAAAAAGAATTCCGCCCAAAGCTGACGAGTCTCTTCAAGTTCCTCATCGGTGTATGACTTTGCATTTGTTAAAGATGTATTAGCTATTAGTTTTATACTGTTGTTGTAATTTTTCTCTTCTTTTTGGTTAGTTGACAGTTTGTTAAGCTGATAACTGTTTTTCTGTTAGATTGAACTGAATTGTAACTCCATATAAATTGCTCAAGTTGAGCCAATGAAAGCTACGGGTTTTACATTTGAAACCTGACAATTGGTACCAGAGCTCGTAAAGGGGCCTGATACAGAAACCTTGTGACCTAAACAGAATTCGAGAGCAAGAAAGTGAATCAATGGAGAAGGAGAAGGAGAACTCCAATTTCGTGCAAGCTGCAATTCCGCGTTTCGATGGCCACTATGACCACTGGGCCATGCTCATGGAGAATCTTCTGCGTTCGAAGGAATTTTGGAATGTCGCTGAAACTGGAATTCCAACCCTACCGGAGGCACCGCAGGTGGCGAATCAAGAACAATTGAAGAAAATCGAAGAAGCGAAACTAAAAGATCTCAAGGCAAAAAACTACTTGTTTCAAGCGATAGATCGCAATCTTCTGGAAACAATACTGAAGAAGGACACCGCGAAAGACATTTGGGAATCCATGCAATTGAAATTCAAAGGTTCGTCGAGAGTGAAGATGGCACAACTTCAGACTCTACGACGTGATTTTGAAACGCTAACCATGAAAGAAGAAGAGACAGTAACCGAGTATTTCGCAAGAACGATGGCAATCGTGACGAAAATGAAGATGCATGGGGACGAATTGAAAGAGTGCGTCGTGGTGGAAAAGGTAATTAGATCCATGCCTGAAAAATTCAATTATGTCATTTGCGCAATTGAATACTCTAGCGATATCACCACTGTAACGATAGATGAATTGCAAAGTAGTTTGTTAGTTCAAGAACAGAGAATGAGATCCCAGAAAGACGAAGTGCAAGCTCTTAAAGTGTCTAGCAATGGCAAAGAGCCTGGGAGAGGAAGGGGTAGAGGAAATGGAAGAGGAATGAGAGGGCGTGAAAGAAAATCTGTCAATAAAGACCACATTGAGTGCTATGGATGTGGAAAAATGGGGCACTACAGAAATGAATGTCCAAATAATGCTGGTAATATCAATTATGCAGAAGTTGAAGAAGAGGAAATCCTTCTAATGGCCAGTTGTGAGGATCTTGATCATAGAAAGGAAGAGAAATGGTACATGGACTCGGGTTGCAGCCACCACATGAGTGGAAACAAAGCTTGGTTCTTTGATCTTGATGAAGAATTTAGAGACACAGTGAAGCTAGGTGATGGTAGATCCCTTGAGGTTCGTGGAAAGGGGAATGTCAAGATCAGAATGATTGGCAGAATTCAGGTAATCTCCTCTGTCCTTTACATACCTGAACTGAGAAATAACTTGATAAGCATAGGATAGTTGCAACATAGAGGATTGACTGTCACATTTAAGGATGACTTGTGTAATGTTTATCATGATAAATGGGGACTAGTTATATCCTCTAAGATGGCTAGGAACAATTTGTTTGCTGTTATTGCTGTTCCTATTATGGCTGCTAGTGTGAAGGGCCCTCCAAATGTATCTGCTCCTATCATGCCTGCGTGTCTGAAGACTACAACAGAGGATACCACCAAGCTATGGCATCACAGGTATGCTCATCTTAGTGTGAAAGGACGAAGAACTTTGATTCAAAGAAATATGGTAATAGGATTACCTGAAGTAAGTGATTTGGAGGAAGTATGCACTGACTGTGCAATTGGAAAGCAGCACAGAGAATCCATTCCCAAACAAGCAATTGGAGGGCATCGAAAAAGCTTGAACTTATTCATGCTGATATATGTGGACCTATCAAACCAGAGTCTAATGGTAAGAAAAGGTATTTTCTCACCTTTATTGATGATCTGACTAGGAAGACTTGGATTTACTGTTTGAGTGAAAAGTCTAGTGCTTTAGAATGTTTCAAGAAATTTAAGGCCAGCATTGAGAAAGAAAGTGGTGAACTAGTTATGTGCCTAAGAACTGACAGGGGTGGAGAATTTAATTCTCTAGACTTTGCAAAATTCTGTGAAGAGAATGGAATCAAGAGACAACTGACCAATGCCTACACACCTCAGCAGAATGGTGTGGCAGAGAGGAAGAACAGGACCCTTATGAACTTGGTAAGGAGCATGTTGTCTGGCAGGAATGTTCCTAAACAATTCTGGCCAGAGGCAGTGAATTGGGCCAATCATGTAGTAAACAGAAGTCCTACACTTGCAGTAAAAGACATCACACCAGAAGAGGCCTGGAGTGGAATCAAGCCAACAGTGACTTACTTCAGAATTTTTGGTTGCATATCACATGTTCATGTGCCTGATGCTCTAAGAAAAAAACTTGATGACAAAAGTGTCAAGTGTATTTTCTTAGGTATCAGTGAAGAGACAAAAGGATACAAGCTGTACAATCCCATAACCAAGAAAATTATAATTAGCAAAGATGTAATTTTCTCTGAAAACGAGGCATGGAAGTGGGAAGTTCCAAATGGAGAGAATACAAGGCAGATCATTGACAGTAGCCTAGATGATGAATCTGATGCAGATACATATCCTGAAGCAATACAGAATGGGGAAGAGAATGCTATGGAGAGAGGTGAGGAACCTCAACCAGCAGATGAGGGTCACAGTAGAGAAGAAGATAGACCAAGCACAAGCACTGATTCCATTGCTCAGAATAAAGGAAAACGAGTGGTTAGAGCACCTGGATGGCTTGATGAATTTGAAGTTGAGAATCTATTCTGTGAACTACAGAGTCTGGCAGTGTTTGATGCTAGCACAGAAGAAGATCCTAGCACTTATGAAGAAGCAGCAAAGCATGATATATGGATTAAAGCAATGGATGCTGAGATTGATTCCATAGTAAGAAACAAAACTTGGACTCTCACAGAGTTACCAAAGGGGTCCAAAACCATTGGTGTGAAATGGATCTATAAAACCAAGTACAATGAGGAAGGAAAGATAGAGAAGCACAAGGCAAGGCTAGTTGCTAAGGGCTACACTCAAAGACAAGGAATTGATTACAATGAGGTTTTTGCTCCAGTGGCCAGATGGGATACAATAAGAAGCTTGATAGGGTATGCTGCCTCACAAGGATCGAAGATACATCAATTGGATGTGAAAAGTGCCTTCTTGCATGGAGACCTAGCTGAAGAGGTCTTTGTTGACCAACCTGCTGGATACTTGGTGAAGGGAGAAGAGCAGAAAGTTTACAAGTTGCATAAAGCCTTGTATGGCCTCAAACAAGCCCCCAGGGCTTGGTACAGCAGTATTGAAAAGTATTTTGAACATGCCAAGTTTGTAAAGTGTCCACATGAACACACACTATTCACAAAAACTGATGCTGCTGGTGGGATCATCATTGTGAGTTTATACGTGGATGACTTAATTTTTACAGGAAATAGCACAAAGATGTTTGAAGAATTCAAACTTTCTATGAGGCAAGAGTTTGATATGACTGATTTGGGAAGAATGAAGTTCTTTCTAGGAGTTGAAGTGTATCAAGGAGCTGATGGCATCTTCATATGTCAACAAAAGTATGCTAATGAAGTACTTGAAAGATTCAGAATGTCTGATTGCAAACCAGTGAACATTCCTATAGTTCCTGGAACCAAGATAAACAAACAAGGAGAAGGAAGAATTGTTGATAGCACTGAGTACAAAAGACTGGTTGGAAGCTTGATGTATTTGACAGCCACAAGACCTGATTTAGCCTTTGCTGTCAGCTTGATAAGCAGATTTATGGAAGTACCTACTGAGCAACACCTCACAGCTGCCAAGAGAATCCTTAGATACATCAAAGGAACCCTAGGCTATGGAATATACTACAAGAATCATCAATCACCAGAACTTATTGCCTTTTCTGATAGTGATTATGCAGGGGATTATGATGACAGAAGAAGCACCTCAGGCCATGTTGTCATGCTAGGAACAGGTGTTGTAGCATGGGGATCAAAGAAGCAACCAGTGGTTTCTCTATCTACTACTGAAGCAGAATACATAGCAGCTGCTTCATGTGCATGCCAAAGCATTTGGCTCACCAAAATTCTGAAGTTCTTTGGTGAAACAGGATCTGATTGTGTCACAGTGTTTTGTGACAACAATTCTAGCATCAAACTGTCTAAAAATCCAGTTCTACATGGGAGAACAAAGCACATTGATGTGAGGTTTCATTTCTTACGAGACCTATGCAAGGATAGACATATTGAACTGAAGTATTGCCCTACTTGTGACCAAGCCCCTTAAGATGGAGACTTTTGCCAAGTTGAGAACAGAAATGGGAATGTGCTCTGTGTCTGATATAGCTCCTGGTATAAACTGACTTTTTGGTTAAAAGGTTCAGTTTAAGGGAGAGTGTTAAAGATGTATTAGCTATTAGTTTTATACTGTTGTTGTAATTTTTCTCTTCTTTTTGGTTAGTTGACAGTTTGTTAAGCTGATAACTGTTTTTCTGTTAGATTGAACTGAATTGTAACTCCATATAAATTGCTCAAGTTGAGCCAATGAAAGCTACGGGTTTTACATTTGAAACCTGACAGCATTATCAAATACCTACAAGTTTAAAAGTTACTCAAACAAATTAGATTTCAAACTTTTATACCTTCTCCTAATTATCAAATACCTACTAAAAAAAGACTATTTGCTTTGACAAAATTTAATACCTTCTCCCAATTATCAACAATACCGGCGCTCACAATGGTCAGCATAAACTTCATAACATAATAGCCACAATGAAAACCATTTGGTTGTATTGGCATCTACACAAATGAATTAACAAAGTTAACCAAAAAAGAATAATATATATATATATATATATATATATATATATATATATATATCGTATATGAATTCACTCAAAATTAAATCAACTCAATATTTTAAACTACTTACTATAGGGTACAACCACTTGGTAGCCGATGCAGAATCTCCTTTCACAGCTCTACTAACAACATAATATAAATTAGTTATAAAATTTCAATTAGAAGTTCAAATACTACAATCTAAACCATGATAAACAATTAAAAACTTACTTGCCAAACATTTCTTTGATTGCTTTGGTTGGTTGGCGACATAAGGAACACATTCAGACCACAATATTTTGCTTTGGGAGGAGGACAACTAGTTGCCAATGCTTGCTGCAACATTGATAAACATAAAATTAAGAAACAAACAAACAAATAAAGGAAAATGTATTACCAATTCTTTCAAATATGTAACCATGTACCTATTGCAAAATGGAGCCAACCATATTTCCTTATTGGTAGTAGCCAATATCTGTTGAATATGTATAGAAACATCTTATTTGTTATACCCTTTCAAGTTCATCATATGTGGACACACAAATCCATACAAGTCATCGACACCCCTTTCAACAACTTGGCGATCATGGATAACATCACATATTTGCGTTTCATGCACAACCATGGAGATAGGTTGTAAATTACAAGGAGAACAGGCCACGAGCTATGATTCGTATTTAAGTTACCATATGGATTCATACCATCTGAAGCAAGTGCAAGCCTAAGATTTCTGGACTCAGCACCAAAATCCAGATACAAATTATCAACTTTCTTCCATTGCAAAGAATCGGCCGGATGGCGAAGCTGTCCGTCAATTTTCCTATCATCTGCATGCCATCTAATGCTCTTTGCATCATTTGCATTAGCAAACAAGCGTTTGAACCTAGGTATTATTGGAAGATACCACAAAACCTTCGCAGGGGAACCCCTTGTGCTGTTGTCTTCAAAACTAGATTCACCCGACTTCACTTTGTAGCGTGACCAATTACACGTAGGGCACTTATGCAAATCCTCAAAGTCTTTCCGATACAATATGCAGTCATTGGGACATGCATGTATTTTCTTATACTCCACACCCATCGGACATAGAATCTTCTTCGCATCATACGTACGTTTTGGCAGTGTGTTACCTATGGGAAGCATGTCTTCCAACAGCTCAAGCAATTCAGTGAATCCCTTATCACTCCACCCATGTATCGCCTTCAGATTGATCAATTTTAACGAAGTAGACAACCATGTGTATTTTGTGCAACCCAAATATAAAGGTTGATCTTTGTCTTTGCACAAAGTATCATATTCACGCGCTCGCTTAAAAGATTCAGGACCAATGTCACGTATCATGTCCTCCATTCGATCATCCATATCTTCACCGGCTTTCTCACTTTTGGACACACTTGGATTGTCGGTTGATTCACCATGCCATATCCATGTGGTATAACTGGGTAAGATCCCATAAACAAAGAGATGGTCCCGTATTACACCTGGTGGTTGTGGGGCCCGATTCACACAATTACAACAAGCACAGGAATAAGTTACTTCAGTTTCGGGAACATTAGTTTTGCGAAGATTTACTTGAGCAAAATTTATAAACTCTTCGACTCCTTTCGCATACTCATCACTCAGACGATTACTTTGCATCCAACTACGATCCATGACTATATGCTCCAAAATAATAGACCAAGTATTAATTGTTAAAACAAAATCAAACAATCACATCAAACTAAGATAGTAAAAAATAAGGTCAATTTCCAGCAACTTCTTTGTTTTTAATTTCAAACATTAGATTAAGGGCTAAGGGTGGATTAATCTTGTAGAGAAGTCTATCTTACTTTGTTTTTGAAACATCTAACAGACATCCAATCAGATCATGAACACAAATTCAAATTAGAAAAATTTCAATGTCTCCCTTCTCTGTAACTAAACCAGCCCCAAGACATAAGCCTAATTTGTGCCATTGTGATACAATCAAATATAGTCACAGAATAAAATTGATTTGTTTTGGATTGTGATTGAGACTAAAAATTAGCTTTAAAAGAATTGATTTAAAAAAAATTATTCAATACAAAAATTTATCCCCAACAATATTATCACCAAAATACAGTAATACTAATTTTCAATTATATTGACATTATTTTTACTCTGCACAACAGATTCTCAACTGTCTAAAATCCCAATAAAAAATACATTTAATTGCCCATACTTAAAAGAACTTTTATAATATGAAGAATCAAGATACCACAAATTCTGGAAAGAAATATCTACTCTCTAAGCACTGCATGTGTACACACCCCACCAGCTGCAGTTATCAACAATAAACTCGTCTTCTTTCTTCTCTACAAGATATTTTGGCAAAGTAAGATAGACTTCCTATATGCCAGCAACTTTGTTTTTCAAACATTAGATTAATCCAATTTGTTTGAATACAATTAGACTCATACAAAAAATAAGGTCAGTTTCCAGCAACCATACCATAAATAAGTATTACAAGCTTGAAAAAATAACAAAAACCGTAAAACTAACGGTATATCAAAATCCAAGAGAAAGTCAAACAAGCTTGCGGAGATGCTTACTTTGGAGACGAAAACGAAAGCTTCACAGTTTCGGAGATGCTTACTTCGGAGACGAAAATGAAAGCTTCATAAATCAAAACAAGTATTGTTAAAAGAAAATCAAACTAATGGCATTAAAACCGATCATGCATAAATATAAATGAGATGAAGCAGAGAAACAATTGGAACTTAGTGAGAGAACTGCATAAATATATGCACGTCAATAAAGTAAAAACAAGAGATGGCATTAAAACCGATCATGCATACTGCAGTTATTAAAAGCAAAAAGCAACTACATGCAGAATCATTATAGGACTCGGAAGTTTATAACTCTAAAGTTTACATCACAAGCAACTATGATCAAAACACAGCTAAAAACACATAAATGGTGAATTGACAACTAGTCAACTACTCTCAAAGAAAAGTCATGATATCTTTAATAATCTTTAATAATAGGTTTAAATATGTATTTAGTCCCTGCAAATGTCCCTATTTTTCGATTTAGTCCCTGCAATTTTTTTTAAAATACGTCCCTACAAAATAACTTTTTTTGGAATATGCCCTTCCGAAAGTTGGAATTTTAAATACGTCCCTGCAAAATAATTTTTTTTTAAATATGTCCCTGCAAAATAACCTTTTTTTTAAATACGTCCCAACAAAAAAAATTGTGATATTTTGCAGGGAAGTATTTAAAAAAAAAGTTATTTTGTAGGGACGTATTTAAAAAAAGCTATTTTGCAGAGACATATTTAAAAAAATTATTTTGTAGGGACGTATATATTTAAAAAAAAAGTTATTTTGCAGGGACGTATTTTAAAAAAAAAATTGCAGAGACTAAATCGAAAAACAGGGACATTTACAGGGACTAAATACGTATTTAAACCTTAATAATATGACACTTAGTCCAACGAGTGAAGTGTTAGCATGGAAGTGATTGAGATATAGTATGCATCACATATTGAAAACTAAACATAAAACTACCATGTAAAATTCCATTTGACTACAAAATTGAGGAAACCAAAACTATGATAGAACTAAGATAGTTCCAGTGTAAAGCATGTAATGTAACAAGTTCTGCATGAAGAAGATTAAGTAATCAAGCTATTACTATGTACAGAAGAACAAAGAGTACATGTATCTATGAATCTAATGCAAACTTGCACACACCTCTGTGAACACTAATACAAAAAATGGAAACTTTTTCAACCCCTCATACACAAAGTAATTAGAAGTTTCAACATAACCCAAATTCTCTATCACTTTTTTGCATACCACAAACTAATTCAAAATGTTCAGTTAGTGGCATTTCATTTCACACACTTAGTCATTTATTTCTTTTTCCAGAGTGTTTGTTAATCTAGTTGATCTCCTTCGTTAATCTAGATGACATTGACAGAGATTTATTCAATTAAACAACCATAACGGTAGAAAAGAGAAAAATAACCAATTACCCCTAGCCTTTATTCAGCTAATAAAACCCACCTAATGGAGAAGAGAGAAAAATTAACTAACACTTAGTCATTTATTCAAAACAATAGAAATATAAAACGAGATGGTGAAATTGAGAGTGTACCAGGAGTTGCCTTAATCTTGGTTGTGGTTGTTCTAAAACTCAGGTCTTCAAACAATTGCACATTTTGTGTGTAACCTAACAAAACAAACTTGACAAAATCAAAATTAACCCTTTGAAAACGAAACAAACTTAGGGTTCCAGCGGAGAACACAAAAACGAACTTAGGGTTTCAAGCGGAGAAAACGAAAACAAAGGGAGAGGAAGAGAGAGCCAAGATGCTTACCATTTGAAGATTCTGAACGAACTGAGCTTGAAGATTCTGAAAAAGTGAACGAAAACGAAAACACTGAACGAAATTGATGAGAGTGAGAGACTGAGAATGGGTGACGACGAGGGGAGGGAGGACGGTGGCGGCGAGGGAGGACGGCGACGGCGAGGGGAGGGAGGACGGCGACGGCAAGGGTTTAGAGTTCAGAGAGGGTGAACGACTGAGAGTGAGAGACTGAGAATGAGAGTGAAAAAGACACGTGAATTTTAGAAATAAAATGGGACCTTTAGCATCGGTTGTTTTAAACCGATGTTAAATGTACATGTGTCAGACAATTAGTGGAAGAATGACTTTAGAAAGCATCCTTTAGCATCGGTTGTTTAAACAATCGATGCTAAATGTAGGCGCGAAAAATGAAAACTTCCACTTAATTGCAAAATTGCCATCGCGTCTACATTTAGCATCGGCTGTTCAAACAACCGATGCTAAATGATGCTTTCTAAAGTCATTTTTCCACTAGTGAGAAGAAAATAGCTTAAGTAAAATACATTTGACTATTGATACCAAGCTATGAACACACTCAATAAAGTCCTAGATATGTTGATTTGCAGTGAGTGTGTTTTGGAGAGAGTGTATACTTACTCAGAAGCTTCTGATGTCTTGACCAATTTCGTGTAATCTCCCTTGAAGAAGTTTTGAGGGCTCAATGACTTACTTATAGGTCATTTATCTTGAGAGAACCGTTGGAATACCTTAGCAAAGAGAATATAACCGTTGAGTGCTTTCACGCCTTGACGGGTACACTACAGCAGGCGTCGTACGTTGCTGCACGTGACCATGGGGAGATTCTGAGCTCGTCAACCCATGAGCAACGTCAGCGATGGCTACTTTCATTTAACTCCATTCTTCTTAGCACAATACCATTGTTGATGTAGCAATTTTACCGTTGAGAGAAGCCTGATAATTTTCCTTCATGTATCATAAGCCTGTATAGTAGTGTCTCAACACTGTCTTCTCAATGTCTTTTAAGATACCATCAAAATGCCTTCTGAAGTATCTTCTAAGTAATTAACAACTTGAGTACATGTTATTTAGAAGAATATCTTGATTGCCATATGTTGCTTTGCTTCATGTTAGGCCACATATCATTGTCTCCTTGCTTGTTATCTTTTGAGTACCTCTTTGAGCTTAATAAGCATCTTCTAAGACTCAAATCTTCTTCTTATGACGTGCTAATTCATAGCGCGTGTTCTTCTTGAGATGTAGTAATTTTATCCCTGTCTATAGGATTACTCAAGAGAACTCATTAGGTCACTAATGAATTAGAAAACTTAAGAAGCTTATCAAAACTATTTGTTCTCATCAAAACATGACCTAGGGATTTTGCCTTAACAGACGCCCTAATAGACACATCATCTCCGTAATAGCCACACAAGCGGTTGGAGTCATCCTGATGAAATTTTAAAAAAAGGGCAACGTCGTCAACGTTTTGAAACTTAAAGAACCAAATTGGGAAAAGAAAACATAAAGGAAGAAACTGAAATATGATATTAAGTTAAGAGATCTCGGGAGAAAATTTGCCAAAATTATATAAAGTAAAAACAATTTTACTCATTCATCCAACAAAGAATATTACACGTGCAAGGCAAGAGTCGAAATACCAGTAAACTTACATAATGTTGGTGGTCTTTAAGAATGGCAATTGAGCCCATATGCCCATTGGACACCCGCAAAAATTACCCGCAAGAGACAGGTAGTTACCCGCACAAATGGGTGCAGCCTCGGGTATGGGCACTACGATGCTCAGCCCGCTCCGGACCTGCACCCATATATTACTAATATTACAATTTTTCCTATATACAATTTTAAAAAAACGAAACTTTTATTCTTAAAACACTAAATTTAACTACTAATGAACATTTTGGATGTTTATATTATATTATATATAAAATTACTACAATATTACAATTTTATGTATATTATCCTTTCAAAAAACATATCCAAACTACTAATATTTTTTATGCTTTAATTCTCTAAATGCTATCATGTGTTATATTTTAATTTGTAAATAAGAAAAAATTGATTACATTTTAAATTGAATGTTCTTTATGCTATTTATTTATTTAGTGTTAAAGCATGGGTAATGAGCATACCCACACGTACTTTAATGCCTAGAGGGTACCAGAACAAACAGACACTAAGCTCTACTTGGCAAAGCCAAACTGCTAGTTTATAGCGGATAAGCTAGTGGTAGCTGTTTGATAAGACAAACTTATAGCGTTTTTTGAAACGCTACTTGAAGTACGTTTGAGCTTATAACATTTCATTTTTTCTACCACTTTAACCATTATTATTTTAATTAAATTCATCATTTATTCACCATTAAATGATTATTCTCTCTCATATTTAAACATTAATTACAAATATTCATTTAAGTCATTTTATATTTATAAGCTAGTTCAACTGCTAATTTTACTAAACACTTAAAATTTAATCCGCTAGGTTAACCGCTATAAACTAACTTATCCGCTATTGGCTCTTTTTTATATCAAACCAAACCAAAAATACCCGCCATTCATATACAGGCTCGGGTGCCCAGTGCCATTTCAACAAAATAAAATATTGCACAAAGCTAGGTGTCATAATCATAAGTGGGAAGCAAGCGAGGAGTAAGTAGTGTGATAGTGAAGAAGTCATTCCTTCCTGGACTCAAAGATTGATTACCTTAAAATCGACCACATCAAATCAAACTCTGACAAATCCTAACACCGTACTTTTAGTTGTCCTTGTTATGTCTTTCTAGCGCAACTCATCAACACACCCATCAATTCACCTCTTTCTTAAATTTGCCCTTTCTTGATTATAGATTGATGTATAGTTTTGGGTGAAATTGTTAATACACCAGTAGCTTAGAGAGAGTGGAATGCAGAGACGGAGGTGGATTTCGTTAACAGTGCTGAGGAAGTTTCTCACCATAGCCATATGTTTAATAGCTTTTCTCGCTCTCTTCTCTGTACATCTTCACATTGTCCCTTCTTCCAAAGATCACAAGTTCAATGATAAGATCCACACGGTTCGTTACTTTCTCTCATCTTCCTCTCTTCTCACTTGTAACTTGATCTTATTTTAGGGTTTTTCAATTGTTATTTCTCACCGCTTATTTTACGCTTTGTTGACTTTAAGAGATTGATTCTTACACTGATATGTAAAAGAGATTGATTGGTATTGAGTATTAACGGCTAACAATCTTAAAAAAGAAATGAGTTTCACTTACTTTAAGTTGGAATTTATTTTGGGAACCTCTTTGTAATTTAAAGATTCTATTTTTGTGTTTGTTTTTGATCATCTATGTTTCAAATTTTGGCAGCATCAGGACTTTCAAAGATGGACGCGAGAGCTAGCTCCTCCCCATTTATCAAAAGCTCCACTTCCTACTCCCAAGGTTTTATGCTTTATTTTCAAACACTAGCTAGTAGTTCATTTGGTTATCTCTTCTGTTTACATGTTGAGAAAATGCTATAGAGAAACAGAATCCCCTATATCTAATACAAGTAGTTTCATACAAACCAAAGGGCTTATTAAGTTATTATTGTTAGAATCCCCTTTTATGCATTAGTTATTTCCTCTTTGTTCCCTATCAACTAGGTGGGGGGACTTTAGTTTGTGGTGTTAGTTTTTGTTTAGATTGTTTCTACTCATTTCGAATGTTTATAGGACTCATCTATTGTGAGGTTGTATTGTTTTATTTAGGAGTAAACCCTCAAATTGGTCCCTCAACTATCACCCTCTCTCCAATTTAGTCCCTAAACTATTTTAAATGTTTAAAGAGCCCCTAAAGTTTTCTCGAAGCAGTCAAGTTAGTCCCTTGGTGAATGTGACCAACATTGACAGAGGGACTAATTTGATTGATGGAAATCAAATTAAACAGTTTAGGGACTACATTGGAGAGAAGGTAATAGTTGAAGGACCAATTGATATTGGTGTGTCATATTTGTGGGAATTCATATTACTCATGCTAGAGATCTATTGTGTGATCTCATCACTTTGTGTTTTGACTTCTGTTGATTTTACAGTTGAATGGTTCAAGAGGGAATTCAAATTACGACAAGCTGTGGAAGCCTCCATCAAACCGTGGGTTTCTGCCTTGTACAAAACCTACTCCTAATTATACCAGTAAGAAACTTAAAAACAATTCTCGCAAGTTGCAATTACGAGTATTTTTGGTTCTTACTCAGATTAATGAATGTTCATTCAGATCCTACTGAGTCACGAGGATATCTTTTAGTTCATACAAATGGTGGACTCAACCAAATGCGTTCTGGGGTCTGGCCTCTCTTCCTTTCTCTAAGTTACTCTCATATATACGTTATTAATATTAATCTTGCTTAATTGTATGTTATGTTGATGATCACAATATTTTGAATGAGGAGGACCATGGAATATTTTAATTTGTCAATCATGGATGTCATATTCTGCTGCTATCAGAAGCTGAACATATGTTCTTTTGCTGCAGATATGTGATATGGTAGCTGTAGCTCGTATCATAAATGCCACTCTTGTAATTCCAGAACTTGATAAAAGATCATTTTGGCAAGATACTAGGTCATATTTTTTTTTAATTCCTATATTCCGTATTATTTTTCTGTTATAGTTCCTCTCTATGTTGGGTTTTACTAAGTTGAAAAAACAAGATAATGTTGACTTCTTTGATTCTGATTTTATGATTTTCTTTCAGCAATTTCTCTGATATTTTTGATGAAGAGCATTTTATTAACTCTCTTGCCAATGATGTAAAAATCATTAAGACACTTCCTATAGAACTGGGTAATGAAACCAGAGTGGTCAAGCAATTCATAAGCTGGTCTGGCATGGATTACTATGAAAATGAGATTGCTAATTTATGGGAAGATTACCAAGTACGTATGTTGAAAATCTATTTCTATATACAATTCTCTGCCATTATTCCTTTATTTTCTTTGTGTCCTAACATATTATGTAATCATTGAATATAACTTCCTAAGGTTATTCGTGCTTCCAAATCTGATTCACGATTAGCAAACAACAATCTACCTCCAGACATTCAGAAGCTTCGCTGTCGGGCTTGTTATGAAGCTCTTCGTTTCTCTCCTCACATTGAACAATTAGGAAAAGTATATGAGGATATGCCAACTCATTGTTCTCTCTGTTTTCTATTTACTATTTCGGCCATGACTTCTGTTTTAATTTTTATTTTTCATTCTTTACTACTTTCCTTGTAGTTGTTGGTAGAGAGGATGAGGTCATTGGGTCCATATATTGCTTTGCATTTACGTTATGAGAAGGATATGCTTGCTTTTAGTGGGTGTACACATGATCTATCTCTAGATGAAGCTGAAGAGCTTCGGATCATCAGGTATGGAACTATGGATTCTTCGATAAAATTGAATCTCATCTCTTTTCTTAGATGTGGTTTTTGAAAATTTTTGTTTGCAAATTTATAGAGAGAACACTACCTATTGGAAAATAAAGGATATTGATCCCGTGGAACAGAGGTCCAAAGGGTTTTGCCCTTTAACACCAAAGGAAGTTGGAATTTTTCTTACTGCTCTTGGATATCCATCAAAGACTCCGATATATATTGCTGCTGGGGAGATATATGGGGGTGAATCCCATATGGCTGAACTACGATCTCGTTATCCGTTGTTAATGAGCAAGGTAAGGAATTGCAATACCGTGTTGCTTTATGTTGTTGATGCTTGATGGGGCCCTTTTATTCAAGAATATTTATAGCAAAGAAAGTTTTATAATGTATTAGAATTTTCTGCATCTCATCAATATTGTTAACTTGGGACATTTGATATGTGAATTCATAATATATAATATTGAGCACTATATTAAGACTTCACTGAAGAGGTTTTATAATGTTATGTTCATCAATCCCTTCCAGTTTTTTCAATTGAAACAGAAAGCATTGTGAAAAGGTTATGATGTTTTGAAATGGAAAACCCATTCTAAACAAGGAGAAGTTCTCTCCCTCCCATATTGATTTAGTGCATATAGGGAGCTTATATTCTAAGTGGGACATTGTGGTGAGAACTCAGTTTTAATAACAGAAATTAAGTAACAACTAACAAGAATGGATTAAACAACGGAAAAACTGAATATATTGGACTGAAGAAGATAAAACGGTAGAAGGAAAACAATTATAATCTTCCCTAGAGCAAAGCTCCTCAGAGAAAGAGAAAGCTCTCTCCTGCCTAAACATGATGGTCACTTTAATATTCTTGCATACCCTAGAATTCCCTTACCTCATTGTTTATACTACTAAGGCATAACAACTTGCCAACTAAGTATCCTACCCCACTCATTATTTACCATATATACTCACCACACTCTTATTACATCATATCCCTTTTTCTCTTAAGAGCCCTTACTCGGGTCTCTATCACATTGCATGAAGACTGTAAACTCTAAACTGTCCATACTTTTGGACTTTTGGTTCATGAGATTCCGTGTTTCGTTATGCTCATGTTTCTATCAGATTATATATATGTTGGTGGCTTTTAAGGTCCGCGTATCTGACATTTTTGTGTATCACTCACAAAGCCAATCTGACTTATAACTGGCAGTTACATCAAGTTATTTATTTTAGTGTTTTTTGACCTACAAGTTTCACGTATAGTAAATTACACCCAACAATACCTATAATTGTAAATAAAGCACTAGATGAATTATTGGAGGCAACACCAGCCCCTCCGCCAACATACTTCCATTGTTACTCAACTTGTTTTTCTTCTTTTTTTTTTTTTTTTAAAATAAAAACTGGCTTGATAGCTGCTGCTAATTAGTTTTAGGTATTGTGCTTATGCGATTTAAGTTGTAATAGTTGAAATTATTGCTTCTCTCTGAAGGTCGAGTTTTTTTTTTGGCCCAATTCATTTTTGTGATTACTAGAATTTGCTAAAGGGATTTTTTTAGTTCTTTATGCAGTAACCTGAATCTCAAAACCCTCTCATTATGAATAGTTTCTTGGCTTGAAGCTTCACTGACAAAAAAATTGTCAGTTTTTTCAATGTATAGTTTGAGCACAAGCTGAGGATGATATGATTGAATTGTTTTTGTCTGCAATTAAGAGTAAAGATATGGTTGAGGTTAATGCTGTCGGTAGGTGTAAATAGAGTAAAACAGAATAGAGAAAGAGAGAGTAAAACTGATTCTTTTTTTATTTTCATTCACTGAGTTTGCAAACAGATACAATTGGGAATTTGTACTGACTTGAAGTCAGTATTTACTTTATTAAATAGCTACTGCTTTATCTTCTATAACAGCTACTGCTTTAACTTCTATAACTCACACACTAAACATCACATTAAATCATGTACACTCAACCCACCCCCCCACCCCCCCCCCCCCCCCCCCCACCCCCCCCCCCCCCCCCCTTCCCAAGCTCAAGGCGGTAATGTTGAGTAGCAACAGAGTACACTTTGAGCTTGTCACGATACTCAAGGAAAGATGCAGTAGATAGAGGCTTTGTTAGAGCATCTGCTATCTGCAGACGACCAGGAATGTGAGATATTTGAAGTTGCTTTGCTAAGACCTTCTCCCTCACAAAAAACAAGTCGATTTCCATGTGTTTAGTCCTAGCATGTAGGACAGGGTTATGTGCCATTGCCACAGCACTTTGATTGTCACTATAGATAATTGGAGGTGTCATCTTGACATGTAATTCTGATAGAAGTGTCTGAATCCACAAGATTTCTGCTATGGTGTGAGCTAAGCTACGGTATTCAGCTTCACAACTTGATCTAGCAACCAACGGTTGTTTCCTAGACCACCAAGATACCAAATTTGGGCCAAAATACACTGCAGAACCTGATGTTGATCTTCTGTCATCAGGGTCTGCAGCCCAATCCGCATCACAGAATCCTGTTAAATTGAATGGCATGTTGCGGTTTGCAGGACTCAGGAGAAGACCATGGCTCACAATACCCTTAAGGTACCTTAATATTCATTTAACAGCAACCCAATGGCTTTCCAAAGGATTGGCCATGAATTGGCAAACCTTATTGACAGAGTAGCTAATCTCAGGTCTAGTTAGAGTAGCATATTGTAGGGCGCCAACTACTGATCTGTACATAGTGGGATCTTTGAATTGAGGTGAACCAGTTTTTGATAACTTTGTGCTTGAAGCCATAGGGGAGGAAACAGCTGCAGCATCATGCATAAAGGAGGTCTCGAATGTACTTTGACTGAGTGAGCAATAGAGAACCTGTAGGTTGTTTGTGGACCTCAATTCCCAGAAAATAATCCAATTCCCCTAGATCTTTGAGAGCAAAATTCTGATGAAGTTTCTGAGAGATGATTTTCAGCAAAGAGGGAGAGTTGCCTGTGAGTATTATATCATCAACATAAACAAGTAAATAGGCTACAGAGTTCTTGGCACAGAATGTAAACAGTGATGGATCACACTTGGAGGACTTAAACCCGAGAGTGAGCAATGTATGGGTGAGTTTTTCAAACCATTGCCTAGGAGCTTGCTTAAGTCCATAAAGGGACTTGTGCAACTTACAAACCAATGTAGAATCAGTAGATATAAATCCATAGGGTTGTTCCATATAAACCTCTTCATGTAGAATGCCATTCAAGAATGCATTATTGACATCTAATTGATGAATTGGCCATTTGTAGGTTAGAGCAAGAGTGAGTATGACCCTTATAGTGTCAGGTTTTACCACAGGTGAGAATGTCTCATGAAAATCTTTCCCATGGATTTGATGGAACCCTTTTGCAACTAATCTTGCCTTGTACTTATTCATAGACCAATCAACATTTTCTTTGACACGAAATACCCACTTACAACCAATGGCTTTCCTATTTGGTGGTAATGGGACAAGGGACCAGGTTTTATTGTTTTGAAGGGCATCAAATTCTACTTGCATTGCTGCAAGCCAGTTGAGATTTTGGATGGCTTGTTTGGCTGTCCTAGGTTCAATGGTAGTGAGGAATACTGAGGGATGAAGTCTAGGTAGAGGAATGCCAGATTTTGATCTAGTTTGCATAGGATGAGTGTTGGTAGGTGCTTGAGTAGGTAAGTTAGATGCTGGAAGGTTACTGGCAGTGTTATTTTGTGAAGGAGTAGCTTGGGATGAAGGTTCAGATGAAGTATCATGGGATGAGGATGACGAATTATCAGTTTGTGGTGGTGTGGAAGTAGTGCCGGATGATTCATGTGCCTGTGTAGTAACTGTAGTTGACTTAGTGACAGTAGGAAGAGGACCAAGAGTGAGACCAAAATTAGAAGACACAAGTTTGGACTTAGAGGAGGGAAATAGGTCAGAGTATGGAAACCTAGACTCATTGAAGATGACATCCTTTGAGACTATGACTTTCCCAGTGGGGGAAAGGCATTTATATCCTTTGTGTGAGGTGGAATATCCCAAGAAGAGACATTCATGGGATCTAAAATCAAATTTGTGTGCATTGTATGGTCTTAAGAGAGGGAAGCAAGCACAACCAAAAACTTTTAGGAAGTGGTAATTTGGATCTTTTTGGAATAGGGCAGTGTATGGAGATATGTGTTTGAGAGGTGCAGATGGTTGTCTATTGATGAGGTATACGGCCGTTTGAACTGCATAGTCCCAAAATTTGAGAGGTAGAGATGCATGGCTAAGAAGAGAAAGGCTTAGGTCAACAATATGTCTATGCTTTCTCTCCACTACTCCATTTTGATGGTGTGTGTGGGGACAAATCACTCTGTGGATGATGCCAAGGTCTGTTAGGTATGTAGTAAATGGTCTAAACTCCCCTCCCCAATTTGTTTGTATAGCTTTAATTGGTAGGCCAAACTGTTTCTCCACTAAGGCTTTGAACTGTTTGAATATATGTAAGGTGTCAGATTTTTTTTAGTAGGTAGAGCCATGTAAACCTAGTTGCAGCATCAACAAATGTGACATAGTAAAGGGCTTGGTTAGTTGATTCAACAGGTGCTGGACCCCAAAGGTCACTAAATATTAGTTCAAGAGGTGTGGTATAAACAGTTTCAGAAGGTGGAGCATACAACTTATGAGCTTTACCCATGATACACGCAGCACAAAATTCAGAAACATCTTTATTTGAAATGGAAAGATTACATTTGGAGAATATAGTATTCATAGCTACATGATTAGGATGGCCTAGACTTAAGTGCCATGTGTTCCTAAGACTAGGAGAAGGGGAAATGACAACATTGACAGATGGTTTAAATGAAGAATTATTGACACTATTGGACTCTTGAGCAGTGGCAGAAGAGACTGAGATGGAACCCGAAGCACTGGAAGGTTGAGTAGTTTTTGACAAGTGATGAAATTGGAATGGAGGAAATTCATAGAGGCCATCACCTTTCACAGGACCATGGAGGAGAAGTTCATTGGTGGCCTGATCAAAGACAAGACAATCTTTAGCGTGAAACTGGAAAAACACATTATTTTCAGCACAGTAACGACTTACACTTAGCAGATTTTTAGTTATCTTAGGCACATGAATTAGTTTGTTAAGCACTAAATTAACTTGAGGATTCATAGGAGAGGAAAAAGTTGAAGAGCCACAAGTTTTGACGTTCAAACCTTGACCATTTCCTATGTAAATCTGGTCTGGACCCTCAAAAGGAGACTGTTGATGTATGTTCTGAGATTGCAGGGTGGTATGGAGGGAAGCAGCAGTGTCAGGGGCCCATGGAAGTTGTGGTTGAGCATGATTTGTAGCAGGTGCAGCAGTGGTCATATACGCTTGATGACATGGTGATTGTTGGTGTTGTTGAGGGACTGGTCTAGGATTATAGTGAGCATAAGGATTGAAATTAGGTCTTGGCCAGGTATTTTGGTACAGATGAAAGGGGTTGGGGGCTAAATTGGCATAAGAATTTGGAGGAGGTTGAAAACCTTGGAAATCAGCAGGTATTGGTGCCTGAAACTGTTGATTGAATCTGTGATAGCACATAGATGCAAGATGACCAAATTTAAAGCACACTTGGCACTGCACATTGCCAAACCTGCCAAGGCCACGACCACGACCACCGCGACCATTCTGGCCACCACGGCCACGAAAATTACCAGAGAATTGATTCACAAAAGTATTATTATCAGGGGTAGAGTTTGAAACAGTGTTACCAGTGGTTTGTCGAGTAGAATCAGACTCAGTTGCAGCATTACCAGAGGCAGAGTGCGAAACAGAGTGCGTAAGGTTGATTGAGGCAACTTCAGACTCAGATTTCTTCTTGAATCTTTCACTTCGCATTTCATGTGCAAGCAAGAGAGCTTCAACTTCTTCGAGTTCTATCGTTTCAAACTTGCTTTCAATAACAGAGATCACTGGTGCGAAATCTTGAGGCAAACCTTCGAGAACAACATCAATGTGCTGTGCGAGAGGAACGGGATCACCAACAGATGCAAGATTGTCAACTATCGTCTTGATGCGAAGCAAATATTCATCAACGGTGCAAGAATCGAGCGCCGTCGAACGAAGTTCTGAGCGTAACTGTCTCGCCTTCGCACGCGTCAACTTCTGGAAGTGATTGTGAATACGATCCCAGAGTTGAAACGCATGAACACATCCAAGCACACGAGGCATAATCGCTGTAGAAAGCGTTGATTGCAACCATGATAACAACCACTGATCTTGTTTAAGCCAATTACGATACAAGGGATTTTCTTTTTGAGCGATACGATCTGCGTCGGTAAGAAATTGAGTAGGAATTTCTGGAAAGTGAATGTAGCTTTGTAGATTATGCGCGTTAATCATTGGTTTGACTTGCTGACGCCATACGAGAAAATTCTTCTCGTCTAGCTTGTCAGAGATCTTCAAGGCGAACGTGACTAACGGTTCAAGAGGAGGAGCAGAAGCAATAGGCTGTTCCGTCGTCATGGATCGACTAGTCTACTGATACCATGTAAATAGAGTAAAACAGAATAGAGAAAGAGAGAGTAAAACTGATTCTTTTTTTATTTTCATTCACTGAGTTTGCAAACAGATACAATTGGGAATTTGTACTGACTTGAAGTCAGTATTTACTTTATTAAATAGCTACTGCTTTATCTTCTATAACAGCTATTGCTTTATCTTCTATAACAGCTACTGCTTTAACTTCTATAACTCACACACTAAACATCACATTAAATTTGTACTGGCATTAGTGCTTACTGCCTATTGAGGGTGGTGGTGCTGTTGCCTTTGCCGGATGGTGGTGGTGGTGCTGTTGCCTTTGCCGGTAAAGATATGGTTGAAAGAATCAAGTCTAAAGAATGAAGAATCAAAAGAATCAACACTGAAAAAAATAATAATCGAACTCAAAAGATAAAAGAAGCATGAAAAATGGTGGGTGGGTCGGTTCCCTGGATCGGGTTAGGTTTTCACGATGGCACAGCGCAGCAACAAAGGTTACAGGAGGAACGACGGTGGATGATGGAGGGAGAGGTTTGTGGCACAGCGGTGGCGGCTTCGGAGAGGTATTCACAGAAGATGTGAAGATGAGGTTTTGGAGAAGATGATGGGTCTCAGCCTAACCCTTTTTAACTACAGTTAAACTCTAGTTTACTGTTGGGTGAAAAGATTTCATTAAAACCTTATTTTTATAAAATAAAATTAACACAAATAAATTTAAGAAAACATGACACCCTAACATGCAAATAATGGAAACTTTAGTAGCAAATAAAAGCAAAAAATACCCAGTCAAAAATCGTGACCATTGAATATCTTTATAACATATCAATGGTTAAGAAGGTCTTTGTGTACCAAACCCAATATGTCAGATACGCGGACCTTAAAAGCCACCATATATGTTGTCGTGATTTCTGTACAAGGTTTATTTTTTCTAGGGCAAAGAATAAAAATTCTATTAATGGTAGGTGCTGAGCGTATATTGCAGTTCTAAAGTATCAGCTGCTCTGAGCAAACAATTTATTATAGAGTAGACCACAACCCAGAATATTATTCTAGAAAGCACTAGGGTTGGACTTGATTATAAAGGATAAACTATCATATTTGTTCTGTTACTGGCATTGCAGAAACTATATGTTGAAAAATGCTACCTAACATGTTGATTATTAATAAAAACTTCCTTTTTCTCTGCTGTTCCCCTTGGATCACATCTCTTAATAACAGTCAATGAAAAAGGAAGTTAATGTATATTATTTTGTTCAACTAGCTTAAAATAAATAAAGAGTCAACTCCTGTTGTTTTGGGATAATACTCTAATAGCAACCTCCTGAGAAGCATTGATATCATGTTGATTAACCTGCCTGTGATTAATTTCAGGAAAAGTTGGCATCTATTGCGGAGCTTGAACCCTTTTTTAATCATGCTTCTCAAATGGCTGCTCTTGACTATATTGTATCTATTGAAAGTGATGTATTCATACCCTCTTATTCTGGAAACATGGCAAAGGCTGTTGAAGGTCATCGCCGTTTTCGTGGACGTGGAAGATCAATATCTCCAGACAGGTAAGGTGGTCTTAAATCAAGCAGCAGATATATATATCTTTAACGGTTGTTTAATAATCACTTTCTGGTTTCCCTTACAAAGCTGTTCTGTTTGTCATGTCTTGGTTTAACTAGGAAAGCCCTTGTTCGTCTGTTTGATAAACTGAATCTGGGAACAATAACTGAGGGGGAGAAACTATCAAATAAGATTATTGATCTCCATAGAAGACGGTAAGTGCTTAGACAAGCCTTTACTGTACATGTTTTAGTAATGTTATGAATGCTAGATGTTAGATATGTATATATTTTTGTTTATGGTTCTTTCACTTTTGAATTGATTGTTCTACTTATTATATGATTGTCTATCATAGTTCCACTTACTGTTATTACTAGAAGTAGAACACATGTCCTCTATCACGTCAAAAAAAAGAAGAACACATGTCCTCTATGGCTCTCTGCATAGACTGCATTGATCATCAGTGAACAGGTCACCTTGTTGTGAATAGGATCTATTTTTGAAATCTAGCTCTTATCTCTCAAGATTCATACTTAAGAGTGCTAGCACCTAAGAAGCACAAACTCTTACATACACTGGACACGACCCGCTAATGTCCAAAATATAAGACAACAGGACACCACACATATATATATATATATATAAGTAATTATAAACATAACTAAATCAATACACACAAACACGTGTGATCAGCATGATAAAAATCTAAATTCTGAATTAAGATTTATCTATTCACCTTTTCAAAACAAAGTTGATAAACTTTATTGTTTTTTTTTTAAGATAAAAGGCTTTATCTCTTAAGAATAAGTAAAATATTTTAAAAAATTCAAGAAATCAATTTTTTTCCCAAAAGGTATTTATGATAAAAGTGTCCTAGAGGTGTCTAAACGGCGTCCAGAGAGTGTTCAATTAAAAAAAACTTTAAGCGCGACACCGCAAAAGGAGTGTCCAACGCGTGTTGTGTTAGTGTCCAACAAGTGTTTCAGAGCGCACTGCTTACAGCAGGTTTGCAAGAGTGGTGGGTGTGATTATTAGCTTGAAAAACGGGGTGCTTTCTTTATTTTTTTCTACATGACATGGATTTGGTACTGTCTATCTGGTTTAACCTATTGAAAAAAATTAACAAAATTTACTCAATTTTATACTATGGTGATCGCAAACTGAATTTCCTCTTGCTTTTTCATCTGTTATTTGTTGCACAGACTTGGCTCCCCCAGGAAGAGAAAAGGACCAATTTCTGGAACAAAACACATGGATAGGTTTCGGTCAGAAGAAGCCTTTTATGCTAATCCATTACCTGATTGTTTATGCCGGACAGAACCGTCACCCCGAAACATCTCTCACATTGTCAGGGAGATGGGATACGATACAAAGGCGGTGGTGCATCTGTAATTTTACACGGCAGAGTGTATATATCGTTATTTCTTTTACACGTATCCATTTGGGAAGAAAAGAAAATAAAGGAAGGGAAAAGAAGACCATATTCAGGGTGTTAATATACAAAATTTTATGTAGGATGTTAACTTCTTGATTATTGGATAGGATGGAGTTTTGACATTTATTTTGTGAACGTGACTTTTACTTATAGAGGTGGAGCTTTCAGATATGGCCAGGGATTCAACCACATGCTATCGTTCCACATTTTGTTCTTACTTCGTTGAAGATAACTGATCACACTAGTGTAAAAGCTTGATTTCAGTATTTATTTTATTCAAGTGATTTATGTATCTTCACTCTTCAACATGTGTTATTTTAGCAATTCCACATCTCTAATTTTAGTCATCTCCCCTTCTAGATCAGAGTCAAGGTAGAAACTGCGCCAACTGATTTCATTGTACTAAGCTTTAGGTGAAAAAGTCTATTTCAATTTTTTTTTGGTTACATAAGTCTATTTCAATTTAAGTTAATTTAACAGTATACTTTTTGGGATATATTGCTGGATGGTGAAAAAGAAAATAAAATAGCTTCTATTCAATAGCATGGCAATTTAACAAGTGAAAAATCTTTACTAGGGTTTAAATAAAAATTAATAATATTTTCACATTAGTTTTACTGTATTATTTTTTATAGTAAAACATTTTCTTTGACTCATATAGAAACTATGAAAATATAAGTAAAATTAGTTACTTGCACAAATATTAAGATTAATAGTTATTTGTATGTTTTCTTATAAATCTCATTTAAAGTTTAACTTTGTTTTTTAAATTATTCCTTATTTCATTTAATTGTTAAAAAAACTTTCTATTTTTTCATGTTCAGCATTATATATTCAACATTAAATAAATGGCATTTTTAGTTTAAAATTAATTCATTTTATGCTTATATTTTATATGAAGGAACTAAGATTTTTTGTTAATATTTTTTTTTGAGAAATTTAATATTTTCTTATCTTAATTACTTTTTTACTATGATGCTTCAAATCATTTCACCATTTCTTTTGTTGCTTTTTGTTTTTTTCGGTTACCATATCATACGCACCAATGACATGGTAACAAAAAAAAAAAAGAAACGAAAAAAGAAAGCAACAAAAGAAAACAAATCACGCCCTAATCTTGTCCAAAATCGAAACATATTTCAACACACTTCTTATTGGAACTTATTTTACGCTAGAACTAGGAAGTTTAATACTACTACCAAGTAACAACCAAAGAAAGCTGAAATGTTGAGACTTAGGCTCTGTTTGGCAAACCTGATCACTAGCTTATAGCGGATCAACTAATTGTAAGTGTTTGACACAACCAATTTCTAGCGTTTCTTTTTAGCTTATAGCGTTTCATTTTTTCTTTCAATTTTACCTTCACTACTGTTCCGGACTTGGCCAAACCCTTCACGGGCTAAGGCCCGACCCATTTCCGCCTCTCAGGATATCAACTGTCGTACTACTAAGCTGACCAACAATCAGGATCAACCCTCCGTATCCAACGGTTCAAGTACGGCGTCTCGTCTATATATAGAGGCTCCGCCCTCCAAACCCAGGTACGATTTCACGCATACGATTCACAAGAACGCTCAGACTCCGCACACACTTGACCTTCTCCGAGCTCAACGTGCCCGATCTCCCGAGTTCGGGCACGCAGAGCTCAGGCACTCAGTCAAGCACCTCGGCACAGCCTCGAGATCGCATTCTTTATATCTTATTATCTCTCTATCTTTCATATACTGACTTGAGCGTTGGAGTGTCTTGCAGGTACCCCCCACCTGGCGTGGACGGAGCTCTACCTCGGACATCCGAGCTCAGCATTCTAACTGCAACATACCTCATTGGAAGCAATCAAGCACTTAGCCCCAGGTTCGAAGCCTCATCTAGCCTCGGGAGCTTCACTCTAGTACTCCGGTACCGAACATTGGCGACCACAGTGGGAGCATCACCACCTGCTTCCATCTTTCAAAAGTATCAAGCCCTCCCCGGACTAAATCACTTCTCCAAGAGGCATAAACACTCATCAAGATTACGAAACCTATTTCCTACTATTTCGCAGGATTTCTCTTTTCCCGTTTTGCAGGTTATGCTCGCCTCCCAACCACGACTTGAGCCTGAAGAATCTGATTGCCTCCCAACCACGGCTTGAGCTTGAAGAAAATGCTCGCCTCCCGACCTCGGCTTGAGCTCGAAGAATTTGCACACCTCCCAACCACGGCTTGAGTTCCGGTCCGACCCCAGATATCCCCAGGGCATTTCTCAAGGACTCTCATCGCCGACCTCCGGCGTCTACCTCGATGATAGATCTTCATCCGATCTTCTCATGATTTCTTTGTAGGTTTTCACCCGCTCGGATCTCCCTCATGATCGCGGCGCCGAATCAATAGGCCACAGCGGCTCCAATAGCTCTCTGATCTCCGAGTTGACGAGCTCCATTAGAGGCCGAGGTCTTCCCAATTTTGCGTCGTGCGAGCCTACAGCGCCCCTGATCTCCGAGCTTCGCGCTCCATTAGGGGTTGAAGGGCGGAGGTCCGTAGCGATCTCCGTTGGCGAAATTTTTGGGGGAGAGGAGCCCGCATCGATTTTCTCATCTATGAAGGCAATGGCCCGCAACGGCTTTCATCTTATCTGGCTACGAAGCAGGGGGCCGTGCCGACCTTTTCCCCTCTTCAAAGCTTATTTTCAGCTCTATTATCTTAAATTGCAGGAATGTCTTAAGACCTACAGGCTTTCTGTTGGCTACCTCGGATTTCGCTCTGGATTCGGGATCGTGGCATCCCGCTTATAAACAAACAAGCCGTCCTACAACAGCTCGCGTTCTAATCTCGGTCGTTTTTCCTACTCTACGGACATTCGTTCAAAGCATGCATAAGGAACAACAAATAATCAACAGAATTAATGAAGAACAAAAACAAATTAAAGACCGGAAAAAGGGGATGGCGCCCATTGTATGTTACAATTAAAAATTGACCCCAGACATGCCCGGGACCAAATCAAGGAAAAGCTCAAAAACAGATCAACAAGCCCCGCCTTCAGTTTCGGCATTCTCCGCGGTGTTGGCAACGACAGCCTCTTCCTCAGCAGCAGGGACGACAGCGGGATCGTAGATCACTGTATCCTTGTGAACTATCCTCCCATCTTCAGCCCTGTACTTGGTATCCAACATGTCAATGTTCAAACCAGGTTCTAGGACCAAGGCCATAGTAAGGCAACGCTTGAAGCCGGACATAGCAGCTTTTGCCACGTTTTGAGTAAGCACGGTCTTGTCCGCCTTCAGCTCCTTACCTCATTCGACTTCTTCTCTTTGGCCGCCTCGGCTGCCTCCGCCCTCTCCAGTGCCGCCTTCAGATCCTCCTTCAGTTTAGGAAGGTCGGCAACTAGTTTATTCTGCTGAGAAACCTGAGCATGGGCATCCTCAAGCTGGTTTTGGACATCCTTCAGCTTCCCCAGCTCCTCCGTCAGGCTCCGGTTCTCCTCAGAGTAGGCTACCAAATTACAATCTCGGTAAAAACTGAGCTCACGACATATTTGAATATATTTGCCTTGTAAAATTCTATTTTCAGCGTCAAGGACGGAGATTTTACCTTTGAGGCGGTCAGTCATCTTGCCGGCTGCTAGATCCCGTAGCTCCTTGATGACCCCCGCATTGGTCTGACCAACCCGGATGCAGGCTTCGAAATCGGCCAGGGAAGCTTTTTCTTTGCCCTTATCAGTATTTTGCTGCGTAGACCTTTGTTTTTTGGCAGGATCACTAGCAACAACCTCGACGTTGCTCCTCTTCTTGCCTACCCCCGTGTCCTGCTGCAGAGTAGAGGAACGGACAGCAGGAGATTTTGGAGGAGGCTTATTTTGGCTTGATTTTTGTTTATTTACCGCAGGCCCCCCAAAGTCGGACTTGCCTGCGTTCTTGTCTGATGGGCCGGTCCCGGTGGCCGACCCAGAAGGCTTGTCTGTTGCCTTCTTTGCAGGTGTATTCTTGTCGATTGTGACGGTGGTCATGACCCCGGCCACCTTGAAAACGGCGTCCAAGTCCAGATCATCCATTTTGCCTGCAACAACAACAAAAGGATCAGTCAACGACAATGATACGCCGAACTCAACTCTGCGCAAAATAAACAAGAAATTAAAGGCAAATTACAAGTAGAAAAGTATTGATCCAATTTGGCTTTGGACACGGCCAAGGCCTCTATCATTGAGCCACAATGAAACCGGAGTCCGGCCTTAACCATTATTCTTCCCCATTTATTGAACAGTTCATAGGATTTTTTATCCTCTTCGTTCAGCTTTTCAGGGCTCGACATGTAGCTCTGGGTGCTAATCTCCACTCCGTCCCGGATGTAATGGTTTTGATCCCAGAAAAGAGGAAAGTGCCCAGTAACCAACTTTTGGTCCTCGAAGTCGGCAACGGCAAGCTTCGCTGCACTACTTAAAGCTCTAACAAAGAAGAATTTTGACTTGAAGTCTCGGTTCGAATCATTAACAGCAAAGAAGTAAGACCGACTTGGGTTGCATCTCAGTCCGACATGCCCTTGCCTCTTGCCCTTAGATTCGGCCTCCGGGGAACGGAGCACGTTGAAGAAACAGAAAAAGACCTCCGTTGTTGGAATTCTCCCGAGGCGCTCCATGACCAGCTCGAAACCTCGGACGAAGCCCCAACCATTTGGCCTTAACTGTGAAGGGGTCACGTGCAGAAACTTGAGCACATTCTTTTGGAACTCGGTCAATGGGATCCGGACTCCCATTGTCTCCATTACAACTCCGTACAGGAAGAATCCGACCGCGTCATGCTCCATGCACACCGGATACTTGTCGGCGTCCATCAACTCTCATCTCTGCTCAGCGGGACCAGTGCTGAACCTCTCGTAGAAGGATAGGGGTCTATCCGGCCTCAACCTCGCCATGGTATTGCAGATCCTTATCGCCACCCAGGGGAATTCATTTCCAACAAGGACCTCGGGCTCCTCCACCACGGCTTCGACTTCCAGCTCAGCCTCAAGTTCTTCGGCCCAAGAAGCGACTTCAGCGTCCTCCATTCCAGGGTTCTCCTAAACAGTGCATTCCGAGGTCTGCGGGGCTGGCCCTATGGTCGAAGCGCCCGACTCGGGAGGAGAAGGAGCGCAGGTGGAAGATAGTAAAGAAGGGGCCCCCTTACGGGGCCAGCATCGGTTCACCCGTGGCCGATTTCCTCAGAATTCGTTTCCCAGGCGGTTTTCCCGGGGCTCGTATTTCCTCACTCCTGGTTTGAGTCATGATCTGCAAGGGGAGGACGACGCCATCACTTAATCTAAACGCACGATGTTTTCTATCTTAATTCGCAAACAATAACACGTCTTGGCCTCAGGCATCCCCAAGGCCGGACGACTCCTCCCCTTGGAACGAGCAGCGACGACCACAAACATGGTGGCGCCCGCCGCGACTAGAATCATAAAATACATAAAATAACTGCAAAAGAACTAACCTCGGTGCAGGAACTTTCGAATGTCGGACTGAATGTTGACCTCGCAGGTGAGAATCCCAGGAAACGACGTCGCCGCTCGAAGAGTTGATCTCGCGCGGTTACTAAAAGATTCGCCTTGCAGAGATAAAAATCAGGAAAAACACAGAATGACCAGGAAAACCTCCAACTCGCCCTTTTATAGGAGGGGGAGGTGAAGTGTCACAATGGAATAAATACATCTCTTCGCAAACAGCTATTCAAATTTCCTGAGGCATTACATGAGTATTCAAATTACCTTTTCAGGAGAAGACAAGACCTATCAAGGGTCCACCTCGGAAAAAGAGAAGCCGAGACCGAGTTCATTCCACCCCGCTCTCGACTTGAGGGGCCACTGTTCCGGACTGGGCCAAACCCTTCACCGGCTAAGGCTCGGCCCATTTCTGCCTCTTAGGATATCAACTGCCGTACTACTAAGCTGACCAACGATCAGGATCAACCCTCCGTATCCAACGGTCCAGGTACGACGTCTCGTCTATAAATAGAGGCTCCGCCCTCCAAACCCAGATACGATTTCACGCATACGATTCACAAGAACGCTAAGACTCTGCACACACCTGACCTTCTTCGAGCTCAACACACCCGATCTCCCAAGTTCGGGCACGCAGAGCTCGGGCACTCAGTCAAGCACCTCGGCACAGCCCCGAGATCGCATTCTTTATATCTTATTATCTCTCCATCTTTCACATACTGACTTGAGCGTCGGAGTGTCTTGCAGGTACCTCCCACCTGGTGTGGACGGAGCTCTACCTTGGACGTCCGAGCTCAACATTCTAACTGCAACATACCTCATTGGAAGCAATCAAGCACTTAGCCCCAGGTTCGAAGCCTCATCTAGCCTCGGGAGCTTCACTCTAGTACTCCGGTACCGAACAACTACTTAACTAAATTACTCATTTATTATCCATTAGATGAATTTCTCTCTACTTTTTAAGCATTAATTACAAACATCTATTTGTGTAATTTTATATTTATAAGCTACTTCGACCGTTAATTTTACCAGACACTTTAAATTTAATCTGTTAACTTATTCGTTATCCACTACCTCATCCACTAGTTTATCTGCTATTCGCTGCTTTTTATCACACAAAACATTATTATTGTGGTCAACAGTAACACAATTGGGTACCGTCCCAACGGGTCAAATATTATATGAAATGTAAGGATTGGTTAGAAATAAGAGAATCCAATAGGAAAAGATTTAAGTGGATAATGTATTATACCATATCACCACCAGTGACATGGAAAGAGGAACACTCCACAAAAGATCTTGCATTCCATTGCATGACCCTCTCTCTCTCTCTCTCTCTCTCTCTCTCTAGACACCCACCAATTTGATAGTTGCAGGCTTGCAGCAATGGATGTCTGTTTCCTGTCAACTCTTCCTTCTCTACTTCCACTTGCTGCTCATAATCCTAAACCTACCACCACCAGATACCTACCTCGTTCAGTAAGTTTTCACTTTCTCTTCACATTTGTGTCTCTCAACTCACAATGTAGTAACAATTCAAAGTTTCGTAGGTGCCCATTTGTTGTAATAAAGTGAAAAACGATGTTAGTGATGAAGATCAATTCCATTGGAAACGTAGAGATATTCTTAAATGTGCTGGGGTCACCATTGGCTTGGTAAGATAACAAATTTATTTCTTTTTTAATTATTTCAAATAGATTCCCTTTCCATCTAATGCGTATTTTATGTACAAAAAGCAAATAGAATCATGCTGGGGTCAACATTCAATTCATGCTCTAATAATTTCATTTTTTATTTTGTAAATTCTTTATGATGTTTATTGTCACTCTAGATTGGTGGATTCATTTGAAATTGAGTTAGGTTTCCGAGAGTCTATTCTATTCTGGTCTTGAAAGTTGAAACGTGAAACCATGTTACTCCTGCATTTTATTGGTTGTTTCTTTTCTTTTCCCTGTTTGAAGGTTGTACAAAACTAACATTACCTGACCTAATGTTAGATTTATCCCTATCCAATTAAAAGCTAGTTACACCACAGCTTTTAATGGTCACCAACGAAACACTGACACAAACACGGACACCAGAAACGATACTGACACATGCATTTAGATATCAATAATAATTTAGAAAATGAAAGTAATTGAAGTATCGGTGTTGGTGTATGACACAACATGTGTCATATACCGAACACGTCTTCAATCTGAAGTGTCGGTGCTACATAGATGGTCACTCTCAGACCAGACTCTCTAGAAACACCCACATTCTACTCTGCAACTGCAAGGATAATTAAGAAACATTTGACACTCTTTTAGAGTAAATGCACTATACAATGCTCAATAAATGGATTCAAGAAGATTGAGTCTTCAAAGAAACTATAATCTCCAAGAAGCTTCTCATTTATATAAAATGGATAGCAAGCCTTCTTTTTACTGCTGTATAAGGAGAAAGTTCAAAATGTTTGTCCTTTTGGGAGATATTTCCCAAAACATAACCAACCGGTATTATTGTGGAAAATAGGAAAAATACAATGAATTCCTATAGTATTCGAGAGACTCTAGACTCTCCCGCTACCAAAAGGCCCAAACTCCTTACAAATGATCAGATATCCCCCCTCTGTAATCAATCTTCTCTATTTATACACAACATGCCTTATGGGGCCTAACTTCCTAATTACTCCACAACTAACTAACTAACTAACTAATTAAGCCTTAGCTAACAATAACAGACCTACGAACAGTAACAGACCTATCACATAGCTCCTAATTGGGTTTAGCTGCCTCCATTTCTTCTTTTAATACGATATCTGAACGTCGTAGAGTCATAGAGAGGTATTTTGGAGCTATTTGATACATACCCACAAGGTTCTGGACTCATTTGGATTGAGATTTTTCATATCAGCAATACCAGTCTCCATGAAGTGGCTCTAGAGACAAAATTTGGCAGCAATTGCCAACCCAAAGTTATAAACTCTTGATGAAGAATATGAGCTATCTGTGAAAATATCTTCCATAGATTGGTTCAGCAAATGTCTTTGAAAATATCTCTATTTTCATCATCTTTAAAACAACCTATATAGGTTCAATTCTTTATAATGCTTTGTATGCAAAGCTTGAAGTAGCTCATGTTTGAACTTATGAAGAACTCATATTGGATTTGTATCTTCTATAGTGAGGGATGCATTTTAGGGGCTAAAGTGTGGAATTATAATTGTCAATTTGAAAATGAATGGAGTAGACTAAGTTAGTTTTACATGTGAGTGTATGTTATCTTACTCTCAACTGTTGATTTTGAATCACTGGTTAAAATTTCGAACTTTACCTGTTAGAGCTAGATTGCATCTCTCACATTAGAGGAGCCAAATCCCATCTTCTCATAGCATCCAGCAGCACAACTTCTATTATAAAAAGATAATTTTGCATAATTTTGCTCAAATAAGACTCTTGACCAAGACCAAGTGAGGTTACTAAAGAGCATCACGCTTTATGTTTGTACCATACAATGTTGTTCAGATAGGAAACTTTAGGCCAACACATTGCACCCTCATATTTCACATGGCATTATCATTTTGAATATACAAAGTAACAACTCGGATAAAATTATTTGATGATGAGTTTTGGTCAGTTGGATCTGTTTGTAGGAATTGATAACAAGCTCTGGATCGCTTGTTGGAATGGCTAATGCTGCTGACCTGATACAACGCGGACAGCGTTCTGCATTTCAATGTACGATCCTTTGAGTCTACATTTTCATCTGACTATTATTCATTTCAAACTCAACTGATCATTATTTTCAATGGAGTTCTAACTTATTATTCTTACAGCTCAAATTAAGGGAACACTTTATACAGTCATAAAGGTATATTATGCTGAATTGCATTTATCAAACTTCTTAGGGACATATTATTTTTCATCAAGAGAATAGAACTCCCAATGTGGATATAATCTGATTTGACATTTGATTTATTTTCAGGGAAATCCTGATCTTATTCCATCCATACTAACACTGGCTCTAAATGATGCTTTGACATATGATAAGGTGAGACACGCACATGAATAGATACCTTTCTTTTATGATTTAAAATAGATATTGATTGACATCTGCTCAAGTTTGTAGGCAACTAAATCGGGTGGCCCAAATGGCTCTATACGGTTCAGGTACTTATTTTCCTTTGAAACAAACATTCATAATTATGAGACTACTAGTATAATCGGTTAATATTTTGAATCCAACAATGTTAGCATATGTATAACCAGAGATTGACTCTTCAATTCTCATTATGAAACAGTTTGATTTTGCTAAATAAGGTACACTGAGATGGTAGTTATTGCATCCAAAATTATAATTTTCTAGGCTTCTGCCTCTCTTTCTTTGTCTCTCTCTAGCTGAATAAATATTTTAAACTTTCGAATCTGCGTTTTTACTTATTGTTAATCTCTGAAAATTCTGCTTTGGCTCGCAAGTTATTCAGCAACTAAAAGTTTTCCTCTTCCTTGGCTTGTATGCATTTTTTTGCTTCCTTCATAATCTTTTCTTTGTTTTTTCATAATTCTGCATGAAGCTCAGAAATAAGTAGACCTGAAAATAAGCGGCTTTCTGCTGCCTTGAGTTTAATAGAAGAAGCAAAAAAGGAGATAGATTCATATTCCAAAGCTGGACCGATTTCCTATGCAGATCTCTTCCAGTATGCAGGTTATTATATTTTTTATCACCTTTTTGAAGCTTAATACTTATTAACAACAAATGTTTCACATAAATATTCTAAATAGCTGTTGCTTGTGGAGGAGGTACATTCAAAATCCCCTGAATTTGTTGACTTTATCTTTGTAGCGCAAAGTGCTACCAAGGCTACATTTTTAGCTTCTGCTATTCGTAAAGCCGGTGGAAATGTGGAGAAAGGGAATTTACTCTACACTGCTTATGGATCAAATGGACAGGTTTTGTTTTTAACTATTCACCATAAAGATATTATTAAGCAGATTGAGTAAGGGTTATGCAGTGACACCAAATCTTTATAAAATGATCCATGGTTTGATATGTTCACAAGAAGTCATTGCATAACCCCTCACTACTTAAGCTTCCACTAACTTGAGCATGCATGCAATTTTTCTTGTGGATCAGTGGGGGTTGTTTGATAAGCAATTTGGTAGGGCTGATACTCAAGAACCAGATCCAGAAGGGAGAGTTCCAATTTGGGAGGAAGCAAGTGTTAAGGAAATGAAGGACAAGTTTGTTGCTGTAGGCTTGGGTCCTCGTCAGGTACTTCGCATATTTTATCACTATTTTCGCGAACTGAAATGTAGAAAGGCATATTAGAGTAGAAATTGTGGTAGGCTACAAAGTTCAACTTATACTGTCATAAGCATTTCCCCCTCATCAGTATGGCTTTCAAATGCTAAAAGCAATTTCATCTCAAAAAACCAAAAAAAAATGGTGAAATCGTGAAAGTTGAGTCATTGAGAATTCACCCTAGTAGGTTCTTAAATGAGAAAACCATTATTTACCTGGATCAGAGAAGTCTGGTGGAACTATAATGCTATATGATGAATTGATGAGTATGCTTTAAAAAGCAGCTGCATCTTTAGACATCATTTAGAATTAATAAGACATTATGGAATCCTTTGATCCATAAAGCCAACTTCACCTAGTGGGAAAGTAGAGTGGTTTTTGATTGGTATGTAGAAGTGAGAAAATACACCTTTTCTCAATGATTCATTGGTTTGGTTTGGTTTTATTATTCAATGCCCATATAAATGTTTCTTTGGGTGCATTTGATTTGCTAAAAAACAAGGGATTGGACTGGACAAAAGTGGGGCCAAAACAAACTCTAGGCAAACAATGAAAGTAGAGACTATAGGAAAAAAATGAAAGGAAAAGAATAAAATGATGAATAATCAAGCATCCTTTAATACTTCACATAACTAATTAATTTCTTTTTCTTCTGTTTGGCTAGCTGGCTGTTTTGTCTGCATTCTTAGGTCCTGACCAGGCTGCAACAGAGACCTTATTAGCTTCTGATCCTGATGTTGCTCCTTGGGTACAAAAGTATCAACGAAGCCGCGAAACAGTCTCTGAGACAGATTATGAGGTATGTTTATCTATTTTTTTCTCTCTCCATCCAAAAAGTTACTAAGACTTTGGTTTAATTAAAAAAAATTGGCTTTATTAATTTCTTTGTTTTTTCAGGTTGATCTGATAACCGCATTCACAAAATTGAGTACCTTGGGACAAAAGATTAACTATGAAGCATACACATATCCTCCCAAAAAGATTGACATTACCAAACTCAAATTGTAAACAAAGAGTACCATGTCATCTTTACCCCTGGACAGACCTTCATTTTTAAGTTTTGACTTATCTTTTTGTTGTTTGTTTCTTAACTGAAAAATGTTAAGCATCTAAGTATTCACTCATATTTGAGAGAGCATCTATGTAACTACACATGTATTAAATTGAATGGAACTTAGCCTTCTGGGCATTGAGGCTCCATGTAGAACGAGTAGAAAACATACGTGTGAACTTACATCCTCATGCATAAGGCTTTTCACAATGTAGAGAGTTTACATGGATATGTCTCACATTTAAAGACTTCCTAGATGTTGTAGCATCTTCTATAGCATGACCGTTTGTAACAGATTTTGAGAGGGAGCAAGACGTTCGTCGAACAGAAAAGGGAAGTCAGGGAAGAAGAACGTGTATTATGACTTAGGTGTCACTTCCCACTAAGAGGGGTCTTGTATCGAAGAGGTATCACTACAATAAAAGAAGTTTAATTGGACACCTGAATGGCATGTTTGACACATGCCTTACGGGTCTAGGTGACCGATACGTGTCAGACACAGGACACGCCTAAAACCAGAGGTGTGTGTACTTCATATTTCGAATAGATTAAGGAAAAAATATTTTAGTGAACATAAAAAATAACAGTTTTATAAAATTATTCTTACTAACCATTCAGGATTAACCATTGTGATGTTTACCAAAAAAAAACATTGTGATTTAAGTACATGGTGGAGTATAATGACTTGGAACTGAGCTAATCATTATTAGTTTGACAGTAAAACTAGAAAAAACTAATTTTAAATTATATTGAAAACCAAACATGACTCTTATTTTGAGACTTCTTTTTTCTTTTGTTAATGTAACACTTATAATGAGACCGGAGTATTAAGAATCTCACTTATAAATCTGTTAAACCGTGGTGTATTTTAAGTTTAGTAATTTATGAAACCCAATGTGAGATGAGAGAGATAGAGATAGAGGCAGGTGCATTTTTCCGCCCTCAAGGTAGAGAATTCATACCCTGGTGTATCATGCGATATTTTGTATGTAGAACAAAAGAGACAGATTTGGTGTTGACACCTAAACATGAAAAGAGATCAGAACTATAACTTAATGTTCAAATGTATGGCTAATATATTGAAGTGGAAAGGTTCATGGGCCAAATTTCTTGGCGTCTAAAGTTGTTGCATGAGACTCTCACAAAGGAACCAAAGCATCCTCTTTCATATAGTCTCTACTCCACTGACAAGCATCTTCATGGGTGGCTTTTACGGTAACCAAAGCATTTGCTTTTGACTGTTTCCATGTTTTGCTTGAATTACATATGTTACCCATTTTAATTCCTTTTTATATTTAGTACCCACCCTTTTGTTTATTTACTAAATAATAAAAAAGATAATTTAATTGTTACAAACCTAAAACAAACTTCAGATTCGACACTCTCTCACTAAACCCTAAGTTTTCCATCGCTGGAGTTCATCACTCTCTCACCAAAGTCGTTGAAGATCATTTTGTTCATCAGATTCATCACTCTCTCATGAAACCCATCCTTGATGTTTCCTCTAAGCTTCATGCGAAGGTCATCGAGTTCTGCTTTCTACGGTTCATCGAAGTTCATCTTCATCTGTTTTCTAAGGTACGAAATCGTTGAGCCCTTTATTTACCCTAAGTTCAAAACTTTGATGTGATTTCGAAACTGGTACAAAATCGCTGTGCTTTACTCTAAGTTGGAAACTGTGTGTGTTATGGTTTTAGGTCGAATCTGTTAGAATAGATCTAAGATGTTGTTATTTGTTATGAGCAGGAATTAGGTAGAGGGTGGCCTGTGTTGATGATTTCGTCTATGGTAGTAGGATAGCATTTACAAGTTTGTTGATTGCTAGTCTCTATCCCATTCTAAAGATTCAGTTTTTCATTGTTGTTTTGAGTTTGAACTGCGTCTACATTGTTGTGGCTTGATACAATAGTAGCGAAGTGTACTGGCATACTACCGGGCTTAAGATGAATGATTATGACAAATATCAGATGAATATGATGAGGAGTGTTGGTATTCAGACTAGCAACATATACGGATTGTTTGCCGCTCAGGTTGGAGGTTTTGATAAAGTTGGGTTTATGAAGAAGGACATGTACAACGAGCAATAGAGGCAAAAGAGAATCCAAACAACTGATGTAACATCGATGTTGGAATTTCTTGAATGATTATCAAAGAAGGCTGATATGTTCTATTGGAAGCATACTGTGAATGAAGAGAGAAGACTTGAGCAACTTTTTTGGTGTGGTGGTGCCTGTAGGAGGGATTATTATGTATTTGGTGATGTTTTGGCTTTTGATGCAACATACAAGAAGAATAAATATTTGTGTCCCTTGGTTATATTTTCTGGAGTAAATCATCATAACCAGAGTGTAATATTTGCAACTGCAATTGTGACAAATGAAGTTGAAGAAACATATGTTTGGTTGTTAGAAAGTAGAAACATTGTTGGACGCGATGGGTGGCAAGAGTCCTGTCTCAATTATAACTGATGGTCATGTTCATATGAGAAATGCCATTAAACGTGTTTATCCTGACGCCCATCACAATTTATATGGATGACACTTGTTACATAACACAAACATTAAAGATCCAAAGTTTGTTTCAAGGTTGAAACCTTGTATGCTGAGTGATTGTGATGTAGATGAATTTAAACGGAAGTGGATAAGTTGGTTGCTAATTTGGTTTTGAAGAGAATGTGTGGGTTTTAGAGTTGTATGAGAAGAGAAAAATGTGGGCTACCGCACACATATATGGCAAATTCTTGGCAGGGTTTAGGACGATTTCTATATGTAGGTTTACACTAAGAATTTGGTAAATATGTTAGTGTGAGCTAGAATTCGTAAAACACTTCTTTCGTTGGCTAAACTATGAGGTATAGAGAAGTTGAAGCCGACTTTCTTTCATCACACGGTGACCCAGTGCTGCAAACACAATTTAAGTGTCTAGAAAGATAGTCTGCTGAATTATATACAAGAGAGACTTTTAGTCAATTTCTTCATCTACACAGTGGTGAAGACCCAGAAAGAGGGATATGAATGACATGTTTCTTATTCTCCTATGAGGTTGGAATTTAAGTGCTCATGTGAAAGATTGGAATCATTGGGTATGCCATGTGAACATTTGCTATACATTATTTGGTACTTGGACATAGTGCAACTTCTCGATTCTGTAGTGAAGAAACGTTGGACAAAGGCTGCAAAAGACACAATTCCCCTACAAAGCTGAGCCAATCTGGTAGTGTTGACCCAACGATAGTTAGCCAGTACAAGGGTATGGTGGACTGTAGTCATAAAATGTCCTTTGCAGCATTGGAGTGCCGTAGGCCAAAGTTGATACGAAGGACATGTGATATTGTTACGATACACACTCAGAGGTTGGAGGCTGCTGGCAGAGGTGACGAGGTTGTGGTCATAGATCTTAATCCATTTAATACTCCTGGTTTGCACAATACTTCAAGAGTACGAACAAAGGGTTGTGGGGCAAGACTATCAAGTTCACCTAAAAAGAATAGCAGAACACCAAGGAAGCCATCTACATGAAGTGTATGTGGTAGAAAAGGTCATAACAAGAGTTCATGTAGATTGCTTGATGAATCCCGCAACATTGGTGGTGATACAAACAACACTGAAGGGTTTGAAGATTGTGAGTATGCCACTGTTGACATGGTACCTATTTTAATTTAGAGTTATTTGTAGGTATTAAGAAAGTAATTTAGATAGTAGTAGTGAATGACCTTAATGGAACTCTTGACATTTTATTTTCATTTCTTTTTGCAGAGCATAAACTGATGGATGCTGACGGATGTTAAAAAGTAATTTGCCGAACATTTTGATGGATGCTGAAAAGGGATTTAATATTTAGTTTGCATTGGGTTGCCTAATTTAGTTATTTTTGTTGTAATGTAGCATTGGGTCGCCTATGTGCTAAATCGTCCAATTTATCTATGTTTTGTTGCTTTGAACGGTTTGTTGTCTTGTTATGTGGATTTTTATTTTGACAGTTTACTTAGACATTGGTTTTATGTTTGAAACTTGCCTACTTTTTCTGAGATGTTGAGGTTTAATCATGAAATTGATTGTGAAACATAAGTAAATTTTGCTTAATTTTGTCGCTTCTTTAGAATTAGGTGTAATTGAAAATTACTATTGTGTTGTTGAAGGGTATATTCATACGAGAATGCAGATTAAAGGTTTTGTATGCATGCATATGTTAGAGAAAATACTCTTCTCATGGATAAAGTCCCTATCATCATTTGTACATGCTTTGATGTTGAAAGAAGCAATGGATTCTGTCATGTTTCCTATCATGGATAAATTAATCAAATCTTTGTGTAATAATATGTCTAAGGACAATGCTGTGATATCTCTATGCTTTCTCCTACTCATGAACAGGTAAAAGAGAAGAATTTATGTGGCGTATTTCCCAAGCTTTATTCTCATATAAATGTACTATGTGTGCTATACTTATCAAAAAAGAAAAAGATTATGTATGTTTTTCCTAGTTGATTATGCTCTCACCAAGGCTTATTCTTGATGGTTGAAGTTTAGTTTTTTCAGACGAGATAAATTAGAGGGAGGAAGTTAGTAATATTGGAATTAAAAACTGAGTGTGGTTTTAACATGTATATATATATATATATGTCAAGTGGAATTAGGTATAACTAAGGATATATGTATGTATAGATTAGTTCGCTTTTGACTCTTGATTGACATTTCATGAATATCCTAAAAGTAATTGTAACACGTTTGATTATGGTTAAGTTGACCGCTTTTGACTCTTCATTAAGATTTCATGAATATTCCTAAAAGTAGTTGTAATACGCGTGATTAGGGTTAAGTCGACCGCTTTTGACTCTTGATTAAGATTTCATGAATATTTCTAAAAGTAATTGTAACGCGCGTGATTAGGGTTAAGTCGACCGCTTTTAACTCTTGATTGAGATTTCATGAATATTCCTAAAAGTAATTATAACAAGCTTGATTAGGGTTAAGTGGACCGCTTTTGACTCTTGATTGAGATTTCGTGAATATTGCTAAAATTAGTTGTAACACGCGTGATTAGGGTTAATGTGACTGCTTTTGATTCTTGATTGAGATTTCATGAATTTTTCAAAATGTAAGTCTATCACGCGTGATTAAGGTTAAGTTGACCGCTTTTGACTCTTGATTGAGATTTCATGAATATTTCCATAAGTAGTTGTAACACGCGGTTAAGTTGACCGCTTTTGACTCTTGATTAAGATTTCATGAACATTCTTAAAAGTAGTTGTAACACGCGTGATTGGGGTTAAGTTGACCGCTTTTGACTCTTGATTGAGATTGCAGGAATATTCCTAAAAGTAATCGTAACACACGTGAAAATGTAATTCTAATACGCGTAATAATTTATAATTTACTACAATTTTACATCATATCTTAATTTATACTATAACGCATTTGTTGATAATATTAAATAAATGAAATTTAATTTTTTTTAGCAATTCATAATTTATATAAGGTATTTTCTTTTAAATTGAAAAAAAAGTAATTTAAAAAACAAATAGTAAATGGCAACTACATTGGCACATTACTAATAATTAAAGGCTAGTTGAGATTGAAAGAAGAGAGAAACTAAAAGTTGCTAGTCACCTCATATTGTGGGTGTGTAACGAGACAAGGACAAAATGGTGCGGATCCTACTCTCCCACCATTGATTAACATTTCAAAACACATCTCAACCACTCACACATATTCCCTTTACTTTCTTTGAGCACACCCCTACGTCCCACCCCCCCCGCCGCGCAATGACGACACCACCCCAACAACTCACATTTATTAAATTTATTGGTTTTAAAAAATATTCATAAATACTGAAATTAAAATCTTGTTGATCCCTTGTACCTTCAGCAATAGGTTATTTCTTTATGTCTTAGTGGTGATGTTGAATATTGCATAAGTACAAAAAAGTGATACCACCATGCTTGTAACACAAGCAACCCATGAAGTACATTCTAATACAATTTAATTTAACTTTATTAACAAATTTATATATTTTGCTTTCCCATTAGTTTATTATATCACGCCATCATACATAGTATATCATATATTAATATATATATATATATATATATATATATATATATATATATATATAACACATAATATGGTTGTTTTTTTGTTGATTGGATATAATATGGAACCATATGTCTATGGATATTTAATACTCTACCGACATTATTCAATCACATTTATTAGAGAAGTCCTTTAAAGTTTGGTGGTTTTCAAAATACTAGTATACACACTTTGAGGATGAACTCAAGCAACTCAACATCATACACACAACTCGTAGGATGAACTTGGACGAGAATGTTTGTAGATGAAATCAACATGCAACTTCATCATATGGGAGGATGATGTAGACGAACAAACTTGATCTGCCAAATAATCCAATTGAGACAAACATAGGTGCTTATGTTTAGTGAATTATTAGAGTTTTTGATGTTTCGTTCTTCACATATGTAATATGTGATGTATAATGTGTATTTTAGTGCAAAGTGTCTAATGTTTTAATCTAATGTAATAATAATAATAATCTTTATCATTTTTTAAAGGCCACATTGGCTAATTTGACTTATCCTACGTTTATGGTCCCTTGTTTCTCTCTCATAAAACCGTAGATATAAAAATCACAATTTCAAAAGGCACCACATCCATGGCTTCACGAAGTTACGGTTCGAACTCAAGAAGCTTCAATTTCATTTCAAGAGACGTCGCTTAGTTGAAGGACCTGATTGTTGTTGCGAAGTTAAGACTGTTGTTCGCGTTGTGAACAAAGAAGGCCTAATAAAGGCAGGAAATTTTGGGGTTGCAGGAACTTCGTGGTGAGAAAGATGAACTTTCTGGGTTTCAGAACGTTAATGATTACATCCTTAACTTTTGGTTATCAGAAAAATAAAAATAAAAAGGTCCCTTAACTTTGATATGAGTATCAAATTAGTCCCTTAAGTTGTTCTGTTTTACCAAATTCATTATTATTTCTTTAGGCTACTGGCATTGACCGTGGATGCAATTATCTAATTTGGTATGAAGATTGGTGTCCAGATTAAGTCACTCACTAAAGAAGACCGTCTACGTTGTTGCGAAAATGATTTTGAGCTTCATGGAAAGGATATGGAACTTCATGAAAAGGATATGGAGCTAAATTCATTGAGGAAGAATTTGGTTGAATTGCATGGACATCACAAATCAACAAAGGACAAAATGAAGATTGTTGTTGTTACATGCTTAGTTAGGAGTGATATGTGCAATGTTCTATTTTCATGTTGTTGACTACTATGAATTAGGATTAGTTGGTTGTTTATGATTAAGGTTGGAACTTTAAATTAGAATGTTATGTATGACTGTCTATATAATATTAGAATCAGAATGTAAAGTTTTTATGCGTATGTCTCCACTTCTTGAATAAGTAGTGACTCTTTCTTGCACTATTCTCGCACTATTAATATTAATGTCAATAAAATTATAGTAGTAGTGGAATTAAGTTTATATAACATTATAATTATAACTTTTAGTTGTCAAAATAAAATGTAACATAATAACTTTTAGTTTCGTTAAGAACAATCTAGTTGAGAACAAAACACCTTGTTAACTCTATAATAATTGTGGTGCTTTTATATATGTAACCAATCTAGTTGAGAACCAAACACCTTAAGTTTCGTTGGTCTATTATAAAACCTCAAAAACAATTGTCCTACAACATTTATTGTGGATGTTGACTCTATTATACCTGCCCAATGCTTATAATAAAAATCGTTAGTCTATATGCTTACACGGTTAAAGCAGAAAGTAATACACTATATCCATCCTTTGTAGGGAAATGTATCTTATTTATCTTTTACATAATTAGGAGATTTCAGTATTCATTTTTGTAACACCCAAAGTCTTTGTTTGTGAAGAGACTTGACCCTGAGTTTTATTTATTGAGAATTGATGTGTCTAGGTAATTATTTCTTTAGTGCTTATTTGTTTTAAAGGGATTGTGATATGAAGGCATATTTTTATGATTGTTGTGAATTGTGGAATTAATTGTGTGTTATTGAGTGATTCGTAAATTCTATGATTCATTAGAATTTTAGAGCTAGTAATAGTTGATTATGTTGGTATACCCAAACACATACTTTCCATCCGTTTTAAAGATTTTAATTTGCACTAAAACACACACTTTCCTTTTTCACCCAGCTGGTATACCCAAACACACACACATTCACAAAAACAATTTAGTTTTCAAAACTTACAGAGAGAGAGAGAGGGAGAGGGAGAGAGGGTTGCGAAATGGAGAGGAAAAGAGAGGGTCCATGACCAACTCACCACAAACAACTTCCACATTTCTGAAAAACATTCCATCTCTCCTCCAGAAAACACTTTCTCTAAGTTGCTATTCTCATGGAAGCATTACCTATCAAAAATCTGATTTTTCAGCAACTTGCATCCTAGAGCCACAAATGGAGCTGCATGTTGATTTTTGAGCTCTAGGGAGGTCGATTTTGCTTTTGCATGTGCATTAGAGTCACTATTCTGGGGATTTGAGAGAAGAACCAGCAAGACATTGAAGGTTTGAAGGGATGATTCGAGAGCTAGGAAGAGTTTTAGGGTGTTTTGGTGTTCATCTTGTACTAAATTATTCGACTTGGAAGTCCTCTTTCTTTAACGCTGGCCAACCTTCCATCTAAGTTGAGAACCAAACACCTCAAGATGACTCCCCTCAACCAATGTAACATTCCATCAACACCCAAACTCATCATTCTGACATGCCATCTAAGTTTGGGTCTCTGGATTCCTCTTTCTTTATGCTGGCCAACCTTCTGGTGTGGCTCAAGAGAAAGTTCCTGAAGAATCTAAAGAGCAAAGCCCATCTGCTCCTGAAGCTCTTGTGACTCGCATGTCCAATATGGAAAAAATGATGAGAAAAATGAAAGCTCTGCTGAAGAATGTGCTTAAGGGTCAAGCAATAATTTAACAAGGTCAGAGAGCTCAAGCTGCTAGAGATGAGCAGTAGCAGCCATGGATTCTGCAGCAAGGGATGACCACACTTGCTCCAAATCTCATTCCTCCAGAATTTGGTCCTATCCCTCCATTTCCTGACATTCCAAGACCTGCTACTTCCTCCTCTTTTTATGGGTCTTCCCCATCAAAGCAACTTCTTAATGTCTCTGTCTGCCCCCACCTTTCTGATGTTAGCCAAAAGGGGGAGAAGAGTAGATTAAGTTACTGGGTCTTAGGAGTTTTTTGAATGGTATGCATTAGTTAATATCCGTGTGTAATAGACACTTTTTGTTGAGAAGTAATCTTCTCACTAGTTACTTTTAATTTTCATAGGCATATCTGCCAAAAAGAACATAGTCTCTTGTAATCATGATAATGATTCTTTTGATGAGCTGAATGAAATATATGTTCTTGATTATGTTCTTGTATGGTATCTGAAATGTGTGAAATTATAATCTTAAATCTGTATGCACATATTCAGGGGGAGTAAAAATATTCATGCCTTAGAAAATTTCAAACAAATATCATAAAACTTAATCCATCTCAATAAAGTTTGTCAAACATAAAAAAGGGGGAGATTGTTGAGACAAAATCCCTAATTAGTTTTTATGTCTAACAAACTTCAAATGTGAGAAGCTTAAGTTATCTGATTTCATATGCTATTTATGCTTATTCTTGAGTGAACAATAAGTACAGGTAGATTCAAGCTAACCTCAAGAAGGTAAATGCTTATGAGAAGCGTCATAGTTGAGAAGACTTAATAATAGGTTGCTCACTATGTCTTAAAAGAAGAAATTCTCTCTTGACAAGATCACAAATCAAGACCATATGGGTAAACTTGAGAAAGATCATCATGAGAAACATCATCTCAGTCTGTGGCAACATAAGAAGAGTAAATCAGAAGGATAAACCTAAGAAGCATCATGATAGAAACATGAGAAAGAGTCTCAAAAGAGTAGAAATGAGAAGAATCAAGATGAGAAGCATCATGACAAGAAGAGTCAAAGTTCAGAAAGGTCATGATGAGAAAAGTCAAGTTGAGAAGCATCATGACAGAAGAGTCAATCTCAGAAGGGTCATGATGAGAACAGTCAAGTTGAGAAGTATCACTTCATAACATATCTTCAGAAGAAGCATCAACTTGAAGAGCATCAACTTGAGAAGCATCATCTCCAGAAACTATCATGGCTGAGAAGAGTCACAATTGAGAAGAGTTAGAACAACTGGAAACAGCTGTCTTCAACAGAAAAGCAGAAACAGAGTTGTATTAAAACAGACAGCCTCTCAACGGCTATAAGCGGTTACAAACCTTTGCCAATGACTCTTTTCTATGGACCAGAGGATATTACACATAATTTCAGCAATAAATAAACGCTTCAGGCCATTGTTGATCCGTGTGAGAGTACATTGAGCTCAAATCTTCCAACCTTCTCAAGTGTCCAGCCTTCTCTCGTCCATAATCAGTTGCTACGCAATTGAAGGGATTCATTCGATCTCTGAGTATGCATTATTGCTTGTGTTGTTGTATCTATTGATTACTTTTGTATCAACCAAGCTCTAGAAATCCCACAAACCCAAACACTTAACAGAAAACTTGTAGGAAACCTTCTCAAGTAGCATGTGTTGCTGTAGGGCTTGAGAAATTAGTGCTTCTGTGATAGAAGTAGTCTAATAGATCAGAAGGATTCTACTAGGGGTGTTAACAGTAGGTAGAGCTGTGTGAAGAAAACTACCAAGAGTACTTTTAGCCTAGGGAGGTGTAAAAGTTGTAAACTATTTGGAAAATAGTGGAAATGCTCACAAAGAGTGTGGAGTGGATGTAGCCCAGGGTTTTGGGTGAACCACTATACATCATTGTGTTATTTACTGCTTTCTCTAAGTTGTTTTACTTTTTGAGACAAAACTCTCCTTCAGGAGAAGCTTTATGAAAACTGAGGAGACAGCATGTAACACCCCGGAAATAATTTAATTAAAATAGTTGATTGAATTATTAAAATAATTTGGAGGCGGGATATAGATAAATTAAAAGGTTAATATTTTATATGCGTAGGAGGTGAAACGAGTAAAGGAGGTGGTGACGTAGAGAGCCCAGTGTTTACTGAGCCCTCAACTTAAACCCTGGGGGTTTAAGCCAAACCCTCATTCGCAGCAAGCAAAAGAAAAACGAAAGTGAGAGTGAGAGAGAGAGCACGCGGCGCAAAGAGGGAGAGAAGAGGAGGGTTTCGCGAAGAATTTCAAAAGGAGATCATTTGTGTTGCTGTGGTTTTGTTCGTGTCTCGTTCGTCGTGTTCCGGAGCTTACGTTATTCGAGGTAAGGGTGGGCTTAACCTTGATAATGGGTTGATGATAATTATGTGTGGGTAGTCTAGGGTTTTGTTGAATTGTTCGTGTTGTTGCATATCGTGTTTTCGTTGAGATTGGTGCTTTGATGATTATTGCACGTCATTGTGATTTGTTTCGTTATTTGTTGTTGCGTGATTGTTGTATCACGATGATGGTGTTGTTATTGTTCGTGTTTTTGTTGTTGCTGTGCGTGGTTGATTGTTGTTGTCGCGTTGTCGAATTGTCGTTTTTGTTGTGGTGGTTGCGGTGTCGTTGCCGTTAGGGTTTGGTGTTTGGCAATTTAGCGATTCTGGACACAGGTTCGGTTTTTCTAAAACTGGCGCTGTTTGGTAGATCCAAAAATTATGAGGTTGATTGTTTTTGAAAATAGACTTAACGGCGGTCGTTTTGGCACTGGTTTCGTTAAATTCGGAGTTGTATAGCTCGAGTTATAGGCGATACAAGTTAGGTTAAAATTCTGGAAACGATTTGGGTATAGATTCGGTATTTCGGTGACTGGGAACGTTGTATTGACCGAAAAATTATGTGGTTTATTTTTCTGGAAAATAGACTTAATGCTTGTTAATTTGGCACTGGTTTGGTTGCGTTTAGAGTTGTGTAGCTTGAGATATGAATTCCACAAGTTAGAGTAAGATTCTGGAAACAACCTGGACACAGGGTCAGCGTTTTGGTTACCACGTTTTCAAAAGAACTCCTTTTCGAACGAATCCAATTTCTTTGAAAACTAGACAAAATTTGCCCCAGTTTATGCACAAGTTTCAAGCAATTTGATTGAGTTTTGGTCACTTTGGAATTGCTTGAATTTGAAGGACAGAAACTGTCCTCTTTTGCAATTAGCCTGTGTGCTTTTCGAAAACTGTACCTATTGGACACTCTCCTTCAAAAACTGAACTTAGGGATGATAACCAGACCCATAGGGCTTTCCAACAAGTATTTATTTGTTGAAATCCGATGTCGTTTGCTATTTTAATTAATTCGCTGAAGTAGGTGCGATGTGCCTAGGCGCTGTGCGCCAGTCTTGTGCGTGGTGTGCGTGCGTTATGTCCGCGTTGTGGAGCCGTCTGGTGTTAATATTTCAAGTGCGGTGCTGGTATGCTCAGGAGAGTTTAGTGGTAGCTGTGATGCTACAACTTGGTGCTATTTTTTGGTGAAATCATTTGTTTTGATTCTGGTGATATAGTATTTATTTTAAATACTTGTTATGGTGAGTTGGTGCATAATCATGGTGTCGCATTGTCATATGCATGTTTATTGGTGATATGCCCTTCGTGGCTCATTTTGGTGATCGGTACCGCATGCATATGCCCACTGGTGGAGGGGTTGCATATCATCCCGTTGTCTATGAATGTTATAATTTTGGTGGTTCACTGTCAAATGGATTTTTCCTTTGGTATCTGGTGCTGTGATATGGTGTAATTGTATTGTGTTGCTGTAGTTACCTGATGCTAGCATATTTTTATCATCTGCTTATTACCTCTGTTAGACTCACCCCTTCTGCTTGGAATGTTGCTCTCATGCGGCAACGCTGCAGGTGATCGCTAGTGCTCGTGGAGGAATTGCTAGGTTTTGCTTCCTCTCTCGTTTGGGTCTGTGTCAGCTCTGATATGTAGCACCGGGGAGTCGTTAGTTATCGTTTTGAACTATTATTTTAGTTATTGGAAATTGTTTTAATTAATTTTGGAGATGTCTTTAATTGTTAATTCTGGAGATGTTTAAACTGGTTAATATTTCCGCTGCTTGGTGATTTCTTTTATATAAATTATTTTGGAGATTTTTTTTTTGGAATAAATGGTGTTTTTTTTTTTAAATGGTGAAAAATGTAGCGCCCTTCGAGGTGACTCTGATAATTGTCTATTTAATTGTAATAGTAAAAGGGGGGTGTTACACAGCATGCTGACCCTTCTCTGCTAATAAATGTTTCAAACTAAAACACAGTTTTTAAACCTTCTCACATCTCTCCCTAATTAAAAGTAATTTAGGAAGTCTCTTGATGTTTTGAATATAACTGAATTACTGATGATCACATATGCTTACACTACTTGAACAATTAAGAAGCCAAGTACTTGACAGTAAGTGGTGAAAACAGAACTTGCTGACCCTTCTCAACTCTGTTACATAGTTGAAAAGATAGTTTATTCTAAACCTTCTCCACTCACTATCAAAGTTAAGAAAATAGTTTTCACTCACCCTTCTTAACTTAAAGCAATCACTATCTTAATATCTAATCATACTTGTGAAGATAGTTGCATTGTTATAGGTGAATTTTAAAAGGGTCACAATTCCAACCCCCTTTCCTTGTAACATTTATTGACTTCAAGATCTTAGCTGTTCGTTTATGGATCTGCCGCTGGTATTGGGCCTCAGCGTATAAGGGTGTGCGGCCCAATCCGTAACACAGCTTGAAATCTGATTATTAGATTACTTTAAGTTGGTTATTTATCTTACATACACATAGTAGAATGACATAGTAATTTCTGGTGCATCCTGTGACATGAATAAATGCCCACCAAAATCTATTGGCATTTAAGAAAACATAATAATATGTAGGGTGTCAAAATGGATAGTTTGGATGGATATAAATTTGGATTATAATGGATGGATTGAAGAAATCCATTTAAAAATTTATATTCATTAGGATTGTACGAAACAAATCTAATCCAATCCATCCATTGATAAAAAAAGTCCATCCAATCCATCCATTAGGCCCAACTTTTTTTGAGGCACATTAAGCCCAACTTTTTATTTATTTCTATCTTTAAATATATATATATATATATATATATATATTATAAACAAATACTTAAATAGGGCTTGGTGGTGCTGGTGGCAGCAGCGGCCGGGGAGCTCTGGCGCCGGCACGGCGGCGCTCCGGCGACTGTCACAGCGGAGCTCCGGTGGTCGGCGGGGCTCTGGGGACCATCACGGTGATGCTCCGGTGACTCACAGTGGTCGGCGGCCGCGGGACGTGAAGGGCCGGTGATTGCTTTTTTAATATATATATATATATATATATATATATATATATATATTTACATTTATATATATTTATTATAAAAATATTTTTAATAATTATCCAATGGATTTTGATTGTTTACTTTTTGTAATCCATTGGATTTAAAAAAAATTAATGGATGGGTCACAACCATCCACAAATCAAATGGATGGATCCAATCCAATCCATTAATATATTTTTTTTGTAATGGACGGATTGGACGGATTTTGCTATGGACGGACTGGATATCTAATTGTTAAATGGATCACTTTGACACCCCTAATAATATGTTTGGTCTGTTGGACATTTTTTTTAAATTGGATTTTTTCCTTTCATTCATTTTTCACTTTGCTAACTGCTACTTATTGTATTCAATATTGACTTTTATGAAGTCATTCTAATTGTAGTTTTGATGTTTGTTACAAAGGACTAATATGTTTGCTCCCAACTTTTTTTGAAGTCATTCTAATTGTATTCAATATTGACTTTTATGACGTCATTCTTTGATTTTTACAACCCCTTTTAAATCTATTGTGTAGATGGCAGCTGATCATGCATGCATATGCAACGCATATGCAATATAGATAAATTTGTATTCATTATATTCATCGACCAACTTATGCTTGCTTCATGAACTTGTAGGATCATTAAACTGTCAAAATACTCTAGCTTTAACCTGTATAATGGCATAAAGTTATTACGAGCTCTAAATCATCTGATTTTGGGAATAACATGTGTTTTTCACTTGCAAACAATGTGTTTTCTTTTTCTTTTTGCAGATGATTCCTTCAACAACCTGTTGAACTCTGTTATGTGCTCCTTCAACTGCAATCTTATCGTCTATCTAATATATTAGAAGCATTTGAAATGAACTTTTAAAAATATTATTTGCTTTGAAAAATTGTGTGAGCATTGTCTAAACTTAGTTGTAAAAATTGTTTGCATGGAGCATTGTCTAAACTTAGTTGTAAAAATTGTGTGAATATATAGGCTCAAGTTGGAGTTTTCTATTAATGAAATTTTAGGAATGAAAATAATGGTGAGTTCTTTACATCAAATTCGAAGCTTTTCCTATTCGTAGATGGTGAGGTCTAAACTTAATTAAACTTCTCATTGCGGTTTGTGAATTGCATTGTCTATTTAATGTTTATATTGTAGTACAAATGTTCTAAAGTTGTTTTCTCCCTAATAATAAATATATGAAATCTATCACTAGGTGTACTCTGAGCTGATACAAAAAGAATTTTAGGTTTAATTTATCTTTGTGGCCACATAGAATTTTATGTCAGACCATTACTATTTTAAGCTAAACATTACTCAAAAGAGCTGTAAGTAGGCATGGCAACGGGGTGAGGCGGGGCGGGGTCGGTTTTTACTCCCCCCGTCACCGACCCCTATCGGGGTCGGGATCAGGTTTCCCTGTCCCCGTCCCTGCTCTACTATTGAGTAAAAAGCCAAAATTTTATCCCTTGGGGAAAAACCCGACCCCAAACCCAATTTCATTGGGGAAAAGTACCTATTTCCAAACTTAATTATAAGTACCTGTTTCCAAATTGTTGAAACATAATCATTAAAGGTTTTCAAAGTAATCACCAGACTTTTTGGTTACAAAATAAGGTCAACACTAATTTGTCACCATACAACCAAACCAAGTTCTAGACATGGCAGTAAAACCCGGGCACACAGGTACCCGCCCGAACCCGTTTCAGTTTTGTCGGGGAAACCCCTCTTTAAACGGTTCCGGGGACGGGGATGGGTTTTCCCCATTTTGCTGAGTCAAGGACGGGGACAGGGAATATGATACCCAGCCCAAACCCGCCCTGCTAGAAGTTCAATTACTTTTTTTGCTGATGCTGTTAAATTACTTAAATACCCAAATATATATATATATATATATATATATATATATATATATATATATATATATATATATATATATATATATATTCCAGTAATAGATACCCAAGAAGAAAGAAAATGAGATCTGACTCCCTCTTAGCCTCTACGCCTCTCCTCCTCCCTTTCTAGTTGCAGCGCCTCTCCTCCTCCCTTTCTAATTGCAGTGCCGCCACCATCAGCCTCCTCCTCCCTTTCTAGTTGCAGCACCACGAACACCGGTTCTTCTTCTAGGCGAGTTTCCAACTTGGTTCTAGTGTTGTGACTGGCACTCTACCAAACCCATCAATTCTTGGATTGGTTGCTTTTGAGAAAGCTGCTCCTCCGACTGCTTTTCTTCTTCGTTTATGTCTTTATCTCTTGCTTTTGTTATGTTTCCCTTTTCTTCTTCATTCACGTTTTTCCTTTTTCTTCTCCATTCACGTTCTTCGTTTAAGTATTCATGTGTTTCTTTTCTTCAGATTTTGAATGAATATGATGCTAGTATTGACTAATTGATTTTGATTCTTCAAACGAAGCACTTGGTATTGGTGTTCGATTCGCTGTTGATCCTGAACATGGCACTCCTTTCTTTTCCTTTAATCATAATTATATTTCCAACAATGACATCAATAATATTAATATCCCATCTTCCCTTCATGTTCAGGTTTTTCTCTCTTTCTTTCTTGGAATGAATGTAATTATAATGATAATGAAAATGGAATTTCTATTTAATGCACTCTATGTGTTTGTGTTGTGTTTATTTCAGTTTCTACAATCTACATTGCGCACTCCTCAATGTATACTTCAAGGAACACTTAACAAACCACAAGATCAAACCTTATTGTGTGTTGTTAATCAATGCTCTAAGTAGTGTTTATTTTATTAAGTGTTGTTTGTGGTTCTTGTTTGTTCATGTGTATAGTTTCTTTCATCACTCTGTTCTTGTTTGTTAATCGATGTGTATAGTTTGTTTATGTTTATTTTATTAAGTGTTGTTTGCGGTTCTTATTACTAAGTCTAAGTTGTTTATTTCTTGTTTGTTCTTGTTTGTTCGTGTCACAGGATATAAAAATGACGGATGATGCTATTAATTCCCCATTGCCTATATCACAAGAAGGTGAGCATGATCAAACTCAACCAGAAGGTTGCAACCCTCCAATTAATGTTGAATCTACGCCAACACCTCAAGGTGTTGAGACAAGGGAAACTTTGGAGACGACAGCACAAATAGAGGCACAAATGCAAGCAAAAACAGATATAGTCAAAAAGGGTAAGCGCAAAAGTATTGTATGGAAGCATTTCACATTGATAAAATTTAACGGACAAGACAAAGCTCAATGTAATTGTTGCAAGAAACTACTTGGTGGAAGTTCACGAAATGGAACGAAACACTTGCATACACACAGGGATACATGTTTCCAAAAAAAGATTATGGAGAGAAGCAATAATAGCAAGGGGTAGTCATTTCTTATGCCTAAGGTCATTCAAGGAAAGCTGGAGCTAGGTGCCGAAACTTATAATGCTGAAAATGCAAGAAAAGAGCTTGCACAAGCAATAATTATGCATGACTATCCGCTTTCCATAGTGAATCATCTTGGTTTTGAGAGATACTCGACAGCTCTTCAACCATTGTTTCAAGTTCCTTCGAGAAATACAATCAAGAAAGAGATATTCAAAGTGTGTGAGTATGAGAGATGAACTACTATGAAGTTATTATAGACAATATTCAAGGAAGAGTGGCAATTAAATTTGATATGTGGACTTCAAGCAATCAAAAGAGAGGGTATATGGTTGTGATGGCTCATTATATTGATGGATCTTGGACTTTGCAGAGTCACATTTTGAGGTGATAATATTTTTATATTTATTATAGTTTTAATAATCATAAATGACATTAAATATTGTTTTATTAATTATTTATATGGTATAGTGACTAAATGTGAATTTTATTACATTAGGTTCATTTATGTTCCAGCTCCTCACTCTAGTGATAGACTTAGTAATACCTTGGTTGAATGTTTGATGGATTGGAACATTGATACAAAATTGTCCACTATCACTCTAGATAGTTGTAGCACAAACGACACTATGATTGATAAAGTGAACGATAAGTTGAACTTAAACACTTTGTTTAGTGAGGGGTCCTTACTTCATATGCGCTGTTGTGCTCATATATTAAACATGATAGTGAAAGATGGGTTGGAAGTGGGGAAGGATGGCATAGAAAATATTAGGGATAGTGTTACATATATATTGGACTGCGACACCTAAAAGGAAGGAAAAATTTGAAGAGACAGTCAAGAAATTGCGAGTTACATGCACTAGAAGTTTGGCTTTAGGTTGCCAGACTAGATGGAATTCAACGTACAAGATGCTTGATATTGCCATTTCGTATCAGGAGGTACTCAGTCGTCTAAATCTCAATACACTTGCTTGCCAACTAGTTTACAATGGAAATTTGCAAAGAATGTTTGTGAAAGAGGGAAACTATTCAATACTATCACTGAAGTTGTTTCTGGCACTAAGTATCCCACTAAAAATTTGTATTTTTCTAAGATATGTGATGTCAAATTGGCAATTTCCAAGTGGATTGGTGTATCTGATGTATTGATTAAACAAATGGCTGAAAAGATGTTGGCGAAATTTGATAAGTATTGGAATGTTATTCATGATATAATGGGAGTTGCTAGTGTCTTGGATCCTAGATTCAAAATGGATTTGGTGGAGTATTATTATGAGAAAATGTATGGACATGATTCTTCAATTGCTGAAATTCAAAAGATCAAAGATTTGTGTTATGATTTGATTTCCGACTATCATTCTCAAATGAGTCAAGGATCCAACTATGACTCTTGAATGTTGGCTGCTAGTGGTAATGACGCTCTCGGTGATTTTGATGCATATATGGAGAGGAAAAATAGAGCAAAAACGTCATCTGTGAAGACTGAGTTGGACCATTATTTAGAGGAAGATGTTATTCCAAGAAAAAGTTCAGATTTTGATATTTTAATGTGGTGGAAGTTGAATGGTGTCAAATATCTAACACTCCAAGCAATTGCGAAGTACGCGTTAGCAATTCCCGTTTCTACCATAGCTTCTGAATCATCATTCAGCACTAGTGGTATTATCTTAAGTCCCCATCGCAGTCGACTTCATTAGACTACTTTAGAGGCTTTGATGTGTGCCAGATGTTGGTTATGGAGGGCTGAGAAGACAGGTACGTATTTAATTATTCATTCTAATATCTATATAAATGGCAAACATTTTTGTATAATTTAATTAGGAATTAGGAATTTCTTATAGTATAGCATATTTGATATTAACAAGTGGTTCTAATTCAAAATTATGCAATAAATATGCTACTTTATTCGATGAAATGGTGTCTGATGATGAATGTATTCACTACTTTATTTGCTTCAATATTTAAAAGGTTTAATATTTAAATTTTAACATTTTTTTGTCTTAATCATAATACAGGTGAACTTGCAAATTAGCATCTTCAACGAATGTTAAAATATAAACATTAAACCTTATAAAATTTGAAGCAAATAAAGTAGTGAATACCTTCATCATTAGACACCATTTCATCGAATAAAGTAGCATATGCATGTGTTGCATAATTTAGAATTAGAACCACTTGTTAATATCAAATATGCTATACTATAAGAAATTCCTAATTCCTAATTAAATTATACAAAAATGTTTGCCATTTATATAGATATTAGAATGAATAATTAAATACATACCTGTCTTCTCAGCCCTCCATAACCAACTTCTGGCACACATCAAAGCCTCTAAAGTAGTCTAATGAAGTCGACTGCGATGGGGACTTAAGATAATACCGCTACTGGTGAATGATGATTCAGAAGTTATGGTAGAAACAGGAATTGCTAACGCGTCCTTCGCAATTGCTTGGAGTGTTGGATATTTGACACTATTCAACTTCCACCAAATTAAAATATCAAAATCTGAACTTTTTCTTGGAATAACATCTTCCTCTAAATAATGGTCCAACTCAGTCTTCATAGATGATGTTTTTGCTCTTTTTTCCTCTCCATACATGCATCAAAATCACCGAGAGGGTCATCAACACTACCAGCCAACATTCAAGAGTCCTAGTTGGATCCTTGACTCATTTGAGATTGATAGTCGGAAATCAAATCATAACACAAATCTTTGATCTTTTGAATTTCAGCAATAGAAGAATCATGTCCATACATTTTCTCATAATAATACTCCACCAAATCCATTTTGAATCTAGGATCCAAGACACTAGCAACTCCCATTATATCATGAATAACATTCCAATACTTATCAAATTTCGCCAACATCTTTTCAGCCATTTGTTTAATCAATACATCAGACTCAACAATCCACTTGGAAATTGCCAATTTGACATCACATATCTTAGAAAAATACAAATTTGAAGTGGGATACTTAGTGCCAAAAACAACTTCAGTGATAGTATTGCATAGTTTCCCTCTTTCACAAACATTCTTTGCAAATTTCCATTGTAAACTAGTTGGCAAGCAAGTGTATTGAGACTCACGTTGTTTTAGACGACTGAGTACCTCCTGATACGAAATGGCAATATCAAGCATCTTGTATGTTGAATTTCATCTGGTTTGGCAATCTAAAGCCAAACTTCTAGTGCATGTAACTCGCAATTTCATGGCTGTCTCTTCAATTTTTTCCTCTTTTTAGGGTCGCTGTCCAATATGCAACACTTCCCTAGTATTTTCTACGCAATCCTTCACCACTTCCAACCCATCCTTCACTATCAGGTTTAATATATAAGCACAACAGCGCATATGAAGTAAGGACCCCTCACTTAACAAAGTGTTTAGGTTCAACTTATCCTTCACTTTATCAATCATAGTGTCATTAGTGCTACAATTATCTAAAGTGATAGTGGACAATTTTGTGTCAATGTTCCAATCCATCAAACATTCAACCAAGGCAATACTAAGTCTATCACTAGAGTGAGGAGCTGGAATATAATATAATGTTGAACCTAATGTAATATAATTCACATTTAGTCACTATACCATATAAATAATTAATAAAACAATATTTAATGTCATATATGATTATTAAAACTAATATATATATATATATATATAATTACCTCAAAATGTGACTCTGGAAAGTCCAAGATCCATCAATATAATGAGCTGTCACAACCATATAGCCTCTCTTTTGATTGCTCAAAGTCCACATATCAGATGTAATTACCACTCTTCCTTGAAGATTGTCTAATAACTTCATAGTAGTTGATCTCTCATACTCATACACTTTGAATATCGCTTTCTTGATTGTATTTCTCGAAGGAACTTGAAACAATTGTTGAAGAGCTGCTGCGTATCTCTTAAAACCAAGACGGTCCACTATTGAAAGTGGATAGTCATGCATAATTATTGCTTGTGCTAGCTCTTTTCTTGCATTTTCATCATTATAAGTTCCAGGACCTAGCTCCTGCTTTCCTTGAATGACCTTAGGCATAAGAAATGACTGCCCCTTGCTATTAATGCTCCTCTCCATAATATTTTTTTGAACACATGTATCCATGTGTGTATGCAAGTGTTTTGTTCCATTTCTTGAACTTCCACCAAGCAGTTTCTTGCAACAATTACATTGAGCTTTGTCTTGTTCGTTAAATTTTACCAATGTGAAATGTTTTCATACTATACTTTTGCGCTTATCCTTTTTGACTACATCTGTTTCTGCATGCATTTCTGCCTCTGTTTGTGCTGTCGTCTCCAAAGTTTCCCTTGTCTAAACACCTTGAGGTGTTGGCATATATTCAACATTAAATGGAGGGTTGCAACTTTCTTGTTGAGTTGGATCATGTCCACCTTCTTGTGAAATAGGCAGTGGGGAATTACCAGCAGGATCTGTCATTTTTATATCCTGTGACACGAACAAACAAGAAAGAAACAACTTAGACTTAGTAATAAGAACCACATACAAGAACATAGTGAATAATCACTACTTAGAACATTGATTAACAAGAACTGCAAACAACACTTAACAAAATAAACAAGAACAAACTATACACATTTATTAACAAAGAAGAACAGAGTGATGAAAGAAACTATACACATGAACAAACAAGAACCACAAACAACACTTAATAAAATAAACACTACTTAGAGCATTGATTAACAACACACAATAAGGTTTGATCTTGTGGTTTGTTAAGTGTTTCTTGAAATGTACATTGAGGAGTGCGCAATCCAGATTGTAGAAACTGAAATAAACACAAACACAAAAACATAAAGTGCATTAAATAGAAATTCCATTTTCATTATCATTATAATTACATTCATTCCAAGAAAGAGAGAGAGAGAGAGAGAAACCTGAACATGAAGGAAAGATGGGATATTAATATTACTGATGTCATTGTTGGAAATATAATTATGATTAAAGGAAAAGAAAGGAGTGTCATGTTCAAGATCAACAGCGAATCGAACACCAATACCAAGTGCTTCGTTTGAAGAATCATATTTTGTTTGAAGAATCAAAATCAAATAGTCAATATTAGCATCAGATTCATACAAAATCTGAAGAAAAGAAACATGTGAATACATAAACGAAGAACGTGAATGAAGAAGAAAAAGGATACATAACAAAAGTAAGAGATAAGACATAAATGAAGAAGAAAATGGAAACTAGCCTAGAAGAAGAACTAGTGTTGACCGCATTGCTGCAGCTAGAAAGGGAGGAGGAGGATGACGGTGGCGGCGCTACAATTAGAAAGGGAGGAGGAGAGGCGAAGAGGCTAAAAGGGAGTCAGGTCTCATTTTTTTTCTTCTAGGGTTTCTATGACTGGAATAGTAATATGTATATGTGTGTGTGTGTGTGGGTGGGTATTTAAGTAATTTAACAACATCAATATAAAAAGTAATTGAACTTTTAGTGAGGTGGGTTCGAGTTCGGGTTCGGGTTGGGTATCATATTCCCGTCCCTGTCTCAACAAAGTGGGGAAAACCCATCCCCATCCCCGAACCTGTTTAAACTGGGTTTCCCCCGACAAAACCGAGACGGGTTCAGGCGGGTACCCGCATGTTCGGGTTTTACTGCCATGTCTAGCTGTAAGTTTTAGGAAGATGGGCTACTGAAGATAATAGAAATCATTACATTTCTAATTATCAAACATAAAAGGAATATTGACCAAAAAACACATAAAAGGAATAACAGGCCTTATAAATGATTGATTGTTGTTGACCAAAAAAATGATTGATTGTAAGGCAATGACATCTTGTTTCATGTATCAACTCCAACTATTTTGCAACATGATTGATGAGACAACATAACAGGATAGGAGCGAAATTATTTGTTAGTCCATTAGCATTGTCTTCAAGGGCTTAGATGTTATTCAAACATCAGAGTCACTTGACCCAAAAAAAACATCACATAGTCACCTAATGAAGATTATACAAATTTGACGAAAGACTAAGAAAGGAGTAAAAGAAAATATGAGGCTATTATTCTGTTTGATTTATACTATTGTGTTACTCAAACAATCTTTTTAAATTCTGTTTTGAATGTTTGATTCAATATCATGTTTACTGTTTTTATGTTCAATGTTTCCTTTACTAAATCATTTTACAATTTCAATGTCAACATCAAAACATCTAATCATCCTAATCATCCTGATGGTAGTTTTTTACCCCTATTGCATTTATATAACTTCGCATTTACATTAATATAAAGTTTCGACCTACTCATTAAATAAAATTACTTTCTGTAAAGAATTTACTTCAATTTTCCAAATCCATGCAAAGCACGGGTAATGGTACTAGTTAGTAACAAGAGGGCCAACGTTATATAACGTTGTAACTTTAAAAACCTAAACAAAACAAATACAAAAGACCCCAAATTGAAATCAAAAAGTTAAGGAGACTAAAAATGTAATTTAGCCTTTACTGAAAATGCTAGAGTACGTAATACTAAACAAACTTATGCCTTTAAATGTTTGTATGATAACTACATTCAGATTACTGCATAGACAATTTTATTGAACTATTTCAATGTGAGGCCTTCCAAAAATCAGACTCAACGAGTGTCTTGTTCCCAGAAGTACACCTCCATACTATTTATAAGTTTCAGAAGTTGGTGGAATGGAGAAAAATATGTACGAAAAATCAACATTACACAAATTTCACCCATATTACCTTCCTGATCCTAAATTTCAGGTCACTTTTTTCTAATTACTATGCATCCGCAAGTGAAATTTTCGAAATGCATAAATAGTTGCCAAGTGTACTTCAATATACATTCTGAAAGCATAATTCTAAATATAGGTAATTTGGGGGGGGGATATCAGATTCAGAGAGGTAGATGCATGTTAAGAAACTGGGGGTACAAAAAGCAAACCCTTATTAATTTGGGTGCCTAGAAGACCAGACAGCATTCTATCAGTGTAAAGAATCCAGTAAATAATAAGGCATATATCTCTGGACATTTCACCAGAAGCATTTCCTGGAATTTGTACAACTCAAGCTGGTTTAAATAGACAAGCAAAATTTCTTATTAACCCAATGCTAAACATTAAACATTCCCCCGAAGTGTTTCAAAGTTTGTCTCCGGCAATTTTAAATGTAATACTGCAAGCAAATTGTGCATCTATTTCAGGCTTATCACACCTAAAGCGGGCCTGGGAATGTTCCATTTTCCCGTTGCTCATTCCATCTGTCAACCTGATCATGGGTAAAACAATGAAATCAGAATGTTAGTTATAATTGATAGGTTCGAAAAAAACACTAAAAAAATAGTTTGTAAATGAACTAAATAAGCCCTTGAGTTAAAAGTACATATAAAACTCAAAATTGTGTATGTATTTAACTGATGGCAACAGCTGAAAAGTAATCATCAATTCATCATGCATCATCATTTAGAAATAATAGGGAAGTTGCTGTAAATACTAACATAAAAAAGATGATGATGTTGACCTCTAAAGCCATGTAACTCACTTTTTTGGGCAATTTCTATTGTAAATCTTAGTTTAAGTAAAATGCTACTAGCATGAAACTGTTGGTTTAACCCGCCATCGTCCTTTGTTTCCTCAGCCACCTATGGCTCCTCTCTCTCATCTTCTCCCAAGAAGATTACATGCAATGGAACTGCTTGTAGCGACATACATGACCAAGGTGGTACCTCTCATCCATATTCCATGACTATTCTCTTGGAATATTTTAAATGAAGTTCGTTGAAATGTTGCCCAATTAACTACCACAGTCCTAGGTTCTCGCCATGAAGCCAGTTGAACACTTTTCACCTCAGGAAATATTCTTTACGCCCATCCATGAGCATCTTCCACGTTAATATGGCCCTTCCAGCCTCCTATAGATCACCCGATTCCTTGCCGGTTTGTCTTTGGTGATACCTACTTTCTCACTCTTTTACTTGCTCGCTCATCTTTCTCTTTGACTCGATACCTCCATCTTCTCGGTCAACACCAATAGCTCACATCATATTGCAGTTGCAAATTGCAACCCATCTGGTCACTGCTCCACAGTCTCCATTCGAATATATATAGCAGGAAATAGTATTGCTATAGCGGCCAAGCGGAGCGGAGCAGCTACCTTCCGCTACTCTACAAATAGCGACCACTATACTCAAATAGCAGAAGTATCTCGAACCCCAGGGGAAGGAATGGGGTATTTCTCGGATTTCAGGCTTAAATTTGTTTACTTCCTTTACTTTTTTAGCTATCTACTTGTATGTTTTACTAAAGTACTATGACATATTAGTAACTATGAATAATTTAATTTTGAGTAATCTTCCAATTTTTGGGCATTTATATATAGTATTAATTATATATATAATATATTATTATAGCTGTCACACTGCTATAGCATGTGTGGGATCAGCCGCTCCGCGCTGCTATCCAGGATTGACAAGTATGCTTACCATTGTGTCGTAACCATCCAAAGGCTCCATGAGATCCAGGCGCTCTAAACCAAATTGTCGGGAATTGAAACTTCAATACATAATAGATTACAAATCCTAGAAAACAGAGTCAGAACAACAGGTATTTGCAGAAAGGAAAAAGTATCACAAGCTAATTCCTCTGCCCAGTGGTAACAGCCACATCCAAATTTGCCAGAAAAGATGATGTGCTCTTCGACGCCCCGTCCACTTCATATCCATGCCTTACATTATTCCTAGCATCTTTATCCTAAACCCCGCTTGACATTTGTTCATTTTGTTAGATCCCCCCAGTTCCTTTCTGACAAATTTCCCACTCTAAATTATCCCTCTACTTTCTTTATTCTTGCCTGATTTTGTTGACCGGAATCTGGAGGCCAATTGTTGTGGGCCAACCAACAAAATCCAAATGGTTAAGTGATAGAACCAGAGATTCAAATAGAGGAAATCTGATCGTATTATTGAATTGGAATGGAACAGAATGCTCGTTTACAACCAGGAAACAACCAGAGCCAGGGCTCCTACCAGAGATAATACTCTCCTAAAAACATCCTATAACACGCGAACAACATATTCATATAGTCGCTCCCCTCACTAACAGAATCCCAGGCTCCCAGCAGTATCTATTGCCACGTCACTAACTAATTCCCTTTCCCATCTGTCCCAATTTTTACACTCCTTGAATATATCTTCGATGCAGCAGGCCTTTTTGGCGCCTGACCCACATCAAACCTGGCCCACTGGACCAGGTGCCCTATCATTAAGCTATAAAATTTGAAGGATGAAGGCTTGATAACAAGCTAAAGATAACGAATTGATGAGCTGAGCTGACCAATTAATTTAACACGTAAAAGTTAAAAATAAGAGGGATCAAACTATCATGCATATCCATATACAGGAATATTCGCCACAACTTAAGAGCTCCCTCTCCCTTTATATACCCTAAAAGAAGAATTTCCTCTCCCTAAAGCAGCCTAACATGATGGAAATTTGGCATTCACAAGATATATCTGGAAGTAAATCTTAATGGACATGAAGATATTAGTTCCTAGCAGATAATCAAGAATATTCATCAATGAAAATACATACCCATTCACCAGGGCAAAGAGAACGATAATACTTAGCAAACTTATCGCATTCTGGTGCATCTTCTCCCTTTGCAGCTACACAGCTGCACAAGAATGTCAAAGGTTAAAAAAAAGATGGTGTAACTTTTTCACTGGCAGCAAACAACAAGCTCAACAAAACAAAAGCCAACAGAATATGACTAACCGATGATATTCAATGTATCGGGTAAAACAATGCCTCGTTTGGTTTGTTGTTGGAAAACGGAAATCTGCTGGAGCAGTTTCAAGCTGGGAAATAATAGCACTAATAAGAAATTATTGAAAGAGGCATCAAGCATGCTGATGATGGAATAAGTAACAATTCTAGAAAGATGATTCAGTTAAATAAATGTAACCTTAATTTCAGGTTTCTCTTCAGCTGCATCTTGCTCACCAGAATTTTCATCTACAACAGTTTCACTACTTGGCTCTAGTGTGCTTTCTTCAGCAGGAGGGGTGACTTCACTACTTTCCTGTGCAACCACAGGGGCAACAGGAGTTGTTTCTTCCACGGTTTTCTCAACAACAGCTTCAGCTTCCTCAGAGGCAGCCTCCTTCTGCTGGTTTACAACTTCTTTAACTTCAACAGGTTTTTCAACTACTTCTGTTTTCTCCTGTTTGTCGTTCACATAATATTGCTGCAAGTCAAAAACATTTTTGTCACTAATTTCATCTCAAATCCTACATAACAATATAACATTACAAAACCAGCTTTGGGATGAGGAAGCTTGATGGAAAATGTCATCACTACCTAACACACATCATACCAATTCTTCATTCAAATGATTTAACATCCAAAATGGATACCAATGGCAACTTCTCTTCATAGTTTTTTTTAAAAAAATTTTAGGTGATCCTATATAACCATAAATTTATTGATTAAAAAAACATGGGAACTTTTCTACAATGTTCTACACTAAAGAACTAAGCATAAAATAAGTCAAACTTGCAAATTTCCCAGTGTGGTGTTGTCTTTCTAGTATCCAATATTTCAATCATTTTACAATTCTAATTCTAATTATAACAGTCATATAAATGGCAGATTAAAGCACAGTGGAATTGAAGATTAATAATCTAGCAATCATCCCTAGAATAACGTTATTTAGCCAATAGATACTTTATTTTACGTCCATGATGATATAGATCTGGCTTAGAATTTCCCTAGGTGTTAAAAACTAGAAATTTACATTAACTAAATTAACCCTAATTCTTAACGACAAACATTAGAAGACATTGCTAGAAACAAATGCAAAAAAAAAGAAAAAGAAAGTAGAAACGGAAGCTAATTAAGACCGAGCTGAAAGGACTCTGAAGAGTGGATCAACTAAATGAAGCTTCAATTTTTATATTTGGATTCCAAAAAATGAAAGGGACTCGAATGGAAGCGAAGATCCATGGAGGTTTTTAAGCAGAATTGACCGTTAAATTGAGAAGAAAAAAGGCAGAGAGTGATAAGAAGAGAAGAAATGGTACCTCGGCGAGAGTTTGAGATTTGTCGGTAGCAGATTCCGCCATTGATGATGGAAGGAAGGAAGAGTTGGTGGGGCGGCTACAACACAAATTGGGGATTTTGGGTATTGTAGGTCAGAACACAGAAAAGTGAGGTTAAAGTGTAATGGTTTGGTAAATCTGTATTCGTGACCTTTGTGCTTCTGTATTCGTGAAAAGGTTCCTTCTCTATTTTTTTATTTTTTTTCAGTTTTATTATTATTTTTATAAGTATTATTATTATTATTATTATTATTATTATTATTATTATTATATTTTGGTCAAAAAAAAAGAGTATTATTATTATTGTTAAAAATATATCTATGCGGTTTGATTTGGTTCGGTTGACTTCCTAAAAAATACAAACCAAACCAATGCGGTTAGGATTAGTTCGATTGGTTCGGTTTTTCGCGTGACAAACATAATTTAAAACATAGTTAAAATTAACTAATTTAATTTTAAATATAAATATTTCTATTTTTTATCGAAGCAAAAGAAATTTTTCTTTTGCTTCGATAGTGTGAGATAGTGAACAACAAAATCGGATTTGAGTTAGTAAGTGAGTGAGAGTTGTTGTAAGTTAAAGCCCAAATAGCGAGAAAGTCAATGAAGACCTCGTAGTTTTACTTGCGGTTTGGTTTGATTTGTTTTAGTTGGTGAAACAAAAACCGCAGACCGAACCAAACCGTGCGGTTGAGTCAAAATAAAAACCAATTAGATCTGATAATAATATCGGTTTTTTGAGGTTTTCAGTTTGGGTTGGTTAGGTTTTGAACACCCTTAATAAAAATCACAGTCGTAAATTCTATTTATTTATAATTTGGTTTTAATCACTACCTTAAACAAATTTTAAATTTAAATTTTAAAATTAAGTAAAAATTAGTAATTAATTGCACGCAGCATAATGCAACTTTTCTCATTCTGTTTTTTTCACATTAACATTTAAGTTGCCGAAGATAACTTATATTTAAATTTTCGATTCTTGGCCGGTGCGTATGGAAAAATACCTGGTGGGAGAGGTCAATCCGATCTCAAAACCTTGAGGGATTAGTCTCTACAATTGTGTGTAAGGGATTAGTCTCTACAATTGCGCGTAGGGGATACATTGATTTACCAAAAAAATAGTTATTAAATAAAGGTAAAAACGAAAAAAATTAGTGAATCTAAAGACAATAAATCTTAGGGACTCTCCACCCCCACAAGCTCCTGCCTGTTGAAGACCGTCGTGTGGCTCCACCGTGGATGGGGTCAGCCAATTGGTGCCAGCGTGGCCCTTGTCAGGGATGTCTGCTAGAAGCTGGTCCCCTCGAAGCTTTTCTGTCAACAGATTTTTCACACAGATTTTGTTGCAGTTCCTTCCTTCAAGGTGTCCCTCTTTCTCTGCTGTTCCTCTTCTTCCCTTGGCCGATCGTTTTCTTCACTTGCTCTCTCTGTTGACTCACATTTACCTATTGCAAACACTCCATTCTAGCTTCAGAACGCTGTCATGATTATTTGCTCATCTCGATTTCGTTTTACCAGGTAACCTCTTTCTCGCCCTTCGATCGTACTCATCTTTTCCAGTCTTCTTCATTTATTTCTACATCGTCGTTCTTACGTTTCTGATTTGTTATCCTTTCTTCGTTTCTCTGGTTGGTTTCTCTAACCTAGGTTACTCACTCCCCACTAAATTTCCTCACGCTTCCCTCTTCCATTAAATTGCCGACTTTCTCTAAATCAATTGTAATTATTGCCTGTCGTCTTCCTAAGCTACCCTGATAATCATAATTAGGTTTTCTTTCATATCTCCATCTCATTTGTCTTTCAAAAATCTAATAACTTGCTGGGAGCCGATTGTAATCATTGTCTGGCATTTTAATTACGTGGTTGCGCTAATTAACTCAGTTTTACCTTCTTCACAGCAGTTCTATATATTCTAGAATGCTTGCCTGTGTTGCAGCACGTTTTTTGCCCGTTGTTTGGGTTCTTCCTAGGTGCCTCTCTAATTTGGATAGGTTGTGTTTCTATCTGTGTTGCATATTTTTTGGTTTAATTTGTTGTTCTGTCTATGATCTTTGACTAACTTTTGTTTTTGTTTTCAACTAGATGGATTTTGGTCCTTTTCTTGAAATAGGCTCCTTTGTGGCCAATCTTGACATGAGATTTAACTCTTGCATTGTGAACTTTGATCCAACTATGGTGGTTATTCGTTTCCCTCATTCATTTCCATTCTCTTCATTTATTTCCTGGCTGCTGATCTTTTATTCCTTGTCTTCTACCTAATTTTTTTTTTTTTTACTTTTTTTATTGCAGGAGTTTGGTGTTATGCCAACCCTATTTAGTGGTCTTTATTATGATGATGTTCTCACAGATGTTTGGCCTATTGATCCTAATGAGAACAAATTTGAGGTTCAACTTAAGAAGACAAGGGGAACAATCAATTTGGGTAGAGGTTCAGCCATGGTGGGGGCGTTATATGGTCTTGATGTTGGTGGTTGGGTGGTTTTTACCTTTGATGCTCTTGGTGTTTTTTTCATTCATGTCTATGATCGGTCACTTGCTCAAGTGAGGTACCCTGATCCTCCCAGAGCTTTTTTCCTTGGTGAGCTCCATAATCCTCTTTACAACTTTGGTGTTGGTTCTAGTTTTCTAATCCCTTATTTTTGTACTCCTGCTCATAATATGCCGAGGAAGTGGCTCACAAGGAGTGATCTCACTAGATTGGTAATGAACTATTCAGTGTATGGTTTAGTTTTAATTTGTTTGCCTTTCATACAATTTGGTATCTTACTTTGTTTATTTTTTTTCCGTTTTAACAGCACTTATCTCCCTGTTTTGGTCCCCATATACTCTCTCCCAGTGTCTCAGAAGTCACTTTGTTGGATGAGAACCAGCATCGTTGGTTGTGTCCACTTGTGTGGAGTGGGGTGGATCTTCAGTCATGCTATGTTCCTGGGGAGTGGGCGCGCCTTAGCAGGATAATGGGTCTTCTTGAAGGACAGTTGATCCATCTGGTCATCCAGAGGGCTGGTAATGGAGTCAGTTACCTAACTTTCAAGGTTGTTTCTTTCTTTTAGTTGTTCTTGTTCTTTGTATCCTTTAGTCTTAATTAGATTTAGTTAGGAAGGATGTATCTTGCAATTGTACTTGCCCTTCCTTGGTGATGGTGTTGTTTTTTTGTTGGGCTTCTCTTTTGTACTTTTGTTCAACAACCATCTTTTCCTTGACCCATACTTCGTCCAACCTCCTAGCTACTCAGTAGACACCCCCAACACGCATGAAAAGACCACAATGTCATTAATGAATCTTGTGATCCTACGATGGTTCAGAGCACGGTCGTCCGAACCGGTTCGAAGGCGGTGCCACCAAACCAGTTCGATAGTGGAGCCACCGAACCTCACTGTCAATGCATTTAACGATGATTATGTTTACTTGATCAAATTAAATTGCTATACAGGTTACATGGGTTTCCTTTCCATTCATATATCAATAATTGAATTATATAATGACAGTGATCTATTATTGATGTTATACGGATGAAAAATTAATAAAGCTAGTGAAGTTATGGCACACAAGCACATCACAATTCTGAGTGGCAAGACAACATGTCCAAAGCATGCAGGGGTAGCAGAAGAAAAATGAGTCTGATCTCATTGTTAGACCCTGCAACTGCAACACATGGGGTACCAAAATCTGGTAAGAGTACAATGAAGGGGGGTTTTTCAAAAAGAGACTATGAAGTGAGGTTCGGTGCTCAAACTACCGAACCAGTTCGGTGCTTAACTATCTGAACTGGTTCGGATGGCCGTGGTCCAAACCAGTTAAAATACAGCGTGACGGGTTTTCATGTGAGGGTATTTTGGGAATATTTAAGGTTAGGGGTGTCCAGTGAGTAGCTGGGGGATTGTACGAAATCTTGGCCCTTTTCCTTTTGTCCTCTCTTTAGTTTCTTTTAATTATGAAAGTTATGGATCATATCACCTATTTATGTTATTTTTCTAATTGATTTTTGCCATTGTTGTTTGGGGGGGGGGGGGGGGGGGGGGCGTGTTTGCCTACGCATATTTAACTCATCTGTAGTGCCGTCCTAACATGAATAGTAATAGGGAAAGACAATAAGAACCCTGAACACGTCATCAAGCCTTGTGAGCAGTGAGTCACTACCACTCACCACACGTGCACTGTTAGATTGATAACAGAATCAGTTAGTGAGTTATTCTTCAGTTAGAATCTGTGCAACCGAACAATACTGAATCATGTAGTATATAATCAATTGTACAATAGAATTATCAATCTCAAGAAATGAAAATCTATCTCATTCTTCATTGAAATCTTTCATGGTATCATTCGCTATTGATCTTGAGAGCTTCGTTCTCTCGCTTCCGCTCCCAATTCATTGCATCTAGCTTCTCCGTCGCACTTCATCAATGGCGTCGTCACCTGAACAATCACCGCAGAACGATTTGGCCGATAATGGATCAATCTTCCAAGGTGCAACAAATCATCTTCAACACATCATTTCACATCTGGTCCTAAGCTCTCCATCAAATTAGATGAGAAGAATTTCTTGCTTTGGAACCAGCAAGTCGAAGGAGTGGTGAAGATGCATAAACTGCATCGTCTTCTGGTCAGTCCAATTATTCCTCAGAAATATGCTTCTGAAGCCTATTTCTGAGGAATTTGAGAGGTGGTTGGTGCAAGACCAACCGCTTTTCACCTGGTTATTGTCAACGCTTTCTGAATCTGCTCTACCTAGAGTGTTAACTTGTCACCACTCATGGCAAGTTTGGGAAAAGATCCAGCAACATTACTTTGCGCATTTGAAAGCGAAGTCACGCCAACTCCGAAATGAGCTCAAGAACACAAAGAAGGGCTCACAATCAATTTCAGAGTTTATCACTAAGGTACATTCGCTTCCTGATGTGTTAACTTTTGCTGGTGAATCGATCTTTGATTCTCATCTTACTGATGTTATCTAGGACGGTCTACCTGAGGAATACAATTCCTTCGTGATGATGATATTTAGCAAAGCTGATACACCGTCGCTTTCACAAATTGAGTCTCTCCTCTTAGTTCAGGAATCACAATTAGACAAATTCCGTCAAGAATTGTCCTTTGCTAATGTCTCAGCAAATCTTGCTCAAGTTTCATCGCAATCTGGTCAAGGAATCTCACAAAATCACAACAATGCGCAAGGTGTTCGAGGAAATGCCGCAACCAACTATCACACTCGCGGACGTGGTCGTGGTCAAGGATGCGGCCGTGGTCGCAGTTCTGCTGGTGGTTCCAGGCCTACTTGTCAACTTTGTGGCCGTTATGGTCACGCCGTGCTTGAGTGTTGGTTTCGCTTTGATGAAACTTTTGTGCCTCCACCAAATGTTGCACAAACAAATGCTGCCCCTCAGGCAAATGCTGTTGCATCATCAGAGATTCCTGCCATTGATGCTGCTGCCACACCAACTGTAAACATGGCTGAGACTCTTCCCTTTGAAACTACAGGTAATACTTCTGAATTATCCTCAAATGAAACTATTGATGAAGAGGATTGGCATGGTGACACTGGTGCATCACACCATGTCACTGCTGATGACTCAAATATACAGCATAGTACACCTTACAATGGTAAAACTCAAGTTAAAATGGGAAATGGTAATGGAGCCACAATCAAATCTGTTGGCTCTTCTCAATTTAATTCTCCCATACATCCTCATATAAACCTTGTCTTGAATAACTTATTACATGTTCCTTCCATTACCAAAAATTTACTTTGTGTCTAAGTTTGTTAAGGACAACCATGTTTATTTTGAATTCAATGATCCTTATTGCTATGTGAAATCACAGGGCTCTGATCAAGTGGTCTTGCAAGGCACACTTGGACAAGATGGCCTTTATGTCTTCAAAGGAATACGTCTAGCTAAACACTCTCAATATACTCCTGCTTCATCTGCTTTATCTACTAATGCTTTACCCTATCTGTATTCTGTTAATGTACCTTCTACTATATCATCACACACACTCTGGCACACAAGATTAGGTCATGCCAATCCACAGTTGGTCTCTCATGTAATAAAATAGTGTAATCTTTCCACAACTAGTAATACATCTGTTGAATTTTGTACTGCTTGTCAATTAGGAAAAGCACATCGTATGCATGCACCAACATCTTTAACCAAGCATGATAAACCTTTTGAGGTCATTTACACTGACTTATGGGGACCTTCTCCAGTAGTTTCCACCTCTGGTTACTACTATTATATAGCCTTTGTTGACGCATGTACCAAGTTCACATGGCTCTATTTTCTTAAAAGTAAATCAAATGCCTTTCTGGCCTTCACCATGTTTGACAAATTTGTTCAAAATCACTTCTCTGTGACTATAAAAACTGTGCAGTCAGATGGTGGGGGTGAGTATAAGCCCTTCACTAAATTTCGAGCTAGTCAAGGCATCATTCATAGGTTCACTTGTCTACACACTTCCCACCAAAAAGGCTCTGAGGAAAGAAAGCATAGGCAAATTACTGAAATGGGACTTACCCTCTTGTCTCATGCTTCTTTACCATTGACTTATTGGGATCATGCATTCACAAATGCAGTTCATGTGATTGACAGGTTACCTACTACTGGTCTGTCTGCTTTCATTTCTCCATTTCAGGCTTTATATAATGCTTCACCTGATTACAACAAGTTAAAGCCATTTGGTTGTGCTAGCTTTCCCCATATGCACCCTTACAACAAGCACAAATTTCATTTTCATAGTACTATGTGTATAAATCTTGGTCTGTCACCAGTACACAAAGGATACAAGTGTCTTACCTCTGAGGGTAAAATTATCATATCCAAAGAAGTTACCTTCAATGAAACTAGTTTCCCCTACCCTTCCTTATTCCCAAAACACTCCACTACACCTACTTTTACTGACAATTCACCCTCATTACCTATACCAACATTTACTATCCCTTCCTCAGACACTTTTAACAATACATATACTCAAGTCCCTGCACTAGTTCAAGACACACAACAAACATCAACATCAGACACAAACCAAACACCAGACCAAGACACAAACCAAACTCAATCTCAGAACACAGAACCAAATCAAATTAATGCACCAAATTCACCAGTGCAACCTGCACTAGAGCCTTCTCTACCTACACCAGTACCTACCAAAACTCACAATATGGTCACAAGACTTCAAACAGGCTCTCTCAAACCAAAAGTGTTCCTCACTCAAGCAGAACCAACTAGTGTCAAACAAGCACTATCAGCACCACAGTGGAAAACAACAATGCAAACTGAGCTACAGGCTCTCATTGACAACAAAACATGGTCTCTCACCACTCTTCCTCCAAACAGGAAGGCCATAGGCTGCAAGTGGGTCTTTAGGGTCAAAGAAAACCCAGATGGAACTATCAACAAATATAAGGCAAGATTAGTGGCCAAAGGCTACAAGCAACTGCCTGGGAAAGATTTTGGTGAAACCTTTGCTCCTGTAATCAAACTAACAACCATCGGAATTCTTCTATCCCTAGCCATTACAAACAAATGGGATATACATCAGATTGATGTAAACAAGGCTTTCATCAATGGTTATTTACAGGAAGAAATATACGTGGTCCAGCCACCAGGTTTCACTCACACTGACAAGTCACAGGTCTGCTGATTGCACAAGTCCTTGTATGGCTTAAAACAAGCCCGAAGGGTTTGGCATGACAAGCTAAAACAAGTGTTGCATCACTTTGGTTTCACACCTAGTAGATGTGACCCTGCCTTGTTTGTATATTCTGCTAGTGGTGTACAACTTTTTGCCTTAGTATACGTGGATGGCATCTTGATAACAGGCTCTGCAACCACCCTCATTCAAGACTTAATTTGCAAACTCAACTCTACATTTGGTTTAAAACATCTAGACAAACCAGATTACTTTCTGGGCCTAGAATTGAAGTATCAGAATGATGGTTCAGTAATTCTGACTCAATCAAAATATATTAGGGATCTGTTACACAAAGCTACTATGACTGATTGCAATGGGATCTCTACTCCAATGCCTTCAAGAACAAAGTTGAGTAAGTTTGGTAATGATAAGCTTCCAGATCCTTACCACTACAGATCATTGGTTGGAGCACTCCAATATGTAACATTGACTAGACCAGAAATATCGTATGCTGTAAACAAAGTTTGTCAGTTTTTGTCAACACCATTAGAGTCACATTGGAAAGCAGTAAAGAGGATTATCAGATATCTCAGTAGCAGTACTCATCATGGACTTCTATTGCAACCTGCTACAACTACTAGACCAGTCACACTTAGGGCGTACAGTGATTCAGATTGGGGTAGTGATCCCGATGACAGGAGATCTACCTCAGGTTCATGTATCTTCTTGGGACCAAATTTGGTGTCTTGGAGTTCCAAAAAGCAGACCTTGGTGGCTAGATCAAGTGCTGAAGCTGAGTACTGAGGGCTAGCCAATGTCACAGTAGAGTTACTTTGAATACAATCATTACTCAAAGAACTCAAGGTTGTTCATCATCCTCCAGTCCTTCTTTGTGACAACTTAAGTGCAGTATCTATTGCACACAATCCAGTGCTTCATTCTAGAACTAAACATCTTGAATTGGACATTCACTTTGTACGAGAAAGAGTCCTCACCAAAGCTCTATCTGTTGCTCACATTCCAGGCACAAGTCAACTAGCTGATGCACTTACAAAACCTCTCCCAACACCTTTGTTTCACACTATGAAGACCAAACTGAAGGTTGTTTCCACTCCACAACTTCAGTTTGAGGGGGGAGTAATAGGGAAAAGCAATAATAACCCTGAACACATCATCAAGCCTTGTAAGCAGTGAGTCACTGCCACTCACCACACGTGCACTGTTAGATTGATAACAGAATCAGTTAGTGAGTTATTGTTCAGTTAGAATCTGTGCAACTGAACAATACTGAATCATGTAGTATATAATCAATTGTACAACAGAATTATCAATCTCAAGAAATGAAAATCTATCTCATTCTTCATTGAAATCTTTCAAATAGAGATAGCTAAAGAACACCATTTTTTACCTAAGATTAACCATGTTTGCTATTAATTTATCAAACATTTTGTCAGATTTAACCAAGTAGTTTGACATACGTATGAATTTAAATTAGTATAGCCTTTTGGATAGTTATTTGGTTGGAGGCTTATAGAGTGTGCAGAAATGGTGTTCAAAGGGTGCCACCACTAACATGGTGATTTCCAACCACTCAGGTGAGCTGGTATAGTCTTTATCATAGATACTTATTTCTATGTTTCCACTGCTTGCGTAAATTATTTTTTATCTACAATGTTTGATGTTTTTTTAGGTCCCTGTTAGAATTTATGTAACTTATTATTTTATTTAAGGATTGCCTGTTCTTGTGTCATATGCCTATTTTTTGGGTTTTGACACTGGTTTAAGTGCATTATGGCCCTTAACTAACATCATTTGGAAGAATCAAAAGGATCACCTTTGTATTCACAATTAATTGTAATACCATAAAAATGAAACAGAAGATTTACCTTTTCTCTTGTTTTACCAACCTTGTGCTCCCCCAAACGTATGCCTCAAACTTTCCAAAAAATAGGTCTCCAAATCTTTTCCTATTAAGAAATCAATATATTTTAAATCATGAATTAAGATTCAACAAAAAATAACACCCGTAGACTCTAATTATTATTCAGTGCTTCAATATTGTCTTTCTAATTTATTTGGCAAATTTTCAATCCAGTGATACTTTTTGTTCTCTCTTTTCTCATTTATTGGCAATTTCCAATTTGTATTTTTCCTTTCATTTTCACGTGGGTGTATGCACTCCGAAAAATCCGGTTTGGATCCTTCTTCGTACAACGGGAAAAACAATGAAGCTGCCACCAATATTTTAATTTAGAAAAAACATTGGAAAAATCACAATTTAGTGTGTGGTTTTTGACTGTTGATTTGAAACGCTTTGTTCTACTTCTTTTCTTCTCTCTTTATTTAAGAAAATGTTTTTGAAAACTGGGGAAAGAAGAATCTTTTTGTTATTATTTTTTAAAAGGGTGCTTGACGGGAGGTGAACCCGCTCCTACGTATCCTCCGGTGCGATGAGGAATTCAAAGCTACGTAGTTCTAGTCTTGTTTTGAAAAGGCTCTTTTGTTTTTAGCTTTTTAGTTTTTAGGTGTTTTTTGAAATAAGACTCGAGTGTTCACTAATACCAAGCAAGCAATGGGTTCGAGTGGTTTTCATTACTAACTCGAAAGAAAATAAGTTGAAACCGATAATCAAACAAGCAATGGCTTCGAGTGATTGTAAGTAACAACGTTTTTTTTTCTATCCTTTTTTTGTAAATGAGGCGAGCATCGGTGATAATCATCTAGCAAAGGCTTAGGACAATTACCACTAATGACTCGTGTTGTTTTTGGAATTGAATTGGGTTCGCATGTATTTAAGGTTTGGGAGCTTTCATGATAATCAAACAAGCAAGGGCTTCGAGTGACTACCACTAATAACTCCTCATTAGTGATCAAACAAGCAAAGGCTTCGAGTGGCCACTAATGATTTTGTTTATGAAAAACTTAGGGTTTAAGCTTGGAAAAGAAATTGGTCTTAATTTGTTAAAGACATAGTTTAAAAAAGAAGTTTGAAAGCAATTTGATTTTTGGAAAAGAGTTCTGGAAAACTAGTAGAACATTTTCAATCAAGTTCCAAGTCAATAACCAAAATGCAAATTGCTAAACTACAATTCATGCAATGATCTAAACTAGTAACCATTTTCATGTCAAGTTGTTGAGAAAAGAAAACAATGAATGCAAGAAAGTTCATAGATGCAAGCATAGCACATTCATTGAGATCATGTTATCAAGCAAGCAACAACATAGACACAATTTGCAACTTACCCTTTCATGTTGAAAACATCTCATTACAACATTTGAATACACAATGCATGAATAGGCAAAGATGAACCTAGAGTACACATATCATGTCACAATACATAGATAGGCAAAGAATGAACCCAAGTTGAACATTTTGGCAAAAATCCATGAATAGGCAAGAGAATGAACCTAGATTGCACATCTTATTGAAGATGCTAGGCAAGATGAACCTAAATTGAACATTTTTGCAAAATGCATGAATAGGCAAGTGAATGAACCTAAATTGAACATCTTATTGAAGATGCATGAATAGGCAAGTGAATGAACCTAAATTGAACATCTTATTGAATAGGCAAGTGAATGAACCTAAATTGAACATCTTATTGAAGACGCATGAATAGGCAAGAAATGAACCTAACTAGGCATTTATGACACAACATGTGAGTAGGCAAGGAAGTTACAAAGCACAAGTGAATTCAAACATTTAATGAATCACTTGCAAAATCCTAGGGATTTCACATCAACATTTGACATAAGCAACAATGTGGTATCATTTTGATGGCATCAACATTTAGCATATTTCTACAATCAACCACATGAAAGGAGTAAGTTGGAAAGGGCATTCGCCTCAAGTAAGATCATTAGCAAGCCATGAAAAATCAATTTGACATTTTTATTTAGCAAGCATATGCAATTAAGGTGTTGAATCCCTTTAGGTAATCTTTAACACTTGGGATATGCACAAGTGCATAAGTGTCAAATCCTCTTACCAAATCATCAACACAAACATGATTTTCAAAGCAAGCAACAAAAACAAGCACAATCCCTAATTATCTCATGAAATGCGACACCAACATAGAGCTAAAACCTCATTTTATTCTTTGAAAGCAACAAAATCATGCAAGCAAATGACATAAATCAAACTTTTTGGCAAGGATTCACATGATTAAGCAAAGGAATGCACTAAAATCACACAAACTCTAATTTTTCTACAATATGCGAAATGAAACATAAGCCCAAATCACAATTTTATTCATGAAAATGCAAGCACAAAATGAAAATAGCACAAACACACCATTTATTCCAAGAGAGAGATGCATTTCAAGCATCCAAACCTCCCAAAGTGTTTGTCAAAATGCTTGAAACACACCTCTCATTCAACAACAACAATTATATCAACATTTCAACATAAAATAGAGCACTAAAATGCAAAGAAATGCTTGATATGCAAAAAATAGATTGATGATCTACATTTTTGATGCTAAAATTTTGATGATGCTAAGATTGAGAGTATACCTCAACTCCAAGCTAGAATAGTGAAAGAAATAAGGTGAATGAACACTAAACCACTTGAATCAACCCTCTAATCTTCAATCTTGAGCTTGATTCTTGAGATTTGAAGATGGATCTTTGAAGAGAATGCAAGGATGATGAAGAATTTAGGACTAGAATGTTGATTTGAAGTGAAAAAGTGAAGAAATGAGGTGAGGGAATGAAGAGGGGTATTCGGCCAAGAAGGGAGAAGAGGAGAGGCTAGGTTTTTGAGTGTGAATTGTGTGCAAAAACTTGTGAGAGGTTAGGATATGAGAGTATATATAATGTGCAATTAGGTTTAGGGGCATTTAGGTCATTGTGTACCTCATCTCATTCTAGGATTGCATTTTAATTTTGAATCAAGGGTGAGGATTGAAACACACCTTGATGAGGGGCAAAAAAATGCAAGATGAGAGGGAAATGAAGGGGTAGATATTCAGCCAAGCAATGAGAGTGGTGCCCAAGTTTTGCAAGTTGGCAATTGTACTATTGTACTATCCATGAACCTTCCAATTATCCTCTCAATTTTGATTATTCCTTTCAAGATAATTATACATAAATCTAACCATTTTGAACCATATACAAGGTATCTTGAAGAATATGCCATTTTTGAAAATGAGAGATGACCAAAATTGCCAACAAAAATCCTATCATATAATTTTTGGGAATATTCCTTGAACTATTTTTTGAAATGCTTTCTTGAATTAATTTGAACTTGATTTTTTTTACTACACATAAAATATGCGCACAATTTGAAAAATGATTTTCTTTATTTTTTATTTTTTTTTTCAAAATAATACAATTTCATTAAATAAATTCCCAAAAATTAATTAATTGGATTTTCAACTAGAAAAAATTTATTAAATTGAAATTGACCAAACAATGCCCCTTTTAAATGCCCCAAAATTCCTTAATTTCTCAAAAATGATATTGAAAACCTTAGAATGCTTGGGTAAATACCCTAAACCCTTTCTCAAATAATGCATCACTCACAAAATTATTTATTTTTGCTGAAAATTAGGGTTTTGAAACTAGGCGGACAAAATTGGGGTATGACAGCTGCCCCTCTTTATTTGGATTTTACCAAGAAATATGAATTGGCCGAGACATATTTCGAAGATAAAATAAAAATAAAGAATTCAGAAATTATACCAATTTTGTCTACTTGGAGAAACCCGAATTTTCTTTTTCTTTTTCTTCTTGAAAGATGAACGCTTGGCGCGCTGATGAGAAAGCAGTAAATGAAATGATTAACGACTTGCACGCTAACTGCGAAAAGCAAGGAAAACGCTAAATGAAAAAAGCGATAAAGAAAGCGGTAAAATGCAAGGTTGCCTAAAACCTTTAAACGAACCCTTGGCGAGTCCGCGTTTGCACGTGGCTTTGAGGAGCACGCATCCTGAGAATGGCCTTTCGAGCGACCGGGGGGATCGTTATCAGCTCCGGAACTGATATACTGATCAATGCACGGCGTCCACTGTATCTTAGGCGGATACAACTATTCCGTTGAACCTCACATGGGGCTGCGGTCCATCGTGTTGCTCGTACACGACGTGAGACCATGAACAGAAGGGAGCGATGAACTCTGACAAGAGCAATTTGAACTCCAAACTCCAATGCACGCTTGAGCGCTGAACTGAAAAGCATTTGAACTCCGAACTGAGGGAGCGTTTTTTGGGAACTGAGTGCGGGGATTAACACCGAAGTATTTATCCGTCTTTGTACCTGCAAGTGAGATGAACAAATGCATGCAATGCAAATGCCATGATTGCTGTTTTGATGGAATGAATGTAATGCATGACTTTCTCTTTTTGTTTATGTTTGATGAATGCAATGTAATGTATGATTTTCTTTTTTCTTATTGCTCTTTTGCTCTTTCTTTTTTTCTTTTTAGCTTTTCTTCTCTTCTTTTCTTTTGCTAGTTGTTGCTCTTTTGCTCTTTTTGGCTTTTTCTTTTGCTGGCTCGACCAAATCGTTGGACTTGCGTTACGAGGCACAATGATCGTCCATGATGACAGTGCGAGAGCCACGCTCCGACCTTTTTGAGATTTGTTTTGATGCAATCAGTGCTTTTTGTTTAGTTCTTGTGAATTTTACCTGACCGAAAGATCATCTCTTTTCTTTGTAATTTTCAAAAATTTCGCAATGATTTTAATGCTCTGATTTATGCACATTTTCATAATCATTTATCATCTACCATAAAACATCATTTTAAAGCAGAAATGAAAAGAAAGCAAATGGTAAAACAACAAATAGATGGAGTGAAAAACTTGGACTTTTATTCATATGGAAACCGAACGTGCAGAAGGTCACGCCGACTGAAAAGAGTACATTGGAATTTTTTGAAACTAAAAAAAAACAAGAAAAATGGACGCAACAGATCTTAGGAGCGCTTTTCATCTTTGACGTGTGCCAATCACCCATACTTGCAGCCTTGATCACCATTTTATCCAAACCTTTGGAGGTGCTGCTTGCCTCTTTTTCTTTTAAGTCCAACTTTTCTGACCCTAATTTTTGCCTGGACCGCTCTTTGCGAGTTTTCAGTCCACCGGGTCACTCTTTTTTTTGCCTAGCCCGCCCTTTCGGGTTTTCAACCTAGCGAGCTAATTCTTGCTTGGCTCATCTTTCTCTTTTTCTTTTCATTTTTCTCAGGCGTAGTATTTCTTGACTGAATCTGAATTGACTGGGTTTCTGAGTTCTTCACCATCCATGCTGGTGAGTATCAATGCTCCTCCAGAGAAGGCTTTCTTTACCACATAGGGTCCATCATAGCTAGGAGCCCATTTCCCACGAGGGTCACTCTGAATAGGCAGGATCTTTTTGAGCACGAGGTCTCCTTCTTTGAATTCTCGAGGACGCACTTTCTTGTCGAAGGCTGTTTTCATCCTTTGTTGATACAGTTGTCCATGACACAGGGTAGCAATTCTTCTCTCCTCAATGAGGTTCAACTGGTCCAGACGAGCTTGAACCCATTCAGCTTCTTCCAACTTGGTTTCCATCAGCACCCGCAGGGAGGGTATCTCAACTTCGATAGGGAGGACTGCTTCCGACCCATAAACCAAAGAGAAGGGGGTTGCCCCGGTTGAAGTGCGCACTGAGGTACGATACCCGTGCAGAGCGAAAGGAAGCATCTCATGCCAATCTTTATAGGTTACTACCATCTTTTGCACGATCCTCTTGATGTTCTTATTGGCTGCTTCGACTGCCCCATTCATTTTGGGACGGTATGGAGAAGAATTATGATGTTGGATTTTGAAGTCTTTGCACAGCTCTTTCATCATCTTGCTGTTCAGGTTGCTACCATTGTCTGTGATGATCTTGTCTGGAAGGCCATAGCGACAAACCAGATCTCTTTTTACGAACTTAGCAACCACAGAGCTGGTTATGCTGGAGTACGAGGCGGCTTCAACTCATTTGGTGAAGTAGTCAATGGCGACTAGAATGAAACGATGCCCGTTTGACGCTTTAGGCTCAATAGGACCAATGACATCCATTCCCCACATTGAGAACGGCCAAGATGCAGTCAGAACATTTAAGGAAGCAGGTGGCACATGGATATGATCGGCATAGATCTGGCACTTGTGGCACTTTCTCACAAAACTGTAACAGTCGGATTCCATTTGCAACCAATAGTAGCCGGCCCTCAATATCTTTCTTGACATGGTATGTCCGCTGGAATGAACCCCAAACGAGCCTTCATGGACATCTCTCATAATTCTCTCTGATTCCTCCTTTGTCACACACCTGAGGAGTACCTTATCATGATTCTTTTTATAGAGCACCTCGTCGCTCAAGAAGAAATTCATCGACAACCTTCTGAGTGTTCTCTTGTCATTCTCGGAGGCCCCGGGAGGATACTCTCTGTTCAAGATGTACTGCTTGATGTCATGATACCAGGGTTTACTATCAGATTCTTCTTCAATTGCTGCGCAGTAGTGATGGGCTGGCAGATCCCGATGCTGAATTCTGATGTGAGTCAAGTTTTTGTCGCAGTTGATGTTGAACATTGAAGACAAAGTGGCCAGTGCATCAGCCAACTGATTCTCATTGCGAGGAAGATGCTGAAATGTGATTTCCTCAAAAGGCTCAACCAACTCTCGGATGTAGTCTCGGTAAGAAATCAACTTGGGATCTCTGGTCTCCCAATCGCCGTTTACCTGGTGCATGACTAGAGCTGAATCTCCATACACATCTAGTCTCTTAGCTTTCCAATCTAGGGCTTCCTGAATGCCAAGAATACATGCCTCATATTCTGCAATATTGTTTGTGACATAGAAACTTAGTCTGGTAGTGAATGGGATGAAGCGACTATCAGGGGAAATCAGTACTGCCCCAGCTCCGTGCCCATATATGTTGGAGGCACCATCAAATATCACTCTCCATCTTTCATCTCCTGGGGATTTCCCTTCTTCAAATAGGGCCATGATATCCTCGTCTGGAAAGTCATACTGCATCGACTGATAGTCTTCGATAGGCTGATGTGCTAGGTACTCGGCCAGCGCACTACCCTTGATGGCTTTCTGAGTGACGTACAGGAGGCATCAAGATAGGTGGATTCTGAAGATATTTCTTGACCTTTTCGAAAGCTTCTTGCCAATCGTCATTCCATTTAGTCTCTTGATTCTTGCATAACAGCTTGAAGATTGGTTCACATGTGGCGGTTAACTGGAATATGAACCTAGAGATGTAGTTCAGTCTTCCAAGAAAACCACGGATCTCCTTCTCTGTTTTAGGCACCGGCATTTCAATAATTGCCCGCACCTTGTCTGGGTCAACTTCTATCCCCCTTTGGCTGACAATGAATCCCAGCAACTTCCCTGATCGCACACCGAAGATACACTTGGCGCCGGATTTAATCTGAGCTTGAACTTTCTCAACCGTTCGAAGAGCTTTTGCAAATTGACAATGTGTTCCTCATCGGTTTTAGACTTTGCAATCATATCGTCCACGTAGACTTCGATCTCCTTGTGCATCATGTCGTGAAACAATGTGACCATAGCCCTTTGATAGGCAGCACCGGCGTTCTTCAACCCGAATGGCATGACTCTGTAACAGAACGTTCCCCAAAGAGTTGTGAAAGTTGTCTTCTCCATATCTTCAGGAGCCATTTTAATCTGATTGTACCCTGAATACCCATCCATGAAGGAGAACAGTGAATGCTGCGCTGTACAATCCACTAAGACATCAATATGAGGCAGGGGAAAATCGTCTTTGGGACTGGCCCGATTCAGATCTCAGTAATCAACACACATTCTGACTTTCCCGTCCTTTTTCGGAACCGGCACAATATTAGCAACCCATTGCGGATATTTTGCTACCGCTAGGAAACCAGCATCAAACTGCTTTTTCACCTCATCTCTGATCTTTAAGGACATTTCTGGTTTCATCCTTCTCAGTTTCTGCTTCACTGGAGGACACTCAGGCTTGACTGGAAGCTTGTGCACCACTATATCAGTATCTAACCCTGGCATATCCTGGTAAGTCCATGCGAAGACATCATCATAATCATGCAGGAGTTGAATTAGCCTCTTACGCTCACTTTCATTCATCGAAGTGCCAACCTTGACTTCTTTCTTACTGTCCTCTGTGCCCAGATTGATTGTCTCAACAGATTCCCCATGCGGCTGAATAACCTTTTCCTCTTGCCCAACCATTCTCATCAATTCTGGAGGAGTTTCCCAGTCATCCTCAACATCCTCCTCGGCTTGGTTAACGGGGTAATCAAAGTTAACATATGAATCATTGGCATCATTATTTTCAAAGATGTTCATTTTAGATCTGCATTTGCGGGAATGGAAACAGAATGAACAAGCAAAATAGAAACACAAGATGAAGACACACAATAATGGTATGAAAAACAATTTTATTCATTTGAGAATTCAAAACAACATTTTATTGATAGATGATATTCGAAGGAAAAACATGCATGCCCTTATGAAATGTCTTGAGGCCTTGGGCAGAGCCAAAGGATTCGCATTACAAAATCATTACTTTGAAATGAAAGCAACAGGGAAATCGATGATCTTCCAATTGCCGAGCTCTTCATTTGCAGCACTGCGACGCACCAGGTCCACACTCTTGTCTTCCACAGCTGATTCTTCCCCAATGACAGCCACTTGATTGGGGTCCAGCATGCCCGCGCTCCTGAAGCTCTGCTTGAGATCACAGACGGGAACCCTCTTCAAGCTTCGTTCTCGCCCCTGAAGCTTAGCTAGTCTTCTTTCTTGCTTCTCCTCAGCCATTCTCTTCTTATCAGCTTGAGTGGGCCAATATCCTAACCCACATCTATCCTTGTACTCTTGCAACTGGACAGGTGCTAGAATTCCTTGCTCGGACCTTCCTAAACCCTTTCCGATCTGGTAACCATTTCTCAGCATGACCTTGGCGACCATGATATCAGCATTGGACATTCTTGGTGCAGGCAGTGGGGCTTCCTCTCCCACGAAAGCGGCATTTGCAATTTCTAATGACTGAAAAGCAGTTTCAAGGGATTCCTCTGCAGCCTCGACGTATTGAGAGGGATGGGGCTTGTTAATCATAAACTCTTCTTCTCCAAAGACGACTATCAGTTTGTCGTCGACTACAAACTTAAGCCTCTGATGGAGAGATGAAGGAACAGCTCCTGCAGCATGAATCCAAGGTCTTCCCAAGAGACAGCTGTAGGATGATGCGATGTCCATGATTTGAAAGTTCACATAAAACACCTCAGGCCCTATCTGCACTGGAAACTCTATTTCCCCGATAACCTCTTTCTTGGATCCGTCGAATGCTCTGACTAGCGTTGAGCTAGGCTTCATATATGAACAGTCTACGTCTAGCCTGTTCATTGTAGATTTGGGCATGACATTCAAAGAGGATCCATTGTCTATGAGGACCCGAGAAAGTGTATATTCACCACATCTGACTGAAATGTGCAATGCTTGATTATGTCCCTTTCCTTCAGGGGTGAGCTCGTCATCAGTAAAGGTAATATAGTTGGAAGCAACGATGTTCCCTACGATGCCATCAAGCTGGTTAACAGTGATGTCTTGGGCTACATGGGCTTCATTCAGCACTTTCACTAGGGCAGCACGGTGGGCCTCTGAATTGAGCAGCAAGGACATGATAGAGATCTTTGCAGGAGTGTGGTGCAGCTGGTCCACCACTTTGTAATCGCTTTGCCGCATGATTCTCAGAAATTCGGAAGCTTCTTGCTCTGACACCCTTCTACTTTCCACGGGCTCTTGCTCTTTACCTTTACCCTTTCGAATTCTTTCCTCATCCTCTTTTGATGGACCCACTTTAAGGGCTTCAGGGACATAGACACGTCCGCTTCTAGTGACTCTGCTGCTTCCCGCAATGTTTGTGACATCGGGAACAGCTTGAGGATTCTGAGTTTGAACTGGCACACCATAACTCCACGGAACAGCACTATCCTTTTGATAAGGAGCTGGGACAGGAATCACAATTGTCTTAGGTTTCTCCATGCTCGGCTTTTGACTATACGGGACCTCAATAGGCTTCTGGACACTTCTGTTCTTATCAGACTGGAAAGTCAACACATCTTCCTCTTTTTCTTGCACACCTATTTGGATTATATGACGATCCAACAGGTCTTGCAAAACTATCTTGAAGGCCTCACATGCCCCAACACAATTATCATCAGCACAGACTTCTTTCTGAGTACAGCCTTTCTTGATGACCCCAAACTTGCACAGCTCTGCATGAATGACCTTCAGTGGTGTCTGAATACACTCCACAGTTCTGATTAAGGGTTGGCCTCCCGTGTCAAGGATGGCGTTGGTTGCAGGTTCTTCATGACCAGGCAGCGGGTTAGTTGTAATGCTTGGGTTTTCTTGTTTGAAGGTTATCCCTTTGGTGTCAATCAGATCTTGCACTACAAGTTTGAAGGCCTTGCAGTCTTCCACAGCATGTCCGACTGCCCCTTCATGAAATCTGCAGGTAATGTTGGGATTGTATCCTCGGAAATAAGGTGGTTGGACTGGTTTCATGGGTCTGGTGTTGATGAGCTCGTAGGTGACAAGGTACTTAAAGAGGTCGGTGTATGACATAGGAATGGGATCAAAGGTGGTCCGTTTTCTGTCTTGATAATTTCTATGGTGATTACTTTGTGGTGAGCGGGTTGGTTGTGTTTGAGTGGGGACAGGGATATCTTGTGGTTGATAAGGTGGGCTTATGGTAATGGTGTTGGTCTCTCCTTCCTTCTTCTTTGGAAATCCGGAAAACGGCTTTTTATGGGTGCTTGTACCTGCGGAACCATGGGCAATCTTGCCGCTCCTCAGCCCATTTTCTAATCTCTCGCCGATGATTACCATATCTGAAACGTTGGAGGACACACTGCCGATCAACCGATCATAGTATAATGGAGGCAAAGTTTCCATAAACATGAAGACTAATTCCTTTTCTAACAGAGGTGGTGACACTTGTGCAGCTAGAGCCCTCCACCGCTGGGCATACTCTTTAAATGACTCGTTGTCCCTCTTTGCCATGCTCTGTAACTGTGTTCTATCCGGCGCCATATCTGTGTTGTACTGGTACTGTCTGAGGAAGGCATCAGCCAAGTCTTTCCAACAACGAATCTGGGACGGTTCTAGCTGCATGTACCAGTTGAGAGATGCCCCAGCAAGGCTCTCTTGGAAGCAGTGGATTAACAGCTTGTCATCATGAGAATGCGTAGACATTTTTCTACAGTACATGGTCAGATGGCTCTTAGGGCAAGTTACGCCTCGGTATTTATCGAAATCAGGCACTTTGAACTTAGGAGGTAAAACCACATCAGGAATGAGACATAAATCGCGAGCCTCTCTCGATCTAGAGCCTGATCCTTCAATCATTTTTAAGCGCTCTTCTAACACTTGAAACTTTTCTCTAGTTTGTTGGTGCTCAATATAATAGCCTTGGGGGAAACTGTTCATTCCAAGGTGGGGACGGAACATTGGAGCCATGGTTGAGACTGCATGCGGAGCATGAGGATAAGCAGAGTTCCCAAGAATGAGGCTTTGGGCCGGAGGATTTGCAGCTGGCTGGGGAGTAAAGCCTTGTGGAGTCACCTGAGGTATGACAATGGGATGTGGAGACTGAACCCGAGGTTCGCCCATTGCTCCCTCTGATCCTGCAGATGCAGGTTGTCCATTCTCGACATTCACCAAAGGACCAGTTCCTTGGTTAACTTCTGGGTTTGAAGGAGGAGTGTAGCCTAGAGGCAGTCCAAAAGGAGGCCATTGAGCAGCTTGGTAGTCATTTCCATTCTTCAGGGACAGCAGGACCCTCATCATCTCTGACATCTGTGCCTTCATACCATTCATCTCATTTCTGATTTCTTGGTCACCTTGACTGGAACTATCCGGAGTTGGGTTACCCTGATTCTGCACTACTGGACCTGGGCCTGTCTCGTTTCTGATCTCTGAGCTCAGATTTGCTTGATTCGGATTCTCCGCACTTGGATGGGACTGATCAAGATCGTTCAGAATCGTTGTCATGCCTCTTGCTTGAGAACGTGTCCAATAACGATGTTGGCGAACCAGCTTGCCTTACTTTCTGTTGATGGAACACTTATATGAGCTCGTGAATGAATTAATGAATGAATGCAATGCAGATGCATATGATTTTATGTTGCTTGATGCCAGGAATCGCGACATAGTTCGTCTTGTCATAAGCACATAATCGTTTTTTCTCTCTCTCTCTCTTTTTTAATTAATTTTGGAAATGCAATGAGAGGGGAATCGAAATAGCAAGCCAGCACACTTCATACATTGGGAATTCAAACAAAAGTCTTAACAACTTCCTTAAAGGGAAGGATAGTACAATATTCATATGGAGTACAATACTCGAAAGCAAATAAAAGAGTACAATATTCAGGAATACAATACTCAAATGGAAAGTAAATACTCAAAATGAAAGGTACAAATAAACAGCTCAAATACAAAGAGCTTTGAAATCTCCGACCCTCTTCCTTTTCTTGCTGACGTTCGCATCTCGGGATCGCTCTCGGAACTCCCTGATTAAAGCCCTGCAGAATTTCACAAACTGGTAAACCTCGGGTGGGGTATTGAGGAAGTGCATCTCGGCCTCGGCTATTTTCAAATTCTTGGGGACTCCCGCAATGGCTTGGCTAGCTAGCTCTGCCAGCTTTGAAAATTTGTTCTTCCAAAGCTGAATCTCCTCTCTTAGCTCCTTGATGATTTCTTGATCCTCTATTTTGCCAACCAATGCCATGAAGCATTTCTCCCAGTACTGGCTTTCTGCTTGCACTTGCCTATAAGCCCCTTCTAGACACCTGAGATTCCTCCCCAGTTCCTCAGATCTTCCTTGTTCGAACCTCAGAGCTTGCTGATACTCCTTAAGGATATCTTCAATAGAACTCCTCTCTCGCTCAAGGTTCTTTAGCTGACCTTTCAATTCTACTACCAAGCGGGATTCTTGTCTTGACTTAGTTGCTATACTCTTCCACTCTTCGGCTTCCTCAAGTGCTTTTCTTGTTTTCTGCTTGCACCTTTGGAGTTCCTCTCTAGCTCCCCTCAGGTATTTCTGAGCCTCCAGCTTGCTTTTCTCTTCTCTTTTGAATCGCTTGACGCTCTCCTCAACAGCGATCATCTTGATAGCATCTTCTTTCTCTAACCTTTCTTTCTCTATGGTCATTTTCTCCAATTCTGTTTGCAATGCCTTCTTTTCTTCCTCCACTTTTGCTAAGGCTGACTTGACTTCAATCAACTCCTCAAAGGTAGGAGTGTAAGGCTCTGATATCTCCTCTTCAAGGGATAGTGTCCCTTGATTTGGTAATTTTGCATTTTGAAGCCTCTCTTTGAGCCACTGGTTAAAGGTGATGCTACGGGTTCTCTTGGACAGCTCTTCGCCTTCCTTATGCACTACGGACTCCCATGCTTGCAGAACTCGCCGAAGCAAGTCTTCGCATTTAGGACTCCCCTTATAGAGGTAAAAGCGAGACAGCATGCGTTCGGAGGGTGAATTCCGCATTGGGTAACCGAGTTGTCTTAAGGTCAGTGAAGGATTATAGTTGATACACCCTTGTGTTCCCATGAGAGGCACATTCTGGAAACTTCCATAGCTGAACACCACCATAGGCCTTTCCTTCCAACAAGCAGTGGTAAACCAGCAGATCTGGAGATCGTTGAGACTTTTCAAGACCTCAACCCATTCAAGAGAAGTCATGATCTTTACATCACAGCTTAAGGCATAGGAGATCAACTCCCTAACTTCTTTTCGGTTGTTGACAACATGAGTGACAAGCCAAGCATAGAGGAAGTGAGAGGAGAAACACATTTTCTTCTTGTGGAAATCACTGTAACGGGTGAAAGCCTGATAAGTGTTGGCGAGAACAGCGGGAACAGGATTGATAGGATTTTTGGTGTCTTTGAATGCCAAGAAAGCACCAATTGCAGTTTCATCAACATATCTCTCTATCTGAGGAAAGAGGACCACCCCAAAAATGGTTAGAGCAAGCACCAGCTTGAAGAGACCCCACTGTTTGGCCAGAGCATAAGATTGCATCAAACCCTCAAAGTACTCTTGCGGAAACCCGGCTATACCATTCCTTTCCAACTTTTGTAGCTTCAGTTTTTCTAAACTGATTTTGAGCAATGATGCTAGCTTTTCATCAGTGTAATAATGACCTTGATATTGGTACGGCGTGACATGCGACCTAGAGAACCCCAAAAGTTGTTCATACTCTTCCAATGTGGGCGATAGTGGAAAGTTTTTGAAGAGAAAACATCTGATATCTGAGTCATAAAACTGACTTAGAGCCACAAGAGCATTTTCCTGAACATCTAACTACACCAGCCTACGAATGTTCCCATATGTCTCGTCAAAGGACCCCAACTCAATCTGACCCATCAGTGCGGCACATTGCTTCAGACTGTCAACATCAACCCTTTTTACAACCGGAAACCTGGAAGTAGGTGAAGCTTTGCTATTCGATTCCATCTTTATGCACCTATGACAGGACGGTACATTATTTGGTTATTCCCGGCAAGCAAATATGAATGAGATGCAAAATGTATGCAATATATTTTTTTACATTTGGTTTTATAAATGCGGCATGATGCAATGCAATTATGATGCTAATGATGCATGTGGAAAAATAAGGACAATGCTCATGAGCGGTAGTTCAAAAATTTAGGAAACACGCTACGTGCCGCCTCACGTAGTGGTTTATGGAAAAAGAAATGATATATTTTGGATTTTTTTTTTGAAAATTCTTTTTTTTTGAAAAGCTCACTTTGAGGAAAACATGCCCAAGCTAGCAATGCAGCACAAAATTTGTATGCCCTCGTGTCCTACAAAGGTGGGAATCCTAGGGTCTAAGGCAACTCAAAGGTACCTCCCATGTAGCTCTAAATCACATCCTCACAATGGTTACCGGAGCTAGAGACATTCTCATGACGGCACCCACAAATGTAGAAAGCTACCAAGTGTGAGGCATCATGAGAAAGCGTACTCCGGTTGAAAGTTTCATGAGAGTCAGACAGACAAAGGTCTCGAATGCCAGTCACTACTCGTCTCCACTCTCCTATGTGTTTTTTCAGATCCGGGTATAGGACCCCACTCATAGCACATAAATCATAAGGTGTGAAAGTGTGTGATGAGGGCATAGCACCTAAAGCCTACCCAATCTAAAATTACCCCGCCTGCAAGGAAAAACCAGAACAGTCTAGACAAAGAGTCGTCTACCCTAGGGTTTTGCAAACATATATCATTTTAATATAAGCATGTAAACTAACCTAGGGTACCAATCAACAATCGTGTGCAATGCTTACCTTCAAGAAAGGGAGCCAAGAAGAGGGGACATAATGGAATTGGAGAAATATGCATGAACTTACCTCAAAGAAAGGGAGCAAAGAAGAAGGGAACATAATGGAATTGGGGAGAATGATGCATGAGCATAAGCATATAAACAAAGAAGAGGAGGAGAAGAAACTACACTTCAAGCAAGAAGCAATCATAGAAGAAGGAGAAGTAAATGCACATGAATGCAACATGATAGTATGAGAATGCAAGAGAGCAATTAACACTCAAACTTCATTGATGAAGAAAGAAAGAAAAAGAAGAAGAAGAAAAGGGAGAAATAGAACAAAGCATTCAAATCAAACAATTAAAACCACACACTAAATTGAATAGGTTCGACCCTCTTAAAAAAAAATGTCCCCAGTGAAGTCGCCAGCTGTATGCACTCCGAAAAATCCGGTTTGGATCCTTCTTCGTACAACGGGAAAAACAATGAAGCCGCCACCAATATTTTAATTTAGAAAAAACATTGGAAAAATCTTTTTAGGCGATTGGCCTTTTGAATACGAGAGATATAGGTTCGGGGGTCGGTTATGTGTGGGGAAGGTATTAGCACCCCACACATCCTTTCTACCGAAAGGGAACCTTTAATTTAGTGTGTGGTTTTTGATTGTTGATTTGAAACACTTTGTTCTACTTCTTTTCTTCTCTTTTTATTTAAGAAAATGTTTTTGAAAACTGGGGAAAGAAGAATCTTTTTGTTATTATTTTTTAAAAGGGTGCTTGACGGGAGGTGAACCCGCTCCTACGTATCCTCCGGTGCGATGAGGAATTCAAAGCTACGTAGTTCTAGTCTTGTTTTGAAAAGGCTCTTTTGTTTTTAGCTTTTTAGTTTTTAGGTGTTTTTTGAAATAAGACTCGAGTGTTCACTAATACCAAGCAAGCAATGGGTTCGAGTGGTTTTCATTACTAACTCGAAAGAAAATAAGTTGAAACCGATAATCAAACAAGCAATGGCTTCGAGTGATTGTAAGTAACAACGTTTTTTTTTTCTTTCCTTTTTTTGTAAATGAGGCGAGCATCGGTGATAATCATCTAGCAAAGGCTTAGGACAATTACCACTAATGACTCGTGTTGTTTTGGAATTGAATTGGGGTCGCATGTATTTAAGGTTTGGGAGCTTTCATGATAATCAAACAAGCAAGGGCTTCGAGTGACTACCACTAATAACTCCTCATTAGTGATCAAACAAGCAAAGGCTTCGAGTGGCCACTAATGATTTTGTTTATGAAGAACTTAGGGTTTAAGCTTGGAAAAGAAATTGGTCTTAATTTGTTAAAGACATAGTTTAGAAAAGAAGTTTGAAAGCAATTTGATTTTTGGAAAAGAGTTCTGGAAAACTAGTAGAACATTTTCAATCAAGTTCCAAGTCAATAACCAAAATGCAAATTGCTAAACTACAATTCATGCAATGATCTAAACTAGTAACCATTTTCATGTCAAGTTGTTGAGAAAAGAAAACAATGAATGCAAGAAAGTTCATAGATGCAAGCATAGCACATTCATTGAGATCATGTTATCAAGCAAGCAACAACATAGACACAATTTGCAACTTACCCTTTCATGTTGAAAACATCTCATTACAACATTTGAATACACAATACATGAATAGGCAAAGATGAACCTAGAGTACACATATCATGTCACAATACATAGATAGGCAAAGAATGAACCCAAGTTGAACATTTTGGCAAAAATGCATGAATAGGCAAGAGAATGAACCTAGATTGCACATCTTATTGAAGATGCTAGGCAAGATGAACCTAAATTGAACATTTTTGCAAAATGCATGAATAGGCAAGTGAATGAATCTAAATTGAACATCTTATTGAAGATGCATGAATAGGCAAGTGAATGAACCTAAATTGAACATCTTATTGAATAGGCAAGTGAATGAACCTAAATTGAACATCTTATTGAAGACGCATGAATAGGCAAGAAATGAACCTAACTAGGCATTTATGACACAACATGTGAGTAGGCAAGGAAGTTACAAAGCACAAGTGAATTCAAACATTTAATGAATCACTTGCAAAATCCTAGGGATTTCACATCAACATTTGACATAAGCAACAATGTGGTATCATTTTGATGGCATCAACATTTAGCATATTTCTACAATCAACCACATGAAAGGAATAAGTTGGAAAGGGCATTCGCCTCAAGTAAGATCATTAGCAAGCCATGAAAAATCAATTTGACATTTTTATTTAGCAAGCATATGCAATTAAGGTGTTGAATCCCTTTAGGTAATCTTTAACACTTGGGATATGCACAAGTGCATAAGTGTCAAATCCTCTTACCAAATCATCAACACAAACATGATTTTCAAAGCAAGCAACAAAAACAAGCACAATCCCTAATTATCTCATGAAATGCGACACCAACATAGAGCTAAAACCTCATTTTATTCTTTGAAAGCAACAAAATCATGCAAGCAAATGACATAGATCAAACTTTTTGGCAAGGATTCACATGATTAAGCAAAGGAATGCACTAAAATCACACAAACTCTAATTTTTCTACAATATGCGAAATGAAACATAAGCCCAAATCACAATTTTATTCATGAAAATGCAAGCACAAAATGAAAATAGCACAAACACACCATTTATTCCAAGAGAGAGATGCATTTCAAGCATCCAAACCTCCCAAAGTGTTTGTCAAAATGCTTGAAACACACCTCTCATTCAACAATAACAATTATATCAACATTTCAACATAAAATAGAGCACTAAAATGTAAAGAAATGCTTGATATGCAAAAAATAGATTGATGATCTACATTTTTGATGCTAAAATTTTGATGATGCTAAGATTGAGAGTATACCTCAACTCCAAGCTAGAATAGCGAAAGAAATAGGGTGAATGAACACTAAACCACTTGAATCAACCCTCTAATCTTCAATCTTGAGCTTGATTCTTGAGATTTGAAGATGGATCTTTGAAGAGAATGCAAGGATGATGAAGGATTTAGGACTAGAATGTTGATTTGAAGTGAAAAAGTGAAGGAATGAGGTGAGGGAATGAAGAGGGGTATTCGGCCAAGAAGGGAGAAGAGGAGAGGCTAGGTTTTTGAGTGTGAATTGTGTGCAAAAACTTGTGAGAGGTGAGGATATGAGGGTATATATAATGTGCAATTAGGTTTAGGGGCATTTAGGTCATTGTGTACCTCATCTCATTCTAGGATTGCATTTTAATTTTGAATCAAGGGTGAGGATTGAAACACACCTTGATGAGGGGCAAAAAAATGCAAGATGAGAGGGAAATGAAGGGGTAGATATTCAGCCAAGCAATGAGAGTGGTGCCCAAGTTTTGCAAGTTGGCAATTGTACTATTGTACTATCCATGAACCTTCCAATTATCCTCTCAATTTTGATTATTCATTTCAAGATAATTATACATAAATCTAACCATTTTGAGCCATATACAAGGTATCTTGAAGAATATGCCATTTTTGAAAATGAGAGATGACCAAAATTGCCAACAAAAATCCTATCATATAATTTTTGGGAATATTCCTTGTACTATTTTTTGAATTGCTTTCTTGAATTAATTTGAACTTGATTTTTTTACTACACATATAAAATATGCGCACAATTTGAAAAATGATTTTCTTTATTTTTTATTTTTTTGTTCAAAATAATACAATTTCATTAAATAAATTCTCAAAAATTAATTAATTGGATTTTCAACTAGCAAAAATTTATTAAATTGAAATTGACCAAACAATGCCCCTTTTAAATGCCCCAAAATTCCTTAATTTCTCAAAAATGATTTTGAAAACCTTAGAATGCTTGAGTAAATACCCTAAACCCTTTTTCAAATAATGCATCACTCACAAAATTATTTATTTTTGCTGAAAATTAGAGTTTTGAAACTAGGCGGACAAAATTGGGGTATGACAGTGGCTTCCTATTCTTCTTTTCCTCTTTCATGATCTGATCCGTTTTTTCTTCAAAGTAATTTCTATTCTTTGTCAGATTCCTACTACTCAATTGGTTTGTCAAAGCGTTTCTCTGTCCTTCTGTTTTATTGTCATCTTCCTGTCTTTTCTTCCTTGCTTTGGTTTGTGTGCTCATTCCCTTATATATACTCTTTGTTGCAGCCAAATTTGTGTAGGCGTTCTCTGCCATTTGCATTGTTTGCATTCGAACCTTGCCCTTTTTCCCTTCATTTGTTTCAGTTACCTCTTTCCCTTCCCCCTCATTCATTTTCTTCACTTATTTTTTTATTTGTTTTCATTCATATTTTATGTATTGACTTTACTTTTCTATTCTATTCATATAGATGAATCACCACCCTCTCCTTGATACCGACTCTTTTGATGAAGAGTGCCACCTTAGATACCAGACCTACCATTTTGAATACGTTTTTGGATTTGTTAGTTACCAAGTTTTTTACGTTGGCTTCTTTGTTTGTTTTTTACTTCCACGATGTTGCTAATTTTTTTTAACACACTTTCTCCTTCTTTCTGCAGACTAAGCAGTTGTTGCCAGTGCTTTTTTATGTTGACTGCTATGAGAATGTTCCCCGTACTGTGCACTTCTTCGACTCTGCTGGAAATGTTATCATACTTGGAGTTAAAAGGCGCAGACATAGGCTGTTTTTAGACCAAGGCTCCACTCGCATTGGTGAAATTTACAATCTGCTTGATGGTGGCTGGATTAGTATCACTTCAATGTGTGGTTCTGCTGACTCTATCCGAGTGAGAGACAGAATGCTGAATCAGGTCGTTTATCCATCTCCACCTAGTAGATTTGGTCTTGGGGAGCGGGGAATTCCCATTTCTATTCGATGTGGTCCCATTGACAACTTTTCTTTTGTTGATTGTGTTCATTTTCATCACCACTGGGTGAAGACTTTGACTAACGAATATATCAGCTCCCCTATTCTGGTATGTAGTGATTTTTTATCTTCCTTTGCATCCTATTTACCTACTTTATATATTTCTCTCTTTTGCTCTAATACTGCCTTCTTTTGGTTTACTCCAGTACCTACATGTTGATTTTTGTGGACTTCCTTTGTCTCCTCTTTCAACATCCGTCTCTCTGGTGAATTCACGTGGAAAAAAATGGAGCTGCAGCTTTCAATGGGTTAGTGATAAGCCATCCTACTGCTCCATCACTGATGGTTGGGCTTCATTCCGTGGGCTGAATAGGCTCTTTGAGGGGACTTCAGTGGAGTTTGGACTTGCTAGGAATAATAACCACTTAATTTTTGTCAAGTCCATCTAGCTTGTGCCTCTTCGTAAGCCTTTTGTTAGTTCGTTTGAACTCCTTTTGTTTTGCTATGTCCTTTTGGGTTTTTAGTGTTGTGTAGCTGTTAACACCCAAAAATAAATAGGTCGTAGACCGAGGATCGAGAGAAGAAAAGTGGGAATATGGTGTGAAGGCAAGTCATACGACAAGCGGCAAAGAGGTATTTTTGCCAGAGAGAGTGAACCCAAGAAGGTCCTCGGGGCGCATTAAATGGGAGAGAACCCCCCGAGGGAGGACTATGCCCGAGGACTAATGAGCCAAGCCGAGGGAAAGTAATTACCCCATCCTATAGAGTGCCAAGGCCTTGGTGGCTCGGATACCTGAACCATTACCTAAAGTCGGGCCAGAACAGCCGAGCCACCATACGGCCGAGGCAAGGTGGGTGTTACTTGGAAGGCAAGATACGGCACGTAGAAAGAACGTGGGAACGTTTGAAGTTCAAATGGAAGAGCGAGGCCCAAAAACTCGGAGCAACGAGCACTCACCCCACTAACCGTGCTATGACCTAAGAGTTTGACGACAATAGTAGCATCAGTCTGTCTCTATGTAGTTGGGTATGTTTTGTTATATAGGGGTAAATAAGCTACCACACTTCTATCAGCGGTTTTATGTATCTTTGGTTTTCTCAATGGAATAAAATTTACTCTACCTTAGTTGTCCTACTGTTTACCGTTTTAGTTGATTTACTCATGCTTGCCTTGCCTAAAGTGTACTTCTTTCATGTAGTTGTTTGTAATATTCTTTAATTTTCCAAACTGTCCTCTGTCTCCTTTAATTAAGGGATGCATTGGAATTCTAAAAATCCCCTGCTGGTCTGTTCAATATCCTTTCAGTTCCCTTTTTCACCTAGATCTTCTAACCCTGTCTGACAACTCTTCAAGTTTATTACCTCACACTTCCTCTGAAGTGACTTCGCATGTTGCGGGTAATGATTCCTCCTTGGCCTATGCATCTTTCCTATCCTTCCTTATACCATGTTCACTATATATATATATATTCACATTTTCAGTTGCCAATCTAGCCACCCACTTTCTGTCTCAAAGAAATCCTATCTTGAAGACTCTTCTTTTCTCAAGGTTAGCATCTCTACAAGGTTCAAGTTATTTACCTCACTGTAGATGTTCGCTTAGCTAAGCATTTAGTGTGGTTTTCAGTTTGTTTTGTGCGGATGAGTGTTGTTGGGGGTGAGCCAGAGTGTTTCTGCGAAATTGAGCTTAAGTTTGACAGATATTATTTGTAGTTTATGCTTGAGAATGTGAGTATTGAGTTAAATATGTGCATGTTTTGTTTCTGTATTTTGGCTTACCTCTTTTGTTTCCGCATAGCTCTCTTATGTTGAACTAACTATTGTTTTTTCTTTTTTTGTTTTGGTATATAGATACGTGTAAGGCTCCCTTAAATTGTTCATCCAGCAACATATTGAAGAGATCTCTTTCCTGGTTATGCTGTGTGATCTGGTGTAGGCAATGAATTTTAGATCATTGTTGAAAAGTTGCATGGCCAGGTCTCTTTCACAACTAGTTGGCGTGAAATGGGTCTTTACTACTCTTTGTATGGGGGGGAATAGTGAGGGTTGTTTATGCTAGGAGTAACGGGTTTTTTTTATTAAGGTTAAAGATCGTTTTGGTGATGAAGTTGACTACCCAACTCCACCCAACATTTATAGGCTTGGCTATGAGCCACTTCCAAACATCAATTTTGATTTGCATGTTGGTGACCATTACGTAAGACAACTAGCTAAGGTTCCTACGCTTTGCCACACCCTCTATAAAAGATTGACTTAACCTGATATTCAATCAGGCAAATTGGTGTGTTCATCTGTGCTTTTTTTCCCCTATGATTTTTCAACTATTTTCTTTTCTATATTGTGCTAAAGTGGTAAATAATATTGGTTGCTAATTGCAGTTCATACCTGCTGATTTCTGCGAGCATATCATGCCACTTGGTAAGTTTGCTGTTACTTTGGTTGACATCTTTGGCCATAGATGGACGTGCCATATGAACAACGACCAGGCCAGTTCCTCCTTATGTGGTTTGGAAGATGGATGGGCTGCATTTTGCCATTTGAAGCTTCTCTCTCCTAGGGTTGCTATTAGGCTTCAAGTCCGCGCCAAAGATCCCACCATATTCTTGTTCCATAGAACCTAAGGCTGTTTTGTGCTTGATCTGGAATAAATCTTACCCTCCATTTGTCTGCTTATGTTTTTTTTTCACCTAGCTATTCACAATACCCCTTTCTCCCTCTTTTGTATCGCCTGGGTTGCTCCTTTTGGGATTGTGCTCTATTGACTTTTGCACATTTGACCCTTATGTATGGGAAATTGGGAATGAAATGAAAAAGGGTTAAGGTTTTTATTTTATATTACGTGCTATTTGTTTATCTAATGGCTATACAACATAAGATTGTTCAAATTTTTTAAAATCTAACCATAGCAATTTGTCATAGCAATTTGATTATCTTTTACTATAGAATGCATCGCTCCTTTCTACTATTAAAACTAATCCAACTTGAACTTTCTATGAAATATTCGTTATTAGCAATTTAAATCAATTGACTATTAGAAATTTATAACAAATTATCGTGGTTCCCCATTTTCCACTCAACAACTTTAAATTAACTTCATGGGTCTTTGTGGTAAAAAAGAGAAATGCAATGGGTCTTTTTAATGCGACGTCTTACTCAAACAGATTCAAACTAGCTGCATAACCTATATTTTACACTTTATTTTTGTAGCTTCTATCAATCACATAGTTTGTATTTCTTTACATTAGTTAACCGTTGCTACCTTACGATATATTTAGACTTGTGGATAATGGCATTATGTTGTCATTCATATAATTCACTGTTGTTTAATTTGAAGGGGATATATGTCCACAAAATTTAAGTTGAAATATATATACAATTTTACTAGTTGCTCATAACAGCCCATTGTTTTCTTTGTTTTTACCTTCAATTTCAGATCAGTAGTTATTAGACATTGTAGATGGAAAAATCATTCCATGAATGTGACCTGAAAACGCAGTAGGTCCTTCCTATTGTTATTAATTATTTCATTCCTTTCATTGACATTTAATTGAATGCTAGCTGAATGTAAAGTCAGCAATCCTAGTGACTAAGCACATGACTCACTAGCCAGCTGCACTACTACTCTTAACTGAATCTTCTTGTTGACTCTTTGGCTTGTTGAGTAGCTTGGAACATATTCCTTAACACTCCCCCCTCAAGCTGAAGGTTGGGAAGTTGCACAATCTTTAGCTTGCTCTTGATTTCCAAAAACTGAGGTGCTGCCAGTGGCTTAGTGAGAATGTCTGCAAGCTGGTTGCAGGCAGGAACATGCAAGATCTTCAGAGTCTTTGCCAGAACCCTTTCACGAACAAAATTAATATCTAACTCAAAATGTTTGGTCCTTGAGTGAAAAACAGGGTTATGTGCAATAGCTACAGCACTTTGGTTGTCACACAAGAGGATTGGAACCTGATGTTGCACTTTGAGCTCACGAAGAATAGATTGAATCCAAGACAATTCAGCAGTGGAATTAGCTAAACCTCTGTACTCTGCTTCGACACTTGACCGTGCCACAAGGGTTTGCTTCTTGGAGCTCCAGGAGATCAAGTTAGGACCTAGAAAGATGCAGGAACCAGAGGTGGAGCGCCTGTCATCAGGGTCACTGCCCCAGTCAGAATCACTGTATGCCCTGAGACTAAGAGGAAATGCACTAGAAGCTGGTTGTAAGAGCAGACCATGATGAGAAGTGCTGCTGAGATATCTGAGTATTCTCTCTTGACAGCCTTCCAATGTGATTCAAGAGGTTCAGCTAAGAATTGGCATACTTTGTTCACAGAGTATGCTATTTCAGGTCTTGTAAGAGTGATGTATTGTAAGGCTCCAACAAGGGATCTGTATTGATGTGGTTGAGTCATTTTATCAACACCAAACTTACTCAACTTGGTGGTAGATGCCATAGGAGTGGTGATCCCATTACAGTCCAGCATAGAGGCTTTGTGCAGTAAGTCCCTCACATACTTGACTTCAGTCAGTATAATAGAACCATCTGGTTGATATTTTACCTCAATACCTAGGAAGTAATCAGGCTTTCCCAATTGTTTGAGAGCAAATGTTGCATTTAGCTTGCGGATTAGATCATGAATTAGAGAAGTAGCAGACCCAGTTATGAGAATATCATCTACATAAACCAATTCAAACAGTTGTGCACCCAATGAGGAATGAACAAACAAAGAACGATCACATTTGCTGGGAATGAAGCCAAATTGCTGAAGAGCTTGTTTGAGTCTCTCATGCAAGACTCTGGGGGCCTATTTAAGCCCATATTAAGACTTATGAAGCTTGCTGACTTGAGTTTTACCACTGCTAGTGAACCCTAGACGCTGCACCATATAAATTTCTTCATCAAGATTGCCATTGATGAAGGCATTGTTGATGTCTATCTGCTGAATGTCCCATTTGTTGGTGACTGCCAGAAACAATAAGATTTTGATTATTGTAGGCTTGATAACTGGAGAGTAGGTTTCTCCAAAATCCTTTGCAGGTATTGGAAAAGAGACTAGGATAAGGAAAACATTCCTCATTGAAATTGACATCTCTAGTTATGATGATCTTTCCCTCTGAAGTAAGATATTTGTAACCTTTGTGAATAGGTGAGAGACCAAGGTTGACACATTGGGTGCTTTTGAATCCAAACTTGTGTTATTGTAAGGTCTAGGGTGGGGAAAACATGCACAACCAAATACTTTGAACTGTTTGTAGTTAGGGGCAGCATGATATAGAGCTTGGAAGGGAAATATGAAGGATGCTAAACCTTGAGTGGGTAACCTATTGATGACATGCACAGCTGAGGTGAAAGCATGATCTCAATAGTTGAGAGGGATTGAGGCATGAGACAGTAATGTAAGCCCCATTTCTGTGATATGCCTATGCTTCCTCTCAACTGTGCCATTTTGGTGAGAGGTGTAAGGGCAAGAGAACCTGTGGACAATGCCCAAGTTAGCACGATATTTAGTAAATGGTAAATTCTCCACCACCCCCATCAGACTGAACATTTTTGATATTGGTAGAGAATTGAGTTTGAACAAACTTATGGAATAAAGTAAAGGCAGCCAATGTATCAGATTTCTGTTTTAGAAAGTAAATCCAAGTAAACCTGGTGCAGGCATCAACAAAGGCAACATAATAAAAATAACTAGTGCTAGAAAATACAGGTGTAGGGCCCCAAAGATCAGTATAAATTAACTCAAAGGGAGTGTGTTAGTGTGTAGTGGAAGGTGGTGCAAAAATTTTATGTGCTTTACCTATGTTACAGGCATTGCAGAATGTTAAAGGAAGTTTTATTGGATGAATTCATGTTACAATGCTTCATGATGTGAGCTACAACTTGGAAATTTGCATGACCTAGTCTAGCATGCCACAAAGAGTGAGGTGTAATTAACATTGGAGCAGTAATAGAATGAATCGTAGATGGAATATAGTATTATTGACAGATGAACCAGATTTAACCATAGCAGAACTGGTGGATTTCACTATAGGCCAGCCTTTGAAAATGTCTAAACCATCACTCCCTAGCTTGCCTTGAAGAACAACTTGATTAGAGCTCTGTGATTTCACCAAACAGTAAGGATCATGAAATTCAAAGTAAACATTATTGTCTCTAACGAATTGTGAAACTGACAACGGATTTTGAGTGATATGAGGTACATGAAGTAACTTATTAAGAGCTAGATTGATATGTGGATGTATAGGTGAAGTGAATTGTGAAGAGACAATGGCATGGATAGCAGAACTGTTGGCATTACCTATGGTGACACTGGAATTGCCTTTGTAACGCTTGCTTTGTTGCAAATTGCATTAGTTAGGGGTAACATGATGAGAGGCACCAGTGTCCCCATCCCAATCCTCATAATCATCATTATAGGAGATAGAGGAGTTAGGGTTAATACCTGTTGCATCTAGAGGCAATGCCTCAACAAGGTTAACCGTGGGAGTAGAATCATTGGTCTCATCTTTGGCAGGCTGTGTGGTGGAATCAGCATTGGCAGCATTGTTGTTGTTGACAACATGAGGCGGAGGGACAAATGTGTCTCATCAAATCGAAACCAACAATCGAGCACAGAGTGACCATAGCGCCCGCAAAGTTGGCAAGTAGGTTTGGTTCTTGAAGAAGAAGCACCTCATGCGCGTCCACGACCACGACCTTGGTGTCCACGGGCACGATTGTTGTAGTGCATTCCAGCATTTTATCGAGCACCTTGTGTGCAATCAGTATTTTGAGTGGTTTTGTGACCAGGATTCGCAGAAACTAGAGCAACATTTGCTTATGCATTTGCAACAACTAGCTCTTGCCTAAATTTGTCCAACTGAGATTCTTGAACAAGCAAGAGATATTCGGTTTCAGAGAGAGAAGGAGTTTCTGATTTGTTGAAAATCATCATCACGAAGGAGTTGTACTCCTTCGGTAATCCATCAAGTAGAACGTCAATAAGATACGAATCAGAAATTGTTTCACCAGCAGAGATCAACGAATTAGCAAGCGAATGAACCTCGGTGACAAATTCAGAGATCGATCTTGCTTCTTTGTTCGTGTTCTTGAGTTCGCTTCGTAGCTGGCGAACTTTCGCTTTCAAGTGTGAGAAGTAGTGTTGTTGCACCTTCTCTCAGATCTGCCATGAGTGATGGCAAGTGAGAACTCGCGTCAACGCTGATTCGGAGAGTGTGGAAAGCAACCACGTGAACAAAGTTTGATCCTGAACCAGCCATTTCTCGAATTCCTCTGAAACAACATCAACTACTCGATCAGCTTCAGATGCGTATTTTGGTGGAATAGTTGGATTGACAAGAAGGCGATGTAGTTTGTGCATTTTTACAATGCCTTTTACCTGTTGATTCCAGAGTAGAAAATTCTTGTCATCAAGCTTGATTGATAGCTTGGGACCAGAGGCGAACTGAGTAGTTGAGGAGGAACTCGTGGCTCCTTGGAAGATCGAAGCATTTGCTGAAGGTGAAGCACCTTCACTTTGCGTCGGAGTAGCGGCCATTGACGACGGAGATGATGAAAAATGAGAAGCGGAAAGCAAGTGGCTCAGGAACGGTGCTGAGCGAATGATACCATGTAAACGTAAGAGAGAGAGAGAGAGAGATAAAGTGATGTAAACTAGATTCTCATTTCATTATCTAATTGATTTTGTTTAATACAGAGTTTATATACATAGTTAGAATCAAACTGAATCCTAACAATCTTTTAACTGAATGCTAACTGAATTCCAAATCAGCAATCCTAGTGACTAAGCACATGACTCACTAGCCAGCTGTACTACTAGTCTTAACTGAATCTTCTTGTTGACTCTTTGACTTGTTGAGTAGCTTGGAACTCATATTCCCTAACAACTTTCACTTCTGCAAAGGTCATATATAAATGGGGTTTACTTTATTAGAAACTAGGCTCGATTCACTTAAATTCAGACACTTGTTTTATTGTTTTGGATTAAATATTGTTAGAGAAATTTTGGTTACAAATTATAAGTAATAAGTAACAACTTCAAGACATAGGTTGAGTGTTTTGCTTATAACGTTTTCTCTAGAACTATTGTTTTGAATGATTGTTATCTTATTGGAAACTAGACTGGGTTTTCTTCAATTTTAGCACAAGTTTAAGGGTATTTTACTGAGTATTATGATGATCTAAACTGTGTTACAATCTGGAAGAGAGTTGTTGTCTTGTTATTATACCTATGTGTATTTATTTATTAAATTGTACTAGTATTTTACCTGTGCATCCGCACGGGTGATACTGTATTTGTTAAAATTTGCTATGAAATTATAAATACGTTGAAAGTTGCAAAATGTAATAAAAGAAAAATGAAAAACTCGATAAAATGTATATTTCAAATTTATTAAGGACACAATGTTCGATTACAAGAAATGTTTTAAATGAACTTAGGTTCATATGATTTTGAAATTGAATGCATATATGTGCTATGTGATGTATTGACAATAGAAGCATGTTAGGGATCCACGAAGGGCTCACAGAGATTTTATATCTCACTACGTCTATTGTTGTTGATTTCATATTAACAGGTATTGAAGATTGAGGAAGTAAGACCCTAAGACCTTGTGTAGGTCTTAGGTCCTTAGTTTAGGCTTAAGTTCTTTACAACGTTATAATTCAATCACTGTAATTATTTCAAGTAACAATGTAGCTACATTTTCTGATGTTAAATGTAGTTAGTAATTGAAACTTGAGTGGATCACTTGATGTGGTATCAATTTTTTAGATTTCCACACAATTGTATACAACACACCCACTTGCTATTATCATGACTCTTTTGGCATGTTATACAATCATGCACGACGGCATCACAATTTTGTCTCCATAATAATACATTTTTTCACTATTTACAACATGACTTGACCACACTTATACATGACTTGACCACACTTATATTACTCCGCGTTTACCATGCCGATGACTCAACAGTCTATAAACTAGCCTTTTGCATAATTTGACTTAGACTTTTGACTCATGTGTCACATTATTGGAGACTTATTGGACTCTTGTAGAGATACAATCAACACATCATATCAGTCTTTGATGATGGGTTCATGACATGGAGACATATTTTGATCAAACAAGTATCCTTCTTAATAGTTGCTTGGAGATTGATGCACTTCATACTGCCAGATGTCCTCCAACATTTCTATTCTGGTTTCTTCATTAGGACTTTTCGGGAGTTCAATTTCCAATGGTTTTTCTTGTTAAAGTTCATTTTTGCAAGTTGTTGGTCAATAGCCATCAGGAGGTCTCGTTCTGATTGAGTAATTTGGCTAGAAACTTCTCCATTTTCTAGCATGCCAACTATTTTCAATTGAGACACATTAAGAAATCCATGACTCACAAGTCATTTTTGAACCGTTTTCATCTTCTTTTAAATTGACTGGTTGCCATTGGGATAGATTTTGAAGATTTTCATGACTTATACAAGTAATATCCGCTTGATCTTTTCCTTGTTCATTAAGATTAATAAATGACACATAATTCATTAGTTCTTTGGTAACTCTTAGGCTAGGAGGATAATCATCAATAGTTTCCCATAAATCGGCATAATTTCCAAAAATGAGGAATTTGGTTTTGGGATCTATCTGATATGGCTTGTGTACAATGAAGACTGGTTTGAGTTTGCTGATAGCTTCAGGTGCCAATCCCCTTTCCTTGACTTTACTTAAGACATGTTCTAATTGATTTCTCCACCAATCTAATGGAGAATACCATTCAAGTATGGTCCAAATCAAAGACTTATGCTTTTTGAGATCCATAAGGTGATTATACATGCTTTCAGTTTGGACAAGTATAGCCATGACGTACAAACAGGTTGCACACCAAATATACCATAGATGATTTTCAGTCAAACTATAATTTGGATCATCTATCATGAATGGCAAATAAAAAGGAGTGTCTAGAAGAAAAGTGGTATGGTTAGGAAAAGTTTTTGTGTTCTTTACAGTAAAATCATATCTAGAAAATCAATCTGAGTCTAAAAGTTGGAGGGTCATGTGGCATCTTGTTTTTAAATTCAAGAACCATAGGAAAAGAGGAGTTATCCATTAGAACGTCAAAATGGAATCCTCTTTAAGTGAAAATCAAATTTTTGAATTCCGAATTTGACATCAAGAGCTTCCTTATAAGTGGTATGATAATGCATTTGAGCTTCTTTAAACTTTCCACTAGCATGACCGCAATAATGTTTTACTCCATTAGTCTCTTCTATTAAGACCGCGCTCCAATATTGATCACTGACATCACTTTGTAGGATCCTTTTGCCATCTCTAGGAATTTTTAAGGCAGGTGGAGTATGTGCAATCTTCTTCAAGGCTTTGACTGCTTCAGTCTGCTTTCTTCCCCATGGTGGAGGATATTTCTTTAGTAATTCTGACAGAGGACTTGTACATTTAGCAAGCTTCAATATAAATTCTCTAATATAATTGACAATACCTAGAAATTGTTGGATCTACTTGACTGTGAGATTTTCATCAGAAAAATTCAACAATTCTTCAGCAATATGAGGTTGAGGTTGATATTTTCCTTGAGAGAAATGCATTCCTAAAAAATCGATTTATGTCTGGGAAAATTGACTTTTCTTCTCAGAAAGCATCTTCCCGTGCTTTTGGGCTATTTGGAAAATTTGGCTTAATAATTGTTTATGATACTCTTCATCCTTTTATAAGAGTAACACATCATCAATACAAATGAGGATACTATTATGGATGGGCTTAAAAATTATGGTCATGGTCTTCTGAAATAGTGATGAAGCTACCTTAAGCCTAAATGGGAAAACTGTCCATTGCTACTGGACATTGGGAATACAGAAAGTTGTCTTGTAATGGTCTTTGGGATAAACACCAAATTGTCAAAATCCTGACTTCGTATCTATAACATCCCAGACTGCTTCCAGAACTGTCGACTGCCCCCACAAACCAACACGAGTCTTTTCAGCCTGCGTTGTCCTCACTTGAATACTTTCTAGGAAACTTCCCAGAAGGTCACCCATCCCATTACTACTCCAAGTCAAACACGCTTAATTATGAAGTTCTTATGGGAAGGGATCCCGAAAAGAAGATGCACCTTGTTGGTATAGGTAGTCCAAATCAGTTCTTTTAAGCCTTCCTTCAGCTATACAGTCCCATACCTGCACAGCCTCAGGATCCCTCTCATTCCGGTGCGTATGCGGCTCATTCACGCGACCCTTCACTTTGAAGCTGCCAGGAGCCGCTCTTTGCCATGCCACCTTTTTGGGCACCGGCAATCACTGCCCGCCCTCTTCAGCCACGGATGTCACAGTATCAAACTTGGAATAAATCTGAGCATCTTTGATGAAGATGTTTAGTGAAGAGGGCTTTGGAATAGGAAATTTATCATCCTTAAGACAATGATTAAGAGGTTTATAATCAATTACCAACCTCTTTTTCCGTCTTATATTTTCTGATCTCTTTTCCACACAAAATGCTTGACAAGCGCCCATTCAGATTTAGTGGGTTCTATCAATCCTTGAGTGATTAGCTGCTTGCATTTATCCAGGGATGAGTAGCCTTAGTTGGATTAATATCTTCATTGAGATTGAAAGCAAGCTGTACAAAAAAGTCTTTATTTTTCCATAGAGGATTTGGATGAAAAAACTTCTCATGACTATCTGCACAAAGCTTGAGTAAATTGGTTTTAATTTCTTCATATCCAGCACAAACTTCAGAAAGCGGATATAACTTCAATATTCCTTAATAGGGCTTAAATTCTCTTTTGAACTTGATTCCTGTAGAAAGGATTTGCAGCATATTTGGTTCTTAATAAACGTCCATTCCCACAACAATGTTCTTATTTGGAAGACTACTACCAATGACTTTAGTTCAAACTATGCATTCAAAGAATAATCTGATTCCTATTTTTTTTTTTGACATTAGATCAATCCCGGAGACTTTTCCATCTACTGCAACAAAGTATGCGACATGTTTCACCCATGCTTTTGGAGGGAGAATGCTAGGATTCATCATTGTTATCCATGTAAGCTATGACCTTCTTAAGATGAGAAAACTTGGATGCAAAAAGATGGATCTCAACACAATGGAGAGGAGGAGTAGGTAGAGTACTTCCTATTTCCTTGAATGAATAAATAGGGAAATATCCATCATCTCCAGATTCAGAAAATGATTCTTCATCAGAAGAAGAATTCAGCAGGGCACAAATTGTTTCTTCATCAGCAGAGCTTTGTTTAGAATACAAGGATTCTAAATCTCCTTCTAAAGGTTGAATAGAGTTGATCAGCGTTGCAGCTTTGTGGGTCTTATTAGGGCAATTCTTAGAAAAATGTCCTTTTTCTCCACAAACAAAATATCTTTGATTTTTTCTTTTGCCTCTAAATTGTTTCTTTTTAAAGAATTTCTAAGCTTTCTTTTTCTTTCTCTTTTGGAGTATCTGGAGGATTTTGTGAACCTTTGCCGATGATTTTTCTTCTTCGTGGTACAATTGCACTTTTTATCTTTATACTTAATCTTCGAATAAGGTTTTTTACATGCCTTGGTGAACTTGGATTTTTGTTCTACAATTTTTGAAAAATGTTGATGCAGTCTGGACAGGTTCTCAAGTGCTTCTAACCTCATCTGATGAATCTGGCCAAGACACATGGTTTTGATATCCTTCTGGGCTGTGCTGCCATCTTGTGGATTTCCGACTGATGTTTTTGTGGCAATGAGGAGACGTAGGTATTTTTGCCGACTAGGGTCATTAAACCCATTGAGAACATAATACCTCAGGGACATTCTTTGGCAATGCCTCTCAAGGTCTTTAACTTTAAGAGAACAAGATTTCGTTTCAAAGAACTATTGTCTGCTCTTTCTATCAAATTTTCCATATCATCAATGAATTCATTGTGAAGAACTCCAAGGACTGCAACAACATTTTCTAGTCTGTGGAATTCATCTTGCTTGAAAGCACCAAGATTGTGATACCATTCTTTCAGCGTACTCGTCATTCTGCAACAAAATTCTTCAATGATTTTCTAAGTATCTGAGCCTATTTTCATCAATTGAGTATCCAGCCATGCACCAAATTCAAGAAGTCTTTTTCTCTAGTGGCTAGGTGGTATATCATTTTAGCCCACTATTTATTTTAGCGTGAACCAAAGACCACTATTTATTTTAGCCCTTTCAGTGACTGAAGTTTCATCATTTTCAAGTGATTCCTTATAAAATGAACCTTCCTCTTTTACATTCACCATGAAGAGCTTAGAAATATTCATGTAATTTTGTCAGTTTCTGACTTTGATGAAGAAGTTTCAAAAGATGGATGAGATTCTGAAGTCTCCTCAGCGGATGCGTTTTGGGAAGAATTTGCTTCATCAAAGGAAGAAAGGCTTGAGGAACTTTCGTCACTTTCCTTTCAGGATTATGTTAGAGAGTAATTTTTTTGTGAAAGATTCATAATTATTGTCACTTTTCTTTGTTTTTTTTAAGATGATGAGAATCAAGTTTATTTTATGAATGATTTTGATAGATTGTTGAAATGGAAATCAAAGCATGAACTTGATGTTTATATGCTTGCTGTGTTGTAATTGGGTGATTGGTGATCATTATTATGACTGTGTGTCAGTTAGGATAGACTAGAAGCACTTAGAATAGAGAGGAAAACACAAAAACAGCTTTTCTGCGACGTGCTACCGTGATGGGACGTGTCACTTGATAGGCCGCAAGTGCACGGTTCTATCGCGTAATAAAAAGTATCGATCCATAGGGAGTTTTTGTGATTACCAATCTAATTTTTTTGATGGTGATTAGCTGAAAGGAATGATTTGAAGAAGAGATTTTTGTTTAAATTAAATTCAGGACTGTAAAGAATCTCGGGTTATTAGTTTCATCACAATGATGAGAACCCATGTAACTCTTTAACTATCCTCCAACTCACAAAAAGTAATATATTCTAAAGGCAAGGTAACAAATGTAATCATAGTTTTCTTTCAAAGTAAAATGATGTGTTTTGATCTAACTTTCAATCCTATTCTCATAGTTGAAAGTTAGCAAAACCCTTTAAGAATAAAACCTTTTAAATACCTCAAGAGAATTAGGATTATTCTCATATCTTAATTCTCTTGTCTATTTTCATAGGTCAAACATAGAATTTCACCTCTCGGTACTTCACTCTAATGTTAAAAATAAGATTGAGGTATAATGAAAATAGATTAGAATTAGAAAAACAATTGGAGTGGAGAATAGTCTTTGGGAATTACTAGGGACCTATCATTGTGATTACTCCCAATAACCCAAGACCATATTTCTACTCACTCATGCTTAGAAGATAAATTGCAATAAGATAAAAAGACATAATTGTAAATGACTGAAATCTAAATTGCGTAATGTAAATGACGGGAATTGAAATAAAGCGATAAATTGCTGAATGTAAAGTTGCTGGAAAGATAAAAAACAGAAATTATAAAAGCAAGAAAGTAAAGAACATGAAAATAAAAGAGCAAAAGCTAAAGGGAATTTCAAGAACTTAGATTAAACTTTGGAGTGAGATTTCAAGTATGCTCAGGTGAGATTACAACTGAAATAAGATCCTATTTATAGGCTAGGATCAGTAGACAAACACTTAAATTCGAATTATGATAAACTCTAATTTAGTGCATTTATTAGAGATATTTTGAGTTGTTTTTAGAGTAATTATTACTAGGGGTGTTCAAAACCGAACCAAACCAATTGGAAAACCGCAAACCGAACCAAACCAAACCGAAAACCGCAAAAAACCGCTTCTAATCGGTTTTGTTCGGTTCTTTTTTTCATTGCACCGCGCGGTTTGGTTCGGTTCGCGGTTTTGATTTCAAAAACCGAACCAAACCAAACCAAACCGCAAGTAACACTAAGACTTGTTGAATTACATACTTCCTTACTAACTTACTAGCCCAAATGCAACTAAAACCCAACTCTCACTCACTTGCTAGCCCAAATCCAATTAATTCTTTGACTCACTTACAAACAATCCATATTGTTATGCTATATTTAAAAATTACAATAAAACATTTAATTCAAATTCTTTTAAAAATTGTCTTAGCTATCTTAAAAGAATTAAAATAGAGTAATTTATATACTACATATATTTGAGTAAATTTTTTCCTAAAGTTTTATGTTAGCCATTTTTTATGTTACTTAATTTTAACTTTGTTTTAAATTATGTTTTGTCTTGGAAAAAACCGAACCAACCGAACCAATCCAAACCGCATTGGTTTGGTTTGGTTTGGTTCGGTTTTATTTTAGGAAGCCAACCGAACCAAACCAAACCGCATGTAATTTTACCTTGCGGTTCGGTTCACTTTTTGTCTCAAAACCGAACCAAACCGCACCGCGAACACCCCTAATTATTACTGATTAAATAAATAACTGACTTAAATTACTCTATATTTGCAGGAAGGTAGAAAAAGAAAATAATATAAATGTGGGCTGAAAATAGAAGAAAAGTTAGAATAAAAGAAAGCAAGCCCAAACCCATTAATGCAAGAAGGCCCACAGTAATAAAAAGAAGATCATCTTGGAGATTTCAATCAAAAGTGATGCTCATGTGACTTGGAGAGAAAGAAAGAGGCATGGAGTGGAGAGCAAGCAACACATATTTAGGAAGGATCTAAATCCTAATATTTAGGGATTGGCATATCTTGCAATTAAAAGTGGAAGCAATCTTGACTTGATCCTTTGCTTGGAGAGAAAGAAAATGAACTAATATAAAAGGAGAGCTTCACTTGTGAAAGGGGGCTAGACACCACATACACAAACGAGAGCTACGAAAACGCTACGGAGGGAGAGAAGAATTATCCGGCACCGTGAAAGACCTTTGGAGCAAAAAAAAAAGGAGATTGAAGACAAAGACTAAGATTTTCTCTATTTCCGGGTTATTCTTATTTCTGTAATTCATGAACCTTCTTTTTCTTTTATTGTTCTTCATTATTATGGACACCTAAGTCCTCTTCTAGGGTCTTAGGTGGATCTTGCATGTTTAGAAACCTCTTTATGTTCTAATTTCTTATTTGAATTCCTGTTTTTATTTCAATTAATATTGTCCTATTGCTTTAATCGCATAATTAGGATTGAGAACCCTTTGCATGTTCATAATCAATTAGTTGATCAGCGATCGTACTGCAATTAGTTGGTGGACCTATATGATAATTGGGGCTAAAATTAATGCATGACCAAACTTTAATTTAGTCTTCCAATCATTTAACCTTTTTGTACTTTATGCTTTTCTTAAATTTAAATTCTAGCATGACCAAACTAGGGCTAATTTAGGAAAAAGAATATTAATCGCGAATGACCAAACGGATTAATAGCTTTAGTAAAGGGATTGGTAATTAAATAAAATAAGGGAATTCAGGTAGAATTAGACATAGGAGAATCGAAGCTTGCAAGTGAAACCGCGACCCTAGGCTTCTCTCTATCGATCAAATTTAGTATTTTAATTCTTGCTATTTACTTCTTCATATTATAGTTTTTATAATCACCATCAATTATTGTTCGTCTAAACAATATATAATCTCGACTAGTTTGGTACTTGTTAATTAATCCCTGTGGATACGATAATCTTTTATACTACTTCTGCGAGAGAGTACACTTGCTCTAAGTGTGTTTTTGACGCAACAAATTACAAGCCATAATGCAGAGAATGGGAAAAGCTTGTAACAGTTGCTGAGTCTGCTGATGCGCCACGGACCGTGGCCAGCCACACGGGCGCCCGTGGTAAAATCTGTTTGACGAGAAAACTTTCAGCATTCCAACGCAACACGGGCCGTGTGATGCAACACGGGTGCCCGTGTAAGCATCAGCCAGGGAGTGATTTTTCATGCAAATTCTAACTGTTTTGATCCTTTGTGAATCTCTTATCCTTGGGACTTCAATGCTATGCTTTTTAGTGCTTGAAATACTTCCTTTGCTCTTGATTTGCTCTACAAAATACAATTCAAATAAAAGCAGTAAAATAGTCCTAAAAGAGAAATAAAAATACTAAATAACTACTTGAATCAAACACTAAAATAACAACTAATTTGGACTTATCAAACTCCCCCATGCTTAAACCTTTGCTTGTCCTCAAGCAAGAACAATCAAAACTAGCAAGCACATGTTAGTAACTGCATTCTCAAAAAGTTCAATCAACAAAGTTAGCCAAATGAGGGACTAAAAACAGAGGCATATGATAGACAAAATGCAATATCACAAGTGAGATGCCAAATGTTTTCCCAATTAGAGGCTTATGACCTGAAAAGTACAACTGTGCGAACATAGGCACTCGCTCACAATCTCTGAGTGTTTTAGGGACTTGGGAAATATTTCGCTCAACTTTCAGCAAATGTTCATTGCCATAGGTTTGTAAGTTGACCAATATCTCTACTAAAAAGTTCACAAACACGCGAAAGATGGGATCCATTTGGCTGTAACAGGGCATTGGGGTATTACCGTTAGGTAGGGAATAAGAAAGAAGGAAAAACAAATGGCTAAAAAAATAAAATCAGTGATAGCAAACTTTGAAATCAAAATGGAGCTTCTACCAAATTTGCACTTTTTTGTCTAAGACTCCAAGTTTGCTTCCACTTCCATTCTTCTTCATTTCATTCACTTGAGCCCACTCTTTTTGACTTGATTTTTGTCTTTGAGATTTGAGTGAACTCATTTCTTTTTGATTTCCCTTGATTTTGCCATTTTCCCCCTTTTTGCTTTCGTTTTCTTTTCTTTTTCACTTCTATATTTTTTTTTTCTTTGATTGATTTTTCTTTTCTTTCTTTGAGGAAAAATGGCAATACAACCAGCTTATGTCCATGAGATATATGATATGACATGTAGAACAAAAACCTGCAAATTCAATAGTTGCTCCAATCCGATTCCAAAGTTTACCAAAAACAAAAAGAAATTCATTTCTGGATGCTAAAGGAATAAAAATATAGGCACAAAGGGGCAACTAGAGGGAAATTTTTAGCAAACACTAACTCTGAGGCCTGAAGAAAAATTCCTAAAATCCCCTGATTCTTTCGCATGTTGCAAATCATTTTTCGCTTCAAAACGGTCAACAAACAAATTCTGGAATGATACAATTTGAGAAACATACACTCAGCAAAGAAAAGGAGATAAAATATATAATTTCAATAACATCCCCTTGTGAAGGCTCTATATCTCACATTTTAGTAGCTGGTTCACACAGAGTACAATTCAGACATGCTAATTCTCAGCTTCCAATCATGACAGCCTCACATTTACATTTAGCACAAGTCTATCATACATATCAGTTTTGTGGTCCCAGAAAAGACTAATCTCTATATTTTCTTTTTCTTTTTCAAATGCAATTATTAACAAGTGCTAAAAAGTTTTCACATTCAACTTGCAAGAAAACAACAACAACAACTCAAGACATGGGAGAAATCAAGACTCGCTATCTTAAAATAGCAAAAACAACAAAATATAGCAGAAAAAACGAAAAAATTTAAAGGGAAAAGAAATAAAACAAGGTAAATACCCCCTATGCTTAGACTAAGCATTGTCCTCAATGATTTGCAATAAAAACAACATGAAAGGGGTAAGAAAGCTCACAAGTACTGTGGCGGCCCAGAATTTCTTGAGACATTGTGATGATTATTTTTCCTACAAAAAGACAAACAACGTTAACCCGTGGGTTGCCTCCCACGCAGCGCTCTTTTAACGTCACTAGCTTGACGAGTATGGTCATTATCCTGGATCCAACCTAGGGATGCTTGTCCTTTTAACTTTCCAAACCATGAGGATTTTTGTCTTCTTCATCTTTCCCCCTATACGTGACATGTTTCTTTCAACATCAACTACCCATGTGGGCTTTGTGAAACACCTTTTCGGCGAGCACGTTTTTCCACTTTAGTCTTGATCTTTTGTGGGGTTTTGTTCTCTTTCAATTCATTATGTTTGGGTTTTAGTTCAAGAATTTCCACCTTACTCAAGTTTGTATTGTTAGTAATGAAAAGATTAGAGTTCAAACCCATGAATTCGTACCTTGGAGATGACGGAAGAGTTTTCAATTCAACCTTTGGTGCTTCTATTGGAAGAGAATCAGATTTTTCCTCAACCAGTTCTTCAATATCCAAGTCTTTTATAAGAGGATTCTCATCCAACAATTGTGCATAGGCTTGGGCATCTTCAGTTAATTCTTTACCTGCATTGTTAATCAGACATTCTTCCAAACCATCGCTTGAAGATGGTGCTAAAGAGAACTCTTTCACGCAATGGTCAACAACATCAATCATGCAACAAGAGTCCTGAATTGAATGACTCTTCATCAAATTAGCAAGTTCAAACTCAATCTTTTCTTCACCTACATTGAATGCCAACTTACCATGCTTAACATCAATTATGGCCCCTGCAGTAGCAAGGAAAGGTCTCCCCAAAAGAATTGGAACTTGGGAGTCCTCCTCCATTTCCATCACAACAAAATCTGCTAGAATAAAAATTTCTCCTACTTTAATAGGAATATCCTCAAGAATACCAGCTGGATATTTAGTGGAACGGTCAGCCAATGTTAAGGTCATATTTGTAGGTTTCAACTCTCCTATGCCTAACCTCTCAAAAAGGGATAAGGGCATTAAGCTCACACTAGCTCCTAAATCACACTTGGCTCTTTTAATAGTCTCACTTCCAATGACACAAGGGATGGAAAAGCTACCAGGATCTTTAAGCTTTGGAGGCAGTTTATTTTGAATAATAGCACTACATTCTTCAGTTAAAGCTACTGTCTCATTGTCATCTATCTTTCTTTTCTTAGATAAAATTTCTTTCAAAAACTTTGCATAAGATGGCATTTGAGACAGTGCATCGGTGAAAGGAATGTTAATGTAGAGCTTTTTCAACAAATCAACAAATTTTTTAAACTGCTCATCAAGCTTTGATTTGGCAAACCTTTGTGGGAATGGTATTTTAGGCTTGTATGGTGGTGGTACATAAAGTGTTTCTTTTTCTTTTTCTACCTCAACCTTTACCCTCTCATTTTGTGGTTCTTCTTCCTCACTCACATTTTTCTCATTAGTTTCCTTTGGTTCCTCTAATTGTTTTCCACTCCTAAGGGTGACAGCATTTACTTGGGCTTTAGGATTGGGTTCAGGCTGCCCTGGAAAAATTCCAGAGGACCTAGAGGATGAAACAACTTGTTGAGCTACTTGGGAAATTTGAGTTTCTAACATTTTGTTGTGAGTAGAAATAGAGTCCACTTTTGATGTTAATTTTATGAGAGAGTCATTCAAAAATCCAGTTTGGTTTTTAAATTCTTCATTTTGCTTAGTTTGAGTTAACACAAAGTTTTCCAACATAATTTCCAAGTTGGATTTTTGAGGACTTCTTTGAAAATTTTGAAAACCGGGTGGTGTTCTAGCCTCTGGTTGAAAAGAGGGGTTGGATGGAGGATTATTATAGGAAAAATTTGGATGATTCCTCCATCCGGAATTATAAGTGTTTGAAAAAGGATCCCCCTTTTGAGCATTAGATTGTTCAATAACATTAACAGACATCCCTAGTTGGCATTCAACACCAGTGTGGCCAACAACACCACAAATTTCACAAGGTGGTACAGAAGGAGTAGAAGGTGAAATAGCATTTACACTCAGCTTATCAAATTTAGCAAACAATGCATCTACCTTAGAAGCTAAATGATCAAGAGTAGAGACTTCATACTTACCTGGCTCTTTCTTTGATGGAGGTGTAGCAGTGATGGCTCTCTCACCTGTCCACTGGTAGTGATTTTGAGCCATGTCTTCAATCAGTGCATAAGCCTCTTCAATGTTCTTGTTCATTAGAGCTCCACCCGCAGCAGCATCCACGGTCATTTTTGTAGTGTAAAGCAAACCATTATAGAAAGTGTGTATGATCAACCACTTCTCTAGTCCATGATGGGGGCATAGCTTTAGCATTTCTTTGAAACGCTCCCAAGCATCATAAAGAGATTCCCCTTCATTTTGAGTGAATCGTGTGATTTGATTCCTCATTTGTGCGGTTTTGCTTGGGGGAAAGAATCTAGCAAGGAATGCTTGCTTTAGTTGATCCCATGTAGTAACAGACTCATTTGGTAACGAATGTAGCCACGCTCTAGCTCTATCCCTTAGTGAAAAAGGGAAAAGCTTTAGTCTTATGGCCTCAGGGGTTACTCCATTCAGTTTGAGAGTACCACAATATTCAAGAAAGATTGAAAGATGAAGATTTGGGTCCTCAGTAGCTGAACCTGAAAATTGGTTCTGCTGGACCATAGAAAGTAGAGAAGGTTTAAGCTCAAAATTGTTTGCATCAATATTAGGATGCACAATAACTGCATGTGGCTCAGCAGTAGAAGGCGTAGCATACTCTTTAAGAGTACGGTTTGGATTAGCAGCCATTCTTTGGTTATTGCGCAATTCTCTTCTTCTTTGGTGAAGGTATCTTTCGATCTCAGGAATTGGTTCAACAATTTCTCCGAAACTGTGTGCTCTTCGCATTCAAAGAAGAAGAGAAAAAGTAACAAAATAAAAGAAAAGAGAAATTTTCAGTCTAACCGGTACCAAAAGGTTGATTAATATTACTACTCCCCGGCAACGGCGCCAAAAACTTGATAGGCCGCAAGTGCACGGTTCTATCGCGTAATAAAAAGTATCGATCCACAGGGAGTTTTTGTGATTACCAATCTAATTTTTTTGATGGTGATTAGCTGAAAGGAATGATTTGAAGAAGAGATATTTGTTTAAATTAAATTCAGGAATGTAAAGAATCTCGGGTTATTAGTTTCATCACAATGATGAGAACCCATGTAACTCTTTAACTATCCTCCAACTCACAAAAAGTAATATATTCTTTCAAAGTAAAATGATGTGTTTTGATCTAACTTTCAATCCTATTCTCATGGTTGAAAGTTAGCAAAACCCTTTAAGAACAAAACCTTTTAAATACCTCAAGAGAATTAGGATTATTCTCATATCTTAATTCTCTTGTCTATTTTCATAGGTCAAACATAGAATTTCACCTCTCGGTACTTCACTCTAATGTTAAAAATAAGATTGAGGTATAATGAAAATAGATTAGAATTAGAAAAACAATTGGAGTGGAGAATAGTCTTTGGGAATTACTAGGGACCTATCATTGTGATTACTCCCAATAACCCAAGACCATATTTCTACTCACTCATGCTTAGAAGATAAATTGCAATAAGATAAAGAGACATAATTGTAAATGACTGAAATCTAAATTACGTAATTTAAATGACGGGAATTGAAATAAAGCGATAAATTGCTGAATGTAAAGTTGCTGGAAAGATAAAGAACAGAAATTATAAAAGCAAGAAAGTAAAGAACATGAAAATAAAAGAGCAAAAGCTAAAGAGAATTTCAAGAACTTAGATTAAACTTTAGAGTGAGATTTCAAGTATGCTCAGGTGAGATTACAACTGAAATAAGATCCTATTTATAGGCTAGGATCAGTAGACAAACACTTAAATTCGAATTACAAGCCATAATGCAGAGAATGGGAAAAGCTTGTAACAGTTGCTGAGTCTGCTGATGCGCCACGGACCGTGGCCAGCCACACGGGCGCCCGTGGTAAAATCTGTTTGACGAGAAAACTTTTAGCATTCCAACGCAACACGGGCCGTGTGGTGCAACACAGGTGCCCGTGTAAGCATCAGCCAGGGAGTGATTTTTCATGCAAATTCTAACTGTTTTGATCCTTTGTGAATCTCTTATCCTTGGGACTTCAATGCTATGCTTTTTAGTGCTTGAAATACTTCCTTTGCTCTTGATTTGCTCTACAAAATACAATTCAAATAAAAGCAGTAAAATAGTCCTAAAAGAGAAATAAAAATACTAAATAACTACTTGAAACAAACACTAAAATAACAACTAATTTGGACTTATCATCACTCATACATGGGCACCCGTGTCAGTTTCTGAATGTTTCGGTCTTCTCTGCAGCCTTCCAACTTGTTTTGTTTGTAACTTTTGATCCCAAACTCCGATATAGGTGTTTTAGGATGCGTTGGAAAGCTAAGAAAAATATCTATAGTTACAAAATAATTATAGATTGTGTTTTCTAATTTATTATAAGAATATTCTTGGCCTATCCTAATCCCCACACTTGGTTCCTCATACAAGAATAGTTTTTTGATATATAATTGGAATGATTATGTGACGGTTTGATTGATACATTGATATAAGATGATGTGAATATCCATTTTGATTTCCATTTTAACATTATGGCCCTTTGTTATATCTTCTATTTTGAATTGGTGAGAAGAACAATTCTGATGGTCTATTCATAAAACACATGTCACACCATAAGATTAATTAGCATACTTGGAATGGTAAGTCATGATTCCTGAGTTCAAAGCCAATATGGTTATATTCAACATTCTGTTGAGTTTGGGTTCTCCGCTGAAACTAATATTATTCAGATTTTTTATGAATTATATTAAAGAAAGACTACGAGAGATATATTGTGAGGTGTCACAGAAGAACTCATCGAGATTGTAATCTCACCCTTTAATATTGGTGGTTTTATAGATGATCAGGAGGATGTCTTGTCTAGTGAAGATGAAGCTATGAAGCTTTATTTATTTATTTATTTATTTATTTATTTATATATGAAGTTCTTAATTGATTATAAGGCATTATGTATTGAGATAGGAGTCCATCTAGGGATGTTTTATGATTTTTCTTGTATTACTTTTAGAGGTAACTAGATTGTACGTTTCCCTAAGTTTGGATTAAAACAATGTATTCGATTGTAAGTGGTTTTCTTTAGACCATAATGATAATGATGATGGAATCCTTATGATACGTATTCGTTAAAGTATTTATATGAGGATATATTTTAATCTGAACCTAGAGTTGTGTAACTCTGATTCATTACAAAATGTAATATACTAGACTTTGTGACGTCCAAAATTTAATCTTAGTCACTCTATGAAAAAAGGCGGTATTTCTATCCCAAAGGTTGTTCCATTTAACTCTAGATTTCTCCTTCCAATAAGATTCTTCTTAATTTAATGCCATCTTCAAATTAGTTTGAGCCAAATTCTCAATAGAGAGTAAAGAGTCAGAACCTCCTTGATTATTAATTTGCTCCTGGATGTTATCAATCTTGGCTAAAGCTTCATTGTCGTTAGCGAAAACATTACCAAAAATAGTAGTATTCCAATCTTTAATCCTAGCCTTCAAGTTTTTCAACTTCTTCAATAAAACATGCATGTGACAACCAACAACAAGAGTTTGCCGAGCCTCGGAGACCACCCTCTTATAGTCAGAATGTTGAGGCCACATTTTCATAAACTTAAAAGAAGAATGTTTCTGAATTGAAGGTTTGTTTATTATTTGAGGTAAAATATTAACCTCTTAATAGGTTGACAAATAGAGATTTCATGTTTGACAGTTCATTGCATAAAGTTAGAATGTTAGTATGATTGGAGGTTGGGGATGCTTAAAATAAAATGTGATTGCGTGTTGTTTGACTCTTTGTTAGAATTGTTAATATTGTTATGGGAATAATTGGTGAGATTATGATTATATGTGTTGAACTTAATTGAATTGATGTTACCCATGACCTGAATTGTAAGTGAAAATGTTGGTTTTATGACTTGATACTATTTATTTAGTAGTTGGCTTTAGTAGCATTTTAAGGATGGAAGGTTGTTATTTGTATCCTTCACCTCCCCAATATGTTTGATAATTTTCCTAGTAGTCTCTAGTAACTATTTAAATGGCTAGATGATTAATATAAGTCTTGCATTTGACAAACACCGTAAATAGTTCTTTCTGTTTTGCAAAAACGGTATACACCTCTTCGGAATTGTGTTCTTAATCTCATTCTAGAACTTGTATGAACAATAGAGTGTTTCATGATAATTGCTTTTTGAGTATATGTGCCTAAATCTGAAAAATGATTTTTGGAGATTTTCATTTTAAGCATCACTCTTTTTCTCCTTTAGTCAACTTAGGGTTCAAAGCATGTTCTTTTAGGGTGCATTTGATTTGCTAAAAAGCAGGGGACTGGACTAGACAACTCCAGTTGTACCCTGTTTGATTTGAAAAACTATTTATGGTATTGGACAACAGTGAGGGAAAGGGACTGGACAAAACCCCAAATTCATGTCCCTCACAAAACCAGAGTACAACTTTCTGCCCCCACAAAAATTACAAAAATACTATTTTTATTTCATACTCAATAATTTTTTTCTCTCCTATGTCTCTTCTCTATATTCTCTCTCCTCTCTCTTCCTCTTCCTATCTCATATCTCATTCTCCTCTCCCCCCCCCCCTCTCTACATCTCATATCTCTTCTAATACATCTTTTCATATCATGACCCCTCTCTCCCGCTCCCTCTCTGGGTCTCTCTCTCTCTCTCCCTCTCTTATCCCACTACCTCCCATCTCTCTAATATATGTCTCTCCATACCTTTAGTTTGTGAATTATGGTAGGAAATTGTATTGTGTGAAGCTTGCTCAGAAATTAAGTGTATTTTAAAGTTAAAGGTGCATATTTCTAACCAAAGATGCATTTATGATATGGATGGTTGCAATAGTAAATATGCTATGACTCAGAGGTGAAATTTCAAAAATTATTGTTGTCAATAAATGCCTTATTCATGATTATGAAACTGCATTACATGTACTTTTCTTAGTGTTTACAAGTGAGTAACTTCTAGATATTTAGATTGGTAAAGATGGGTTTGCAAATGGAATGTGTTGAATGGTTAAACTTGTGATATGTTTGATATGTCTTTATGACACAGAGAAAATTGTAAATTGCTACTAGCATGTGATGTATTTAGTTAGTTCCTCACCCTCTTTCCTCGAGATAAACTAGGTTTTTATGTATGCATAATTGATGCTCTTATTATTATGATCGATGAAATACGTGTTATGTCTCAAATGGAAAGCATTCAAAACTTACTGAGGTTGAAAATGTGGTTTGATTGTAGGATAACATGTTTAGAATTGATGAAATCATGGTTGAATGTATTAATATTGTATGAAATTGTGTGATCCATGATGTTAATTAAGAATTGGGGTGGGTTTGACTGCCTAAGGAATGAGAGAAACACATTGAATTAGCTAAAAAAATTATTCTGTGAGACAGACCCGACCGGGGTAGCTGCAACCCGACCCGGGTCAACGTCTGGTTCACACGAATGGTTTTATGTTTTCCATAATTTCTTTTGTGCAATCCTAACTTACTACAATCCTTATTCCAATAATAAATGGTATGTGATGTATCTATCATTCCTATTATGCTTTGTAGTATGATTGATTCGTGTGAAGTGAATTGCAGAACTGCAAGCTGTGCACATTTTTTCTCATGTCATATTACGGTGATCCTTGTTTTTGACCTCATTCTTGAAATGTTAGTGAATGTGAGCAAAGATTTTCAACCATGATTGTTGAAATGAATTGAACTCGCATGCTAATCTTGGTAATATAACTAACAATGGGGAAGTTGATACTTGTTAAGTGTTGGAATTGTCTTGGATGTTCATGTCGTTTACGATGAACTTAAGAAATGAAATTGGCATTCTTTGTTATTGATGACATATGAGTACACATACATATTAAATGAGGAACTGGATGTCAGAGCTAATGCGAAATGTGTTCCAATATTCGACTTTCTTTTCTTTACTATTACTTCATTATACGTAGCTCAATTGATAAGGTTTGAAGATGTCATATGGTGAATCTTGACATACTTCTCTTCTTCATCACCCTTACATTTTCATTTGTTTACAAGTCCAGAAATCATCACTTTCTCAAAAACACTTGAAACTTCTTCTCGTCTTTTCAGGCTTTGATTTGAGTTGCATGTGAATTGGGGAGTGGGGAAGTTATCCTTGGAGCTTTGCATGTGCATTTTGATTCTTGAGTTGAAGATTAGAAGGGTATTTCAGTACTAAGAGCTGCTAGGGGAGGGTTTTTAAAGCTATATTCTGATTTGGGGGTTTTAGCTACTCTCTTAGTCTTCGTGGTACAACAACTGTTTGATTTCCAGAATTTTACCACATCAAGTGAGTTATTCACCCTTACTTGTGCGTGAAATGTTGATGAGATTGATACTTGGATCCTATTGCAATGTTAAATTCGTGGTTCCATTGTGTGGTGAATGTATCATTTTGAAACTAACAATATTCTTCCATTTGTTTTTTATGATGATGAGAATCAAGTGTATTTTGTGAATGATTTTGATTGATTGTGGAAATGGAAATCAAATCATGAGCTTGATGTTTATATGTTTGCTATGTTGTAATTGGGTGATTGGTGATGGTTATTGTGATTGTGTGTTAGTTAGGCTAGACAAAAAGCACTTAGAATAGAGAGGAAAACACAAAAACAACTTTTCTGCAACGTGCTACTATGACACGCCGGGTCACTTTGACACGGGCACCCATGTCAGTTTCTGATTATTATGGTCTTCTTTGCAGCCTTCCAACTTGTTTTGTCTATAACTTTTGATCCTAAACTCTGATTTAGGTGTTCTAGGATGCGATGGAAAGCTAACGAGAAGTTCTACAATTATAAAATAATTATAGATTGTGTTTTCTAATTTATTCTAAGAATATTTTTGGCCTATCCTAACCCCCACACTTGGTTCCTCATACAAGAATAGTTGTTTGATATATAATTGGAATGATTATATGAAGGTTTGATTGATACCTTGATATAAGATGATGTGGATATCCATTTTGATTTCCTTTTTAACATTATGATTGGCCCGCTGTTATATCTTATGTTTTGAACAGGTGAGAAGAACAAATTTGATAGTCTATTCATAAAACACATGCCACATCACAAGATTAATTAGTATACTTGGAATGGGAAGTCATGTTTCATGAGTTCAAGTCCTAGATGGTTATAGTCAACATTCTGTTGAGTATGGGTTCTTCGCGGACACTGATTTTATTCAGATTTCTTATGAATTATGCTAAAGAGAAAGAACATATAATTAAAAGACTACGAGAGATATATGGTGAGGTGTCAAAGAAGAACTCACTGAGATTGTAATCTCACCCTTTAAAGATGATCAGGAGGAAGTCTTGTCTTGTGAAGATGAAGCTATGAAGCTTTATTTATTTATTTATTTATTTATTTATTTATTTATTTATTTATTTATTTATTTATTGATGAAGTCCTTAATTGATTATAAGGCATTATGTATTGAGATATGAGTCCATCTAGGGATGTTTTGTGATTTTTCATGTATTACTTTTAGAGGTAACTAGATTGCACGTTTCCCTAAGTATGGATTAAAATGATGTATTGGATTGTAAGTGGTTTTATTTAGACCATAATGATGATGGAATCTTTATGATACATATTCGTCAAAGTTTATATGAATATATATTTTAATCCGAACCTAGAGTTACGTAACTCTGATTAATTAGAAAATGTGATATACTAGACTTTGTGACGTCCGGAATTTGGGATGTTACACACACTTTGTAGCAGCAGATGGAAAAGTATTTAGGACATATGACAAAAGAAAAATTAGTAATCAGATTATTCCCTGAATGCATAGTTTGGACTAAAGTCATTGGTAGTAGTCTTCCATATAAAGACATTATTGTGGGAATGGACGTGTATTCAGCAGCAAAAAGGCTGCAAATCCTTCTTACAGGAATCAAGTTCAAAAGAGAATTTAAGCCCTATTCTGGAATCTTGAAGTTATACTCCCTTTCTGAAGTTCCTGCTGAATATGAAGAAATTAAAACCAATTTACTCAAGCTTATTGCAGATAATCATGAGAATTTTTTTTATCCAAATCCTCTGTGAAAAATGAAGACTTTTTTGTCTAACTTCCTTTCAAGCTCAATGAAGATATTATTCTAACTAAGGCTACTCATCCCGGAATGAGTCCAATAGATTTAGCCTTGGCTAGAGAAGAATGCAACCAGCTACTCAAACAAGGATTGATAAAACCCACTAAATCTGAATGGGTTTGTCAATCATTTTATGTGGAAAAGAGATCTAAAAATATACGAGGGAAAAAGAGGCCGGTAATTGATTATAAACCTCTTAATCATTTTCTTAAGGATGATAAATTTCCTATTCCAAAGGCCTCTTCACTAAACATTTCCATCAAAGATGCTCAGATTTATTCCAAGCTTGATATGAAGTCGGAATTTTGGCAATTAGGTATTGATCTCAAAGACCATTACAAGACAGCTTTATGTATTCCCAATGCCTAGTACCAATGGAAAGTTTTGCCATTTAGGCTTAAGGTAGTTCCATCACTATTTCAGAAGGCCATGACCAGAATTTTTGAGCCCATCCATAATAGTATTCTCATTTATATTAAAGATGTGTTACTACTCTCAAAGGATGAAAAGTCTCATAAACAATTATTGGGGCAATTTTTCCAAATAGCCCAAAAGCATGGGATGATGCTTTCTGAGAAGAAAAGTCAATTAGCCCAGACAAAAATCAATTTTTTGGGAATTCATTTTTCTCAGGGAAAATATCAACCTCAACCTCATATTGCTAAAAAAACTGCTGAATTTTCCTGATGGAAGTCTCATAGTCGAGCAGATCCAACAATTTTTGGGTATTGTCAATTATAATAGAGAGTTTATACCTAAGCTTGCTAAATATACAAGTCCTCTGGCAGAATTGCTAAAGAAAAATCCTCCACCATGGGAAAAAAAAAAGCAGACTGAGGCAGTCAAAGCCTTGAAGAAGATTGCACATACTCCACCTGGGGTGTGGTCTTAATAGAAGAGATTAATGGAGTAAAAAATTATTACGGTCATGTTAGTGGAAAGTTTAACGAAGCTGAATATCATACCACTTATAAGGAAGCTCTTATTGACAAATTTGTAATTCAAAAATTTGATTTTCACTTAAGACGATTCCATTTTGAAGTTCAAATGGATAACTCCTCTTTTCGCATGATTCTTGAGTTTAAAAACAAGACGCCACCAGACCCTCAAACTCTGAAACTCAAAGATTGGTTTTTTGTAGATATGATTTTACTGTAAAACATATCAAAGGAAATCAAAATAAAATTTACGACTTGCTTTCTAGACCAATAAAACCCATTCAGATCATTACCGAAACCCAAAATTTTCCTCTGATCCTAATGGTCAAACATCTACAGATCATGCTCTACAAATAGGTTTTTTCCTCCTGGAGTTAACTCTTTTTTCTCACCAGCCCAACTCAATAAGTTCACCAGAAATAATCTCTTTAATTTTATGGCCAAAGCTCTAAAGAACACAAAAATTTTCCCGACCATACCACTTTCCTTGTAACATCCCAGACTGCTTACAGAACTGTTGACTGCCCCCACAAACCAACACGAGTCTTTTCTGCATGCGTTGTCCTCACTTGCATGCTTTCTAGGAAACTTCTCAGAAGGTCACCCATCTCACTACTACTCCAAGTCAAGCACGCTTAACTATGGAGTTCTTATGGGAATGACTCTCGAAAAGAAGATGCATCTTGTTATAGGTAGTCCAAATCAATTCTTTTTAAGCATTCCTTCAACTGTATAGTCCCATACCTGCACAGCCTCAGGATCCCTCTCATTCCGGTGCGTATTCGGCTCATTCACGTGCCCCTTCGCTGGAAGCTGCCAGAAGCCGCTCTTTGTCCGTGCCACCTTTTTGGGCACCGGCGATCACTCCCCGCCCTCGTCGGCCCCGGATGTCACATGCCCACCAGCTTCCGCTTGGTTCATCCTCGAACCACACCGTACTGGGAGAGGTCAACTGCTTTGATATTCTTTCCAGATACTCCTTTTTATTTTCCATTCATGATAGATCCAAATTCTCGTTTCACTGAAAATCATCTATGGTATTTTTGGTGTGAAACCTGTTTGTATGTCATGGCTATACTTGTCCCAACTGAAAGCATGTATAATCACTTTATGGATCCTAAAAACCATAAGTCTTTGATTTGGACAGTACTTGAATGGTATTCTCCATTAGATTGGTGGAGAAATCAACTAGAACATGTCTTAAGTAAAGTCAAGGAAAGGGGATTGGCACTTGAAGCTATTAGCAAACTCAAATCAGACATAATTGTATACAAGCCATATTAGATAGATCCCAGGACCAAATTCCTCATTTCTGGAAATTATGCAGATTTATGGTAAACTATTGATGATTATCATCCTAGCCTAAGAGTTACCAAAGAATTAATGGATTATGTGTCATTTATTAATCTTAATGAACAAGGAAACGATCAAGTTGATACTACTTGTAAAATCATGGAAATCTTCAAAATCTATCCCAATGGCAGCCAATCAGTTTACAAGAAGTTGAAAAGGGTTCAAAAATGACTTGTGTGAGTCATGGATTTCTTAATGAGTCTCAATGGCAGATATATAGTTGGTATGGCAGAAAATGGAAAAGGTTCTAGCCAAGCTACTCAATCAGAACGAGACCTCCAAATGACTATTGGACAACAGCTTGCAAAAATGAATTTTAACAAAACAAAACCAATGGAAATTGAACTTCTGGAAAGTCCTAATGAAGAAACCAGAGAAGAAATGTTGGAGCACATTAGGTAGTATGAAGTGCACCAATCTCCAAGCAACTATTCAGAAGCACACCTGTCTGATCAAAACATGTCTTCGAGTCATGAACCATCTTTAAAGATTGATATGATGTGTTGGTTGTATCTCTGCAAGTGTCCAATAAGTCACCAATAATGTGACACATGAGTCAAAAGTCTAAGACAATTTAGTCAAAAGGCTAGTTTAATATAGACTGTTGAGTCATCAACATGGTAAACGTGGAGTAATATAAGTGTGGTCAAATCATGTTGTAAATAGTGGAAGTCATGTAACATATTCGGGAGAACAAAAAATCAATAAAATCTAGTGTTTTAGTAAAAATATGTGTTTCTTAATTTTCTCTCTTATTTCTGAAAGCTCTAGTTATTATGTTCATATTATTGATCTCTCTATAGAGATGCAAGTATGCTCTACACTCGCCTCAGAAATGAGGATCTTATGTATCAGAAAATATCTGACTATTGATCATTGCTACGGTCCTCTCTATTCTTTGATGATAGTTTTAATTGTTGGTCTGTGCTTGAGAATTTTGTGTGCTTGTGTGAGGTTGTATATTATGTCTCATTTGACATTTCAATTAAGACTAATCTCATAATATGTGAGGCTTCCGACCGGTATGGTATCAGAGCCACACACCTTGTGCAAAAGAGAGGCTAATAAAGAGCCACAAATACCCCTTTCATAAATTATGACCTATAATTAATGTTACTAACTCAATTTTCACAAATTCCACTAATTAATGATACATAAACAATGAAATATGGAAATTAATATTTAATGCACTTAATTATTAATGTATATTTATGATATTTCAAAACAAAAAATAAACATTTTATTTCTTAGAATTTAGACCACATTGAATGTAAACCAACTTTTATTTATTTAATAAATAGATCAACATATAATTCCACAAATATTCTCACAAGAGAACATCACGAAATAGCTTCTCCAAATTCACAGAAGAAGATCCACAACTAGCAAAAGCAGCATCATGTGCTAGCTTCTTCCATTGCAAAGCCTTATCTCTCATCTCCTTACCCTTTTCACCATCAATCAACTCCTTCACAAGCTTCTCAATTTTGTCCCTCTTAGCGTCTTCAATCTCCAAACCAATCCCCCATTCCTTACAACAAAACCTACAATTAGTTTGTTGTTCAGCACAAAAAGGCCAACATATCATTGGAACACCACCACATACACTTTCCAATGTTGAATTCCAACCACTATGTGTCAAAAACCCTCCAGTTGAAGAATGCGCTAGAACCTTCTCCTGTGGACACCAACTTGACAAAAGTCCTCTATCTTTTGTTTCTGTCACAAACTCTTGTGGCAAAATAGCATTTGTACCAGCAACAATATTTGGCCTTATGACCCATAAAAATGATTTTTTACTATTAGCAAGTCCCCAAGCAAATTCAACTAATTGTTCACTTGTCATAACTGTTATGCTACCAAAATTTACATAAACCACACTGTTTGGTTCTTTGTTGTCTAACCATTCTAAACAATCTGTCTCTTCTTTCCAAAGGTTGGAACCAATTAAGTTCAATTCCTTATCAGTGATATCCTTAATAAGCAAATTCAATGGACCAATGGAATAAACAGGAGGCATATTAGTGGATCTAAATGCTTCCAAAATGTCATGCTCTAATGCATCAAATGTGTTCAATATTATTGCTGATGCTTTTTGAGATCTTTGGCACTCCCCAATGAAAAAGTTTAGCACAATATCTTCTGGGTTTGTGGTTCTTATGAAACTGGGAATGTCTCTCAATCGAATTTCTTGTATGCCTGGTACCCAATCGATGGTTGTCTCCAAATACCCGTTTGTGATATCACTCGAGTCTGCATGTAAAACACATAATTAACTCAATTAAATTCATTTTCTTCGCCTAACTATTTAAAAATAAGGCTAAATATATAGCACGTTTAGTCATCTATTTTTTATCAAAGTTTCAGTTCAGTCATTTACCTTTTTATTTTTTTTGTTTTTGTTCTTTATCTTTCATTTGTGTCATTTTGTTCTTCATTTTTTTTTGTTTTTTAAAGGACCAAATGGAAACAGATATGAAAGATAAAACATCAAACTGAAATTTTAGTCAAAGATAAAAGACCAAAAGTGCAATTTCCCTAAAAGTAATAACAAGTTGTGACTATGACATCATGGATTTTTTATGTTTACAACATGATTTAAAAAACCGAACTAAACCGGGAGTTAGGGTCATCATAAAAACCGGTCTGTTGATTAATATTTAGTCATTAGAAATATATATATATATATATGTGACATAATTATTTTTCCTTAGTTTATTATGATCTAGTTATATTAAAAATTTATCACTTAATAAATATATAATATAAAATATAGATTTAATTAATTTTAGTCTAACCGTAGTTCAAGCACGTACGATAATACCATCGAACATTGAACCAGTCCTATAATCGGTTTAATAATCGGTCCAAATTTCAAAACATCGATCTACACTACTGCAGTATTGCGATTGAGGTCACATCATTCCCAATTTTCTGCTATTAAATTACAATATCCAATATTTTAAATTATGATCGTGGTCACGTTTGCTATATTGAATAACAATCTCTAATGTTGCATAGAACCGCAAATAGTTTGTGATCACCGCAACGTTAAAAAGCATGATATTGCAACACAATCGCAATTTCAAACCTTTATTGAGGTTCATCTAACATGGAGATTAAATTTCTCAATTATATATATATATATATCCAGCTTTATTCATAGTAACAAAAATCAAATTACCTTTGAGGGGTATGAAGCCTTTTTCAATGAGTTGACGATATTGCATATAACACATGAAGCCACATGCACTGCAGGTCCGAAAAAGAACCTCAGGGATGTTAAGTTCTTGAGCAGCATCAAGAGTAAAGGTCATAACAGCATCAGAAACTATGCAAGTAATAGGAGGGGTATCGGGAGAATTATTGAGTTTAGAAAGAAGATTTTTAAAGTGAGGTAAACAATTTTTTCTAGTAGAGTCACACAAAGAAGGTATATCTTGTGTGGCATCAAGATCATCAGAAACAGGAAGACCATCAGGTATAGTTTCAAAACAAAATGATGGAAGGCCATTGAGGGAATTAGGACCTCTAGCTTTGAGAAGACGTTTGTGGTTATATTCTGTGTGAACAAAGGTAACATGAAAACCACTTTTGAAATGAAGGAGTTTTGCTAGTTTGAGCATTGGGTTTATGTGACCTTGTGTTGGGAATGGGATGCACACAACATGTGGCTTCTTCTCAATTGTGCCCAAAGAATCCATTTTGTTACCACGTATTGGTTACTTCTTTCCAAGTTTTGAAAGAGATAATAATATATGCAAATGCCAAATGCAAGGGTGCTTGCAACTGCAATGAGCTTGACTTCACCACTACACGTGGTCTGCTGTACCCAACTGCTCATTTGCAGTCTCTGTCTGCCAGCTTGATAGGCATAAATGTAATTTAATATTTTCTGTTTTCTTTTTTAATTTAAATGTCCTTGTTATAATTAAAACTGCTTCATATTGATGCAAGGTGGTGTATATAGACTTATATTAAAATTAAAATTCCAAACAAAATGATGAGAGAATACATTAATGAAGAGAATACAAAATGATGCAAGGTGGTGTATCCTCACTCTCTTCATTAATGTATTCTCTCATCATTTTGTTTTGAATTTTAATTTTAATATAAGTCTATATACACCACCTTGCATCAATATGAAGCAGTTTATATATTTTTTTTATAAAAAAAGAGAAGAAATTTATTCAAATTCAAACAAAATTTCATTTTTAAGTCAATGTATTACGTTGTTAGCCAATTTTATTAGGCTTTTTGTAATAAAAAATGTTACTTCAATTTTGATTAAATTGGCTAAAACACTTCAATGGACATCGTACAGACTACAAATATAACATCTAAAATAATATAAGATTTTGATTCTGAATAAATTGTAGTATTTTTTTTTTTGGAATTAATAAATTTTAGTATTTGTTAAAGTATTAGTTATGATCCAAACCAATCCATGAGCACCCCTATATATATAACATGATGCCACGTGTTGAGCCATTGTGAGGCTTGAAGGATGCACTGTGTCATTTTCATCCCCTACTCTTTCATTTCCGCGCCCACTTTTTTAGCAAGCAATTAAAACACCTGAGGCTGTCCACTCCGTACTGTTTCTCCTTTCAAATTTTGAGTTTTTATTTGTACCCCACCATTTTACCTTATACGTCCACAAAATAGTAAAATTCAAAAATACCCCTATAAATTTGTTCGCTCGGATTTACCTAATAAAAGATAAATCTGTTTTTGGTTTATTTCCAAAAATGAATTTATCTTTTAATTTGATAAATCTGTTTTCGAAAAAATCAAAAACGAATTTATTTTACGTTAGTTAAATTCGTTTTTTTATTTTTAAAAGCGGATTTACCTTAGGTGGGGTTAAATCTGTTTTTATTATTTTTCAAAGCGAATTTACCTATTTATAAGTTAAATCCGCTTTGAAAATATTCAAAGTGGACTTATCTAATAGGCAAAATTACACCAGGGGACCTTTAACTTATTTATTTGTAACAAGTTGGCCCTTTAAGTTTCTTTTGTAACAAATAGGCCCTTTAAGTTACCCGACGTTGACATCGTTGGCCCTTTTAGTAAAATGTAATATCGTTCATTACATCAAAATACACCAAAATATGTTTGTTTGCATCAAAATACATAAGCTAGAGTAGTCACAATATATAAAGTAGCATTACATCAAAATATATAAGCTAGAGAAATCATTAAAAGGGCCTATTTGTTACAAAAAAAACTTAAAGGTCCAACTTGTTACAAATAAATAACTTAAAGGTCCTCTAGTGTAATTTTGCCTATCTAATAAATAGGTAAATCTGCTTTGCATAAATTTGTTTTGCAAAAAAAAATCAAAAACGGATTTAGATAAATCCGAGCAAATTTTTGAGCTGAGGGTATTTTCGGGTTTTCAAATTTTGCAGGGGTAGATTCTCAAAAGGTGGGGATAGGAAAAAAAAACAAATTTTTATACAACCCATCAATTTGCATAACAAAAGGCACCCCACCTGTCTCCACTTTTCTTGTCTTACATGCATGCGCCTTTTATTTTGCCAAATGATTCTTACTCTTTCCAAATATTTCTACGGCACGTCAATATTTAGGTGTTCTCGGTCACTTTGGCTCGATAATCAAAACTAGTCGGGTATTCAAGATACTAATAATTTAGTCGGGGTTGCTCATTTTTGGCTCTGGTCTGTGGCTGAAGTCTAAGAAGGTTTGTAGAATAAAATATTTGTTAATTACGTGGTACATATGGTTTTATTAGAATCATATTCTTTTCAGAGGCAAGTCTATAATTCACTGGTGGTCGTTAACCATGTTAAGTCTAGAACATGGAGTTGGTTTATCAGCGTACAAGATCACAATTCAGCTTTTACGATCTCCGATTGGTGGGGAAACCCTCTTGTAAGTTTGAACTAGTTATTATTGGCAATTCGTCTCACTCTTACTGTGATAGTTTTTTTCCTCCTCGGATCTACTTCTCATGAGGTTTTGGCCTAAGGATGTTTTAATGAGACCCCTTGTATCTTTAAGAGTTGAAGTACTCATTGTACTCCCTTTAATATTATATTTTGTTTATAATAAACAAATATTTAAGCCTTCATTAAATGCTTTCGTTATAGTGATTGTTAAAAAAATCTGGAACGACGATGGAATTGCTTGCCCTTGAATCATTTTGGATGTGATGTTCAAGAAAGCAATGGTATCCAAATCTGGAAAGTGTATTTAAATTTGGAAATTTAACAACCTTCAAACAATGGGATCCGAGGTGAAAAATTGTTTGCATCTGCAATGACTTGGTCCTCTCAGATCAAGCAATGGAATCCACAAAAAAAGAAAAAAAATTCGGAGCAACTTTTAGAACCTTGAAGACAAGGTTCAAGTGAACCAACGGTAATGTCAAGAAGTAGAGGGGTTCCTAAAAGTGTGCGGGAGGAGCGATCGAGCGAGACCCCAAAATTTTGGGGCACCAACTTTTTTTTATATGGTGTGTGTGTGTGTATATATATATTCTTATAGTCTTGCCTTAATTTCAATTGAAAATGACTTTCTAAAGAATCTTGAATATTTTTTGGATTATCAATGTTTTTGCAGAAAAAATGAAAGGAGAATGATAATCAAAGATTAATAGGTGGATGTTGCTAACTTGCTGCTAGTGTGGAAAGCTACTATTACATGTTTAATTTGGTTGATAAATACATGTAGAACTATTTTTGCTATAATTAATTCTATTGAAATCCTACGGTCACCCGCAAATCCCTGACAATATATATAGAGGTCTTACCTCAATTGATAGGTACACTTTTTACCCATATCGTTACTCTGCTCACATTCTTACCCCACTAACTTGGGCGTCGATGAGTCATTGCAGGTACAACCCGGGTTGAGCTCTGCACACGACCAGCAACTCAACAGAACGACCAGACACCTCAGCAGGCCACCTTGCCCGATCCTGAGGTACGGTTCACTGGCGACCACAGTGGGAGCCCATGCGCTATCCCACCCTATCTCTCATGCCTCCGCGAGGAAGACTGCGGGCGGCTCCACTTTTGCAAAGTGTGGCTGCAATTCCCGAGCAGCGACAACCCTTTCAAGAAGACCCTGCGATTAACGTTGAAGGCACAGCCTCGGGAGCCCGGGATGGATCGGTCCAACAGGCCAATGTCACACTTCCAGTGAACATCGTCCAATAGCTACGCGAGCTACTGCACGTTTGAGACGTACACATCGCGCAGCAGGAAGACCAGCTTACTCAGATAGAGCAGCAGGTTGCCTCGGGGCAGGCGAACATTGCGCCCGAGCCACGCCGTCGCAACAACGAGTCACCCTTTCGTCAGGGCAAAACCGTCTAGAAGACATCGCTCACCTCCCAGAAGACATCCCATCCACAGATCCCCGCCTCAACGAAGGGGCCGAGGAGGAGCTTAAACACCACTAAGGACACCACCTTCCACGACCGATCCCACTTGTTGGCCAGAAGAGTCCTCATACCAAGAATCCTCATACGTCTCATCTGGGTCACCTACCCGATCCAGAAGCAGGTCAAATGATCAATACGCTTATCATCATCCGAAGAAGCGTTCACTAGAACGACATCATCACCACAGGTACTCACTAGAGCGACGTGGTCATCGGGGCCGACGCTTCGAGGACCGACCACATTGAGGAAGAAAGAGTGACAGGAGGATGGGACCCTTTACCAGAGACATTGACGAGTATCCTATCCCATGTGCCTTGGAAAAACCTCCTTTGGACCTAAGGATGTACAATGGCATGAAAGATCACGATGCCCATCTGAGATATTTCGATTTAATGATGCAATACAGGGGGGCGTGCAGGCTAGTTAAGTGTAAAATCTTCCCCTTAACGTTGGAGGGACCAACTTTAGAATGGTTCACGGAGCTGAGACCGAACACCATCTCATCCTGGGAGCAATTAGCCAGAGTTTTCTCTGCCCGTTTCACAGCTTCCATGGTGAAACCTAAATCATGTCCTGAAGGCAATCAGACAAGAAACAGGTGAGACCCTCCGCGACTATGTGCAACGGTTCAACAAAGAGGCAGCCAACGTGAGGGGATTGGAAGACTACATGAGGTTATGGTTCCTGCGGGATGGGCTTCGTGCTGGCAGCTTGTTCGAGATAGAAGTCGGTGTGAACGTACCACGAGATTTAAAGAGGTTCCTCTGCAGGTCCCAGAGATTCATGAACTATGAAGAAAGGGCGATGGCAACCCAAGCCGTAGTAGGGGGATGGCCGAAAAACTTCAGGGGGAGCGCGACCAAAGACCGAGAAGGAATCAGGGAGGCTTGTCTAGGGACTTCAAGTCTAGGAAGTTCTCAGATCGCACTAAGCTAAATACATCCTACGCCCAGATTCTGTTCGAACGTGCAAATACAGAATTTAGAGATGTTAAGAGACCTGATCCGCTCGTTCTCAAAGAAGGGTAGTGCCCGTCTCGAAAGTATTGTCGTTATCACCGCAGTAACGGGAAAGAGCTGACGCTAAGGTGTTTCGTAGGCAAGTGCTGATATATAAGTATTTTAAGAATATGGAGGCAGATGAGGAGCAAGATGAGGAGCAAGTTCAGGAGAAAGCTGAGGAGTCTGGGGAGTCTAAGGAGTCTGAGGAGTCTGATGGCGGCAGCTTTTATGATTTGTTGTATCAGTTTGACATTTTAGTATTTAGTTATTCGGATGTTATGTTATGTTGACTCTGATTTTATATCATGTTGATTCAGATTTTATGTTATTGAAATATTTTATTCTCAAAATTTATTAATAAAATAAACAGGTATAAAAGCAGGTATATCAAAAAAAAATCTGTTGGAAATTAGCGAGGGAAATTGGACGCGTGGCTGTCAAAATTTGGCCGCGTGGCTGTCAGAATTTGGCCACGTGGTTGAGGCTATTAGCGACGGATTTGGGTCCCTCACTAATTAGCGAGGGAACCAATTTCCCTCGCTAATTCCCATTAGCGAGGGAACCGGTCCCTCGCTAATTCCCTCGCAAATGGGCATTAACGACCGATTTTGATGATTTTGCGAGAGAAAAATCCCTCTCTAATGACCAATTTTTTTTGAAGTGACTTGGGAAACCAGCAGAATAGCATATGTTATGTTTCTATCAAGAAAAAGAATAATATATGTTACAATAATGTTATATAGACAAATTTTTCTAGACAAAAATAGCCAAAAATCAAATTACAATACCAATTCACCAAGTTTTTTAAACAAATAACCAACCTACTTTTTCACAGTTTTCTAGGCCATTGACTAAAAACTGTGAAAAAGTAGGTTGGTTATTTGTTTAAAAAACTTAGTGAATTGGTATTGTAATTTGGTTTTTGGCTATTTTTGTCTAGAAAAATTTGTCTATATAACATTACTCTGTTACAATAATGTTATCATATTTCTTGTTCGAGGCACATCAAATGCATGCATGCAATGATAGTGATTATCTTGTTCCTCTCCTATCCTTTCTCTACCTTGCTCTATAACATGTTCTATCATTATTCTATCCTGACCATCAAACGGTTTTGTTTTGATAAAAAAAATCTCATATGAAATCAAGATCACGATTTTGCAAAAAAAATAAAAATAAAGATCACGACTCGCTGCAGTGAGCCGTAACTGTAGTCAAATTCAATATCATTAAATATTAAATGGGTCTATCAAACAATCTCAGCTCTTGCTTTTCTTTATCCAAAAATTTATGTAAAAAAAAAATAAGCATGAGAAAGATAGAACAATCGAATGCAGAGAATCAATATCCTTAAAATCAGATTAAGGGGGTGTCTAAATATCAAAATTCGAAACAGGAAGGAAATCTAGATTAGAAGAGAAAGTATCCGGTACAGCCCAATTAACTTGTTAAGTGTTTATTATCATGCCATGTGGAATCTGAAACCTTTACGTACCAGTAGATAAATTGGATGCATGTGGAAGTCTGACAGATAAATTTCTCTCCCTAATGTCTTACTATTTCACCAAAACATTTCCACAACCATTATTACTTCTGTTTCAACTAATTGCTGAAGGTGGTCTCGCTTAACATTTAATGATCAATTTATCAATATATGTCGGCTGTCTTCAATTTTGGAGTTTCCTACCAACACTAATGTTAGGGACCAGTGTCACATCTACCAAGTATTTTCTTTATTTGTATTGTTGTCAAGTGTCTCATCTACCAAGTGTTTTCTTTATTTGTAATGTTGTCACGTGTTTATGTAGGGCTGGAAATGAGTCGAGGTGAGTCAAACTTGGTTTAGCTCGGCTCGACTCGTTAAGAATCGGCTCAATTCGTAGCTCGATTCGAGTTCGACATGAACCTTTTTTTTAGAAATCACGTTGAGAAGTCGGTTTGGGGGGTACCGACTTCTCAACTGAAAAAATCAAATTTTTTTAAAAATCACGTTGAGAAGTCGGTTTGGGGGGTACCGACTTCTCAACTGAATAAAATGTGTGCTAGATTGGTAAATAATAAAAAAAGTGTGTTATTTTAGGAAATATTTTTTTTTTGGGCTGGGACCGTTTTTTTTCCCGTCTCATCTACCAAGTGTTTTCTTTAGTTGTAATATTGTCACGTGTTTATGTAGGAGTGCTCAACTAATCCATGTGTCAGTAGTCTTCAATTTTTGAGTTTCTTACCAGCCCAACACTGTTGTTAGGGACCAGTGTCTCTCTCATCTAACTGTAGCCAGGACTAACATGCATGTTGCCCATGCAATTGAGAACCACTCAGGGGAGGAGGGTAGTAGAAGGATGGGGTAGCAAGGACTACCCCAAAAAATTTTAATCTTCTTATATCATATATGATATTGTTGTACCAAGAGAATGAAATGCACAACAAAATAAAAAACTAGTAAAAGGAAAACAATCAGGACTTCAAAACAATGACAAGTAGTAAGGATGGCGATATATATGGCTTGCAACTGTCGGTGAGGCAAAATATTGCTAATGGAATTCAGTAGAAATTCTGACCAAAAAAAAAAGAATTCACTAGAAATTAAGTAGAATTTGGTTTCTTATAAAAAAAAGCATAAATTGGACAATTCTTAAAAAATTTTAGATTGTTTCAATTTAAGAATAAGTTTCTTTCTTCAATCATATTCTACATCTTGATCTCTTGAAATAAAAATAAGAATTTCAAAAATAAAAATAAACATAAAAGTAAAAAGTTATTTGATAACTTTATACAAATTATTATTTTTCCATATCCATTTACTGAATTTAAATATCATCTATTATCCATTATCACTTAATATGTTACTTATATACTAAAAGATAACATTAAGCAATATAAATTTTTTATTCTTATCTTCAAAAAAAAAATTCACTCCTCATTTTCCTAGTTCTACTTTTTATTATGAATGCATATTAACATCAATCAAATTTTAGTTATAGATGTATAAAGATATTTTTAAACTGCTATACATCATTTAGCATATGCTACTTCTATACTTCAATAGCATCCAAGTTGAAACACAATTATTCTTCAAAAAAAAGAGTTTAATCACAATTATGTGTAATTAACTATAATTTTGAGTGTTTTATTCGATTAGTATTATTACCGAGTGATGTTAGGAACCAGTATCTCTCTCATAAAGAAAGCTTTTTTCGAACCTCTAGGAAGCTCCACATCATTTTCATTTATTTTCCAACTTAAATCTCAAAATTCTTTTTAAATTTATGTTAATTTTCCGATAATTTAATTAAGACACTTTAATTTTATCTTTAAATTAAACTTATACGCATTATATACCAACTTTGGATTTAATCATACACAACCAGTTTTTTATTTGTAATGATCAATTAATGAAAAAAATTGAAACATTGTTTTCATTGAAATTTTTATTAAGTTAGTCTGTTACATTGGTCAAAAAAATTAGATGATATATATTCCTATTCATTTCTTTACGTAACCTTTGTATTACTCTAATATATTTAATTATATTTGGCCAGTTTTGAATTTAATCATTTGTGAATTGTGAGTTTTCCTCCCTTTTTTCCAAAAAAGTAATATCCCTTATTAATTCACTACTTCATGTTTTGGTTTTGGTGTCTCTAAATTATTATTTTAATTAGTATTATTTATTTTGGTTAGATTAAAATAGGCATTGATTAGAATCTTTCCATTTTCTTTGACTTTAAGTCATATCACTAAATTAACTTAATTTCTGAATTGTGTGTTTTTCCCTTTTTTTTTAAATTTTTTTTATCCCTTATTGATTTACTATTTCATGTTTTGGTTTTGGTTGCCTTTTGGTGTCTCTACATTATTATTGTCATTAGTATTATTAATAATTAATTCTTTAGGTTAGATTAAAATAGGCATTGATTAGAACCTTTTCATTTTTCTTGGCTTTAAGTCTTATTATAAATACCTAAATTTTTTGAGAAGAGGCACCACTTACCTTTTCATTTTTTACAGTCCTTTTTTGTTTTTACATCTCTTATGTAAATTTTTAAGTTGTTACATCACTGATACCCAGACTTGCAGAAAGAAATTGCAGGAGTTGGACTTCCAAAATTTTTTAATGTAAATTTGTCTTTTTTTCCTTAAGCTTTCATAGATTGTTGATTCAGTATTGAAATTGTTTTAGGTTTCCAGTTTCATTATCATATTTTTATATTCTGTAAATAAAAGTAACTATCTCTTCTTGGATTGGAGTATTCTTCAACTATTTATTGTAATCTTCTTGATGTATGGTGCAACTGTAATTGAGATGTTGTTATGAATTTTATTCGCAGTCTTTGCAAAAAAAGTATTTAATAGATTTTTTGGGCATTTGCATCCATAATAAATTATTTCATAGCACATGATGCTTTCTATTTGAGATGTTTCTTCTAATGGTTTTGATCTTTTATGTTATTCATTGTTGCGTCTTCAAATAGACAATTATTTTTGAGAGAAGGAAATAATTTTGATATTTACAAAGAGACCCTTGGTGGAAAGTTATACAAGAGGGAAAAGACAAATAAATTCATAGATTATCCCTAATTTAATAGAAACACCATTTTGAGAAAAATATTATATATATATATATAAATTATCCCCAATAAACATAATATTATTTGAATCTTTATTATTTTTTATACTAATTAACTAGCAAATGATACTATTTATACTAACTAGCAAATAATACTAACTTACAATTTTTTATTATTATTTGAAAACATAATATTTAATATTGCAAAAGACACTATTGTTCAAGTTCAGGATTATTTTTTTGACAATGAAGTTGAGGATTATTATTCTTTTTAATTCTTAAACGTACATGAACAATAGTGAGAAAAATATTATTCTTTTCAATTCTTAAACGTACATGACAATGAAGTTGAGAAAAATATTATATATATATATATATATATATGTATATGTATATATATAAATTATCCCCAATAAACATAATATTATTTGAATCTTTATTATTTTTTATACTAATTAACTAGCAAATGATACTATTTATACTAACTAGCAAATGATACTAACTTACAATTTTTTTTTTATTTGAAAACGTAATATTTAATATTGCAAAAGACACTATTGTTCAAGTTCAGGATTATTTTTTTGACAATGAAGTTGAGGATTATTATTCTTTTCAATTCTTAAACGTACACCATTTTAATTTAATTTAGATAATTATGAGTTGCAACCCTTCTATATCCTTTCATCATTGTAATTTATCTTAGATAATCAATTTAAGTTTTTTTTATTATATATAACTTATTAAAACTTAATGGTTATGTATTACTCTAAAAAGGTAACGACTTTATGTAACCAAAAAACATACTACTGTGGAAAATGTTATCTTTTAATTAAATTGAAATGGAACAAAAAAAATCTATCTAACTATCTATTTACTCAATTTAGAATGAGAAATATTAACAATATTTATACTAACATTATTTTTCATTACAACAATCATTATTTAAATTTAACATGTCATCGACCAACTTAAATGGAACTTCATATTTTAGTATTATTCTTAATGTGTGTTTCTAATTTTTTTTATAGACTTATGCCTTATTTAATTTTTTTACTTTCATTATTACGGTGCATTATTTTATTTAAATATAACTAATCTTAAATGGATCTTAATATTTTGGGTTGCTGAATTTTTAGTACATATTCTTAAACTCTATATTACTCTAGAAAAGTAACCACTTTACTTAACCAAAAATACAAATACTATTCTAAAAAATGTTATCTTATATTAATTGAAATGAAATGAACTAAAAAATCAATCTAACCATATATATATATATATATATATATATATATATATATATTTGTATTTAAACACTATTGTGAGACTTGAGTCTTTGTTTTAATGCACTAACCCACCACTATATATGGACTATTTTAATACTCACTTAAGGTTTAAAAACTGATCCATGGGAAGGTGAACCATGCATTATCACTATAGACTATTTGAGTACTCACTTAAGGCTAAAACATTTACGAATTATTTAATTTTACACCATTAACTATGTTTTTTTGACAATAAAAAGGATATAATAACCATTGTAAATTGATAAGTTCATTTACAATATTTAATACCATGAAAATAAACATAATACTAAGAATAAAACTTCACTAGCCATCATAATGACTTAACTAGGCTTTAAACCGACAAAATAACTTAGTAAAGACCAAACGACACCTAAAACTATTCTATTAAAATAAAATACGAAAATTCAAAACAAAGTAGAAAATATTGGTTATGCCATATTGCTTCTTGATCAGGTGAGTTTTGGCTTCTAATGTGTAGGAGCTGAATATTTTTCTTTGTTAAACTTCTTTCACATGGTTAATGAGCTCATGCTCTCATCAAAAAATTCAAAATAATAATTAAAACATACCACTTTTTGAGCCAGTTGGTTCACTTTATATTTAGCAAATTTATAACCTATTTAACCCAAACAACTATACTCTTCATATATTCTAAAAGGTTTTGTAGGTTTATGTTTCAAAAGACATATTTTTAGCAATATATAAAATAATATATCACATACATACAATAATTCTAATAAACAACTTTCAACTCTAAATCATTATTAAAACTAAAATTTCTGCTTTTAAACTCAAATTCCAATAGCACCTTACAATGTTGGATACTAAATACAACATTACAATTTCATTATTAATACAAAATATTTCTCAATTGATATATGTTATGCAATAAAAAATTAAATTTTAACAAACCATTAAAGACCATTCAGAAAATTATATACAAAATATTTTAAAAAATACAATAAAAAATTAATATTATAATAAATTAGAAACAAAACATTTTGAACAAACCCGTGCAACGCACAGTCATAACCCTAGTGATGTACTATATAATAAAGTATTTTCTTTTTCTCTTCTTCATTACATGATTCCAACCGATTACAAGTTAGAAATATGGCCGAAACAAAATTGAGTTTCAAAGAAAAAAGTTGGTGGTCACTAAATGGAATGGCTGCTCTGGTTACGTGTCAAACTCGTGGCATGGGGTCCCTTCCTGTTGATGCCAGAATCAGCACAGCGGTGGCTCTCCTCCTGGTGCGGCGGTTGCCGACTTCGTGTCTCCATGCCAGGAGGCATCCCGTGCAAAGACACTCCGATGCCTAAGTATTAGGGCTTTTAGAAAGAGTATACCAAATAAACAGGGTTTTGTGAACTGAATAGCTTCTGTCAAACTTGGGGGGCCAGAACCCCTATTTATATATGTACCGTCTAGGGTTGTTGGGGGCCTAAGGGGCTAACCCTACCCGCTGGAGGCCTATGCTGCTTAGAGCAAAAGTCACTGCTAGGGTAGTAAATATGATCGTGGTGAGATCTGTGGCGATCAGAGAGTTGTTTGTTCAACAAGTTGGGGGAATTAGGGTTGGTTTCGACCCCTTCTGCGAGTGCGAGTTTGGTTCCAAAGTGCTACTCAGGGTATACTTGGGAGACCGCCTCAGGGACTCGGTTGTGCTCGTTTGTAGATCGGAATTTCCATGAGAGGACGTTCCTGTCTCACTTGCGTACAATGGTCGACTCCGATTAGTCTGAGACTTCCGAGGGAGCTCGACACTAGATTAGATTGGAGCTAATCGTGACCGTAACACAATCCCCCTAGATTTCTGTTTTGCCGATAAACGAAAGTCTAAAGAGTATCTAAGTTGTCTCTTTCTGAGCCGCGCTGCCGAGGTAGTGGAATTGTTGCGCTTCTCAAGGAAGATCCGCGTTGTGCCTCATTGAATGCTTAGACGCCTTGATGTGACATTTCGTTTTACACGTGATGGCTCGTGTTTCGTCGGGCGGGAATTCCACAATTTGAATCGATGTGACCCTTCTTGATCTGGCCGATCAGGTGCGTCGTTTCCTGGATACAATCTGGATCGTCGGATTTCCCTTTGAAAGTAGGCTTCCTTGATGTTCAACGACTCGGATTTTCTCGAGGTTGAGGGTGTTGCCTATAAAAGGGAGAGAACCTCTCCTTCTTCTTCTTTACAAATTTATTGAGTCTCCATTGCAAAGTTCCTGCAATTTCCTCAAATTCTTGCTCTCAATAAGCCATGTTTCAAGCTTTTCGTGTTTTCCGAGTTACTTTTACCTTTCCTGTTATGTATTCAGTTCGTTTTTTTTATGGAGCTAACGCACTCCCCTTTGTGTTTTTTGCTTGAGAATCCCGCTATAGTCATGTCTTCCTCTTCATCTTCCTCATTTTCGTCGCTGATGGACTCTCCCATTTGCCAATCTACATGGGTTGAGGAAGATTCTGAAGTAGTCACCGCTGCACTGGTAGATGATACGCGCCCGACTAACGTAGGTTCTCCCGAGAAATTGAAGATCTTGGACATTGAGTGTGGCGGCGTTCCGATGGCTTACCTGGGAGAGGTCATATTATCTTTCCACAAGCCAAAGAAAAATTGGAAAAAGGTCTACTATCCCCATGATTTTTCTTAGTTCGACTCATCTGTTGGCATATAATCGACGGTTCGAAGTAAAGAGGATATCGACGGCCTCCAAAAATTGGTCCCTAACATTGCTACGAACGAGCGCTACGAGAGAGTGCATCTTGATTTCTGTCAGTCCGATGAGAGAGTGTTTCACGTCCACCTAGACAATTGCCATGACCACGTGTATCTGTACGAAGCGATATTGGATCTGATCGAAATTCAACTCACGTTCACCGTCTTCGAGCAAGAAGTGCTCGACTGTCTCAATCTGGCTCCCTCGCAATTTCATCTCATTAGTTGGACGTTCATCCAAGGCTTCGAGCTGGTGTGATTGTATTACGATATTGACGTCAAGGTCCTCTCCCTCTATTTTTTCGAGTTGAAGGTGAGTTACCCCTTAAAGTGGTGTTCGCTCAACCAAATGTCCGGGAGAGGATATTTGAAACATTTTGAGTCTTCCGCTAGGCTTTGGAAAACCAAGTTTTTCCAGGTCTGAGTAGAGGCTAGTGTTGGAATGAAAATCTCTTTCCAAGCTTTCACGATACAAAACGTAGTAAGACATTAAGTTTTCTGGATGATTGTTGCCTAACATGTTTATTTTAAGTGTGAAGAACAAGCCTCAAATATAGCAAAATGTAAACCTACCTGGAACTAAAAAAGAGCATAAAGTTACAAAGGTAGAAATGACATGTGAAGGTTGAAATATGAGAAGGTTGACCAAGTCAAAGGAAGGTTGACCAAAAAGTCAACAAAAGCCCACACAAAAGTTTGACCGAGTCAGCGCAACAATGAGCAGAAGTCAAAAGAAGTTTAGCCCCACCTCTACGATGAAGATCCATTCTTGAGAAGGTTCAAATGCAAGAATAGAAGATTCAACCCAACAAGCTTCTCAACATGACAAACATGTTAATTCTCTTTGAATGGAGATCAGAGGTTATTTATTGCAGGAGTCAAGCAATAAATGAAGGAAAATGGTTAAATGTGATAGGAGGAACTCATTCATAGGCCAACCAAAAGGTTTTTTAAGGTTCAAAGGAATGAGAAGGTTCTTGTACAGCTGCCAAGACTGCAAAGAAAAGACAAGCCAACTAAGAGAGAGTCAGAACACTCAAAGAAAAGGACTGTGTCAGCATGAGATGGTTGAAAAGCAAGTATAAGGTACAAATCTCAGCTTGAGAAGCTTCAAAAGCTATCAACTTTGGTCCCTTCCATCTTGTCACTCCTATGGACCAATGGACATCTCCAAACGGCCATATTCAAGTTTCTAATGGCTATATTCAGTCTCCATGGCTTTTTAAAGGCTGGACTTCGAATTTACAAAGCATGATAGTTAATTGGAACCTTCAAAAGTTAAGCATCTCAAAGTTCATCCAACCTACTCATCCCACACTCAAAGTTACTCAAGTTCATATTCTGGGATACTTTTGTTGAGTGTGTGCAAGCTTGATATACTTCATTGTAAACACTTATTGTAGTTTTTTTCAAGCTCTTAATCAACCCAAACCCTTTGTTGTAAAAGCTATCTTGTGAGCATTGCATCAAACTACCTAGAGAGAGGTGAGTGTTGGTGAGAAACTACTTGATAGAGGAATCCTTTAGGAAACTAGGAGAGAGTTTTCTAGTACGAAGAACAGCTTGGTGTACCTGTGTAAGAGAGCACTTTGCTTTTGTGTGTAAGTGGTGTTTGAAGTCTTTTGTGGTTGAGCAAAAGCAAATGTAATTACTATTTGGGAGATAGTCGAAATACTCTTCAGATATCACATCTAGAGGCTGAGCACACTTTTCAGTATGAGAGGAAAGTTCCTGAAGGAAGTGATGAACAACGCAAACTCTGTTGTGTTCCTCCCTGAAGGAGCTTCCGCAAACCGACCTCCTGTATTCACTGGTGAACATTATTACTATTGGAAGGATCAAATGAGGCTGTTTCTGGAATCTCAAGACACTTATCTTTGGGGTATTGTTGAAGATGGACCCTATGTTGCCTCTACAACTAATGCTGAAGGAGATACAGCTCCAAAGCCCAAAGCTAGCTGGACAACTGAGGACAAATGAATGGTACTTCTAAACTCTAAAGCAAAATTATTTCTAACATGTGCTTTAGGAAGAAGTGAATACGACAAAATAGCTGGGAAACAAACTGCCAAAGAGATCTGGGAAACATTGAAGAGTCCTCATGAAGGAACTGATCAAGTCAAGGAAGCCAAGATCAACCTTTTCATCCATAAATTTGAAACAATCAATATGGAAGAGCAAGAAACGATCTCAGAAATGTTTAGTAGAATCACAACCATAACAAATGATCTACACTCACTTGGCAACACTTATACAAATCAATCCAAAGTCAGAAAGCTTCTGAGATGCTTGCCTAAATTGTGGAGACCTAAAGTGACTGCTATAACAGAAGCAAAAGATCTGTCAACTCTCAAAATAGAAGATCTATTAGGATCTTTAAAAGTGCACAAGCAAGTAATCATGGATGAGCTTCATCCAAAGAAGGTTAAGACCATGGCACTCAAAGCTTCTCAAAAATCCACTCAACCTTCTCAAGTAATGGCTCTTAAGGCTCAGAGTGAAACTCATGAAGAAAGTGAAAATGATGATGATGATGCTAATGAAGAAGATGAACTAGCTCTTATCTCTAGAAGGCTAAGGAGATGTGCTTTTAAAAAGAACAACAGTAAACCTTTCTTCAACAAAGATACATCCAAAGGAGAAAACTCAAGCAAAACTCCTCCCTTTATGCTTTAAATGTAACAAACCTGGACACTTCAAAAGTGACTGTCCAAAACTCAAAGGAGGCACCAAAAGGTTCAATGCGAAGAAGAAGGCTCTACTAGCTACTTGGGATGACTCTAAGGAATCTGACTCAGGAAAGGAATAGGAGTCTGCTCACTTCTGTCTTATGGAAGATACTGAAGAACTTTCTCAAACTGATTGAAATTTCAATCCTGAATCAGATCATAAATCAACCAACTCATGTCTCATGGCAGATTCTGATTTATAAGAGGTAATCACTTTTAAACCACCTACTTGTGCATCATACAAAGAAACTGAATATGCTTTTGAAAACTTATTAGTTGATTCAAACACTTTGGCTCAAAAGTGCATGATGTTCAAAAATCAACTTTGTGATGCAAAAAGAGAAAATGAGGAACTTCAAAAACAAAATGAATTTTTAATCAAAACTGTTCATACTCTTCAGCAGTCACACTTTAAACTTTATGAACAACATAAACTTTTGAATGAAAGAATCAGTGAGAAACCAAACCTTGCATGCTCTGATCTTGAAAAGCAAAACAACCTTCTCAAAAGCAAAGTCCAAATGTTGACTGAAGAACTAGCCATGTCTATTCAAAATCAAAACTCTTTTGAAAACCATTGAGAAAGACATGGTGAACAAAATTTCAAAACTATTTCAAAGTTTAGAAAATCAAGAGTAAAATGTACATACTGCAAAAGGATAGGTCATGACATTTCTGTATGTTTTAAACAAAAGAGAAGCTTCCATTTGAAGAAAACGAACCATGAAGGACCCAAGAAATTCTGGGTACCTAAGTTTCTTCTAACTTCTGAAACAGGAATGCCTCTTAGGATCCAAGAAAAAGTTGTGGTTCTTAGACAGTGGATGTTCGAGGCACATGACAGGAGACAATGATAAATTTCTCTCCTTGGAGAGAATTGATGGAGGCTGTGTTGCCTTTGGCAATGATGACAAAGCTTACATCAAAGGTATAGGTATTATAGGTAATTTCTCTTCTCCTAAAATAAAAAATGTTCAGTATGTAGAAGGTTTAAAGCATAATTTGTTAAGCATTAGTCAATTATGTGGTAGTGGTCATAAAGTGTATTATTTATCTGATAAATGTTTTATTAAGGAAATCTCTTCTAGAAAAGTTTTATTTACTGCATCTAAGAGTCAAAATCTATATAGCCTATGTCTTGATGAATTATCTTAAGAAATTTGCCTTATGTCTTCTGAAAATGACAAATGGTTTTAGCACAAAAGAGCTGGTCACACAAGCATGCAAACCATCTCAAAGCTTTCCAAAAAGGAACTAGTCAGGGGGCTACCTAAAATAAGACTTGAAAAAGATGAAGTGTGTGAATCATGTGTTCATGGAAAATATGTCAAGTCAAGTTTCAAACCCAAAAATATGACCACCTCTCAAAAACTACTTGAGCTATTACACATTGATTTATTTTGCCCTACTAAAACTGCTAGCCTTAGTGGAAAGAGATATGGTTTTGTGATTGTTGATGATTTCTCTAGATTTACTTGGGTTTTGTTTTTGAAAAACAAAGATGAAGCATTTGAAGCCTTTAAAGTTTTTCTCAAAAAGGTTCAAAATGAAAAGGGAACAAATGTTTTTTCTGTTAGAATGATCATGGGGGAGAATTTGAAAACGTATCTTTTTCATTTTTTTGATGAAAATGGGATCTCTCACAATTTCTCTTGCCCAAGAACAACACAACAAAATGGTGTTGTGGAAAGGAAAAACAGAACCTTGCAAGAGATGGCAAGGACTATTTTAAATTATTCAAATATTGAAAAGTATTTTTGGGTTGAAGTTGTGAATACAACATATTATATTTTGAATAGAGTTTCAGTTAGAAAAAGTGTTGAGAAAATCCCCTATGAAATTTGGAAAAATAGAAAACCAAAATCTCCTACTTTAAGGTATTTGGATGTACTTGCTTTATTTTGAACAACAAAGACAATTTGGGAAAAAAATTTTCAAAATTTGACAAAGGAATTTTTCTTGGTTATTCAACAACATCTAAGGCTTATAGAGTGTATAATCTTTGGACTCAAACTGTAGAGGAAATTATGCATGTCATTTTTAGTGAAACTAACAGTTCAAATGAAGTGATTGATGTTGATGAACTCAATAAAAACAAAGAAGTTGGTCAAGCAACAGAAAACAAGATTGAGAAGAATGAACAAGAAACTTCTCCTCAACATTCTCAAAGCTCAAACAAAGCCACCGAAGCTTCTGACCAAACTTCTCAAATGCCACGAAGTTGGAGATTGGTAGTTCACCATCCTCAAGATCAAATCATTGGTAGCACTTCAAATCCTGTTAGAACTAGAACATCATTCAGAGACAATGCTGCTAGAATGGCACTCATATATGATATTGAGCCAAAAACCATCAATGAGGCCATACAAGATGAGCCATGGATAGAAGCTATGACTGAGGAACTTTCTCGATTTGAAAAGAATGAGGTGTGGAACCTAGTTTCACCTCCCAAGCATCAATCAGTCATAGGAACCAAATGGGTGTTAGAAACAAGCTAGATGAAAATGGTAAGGTGGTGAGAAATAAGGCAAGACTTGTTGCTCAAGGGTACAATCAATAGGAAGGTATTGACTATGATGAAACCTTTGCTCCAGTAGCAAGGTTGGAAGCTATTAGAATTTTACTTGCATTTGCTGCTCACAAAAAATTCAAATTATTTCAAATGGATGTGAAAAGTGCTTTTCTAAATAGCTTTTTAAATGAGGAAGTTTATGTCAACCAACCTCCTGGTTTTGTTGATCAAAAGAGACCCAACCATGTTTTCAAACTTACCAAAGCTCTATATGGACTTAAGCAAGCTCCTAGAGCTTGGTATGAAAGGTTGAGTAGCTTCTTGATCAAAAATGATTTTATAAGAGGAAAAATAGATATCACTTTATTCAAAAAAACTCTTGAAAAGGATTTGCTGATCGTTCAAATTTATGTAGATGATATTATTTTTGGATCAACAAATGAAAAATTATTCAATTTTTTTGGAAATCTCATGAAAAGTGAGTTTGAAATGAGCGTAATGGGTGAGTTAAGATTCTTTCTTGGTTTGCAAATTAAACAACTTGAGGAAGACATTTTTATTTGTCTAGAAAAATACATTAAAGACCTTCTCAAGAAATACAAAATGAATGAGGCAAAAGCCATGGCGACCCCTATGCATCCTTCTATACATGTTGAGAAGGATGAAGAGGGAAAACCAATATCTGAGAAGGAATACAGGGGTATGATAGGTTCTCTATTGTACTTAACTACCAGTAGACCAAATATTGTGCTTTCAGTTGGAACTACAATAGACCATCTCACTGTTGTGAAAAGTACTCATTTTTATCTAACTGCATATTGTGATGCTGATTATGTTGGTGTTAAGATTGACAGAAAAAGTACTAGTGGATCATGTCAAATATTGGGAGAATCTTTAATCTCTTGGTCCTGTAGAAAGCAACACAATTTCCCTATCAATTACTGAAGCAGAATATGTATCTGCTGCTGGATGTTGCTCACAAGTTCTGTGGATCAAAAATCAATTGGAAGACTACTCATTGAGGTATTCCTGTATCCCCATATATTGTGACAATACCAGTGCTATCAATTTATCAAAAAATCTCATCCAACATTCAAGGTCTAAACACATTGATATTAAACATCATTTTATTCGTGATCATGTTCAAAAGAAGGATGTGGAATTAATTTTTGTTGATACCAAGCATCAATTAGCTGATATTTTCACAAAGCCTTTATTAGAATAAAGTTTTAGTTTTGTTAAAAAGGTCTTGCACATTTTAGAATGTCCTTAAGATTAAAAGAATTGTCAAAAACCCCAACCTTCTCAACACATGAGTAGGTTCACTTGAGGATAGTTAAAAGGTCGGTTGAAATCTCTTAGGGAACCGTTATCACACATGTTCAGCTCCCCTTGAAAAAGCGTTGCAGTTATGTACCATCATAACTGAACCTTGTCAAATCATAACGACTAGCTGCAACCTCTCTCTTCAACCACTCCCTCAAAGCACATCTTCTCCGCAAATCATTTTCTTTTACTTGTTTCTAACCTTTCATTTCATCTCCCTCTCTCTCTCTCTCTCTCTCTCTCTCTCCGCCCTCAAACAATCAATTCTTTCTTATCTTCAAAAATGGTACGAGTTAAAATCCCAAATGTCAAGAAAAATCCACACCCTGAACCAAACACCATGAAGCCCGTAATGGTAACTGAACCCACTCCTCCTCCACCAAGAAACCTCACCTTCTGGTTCTAAGTCCTGCAAATCATCTCTCACTCCTACGCGAAGGGAAGGGGGGCTTTGAAAGAATCAAATCCTCTGACCTACTCCTTGTGTACCATATGTACAAGAGGTATGTAATTAATCATCTGCCCTATATCATCTTTCACTACATGGTAGACATTGTGAAGAACCTTAGACAAATCACGTCACTTCCCTATGGAATGTTTCTGACCAAAGTTTTTAGGAAGAACAAAATCTCTTTTGAAAATGAGGAGTGTATTAATGATAAAACTGTCTTTTAGTCCAAGAGTGTGAAACAAATGGGCATTAAAATTTCTGACACCAAACCCACTCCAAAAGCCAAAACCAAAACCAAAGCCAACGTCACCAAACCTTCTCAAAAGAAACTAGTCACTAAAACTACCACGAATGAGCAAATCCCCAAGGAATATGGAAAAGAGGAAGCAACTCCTCGAGGGGAGAATTTGAACAATGAAAAGACTCTTGATGCTCAACCATTTAATGTTCAATTCCCTGCAAACTACAAGTTTCCACAATCTGCTCAACCTTCTCAAGACCGTACAAGTTTCCTCATGCTCAAAGTTGGATTAAAGTATTTGAGCATGAGGAAACCCCTGATGAACAACCTCCTAATGTGTGTGAAGATGAGATTGTTGAGAAACAACCCTCTGGGAAAATCATTGATGATCTGAATGAACAACCCTCTGATCAATTAAATCAGAATGAACCTTCTCATGAAGGTAAACCTACTGAAGAGGTTGTTGTTGCTGAAAAAGAACCATCTCTTGTAGAAGAGGTAAACGATCAACCTTCTGATGACATCCCTGCAAATAAAGAGGTGCCCTCTCATGAAAATTTATCCCATGCTGAACTCACTGAGGAAAACCTTGTAGTTACTGAACAACCTTCTGTTATTGTTCAACCTTCTGTTGACATTGTGCAAATTGTAAATCTGCCTTATCCAAGAGTGTCATTGGTTCCCTATGGCTCCTCACAAGGTGAGCATGGAACTCAAGATGATACAGTAGATGGTCAAACTCATGGGGAGTTTGATATGAATCATTCTCTAGCTAAGGAAGAGGAAGAAGAAGCACTCAATCAATCTCTAATCTCCAATCTACAATCAACTATCTCCAATATCTCAAGCTGTCCATGAAGTTGTTCAGGACATTGATAATCATTTTGCACCAGTGAATCCCCCACTCATTCAGGAAACCAACTCTGAAATCCTTCCATCCATGGCCCTCACTGAACTACACCACACACCAACTCCAGAAAATGCACCACCATCCACTCATGGTCACAATGATGTCCAAGGATCATCCGGGCAATTTTTAAGTCCATTCTCACAGTGGCGTGACAAATCAAATCCCTCACCAGCTAAGACATGAAATACTCTTGCCTCAGAAAACATGAATAGGTTTATGGCTTCCCAAACTCCAATCTATGACTCACTAGTGCAGATTTGACATTTAGTATCGGTTGTTTTGCACATTTAGTATCGGTTGTGGAACCGATACTAAATCGACCGATACTAAATGTCCGATCATTTAGTATCGGTTTTTTACCCGATACTAAATGTACTACTAAGGTACTGTTAGGGTACATTTAGTATCAGTTGTACATAAACACCCGATACTATATGTATTACTAAGGTACATTTAGTATCGGTGTTTCTGTATAACCGATACTAAATGTATTACTAAGGTACATTTAGTATCGGTTATACAGAAACACTGATACTAAATGTACCTAAGTAAGTACATTTAGTATCGTTTTTTCTGTATAACCGATACTATATGTATTACTAAGGTACATTTAGTATCGGTTATACAGAAACACTGATACTAAATGTACCTAAGTAAGTACATTTAGTATCGTTTTTTCTGTATAACCGATACTAAATGTATTAATATTTTTTAATATTTTTTTTGTTTTTATCCATACCGACATATTATTAACCTGTTATATACAAAATTATTTCCAAACAACAACACATAATAAATTCATAAAAATTCTTTCAAATTCCATTGGAATTAATATCTTACAATACAATTCATGAAACTTAAGATTTCTACAAGTTTCTTACACAAAATTCAACAAAATATTTCTAAAACACAAACGTCAAACTAAGGTAAGGTAAGGTCCTAAGATGAACTACTTCCTTTGATTTATCATCTTCTATTCCATTCCTTTTTACTCTCTTGCCTCTACCAGAACTCTGAAAAAACATGCAAATCAACAAATCAAACATCAATCTCTGTCTTGCATATTAATTAGTCTAAGAAATATGAAGAAAACAAAATCTAAGAAGAAGAAGATTCACCTTAGATTGGGCTTCTCCTTGGAGCTGCAAGAAAGACAATCAAGATTAATTAATAATTAATAATAGAACCTGAAAAGTTTAGAATAAACAATAATCACTGCATAGGTTTATTGAATTAAACAGATTTAAGAGCAACAAGAACAAAAACAACAGCAACAACAACAACAACCCTTGTTTCTTTTTCTTGTTCTTGTACTAATTAATATTATTGTGGATGAATAATAAAGCATGTGTAGTATCTTTGTTTCAACAACAACAAATATGGACAATTACCAAGGTGATTTAACTGACATACTTAGTGCTAGTTCTACTGCTAATAGTGGTGGAGGAACATCAGCATCTGATCATCAACAACCTGCAGCAGCTTCTTTACAAGAACATCATCATGAAAAACATCATCATCAATGAAATAATCATTTGACTGTAAGTTTTCGTATTATTTAGGATCAAGACACAACTGCAACCGTTGTTGTTAACATTATCGCGACCACAATTTAAAACCTTGGACATGAGAACTATTTATAAGCACATGCAATAGTACCTCAACTAGTGAGACTAAGACAGCAGCCATCGTTCCAAAGGAATGACCAACATCAAATGTAGGAGCACCCCACTCAAGAGGGTATGGAATTTTTATCCTGCAGCAACATGTTCAAATGTTAAAGGCTACATTGATATACAATATTTTCTTTTGTTACAAATATTGAACCACAAAGATGATTTTGGTACCAACCATGGAGCAGAAGAAATGAGATTAGCCCTGTCTGTCCTACAACTATGTTAGGTTAAATCAGGGGCGGTGTTTGTATGCTCCACTTGCTGTTAATAAATGTGCATATGCCCATATCACTGTTGTTGATATGAGTAGAGCAAATCTCTCTAGTATTGGTACTTGTTTTGTTTGAAAATTTTTCAAATACAGCATAACACATAACGTTATTATTGTCCACAAATTAATTTAGAAATGAACTTATTATAACTCACTAATTTGATTCAACCACTTAATTTGTACCTGAGAGAAGACTATAAACAAGATTAGCATGGGAATTCCAATTTCAACACAGGTCCCCACTTGATAAAGGACAGTACAACATGGTGAATAATTTGAGCCAAGAAAAAATATAGTTAAATATTCCAAATACTAGTACAAGGGACATGGTTCAGTGTTGTTATTATACCATAGGGAAACCTCTGTCAAATAATCCAAAACCAACTAATGCAATTACCAGAACCATTTCAAGTGGGCTGAAAAATCTGTATATAAAGGAAAAGAACATTAATTATTTTTGACATAGACTATGGATTTAAATTTTTCTTTGAATTAAAATCACATTAAAGCCAAAACTTACCTAAAATAAATAGCCCAAATTTGACTACATCTCACTCACTTGTATTCTAGTGTCCTTTTCTTCCTTCATTGCTTGTTCCCCAGTTGGATCACTTGTTAACCTTCTCCCTGATATACAACAGCCAGTTTTAACAATGCATTCCACTAACAAATAGTAAAAAAGTACTGAATTTGGAACGAAAAGTTACCTTGTTTAATTTCATCTAATTGCCTAGAAAGTTGCTGATTCTCTTTTCCCAGGTCCTCCTTTTCCCTTGATAGCATATTCATCTTCTTCTATAAGTATTGAAAAGGAAACAAGGCATGAAAAAGAAAACAAAATGAAACCTATAATATCAAGCAAAAAAATCAGTACTATGAAGTTACAAATGGAAAATCCAATTCATAATTCAAACTAAGAATTTGTATACACCTTAAACTGAGCTAGCAGTTTCCCATGCCTCTCCGCTTCCTGTTTTAAGCTAGCCTATTTGAGATTAGCATAAAACATCAAATGTTGTAAAAGTAACAAAATATTCTCTCCAATTTAAGACAGAATATGGGGAGACCTCAGTGTTCAGAATATCATTAATTCTCTTCTCTCTCTGTCCATAAGCTTAAATCTGCCGTTTGAAAGCTCTTGCTCAAGGCGTGCTTTGCTGAAATAGTTTTGCTAGTTTCCTCAATTTGAGCATCTCAATCTCTTAGTTTATCCTGGTGAAAAACATGAAAAGTAGTAAATATATTATAGAAATGAAGATATCTCAACAAAAATAAAGCATAATAAAATGAAAACTTCGATGATGTAAATGATAACAAATTTCTATGAATTAAACGAAGGAACAGAGAGAACCTCCCAACTTATATAGCTGTGAACTGTTAATCAAATTGGCCCTAGGACTCGAGGCCAACACATATAACACGCAAGAATGGTCAAAACCCTTAATTAGGAAAAGTTCAATCTCAGTAACCAAAATACAATAAACAAGCCAAAAACACAATAAACAACCAAAATCTCAAGAACATATAGAAAAATAACAAGAAAGAAGCGAAAATCTCAAGAACAAGCACAAATCTCAATATATAAATCAGAATCGAAGAAATAGGAATTAGTTATTACAGCATTTCAGAATTACATTAATAAAGGAAGAGAAAATGGCCTCAGTTTATAGAGATCTAATCAATTTTGTTTGCTTCGTTCATCAAACAAAAAGTTAGGGTTTAGGGATTTTGGGATTTTGGGGTAAATCAGTTCAATATAGCAAACCAGTTCTGAAGCTTACCGTAAATGGAGAAAGAAGAGCTGAGAATGAGATTTGAGAGTTGAGAACGTGAGTTGAGAGTTGAGAGTTGAGAGTTGAAGGTTCAAAGCTCAGATGACGAGAGATGAGAGACGAGAGACGAGAGTTGAGAACGGAGGTGGCGAGGACGGCAGTGGCGACGACGACGGTGTTTGTTGACAGAGTGGCGGTGGAGAGAACGAGAGTGAGAGAATGGCGATGATGGTTTCAGTGTTTCAGAGAAGAGAAGAGAACGAGCGAGAGAAGAGAAGTGACTGAGGAAATTAAAGAACGCGTGTTTTAGAAATAAAAAGAGACCTTTAGCATCGGTTATTTATACAACCGATGCTAAATGTGGTAGACCCACACATTTAGCATCGGTTGTTCAAACAACTGATGCTAAATGTAGGTGTGAAAACTGAAAACTTCCACTTAATTGCAAAATTGCCACCGCCTCTACATTTAGCATCAGCTGTTCAAACAACCGATGCTAAATGATGCTTCCTAAAGTCAATTTTGCACTAGTGACTCCTCCATTCCCAAAATGAATGAAGTTTCTGGTGTGTCAAAATTTCCTTCTAATTTGGCTACCCAATTTGGTTCTCTCAGCTCATTCTGTAAGACCACATATGGTCCTCTATCCTCCTTTGACAAGGGCCCAAATAATAGCAAATCTTTTGTAGATAAGGATGATTCTCATCCTTCTGTTGACAGATTGGAGGTTATGGAGAAATCCGTGAAGAGAATGAGAGCCCAACATGAGAAACAAATGAAAAAGATGAGGGTTATGGAGAATAACCTTGTCATCAGTATTGGGATACTACAACAAAGAGCATAGGATTGAGGCTTAAAGGAATTTTGCTTACCAACAGTGGGTTAGGGAACATGTGATCCCTGCAATCATACCAACCATCTCTCCACCAAACTTTCCACCACCAAAGCTGATAAACTCTAATTTAGTGCATTTTTTAGAGATGTTTTTGAGTCATTTTTAGAGTAATTATTATTGATTAAATAAATAACTAACTTAAATTACTCTATATTTGCAGAAAGGTAGAAAAAGAAAAATGACACAAATATGGGCTGAAATTAGAAGAAAGACTAACAAATAAAAGAAAACAAACCCAAAGCCCATTAATGCAAGAAGGCCCACAGTGATAAGAAGAAGAAGATCCTCTTAGAGATTTCAATTAAAAGTGATGCACATGTGACTTGGAGAGAAAGAAAGAGGCATGGAGTGGAGAGCAAGCAACACATATTTAGGAAGGATCTAAATCCTAATATTTAGGGATTGGCATATCTTACAATTAAAAGTGGAAGCAATCTTGACTTGATCCTTTGCTTGGAGAGAAAGAAAAGGAACTAATATAAAAGGAGAGCTTCACTTGTGAATGGGGGAGCCACACACCACATAAACAAACAATAGTTACACAAACGCTACGGAGGGAGAGAAGAGTTTTTCGGCACCGTGAAAGAGCTTTGGAGTAAAAGAAGGAGATTGAAGACAAAGATTAAGACTCTCTATATTTCCGAGTTATTCTTATTTCTGTAATTCATGAACCTTATTTTTCTTTTATTGTTCTTTATTATTATGGACACCTAAGTCCTCGTCTAGGGTCTTAGGTGGATCTTGCATGTTTAGAAACCTCTTTATGTTCTAATTTCTTATTTGAATTCTTGTTTTTATTTCAATTAATATTATTCTATTGTTTTTATCACATAATTAGGATTAGCTACCATTTTCATGTTAATAATCAATTAGTTGATCAGCGACCGTACTACAATTAGTTGGTGGACCTATAGGATAATTGGGGCTATAATTAATGCATGACCAAACTTTAATTTAGTCTTCTAGTCATTCAACCTTTTTGTGCTTTATGCTTTTCTTAAATTTAAATTCTAGCATGACCAAACTAGGGTTAATTTACGAAAAAGAATATTAATCGCGAATGACCAAATGGATTAGTAGGTTTAGTAAAGGGATTGGTAATTGAATAAAATAAGGGAATTCAGGTAGAATTAGACATAGGGGAAACGAAGCTTGCAAGTGAAACCGCGACTCTAGACCTCTCTCTCCATCTATTAAATCTTGCATTTTATTATTTGTTAATTGTTTACTTTTTATTTCATTGTTTTAATTACAACTCAATTATTCACTCGTGTAAACAATAAATAATTTTAAGTAGTTTAGTACTTGTTAATTAATCTCTGTGGATACGATATTCTTTTATACTATTTTTGCGAAAGAGTACACTTGCTCTAAGTGTGTTTTTAACGCAACAAAAGCCTTTCCAGGATGTTCCCCAGCCAACCGCATCAACCAACTCTTCTGATGATTCATTCCCTACAAAGTAGCAGCCTAATTTCCGATTCTTCCTTCTTTATTGTTGTTGACAAAAGGGAGAGAATAGAGATTAAGTTTTAATCAGCTACTTAGTTAGGCGTTAGTGTATTTTGGGGTTTGTGTTCACAAATAAATAACTTAAAGGACCCCACTGTAATTTACCCTAAAAAATAACGTGTCATATAATAGGAATAATTTTGTCATTTATATAATCTAAAAATTCAAAATCTTTTTATATTAAAATAATTTCTAAAAAATATAAAAATATAAAAATAAGTTCTTTTGATATTAAAATATGTTCTAAAAAATATAAAAATAGAAAATCAATTAAAAAACTTTTAACAAATGAAATTTAATTATCACAAAGGTAATATTGCTATTAAAATATAATATATATATATATATATAATAACATTATTTATTAGATTTTCTAAAATATATAACAGAATATGATATGCTACCCAAGAGTGTTTAGATGAGAAGGTTTGGGTCTTTTCCAACTTAACCATGGTCTCAAATTCGAATTTAGCTTCGGGAATGTAGCAAAGTTAAATCTCTTGAGGGAGAGCTTTATCGCCGATTGTGGTCTTACCTGGTTGGACAGATTAGTCTTTGCCGTTCGTGCAGAGGATATCAGCGGGGGCAGATCTAGGTTAGATCCAGGGTGTGCAGCTGCACATCCTATTTTTTGGAAATCTCATTGATACCCCATATTTTTGACTCTCTATTTGTTTTTTTTTTTTTTACCTTTTGCACACCTTGACTATTGCTATGCAACTCTCCATATTGTCACTGTACACTGCAAGAGAGAGATAAAACCACTTTTTTTACCTCAAAAATTTAAAATATTGAAGTTAAAAGGGTGACATTACTTTCCAATATCACTTGCAAAGAAAGAGAATTAAAGTCTTTCCAAGGAATACTAACTCTTAACAAAAAATAAACTCTCGACTACTGTATGTGAGATGTGAATCTGCTACTACTACTACTTTATCATTTGTAATTAAAAAAGTAATTATGGTCGAACCAACATCTATTTTCTATAAATTTCAATTTGCTTCTAAAAAACACCATCTACTATTAATTTCATTATTAATTATTAAGTTGGATTTTTTATGCCCATTTTAATACCCGTGCAGATCACCCAAAGATCTCCCAACAAAGGGGTTCTTATGCTGGCGAGATTTGAACCCACACTCTTGCAGGGAATGAGTCAATTCCTTACTAACCGAGTCAACCTTATATATCCTTAATAATTAAATTATTAATTTGTTGTTGTATAATTATGTCCTTATTTGGACAATAATTAAATGATGGTTGGAAACATTCATTCACTTTTCAAACACCATAAGAGAGGGGAGAGGACCCTCTAAAGTGAGCTTTTCTAAAGTTTCCTCAATTGAAAAAATCTTGACCATTAATACATTACACCCTTTATTTTTTAGTGTGAAGTCTCTTTCTCTCTCCATTTTAAATCAATGGCTCACATCAACTGCGTGATAATGTCACTTGAGAGAATCTTCTCACAAAAGAGACAAAGAAATAGAGGAGATAAATGATAGATTTGATGCGTGAGTAGTGTGAGAAAAATGTATGTGTGAGAGAGAGAGAGAGGTGTCAAAAATCAAGATCACGATTTTGCAAAAAAAATTAAATCAAGATCACGACTCAGTGCAGTTAGCCGTAATTGGAGCAAATGCAATCTCATATATTAAATGGGCCTATCAAACAATCTCAGCTCTTGCTTTTCTTTATCCAATAATTATGTAAAAGAATTTTTTTTTGACAAGATGTAAAAGAAAAATTAAGCATTAGAAGGATAGACACAATCGAATGTAGAGAATCAAGATCCTTAAAATCAGATAAAGCAAGATGCTTAAAATCAGATTAAGAGGGTGTCTAAATATCAAAATTCGAAACAGGAAGGAAATCTAGATTAGAAGAGAAAGTATCCGGTACAGCCCAATTAACTTGTTAAGTGTTTATTATCATGCCATGTGGAATCTGAAACCTTTACGTACCAGTAGATAAATTGGATGCATGTGGAAGTCTGACAGATAAATTTCTCTCCCTAATGTCTTACTATTTCACCAAAACATTTCCACAACCATTATTACTTCTGTTTCAACTAATTGCTGAAGGTGGTCTCGCTTAACATTTAATGATCAATTTATCAATATATGTCGGCTGTCTTCAATTTTGGAGTTTCCTACCAACACTAATGTTAGGGACCAGTGTCACATCTACCAAGTATTTTCTTTATTTGTATTGTTGTCAAGTGTCTCATCTACCAAGTGTTTTCTTTATTTGTAATGTTGTCACGTGTTTATGTAGGGCTGGAAATGAGTCGAGCTGAGTCAAACTTGGTTTAGCTCGGCTCGACTCGTTAAGAATCGGCTCAATTCGTAGCTCGATTCGAGTTCGACATGAACATTTTTTTTTCTAGCTCGACTCGATTGGACTCAAGTTCGCGAGCAGCTCGGTTCAGCTCGCTAGCTCGGCTCGTGGGAATAAAAAGTAAAATAAAGAAATCTCTTTTTTATAAAAAAACCCAAAAAAAATCTAGATTTTTGACATTTTATAATAGCAATTTACTAGTAGTTTTGAATGAAATAATTACTTAACTGAAAATATAAATATAATTATAATATTTTTGTTTACCTATCTTATGAATTTTATAAAAAAATATAAACAAGTGTAATAGTAAATTAATTTGAGAATTGTATAATAATGATATAATGATTAGTGCCAAATAAAATGCACTAACCTTTTGTCAAAAAAAAAAACTGCACTAACCAATAAACGATAAATCTTGCTCTAGAAACAGAAAAGGCATAATTGAGATCATATTAAAATAAAAATGGTACAGTAATATATATATATATATATATATATATATCCAGCTGGTTCATGAACCAAACGAATCGAACTATACCTAGCTCAAGTTCGGCTAATTTATTTAACGAGCTCAATTTTCAGCTTATTTGGTTCATGAACCAAGTTCAACGAGCTATTTATCGAATCGAGTTTCGATTTATGTTCGAGTTGGTTCGGTTCATTGCCAGCCCTATGTTTAAGTATGATTGCTCTTTTTCCATTGGGTGTTTTTTCTTTTGGGTTTTATCTCTGAGAGGTTTTATGGAGGCCCCTAATTTGTGTACGGATTGGAATACCACTTGTACTCCTCTTACTAATTAAAATTTCTTGACATAGCAAAAAAAAGAACCATTAAATCGTAGAATGTGGTTTGGGCCTAACTCAACCACACAAAACCGGCTTGTAAGGTGAGGATGTCTCCTACTTATAAAATCTTTTTCAGACTATATCAAATTCGATGTGAGACTCTTAACATTAAAAATTGTAGGAGTTATTACCGAGGGAGAAAAATAAATTCAAATTCTACAGCCCTATGATGTTCTATATAATGAAGTATTTTCTTTTTCTCTTCTTCATTACAAGATTCAAACCAATTACAAGTTAGAAATATGGCCGAAACAAAATTGAGTTTCAAAGGCAAAAGCTGGTCACTCAATGGAATGACTGCTCTAGTCACGGGTGGAACTCGAGGCATAGGGTCAGTTCCTTTTAATTTCTTAATCTTATGTTAATTATTTATTTTTATTTTCTTTGTTTATCCTTTTTGCATTGTGAATTATTCAGGCACGCTATTGTGGAAGAGTTGGCAGAGTTTGGGGCATCAGTGCATATATGTTCTCGTAATCAACAAGATGTTAACAAGTGTTTGGAAGAATGGAAAAACAAAGGATTCCACGTGACGGGGTCAGCATGTGATTTACTATCACGTGACCAACGTCAAAATTTAATGGATACTATTGCTTCAGTCTTCCAAGGAAAACTCAATATTCTAGTAAGATCCAGTTATTTAGATTATGAGCCGGTTTGTTACGGGTCTTTTTAAGAAAAAATCACTTTTTTTTAAAAAATTATCACTTATGAAGATATAATGTCTGTTTGTTACAGATTCTTATAAAAATGAAAAGCTGAAAATAATCTAAAATCTGTTTTATATGAGAAACTGTTTTGAGTAGCTTATCATAAAAATCATTTTTTTGAGAATGATTTTTTAAAATAAATGATTTTCAGTATTTACAGAAACAGAAAACAACTTCTCATTTTCTTAAAAATATCTCTAAAAACTAATCTCTAAATTATTTAACAAAAAATCACTAATTTTTTAATCTGTAACAAACTAGTATTATATGTTAATTTTTTTAAACAAGAAAATTCTTTGGTTTCATTAGTAACACAAATTCTATTTTGGATAATATTAAAAACACAACAAGGATTAAAAACAGCATATCATTTCTAAAGCATGTGTAACAGTATTTGCTTGTTGCTTTACAAGTTTTTCATAGCAATTTTGTGTCTAGTCTAGTAGTCTTAAGATAGCAATAACTGCTTCCTTTAAGCTGAAATACAACACATATTACTATATTACTAAATAAATAAAAAATCTACTTAAATCTAATCACAATAACACACGCTCACTGCAGTCTCGCCTACACTTACGTGTTACGTCTTACATATGTCTCGCATAGACACACAGAGTCACTCACACCAAACATTAAAATTACAAACTAAAACTATTGTTCGGTTATGTTTTTAATCTAATGTTACTACATATAATGTTACCACTCATATGGTTTAATTCAATTTTTGTAAGTTGTTGTATCTGCATCTTTTATTTACTAAATTTTTATTAAGATTCTATTTTTAATAATACATTTTAAGTTTATAGTTTATATGTGAATAAAATAATAATCTCATTATTATTTTATTTTTTAATATTTCGCTATAGATATAAATTAATTAATTTTACCTTTGATCAAATTCTCTTTTCCAACTCGTAAAAAATCGAACCAATCCAAAAAACCGCATTGATATGGATTTTTGTAAGAAAGCAGACCAAATCAAATCAAATAGCGTATATTTTTATCTTACAATTTGAATGGCTTTTTTTATTAAAACGAACCAGACCGCGCCGTAGTACCCCTATCTGAAAGAACCAAATCTCACTTGAATTGTTCCAAAAAAATTCTTTGACGGCTGCTACGCGCTCCAAAATAACATTGATGTCATTGGTTTTTTTTTTAATTAATTAAATTATTTTAATTTTTCAAATTCAGTTATATTTGTAGTCAAGTGATTATGTAATTTGATTATTAACAACCTTTTTAGAAATACAATAGAAATAAGGATTATTTTGTGTGTAATTTTAGAATTAGCCAATCTAACCTAAAATTGGTGGAACGATCGGTCTAAGCAACTAGTATTCAGCTCGAGTATGTCATACACCTAGTGTGATTTGTCTGATATGTTGGAGGTTTCACTACAAGAAAATTGACATATAGCGACGGCACAAATCCGTAGGTAATGGTTTAAAAACCGTAGGTATAGCACCGAAAACCTATACCGACACCACCGTAAAGATAAGTTGTCAGTTATGTCAATTTCAATTTCTTCAACAAGGATCTATTGAATCTCATATATAATATACTTATATATCATGGAACTGATATAACTCTGAACCTATTGTTGCATCACCACTTGATTTACAGGGATGAATAAGTTGAGAGGTGGAATGAATCGTAATTCGTACCTGGTAGTTGGAGATTTAGGAAAAACTAGAAGAAGTGAGAACAGAATCGAAGAAGGTTTGCAAACGATTGGTGTTTGAAATTCCATTTTTTCACTTCAACTCCAAGAGAAATCAACTATTCAATTGCAAAAGAGAATTAGTATTTCTCCATTTTGACAGAGATGACCTCTAGAAAGCAAAAAAAAAAACAACCTAATTCAAGACGAAATCTACGAGGAATCCAATCCAAAGGAAACAAAAGAAAATCGAAACTCATGAGATAGAGCAAATTCTTTTTTTCGTCCTTGCAGAATAACTCATCCATGAGCATCTTTGCACGTTCGTGAACAAAGGAGTTATGGTTTGGTCATCGTCTGGCTTGTTATGGCGATGGAGTTAAGTTAGGGAGGAGACGAGTCTGATTGAGTGACAGGGAAATAAAAAAATAAAATTGAATGGATTTAAAAAAAATTACGATGAAGAGCCGGGAAATGAAAAAGTATGGGAATTGAGGGAACATGGAAAAGTAAACCGGGAAATGAAAAGGTTCAAATCCCACCCAAAGTTAAATTGCAATGACCGCACTTCTCAGCCCCGTGACAAATGATGTCTATACCCATGGTGTAATGAAGTTCCGTTGGTAAATGACACCTATACCTACGGTTTTAATTACCATCACTATAGATGTCCGTAGGTATATGTCAAATTCCTTGTAGTGTTTAAACTGTACTTAGTTCACGAAGATTAGGTACCCCCTCAAACCCTTCATAGAAGGTAGGGAGAGTGCATATCAATGATATTGAGTTAAGTGACATTTAATATAATATTTGATAATTATCAAGAAAAAACCTGCAAGAGAAAATCATGTTTCTAACAATCAAACATTCTTCAATATTTGTCCAAGTCTCCACCATGATTACCCTTTCACCTAATGTATATTTGATCTTTTTCCAATTTCTTTTCAAATTTTGTAAACCATTATACTATTTATACTATTAATTATATACTTGATGAGTAGTTGACTTTTCAAATGATAGATAAACAACGCTGCGACAGCTATCATTAAGCTCATCACAGATCACGGTGCTGAAGATATATCAAATACAATGGGTACAAATTTTGAGTCTGTTTACCACCTATGCCAACTTGCACACCCACTTCTAAAAGCTTCTGGATATGGGCGCATAGTGTTTATATCCTCTATTTCAAGTCTAAAAGCTTTTCCTCTCCGTTCTGTCTACTCAGCCTCTAAAGGTATATATATTTTCCTATCTTTGTATATTTTTTTAATTGGAAACTGATGATGACCACATGGAAAATTTGAGTCACAGAAGATAGTAAATCTATATACAAATTAAATTTTACGCAGGAGCAATGAATCGATTCAGCAAGAACTTAGCATTGGAATGGGCAAAGGATAACATTCATGCAAATGTTGTGGCGCCTGGATCTGTTAGGACCAAACTTATGGAGGCTAGTTTGGTATGATTCATACTTGTTCATTAAGTTTGACCATTAGAAATATATATTGCATGTATTTGGGAGATACAATTTCTGCTAGAAAAAGATTAATGTTTAATTTCAGCTAAATATTAGTAACCCAATATTTTTTGTCACAATGTTATACGAAAATTTAAAGGACTAAATTATAATAGTCAGATCAAAAAGAGGCAGATACAAAATTTTCCCTTGAACGAGTGTTATAGCCAACGACTAATTTCTTTTTTTTGCCACAATTTCATCTTTTGAGTGTTTGACACACTCGGTTCGAAATTATCATCTCGCACAACTGTTCCATGAGTATCGTTAGTCATAGGATTACCAACATCATCTGATACATCACCTCAAGTCTTTCTTAATATTCTCATGTCAGATGCTACTACTAGATTAGAAGTAGCTGCGGAGTATGAGACGTTTAGTCTAGCTTGATGTTGGGAGGTTGAGTGAAGAATTATATTTGAAATAACAAATTAATAGATACGTAATAAATTGGCATCCTCTCCTTGAATCTTAAAAGTAGTATTGAGTTTTCAATGTTATTTATGTCAAATTTTTTTTGACGGAATTTATGTCAATTTTTTAGTTACTACTCTTTCTGGTCTTATATCTAACTACATCAGTTATTCAACCCATATTATAGACCAGATGTATCAGTTATTCAATAAACATAAAATTACAAATTTTTCTTATAAATAAGATGTGAGAGTATAATGTTTTTTTTTTGTTACCATTTTTTTGGTACGCAGTTTCCATCGGCTTTGCCGAAGACAAATCTACGCCGAGGAACCTGATTGGCCACGAGTACCCGGCTTTGCCAGTCCGTGTGGTTCTCCTCTCCCAATAGAGTATTTGTCACACCCAAGATTCGAACTTGAAACCTTGGGGTGGAATCCAAGTCCACTTACCACTTTGACCATAGAAAAAAGTCCAAAACAGAAGAAGAAAAAATATTGTAGATGAGACCTTCCTTTCCCTCCCCATTTATTCTCGGCAAAAATGCTAACTTTTTTCGTTCAAGGTTGAATCAAATCCAATATATTGTCACATATTTAAATCCTATATATACGTCTCTTCTATTCTTCTACATATTTTGTTATGATTTTGCAACAATACTCACAATCTCTTGTATTGTACTTGCCTTTGTTATAGTTATCTACCGATCGAGAGAAGGTCATCGAGGATATAATTTCTCAAATACCTACCAATCGATTTGGAGAAGCTAGAGAGATATCATCACTTGTTGCTTTTCTTTGCCTTCCAGCAGCTTCATACATCACTGGACAAATTATAGCTGTAGATGGGGGTTTTACTATTTAAGTTGTTCGTAAGAATCTCTAAAACCAATAATTATCAATAATTGTTCTGAGTATCAAATCTCATGGTTGTGGTCTCTCACTGTTGGTGTTCTTGGCAATCTCTGGGATATAGAGATGTCAGCTCTCAGATTTGAACCCAAGTGTGAACAATAGTAGCGTGTGGTGTTTGTTTGCCATTTCATCTAAGTAGACATAAAAAATCTCATGGTTGTCACTTTTTTTTAATGTAATTCAGTTACCTTTTTTAAAACTATTGTGTACACTTAAGGTGCTAGCTCGGTGGTAAGAGCTTAGCTTTGTATTCTCAAATGCTGAGTTCAAATCCCATCGAGGATTGTTGTAATAAAATGACCATTAGTGCCACTTTGATTAATAAAATTCCCCCTTCCCTAATTTGTTTATGAAGACATTTTTAAACTATTGTTATGCTTTTGTTCTATTTGTTTCTCTTATTTGTTGTCTTGAACCACCGCCAATTAGGCTAATGAGGAGTTTGATTCTTCATGAGTTGATCTGTAATGGCTGCAGGCTTCGGCCGAGTTGAGACCGAAGTGCTCACCAAGCTGAGTAGCTATCTCACTCCGAGTTACTCGGTGAACGTAGTCTATCGAAGTAGCTGGTTGATTTCTGAGGTGCTTAGGTTGGCATTGATCCGGCGAGGAGGGTGGTAGCTGCACAAACTCTGATGTCTAAGTCAGCAACAGGTATACGTGATGTGAGGTAATAAATGCGTACTTGTAGCATTGATGGATAGAGGTTTTATAGGGACTGATGCCTCCACGTGGCTCTCCCTGATAGGGTCTTGGCGTGTACGCCTGTGCAATTGGAATATTAGGGAACATCCGATCCGCTTATTGATTGTGAATTATGGGCCTTAGGAAGATTGGGCCTATTCGTTTGGCCAATCTGTAACAATTGCCTCCCAAGTCAAGGTTACTAAATAGAGTTGCCTTGACTTGATGATTGTAAGTTGTTTCGGACTGGGCCAAACCTTGCAGGACTTGGGCCTGGCCCATTCCCGACTTCAGGTAATCCGGCGCGTGCTCAACCCTTAGTGCCCGCATCCAACGGTCAAGATCGACAGACCCGTATCCAAGGTCCCAGGTACGGCTTTTTGCCTATAAATAAAGGTTCCGCCCTCCAAACCCAAGGACATTATTCACATTGTCATAATCCCATTTTTCCTTATAACTCTCTCTTTCTCTTACTGACTTGAGCGTCAAAGTGTTTTGCAGGTACCCCTCACCCGACGTGGATGTGCAAGCTACCTCGGATAGTCCGAGCTTAATCTTCAACCCTTGGAAGCACATCTACTCAATCTTGTACCCCGAGCTCGGCCATTCCTGGAGCCTAGGTACCGAACAATGGCGACCACAGTGGGAGCATAACAGCTTGCTTCTGGACTTTGTCAACTCTCTGTCTTCAGAACTTTCTTGCTATACGAATTCTTTCCGATCTGCTTCTTCTTCCCGAGGTAAGCCCCAACTTCCACTTACGGAATCAATTGCTACCATCTCCAATCACTCGCAGGTTTAGCTTGCCTCCAATACGACTTGAGCACATCTTTCTAGAGACTCTCTAGTCATTTTATCTCGGATCTTCATCTTGGATCTTCATCCCGTCTTGGATCTTCATAGCTCGTCTCCAAAACGGCTTGAGCCCATCTTTCTAGAGGCTCCTATCTCGGATCGACATCTTATCTCGAATCTTCATCTTGAATTTTCATCCTTCCATGAGTTTACCGTGCTGTGATCTTGAACTTCTATCTATTAATCAGATTGGATTTCTGCTTGGAATTCTTGGATTTGATCTCGGATTTCAATCTCAGCTAGATCTCTTACAACTGGCCCACATCGGCTTCAACAGCTCCCTGATCCCCGAGCTCCGGCACCATCAGAGAGTCCGGATAAGAAGTCCACAGCGACTTCCTCCCAATTTCGCCCCCATGCGAGCCGACCTTCCCTCTGATCTCCGAGCTGACGAGCTCCATCAGTGACCGAAGGTATCCCAAATTCACCTCGTGCAAGCCGACCTCTGATCCACGAGCTTCGCGCTCCATCAGAGGTACAAGGGCGGGGGTCCACAGCAACCTCCGTTGGAGGAATCATTGGAGAGGGGGCCCCGCAGCGGCCTTCCCATCTATGAAGACCGAGGCCAATCTCTCTCTGGCACTTGGCCATTCTGGAGAGGGGGCCCACAGCGGCCTTCCCATCTATGGCTTATCAATCTCAGGAATCTAAACCTCGAAATTCTATTATTACGTCTACATCGGATTTCTACTGTTATGTCTCCGTCGGAATTCTATTATTACGTCTACATCGGAATTCTACTGTTATGTCTACGTCGAAATTCTATTACTACGTTTACATTGGAATTCTATTGATTATACCTACGTCGGAATTCTATTATTACGTCTACATCAAAATTCTACAGATTATACCTACCTCCTATCTCGGCTTTCAATCAGAATGAACTAAACATGCAAACTACATAGGCATTCGAAGGCAGGCAAAGCTAAAACAAAGAAATTGCAGCAGAGTAATTAGGGTCGGAAAGGGACGGTGCCCATTGTACTTTACAGACCAGAGTTGGCCCTGGACATGCCCGAGACCAACTTCAAAATATACAGAAAAAAACAAGACACACTAATCTGCATTCTCAGCATTCTTCTCTCCCTCGGCCTCGGTAGCCTTCTGATCAGCAGCAGCTGGATTTTCTTCGTCCTCAACAGTTTCGGTCCCGATGTCGGCTTGGTCCTCTGCCGGAGAAGACACTGAGGCCGGATCATAGAGCACTTGGTCTTTGAAGACGATCTTCCCGTCCACATCCTTGTGCGAGACCTTGAGCAGGCTAGTGTCTAATGTAGGCTCGAGGACAAGGGCCATCTACAAGCAGAGCGTGAAGCCGGGCACTGCACCGGTGACGACCCTGTCAGTGATGCTCACTTTATCTTTCTTCAACTGCTCGATCTCCTTGGCATTTTTCTTCTTCTCTGCCTCAGCTGCCGCCAGCCTATCATGAAGTGTCTGAAGTTCTGCTTGCAGCGTTAGGATTTCTGTTATCTTTTTGGCCTACTCCCCGGCCTTGGAGTTCGCCTCGTCAAGCTGCTTCTGTACTCTGGACAGCTTGCCTAGCTCGGCCTTCAGACTCCGGTTCTCTTCAGAGTAAGCTACCAAATTATAATCCGGTAAGTTTTCAGGTCACGAGAAGTGCGAATCAACTCGCCATCTAAGTATCTATTGTGAGCTTCAAAATCAAAGATCTTACCTCGGCGGCGGGTAGCTGTTTTCTCAGATATTAGCTCCTCCAATTCCTTGAAGGCTTCAGGACCTAGTCTGCCAATTTGGGCGCAAGCAACAAAGTCGGCCATGGTAACCTTTTCTTTTTCCCTATTTTCTTCTCTCCTTTCATCCTGCCTTTGCTTTTGCCTTTTCAGGGTAGTAGGATCAGCATTGATAGCCTCAATATGGCTCCGTTTTTGACTCTCTTTATTTCCCAGCTCCGAGATCGGTTTGGAAGACTTGACAACGGCAGGCGATTTCAATTTTTCAGTGGCAGGCTTGCCCCCAGCAGAATGGGACTTGCTTGTCACCTTCTCCAGGACTAGACCGGACCCTGAACTCGTTCCCGTGTTCCTCTTCTTTTCAGGTACCTTCCTGGGCACCTCTACCTAGACAGACGTATCAACATTGGCGTTCTCAAAAATATCGTCAAGATCGTTCATTTTACCTGAAAAAGAAAGGAAGATGATCCGAGTCAACATCAGAAAATTTCAGAGTCCAGCACGGAGCATAACGACGTAAAAATATTGTTCTGGTCTGGGCTCAAGCCCAACCCAGATTTTGGGCCCAACTTGGTGGTCCAAACACACCGGGGAACTCACTTCCGTGCTCCATGCCTCAAGAACGGTGGAGATCGCGCGACCTAAGCGAATGACCTAGATCTCTCCTCTTCCTTGTGCACCAAAGCACTCCTTACTCCACCCTAGCGCCTATAAATAGGCCCCCACCCAAAACAAAAGGTACACAATTCATTTCTCATAACTTCTCCTCATTATTACTTCCTTCTCTAACTTGGGCGTCGGAGTCTCTTTGCAGGTACCACCACCGCCGACCTCGGCCTCAGCTTGAACAACTATCTCGGACGCTCCAACCTCAGCTTGGAGATTGACCTCGGACGAACGATCCACTATCGCAAGGTATCTTTCTCTCTCTCTTGAGTTCGGGCACGAACATTGGTGACCACAGTAGGAGCTTTGGGCTCTCCTACCCTCACTCTCGGCGGACTCAACCATGATGGATCCCAAGCTACTGGAACGACTCTCTCTTTCTCAATCTGAAGTATTTGGTCAATTCATCTTTGGTTCATTTTTAATTGAATGGCATCACATCTAATATCATCAATTTCTTCCGACGCTGCATCATTATCATCAAATCAAGATTTCAATCGAATCATACAACTCCAGTAGCATCAAGAGCTCAACTAAATTTCGCATTACAACTCCAGTAGCATCAAGAGTTCTGTTATGGTAATGTTTCTATATGCTATTAACACCCCTAAAAGGCCCATTTTCTCACTGGCCCATCCTCTAAGGTAAGCCCATAATTCAACACTTCAGATGCAGCCAACACATCCAACGGTTCATGATCATTAGGTCAACACCATTCACACCCTATAAATACCACATTCAATGCTCATTAATGGTAAGCTATTCTACTCATAACATACTCTGCTTGACTAACTTGCTGACTTGATCGTCGGAGTGTCATTGCAGGACCAACAACCCAACCTCGACCGGAACGTTGAAGATCAAGGATCACACCTACCAACTACCCCAAGTCGACCTCTAAGGTCCGGAGTACGGTACAGAACATTGGCGACCTCAGTGGGAGGGTCAGTACTCAAACCTCATCCTTTTACCTTGATCGACAATGGCCCCGGTCCTACGTCCGTAGGCCACTAACCTGGCAGTCGAGCCTGTGGCCGACCCTGGTCAGCTAGTACTACCAGAGACCGTCCCTCAGGAAACTCCAGAGGGACATGTGCAAGACATCCCGAATTCAACTCAAGCTCAGCTTCGACATCCGAACAACAACTTCGTGCTGATCCCTACAAGTTCGGTAAGGAACCGGCTTCCGCCCCCTCCTTCGGTTCCGGCTCCGCCGGCGCTCTCCGTTCCGACCGACGCAGTCCAGCAGCTCGTGCGACTACTGGCTCGGCAGGAGTTGGCCAATCAGGCTAGAAGTTTTCGTTTCACTGAACTTGAAGCAGAGGTGGCTGAACTTCGGGTCCGGGGGATCGTCGACAAAGACTCCCCAGAACCGAACTCTCCTGAAAGAAGGAATCCGGCTCGTAGGAGGAACCGATCTCCATCAAGAAGAAGGAATAACGGGTCCCCTGCCCTAAACGATCAGCTACGGCATCGCTCGCCAAGACCGCATCCATCCTAGGCGTCGTCGTCCCCACGTAGGCGGTCGAGGAGCAGGGGAAATTCACCCAAGGAACAGGCACGACGCGTCGACCCTCATCGTCGTCATCGAACCCCTCCACGAGCACAAACATCCAAGCGAAAGGGACCTTTTTCGGAGGATATCGACAGCTACCGAGTCCCTCGGCACCTAGAAAAACCACTTGAAGGATTGAAGACCTACGACGGGACTGATGACCCAGACAGACATGTCGATCAGTTTGACCATATCATGCAATATAGGAACGTCCCAGCTGAAATGAAATGCCGGATCTTTCCCTTAACACTCGACAAATTATCATCGGAGTGGTTCCGATCCCTGAAGCCAAATTCCATTTCAACTTGGGATCAGCTGGCAAAGATGTTTAGCGTTCACTTTAACTTCGCCAAAAGTAAGCCCAAAAACAAGATCGTACTAATGTCCGTGATGCAAGGGGAGAACGAACCTCTGAGAGATTACATTGAAAGATTCAATAGAGAAGCCTCCCAAGTCCGCAACCTGGACGACGCGTTCCGAATATTTTTCATGACCCAAAGGCTGCTCCCCGGAAGTCCGTTCAAGAAGCACACCCTCAGGTGGGAACCCAGTACCTTGCAAGAGTTTCTCGAAATATCGCTGTTGCACCCCGAAAAATCCTTTGGAGGGATTTCTCTTTGCACAACATGAATTGGAGTCGCCACCAATATTTTTTAGAGGTAAAACATTGAAAAAAACCTTTCTTGAAAGACAATGGTCCTTGGAACCACGAGATTTGAGTTCGGGGGTCGGTTATGCATGGGGAAGGTACGAGCACCCCACACATCCTTTCTACTGAAAGGGAACCTCGATTTGACGTGTGATTTAAAAGGTTGATTTAAGAAATGCTTTGTTTTTATCTCTCTTTATCTCTCCTTACTTTATGGAAATACTTAAGGAAAATTTAATCTTTTGCGCTTGACGGGAGGGCACCGTGCCTACGTATCCTGGGGAGGGAATCAAAGCAACGTAGTTCTTATTTTCGAAAATTGTTTTGTTTTTAGAAATTGCCTTGTTTTGGAAAAGGGTTTGTTTTTTTGAAAAGAAAATGGTTTTCATTTGTCGTGCTTGACGGGAATGTGACCCGCTCCTACGTATCTCCTAGTGCGATGGAGAATTCAAAGCTTACGTAGTTCTCGGTTGTCGAGAAAAGGTTTTTATTTTTTAGTTGTTTAATTGTGAAAATTGAATGTTCACAGTGATCAAACAACAAAGGTTTCGAGTGATCACCACTAGCATCCCATTATTGACGATCGTGCAAGCAAAGGCTTCGCATTATCCTCAACAAAGTTTTTAATTTGTGAAATGAGAGTTCTTTTGAAAAATGAGTGTTCATGATAATCAATTGAGCAAAGACTCCAAGTGATCACCACTAGCACCCCATTGTTGACAATCGTGCAAGCAAAGGCTTCGCATTATCCTCAACAAAGTTTGATTTGTGAAAAATAGTTTGGAATTGTTTTGAGAAGAAGTGAAGTTGTTTATCAATGATTATGTAAATGCAAAAAAATGTTTTGAAGTTGGAACGTTACTAACGAGTAACAAGTTGTTTTTTGTATGCAACATGGTTTTGAAGTTTTGGAGAGTTACTAACGAGTAACAATTGGTGGAAATCAAAACAAGCAAATTGTGAACACCAATTCAACATTTTAATGCACCACAAGCACATAAACAAGTATATCAAGCATGGAGTACCAAGCTTCAATTCAAGAATGCATGAGTAGGCAAGGATGCAGGAATAGGTAAGAATGCATGAATATGCAAAATGCATGTGCATCAAGGTTAAATGAACCTATCTTTTGCCAACTTAGCATAACCCAAGATCATTTGTGGACCATAAATGAACCAAAACCCAAATTCATCTTCTCAAATCACAAATTTCACAATTAACAACATAGGTTTGAATATTTGCAAGTTTAAACAAGTAATTTAACAAAATCAATTCATAAACCCTAGTATGCGAACCTTTTAGCCCGAAGAAATCAAGATACACATCTTGCAACCATTCCTTTAAGCGACCCAAATTCACAATCAAGGTTCATTTCCAAGCAATTGTACGATTGAACCTCAAAAGGCATCAAATCAAATATTAAAACCTAATTATTGAACATATGCGAACCAAATAGCCGAAGGAAATCAAGATTTGCATCTTGTAACCATTCCTTTTGGCACAAAAGCTCACAATCATGGTTCATATTCAAATAATTATAAGATTAAGCCAACAAACACCGAAAAATAAACATCAAACCAAATTATCTCAAAATATGCGAAATACATACATGGCCAATCATCAATTTGTTTCAACAAGTCAACCAAATCAAGCAAGCGAATGACATAACCGAAACATAGATACATTTATTCACAAGATTCAACCATGAGAACCAGCAAAAATCATAAAACACATATTTATTTGAAGCATGCGAAATTATTATCAAAGCAAATAACATTTTATTTCAATTAAAACAACAAAATCATGCATATAACCCCAAAATCAAAGCATCAAAACAAAGATTCATGAGATTAACATATGTACAAGCATAAAAATGAAGTTAAAAGAGAGGATCTACATTTTTGGAAGTGGAAATCTGACAAATATGCAAGAAATGATGACTTTATGCAAGGATTTACAAGAGAAGGGGTCTAGGAATCACATACCTTAAGATGAGCTCCAAATAAACACAATAGATGAAGAAACAATTAACTAAATCAACTTATCTTCAAGCTTGGTCTTCAATCTCCAAAAAATGACCCTTGATCTTGAACTTTTGTGTGATTTTATGAAGGATTGATGGTTGAAAATTAGTGTTTAGGCTTGGAAGATGGATTGAATGTGTGTGGGTAGATGAGAAATGAAGAAGTGAGTTAGAGAGAAGGGAGAGGGGGTGGCGCATAAAATGGAGAGAAGGTGAGGAGGGAGTTGTGTGCTAGGGTTTATGAGTGAATGGTGAGGCCAAAAGCTTTCTTTTTTTTGTGAGGTGAGGTTAATAGGGTATATATAGAAAGCAATTAGGTTTAAGGGTAGTTAGGTCATTGTGCATCTCATCTCACCCTAGGATTGCATCTAAAATTTGAATGGAGGGTGAGGATTGAATCACACATGGATTGAGGTCAAAAAATGAAAATATGAGAGGGAATGAGAGGGATAGGCGACACACATTGGGAGGGGTCCTTGGTGACCAAGTTTTGCAAGTTGGCAATTGTACTATTGTACTATTATGAGACCATTCCCTTTTCCTTTTATTTTTGATTATTCTTTTCAAGATAATTGTACAAAAATACACCACTTTGAGCCACATACAAGGTATCTTGAGGAATATGCCATTTTATGTGATCACCATGACCAAAAATGTCATAAAAATCACATCTTGGAACCTTTTGTAGAATATTCCCTATTGATCCTTTTTGAAATTTTGTGCACAATGTATGCATGCATGCGCATACATACATGACCAAAAATGTTTTGCCTCAAATAAATTTCTCTAAAATTGCACAATGATTCTTGATGAGAAATTATCTTATTTTTGACAATGACCAAAATACCCTTTTGCCCTAAAAACCTTGTTTTTTAACAACAAATGCATTTCCACTCTAACAATGAATTTAAAAGCCCTAGAATGACTTTTAAAACCCAAAAATGCATGCACAATGCTCTTCACTCTTCAAAATAAAACCACACTTCTCAATTTATTTATTTTTTGCGGAAAATTAGGGTTTTAAACCTAGGCGGACAAAATTAGGGTATGACAGCTGCCCCTCTTTATTTGGATTGTACCAAGGAATATGAATTGGCCGAAACATATTCCGAGGCAAAATAGAAATAAAGAATTCAGAAATAATACTAATTTTGTCTACTTAGAGAAACCCGAATTTTCCTTTTCTTTTTTCTCTTTTTTTTTTGTTTCCTTGCTTTGATCTCTCTTCTTTTGAGAGAGAGAGAGAGTCAACACTTGTCGCGTCGACGAGAAAACAGTAAATTGCGTAAAGCAGTAAATGGGAAGTGCCGTAAATTGGGGAATTCAGAGGTTGCCTAAAACCTTTTAACGGACTCTCGTCGAGTCCGAGCTCTGGGGGTGGCCTTTTCGAGCGGCCGATCAATATCAGGTCCGGAACTGATATGATCAATGGATCTACGCTATGCCTTAGGTTGATACAATTAATCCGATGGACTTAACGAAGTTTGTAGGATCTGCCGCGCGCTCGTACGCGACGTTGTGATCTGTGGAAGGAGTTCACTAACTCTGTGGGAGTTTACTAACTCTGTGCTGATGGAGTTCACTAACTCGGTGCCATGATGATTTTCTGAAAATGAGATTTCGGGGACCCATTGGTCCAAAGTAACTGACTTTTTGAAAATTTTGGGGCCTAACGAGTCCAAAGCAACTGAGTTTCTTTTTGAAAATTGGGAAGCTTTGAATGATGCATAGAATGCAGGCTCTTGATGCTGGGATGCACATGGATGCAATGATTGATTTGGTGAGAGGTTTTTTCTGTTTGATTTTCCTTTTTCTTTTTCTTTTCTTCTGTTTCTTTTTCTTCTGTATCCTTTCGCCCTTCTGGGATGCGAATATGAAAGTATAATGCTCTACTGTTTGACGACATGGATGATATAGGAATGATGAATGATATAAAAATGTTTTTTTTTTTGCTGGTTAAATCAATCCGCGGGACTTGCGGCACTTGACACGAAGACCGTTCCAGGATGGTGATAACGCAAGGGTTGCGCGCTGGTTTGCAATGATCTTGTTATTTTTAAGGTGGCAGTGCATGTGACTGTTTTTTTTTTTTTGCAACTTTACCCATTTTGGGAAACCATTTTTCCTTTTGTGATTTTCAAAGATTTCGTAATAATCTGTAATGCTCTGAATGTATGCACATGTTTTGCAATTCAATTTCATCAATCATAAAATCATTATTTTGAAAGAAACTGAATAAATGAAAGTAAAGACACGAAAAGCACACATATGAAGGAAAAGTTGGACTTTTGCTGATATGGAAACTGGTCGTGCAGAAAGTCACGCCAGTTGAAAGTACAATTGCAATCTTTATTCTAAACTGATAAAATACAAGAAAAAGGAACAGATCCTGTGATTCTATCCTTGAAGTAATGGTGCCCACCGTTCATACTTGTGACCTTGATCAACCCCTTATCCAAATCTTCGGGAGTGCTAGTTGCCTTTCTTTTTTCAAGTCCAAGTTTTCTGACCCTAATTTTTGCCTGGATCGCCCTTTGCGGGTTTTCAATCCACCGGGTCGCTCTGATTTTGCCTAGGCCGCCCTTTGTGGGTTTTCGACCTAGCGAGCTAAACTTTACTTGGCTCATCTTTCTCTTTTTCTGTCTATTTCTTTAGGCCTAGTACTTCTTTACCACATCTGAGTTCACTGGATTTGGGATTTCATCTCCATCTATGTTTGCAAGAATTAATGCCTCTCCGGAGAACGCCTTCTTCACCACATAAGGTCCTTCGTATTTGGGAGCCCATTTGCCACGGAGATCCGTCTGGATTGGCAAGATCTGTTTGAGCACGAGGTCTCCTTCTTGGAATTCCCGAGGACGGATTTTCTTGTCAAAAGCCCTCATCATCCTCTGTTGGTACAGCTGACCATGGCACAAGGCGGCTACTCGCTTCTCTTCAATGAGATTCAGTTGGTCAAAACGAGCCTGAATCCACTCTGCTTCTTCTAATTTGGTCTCCATCAATACCTGCAGCGAGGGTATTTCAACCTCAATGGGGAGAACAGCTTCTGACCCATAAACCAACGAGTAAGGGGTTGCCCCTGTAGATGTACGCACCGAGGTTCTGTACCCATGCAAGGCGAAGGGGAGCATCTCATGCCAGTCCTTGTAAGTTACTACCATTTTCTGTACTATCCTCTTAATATTCTTATTGGCTGCCTCAACTGCCCCATTCATCTTCGGACGGTAGGGAGAGGAGTTGTGATGTTGGATTTTGAAGTCCTTGCATAAGTCTCTCATCACCTTGCTGTTCAAATTACTGCCGTTGTCTGTGATGATTTTGTTCGGAAGGCCGTAACGGCAAACCAAATCTTTCTTGATGAACTTAGCAATCACTGAACTTGTTACATTGGGATAAGAAGCAGCCTCTACCCACTTGGTGAAGTAGTCGATAGCAACCAGGATGAAACGATGACCATTTGAAGCTTTGGGTTCAATAGGACCAATGATGTCCATGCCCCACATTGAGAAAGGCCAAGGTGCACTCAGGACATTCAGAGAGGTTGGTGGTACATGGATGTGATCTGCATAAATTTGACATTTATGGCACTTTCTTGCAAAACTATAACAGTCAGATTCCATTTGCAGCCAATAGTAACCTGTTCTCAGGATCTTTCTAGCCATTGTGTGCCCACTGGAATGAATTCCAAATGAGCCCTCATGAACATCTTGCATGATCTTTATTGATTCCTCCCTTGTTACACATCTGAGGAGAACCAAGTCATGGTTTCTCTTGTAAAGGACGTCTCCACTCAAGAAGAAACCCATTGACAGCCTCCTGAGTGTTCTCTTATCATTTTCTGAAGCGCCAGGGGGATATTCTCTGCTGGTGATATACTGTTTGATGTCATGGTACCAAGGTTTACTGCCTGATTCCTCTTCAACTGCCATGCAATGGTAATAAGCAGGTAGACCCCGGTGTTGGACTCTGACACACGTTAAGTTCCTGTCACAGTTGACGTTGAACATGGAAGACAAAGTGGCCAAGGCATCGGCCAGTTGATTCTCATTGCGAGGTATGTGCTGGAAGGTGATCTCTTCAAAGGGCTTGATTAGCTCTTGAATGTAGTCACGGTAAAGGATCAAATCAGGGTTTCTTGCTTCCCAATCACCTTTTACTTGGTGAACAACTAGAGCTGAATCCCCGGACACGTCGAGCCTTTTGACTTTCCAATCGAGGGCCGCTTGTATGCCTAAGATGCACGCCTCATACTCTGCAATATTATTTGTGACGTAGAAACTCAGCCTTGCCGTGAATGGTATGAAACGATTGTCCGGGGAGATCAACACTTCTCCGACCCCGTGCCCCCACATGTTAGAGGCACCATCAAACAGTACTCTCCACCTTTCATCATCTTAGGATTTTCCTTCGTCGAACAATGCCATGATGTCTTCATCTGGGAATTCACATTTCATGGACTGGTAATCCTCAGCCGGTTGATGTGCCAGATACTCTGCCAATGTGCTGCCTTTAACCGCCTTTTGGGTGACATGCTGGAGGTCATACTCTGATAAAAGCATTTGCCAACGAGCAATTCTACCTGTGAGCACAGGTTTCTCAAATATGTACTTGATTGGATCCATCTTAGACACCAACCAGGTAGTGTGACTCAACATGTACTGTCTCAATCGATGCGCTGCCTAGGCAAGGGCACAACAAGTCTTCTCCAATGGTGAATACCTGGTCTCGCAATCGGTGAATTTCTTGCTCAGGTAGTAGATTGCATGTTCTTTCTTCCCCGACTCATCGTGTTGCCCCAGTACACAACCCATGGAATCGTCCAACACTGTAAGGTACAGAATAAGAGGCCTGCGGACACAGGTGGCATTAGGACTGGCGGATTCTGAAGATACACCTTGATTTTCTCGAAGGCTTCTTGACATTGATCATTCCACTTCAACTCTTGGTTTTTGCACAACGGTTTGAAAATCGGCTCGCAGGTAGCGGTCAACTGGAAGATGAATCGGGAAATGTAATTCAGCCTTCCAAGAAAACCACGAACTTCCTTCTCTGTTTTTTGGCGTCGGCATCTCGAGGATAGCACGCACTTTGTCCGGGTCTACCTCAATTCCCTTCTGGCTAACAATGAAGCCCAACAATTTTCCTGACCTCACTCCGAATGTGCACTTGGCGGGATTCAGCCTGAGTTTGTACTTTCTGAGGCGCTCGAAAAGCTTCTGCAGGTTAACAACATGCTCTTCATCGGTCCTTGATTTGGCGATCATATCGTCCACATAAACTTCAATCTCTTTATGCATCATGTCGTGGAACAGAGTCACCATTGCTCTTTGATAAGTTGCCCCGGCATTCTTCAATCCGAAAGGCATGACCTTATAGCAGAAAGTTCCCCAAAGGGTTATGAAGGTGGTTTTCTCCATATCCTCTGGAGCCATCTTGATCTGGTTGTAACCTGAATATCCGTCCATGAAGGAGAACATTGAGTGTTGCGCTGTGCTGTCCACCAGAACATCGATGTGAGGTAGAGGGAAATCATCTTTAGGACTTGCTCGGTTCAAATCACGGTAATCGACACACATCCGGACCCTTCCGTCTTTCTTGGGAACCGAGACGATGTTGGCTACCCACTCAGGATATTTTGCCACTGCTAAGAACCCTGCGTCAAACTGTTTCTTGACCTCATCCCTGATTTTCAAGGACATCTCTGGCCTCATTCGCCTCAATTTCTGTTTTACCGGAGGATATTCTGGTTTTACCGGCAATCTGTGCTCAACAATATCTGTATTCAATCCCGGCATGTCTTGGTAAGTCCATGCGAAAATGTCAACATAGTCAAACAGGAGCTGAATCAACTTCTTACGTTCACAATTCCCCATTGCGGTACCAACCTTGATCTCTTTTCTATCTTCCTCAGTACCCAAATTAACCATTTCTGTGGGCTCCCCATGGGGCTTGATGACCTTTTCTTCTTGTTCTACCATTCTCATAATTTCTGGAGGAGTATCCCAACCATCCTCAACATTTTCCTCGGTTTGGTTAACCGGGTAATCAAAGTCACAGTATAAGTTATGGGCATTATTACTTTCAAGAATTGTATTCGATCTGCATTAAAATGGAGTGGCGAATAAAAATAAAGAAAAGACACGCAAATGAGAGATGAAGAAAGAGAATTTTATTGAAAATTCCAAAATAACATTTTATTCATTGATGAAGTTTGACGAAAACATGCATGCCCGAATGAAATATCCCAAGGCCTTGGGCAGAGCCGAGAAATTTTGCATTACAAAGAAAAATTACTTTAAATTGAAAATCACAGGGAAATCTAGGGCCTCCCAGTTCTGGAGCTTTTCTTTCGCAGCACAACGGCGCACTAAGCCGACAGCACCGTCACCCGAGCCTGAATCTTCTTCAATCACATTGACCTGGTTAGGGTTCAGCATGCCTACACTTCGGAAGTTGTTCCTAAGATCACCGACGACCATCCCTCCCTGGTTGGGGGTCCTTCCTCTGAGCTTTGCCAACCATTTCTCTCTTCTATCAGCTGCTAGCCTCTCGGACCTTTCACTATTCCCTTTCAGCAGGACGGGTGCTACAATTCCTTGAGCAGCTTTTCCCAGGCCTTTTCCAACCTGATACCCATATCCTAGCATCACCATTGCAACCATCATGTCCGCCTTGGACCACCTAGGCTTCAATTGGGGAGGCTCACTCCCAACAAAGATAGTGTAACACCCCCCTTTTACTATTACAATTAAATAGACAATTATCAGAGTCACCTCAAAGGGCGCTACATTTTTCACCATTTTAAAAAAAAAAACACCATTTATTCCAAAAAAAAATCTCCAAAATAATTTATATAAAAGAAATCACCAAGCAGCGGAAATATTAACCAGTTTAAACATCTCCAGAATTAACAATTAAAGACATCTCCAAAATTAATTAAAACAATTTCCAATAACTAAAATAATAGTTCAAAACGATAACTAACGACTCCCCGGTGCTACATATCAGAGCTGACACAGACCCAAACGAGAGAGGAAGCAAAACCTAGCAATTCCTCCACGAGCACTAGCGATCACCTGCAGCGTTGCCGCATGAGAGCAACATTCCAAGCAGAAGGGGTGAGTCTAACAGAGGTAATAAGCAGATGATAAAAATATGCTAGCATCAGGTAACTACAGCAACACAATACAATTACACCATATCACAGCACTAGATACCAAAGGAAAAATCCATTTGATAGTGAACCACCAAAATTATAACATTCATAGACAATGGGATGATATGCAACCCCTCCAGTGGGCATATGCATGCGGTACCGATCACCAAAATGAGCCACGACGGGCATATCACCAATAAACACCAGAGGCAGAGCCTATATCACCAAAACATGCATATGACAATGCGACACCATGATTATGCACCAACTCACCATAACAAGTATTTAAAATAAATACTATATCACCAGAATCAAAACAAATGATTTCACCAAAAATAGCACCAAGTTGTAGCATCACAGCTACCACTAAACTCTCCTGAGCATACCAGCACCGCACCTGAAATATTAACACCAGACGGCTCCACAACGCGGACATAACGCACGCACACCACGCACAAGACTGGCGCACAGCGCCTAGGCACATCGCACCTACTTCAGCGAATTAATTAAAATAGCAAACGACATCGGATTTCAACAAATAAATACTTGTTGGAAAGCCCTATGGGTCTGGTTATCATCCCTAAGTTCAGTTTTTGAAGGAGAGTGTCCAATAGGTACAGTTTTCGAAAAGCACACAGGCTAGTTGCAAAAGAGGACAGTTTCTGTCCTTCAAATTCAAGAAATTCCAAAGTGACCAAAACTCAATCAAATTGCATGAAACTTGTGCATAAACTGGGGAAAATTTTGTCTAGTTTTCAAAGAAATTGGATTCGTTCGAAAAGGAGTTCTTTTGAAAACGTGGTAACAAAAACACTGACCCTGTGTCCAGATTGTTTCCAGAATCTTACTCTAACTTGTGGAATTCATATCTCGAGCTACACAACTCTAAACGCAACCAAACCAGTGCCAAATTAACAAGCATTAAGTCTATTTTCCAGAAAAATAAACCACATAATTTTTCGGTCAATACAACGTTCCCAGTCACCGAAATACCGAATCTATACCCAAATCGTTTCCAGAATTTTAACCTAACTTGTATCGCCTATAACTCGAGCTATACAACTCCGAATTTAACGAAACCAGTGCCAAAACGACCGGCGTTAAGTCTATTTTCAAAAACAATCAACCTCATAATTTTTGGATCTACCAAACAGCGCCAGTTTTAGAAAAACCGAACCTGTGTCCAGAATCGCTAAATTGCCAAACACCAAACCCTAACGGCAACGACACCGCAACCACCACAACAAAAACGACAATTCGACAACGCGACAACAACAATCAACCATGCACAGCAACAACAAAAACACGAACAATAACAACACCATCATCGTGATACAACAATCACGCAACAACAAATAACGAAACAAATCACAATAACGTGCAATAATCATCAAAGCACCAATCTCAACGAAAACACGATATGCAACAACACGAACAATTCAACAAAACCCTAGACTACCCACACATAATTATCATCAACCCATTATCAAGGTTAAGCCCACCCTTACCTCGAATAACGTAAGCTCCGGAACACGACGAACGAGACACGAACAAAACCACAGCAACACGAACGATCTCCTTTTGAAATTCTTCGCGAAACCCTCCTCTTCTCTCCCTCTTTGCGCCGCGTGCTCTCTCTCTCACTCTCACTTTCGTTTTTCTTTTGCTTGCTGCGAATGAGGGTTTGGCTTAAACCCCCAGGGTTTAAGTTGAGGGCTCAGTAAACACAGGGCTCTCTACGTCACCACCTCCTTTACTCGTTTCACCTCCTACGCATATAAAATATTAACCTTTTAATTTATCTATATCCCGCCTCCAAATTATTTTAATAATTCAATCAACTATTTTAATTAAATTATTTCCGGGGTGTTACAACCCTCCCCCACTTAGAATCTTTCGTCCTCGAAAACATACCTGATTCAAACAGCTCCGGATAGGACTCTCGCATCTTGCTCTCCAACTCCCATGTCATGCTTTCACCAGCAGCTCCTAACCAGACCATTTTCACCAGGTTTATCTCTTTGCCACGTAAAGTCTTCACTTCACGATCTTCAATTCGCACAGGCATTGTCTCCACAGTGAGATTATCCCGCACATGCACATCATCCATCGGAATCACATGGGACGGATCCGAAATATACTTCCGAAGTTGCGACACATGAAATACATCGTGCAAATTCGAAAGATTAGGCGGCAAGGCCACCCTATAAGCAACATTACCAATTCTCTCAGTGATCTGATACGGTCCAATGAAACGAGGAGTCAACTTCTTTGTCTTCAATGCACGCCCAACACCAGCCATAGGCGTGACTCTCAAAAACACATGATCACCAGCTTGGAATTCTAAATCCTTCCTTCTCTTATCATGACAGCTCTTCTGTCTACTCTGCGACGCTTTCATTTTCTCACGGATCAATTTCACCTTTTCAGTAGTCTCTCGAACAACCTCGGGTCCAAGAACAATACTCTCCCCAGATTCATGCCAACACAACGGAGTCCTACATCTCCGACCATACAATGCCTCGAACGGTGCCATCCCGATGCTAGAATGGTAACTATTGTTGTAAGTAAACTCGATCAACGGAAGGTGAGTATCCCACGCACCTCCCTGCTCAAGAACACAAGATCTCAACAAGTCTTCCAACGACTGAATGGTCCTCTCTGTCCGTCCATCAGTTTGAGGATGATAAGCTGAACTCAACCTCAATTTAGAACCCAACGCTTCTTGCAAACTCTTCCAGAAATCAGAAGTGAACCTAGGATCTCTGTCAGACACAATGCACAAAGGAACACCATGCAACTTCACAATCACCTGAATATAAATCTCTGCCAATCTCGACACCGGATACGTGATATTGATAGGAATAAAATGAGCAGACTTCGTCAATCTATCCACAATCACCCAAATCGAATCGTGCCCCCTCACAGTATTAGGTAACCCTATCACGAAATCCATAGAAATACTATCCCACTTCCATTCCGGAATCTCCAACGGTTGCATCAACCCAGCAGGCTTCTGATGCTCAACCTTCGATTTCTGACAAGTCAAGCAGGAATACACAAACTGCGCCACATCACGCTTCATACCAGGCCACCAAAACATCTTCTTCAGATCCTGATACATCTTTGTAGCTCCCGGATGGATACTCAACTTACTCCTATGACCTTCTTCTAAAATTGCTCTTTTCATCTCCTCATCATCAGGAATGCAGATTCTCCCACGGTACTTCAATACATTCTGCGCATCCAACTCAAAGTCTTTATTCTCAGATTGATCAATCCCAACCATCAGGTCAACTAATTTAACATCTAACTTCTGAGCTTCTCGAATGCTAGCCATGAATTCATTATCAATCTTCAACATCCCCAATCTGACACTCTGAGGCGTCACTTCACAAACCAAACTCATATCCCTGAACTGCTCAATTAATTCGAGTTCTCTAGCCATCATTGCTGACATATGCAACGTCTTTCGACTTAAAGCGTCAGCTACCACATTAGCCTTTCCCGGATGATAGTTCAAGCTAAAGTCATAGTCTTTCAGCAACTCCAACCATCTGCGCTGTCTCATATTCAAATCTTTCTGATCAAACAGATACTGCAAACCCTTATGATCACTGAACACCTCAAACCTCGAACCATACAGATAATGTCTCCAAATTTTTAACGCGAACACAACTGCAGCAAGTTCTAAATCATGGGTAGGGTAGTTCTTCTCATGAGTCCTCAACTGTCTCGACGCATAGGCAACTACCTTACCATTCTGCATAAGCACACCTCCCAACCCCATCTTGGAAGCATCACAATACACCACAAATGACTCTTCCGGATTAGGCAACGTCAGAACAGGAGACGTCGTCAACCTCTTCTTCAATTCTTTGAAGCTCTCTTCACAACAGTCATCCCAGATGAAAGCTTTACCCTTGCAAGTCAACTGAGTCAACGGAAGTGCCAACTTCGAAAATCCTTCTATAAACCTCCTATAGTAACCTGCCAGACCCAGAAAACTTCTAATCTCAGTAACTGACTTCGGAGACTCCCATTGTAACACGGCATCAACCTTAGACGGATCCACGGCAATTCCATTCCCCGAAATAACATGACCCAGAAAGCTAACCTCCTTCAACCAAAACTCACACTTAGACAGCTTCGCATATAATTTCCTGTTCCTCAGAATTTCCAATACCAATCTCAGATGTTCTGCATGCTCCTCTTCTGACTTAGAATAAATTAGGATGTCGTCAATGAATACCACCACAAACCGATCCAGATACTCACGAAAGATACGATTCATGTACTCCATGAACACTCCCGGCGCATTAGTCACACCGAAAGGCATCACGGAATACTCATAATGCCCATAACGGGTTCTGAAAGCTGTCTTCTGAATGTCTTCGTCTTTCACCTTGATCTGATGATAACCCGATCTCAAATCTATTTTACTGAACACCTGAGCACCCACCAACTGATCCATTAAGTCATCAATCCTCGGAAGCGGATACTTGTTCTTAATAGTCACCTTATTCAGCTGCCGATAGTCTACGCACAACCTCATACTACCATCTTTCTTTTTCACCAACAACACTAGAGCTCCCCACGGCGACACACTTGGCCTCACAAATTTCTTTTCAAGCAGATCCTCGAGTTGCTTCTCCAGTTCTGACAATTCAGATGCAGACATTCTATACGGTGCCATAGACACAGGTTTAGTATCAGGTACCAGATCAATAGCAAACTCAACCTCTCTCTCTGGTGGTACACCCGGAATCTCGTCGGGAAAAACCTCAGAAAACTCTCGCACCACCTGCAACTCATCAACCTTCGCTTGGCTCTCAGCAGACAATGACGCCATTAATGAAAACAACTGGACGTCTTCCCTCATTACCCTATGCAACTGACCAGCAGACAACAAACCAGACTCTTCCTCTTCAGGAGAAAAGAAACTCACAGACCTTTCATGACAGTTGATATGAACATGGTTATCAACTAACCAATCCATACCTAGAATAACATCCATTCAGCTCAGCGGCAAACAAATCAAGTCGACGAGAAAATCATTACCGAATATCGATAAAGGGCATTTAGCACAAACAACCGAGGTAGTCACCGAACCCTTAGCCGGAGTATCGATAACCATCTCCCTCAACATAGAAGATAAAACAAGATCTAATTTCTCAACACATGCAGTAGCAATAAAACAATGGGTAGCACCAGTATCAATAATAGCAATAAGAGGAGAATTATTAATATAGCATGTACCTCTGATCTCATTCACTGCATCTGACCCCGCCAGAGCGAACACCTTCCCAACGGACCTTTCTTTCTTCGGTTTAGGACACTGAGTGCTAATATGACCACCCTCACCACAGTTGTAGCATAACACATCCTTTCGATCACAGCTAGACGCCATATGACCCTCTTTACCACACTTGTAGCACTTCTTCACATCACCTGGACAGTCAGGACGCTTATGACCGGGTTTACCACACTTGTAACATACCACACTAGCAGCAGCATCTCCCCCACTAGGTCTCTTACGCACAGCAGTTCTCTGATTGCCCTTACCAGCTGGAACCTCATACGGCTTCCCACGACTCGAGGAATTCTTCTGCCTATCCCTCACGACTCTAGAATGAGCATTACTGTCTTCCTCAAAGATTCTGCAGCTGTCAATCAACTCCGAGAACACCCGAATTTTCTGATACCCTATCGAGTCCAAAGCAACTGAGTTTCTTTTTGAAAATTGGGAAGCTTTGAATGATGCATGGAATGCAGGCTCTTGATGCTGGGATGCACATGGATGCAATGATTGATTTGGTGAGAGGTTTTTTCTGTTTGATTTTCCTTTTTCTTTTTCTTTTCTTCTGTTTCTTTTTCTTCTGTTTCTTTTTCTTCTGTATCCTTTCGCCCTTCTGGGATGCGAATATGAAAGTATAATGCTCTACTGTTTGACGACATGGATGATATAGGAATGATGAATGATATAAAAATGTTTTTTTTTTTTTGCTGGTTAAATCAATCCGCGGGACTTGCGGCACTTGACACGAAGACCGTTCCAGGATGGTGATAACGCAAGGGTTGCGCGCTGGTTTGCAATGATCTTGTTATTTTTAAGGTGGCAGTGCATGTGACTGTTTTTTTTTTTTTGCAACTTTACCCATTTTGGGAAACCATTTTTCCTTTTGTGATTTTCAAAGATTTCGTAATAATCTGTAATGCTCTGAATGTATGCACATGTTTTGCAATTCAATTTCATCAATCATAAAATCATTATGTTGAAAGAAACTGAATAAATGAAAGTAAAGACACGAAAAGCACACATATGAAAGAAAAGTTGGACTTTTGCTGATATGGAAACTGGTCGTGCAGAAAGTCACGCCAGTTGAAAGTACAATTGCAATCTTTATTCTAAACTGATAAAATACAAGAAAAAGGAACAGATCCTGTGATTCTATCCTTGAAGTAACGGTGCCCACCGTTCATACTTGTGACCTTGATCAACCCCTTATCCAAATCTTCGGGAGTGCTAGTTGCCTTTCTTTTTTCAAGTCCAAGTTTTCTGACCCTAATTTTTGCCTGGATCGCCCTTTGCGGGTTTTCAATCCACCGGGTCGCTCTGATTTTGCCTAGGCCGCCCTTTGTGGGTTTTCGACCTAGCGAGCTAAACTTTACTTGGCTCATCTTTCTCTTTTTCTGTCTATTTCTTTAGGCCTAGTACTTCTTTACCACATCTGAGTTCACTGGATTTGGGATTTCATCTCCATCTATGTTTGCAAGAATTAATGCCCCTCCGGAGAACGCCTTCTTCACCACATAAGGTCCTTCGTATTTGGGAGCCCATTTGCCACGGAGATCCGTCTGGATTGGCAAGATCTGTTTGAGCACGAGGTCTCCTTCTTGGAATTCCCGAGGACGGATTTTCTTGTCAAAAGCCCTCATCATCCTCTGTTGGTACAGCTGACCATGGCACAAGGCGGCTACTCGCTTCTCTTCAATGAGATTCAGTTGGTCAAAACGAGCCTGAATCCACTCTGCTTCTTCTAATTTGGTCTCCATCAATACCCGCAGCGAGGGTATTTCAACCTCAATGGGGAGAACAACTTCTGACCCATAAACCAACGAGTAAGGGGTTGCCCCTGTAGATGTACGCACCGAGGTTCTGTACCCATGCAAGGCGAAGGGGAGCATCTCATGCCAGTCCTTGTAAGTTACTACCATTTTCTGTACTATCCTCTTAATATTCTTATTGGCTGCCTCAACTGCCCCATTCATCTTCGGACGGTAGGGAGAGGAGTTGTGATGTTGGATTTTGAAGTCCTTGCATAAGTCTCTCATCACCTTGCTGTTCAAATTACTGCCGTTGTCTGTGATGATTTTGTTCGGAAGGCCATAGCAGCAAACCAAATCTTTCTTGATGAACTTAGCAATCACTGAACTTGTTACATTGGGATAAGAAGCAGCCTCTACCCACTTGGTGAAGTAGTCGATAGCAACCAGGATGAAACGATGACCATTTGAAGCTTTGGGTTCAATAGGACCAATGATGTCCATGCCCCACATTGAGAAAGGCCAAGGTGCACTCAGGACATTTAGAGAGGTTGGTGGTACATGGATGTGATCTGCATAAATTTGACATTTATGGCACTTTCTTGCAAAACTATAACAGTCAGATTCCATTTGCAGCCAATAGTAACCTGTTCTCAGGATCTTTCTAGCCATTGTGTGCCCACTGGAATGAATTCCAAATGAGCCCTCATGAACATCTTGCATGATCTTTATTGATTCCTCCCTTGTTACACATCTGAGGAGAACCAAGTCATGGTTTCTCTTGTAAAGGACGTCTCCACTCAAGAAGAAACCCATTGACAGCCTCCTGAGTGTTCTCTTATCATTTTCTGAAGCGCCGGGGGGATATTCTCTGCTGGTGATATACTGTTTGATGTCATGGTACCAAGGTTTACTGCCTGATTCCTCTTCAACTGCCATGCAATGGTAATAAGCAGGTAGACCCAGTGTTGGACTCTGACACACGTTAAGTTCCTGTCACAGTTGACGTTGAACATGGAAGACAAAGTGGCCAAGGCATCGGCCAGTTGATTCTCATTGCGAGGTATGTGCTGGAAGGTGATCTCTTCAAAGGGCTTGATTAGCTCTTGAATGTAGTCACGGTAAAGGATCAAATCAGGGTTTCTTGCTTCCCAATCACCTTTTACTTGGTGAACAACTAGAGCTGAATCCCCGGACACGTCGAGCCTTTTGACTTTCCAATCGAGGGCCGCTTGTATGCCTAAGATGCACGCCTCATACTCTGCAATATTATTTGTGACGTAGAAACTCAGCCTTGCCGTGAATGGTATGAAACGATTGTCCGGGGAGATCAACACTTCTCCGACCCCGTGCCCCCACATGTTAGAGGCACCATCAAACAGTACTCTCCACCTTTCATCATCTTAGGATTTTCCTTTCGTCGAACAATGCCATGATGTCTTCATCTGGGAATTCACATTTCATGGACTGGTAATCCTCAGCCGGTTGATGTGCCAGATACTCTGCCAATGTGCTGCCTTTAACCGCCTTTTGGGTGACATGCTGGAGGTCATACTTTGATAAAAGCATTTGCCAACGAGCAATTCTACCTGTGAGCACAGGTTTCTCAAATATGTACTTGATTGGATCCATCTTAGACACCAACCAGGTAGTGTGACTCAACATGTACTGTCTCAATCGATGCGCTGCCCAGGTAAGGGCACAACAAGTCTTTTCCAATGGTGAATACCTGGTCTCGCAATCGGTGAATTTCTTGCTCAGGTAGTAGATTGCATGTTGTTTCTTCCCCGACTCATCGTGTTGCCCCAGTACACAACCCATGGAATCGTCCAACACTGTAAGGTACAGAATAAGAGGCCTGCGGACACAGGTGGCATTAGGACTGGCGGATTCTGAAGATACACCTTGATTTTCTCGAAGGCTTCTTGACATTGATCATTCCACTTCAACTCTTGGTTTTTGCACAACAGTTTGAAAATCGGCTCGCAGGTAGCGGTCAACTGGAAGATGAATCGGGAAATGTAATTCAGCCTTCCAAGAAAACCACGAACTTCCTTCTCTGTTTTTTGGCGTCGGCATCTCGAGGATAGCACGCACTTTGTCCGGGTCTACCTCAATTCCCTTCTGGCTAACAATGAAGCCCAACAATTTTCCTGACCTCACTCCGAATGTGCACTTGGCGGGATTCAGCCTGAGTTTGTACTTTCTGAGGCGCTCGAAAAGCTTCTGCAGGTTAACAACATGCTCTTCATCGGTCCTTGATTTGGCGATCATATGGTCCACATAAACTTCAATCTCTTTATGCATCATGTCGTGGAACAGAGTCACCATTGCTCTTTGATAAGTTGCCCCGGCATTCTTCAATCCGAAAGGCATGACCTTATAGCAGAAAGTTCCCCAAAGGGTTATGAAGGTGGTTTTCTCCATATCCTCTGGAGCCATCTTGATCTGGTTGTAACCTGAATATCCGTCCATGAAGGAGAACATTGAGTGTTGCGCTGTGCTGTCCACCAGAACATCGATGTGAGGTAGAGGGAAATCATCTTTAGGACTTGCTCGGTTCAAATCACGGTAATCGACACACATCCGGACCCTTCCGTCTTTCTTGGGAACCGGGACGATGTTGGCTACCCACTCAGGATATTTTGCCACTGCTAAGAACCCTGCATCAAACTGTTTCTTGACCTCATCCCTGATTTTCAAGGACATCTCTGGCCTCATTCGCCTCAATTTCTGTTTTACCGGAGGATATTCTGGTTTTACCGGCAATCTGTGCTCTACAATATCTGTATTCAATCCCGGCATGTCTTGGTAAGTCCATGCGAAAATGTCAACATAGTCAAACAGGAGCTGAATCAACTTCTTACGTTCACAATTCCCCATTGCGGTACCAACCTTGATCTCTTTTCTATCTTCCTCAGTACCCAAATTAACCATTTCTGTGGGCTCCCCATGGGGCTTGATGACCTTTTCTTCTTGTTCTACCGTTCTCATAATTTCTGGAGGAGTATCCCAACCATCCTCAACATTTTCCTCGGTTTGGTTAACCGGGTAATCAAAGTCACAGTATAAGTTATGGGCATTATTACTTTCAAGAATTGTATTCGATCTGCATTAAAATGGAGTGGCGAATAAAAATAAAGAAAAGACACGCAAATGAGAGATGAAGAAAGAGAATTTTATTGAAAATTCCAAAATAACATTTTATTCATTGATGAAGTTTGACGAAAACATGCATGCCCGAATGAAATATCCCAAGGCCTTGGGCAGAGCCGAGAAATTTTGCATTACAAAGAAAAATTACTTTAAATTGAAAATCACAGGGAAATCTAGGGCCTCCCAGTTCTGGAGCTTTTCTTTCGCAGCACAACGGCGCACTAAGCCGACAGCACCGTCACCCGAGCCTGAATCTTCTTCAATCACATTGACCTGGTTAGGGTTCAGCATGCCTACACTTCGGAAGTTGTTCCAAAGATCACCGACGACCATCCCTCCCTGGTTGGGGGTCCTTCCTCTGAGCTTTGTCAACCATTTCTCTCTTCTATCAGCTGCTAGCCTCTCTCGGTCTGCAGGGCTTGGGATGTACCCAATACCGAACCTTTCACTATTCCCTTTCAGCAGGACGGGTGCTACAATTCCTTGAGCAGCTTTTCCCAGGCCTTTTCCAACCTGATACCCATATCCTAGCATCACCTTTGCAACCATCATGTCCGCGTTGGACCACCTAGGCTTCAATTGGGGAGGCTCACTCCCAACAAAGATAGCATTTGAGATCTCCAATCCCTGGAAGGCAGTGTCAAAAGACTCCTCTGCTCCTTCAACGTAATATTCTGGTAGTGATCGGTTTATCATCATCTCCTCCTCCCCGAAGATTACTATCAACTTGCCCTCGGCCACAAACTTGAGTTTCTGATGGAGCGAAGATGGCACTGCCCCAGCGGCATGTATCCAAGGTCGTCCTAGCAGACAGCTATAAGAGGAAGCTATATCCATGACTTGGAATGTGACATAGAACACTTCAGGACCCACCTGCAAAGGCACCTCTACTTCTCCAAAAACTTCTTTCACAGACCCATCAAATGCTCTAACCAAGGTGGAGCTAGGCTTCAGATGTGAGCAATCCACATCCAACTTATCCATTGTGGACTTGGGCAACACATTCAATGACGAGCCATTGTCGATGAGCACTCTGGCCAGCATGTAGTCCCCACACTTGACAGAGATGTGAAGGGCTTGATTGTGATTCTTCCCCGCCGGAGGTAGCTCAGCGTCTGTGAAGGTCAAGTAGTTGGATGCCACTATGTTCCCAACAATACCATCAAGCTGGTTGACCGTAATGTCATGGGGTACGTGTGCTTCATTCAGGATTTTCAACAGTGCAGCTCGGTGTGCCTCGGAACTAAGCAACAACGAAAGCATTGAGATTTTGGCCGGGGTTTGATTTAACTGGTCCACCACCCGGTATTCACTTTGTCTCATTACTTTCAGAAATTCCTGAGCTTCTTTGTCTGATACTTCTCTAACTTCCACAGTTTCCTTATCTTTTCCCTTACGGGCCCTTTCTTCAGCTTCCTTTGATTGTTCCTTTCTAAGATTTTCAGGAACATACATCCTTCCACTCCTTGTAATTCCACTACTCCCAGCAATGTTTGTTATATCCAACACGCCCTGAGGGACCTTTGCTTGCATTTGCACGTTGCAGCTCCAGGGAATAACCCTAGTCTCTCTACTAGGGGTAGCAGCAGGTACCGGAATAACAACAGTCAGAGGTCTTGCAACAAACGAGCTTGAATTCAGACTGCAAGGGATTTCAACCGGTCTCCTGAAACCTCTATTGTTTGATTGCAGAGTAGATACACTTTCTTCCTTTTCCTGAACCCCAACCTGGACCAGGTGTCTGTCTAACAGCTCTTGGAGGATGGGTTTGAAGCTCTCACAGGCCCCAACACAATAAGGGTCATTGCAGATGTCTCTTCTGGCACACCCTTCTTCGATGATACCACAACGGCATAGTGCAGCATGAATGATACTCAGGGGTGTACGAATGCACTCCACCTTCCTAATTAAGTACTGACCACCCTGATCATTAATGGCATTTGCAGTGGGCCCACCATGCCCCGGCAACGGGTTGGTGGTTACATTAGGTTGCTGAAATGATATACTCTTTGCATCAAGCAGGTCTTGCACAACGTACTTGAACGCCTTACAATCCTCCACCACATGACCTACCGCCCCAGAATGAAAGGCACAGGTAGCATTTGCATTATACCCTCTGGGATAGGGAGGCTGATATGGTTTCATCTGACGAGTGCTGATTAACTTGTTGGCAATGAGATAATTGAACAAATCCGTGTACGACATGGGGATAGGTTCAAAGACAACAGGCTTTTTTCATTGTAGTTTCCGTACTGATTGTTGGACTGGAATGGCTGAGCAGGCGGCGTCTGAGCAGGAACTGGAATGGCTTGTGGGGGATTGTTGTTGATGGACCGCTAGCTCCGCTGATTGCATTAGTTTCTCCCTCCTTCTTCTTGTGGGTACCAGAAAATTGCTTTTTCTGATGGGAAGGAGGTGTTGGGCCATGGGCTATTCTTCCGCTGCGCATGCCGTTCTCCACTCTTTCTCCAATGACAACCATCTCAGAGAAATTCGAAGCCACGCTGCCGACCAAACGATCATAGAACACTGGGGGAAGAGTTTCCATGAACATATGGACCATCTCTTTATCAAGCAGGGAGGGTTTTACTTGTGCAGCGAGGTTCCTCCACCTCCGGGCGTATTCCTTGAATGTCTCATTATCCTTCTTAGACATACATTGCAGCTGGGTCCTATCCGGGGCTAAATCACTGTTGTAATGGTATTGACGGATAAAGGCATCCGCCAGATCCTTCCAACAACGGATATTAGTTGGCTCCAATTGCATATACCATTCAAGGGGAGCTTCAGCTAAGCTTTCCTGAAAGCAATGTATCATCAGGTTATCATCACGGGCGTGGGTAGTCATCTTCCGGCAATACATCGTCACATGGCTGCGCGGGCAGGTTGCTCCTTTGTACTTGTCGAAAAATGGTGCTTTGAACTTGGGTGGCAGGACTAGATTAGGGACCAAGCATAACTCATGGGCGTTCCTAGCCTGGGAACCTGTTCCTTCAACAGCTCTCAATCTTTCTTCTAACATCTGGTACTGACTTCTAGCTTCATCAGGGTAATTCGGCGGAAAACCACTCACACCGTAGTGAAGATTATTCATCGACACTACAGCTGGGGTCACGTGTGGGTCACGTGAGTGAGCGATAATCTGAGGAATTGGACCCTGAACTTGTGGATGGATTGTTGCTGGAGAATTCAAGCCAACCGGAGTTCCCGGGGTAATAGCAGGAGTAGGAATCTGAATTTGAACCTGAGGTGTCCCCGTTCCAACTTCATTCACAGCTGATTCAGGCTGGGCCTATCCTGTGGTTCCCGAAGGACCACTTTTTGGGTTTGCACCGGCAGCAGGGGGTGTGTACCCTAATGGGAGACCATAAGGAGGCCATCGCACGTTCTGGAGAGCCTGAGAGACTCTAGGTTCAGGAGGAGGATCCACTCCTGCGGTAGCAGAACCTTCAGTTATGCCAGCATCCCTTAAGGCACTTAACACTCTTATGACCTCTGCCATTTGAGCTCTTATAACTTCCATCTCAGCCCTGATTGCTCGATTCTCTTGATTCTGATCATGCTGACCCTGACCATTTGGATTCGGACCTTCTGGAACTGCATCATTCTGGATTGGTTGATGATTGCCCAGATTCGCGTTGTCTTGATTGTTTGCCATATTTTTTGCCTGTGATCGCGTCCAATACCGATGATTAACCAGCTTGTCTTACTTCTGTGGACGGAACATTTTTTTTTTTATGAACACAAAGACAAATGATGCAAATGTAATGCAATATGCATGTTATTATGTTTATTGCCGGGAATCGCGGTGCAACTCGTCTTGTCATAGGTGTTAAGGTTCAGGTGTTTTTAGGATTGCAACAAAGTTGGAAGCAACAAGGCAAAACAAACGTACTTCAATTAAATGGAATGCGAAGGAATATCACAAATAGAAAGCAAATCAAAGTACAATATTCCTTAAGAGTGCAATACAATGATTTTAAACAAAGTACTATTTTCCAAAGAAAGTTACAACTTCTTAAAGAAAATTACAATTTCCTAAGGATCGCTACAATACTCTAAAGGGAACTTTAAAGGCATATGGCTTTCAACTCCTCGCTCCTTTTCCTCTTCTTGCTCTCAGCTGCCCCCCGGGCTTTCTCCAGGAGTTCTTCTGTGAGAATCTTGCAGTACTCAACAAACTCACACACCTTGACAGGGGTGTTGAAAGGATTCACTTCTGCATCCGCCTTTCTTAGCTTCTTGGGAATGTCTCTCACAGCCTGATTAGCTAACCAAACTAACTTGGAGACCTTGTCTTTCCAATGTAAGCCTTCCTTTTTCAATTCCTCAAAGACTTGTTGACTTTTTACGTTACTGAGCAATTCCGCAAATTGACTCTCCCAATAGTCACTCTTCTCCCTTAGCCGGAGGTAAGACCCTTCCAAGTACTGCACATGATTGGCCAAGCTTTCCGACTTCCCTTGTTCCCTTCTTAGTGCTTGCTGATAATCCCTCAGGATCCCTTCAATAGATTCCCGATCTTGCTTGACACTCTTTAATTGATCTTCCAATTCAAGCTTCATTATTCGAGAGTCTTTTCTTGACTTAACTAGTGCGTGCCTGACTGCTTGCTCTTCTTTCCATGTATCCTCATATAGCCTCTTCCATTTAATTGCTTCCGCTACAGCCTCATTCATCTTGGTAGTGCACCTCTTCACTTCCTCTTTGGCACCCTTCAAGTGCTTTTGCATTTCCCTCTTGCTTTTCCCCTCTATTTCAAGTTTTCTATTGACTTCCTCAATAGTTGCAGCTTGGAAAGCATTTTCATTTTCTAGCTTTTTCTTGTCTTGCATCATCTTTCTCAATCTATCTTGCAGAGCCCTTTTCTCTTCTCCCACCTTTGACATGGCCAACCTAACCTCTTCCAATTCTTCAATGGTAGGAATGTGAGGTTCTTGTATCTTTTCCTCAGGCAGTGGTACTCCTTGGTTGGATGACCGAGTTTCACTAATCCTCCCTTCAAGCCATTGAGAAAAAGAGATAGCAGTGGTCCTCCTGGTTAAGTCTTCTCTGTCCTTCCGCACTACGGTTTCCCAAGCTTGCAGAACTCGCCGAAGTAGACTCTCGTCTTTAGGGATCCCCGCGTGGAGGTAAAAACGAAACAGCATAGCTTCGGAGGGTGAATCCCGCATAGGGTATCCGAGCTGTCGCAAGGTCAAAGAGGGGTTATCGTTTATGCATCCTTGGGTTCCCATGAGAGGAACGTTCTGAAAACTCCCACACTGAAATACCACTGAAGGCTTGTCTACCCAACATTTAGGTGAGAACCAACGAATCTGGAGAGCATCTTGGTTCTTGAAAGCATGCACCCACTCTTGAGAGTTCATAGTCTTCGGATTACAACCCAAGGCATAGGAAAGCAAATCCTTCATATCACTTTTGTTGGTACACACATGACTGATCAACCAAGCATATAACACAAAGAAGGAGCAACACATCTTATTCTTTTGGAATTCATGGTGACGAGTGAAGGCACGGTATGTCTCTGCGAGGATTGCGGGAACCGGGTTGATAGGATTTTTTGCACATTTGAAGGCGAGGAAGACACCGATTGCTGTTTCACTCACATGCCTCTCTATCTGAGGGAAGAGCACAATGCCGAAGATGGTCAGAGCTAGCACTTGCTTGAAAGAATTCCAATCATCAGACACTACATAGATGGTCATCAAACTCTCAAAGTATTCTTGAGGAAACCCAAATACCTTATTATGTTCTATCTTATGGGCCCGCACTTTCTCAGCACTGATTTGCAACAAGGCAGCAAGCTTTTCATCAGAATAATACTCCCCTTGGTATTGATAAGGCTTAAACTTGGATCAATCAAAGCCCAAAATCCTATCATACTCTTCTAGGGTAGGCGCCATTTGGAAATTCTTAAAAATGAAACAGCGAATCTCCGAGTCATAGAACCGACACAGGGCAGCAATGGCACTTTCTTGCACTTCTAGTTGTAGCAGCTTGTGAATGTTCCCATAGGTTTTGTCAAAAGACCTGACCTCAATAGGACCTAGGAGGGATGCATACTCTTTCAGACTAGCCATATCAATCTCTTTCACAACAGGAAGCCTTGAATTGAAAACGGTTTTGCCTTTTGATTCCATTCCGTTTCTTACACACCTATGACAAGACTTTGTGTTACGTTGCGATCTCCGGCAAACAACTTTAATGCATGGAGGATGCAAAGAATGGAGGTTTTTTTCAAAATTTTTGTTAGATGCGAATGCAATGATGATGATGCAAAATGACGCAGATGTGATGATTATGACCTTTTATTTACATAGAAAAGAGAGAAGAAAATGATGTTTATTGGTGGAGGTTCAAAACATTTTTGAAAATACCCGCTATATGCCACCTCATATAGGTGTTTATGAGGGAAAAAGGAAATTACTTTCTACATTTTTGGTAAAAGAGTTTCGAAAGAGGATGCCTAAGCTAATGCAACACACAATTTGCGTGCCCCCGTGTCCTACAAATGGGTAAAGATCGTAGGCTCTAAAGTCAACGACAAGGGTAATCCTCCCATGTGGGTTCTGGTCACTGCCTCACAATGGCAACCAAGAGCTAAAGTCTCTCTCATGAATACACCCACAATCGTAGAGAGCTACCGATTGTGAGGTATCATGAAGAAAGCGCACTCTTGGGCGAAACTTTCATGAGAGCCAGACAGACAACGGTCTACGAATGGCAGTCACTACTCATTTCCACTCTCCTAGGGTTCTTTGCAGACCTTGGGTTTTAGGCCCCACTCAATGCTCACAAATATAAGGTGTGCAGTGTGTGATGAGGGCACAACACCTAAAAATCTACCCAAACCCCACCTGCAAAGGGAAACCAAAACAGTCCAGACAATATCAAGCAACAGCATGTCGTCTACCCTAGGGTTCAATATCATTTCAACATAAGTATACTAACCTAGGGTTCCAACAACAATCGCAAGCATTGCTTACTTTAAGAAAGGGAGCCTAGAGGAGGGGACATAATAGGATTAGGGGAAATGCATGAGCTTACCTCAAGAAAGGGAGCAAAGAAGAGGGGAACATGCTAGGATTGGAGAAATGTATGAGAAAAGCATATAAACGACGAAAGTAAGAGGAGAAGAAGAAGAAACTACTCTTATTTTACTCAAGAAGCAAATATAGAAGAGGAAGAAGGCTAACACACAATGCACGCAAGCACAACATCACAAGAATGCACACGACAATTCTAAGAATAATGCAAGCATGTTTTTAAAGGCAAAGGAAAGAAAGAAGAAAGGGAAAGGAGTAGAGATATAACAAAGCATTCAAATCAACGAAATAAATCACATGTCGAATCGATTGGCTCGACCCACTAAAGAAAGGTCCCCAGCGGAGTCGCCAGCTGTTGCACCCCGAAAAATCCATTGGAGGGATTTCTCTTCGCACAACATGAATTGGAGTCGCCACCAATATTTTTTAGAGGTAAAACATTGAAAAAAACCTTTCTTGAAAGACAATGGTCCTTGGAACCACGAGATTTGAGTTCGGGGGTCGGTTATGCATGGGGAAGGTACGAGCACCCCACACATCCTTTCTACTGAAAGGGAACCTCGATTTGACGTGTGATTTAAAAGGTTGATTTAAGAAATGCTTTGTTTTTATCTCTCTTTATCTCTCCTTACTTTATGGAAAAACTTAAGGAAAATTTAATCTTTGGCGCTTGACGGGAGGGCACCGTGCCTACGTATCCTGGGGAGGGAATCAAAGCAACGTAGTTCTTGTTTTCGAAAATTGTTTTGTTTTTAGAAATTGCCTTGTTTTGGAAAAGGGTTTGTTTTTTTGAAAAGAAAATGGTTTTCATTTGTCGTGCTTGACGGGAATGTGACCCGCTCCTACGTATCTCCCAGTGCGATGGAGAATTCAAAGCTTACGTAGTTCTCGGTTGTCGAGAAAAGGTTTTTATTTTTTAGTTGTTTAATTGTGAAAATTGAATGTTCACAGTGATCAAACAACAAAGGTTTCGAGTGATCACCACTAGCATCCCATTATTGACGATCGTGCAAGCAAAGGCTTCGCATTATCCTCAACAAAGTTTTTAATTTGTGAAATGAGAGTTCTTTTGAAAAATGAGTGTTCATGATAATCAATTGAGCAAAGACTCCAAGTGATCACCACTAGCACCCCATTATTGACAATCGTGCAAGCAAAGGCTTCGCATTATCCTCAACAAAGTTTGATTTGTGAAAAATAGTTTGGAATTGTTTTGAGAAGAAGTGAAGTTGTTTATCAATGATTATGTAAATGCAAAAAAAAATGTTTTGAAGTTGGAACGTTACTAACGAGTAACAAGTTGTTTTTTGTATGCAACATGGTTTTGAAGTTTTGGAGAGTTACTAACGAGTAACAATTGGTGGAAATCAAAACAAGCAAATTGTGAACACCAATTCAACATTTTAATGCACCACAAGCACATGTTGCACCCCGAAAAAAATCCGGATTGGACCTTTCATCGTACAACGTGAAAATTTGTGAAGCCGCCATCAACATTTTTTATTTAGGGACCAAAACATTGAAAAAGGGTCCTTTTTAAGGCGGGTGGTCCTTTGAGAACTAAAGATGTAGGTTCGGGGTCGGTTAGGTGTGGGGAAGGTATTAGCATCCCACACCTCTTTTCTACCGAAAGGGAACCTTTAACTTGATGTGCGGTTTTGACAGAGTTGATTTGAAACAATTCGTTCTACTTCTTTTTTTATTTGAGAAAAGTATTTTTGAAAACGGGGGAAAAGAAGAATCTTTTTAATATTTTTTAAAAGTGTGCTTGACGGGATGTGACCCGCTCCTACGTATCTCCCGGTGCGATGGAGAATTCAAAGCTTACGTAGTTCTCCTTAGTCGAGAAACTTTGGTGTTTTTCATTGTAGGGGTTTTCGGTCCTAGACTGTACAGTCCACTAGACCTAGAACAAAGACAACCCCGCCTGTACAGACGACGTGCCCCCTACTTATTGAAAATGTTTTTTTGATTAGGGAAGAAAAAGATTTGTTGTGAGGTTGGTTGCTTTTATTTGAGCAAGTATCTTAGGCTCGCACGAACTGTACAGCTCGCTAACCCTAAGACGCTAACCAATACCGGATGTACATCCGACTCGATTCCTTACTCATTTTTTGAAATAGGGTTTCAAGTTGTTAATTACTTGTTTTAATTCTCATAAGTATCCCAAGATGTTTGAGCTGTACAGCTCTGATCTTAGGACGCTAGACAACACCGGCCGTACGTCCGACTTGCCTCCTTATGAGTTTTCAAAAAGGTTTATTGTTGATCTTAGAAAGAATTTGATTGTCTTATGAAAACAATTTGAGAAAAGATTGAGTTTGGAAAAAAGCTTTAGAAAATGATTGATTTGAAGAAAGGAGAAGGGAGTTTGAGGGTGACATTGGTCACAAAAGGTTTGTTGGGATGGCGTGGCATCCAAAAGGAAAAGAAAGTAGAACATTCAATCAATTTCCAAGTCAAGAACCAAAGTGCAACATTTAACAAATTGCAAGCAAAGCAATCAACAATGTAAGCATAAGCATAAACAATTAAGGTGTTGAATCCCTTTAGGTAATCTTTAACACTTGGGATATGCACAAGTGCATAAGTGTCAAATCCTCTTACCAAATCATCAACACAAACATGATTTTCAAAGCAAGAAACAAAAACAAGCACAAACCCTAATTATCTCATGAAATGCGACGCCAACATAGAGCTAAAACCTCATTTTATTCTTTGAAAGCAACAAAATCATGCAAGCAAATGACATAGATCAAACTTTTTGGCAAGGATTCACATGATTAAGCAAAGGAATGCACTAAAATCACACAAACTCTAATTTTTCTACAATATGCGAAATGAAACATAAGCCCAAATCACAATTTTATTCATGAAAATGCAAGCACAAAATGAAAATAGCACAAACACACAATTTATTCCAAGAGAGAGATGCATTTCAAGCATCCAAACCTCCCAAAGTGTTTGTCAAAATGCTTGAAACACATCTCTCATTCAACAACAACAATTATATCAACATTTCAACATAAAATAGAGCACTAAAATGCAAAGAAATGCTTGATATGCAAAAATAGATTGATGATCTACATTTTTTATGCTAAAATTTTGATGATGTTAAGATTGAGAGTATACCTCAACTCCAACCTAGAATAGCAAAAGAAATAAGGTGAATGAACACTAAACCACTTGAATCAACCCTCTAATCTTCAATCTTGAGCTTGATTCTTGAGATTTGAAGATGGATCTTTGAAGAGAATGCAAGGATGATGAAGGATTTAGGACTAGAATGTTGATTTGAAGTGAAAAAGTGAAGAAATGAGGTGAGGGAGTGAGGAGGTGTATTCGGCCAAGAAGAGAGAAGAGGAGAGGCTAGGTTTTTGAGTGTGAATTGTGAGCCAAAACCTCAAATCCAAGCTAAGGAATGACTAATATGAAGAACAAGACCACAAATCAACTTGAATCTTCACCAAACTTCAATGAAACCCACGAAATGCTTGCTTAAAAATGCCCTTTGATGATGCAAGCTTGAATTAAATTAGGAGAGAAGGAAGATATATGAAGTAGGAATGGAAATGAGGTGAGAAAATGGTGATTTGGTGAAGGAGAAGTGAAGAATTGATGGAGGAAGAAGGTGGTATGATTTCGGCCAAGAGAGGGAATTAGGAGAGGGAGTTGTGTGCTAGGGTTGTGTGAGTGAAAATGAGGCCAAAAGTTGTGAGAGGTGAGGTTAATAGGGTATTTATAGAATGCATCTAGGTTTGAGGGTATTTAGGTCAATATGCACTAGTTGTGCTCTAGGATTTGATTTTAATTTTGAATCAAAGGCTAGGATTGAGGCTCACATGGATTGAGGACATTGAGAAAACACAAAATGAGAGAATAGAGAGGGTGAAATTCGAAATAGCAAGGGAGAGTGGTGCCCAAGTTTTGCAAGTTGTCATCTTGTACTATTGTACTATTATATGACCATTCTATTATCCCTTCATTTTTGATTATTCTTCTTAGGATAATTGTACAAAAATACACCCAATTTAGGCCACATACTAGGAATCTTAGGAATATGCCATTTTATGAGATCACCATGACCAAAAATATCATAAAAACCTCATCTTGAAATTTTTGTAAAATATTCCCTATTGATCCCTTTTTTGAATTTGAATTTTTATGCAAATGCGTGCATGTATGCGCAAAAAAATATATGACCAAGGGTGTCTTGCTTCAAATAATTTCCTCTAAAATTGCACAATGATTTTTGATGAAAAATTATTCTCTTTTTTTTTTTGAAAAATGACCAAAATACCCTTTGCCCTAAAAACCTTGTTTTTTAACAACAAATGCATTTCCACTCTAAGAATGAATTTAAAAGCCCTAGAATGACTTTTAAAACCCAAAAATGCTTGCACAATGCTCTTCACTCTTCAAAATAAAACCACACTTCTCAATTTATTTATTTTTTGCGGAAAATTAGGGTTTTGACCTAGGCGGACAAAATTAGGGTATGACAGCACATAAATAAGTATAACAAGCATGGAGTACCAAGCTTCAATTCAAGAATGCATGAGTAGGCAAGGATGCAAGAATAGGTAAGAATGCATGAATATGCAAAATGCATGTGCATCAAGGTTAAATGAACCTATCTTTTGCCAACTTAGCATAACCCAAGATCATTTGTGGACCATAAATGAACCAAAACCCAAATTCATCTTCTCAAATCACAAATTTCACAATTAACAACATAGGTTTGAATATTTGCAAGTTTAAACAAGTAATTTAACAAAATCAATTTATAAACCCTAGTATGCGAACCTTTTAGCCCGAAGAAATCAAGATACACATCTTGCAACCATTCCTTTAAGCTACCCAAATTCACAATCAAGGTTCATTTCCAAGCAATTGTACGATTGAACCTCAAAAGGCATCAAATCAAATATTAAAACCTAATTATTGAACATATGTGAACCAAATAGCCGAAGGAAATCAAGATTTACATCTTGTAACCATTCCTTTTGGCACAAAAGCTCACAATCATGGTTCATATTCAAATAATTATAAGATTAAGCCAACAAACACCCAAAAATCAACATCAAACCAAATTATCTCAAAATATGCGAAATACATTCATGAGATTAACATATGTACAAGCATAAAAATAAAGTTAAAAGAGAGGATCTACATTTTTGGAAGTGGAAATCTCACAAATATGCAAGAAATGATGACTTTATGCAAGGATTTACAAGAGAAGGGGTCTAGGAATCACATACCTTAAGATGAGCTCCAAATAAACACAATAGATGAAGAAACAATTAACTAAATCAACTTATCTTCAAGCTTGGTCTTCAATATCCAAAAAATGACCCTTGATCTTGAACTTTTGTGTGATTTTATGAAGGATTGATGGTTGAAAATTAGTGTTTAGGCTTGGAAGATGGATTGAATGTGTGTGGGTAGATGAGAAATGAAGAAGTGAGTTAGAGAGAAGGGAGAGGGGGTGGCGCATAAAATGGAGAGAAGGTGAGGAGGGAGTTGTGTGCTAGGGTTTATGAGTGAATGGTGAGGCCAAAAGTTTTTTTTTTTTGTGAGGTTAGGTTAATAGGGTATATATAGAAAGCAATTAGGTTTAAGGGTAGTTAGGTCATTGTGCATCTCATCTCACCCTAGGATTGCATCTAAAATTTGAATGGAGGGTGAGGATTGAATCACACATGGATTGAGGTCAAAAAATGAAAATATGAGAGGGAATGAGAGGGATAGGCGACACACATTGGGAGGGGGTCCTTGGTGACCGAGTTTTGCAAATTGGCAATTGTACTATTGTACTATTATGAGACCATTCCCTTTTCCTTTTATTTTTGATTATTCTTTTCAAGATAATTGTACAAAAATACACCACTTTGAGCCACATACAAGGTATCTTGAGGAATATGCCATTTTATGTGATCACCATGACCAAAAATGTCATAAAAATCACATCTTGGAACCTTTTGTAGAATATTCCCTATTGATCCTTTTTGAAATTTTGTGCACAATGTATGCATGCATGCGCATACATACATGACCCAAAATGTTTTGCCTCAAATAAATTTCTCTAAAATTGCACAATGATTCTTGATGAGAAATTATCTTATTTTTGACAATGACCAAAATACCCTTTTGCCCTAAAAACCATGTTTTTTAACAACAAATGCATTTCCACTCTAACAATGAATTTAAAAGCCCTAGAATGACTTTTAAAACCCAAAAATGCATGCACAATGCTCTTCACTCTTCAAAATAAAACCACACTTCTCAATTTATTTATTTTTTGCGGAAAATTAGGGTTTTAATCCTAGGCGGACAAAATTAGGGTATGACAATCGCAATGCTTCATCAACGAAGAAGAAAGCGGCGAGACCGGGAAAATCCTAACATCGGTCGGGCCTTCGATCTCCGGATGTAGTGCTTCGAAGGGCTGACGTCGGACTAAAGAACGTCGGTCAAGGGAAACTCGCGCAAAACTGGGAAGGACCCTACAGTGTCAAATCCAAGACCGGCAACGGAGCTTTCTCACTTGAGACCCTCAGTGGAAAGCCGATTGAGCGAACTTGGAACACAACCAAGCTGAAGAAATACTATGTTTAAGAACTCCTTTGCTTCTATTTAAAAGTCCTTTTCTCGAAAGGCAATTTTCTCCCTAAAGACGCCACCTCTTGGCGTGCCAACCTGCTGTAATGATTCACTCATCAATTAAAGTGACACCCATGCCTACGTTCATAACATCTTCATTTTTTCAAATAAGATAAATCAAACAAGGACCGATCTTACGATCTCCCCGCGACCATGTTAAGGTCGCGACTCCATGCCTACGTTCATAACAACTTCATTTTTTCAAATAAGATAAATCGAACAAGGACCGATCTTACGATCTCCCCGCGACCATGTTAAGGTCGCGACTCCATGCCTACGTTCATACCATCTTCATTTTTTCAAATAAGATAAATCGAACAAGGACCGATCTTACGATCTCCCCGCGACCATGTTAAGGTCGCGACTCCATGCCTACGTTCATACAATCTTCATTTTTTCAAATAAGATAAATCGAACAGGGACCGATCTTACGATCTCCCAGCGACCATGTTAAGGTCGCGACTCTTTAAAACTAGTTAGATCCGAGCCGAGTCTCGGTAAACTGTTTTAAAGAGAGTTGGTTTTCAAGAACCAAGGTTTCCAGAACGACCATTGGCCACAGATGCCAAGATCCCAAAAGGGCGAGTTAAATTTGGGCCGAGTCTCGGAAAACTGCCCTGAGGACGACGTACGTGATTTGCAAATTTAAATGCATTCATTAAACGATGTTGAATATCAAGCAAGCATACAACAACAAAAAACGAAGATCGGGAAACGATGAAGCTCGGGCGCTTCCAATTCGGTCACACCAAGGTCGCAATACAGCCGCGAGTCATGCAAGTCAAGGTCGACTATCAAACGACCAGACTTGGGGGGCAACTGTTATGGTAATGTTTCTATATGCTATTAACACCCCTAAAAGGCCCATTTTCTCACTGGCCCATCCTCTAAGGTAAGCCCATAATTCAACGCTTCAGATGCAGCCAACACATCCAACGGTTCATGATCATTAGGTCAACACCATTCAAAGCCTATAAATACCACATTCAATGCTCCTTAATGGTAAGCTATTCTACTCATAACATACTCTGCTTGACTAACTTACTGACTTGATCGTCGGAATGTCATTGCAAGACCAACAACCCAACCTCGGCCGGAACGTTGAAGATCAAGGATCACACCTACCAACTACCCCATGTCGACCTCTAAGGTCAGGAGTACGGTACAGAACACTATTAATATCAAGATCAGCAAGATTTACGGGAATTTTCTTCCGGATCCGCACTGATTCAAGAAAGGTGTTGGTACAACAAAAATCGTTCTGATCTGTAATTCTCCCAAAATAATTCAGATCTGCAGTTCTCTCAAAATTAACCTTGCACATTCTCTCAAAATCTGGTTCACCATCCTCTGGTCAAGACTACTTTCTCCTTTTTCTGAACGATCAACAAAGATACTGCTCTGCGGATCTACCTCAAGTCAATTTCGGTGGTTGAGTTCAGCGTTGCATGGTTCTCCGTTGCATCAATTCGGAGTTGGGAATGATCACTGCAAGTCTAACAGTTCCTGACATGATCCCAGTGACCTTGGCGACTTCGATCTGTTTTTGGTTCGGTGATGCAACCTCGACATCAATCGCCACCGCTAAATTAAAAATCCGGATTGGTTTCCATTGCCGACATCCAACTCCGCGACGATGCCGACTCCGACCTGAGTTCGGCGCTTGGACGACTTTCAAGTCTCGATGCCGAGCTCCTCGCAATGACTTTTGGTCTTTGCCCGCATTGGATGACTTGCTTCGTTATCAGACTTGCTATCAGGCCATCTAAATTAGGAAATGGCTCGGCCCTTCATCATTTCAAGTTAGGCAGCTCAGTTTTACTTTTTGGGTTCAAATGGTGATAATGATAGCAACCTCGGTCTACTCCACCAGATATTTGAACTGGACATCAAATATGGGCTGGGCTAACATATCCAATAGGAGTTCAAATTAAATTCAAGCAATATCAGCTCCGTCTAATGGAAAGCAACGATCTGGCTTAATTCAGTATCTTTACAACAATAACAAGGTTCAACTTTCCATTTAATTACATCCGCATCAATGTCTGGATTAATCTACCGCACCAACGATGTCGAGGTCCCAACCGACATCAATTGCTAATCCAACCCCAACTTGAGATCCTACATCCAGGTTCTATTTTTCGTTTGATAACACTAGGATAAATGACACGAAATCAATCATTGATATCGCCTTTGTCATTACCATACTGGTTGCAAATATTCGTTGTATGACACACCACTACACTACTTATGACATTCTTTTGATACATGACAAGATGAACAATGTACACACTCACGTTGATATTCCTTATTGTTGGTTAACCTAACACTGATTGCTCTAATGACGATATCTTTCTTTGGAGTTTGTGTTTGGTCCCTTTCTGACAGAAGTTAACAGAGAGTGGGGGCTACTGAGATCATGGTGACCACATACTTAATGAGGAAGCAGGGTTTCGGATCAACCTCAGCTTCTCATCTTCTGCTGGGCTCCAGATCAACCCCGGCCTCAGCTTATCATCTTCAGCCAGGTTTCAAGTCAACCTCAGCCTCAGTTTCTCATCTTTTGCCGGGCTCCACATCAACCCCGGCCTCAGCTTATTATCTTCAGCCACGTTTCTAATCAACCTTGGCCTCAGCCTCTCACCTCCTTTCGGGCTCCAGATCGACCCCGGCCTTATTCTCTTTTCTTCAGTCAGGTTTCACACCTAGCCACTTTAAAATTAATGTTTAGAATATTCTTGTCCCACTAACAGCGGCGACACTAGCTCCCGACTCTTTACAACACCCCTCTCACCCGAGTCCGACACCGAACTGGGCGGACAACGGTACGAGGCGAGGCCGTCAAAGAATGACACACACGTCCTCCCTGACTCCGAGCTTAAATGCTCAGTCATGGAGCGCGCCTAGGCCCACAACGGCTCAGGTCCTCTGCAGCCCTATTCCTTCCCTCTAATGTCAGAGTTCGGAACTCCATCAGAGGCCGAAGGAAGAAGACCTTGCGGCTTCGCCCCTCTTTCGCCCCGTGCGATTGTGCCTTCCCTCTGGTGTCAGAGTTCGGAACTCCTTTGACTCCGAGCTTCAATACTCAGTCAAGGGCCAGACGGATCCACAGCAATCCCGGAGATGGATCCACAACGATCCCAGAAATCAAGGCCAAACGCCCAAACCTCGCTTCAGGTATCTCTATTTCTCTCTCTGTCAGATATCCTACTGTTATCTACGTGACACATGGCATCTCAAGCCGATGCCGTCCTTACATTGGCTGGTCGACCTCGACTTGGGGGGACTACTGTTCCAGTCTGGGCTCAACCCCAACCCAGATTTTGGGCCCAACTTGGTGTTCCAAACACACCGGGGAACTCACTTCCGTGCTCCATGCCTCAAGAACGGTGGAGATCGCGCGGCCTAGGCGAACGGCGTAGATCTCTCCTCTTCCTTGTGCACCAAAGCACACCTTACTCCAGCCTAGCGCCTATAAATATTCCCCCACCCAAATCAAAAGGTACACAATTCATTTCTCATAACTTCTCCTCATTATTACTTCCCTCTCTAACTTGGGCGTCAGAGTCTCTTTGCAGGTACCACCACCGCTGACCTCGGCCTCGGTTTGATGAACTATCTCGAACGGTCCATTATTACTTCCCTCTCTAACTTGGGCTTGAAGAAATATTTTGAAGAACCTCGGCTTGGAGATTGACCTCGGACGACCGATCCACTACCGCAAGGTATCTTTCTCTCTCTCTCTTGAGTTCGGGCAAGAACAAATATTAAAATGAAAAGGTAAATACAAGAAGCAAAATATCTCTTCAATTTGGCCTCAGACTTGGCCACGGTGTCAATCATGGAGCTGTAGTGGAACTTCAAGCCTTTCTTGGCCTCCGCCAGCAAGTTCGCCTTCATTATGTAAGACTTGGTCTCGATCTCCTCCCCGCCTCGGACGAAATGCTCCCAGCTCCACGACAACGGGAAACGAACCCTGGTCAGGTCCTTCCACTCGTAATCCGCAATTGATAATTTGGCGTTATTCGAAGCCTTAACGAAGAAGAAATTCAACTTGAAGTCCTTATTGGAGTCGTTTGCCGGAGAAAAATAGGAGCGTTCTGTATTACCCCGCAGTCCAACTTGTCTTTGTCTCTTGCCACCTGATCCCGGCTCCGGTGAATGGAATACGTTGAAAAAGCAGAAGAAGACCTTCGCAGAAGGAACTCTTCCGAGGTGCTCCATGACCAACATAAAACCACGCATGAATCGCCAACCATTTGGGTGCAGTTGAGAAGGGGCCACGTGCAGGTAATTGAGTACGTCCTTCTGAAATTTGCTGAGTGGAATCCAAATTGCCATGGTCTCCAGCACGGCTCCGTAGAAGAAGAATCCCATTCCTTCATGCTCAGTACACACTGGAATCTCATCAACCGCCATCAGCTTCCATCTCTGGTTGGTAGGAGCAACAATGAATCGTTCATAGTAGGACACAGGCTTGTCCGATCTCAACTTTGGGCAAATATCGCAGATTCTCGTAGATACCCAGTCATACGCTTCCTCGGCCGTTTTCTCATCTTCTTCTACGGCGACCTCGGGTTTCTGAACTTGGGAACCAACCTCGGCATTTTCTTCCCCAGCGTTCTCTTCAACTGTGCCTTCTGAGGCCTGCCTGACAAACTTCCTAGCCGAAGCGCCTGATATTGCAGGAGAATCCATGTAGGTGGATGAAAGCAGGGACGAAGCTCCCTTGGGGGCCGGTATCGGGTCTCCAGTAGCCGACCTCTTTAAGATCGGTTTACCAGCTGGTATAAAAGGCTGAGTTTCCTCACTCTTGGATCAGACCATTATCTGCAAGGGTAGGACGGCACTATCACTATCTAATTCTATCCATCTAAACCTATTTATCTAATGACTAATGCTAAAGCGGTACTGACCACGACCTCGGCAACCCCAAGGCCGGTCCGTCTCCTCCCCTTGAGGCAGGCAACGACGATTGCCGGAACGACAACGTCCGTCGCAGTCAAAAATATACTATGACTGAAATATTGAAATTTTGCAGGAAAGAAGAAAACTAACCTCAACGTAGGTACTTTCGGATGTCGTCTTGAATTTTGATCTCGTCTCAGCAAAGACCCAGAAACCGTCGGCGGTGAATGGCGGCGTTGATATCGGACGGTGGTCGGAAAATTCTCAATTTGCAGAGCTCAGTCTCTCAAAAAATACAAAAGTGAAGAAATGAACCCTCAACTCGCCTTATATGGGGGAGAGATGCGAAGCGTCACGTCCCATCAATGCATCCTTTCAATGCTAAGGCACTCTCTGTCTCACCAAGCATCACGCCTCTGTTCCCCTTTCAATGGATGACACGTGGCAGCCATTACCTCAAAGCATCGGTTGAATCAAGCCGAGGCCGACATCATACTTCTCCCGTCCCCGCCTTGGGGGGCCACTGTTCCGGACTGGGCCTAACCTTGCAGGACTTGGGCCTGGCCCATTCCCGTACTCTAGGTAATCCGGCGCGTGCTCAACCCTTGATGCCTGCATCCAACGGTCAGGATCGACGTACCCGTATCCAACGTCCCAGGTACGACGTTTTGCCTATAAATAGAGATTCCGTCTTCCAAACCCAGGGACATTATTCACATTGTAATTATCCCATTTTTCCTTGTAACTCTCTCTTTCTCTTACTGACTTGAGCGTCAGAGTGTTTTGCAGGTACCCCCTACCCGACGTGGACGTGCAAGCTACTTCGGACAGTCCGAACTTAATCTTCAACCCTTGGAAGCACATCTACCCAATCTTGTACCCCGGGCTTGGCCATGCCTAGAGCCTAGGTACCGAACAAAAGTGATCTTGATCCGGTGTATTTACTTAGCTTACCGTGATAACATCGCTTCGTTCACGGATCTTCATTTATGAACTTTGCGCACGTGTCAGTTTGTCATTGGGAATAGTGTAACAGTCGTCATTCTAGTTCCTTTATAAATATCACTACAAGAAAAGAGGGATTTCGTGTCATTTGATTAACGTCAGTCGCTTATGACCGACGCTAGATAAGTAAATTTAGCTTTTTTAATCGGGATTTACCGTCGATTGGCAACCGCCGGTATGCCAAATTCGACCGACGGTATTCCAGAATTTTGTTAGCGCGCAGAGCTTAAATCTCTTCGTTTCCCGAAAGCCTAAATTTCTTCGTTTCTCGGAAACGAATTCTGTAACTTCCCAGAAACCCTTTCTATAACATCCGACAAACCCTTAAGAAGATTAGAGGAAGACTCTGCTCCACCAGACCTACTACGCACCAGATTAGAGGTCCGCACCTTGAAAGGTCTTTTCCGTGAAAGGTGCTGCTGCGCACTAGACCTGCGTTACCAACACCGCCTCTTATGTTGTTTAAAGTAATGTTGAGTTTCTAAAAATGTAGTTTAAAGTAATGTTGAGTTTTGAAAAATGTTTACTTCTACAACTATAAATGAAAAATTAGTTAAAACAAATGAAATTTTAAAAATAAATTAATGATCGTTAAAACAGGTTATTTTAAAAAAAATAGCGGTTGTCAAAACTAAAATAGCATTGCGGTGGTTCCAACCCACTGCTAAAATAAATACTAAAACACAAAGCTTCCTGGCGGTTCAAATCGCCACTAAAGTAAAAGAAAAATGACAGTCAACTTTTTGATTTACCGTCGATTGGAACTTACACTAAAGTAGAAATAAAGTCAGTCCACTTTCACATTTACTGTCGGTTGTAACTGACGCTAAAGTATAAATAACGCCAGTCAACTTCCACATTTACCGTCGGTTGCAACTGACGCTAAATTGACTTCCAGCGGTTGCAAAAACTGACTTAGTTCGGTCTAGTGGCGCCATATTTAGTTGCGGTTTTGAAACCCACGGAAGTTGGAATAGCGGCGGTTGTAACCGACGCTAAACCCCAATTTTGACCAACGCTAATTCCCGGTTTCCTTGTAGTGTATGATCGAAATTCTTTACTTTCAAGAGTTTGTACTTCGAAATTTCTTTCGTCAACCCGTGCAGTTTTTTCCTACATCGATCCAAGATCCGCTCCTTCTGTAGTGTGCTGCTCTCTAATTCTTGCGGTATGTTTCTTTTCTGGCTCCTGTTTTTGCTCTATCCGAGGTTGTTTGTCGGGGTAGAAAGTGACCAATGGTGAGCTTAGTCGCGGAGTTTCTTACAATCTCCCTTGGTACCGATTTTATTTGTAGATTTTAAGAATTCAGAATCGTGTTGGCTTAGATACAAAAGGGTTCTTCGCCTACCGCTGGCTCTTCTACCTCGGGTAAGGGTAGAGGATCGTTTCTAAGGAGAAGTAGGCCTTCAGTTGTTTCTTTTATTAAAGATTGTATTTTCTGGGTTTCTCTTGATATTTTTTCTTGAAGTAGTGTTTTTCGTGAGGAGGACGCTTCTCCCTTGTTTGACCTTCGCCGATTAGTTGGCCTTTTTCCTAACGAGGAACGGGAGGTACTCGGGGTGCCATTTGGGGTACCAGTATGTATCCTTGTGGACGGTCTGAGTTTTTATGTTCACTCGGCTATGTTGGTGGAGGCTGGGGTCTGCCCTCCTTTTACCCCTTTTGAAAAGAAAATGCTTCAATTTCTTTGAGTCGCACCTTCAAAAATTAGCCAGGCTAGCTGGGGTTCTATAAGAGCCTTTGATTTGGTGATGAGAAATATTGAGCGCCCTGCTTCGGTAAACCTGTTTTTGTATTTGTTCGATGTGATGAGGAATCCAAATAGGGACTCTAGGAAGATGTGTCAGGGGTTCCATGATCTTATCCCTAGTTCATCGGAGAACCTTTTTGCCCCTTGTATATTGATGGTTTTGTTGGTCGATTTGTACTTGTGAGACCCCGTAATCTGGCATCTCTTCGTAAGATTGATTTTTTCGATGACTTTGGTGAGCTTACCACGCCCTTCTTCCGATTTAGTTGGTCTTATGACCATTTTAAAAAGCTTGTTTCATGTTACTCCCGGGTTCGAGATCGGTTGTGTGGTATTGACTTGACAACCCTTAATCTTCTTCGGTCCTGGTCGTCTATGTCCCTTAGTGATCCTTTAATTAATATCTGAACCATAGCTTTGGCCCCTCGGGGGAATTCTTTGGATGTGGTTGGTACAGAAGTCTTTAACTTTATTGCTTCCTTTCGATATGACTTGTAGTTTCTCTGACCTGTCTACTCCTTCATGCAGCTGATATGGCTTAGATTTCTGCTCTTCACGAGTTACGAGAGGCTGCTGCTCAGTCGGTAATTCCCGATACCCTCTGCCCCCTCGTTAAGGATTTTAACCTATTGGCAGACTATGGGGGAATGTACGAGAAGGGGAAGAAGGTTTCCGAGCCTGAGGATCCAGTGGTCGTTGTCAAAAGATCTTCTTCGACTATGAAACAGACTCATCCTGAAATGGTCGTTTGAGTTGATACGTTGTGCTTGGTGGCATTCCAAGTCCTTAGGATGGTATCTTTGTCAAGGGTTTATAGTTAATATGCTCTGGTACTCGTTCCTTCGATTACACGATAGGGTCCCCCCCAGTTGGGGGAGATTTTCCCTTGCCGAGCGTTCTTCGTTCCGACGTCTGCCCGCCTTAACACAAGGTCTCCGATTTGGAATTTCTTGGGAACTACCTTTCTGTTAATTTGGTCGCCATTCTTTGTTTGACTATAGCCTCTTTCAGAGAAGCTTGGCTTCAGACTTCTTCTACTAGGTCTAGTTTTTCTCGAATTGATTCTTCGTTTTGCGGAGGTGGTGTGGGGTGAGCTGTCTTCCAAGTGAGTTCTCCAACCTCGATGGGGATGACTGCCTCAGTTCCGTAGGTTAACCGAAATGGTGATTCACATATTGTTGAATGTGGCATTGTTTTGTTTCCCATAGGATATAGGGTAGCTCTTTTGCCCAGTTTCCCTTTGCCTCGTCTAGCCTTCGCTTGAGTCCTTTGAGGATGACTTTATTAGCTGATTTGACTTTCCCATTGGCCTCGGGGTGCTCAACCGAGGTGAAATGGTGTTTTACGGGGAGGTCGACCATGAGTTCTCTAAAGTTTTTATCCTAAAGAGTGGCTCAGACACCTGAATCATTACCTAAAATGGGCTAGGATAGCCGAGCCAGCATACGGCCGAGGCAAGGAGGGCGTTGCTTGGAAGGCAAGAGACGACACAAAGATAGAACGTGGGAGCGGTTGAAGTTCAAGCGGAAGAGCGAGGTCGAAAAACACGGAGCAACAAGCACTTACCCCACTAGCCGTGCCAGTGGGATCGTGGGCAATTATTCCGCATTGTTGAGGGCCTATGAAGCGATGAGAGCCATTGATCTTAGATCAATCGTTGGACAGGCAAATGTTGGCTAGTGTAGTGGCCGACGAGGGCCTCTGTGTAGGTAGCAAGAGGGGTTCGGAACCAGAAGAAGGGGATTAGATTAAAGAGACAGAGGGGAAGTAGGTAGCATACGGAATGCAACAAATAAATTAAAGATAAAAACTCACGAGATAGATTAGGAGGTAAAACCTTCCATGTACTATCTATGAGTTACTTTGATTGATTGAGATAGTAAGAACTATCTATGAGTTACAAGATTGAAGATTGAAGAAGAGAAGAAGAAGATTACAAGTGCTCTGGCTTCTCACTAGAACTAGAGAGAGAAGTAGAGATGATAGTGTTTCTGAATTGTGTGTGTGCCACTAACACAAGCCTATGGCACGATTAAATAGATGGGAAAATTGAATAGTAACCGGTTTGACAAGGGGTCCCCAAAAGATGGTGGGAGACAAGGGGTCCCCAAGGATTGACCACAAAGATTTGTTTAAAAGCAAGAATCTTTGACTATGATGAGAACTTGACAAAATAGTGGAAAGCGCCCACTAAGTCTTGCTATGATGAAATTTGTCGTGTTCCTGCAAACTGAGAAACAACAGAGCTTGATAAAAGGTTAGATTTTAAAATTTGGACAGTTTTTCATGCCTGATGCAGACACTACAATCACCATGTTCAGGGTGGTGTAAGATCAGTTTTTCATACCAATAACGGTACTACTATCACCATGATCCAGGGTGTTATTGGAACAGTTTTTCATGTCTAATGTAGACACTACAATTACCATGTTCTAGGGTAAGGATAAAATTTGAAAATAAATTTGAAGCTTTCATGAGGATCAATGAAGACCAACAAGAAAGGAATTTTATAAAATAAGTTTATGATTAAAATTCCCAAGGGGATCAGCAAAGATCATCAGAATAATAATCAAAGCCATCTTCCTCAGAGAAATCTTTTGGAGAGGAGGAAGAAGATGAGACAAGAATCTGTTTCATCTTATTGTCCTTTTTTGAAGATGAAGGGGCATCCTTAGCTCCAGATTGGTCTTGAAGAAGTTTCATGACATTCTGAAGTTTTTCCAGAATATCATCTTCAGAGGTAGAAGCTGCAAGAGCTGCAGAAATTCTAGCCTTTTGATTTAAAAATTTACAAGTTTCTGGGTCAGCAACTTGCAAAGCCTTTGGGTTGGTTTTAAACCAATTGGTCACACCCGCAGGAGATGCAGCAGAGGCATCAAAACGAGGCCACCATTTGACAAACCCTTGTTTGTATAAAGACAATAAAGTCTTTGGATGATGAAAATACCCAGTTTTATATTGCCATGAAAATATCCATGATAATGAAAAAGTGGCATAAAAATTTAAAGTGATTGGATAATTAGTGAGATCTTTGTTAAATCTTTTTGAAAATACTTGAATTCCTTCTTGGACTTCAGTGGGAAAGATTTCTGGGCAAGGGCCAAAGAAATCCCACCATTGAAGGAACCAATTAGGGAAAGAATACTTGGTTTTCTTTTTGAAATAGATCAACCAAGAATGTTTAAAACTCTTGTTTTGTAAACCTAGGATAATATAATCCCAAGCTTTGATATAATCCCAATAATTATAACCCATAGGGTCAAAGAGCTGGGAAAATTTCTTTGTGCTGTTTGGATTTGGCCCAATTGCAGAGGGTGTCAGAATATTTAGAATTTGAAGGGTTGAATGGGTGATGACAGCATCATCCTTAGGATCCCTATAATGTTTGAGGGATATTGACTCAGTATCTATGAGAATAAACTCATAAAATTTCTGGGTTTTATTTGGAGTAAAAGGTAAGAAATGGGATTGAGGTGGAAAGATTTTTGGAGGGATCTTGTTGGGATTTTCATTCCAGAATTCTGGTTCAATATGAGCCACAAAGAAAAAGCTTTCTTTTGGGACATACTGGGTTTGAGCAGGGGTAATCGGGTTGGTATTAATAACCAAATTAGACTGATTTTGGGCAGAGGTAACCTGAGATTTTGGTTTAATCTGCAATTGTTGGGATTTTTGGGTTTGAATAGCTAGATCCAAGGCAGGGAGATCATGGTCACTATCCTCAGCTATACTAGCCCAAGTTCTAGAGGGAAGATTGGTTAACCCTTGTTCCTGAAAAGTCAGGAGGGTTTGGATTGGAAAGGCATAGTCAGATTTTGCCTGCTTAGTTTGGTTTTGGGTATTCTGAGAGGAATGCCCAGATTGGTTTCCGGAAAGATTTAGGGTGGAAGGCCCTGTAGAGACCATGGGGTTTTTACCTTTTCCTCTTCCTCTTCCTCTTGAGGAGGAAGCCCTGGTGGTCATTTTGATCGAAGCCCTGAAAATAATCAAAGATGATCCAGTTAGAAATATTTTGATTATAATATCTATAGTATTGTAAAAAACATAATCAATATGGTTATTATAATAAAATAAATTGTCTAAAATTCCCACCATTTGGTTTTTAGACATAAAAAGATTAATTATTAGAAATTTTTCATAAAAATTTCTAGCAAGATTATAGGAGTCAAGAATTTCTTGTGAGACAGCGTAATTAACCATATCACAAGTAACATCTATCATTTCCTCCTGGGTCTTAGCTCTGATGCTTATACCAGAATTAAGATTGATTTTGGAGCAAATTTTTTGAATCTTATTAAAAGATTTACCTGGATGATTAAACATAAAGGGTTGCCCCAGATAATAAATATTAACACCAAAATTATGAACATGAAAAGAAAAAAGCAGAGCTGGGGATTCCCAGATAACTCTTTTTTCAAAGTTGGTAGTAATGGATGAGATGGAGATATTGAATCTGCAAATGGCAGAAGCTAGGTCAATAAACCCAGATTCAGGTTTATCAAAATAATAATCTAACCAATTGTAGATTTTGGATTTAATCTTAGGTTTAAGCTCAAGATTCTTAAGCTCAGATAAAATCCTTTTGTACTTATGGGGTTTGTCATCTCTGCAGAAGAGCATAATTCTCTTTTTGGCACTAGGATCAATATTAAAAGTACTGAGCTTTCTAATGATCCAGCAACTTTTGGTTTTGTGACCTATTTTACCACAAATGAAGCAGGTAACCTGCTTATTAGGTCTATTATGCTTCTTCTTAGCAGCTTGGTTGATGGGAGAAATCTCAGGTTTTCTTTTATTGCAAGTGCAACAAATTTCTGTGATTTGAGATTTATCCTGAGTGTTGGGTTTCTTGTCTTTTTTCTTAATGTAGGGCTTTGGTATATAACCAGGTTTGGGTTGATTAGGACATTTTCTGGCAATGTGGCCAAAATTGTCACATTTGAAGCAGATAACCTTTCTATCATCAAAAGGATTTCTGGTTATCGTGTTTATAGAGTTATTGCTTTTAGTTTTAATAGCCATATCTTTAAGAAGGTTTAATTGCTCATTGATTCTAGCTAAGAGTTCTTTATTATTGGTTTGCTGAAGAACTGGTTTGGTAATAGGTTTTTCTATCTGGGCAGGGATACCTAAAACATTCCTAGTTTGTTCTAAGACATCATTGGGATGTTTAGAGGGGACAATAGGGACATCCTGTTTCCTATCAGATAGAATGGGTTGAAAAGGATAATTGATACCTTTCCTAAAAGCATAATCTTTAAACCATTTAAAGAAAGGGATATTATGTTTGGTTTTTCTGAGAAATTCATAGAATTTCTCTTGGATTGCTTTACGTTTGTGTCCCTGATACTGAGAAAAGAACCATTTCCTATGAGGAGACCATTCCTCAGAATACAATTCTTTTCTTAGGGATTCCTTATCCATGATGAATTTAGACTTCATCATAAGGGTTATTAAGGGAGGAATAGGTTGGAGATTGAATAGACCTATGGTCTTCCTCCTCTTTCTGATAGGAGGTTTTTACAGGGGTTGTGGTTTCAAAGCCTTGTAGGTGGATAGTGGAGCCATCATGGGAGGTTCCTATCTGAGGTTTGGAGGAATCTCTAGTTACAGAGAAGGATTTTGGCTCTGATACCAAGAGGGGTTCGGAACCAGAAGAAGGGGATTAGATTAAAGAGACAGAGGGGAAGTAGGTAGCATACGGAATGCAACAAATAAATTAAAGATAAAAACTCACGAGATAGATTAGGAGGTAAAACCTTCCATGTACTATCTATGAGTTACTTTGATTGATTGAGATAGTAAGAACTATCTATGAGTTACAAGATTACAAGTGCTCTGGCTTCTCACTAGAACTAGAGAGAGAAGTAGAGATGATAGTGTTTCTGAATTGTGTGTGTGTCTCTAACACAAGCCTATGGCACGATTAAATAGATTGGAAAAATGAATAGTAACCGGTTACTAAACCGGCACTGTGCACTAAATGACCTGCACTGTACAGAATCCAAGGGCAAGTGACTTGAACTATGCGGCATCCAATGCAATAAGCAGAAGCATCCAAAGTGCATGATTAAAATATTGGAAATAAGATAATGGGAGACCATGGTTGAAATTTTCAAGGGGTGGAGGTCCCCATGTATGCGCCAATTATGGCCCATCAATAATGCTTTGATTTGAAAATTGCTTCCAACGAATAATTTGACTAAACCCTGTAAAAATCAGCAGAATAGGAAAGGTAAAAATTAAGCATAATTTGAACAGTTTTTCATGTCCATAAGGACACTACAATCACCATGTTCAAGGGTGGTGGAGGACTAGTTTTTTATACCAATAACGGTACTACTGTCACCATGATCCAGGGTGTTATTGGAACAGTTTTCATGTCTAATGTAGACACTACAATTACCTTGTTCCAGGGTAGTATTTAAGCAGTTTTTCCCACAAAGAGTGGTACAGTTATCATGCTTAAGGATAAATATTTCCCTGTAAATATTCACTAGTGAGATAATCAGGAAGAGAATTGTCAGAACCTTTAAGATATTCAACATCAAAATCAAATATACTTAAAATTGCTTGCCATCTGGCAAAAATTTGTTTAGATGCAAGGTTTTTAACATCCTTTTGCAAAATATCTTTTGCAGACTTGCAATCAATGCGGACAAGAAATTTTTGATTTAAAAGATCGGATTGGAATTTTGAAATGGATAGCACAATAGCTAAAACTTCTTTTTTGATAGTGGAATAATTCTGTTGGGCAGGATTCCAATGTTTAGAAGTGAAAGCAATGATTTGTTCTTTTCCAGAAATTTTTCGTTTTAAAATTCCGCCGTAACCAATATCAGAAGCATCAGTTTCAACAATTTTGAAGGCTTCAGGATTGGGTAGGTAAAGGCAGGGTAGTTCTTTAACCTGGGCTTTGATTTGTATGACAATTTTGGTGTGATCATCCGTCCAAGGAGGAGGATCCTTTCTTAGACGATCATGAAGAGGTTTGATGAGATTACTCAGTTGTGGAAAGAAGTCTGAGACATAATTAAGACAACCAAGGAACCTTTGTAATTGAGTTTTGTCAATAATTTGATTGGGGAATTTATCCGAGAACTCAATGGCCCTAGTGATAGGAGTAATAGTTCCGTGATGGATATTGTGACCTAAAAATCTGATTTTTGTTTGAAACAAATTGATTTTTGTTTTAGACACAGCAAGACCATTTTTCTTTATGATAGAAATAAAGGTGTTGATATGTCTGACATGTTGATCAAAAGATTGTGAATAAATAAGCACATCATCAATATAGACAATGGCGAATTTTGCATAATCATTGAATATATCATTCATGATTCTTTGGAATTCAGAAGGAGCGTTTTTCAAGCCAAAAGGCATAACGTTCCATTCATATTGACCAAAAGGGACAGTGAAGGCAGTTTTGTATCTATCCTTCTCTTTAATCTGGATTTGCCAAAATCCAGATTTCATGTCAAATTTTGAAAATATTTTTGCGTCATGAAGACGTTTGAGAAGGTCCTTTTTGTTAGGGATAGGATATCTAATCCAACAAAGAGCTTGGTTGAGAGGTTTGTAATTAATGACCAATCTGGGAGTTCCCCTTTCTATTTCTGCTTGTTTGTTAACATAAAAGGCAGAGCAAGACCAGGAACTCTTACTTTTGCGAATAAGACCCCTTTTTAAAAGATCATTTATTTCCTTCTGACAAATCAGGAGGAGATCTTGATTCATCTGGATAGGTCTAGCTTTGGTGGGAATTTGCCTTTCATGAAAATCCTTTTCATAGGGAAGTTCCACAACATGACGTTTTCTTTCCCAGAAAGCATTAGGAAGATCAGAACAAATAGTAGATTGTATTTGCTCTAAAAGACTCTTAATTTTGAATTGATTTTCCCTTTTGAGTAATTGGTGATCGATATTTCTAAAAGTAATTTCATCTTTTAAAAAATTGATTTGATTTTCTTTGTAAGAAATTGGATTTAAGTTTCTGACAAGAGGTTTTCTTAAGAACTTAAAAATGATTGGTTGTCCCAAATGCTGGGCTATGATACCTTCTTCAGTTATTTGAAAAGGAAAAAGTGATCTTATGAACGGAGTTCCTAAAATTACCTGATTTTTCAAATTTTTGACAAGAAGAAATGAGGTATCAATTTTGAAATTGTTGTTTTCGATGATAGCTAAAGACAATTTGTAATTGATTCTTAACTTAGTACCATTTGCAGCACTAAGTTGTTCAGAGGCTTTTTCAAAGTATTTTGTTGGGATAAGACCCTCTAAAATACAATTTGAATCTGCACCTGTGTCAAACAAGGCAACAGTTTCAAAAATAAAATCTTTGATAATAATTTTGACATTTATGTAAAATTTTTGAATTTTTACATAATTGATCAGCCCTAAGAAATCTGAATCTGCTTCCTTATCAGAGTCAGGGACACTTGAAGAGGAATTGGTTTCATGATTATTCCAACGGTCAATAATGGACTTGTGGTTAGCCTGTTTTTCTTTTAGTTTATTGACCTCAACTTTTAAGTTGTTGATCTCATACTGAAGATCTTGGATAGTAACAGGTTTGATACTGGTTTTCTCTAACCTTTTGAAGGTATCCTTGAGATTATACTTATTGGTTACTAAAGGGCTTTTGGGAGGTTTAGTTTCAAGAATAGACTTGAGCTTCTTGAGATACTTTTCCCTTTCCTGGGGGTCAGGAATGGCATTTATGGCTTCAAGGAGAAGATCTTGTTCTTTGGTGAGAACATTGATGCAATTAGAGGAATCAGAATTAGATAAATCATCATCCTGAATTTGATTTATTTTCTCGGAGGGTTGATCAGAGGATTCTCCTGAAGATTGGGCTAATAAATTGTTAATCTTGTTTTCAATGTCTGAACCAAGATTAAGAACTCTGAGTTTGTTTATAACTCTACAATTTCTACTAATATGCCCTGGTTTGCCACATTTGAAGCAGATGATGGGGTTTTTATCATTATTCTCATAATGATTTTTGGTAAATTGACCAGTAATCCTTGGCCTAGGTTTCCTATCATGCCTTTCCTTGTAATAGTCAGGTCTAGGTAAGGTGTTGATAGGTTTTGGTTTGGCTTTGGTTCTTTTGATGCAAGGGAGGCCGAATTGTTCGCAGAAGGTTCCTAAGTCTTTGCGATTTTGAGCCTTTTCTTTGGATAATTGTTGCTGAATTTTGTCGTCTTGACAAATTTTTAAAGCAACTCTTTGGATGATAGCAATAAGCTGACTATAACTTAATTGCTGATAGGGGATATTTCCATTGGGGTCCTGATTGCGCAGTTTATCTCTAACCTTATCACCTAAAGATTTAGGGAGGCCTGCAAGGAATTTCTCCTTCCAGAAGGCTTGTTGGCTATCTTCTCTGGTATAGACTCTTGTAAGGAATGTGTCCTTATACCATCTAAAATCACCGAGGGTTTTGCACCTAAGATTAGACAACAACTCTGCAGATCTATCCTTAATCAAGGAAGGGTCTCCTACAAAGTGTTGGGCAATGGTGAAGATCAAGGTGTTAACTGCATCAGGAATTTGAATCCCATTTTCAAGGATGGGTTCTCCGTTGGGTTCCTTTTTGATAGCAGTAAGGATAGATTGCTTATCCTCATCATTGAGGTAATTATCCCACCAACCTTTAAGCTGACCACAGAATCCTGCAACTAGGATTTCTACGATCATGTCTTCTGAGCAGTTGTTGGAAGTTTCATAAGCAGTGGCAACCATAGTCATATTTTGGAGGATTTTGGTTATGCCATACTCATTTTCTCCATCAATGTTCCATTCATAAACATTGTTAGCACTGAAACTTTTGAAATTGGTTTCCTTTTCTTCTAAGAGAAGGTCAGGAGCAGTGGCCCTAGGGTAGTAAAGCTTGGTTTCTCTACGCCATTTGTTTTTAGGATTGTAAATGATAGGACTAACTTTATTCTTAGGAGAGGCATCTTCTGAATGATCAGAAGAGGTCTCATTTATCATATTGATGCTTTTCCTAGGGGTATGAGGAGAAGGCGTATCAGGGATTAACTTTGATAAAAACTCACGTAGGTAGCATATATATATAGCAGTAGAGTGAAATGTAAAGGACACATCAATCAATCAAACTCTACGTTTATTTCAATATATCTTCCTTTATCGCATTTACTTTATTTTACTTTATGCATTAGCCATAGTATAATCCAACACTCGCGTCCAATCTCACCTTGTCTGACCCTTTCTAGAGGGGTCAGGAAACCCATAGTTGCGGAGCAGTGTTCTCTCCTCGACGCAATTGCTTGAAAAAAAGAGGAATCAAAGACTATCCAAACCTCTGGCCGACACCACGACTAGGACCTAAGAGTTTAACGACAACAAAAAATTGCCACGCTCGGTGGGACAGGAAAAGGTGAGCAACCGCCTCCGTTTGATTCGCCTAGACTGGACTATAGTTGGCGTATGCACTTACGCTCTGGCAGAAACCTAAGTATGGACCCAGCATCGGCATCAAAAAAGGTAACTGCTTCGAAAATGAAGATCACTGAGCCAGTAAGTGTTTCGGAGACAACTCCCTTAGCGGTTAATGCTGAGTCTAGCGACGGTTCCCCGCAACATTACGAGGAACCTGTGGTTGTTGCGTTAAAAACACACTTAGAGCAAGTGTACTCTTTCGCAGAAGTAGTATAAAAGAATATCGTATCCACAGAGATTAATTAACAAGTACTAAACTACTTAAAATTATTTATTGTTTAGACGAGTGAATAATTGAGTTGTAATTGAAACAATGAAATAAAAAGTAAACAATTAACAAATAATAAAATGCAAGATTTAATAGATGGAGAGAGAGGTCTAGGGTCGCGGTTTCATTTGCAAGCTTCGATTCCCCTATGTCTAATTCTACCTGAATTCCCTTATTTTATACAATTACTAATCTTTTTACAAAAGCTACTAATCCGTTTGGTCATTCGCTATTAATATTCTTTTTCCTAAATTAACCCTAGTTTGGTCATGCTAGAATTTAAATTTAAGAAAAGCATAAAGCACAAAAAGGTTGAATGATTGGAAGACTAAATTAAAGTTTGGTCATGCATTAATTATAGCCCCAATTATCCTATAGGTCCACCAACTAATTGTAGTACGGTCGCTGATCAACTAATTGATTATTAAAATGAAAAGAGTAGCTAATCCTAATTATGTGATAAAAACAATAGAATAATATTAATTGAAATAAAAACAGGAATTCAAATAAGAAATTAGAACATAAAGAGGTTTCTAAACATGCAAGATCCACCTAAGGCCCTAGACGAGGACTTAGGTGTCCATAATAATAAAGAACAATAAAAGAAAAATAAGGTTCATGAATTACAGAAATAAGAATAACCCGGAAATAGAGAAAGTCTTAATCTTTGTCTTCAATCTCCTTCTTTTACTCCAAAGCTCTTTCACGGTGCCGAAAAACTCTTCTCTCCCTCTGTAGCGTTTGTGTAACTATTGTTTGTTTATGTGGTGTGTGGCTCCCCCATTCACAAGTGAAGCTCTCCTTTTATATTATTTCATTTTCTTTCTCTCCAAGCAAAGGATCAAGTCAAGATTGCTTCCACTTGCAAGATATGCCAATCCCTAAATATTAGGATTTAGATCCTTCCTAAATATGTGTTGCTTGCTCTCCACTCCATGCCTCTTTCTTTCTCTCCAAGTCACATGTGCATCACTTTTACTTGAAATCGCCAAGAGGATCTTCTTCTTTTTATCACTGTGGGCTTTCTTGCATTGATGGGCTTTGGGTTTGTTTTCTTTTATTTGTTAGTCTTTCTTATAATTTCAGCCCATATTTGTGTCATTTTTCTTTTTCTACCTTTCTGCAAATATAGAGTAATTTAAGTAAGTTATTTATTTAATCAATAATAATTACTCTAAAAATGACTCAAAAATATCTCTAAAAAATGCACTAAATTAGAGTTTATCAACTCCCCCACACTTAACTTTTGCTTGTCCTCAAGAAAATTTTCTAGCTCAATGAAATGTTCAAATATGTAATAGAGACAGCCAAATAAGAGATCCAAAATTAGAAACACAATGACAGACAATAGACAATATAGCACATATGAGGTGTCAAAAGGTTGCCCAATTAGAGGCTCATGTCCTTGAAGAATACATTTATGTGAACATGGGCACTCGCTCACAATCTCTCTAAGTGTTTAGGGACTAGGGAAAATATACACTCAAGTTTCCATAAAATGCACATTACCATAAGCTTGTAATTTGACCAAATCTCCACTAAAGAGTTCACATGCATGCAAAAGATGGGGTTTCATGGGTTGTAATGGGGCCAAGGGTGAAATCATGCAAGGTAGGAAACAAGAAGAAAGGGATAATCAAAGGGCTAAAAACAAGAAGCAAATCGTAACCTTTAAAACCAAATATGAAGCTCCTATCTATTTTACAATTTTTGTCCAAACTCCAAATTAATTTCACTTTCATTCTTCATTCTTCTTTTTCTATTGAGTCAACTCTTTTTGATTTGTTTTTTTTTCTTGATTTGCCCTTTGGCACTTTCATTCTTTTGATTTGCCCTTTGGCTCTTTCTTTCTTTTGATGTGCCTTTTCATCCTTCTTGCATTTTTTTTGTAGGAGGAAAAGGTAAGTACATGAAAACTCCTATTTTGTTTCCTTTGTGTGAAAATATTTCTGTAAGCACATGATTCACTCCATTTTTTTTTCTCTTCATCCTGACAAGATAGATAACTAAAGTATAGGACGAAATTTCAGTCCTGATAATATAGACAAGTAAAATATAGGACGAAATTGTAATTTTCAATATTTGCTCCACATTCAATTTCAAATGGTTACCACAAACAAAAAAGAAAAAAATTATATCTGGGTACCAAAGAAAAAATATAACAAATAGGCTCAAAGGGAGCAACTAATGGATAATTTCAACGAATAACTCTGAGGCCAGAAAAATCCTAAATCCCCAAATCTTTTTACATGATGCAAATCAATTTTCGCCTTGAAACGGTCAAAAGACAAATTCTAGAATATAGCAAATTGAGAAACACACTCATAGAAAGAAAAAGGGGTAAAAATTTATGATTTAGTATCAATCCCCTTATAAAGGCTCAGATCTCACATTTAGAAGCTAGTTCACAAAAAGTACTCAAGAGAGACAAATGCTAATTATCAGCTTCCTAAGGACATCCTCACAGTTACAATTAAGCACAAGTCTGTCAAGAAAATTAATTATGGGATCCCCTAAAGGCAAAAATCTCTATTTTTTTTCAATTTGAAGCATAAGTCATTCAAAACAAGCCAGAAAAAATGCTATCAACATATATGGTGGGTATGTGCATTAATAGAGATTAAGTGACAAAATACACCATCCTCCCCCACACTAGCATGAAGCATGGTCCTCAATGCAAAATGATCAAGTAGAAACAAAAACAAATAAATAGAGAGAGTAAGAGAGACTTCACTGAGAGAGCTTGTAGTTTGAGCTTATTCCTAAAAACAAAACAAAACAAAAGCAAAATAAAAATAACTGAAAATAAAACACAGGTTGCCTCCTGCGAAGCGCTTGTTTAACGTCATGAGCCTGACGATAGTTGGTGCTCAATCAGGTGGCTCTCCAAGAGCAAATTTTACATCTAATGCAGTGCACCTTCTTAGTTTTCTAATCATGTGGTTGACATTGTTATTTCTTTTTCCAAGTGGTGGAAGAACTTCCAAGGGTTGTGAAATTTTTTTTTGATTTCCACCCGCCACTATGCTAGGATCCTGCAAAATAATATTTTTTCCCAAAATATCCTGCATCTTTAAATCACCAGAAATGTTAGTTTCAACCACATAATCAAAATAATGAGAAGTTAAAGAAGAGAAATTTTCATTGGAATTTAAAGCTTTAATCACATCCTCTTCTTTACCACACCTTAAAGTTACCTTTCCCCTGTGAACCTCAATTGTAGCATCACCAATGGTTAAAACAATTTGCCCAAAAATTGGGGTTTTCTCCTCTTTCTCCAACTCATGAACCAATGGATGTTTCTCATTCTCCTCACAAATGCTCTCATCAATGAAATCTGTTGTTTCAATTTGACTCCCTTCATTAGGAGTTTTAATTTGACTCCCTTCAGTAGGAGTCTCTTCATCTTTCTTGAGAGCTTCTTCCTCTAAATTAGCTTCTATGGAGAATTCTTCATCATTACCAACAATATTATACTTGAATTGCTTAGATTCTTCATTTGGGGTAGACTTAGTTTGTAAATAAAGAGTTTCTTCAGCCAATTGAGTTGTTACCATATCAATAACCTTTGACAATTGATTCTTCAAACGATCAAAATTGTTGTTCATGGCTCCAATTTGGCCCTTCAAGCTTTCAAATTGTTCATTTCTCTGCTGCATAAATTTGAGCAAGACCTCATCGATATCAAATTCTTCTTCTTTCCTTTGCACTTGTAGTTGCTCATAATTATCCCAGTTGGAGGAATAAGAAGGTGGCTCATAGTCATCCCAATAGTTTGAATAAGGCTCATAAGGAGGAGGAGAAAATGGGCGTTGACATTGAGGCATATACCAAGATAACTTCTCTAAATTCCTTTTCGCCACTGCCTCTCTAATATAATCTCCAAGAGTTTTAACCATGATTTAGATTTTTTTCTGCAAAACAAAGTGAACTGCAACGAGAACTTGGGAAAGTGTTATCAAATTTTTTTGTATATATTTTATTCATAAGATAAATAAAAAAATTAAAATAAAAGCATAAAAAAATGTCTAAAGCAATAAAAATATTTTTCGTTTAATATTGCGAATTAGTCCCCGGCAACGGCGCCAAAAACTTGTTGCGTTAAAAACACACTTAGAGCAAGTGTACTCTTTCGCAGAAGTAGTATAAAAGAATATCGTATCCACAGAGATTAATTAACAAGTACTAAACTTCTTAAAATTATTTATTATTTAGACGAGTGAATAATTGAGTTGTAATTGAAACAATGAAATAAAAAGTAAACAATCAACAAATAATAAAATGCAAGATTTAATAGATGGAGAGAGAGGTCTAGGGTCGCGGTTTCACTTGCAAGCTTCGATTCCCCTATGTCTAATTCTACCAGAATTCCCTTATTTTATTCAATTACTAATCTCTTTACTAAAGCTACTAATCCGTTTGGTCATTCGCGATTAATATTCTTTTTCCTAAATTAACCCTAGTTTGGTCATGCTAGAATTTAAATTTAAGAAAAGCATAAAGCACAAAAAGGTTGAATGATTGGAAGACTAAATTAAAGTTTGGTCATGCATTAATTATAGCCCCAATTATCCTATTGGTCCACCAACTAATTGCAGTACGGTTGCTGATCAACTAATTGATTATTAAAATGAAAGGGGTAGCTAATCCTAATTATGTGATAAAAACAATAGAATAATATTAATTGAAATAAAATCATGAAATCAAATAAGAAATTAGAACATAAAGAGGTTTCTAAACATGCAAGATCCACCTAAGGCCCTAGACGAGGACTTAGGTGTCCATAATAATAAAGAACAATAAAAGAAAAATAAGGTTCCTGAATTACAGAAATAAGAATAACCCGGAAATAGAGAAAGTCTTAATCTTTGTCTTCAATCTCCTTCTTTTACTCCAAAGCTCTTTCACGGTGCCGAAAAACTCTTCTCTCCCTCTGTAGCGTTTGTGTAACTATTGTTTGTTTATGTGGTGTATGGCTCCCCCAATCACAAGTGAAGCTCTCCTTTTATATTAGTTCATTTTCTTTCTCTCCAAGCAAAGGATCAAGTCAAGACTGCTTCCACTTTTAATTGCAAGATATGCCAATCCCTAAATATTAGGATTTAGATCCTTCCTAAATATGTGTTGCTTGCTCTCCACTCCATGCCTCTTTCTTTCTCTCCAAGTCACATGTGCATCACTTTTACTTGAAATCGCCAAGAGGATCTTCTTCTTTTTATCACTGTGGGCCTTCTTGCATTGATGGGCTTTGGGTTTGTTTTCTTTTATTTGTTAGTCTTTCTTATAATTTCAGCCCATATTTGTGTCATTTTTCTTTTTCTACCTTTCTGCAAATATAGAGTAATTTAAGTTAGTTATTTATTTAATCAATAATAATTACTCTAAAAATGACTCAAAAACATCTCTAAAAAATGCACTAAATTAGAGTTTATCAACTCCCCCACACTTAACTTCTGCTTATCCTCAAGCAAATTTTCTAGCTCAATGAAATGTTCAAATATGTAATAGAGACAGCCAAATAAGAGATCCAAAATTAGAAACACAATGACAGACAATAGACAATATAGCACATATGAGGTGTCAAAAGGTTGCCCAATTAGAGGCTAATGTCCTTGAAGAATACATTTATGTGAACATGGGCACTCGCTCACAATCTCTCTAAGTGTTTAGGGACTAGGGAAAATATACACTCAAGTTTCCATAAAATGCACATTACCATAAGCTTGTAATTTGACCAAATCTCCACTAAAGAGTTCACATGCATGCAAAAGATGGGGTTTCATGGGTTGTAATGGGGCCAAGGGTGAAATCATGCAAGGTAGGAAACAAGAAGAAAGGGATAATCAAAGGGCTAAAAACAAGAAGCAAATAGTAACCTTTGAAACCAAATATGAAGCTCCTATCTATTTTACAATTTTTGTCCAAACTGCAAATTAATTTCACTTTCATTCTTCATTCTTCTTTTTCTATTGAGTCAACTCTTTTTAATTTGTTTTTTTTTCTTGATTTGCCCTTTGGCACTTTCATTCTTTTGATTTGCCCTTTGGCTCTTTCATTCTTTTGATGTGCCTTTTCATCCTTCTTGCATTTTTTTTTGTAGGAGGAAAAGGTAAGTACATGAAAACTCCTATTTTGTTTCCTTTGTGTGAAAATATTTTTGTAAGCACATGATTCACTCCATTTTTTTTTCTCTTCATCCTGACAAGATAGATAACTAAAGTATAGGACGAAATTTCAGTCCTGATAATATAGACAAGTAAAATATAGGACGAAATTGTAATTTTCAATATTTGCTCCACATTCAATTTCAAATGGTTACCACAAACAAAAAAGAAAAAAATTATATCTGGGTACCAAAGAAAAAATATAACAAATAGGCTCAAAGGGGGCAACTAATGGATAATTTCAACAAATAACTCTGAGGCCAGAAAAATCCTAAATCCCCAAATCTTTTTACATGATGCAAATCAATTTTCGCCTTGAAACGGTCAAAAGACAAATTCTAGAATGTAGCAAATTGAGAAACACACTCATAGAAAGAAAAAGGGGTAAAAATTTATGATTTAGTATCAATCCCCTTATAAAGGCTCAGATCTCACATTTAGAAGCTAGTTCACAAAAAGTACTCAAGAGAGACAAATGCTAATTATCAGCTTCCTAAGGACATCCTCACAGTTACAATTAAGCACAAGTCTGTCAAGTAAATTAATTATGGGATCCCCTAAAGGCAAAAATCTCTATTTTTTTTCAATTTGAAGCATAAGTCATTCAAAACAAGCCAGAAAAAATGCTATCAACATATATGGTGGGTATGTGCATTAGTAGAGATTAAGTGACAAAATAAACTATCCTCCCCCACACTAGCATGAAGCATGGTCCTCAATGCAAAATGATCAATTAGAAACAAAAATAAATAAATAGTGAGAGTAAGAGAGACTTCACTGAGAGAGCTTGTAGTTGGAGCTTAGTCCTAAAAACAAAACAAAACAAAACAAAAGCAAAATAAAAATAACTGAAAATAAAACACAGGTTGCCTCCTGCGAAGCGCTTGTTTAACGTCATGAGCCTGACGATAGTTGGTGCTCAATCAAGTGGCTCTCCAAGAGCAAATTTTACATCTAATGCAGTGCACCTTCTTAGTTTTCTAACCATGTGGTTGACATTGTTATTTCTTTTTCCAAGTGGTGGAAGAACTTTAAAGGGTTGTGGAATTTTTATTTGATTTCCACCCACCACTATGCTAGGATCCTGCAAAATAATATTTTTTCCCAAAAGATCCTGCATCTTTAAATCACCATAAATGTTAGTTTCAACCACATAATCAAAATAATGAGAAGTTAAAGAAGAAAAATTTTCATTGGAATTTAAAGCTTTAATCACATCCTCTTCTTTACCACACCTTAAAGTTACCTTTCCCCTGTGAACCTCAATTGTAGCATCACCAATGGTTAAAACAATTTGCCCAAAAATTGGGGTTTTCTCCTCTTTCTCCAACTCATGAACCAATGGATGTTTCTCATTCTCCTCACAAATGCTCTCATCAATGAAATCTGTTGTTTCAATTTGACTCCCTTCATTAGGAGTTTTAATTTGACTCCCTTCAGTAGGAGTCTCTTCATCTTTCTTGAGAGCTTCTTCCTCTAAATTAGCTTCTATGGAGAATTCTTCATCATTACCAACAATATTATACTTGAATTGCTTAGATTCTTCATTTGGGGTAGACTTAGTTTGTAAATAAAGAGTTTCTTCAGCCAATTGAGTTGTTACCATATCAATAACCTTTGACAATTGATTCTTCAAACGATCAAAATTATTGTTCATGGCTCCAATTTGGCCCTTCAAGCTTTCAAATTGTTCATTTCTCTGCTGCATAAATTTGAGCAAGACCTCATCGATATCAAATTCTTCTTCTTTCCTTTGCACTTGTAGTTGCTCATAATTATCCCAGTTGGAGGAATAAGAAGGTGGCTCATAGTCATCCCAATAGTTTGAATAAGGCTCATAAGGAGGAGGAGAAAATGGGCGTTGACATTGAGGCATATACCAAGATAACTTCTCTAAATTCCTTTTCGCCACTGCCTCTCTAATATAATCTCCAAGAGTTTTAACCATGATTTAGATTTTTTTCTGCAAAACAAAGTGAACTGCAACGAGAACTTGGGAAAGTGTTATCAAATTTTTTTGTATATATTTTATTCATAAGATAAATAAAAAAATTAAAATAAAAGCATAAAAAAATGTCTAAAGCAATAAAAATATTTTTCGTTTAATATTGCGAATTAGTCCCCGGCAACGGCGCCAAAAACTTGTTGCGTTAAAAACACACTTAGAGCAAGTGTACTCTTTCGCAGAAGTAGTATAAAAGAATATCGTATCCACAGAGATTAATTAACAAGTACTAAACTACTTAAAATTATTTATTGTTTAGACGAGTGAATAATTGAGTTGTAATTGAAACAATGAAATAAAAAGTAAACAATTAACAAATAATAAAATGCAAGATTTAATAGATGGAGAGAGAGGTCTCGGGTCGCGGTTTCACTTGCAAGCTTCGATTCCCTTATGTCTAATTCTACCTAAATTCCCTTATTTTATTCAATTACCAATCCCTTTACTAAAGCTACTAATCAGTTTGGTCATTCGCGATTAATATTCTTTTTCCTATATTACCCCTAGTTTGGTCATGCTAGAATTTAAATTTAAGAAAAGCATAAAGCACAAAAAGGTTGAATGATTGGAAGACGAAATTAAAGTTTGGTCATGCATTAATTATAGCCCCAATTATCCTATAGGGCCACCAACTAATTGCAGTACGGTCGCTGATCAACTAATTATTATTAACATGAAAAGGGTAGCTAATTCTAATTATGTGATAAAAACCATAGAATAATATTAATTGAACTAAAAACAGGAATTCAAATAAGAAATTAGAACATAAAGAGGTTTCTAAACATGCAAGATCCCCCTAAGACCCTAGACGAGGACTTAGGTGTCCATAATAATAAAGAACAATAAAAGAAAAATAAGGTTCATGAATTACAGAAATAAGAATAACCCGGAAATAGAGAGAGTTTTAATCTTTGTCTTCAATCTCCTTCTTTTACTCCAAAGCTCTTTCACAGTGCCGAAAAACTCTTCTCTCCCTCCGTAGCGTTTCCGTAGCGTTTGTGTAACTATTGTTTGTTTATGTGGTGTGTGGCTCCCCCATTCACAAGTGAAGCTCTCCTTTTATATTAGTTCATTTTCTTTCTCTCCAAGCAAAGGATCAAGTCAAGATTGCTTCCACTTTTAATTGCAAGATATGCCAATCCCTAAATCTTAGGATTTAGATCCTTCCTAAATATGTGTTGCTTGCTCTCCACTCCATGTCTCTTTCTTTCTCTCCAAGTCACATGTGCATCACCTTTACTTGAAATCTCCAAGAGGATCTTCTTCTTTTTATCACTGTGGGCCTTCTCACATTAATGGGCTTTGGGTTTCTTTTCTTTTATTTGTTAGTCTTTCTTCTAATTTCAGCCCATATTTGTGTCATTTTTCTTTTTCTTCCTTTCTGCAAATATAGATTAATTTAAGTTAGTTATTTATTTAATCAATAATAATTACTCTAAAAATGACTCAAAAACATCTCTAAAAAATGCACTAAATTAGAGTTTATCAGTAGTCATGACCACGTCTTTTATCCGGCAACAAATCGACATGGGGATACATGACATTATGTATCAATTTTCCCTACAATTGGCTGACATAGTTAAACCTATGGTGCACAATGAAGTGCAACAGGCCAAAGAAGTGGAGCAAAGGTGTGCTGCCCAAGCCAGTAGCACCATGAACTACGTTGTCTCCGGCCAATCACAGGGAGGACAACCTTTTTCTCTGGGAGGACCGCATCAGACCCCGCCATACACCATTCCTGTTGGACCTCAGCAGGCATCCTCTTATAACCCTATGGGAGGCATGCATCAGTGTCCACCAACTGGGAGCATGACTGGGACTCAGCAGGCATACTCTCATCAGGTAAATCTTAACCCTGTAATTCCTCAGCCTGGTACTTTTACCACTGCCAACACTGGGGGGAATTTTTTGGCGAATGTCACTAATACGTCTTCTCTTCAGCAAGGACAAGTGCAGTTGGCCAGGAGGCCGCTCGAGGCAGCAGGCTCGGTGGGTCTGCCGCAAGGATCATCTTATGGATGTTCTATCGCGGCTAACTACCCGGCTGTGGGTATTGCTCGAGTCAGCAGCGATGGGTCCAGATCCGACCTGGCTCGACAAACCTACCTCCTAGTCAGCCGTACTCCGGTGCACTCAGTACCTACCCGGCGGGTTCCTATATACAGACACAGATGAATTTCGCCCCGGTTGAGAAGCCATGGAATCAAATTCAACCTCTTCGAGGCACGCATGCATCTGTACCAAGAACTGACCTTGTTAACCTGGCCCAAGTAGTGCCTGGGCAGCCATGGAAAGACGCTCCACCTCATGTACCACTGCAGCCAGGGGCGCAGGGTCCCCCAGATACACTGTGGCGACCAACGCCTCCACCTGGACCATCGAGGCCCCAACTCCTGAACCCTAATCATATTGCTGACACCATCAAGAAGTTCTTTAGTGTTCAGTTGAAGCCGCTCGACCATCCAGTGTATAGGAAGCCTTACCCTGAGTGGGTGGACCGTTTGGTGCCTCTGCCCAGAGGATTCAAGACCCCTGATTTTGCCACGTTTTCCGGGGATGATGACAAGTCTACTATGGAGCACATCGGCCAATTCATGGCCCAATGTGGGGAAGGAAACCAGAACGAGTATCACAAGTTGCAGTTGTTCCCTTTGTCTATGAAGGGACCGCCTTCTCGTGGTATTCTTCTCTCCCACCTGATTCTATAAAGACCTGGGCAGACATGGAAAGGTGCTTCCATGACAGATTTTACTGGCCGATCTCATGAACTTACTACAGAAGGTGGACGAGACAGTGACCAACTTCATTGAAAGATTCAAAAAGATGGCCGGAAAGTGCTCAGTACCTTTCCCAGAATCCCAACTTACTTCCATGGCCATCTCTGGAATGCACCCTCAATTGAAGGAAAAGCTTGTGGGACAAGCTTGCAGCGACCTCAGTGGCTTGGCTTCGAGGGCAGTTCAAGTGGAACAGTACGTCCAGGAGAGAGAGAGAGGAAGAGAGCGATTAGGGGCCGAGGGCCACAACTAGTATCAGTGGTGGATGCAGCCGAGGATTCAGACTATGATGAGTCAGCCGATTACACGGGCAGACATCTTAGTGGCCAAGATAGTTAAGGGGAAGGCCTACCTTTGTCCAGCTCTTAAGCCTGCTAAGGGTAAGGAGAAGGGCGAGGAAAGGGTTGAATATTCCTTTGACATCTCTAAGGCTGACCAAATCTTTGACTACCTCCTCAAGGACAAGCAGATCGAACTCCTCGATGGCCATAAGATTCCCCCTTTTGAGGAAATATAGGGGAAGAAATACTGCAAGTGGCATAATTTCTTCAATCGCGCCACTTCGAATTGTATTATCTTCCGCCGAGCCATTCAGGAGGCCATTAGAAAGGGGAGATTCAAAATGGCCGACAAAGGGGCTTAAGAGATGATTGTCGACACTAACCCTTTCCCCATCATAAATGTCAATATGGTCTCCTTCTTGGGGAGTGATCGCGGGAAAGGGAAGAAGAAGTATGTGTGGGTCCCGAAGGGAGAGATTTCCCCAGAAAGGGAGACATCCGTGTTCGACCGTTTGGGCTCACCACCCCGGGGATCCACAGTGGCAGAATGAATGGCCCTACTACAAGAAAAATTGCAGATAGGAGCGCCGAGTCATCCTCAGAAACCGCAGAAAAAACTTCCTAAGCCAGGAAGGCTTGTCCATGAGCTCAGGGAGTTGCATTTGTCCAAACTCAACCCCGAAAGACAGATGCCCAAGACTAGGGAACTAAGGGAAAGACTCCAACCTGTCCCACATGGGGAGCATGGTAGGCCCGCCGATGACTCCATCGAGCAAGCCACCCTGCCAACTCTAGACGGGGGAACTCGCCCCAAAGGAGAAAGAAGAGTGGCAAGTCACCAAAACCCAAAGCTCAATTTCGGCAGACATCACGGTCCTTAATGACCGAAAGCTAAGAGCCACCAGGACAGTCAAATCTCCGGCGAACATACCGCAGGACCAATGGATGACTCAAGCGGCCGTTGAGATGCCAGTCCCCCAAGTGGCCTCCAACTCTCGCTCGCAGAAGAGGAGGTTACAGAGGGCAAGAGCTTTCAACAGGATGAAGGAAACTCACGAGATGCTCACCTCCGCTAGAGATGAGAATAACGAAACCACCTCCGTAGCATCTGTTGCCACGACGTTGGAATAGGCCTACCCAAAACCAGTCGAGGACACAGCTCCAGAGCAACTTCCTCAACCGGCCGTCCCCGAGCCACCTGTTGATAACGAGGGAGGAGACCAAGCAATGGTGGGCATGGTGGATGCACCCCATAGTCCAGTCACAAAGGCGGTGATAGAATGCCTTTACGGACCTCAGAGTCCTGGGCGGTCCCAACCAGTCAGTGAGCCTTAGGGTGGGGGAGCGATGATAGAGCAAGAGTTGCAAGAAGATGACCTCCTGAGGGAGGAAGAGGAACACTCTTTCGGACACCGAGATGGTAGGCTGATAACAATCATTTATGTTGGTTTTTTTTTGAAATAAAAATTTCGTTAGATGAAAACTGGACGATGTCCAGGGACTACAACAGAATTGAGAACAATTAAACTAGCTGGGGGAGGACCCTCACAGGCACTACAACCAGTAACTTTTGCTAACTTAACTAGATCATGAGCATTACAATTAAATTCCCTTCTAATATGGCCTATGGAGCTATCAGGAAGCAATATCAGAAGATCCAAGCAGTCTTGAATGATTGGATGAATGGTAGCCACAGTTTGCTTCTTGAGGGCACAGTTTATCACCGAGAGGGCATCAGAGAAAATTTTACAGTTTGACAGATGAAGGTTGTGGACCACTTGTAGTCCCCATTTGAGAGCCATTGCTTCAGCCACTATTGGAACAATTGATATGGAATCTTTCTTGCAAGCACTATAGACAATGTTGCTCTGCTGATCTTTAATACAGAGACCCCTGTTGCACCCCGAAAAATTCGGATTGGACCTTTCATCGTACAACGTGAAAATTTGTGAAGCCGCCATCAACATTTTTATTTAGGGACCAAAACATTGAAAAAGGGTCCTTTCTAAGGCGGGTGGCCCTTTGAGAACTAGAGATGTAGGTTCGGGGGTCGGTTAGGTGTGGGGAAGGTATTAGCACCCCGCACCTCCTTTCTACCGAAAGGGAACCTTTAACTTGATGTGCGGTTTTGACAGAGTTGATTTGAAACAATTCATTCTACTTCTTTTTTTATTTGAGAAAATGTTTTTGAAAACGGGGGAAAAGAAGAATCTTTTTATTATTTTTTTAAAAGTGTGCTTGACGGGATGTGACCCGCTCCTACGTATCTCCCGGTGCGATGGAGAATTCAAAGCTTACGTAGTTCTCTTTAGTCGAGAAACTTTGTGTTGGTGTTTTTTATTGTAGGGGTTTTCGGTCCTAGACTGTACAGTCCACTAGACCTAGAACAAAGACAACCCCGCCTGTACAGACGACGTGCCCCCTACTTATTGAAAATGTTTTTTGATTAAGGAAGAAAAAGATTTGTTGTGAGGTTGGTTGCTTTTATTTGAGCAAGTATCTTAGGCTCGCACGAACTGTACAGCTCGCTAACCCTAAGACGCTAACCAATACCGGATGTACATCCGACTCGATTCCTTACTCAGTTTTTGAAATAGGGTTCAAGTTGTTAATTACTTGTTTTGATTCTCATAAGTATCCCAAGATGTTTGAGCTGTACAGCTCCGATCTTAGGACGCTAGACAACACCGGCCGTACGTCCGACTTGCCTCCTTATGAGTTTTCAAAAAGGTTTATTGTTGATCTTAGAAAGAATTTGATTGTCTTATGAAAACAATTTGAGAAAAGATTGAGTTTGGAAAAAGCTTTAGAAAATGATTGATTTGAAGAAAGGAGAAGGGAGTTTGAGGGTGACATTGGTCACAAAAGGTTTGTTGGGATGGCGTGGCATCCAAAAGGAAAAGAAAGTAGCACATTCAATCAATTTCCAAGTCAAGAACCAAAGTGCAACATTTAACAAATTGCAAGCAAAGCAATCAACAATGTAAGCATAAGCATAAACATTACCAATTACAACATTTGAGCACAAGAATGACACTTAGTCATCAACATCTAATGGCATGCATATGTAAGATCAACAATAGGCACACAAAGAGATCATACAAAAGTTCAATTCAATTAGGTGTCAACACAAGATAAAGCACAAGGTTGAATCCCTTTTGGTAATCCTTGACGCTTGAGACAATGCACAAGTGCATAAGTGTCTAGTCCTTTTACCAAATCATCAACATTAAAGCATAACATTGACCTAGAAAGAATATTACATTTGCAAGACCAAAAGTGACCAAAAGAGGGCATTAACAAGTCATTTTTGTAACCAAAATTGATTAATCAAGTTAGAAAACTAGCATTTGCATTTTCAAGCAAGAATTGCAGAAAGAGAATTGAATCATCTTAGGCAATCCTCATCACTTAAAGTGATGTGCCTAAGGCACAAGTGTGAGTCCTCTTGCCAATCATCAACATAGAGTAATTTTGCAAACAAGTTACTAACAAGCAAACCAAAGTTTACAATCAAAGCACAAGGTTGTGTTGAATCATCTTAGGCAATCCTCAACACTTAAAGTGAAGTGCACAAAGACACAAGTGTGAGTCCTCTTGCCAATCATCAACATATAACAATTTGCAAGCAAGATACAATCAATTAACATCAAAATAACTTGAGAAAACGTTTTTGATCACAATTGCAAACCCATTTCAAAAAAAAATTAACAAACCCTAATTCTAATCATGATTTGCGACACCAACATAGAGCTAAAACCTCATTTTATTCTTTGAAAGCAACAAAATCATGCAAGCAAATGTCATAGATCAAGCTTTTTGGCAAGGATTCACATGATTAAGCAAAGGAATGCACTAAAATCACACAAACCCTAATTTTTCTACAATATGCGAAATGAAACATAATCCCAAATCACAATTTTATTCATGAAAATGCAAGCAGAAAATGAAAATAGCACAAACACAATTTATTCCAAGAGAGAGATGCATTTCAAGCATCCAAACCTCCCAAAGTGTTTGTCAAAATGCTTGAAACACATCTCTCATTCAACAACAACAATTATATCAACATTTCAACAAAAAAATAGAGCACTAAAATGCAAAGAAATGCTTGATATGCAAAAATAGATTGATGATCTACATTTTTTTATGCTAAAATTTTGATGATGTTAAGAGTGAGAGTATACCTCAACTCCAAGCTAGAATAGCAAAAGAAATAAGGTGAATGAACACTAAACCACTTGAATCAACCCTCTAATCTTCAATCTTGAGCTTGATTCTTGAGATTTGAAGATGGATCTTTGAAGAGAATGCAAGGATGATGAAGGATTTAGGACTAGAATGTTGATTTGAAGTGAAAAAGTGAAGAAATGAGGTGAGGGAGTGAGGAGGTGATTTCGGCCAAAGGAGGAGAGGAGAGGAGAGGTTTGTGTGCTAGGGTTTTGAGTGTGAATTGTGAGCCAAAACCTTGTGAGAGGTGAGGATATGAGGGTATATATAGAAAGCAATTAGGTTTAAGGGTAGTTAGGTCATTGTGCATCTCATCTCACCCTAGGATTGCATCTAAAATTTGAATGGAGGGTGAGGATTGAATCACACATGGATTGAGGTCAAAAAAATGCAAAATGAGAGGGAAATGAAGGGGAGTGAATTCGGCCACAATGGGAGAGGAGTGGTGCCCAAGTTTTGCAAGTTGTCATCTTGTACTATTGTACTATTATATGACCATTCCATTATCCCTTCATTTTTGATTATTATTCTTAGGATAATTGTACGAAAATACACCCAATTTAGGCCACATAGAAGGTATCTTGAGGAATATACCATTTTATGAGATCACCATGACCAAAAATATCATAAAAACCTCATCTTGAAATTTTTGTAGAATATTCCTTTTTGATGCCTTTTTTGAATTTGAATTTTGTGCACAATGTATGCATGCCTGCGCATACATAAATACATGACCAAAAATGTTTTGCCTCAAATAAATTTCTCTAAAATTGCACAATGATTCTTGATGAGAAATTATCTTATTTTTGACAATGACCAAAATACCCTTTTGCCCTAAAAATCTTGTTTTTTAACAACAAATGCATTTCCACTCTAACAATGAATTTAAAAGCCCTAGAATGACTTTTAAAACCCAAAAATGCATGCACAATGCTCTTCACTCTTCAAAATAAAACCACACTTCTCAATTTATTTATTTTTTGCGGAAACTTAGGGTTTTGACCTAGGCGGACAAAATTAGGGTATGACAGCTGCCCCTCTTTATTTGGATTTTAACAAGGAATATGAATTGGCCGAAACATATTCCGAGGCAAAATAGAAATAAAGAATTCAGAAATTATACCAATTTTGTCTACTTAGAGAAACCAGAATTTTCCTTTTTCTTTTTTTTCTCTTTTTTGTTCCTTTTTGAAATATGATACAAATGCAATGAAAAGATTTTTTTTCTTGTTTTTCTTTTTGGAATCAATTGGTGCCAACCCTCAATAAGCCAGCGAAAGCAGTGAAGAAAGAAAAAAAAAAAAGGGTGCCGACCCTCATTAAGCCGGTGAAGGAGGCTGCCTAAAGCCTTTTAACGAATCGCGAACGATCCGAGTTTGCACTTGGGCCTGGGGAGCACGTGGGCTCAAAGGGGTGGTCTTTCGAGCGACCGGGGGAGGGTACTATATCAAGTCTAGATCTCGATATTTCCCTAGGACTGCGCCATGTTTTAGGCCAACACAGCTATCCTTTTCGACTGGACCTATTGAGGTCAGGGGGACTTACTCGCAGCTCGAATACGAAGTGAAGTCAATCTTCTGGGGGACACGTGGGTCCAGAGGGGATTTGAAAATCCAATTGGTTTTCTTCAGTTGGTCAATGCTGCCGCACCGATCCAAGGTACCTGCATACGTTAGTTGATGCAAGGAATGGTGCATGAATGCAAGTTTTTTCTTACCTTAGTGGTGATCGAACGAACACGAGTTTCGTAGGATCGACCATCGGCGACTTGAGCTGTTACTAGCAGATAGCAACTTATTTGGATGCAGAAAAATTTAGCAAAGACATGGATATTCATGAAATGCTGCTTATTCTTTTTTCGATGAATGCACAAGAGGTGGATATGCAAATGTAATGCAAATGTATGTTATGCAAAGGCAGGTTATGCGAATGCACGTGATGCAATGAATGTTTTTAATTTTCTTTTAGCATAGGGACTTTAGGATTCTTGAGTGATCAATTCAAGCGTCCTATCGTGACGACTATGACTATTTATTAAGAATGCCTCTTTTTGTTTTGAAAACTGATTTGATGTTTGATGTGATGATGATAAATGCTATGGAATGTCTGTGTTCTTTTGCTTTTATTGTGATGAATGTGGATGATGCGAATGTAATGCTTTGAATAACATGAAATGCCTACATGCATGAGGAGGATGAATGATTGGAGTATTTAAACATTTTTGTAAACATTTTTATGATGATGAGACGCGAGACTTTGAATGCAAGGAATTGAGATGGCTATGGACCATTCTTTGGAAAAACTAGATTTGATTCAAACTCTGGTGTTCTCAAGGTTTTTATTAACAAGCTCACTTATTTTCCTTTCCATTTCCATGATGACTGAACTTTAAACACCACATGATCAATTTGTATTCTCTCTCTCTGAAGCATTGACTAGTAAGTATGCATAAGAGTGCAGATGTGGACGAGTGAGTCAGTTAACTTGGGATTGGTTTAGGACAGTGAGTTGAGAGACTGCCCCGACAGGAATTTATGGATGTGAATGACTTTAGGGAGAACTCTGCTCATTTGAGCGGGAGTGAACAGTTATGGAAATGCCCCACTTTAGAATGACAATTTCAAATGGGTTCTTTGAGTGGGTTTGTGAAAGGGGATGAAGTTATGGTACTGGTTATGAACTGAGGGTGGTATATGAATGGGATGGACAATGAACAAACTTTCCCAAGACCAGGGTGGGTGGGTGGTGAAGAGAATGCCCCAACTTTTGGATCTGAGTGGTGTTCTCAGTGCAAATCTTTGGTTCTCTATGAATGTCTTGACTTTTGGCATGAAAGAAGCCTCACTTGGTGATCACTAAACCTTGTTTTAATCTTTGGTGCAAATCTTTTCCTTTGGGCCTGAGACATGAGGACCATCTAGGGTAATAGCAATGCCAGAGCCGCGCATAAGTTTGCTTGCCATTTGAAGTGATTGTGCCCGCGTTTGTTTTTTGCCAATTCATTTATTTGAGGGATCCCCTCTTTTCTGTGATTTTCAGAAATTTCGCAATAATTGTAATGCTTTTTGACTCATGCACAGGTTTCACAATTCAGTATCATCAATCATAAAAACATTTATTTTAAAACAAAGAGACAGAATAAGTGAAGATAAAAGACACGAAAAGCCAACACATGGAAGAAAAAGTTGAATTCTTATTGTTATGGAAACTGGACGTGCAGAAGGTCACGCCAATTGAAAGTACATTGAAAAATTTTTAAACTGGAAAAATACAAGAAAAAGGGGAAGCAGATCTTGTGTTTTTTCTTTTGAAGTAACGATGCCAATCGTCCATACTTATGACCTTGATCACCCCTTTATCCAAACTTTTGGGAGTGCTGATTGCCTTTTTCATTTCAAGTCCAAGTTTTCTGACCCTAATTTTTGCCTGGATCGCCCTTTGCGGGTTTTCAATCCACCGGGTCGCTCTGGTTTTGCCTAGGCCGCCCTTTGCGGGTTTTCAACCTAGCGAGCTGATTCTTACTTGGCTCATCTTTCTCTTTTTTCATTTATTTCTTTAGGCATACTCCTTTTTGACTGCATCTGAATTTACTGGAAACTGGGGTTTTCTTTTCTTGCATCCCATTTTGCGAGAATTAAAGGCCCCTCCGGAGAATAAGTTCTTCGTCTTCATGATACTGGGTTCATCTCCATGGGAATCCCTTTGGAGGTTCATGATCTTTTTGAGCATTGAGTCTTCTTTGAAATTGTTGAAGATGAGCTTTCTTCGGTTTGAGCTTTCTCTTATTCTTCTTCTAACATAAGACAAATGTACTTTGGTTTGATAAGGCTCAATGAAAGTATTACTTCCATCATATGGGGTTTGCCCCTGTTAGAGTGTAAAACGAAGCCTGATTTCCATGAAGGTCATCATCGTCCTTGATATCCTTTGTTGATTGTCTCTAACTGCCCCATTTTTAGGGTGGCGTAGGGAGGGATCATGATGCTTGACCTGGAGTCTTCATACTGTCATTTGTGACTACCTTAGCTTGGAAAGCTGCGCAACAGATCGAACTTTGGTAATTACAGACTTTGTTATAATGGCAAGTGTCTTATGTCAGAAGGGTGATTTACACAAACTTGTTGATTCATTGCTCTTTATTATGGCGTCAATCCTCTCCTTTGCTCAAATTGATCATGTCACTTGATTCCTCATGAGGACGGACCACTTTGTTCTCTTATTCTTGCACAACAGCTTGATTGCAAATCTGATGGTGGAGTCTGAGGAAGGACTGAGGGTTTGTGGAGGGCGGGATGACGAGGTCGAGGTAGTGTTTGCGGTTTTATGAAAGGAGAGATGTATAGGAATGATGAAGTGTTTGAAGGTTTATGGAAAAAAGGGTGGTCATACACAACAAGGTGTAGGAAGGTTCATTGAGACAAGGATCTCTTACGCTTTATGGCCAAATGTATCAGCTCACAACTTATATTTCTTTCGTCTCTTTTTCCCTTATTTTTTTTATTTTTGGGATTTTCATTTTTTGAATCTGTTCTTTTTTGTTTCATTTTTTCTGATTTTTTTCCTTTTTTTTTGCTTTTGAGTTGAGTGAGCTGATAAAAGTGATACACTATTTTTGGATATTTGAAGTGATCCTTGTCTGGGGTGATTGGAGAGATAATGGCAATGAAACCCCTGCAGCGGTTGGAGGATGCTTGATTGGGTTCTGGTATTAACTGGGGTGACAGGAGGTTCAGAGGGAGGAGCAAATGAGATGGGTTGATTTCGTAGAAGGGCCACTAGTAGTGAGGAAGATGGCGATGGCAGGCATTTGGTTATGAATTTTTTTTTGTGATGGGGTACTTGTAATGGGAAATGGGAAAGTTGGTTGATCTGAGGAAGGGAAAAGGGTTTGGTCGCGAAAGAGGTTTGCTTGTAACATTTGTTTGGTTTCCTCAGCATTGCTCCACTTTGCTTGAACTTGTGCTTTGACTTCATTGCCCAACCTAGTTGTGGCATCATGAATTTCTACAGCCTTAGCCAATTCTTCACTTATTAACTCCGAAGAAACATCCCAGTTGTCTTCAGCCTCTCTCTCAGTTTGGTTAATCGGGTAATCAGAATCACAATATGAAATGCACAATCACTCATAAATGCTATGAAATGCTATGAAATGCATGACAAAGACACAAATGTTTTGATGATGCCGCTTTCACCACTTCAACCCTCTTCAACAACTGCTATCCTTGCTTAATAGTCCACAGACCCTGAGAACTTGATCCTTCCCCCCTTCTCAAAAGTTAACTGCTTGGAATCAATGAAGCCCTGAACCAAACTTTTCAAAAGATAGCAATTTTCAGCAGAATGCCCAATTGCCCCAGCATGGAGCTCGCAAGTGGCTTCTGGACTGTACCCGCTTGGGAATGGAGGTTGAACTGATCTCATCTTGCGAGGAGTGATCCATCCATGACTGATTAGATAGCTGCATAGGTCGGCGTATGACACGGGGATGGGGTTGGATCAAACTTGGATGGAGAATGATGATAAGGGAAGGAAACTGACAGACTCAAACAAGAGAAACTGCACATGGCATGCACGGCCACTAGAAGAATGCTTCGTAGAGAGTTAACATTGGTTAAAAAAAAAATTTTTTGATGAACTGTTTCAGTCTTTTATCATGGAATGGATGAGATGCAATGCCTTTTTTGAAGAAAATGCAAATGAACTGTTGATTTGAAAAACTGAGTGCCTTGGAACATCTTGAGTTTGCAAATAAGTAAGGGTAAACTTTTTCAACAGATTATTTTGCAAAAGCGTCTCGTCTCTCATCACAACTTTTTTATTTGGTTGATGCAATGTATGAACGAACAAATCATGATAAGCAAATGCATGAAAAATGACCACTTGAAAAGTGTAATTATTCTAAAGGAGATTTTTTTGTTTGTTTTTGATGCAAGATGAAATACGAAACTCCAAAGGGCACGACTTTATTATTTTCGCTACCAATTACTTCACCAAGTGGGTGGAAGCTGTGCCATTAGGAAATGTTGATCAAGCCGCGGTGATCAGATTCATTGAAAACCAAATCATTTTAAGGTTTGGAATCCCTAAGACCATCACGGTCGATCAAGGTACAATGTTCACCGGGGAACGGGTGGTAGCCTTTGCCCAAGAATATGACATTAAGATGAGACATTCGTCTCCTTATTTTGCCCAAGCCAACAGACAAGCGGAGGCCACCAACAAGATCATTATCGAACTCATCAAAAAGAACATTGAAGACAAGCCTCGGCGGTGGCACGAGACCCTTAATGAGGTCCTATGGGCTATGAGAAATTCCAAGTCTACGGCCATGGGGGTGACTCCCTATCGTTTGGTCTACGAGTAGGATGCCATGCTACCTCTGGAGATCAGTGTAGCCTCATTGAGAGTGGCACGGCAGCACTCCCTTAGTATGGATGAGTACCAGCAGGCCATGTTGATGGAGTTGGACTCGGTGGACGATGATAGGCTGGCTGCCCTCAGTAGAACAGAGATGAACAAAGCTAAAACGTCTCGAGCCTACAACAAACATGTTAAACCAAAAAAGTTTGTTGAAGGGGATCTTGTATGGAAGGCCATTTTGCCACTAGGGAAGAAAGACCCCCTGTTGGGCAAGTGGTCCCCGAATTGGGACGGGCCCTACATCGTCAGTGAAGTATACCACGGTGGAGCATATCGTCTAATCACTCTAGACGGAGAAGAATTTGAAACGAAAATTAATGGCAAGTACCTCAAAGCATATTATCCTACTTTATGGGAAAGTAAGCGAGGAATAGAAAGATGACTTTAAAAAGCAATACAAGGTATTGTCAAGATGGCTCGCCACACACCGGCGGCCTAGTGAAAAATAGAGGCAAATCTAAAAACCCTTAAATCCCCGTTACAAGAACCGTCCCCTTCTGATAGATACCAAAGCCCGGGGAACCACTTGTACTTATTGGCGAGCCTGCCAGAAGAAAGATGTTAAAGATCCCCCTCTTGCTTACCAAGGGCCATATAGACGCGTTTTCCACGGACAAACCTTGAAATACAACATGAAAGTTAGGGCCGGTAAAGGATTTTCTCTTGAAAAACTGAAGGCACCACCTGTTCCAAATACAATTCCTGAAGACGCAAAGGCATTTTAACCGGTAGCAATACCCGTCGGTAAGATCAACCCCACCCCCACTCTCTGCCATCATAAACCAATCTTGGGGGAGGAGCGAGCCACCAGACGTTCCAAAGATAGGCGCCAGCACATTGAGACCTTCGCGGACCTCAAAGGCAATCTGAACTCCTGGTGGGGTAACATCAAGAAGAAAGCCCCCGGGAAATAGTTGGAAACTCACGGAACCATCATCGTTGCCGTAGTCGTAATCCGCATTCCGAGAATCAGAGTTTGGAAGCATGGCAAATGGAGGTAGGACAACAGCAAAACTGAAGGAGGATTGGTTCATAGGGAAAATGAAACGACGAGAGGTTTCTCGAGGGAGCAAGTTACTCTGTGATGATGAGGGCTATTTATAGCCTCGGGAGAAATCTCAACTGGCGTGTCCTAGGGAACCGTCGCGCACTCGTTTCAATTTGTTCGAAGCGCCAAGTTTCACGTAGTAGCAGTTATGTCCCCTCTAACCGTCACCTCAAATCATTTCAAGGATTTTCGTACCGTCAATCACGTCCTCAAGGCCGCACGACAGCACAAAAAGGGGGGCAATTGTTAACACCCAAAAATGAGTAAGTCGTAGGCCGAGGGCTAAGAGAGGGAAAAAGGAATTATGGTGTGAAGGCAAGCCACTCGACAAGGGCAGAAAAGGTATTTGCCAGAGACAGTGAAACCAAAAGGAGGTCCTCAGGGCACACTAAATGACAAAAACCCCCGAGGGAGGGTTACGCCCGAGGGCTAGTGAGCCAAGCCGAGGGAAAGTAACTGCCCCATCCTATAGAGTGTCAAGGCCTAGGTGGCTCGGATGCCTGAATCATTACCTAAAATGGGACAGGATAGCCGAGACACCATATGACCGAGGCAAGGCGGGCGTTACTTGAAGTCAAGACACAGCACGAAGATAGAACGTGGGAGCAGTTGAAGTTCAAGCAGAAGAGCGAGGCCGGAAAACACGGAGCAACAAGCACTTACACCACTAACGGTGCCAGTGGGATTGTGGGCAGTTATTCCGCTTTGTTGAGGGCCTATAAAGCGATGAGAGCCGTTGATCTTAGATCAATCCAACGGCAGGCAAATGTTGGCTCGCATAGTTGCCGACGAGGGCCTGTGCATATATATATATATATATATATATATATATATATATATATATATATATATATATATATCAATATAGTGAAATGTAAATGACACATCAATCAGTCAAACTCTACGTTTATTTCAATTTATCTTCCTTTATCGCATTTACTTTATTTTACTTTATGCATTAGCCGTAGTATAATCCAATACTCGCGTCTCATATCACCTTGCCTGACCCTTTCTAGAGGAGTCGGGAAACCCATAGTTGAGGAGTAGAGTTCCCTCTTTGACGCAATTGCTTGAAGAAAAGAGGAATCAAAGACTGTCCAAACCTCAGGCCGACACCACGGCTAGGACCTAAGAGTTTGACGATAACACGAAGTTAACTTGGCAGGGGGAGCTATATGGACGTCTGTGTGTTTTTGACACTTGATGCATTTCTTCACAAAGTTTACGGCGTCTTCGTTCATGCTTGGCCAGTAGTAACCTGCTCGTAAGTCTTTCTTAGATAAGGTTCCGCCGCCGAGATGTTGTCCACAAATTCCTTCGTGGATTTTAGATAAGATGTCTGAGCATTTGACTCCAGCCACACACCTAAGAAGATGCGATGAGAATCCCCTTCGATAGAGCTTTCCCACTATTACGGAGTAAGAAGGAGCTCTTTTCCTGGTTCCGGTCGCATCACGGTTGTCGTCTGGTAGGTTCCCTGTTTGAATATATTTGTTAATGGGTCCATCCAAGTGACTATTTCTTCTATGGTGTAGAATGTGCCTGCTGATCCTTTCGATTACTACCCTGTCCTAGTTTTCGACCATGATTGCCTGATCCGCTTCCTTTGCTGTTGGATGAACCGTCGATACGAATGGTCCAAAGCATATCTTCTTTTTCCTCCCTTGAGGTTGGCGTCCATTCTGCCGTGAAATCAGAAAGGATTGAGCTATTAAGGCAGTTCTGGTCTCGTATTTAATATTAAACTCCGAGAGTTCAATTTCCCATTTGATCATTCTTCCAGCGAGGTCAGGTATATGGAGTATCCGGCGAATAGGTTGATTTGTTCTAACGACGATCTGGTGTGAGATGAAATAGGGCCTTAATAATCTCACCGCTATTACTAACGCCAAGGCGACTTTCTCTACCCTCTAGTACCACAGCTCAGCGCCTTGGAGAGCTTTGCTTAAACAGTATATTGGCTACTGTCCTTCCTGGGCTTCACGCACTAAGACGCCACTAAGGGCTTCTTCTGATACGACCAGATATAAGTACAGGGTTTCACCCTCGATTGGTCGAGCTAGAATGGGTGGTTCGGACAGTGTTACCTTAAGTTGGTTGATTGCGTGTTTGCATTCTTTGTCCCATCCAAATTTATCCCCATTCTTAGTAACTTCAACAATGGAAGAGATCGCTTTGTCGGCTGAGAGACAATAGATAGGGCTGCTATCATCCCAGTGAGCTTTTGGACGTCTTTCTTCGTAGACGGGGGCCTCGTCTCGGTAATGGCCCTGCACTTGTCAGGGGTGGCCTCTATTCCTCGCTAGGTCAAATAGAACCCGAGGAATTTCCCTGTTTTTATTCGAAACGTACATTTTTCGGATTTGAGCCTCATGTTGTGCTTTCGTATTTCTTCGAATTCTTCCGCCAAGTCTGCTACGTGCTCGTCGTCTTCCTTAGTTTTGACGATCATGTCGTACGTGTATAATTCAAACATTCTCTCGATTTGTGTTTTGAAAACTTTGTTCATCATCCTTTGGTAAGTAGCACTGGCGTTGTTTAGCCCGAAGGGCATGACTCAATAGCAGTAATTCCCTTTGGGTGTCATAAATGCGAATTTTTCTTGGTCAGGGAGGAGCATCAGAATTTGGTTATAAATGAGAGGAGTCGGAATTCGGAAAAGCTGTCCACCAACATGTCCGCACTAGGTAGTGGGAATGCGTCTTTAGGGCACGCTTTATTAAGGTCGGTGTTGTCCAAACACATCCTCCATTTTTCGTTAGCCTTTTTGAACAAGACCATGTTAGACATCCAAGTTGTATACTTAACTTCTTTGACGAAATCGGCTTTCATGAGATCTTCGACTGCCTTAGCGGCTGCTTTGGCTTTTTCGTCAGACTGGGATTTTCTGCGCTGTGCTACCCAGTTGGCATCGTGGCGCACAGAAAGGCGGTGGCAGGAAATCTCGGGGGAAATTCCAGGCATGTCAGCAGCGCTCCACACGAAGAGGTCAACATAGTTTCTGAGGCTATTGACAAGGGCCGCCTTCATTCGGTCGGTGAGGTCGGATCCGATTTTGACGGTCTTTTGAGGCTTGTCTCGGATCTGTATTGATATGAGCTTCCCGTCAGGCTTCGGTCTTTCAATCTTCTTTATCGACTCCCGGGTTAGGATAACGTCATCCCTGTCCCCGGAGCTGTAATCATACCTTGCGTCCAACTCAGCTAGGTTAACTTCAGAGCTTCCTCTTATTTTTCCAATTTGACTAGTTTTGGAATACCAAGATTGCACCACCTGCCTCTCTACCTCTGGGGATACGACTTGGCCACAATCGGAGTAAAACTTCATATTCAAATGTACTGTGGAGGCGATGGCTTCCAACTTTCCTGGTGCAGTTCTTTCGATTATGCAGTCGCACCCTGGTAAGGTTGATGCTACGTAAAATAGGATTACTGAGTGTTAATCTGACCCAAAGGTTGCCGGTAAATGGATGCATCCTAGCGTATTCGTTAGAGTTCCGTCCAGGCTGGTATGATGTTCGGTCTGGCAAGGATCGAGATCCTTCGTCAAGATTCCTAGAACCCTGAGTGGTTCGAAAGAAACGATATTGTGGGGGTTCCCCTGGTGTATCATAACTTTATAGATCGATTTGTTGGCTATTGTAGCTTGGAGGATAACAGGGTAAGTCAGATTGGGTCTTCCTCCTGTTAGGTCCTTGTCTCAAGGGGACGACGGCTGGGGGAACTGAGCTCGGTCGTCGCTGACGTGATGCGTAATAGATGTCCTCATCACAATCGTCAGGGGGTTACATTAGTAACTCGAAATGGATGGAGGTTTGGGGCAATGGCCTCCCACTGTGGTCGCCAATGATCTGTACAGGCTGTAGGCTTCGGCCGAGTTGAGACCGAAGTGATCATCAAGCTGAGTAACTACCTCACTCTGAGTTACTCGCTGAATGTTGTCTAATGAAGTAGCTGGTTTATTTTCGAGGTGTTTAGGTTCCCATTGATCCGGCTAGGGAGGTGGTACTTGCACACACTCCAATGCCTAAGTCAACAATAAGAATAACTGACGTGAGGTAATAAATGCGTACCGGAAGCATTGATGGATAGAGCTTTTATAGGGATTGGTACCTGCATGTGGCTCTCCTAATAGGGTCTTGGCGTGTACGCCTGTGCCGTTGGATGATCAGGAAACATCTGATCCGTCTATTGATAGGGGATCAAGGGCCTTAGGGTGATTGGGCCTATTCGTTTGGCCTATTCGGAACATAAGTGTATCATATTTTAACATAAGGACTCTAATTAGATCCTGAATTCACCAGTTGACAAGTCTACCATACTAGCCCCAATTTGAGTGCTCTTTCAAGAGAAACTATGGTTTAAACGGAATTCAATCGTGCAATCAACCGTATAACAGATTCTAGATCAATCACTCAATTGCATTCGAAAGTACTAGGCACTTAAAAGAAATATGAGAATTACACCCAAAAAGAGTAGAACATAATAAGTCCTTTGAGTACTTTGCACTAAGGATTTTTGAAGTATAAATAAAATAAGAATAAACTTAAGCAATTCACGGAAATCAATTGTGAGAAGGATAGAACATCATAAATTCCTTAAATCTAGTAATTAAAGAAATAAAACAAAGTGCGAAATTGATAGAAAAGGGACAAGTGTGAGGCACTCGATTGTCAAAATGAATTTGTAATGAATTGTAACAGATTTTGAAATTACAAGAGTGGTCGCTCTGACATACATTGTTTACCGCAGTTTCCAGATATCCTGTGTGATCAGATGTGTTAGGTGTGATGGGTTACAGAATGTTATGAAATCGCTCCTAATACTACGTTTGTACTGCTATTTATAGAATTACAAGCATGAAACTAACTTAATGCATGGGGGACACATGTACTTGTTGAAAGCTAATAAATAGAGAATCTAACTAATGATTGATAGAGATCGGCGCCATATGTCTTCTAGCGCCGGGACGGTTTTCAATTGTCCTTGTATTTGAAATTACCTCAAAAGAAACCGCCTTAACTGCTCTTCGAATTTTCATGTGCATTGCTTCGGCCTTCAAGATTTGTTTCTGAAGTCTCCTCGAAATCGCATGTGAACTATCAAGTCATCTTGCCTTATGAATGTTTCTTCCTTCGAGTAACCTTCAGACTTTATTTTAATGTCTTGCAGACATGTCCTTATAGCCGATTTCGAATCCAAAATTTGGTTGTAACAGATGCCCCCGAAATGTTTGGTCTCGATTGTGGAGGGAGAGAGTAAACATTTTGATAAGTTTATTGGCAACCCAGTAGAAACATCACTTCATATATTTAAAGAAGTATCCGTTACTAGTCATTTCAATAACATGCATGGTGCTCCATGCTTCTAGCGTCGTTTCAAAGAGGCGTATTAACTATTCTCACACATTATCTTATCGTTTGTATTTATCCCTAAAGTTTCCAACTACACGTTTATTTAAATCAACCACAATTCAGTGAAGATAGTCTTTCCTTTGGAATAGAGAACGTCCTTATTGGTCGTTTTTAGCAAAAACCAAAGTGTCCTGTATTTTTGACGCTATTCCCAAAAATTGTGTTAACCAACTCTAAACGTCTTCAATTCTCCAATAACGGTTCAACATCTTAGCCTTATAAATAGCCTACTTTTTGGGCGACTTAAACACTTTTCTGAACACTCTATCCTTTATTTATTCTGAAGATCGATTCCCTAAACTTTCTCACAGAAATAATGCCACAAAATGGATTTGGTAAGCACTCTGCCTTCACAGGCTCTGCACGCCTCGCGATTTTCTCCTTTGATAATTTGAAGAAATTCCTTGAACAATATAGGAATGGCATTCTTGAGGCCCTCACCGAAATAACGAGCCTTAAGCAACATTTAAAGTTTCGAAAATTCGCTCCAATTCTTCTCCAACAAATCAAAGTTCACACTAACTTAGAAAGTCAAAGTGCAGAAGCCGATGTTTTAGATTTTAAGGACTTTCGATTGGATGATAAAATCCTCAAAGTCAATTGGGAAATGGCTAGTGCTAATGAAATTCTCCAAAATGATCGGTGAAATAACCATTGTTCGGTTTAAATTCCATTAATGGCGCGTTTAAGTCTGTTATGGGCCCAAATGGTGCACAAGCCCAAGTGACTATTGAAGAGGAGGATGAAGCACTAGCTGCAGAAGAAGAGGAGGCTGAAGAGAGGACTGGCCCAATTGCTCAGATACGGGCCAAGCGCAACCATGTGAAACCCAAGTGGCTTCGTGACTTTTATCATTAGAAACCCTAGTAAGGTTATTCATCATAGACTCTAGAACCTTCTATTATAGTGAGTCACTACATTGTAATAGAAAGATTCCTTTTTGCCCTAGTTTTATTGAGCTGTCAGTACTATATGTACCAAATGATTGGCATTGAATAAAGGAGGATGAAATTGATGAGAATAGCTAGTGTAGTAGTGAATGAAATGTTCTCTCTCTGTGTCTGAATATTGCTTGCTGAGATACCCACCTTTGCTTGATTTTTTTACTTGTTTTCCCTAAACCTTCCCTTTCCATTGAAATCGGATCACGTCCCCTAACAATTGGTGCTTTCATTGAGCTGCCATGTCCTCTACACCCTCTTCACCGAATTCCATCTCCAACACCCTTCAACAAATTTTGGCCAACCAAGAAGCTTTTCAACAGAACATCGCAAACCTCACCGCCGACGTCAATGGCATTCGCAACCGGCTTGGTCCACCGGGTTTTCCCCAAATCGAAGCTACCCCTTTCCAAAACACTTCATTGAAGCTAGACATTCCACGATTTGATGGATCTGACCCTCTTGGCTGGATTTTTAAGATTACCCAGTTCTTCGACTTCCACCGTACGACGGAAGACCAGCGGCTGCGCATCGCTTCGTTCTATATGGAGGGAGAGGCATTAGCTTGGTTTCAGTGGATGTTTGCCAACAACCAGCTCCTCTCGTGGCCAACATTCCTCCATTCGCTCGAAACCAGGTTCGCACCGTCGTTGTACGAAGACCCACGAGGCGCTCTGTTCAAGCTCTCCCAAACGTCCACCGTCGCTGCATATCAAGCTCAGTTTGAATCTCTGGCAAACCGAATCGTGGGCCTGCAACCTCAATTTTATTTGAGCTGCTTCATCTCCGGGCTCAAACCGGCGATACGACGGGAGGTTCAGGCTTTTCAACCCCTGACTCTCACTCAAGCCATAAGTCTCGCCAAGCTGCAAGAAGAAAAAACCCTAGATAACAGAGCTCAACCCTTCTTCCACAAAAATACCCCACCCACTACACCAAACACCAATTTCAGACCTACCTTCACCGTTAACCCACCAAAAACCCTCACCACCAAACGCCTGTCTCCGGCAGAACTCCAAGAACGCCGTGATAAGGGGCTCTGCTACAACTGTGACGAGCAGTTCACTCGCGGCCACCGTTGCAAACGCCAGTTCAACCTTATGATTGTCGCACCCGACCCAACACCACCATTTGAAGACTCCACAGCCATGTCCCTTGCTGCAATTCACACTAACTCAGAAAACATACCTTCCAGCTCTGCTACCAAAGACCTTGAACCAGTTCTCACTGAAAATGACCCCCCACAAATTAGCTTACACGCATTAATGGGCCATAGCATACCTCAAACCCTTCGTGTCTTAGGGCACATTCAGAAACAACCAATTTCCATTTTGATTGATGGTGGTAGCACTCACAACTTTGTCCAAGATCGTATTGCTCGTTTATTGGGTCTCACTGTCAAACCGGCTAATCCCTTCAATGTTCTTGTGGGAAATGGTGAAGAACTACAATGTAATACTTTTTGCCCTCAAGTTCCATTGTTTTTGGGTCCCCATATGTTTCTTGTGGATCTGTTTGCCCTACCAATTAGCGGTGCTGAGCTTGTTTTAGGAGTGCAGTGGCTTAAAACACTTGGCCCAATAGTCACGGACTATGCACAACTTACCATGAGTTTCAATGTTAAAGGTGAAACTGTTAACTTGGTAGGTCTGCCCAAACCATCACCTGATGAAGCTTCATTACATCAACTTCAAAGGCTTGTTGACACTGATGCAATTGATAACATGTATCACCTCCATGTCCTCTCTGATAACTCTACCACACTTGATACACCTTCCATGGACCCTGCCATACAGTCCCTAGTTACCAAATATGCCACCATATTCAACACCCCCACCTCACTTCCACCTCAAAGACCCATAGACCACCACATACCCTTACTTGACAACTCTGAACCGGTTAATGTCCGACCTTACCGTTACCCTCACTTCCAAAAACAAGAAATTGAATCACAAATTCGTGATATGCTCAAGCAAGGTATTATTCAACACAGTTCGAGTTCGTTTTCATCTCCGGTGTTGCTAGTTCGCAAGAAGGATGGTTCATGGCGCTTTTGCGTGGACTATCGTGCTTTGAATGCCATCACAGCCAAAGATCACTTTCCCATTCCGGCAATTGATGAGCTATTGGATGAACTTTATGGTACTAAGTGGTTTACAAAGTTGGATCTCCGTTCAGGCTATCATCAAATTCGCATGGCTCCGACTGACATTCATAAGACCGCATTCCGCACTCATCTTGGTCATTATGAATTTTTGGTAATGCCCTTTGGTTTATCAAATGCCCCTTCAACTTTTCAATCTACAATGAATTTGATTTTCCAACCTTTCTTGAGACAATTTGTGATTGTGTTTTTTGATGACATTTTGATTTATAGTCCTTCTTTTGATACTCATTTGGAGCATTTGAATACGGTATTTAATTGCTTATTAGAAAATGAGTTTCATTTAAAGCTTTCCAAATGTTCAATTGCACAAAACTCTATTGCTTACTTAGGACATATTGTTTCTATTGATGGTGTTGGTCCGGATCCGGAGAAAATTTCTGCTATGGTTAATTGGCCAACACCAAAGTCTGTGAAACACTTGCGTGGATTTCTGGGTCTGACAGGTTTTTATCGCAAGTTCATCAATCATTATTCTACTATTGCTGCCCCTCTTACCGAGTTACTCAAAAAGGATGCCTTTCAGTGGCATGAGACTGCTCAACATGCTTTTGATGCCTTGAAGAAAGCTATGATTGAAGCACCTGTTTTAATGCTGCCAAATTTTTCTGAAATGTTTATTCTTGAAACTGATGCTTCGGGCTCGGGAATGGGTGCTGTTTTGATCCAGCAAGGGCACCCTATCTGTTACTACAGCAAACAGTTTTGTCCTAGAATGATGACAGCTTCTACTTATGTCCGCGAGTTATGTGCTATTACTTCAGCTGTTAAGAAATGGCGTACCTATCTCTTGGGGGGCAAATTTCTGATCTACACTGATCAAAGGAGCCTCAGAGAACTTATGACACAAGTGATCCAGACACCGGAGCAACAATTCTACTTAGCAAAACTCTTGGGTTACACTTATGAGATAATCTACAAGCCAGGTGCTCAAAACCGAGTTGCTGATGCTCTTTCTAGAGCACATTGTCTAGCCTTGACTATCCCACATTGGGAATTCATCCAAAAGCTGAAATCCTTATTTCGGGAGGAAGCTACTCTTCAAGAATTAATTCAGAATATTACTACAGACCCTGCTGCCTATGCTGACTATGCTCTTCATGATGGACTTCTTTTTTTCAAAGGGAAACTCTTTATTCCGGATTCTGCTACCATCAAGCAACTCTTACTTGAAGAATTTCACTCTTCACCTCTAGGAGGCCATAGTGGCGTTCACAAAACCTATGGTAGATTGAAAGAGAACGTCTTTTGGCATGGTATGAAGAAGGAGGTTGCTGCCTTTGTAAAAGAATGCCTTGTTTGTCAACAAATCAAAGTTCCAGCCCAATTACCTTATGGACTTCTACAACCGCTGCCCATTCCGGAGAGAGTTTGGGAAGACATTTCTATTGATTTTATCACAGGGCTCCCTTCGTTCCAAAGCAATACGGTGATCTTAGTTGTGGTGGATCGTCTCTCTAAGGCTGCTCATTTTGGCATGTTGCCAACTGTTTTTACTGCTGTCAAAGTTGCTGAATTATTCTCTCAAATGTTTTGTAAGTTACATGGAATGCCCCGCAGCATTGTGTCCGATCGTGACCCAGTTTTTTGTAGCAAATTTTGGCGTGAGTTATTCACCTTAAGTGGCACTAAGTTACGCATGACAACTGCATACCATCCAGAAGGGGACGGACAGACTGAAATTGTTAATAAGGCGCTGCAACAATACTTGCGAGCATTTGTACATGAAAAACCGAAACTCTGGGGCAAATTTCTGGTGTGGGCAGAATGGCATTACAACTCTACAGCGCACTCTGCTACTGGTTTTTCTCCTTTTCAGATTGTTTATGGCAGATCCCCTCCATCCTTACCTGGTTACATTAAAGGCTCAAGTCATGTGCAAGCCGTGGAAGAGACATTAATTGATCGTGACACTATGCTGGAATTACTCAAGAAGAAGCTACAAAAAGCACAACGAGATATGAAACATTCTGCTGATAAGAAACGCCAAGCTCATACATTTAAGGTTGGTGACTATGTGTTTGTGAAACTAAGGCCGTATAGACAGTCCTCAGTTGCTGGAAAACGTTTGCAGAAGCTATCTCAACGTTTCTATGGTCCATTCAAAATCCTAGAGCAGATTTGTACGGTGGCTTTCAAACTTGAACTGCCATCTACTAGCAAAATACACCCTGTTTTTCATGCTTCCAAATTGAAACCATATTTTGGAACTTCTGAGGTTACTTTAACATTACCTCCTGATGCTAATGGTAACCAACCTATTATTCAACCTCTTGCTGCCCTTGACTGGAAAGAAATGGGTCCTGGAAATTCACCTAAAGTGCTCATTCAATGGGAAGGTTTGTTTCCCGAAGATACCACTTGGGAAGATGCTGCTGAGATCATATCTTCATTTCCAACTTTCCACCTTGAGGACAAGGTGGGTCTTGAAGTTCCAGGGGATGTTATGGGCCCAAATGGTGCACAAGCCCAAGTGACTATTGAAGAGGAGGATGAAGCACTAGCTGCAGAAGAAGAGGAGGCTGAAGAGAGGACTGGCCCAATTGCTCAGATACGGGCCAAGCGCAACCATGTGAAACCCAAGTGGCTTCGTGACTTTTATCATTAGAAACCCTAGTAAGGTTATTCATCATAGACTCTAGAACCTTCTATTATAGTGAGTCACTACATTGTAATAGAAAGATTCCTTTTTGCCCTAGTTTTATTGAGCTGTCAGTACTATATGTACCAAATGATTGGCATTGAATAAAGGAGGATGAAATTGATGAGAATAGCTAGTGTAGTAGTGAATGAAATGTTCTCTCTCTGTGTCTGAATATTGCTTGCTGAGATACCCACCTTTGCTTGATTTTTTTACTTGTTTTCCCTAAACCTTCCCTTTCCATTGAAATCGGATCACGTCCCCTAACAAAGTCTCATTATTCCGACATGTTCACCGAGGATTCTGCACAGCTTCTACATCATTAACTCATGTCCTTTCAATTACGTTGATGTGATTCAACCGTCATTTCAGTCTATACCTTCTGTGTAAGAGGATCTAGAAAAGCTTTTCAAGACTTCCTCTCTCGTTCAGACACCTGAGGCTCTTCTTCGCTACCACCACCTTAGTCTAACCCAGCGGCCCTTGCTAATCACGACGTAAGACCTCTCCTAGAAAACCCCGAAGGTATCGCCGAGGAGGTAGCTATCTGGAGATCTCAAGTATTTATCCACTTTCAAACTTCGCGGAATACTTTTTCCGTTTTTGGTCTGCTTATGTCCGCCCTCTATTGTGAGGAAAACCTTTCTACCCTTCTCTTAAGTAATAGAAACCACCATTTAGCGTTTAGAACACCAATTGACCTTACGTTTCTGGCCAATTCATCTGCCAATACTTGGCGCACTATGCCAGGTGAAGTTTCTTCTTCCAAAACATCAGTTGAATTCCAAAAAATGGAGCATTCGTAAGAGAATGGCATTTATAATTCCATTTAGATTAGTAAGAGAAATTTCTTTATAACATTCCCCAAATAGTAAGCTCTGCCTTTTTCTTGAATCCTTATACCTCTTCTTCATGTAGTTGGTCTTGTAGGTTTGAAACCCACCTGTTACCTTCTCGCTCCAGAGTTTTACTCAAGTCACAAAGTTAATCCCGACATGTCTTCGACAAAATAAGGGAAATTCATCGAGAATAACATGAATATAATTTTTCCACTCCATTGGTTGAAACATTTTTTCCTTAAATGCAAGTTACATTCCTTTGGCTGAGTTGTTGCATGAGGCTAAGGACAATTATCTCAGTAAAATCCTTCTCTCAAGTCGATACGAGTCTTTGGGTGTGACCTACAAGTGTCTGAAAAATTCGAACTCAATTCCATCCAATATGGCTGGTCCTTTATGGCTCCAATAGATGTGGCTCAATGTGATTTACATGCCTTGTTATGCTGCTCCATCTATGACAACTGGTTCAAGAGATCCTTATGGAGTTTGTCTTGTCATTGTAACTCACTATATTCAGTCCAGATACATCACTTTTTCAATGAGTCTAAAAAGCTGTTTGTTGCTTATAAACGAGCCCAGAGTAGTACCTAGTGAGAGGTGAGACTGGCGACTACATGCATATGAGAGGCGACGTTCATCATGAAGTTTCTCCAAGAATTATTCAAGAAGAGGACCTTCGTTCACATCCTTCGGACTAGTCTCATTTCCACATCCATCTCTAGTCTCATTTATATTTGTTCTATCTTCTACTTTTCCTGTAAGTTTGTGTCATTTTCTTGTGTTTTGTATTACATGTTCTTCATCTTTTCATTGAGATTCATATAGATTTGTAATTTTCTAGATCTGACATTTAGTGATGCATGTGTGGATCACATTAACTGGTATTGAGAGCTATATGAATATTACAAATTTTGAGTCTCAATTTAGTTTAGGTGTCATGATTCACATCAATTGGTATTCAAAGCTAGATGAGTTTTGATAAAAAAATTTCACACAATTTCAATTTTGGTGTCAATTTTGTTTTTGATTGATTTGGATTTTTTATTCAAATTTTTGAAAAGTTTCTTTGTTAAAGTGTTATATCTGAATATTTGAAGTTTAAATTCAGTTAACTCTTGAAATTTAAGTCACAATTGCTCCAAATTTTGAGATCTAGATGTAACAAACTTTGTGGAAGGAAAGTTAGTTACACAGAAAGTGCGTCCTAAAGTTTGAATTTCAGCAATAGTTTCGCGCTACTTTCATCTACCTCCAAATCGAATTTTGTTTTACTTTTTCTGTCGATTTCATTCCAATATTTTTGTGCGTTTTGTTATTTGTGTATTTTGCAATATATTACACACTTATTTCGAGTTACTTGAGCAAGAATTGGTCAATTTCGAGTCAAGAAAAGCTTCAAAACGTTATTTCAGTTTTAGATTCGTTCTCATTTCTTGATAGTTTTTGATGAAATTTGTTGCTAGTAGTCACTTTTTGAAGTGATTTCCCACCTATTGCAACTTGTGTGATGAAATTTGTGTCTAGTAATCACTTGTTGCTTTGATACCACCGAATGTGATCCACACATGCATCACTAAATTTAGGATCTAGAAAATTACAAATCTATTTGAATCTCTAAGTCATGGTGATAAACATAAACACAATTACAATATTAGTTTGGCTGCAGAGGCCAAACTTGTCACATACCCTACTAATCTCGATCTTGCGGCTTTGGAAACAATAGAGGTTGCACCTGATGATATCAGAATAGACATTTCAAATGGTCGTGAAATGGATGTCCCTAAAGAGGATGATCCTAACCCAAAGAACATCGAAATAATTGAATTGGAAGAGTCCGATCTTAAAGCTTCCGAAAAGAATGACCTTGAAGTTACTGCACAGAGTTCTCAAGGAACCTCACCTTTGAAGGACACTAACGAAGGAAATTCCGAAGTTTTATCAACTAAACAACATGACCTTTGGAAAGTTTTCTCTCCAAGATTTCTACCGCTTCACAATCTCACTCGTCGATAAAGTTGGACACTAACCCTCTAAATGAAATATAATTATAACTATAATAACAAAATATTAATAATAACATAAAATCTAACTTCTGTAAAAAGAAATGCATAAAAAATAAATAGTATTAAGAAATGCCAACACTAGTTAAAACAACTAACGAAAAAATGAGTCCCAAAAGGGTAGCTCATGTGGTTGAGTGAAAGGGACATCATTGGTGAAAATGTAGGCGTACGACGACTCTAAAAAAAAAACTAACGAAAAAATGAAGACGAGAAAATGTTCCGAAAAAAAATCATTTCAAAAGACATGGGTAGTGATATGATCCTAGGAAGGACCACCTAGTTGAGATTGAAAGAGGGATATTGATGCCACACGCATGAAAAAGATGAGAAAGTGAGTATAAGTCATGAATTTCAATTGATCGCCACTAGTTGCATTAATAAATATAAGATTTGTTTTTTTAATCCAAGAACGCGAAAGGAAGTTCTCATAAGTGGAGAAAACTCGGTTTTCATTTGAACTGTACCTCAAGGTTGATCTGAGTGGCCTGTTGAGGTGTTGAGTCGTTCCGTTGAGTTGTTGGTCGCGTGCAGAGCTCAGCCCGAGTTGTACCTGCAATGACACTCCGACGCCCAAGTCAGTGGGGTAGAATGTGAGCAGAGTAACAGTATGGGTAAAAAGGTGTACCTATCAGTTGAGGTAAGATCTCTATTTATAGTGTCAGGAAATTGCGGTCGACTGTAGGATCTTGTACGGTTTGATATGACCATTGATCTAGCCGATTGTAGTCATTCTCTCTATTTACTCTCATGGGTCGATCTCGGCCGGACTCGACATGTATTGGGCCATCGGCCCAATCCAGAACAATTGCCCCCCAAGCTGAAGTCGTCCAAGAGACGGGTTCAGGATTGAGATCGTTTCAACTTTCGAGGAATGCAATTAATGCTTGAAATGAAGGGTTGCGTCGCTTCAGTTCTCGGCCCGCCCTTCCTATAAATAGGGTTCCCATTCTCTATTATTTACCTTACCTTCGATTTTAATTTGTCTGAGCGCGACATGCATTTTTCGAAGAGCGACCAAATACTCCGGTGAAATTCTGGCGAGATGCTCTTCAGCGTGATTCTACTACGGACAGTCTAATCCTCGTGATTGCTGGGGCGACCATTCTGTCTCCTACTCCAGGTAACTATCCCGCTCTCTTATCTTTAGTTTATGTTCCCTTTTTCTTTTTTTTTTTCGGCGAGGAGGGGGTTTCAGACCTGGGGTCGAACTTGTCGCCCCCTTCTGTAAACAATCACGCTCGGTGGTCCTGACGACCGTGCCCCCTCCTTGCAGGTCATTTCCTTTATTCTGGCGCGAACGAAACAGACCGCCCGTATTTCTGGTGGACCTCCAGTTCATTTGGCTGAGCACTTTGCCTGCCCATCTATCTGTAAGTCGATGAGTGAATCGTCCAACTCTTCCACCGACATATCGAGCTCAGATACTATTTCACTTTCTATACGTGCGCCTTTTCGGTGCTCCCTACCAAGGAGTTCAACCTTCATCCCTTCAGTTGAGCAGCCGTTCTCCTAAGGGGTGGGGAACGACGTCGAGCCTTCCAGCGATGATGTTGCGCCTGACCAGCGCGTCAATAAAGCCGAACGCTCTGAGCAGGGAGAGAATGAAATTGGGAAGGTTGAAGAGTCAAATTGGGGCGGAGTGATCGGCAAAATCGTTCCTGGAATTTGTTGGATGTTAGAACAAAGAGGCCTTGGTGGATTCTTCCTGGGGACAAGTTGACTAAGTATTACGTGAAGATGGTGGGTGAAGCGGGCCAATGCTAGATAGTTTAGGGTGTTCCTGCTGATAAGCACGTGGCGGTCACTCCTCCGACCCTCAAATTTACTATGAATGCCAACGTTCTTCGCGACATGAAGGTTCGCTCGCTTTTCACTCCTTTCCAACGGTCAGTCTTGCGTTATTTGGACGTCACCCCATCGCAGCTGCATCCCAACTCTTGGGCATTCATTAAGGTATATGGATAATTGATGAGAGTGATGAGACGTGATTGTTCCCGCTCCCTTTTCTTCAGGCTCTTCAAGATGAACAGGCGTCCTGAGCCCAAAAGCAACAAAACAAGATGGGAGCACCTCATCATAAAGGGTCATTAGGATTATAAGTTCTTCAAGACGTACTGTGATTCGTTGAAAGCATGGAAACACTTCTACATATGGGTTGTGCTAGTATGCGATGAGGCCTACAAGGCGGTCTGGACTGTGAACGATCAAGGCATAGTCGTCGCCCTCAAGTTTCCTATTACTTCGACTTATTCGCATTATAATCGTACCCCAATGACATATAGGACAAGAAGTTGCCTTTGGGATTATGATCGAGAAACCATCAGGTTGCTTGAGAATATGGCCTCTTACATGAAGGAGAAATAATTATGTGTTACAAATTGGCGCGGGTCAGGAGTGACTCTGATTTCAAAGTCGTCCTTTGTGTGACCATATCTCGCACTCTCCCTTTCATTTTTATTTCTTTACTCGTTAAGTATTACTGAGGGGAAAAAAGCCTCAGACCGTCCCCACCCCTAGGGTCGATGTTCCTCCTTTGGACGAGGGGAGAAGTAAACCTGGTGCTGATCAGGGGGAGGACGACGTGACGGTCGTCACTCCTAGCTTTGGGAGAAAAAGGGATCGTACCCATCATGTTGGTACAAGCAAAATCGCTGAGGTTGACCCTTCTCAGAAGAGAAAGAAGGTGATGAAGGATGCTCAGAGGAGATCGTCCTCCAAGCATGATTTGGAGGATCTTTCTAAGTCAGAGTTTGTCATTTTCGCAAAGTTCCCCAACTCTTTATGGCCGAGGCGGCCAAAGCGGGGTCTCAACTGATCTCCAAACTCAAACAAGGGGAGGAGGAGCGGACTGCAGGTAAGCGCCCTCTCGCTCAAAACTTGTGGTTGGAGAGTGATAATTTAGGTAAGACCGATAAGCTGAGTCGTGCTTATGACTATATCGCAAAGCTGCGGGAGGAGTTGGAGTCCGCAAAGAAAAAAATTCAAGAGTTTGAGTCCGCCCTCAAGCCTACTGCTGACGCCCTTGATAAGGTCAAGCAATTGCTCAGCTCCGTGACTAAGGAGCGGGACGATTCTCTGGCAGCACAAGTTGAAGCTGAGAGTAAGGTCAAATCGGGGATGACCACTATCAACGAGTTGTCTGACAAGGTCATGGGGCTGGAGGCTGAGGTGAGCGGTCTGAAGAAGAACCTTGGTGATTTGGCGAAAGAGCTGGATAAGGCCACGAACAAGTATGATCAGCTGATCGATTCAACTTTGGCTATCTGCAAGAAGCGATTTGATGAAGCCCTGGCACAGGTGCAATATGTCTACCCCGACCTTGGGATAAACTCCAACATCATCAACAATGCTCAATCCTCAGTAATTTGTATTTTATTCTTTTGTAAACGGGTGGCCTCTTGGTCGCTCTTTTTTGTTGTAAAACGTACTAATGGAGCCCGGCCTTTTTCCGGGTAACTTAATCGATGTTAATTAGTTTCCTCTCATTAGTACAATCTATCTGTCATTCTATGAGCGGTTTATATCGATGCTTACTGATTGCTTTCAATTTGTGACCGTCCTTTTGCTTTGTTTTAATGATTTCGCAACTATGTACGAGCATCCAAAGGCAGTTTACTAGATTCCTATCCAAATTTAGCATTCCTTTGGAGGTGCGACCATCTATTAGGTAGCTTAATTCGATTAAGTACTTTTAGCCCTACTAGCAGTTTACCAAATTCTGTTTGATTTTAACTCGTCTTGTAGGTTGTATGTTATGAGCGAGAATATAAAATTGAATGCAAAATCATAAAATGCCTTGTCTTTATTAATGGATGGGCGGGCCTCTATAAAAACCCGGTGGGAAAAAGAGCGTCCTGCCCATTCCTTACAATTCGTCGCCTTACATGACTTTCTTTCAACGTTTTTAATCAGCACGTTCCTTTAGTCAACGGATGAGCTGATCTTGTTCATCTTATGGGAGATCGTTCCCTGTCTTAGTTAGGGTCGTTCCCAGCTAGACTTGGGCGAGCTCTCCATCCGGTCCGGGTCCTTTGACTCTTTCCATGATCTCTTCTTCTTCTTCTTCTTCTTCTTCACGATTTGGGTCGTATCAGGCATTGTAATCGACCATATTGACTTGATTTCTTGAGTTATATGCTTCCTTCATTTCTAATTCCCCTTGTTCCTTCAAACTCATGTAGAATGATATCTTTGCTGAAAGGGGGTCAGCCAAAAGTGTGATCACCTCGCCCTCGTCGGAGTAGAACTTCATCTTCAGGTGGACAGTTGAGGCGACTGCCTCTAGCCGTCCCAGGGTAGGTCAGCCAATAATGCATTGGTTTATCGACTTACATAGCAGCACTAGGAAGTCTGTCTTCACCATCCTATACTTGGATTTTTCTGCGCCGTCGTCGCCAAAGGTGACCATCAACTCTATCTGCCCGATCGGTGTCGTGGATGACCCATTGATGCCGGTCAAAACCGTTCCCCGGTAGGACCTTAGGTCGTCTCGAGATATTTTCAGCACATCAAGGAGGTCTTCAAAAATTATGTCAGCGGAACTCCCTTGATCGACCAAGATTCTCCTTACTTCAACGTTGGCCATCACAACGACCACCAATAGTGGGACTTGTTTGTTTCGCTTCCCATCTAGCAGATCCTCGTTCCCGAAGGGAAAGGGCGGTCTCTTTGAGAGTCCCCTGCTGGCAGATGTTAAAGCAACACTCATGATTTCCTTCCAACGATTTTTCATGGATTTGTTGGTCTCTCTGCCATCACTGGGACGTCCTCCAATTATTACCATGGCGACTTGCCGTCCTTTAGATTTTCTGGTATCTGGTTCTTCCTCGTCATAATCGTCGTCCTCTTCTCTTGCTTTGCCTACTTCGTTGACCACTGCCTTCCCCTTTCAAGGGGAACAGGCTGCTTGCTTATCCTCTCGCTCATTTTCCAATCCTGTTTTCATGTATTGGGTGAGCTTGCCCTTTCTAATCAATTCTTCTATATCATCCTTGATCCCTTCTTGACTTCTGATCGTGCTCCCCCCAGGGTTCTTTGGTCGCATCTCCTGTCACGGCCTGGGTCGCCATCGCCCTTTCCTCATAATTCCTGAATCTTTGGTATCTGCGAAGGAAAGTCTCTGTTGTCGTCAAACTCTTAGGTCCTAGCAGTGGTATCGGCCAGAGGTTTGGACAGTTTTTGATTCCTTTTTTCTTCAAGCAATTGCATCGAGGAGGGAACTCTGCTCCTCAACTATGGGTTTCCTGACTTCTCTAGAAAGGGTCAGGCAAGGTGAGAAGGGACGCGAGTGTTGGATTACTACGACAAATGCATAAAATAAAGTAAAAGGCAAAAATGCAATAAAGAAGATAAATGAAATAAACGTAGAGTTTGATTTGATTGATGTGTGTGTTTTACATTTCACTCTAATGCTATATATATACACAGACCCTCGTCGGCCACTAAGCTAGCCAACATTTGTCTGCCGTTGGGTTGATCTAAGATCAACGGCTCTCATCGCTTCATAGGCCCTCAACGAAAAGGAGTAACTGCCCACGATCCCCGTGGCACGGTTAGTGGGGTGATTGCTCATTGCTTCGAGTTTTCCGGCCTCGCTCTTCCATTTGAACTTCAACCGTTCCCACGTTCTTTCTACGTGTCGTATCTTGCCTTCCAAGTAACACCCACCTTGCCTCGGCCGTATGGTGGCTCGACTGTCCTGGCCCCACTTTAGGTAATGGTTCAGGTAACCGAGCCACCAAGGCCTTGGCACTCTATAGGATGGGGTAATTACTTTCCCTCGGCTTGGCTCATTGGTCCTCGGGCATAGTCCTACCTCGGGGGGTTTTCTCCCATTTAATGTGCCCCGAGGACCTTCTTGGGTTCACTCTCTCTGGAAAAATCACTTTTATCCCCTTGTCGTATGGCTTGCCTTCACCCCATATTCCCATTTTTCTTCTCTCAATCCTCGGCCTACGACCTATTTGTTTTTGGGTGTTAACAATTGCCCTCCTTTTTGTGCTGTCGTGCGGCCTTGAGGACGTGATTGACGGTACGAAAACCCTCGAAATGATTTGAAGTGACGATTAGAGGGGACGTAACCACTGTTACATGACACTTGGCGCTTTGCACGAATCGAAACGACTGCGCGACGGTTCCAAAGGACACGCCGGTTGAGTTTTCTTTGCGAAGCTATAAATAGCCTTCATCATTACCCCTGCATGGCTCTTTGCATTTCTGAAATTTTTACTTAGTGCTGCAATTACTCATTCTCTCGTTTCCTCTCCCCCTGATTTTTCCACTCGCTTATCATGTCTGCCTCCCATGCTGCCTCTTCCTCCAGGGCTCATGCTCCTGTTATCTTCCAATCTGTGGGCGAACTCTCTGCCCTTCACCCACTGGCCGACAACGCTGATCATGGCTTTTCCCTCTTCAAACAGCGCTTTGATGCTGCCGACCTCCCACTGAAGTCTTCTCTCTTCAACGCCGAGGCCAGATTCTCTGAGATTCGCGGGTGGCCGATAAGTGATAAGGCCTTCATTGCTTGGGTGGACCGTTTAAAGCCCCAAAAGGGCGAGTCTTGGTAAGACTGGGGTATCTATGACATGATTGAGGTATCGACCAAGAAGATTCCCCCCAATGCCGATATCTTGCTTCCCCTGAACTCCTTCTAGTCAACAACCCTTAATGTCTTTATCTTCCCCTGGGGGATGCTGACTTCGACTGTGCTGGATGTGGCCGCCATTCTTGATCTCCCCGCGGGCGGTTTGGAGGTTCATACCAATTCAAGCCTTGTTGGTGAGGATCCCCCTTACACCTTCGCCTCCTGTTTTGCCCAAGTGTATTCGCAGAACGCTACAACTTCGAGGCCTGTGTCCGAGGGGGAACATTTCGCCTTTCTGATGTACTTCCTCAACAAGTTCTTTTACGCCACTAAGTCCTTTGCTGTTGTCAGGAGACTCTCCTTTTTCGTCCACTTCCTGCTATCGGGTGGGAAATATGCCCGGGGCCCCTTTTTCCTTGCTCTCCTCTACCGGAGCATGGAAAGCTTTGCGACTCAGGTCAAGGAAAGCGGCCACTACTCTCGGGTCGACGGCCCGGTCTGGTTTCTTCAACTGTGGGTGCAACTTTACTTTCCCACTCTAGCTCCTGACCTGGATACCAAGACACATCGTGTCCTAGGTACCGCTTTCGCCGCCGTCCCTTCCTTGCCCTTGGATCGGGCGGAGGTGTTCAAGTTGTTTATGGATCTTGATACGGCCGCCGAAGATAACACAGCACAACCCTTTTGTTGGTATCTGTTGCGTTAAAAACACACTTAGAGCAAGTGTACTCTTTCGCAGAAGTAGTATAAAAGATTATCGTATCCATAGGGATTAATTATCAAGTACTAAACTAGTCGAGATTATATATTGTTTAGACGAACCAATAGTTTGATGTGAAGGAAACAAATTAGAAATAAATAAATAACAACAATTAAAATGCAAGACTAAATTAATGGAGAGAGGTCTAGGGTCGCGGTTTCACTTGCAAGCTTCGATTCCCCTATGTCTAATTCTACCTGAATTCCCTTATTTTATTTAATTACCAATCCCTTTACTAAAGCTATTAATCCGTTTGGTCATTCGCGATTAATATTCTTTTTCCTAAATTAACCCTAGATTGGTCATGCTAGAATTTAAATTTAAGAAAAGCATAATGTACAAAAAGGTTGAATGATTGGAAGACTAAATTAAAGTTTGGTCATGCATTAATTATAGCCCCAATTATCCTATAGGTCCACCAACTAATTGCAGTACGGTCGCTGATCAACTAATTGATTATGAACATGAAAAGGGTAGCTAATCCTAATTATGTGATAAAAACAATAGGACAATGTTAATTAAAATAAAAAGAGGAATTCAAACCAGAAATTAGAACATAATGAGGTCTCTATTCATGCAAGATTCACCTAAGACCCTAGAAGAGGATTTAGGTATCCATAATAGTCAAGAACAATGAAATAAAAATAAGGTTTATGAATTACAAAAATAAGAATAACCCGGTTGTATAGAAAGTCTTAATCTTTGTCTTCAATCTCCTTATTCTGCTCTAGAGCTCTCTCACGGTGTCAAGAACGAGTACCAAAATTCTTCTCTCCCTCCGCCGCGTCCGTGTAGCTCTCTTTTTGTATGTGGTGTTTGGCTTCTTCATTCACAAGTGAAGCCCTCCTTTTATATTGGTTCCTTTTCTTTCTCTCCAAGCTAGGGATCAAGTCAAGATTGCTTCCACTTTTAATTGCAAGATATGCCAATCCCTAAATATTAGGATTTAGATCCTTCCTAAATATGTGTTGCTTGCTATCCACTCCATGTCTCTTTCTTTCTCTCCAAGTCACATGTGCATCACTTTTAATTGAAATCTCCAAGAGGATCTTCTTTTTGTTATTGTGGGCCTTCTTGCATTAATAGGCTTGGGCTTGCGCTTGCTTTCTTTTATTCTAACATTTCTTCTAATTTCAGCCCACATTTTTATTATTTTCTTTTTCTACCTTCTTGCAAATATAGAGTAATTTAAGTCAGTTATTTATTTAATCAGTAATAGTTACTCTAAAAACAACTCAAAATATCTCTAATAAATGCACTAAATTAGAGTTTATCAGTATCCCTGCTTAAAGTATCACTTGGGTCCTGACTGGGTGCTCTCCCCTCAGTACATGGCCTTAATCTCCCCCACTGAGCACGACGTCCTTCATCACTGGAGCCGTGTAGTAATTGCCCATGACCTAATTGCCGGGGCCAAGCTCATTTCCACGTGGAATTTCCTTACCATCGAGCCTTATCATCCCAATCTCGTGGCCCGGCATTTTGTGGTAGGTCAACTGGTTCCCGCTTTTTATTCTTCTCCGACCGTGGTACCTCATCGGCAGAAGCTGCTCCCCCATGATCTCGAGAAAATATTTAAGACGCAGGAGGGACAATTCCTCACTTCGATTGGGGAACTTATCACGGTATTGATGGGGAGGTTCCCCCATACGCTGCTTGGTGGTCGAAAGTCTAGCAGTATTTGGGCTTTGATGAAGGACAGGTTATTCGGCCCAAGTCGGTGGCCGCCGGGGTTAGTCCACCACCTCTTTCAGCGGGACGCTCCACCGTCAAGCAATCAGACAAGAAGAAGAAGAAGCCACAAGCTTCTGATCCTCCTCCTCGGCTGAAAGTTCTCAGTCAACCTCCTCCCCCCAATGGTAAGTTTTCTTCCTTTTACACGTTTCCTTTTAGGGATTCCTTCAGTCTACCTGACCCCCTTTTCTTCCTCAGCTCAAACTCTGGTCATAACTCTGGACGGCAGTGACGAAGAGGATGATGAAGATGATGTCCCCCTGGCGCGGCGCAAAAGGTACAGGGATTTTTCTGGCCCTAGTTCCTCTCAGCCTGCGGTGCCAGATTCGGTCCTGTCCCCTCCTTCTGGAAAGCGTCTTCGGGTAAGCGTCTACTCCTGCGCCACTTCTTACTCAAGTTTTTTTCGGCATGCTTCCTTAATAACCCGATCGTTGGTCATGTTGGTGCAGTGGCTCCGTGTGGGTTCTGCTTCTCCTCCGCCTCCTTTGGCGCAGCTGTCTGACCCCAACATTCTGATTTCGGTGAGCCCCTTGTGTCTCTTACCCTTCTGTCTTTCGCCGCCCTCTCCCTCTTCTCATCCTGATTTTCTATGCAGAAAGTGGTAAATGATGTCGTGGCGGCTGATCCAGATCTACTCAGGGTGGTTAGTCCAGCCAAGGGTTCTCCTCTTGAGGGGCCGGCTTCCCCAGATGTGGATGACGAGGACATGCAGTGTTTCTTTGCTGGTTTGGGTGACCTAGAGGCGGTCACTTCTTTCTTGGCAGCGGATCTTGTCCGAATGGAAGCGGCCTTAGCCGGTGATGTCCCTACTGATCCAGAAGAGGTTGATGATTTGCGGACCACCTTGTTCCGTGTCTCCCGGTCCCTCGAAATCCCTCCTACCAAACGGGACATCCTTGCAGAATTAGCCCTTCGGCTGGGGGAGATTTCCAGTCAGTATCAACTGGTTAGATCAACTCGTGACCGCGCTGTGGAGACACTTGAGAGGTTGGGTGCCCTGTTGTCTGAAAGACATGGCTAGATCAACTCGTGACCGAGCTCTGGCCAACTTTCAAGCCCTCAATCAATAGAAGATGGATGCTCTGGCTGAAGAGAACGACATAGCTGGACGCATCGAAGCCGTGGAGGGTGAAATAGCTTCCCTTCGCTTGGAGCTGGCTACTCTGACTCCTCAACACTCGTACGCCGTTTCCCGAGTCACTGCTGCTAATAAAGCTATTACTGCTCTTTTCCAACGCAGCACAGTTCTGGGTCCTCAGCTTGATTCCCTCCTTCCTCTCCAACCTGGCTTAGAGGCAGACCTAGACACCAGTAAGGTCACACTCTTGCGGATTGGCAATAAGTGGGGAACCCTAAGAGCGTCCTACGAGCAAGCTCTTGCCCTAGTGGCTCATGAGATGACCGCAGTCCCTATTCTTGCCCATGCGGTGCCGTTTCCTCCTATTGCTACTCCATCACTTGCCAATACTCCTTCCACCGATGTGGTGACTCTTGGGGATGATACCAACGAAGGAATGGAGGCGCTGGCGCCGGAGCCATGACCTGCATTGGACCCTCCATCCGAAGGTTTAGAGATATTGGGGCAGCTGCCGAAGTTGTGACGGATGAACTTATACTTGCGAGTATTGAGACTGCCGTGATAGATGTGGTTTGGGATGCCGCTACTGCCAGCATGATTAATTATGAGAGGGACGCTGCTGGGTCTTGAGGCGTGTCTTTTTCCTTTCATTAACACTAGGCGAGCCATCTTGACAATATTTTGTATTGCTTTTAAATTCATCTGTCGATTCCTCGCATACTTTCCCATAGAGTAGGATAATATGCTTTGAGGTATTTGCCATTTATTTTCGTTTCAAATTCTTCTTCGTCTAGAGTGATTAGACGATATGCTCCACCGTGATATACTTCGCAAACAATGTAGGGCTCATCCCAATTCGGGGACCACTTGCCCAACTGAGGGTCTTTCCTCCCTAGTGGCAGAATGGTCTTCCATACGAGGCCACCTTCAACAAACTTCTTCGATTTAACGTATTTGTTGTAGGCTCCGGCTGTCTTGACTTTATTCATTTCTATCATGCTGAGGGCAGCCAGCCTGTCATCATCCACCGAGTCCAGCTCCATCAACATGGCTTGCTGGTACTCATCCATATTAAGGGAGTGCTGCCGTGCCACTCTCAACGAGGCTACACTGATCTCCAGTGGTAGCACGGCGTCCTGCCCATAAACTAAACGATAGGGGGTCACCCCCGTGGCTGTAGACTTAGAATTTCTCATAGCCCACAAGACCTCATTGAGGGTCTCATGCCACCGCTGGGGCTTATCCTCTATGTTCTTCTTGATGAGTTCAATGATGATCTTATTGGTGGCTTCTGCTTGTCCTCCGTTGGCTTGGGCATAATAAGGGGACGAATGTCTCATTTTAATGCCGTATTCCTGGGCAAAGGCCACCACTCGTTCTCCGGTGAACATTGTACCTTGATCGGGTGTGATGGTCTCAGGTAAAATGATCTGGTTTTCTATGAATCTGATCACCGCGGCCTGATCAACGTTTCCTAACGGCATAGCTTCCACCCATTTAGTGAAGTAATTGGTGGCTACAATAATTAAGTTATGCCCTTTTGAACTCGGAGGGTATATCTTGCCAATTAAATCCATGGCCTACCATTGCCTGGTCCCCTCCCTTGTGATCAACAGGTGGCTCTAGGGAAGCTGTCTCGGGAGACTACTCAGGAGCTGTGCCCTCAACAGGCATTGGGAAGGCCTGTTCCAACGCCGTATGAACAGATGCTGCGGGGATGGTCTGGGTATTCCCATCTCTACTAGAGGTGAGCATCTGGAGGGTCTCTTTCATCCTGTTGAACGCCCTAGCCCTCTGTAGCCTCCTTTTCTACGAGCGAGATCTGGAGGCCACTTTAGGGGCTGGCATCTCTATGGTCGCTTGAGTCATCCACTGATCCTGCGGCACCTCTATCAGAGGTTTGACCGTCTTGGTGGCTCTCAATTCTCGGTCATTGAGGACTGTGATATCAACCAAGGTTGAGCTCTGGATTCCGGTGACTTGGGCAACTCTTCTATCTTCTTTGGGGCGAGTTTCCCCGTCTGGGACTCGCAGGGTGGCTTGCTCGATGGAACCATCGGTGGGCCTACCGTGCCCCCCATGTGGGATGCCTTGGAGTCTTTCCCTCAGGTCCCTCGTCTTGGGCACATGTCTGTCGGGGTTGAGCATGGACAAATGCGACTCCCTAAACTCGTGGACAAGCCTCTCTGGCTTAGGAAGCCTCTTCTAAGGTTTCTGAGGTTGACTCGGCGCCCCTATCTGTAATTTTTCTAGTAGTAGGGCCCTTCGTTCTGCAATTGTGGATCCCCGCGGGGGTGAGCTCAAACGGCTGAACACGGATGTTTGCCTCTATGGGGAAATCTTTCCCTTCGGAACCCACAGGTACTTCTTCCTCCCTTTCCCTCGGTTGCTCCCTGAGAAGGAGACCATGTTGACATTCATGTTGGGGAAAGGGTCAGTGTTGACAATCATCTCTGATGCTCCTTTGTAAGCCATTTTAAGTCTCCCCTTCCTGATGGCCTCCTGAATGGCTCTGCGGAAGATGATACAATTTGAAGTGGCGTGATTAAAGGAGTTATGCCACTTGCAGTATTTCTTCCCCTTTATTTCCTCAGCCGGATGGATCTTATGGCCGTCAAGGAGCTTAATCTATTTTTCCTTAAGGAGGTAGTTAAAGATTTGGTCAGCCTTAGAGATGTCAAAGGAATATTCAACCCTTTCCTCGTCTTTCTCTTTACCTTTAGCAGGCTTAAGAGCTGGACAGAGGTAGGCCTTCCCCTTAACTATCTCGGCCTCTAGGATGTCTGCCGTGTAGTCGGCTGACTCATCATAGTCCGAATCCACAGCTGCATCCACCACTGATACCAACTGTGACCCTCGGCCCCTCGTGGCTCTCTTCCTTTCTCTCTCTTGGACGTACTATTCCACTTGAACTGCCTCGGAAGCCAAACCACTTAGGTTGCTGCAAGCTTGTCCCACAAGCTTTTCCTTCAATTGAGGGTGCATTCCAAAGAAAGCCATGGAAGTAAGCTGGAATTCTGGGAAAGGCACCGAGCACTTTCCGGCCATCTATCTGAATCTCTCAATGAAATCGGTCACTGCCTCGTCCACCTTCTGCCTTAAGTTCATGAGATCGCAGCAGTAACTTCAGGCTGCGACCAGTAAAATCTGTCATGGAAGCACCATTCCATGTCTGCCCAGGTCTGTATAGAATCTGGCGGGAGAGAGGAATACCACGAGAAGGTCGTCCCTGTAAGGACAGAGGGAACAGCTGCAACTTGTGATACTAGTTCTGGTTTCCTTCCCCACATTGGGCCGTGAATCGGCCGATGTGCTCCATAGTAGACATGCCATCGTCCCCAGGAAATGTGGCGAAATCAGGGGTCTTGAATCCTCTAGGAAGAGGTACCAACTGGTCCACCCGCTTGGGGTAAGGCTTCTTGTCCACTAGACGATCGAGCGACTTCACAGTGTATCTAGGGGACCCTGCGCCCCTGACTGCGGTGGTACCTGAGGTGGAACATCTGCCCATGGCTGCACAGGTACTACTTGGGCCAGGTTAGCAAGGCCAGTTCCTGGTACAGGTGCCTGCGCGCCTCAGAAAGGTGGAACTTGATTCCATGGCTGCTCCACCAAGGCGACATTCATCTGTGTCTGCATATAGGAACCCGCTGGGTAGGTTCTGAGTGCACCGGGGTACTGCTGACTAAGAGGTAGACTTGCCGAGTCAGGTGGATTCTGTACCCATAGCTGCTAACTCGGGCAAAAACCACCGTTCCTGCCAATCCCTGGTTCCGGGGCGAAGGCTTGCCCCTCTGCGTAAGTTGGTTAGTTAGCCGCAGTAGAACACCCATAGGATGATCCTCGCGGCAGACCCACCAGGGCTGCTGCCTCGGACGGCCTCTTGGCCATTAACACTTGTCCCTACTGAAGAGAAGCCGTGTTAGTGCCATTCGCCAAAAACTGCCCCCCAGTGTTGGCAGTGGCAAAAGTACTAGGTTGAGGAATCATAGGGTAGGACTTACCTGATGAGAGTACGCCTGCTGAGTCCCAGTCATGCTCCCACTCAGTGGACACTGATGCATGCCTCCAATAGGGTTACTGGAGGATGCCTGTTGAGGTCCAATAGGGATGGTGTATGGCGAGGTGTCATACCCCAATTTTGTTCGGCTCATTTTACTACTCGTTTAATTTACTCATTTAATTTACTCGTTAAATTACGCAAATTAGTTTTTGAGCCTAATTTTAACAATTTGGTAATAATCGAGCCTGACGTTCATGTTTGGACGTGTGTTAGCGTTTGCGATTGGGCCTCAGTTATTATTCTTGGGTTTCGCCCAATTTCAATTTTGTTTTCTTACTTTCTTTTAATCAAAAGGCCATAAAAAATCACATAATAATAAAGTCAAGATTTAAAAAATAATATTTACAATTATCAAAAAATGTCCAAAAAAAATAATCATTAATTAAAAAACGAAATAAATAAAAATTTACAAAAAATGCAAAAGGCCCAAGACCCAAGACCCAATTCGGCAGTGGTTGTGTTGTGGCAGCTGAGGGTTTGCTCCAACCCTAATCTTGTTGAGGAAGTCTTCTAGTTGGAATTGAGCTGGCCAAGAACCTGAAATGGAAACAAAATATTGAATCATTAATTTTTTTGATTCAATTCTCACCTATAAAAACAAGTAAAATCAGACGGAAAAAAAAAAACAAAAAAAACGAAATACAAGAATACACAGAAATTTCAGGAAGAAAAGGGGGCTAGGGTTTTCACGTCGAAACACTAGTGACGAAGTAATAAAAATCCAGAGACAACAGCAAGAGCCAGCTGCGAGTGTACAGTAGCAGTAAGAGTAATAAGCAATCAATAGAAATAATCTGGACAAGAGGTGAGTCCCGTTCTGTTTTGTTCATTTAGATTTGTACAACTGAAATTAATAGTAGGATTGAACTGTACATATGAATATAAAAAAAAATAATAATAATAATAACCATACTCAGGTTATGTTTTACTGTGAATACTAGAACTATGAATAGATTAGTTTTTTTTTATTTTATTTTTAGAATTAGTACGTGAACAAATTGGGGCTCATAATTAATCTTTTGAAGAAAACAAAATTAGTTGCAAATTAGAAATAGGTTCCGTGGTAAAAGATTTAGTGTTCATGATTCGTCTTTTGAAGAAACCAAAATTAGATGCAAACTAGAAATAGGATCAGTAATGAAAAATATGTTTTGTTAAAATGGTTTTTGGAAATAAAAAATCAAGATAGAAATATAATAAGAAGCACGAAAATCAGATCAGAGAAGGAATAAGAAATCAAAAAGAATTAAGGACTCGCCTAGGTTCTGACCACCGTAGACGGTGGTTACCGCCGTAAAACGTCACCTCCGGCCACCGTAGATGGTTTCCATTAGCCCAACTCTGTCGCGAACCTCCCCGGTGTCGCGTCGCAAAAGGCGTCGCTGTCCCCTTGCGGTACCTTCTGTATGTTGCCGGCGCCAGCTCTCACCGTCACCGGAAACGGCGCGAGTTCAAACGCACCACCGGACGCCTCCATCTCTCTCCGCCGTTGCACTCTCTCCGTCAGCACCCTCCGCCGTCGCACACTACTCTCTTTTAATGCTACACCCCTTTTCGTTTCTTTTTACTTTTTTTTCTACCCAAAAATCGATCTCTTTCACAAAAACTATAAAATGCATAAATAAATAGATAAATAAATAATTTCAAAAATAGGGGATTAAGTCAACTGTACGGTGGGGTTAGTCAACTTTTTAGGACCATAAATCCCTATTTGAAACAAACAATTTCCTAAACTAAAAAATACAAACACATATCTATCTTTCAAATAAAGAAAAACCATTTTTCAAAATAGGGGATTGAGTCGATCGTACGATCGAGTTGATCAGTGTTCTAAGACGAATGAACTGTTACGGATCAAAAGCCCTAGAACCCCTAAGTAAAAAACACAAACCAACAAAACTTTTTCCAAGAATTACGTTTGATTTGATTCTCTACCAAGAGATACGTAGGAGTAGAGGGCGGCTGACCTCTGTCAATTGCACTAATAAAAAAACCTTTTTTTTAGTCTTTTTTTCCCTAAATAATCCTTTTCCATAATTCAAAAATATCTAATTTTATCTTTCTTTTAATTTCTTCTAATTCACAATAAAAGCGGTAAAATAAACGTTTCAAAATTAACTTTCTCTTCCTACAACAAATCAGCAGGTAACCTTCTTTACAAAGGATGTCGTGGGGTGCTAATACCTTCCCCATGCATAATCGAATCTCGAACCCTAATCTGGTCTCAAGGACCCTTATCCGAATCAAAGGGATTTTCCAATGTTTGCCCTTAAACTAAACTTTGGTGGCGGCTTCTGTAACGCCCTAAAATTTAATCAAATTACTTCGAAGTTGGATTGCCGTAGGATAATTGTAAGAATTGAAATTATGGGCGTAGTAGCTATGTTGAAAATGAGTTAGATGATAATCACGTGTCGTGGGCCAGTTAAAAATAGCATTGGGCTTAGCACCGCGAGTGCGCAGCGCTCACGCAACCCTAGCAGCGTGTCCAGTGCGCAGCTTGCGCAGGAAGGCGCTTGTGCGCCACTCCTCCTTATAAATATAGCGCAAATATGCGCTAGGGCTGGTCTTTTTGCACAGCCGCCCTCTTTTCCCTTCTTCTCCTTCTTCCTCTCACTTCTAAGTTACACAAAAGCCTCAACTTTCAAGAGCTCTAGCCTAGGATTGGATTGGGAGGGTTGATTTTCATTGCAATTTTCTACGTTCGTGATCGTCACGCGTCGTTACTATCGCAGGGGAGTTGCCGTATCCGGAGAATCGAGGAACGAGGCTAGGAGGTAGTTTGCGCCACCATAGTTGAGGTAAGGGTGGGTTCGAATTCTATAATAGCGTATATGAGGGATCGTATGCGGGGTTTGGGGTTTATTATAGATTGCCTCTGTGTATGTTGCGTAGTTATATATATATATATATATATATATATATATATATATATATATCGTATGAGAAATGTTTGATGAATTGACCGTGTGTGCTTGAATTCCTATGTCGTTAGTTCTAATTAAATCGAATTGTAATTTTGTTGGATTAAGGTTTTCACTATTATAATCAAAAAAAAAATGATAGGAATATAGATAACTCGTTAGTAAGAATTATAAATAATTTTCGTAATTGAAATGATGGTTACGTTAATGCTGTTACTGTTTTGATGTAATGCTATTGCGGTTTTGCTGTTAATGCTGTTGCTGTTTTGCTGATAATGCTGTTGCTGTTTTGCTGTTAATGCTGTTGATGTTTTGCTGTTAAAGCTGTTGCGGTTTTGCTGTTATTGTTGTCATTGCTGTTACGTTTTGCTGCTGTGTTGTTGCTATTCTTGCTGTTTTGCGCTGTTGATGTTGCTGCTTTGTCAATATTGTTGCCACAGTTGCTGTTGTGGTTAATTGTTGCGTTGAATACCTTGTCGAAAATGTGGTAAATTGCAGGTGAAGTTGTAAAAGTTGATTTGCCTCTATTTATTGGCAAAGATAGTAAATTGTAGGCCTATGGCCGGCATGACGTTTTGGTGTTGTTGTCGTGCGATTGCGTGACTGTGATTAGCGTTACTTGTACATTCACATTGTGTCGCATACCTTTGCATTTGCTTTACGACGTGAACGATGAGGGCTATGCCCTGTGAGCCACTAGTTACTGGCAACGACGATTTTTACGACGGGAGTTTTGCTCCAATGGTACCACATGCATATGCACAGTTGAGTCACATTCCGCATTGCACTTCGATGATTCTATTGATGACTCTATTGAGGATTTTATATGTGTAATTCTATAGTACCTGACCTATCATATTGTTCTTCATACATGCTCTTATATAGTTCGATATCTCACCCCTTCTGTTTGAATGTTACCCCTATGTGGTAACGTGCAGGTAGTCGCGAATGAAGGCGGTTATCCTTCCTTAGTTGAGTCGGTGTCGTCACTCTGATACGTAACACTCGGGGGGATTGAACGCTGTTTTTTTTTCCTTTATCATTTAGGTTGCAATATTTGTTGAACTCGAAGTTATTTCTATTAAGCAAATTGTTGATTTTGAGTTGTCAAATGGACAAGGATTGTTAAGATTGTTTCAAATTGAATTTACCATGAATGAATTATATTGTTTGTGTTGGGAAGTAAGTGTAGCACTCCAATATTTATGTTGAAAATTCCGCACTCTGATTTATAGTATTATTGGGTAGAATTGGGGTGTTACATTAGTGGTATCAGAGCATGGTTGGGTCTGTCCGACCAAGTTGTCGAGTCATCGCTTCGATTAACAATCAAGTATTGTTATTCGTTCTAAACTATAATTTGTGTTGTAGGGATAAGCTGAAATGGCCGGACGGAATGATGCTGCTATTGCTGCTGCTTTGGGCGCTATGGCTCAGGCATTGGAGAATCAACAGAACGCTGGTGAGAATGCTGGATCTCGCAGTTTGGCGACTTTCCAAAGGGAGAATCCGCCCACTTTCAAGGGTAAGTATGATCCTGATGGAGCATTGGCTTGGTTGAAGGAGATTGAGAGAATCTTCCGTGTGATGGATTGCACTCCAGCGCAGAAGGTTCGTTATGGTACTCATATGCTGTCAGAAGAGGCTGTCAGGTATGTTTTCGAGGACGAAAGATTCTAAGTGGGGGAGGGTTGTAACACCCCGGAAATAATTTAATTAAAATAGTTGATTGAATTATTAAAATAATTTGGAGGCGGGATATAGATAAATTAAAAGGTTAATATTTTATATGCGTAGGAGGTGAAACGAGTAAAGGAGGTGGTGACGTAGAGAGCCCAGTGTTTACTGAGCCCTCAACTTAAACCCTGGGGGTTTAAGCCAAACCCTCATTCGCAGCAAGCAAAAGAAAAACGAAAGTGAGAGTGAGAGAGAGAGCACGCGGCGCAAAGAGGGAGAGAAGAGGAGGGTTTCGCGAAGAATTTCAAAAGGGGATCGTTCGTGTTGCTGTGGTTTTGTTCGTGTCTCGTTCGTCGTGTTTCGGAGCTTACGTTATTCGAGGTAAGGGTGGGCTTAACCTTGATAATGGGTTGATGATAATTATGTGTGGGTAGTCTAGGGTTTTGTTGAATTGTTCGTGTTGTTGCATATCGTGTTTTCGTTGAGATTGGTGCTTTGATGGTTATTGCACGTTATTGTGATTTGTTTCGTTGTTTGTTGTTGCGTGATTGTTGTATCACGATGATGGTGTTGTTATTGTTCGTGTTTTTGTTGTTGCTGTGCGTGGTTGATTGTTGTTGTCGCGTTGTCGAATTGTCGTTTTTGTTGTGGTGGTTGCGGTATCGTTGCCGTTAGGGTTTGGTGTTTGGCAATTTAGCGATTCTGGACACAGGTTCGGTCTTTCTAAAACTGGCGCTGTTTGGTTGATCCAAAAATTATGAAGTTGATTGTTTTTGAAAACAGACTTAACGCCGGTCGTTTTGGCACTGACCGAAAAATTATGTGGTTTATTTTTCTGGAAAATAGACTTAATGCTTGTTAATTTGGCACTGGTTTGGTTGCGTTTAGAGTTGTGTAGCTCGAGATATGAATTCCACAAGTTAGAGTAAGATTCTGGAAACAATCTGGACACAGGGTCAGTGTTTTGGTTACCACGTTTTCAAAAGAACTCCTTTTCGAACGAATCCAATTTCTTTGAAAACTAGACAAAATTTTCCCCAGTTTATGCACAAGTTTCATGCAATTTGATTGAGTTTTGGTCACTTTGGAATTGCTTGAATTTGAAGGACAGAAACTTTCCTCTTTTGCAACTAGCCTGTGTGCTTTTCAAAAACTGTACCTATTGGACACTCTCCTTCAAAAACTGAACTTAGGGATGATAACCAGACCCATAGGGCTTTCCAACAAGTATTTATTTGTTGAAATCCGATGTCGTTTGCTATTTTAATTAATTCGCTGAAGTAGGTGCGATGTGCCTAGGCGCTGTGCGCCAGTCTTGTGCGTGGTGTGTGTGCGTTATGTCCGCGTTGTGGAGCCGTCTGGTGTTAATATTTCAGGTGCGGTGCTGGTATGCTCAGGAGAGTTTAGTGGTAGCTGTGATGCTACAACTTCGTGTTATTTTTGGTGAAATCATTTGTTTTGATTCTGGTGATATAGTATTTATTTTAAATACTTGTTATGGTGAGTTGGTGCATAATCATGGTGTCGCATTGTCATATGCATGTTTTGGTGATATAGGCTCTGCCTCTGGTGTTTATTGGTGATATGCCCGTCGTGGCTCATTTTGGTGATCGGTACCGCATGCATATGCCCACTGGAGGGGTTGCATATCATCCCATTGTCTAAGAATGTTATAATTTTGGTGGTTCACTGTCAAATGGACTTTTCCTTTGGTATCTGGTGCTGTGATATGGTGTAATTGTATTGTGTTGCTGTAGTTACCTGATGCTAGCATATTTTTATCATCTGCTTATTACCTCTGTTAGACTCACCCCTTCTGCTTGGAATGTTGCTCTCATGCGGCAACGCTGCAGGTGATCGCTAGTGCTCGTGGAGGAATTGCTAGGTTTTGCTTCCTCTCTCGTTTGGGTCTGTGTCAGCTCTGATATGTAGCACCGGGGAGTCGTTAGTTATCGTTTTGAACTATTATTTTAGTTATTGGAAATTGTTTTAATTAATTTTGGAGATGTCTTTAATTGTTAATTCTGGAGATGTTTAAACTGGTTAATATTTCCGCTGCTTGGTGATTTCTTTTATATAAATTATTTTGGAGATTTTTTTTTGGAATAAATGGTGTTTTTTTTTAAAATGGTGAAAAATGTAGCGCCCTTCGAGGTGACTCTGATAATTGTCTATTTAGTTGTAATAGTAAAAGGGGGGTGTTACATTAGTGGTATCAGAGCAGTTCGGTCTGTCCGGCCAAGTTGTCGAGTCGTCGAGTCGAGTAACACTTGAGTAATTGTTACTCGTTCCTGATTATAGTTTCTGTTGCAGTGTTAGGTTGAGATGGCGGGACGGAACGATGTTGCACTCGCTGCTGCTTTGCAGGCTGTGGCTCAAGCTGTGGAGAATAACCCAGGTGCTGCTGGTGATGCTGGGTCGCGCAGTTTGGCTACGTTTCAGAGGGAGAATCCTCCTACCTTTAAGGGCAAGTATAACCCTGATGGTGCTTTGGCGTGGCTGAAAGAGATGGAGAGAATCTTTCGTGTTATGGATTGCTCTGAGGCGCAGAAAGTCAGGTATGGTACTCATATGCTGGCAGAGGAGGCTGATGACTGGTGGTTGGAGGTGAGGCAGAGGTTGGCGACTGTGAATGAAGAGGTCACTTGGGCTGTGTTCAGCAGAGAATTTCTGAGAAAGTATTATCCTGAAGATGTCCGTGGGAAGAAAGAGATTGAGTTTCTGGAGCTGAAGCAGGGTAATATGTCGGTGACTGAATATGCTGCCAAGTTCATTGAATTGGCGAAGTTCTATCCACATTATGGTGAGGCTGGTGCTGAATTCTCCAAATGCATCAAGTTTGAAAATGGGTTGCGGGCTGATATCAAGAAGGCGATAGGGTATCAGAAAATTCGGGTGTTCTCGGAGTTGATTGACAGCTGCAGAATCTTCGAGGAAGACAGTAATGCTCATTCTAGAGTAATGAGGGATAGGCAGAAGAATTTCTCGAGTCGTGGGAAGCCGTATGAGGTTCCAGCTGGTAAGGGCAATCAGAGAACTGCTGTGGGTAAGAGACCTAGTGGGGGAGATGCTGCTGCTAGTGTGGTATGTTACAAGTGTGGTAAACCCGGTCATAAGCGTCCTGACTGTCCAGGTGATGTGAAGAAGTGCTACAAGTGTGGTAAAGAGGGTCATATGGCGTCTAGCTGTGATCGAAAGGATGTGTTATGCTACAACTGTGGTGAGGGTGGTCATATCAGCACTCAGTGTCCTAAACCGAAGAAAGAAAGGTCCGTTGGGAAGGTGTTCGCTCTGGCGGGGTCAGATGCAGTGAATGAGATCAGAGGTACATGCTATATTAATAATTCTCCTCTTATTGCTATTATTGATACTGGTGCTACCCATTGTTTTATTGCTACTGCATGTGTTGAGAAATTAGATCTTGTTTTATCTTCTATGTTGAGGGAGATGGTTATCGATACTCCGGCTAAGGGTTCGGTGACTACCTCGGTTGTTTGTGCTAAATGCCCTTTATCGATATTCGGTAATGATTTTCTCGTTGACTTGATTTGTTTGCCGCTGAGCGGAATGGATGTTATTCTAGGTATGGACTGGTTAGTTGATAACCATGTTCATATCAACTGTCATGAAAGGTCTGTGAGTTTCTTTCCTCCTGAAGAGGAAGAGTCTGGTTTGTTGTCTGCTGGTCAGTTGCATAGGGTAATGAGGGAAGACGTCCAGTTGTTTTCATTAATGGCGTCATTGTCTGCTGAGAGCCAAGCGAAGGTTGATGAGTTGCAGGTGGTGCGAGAGTTTTCTGAGGTTTTTCCCGACGAGATTCCGGATGTACCACCAGAGAGAGAGGTTGGGTTTGCTATTGATCTGGTACCTGATACTAAACCTGTGTCTATGGCACCGTATAGAATGTCTGCATCTGAATTGTCAGAACTGAAGAAGCAACTCGAGGATCTGCTTGAAAAGAAATTTGTGAGGCCAAGTGTGTCGCCGTGGGGAGCTCCAGTGTTGTTGGTGAAAAAGAAAGATGGTAGTATGAGGTTGTGCGTAGACTATCGGCAGCTGAATAAGGTGACTATTAAGAACAAGTATCCGCTTCCGAGGATTGATGACTTAATGGATCAGTTGGTGGGTGCTCAGGTGTTCAGTAAAATAGATTTGAGGTCGGGTTATCATCAGATCAAGGTGAAAGACGAAGACATTCAGAAGACAGCTTTCAGAACCCGTTATGGGCATTATGAGTATTCCGTGATGCCTTTCGGTGTGACTAATGCGCCGGGAGTGTTCATGGAGTACATGAATCGTATCTTTCGTGAGTATCTGGATCGGTTTGTGGTGGTATTCATTGACGACATCCTAATTTATTCTAAGTCAGAAGAGGAGCATGCAGAACATCTGAGATTGGTATTGGAAATTCTGAGGGACAGGAAATTATATGCGAAGCTGTCTAAGTGTGAGTTTTGGTTGAAAGAGGTTAGCTTTCTGGGTCATGTTATTTCGGGGAATGGAATTGCCGTGGATCCGTCTAAGGTTGATGCCGTGTTACAATGGGAGTCTCCGAAGTCAGTTACTGAGATTAGAAGTTTTCTGGGTCTGGCAGGTTACTATAGGAGGTTTATAGAAGGATTTTCGAAGTTGGCACTTCCGTTGACTCAGTTGACTTGCAAGGGTAAAGCTTTCATCTGGGATGACTGTTGTGAAGAGAGCTTCAAAGAATTGAAGAAGAGGTTGACGACGTCTCCTGTTCTGACGTTGCCTAATCCGGAAGAGTCGTTTGTGGTGTATTGTGATGCTTCCAAGATGGGGTTGGGAGGTGTGCTTATGCAGAATGGTAAGGTAGTTGCCTATGCGTCGAGACAGTTGAGGACTCATGAGAAGAACTACCCTACCCATGATTTAGAACTTGCTGCAGTTGTGTTCGCGTTGAAAATTTGGAGACATTATCTGTATGGTTCGAGGTTTGAGGTGTTCAGTGATCATAAGGGTTTGCAGTATTTGTTTGATCAGAAAGAGTTGAATATGAGACAGCGCAGATGGTTGGAGTTGCTGAAAGACTATGACTTTAGCTTGAACTATCATCCGGGAAAGGCTAATGTGGTAGCTGACGCTTTAAGTCGAAAGACGTTGCATATGTCAGCAATGATGGTTAGAGAACTCGAATTAATTGAGCAGTTCAGGGATATGAGTTTGGTTTGTGAAGTGACGCCTCAGAGTGTCAGATTGGGGATGTTGAAGACTGATAATGAATTCATGGCTAGCATTCGAGAAGCTCAGAAGTTAGATGTTAAATTAGTTGACCTGATGGTTGGGATTGATCAATCCGAGAATAAAGACTTTGAGTTGGATGCGCAGAATGTATTGAAGTACCGTGGAAGAATCTGCATTCCTGATGATGAGGAGATGAAAAGAGCAATTTTAGAAGAAGGTCATAGGAGTAAGTTGAGTATCCATCCGGGAGCTACAAAGATGTATCAGGATCTGAAGAAGATGTTTTGGTGGCCTGGTATGAAGCGTGATGTGGCGCAGTTTGTGTATTCCTGCTTGACTTGTCAGAAATCGAAGGTTGGGCATCAGAAGCCTGCTGGGTTGATGCAACCGTTGGAGATTCCGGAATGGAAGTGGGATAGTATTTCTATGGATTTCGTGATAGGGTTACCTAATACTGTGAGGGGGCACGATTCGATTTGGGTGATTGTGGATAGATTGACGAAGTCTGCTCATTTTATTCCTATCAATATCACGTATCCGGTGTCGAGATTGGCAGAGATTTATATTCAGGTGATTGTGAAGTTGCATGGTGTTCCTTTGTGCATTATGTCTGACAGAGATCCTAGGTTCACTTCTGATTTCTGGAAGAGTTTGCAAGAAGCGTTGGGTTCTAAATTGAGGTTGAGTTCAGCTTATCATCCTCAAACTGATGGACAGACAGAGAGGACCATTCAGTCGTTGGAAGACTTGTTGAGATCTTGTGTTCTTGAGCAGGGAGGTGCGTGGGATACTCACCTTCCGTTGATCGAGTTTACTTACAACAATAGTTACCATTCTAGCATCGGGATGGCACCGTTCGAGGCATTGTATGGTCGGAGATGTAGGACACCGTTGTGTTGGCATGAATCTGGGGAGAGTATTGTTCTTGGACCCGAGGTTGTTCGAGAGACTACTGAAAAGGTGAAATTGATCCGTGAGAAAATGAAAGCATCGCAGAGTAGACAGAAGAGCTATCATGATAAGAGAAGGAAGGATTTAGAATTCCAAGCTGGTGATCATGTGTTTTTGAGAGTCACGCCTATGGCTGGTGTTGGGCGTGCATTGAAGACAAAGAAGTTGACTCCTCGTTTCATTGGACCGTATCAGATCACTGAGAGAATTGGTAATGTTGCTTATAGGGTGGCCTTGCCGCCTAATCTTTCGAATTTGCACGATGTATTTCATGTGTCGCAACTTCGGAAGTATATTTCGGATCCGTCCCATGTGATTCCGATGGATGATGTGCATGTGCGGGATAATCTCACTGTGGAGACAATGCCTGTGCGAATTGAAGATCGTGAAGTGAAGACTTTACGTGACAAAGAGATAAACCTGGTGAAAGTGGTCTGGTTAGGAGCTGCTGGTGAAAGCATGACATGGGAGTTGGAGAGCAAAATGCGAGAGTCCTATCCGGAGCTGTTTGAATCAGGTATGTTTTCGAGGACGAAAGATTCTAAGTGGGGGAGGGTTGTAACACCCCGGAAATAATTTAATTAAAATAGTTGATTGAATTATTAAAATAATTTGGAGGCGGGATATAGATAAATTAAAAGGTTAATATTTTATATGCGTAGGAGGTGAAACGAGTAAAGGAGGTGGTGACGTAGAGAGCCCAGTGTTTACTGAGCCCTCAACTTAAACCCTGGGGGTTTAAGCCAAACCCTCATTCGCAGCAAGCAAAAGAAAAACGAAAGTGAGAGTGAGAGAGAGAGCACGCGGCGCAAAGAGGGAGAGAAGAGGAGGGTTTCGCGAAGAATTTCAAAAGGGGATCGTTCGTGTTGCTGTGGTTTTGTTCGTGTCTCGTTCGTCGTGTTCCGGAGCTTACGTTATTCGAGGTAAGGGTGGGCTTAACCTTGATAATGGGTTGATGATAATTATGTGTGGGTAGTCTAGGGTTTTGTTGAATTGTTCGTGTTGTTGCATATCGTGTTTTCGTTGAGATTGGTGCTTTGATGGTTATTGCATGTTATTGTGATTTGTTTCGTTTTTTGTTGTTGCGTGATTGTTGTATCACGATGATGGTGTTGTTATAGTTCGTGTTTTTGTTGTTGCTGTGCGTGGTTGATTGTTGTTGTCGCGTTGTCGAATTGTCGTTTTTGTTGTGGTGGTTGCGGTATCGTTGCCGTTAGGGTTTGGTGTTTGGCAATGTAGCGATTCTGGACACAGGTTCGGTCTTTCTAAAACTGGCGCTGTTTGGTTGATCCAAAAATTATGAGGTTGATTGTTTTTGAAAACAGACTTAACGCCGGTCGTTTTGGCACTGGGTTCGGTAAATTCGGAGTTGCATAGCTCGAGTTATAGGCGATACAAGTTAGGTTAAAATTCTGGAAACGGTTTGGGTATAGATTCGGTATTTCGGTGACTGGGAACGTTGTATTGACCGAAAAATTATGTGGTTTATTTTTCTGGAAAATAGACTTAATGCTTGTTAATTTGGCACTGGTTTGGTTGCGTTTAGAGTTGTGTAGCTCGAGATATGAATTCCACAAGTTAGAGTAAGATTCTGGAAACAATCTGGACACAGGGTCAGTGTTTTGGTTACCACGTTTTCAAAAGAACTCCTTTTCGAACGAATCCAATTTCTTTGAAAACTAGACAAAATTTTCCCCAGTTTATGCACAAGTTTCATGCAATTTGATTGAGTTTTGGTCACTTTGGAATTGCTTGAATTTGAAGGACAGAAACTGTCCTCTTTTGCAACTAGCCTGTGTGCTTTTCGAAAACTGTACCTATTGGACACTCTCCTTCAAAAACTGAACTTAGGGATGATAACTAGACCCATAGGGCTTTCCAACAAGTATTTATTTGTTGAAATCCGATGTCGTTTGCTATTTTAATTAATTCGCTGAAGTAGGTGCGATGTGCCTAGGCGCTGTGCGCCAGTCTTGTGCGTGGTGTGCGTGCGTTATGTCCGCGTTGTGGAGCCGTCTGGTGTTAATATTTCAGGTGCGGTGCTGGTATGCTCAGGAGAGTTTAGTGGTAGCTGTGATGCTACAACTTGGTGCTATTTTTGGTGAAATCATTTGTTTTGATTCTGGTGATATAGTATTTATTTTAAATACTTGTTATGGTGAGTTGGTGCATAATCATGGTGTCGCATTGTCATATGCATGTTTTGGTGATATAGGCTCTGCCTCTGGTGTTTATTGGTGATATGCCCGTCGTGGCTCATTTTGGTGATCGGTACCGCATGCATATGCCCACTGGAGGGGTTGCATATCATCCCATTGTCTAAGAATGTTATAATTTTGGTGGTTCACTGTCAAATGGACTTTTCCTTTGGTATCTGGTGCTGTGATATGGTGTAATTGTATTGTGTTGCTGTAGTTACCTGATGCTAGCATATTTTTATCATCTGCTTATTACCTCTGTTAGACTCACCCCTTCTGCTTGGAATGTTGCTCTCATGCGGCAACGCTGCAGGTGATCGCTAGTGCTCGTGGAGGAATTGCTAGGTTTTGCTTCCTCTCTCGTTTGGGTCTGTGTCAGCTCTGATATGTAGCACCGGGGAGTCGTTAGTTATCGTTTTGAACTATTATTTTAGTTATTGGAAATTGTTTTAATTAATTTTGGAGATGTCTTTAATTGTTAATTCTGGAGATGTTTAAACTGGTTAATATTTCCGCTGCTTGGTGATTTCTTTTATATAAATTATTTTGGAGATTTTTTTTTGGAATAAATGGTGTTTTTTTTTTAAAATGGTGAAAAATGTAGCGCCCTTCGAGGTGACTCTGATAATTGTCTATTTAGTTGTAATAGTAAAAGGGGGGTGTTACAAGACTCGTGGTAAGCCGTATGATGCTCCAGTTGGTAAAGGTAAGCAGAAAAGTTTTGACGGTAAGAGAACTAGTGTGGGAGACGCCCCTGCTGGTATTGTATGTTACAAATGTGGCAAACCTGGTCATAAGAGTAACGTGTGCAAGGTTGAGGTGAAGAGGTGCTTTCGTTGTGGTAAGACTGGGCACGAATCATCCGAGTGCAAGCATAAGGAGCAGGTCTGTTTCAACTGTGGCGAAGAAGGGCATATTAGTAATCAATGTCAGAAGCCAAAAAAAGAAAGAGTTAGTGGAAGAGTGTTCGCTCTGGCAGGGACACAGACTACTGAGAACGACGGATTTATTGGAGGTACATGTTTCATTAATGGTGTTCCTCTAATAGCTATTATTGATACTGGTGCTACTCATTGTTTTATTGCTGCGGAATGTGTTAAAAGATTGGGTCTTGTGTTGTCTTCTATGAATAGGGAGATGGTTGTCGATACTCCAGCTAAGGGGTCGGTGACTACTTCTCTTGTGTGTTCTAAGTGCCCTTTGTCGATTTTCGACAGAGAATTTATTGTTGATCTGATTTGTCTGCCGTTAAGCCGATTGGATGTGATCCTAGGCATGGACTGGTTAGAATATAACTATGTTCATATTAATTGTTTTAGCAAGTCTGTGAGTTTCTCCACTCCCGAAGAGGAGGAGGCTGGTTTGTTGTCTGCTGGACAGTTGCGGAAGTTGATGCGGGAAGAAGTTCAGCTATTCTCGCTGATGGCGTCGCTATCTGTTAAGAATCAAGCCATAATTGATGAGTTGCAGGTGGTGCGCGAATTTCCTGAAGTTTTCCCTGATGAGATTCCAAGTGTACCACCAGAGAGGGAAGTTGAATTTGCTATTGATCTTGTACCAGGTACCAAACCTGTTTCTATGGCACCTTACAGGATGTCAGCATCTGAATTATCCGAATTGAAGAAGCAACTTGAGGATCTACTTGAAAAGAAGTTCGTGAGGCCGAGTGTATCACCGTGGGGAGCTCCAGTGTTGCTAGTGAAGAAGAAGGATGGAAGTATGAGGCTTTGTGTTGATTATAGATAGTTGAATAAAGTGACGATTAAGAACAAGTATCCACTCCCAAGAATAGACGATTTGATGGATCAATTGGTGGGTGCTCAAGTATTCAGTAAGATTGATTTGAGATCGGGCTACCATCAGATTAAAGTGAAAGATGAGGATATTCAGAAGACGGCTTTTAGAACTCGGTACGGGCATTATGAGTATTCGGTGATGCCTTTCGGTGTTACTAACGCGCCGGGAGTATTCATGGAGTACATGAACCGTGTGTTTCATGCTTATTTGGATCGGTTTGTGGTAGTATTCATCGATGATATTTTGATTTAATCTAAGACAGAAGAAGAGCATGCAGAGCACTTGAGATTGGTATTGGAGGTCTTAAGGGACAAGAAGTTATATGCAAAGTTGTCTAAGTGCGAATTTTGGCTGAAGGAGGTGAGTTTTCTTGGTCACGTTATTTCTGGTAGCGGCATTGCGGTGGATCCATCTAAAGTCGATGTTGTATTGCAATGGGAGACTCCAAAGTCGGCTACCGAGATTAGAAGCTTTTTGGGATTAGCTGGCTACTATAGAAGGTTCATTGAAGGCTTTTCTAAGTTGGTACTTCCTTTAACTCAGCTGACCTGCAAAGGTAAAGCCTTTATATGGGACGCTCGTTGCGAAGAGAGTTTCACCGAATTGAAGAAGAGATTGACGACGTCTCCTATCTTGACGTTGCCTAATCCGGGAGAGTCCTTTGTGGTGTACTGTGATGCTTCCAAGATGGGTTTAGGAGGTGTGCTTATGCAGAATGGTAAGGTAGTTACTTATGCATCGAGGCAGTTGAGGACTCATGAGAAGAACTATCCTACGCACGATTTAGAACTTGCTGCAGTTGTTTTTGCGCTGAAAGTTTGGAGGCATTATCTTTATGGTTCTAGATTTGAAGTATTTAGCGACCATAAGGGTTTGCAGTACTTGTTTGATCAAAAGGAACTGAATATGAGACAGCGGAGGTGGTTGGAGTTGCTAAAAGACTATGATTTCAGTTTGAATTATCATCCAGGGAAAGCTAATGTCGTGGCTGATGCTTTGAGCCGAAAGACCTTGCACATGTCGGCAATGATGGTCAGGGAGTTTGAATTGATTGAGCAGTTCAGAGATATGAGTTTGATTTGCGAAGTGACACCTCAGAGTGTTATGTTGGGGATGTTGAATATTAATAATGACTTTTTAGATAGCATCAGAGAAGCTCAGAAACTGGATGTTAAACTGGTAGATTCGACGGTAGGAATCGGGCAGTCTGAGAATAACGATTTTGAGTTCGATGCGCAAGGTGTGTTGAGATACCGTAATAGAATCTGCATTCCTGACGATGCGGAAATGAAGAAAGCAATTCTCGAAGAGAGTCATAGAAGTAAGTTGAGTATTCATCCAGGAGCTACGAAAATATATCAAGACTTGAGAAGATGGTTCTAGTGGCCTGGGATGAAGCGCGATGTAGCGCAATTCGTGTATGCATGTTTAACTTGTCAGAAGTCAAAAGTTGAACATCAGAAGCCAGCGGGGTTGATGCAACCTTTAGAGATTCCGGAATGGAAATGGGATAGCATTTCAATGGACTTTGGGACGGGGCTGCCTAATACTGTGAGAGGGCATGATGCGATTTGGGTGATTGTTGACAGGTTGACGAAGTCGGCTCATTTTATACCTATTAATATCACGTATCCGGTACCGAAGTTGGTTGAGATTTACCTCCAAAAGATTGTAAAGTTGCATGGTGTCCCTATGTGTATCGTTTCGGATAGAGATCCTAGGTTCACTTCTGATTTCTGGAAGAGTTTGCAAGAGCCGTTGGGTTCTAAGTTGAGATTGAGCTCAGCGTATCACCCTCAGACGGATGGTCAGACAGAGAGGACTATTCAATCGTTGGAGGGTTTGTTGAGAGCGTGTATTTTGAGCAAGGAGGTTCGTGGGATACCCATCTCTCGTTGATAGAGTTTACCTACAATAACAGTTATCATTCTAGTATTGGGATGGCACCTTTCGAAGCGTTGTATGGTCGAAGGTGTAGAACCCCTTTGTGTTGGTATGAATCTGGAGAGAGTATAGTGCTTGGACCTGAAATTGTTCGAGAAACGACTGAGAAGGTGAAGTTGATTCGTGAAAAGATGAAAGCTTCACAAAGTAGACAGAAGAGTTACCATGATAAGCGAAAGAAGGATTTGGAATTTCAAGCTGGTGATCATGTGTTTTTGAGAGTCACCCCTGTGACCGGTGTTGGACGTGCTTTGAAATCTATGAAGCTTACTCCTCGATTCATTGGTCCATATCAGATCACGGAAAGAGTTGGGAATGTAGCTTACAGAGTGGCCTTACCGCCTAATCTTTCGAATTTGCATGATGTGTTCCATGTGTCATAACTTTGGAAGTATATTCCAGATCCATCTCATGTAATTCATATGGATGATGTGCAAGTACGGGATAACCTCACTGTGGAGACGATGCCTGTACGAATCGCGGACCGTGAGACGAAGACTCTAAGGGGCAAAGAGATCGCCTTGGTGAAAGTAGTCTGGTTAGGAGCTTCCGGAGAGAGCATGACATGGGAGTTGGAAAGCAAGATGCGGGAGTCCTATCCCGAGTTCTTCGAATCAGGTAAATTTTCGAGGACGAAAATATTCTAAGTGGGGGAGAGTTGTAACGCCCTAAAATTTAATCAAATTACTTCGAAGTTGGATTGCCGTAGGATAATTATAAGAATTGAAATTATGGGCGTAGTAGCTATGTTGAAAATGAGTTAGATGATAATCACGTGTCGTGGGCCAGTTAAAAATAGCATTGGGCTTAGCACCGCGAGTGCGCAGCGCTCACGCAACCCTAGCAGTGTGTCCAGTGCGCAGCTTGCGCAGGAAGGCGCTTGTGCGCCACTCCTCCTTATAAATATAGCGCAAATATGCGCTAGGGCTGGTCTTTTTGCGCAGCCGCCCTCTTTTCCCTTCTTCTCCTTCTTCCTCTCACTTCTAAGTTACACAAAAGCCTCAATTTTCAAGAGCTCTAGCCTAGGATTGGATTGGGAGGGTTGATTTTCATTGCAATTCTCTACGTTCGTGATCGTCACGCGTCGTTACTATCGCAGGGGAGTCGCCGTATCCGGAGAATCGAGGAACGAGGCTAGGAGGGAGTTTGCGCCACCATAGTTGAGGTAAGAGTGGGTTCGAATTCTATAATAGCGTATATGAGGGATCGTATGCGGGGTTTGGGGTTTATTATAGATTGCCTCTGTGTATGTTGCGTAGTTATATATATATATATATATATATATATATATATATATATATATATATATATATATCGTATGAGAAATGTTTGATGAATTGACCGTGTGTGCTTGAATTCCTATGTCGTTAGTTCTAATTAAATCGAATTGTAATTTTGTTGGATTAAGGTTTTCACTATTATAATCAAAAAAAAATGATAGGAATATAGATAACTCGTTAGTAAGAATTATAAATAATTTTCGTAATTGAAATGATGGTTACGTTAATGCTGTTACTGTTTTGATGTAATGCTGTTGCGGTTTTGCTGTTAATGTTGTTGCTGTTTTGCTGATAATGCTGTTGCTGTTTTGCTGTTAATGCTGTTGATGTTTTGCTGTTAAAGCTGTTGCGGTTTTGCTGTTATTGTTGTCATTGCTGTTACGTTTTGCTGCTGTGTTGTTGCTATTCTTGCTGTTTTGCACTGTTGATGTTGCTGCTTTGTCAATATTGTTGCCACAGTTGCTGTTGTGGTTAATTGTTGCGTTGAATACCTTGTCGAAAATGTGGTAAATTGCAGGTGAAGTTGTAAAAGTTGATTTGCCTCTATTTATTGGCAAAGATAGTAAATTGTAGGCCTATGGCCGGCATGACGTTTTGGTGTTGTTGTCGTGCGATTGCGTGACTGTGATTAGCGTTACTTGTACATTCACATTGTGTCGCATACCTTTGCATTTGCTTTACGACGTGAACGATGAGGGCTATGCCCTGTGAGCCACTATTTACTGGCAACGACGATTTTTACGACGGGAGTTTTGCTCCAATGGTACCACATGCATATGCACAGTTGAGTCGCATTCCGCATTGCACTTCGATGATTCTATTGATGACTCTGTTGAGGATTTTATTGATGATATGTGTAATTCTATAGTACCTGACCTATCATATTGTTCTTCATACATGCTCTTATATAGTTCGATATCTCACCCCTTCTGTTTGAATGTTACCCCTATGTGGTAACGTGCAGGTAGTCGCGAATGAAGGCGGTTATCCTTCCTTAGTTGAGTCGGTGTCGTCACTCTGATACGTAACACTCGGGGGGATTGAACGCTGTTTTTTTTCCTTTATCATTTAGGTTGCAATATTTGTTGAACTCGAAGTTATTTCTATTAAGCAAATTGTTGATTTTGAGTTGTCAAATGGACAAGGATTGTTAAGATTGCTTCAAATTGAATTTACCATGAATGAATTATATTGTTTGTGTTGGGAAGTAAGTGTAGCACTCCAATATTTATGTTGAAAATTCCGCACTCTGATTTATAGTATTATTGGGTAGAATTGGGGTGTTACAGCTTCTTTTTTGAACCTTTGAGGAATCTTTTCCTGGATTTTTCGGTCGCTACATGGGGCCTGAGGCGGTCCTCCTAGAGAAGAAGGTTGTCCTCCCTGTGATTGGCCGGAGACAACATCGTTCATGGTGCTATTGGCTTGCGCAGCACGTCTTTGCTCCACTTCCTTGGCCTATTGCACTTCATTGTGCACCATAGGTTTCACTATGTCAGCCAATTGATGGGGCAATTGATACATGATGTCCTGTATCCCCATGTCAATTTGCTGCCGGACAAACGACGTGGTCATGACCACAAGCTCCTCACAATGCTGTGGGGAACCGTCGTTAGACTCAACGCTAACTGTGAGGGGAGTTGCCTCTGAAACACTTGTAGGCTCAGTGTATCTCATTTTCGGAGCAGTTACCTTCTTTGATGCCGATGTTGGCTCCATATTTAGATTTCTGCGGGAGCGCAAGTGCATACGCCAACTGTAATCCAGTCCAGGCGGATCAAACGGGGACGTTTTCTCACCTTTTCCTGTCCCACCGGGCGTGCTAACTTTTGTCATCGTCAAACTTTTAGGTCCTAGCAGTGGTATCGGCCAGAGGTTTGGACAGTCTTTGATTCCTTTTTTCTTCAAGCAATTGCGTCGAGGAGGGAACTCTGCTCCTCAACTATGGGTTTCCTGACTCCTATAGAAAGGGGCAGGCAAGGTGAGAAGGGACGCGAGTGTTGGATTACTACGGCTAATGCATAAAATAAAGTAAATGGCAAAAATGCGATAAAGAAGATAAATGAAATAAACGTAGAGTTTGATTTGATTGATGTGTGTGTTTTACATTTCGGTCTAATGCTATATATATACACAGGCCCTCGTTGGCCACTAAGCTAGCCAACATTTCCCTGCCGTTGGATTGATCTAAGATCAACGACTCTCATCGCTTCATAGGCCCTCAACGAAACAAAGCAACTGCCCACGATCCCACAGGCACGGTTAGTGGGGTGAGTGCTCGTTGCTTCGAGTTTTTTGGCCTCGCTCTTCCATTTGAACTTCAATTGTTCCCACGTTCTTTCTACGTGTCGTATCTTGCCTTCCGAGTAACACCCACCCTGCCTCGGCCGTATGGTGGCTCGGCTGTCCTGGCCCCACTTTAGTTAATGGTTCAGGTATCCGAGCCACCAAGGCCTTGGAACTCTATAGGATGGGGTAATTGTTGAACCAATGTCAAACACTCTTGGTTTTGAATGATAACAAATTACAATCTGTTTACTAATGGTTATAGTTAAACCAAAGCACAGGGCAATGAACCAAAAGCGCAGGGCATGAACCAAAGCACAGGGCAATGAACCAAAGCGCTTGGCATGATATGATATCTTAAAGTGTAGAAGCTCGAAGGAGAAACTACTGAAGCGTTCAAGACTTATGTGTTATTTTTCTTTGCATAGGACGCGTGTAAGATCTTATCACTTAAACTTTATGACTTATGTAGTTGAGAGATGATTTTTTAAAATAAACCTATTTTGTTAAAATCTTTTATATAAAAGCATGATTAAATAAGTTAGGCACAAGTTGTTTTTAAAGAAAGGTTTTGAATCATGACTTGTTGTTTTTAAAAGTGTAAAATCGATTTGTTGCTTCCTTCTTTAAAGAGGGAAATCGATTTTGTGCTTCAATTTAGAGAGGAAAATCGATTTGCTAATTTGTTTTGGAAAGAAAACAATCGATTGATGGCTTGTTGTTATTGAGAATCAAAATCGATTGATGGCTCCTTTCTTTAAGGAGAGAATCGATTTCTATCCTGATTTTAAACCCAAAATCGATTTCCCTTCTACTCTTTTAAAGCCTATAATCGATTTCTATCTTGCTTGTTTTCAAAAAGGAATTTGTTTTCACAAAAAAACAATCGATTGATGGCTTGTTATTTTAAAGAGCTAAATCGATTTTCCACTTACTTTTGGAAGTAAGGAATCGATTTCCTTCCTTCTTCCTCAGGCAGAAAATCGATTTTGCTAGTATATTTTCAAGAAGAAAATCGATTTTCATATTATATCTTTCAAGCAATCAATCGATTCTTCACTTATTACAATTGTGTTAAAAAGTGCCTCAACGGTCATATTTTCACAATCTATATAAATAGACTTAGGGTTTTAACGATCAACATTACACAACACACAAATCAAAAAGAAAAGAACGCAAACACTCATCGTCACATTCTTTCTTCACGTTCTTCATCTAGGGTTTCAAATCGCTCATCTCTCTCAACTACATCTTGTCATATTTCTTGAGTGATTGGATCCTAGTTTTAATTTGTAATCGTTAATATTTGGTTGTTGTGAAATCCTGAAAGTTTTCTTGGGTAATTCAATCGGGGAGATTGAATTGTAGCGAAATCCTTAGCGGGGAGCTTGGGTTCTCAATTTGGGGAAAATTGAGATTGGCGTGGTAGCTATAGCGAAGTTGCTTGCTTGTAAGACGTTGAAGAAGTATCTTCTCATATAGTGGTTATTATCAAGTCCGAAGGTTGCAAAGCCGGAGGCCGAGGACGTAGGGCTTTTATCCCGAACCTCGTAAAAATCACGGTGTACTCCTATCCTATATCTTTACTTTGCTTTTTCTTTTATAATTGTTAACTGTCGTCGCACTTGCTATTATCACGTGCAGATTTGATTATCGTTATAATTATAATGATAATTGTTTCTGTCATTGTTATAGTTTGCATAAGTTGTTGTATATAGTTTAAATCCCATTTTCCGCATTCGATTTGAACTAGCATTGTTAATTTTTCGAAAATCCAAAAGAAGTCATATTTAGCATATAACCTTATTCACCCCACCCCACCCCCCCCGAAGGTTATCATATAGTCCAACAATTGGTATCAGTAGCTAGAAATTGCATACAGAGCTTAACATCTCGCAATTTTTGATTATGGGTTCATTTATGAAAGAGGGGATGTCTTTCAATAGGCCACCCCTGCTCGATGGGACTAACTATGACTATTCGAGTAGTCGAATGAAATGTCATGTGCACGCTATAGATTTCACTTTATGGAGGATCATTGTTGATGGACCACTCACGCCTATGAGAATCAAGATTTCTAAACCCTGTGTTGCTGCTGAGGGAGATACTACCAAATCTCAAGCCACTGGTACAGCTGAGGAAGTTCCTATTGAAGATATTTATGCCATTGACTTGAGTGAGCTGAGAAAGTCTGAGCTAGAAAAAATATCTCTCAATGCCAAAGCAATGAATATTCTTCACCTATCTCTATCTGAAGAAGAATATGGAAGGGTGAAGGGATGTCAGACAGCAAAGGAAATTTGGGACTGTCTGGAAGCGACACATGTTGGTACAAGTCAAGTGAAGGATACAAAGATTAGAGTTCTCACTTCTGAGTATGAAGCTTTCAAGATGAAGGAAGGTGAATCTGTTGCAGCTATGCACCAGAGATTGAACTTGATAGTCAATAACTTAGGAGCACTTGGGAAGAAGTATTCAACGAAGGATTTGAATTGGAAGATTCTTGCATCCTTGACTAGTGAGTTCTTTCCCAAGACTTGTGCTATCACTCAAGCCAAAGATATTGGCACTTTACCTCAAGAAGACTTGATTGGGTCACTTCTTGCATTTGAGGTGGTGTTGGCCGCTAAGAAGACTCAAGAAGAAGAAGCGGTCAAAGAAAGGAAGTCTCTTGCTCTTGCTGCTACCAAGACTCCTAAGATGGCAAGGAAAGAGGTTGAGTCTGATGAAGAATCCGATGATGAAGACATGGCTATGTTTGCCAAAAAATTCATGAAATTGAAAAAGTTTGGGAAGGGTGACTATTCAAAGAAATCTGGGCACAACAAAGGAGATAGTTATGACAGAAGAGATGATCAACCAAAATGTTTTGAATGCAACAAACCGGGTCATCTCAAAGTGAATTGTCCAAGCTAAAATCAAAGTACTCACAGAAGAAAGCCATGAAGGCTACATGGGACGATATTGACACTGAGGATGAAACAGATGAAGAAGAGGAAGTTGCAACTGTTGTTTGTCTTATGGCAAACGGCACTCCTGAGGCTACATGGGACAATCTTGACACTGATATTGAAACAGATGAAGAAGAGATGGCTGCCAAGGTTGCTTGTCTTATGGCAAATGACACCCCTAAGGTAATCATTGCTAATCTTAGTTTTTCTGATTCACTTGAACATGATGACTTATCTGATGATGCGTGTAGTAGTCAAGATTTGAGTGAGGCTTTTGAAGCTCTTTATAATGAACATGAAACTCTTTTGATAAAATCTAAGGATTTGACAAAGAGGAACAAAAGCATGCTCACTCAAATCGAGACTCTTGAGAAGGAGGTAGCTAAGTTGAAGAATGAGCTACATAAAACTAAACCATTCAACCTTGAGCTTCTTGAGCTTAAACAAAATTTTGAAAAAGTGAAGGTTGAAAAAGAAAATTTGAAAGAATCCCTAAAAAAGTTTGAGGTTGGTGAAAAGACCTTAACTAAGTTACTTCACTCTCAACATGAATATGTTGATAGGAGAGGCATTGGGTATGAAGGTAATTCCACCTCCCCTGACTTGAAAAAGAAAATGATTTTTGTAGCTGCCACTTCAAGTAAGACACCTATTGTTGTCTCCTGCACTTATTGTCAGAAAGGGAATCATAGCTCTCATAGATGCCCTATTCATAGATTGTGTGAGCTTGGTACCCTTATACCTGCTTGTAAGAAACCAAGGTGGATTGTGAAAACAAACCCCTTGAGGACTAACCCCCATGGACCCAATCAAATTTGGGTACCTCGTACTAGTTGTTGATGTTCCATTTGTAGGTTGGTCAGTCATCCAAGAAGAAAAATGTGTGGATGGTTGACATTGGGTGCTCGAGGCATATGACTGGTGATGCCTCACTATTCTTGAAGCTGAGCAACAAAGCAAGTGGATCTGTGAAGTTTGCCAACAATGAATCTGCTCAAGTAATAGGTAAAGGTTGTGTGGGTAAGGAAAACACAATCAAAATTAAAAATGCTTTACTAGTTGATGGTGTGAAATTTAACTTGCTAAGTGTCAGTCAATTATGTGATAGTGATTTTGATGTGTATTTTTCTGTTGATAAATGTGTTATTGCTCATAGGACTTCTAAGCTTTATATTACTGACTTTCGAGAAAATAATGTGTATTATGTTGATTTTGACCATGTGAGTGATGATATTGTATGCATGCATGCCTTCCTTGGTTGATGATTTGAATTTGTGGCATAGACATTTAGGACATGCTAGTATATTGAACTTTTATCTAAGTTGTGTAAGAATGAGCATGTTAGAGGTCTACCCAAGCTAAAGTATGAAAAGGGTCAATTATGTGATGCATGTCACCTAGGTAAGCTGCATAAAACTTCCTTCAATTCAAAACCCACATCACATGATAGTTTTCAATGATAAGGAGGGAGTTTAATTGGAGATTTTGATGAATAAAAATAAGAAGTTTGATGAAAATTTAAGAAGTTGTGAACTTAGGAAGTTGGCTTGTTATGCAGTAGTTATGTTGGTTTTCTTCGTGTTTTTGTGTGCAGGAACTAGATCGAATTGAAGATCGAGTGGTGCAAGCAAGAAGAACAAGTGGTACAAGCCAAGGACTTGTCGTGCTGAGTGGCGCGCAGGAGGCGCGCAGGTGGCGCTTCACGCGCAAGAAAACAGAATTGGCGTGCTGTGGGGCGCGAAGGAGGCGCGCAAGTGGCGCGCAAGCGCCAGTCACGCGCAAGAAGGCAGAAGCAGAGGCGCGCAGCTTGCGCTTAAGTGGCGCTTAAGCGCCAACTGAGCGTGAAAAACGTTAAAAACACGTAAGGCCAGGGGGAGAAAGGGGGGTCGACGAATTTTGGAACGCTAGAACGCGAAGAGCACTCATTCCTTCTCACCGGTATTGAAGATTCAAGGCTTGGGGACAAGAATTGAAGCTTCATATGTGTTCATCATCATCTTTATCTTGTAATTCTTCCTTTCTCTCTTCCCTTATCATGTGTAGCTAAACCCTAATGTTAGGGATGAATTAACTTTGACGTAACGCTATTGTTGCTGGTTTAAAATTATGTTTATGTCGTACTCTCTTATATTTTGTGAATTGAATTTCTATGCTTAACGCTTTCTATGGTTGGAAAACTTGTAGAACGATATTTTATTCAATGATCGAATGGAAGTTTTATTATTGAATGTTTGAAATTCAATTCCTACCATTCGTAGTTTAGGAATACTCTTAGAATTGTTGTATGTTGCGAATCCTCGTTGTTAATGCTTGTTGTTAATTGAAATCGCCTAAGGAATTAGGGCTTTAGTTATCGGCAAAGGACTAGTTACCTAAGGAATTAGGAATTAGTTAGAATTGAGGGTTTGATAGCAAAATAAGAGAGAGGTGATCTTTCGAAATTAAATCAGTGACAATAGTGTGAAATCAACAGGCATTCATCCCTAGCGTTCTTCCCATCGTATCTTCTCCTAAGCATTTTAGTTTTCTCTTATTAAAAACACAAAAAGAAATATTTAATTGCTTACTTTAGTATTAGTCGCTCACTCATACCAATCGGAAATTTATTTCAACTTGGTTCGTTTAGTTGTCGTTAACGTAATTGGTAAATTAATTCGATCCTCGAGGACGATACCCGGTCTTACCGGTTTTATTACTTGCAACGATTCGGTACACTTGCCGAAATATTAACAAGTTTTTGGCGCCGTTGCCGGGGATCGAAATTACATTTACCAGTAAATTCGAAGGCAACTGCTAATTCGAACCTGTACATACTTTAGTTTTATTTTAGTTTTCTTGTTTCTTTTTTTTCCTTTTTACATTTTTTTTTATCTTTTTACCACTTTTACTCCCTTGATTCTATGAAAGCCATGTGAATACTTTATCAATCATGGAGTCCACACTACCGCCACTTCGTTGTTGTTGTTGTGGAGGACCCCATTTAAATGGCAATTGTGAGACATACTCCTATTGTGATCTTTGTGGGAAGGATCTTGTTTATTGTTCTTGTGAACCAGAATGGATACTGATTGATGAGTCCTATCCTTGGTTGGCTCAACCTAAAGTTCTTGAGGAGCCAGAATTGATAGTCATTGACAAATCATATCACTGGTTGGCTGATGATTGGTTAGTAGATGAACAACCACTTAATCAAAATTCAGAACAAGAAAAACAGGGTTTAATAATAGAAGAATCATGGGAGAAAAAGAAAGATGGGGAAGAACAAAGAATTGAACGGGAGGATCCTCGTGTTTGGAGGGAAGCTAAAAATTCTCAATCTTGGGAAGGTGTGGAAATCCAACAAGAAATCTCCCAACAAATCCTTTTCTCTACGCATCTTTTGAGAAGTAAGGAATATGGGAGTGAAGACCTTGATCGATATTTAGACTCCTTCCATTCCTTGTTCGACATCATTCACCTTGAGAGGGTATGGAAGCATACACAATTGTACCTCAAGTTCATGAAGTTCCTGCCTCATAAACGGAAGAAGAAGGATGATGTGTTCTTTGTGTCATATATTCCACCTTGAGAGAGTGGAATTGCAACGTCAAGCTAGTGACGTTAAAGAAGCGCTTATTGGGAGGCAACCCAATTTTCTCGACCCTTATCTTTTAATTTTCGGTATTATTTTTCTTTGATTAGTACCTTAGGATGCATCTAGGACACTATCACATTTTCCTGTCAAGTTAAAACAGGTTTTGTGCATAACACTGCGTGTGGTCAGCGCTTACGCGCATACTACGCGCTAAAATCACTGTCTTTGCGCTTTTCAGGCGCCCATCTGGCGCTTCACGCGCAACTGGAGCCTTGCTCCCTGTCTTTTAGCGCTTAAGTGGCGCCTGACCCGCGCTCCACGCGCAAAATTGCACGTTCATTCTGCGTGTCGCGCCTAAGTGGCGCTTAACTAGCGCGTCACGCGCAACTGTTACAGCAACCAGCGCGCAGCTAGTGCGTAAGTGGCGCTTGTGCGCCTCCTGAAGATAAAAGCAGCGCGCATCTTGCGCCTAGGTTGCCTTTCATGCGCTACTCCCTTCTCTCAACTCCAAGTCACAGGAAAATTCATTTTTCAAAGGCTCTAATCTAGAGTTGTGTTGTGGGGGGTTCTCTATTGCATACTCTGGTGTTTTAAATATCAATTACCAAGTAAGTATTTCATTCTCAAACTAATTTTCTTTCAAAAATCATCTCATAGCATTTAATGGGTAAATTCGAATTTGATGATGATATTGATAGAGATTGTTATGTGGCTGTTGTTTTGTTTATTTATGTGTTAGAATTTGAAGATAAACAAGTGGGGTTTGTAAAGTTTGTTGTAAGTTGTTGGTCATATGTGGAGTGGATATGCACACCACATGTTTGTTAAAATGCCTGAACTAGAAATTTATGAACAACATGCTTGCATTTATGAACAACAAGCCTTGTGCTTAAAAATTGTTTGAGAAATTGGTCATGTGAGCTCAATACTTTCCTAAATAAAAAAAAAAAGAGAGAAAAAAATAATAACTATGTGTGCTTATTTTGAGCAAGAAGATTTATGTTATGGTTTCATGTGCACTAACCTTAGCCTATCTTGTACACAAAATTTGATTATGATGGGAACAGGACATGGCTGACAGAAGGCAAAAGAGGAAGAAGGTTGTTCGTGGTACATCATCCCAGAATTACAACACCGACTTGTTCAGATCGTTGGGGTGCCAAAAGTTCTATGAATCAATTGATTTGAATTCCAAATTTGTGAAAGAAAGACCCATGCACCTCACTCCAGGTGATTTTGAGGAAATGCGAGAAAGTATTAGAAACAGGGGATGGGAGCAATTTGTGTCTCACCCAAAGAAGGCGAGCAAGGCTCTTGTCTTCGAGTTCTTCACTAATGTCTTGCCGAAGTCAGAAATTGATGGGTCACTGGTGTTCCCTAGTTCAACAAGTTATGTTCGGGGGCGTAATATTCTTTTTGGTTCTGAAACGATCAATGAGCTCTTTGGGATAACACCGGTGCCTATCCCAAATTGTATGTTCAAGGCTAGATTGAGAAGGAATGTAAAGGAAGATCCAGACCGTGCTGCCGAGATGCTTGCAACATTGTGCAGACCTGGAATTGATTGGGTAAGAAATGAAAGTGATGAACCTCAGAAACTCTTGACCAAATCTCTCAATCCAATTGCTAGAGGATGGGCGGCCTTTATCCTTGCCACAATCTCTCCGTGCTCAAACCAATCCGAGTTGAATATCAGCAGGGCTATCCTAGCTACATGCATCATGCGCGGAGAGCCTGTCAATTTGGGGTGGGTCCTTGCAAACGAGCTCCGGGAGTTTGCCAATTTTAAAGAAAAGGGAAAAATCGGTTGGTGGAGGCATGCTAGCCTCATTTCTTTATTGTGTGAGAAAGCTGGAGTGGTTGCTGAGGCAGACGAAGAAGCTGTTCTACCAGGTTGTGCAATCACAGGGGGTTGGATTCGCTCTAACTCCATTCCTATTCAAAGGCAAGAGCCTCCTATTCAAAGGCAAGAGCCTCAAGAGGAGCAGACAGATGATCAAGGACCTACTTTTAGCTTTGATGATTTTCAGGTTCAGCCGACCGTGGAAGATTTTCAGAGGCTTGAAGCAAGAATAGATACTCTAGCATTGAATCAGGAAAGGATGGCAGAAGAGCACAGGTATGGAATGAGAGCTATATACAGAGCTATCTGTACATTCCAGAGTGGAGGGCAGTTGGATCCCGAGGCTGATATCTTTCAGGCACCTCCGCAGTAGATTCTGGACGTGATGGACGCGGTCGAGTGGTCTACTCACCGCTGTGGTTTTTCTTCTTTCTCTTGTCTTTGATCTATTTGGTTGTGTACTTAGGTGCTTCTTTAAGTTATTGCTGTTATGAGTTCCGGTTGCTTTTTGTTTTTGTTCTGTTTAAATAGGCCTTCCCTTAATTTAACCAGTGAGGACACTGCAAGGTTTTGAGTAGGGGGAGGACCTATTGTCAAGTTTTTGTCAGTTGTACTTGATGATGTGCAATCATATATAAAAAAAAAAAAAAAAATCTAGTTGAGCGAAACTTAGTGATGAATTGGTGAGAATTGAGCGAATAGTGCCCCTGTTGGTAAATGAACTAGCGTACTCTTGCTTCCACACTCAAAACATAAACTCAGGTGGAACTTAGTGAATCTAGAGATGATTGTAGCTAAGCTAGATGTTTGGTGGACCAAAGGAATTGCCAAATTTTTACTAAAAATTTGGGGTAGCATAAGAAACTAAGTTTGGGGTTCTCTAAGTTATACTAAGGCACAGCATGAAAGGATGGGATTAGGACAAGTGCACATAGTTAGAAAGTCCTTTAAGCAGTGTTATTTGTATTGTGCTAAGCTATAAAGCACCAGTTTAAATTCGTGTAATGGTTGTCATTGCCCATAAAATAAAAAAAATAAAAAAAAAACAGACCAGAAAAAGAAAAGAAAAGAGTGTAATAAGCTGCCATTTTGAACTGAGTAGGGGGGCTATTCTGTGGAGACACATTATAGTTTCAGTCAAAAGGATGATAAATGGTAGTTAGGTTGGTTGTGAAGTAGGGAGGCCAATTTGTGGTGACACACTTTGGTTTCAGTCGACGAATTTTGGAACGCTAGAACGCGAAGAGCACTCATTCCTTCTCACCGGTATTGAAGATTCAAGGCTTGGGGACAAGAATTGAAGCTTCATATGTGTTCATCATCATCTTTATCTTGTAATTCTTCCTTTCTCTCTTCCCTTATCATGTGTAGCTAAACCCTAATGTTAGGGATGAATTAACTTTGACGTAACGCTATTGTTGCTGGTTTAAAATTATGTTTATGTCGTACTCTCTTATATTTTGTGAATTGAATTTCTATGCTTAACGCTTTCTATGGTTGGAAAACTTGTAGAACGATATTTTATTCAATGATCGAATGGAAGTTTTATTATTGAATGTTTGAAATTCAATTCCTACCATTCGTAGTTTAGGAATACTCTTAGAATTGTTGTATGTTGCGAATCCTCGTTGTTAATGCTTGTTGTTAATTGAAATCGCCTAAGGAATTAGGGCTTTAGTTATCGGCAAAGGACTAGTTACCTAAGGAATTAGGAATTAGTTAGAATTGAGGGTTTGATAGCAAAATAAGAGAGAGGTGATCTTTCGAAATTAAATCAGTGACAATAGTGTGAAATCAACAGGCATTCATCCCTAGCGTTCTTCCCATCGTATCTTCTCCTAAGCATTTTAGTTTTCTCTTATTAAAAACACAAAAAGAAATATTTAATTGCTTACTTTAGTATTAGTCGCTCACTCATACCAATCGGAAATTTATTTCAACTTGGTTCGTTTAGTTGTCGTTAACGTAATTGGTAAATTAATTCGATCCTCGAGGACGATACCCGGTCTTACCGGTTTTATTACTTGCAACGATTCGGTACACTTGCCGAAATATTAACAATGGTGTGAAATTTAACTTGCTAAGTGTCAGTCAATTATGTGATAGTGATTTTGATGTGTATTTTTCTGTTGATAAATGTGTTATTGCTCATAGGACTTCTAAGCTTTATATTACTGACTTTCGAGAAAATAATGTGTATTATGTTGATTTTGACAATGTGAGTGATGATATTGTATGCATGCATGCCTTCCTTGGTTGATGATTTGAATTTGTGGCATAGACATTTAGGACATGCTAGTATATTGAACTTTTATCTAAGTTGTGTAAGAATGAGCATGTTAGAGGTCTACCCAAGCTAAAGTATGAAAAGGGTCAATTATGTGATGCATGTCACCTAGGTAAGCTGCATAAAACTTCCTTCAATTCAAAACCTGTTATTTCCACTAACAATGTGCTTGAATTGCTCCATCTTGATTTATTTGGTGAGATTGACGTTGTAAGTCTAGGAGGGACCAAGTATGTCTTCGTGATTGCAGATGATTATTCTAGGTATACTTGGGCCATTCTACTTGCAAATAAAAGTGATGCTTTTAATGAGTTTGCTAAGCTGTGCAGAAAGTTACAGAATGAGAAAAGCTTAGCCATCAAGGAAATTAGAAGTGATCATGGAGGAGAGTACGAAAATTCATCTTTCAAGACTTGGTGTGAAAAGTATGGTGTTCATCTCAACTTTTCAGCTCCAAGGACTCCTCAACAAAACGGTGTGGTGTAAAGGAAGAACAGAACCATACAAGAGATGAGTAGAACAATGCTGAATGAGCACAACCTTCCCAAGTATTTTTGGGGACATGCAGTTGATACAGCATGTCATGTGATCAACCGGGTGTACTTGAGGCCATCTCTTAACAAGACGCCATACGAGTTGTGGAATGGTAGAGCTCCAAATATTTCATACTTCAAGGTTTTTGGAAGTAAGTGCTTCATTCTCAACACAAAGGACAAGTTGGGTAAGTTTGATGCAAAATCAACTGAACGTATCTTTATGGGTTATTCAAGTCATAGTAGAGCATATATTGTTTACAATAAAATTGATAAATGTATGCAAGAATCAATACATGTTTCTTTTGATGAGACTAACCCATTTGCTAAGAAAGTTGATGATGAGGATGAAGTGGTTGAAGTGATCAAAGACAGAATGCCTGAATAAACCAGTGAAAGTGTGGAAGAAGCCGAGGTGAAAGTGGAACCTCATGAAGAAACTGAAGTGGAACAAGAGCCCCAAGACATCGATGACCATCTCCATGGAAGAACACATGATGATTTGCCCAGAACTTGGAAATCAGTTCGAGATCATCCCATCGAGCAAATTATTGGTAGTCCATCAAAGGGGGTAACCACTCGTTCTTCTCTTAATCATTTATGCTTTCATAGTGCTTTTGTCTCTCAAATAGTTCCTAATAATATTAAGGAAGCTTTATGTGATCCAGAATGGGTTTTGTCAATGCAAAAGGAACTTGAACAATTTGAACGGAACAAAGTTTGGCATTTAGTTGAAAAACCTGTTGATAGAACCATCATTGGTACTAAATGGGTTTTTCGCAACAAACTTGATGAAAATGGTGTTATTTTATTAAACAAAAGTCGTATAGTTGTTCAAGGTTTTAACCAAATTGAAGGGGTGGATTTTGAAGAAACTTTTGCTCCGGTGGTTAGGTTGGAGTCCATTAGTATAATTCTAGCCTTTGCTAGTTACATGGACTTCAAACTACACCAAATGGATGTCAAGAGTGCCTTCCTAAATGGATTTTTAGAAGAGGAAGTATATGTAAAACAACCCCCTAGTTTTGAAGATTTTAAGAAACCAAACCATGTTTTCAAACTTGACAAAGCACTTTATGGATTAAAACAAGCTCCTAGAGCTTGGTATGAGAGATTGAGCAAACATTTACTTGCAAATGGTTTCAAAAAGGGTAAGATTGATTCTACCTTATTCCTTAAAACCAAGGGCAAACATATCATAGTAGTTCAAATATATGTCGATGATATTATTTTTGGGTCTACTAATGATGATCTGTGCAAGGAGTTTTCTGACATGATGACTAGCGAGTTTGAGATGAGCATGATGGGGGAGCTGAACTTCTTTTTGGGACTTCAAGTGAAGCAAATGAAGGAAGGAATCTTCATTTGTCAAAACAAGTTCTCAAAGGAGCTGCTAAAGAAGTTTGACATGAGTGATGCAAAGGAGATTGGTACTCCCATGGCAACTGCAACAAAGTTGGATAAGGACGAGCAAGGTAAACCAGTAAACGAAACAATGTATCGAGGTATGATCGGTAGTCTCTTGTATTTAACTGCTTCTCGACCTGATATTATGTTTGTTGTGTGCTTGTGTGCTCGATTTCAAGCATGTCCCAAAGAATCACATTTAAAAGCTGTAAAACAGATTCTTAGATATGTTAAGGGAACCATAGATTTTGGACTATGGTACCCGAAATCGAGTCAGTTTGCTTTGGTCGGTTTTTGTGATGCTGATTTTGCTGGATGTACATTAGATAGAAAAAGTACTAGTGGAACCTGTCATTTCTTAGGGCCTTGTTTGACTTCCTGGTCGAGTAAAAAGCAGAACAGTGTTGCTTTGTCCACCGCTGAAGCCGTATACGTGGCGGTTGGAAATTGCGTAGCACAAGTTCTGTGGATGAAACAGACTTTGGGGGATTTTGGTTTGTTATATGACAATGTGCCAGTTCTATGTGATAACACTAGTGCCATTAACATTGCTAAGAACCCCATCCAACACTCTAGAACTAAGCATATAGACATAAGGCATCATTTCATTAGAGACCATGTTTCTAGCACTAGTGCAGAAAAGACATTTAGCATCGGTTGTTTTGGACATTTAGCATCGGTTATCCGACGATGCTAAATCCCCAGATGCTAAAAGTGGGACATTTAGCATCGGTTATTTAGCCGATGCTAAAAGTCACCTTTAGCATCGGTTGTATAGAATACCCGATGCTAAATGTCTCTTACAAGCACCTTTAGCTTCGGTTGTATAGAATACCCGATGCTAAATGTCTCTTACAAGGACATTTAGCATCGGCTGTATAGAATAACCGATGCTAAATGTCTCTTACAAGCACATTTAGCATCGGGTATTCTATACAACTGATGCTAAATGTCTATTTTTTACATAAAAAAATTAATTGGCACTACTAATAGATACCAATTGACCAATTTATAAAATCCTGATATACAAAATTATTTCCAAATAGCAACACATAATAAATTCATAAAAATTCTTCAAATTCCATTGAAATTAATATCTTACAATACAATTCAAGAAACTTAAAATTTCTACAAGTTTCTTACACAAAATTCAACAAAATGTTTCTAAAACACAAACGTCAAACTAAGGTAAGGTAAGGTCCTAAGATGAAATACTTCTTTTGATTTATCATCTTCTGTTCCATTCCTTTTTACTCTCTTGCACTACCAGAACTCTGAAAAAACATGGAAAACAAATCAAACATCAATCTCTGTCTTAGCAATAAGTTCCTATAAACATCAATTATTAAATCTGTCAATCTTGCAAACAAATCAAAGCAAGATAATCCAAGAAAGTTTACTAGTTGGAAGAAAAATGTGTTGGCCATGATTTTACAAACATTCATATACATTTATATTCAATTTTTTTGCAAACATTCATATACATTTATATTCATAAATCATAAAGAGTAAAATATATCAATTGAAATAAAACTACCCATGACAGGAGCAGCCCCTTCTTAGGAAGGGAGTAATCATTGCCACTAGTGCTCTGAATACCAAAATTCATAATGGTGTACTGTATGGTACTGTTGGAGTAGTGCATGGTTGTCCTCCTTAAGGAAACTCCAAGGTCCAGATCCAGTGCCAATCCTGCAAATCAAACTTCATAAATGCTACAACTTTTAATTCTCCTTCATACACATTTTTCCATGATTTGTTAGGACTATATGTTCATTAAATCTGCTTTTCATTTGGAATGAGCTATGTGTTAAACTCAAGGTACAGAGAAAAGAGATGAAAACTGAATCTCATATTATTGATGATGATAATAGAATGAATCTGTACACTGTATATACACCTTTTATCTAACTAACTCTCACTAACTGAATAATAACAAACTAGCCTAACTAGTATTAACTTAACTAAAGTAGTTACAATATAATGAACCAGAGTTAGGAGTAAATTAACCAAGGTAAGCTATCTACTCCCTCCGGTCCTTATTATAAGAAAAATTTTGGAGTTAATTTTGGTCCCAAATATAATAAACTATTTCAGTTTTTAGTGTATATTTATTGCTTGAATACCAAATTTACCCTCATTGAATACTTTGTCTTTTCATTTTTCAAGGTGAGTGGGAGTAGTGCACATAAAGACTTGAGAGTTGAGTAGAGGGTATTTTAGAGACTTAATTTATAAAAAGACAAGAATTAAATGAGCTCATTAGTAGTGATGATTTTTGTATTTTTTTCTTATTACCGTACATTATTTACAATAGGTAATACTATGAGTTGCATGAGAGAATTTTACGTAGATGAAGTTACCTCCAAAAGCCGGCAAATATCCTTAGAGTCATGTAAATAGACAAAGCAATCCAGATACCAATAAAGCCAAGGCTTGAGGATAATATAAGCTAAATATGCTCACTAATGCCACCATAATCTGGAAGTAATTAATAATAAATACATATATAAACCACATAAGAGAAAAGATTCAAAATAAAATGATTTTAATGTCAAAGTAAAGTTGACCAACAACATTCATAACTCATGATCCCTATCTAAGATACTTGCTATGGTTCATATACTGAAGATATAATTTTCTTAACTTACCATTGAGTAAGCAGAGTATATGAAATCAGAAACTCCATAGTTGACTCCATCAAAAACAAATGCCAAGGCATTGATGGGTTGAGTGGCTGCAACATACTAGAAAGCACTCATAGAGAAAAAAAGGAAAATATATCAGCTTTTTAAATTATGGAAACCAATATATAGTTGAGAAGATAATATTATTATTATTTATTGACATAGGAACATTACTTACTGGAATACCAATACTGATAAGTTGCAAAACATTGATGGCGTTTGTAAATAATCTAGAAGCAAATGGAAGTAAACTGAATAGAAGGAATGAAAGAAACAGTCCTAAAATCAAGCCAAGCTGTAGAATCAAAATGACTCAAGTTAGGAGAATGAATAGGTAACCAAATATTATATATGAAGGTGTAACAAGTTGAAATACCTGCAGTACATGTGAAGCAGATGCAATGACCATGTTGTAATCCTTTCTTGCAAATGTACTTGCAATAATGGCCTGAAAGGAGTAATTCTTCATCACACAAATCTAAGATGTAGAAGTTATATGTTATTGAAGAAATAATTTCTTACTTGTCCAGCAACAGCCAATCCGTCAGCGAGCAAAGAGGTTGCCATCCAAATCTGTAAACATATTTGAAATGCAGCCATTGTTGTTGATCCTTGCCTTGCTGCTAGGGATGCTGACAAGGTCACACAGAAAGTAACAGCTACAACTTTGATCAATAACAGAAACCCTACATCCAATCCAAGTGAAGAAAAAAAAAGTTATAGATTTGTCTTCAAAAAATAACATGTATGTTCTGCTGCTAAGTTGTATGAAGTTGAGAATCAGCAGATTCTGGAAAAAGAAAATGAGAGGCATAGATAAAGAATGTGACCATTTTTCAGAATCTTCGCGAATTGGAAATCTTGGATACTTGGAGGAAGAAGAACAACTTGCTTCATTAAACTCCATAATAGAATTAAGGATATCAAGTACCTATCAAATCATGTCAGAAATAATGAAATGAGAAACAGAAGTGAAAGATGACTTCTATTTGGAATCAGAAAATAAGAGCAGACAAAGGTGAACTCACTGGGAGATAATGTGGGCAATGGCTGCACCACTGACTCCCAACCGGAATGTGAACATAAGTAATGGATCTAAAATTATATTTGTTACATCTCCAATAACTGCAGTTAAACTTGACAAATTACTGAATGTTTGTAAGGTGTATTTCATTTCATATTTACAAGTAAAATCTGATTTATTTCCACTAGTTCACTTTCAAAAAGCTTGAATTGATTTTATCTCCATGAGAATCACACTATTAATTATCATCTAACACTGATATAGTATCATCATAATGACCTAGGTAGAAATACTGGTTCAACGTAAAGAGAAGAATGATGTACTTGTAGCATATAAAGGAGTTCTTGTATCTTTGATTCCCCTAAAAATTCCTTGAATTGCCATAGAAAGAATAACAGCAGGTGCACCAAATGACCTCAATGTCAAGTATTGTTGTGCTGGTTTTAACATAGGAGAATTCTGCATGCAAATCAAAATGTGACAATCATTTTTAAGAAGATAGCAAGGTAACATCAATTTCATATAGAATTCTAATAGCTGTGTCAAGAGAGGACTCACAGAATGAAGCCCCATGTAATTTAAGACTGGTTTAATTGTAAAAATTAGAAAGAGAGCTTGTAGGACTCCAAGAACGCCGCCAATAACTATTGCCGGTGATGCAGATGGAATATAAATTTTTTCATGGCCAAATTTATCTACTCTGTCAATATTTGTTGAAAATGTGCTGCATTCAGGATCTAAAAAAAGGAACTAGAAAACAAGGATGGAACGATATGAGTTTTTCATGATCAATAATATATTCTGCTCCTTTTGAATAGCAATGCTTGTTTCCATAGCATTATTTTTAAAATCTTCTGCCTTTTGTAATAGTAGGTGCAATCATCTTAATCCTTATATCCATATACAAAAGAATGAATTTGAAATTACTTAATTAGATGATGTTAGCATCATTCTGGGCTACGCCAAGCCCAACAACATTCTTACAGATGCTATCATTCTATGTGGATTTTACAGTAATGAAAAGAAAAGAACCAAGTTCGATCAAGTAAAGAAGAGATGAGAAGAAAAAGACCTACAACTCTTTGCCATTTCCATTGCACAGATAACTTCAGCTCCTTTGGGGTAAAGTGCCATTCTCTAAGGTAGCTCAGAATCAGTTACTAGCTTGCTCACCTGAAATATTGATGATGATGAGGTCACATAACGGGAGACTATAGTATTATAAACACATTAACCGCATCTTTCTGACAAAATCCTTATACAATAAAAACATTTATATTTCAATACCAAAAAAATCAGTTATATTAATCGCTACAGAATCCAAAAACCAAGTTATCCCTGTAATTTACTCAAATCAAACAAATCTACCTCATCAATACAAAACATATAATCAACCGTAGTGAGCTAAATTAAGCAGCAAGCACAGATTCGGCATATTGTTAGACAAACAAGCATTCATCGGCATCGCATAAAAAAAATCATACTCGAAACAGGATCCGATTCCTCTAATCTGGAATTACGAAATTTTCAATACAAAATAAAATCCATCAGAATTTCAGAAGCGAACGAGAAGCATAAGGAATATAAGATGTACCGGCTAGTCAGCTCTTTTGTCAAACACTACATATGCTTGTATTTCTGCACGGTGTAATTCAATTTCAAGAAAAATGGAAACTCAGTTTCCCCAATTTCTCTCTCTGTCACGTAGATATCAATTGCTTTAACAAAAAAAGCTATTATTGTTCATAAATAATCATAAAAAGAACTCATTTTACAGCAAAATCTAATCAAATAAATATACCTGTCCATTCTTTCTCTAAGTTTCTGAAGCAATTGTAAATTATCATTCTCAATATGCTTAATAAGCTTATCAATGAACAAACGTTTTTCAACAGCACCAAGTTTAGTAAACGAAAACGAACTTAGGGTTTCAAGCGGAGAACACAAAAACGAATTTAGGGTTTCAAGCGGAGAAAATGAAAACAAAGGGAGAGGAAGAGAATGAAAACGAAAACAAAAACAAAAACAAAGGGAAAGGAAGAGAACCAAAGCCAAGATGCTTACCATTTGAAGATTCTGAACAAACTGAGCTTGAAGATTCTGAACGAATCAGTGAACGAACTGGCGATGGAGGACAGCGACGGTGATGGGGAGAAAGGGCGGCGACGGCGACGGTGATGTGGAGGGAGGATGGCGACGGCGACGGCGGATGCTAGGGTGAACGCGTGAAGGGGAGTGAGAGTTGAGAACGAAGAAATGAGATCGTGAGAGACTGAGAGTTGAGAACGAAAGAATGAGATCGTGAGAGACTGAGAATGCGTGAAATTTGGAAATAAAATGGGACCCTTAGCATCGGTTGTTTAAACAACCAATGCAAAAAGTACATGAGTCATACAATTAGCTCTGACTCAGGTACTTTAAGCATCGGTTGTTTAAACAACTGATGCTAAAGGTGCGCGGGAAAAATGAAAACTTGCCCTTAATTGCAAAATTGCCACCGCGTCCACATTTAGCATCGGCTGTTCAAACAACCGATGCTAAATGATGCTTTCTAAAGTCATTTTTCCACTAGTGTAGGGGGAGCATAGCATTAAACTTTGTAGGCACCGATGACCAACTAGCGGACATCTTCACGAAACCACTAGCCGAAGCTCCATTTTGTAAGATCCGGAGAGAGCTCGGTATGCTTGATTTTGCTAGTCTGTGATTATGTGATGTATTTTTGAGGTGCTATATGTTTGTTATATTATATGCTATGTGTCTTGTGTGTATTCCCTCCTTTTTGATGAAAACAAAGGGGGAGAAAGTCTTGCTGCTTGTTTATTTAACTCACTATGTTTGGTTCTCTTGCGTGTAAGTTGTTTATTTTCTTGATGCTTATGCTTAGGGGGAGCTTATGCTGTTATTTATTGTTTATAGCCTCCCTATGCATAAGGTAATTTGTTATCATCAAAAAGGGGGAGTTTGTTGAACCAAGGTCAAACACTCTTTGTTTTGAATGATAACAAATTACAATCTGTTTACTAATGGTTATAGTTGAACCAAAGCACAGGGCAATGAACCAAAAGCGCAGGGCATGAACCAAAGCACAGGGCAATGAACCAAAGCGCTTGGCATGATATGATATCTTAAAGTGTAGAAGCTCGAAGGAGAAACTACTGAAGCGTTCAAGACTTATGTGTTATTTTTCTTTGCATAGGACGCGTGTAAGATCTTATCACTTAAACTTTATGACTTATGTAGTTGAGAGATGATTTTTTAAAATAAGACTATTTTGTTAAAATCTTTTATATAAAAGCATGATTAAATAAGTTAGGCACAAGTTGTTTTTAAAGAAAGGTTTTGAATCATGACTTGTTGTTTTTAAAAGTGTAAAATCGATTTGTTGCTTCCTTCTTTAAAGAGGGAAATCGATTTTGTGCTTCAATTTAGAGAGGAAAATCGATTTGCTAATTTGTTTTGGAAAGAAAACAATCGATTGATGGCTTGTTGTTATTGAGAATCAAAATCGATTGATGGCTCCTTTCTTTAAGGAGAGAATCGATTTCTATCCTGATTTTAAAGCCAAAAATCGATTTCCCTTCTACTCTTTTAAAGCCTATAATCGATTTCTATCTTGCTTGTTTTCAAAAAGGAATTTGTTTTGAAAAGAAAACAATCGATTGATGGCTTGTTATTTTAAAGAGCTAAATCGATTTTCCACTTACTTTTGGAAGTAAGAATCGATTTCCTTCCTTCTTCCTCAGGCACAAAATCGATTTTCATATTATATCTTTCAAGCAATCAATCGATTCTTCACTTATTACAATTGTGTTAAAATGTGCCTCAACGGTCATATTTTCACAATCTATATAAATAGACTTAGGGTTTTAACGATCAACATTACACAACACACAAATCAAAAAGAAAAGAACGCAAACACTCATCGTCACATTCTTTCTTCACGTTCTTCATCTAGGGTTTCAAATCGCTCATCTCTCTCAACTACATCTTGTCATATTTCTTGAGTGATTGGATCCTAGTTTTAATTTGTAATCGTTAATATTTGGTTGGTGTGAAATCCTGGGAAGTTTTCTTGGGTAATTCAATCGGGGAGATTGAATTGTAGCGAAATCCTTAGCGGGGAGCTTGGGTTCTCAATTTGGGGAAAATTGAGATTGGCGTGGTAGCTATAGCGAAGTTGCTTGCTTGTAAGACGTTGAAGAAGTATCTTCTCATATAGTGGTTATTATCAAGTCCGAAGGTTGCAAAGCCGGAGGCCGAGGACGTAGGGCTTTTATCCCGAACCTCGTAAAAATTACGGTGTACTCCTATCCCTTATCTTTACTTTGGGTTTTCTTTTATAATTGTTAACTGTCGTCGCACTTGCTATTATCACGTGCAGATTTGATTATCGTTATAATTATAATTATAATTGTTTCTGTCATTGTTATAGTTTGCATAAGTTGTTGCATATAGTTTAAATCCCATTTTCCGCATTCGATTTGAACTAGCATTGTTAATTTTTCGAAAATCCAAAAGAAGTCATATTTAGCATATAACCTTATTCACCCACCCGCCCCCCCTCTAAGGTTATCATATAGTCCAACAGTAATTACTTTCCCTCGGCTTGGCTCATTGGTCCTCGGGCATAGTCCTCCCTCGGGGGATTTTCTCCCATTTAATGCGCCCTGATGACCTTTTTGGATTCACTCTCTCTGGCAAAACCCTTTTTGCCCTTGTCGTATGGCTTGCCTTCACACCATTTATATTCCCACTTTTCTTCTCTCAATCCTCGGCCTACGACCTATTTATTTTTGGGTGTTAACAATCTCCAAGTCTCTATTTCGAACAGGCTGCCTGGACAAGGGGAATGTTGAAACAGGTGAACCTCCTCATAAGTTGACACTAGAAGAAATTTGGAACAGTGTTAAGGATATCCCTCCTGTAGAAGTCAGAGCTGTTGTTGTTTCTTGTCTAGATAGTTATGGACAATGGCATAATTGGACAAAGAAAAGTATCTTTTGGGAACTTCCATATTGGAAAGATAATCTATTGAGACACAATCTTAATGTTTTGCATATTGTAAAGAATTTTGTTGACAACATATTTGCACTGTTATGACTATGTAAGGTAAAACGAAAGACAATAAGAAGGATAGGAAGTACGAAGATCATTACTATAGGCTAAAGGATCTTTTGTTGGTTGAGCAACCTAACGGTTGAACATTGAAACCTAGAGCCAAATATATTTTAACTACCGAACAAGCGAAATCTGTATATCGATGGATAAAAGAGCTGAAGATGCCAGAAGGTTATTCTTCCAATATAGCAAGATGTGCCGATCTGGATAATGGAAGGATGCATAGGATGAAAAGCCATTACTGTCATGTATTCATGGAGTGCTTACTTCCTATTTCCTTTAGTTCATTGCCAAAGCACGTTTTAAATCTGCTCATTGCAATAAGTCAATGTAACAATTGGATCCAAGGTTACTAGGTCAACCTTCTTTGTTAAATAAGGAAAGTCTTCATATGTAGTTATCCTCTGCAGAGATTGGATCCACCCCAGTAAATATGGGCTATCCACCTTGGATTAGAAGTTGATGATCTAGATTGGTGACAAAGGGGAGGTCATCGAGGCCAACCAAATCCCCTTCTCAACGAAAGTTAAGATGCTGGAAGCCATATTCTACTCTCTTTATTTGTGCCCCATTCTTATACCTGAAGGGGATGAAGAAGGAGGAGTGAAATTGTGTGAGCAGACTAAGGAAGGCTTCAAAATTAAAACTTTGACCGATGTTTGCTGGATCGGCTCAAGATATTTCAGGTAGAATCCAACATTAAAGAAGACATGTTTGGTACAATCAATGGAGATGAGAAATCTCAAGAGCATCGGCGAAATGGAACCTCAGCTAGTTTTACAAACCATCAATGAGTCGAGCATCCTAATGTGGAACCAATTTAGAGGAGGCTCCAAGCTTTCAGGCTCCATACACCTTGGTAGATTAACTTGGGAACTGAACAAAAACCTAAGATGATCAAAATCATTGGTCACTTTAAGCCTCACAAGAAGCCACCTCGAAGGTTTAACCCTCAACTGATTGTTGTGTGAAAACATGATGTGAAAGTATACACAGTCACAACAAGTAATAGAGAGTAAGTAGAGATCGTTCCCACGAGGATTGTTGATTTCATTTCTATATTTAAATTAGTAAGTAAGCTAGCAAGTAAAAGAAAAATAAAATAGCAAGTTGTAGAACCCAATTTTATCAACAAACAACAAGTAAGTTCAATGGTTAGTAGAAATTCGGAATGAGAACAAGCAGGAATGCCTTTCCCTATGCAATTGCATAATAACACTCTAATGTTGTATCCTATGATGTAGCATCTGGGTGCTGTAGCATATAGTTTGTGCTTTTTACTCTCTTTTCCACAAGGCTTCCGTACAAGGAATTGTGTCTAAGCTCTAAATAAGTCCACCACCGTCTATTAAGCATCATCATTATTTACCCTATGGAATTTTCCCTCCTATGTCTAGGTGTTAAGCAAGGATAATTAATGTGTCCTTTAATAAACACAATCCATATTATCCTTTGAGATTAATTTATAAACCATGTCTTAATCTAGAAATGGTAATTATATTTAGCTAATCAATTCTAAAATAAGTTTGAAAATAGTATCACACAAAGGATAAAAACGCTAAACAACAAATACATTGCATTAAACCATTAAAACACAATTACATAACTACCAGCATTCCAACTATAAAGTGATTAGCTCATAACAAACACAAGAAATAAAGCATAGATGCGAAATCTAAAGCCATAAGACTGAAATTACAAGGAAGAGGTAGACTGAGAATAGCTTCAACAACAGTGAAAATGGAGGTACAGACAGCTCCCCAATCCCAGAGAAACTCCAAGTAATGTCAGCTCCAATGATGCTGCAGCCCTGCTCTCAGCACTGTTTGTGCAAAATTTCTACTTGTTGTTGTGAAAATGGAGCTTGGAACGAAAATGTAGAGAAAATCTCTGTCTAGACATCACCTACTTCAAACCAGCCTAATAAATGAAGAAGATAATCTGCCCTAAATAGTATTTGGGTTACATGCTTCAAGAAAACCCAAAAGGAGGCGCTATTTGTCATTAAATGTGCCTAGGAGTACAATGTGCCCAAAAAAGAGAGAATATTCTAGGAAATTAGCAACACCCTAAAGGAGGCGCTATTTGTAATTACACGTGCCTAGAATATTCAAGAAAACCCGAGTAGAGTGTGTCCGTCCTTTTTTGACAGCTAGTAGGTGCTGAAATTAGCGCCTCCACCTTTCTCTCTCATTTGTTGCAGGAACTGATGTTGCAGCATCACATGTTGTAACACACTCAACAAACATATTAAAACCCACAATGGGGCACCAAATTGCCAATTGATCACAAACCAGATTCATTCCCTCTTTTATATTAAACAACATATTTAAACTAATTAAACAAAATATTATTTGAGAACTTACAATAATTTAAGCTAAGAAAGCATAAATAAGATTTATAAATAAGGGTTACCACACTACCAAACTTGAACCATTTCTTGTCGTCAAGTAATGACAGTTGACAAAGACAAACAATACAAACAAAAATGCAATACTTAGGTGCACAAATGATTCAAACAGATTTTCAAAGATGTTCTAGTTGGAAAAAAATTTAGATTCTCAACTACGCACACACACTCTAAGTTTTTCAATATTTCTAGAATTACAAACTGCTCAGAGAGAGAGAGAGATAGAGAGAGAGAGAGAGAGAGAGAGAGAGAGAGAGAGAGAGAGAGTGTGTGTGTGTGTGTGTGTGTGTGTGTGTGTGACTACTAGGCTTAGTTCAGCTCTTAGCAAGTATCAAAATTTCACCTAGCTTGGGAAAGAATGTTCTTCTTTTGATCATGCCAAGAATCTTTCAAAAAGAAGGGTAGTCTAACAACATCCACATAAGCATGGGGGGCTTCAAAGCACAACAGAAGGTTTTTGAAACAATTTAGATCACTTGTTCAGCGCACTAACCCTTATTTTATCCTCAATTTTCCCACAGGCTGTCCACTTTTTTGATTGAAACCAAAGTGTGTCACCCAGAAATTGGTCTCCCAACTTCATAGCCTATCTAACTACAATGCGTTTTGACTGAAACTATAATGTGTGACCCACAAAACAGCCTCCCTACTTGGCAATTACAACTTATTAACTCTTTACGTTCTATTATATATATATATATATTGTTTAGTTTTTTTGTTTGTTTTTTTATATACGGATTTTGCTTAGTGCACTAACCTACTATTATTCTTCTATGCAATATAACCTAGGTCCACCGACACTAGCTTTAGCATCAGATCATTTTTAGTTCCCTAAACTCCTACCTAAGCTTAGAGTAAAAGTGTGGGAGCAACATTACTCTATTCATCTATCAAACCAGGCTACACACTCAATCATGCCATAATCATCACAAAGTCTGCCCAAAAACAAGCATCATCTATTACTATTTAAACACTTGACACAACTAAGCATGCCTTTTATTAATAACAACATCATCAAAAGAGGTCCTCCCCCTGACTTAAGACTCAGTAGTGTCCCCACTACTCATGCAAAATACTATAGGGAGAGGCCTTAGACACAGAAACGGGAATACCATCCTAAACAACTGTTGGATGCTATTACAAATGCTACAGCATCCGGCAGACTTATTGAATTTGAAATAAACACAAAACAACAACATAGAACATGATGTGACCAGAGGACCTATCACAAGGAAAAGGCTCAAGGCAAGGGAGAAACAAGTTAGACGTCCATTTTCATGGAAGGAACTTCACCAACAAGCCAAGGGAAAATATTTTAATGTGCTTAATCTAATCATTAAGACAAAAGCACAATAAAAGTGACCATTTAAATAATAGGGAATTTCTAGTGTTTTCTATACTTTGTTTTCATTTTAATATTTGTAAGACACGTTTAATTTGGGCCACTTTGGATTTTAAGTGCTTAATCTAATTATTAAGACAAAAGCACATTAAAAGTGACCATTTAAATAATAGGGATTTTCTATACTTTGTTTTCATTTTAATATTTGTAAGACACTTTTAATTTGGCCACTTTGGGCTTTGTTTAGGGAGACTATGGGCATGGGCCTTTGGTTGTGTGCTAATGGGGTTTGTATTGTCGACTTAGGATCCATAGAGCCCACAATATAAATACCCTACCTTCATGTGTAATTCTTAGAACTCTTGATGAATAGTTTCATTTCTTAAGTTTTTCAAAGTGAAAGCCTAGAGAGAGAAACCTAGTGAGAGGTGAGAATGGCAAGTACATTCATATGAGAGAGTGAGATTCATCATGAGGATTTTCCATGGTTATTGAAGGAGATGACCTTGCTCACAGCACCCAAGGCTAGTTGATGTTATCACCTTCCAAGAAGGTGTGGGGATCATTCATTTCCACATCCATCTCTAGTCTCATACATATTTATTCTTTCTTCTACTTTTCATATCATGTAAGTTTCTTGTGTTTTGTATTGTATGTTTTTCATCTTTCTTGATTTGTCAAGAACACTTGTTCTTGATCTTGTGTGAGAATTATTTAATTGTCAAAGTTCTAGATCCTATCCTTCTTGGTCTATTCAAGATCCTATCAGAACACTACAAGGGAAAGTGTCTAATTAGAAGAAACCCTTTGTTTGTTGCGTTTTCTTGGTCTTGTGGTCCCCAACTTCACTTGTTTCTCATAAGCTTTTGTGTTTTTAGCAAGGGGCCTTTTTCTGGCACATTTGGAGCGATTGCAGACGATGCTGAAGCGTTAGATTGCTGCAGCTCATAATCACCATGGGCAACAGAAACTTCTGCCTCTTTTCTCGTAGTAGGCTTCTCTCTAATATGCATCTCAGTCAATGTCTTCATTAGTATTTTCTTTTGTAGCAATAGCAGCACCTGTTGCAGCACTTTCCGTTGCATCAGATGATGTCGCATCAAGTGCTGCCACATCAAAGATAAATATCGCTTCACCAAATCACAATCCTGCAGCATCAAAAGTAAAAACAAAAACACATTTACTAGTCTAAAACTCTGAGTTTCCTCCAAGTAGCGCTAAATTTATAGTCTTTAGCTAGACTTGGCCTTCAAACACCCAAGTTTGGATGGATAATAGGACAAGTAGAAAATGTCATCCTTCCGCATTCTCCTTTTTGTTAGAAATCCCTGTATTTGGCATTGGGAATTAAGTGTTCACATGCCCTAACCAATAAGCATTTGGGATAGGAATTCCACCTCTCTTGAAAAAATTGAATCTCATTTTGCAGAGGACTCTTTTCTTCAATTACCATGGGTTAAGTCTCAATTGTCACATGACTCTTTTCGTACCTCTACCTTGTTTTTTCTTCCTTGTCACTATTTTTGAATTTTTCTTGTTCTACAACTACACAATTTTTTTTGTTTTTCTTCCGCTACTTCCAAATGACCACATTCATTTTCACACTTTACATTCTTTCCTTCCTTTTGCGCAACCACCCTTTCAATACAACTTTCTTCTTTTAGATGCTCCATCATAGTCTTAATGTGAGCTTCTATATTCTCACATGAAGTTTCAAAGTTGTCATGATTCACCTTAATAGATTCAATGGAATGAGCTAATAGTTTTTCAAAATTATAGTTCTCCTCATGTAATCCTTTGGTTTGAGCTTGAGAACATTGGCTCTTCATCGCATACAAAGTTTGACATGGACTTGTAATTTAACTCAAAACAACCACTTTCATCTTCATCTCCATAACAATCACGTTGAAACAATGATGTAGAGCATTCTTTTCTTGCATAAATTAAAAATTCTAATGGTCCATGGCTTAAAATGGAATATTTTTCTTCACAAAACACCAAGCACCATTAACAATAGTAAAATCAACAAAGAAAACACACGACAGACACAAAGCCCAATACAAAATAGGAATTTTTTTTCTAAAAAACATAAAAAGAATCTAAAGTAACCAAACATACTAACTAAACAATAGAAAATAACTATCACAATCCCCGATAACAAAAACTTGTTGGGTGAAAACATGATGTGCAAGTACACACAGTTGCAACAAGTAATAAAGAGTAAGTAGAGATCGTTCCCATGAGGATTGTTGAGTTCATTTCTATATTTAAATTTGTAAGTTAGCCAGTAAGTAAAAGTAAAATAAAATAACAAGTTGTAGAACTCAATTTTATCAACAAACAACAAGTAAATTCAACGATTAGTAGAAATTCAGAATGAGAACAAGTTGGAATGTTATTCACTATGCAATTTTATAATAACATTCTAATGTAGTATCCAATGTTGTAGTATATAGTTTGTGCTTTTCAGTCACTTTTCTATAGGGCTTCAGTAGAAGCACTTACATCTAAGCTCTAAATAAGACCACCTTTGGCTATTACTGCTAACACCCAAAAATAAATTGAGTCGTGGGCCGAGGCCTGAGAGGGAGAGTTGAGAGAAGACAAGGGAGCTGAGGCAAGCCACTTGACAATTCTCAGAAGATATTTGCTGGAAGAACAACCTCAAAGGAGAGGCTCGAGGCAAGTTGCAATGTGAATGCCCCGAGAAGGGGGTAAGCTCGAGGGATAATGGTCGAGGCCGAGGTAGAGAAAATGTCAACCTATACAGTACCACGGCCAGGATGGCTTGGTTGCCTAGGTTTGATGGCTGCAGGCCGGGGACTAGGGTCAGCTGAGGAATCACATTGCCGAAGTAAGGAAGACTTTCTTGGAAGGCAAGGAAAGAAGCACATGTATGGAACAAGAGAGCAGTTGAAGATCAAGTGAAGAAATGAAGCTTTGCGGAGTGGAGCGAGGAAGTTTTGTCCCCCTAATTGTGCTAGTGAGATCGTGGGTTATGGCTCCGATTTCTTAGGGCTTAGGAGCGATATTACAGTTTGATCTAAGATTGATCCAATGGTAGGTAAATGTTGGCTCGCATAGTGGCCGACGAGGACCTATGTATATATATAGAGGAAACCCACAGTTGAGGAGCATAGTTCACTCCTTAATGCAATTGCTTGAAGAACAAAGAAATCAAAGACTGTCCAAACCTCAGGACGATCCCACGGCTAGGACATAAGATTTTGACGACAACAATTACACACCACATTATTCACCCTATGGAATTTTCCCTCCTATGTCTAGGTGTTAAGAAAGGATTATTAATGTGTCCTTTAATAACCACTATCCATATTATCCTTTGAGATTAATTTATAAACCTTGTCTAAATTTATAAATGGTGCTTATATTTAGCTTATCATTTATAAAATAAGTCTGGAAATAGTATCACACAAAGGATATAAAAGCTAAACATCAAATACATTGCTTTGAACCATTAAAACTCCATTACATAGTTACTAGCGTCCCAACTATAAAGTAGTTATCTTATATTGAGCAACAAACAAAAGAAATAAAGCATTGATGCAAAATCTAAGGCAATAAAACTGAAAATACATGGTGGAAAATATACTTAGAAGAGGTAGACTGAAAATAGCTCTAAGAACGGGGAAAATGGATTTTCAAAAAGCTCCCTAATCCATTGAAAACTCCAATTAATGTCGGCTCAAATACATTGCATTAAACCATTAAAACTCAATTACATAACCACTAGCATCCCAACTATAAAGTGATTAGCTCATATTGAGCAACAAACAAAAAATAAAGCATAGATACGAAATCTAAACCCTTAAGACTGAAATTACAAGGAAGAGGCAGACTGAGAATAGCTTCAACAACTGTGAAAATGGAGGTACAAACAACTCCCTAATCCAAGAAAAATTCCAAGTAATGTCAGCTCCACTGATATTGTAGCACTGCTCCCAACACTGTTGTGTAGAATTTCTACATGTTATTGAGAAAATCGAGCTTGGAACGAAAATGTACAGAAAAACTATGTCTAGACTTCACCTCCTTCGAACCAGCCTAATAAATAAAGAAAACAAGTTGCCTTAAATAGTACTAGGGTGACATGATTCAGGAATGCCATAAAAGAGGCCCTATTTGTCATTACATGTGCCTAGCAGTACAATGTGCTCACAAAAAAGGGAGTATTTTGCGCATGACAACCTGGTCCCCACAGCAGGGCGTGTCCGTCTTTTTCAGACAGCCAGTAGGTGCTGATATCATCGCCTCGGAGTTTCTCTCTCATTTGTCACAGAAACTAATGTTGTAGCATCACATGCTGCAACACACTGAACAAACATATTACAACAAAAAATGGGGAACCATAGTGCCAATTGATCACAAACTAGATTCTTTCCCTCTTTTACATTAAACAACATATTTAAACTAATTAAACACAATATTATTTTAGAAATTACAATAATTTAAGCTAAGAAAGTACAAATAACTTTTACAAATAAGAGTTTTACATGATGTCTCAATTCAAGGCTAAGGTGGAAAGACTGTTGAAGGCAGGATTCATTAGAACTATCAGGTACGTTGAATGGTTATCCAACATTGTCCTTGTGATCAAAAAGGATGGCCAAGTGGGGGTTTGTATTGATTACAAAAACTTGAACTTGGCCACTCCTAAAGATGAGTATGGCATGTCATCTTAACATCCATGGATGGCTACTCTGGGTATAAGAAGATTTATGTGGTCGAGGTGGACACCCATAAGACTGCCTTTAGGTACCCTCGGGGCTCTAGGAATCTATGAGTTATTGTCTTGCCTTTTGGCCTATATAATGCAGGAGCCACTTATCAAAGGGAAATTGTTCTGGAGAGGGCCGAAGCCCAAATCCAATGCTCTGGCGCTAGATCGGCCCAGCGAAGAGGGGCACAAAAGCAAGGAACCGCATCAACGGCTCTGATCTGTCCGTACGATCATCCGACGGATGAGCGCGACTCACGCTCACTATATAAGCTTTCATTGCGTCAATTGTCAGGTACACACTGTTCATTAATACGTATATTTTGCTCATCCGTTCCTGACTTGGGCGTCGGAGTGTTATCGCAGGTACACCCGCCTTCTGGAGCAGAGCTAGCAGAACGATCAAGCATGGAAGTGTTATCGCAGGTACACCCGCCTTCTGGAGTGTTATCGCAGGTACACCCGCCTTCCAGGATTGGATTGGCAAAAGCATGGAAGTCTATATAGATGATGTGGTACTTAAGTCTAAGAGCTTTTAAATGCATCTAGTTGAGTTTGAACAGTCTTTAAAACAGATGAGACCCCACAATCTTAAAATGAACCCAACTAAATGTGCATATGGTGCCTCGACAGGGAACTTCTTGGGGTTCTTGGTTCACAACCAACGAATTGAAGTAGACAAAAACAAGGCCAAAGCTATCCTGGAAGCTAGTCCACCAAGGAAAAAGAAAGAATGGTAGAGCCTCCTCGACAGGATCAACTTCTAAAGAAGATTCATTCCCAACATGGCGGGGAATATGAAAGCTTTTCCTCCTCTGTTGAGGCTCAAGAACTCGGAAGAGATGGTGTGGTGATCAAAGCAACAAGAGGCCTTTGACCAAATCAAGGCTACTTTGGCTATCTGTTGTGGAAATTAATGTGCAAGTATACACAGTCCAATAAGTAGTAAGTGATAAATAGAGATCGCTCCCACGAGGATTGAAGCTTAATATGTGCTTAATTTGGATAACAAATTAGTGTAGCTAGAAAAAGTAGATAAACAAGTTTTTGAGACCATCATTAACAATGAAAAGGTAAAGGGATGTAGAAAATCAAAGTTGAGAGCAAGTTGGGATGCTTTTGCTATGTAAATCCATTAGGTGCTGTCACATTAGTTTATATTCTTTCAAATATTTTACACTAGGATTTTCTTACAAGAGATTATGTCTAAGACCTAAATAAGTTCACCTTAGGCTATTTACTCCCCCACAGTTCTCACCTTATGGATTTTGCCCTCCAATGTCTAGGGTTTAAGGAAAGAATATTAAAACGTCTTTTAATACTCACAATCCACATTATCTTTTGAGATCTATTCATAGTTTCATAAATGCTACTCGAAATTAGTTGGTCATTCCTAATCCAAGATGGAAATAGTAACTCACAAAAGATGAAATGTCTAAACATCAAACATACTTTATTGAATGCACTAAAACTTCATTACGTAGGTATTAGCATCTCAACTAAGAGTGATTAGCTCATAATGAGCTAACAACACAAGAAATACAACTTAAACATAAATGCTAAAGCCATAACTAAAAGATACAAGAAAGGAATTATACTAAGAGTAGGAAACCGAAGGTAAACTACAAGATCTGAACCATGGAGATACAAAACAACTCCCAAAAATTGCAATCCATCAAGTATATTTAGCTCCTGTAATTGCTGTAGCAATACTCTCAGCAATGGTGTTCTTGATTTGGTAATTTGAGGTAGCTTAGCTCCTTCTGACCAAGCATAATAAATCAAAAGGGAAAGGCGGCCTTTTAACAGGGATAAGGTACATGATCCAAGAAAATCATCAGTTGGAGGCGCCATTTTTCCTTATGTGTGCCCAGCAAAAAGGTAGAATACTCGCCTCACAATGCGATGGCACCCTACGGCAGGTGTCCTTGTCTGACAGCAATCATGCGTTAAAATCAGCGCCTCTCAGCTTTCTCTCTCATCTGACGTAAAACTCTAATGATGTGGCACCTATTGCTGCAGTAATGAAATACACCCTACGCCTTTCTACAACATAGTATTTAAAACATAATTCACTAAATTAAATGAGAACTTACAATGATTAAAGCTTGAGAATACCTTAATAACTCTTATAAATAAGATTATCACTAACCCACATGTTTTAGTGCCACCTCTCCCCAAACTTATTTTTCTATGCTACCCTAAGTTTTTAGTAGAAGCTTCGTACTACCTTGGTATACCAACATCTATCCTAGTTTTAGATCCTTTTTAACTCACTAAGTTCCTACCTAAACCCAGCGTAAAAGTGTGGGAGCAAGAGCAAATTATTTCACTCAGTTAAACAGGTCACCATTCTCTGTTTCTTACCTTTATCATCACTAAGTTTGGCTCAACAAGATATCTAGTTTAATATCATTCCACTAAAACAAGCTAAACATGCCTTCATAACTGTTGTCGTCAAACTAATAGGTCCTAGCCGTGGGGTCGGCCAGGGGTTTGGACAGTCTTTGATTCCTCTTCTTCAAGCAATTGCGCTGAGGAGGGAACTTTGCTCCTCAACTGTGGGTATCCTGACTCCTCTAGAAAGGGCCAGGTTGAGTGAGAGGGACGCGAGTTTCCGATAAAAAAAGATGAAGTAAAATGATCCTCCTTTGTTCAAACAGCACTTTCCTACCCCTAACTATTGAATAGTATAAAAGCTTACCTCCTTTTGAAGCTGGTATTCCTGCATGGAAGAAGGGTTGGCTTTCATCAAGTTGTAGCCTCGTTCTGGGAGCAACTCCATTTGCCAAAGGTGAGCATTTTCAGAGGTAATAGGTGCAGGAGCATTGGTTGATTACTTCGCCATTTGCTTGCTTGAAGCTCCTGCACTGGGTGCAGTTTTTCCAGAAGCTTTTGTTGCTGATTGTTTACGTGCCATAGTTTTCTTGATTTGCAGAAGATTTGGAAAAATGGCGAGAGGTTGAAGATGATTCAACGGTTTACTTTTTAGGGATTTTTGAGAGAGAGAGAGAGAGAGAGAGAGAGGGAGGGAGGGAGATTTGTGAGTTGGTTTGTTGTTTTTGATTGAGATAAAACAGTAACTTTGGGTTAATGGGATGGTTTTGATGAAGTGAGGCGGTTTTGTGTTAGTGGAGTTTGATTTGATGGGCAATATAGCCGTTAAGGTTAAGTGGGTTAACATGCATGATGACACGTGGGGGATTAGGTAAGACAGCGCACATCCATAGCCTTAAATCATGATAACGCTTTTGATGCGCTGGCAATTAAAAAAATTTCACCCAAGTGTGTTGTTGAATTTGATGTAGGAGCACTGGTATTTGGGTAGTGCAGATGCATACACCACAGCTGCACTGAGATTTCTCTCAACCTGTTTTCCTACAAAAGACTTCAAAACATAAAATTGAACAAAACTAACATAATTAATACTTCAAAATCATGGGTTGCCTCTCATAAGCGCTTGAATTAAGAGTCTTTCAGCCTGACTATCTCTTTGAATTAGAGATTTTGAAATTGGGTGGTGACTTTGTCTCTCACCATATGTTCACCATAGTACATTTTTACTCTTTGACCATTTACCTTAAAAGTGGTATTTGAAGCTTCATCAAACAAATCAACTGCACCATGGGGATACACCTTAACTAATTTAAATGGTTCTGACCATCTTGATTTAAGCTTTCCAGGGAACAATTTCAACCTAGAATTGTATAATAGGACCATTCCTCCTTCCTTAAGTTCTCTTCTTTGGATTTTTTTGTTATGCCAAGCCTTAGTTTTTGCTTTGTAGATTTCAGCATTCTCATAAGAGAATTGGCTAATTTCTTCTAGTTCAATTAGTTCCAAAAGCCTTTGTGCACCTGCTTTGTTGAGATTAAAGTTGAGCTTTTTGATAGCCCAATAGGATTTGTTTTCCAACTCTACAGGTAAATGACATGCCTTTCCATAAACTAACCTATAGGGAGACATGCCTAATGGTGTTTTAAATGTTGTTCTATATGCCCACAAGGCTTCATCTAAATGCAAAGACCAATCCTTCTTTGTGGGATTCACCATTTTTTCTAGCATTCTTTTAATTTCCCTATTTGATAGCTCAGCTTGTCCACTTGTTTGAGGGTGGTAAGCTATAGCAATTTTGTGTTTTACCCCATATATAGCAAGAAGGTTTTCAATGAGTTTGTTACAAAAAGGTGAACCTTCATCATTGATAATTGCTCTTGGGGTGCCAAATCTAGTGAAAATATTTCTTTGAATGAATTTACTTACAGATTTGGCATCATTATTAGGTAATGCTACTGCCTCTACCCATTTGGACACATAATCCACAGCTACTAAGATATATAAATTGCCAAAAGAGGGTGGAAAAGGTCCCATGAAATCCATTCCCCATACATCAAAAAGTTTGATTTCTAAAATATTGGTTCTTGCCAATAATAACCTGACTGTAATACCTTAGCTGCTGTTCTGGTGCTTCCAATGTGTCCTCCATATGGTGTAGCATGGCAGTACAGAAGCACTGACTGTTGTTCTTCTTCAGGAATGCATTTCCTCATTAATTGATCTAGGCACTTCTTGTAAAGAAATGGATCATCCCAATAGTATTGTTTGACTATATGGCAGAATCTCCTTCTTTGTTGATAAGTCATGTTTACTGGTACCACTTTGCTTGCACGGAAGTTTACTATGTCAACAAACCATGGTGCAGCTGCATTTGACGCACCTGCACTGGATGCAGGGGCATTGGTTGTTGTCAAGGTAACTGCTAACAATTTTTCATCAGAGAAGCTTTCCTTGATTTCTCCTTCCTTTGTACCTGTTCCTTCACTTTCAAGTCAAGATAAATGATCAGCAACTTGGTTCTCCACCCCCTTTTTATCAAGGATTTCAAGATCAAATTCTTGAAGGAGGAGAACCCATCTTATTAGCCTTGGTTTTGCATTTTTTTTTTAAATTAAATACTTGATGGCAGAATGATCTTTATAGACTTTTACCTTGGTGCCAACCAAGTAGGATCTATATTTATCAAATGCAAATACCACTGCTAATAATTCTTTTTCAGTAACAGTATAGTTCATTTGAGCTTCAATTAATGTTTTGCTAGCATAATATATAGAATGAAAGATTTTGTCATACCTTTGCCCTAGGACAGCTCCCACAACAAAATCACTAGCATCACACATTAATTCAAATGGCCTGCTCCAGTCTGGTGTAACAATCATTGGTGCTGTCACCAATGCCTTTTTGAGTTTCTGGAATGCCTCCATGCAAGATTCATCAAAGTTGAATGGTGCATCATGTTGTAAGAGTACACACAATGGCTTGGATATTTTTGAGAATTCTTTGATAAACCTTCTATAGAAGCCTGCATGGCCTAAGAAGCTTCGGATACCTTTGACAGTTGTTGGAGGAGGTAGTTTCTCAATCACTTCAACTTGGCTTTATCCACTTTAAGACCTTTCTTTGATACCTTGTGGCCAAGCACAAAGCTTTCCTGCACCATAAAATGACACTTTTCCCAGTTGAGAACCAAATTTATTTCCTCACATCTGTTGAGAATTTCTTCTAAGTTTGCTAAACAAAGCTGAAATGTCTCTCCAAATACTGAGAAATCATCCATGAATACTTTCATTGATTGCTCAATGAAACCTGAGAATATTGACATCATGCGTCTCTGGAGTGTTGCAGGTGCATTACATAATCCAAATGGCATCCTTCTAAACGCAAAGGTGCCATAGGAACATGTAAAAGTTATTTTCTGTTGATCTTCAGGCTCTATGGCAATCTGATTATATCCTGAATAACATCTAGAAAACATTAAAATTCCTTGTCTGCCAATCTGTCTAGCATCTGATCTATGAAAGGTAGAGGGAAGTGGTCTTTCTTTATAGCCTAGTTGAGTTTTCTGTAATCCATGCATATTCTCCAACCTGTGACAGTTCTAGTAGGTATCAATTCATTTTTTTCATTGGCTAACCCATGCACTATCTGATATGGGGTATATTATGCCAGCATCTAGCCATTTAATGATTTCTTTCTTAACAACCTCATTCATAATTGGATTCAGTCTTCTTTAACCTTCTATGTTGTTTTTGGAGTTTTCTTCCAAAATTATTTTGTGCATGCATATAGAAAGGCTGATTCCTTTGATATCTGACATTTGCCATCCTATTGCTGTCGTATGTTTTCTTAAGGTACTAATGAGATCATGGTCCTGTTTTGTTGATAAGTCAGAAGCAATGATAACTGGGAGAGTATCATTTTCCCGTAAGAAAGCATACTTGAGATGTTGGGGCAATTCCTTCAATTCAAGTTTGGAAGGTTGCTCTACTGAGGGTAGGTTCTTTTTGACTGAGTTGTTCTTGCCCGTACCTCTTTGACTGAGTTTTCAATTGGCAGAATTTCATTTTCCAGAATTTCTTCATATGGCAATGCAGGTGCATCAGGTGCAAGTGCTTCTACACTAGCTGATCTAGAGATATTATGGCTGAACATTCTTCAATATCCTCAGCAGGATATTTGAGAGCATTCATAACATTGAATTTCACCTCTTGATCATTCACTCTCATGGTTAGTTCACCCTTCTGCACATCAAAGAGTGTCTTTCCAGTTGCCAATAATGGTCTTCCAAGGATGATTGGAACTTCTTTATCTGCATTAAAATCAAGAATAACAAAATCTGCAGGAAACACAAATTTGTCAACCTTGACCAAAATATCTTCTATAATTCCTTCAGGATATGCTATTGATCAATCAGCTAATTGAAGTGTCACAGTTGTAGGCCTGGCATTCCCAATTCCAAGTTGTGTAAATATGGATTTAGGCATCCAGTTGATACTTGCACCTAAATCACGTAATGCACGACCAGTATAAAATTTTCTAATTGAAAATGGAATTGGGAAGCTGTCAGGATCCTTCAACTTCCTAGGAATTTTATTTTCCATCAGTAAACTGCATTCTTTTGACATAGCAACTCTTTCAAAATCCCCTAATCTTTTTCTTTTTGTAAGCACATCTTTCATGAATTTCGCATAGTTTGGCATTTGTTGAAGTGCTTCAACTAAGACCACATTGATATGTAACTGTTTTAATACTTTAAGGAATTTACTAAACTGCTTCTCCTTGTTGCGTTAAAAACACACTTAGAGCAAGTGTACTCTTTCGCAGAAGTAGTATAAAAGAATATCGTATCCACAGGGATTAATTAACAAGTACTAAACTAATCAAGATTATTTAATGTTTAGACGAACGAATAGTTTTATGTTATAGAAACGAAATAAAGAGAATTAAATAACAAGAATTAAAATACTAAATTTAATCGATGGAGAGAAGTCTAAGGTCACGGTTTCACTTGCAAGCTTCGATTCCCCTATGTCTAATTCTACCTGAATTCCCTTATTTTATTCAATTACCAATCCCTTTACTACAACTACTAATCCATTTGATCATTCGCGATTAATATTCTTTTTCCTAAATTAACGCTAGTTTGGTCATGCTAGAATTTAAATTTAAGAAAAGCGTAAAGAACAAAAAGGTTGAATGATTGGAAGACTAAATTAAGGTTTGGTCATGCATTAATTATAGCCCCAATTATCCTATAGGTCCACCAATTAATTGCAGTACGGTCGCTGATCAACTAATTGATTATGAACATGAAAATGGTAGCTAATCCTAATTATGTGATAAAAACAATAGGACAATATTAATTGAAATAAAAATAGGAATTCAAATATTAAATTAGAACATAAAAAAGGTCTCTAAAGTGTACTCTTTCGCAGAAGTAGTATAAAAGAATATCGTATCCACGGGGATTAATTAACAAGTACTAAACTAATCAAGATTATTTAGTGTTTAGACGAATGAATAGTTTTATGTTATAGAAATGAAATAAAGAGAATTAAATAACAAGAATTAAAATACTAAATTTAATCGATGGAGAGAAGCCTAAGGTCACGGTTTCACTTGCAAGCTTCGATTCCCCTATGTCTAATTCTACCTGAATTCCCTTATTTTATTCTATTACCAACCCCTTTACTAAAGCTACTAATCGGTTTGGTCATTCGGGATTAATATTCTTTTTCCTAAATTAACCCTAGTTTGGTCATGCTAGAATTTAAATTTAAGAAAAGCATAAAAAACAAAAAGGTTGAATGATTGGAAGACTAAATTAAAATTTGGTCATGCATTAATTATAGCCCCAATTATCCTATAGGTCCACCAACTAATTGCAGTACGGTCGCTGATCAACTAATTGATTATGAACATGAAAATGGTAGCTAATCCTAATTATGTGATAAAAACAATAGGACAATATTAATTGAAATAAAAATAGGAATTCAAATATTAAATTAGAACATAAAAAAGGTCTCTAAAAATGCAAGATCCACCTAAGACCCTAGAAGAGGATTTAGGTATCCATAATAGTCAAGAACAATAAAATAGAAATAAAGTTCATGAAATACAAAGATAAAGAATAACCTGTAAAATAGATAAAGTCTTTTTCTTCTCTCCTCTGTGTTGTCGTCACTACCGTGTCTCGTAATTTTGTGTTAGTGCTTGTGGCTCCCTCCTCCTCATTCACTAATGAAGCCCTCCTTTTATATTAGTTCATTTTCTTTCTCTCCAAGCTAGGATCAAGTCAAGATTGTTTCCTCTTTTAATTGCAAGATATCTCAATCCCTAAATATAAGGATTTAGATCATTCCTAAATATGTGTTGCTTGCTATCCACTCCATGTCTGTTTCTTTCTCTCCAAGTCACATATCCATCATTTTCAATTAAAATCACCAAGAGGATCTTCTTCTTCATATATATATATAAATTCCTAATATCTTCAGAAAAGGACTTTTATAACTCTTTTATATTTTCTTTCTTTCTGCAAAATAAAGAGCAAATTAAGTTAGTGATTTATATAATTAACATATAATTGCTCTAAAATTGACCCAAAAATATCTCTAAAAATGCACTAAATTAGAGTTTATCACTCCTCATGGGCTTTTTTAATCTCTGTGGATAAGAAGGACGGGGGTATTCAGGAACTAACCTTGGTGGTATATGAGCAGATATAGATGCAGGAGCATTAGATGTTTCAGCATTCTGTGAATTTTTTTCTTTTCTGTTTTTCTCTTCTTTTTTTTTCATCTTTTTCTTTTTCTCCCTTACCTTCACCTTTCATCTCATATGGTTCTGAAAGGTCCTTCCCATTTCTCAGGGAAATAGCTTTCATGTGTTCCTTACCTTGCCTTTGTGAGGTTGTAGCTTCTGTATTGGATGGTAGTGAACCATTTGGTCTTTGATACAGAGCTGTTCCCAATTGCCCCACTTGATTTTCCAGATTTTTGATGGAAGCATCTTGAGATTGCCTAGCTGTTTTTGCTTCATTGGCAGGCACAGGTGGTCTTTGGTAGTTCTGAGATTGGAATCCTGGTGGTGAAACTGGTGCAGCTGAATTAGATGCTGGTGCACTGTTATTGCTCCATCTAAAATTTGGGTGGTTTCTCCATCCAGGGTTATAGGTGTTTGAGTAAGGGTTGTTATTTCTATTATATCCTACATAATTGACAGAAATAGAGTTGCTAGGACATTCCTCATACAAGTGACCTCCTCCACAATACACACAACTAACAGTTCCTAGAGGGGCTTGTTCTATGACTGTTGCAGAGGTTTCTGTTAATGCAGGAGCATTGGTAGAAGTGAGGTTTTTAGTCATGTTTGCTAGTGAGGCTACTTGAGCAGATAGGGCTGATACTTCACTAATCTCATGTACCCCAGATGTTTTCTTTTGGGCACTCACCCTCTCAGTAGGCCAACTAGAGCTAGTAGTTGCAATTCTTTCAATCAATTCACAAGCCTATTTGTAAGAAGAGTTTAGTAACACTCCTCTAGATGATGCATCATGCATTAATCTGGTCTGAGGTTCTAATCTGGTCTGAGGTTTCCATCTTAGTAACAAGCCTATTTGAATAATGACAGGTAGACCATGATGAGAACATTTTCTTAAAAGTTCTTTCCATCTTTCTCATGCTTCAAACAATGACTCAAATTCTTTTTGTCTAAAAGATGTAATATCATTTTTCATTCTGGCATTTTTGATGGGTGGAAAATATTTTGCTAAAAATTTTTCAGCCATTTCATTCCATAAATGGATAGAGTTAGGCTCTAAAGAGTTCAACCAAGCCTTAACCTTATCTTTCAAGGAATATGGAAATAGCTTTAATCTAAATGCATCTTCACTAACACAAGGAATGATAAAAATACTACATACCTCTAGAAACTGTTTTAAATGTAGACGGGGATCCTCATGAGGAAATCCACCAAATTGACCAATTGTTTGAAGCGTTTGAAACATCATGGGTTTAAAATCAAAATGTACAGCATCAATATGAGGTCTTGCTATGCTAGTTTGCATATTTTGATGATCAAACATAGCACAGTCCCACATTGGCCTATCTCTATCATTAATCATACCTATAGGACCCATGTTGATGAATTGACTTATGTGATCATCCTCAGGTTCATGATGTGAGCCAGGACCACCTCTGACTGAGGCTGATCTAGAGCCTTGTCCTTCATCTGGTTGAGACATTGAGTTTCTGCAGTCATGAAGTCTTTGCTTTTGGAGTCTAGGAAACTTCTTAAAACTTCTTTCTGGTTCAGGATCTAAACAGTATTCTAGTGATTTGGATCTGTGCATATGCTAGAGTATCTTGTGCTCCTGCATACAGAAACAAAATACCAGAGTAATAAACACTATTTTACTATATATCTAAACAATAAAAATTAATGGCAATCCCCGGCAACGATGCCAAAAACTTGGTGTGCTGAAAAAGGTGACGTGCAAGTGTACACAGTCTACAACAAGTAATATAGAGAAGGGGAGATCGTACCCACAGGGATTGGAGTAATTTTTAATGTCTTTGTATATAGAAAGATTAGTGTGAAGTAACCAAGTAATAAACAATGGATGGTGGTGTGCAAACAGAATGTAAACAAGTTATAAAATAAGTGTGAAATCAGTGGAGAATGATAATTGGGATGTTCTTTACCAAATAAGTTACTTTCCGTAGTTTTGTTGAATGTTGTTGCATTAGAAATGTGTTTTTCAGTAACTGTCTTCGGAGTTTCATTACAAGCTCTTATGTCTAAGATGCTAAATAAGTTCACTCCTGTATTTGAAGTATCCACAGTATCACCCTATCGACTATGCTATCCTATGTCTAGGTTTTAGCATGGTTTTAACAAAGTTTCCTTAATTAAAACACTTACTCGTATTTGTTCTTGAGTTCTAAGTATAAACCATGTCTGTACTTATAACTCTATTTGTTCTATGTGATCAATCTTAAAATAAGTGTTGAAAGAAGTATAAAACAAGAACTAAAATTCACACATCACATACGAACACAATAACTTAATTAAAAGATCATTATAAAGTTAAAACATCCCAACCAAAAGAGTTTAGCTCCTGTTAGACACTACAAGACATGTGTAAACTGAATGGATCATACTCATATAATTGTAATCACAAAAAAAGGAAAACAACAAGGTAGAGGTTACACAGGTTGAAGTTCCCTTGCATGAAATCGCCAAGCAATGCAGGTGGATTAACTTCACTGCATTCAGCTAGCACTACTTAATTGTGTGGAAGTAAAGAAAGAAGTTGTCAATTCCCTTCTTGCCTTCTTACAAGAGAATGAAAAACAAAATTTAAAACTAACTATCTTAGTGTATGGTATATCGTTCAAATGAGGAGTGGATGTCCTTATATAGACCTCAAGTGGAGCTTTCCTTCATGTGAGGGTTTGCTTGATGGTGAAGTTAGGGTTGCTTTTATCATTCCAGCCCATAAAGTAATTCAAAGCCATCATTCAACCAAGAAGGGAGGTCCACTAATGGATGAACATGTGCCCCTAGGTGAGTGACTCTTCAAAGCTATATTTTTCTGGTAGGTGCCGAAATTTACAAGTTGCATGTGCTTTTATGACTAAGCATGATGTCATCAATTGAGTGCTGGTGCATTGTAGTCTGTTTCCAGTGCAGGTGCATTGTTGCTTTCTGGTGCAGGGGCATCACATGCAGGTGCATTGAACAAACACATCAAAATACCAAAATATATGCAAAATGCTTAAATAAAAACATAACGCTTCTTCAAACTTTGAATGTTGTTATTTTATTTATTTAGCTATAATTACTATTTATTCTAACTTAAAACTAAGCAATTATTTAGGTTTAGATGCGTAAATAACTCTATATAAAATAGACTTCTCACTTCCCCTGCTTAACGATCTTCCCTTCCCTCACCAGAAACAAAGCGTTAGGAAGGGAGAGATCAAGCTCGGGGTGCAGAACCTTGATCTGGGCGACTGGATTCTTGAAGCTAGTAAAGGCCATGTTGGCCCCTTCTCTTGCAGACTTCTGCTTGAAGAGAAGGGCCTCATCTCTCTATTCTTGGCTCCTCTTCAGCATCTCTCCATCAGACTTCAGCTTCTCTTTTAAGCCGTTGACTTGGCTCTTCAATCCCTGGTTCCAAGTTTCGAGCTCCTCAAGCTGCCTCTTCAGCTCGGGCACCTCCCCAGCAAGCTCTGCCTTCTTCTTAGTCTCAGCTAACTCCTTCTTGAGTTTCTCCATGTCTGCCTCGGCTGTGGCGTCCAGTCGGGCTTGCAGGGTGTCCCTCTCGAGCCTAAATGAATCAGCTTTGTCTCGAGCCTCTAAAAGAGATTTGAAACCTATTGTTAGCTTATCAGTCATACCACGAAACTCGCGAGCAAGAAGTATGTTCTCAACCTCAAATTGACTATCTTGTCCCCTGGTGGAGACTTCAATGTTCCACTTGATGAACAGCTCCTGCCCGAGCTTGCCAACCTTGGCGCAGACCTCGAAATCCTCGAGAGAAAGCTCAGTGGTGGTGATCATGGACTAGGTCACCCGCATCGTTTTTCCATAGAACTCGAGCTTGAGGGAGGGCGCTTCTGTGGAGTCTTCATCGAACCCTTCTGCTTGGGGTTAGAGGCCACTTTTTGGATCACCGACGGAATGGCTTGGCTAACCACAGTGCCACCAACGGAGGATGTAAGTATTGGGGCGGAGGATGAATTGGCCCCACCATCATTGGAGGCCCCGAAACACATGAGGTTGTCGTCCTCGTTCAGGCCCGCAACGCTCAGGTAATCAGCTAGGCTCCGCTCCTCGGTCATCTAATCTGGAAAACGAAACAAAAATCCATGTCGGAACCGAAAGATGAATAGAAAGTAAACGAAATGCAAAGTAAGAATTTTAAGAACTCTACCAAGGGGGGCCCGGAGCACCCCAGGCAACTCCCTCAGCGGTCAAGACCTTCCTACAGTCAATCTTCTTAATCTTATTGGAGAACTTGTCCACCCAACCAAGAAACAGATTAAAAGTTTGAACCTCCTCCCCTGACAGCGCGGAGGTCGGGTAAGGATAATCAGCAGCTTCACACTCAAAATGCTTTTCACACCAAGATAGGGGAAACAGAGGTTTCACAGCCTTCCCCTTCTCGTCCAGTTCCGTGATTTCCTTTCTTGCAACCTCGCTCACTGGTTTGATGCAGAAGAACTTGTACTTGAAGTCTTTGACTGAGTCCGTGACCGGGGTAAACAAACTCCACTTCTGATTGCAATGAATACTGACGTGACCTTGCCTCTCTTTGCCGGATTCGATCTCCCCCTGATGATGAGTGCCGAACTCACCAAAATCAATAAAACCGAGCTAAAGACCCTACTTGTAGCAAGAGTGCTAACCCGAATCGTTTCCCAATTGACCAACTCAGAAACTCAATCAAATTAAGTAAGATAACTAAACGTTTGAGGGGGGTTTAGGCGAGTAACAAAAATATAAAGAAAACAGTAAAAAATTATATCGAAAACAGTTACGTAAGAACAACCAATCCTAGGGAATCGACGAATCTTGGGTTTAACTTATCATTAATCACAAAAGAACATCCAATGTTAATTTAGTTCTTGATTAGTAATTCCACCTAGAAGCCTAAATGAAATTAATGAATTCACTACTTGAAAAGCATCTAGAAAAGGATTAACCAATGTAAATGAATTAATTAAGCATGCATCAAAACAAAGATTAAACATGAAAACCAAAATTCAATCAAGTTCAACATTACATCAAACACCTTCAATGCAACATTCATATTCTGCCCCTTCTCCTTAGAAAGAGATTGATGAAGCCATCAACACACAACTTCAAGATTTAAGTTAGTCTAAGCAAACTAAACTAGAATCTAGAATCCAAAGGAGAAGAGTAAACATTACATTAACATAGGATTTAACAATACAACTTAGATTTCAAAGTTACATCTCAAGATTGTCAAAAACCCAATGATTGATTACAAGTTTAGCTCTCCATTGAGAAAAGATAACTCATGGAAGATAAAGTTGAAGAAGAAAGAAAGAAGAAGGAAACCCCAAGATGAAAAAAGCTAGTAGAGAAAAGGTTCTCCTCTTTTCCACTCCTCTTTTTCGTGTCTCTGTTTCTCTGCATTTTATTTACTGCTTGAGTCTGTTTAGTCGAACTTTGGGTAGTCCCCAACGTGCCCCTTTGAGTGAGCTTTAATTGGGCACAAAGTTTTCTCAATTTGGGCCACAAATGAGAGAGTTAGGCTCAATTTACTACAACATGTTCAGAATTTCATACAGCACCTGTGTTAGCTTTCTTAAAAATTGTAGATTGATGTTAGCTTTCCAATGATATATGATTCATAATTTTTAGACACCTACATAAAACGATATGGGCAAAGTTCAGGAACAATGTTAAGATGCTAATAATGCTGAAAAATTCAATTAGGCCCAAAATAAACTCAAACTTAAAAAATGCATTATATGCTCATCATTTAGGCACAAATTATGTTAACACACTAAGTATAACAGTTTTTTAGAATGCAAAATATGTGTTCATCTTTAAGCAAACTCGTTTCAGGGCACCCATCATTATCTTGAATGTCCAAATAAAACCCCAAGCATTGGGAGTAAGCTGTGAAGGCGCGACCTTCAGATACCGCAGGACCCATTTCTGGAAAGCAGAAAACGGGATCCTCATTCTCATTTTTTCAAAAAGGGTGGAGAAGACGAAGAACCTCAACCCAGAAGTTTTCTGGCGCACCACGTCGGAGTTAGAAATGGGCTTGAGTCTCCACTTCTGCCCTTCGTCGCTGGGAAACCTCTGAATTTCTTGAAGTCTTTCAATTCACCGCGATCGGTTCCGCATACAGAACCTTTGTTACGAACATCACTAGAAACCTAGTGATAGGGGGTCCTCAACGGCAGCATCGTCGTCTTTAGTATTGTACCAGCTGGGGTCGACACAGACCCGATCGCCTCGTCAACTTCTTTAAAAGCGGATTCCCAGGTGGAACGATGTATGACCTCTCGAAGTCTCTTGTTCTCACCATTCTTACCTGCAGAGGAGGAAACCGAGGTTGAAAACAATAATCAAGCAACAAGTTTGGCCCCGGGGGGATTAGGGTCGATCTTACCAGCTTCCTCCCCAAAGTGAGGTGTAGGGAGAACGAGTACGGCTACCCGTTCGAAAGCTCTAGAAAAACAAGTCAAGAAATGCGGCAGCAATCAACGCAACGGAAAACTAACCTCAGTAGTTCAAGCTCAGACCTCAAAAGAGTAATCTGGGAAGTCAGCTACCGGAGTTTCAATGTCGGTTGACCAAAAATACAGCTCGTGCGAAATTCTCAGGCTCGAAAGAATCACATTCAAGGTCGGAAGAATTCAGAGCTCAAAAGCGTGAAAGTATCACACCAATGATCTTGAAACCTATTTATAGAGGCATATGGCCCGATAGGCGAAAAAACACAACTTCCGCCAAGAAAAATAGTAAATGATTGGGCGCCAAAACCCAGGCAGCCATAATAACGGTACACTTCGTTTTGGTCAAACGCCACATCCCTTTGACAAATCAGCACGTGTCATACCAGATAGATCTGAGTCAACCAAAGGGATCCGCCGACCTAGGAAAAGGTAGCTTCCAAGACACATCCGACGTCATCCTCGAGTGCACCCCAATCTGTGGCCATAGATCTCCTGCAATTCAAGCCGAGGCCGCACTCTCGTGACCGACCTCGACTTGGGTGGCAACTATTCCGGACTAGGCCAAGAGGCCCAATCCGCTTAAGAAACGACCCAAAACTAGTTCTAGATCCGGTCCTGCAAATTGGACCTAGTACAGAACCAGGATCGACGGATCAGATTACAGCAGCCTGATCCAACGGCACCAGATCGGGCGAGACCCACTGAACCCCCTACTCTGCATCTATAAATACGGCACTACCCTCCAAGATCAGGTACGTTTTGCTCATTTGCGCCTCTCACTGACTTCTGAGTGCTGACTTTGGCATCAGAGTGTCTTCGGGTACCCAACTCGCCGAGTCCAACCTCAGGGGAAGACAACGTTGAAGAGCATAACCTCGGAAGACGCTGACTTCCAGAGCATCGAGCCGACCTCGACCTAGAGAAGGATAATCACAAGACTCAAGATACCAACTGCTGATTTTGGACTCTGGTCCAAAGTCAAGGAACTGAACAGAATTGATTGTTGAGTTGAGGGTTGTCTCCATTTTCTCACCACAATAGTGTGTTTTCACCTTTTACAGTCATAAATAATTAGAAAATAAAAATGCAATTAATTATCAAGACATATGTTTTGTTGGGAAAATCAATTGCAATTTCCAATATTTAATATTAATAGTGGTGAAAATTTTAAGAGACGCCTTTGAAGCGATGAAGAGGTGTATCTAGAATATTGAAGACAAGTCAAGAAGTGGAGCTCCTTGGAAATGTGGGATAACTAATACCCACTATATATGTCACATACATGAATGGTGGCTTCTCTCCTATGCTATTAGTAGGGAGTCTTCGTGAAGTATTGGAGCAATCTCAACCTAGAGCAAGAGAAGATTGCAAGTGTGAGTGTGTGAGATCACTTGTGTGATAGTCCCTTATAGTACCATCCTCCTTGGTCAAGTAATGGACTCTTGGAGAGAAAATACATGTACAATTATATTTGAAGTAGGTCGATCTGTCTTTTGATATTTTAATGACAGGTTTTTTTGGGTACCCCCACTACTAGACAATGTACCCCATGGTGGGAGTGAAAGGACCAAAATACCCTTAAAACTTTATAAAAATCCAAAACATTTACCATTTTTCATTTAGATCCGTTGGAGAGTGGTTTGTTTTCACTCTAAACAGATTTCATAATTCTGTTTTGATCTAAACGGAAGTACCTACTTCCGTTTTTGGGATCTACAGATATTCCTACTTCCGTTGAAGTTCAACAGAAGTAAGTAAATCTGTTTTCACCTAAACGGAATTACCTAGTTCCGTTTTCTACTGTTCAGAATTACATAATTCCGTTTTTCGTTCGTTTGAATTTAAATTATTTTTTTTTGCACTGGCTCTTCCGGTCAAGGTCTTAGAGCAAATCCTGAGTAGGCTCCCCGTCAAGTACCTCATGCAACTCAAGTGTGTCTGTAAGTATTGGTTATTGCTAATCTCTTCTAATAAACAACTCTCCAAGTAGCACCTTCAGATGTCAATCCAGCGCCATCACCTCATACTCTCGGCCTCATGGATTACCCCCTCTCCCCTGCCTTGACAATGATAACGATTGCCCCCACCCCCACCCCCCGATGCAGCTTCAGCACCCTCTCAACAATCAAAATTCCTATCATCGCCTTGTTGGGTCTTGCGATGGCATCATTTCTATTGCCATCGATAATAATTTTTCTCTTTTATGGAACCCTTCGATAAGAAAATTCAACCTACTGTCAGACTTACAAAATCCACATCCAGAGAGAGTAAGCTTCACAGTATATGGCATGGGATATGATAATTTCACTAATAAATACAAGGTCGTTGTTATTTATTGCCATAAATATTATGATGATCGTAGGCTGTTTTATGAAGCAGATATTAAGGTTTATACATTGGGTGCCAATATTTGGAAAAAGATTTATCAGAAGTTCCCATGTCAAGGATTCCCTGAGCCTTTTTTTATTCGGATTATTCGTCAATGGAACTGTTAATTGGATGCCATATGATACTGGTCGTCAACAGGTCATTGTTTCTCTTCATCTAGGAATGGGTCTTATGAACAGGTATTGCAGTCGGACTATGGGGATGTGGTTGTTTTGTATCAACCATTGATTGTGTTGAGAGATTGCTTGTCCACCCTTGCTCATTGTAGCATTTTTGTTGATATTTGGGTCATGAAGGAGTATGGTTTTAAGGAGTCTTGGACCAAACTGTTCTGTGTGCCCACATCAGATGTTGCTGCTCAATTCGGTAACAATCTATTTCAAAATGCTAGAGCACTTTGTGTTTGAGGACTCTGAAGATGAAGAAGCGTTTTTTGGAGTTTTTCTTGTTTGTTTACAATTCTAGTGATGCTACATACTTTCAAGACTCCAGAAATTCAACATCTTCAAAACATCAGCATGACACAGGAGACGACGGGTGTTTCGTCCCGACTGTCTACATTGGGAGTTTGATATCACCTTGTGATTAGTTCTGGGATGACAGTTTATTTATATTGTTTGTTGTTTTATTTTGTTGGATTGTACTATTTGAACAATTTTAGACTACTTTATTATATTAGACGATTTTGAACTATTTTATACTCATTTATTTACATTGTTCTTTTATTCTATTTCTTATTAGTATTGTTCTTTTATTATATTAGACTAGTTAAATTAAAAATTTATTTTCATTGATGCAAACATACAAACTAAAAAAAAAGTAAAACATAAACAACAACAAATACATTTTTTAAACTCCTGGCCCTTCAACATACATACGGTAATCTCATTGACGATCCGTTGAGTCTCCATGTACAGCTCCAACGGCTTACGATTCTTAAGCATGTTATGTATGTTGATACATCGTCATCCTCATGGATGAGAAGTAAATGCAGTCATCGTCTCTGCGATCCGGTTTGCAATAAGTGATAGTAGTAAACTCACGGTCATCACCAATCAATTGAACTTTGAGCTCCACCTTATCTTTTAAACCGTCGAAGGTGATGTCTTCGTGGAGCCTGCATATAACAGGCTTTGGAAATGAGAAGAAGACACCATCTTCTCTCATGGATATTTGGCCACCATGGTGAATAGGTGTGAGTCTATTCTCGCTTGAGTACTGAGTGGGACAGATGCTCATTTTGGAGGTGTGGGTGTGAAATAAGTAACTAAGAGTGAAATGTTGGTGTGAAAAGAATAACGAGTGAGGGTGTTTATAGCAATCGTCAATGATTATCCACCGTTGATATTGTCGTGCAATCAACACCGTTAAAATATATTCGTTGGGGCACAGTTATCAAGACGAACAAAAGTGGGTTGTTGATCAAAGTGGAATCGTGTCCGTTAAATTTTAATAAAAACGGATTTACCTATTAAATAGATAAATCCGTTTTGAGAATTAACAAAACGGATTTATCTAGTAAATATGTAAATTTGTTTTTATCACGTTGCAAAGACGGAAGTAAGATCGAATAAGGTGAATTCGTTTTGTAAAACTTTTAGAAACGGATTTAAATTTATTTTTGTAGTTCTGTTGGCCTATTTTTTTGTGAAACGGATTTACCTACCATCAACATACTTCTGTTTTGTTATTTGACCCGAAACGGATTTATGTTTGTGTTAGGTAAATCCATTTTTAATAGTTTATCAGGGGTATTGTCGGAATAAAAAATTTTGTCGGTGTATATTGTGAATGAGTGGAGGTACCAGAAAAAAATCCTTTAATGACTTGCTAACTTACTTTTTTTATCTACTACAGGTGAAATGGCCCATTCACTAACCAACAAACAAATGGTCTAGATACTTGCTTTTGCATTAAAGGATGGCATGGCCATGACTAATGATGAGGCGGCCTCTTCTGACCCTACAAGGGTAATCACTAGTGCAATTGACTTTAGAATGTACCATTTAGCATCGGTTGTACAAACAACCAATGTTAAAAGGACTTGCGTCAGACATTTAGCATCGGTTGTTTATAAACAACCGATGTTAAATGTTTATGTCTAACACATTATTTAGCAAATGTCTCGCGTCTTCTTCTCTTCTTGATCTCTTCCTCTCCCTCCCTCTAACTCTCTTCCTCTATTCTCCTGGCTCCTTTCATTCTCCATCCAGTAACAATTTCTCATTCTCGCAACGAATGGTTTCTCTCTCCCGTGCTTTCCATTTTTCAGCGCATCTTTCTCTCTCACGATTCTCGTTTCAGCCAAGGCTGAGCCTTGATCTTCAGATCTCATTTGAGGTTTGATTCTCCTTTATGCTCTCTCCCTCGATCTCAGTTTTTTAGGTTAGTTTTCATTTTCGTTTTTCGATTTCATCCAGATTTCGTTTTTTGTGTACTTCACAAACCCATTAACACGCCATGATGAGTCTACCGCGTGCAAGAGGCGACCATCACGAGAGTCGGAGGCGACCACCACGAGCAAGACACCAGGGAAGGGAAGCGAGCGGGAGGGTAACACATTCTGCTCCTCCTTTTTTATGCTTTTCTGTTTTTTGTCGTTTCTCTAATCGAGATTGGGGTTTTCCCTTTGTTGTTTCTCTTTCGATGCAAATCGTTGGGGGTTTAATTCATTTCATAGGCTATTTTAATTTCATGTTCTGTTTATTCCTTAGGGGTTCTATGGTTGTGATTTGTGAAATTTGGAGTTCTTGAATCAGAGAAATGTAAAAATGGAAATTAAGTTAGGGTTTTTGTTATTGTTTTCCTTCCCAGATCCTTTGTAATGTGTGCTTTTTGGATTTTTGTAAGTTGATTTTTGAGTGATATTCTTAGGCTCTCAGGACTCTTTTAATTTCAACTATTTGTTGGCACGACAATTCATTGTAAAATTTTTAGTTATGTGCAAGCAGCTGATTTAATTCTGCGTTCTTTTAATGATGCAGGCAAGTTGTTTGACTTATTGTCAAGCCCTTTACTAAACTAATTTTGTAGGATGGGTTAACAAGTAAGGAGAAGTTGAATTATCAGTTTTTTTTTTTTTGGCTTTGGGATGGATGATAGAAGTGTAAAGGAAGATTGGTAAAAAAAAGAAGTGTAAAGGAAGAGGGTTCTGAAATTGATAGTGAAAGTGGGTTGGGAGTAACTAAAGGGAAGACATTATTTGCTAAGATATCTTGTGGTCTTGTTAGAGATTCTGTAAAAGGTGAAGAACTATTGGTAAGCATCATCAGAGCAGAATTTTACTTCTTATTTTTTGTAGTCAGTTATAGATCATGTAAATGTAACTCATATGTATAATTTGATGGAACCAGTTCCATTATTTATGGCTTGCTGAATTGATGATTGTGCATGCACATTTGACTTCTCTATTCGTACATAATTTGTTCAATGTGTAGCTTTAAGTTTGCTAAAACAGAGATGAATCTTTATTGTTTAATAGCTGACTTTTTATTTTATAGTACTTGTCATGTTGGAATTATGACAATGCAAATGGTTCTGCTGTTCTTTTTAATCTGTTGTCCGATTATTTTTTCCAATTATTTATCTAGGAATGGACACACACTCACAATACTTACAAGCTAATTAACCCTCAATAGTGTTTTAATTTTATCACATGATTCTTCACATATGCATGTATTAAGATGCATCCACCTCGAGTCAATAAGATCACATCACATAACTTTCATAGATTATGCTTTATGATTCAAACATATCAGAACTGATCAAACTCTGACAGGTGATGACAGACTTTGTAAAAAAATCAACATTAAAGTTTTATGAAGATCCTCTGATTATGAGTTATAGAGTTGCTGCACTGCGAGAACTTCTATTTGTGTATGTGCAACAGTTTGGTCCTTTGTGTATGGAATATTATAGTAGTGATTAGGCGTTCCACAGTTTCTACGATACTCTCATTAAAATTGATGGCTTTTATTTGTGCATAAGCATCATAAGCAGTTGTTCTTTAATTTATAAATGTCTATGGCTAGTTATTTATTTTAAATTGTTTTCAATTCATTTCAACTTACTTCTTTTGATAAAAACATTCTTGATTTCAGTGTTTGTGTGTGCTATAATTGAAATGCGAAGTGAACAGTTTTTTGTTGAATTGATTTTTCATATTCTCAGTGTTTATTAGTACTTAGTAGTGTACTATACATTGTTTGGGATTTCTCAGCAGCTTGGGATTGAGCATGTATAATCTAGAGTGCTTGTTAATGTAGGATGGCTTTTCCTATGATTAAACCCCTTTTAGATTGCTATTATGATTTACAAAAGGACCTCAGGATTTTAATGAGGTCTACTTGTTTATTTGTAGATCAGGGATGGAAAAGTTAAAGTTCTTACCCCAAGGGAAGTAGGGTATGCAGTTCCACTTTCAAACAAGCCCTTTCTTGATGTTCGCCTCTCAAATGAACACAACAAAGTTTCTCCAATGATGCAGCTCTTGCTTTTGTATACCCTAGCCAATATATTACACATATATGTTTGACGTTTTAAACATGTTTATTGTTATGGTTAGATATTTATGAAGCTAATTGCAATGAGTAATTGATATTGGTAGCTGAGTACACTAAACAGATCAGAATAACCTCTTTTGGAATATGACTAGAGAATTTCCCCCTATGCCTATGACTTGGTTTAAGATTAATATGACTTATTTCTTTAATAATGGAAATGTTATAATTGAACCTAAGAAAATGATCAGAGAGTTGGGAATCAGAGTACTGTTAGTTACTCCTTAACTATAATAATGGAAATGTTTTAATGGGAGTGTTTTTCATTGTCTTATGATTGTTAAGGTATTATTTGAGAATGAGCTGATTCTTGGTTTGTGTGGGTTTTATTCTATAATTGCAGATATGCGCCGGTTAGGGTAATTGTGATGCTGGAAATTTATGTTGAGCATGGGATGGTATGACTTGAAGGGGTGCTGACTCTATCAATCAAATATATGTAGTGCAATGTTGAAACAATTGTAGAATTTAGATACTAAGTATTTCGGTTTATAACACTTATAGATTTTTTTGTGTAAGAAACTTGTAGAATTTTTAAGATTAATAACTTGTATTGTAAGATATTACATTTCAATAAAATTTGAAGTATTTTTAGGAATTTGTTGAGTTGAGTCTCTTTCTGGAGATAATTTTGTATATCTTGATTTTTTAATTTAGTCAATTGATATCTATTAATAGTGCCAACATTTTTTTAAAAAAAAATTAGACATTTTGCATCGGTTGTTTAAACATCCGATGCTAAATGTCCTAGTAAAGAGACATTTTGCATCGGGTATTCTATACAACCGATGCTAAATGTACTAGTAAGAGACATTTAGCATCGGGTATTCCATACAACCGATGCTAAATGTACTAGTAAGAGACATTTAACATCAGGTGTTCTATACAACCGATGCTAAATGTCCTAGTAAGAAACTATTAGCATCGGTTAAATAACCAATGCTAAATGTCCCACTTTTAGCATCGGGGGATTTAGCATCGTCAGATAACCGTTGCTAAATGTCCAAAACAACCGATGCTAAATGTCTTTTCTGCACTAGTGAATGACTCCTCTTGCTACTACGAAAGAAAATCCCAATGGAGGCATCAACCTCACCTTTACTGAAGAGAGCCAGTGGCACCAATATCTCAGGGAGTGAATCACTCCGACTAGATTGATGGTTGTACGTGCCGAGCTAACAACGAATACATGGCTTCTATTAGAGAGCCCAGCCTCTACCGAGTATTGGGTGTCCTGAACTTTCATAATGGCCCAATTAGTTGCTAATCAAACCTTCATAAAAACCCCTCCCTACTCAAGAGACACCCCCCCTCCCCTTATGAAAAGACAAAAATACCCCTACCAATATTTTGAAACCGCAATCTTGTCCTTCTTCTTTCTTCTTCACCTCTCCTCCAACACACCCCCCTCTCCTAAACCCCTAAACCTCTAATCACACTCACTCTACACCCTCTCAACTCTCTCACCTATTTTGCTCAAATCAGCCTCACATTGTCAAGTATATTACGGTATGTAGCCTATCCTTTCATCCTTTTCCCTTATTTTGATGCAGTTTGCTTCATTTTCTGGTTTACTTTTTTCTGAAATCGCGCTCAGTTCGGACCTAAAAGTCCAAACCAGGTCAAAACTTAAGGTCCGAACCTGTTAAGGGGATGTCTGTTTAGGGGTGGTTCGGTGTGGAAGTTCCGAACCAGTTCACACTTTTAGGTCCAAACTGGTTACGATCGAATCAACGTTAGGGTAGGACTGAGCTCCAACAGTTGATGAATTATTTGGAGCGTGATAATTATGTGTATTGGCACAGAGTCAAACATGGGACTTCGATCGTGAAAGACATGTTTTGGGCACATCTAGAGTCGATTGAGCTTCTGAATACATTTTCCATTGTATTGTTGATTGATTCCACGTACAAGACTAACCGGTTTTGGTATCCATTGGTTGAGATTGTCGGTGTCACATCAACCGAGCTGACTTTCTCCGTTACATTTTCTTATGTCAAATGGGAGAAGGATAATTTTGCATGGGTTCTTGGAAAACTGAGGGGATTATTTAGAAGACCGAAAGATTTGCCAAAGGTAATACTTACTGACAGTGACACGGGTATTATGAATGCTCTGGCGTGCATTTTTCCTGGTACTGCAAACTTGTTGTGCCAATTTCACATAAAAAAAATGTCAGGGTCAAAGCTAGGATGTGCATCGATCCTGTGGTTGCGGATGAGGAAGAGCGTCCGATGGACAGAGTTGACGAAGTGATGGAAGCAATGTACATCCATCCTGTGGTTGCGGAGGATTCTTATGAGTTGGCTTTGGAGCAGTTTGAGAGTATAAGTCTACCATTTGACAACTTCATTACCTATGTGAAGAAGCAATGGACCACCCCTTATAAAGAGAGATTTGTAGATGCGTGGATAAACCGTTATATGCACCTGGGTAAAACTACCACCAACTGAGTAGAGTCAGCGCACTCATCTTTAAAGAAACTTTTGCAAGACAGTAGGGGTTATTTGTGTAAGTGCTGGGATTCGATTGCTGGCATGCTTAGGGTACAACATAGTGAACTTAAACGGCATTTCGAGCATAGCCTCAGCAGAGTCAAATTTCATCATTGGAGCAGAATATATGACAACCTAAAGGGTTTAGTTGCTTCCAATGCGATGGACTATATTGCCAAAGAGTTGAAGCGTTGCATGATTGGTATTGATTCTTTTGAATGTGGATGTGTGATCAGAACGACACATGGTCAACTGTGTGCATGTTAGCTTGCTAGGTAAAAATTTTAACTGACTCTTTTAGTTTTCTATATCTCATTCAAGATTATGTTTGTAATGAAAAATCATACATATTTTGTAGTTACATGGTGAACCTCACTCCGTTTCCATTGGAAACAATTCATCCTCACTGGAAGAGACTTAATATCAAGGTTTCCCATCATGACGATTCTTCCGAAATCCCAAATGACGAGTTGAATATGAAGATTGAATTTGAAGCTATACAACGAAGGTTTGATGCCGTTGATCAAGCTGGTAGATTTATGATAAAGAAAAAACACGTGAGTTGGCATTCTCGGACACTACTTCCATGTGTCCACCTCCGGAACCAATCACTACAAAGGGGGCACCTAAAAAGGGAAAGGGAAAGAAGAAGAAAGATGAGTTCTCAACAAAGCGAGACTCGTCATGGTAGGAACGTATAGATGAGATTTTTGACTCACAACAAGATAGCACATCCGTTGCTGCTCAGTCTCGCAAACGGCCTACTCCCCCAGTGTCAAAATCCTCAACTCCAGCACAGAGTAGAAGTTCCACCCCAAATACATTACAGTTACCTAAACAAAAACAAACTAAAAGTTGAACTCCTACCCCACCATTACTAAAGAAGGCAAACCAACTTACAGATTTCACTCCTACTCCATCACCAATTGCTAAACCAACCCAAACTACAAGTTCCAATCCCACACAATCTACATGTCCCACTCTGGCACTAACTCAAATTCAAGGCCTTACCCTAAACGGCTAAACCCTAGCCCTGAAACCATTCGGTCAGATGCATACAACAGATACATAAGTTCTATGCCCGAAGTGATGCATCATTTTGTTGAGGATATAGCGAATGTGGAAGGTCACGGTAACTGCGGATTTCATTGCATTGCTGCACTAGTTGGAAAGGGTGACAATGCTTGGAATACAGTGAGGAATGATTTAATGGAAGAGGTTCAACGAGACTTCGAATTGTATTGGAAGTTGTTTCTTGAGACGGGCAAAGTCACCTATGTTATGAAGTCTTTGATGCAACAACATAGGGATGCGGTGGAGAATTGGATGACTATCCCAGAATGTTCTTATTTGATTGCAAATAAATACAAGGTCTGCTTGTTTGCTGGTCTCCTAAAGCATCCTATACAGTTTTCCCATTTCAAGTTGCACCTATCAAGAATACACCCGTGTTCAACATATGCTTCACAGGGGACCACTTTGTACAAATAGTTTTGAAGAAAGGTTTCCTGATTCCCCCAGCAAATTATTACTGGAACAGACACAGGGCAATTATAGCAAAGGATTGGGTCAAGTCATTCACGGGACGCTTGCAACAGTGGAAAGCTTTAACCTTAGATCTAGATCCCCCTTATATTGACCTAGCAAAAGACTGATTTTTATTTGAATGTGTTTTTGAATTTCTAGCTTGGTTATGTATTAAGACAAGACCATTTATCCTTTTATTTGATCTTAAGTTCACTAAACTTAGTTAATTTATTGTTAGTACCTAAATTTAAATGGTGGATTTACACTATTTTTGGCTACAGAAGTTTCTGTCCAGAAGCTTCAAATTATGTCAAGTTACAGGTTTTATGGTCCGAACCAGTTCGTTAATTATATGTCGAATCCAGTGATACTACTAGACACCACATTAATGGTTCGAGTCGTAATTATCGAACCGGTTCGGTAGTTATCCACTAAACCACCTTTTTTGTATACTCTGTCTGCAAATACTGAACTGGTTCGGACTCTATCCTCTGAACCTGATATTGGAATAGCGTGCACGTTTATCGCACGTGAGGGCAATTTGGGAATATTAAAAGTCTAGGGGTGTCCACTGAGTAGAGGGGGGTTATACGAAGCATAAGCCTAGTTGTGTGTATCTGTGACCTTTACCATAAACTAGACCATGTCTATCCTTTTTCTTAGGGCCATATTTCGTACAACCCCCTCCCTACTCACTAGACATCCCCTCCCCTTATGAAAATACCAAAATACCTCTGCCAATATTTTGAAATTCCATCTCTATCCTTCTTCCTTCTTCTTAACCTCTCCTCCAACACACCCTCTCTCCTAAACCCCCAAACATCTCATCTCTCCCACTCCACGCCCTAACCTACTCTTCCACCTGAATCACATTGTAGTTATCACCCTCACTATCTCAACCCTATTACGGTGTGATTCCATCTAACCATTTCTTTTATTTTCAGGCATACAGTCTCCATTGTTCTTTTTTTTTTGGAATCGCACTCAGTTCGGAGCTAAACTTCTGAACCATTTCGGAACTTTACAACCGAACTTGTTAAAGGGATGTCTGTGCCTGAGTGGTGAGGAGGTTAAAGCATCCTACACAGTTATCCCATTTCAAGTTGCACCTATCAAGAATGCACTCGTGTTCAACATACGCTTCACAGGGAACCACTTTGTACAAATAGTTTTGAAGAAAGGAAGCCTAATACCCCGAGCGAATTATTACTGGTATAGACACAGGGCAGATATAGCAAAGGATTGGGTCAAGCCATTCACGAGACACTTGCAACAATGAAAATCTATAAACTTAGATCTAGAACCCCCTTGTATTGTAGACTTAGCAAAAGATTGATGGTTATTTGAATATGTTTTTGAATTTCTATTTTGTTATGTATTAAGACAAGATCATTTATCCATTTAATCAATCTTAAGTTCATTAAAATTAGTTAATTCATTGTTAGTATTTATATTGAAAAGGTGGAATTACATTATTTTTGGCAACTTAAGTTTCTGTCAAGTAACTTGAGATTTTGTCTAGTAACAGATAGGTTCGGAATTTTAGGTCTGAATTGGTTCAGAAGTTAACAATCGTACCTATGTTTATGGCCAAACACCCCTTACGCAGTTCAGAGGTTTATTATCGAACTGGTTCGGAATTTCAGAACCGTACCTGTCTTTTTTGTTGCCACGGACTGTAAGTTCCGAACTGGTTCAGAAAATCACCACTGAACCTGTCATTGGACCAGCGTACATGACTATCCATGTGTATTCCACTTGAGGGAATTTTTGGGATTTTTAAAAAAGGGGATGTTGTACGAAGTATGGGCGTTTTCTTAAAGCTGTCAAACCGAATCGCTAGCACCAATGCAGCCCAACTTAGTTATCCAATGAGTTGTTTTTTGTATCCCAGTCCAACCAAAAACACCAGACCAGCAGTCGGTCCAATATCAGTTTTAACAAAGGAAACTACAAAAAAATGTTCAGAAAAGAATAAAAAGTGGGCCAAAACAATTGCCTTTTCTGAGCATCTATTTAGTGAGTCCAACTCAAAACACTAAGCAATCGGGCCGATCCATTGAGCTGGGCTAAATTTGAAACATTTAGTTTTTCTCGCCTTGGTCTATTCCCTATTTCCTAATTTCCTTGCAAATTCAAATCAACTATCATTACGATGCACTCATTCCTTACATAATTTATCCACCCTCCTTGCCCGTAGCAAGAAAAATCTGAGGCACTCTACACACGTGCGCCCGAGAAAGAGAGGAAAGGGAAGAGAGAAATCAAGAGAAATAAATGAAGAGAGCTATAGAGAAAAAGGGTATCAACTGAGAGCTTCAAGAAGAAAAGAACAATAGGTAAACAGCTAGGACAAGAGGAACAAGAGGAGCACAACTAGAGTTTGTGAAGAGGCATAAAAAGGATAAATTATTGAACCCCATAAGGAGAATGGTGAACCATCTTCTCCTCATACATCTCATTCCCAAGTTGAAAGTTTTCATAAAGTGGGTTTCTTCAAGCTTAGGGTTTTAGTTCTTGGGCAACCATACGACCTATGTTTGGAAATCTTTCTTCTTTAATCCTTTTTCAGTTTTTAATTGCAATTTGATGGTGTTATTATTCTCTAGAAAACATGCTCTGAGATATGAAATGTTGATTGTGTTTACATGTTTTTTTTGTTTAGTTTGATGACGCATGTTCCTCTTTTTGTGAAATTTTGTGGTTCATTGAAGTAAAATCGCTTTTTGGAGTATAATCTCTTTTTGTAAAATATTAAGGTTCATTGAGGTATAATCTCTTGTTGCTCATGAATGCATGATTCCCTAAGAGTGTGTTTGGATGAGGTAATTTTTTAGGGTAATGTAATTTAAAAGAATGATTCAAATGTTTCAAATCAAATTAACTTGTTTGGATAATAAATATGGAGAACTTTCAACATGAATGGAATTTATGAGGTATTTTACTAAGACTAAATTTAGAGAAATTTGAATTAGCACCTAAAAAAGAATAGGAAATTCCTTTCTTGCCAAAACTTTTTTAAAAAAAGCTGAAATATAACAAAAAAAATTATTTATATATATATATATATATCTTAATATAAATATTATATTAATATATTGGTGGTGGCCGGTGGTGGTGGCCGCGGCGGCGGCCGCCGGAGCGTCGGCCGCGGCGGAGCTCCGACGGCGGGTGGCTGCGCTCCAGCGACAATGGCGGTTGCTTATATTTGTTAAGATATGTTGTAAATAGTAGTTTTATATGTATTCAGCCCAGGCCCGTTAGGTTTTCTCTATTTAAACTCATTAGTGCTTGTACTCAACACACAATTACACAATTAATAAGACGGAACTACAGCTGCTCTGTAGTCGCAGACGTAGGCAAAGATTGGCCGAACTGCGTGACCAATATCATGTCTCCTATTCCTATTCTCTACACGGTATCACGAGCTCTCGTTCTTGGGAGTCTCGCTTCCGCACAAAAACCCTAGCCGCCATCGGTCCAAATTTTTTTTCTGCCTTCATTGCAACTTCTTGGCACCTTCATTGTGCTAGTTTTGTTTTTTTTGGGGGGCTAAAACACTGTTTGCACGGTTACTGTTCATTGTCACTGTTCACGCGGCACTGTTCACGCGGCACTGTTCCCACGGTACTGTTCATCGGTACTATTCACAACTACTTTTTTTTTATTTCCTCTTGTTTTCAAAGATGACTTCAACTTCTGGACCAACCTCTGGATCTTCGTGTAAGAATCTTGTGTCTTATGTTTTCTCCGGTAATCCCTCTATAACAACGGAGAAGCTTAATGGTGATAATTATTTAAATTGGTCGGCTTCTATCAAAATGTGGTTCCTTGGACAAAAACTCTCAGATCACCTCACTAAGAATTCTACTGATATTGAAAAAGATCTGCGTCCAGATTGGAAACAAACAGATTGTCAATTAGTCTCCCTTTTGTGGCAAACCATTGAACCCTCCTTGCTTGTCCACTATCGCTCATACACCACTTGTTATGATATTTGGCATAAGGCTAAGAATGTCTACTCTAATGATATCCAACGTCTCTATGGTGTTATTCACAGTTTATCCACTCTTCAGATGACAGAAGACAACATCACAACCTATGCTAATAAAGCTCAGTCAGCAGTAAATGAGTTCAAGCTTCTTGTAACCGACACTGACCCGAAGAAAATGCTTGAGAAACTAAATAATGTGTGTATGATCTATGTTCTTCATAATCTCCATCAAAAGTATGAATCAGTCCGGAGCAACATTTTTTCTGCATCATTTAATTCTTTTATGGTTGAAAATGGTGTCATACATCAATCATCTTCTACGTGTATATTTGCAAGGGCTTGCAAAATGACACGTTTTGTTTTAAGCCCTTCTGTTAGCAAACTGTTAGTGAGACGTTAAAAATCTCTTCTACGTGTATATTTGCAAGGGCTTAAACCAAAAAAAATATATTTTCCAAGGGTCTAATAAATAAAATATATTTTTGCAGGGGCTTAAAATAAAATAAAAAACACAGGTGGAAGAGATTTTTAACGTCTCACTAACAGTTTGCTAACATAATGGCTTAAAACAAAACGTGTCATTTTGCAAGGGTTTATAAATAAATAAAAAATTGCAGGGGCTTAAACCAAAACACCTCATATTTACAGGGGCTTAAAACATATTTAAGCCAACCGTGTATTACCCAATTCAATCCATCGCAAAGAAATATCCAATATAGCAATTTCTCGAATACAACAAGAAAAAAGTTTAACTTCTCTCACAAAACCAGGATAGCATCATCGATCACTAGCTATGAGTGCAAGTTCTGCAACTCCAAATACCCAATTCAATCCATCGCAAAGAAATATCCAATATGGCAATTTCTCGCATACAACAAGAAAAAAGTTTGACTTCTCTCACAAAACCAGAATAGTATCATTGATCACTAGCTATGAGTGCAAGTTCTGCAACTCCAAATACCCTATGATTACCATTTCTTTACAATTTCGAATGTAACCACTAATTTAAACATATCATAAGAGTCACTTCAAATTAAATACTCATTAATCATCAAACAAATCCATCCTCATGAGCGCAAAGAGTGCTCATGATCAACAAACCATACCCAGAAGTGTACATTCTACGGAAAAAACATTGAAATCGTGGTGAATATCAGGATTTCAAGCTTCTGAATAAACGCAAAAAAAGTTCACATCTTGGCATGCTTTAAAAACTGCGAAGTGAAGCTTGCTATAGATGGAGTGTAATACTCAAATTGCATATGATAGAAATTTAGTGACATTATGAAAATAGGCAATTCAGAAACACGTACACAAACCGAAGGACAAACTAAAAAAGACCACTACATCCATAATTCATAAAACAGACCATGAATGCCTAAAATCTCTGTAGGATGAACATCAGCACCTTCTCCTTTAAAAACAATTTAGAAGAGAAGTTCAATAACTAATTAGCAGTATGATAAGTTTACTGCTGTTCGCCATCGCCTTTAGGTGCGGCCTCTTTAATCTCATCTGCACCATCATCCTGAAATCCCAACAGAATATAAACCAAAATCAATAAATAGATCAAGATTATGTGAAGATACAAATATGAGGTGATAAAGACAAACTCAAAATCCATACCTGCATGTCAGAGGTCCAGAGAGTGAGGTTATCACGAAGAAGTTGCATGATCAAAGTGCTGTCCTTGTATGACTCCTCTCCCAGTGTATCCAATTCAGCAATTGCCTCATCAAAAGCCTAATGAACATAGAAATGAACAGAATTGGTCATGAGTACATACCATTCATTATAAAACAGAAGGACCAACACCATAGTTATCTAACAACAAACAATAGCTTCCTGTATAATTACCAACAGAAACAACACATATAAAACCAAATATCATCTCCCTTTATCCAATTTCTGGAACACTAACCTGTTTTGCAAGGGCGCAAGCCCTATCAGGAGAGTTAAGAATCTCATAATAAAACACCGAGAAGTTCAGAGCAAGACCAAGCCTGATAGGGTGAGTTGGAGGCAACTCAGTATTTGCAATGTCCTACAATCAGTGCCAAATCAGAACATTAGAAAGCAATACACATAAAACAGAAACCAGAAAATTTTCAATTCAAAAAAGCCAGAGATCCATTACACAGAACAAAATCTAGAAACGTTTCAAAGAAATACGAACACAACAAATCTGCATAGCATAAGCAAGTATTCTATTATTTAAAACTTTCAATTTAAACTCCCTTCACCTACAAAATCGATGTTATCATATAGATTCCATTATTCAAATATAATTCAACAAACTATGCATGCTACCGCTCAATTGCGTACAAATCAAAAGCGATAATCGCTAACCTAGCAATTCTTTCAATAAGAAACCAGCAATAAGCGATTTTCAAGATCCTTCAATTCAAACTTCGTTGTTACCATACATGTTCCATCATTCTAATTTAATTTCCTATTAAAAAGAATCATATAAGAACAGTACTACCAGATCGAATCTTCGTTAAAAAGTCAATTTAATTGCCTATTAGAATTAGAATCACCTTTAAAAAATTAACCAATCACAACAAAGAAATGTAAACCGTTCCTGTTCCCAAATCCGTTTTATTTTACAGTTACTTTTGTATCTTAAAAAATAAATATAATTAAATAGTATGTTAAAGAAAAGAGAGAGAGAGAGACCTGAGCGGATTTATAGGCAGTAAGAGTACTCTCAGCGGCGTCTTTACGCTCAGCGCCGGTCTTGAACTCAGCGAGATACCTATGATAATCACCTTTCATTTTGAGGTAGAAGACCTTGGAATCGCCGGAGGAAGCAGAAGGAATGAGACGAGAATCAAGTAATTTGAGGATACCGTTACAGATATTAGAGAGTTCAGATTCGATCTTAGATCGGTAATCACGGATAACAGAAACGTGTTCTTCGTTACCTCTACTCTCCTCCTTTTGTTCGATCGAAGAGATAATACGCCAGGAAGCTCTCCTAGCGCCGATCACGTTTTTGTAAGCAACAGAGAGAAGATTCCTTTCCTCCACCGTGAGTTCCTCGCCATCCACGGCGGCGGAAACCTTCTCCATGAACTCTACCATCTCTTCGTAACGCTCGGCTTGTTCAGCAAGCTTTGCCATGTATACGAATTCTTCCCTACCGCTCGCCATTGCAGAATCTGGTTGTGGAATCGGAGAGGAAAGAATGAAAGAGAGAGAAAAAAAGGAAAGGGGGTGGATGGGAATGAATGAGAGGAAGAAAAAGAAATAAGCGGTTTTGATTTTATTGGATGGTGGGGGTTATGTTAATTAATTTGTTTTTAATGTAATTAATTAATGGGGAAACTGAAAGCTTGGGTTGGGATTGGCTATCGTTCTATGCATCTGTTTCTGCCACCCATGATTGCTTTCCTTTTCGTGGAATTAGGGGTTTGATGTTGGACACGATTGATTTGGACCATTGGATTCTTTTTCCTATAGACAAAAATAGCCTTGCCTTAATTTTCTTTCACTAGTTTTTTCAGTGATTTTCTATTTTTATGTTATGTTTTGTTAGTAATTGTTGAATTAATTAACTTTAATTATTTTAGAGAGAGAGAGAGGAATACTACTAGCTGTCAAGCACGGGGGGTTTTGAATTGAAATGGTAGAAAGGTGTGATTCACGCGCACTTCCTTGCTGACTGGACGTGGATGGTATCATGGTATTGGCTGCAACTTGTAAGAAATAATAATATTAATATCATTACCAAAATAAATATATTAATATTAATATTAATATTCCTTTCGTTGAATAAATAGGCTTGGTAGCATTTTTAGTTCTTTTTCCAGTTTCTTTTTTGCTTTTTTCTTTTTTCTTTTGTACAAGTTCTATTTTTAAATTGTGTGATTTTAGTCCAAAGCTATTTTTTTTGAGTTGATTAAGTCCTGTTAAATTTTAAACTATAAATAAAAGTGTGGTCCGAAGATTACTATGCTAATAGAAAACAAAACTAGGTGATGTGGCTACCACCAAGTTGACGGAGCTGGTGTGATTAACGACAACATGTTACGTCGTCGTTGTTGATATACTAGTAGTATATTGTAAACAACTGCTTGCACTGCACCGACTAATTTGTCCTGAACTTCTTTTGCGCTACACCATCTAGTAAAATGGCATGGCATGGCATGGCAAGGGGAAAGTCTTGTTAGAAGGAGAAATGCAAAACATATAGTTTAGATGTGGTTTAAAGCATTTACAATGGTGAGTTGGAATTTTATAGGTACCCCAATTGTTGAGATTGAAAAGTGAGTATCTATTAAGATGGAACTCTTCAATAAGAAACTCTCTCTCCTCTCTTTTCTTACTACGCACAAAACAACTTGTTTAGCATGAGACAACTACATGAGATAAGTTTTTCCATGAATATGAAGGACAAATAGATGAGAGTGTTTGATAAGAACGGGAAGTGTTGGAATAAGATTCTCATTCTATGTTTTGATGATAACAAACTAAGTAAGATTTAAGTTTTCTAATGAAGTGTGATATAACATGTTTGCTAAGTGATAAAACCGGGTTTCCTAACATAACAAAATAAGGCTCTACCTTGGTTCAACAAGTTGATAAAATATAAATGTAGAAAAAACCTTGAGAAGTTTAAATTTGAGAAGCTTAAAATAAGTCAACAGAATGTTTGACCAAATCTACAGAAGGTTGACCAAAAGTCAACAGAAGGTTTGACCAGAAGTCAAAATAAGGTTGACTCACAAACACTTTAGAAGCATAAGTTCATGTTTGAAGAAGGTTGATGGGTAAGAGGAATGAATATTGAGAACGTTGCTGGAATCCGTATCAAATTCAATTCTAACACATTAACTCAACTTGAATGCTTTTCACCTGAATTAAATGAAGATATCTTATAATAAATGTGTTGAAAAGTTTCAAGCAATAAAGAGGAAATGTTTGATTATTCCTTTTCCACATTTGAAGTGTTTGTTCCACCTAGGAAGCTTGAGAAGGTTCCTTTAAATCAGTTCCAAGCTGGCCAACAGTAGCAACTCAAGTCATAGCTGTGTAGTAGGATACTAGGAGAGTACATATCCAGCTCAAAAAGGTTCAGATGGTCAGATAAAGCATAAAGCAACTCTTGAGAAAGTTCAAAAGCTGTCAACTTTTGTACCTTACTTCAAGTCACTCCTATGGACCATTGGATATTCCAAACGACTCTCTTCAAGTTTCTAACGGCTATATTCATCTTCCTTGGCTATTTAAAAAGTTCATTCTGAAGTTCCAAGGCATGCGAGTTAATCGCAACCTACACAAAGTCAAGCTTCTCAAAGCAATCAACCTTCTCATCCCACACTCAAAGCTTCTTCAAGTTCAGATCTGAGATCTCTTTCTTGAGTGTGTGCTAGCTTGTTAGAATCATTGTTTTCACCATGTATCTACTTTGTATCAAGCTCTTAAATATCCCAAATCCCAAAACCATTGTTCTAATTGTATGTGTGAACATTCCATCAAACTACCTAGATTGTGAGGTGAGTGTTGGTGAGAACAGTAAAGGAAAACCTTTAGGAAACTAGAAGAGAGTTTCTTAGTAGGTGAAAAACAGCTTGGTGAAGTTGTTCAAGAGTGCACTTGTCTTTTGTGTGGTGATCAAAAGAAAGTGGTTGTTGAAAGTCTTTTGTGGTTGAGCAAAAGCAAGTGTAAAAGCTATTTGGAGAATATTGGAAACATTCACTTGGAAGTGAGGAGAGGACGTAGCCTATGTTTGGTGAACCTCTATAACTCCTCTGTGTTCTTTACATTGCTTTCCTTAACTATTGTTTAAATTCTTTTGCACTGAGCATTGTTTTCAAAACTAAGAGAAGGTTAAATTCATCAACCTTCTCAAGACAATTTTTAACACTCATTGCATCATTCAACCTACTCATCTCTTGCATAGTTTATATTTGTCTTACTATCAGTATAGGACTTATCTTTTAAAGGGTTTACAAGTATTAATTGCTTTTGCAACTAACACTAACCTTCTCATCTCCAAGTTAAGCTTGAGAATAAACTGTTGAGAAAGTTGCAGGTTTGAGAAATTAAACAGGATACACAATTCAAACCCCCCTTTCTTGTGTAACTTAGCACTTCAATTGGCATCAGGGCTCACCTCAAGGGGCTGAGCACACTTCACAGTGTGAGAGGAAAGATCCTGGAAGAAGTGATGAACAATCCAAACTCTGTTATGTTCCTCCCTAAAGGAGCTTCTGCAAATAGACCTCCTGGATTCACTGGTGAACACTACTATTACTGGAAAGATCAAACCAGATTGTTCCTAGAATCTCAACACACTGATCTCTGAGAAATTGTTGAAGATGGACCATTTTCTCCTGCAACAACTTCTGATGATGGAACAACTCTTCCCAAAGCCAGAAAAAATTGGACAACTGATGATAAGCGCATGGTACTTCTAAACTCTAAAGCTAAATTCTATCTAACATGTGCATTAGGAAGAACTGAGTATGACAAAGTTGCTGGCAAAACAACTGCCAAAGAGATCTGGGATACATTGAAAACTGCTCATGAAGGAACTAATCAAGTCATAGAAGCTAATATCAACCTTCTCATCCATAAATTTGAAACATTCAAAATGGAAGAACAAGAAACGATCTCAGAGATGTTTAGCAGATTCACAACCATAACAAATGATCTACACTCTCTTGGCAACACTTACTCAAATCAATCCAAAGTCAGAAAGCTTCTGAGATGTTTGCCCAAGGTGTGGAGACCCAAAGTGACTGCTATAACAGAAGCAACAGATATGTCTATTCTCAAATTAGAAGATCTACTTGGATCCTTGAAAGTGCATGAGCAAGAAATCATGGATGAACTTCATACAAAGAAAACTAAAACCATTGCACTTAAGGTTTCTCAACCTTCTCAAACTGTGGCTCTCAAAGCACAAAATGAGTCAAATGAAGAAAGTGAGGCAAATGATACTGATGAAGAAGATGAAGTAGCTCTAATCTCCAGAAGGTTAAGAAGACGGGCTTTCAAAAGAAACAGTAGAAAATCATTCTTCAAGAAAGACACATCCAAAGGAGAAAGCTCAACCAAGACTCCTCCACTATGCTTTGAATGCAATAAAGCTGGACACTTCAAAAATGAATATCCAAAACTAAAGGGAGGCAACAGAAGGTTCAATCCAAAGAAAAAGGCTCTACTAGCTTCTTGGGATGACTCTGAAGAAACTAACTCATAAAAAGAAGAAGAGACAGCCTACATGTGTCTCACGGCAGACATAGAAGAACCTTCTCAAGAGCATCAAAGCATTGATCCAGAGTCTGACAAAGAATCAAGCAATTCATGCATGATGGCAGATTCTGATCTAGAAGAGGTAATCACTTTTGAACCACTTTATTGTGTTGCATGCAAGGAAATCGAACATGCTTTTGAAAATCTTTTAACTGATTCAAATACACTAGTTCAAAAATGTGGTATGTTCAAAAATCAACTTTATGACGCAAAGAAATAATGTTCACACTCTTCAGCACACACTAACTAGAATTTGTGAACAACACCAACAAATGAAACAAGAACTAGTTATAAATCAAACCTTGATCTTTCAGAACTTGAAAGACAAAACAACCTTCCCAAAAACAAAATCTCAATTTTAAATGAAAAATTACACTTGTCTGTTAAACCCCCTTTAGAAAAACCTCTAGAAAGATAAGTTGAACAAACTTCTAAAACTACTTTTAAGGGATAGAAAAAGAAGGTTGAAATGCACATACTGCAAGAAATTTGGTCAAGATATTTCTGTATGTTCCAGAGTTAAGAAAAACTTCCATTGGAAGGAAACTAATCAACATGGACCCAAGAAACTTTGGGTACCTAAAATGTTACTAACCTCTGAAATAGGAATGCCTGCTAGCATCCAAGAAAAAGCTATGGTTCTTGGACAGTGGATGCTCAAGGAACATGACAGGAGAAAAGGATAAATTTCTCTCTATGGAGAGAATAGATGGAGGCTATGTTTTCTTTGTCAATGATGACAAAGCTTGCATCAAAGGTATAGCTACTATAGGTAACTCTTCTTCTCCTAAAATAAAAAATGTTCAGTACGTAGAAGGTTTGAAGCACAATTTATTAAGCATCCATCAATAATGTGATCGTGGTCATAAAGTTTCTCATCTGGAAAAGTTTTATTTACTGCATCTAGGAACAAAAATCTATATAGCCTATGTCTTGATGAATTATCTCAAGAAACTTGTCTTATGTTTTCTGAAAATAAAAAATGGATTTGGCACAGAAGAGTAGGCCACACAAACATGCAAACCATCTCAAGACTTTCCTCAAAGGAACTAGTCAGAGGACTGCCCAAAATAAGTTTTGAAAAAGATAAAGTGTGTGAGGCATGTGTTCATGGAAAGCATGTCAAATCAAGTTTTAAACCTAAGAACAAGATCACATCTCAAAAACCACTTGAACTATTACACATTGACTTATTTGGTCCTACTAAAACTGCTAGCCGTAGTGGAAAGAGATGTGGTTTTGTGATTGTTGATGACTACTCTAGATTTACTTGGGTATTATTTTTGAGAAACAAAGATGAAGCTTTTGAATCATTTAAAGTTTTTCTCAAAAGAGTTCAAAATGAAAAAGGAACTACTGTTGTGTCTATTAGAAATGATCATGGGGGAGAATTTGAAAACTTTTCTTTTCAAAACTATTTTGATGAAAATGGTATTTCTCACAACTTTTCATGCCCTAGAACACCATAACAAAATGGAGTTGTGGAAAGAAAAAATAAAACCTTGCAAGAAATGGCAAGGACTATGCTGAATGAATCAAATATTGAAAAATATTTTTGGGCTAAAGCAGTAAACACTGCATGCTACATTTTGAACAGAGTGACCATTAGAAAATCTGTTGAGAAAACCCCTTATGAAATTTGGAAAAACAGAAAGCCAAACATTTCCTATTTTCGTATCTTTGACTGCACTTGTTTTATCTTAAACAACAAAGACTATTTAGGAAAATTTGATTCAAAATCTGACAAAGGAATCTTTCTTGGTTATTCAACAACATCTAAGGCTTATAGAGTATATAATCTTAGGACTCAAACTGTAGAAGAAAGCATGCATGTCATTTTTAGTGAAACTAACAATGCAAAAGAAGTGTTTGACCTTGATGAAGTCAACGAAATCATAGAAGATAGTCAAGTAACTGAAAACAGGCATGAGAAGGATGAAATTGAGGCTACTCCTAAACCTTCTCAAAAATCAAATGAAGCTACTCAAGCCTCTGACCAGCCTTCTCAATTACCAAGGAGTTGCAGAATGGTAGTACACCATCCTCAAGACCAAATCATTGGTAGTACTTCAGATCTTGTTAGAACCAAAACATCAATCAGAGACAATGTTGCTGGAATGACACTCATTTTTGATATTAAGCCAAAAACCATCAATGAAGCCATACAAGATGAGTCATGGATTGAAGCTATGACTGAGGAACTTACTCAATTTGAAAAGAATGAAGTGTAGAACCTTGTTTCACCTCCCAAACATCAGTCAGTCATAGGAACCAAGTGGGTGTTCAGAAACAAATTAGATGAAAATGGTAAGGTAGTAAGAAACAAGGCCAGACTTGTTGCTCAAGGTTACAACCAACAAGAATGTATTGACTATGATGAAACCTTTGCTCCAGTAGCAAGGTTGGAAGCAATTAGAATTTTACTTGCATTTGCTGCTCACAAAAATTTCAAATTATTTCAATTGGATGTGAAAAGTGCGTTTCTAAATGGCCTAAATGAAGAAGTATATGTCAATCAACCTCCAGGTTTTGTTGATCAAAAGAAACCCAGCCATGTTTTCAAACTTACTAAAGCTCTCTATGGGCTAAAGCAAGCTCCTAGAGCTTGGTATGAAAGGTTGAGTAACTTCTTGATCAATAACAACTTCTCAAGAGGCAAAATTGATAGTACTCTATTTAAAAAATCTCTTGAAAAGGATCTCTTGATTGTGCAAATATATGTAGATGATATCATTTTTGGATCAACAAATTGATAACTCTTAGAAATAAGAGTTTTTTACGCAAAAACAAATAAGAATTAATGCTATCCGCAAGTAATTAATGTAAATAAATATGTCTTTTGTCAATATTTAATTAGGAAAGTGTTTGATAGGTCAAAAGGGTATTTTGGGCACGAAAGGTGCCTTTTTGTTGGATTTTACGCGTGTATTTAATGTGCAGGATTTTTGGTTCAAATGCTGTGGCGATGCTATGGCAGCACCGAGGTAGCTGAGAACGTGTGCAGAAAGAATTAGTGTGGTCCCATGTGACAAAATGAAGAGAAGAGTGTTTTGTCCTATGTGAGCATATGCAGAAGGCATGACAGCGAATTAATGTGCCACAAAAAGACAAACAGTCCTTGATTTTAGGGTTGGCAGCACTGTACCCGAATTGCATTGGCCCAAATTGGTACTTCAAGTGAGAGAATATACTATAAACAGACACTTTAACCTAGAAAGGGTACCATTCTTCACTAACCCATAGTACACATATCAGCCTCCACAATTCCCTAGGTCAGAGAGTACTTATCCAATCCTTCCATCACAGTACTTCATCTTCTCCAACTCCATTTCCACCATTTTCAGTGCTGAAACTCCATTTTCTGAAGCTGGAAACGCAGGATCAGCAGCACAGATCTTCATCTGCAAAGCAGATTTTGGAGCAGATCTGTAGCATCTAAAGCTTGATTTGAGCTTCATTTCAGTTGTATTTTCTGCACATCTCTGTATACTTTGTTTTAGTGCTATACCTGTTTTAATGGTTTCATTTATGGTAGTTAAGTTCTATTTTGTCATGGTTAAACTCATTATGAAGAAAATCCTTTTATAGTCAAGACTATGGTGATGTAATTATGATATGTTGATGTTTAAATGTGATTAATGCTTGATGTTTCATTAATTTACTTGAGTTAATGTCATACATCCTTTTGAAACTTTATCAATTTAGTTAGGGTAGCGTGCTTCTATTTTTAGAAAGAAATTGAAGTGCTGAGTTCGCAAATTAATATAGTTTGAAAGGTAATAGGAATGTTATTTTTTCCTAGTGAATGATAGGAATATGAAGCTAGGGCTATAGTGTGATCTGAATCGTGCTTTTCACCCTACGGAATGAACCTTTTTGGGAGCTTAGGAATAAGGAAACCTTAACAACATTCTGTTCATAGGATAGGAATATCCACATTCATTCTGCACACTGAATGCTATCACAGCACTGATCACAACATTACCTCAATATTTATTAATTACGGATCCGTGTGTTGGCTATACACATCTCTCAGATTTCACCTTTACTATTACTGTTTTACTGTCACTTAAACTTTACTTTAACTGTTGCACAACAATGAATTTTTACCATGCTTTTATTTTTACTTTTTACTCATTAATTCAAATACTAGCAAGTAGAGTTAGCTATTAAATCTCAATCCTCGTGGGAACGATCTTTTTTATCACTTTATTACTTGTTAAACTGTGTATACTTGCACACGTTTTTGCCCAACAAGTTTTTGGCGCCGTTGCCGGGGATTGATTGATTTAATTTCTAAGTCTTAGTCAGTACTTGTTTTAGTGAGTTTTTGGTTCTTACCTTTGTGTTGTAAATTTTAGTTTTGAGAGATTTGTATGAACATACATCAAGAACCTGAATATCCACTTCATCTTGAAATTGAAAGAACAACAAGGAGGTTGAGAAGAGAGGCTAGAGAGAGACTTGAAGCAGAAAGAGATGTTCAAATGGCAGCACCAGAAGGAGAAATACCAACAGTTGCAGGACCCATACCTCTGATTCAAGTGGATCCTGAAGGACATGCAATTGTGGTGCATGCTCTCAACAGCATTGAAATGGCTAATGACAAGTATAGGCCTATGAGGGATTATGATGTGTTTGATCCCACTACTATGGACACTGGCATTGTGACACCTGCTATCACTGCACCACACTTTGAGTTCAAACCTATGATGTTTCAAATGTTGCAAACAGTGGGGAAATTTGTTGGAGGACCCACAGAGGACCCTCACTTGCATCTGAGACAATATCTGGATGTGTGCAGTAACTTTAAGATGCCAGGGGTGACTAAAGATGCTTTCTGGCTAAGGCTGTTTCCTTATTCATTAAAGGATAGAACCAAGGCTTGGTTGAATTCTCTGGAGCCCAATTCTGTGGATAGTTGGAACAAAATGGCTGAGAAATTCTTGGTCAAATACTTCCCTCCTGTCAAGAATGCTAGAATGAGGAATGATATCACATCTTTCAGGCAACAAGAAGATGAGTCCTTATATGAAGCCTGGGAGACATTTAAGGAAGTGCTCAGAAAATGTCCACATCATTGCATTCCTTTTGCTATCTGATCTGTTCTTGAGCTCGTGGAATGAAGAACTCTCAGGGTACCAAACCTTATCTGCTTGCTCTGCTGGTCGTGCTCCACACCAGGGGAAAGAGGGCGTGTGTACCTGCAATGACACTCCAACGCCCAACTCAGGAGCGAACGAGCAGAGTAACAATACTAGTGAATAGTGTGTACTTGACAATTGACGCAATGAATGCTTATATAGTGCCAGTGAATCGCTTGTGGCCGTCCGATTAGTGTACGGATCGATCAGAACTTTTGATCTGGTCCCTTGCTCTTTTGGCTCATTCTTAATGGGCCATTCTTCAGCTCTGCACTGGATTGGGCTTCGGCCCACTCCAGAACAGTTGCCCCCCAAGCCAAGGTCGTTCTTGGGACGGGCACAGGGCTGATATCTAGGTCGATTGGCCGCACGCGTCATTGATTATGCTTCAGCCACGTGACACGTGGTAGCTGACATGAAGTGAAGTTCTCGTTTTCTGTACAGTCATTAACGATGCCTCGAAATTTGAAAATGGCGGCGCTTGGTTATGATGACAGTTCAGTTTCCAATGCGTTTTCAAGCGAAAGGTCACGTCGCTCTTCCTTCCTGCACCTTGGGCCTTATAAATACGTGGCCTCGTTATCTCCTCATTCCTCACTTTCCACTCTTCACACTCCGAAAGCGAGCATAACTTCCCCCTGCGGCGATCAAAATTTTGCTGTGATTCTGGCCAGGTGTTTACCCGTGCACGAGCTTCCTCTTAGGAAGTTTCATTCTTCTGGGCGTTTGATATTACTCATCAAGGAGTAAACCACTTTGAGCCCGAACTTTTCTTCCACTCCAAGTATGCACTTTCTGTCATACCCTAATTTTGTCCACCTAGGTTTAAAACCCTAATTTTCCGCAAAAATAAATAAATTTAGAAGTGTGGTTTTATTTTGAAGAGTGAAGAGCATTGTGCATGCATTTTTGGGTTTTAAAAGTCATTCTAGGGCTTTTAAATTCATTGTTAGAGTGGAAATGCATTTGTTGTTAAAAAACAAGGTTTTTAGGGCAAAAGGGTATTTTGGTCATTGTCAAAAATAAGATAATTTCTCATCAAGAATCATTGTGCAATTTTAGAGAAATTTATTTGAGGCAAAACATTTTTGGTCATGTATGTATGTATGCGCATACATGCATACATTGTGCACAAAATTTCAAAAAAGGATCAAAAGGGAATATTCTACAAAAAGTTCCAAGATGTGATTTTTATGACATTTTTGGTCATGGTGATCACATAAAATGGCATATTCCTAAGATTCTAGTATGTGGCCTAAATTGGGTGTATTTTTGTACAATTATCCTAAGAAGAATAATAAAAAATGAAGGGATAATGGAATGGTCATATAATAGTACAATAGTACAAGATGACAACTAGCAAAACTTGGTGACCAAGGCCACACCCCCAATGTCGCCTACCCCCTCTCTATTCTCTCATTTTGTGTTTTCTCAATGTCCTCAATCCATGTGAGCCTCAATCCTAGCCTTTGATTCAAAATTAAAATCAAATCCTAGAGCACAACTAGTGCACAATGACCTAACTACCCTTAAACCTAATTGCTTTCTATATATACCCTATTAACCTCACCTCACAAAAAAAGGAGAGCTTTTGGCCTCACCATTCACTCATAAACCCTAGCACATAACTCCCTCCTCACCTTCTCTCCATTTTATGCGCCACCCCCTCTCCCTTCTCTCTAACTCACTTCTTCATTTCTCATCTACCCACACACATTCAATCCATCTTCCAAGCCTAAACACTAATTTTCAACCATCAATCCTTCATAAAATCACACAAAAGTTCAAGATCAAGGGTCATTTTTTGGAGATTGGAGACCAAGCTTGAAGATAAGTTGATTTGGTTGATTATTTCTTCATCTATTGTGTTTATTTGGAGCTCATCTTAAGGTATGTGATTCCTAGACCCCTTCTCTTGTAAATCCTTGCATAAAGTCATCATTTCTTGCATATTTGTGAGATTTTCACTTCCAAAAATGTAGATCCTCTCTTTTAACTTCATTTTTATGCTTGTACATATGTTAATCTCATGAATCTTTGTTTTGATGCTTTGATTTTGGGGTTATATGCATGATTTTGTTGTTTTAAGTGAAATAAAATGTTATTTGCTTTGATAATGATTTCGCATGCTTCAAATAAATATGTGTTTTATGATTTTTGTTGGTTATCATGGTTGAATCTTGTGAATAAATGCATCTATGTTTTGGTTATGTCACTCGCTTGCTTGATTTGGTTGACTTGTTAGAATAAATTGGTGATTGGCCATTAAACTTGCAAATATTCAAACCTATGTTGTTAATTGTGAAATTTGTGATTTGAGAAAAATGAATTTGGGTATTGGTTCATTTATGATCCACAAATGATCTTGGGTTATGCTAAGTTGGCAAGAGATAGGTTACTTCTGTAACACCCCCCCTATTACAATTAAATAGACAATTATCAGAGTCACCTCGAAGGGCGCTACATTTTTCACCATTTTAAAAAAAGGAAAATCTCCAAAATAATTTATATAAAAGAAATCACCAAGCAGCGGAAATATTAACCAGTTTAAACATCTCCAGAATTAACAATTGAAGACATCTCCAAAATTAATTAAAACAATTTCCAATAACTAAAATAATATTTCAAAACGATAACTAACGACTCCCCGGTGCTACATATCAGAGCTGACACAGACCCAAACGAGAGAGGAAGCAAAACCTAGCAATTTCTCCACGAGCACTAGCGATCACCTGCAGCGTTGCCGCATGAGAGCAACATTCCAAGCAGAAGGGGTGAGTCTAACAGAGGTAATAAGCAGATGATAAAAATATGCTAGCATCAGGTAACACAGCAACACAATACAATTACACCATATCACAGCACCAGATACCAAAGGAAAAATCCATTTGACAGTGAACCACCAAAATTATAACATTCATAGACAATGGGATGATATGCAACCCCTCCAGTGGGCAGATGCATGCGGTACCGATCACCAAAATGAGCCACGACGGGCATATCATCAACAAACACCAGAGGCAGAGCCTATATCACCAAAACATGCATATGACAATGCGACACCATGATTATGCACCAACTCACCATAACAAGTATTTAAAATAAATACTATATCACCAGAATCAAAACAAATGATTTCACCAAAAATAGCACCAAGTTGTAGCATCACAGCTACCACTAAACTCTCCTGAGCATACCAGCACCGCACCTGAAATATTAACACCAGACGGCTCCACAGCGCGGACATAACGCACGCACACCACGCACAAGACTGGCGCACAGCGCCTAGGCACATCGCACCTACTTCAGCGAATTAATTAAAATAGCAAACGACATCGGATTTCAACAAATAAATACTTGTTGGAAAGCCCTATGGGTCTGGTTATCATCCCTAAGTTCAGTTTTTGAAGGAGAGTGTCCAATAGGTACAGTTTTCGAAAAGCACACAGGCTAGTTGCAAAAGAGGACAGTTTCTGTCCTTCAAATTCAAGCAATTCCAAAGTGACCAAAACTCAATCAAATTGCATGAAACTTGTGCATAAACTGGGGCAAATTTTGTCTAGTTTTCAAAGAAATTGGATTCGTTCGAAAAGGAGTTCTTTTGAAAACGTGGTAACCAAAACACTGACCCTGTGTCCAGATTGTTTCCAGAATCTTACTCTAACTTGTGGAATTCATATCTCGAGCTACACAAAACTCTAAACGCAACCAAACCAGTGCCAAATTAACAAGCATTAAGTCTATTTTCCAGAAAAATAAACCACATAATTTTTCGGTCAATACAACGTTCCCAGTCACCGAAATACCGAATCTATACCCAAATCGTTTCCAGAATTTTAACCTAACTTGTATCGCCTATAACTCGAGCTATACAACTCCGAATTTAACGAAACCAGTGCCAAAACGACCGGCGTTAAGTCTATTTTCAAAAACAATCAACCTCATAATTTTTGGATCAACCAAACAGCGCCAGTTTTAGAAAAACCGAACCTGTGTCCAGAATCGCTAAATTGCCAAACACCAAACCCTAACGGCAACGACACCGCAACCACCACAACAAAAACGACAATTCGACAACGCGACAACAACAATCAACCACGCACAGCAACAACAAAAACACGAACAATAACAACACCATCATCGTGATACAACAATCACGCAACAACAAATAACGAAACAAATCACAATAACGTGCAATAATCATCAAAGCACCAATCTCAACGAAAACACGATATGCAACAACACGAACAATTCAACAAAGCCCTAGACTACCCACACATAATTATCATCAACCCATTATCAAGGTTAAGCCCACCCTTACCTCAACTATGGTGGCGCAAACTCCCTCCTAGCCTCGTTCCTCGATCTCCGAATACGGCGACTCCCCCAAACTGCAGCTTCAGTGAGAAGCCAATATCTCTCTCCTCAGAACTCGTTTCGAAGATCCGAACGGTGAAAGTGTAGAACTATATCTTACGAACCTGCTGCCCAAAAACGAAGACGATCCAACGGTTAACGAAACCGGAATCGCAATTTTACGGTGACAGGTTTGAGAAAAATGGGAATTGTTTTCTCTCTTCTTTTCTCTCTCTTTGGTGGCTGCTCTAATCCGAAATTCCTCTCTCTCTCAACCCTAAATTAATCCTCTCCACTTATAATAAGTGAGAAACATAATGGGCTAAATTATTTGGGACTTTATCCACATAGGAAGGGAGCCCAATGCTAATTTTAACTAGCCCACAACACGTGATTATCATCTAACTCGTTTTCAACATAGCTACTACGCCCATAATTTCAATTCTTACAATCATCCTACGGCAATCCAACTTCGAAATAATTTGATTAAATTTTAGGGCGTTACAACTTCAACCTTGATGCCTATGCTTGTAAGCATTTAAAAATTCAATTCCCATTTGATGTGCTTGTGAAATGTGAGCAAAAAGGGGTCTATAAACCATTGAATTTGCGCACATGATTGGTCTCCAATGACCTTGATGCATCCTCAAGTTTAATCATGCTTTCTTTGCTCTTTGAGTTTAATGTAAATTGTTGTTTGAAGCTTGTGAAGTTTTGGCAAAGGATAGGCCACTTAGAGCCTTGATGCACCATTGCATTGTCTTAATAAATTGCAAAGGAGAGACTACTTGGAGTCTTGATGCACTTTCCATTTCTCAATCGGCAAAGGATAGGTTCATTTAACCTTGATGCACATGCATTTTGCATATTCATGCATTCTTGAATTGAAGCTTGGTACTCAATGCTTGATATACTTGTTTATGTGCTTGTAGTGCATTAAAATGTTGAATTGGTGTTCACAATTTGCTTGTTTTGATTTCCACCAATTGTTACTCGTTAGTAACTCCCCAAAACTTCAAAACCATGTTGCATACAAAGAACAACTTGTTACTCGTTAGTAACGTTCCAACTTCAAAACATTTTTTTTGCATTTACATAATCATTGATAAACAACTTCACTTCTTCTCAAAACAATTTCAAACTATTTTTCACAAATCAAACTTTGTTGAGGATAATGCGAAGCCTTTGCTTGCACGATTGTCAACAATGGGGTGCTAGTGGTGATCACTTGGAGTCTTTGCTCAATTGATTATCATGAACACTCATTTTTCAAAAGAACTCTCATTTCACAAATTAAAAACTTTGTTGAGGATAATGCGAAGCCTTTGCTTGCACGATTGTCAACAATGGGGTGCTAGTGGTGATCACTTGGAGTCTTTGCTCAATTGATTATCATGAACACTCATTTTTCAAAAGAACTCTCATTTCACAAATTAAAAACTTTGTTGAGGATAATGCGAAGCCTTTGCTTGCACGATCGTCAATAATGGGATGCTAGTGGTGATCACTCGAAACCTTTGTTGTTTGATCACTGTGAACATTCAATTTTCACAATTAAACAACTAAAAAATAAAAACCTTTTCTCGACAACCGAGAACTACGTAAGCTTTGAATTCTCCATGGCACTGGGAGATACGTAGGAGCGGGTCACATTCCCGTCAAGCACGATAAATGAAAACCATTTTCTTTTCAAAAAAACAAACCCTTTTCCAAAACAAGGCAATTTCTAAAAACAAAACAATTTTCGAAAACAAGAACTACGTTGCTTTGATTCCCTCCCCGGGATACGTAGGCACGGTGCCCTCCCGTCAAGGGCAAAAGATTAAATTTTCCTTAAGTTTTTCCATAAAGCAAGGAGAGATAAAGAGAGATAAAAAAAAAGCATTTCTTAAATCAACCTTTTAAATCACATGTCAAATCGAGGTTCCCTTTCAGTAGAAAGGATGTGTGGGGTGCTCGTACCTTCCCCATGCATAACCGACCCCCGAACTCAAATCTCGTGGTTCCAAGGACCATTGTCTTTCAAGAAAGGTTTTTTTCAATGTTTTACCTCTAAAAAAATATTGGTGGCGACTCCAATTCATGTTGTGCGAAGAGAAATCCCTCGAAAGGATTTTTCGGGGTGCAACAGCTGGCGACTCCGCTGGGGACCTTTCTTTAGTGGGTCGAGCCAATCGATTCGACATGTGATTTATTTCGTTGATTTGAATGCTTTGTTATATCTCTCCTCCTTTCCCTTTCTTCTTTCTTTCCTTTGCCTTTAAAAACATGCTTGCATTATTCTTAGAATTGTCGTGTGCATTCTTGTGATGTTGTGCTTGCGTGCATTGTGTGTTAGCCTTCTTCCTCTTCTATATTTGCTTCTTGAGTAAAATAAGAGTAGTTTCTTCTTCTTCTCCTCTTACTTTCGTCGTTTATATGCTTTTCTCATACATTTCCCCAATTCTAGTGTTCCCCTCTTCTTTGCTCCCTTTCTTGAGGTAAGCTCATGCATTTCCCCTAATCCTATTATGTCCCCTCCTCTAGGCTCCTTTTCTTAAGGTAAGCAATGCTTGCGATTGTTGTTGGAACCCTAGGTTAGTATACTTATGTTGAAATGATATTGAACCCTAGGGTAGACGACATGCTGTTGCTTGATATTGTCTTGACTGTTCTGGTTTCCCTTTGCAGGTGGGGTTTGGGTAGATTTTTAGGTGTTGTGCCCTCATCACACACTGCACACCTTATATTTGTGAGCATTGAGTGGGGCCTAAAACCCAAGGTCTGCAAAGAACCCTAGGAGAGTGGAAATGAGTAGTGACTACCATTCGTAGACCGTTGTCTGTCTGGCTCTCATGAAAGTTTCGCCCAAGAGTGCGCTTTCTTCATGATACCTCACAATCGGTAGCTCTCTACGATTGTGGGTGTATTCATGAGAGAGACTTTAGCTCTTGGTTGCCATTGTGAGGCAGTGACCAGAACCCACATGGGAGGATTACCCTTGTCGTTGACTTTAGAGCCTACGATCCTTACCCATTTGTAGGACACGGGGGCACGCAAATTGTGTGTTGCATTAGCTTAGGCATCCTCTTTCGAAACTCTTTTACCAAAAATGTAGAAAGTAATTTCCTTTTTCCCTCATAAACACCTATATGAGGTGGCATATAGCGGGTATTTTCAAAAATGTTTTGAACCGCCACCAATAAACATCATTTTCTTCTCTCTTTTCTATGTAAATAAAAGGTCATAATCATCACATCTGCGTCATTTTGCATCATCATCATTGCATTCGCATCTAACAAAAATTTTGAAAAAAACCTCCATTATTTGCATCCTCCATGCATTAAAGTTGTTTGCCGGAGATCGCAACGTAACACAAAGTCTTGTCATAGGTGTGTAAGAAACGGAATGGAATCAAAAGGCAAAACCGTTTTCAATTCAAGGCTTCCTGTTGTGAAAGAGATTGATATGGCTAGTCTGAAAGAGTATGCATCCCTCCTAGGTCCTATTGAGGTCAGGTCTTTTGACAAAACCTATGGGAACATTCGCAAGCTGCTACAACTAGAAGTGCAAGAGAATGCCATTGCTGCTCTGTGTCGGTTCTATGACTCGGAGATTCGCTGTTTCATTTTTAAGAATTTCCAAATGGCGCCTACCCTAGAAGAGTATGATAGGATTTTGGGCTTTGATCGATCCAAGTTTAAGCCTTATCAATACCAAGGGGAGTATTATTCTGATGAAAAGCTTGCTGCCTTATTGCAAATCAGTGCTGAGAAAGTGCGGGCCCATAAGATAGAACGTAATAAGGTATTTGGGTTTCCTCAAGAATACTTTGAGAGTTTGATGACCAGCTATGTAGTGTCTGATGATTGGAATTCTTTCAAGCAAGTGCTAGCTCTGACCATCTTCGGCATTGTGCTCTTCCCTCAGATAGAGAGGCATGTGAGTGAAACTGCAATCAGTGTCTTCCTCGCCTTCAAATGTGCAAAAAATCCTATCAACCCGGTTCCCGCAATCCTCGCAGAGAAATACCGTGCCTTCACTCGTCACCATGAATTCCAAAAGAATAAGATGTGTTGCTCCTTCCCTGTGTTATATGCTTGGTTGATCAGTCATGTGTGTACCAACAAAAGTGATGTGAAGGATTTGCTTTCCTATGCCTTGGGTTGTAATCCGAAGACTATGAACTCTCAAGAGTGGGTGCATGCTTTCAAGAACCAAGATGCTCTCCAGATTCGTTGGTACTCACCTAAATGTTGGGTAGACAGGCCTTCAGTGGTATTTCGGTGTGGGAGTTTTCAGAACGTTCCTCTCATGGGAACCCAAGGATGCATAAACTATAACCCCTCTTTGACCTTGCGAAAGCTCGGATACCCTATGCGGGATTCACCCTCCGAAGCTATGCTGTTTCGTTTTTACCTCCACGCGGGGATCCCTAAAGACGAGAGTCTACTTCGGCGAGTCCTGCAAGCTTGGGAAACCGTAGTGCGGAAGGACAGAGAAGAGTTAACCAGGAGGACCACTGCTATCTCTTTTTCTCAATGGCTTGAAGGGAGGATTAGTGAAACTCGGTCATCCAACCAAGGAGTACCACTGCCTGAGGAAAAGATACAAGAACCTCACATTCCTACCATTGAAGAATTGGAAGAGGTTAGGTTGGCCATGTCAGAGGTGGGAGAAGAGAAAAGGGCTCTGCAAGATAGATTGAGAAAGATGATGCAAGACAAGAAAAAGCTAGAAAATGAAAATGCTTTCCAAGCTGCAGCTATTGAGGAAGTCAATAGAAAACTTGAAATAGAGGGGAAAAGCAAGAGGGAAATGCAAAAGCACTTGAAGGGTGCCAAAGAGGAAGTGAAGAGGTGCACTACCAAGATGAATGAGGCTGTAGCGGAAGCAATTAAATGGAAGAGGCTATATGAGGACACATGGAAAGAAGAGCAAGCAGTCAGGCACGCACTAGTTAAGTCAAGAAAAGACTCTCGAATGATGAAGCTTGAATTGGAAGATCAATTAAAGAGTGTCAAGCAAGATCGGGAATCTATTGAAGGGATCCTGAGGGATTATCAGCAAGCACTAAGAAAGGAACAAGGGAAGTCGGAAAGCTTGGCCAATCATGTGCAATACTTGGAAAGGTCTTACCTCCGGCTAAGGGAGAAGAGTGACTATTGGGAGAGTCAATTTGCATAATTGCTCAGTAAGGTAAAAAGTCAACAAGTCTTTGAGGAATGGAAAAAGGAAGGCTTACATTGGAAAGACAAGTTCTCCAAGTTAGTTTGGTTAGCTAATCAGGCTGTGAGAGACATTCCCAAGAAGCTAAGAAAGGCGGATGCAGAAATGAATCCTTTCAACACCCCTGTCAAGGTGTGTGAGTTTGTTGAGTACTGCAAGATTCTCACAGAAGAACTCCTGGAGAAAGCCCGGGGGGCAGCTGAGAGCAAGAAGAGGAAAAGGAGCGAGGAGTTGAAAGCCATATGCCTTTAAAGTTCCCTTTAGAGTATTGTAGCGATCCTTAGGAAATTGTAATTTTCTTTAAGAAGTTGTAACTTTCTTTGGAAAATAGTACTTTGTTTAAAATCATTGTATTGCACTCTTAAGGAATATTGTACTTTGATTTGCTTTCTATTTATGATACTCCTTCGCATTCCATTTAATTGAAGTACGTTTGTTTTGCCTTGTTGCTTCTAACTTTGTTGCAAATCCTAAAAACACCTGAACCTTAACACCTATGACAAGACGAGTTGCACCGCGATTCCCGGCAATAAACATAATAACATGCATATTGCATTGCATTTGCATCATTTGTCTTTGTATTCATAAAAAAATGTTCCGTCCACAGAAGTAAGACAAGCTGGTTAATCATCGGTAATGGACGCGATCACAGGCAAGAAATATGGCCAACAATCAAGACGACGCGAATCTGGGCTGATGACATCCAGAATGATGTAGTTCTAGAAGGTCCGAATCCAAATGGTCAGGGTCAGCATGATCAGAATCAAGAGAATCGAGCAATCAGGGCTGAGATGGAAGTTATAAGAGCTAAAATGGCAGAGGTCATAAGAGTGTTAAGTGCCTTAAGGGATGCTGGCATAACTGAAGGTGCTGCTGCCGCAGGAGTGGATCCTCCTAGAGTCTCTCGGGCTCTCCAGAATGTGCAATGGCCTCCTTATGGTCTCCCATTAGGGTACACACTCCCTGCTGCCGGTGCAAACCCAGAAAGTGGTCCTTCGGGAACCACAGGACAGGCCCAGCCTGAATCAGCTGTGAATGAAGTTGGAACGGGGACACCTCAGGTTCAAATTCAGATTCCTACTCCTGCTATTACCCCGGGAACTCCGGTTGGCTTCAATTCTCCAGCAACAATCCATCCACAAGTTCAGGGTCCAATTCCTCAGATTATCGCTCACTCACGTGACCCACACGTGACCCCAGCTGTGGTGTCGATGAATAATCTTCACTACGGTGTGAGTGGTTTTCCGCCGAATTACCCTGATGAAGCTAGAAGTCAGTACCAGATGTTAGAAGAAAGATTGAGAGCTGTTGAAGGAACAGGTTCCCAGGCTAGGAACGCCCATGAGTTATGCTTGGTCCCTAATCTAGTCCTGCCACCCAAGTTCAAAGCACCATTTTTCGACAAGTACAAAGGAGCAACCTGCCCGCGCAGCCATGTGACGATGTATTGCCGGAAGATGATTGCCCACGCCCGTGATGATAACCTGATGATACATTGCTTTCAGGAAAGCTTAGCTGGAGCTCCCCTTGAATGGTATATGCAATTGGAGCCAACTAATACCCGTTGTTGGAAAGATCTGGCGGATGCCTTTATCCGTCAATACCAGTACAACAGTGATTTAGCCCCGGATAGGACCCAGCTGCAATGTATGTCTAAGAAGGATAATGAGACATTCAAGGAATACGCCCAGAGGTGGAGGAACCTCGCTGCACAAGTAAAACCCTCCCTGCTTGATAAAGAGATGGTCCATATGTTCATGGAAACTCTTCCCCCAGTGTTCTATGATCGTTTGGTCGGCAGCGTGGCTTCGAATTTCTCGGAGATGGTTGTCATTGGAGAAAGAGTGGAGAACGGCATGCGCAGCGGAAGAATAGCCCATGGCCCAACACCTCCTTCCTATCAGAAAAAGCCTTTTTCTGGTTCCCACAAGAAGAAGGAGGGAGAAACTAATGCAATCATCGGAACTAGCGGTCCATCACACAACAATCCCCCACAAGCCATTCCAGTTCCTGCTCAGACGCCGCCTGCTCAGCCATTCCAGTCCAACAATCAGTACAGAAACTACAATGAAAAAAAGCCTGTTGTCTTTGAACCTATCCCCATGTCGTACACGGATTTGTTCAATTATCTCATTGCCAACAAGTTAATCAGCACTCGTCAGATGAAACCATATCAGCCTCCCTATCCCAGAGGGTATAATGCAAATGCTACCTGTGCCTTTCATTCTGGGGCAGTAGGTCATGTGGTGGAGGATTGTAAGGCGTTCAAGTACGTTGTGCAAGACCTGCTTGATGCAAAGAGTATATCATTTCAGCAACCTAATGTAACCACCAACCCGTTGCCGGGGCATGGTGGGCCCACTGCAAATGCCATTAATGATCAGGGTGGTCAGTACTTAATTAGGAAGGTGGAGTGCATTCGTACACCCCTGAGTATCATTCATGCTGCACTATGCCGTTATGATATCATCGAAAAAGGGTGTGCCAGAAGAGACATCTGCAATGACCCTTATTGTGTTGGGGCCTGTGAGAGCTTCAAACCCATCCTCCAAGAGCTGTTAGACAGACACCTGGTCCAGGTTGGGGTTCAGGAAAAGGAAGAAAGTGTATCTACCCTGCAATCAAACAACAGAGGTTTCAGGAGACCGGTTGAAATCCCTTGCAGTCTGAATTCAAGCTCGGTTGTGGCAAGACCTCTGACTTTTGTTATTCCGGTACCTGCTGCTATCCCTAGTAGAGAGACTGGGGTTACTCCCTGGAGATGCAACGTGCAAATTTCATGCAGGGGGAGTGGGACATTCTGTGGAAGATTGTAAAGCATTGAAACATGCGGTCCAGGATCTAATCGACTCCAAACATTTGAATTTCAATGACAGCAATGTTAATGGCTTGACTGTGAAGGAGAGTGGAGAAACCAGTGCTGTGGCGGGCAAAAGAAGGTCACCACAATACAACCCCATCCCCGTGTCATACGCCGACCTATGCAGCTATCTAATCAGTCATGGATGGATCACTCCTCGCAAGATGAGATCAGTTCAACCTCCATTCCCAAGCGGGTACAATCCAGAAGCCACTTGCGAGCTCCATGCTGGGGCAATTGGGCGTTCTGCTGAAAATTGCTATCTTTTGAAAAGTTTGGTTCAGGGCTTCATTGATTCCAAGCAGTTAACTTTTGAGAAGGGGGGAAGGATCAAGTTCTCAGGGTCTGTGGACTATTAAGCAAGGATAGCAGTTGTTGAAGAGGGTTGAAGTGGTGAAAGCGGCATCATCAAAACATTTGTGTCTTTGTCATGCATTTCATAGCATTTATGAGTGATTGTTGATTTTCATGTAGTTTTTCAGTTCAAAACAATTTTCTGTAATGCAATCCTTTGGCTCTGCCCAAGGCCTTAGGATATTTCAATAAGGGCACACATGTTTCCTTTTAGTATCATCATCAATAAAATATTATTTTGAATTCCTCAATAAAATTTCTTTCTTTCATTTTGTCATGTGTCTGTTATTTGCTTTTCAATTCCTCCCAACGCGGATCAAAAATAACAATAAATGAAAATAATCTTTGAAAACAACGACGCCAATGGTTCATATTGTGACTCTGATTACCCGATTAACCAAACTGAGAGAGAGGCTGAAGACAACTGAGATGTTTCTTCGGAGTTAATAAGTGAAGAATTGGCTAAGGCTGTAGAAATTCATGATGCCACAACTAGGTTGGGCAATGAAGTCAAAGCACAAGTTCAAGCAAAGTGGAGCAATGCTGAGGAAACCAAACAAATGTTACAAGCGAACCTCTTTCGCGACCAAACCCTTTCCCTTCCTCAGATCAACCGACTTTCCCATTTCCCATTACAAGTACCCCATCACAAAAAAAAATTTCATAACCAAATGCCTGCCATCGCCACCTTCCTCACTACCAGTGGCCCTTCTACAAAATTAACCCATCTCATTCGCTCCTCCCTCTGAACCTCCTGTCACCCCAGTTAATACCAGAACCCAATCAAGCATCCTCCAACCGCTGCAGGGGTTTCATTGCCATTATCTCTCCAATCACCCCAGACAAGGATCACTTCAAATATCCAAAAATAGTGTATCACTTTTATCAGCTCACTCAACTCAAAAGCAAAAAAGGAAAAAATCAGAAAAAATTAAACAAAAAAGAACATATTCAAAAAATGAAAATCCCAAAAATGAAAAAACAAGGGAAAAAGAGACGAAAGAAATATAAGTTGTGAGCTGATACATTTGGCCATAAAAGCGTAAGAGATCCTTGTCTCAATGAACCTTCCTACACCTTGTTGTGTATGATCACCCTTTCTTCCATAAACCTTCAAACACTTCATCATTCCTATACATCTCTCCTTTCATAAAACCGCAAACACTACCTCGACCTCGTCATCCCGCCCTCCACAAACCCTCAGTCATTCCTCAGACTCCACCATCAGATTTGCAATCAAGCTGTTGTGCAAGATTAAGAGAACAAAGTTGTCCGTCCTCATGAGGAATCAAGTGACATGATCAATTTGAGCAAAGGAGAGGATTGACGCCATGATAAAGAGCAATGAATCAACAAGTTTGTGTAAATCACCCTTCTGACATAAGACACTTGCCATTATAACAAAGTCTGTAATTACCAAAGTTCGGTCTGTTGCGCAGCTTTCCAAGCTAAGGTAGTCACAAATGACAGTATGAAGACTCCAGGTCAAGCATCATGATCCCTCCCTACGCCACCCTAAAAATGGGGCAGTTAGAGACAATCAACAAAGGATATCAAGGACGATGATGACCTTCATGGAAATCAGGCTTCGTTTTACACTCTAACAGGGGCAAACCCCATATGATGGAAGTAATACTTTCATTGAGCCTTATCAAACCAAAGTACATTTGTCTTATGTCAGAAGAAGATTAAGAGAAAGCTCAAACCGAAGAAAGCTCATCTTCAACAATTTCAAAGAAGACTCAATGCTCAAAAAGATCATGAACCTCCAAAGGGATTCCCATGGAGATGAACCCAGTATCATGAAGACGAAGAACTTATTCTCCGGAGGGGCCTTTAATTCTCACAAAATGGGATGCAAGAAAAGAAAACCCCAGTTTCCAGTAAATTCAGATACAGTCAGAAAGGAGTATGCCTAAGGAAATAAATGAAAAAAGAGAAAGATGAGCCAAGTAAGAATCAGCTCGCTAGGTTGAAAACCCGCAAAAGGCGACCTAGGCAAAACCAGAGCGACCCGGTGGATTGAAAACCTGCAAAGGGCGATCCAGGCAAAAATTAGGGTCAGAAAACTTGGACTTGAAATGAAAAAGGCAATCAGCACTCCCAAAAGTTTGGATAAAGGGGTGATCAAGGTCATGAGTATGGACGATTGGCATCGTTACTTCAAAAGAAAAAACACAAGATCTGCTTCCCCTTTTTCTTGTATTTTTCCAGTTTAAAAACTTTTCAATGTACTTTCAATTGGCGTGACCTTCTGCACGTCCAATTTCCATAACAATAAGAATTCAACTTTTTCTTCCATGTGTTTGCTTTTTGTGTCTTTTATCTTCACTTATTCTGTCTCTTTGTTTTAAAATAAATGTTTTTATGATTGATGATACTGAACTGTGAAACCTGTGCATGAGTCAAAAAGCATTACAATTATTGCGAAATTTCTGAAAATCACAGAAAAGAGGGGATCCCTCAAATAAATGAATTGGCAAAAAACAAACGCGGGCACAATCACTTCAAATGGCAAGCAAACTTATGCGCGGCTCTGGCATTGCTATTACCCTAGATGGTCCTCATGTCTCAGGCCCAAAGGAAAAGATTTGCACCAAAGATTAAAACAAGGTTTAGTGGTCACCAAGTGAGGCTTCTTTCATGCCAAAAGTCAAGACATTCATAGAGAACCAAAGATTTGCACTGAGAACGCCACTCAGATCCAAAAGTTGGGGCATTCTCTTCACCACCCACCCACCCTGGTCTTGGGAAAGTTTGTTCATTGTCCATCCCATTCATATACCACCCTCAGTTCATAACCAGTACCATAACTTCATCCCCTTTCACAAACCCACTCAAAGAACCCATTTGAAATTGTCATTCTAAAGTGGGGCATTTCCATAACTGTTCACTCCCGCTCAAATGAGCAGAGTTCTCCCTAAAGTCATTCACATCCATAAATTCCTGTCGGGGCAGTCTCTCAACTCACTGTCCTAAACCAATCCCAAGTTAACTGACTCACTCGTCCACATCTGCACTCTTATGCATACTTACTAGTCAATGCTTCAGAGAGAGAGAATACAAATTGATCATGTGGTGTTTAAAGTTCAGTCATCATGGAAATGGAAAGGAAAATAAGTGAGCTTGTTAATAAAAACCTTGAGAACACCAGAGTTTGAATCAAATCTAGTTTTTCCAAGGAATGGTCCATAGCCATCTCAATTCCTTGCATTCAAAGTCTCGCGTCTCATCATCATAAAAATGTTTACAAAAATGTTTAAATACTCCAATCATTCATCCTCCTCATGCATGTAGGCATTTCATGTTATTCAAAGCATTACATTCGCATCATCCACATTCATCACAATAAAAGCAAAAGAACACAGACATTCCATAGCATTTATCATCATCACATCAAACATCAAATCAGTTTTCAAAACAAAAAGAGGCATTCTTAATAAATAGTCATAGTCGTCACGATAGGACGCTTGAATTGATCACTCAAGAATCCTAAAGTCCCTATGCTAAAAGAAAATTAAAAACATTCATTGCATCCATGTGCATCCCAGCATCAAGAGCCTGCATTCCATGCATCATTCAAAGCTTCCCAATTTTCAAAAAGAAACTCAGTTGCTTTGGACTCGTTAGTCCCCAAAATTTTCAAAAAAGTCAGTTACTTTGGACCAATGGGTCCCCGAAATCTCATTTTCAGAAAATCATCATGGCACCGAGTTAGTGAAATCCATCAGCACAGAGTTAGTAAACTCCCACAGAGTTAGTGAACTCCTTCCATAGATCACAACGTCGCGTACGAGCGCGCGGCAGATCCTACAGACTTCGTTAAGTCCATCGGATTAATTGTGTCAACCTAAGGCATAGCGTAGATCCATTGATCATATCAGTTCCGGACCTGATATTGATCGGCCGCTCGAAAAGGCCACCCCCAGAGCTCGGACTCGACGAGAGTCCGTCAAAAGGTTTTAGGCAACCTCCGAATCCCCAATTTACGGCACTTCCCATTTACTGCTTTCATTTACTGCTTTACGCAATTTACTGCTTTCATTTACTGCTTTACGCAATTTACTACTTTCTCGTCGACGCGACAAGTGTTGACTCTCCTTCTCTCAAAAGAAGAGAGATCAAAGAAAGGAAACAAAAAAAAAGAGAAAAAAGAAAAGGAAAATTCGGGTTTCTCTAAGTAGACAAAATTAGTATTATTTTTGAATTCTTTATTTCTATTTTGCCTCGGAATATGTTTCGGCCAATTCATATTCCTTGGTAAAATCCAAATAAAGAGGGGCAGCTGTCATACCCTAATTTTGTCCACCTAGGTTTAAAACCCTAATTTTCCGCAAAAATAAATAAATTGAGAAGTGTGGTTTTATTTTGAAGAGTGAAGAGCATTGTGCATGCATTTTTGGGTTTTAAAAGTCATTCTAGGGCTTTTAAATTCATTGTTAGAGTGGAAATGCATTTGTTGTTAAAAAACAAGGTTTTTAGGGCAAAAGGGTATTTTGGTCATTGTCAAAAATAAGATAATTTCTCATCAAGAATCATTGTGCAATTTTAGAGAAATTTATTTGAGGCAAAACATTTTTGGTCATGTATGTATGTATGCGCATGCATGCATACATTGTGCACAAAATTTCAAAAAAGGATCAAAAGGGAATATTCTACAAAAAGTTCCAAGATGTGATTTTTATGACATTTTTGGTCATGGTGATCACATAAAATGGCATATTCCTAAGATTCCTAGTATGTGGCCTAAATTGGGTGTATTTTTGTACAATTATCCTAAGAAGAATAATCAAAAATGAAGGGATAATGGAATGGTCATATAATAGTACAATAGTACAAGATGACAACTAGCAAAACTTGGTGACCAAGGCCACACCCCCAATGTCGCCTACCCCCTCTCTATTCTCTCATTTTGTGTTTTCTCAATGTCCTCAATCCATGTGAGCCTCAATCCTAGCCTTTGATTCAAAATTAAAATCAAATCCTAGAGCACAACTAGTGCACAATGACCTAACTACCCTTAAACCTAATTGCTTTCTATATATACCCTATTAACCTCACCTCACAAAAAAAGGAGAGCTTTTGGCCTCACCATTCACTCATAAACCCTAGCACACAACTCCCTCCTCACCTTCTCTCCATTTTATGCGCCACCCCCTCTCCCTTCTCTCTAACTCACTTCTTCATTTCTCATCTACCCACACACATTCAATCCATCTTCCAAGCCTAAACACTAATTTTCAACCATCAATCCTTCATAAAATCACACAAAAGTTCAAGATCAAGGGTCATTTTTTGGAGATTGGAGACCAAGCTTGAAGATAAGTTGATTTGGTTGATTATTTCTTCATCTATTGTGTTTATTTGGAGCTCATCTTAAGGTATGTGATTCCTAGACCCCTTCTCTTGTAAATCCTTGCATAAAGTCATCATTTCTTGCATATTTGTGAGATTTCCACTTCCAAAAATGTAGATCCTCTCTTTTAACTTCATTTTTATGCTTGTACATATGTTAATCTCATGAATCTTTGTTTTGATGCTTTGATTTTGGGGTTATATGCATGATTTTGTTGTTTTAAGTGAAATAAAATGTTATTTGCTTTGATAATGATTTCGCATGCTTCAAATAAATATGTGTTTTATGCTTTTTGTTGGTTATCATGGTTGAATCTTGTGAATAAATGCATCTATGTTTTGGTTATGTCACTCGCTTGCTTGATTTGGTTGACTTGTTAGAATAAATTGGTGATTGGCCATTAAACTTGCAAATATTCAAACCTATGTTGTTAATTGTGAAATTTGTGATTTGAGAAAAATGAATTTGGGTTTTGGTTCATTTATGATCCACAAATGATCTTGGGTTATGCTAAGTTGGCAAGAGATAGGTTACTTCAACCTTGATGCCTATGCTTGTAAGCATTTAAAAATTCAATTCCCATTTGATGTGCTTGTGAAATGTGAGCAAAAAGGGGTCTATAAACCATTGAATTTGCGCACATGATTGGTCTCCAATGACCTTGATGCATCCTCAAGTTTAATCATGCTTTCTTTGCTCTTTGAGTTTAATGTAAATTGTTGTTTGAAGCTTGTGAAGTTTTGGCAAAGGATAGGCCACTTAGAGCCTTGATGCACCATTGCATTGTCTTAATAAATTGCAAAGGAGAGACTACTTGGAGTCTTGATGCACTTTCCATTTCTCAATCGGCAAAGGATAGGTTCATTTAACCTTGATGCACATGCATTTTGCATATTCATGCATTCTTGAATTGAAGCTTGGTACTCAATGCTTGATATACTTGTTTATGTGCTTGTAGTGCATTAAAATGTTGAATTGGTGTTCACAATTTGCTTGTTTTGATTTCCACCAATTGTTACTCGTTAGTAACTCCCCAAAACTTCAAAACCATGTTGCATACAAAGAACAACTTGTTACTCGTTAGTAACGTTCCAACTTCAAAACATTTTTTTTGCATTTACATAATCATTGATAAACAACTTCACTTCTTCTCAAAACAATTTCAAACTATTTTTCACAAATCAAACTTTGTTGAGGATAATGCGAAGCCTTTGCTTGCACGATTGTCAACAATGGGGTGCTAGTGGTGATCACTTGGAGTCTTTGCTCAATTGATTATCATGAACACTCATTTTTCAAAAGAACTCTCATTTCACAAATTAAAAACTTTGTTGAGGATAATGCTAAGCCTTTGCTTGCACGATTGTCAACAATGGGGTGCTAGTGGTGATCACTTGGAGTCTTTGCTCAATTGATTATCATGAACACTCATTTTTCAAAAGAACTCTCATTTCACAAATTAAAAACTTTGTTGAGGATAATGCGAAGCCTTTGCTTGCACGATCGTCAATAATGGGATGCTAGTGGTGATCATTCAAAACCTTTGTTGTTTGATCACTGTGAACATTCAATTTTCACAATTAAACAACTAAAAAATAAAAACCTTTTCTCGACAACCGAGAACTACGTAAGCTTTGAATTCTCCATCGCACTGGGAGATACGTAGGAGCGGGTCACATTCCCGTCAAGCACGACAAATGAAAACCATTTTCTTTTCAAAAAACAAACCCTTTTCCAAAACAAGGCAATTTCTAAAAACAAAACAATTTTCGAAAACAAGAACTACGTTGCTTTGATTCCCTCCCCGGGATACGTAGGCACGGTGCCCTCCCGTCAAGCGCAAAAGATTAAATTTTCCTTAAGTTTTTCCATAAAGCAAGGAGAGATAAAGAGAGATAAAAACAAAGCATTTCTTAAATCAACCTTTTAAATCACACGTCAAATCGAGGTTCCCTTTCAGTAGAAAGGATGTGTGGGGTGCTCGTACCTTCCCCATGCATAACCGACCCCCGAACTCAAATCTCGTGGTTCCAAGGACCATTGTCTTTCAAGAAAGGTTTTTTTCAATGTTTTACCTCTAAAAAAATATTGGTGGCGACTCCAATTCATGTTGTGCGAAGAGAAATCCCTCCAAAGGATTTTTCGGGGTGCAACACTTTCTTTCTTAGATCATCGTTTGCTCGTGTTTGTATTCTCATTTGTATAGAGAAAGGAGGTGGTGTCAAGCCCGGGGTCGACCTTGTTGCCCCCTTATGCGAATCATCATTCAAGGTGATCCTGACTTTCCCTCTCCTTGCAGGGTAGGGTACTAGCGCCAACAAAAAAGACTGCTAGGATTTCTGGTCGCCCCTTTGTTAGTTTGGATGAGCGTGCTGCTCGTTCTGGAGACACTAAAATGAGCGAGCTCCCTTCTTCTGAGACTCTTTCCTCTTTAACCGATCTTTCCACCTCATCTTCTTCTGGTCTCTCCTCTTCATCTAATACCTCTGAGGCCGTCCAATCTCCTCAAGCTAATTTGCCACAGGGCAATGAGAGGTACGTGAACCCCACGCCTCCTCCTGTCCCGACCAACGAGGTGCTGCCCGAAGAGCACGACTGGAAAGGCAGGCTTGATGATGACCGCTCTTGGATTTCTTCTGCCATCCTTGGGTAATCTTCAGTTTTTCCCCTGGTGACGCGACGATGCCCTATTTTGAGAAGTTGATCGGTTACGACGATCAAAAGTGGAGAGCCGAAGGCGTTTCAACCGAAGAGCACGCGGCTACAATTCCTATGACCTTGAAGTTCATCATGTATACTAACACTCTCCGAGACTTAAGAGTGTGTCCTTCCTTTACTTTCTTCCAAAGGCGCGTTATGAGGACTCTTGGGGTCGCCCCTTCTCAACTCCACTTCAACGCTTGGGCGCTCATCAAATCTTTCGAGGCGGTGATGGCCACTCTTGACCGAGATATAAACTGTCGTCTCTTTTTTACCTTGTTCGATGTCAGCCGCACTGTGGAGGTGAAGAGCGAGTCCAGGCGTTGGGAGCAAGTCTCACTGAAGAGTCGTAAAGGCATGGTCAACTTGTTTAAGCCTTTCTGCGAATCTGCCAAGACTTGGAGGGACGCCTTTCTTTGGGTCGTTCCAATTAACGATCAAGCTCGTGAAATGGTTGGGACTCTGGACGATCAAGGACACATTGCTTCTATGATGTTTCCCCTTAGCTGGGCTCATTCTCACTATGATCGCGAAACCATTCATTATAGGCATCAAAAGAAGCTTGGCGAGTACGACCTTGAAAGTATTAGGATGTTGGAAACATTGGTCACTTGGATGCCTGGATGAATTCTTCCTAGTAATAAATTTGCTTGTGTTAATACTGTAGAGCATGCACAACATAAACATGGTGTGATTTTCTTTCTTTGCCCGTTTATTTCGGTCGTTCTTCTCTTTTTGGTTCTAACAGTTTCTCATCTATTTGCAGCTGAAATGTCAGGCGTTGGCTTTGAGGGTCTGTTGAAGAAGACCAAGGCTAGAAAAAGTAAGAAGGTTTCTTTTGCTCCTTTCGCTTCTCGTACTATCCATGTAGAAGGCGGTCAAAATTCCCTCGCTCCTAACTTTGGAATGGGCTTGGGATCAAAGAAAAGGGATCGGCCACAAGATTCCATCGGGACCAGTTCTGTGCAGATCGACCTAGATCCTCCAATTTCCAAAAGAAGCAGAGAAGCTCGCAAGGGGTCGTCCCTTGACTTGGACGACCTTAGTGAAGCGGATTTTGTTCGTCTCCGCGAGGATCCCCTACTTTTTATGGCTGAGGTCGCCAAGGCCGCTTCTTCGACACTTGCTCGTTTCAAGGCCGAGGAAGCTCAACGTCAAGTAGGTATGCGTCTTGTTCACCGTAATTTGTGGTTGGAAGGTGACCTCTTAGATAAAACTGACAAGTATAAACGTGCTCTTGGTCAAATCTCAGAAATGCGGGCAGAATTGGAGTCTACCAAGGAAAAACTTAAGGAAGCTGAGGTCGCCCTCCAACCCACCAAGGATGCACTTGGCACAGTCACTTCTGACCGTGATGCGTCCATAAAAGCCAAAGCTGATTTTGAGACTAAACTGGCCACCGAAACTGCCAATTTGACTAAGCAATCTGCTAAGGTTACACGACTGAAGGAACAGGTGGATGGCTTAAAGGAAAACCTGAAAAATATGGAAGGGGAGCTGGATAAAGCCGTGGCTGAGCTAGAGGCTTTGGAGGATTTGACTGTTTCAATCGCCAAGGAGCGTTTTGACGAGGCCATTGCTCAAATCTAGTATTGCCATCCCACACTTGAGATCAACCCTGAGATCGTGAACAATGATCATTTTTTGAGGAACGGACAGATCGTTCACCCTGAAGAAAAGGATGAAAAGGGAAATATGGTACGAGAGGAGGTGGCGGTCTACAGTCGCCCTGAGTGACTGGTTTTTGTACTTTTGTATTTTTCTTTAATGTCTTTGCTGCTGGTATGGGGGCCCGTTGGTCGCCCTTGTTTTGTAATATTTACTCTTATGGAGCCCGGCCTTCTCCGGGTAACTTTCACGTATGGATTTCGCTCGTTTTTATTTTGATCGTTCATTCGTTTTTCATTAAAATTTGCTTTTCTTTAAGTTAACATTTGCTTTTTTCTTACTTTAATCGTGAATGCGCAACACGGGCTAACCTTGACATGATTGCCTATAAACAGCTTACCAAGTTTCTACTTTAGATTTAGCCCGTTTATAGGGGTGCGGCCTGGTCTTTGGTCGCATTGCTTTTTATTCTCAAGCTCGTTCAAATTCAATTCCTCTCAGTAGTTTATCAAACTCGGTTTGAACTTAACTCGCTCGAGAGGTCATTTGTTATTGGATCGATCAACAACTCGAAATAAATCAACAACAATGTAAGAAATTCCTCGTCATTTTATTGACGGACGAGCAGGCCTCAATAAAAAACCTCGTAGGGAAAAAGAGTGTCCCGTTCGTTTTGATTTTCATTTATCATTAAAGTAGTAACCTGATATTCTTTCATAATTACAAGACATCAAGTGAAATATCTCCTAAGATTCATAGCGTTCCAAGTATTTGAGGTCATCCCTCCACTCATGGTCTGGAGGATGTATGCCCCCTTGCCCGTCTTTGCAGCTACTTTGTAGGGTCCTTCCCAATTAGGGGCAAGCTTGCCCTGACCGGCATTCCTCTGGTCGATATCTGCCTTTCGTAGTACAAGTTGTCCTATTTCGAAGGCTCTTGGGACGACCTTGGCGTGGTGCCTTGCTACCACACTTTGGCTGACTAATGCTTCTCGCAGAGCCGCCTTGCTTAGAAGCTCCTCCACTAGGTCGAGTTCTTCCCTAGTGGCTTGCTCGTTCTCAGACGGCTGCTTAGGATTGGTTGTCCTCCAGTTCAACTCTCCCATTTCCACAGGAATTAGTGCGTCTGTGCCATAGACCATTCTGAAGGGGGATTCTCTAATCGTTGAGTATGGGGTGGTTCTATATGCCCACAATACTAAGGGAAGCTCCTCTGCCCATTTCCCCTTTGCCTCGTCCAACCTTTTTTTCAATCCTCTCAGGATGACTCTGTTGGCCGCCTCAGCTTGTACGTTCGTTTGCGGGTGTTCTACGGAAGTGAAACGTTGTTTCACCCCTAACTCGATCAGTGTCTCTTGGAAATTCTTATCAGTGAACTGTGTGTCGTTATCTGACACGATCACTTTCGGGATTCCAAACTGTACTAGAATATTCTTTTTGATGAACTTGAGGCAGTTTCTTGAGGTGATTGTGGCCAATGGCTTAGCCTCAATCCACTTAGTGAAATAATCAACAGCTAAGATCAGAAAATTGAGCTGACCAGGGGCAAGGGTGAATGGTCCCAACAAATCTATTCCCCACCATGCGAATGGCCAAGGGGCGGTCATGCTGCTGAGCTCCGTTGGAGGAGCAATATGAACATCTGCATGTCTCTGACACTTATCACACTTCTTGACTAAATTTTTTGCATCTGCCTCCATGGTGGGCCATTAGTAGCCCACCCTCAAGGCCTTTTTAGCCAACGCTCGTGAGCCCATATGGTTCCCACAGATGCCCTCATGAATTTCTTTTAACACATAGCTCGCTTCTGCTTGGAGGAGACATTTGAGAAAAGGCATTGTGAAGCCTCTTATATAAAGCTGGTCGTTAACTATCGAGTAGGACGTTGCTCGTTTACGAACGAGCGCTGCTTCCCCGTCCTTTATGTACTTAAAGATGGGGTCGATCTAAGATGGTGTTGAATCAATCTCGCATACGTCCGCTCCCAGGGCGGTCTCCAGCCTCACGCTTGGTTGTGATAGTACCTTTTGTAACACGCTTCTATGGTTGCCAGGGTTCTTGGTACTTGCGAGCTTGGATAGTATGTCCGCCCTAGTGTTCTCTGTCCTTGGAACGTGCTTGACTTCAGCGTACTCAAATTTCTGCATCAATTCTCTGACCCTTGTTAAGTATCTTTGGAGTACCTCATCCTTGGCGGAGAAAACGTCTTTGATTTGGGAGACCGCCAACAAAGTGTCTCATCGCAGTTCTACCCTTTTCACATTGAATCCTAGGGAGAGCAGTAATCCAGCTACACATGCTTCATATTCAGCCTGATTGTTGGAAGTTGGAAATGAAAAAGCCAATGAGACCTCGATGGTCGTCCCATCTTCGTTCTCAAGTATCAAGCCCGCTCCACTGCCTTTACCATTGGAAGATCCATCAACATGCAAAGTCCATGTACCATGGATTGGGCTCTCTGACCCTGGAGTCATCTCTACGATGAAATCGGCCAAGATTTGTGCTTTAGCGGTTGACCTGGGTTCATACTTGATTCCAAATTCTAACAATTCAATCGCCCATTTGATCATCCTACCCGCTAGGTCTGGTCTGTGCAAGATCTGTCTAATGGGTTGGTCGGTACGAAGCGCGATTTGATGAGCTACAAAATAGGGTCTCAATCTCCGAGTAGCTACAACTAGGGCCAGAGCCAACTTCTCAATCTTTTGGTATCTGAACTCAGGTCATTGTAGCACTTTGCTCATAAAATAGACTGGGTTTTGCTTGGACCCTTTTTCTCGTACCAAAACAGCGGCCAGAGCCTCGTCTGTAATGGACAAGTACAGATACAGAGTTTCTCCGGGCTCCGGAGTGGTCAGAATTGGAGGTTCAGCCAGGGCCGTCTTTAGCTGTTCAAGAGCATGGTCACACTCGGGCGTCCACTCAAATGCGGTCTCCTTCGTTAATAGCTTGAACAATGGTAAGGATTTGTTTGCTGCTTTTGAGATGAAACGAGATAGGGCGGCCACCATGCCTTTGAGCTTCTGTATTTCCTTCTTGGTCATTGGCGGCCTCATCTCCGTCACTGCTCGGCACTTATCTGGATTAGCTTCTCTTCCCCTTTCTGTGAGATAAAATCCCAGTAACTTGCCCACCCTTACCCCAAAGGTGCACTTTTCTGGATTGAATCTTAATGAGTTTCTTCCGGCCTCCTTGAACACCTCTCTTAGGTCGTCAACATGGGCAGGGTCTTGTTTGCTTTTGATAATCATGTCGTCTAGGTAGACCTCTACCATTTTTCCTATTTGATTCTGAAAAACATGGTTCATCATGCGTTAATAGGTCGCCCCCGCATTCTTCAGCCCGAAAGGTATGACTTTATAACAAAAGTTGCCTCTGTCCGTCATGAATGCTGTTTTTTCCTGATCGGGAGGATGCATGGCAATTTGGTTATACCCAGAGTATGTGTCCAGAAAGGACAAAATCATGTACCCGCTGGCACTTTCGACCAAACGATCGACACTTGGAACTGGAAAAGCGTCTTTCGGACATGCTCGATTGAGGTCGGTGTTGTCTAAGCACATCCTCCACTTGTCGTTTGCCTTTTTGACTAAGACAACATTGGACAACCACGTTGTATATTTTATTTCTTTAATGAACCCTACCTCGAGCATGTCTTCAACGGCTTTAGATGCTGCTCGGGCCTTTACCTCTTTTCGAACTCTTCGTCTTTGTACAACCCATTTCACCCCCGGATCTACCGCTAAGTGATGACAAGCCACTTCCGATGAGATTCAGGGCATATCTGCAGTACTCCAGGCAAGCAGATCTGCATGCTCCTTTAGGCATTGGACGAGCTTATCATGAACTTCAGAAGGAAGGTCGTTCCCTACCTTGATCGTTTTTTCCGGGTCGCTCCCCAGTTGCACATGACAAAACTCTCCGTCTGGTTCAGGTCGTTTAATCCGCTTCTTAAGCTCTTTAGTTAGGAGGTCGTCTCCTTCTACTTCCTCGCTATCTGGATCATAACGGGCATCTAAATCAGCCACGTTCACCTGCTCACCACCCTTGATTGCCTCTTCTATCTCTTTTGCTACCTTTTTGCCTTTCTTTTTCAACCACAAAAGAAAAGCTCGCTTTGCGGACAGCAGATCAGCTTGAAGAGTGGCGACTTCACCACCTTTGGTATAAAACTTCATCTTCAGGTGGACAGTGGATGGTACGGCCTCAAAACAAGCAAGGGTTGGTCGTCCAATGATGCATTGATAAACGGATTTGTAGGGTAGCACGATGAAGTCTGTTCTGACCGTTCTATAAAGAGGTTGCTCCACTGTGTCATCTCTAAAGGTCACCCTTAACTCTATCTGTCCTATAGGGGTCGTAGAAGCTCCATTGAATCTAGTTAACACCGTACCTCTATATGGCCTCAGGTCGTCTTTTGATATCTTCAACACATCCAATAAATCTTCAAAAAATTTGTCAGCTGAGCTCCCTTGATCAACCAATATCCTCCTAACCTCCATGTTCGCCATTACTGCGACTATCACCAGTTGTACTTCGTAATTGGGCATTCCGTCGATGAGGTCCTCATCTCCAAAGGAAATTTGTGGTCGCTGAAAAGGGGGTCTTGGAGCGGACATAGATGCAATACTCATGATCTCGTCCCATCTTCTTTTGATTGACCTGTTGGTCGAGGCATCTGTGGGAATTCCTCTAGAAATTACCGTGGCGACTGGTCTTCCCCTTGACTTTCTGGTGTCCACAATGTCATCTTCATCGTCGTCCTCCTCAACGAATTTGACCGCCTCATCGGCCTGTGCCTTTCCCTTTCTGGGTGAGCGAGCAACCTGCTTTTCCCCTCGTGTTTCAGCTTGGTCCCTCTTTACATATTGCGCCAATTTCCCTCTTCTAATCAATGCTTCTACATCGTCTTTTAGTGCCATACAATTATTGGTGTCATGTCCGTTGCTTTTATGATACCTACAATATTTCTTGGAAGGACGCTGGCAGTCTTTAAGAACTAGAGGTTTTGGTGGCTTGATATCTCTGAATTCTGTATTTGCGTATTCCGCTAGTATGTTCGCATACGATGTATTCAACTTGGTGCGTTCAGAAAACTTCTTGATTCTGTGATCTTTGCTCGATCGAGCATTAACATAATCATTTTTGGCTCTTTGATCTCTTTCTGGTCGTGATTGTTGATTCATGCCCGCCTCGGCAGCTTCGATGGCGGTCGTTCTTTCCTCGTAATTCATGAACCGTTGTGACCGCCTAAGGAACATTTCTAAATCCCTGGGGATTTGAAGGCCCACTTCTACTTCAAAACGACTTCCCCTGAAGAGGCTCGTCCTTAAGAAGAACAATCTTTGATTGTCATCCAGGTTCCTGACCTGATCAGCTTCTCGATTGAACCTTTCCACATAACTCCGGAGAGACTCGTTTGGTCCTTGCCTGATGGCGACCAGAACAACTTGGGATTTTGGTTTGATCTTGGAGGTCGTGAAACGGGCAGTGAATGCTCTAGCCATTTGCTCCCACGATGAGATGGTGTTGGGCCTTAGCTCGGTGAACCACTCCAGTGCTGATCCCTCAAGGGTGAGGGGAAAATTTTTGCATTTCACGGGTCCAGGTGCTCCCCTGTACTTCATCATTAAATCGAAGTGTTTCTAGTGAGCGTCAGGGTCTTTTACCCCGTTGTACATCTTGAGATTAGAGGGGGGTTTCTCCAAAGAACGAGGAATGCGAAACTCATCTATCTCCCTCGTGTATGGTCCTAAACTAGTGTCTTCCCTCTCTTTGCGACGTGGTCGTTCCTCCAAATATCGGTCTCCATGACCATGTTTCTGGTTACCAGAGTAATCCTTCGACTGGTAGGTGTATCGTTCGTTCGACCGACTGCGCGAGCGAGTGGGCGAATTGGTTGACCCATAGAAGGATTCCTGGTGTGAAGATTCCTCAGGCCAGTAGGTATAGTCGGTAGTAGATAGAGTCCTTCTTGGTGGTGTGGGTCCTCCTCCTCGTCCCCTCATTGGGGGCGGAGATCTGTGGACCAGTTGCCTACGCGGAGGCGACCGGCGAGCCCTTGAAGGATGTGCTCGCAAGACAGACATATTCAGAGCCGTATGTGCTCGTCTTGGGGATATCTGATCCTCCAACTGGGTAAGTCGGTCATTGTTCCGATTCAGAGCCTGATTACGGTCGTGTAATAGCTCTCGTAGCTCCTGGACCAAGTCCGCCGGAAGTTCGACTGTAACTTGTTGTGTAGACTCTTGATGAGGAATGGTGCTAGTGCCCGCTGCAGTTGCGGGTGGTGGTCGAGAAGGGATCTCGGCCACGCTTTGAAGATGGTTAGTGGCCTTTGGTCGGCCTCAAGGTGCCTTTGCAGACATTTGTAAGGACGGTGGAGAGTTCGCGGGCTCCCACTGTGGTCGCCAATTGATCTGTTCTTGAGCTCGTGGAATGAGTAACTCCCAGGGTACCAAAAATTATCTGCTTGCTCTGCTGGTCGTGCTCCACACCAGGGGAAAGAGGGCGTGTGTACCTACAGTGACACTCCAACGCTCAAGTCAGGAGCGAACGAGCAGAGTAACAATACTAGTGAATAGTGTGTACCTGACAACTGACGCAATGAATGCTTATATAGTGCCAGTGGATCGCTTGTGGCCGTCCGATTAGTGTACGGATCGATCAAAACCGTTGATTTGGTCCCTTGCTCTTTTGGCTCATTCTTAATGGGCCGTTCTTCAGCTCTGCACTGGATTGGGCTTCCGCCCACTCCAGAACACTAACCAACTAGAGACATTCTACAATGGTCTAGTTCCTCAATCTAGGCTATTGTTAGATGCATCTGCAAGAGGTGCTATTTTGAGTCAATCCTCCAATGAAGCCTATGATCTGGTTGAGACAATTGCTGCTAACAGCTATCAATGGCCTACTGCCAGAGTCAGTGCTGCTAAGCAAGTTGCTGGAATTCATGAAGTGTCTGAGGTGACAGCATTGTCTGCACAAGTTGCTTCCCTTACTAATATGCTGAAGAGTATATGTACTGCTCCTGCAACACTTGCTGCAATTGTTGCTGCTGCTTCTGCATCTATAGAGACAGCATCTGCAGAAAAATCTGGTGCACCTAATTGTGTGTATTACAATAGGGGACATTTGTTTGAGGAATGCCCAGGGAACACTGTTTCTGTTAATTATATTGGGAATTTCAACAAGAACAATAACCCCTATTCAAACACATACAATCCAGGTTGGAGGAGCCATCCTAATTTCTAATGGAGAGATAAGGGAGAAACTGCTGCTGCACCTGCTCGAGCTAAACCTGCTTCACCACCAGGATTCCAAGCACAACCTACTCTCAAGCCTAATGCTGACAACTCTTTGGCTGAGGCACTCAAAGCATTCATGAATGAAACCAAAGCCCAGTACCAAAGCCAAGGAGCTGCCATCAAGAATTTAGAGAATCAAATTGGTCAAATTGCAACTGCAGTTTTAGCTAGACCAAGTGGTACTTTGCCAAGCACTACTAAGCCTGCAAATCCACCTGGTAATGAGCAAGTTAAGGCCACCACACTCAGAAGTGGTAAGGAAACTGTTGCCTTGCCCAAGACTGCTAATGCAGTTGCTGTTCCTAGTGCTGCTAGCACTGCTGCAAAATCTGTTGAAATAGATTCTGATGCTACAGCAGATGCTGCTGCTACAGCAGATGTTCCTCAAAATTTCATCCCTGAGATACCTCCTCCACCTTTTCCTCAAAGGTTGAAGAAGGCCAATCAAGATAAACAATTTGGGAAATTCATGGAGATCCTCAAACAGTTCCACATCAACATTCCGTTGGTGGATGCTCTGCAACAAATGCCAAATTACACCAAGTTCATGAAAGATGTTCTAGCCAAGAGAAAAAGGCTTGGTGAGTTTGAAACTGTGGCCATGACTCAAGAAACTAGCATGCTGCTACAGAGTAAGGTTCCCCAGAAATTGAAAGATCCAGGTATTTTTACAATTCCTTTTTCCATTGGAGGAAATTACTGTGGTAGAGCTTTGCGTGATTTGGGTGCAAGCATCAACTTGATGCCCAAATCTATTTCTCAAAAGCTTGGTATTGGTGAAGCAAGACCTACCACAGTAACTCTTTCATTGGCTGATAGATCAACTATTTATCCTGAAGCTAAAATTGAAGATGTTTTGATTAAAGTTGATAAATTTGTATTTCCTGTGGATTTTATAATACTTGATTTTGAGGTTGACAAGGATGTGCCAATTATCCTTGGAAAACCATTTTTGGCTACAGGTAGGACCTTGATTGATGTTCACAAAGCGGAGCTGACTATGAGAGTCAATGACCAGTAATGCAGACGACAACATTAATGCAGTATTCAGACGACAGCACCAGTAATGCAGAGTGCAACTTTGTTTATGATATTGACAGTTGGGTGTAGAGACAGTTGTTACAACAACATGATGTGTTGAAACAAGAAATTGGGCATTTGAAGTTAAAGGAGTTAAAGAAAGAGGGGCTGGCAGAGCTCAATGTAGAAAAGCAAGAAGTTCAAAGATGGGCCAAAAGGTATGAATCTTTGGAGCTTACCTCTAAAAGTTTCAAGGATCACATACCTTCCATTGAGAAACCACCTAAGCTTGAATTGAAACAGCTCCCTCCACATATGAAGTATGCTTACTTGGGAAGTGAAGACACTCTCCCTGTGATTATTGCTGCTGAACTAAGTGCTACCCAAGAAGAGGAATTGCTTGGTATTCTGAGAAAGCACAAGAATGCTATTGGCTGGCAAATTTCTAACATTAAAGGGTTAAGTCCCACTCTGTGCATCCATAGAATATGTTTGGAGGAAAACTCCAAGAATAACATTGAAGCACAGAGGAGATTAAACCCAATAATGAAGGAAGTTGTCAGGAAAGAAATAATCAAATGGCTTGATGCTGGTATCATTTATCTTGTTGCGGACAGCACTTGGGTGAGCCCTGTTCAGTGTATTCCAAAAAGAGGAGGAGTCACTGTGGTTCAAAATGAGAAGAATGAATTGATTCCTACTAGGACTGTCACTGGTTGGAGAACATGTATGGACTACAGGAAACTCAACAAAGCCACCAAGAAGGATCATTTTCCTCTCCCTTTCGTTGATCAAATGCTAGACAGACTTGCAGGGAAGGAGTTTCATTGTTTTCTTGATGGTTGCTCAGGTTACAATCAGATTGCTATTGCCCTAGAGGATCAAGAAAAGACCACATTCACATTCACCTTTCCTTATGGCACCTTTGCCTTTAAAAGGATGTCATTTGGGTTGTGCAATGCTCCTGCTACCTTTCAAAGGTGCATGATGGCCATCTTTTCTAATTTCATTGAAAAATCTATGGAGGTATTCATTGATGATTTTACTGTCTTTGGAGAGAATTTTCAAGCATGTTTATTGAATCTGGAAGATATTCTGAGAAGATGTGAAGAAACAAATTTGGTCCTCAATTGGGAGAAATGCCATTTCATGGTTCAAGAAGGTATTGTCTTGGGGCACAAGATTTCAAAGAAGGGAATTGAGGTAGACAAAGCTAAAGTTGAAGTGATTGAGAAGCTACCACCTCCCACATCAGTTAAAGGAATCAGAAGTTTCTTTAGGCATGCTGGGTTCTATTGAAGATTCATCAAAGATTTCTCTAAAACTTCTAAGCCACTGTGTATGCTACTGCAGCATGACACTGTCTCTGAATTTAATGATAAACGTCTGACAACACTCAATACACTCAAGGAAGCACTGGTGACAGCACCTGTTATTGTAGCACCAGATTGGAGTAAGCCATTTGAGCTGATTGTGATGCTAGTGACTATGCTATAGGAGTTGTACTTGGCCAAAGGCAAGGCCAAGTGTTTCATTCAATACATTATGCTAGCAAAACTCTTGTAGATGCTCAATTGAATTATACAACTACTAAAAAAGAGCTGCTAGCAGTAGTGTTTGCTTTTGACAAGTTCAGATCCTATCTTGTAGGAGCTAAGGTGGTGGTATACACTAACCATTTTGCTATCAAGTACCTCATTGCCAAGAAAGATGCCAAACCAAGGTTGATTAGATGGGTGCTACTATTGCAAGAGTTTGATCCTGAAATCAGAGATAAAAAGGGAGTTGAGAATCAAGTTGCTGATCATCTGTCAAGAATTCCTGATGTTGATCCCCTCTATTTTGAGTCTGAAATCAAAGAACAATTCCCTGATGAGCAGTTGCTAGCCAGAACAGCAACTGTTAACGCTACAATTTCTGCAGCAGAGGTGCCTTGGTATGCTGATTATGTGAATTACTTGGTTAGCAATGTGATTCCAGAAGATTTTAATTGACAACAGAGAAAAAGGTTCTTTCATCAAGCCAAGCAATATTTCTGGGATGAACCTTTTCTCTACAAGCAGTGTCCTGATCAATTACTCAGAAGATGTGCTGCCAATGAAGAGATAAATGACATCCTGCAGCACTGCCACTCTTCACCCTGTGGAGGACACTTGGAGGTGCTAGAACTGCTGCTAAGGTTCTTCAAACAGGTTATTTCGGGCCCTCTATTTTTAAAGATGCACATGATTTTGCTAACAATTGTGACAGATGCCAAAGAGTTGGAAACATTTCAGATAGACATGAAAAGCCATTAAACAATATTTTAGACACTAGGAATTATTTGATGTTTGGGGTATTGACTTTATGGGACCATTCCCACCTTCTTTTGGCAATATGTACATTCTGGTAGCAGTTGACTATGTGTCTAAATGGATTGAAGCAGTTGCTCTTCCCACTAATGATGCTAGGGTGGTGCTTAAGTTTCTTCAAAAGAACATTTTTACAAGATTTGGCACACCTAGAGCTATCATTAGTGATGAAGGCACTCACTTTTGTAACAAATTGATGGATGGCATGTTGGCCAAATATGGAGTAAAACCCAAAGTTGCCACATTATACCATCCACAAACAAGTGGTCAAGCTGAACTTTCTAATAGGGAAGTCAAGAGAATTTTAGAAAAAATGGTTAACCCTTCAAGAAAGGACTGGTCTATCCATTTGGATGATGCTCTTTGGGCATATAGAACAGCTTTCAAAACACCTCTTGGCATGTCTCCCTATAGATTAGTTTTTGGTAAAGCTTGTCACTTACCCCTTGAGTTGCAACATAAAGCTTTTTGGGCAACTAAGAAGCTGAATTTTGACTCAACAAGCTGGTAGAGCCAGAATGTTGCAACGCAATGAACTTGAGGAATTGAGACACTTTTCCTCTGAAAATGTTGAATTGTACAAGAAAAAGACAAAAGCTTGACATGATGCCAAGATTGAGAAAAGAGAATTCAAGGAAGGTGATAAAGTGCTTTTGTTTAACTCTAGATTAAAACTCTTCCCTGGAAAGTTGAAATCTAGATGGTCTGGTCCATTCACAATTTTAGAAGTTTATCCTTATGGAGCTGTTGATTTGAAAAATGAGGAAAATGGAAATGAATTCAAAGTGAATGGCCAGAGAGTTAAACTGTATTTAGGAGGATCAGTGCCTAGCACTAAGGCATCCACCTCCTTGAGTGACTCTCCTTGAAAATGTTGTTTAGTCAGGCTGAGGACTCTTAAACCTAGCGCTATTGGGAGGCAGCCCAGGCTCTAATTTTTCTTGTTTTAGAGTTAATTTTGAGTTTCAGGAATAAAGTGTGTGGATATTGTCTAGGGTTGTTTTGAAAATTCTGTGATTGGAAGTGATGTTGTGAAGGGAATTAATTTTGGTAGCATCAGTTGCGTTGGGTAGCACCAGCCGTAGCACTGGCTGGCGGGTGATATTTGAATTTTTGAAAAAGAAAAGAAAAGACAAAAGGAATTGATGCGCTGACATTAGGGTACAGTGCGCGCGCGCAAAGCAGCGCTGCACCTCTGCGCAGTGTGACGTCAGCAGTATGCAAGCCTGGTACTATCCCATCAGCTCGTTACTTTACCGCCCATTTTCTCTCTCCCACATTCATCATACTGCCTAAAAACCTACACCACCATTACACTTCTTTCCTCTTTCCCATAACTGCATTCACTTAAATCCCTAAAACCAAAACCACCCACTCCCTCATCTTCTCCATCTAACCGTCCACTCTCACCATAAAAGCCTCACCTTTAACCCTCATTCTTCACGCTTTCTTCACTTCGTATTCTCAGTGCTAACATAGCAACTCACCAGAGCCCTAAATTCCCAAAAAGCTCACACTTTTTCATCCCATTACCGTGGCACTGAAAGCAAAATTCCCCAAAGAACAACCCAAACCTGTTTCTGAAGCCCTATTGAAGCGTTTACCCACTAAAATCTCAAGAGAAATCTATGAAATGCACATGGTAAACCGTTTCCCTCTTCCTCAGCATGGTTTCGTGATGCAGAACATGGATCCTATTGTGCTTAAGTGGTTCAATGCTCTCCAGTAGGAAACCCTGATGCATCAACCCCCTTTCATCTTACTTGACCTAACAAGGGAGTTCTATGCTGGAATCCCCCAAAAGTCAAAGACTAGTGCTGACCCTACATTTTCCATTGTGCGTGGGAAATTGGTTTCATTTTGTGCTGAGAGGATCAATGAGGTGTTGAAACTGCCTTAGGTGGAGGACCAATTTGAAGATCTGGTGAACAATGCCTCCGAAGCTGACCTAGAAAGGGCTAACAGGAGTTTGTGCGTTGCTGACACTGAGTGGGTGCCTGATAAGCCCAACGTGTTCATGGTGAGAAGGACTGCGTTGAAAGGGAATGTGAAAGAGTCATCTCTGTGGATTATGAGCTCCTTGCTACCAACTACCCACAATCTGTATTGGCACAAGGAGCGCTTGCTGTTATTGGAAGCTATGGTGTTGAATCTCAAAATTAATGTTGGGATGCTGATGGAGAGGGAGATATTGATTTGTGCTAGGAAGACTGTGGGGAGCTTGTTTTACCCCAATCTGATTAGGCTGCTATGTGAATATGAGGAAGTGGACCGCTTTGATGATCAAAAGGAAGAGTACCTGTTGGCGTCTGAAGTTGATTTGAAGTTTGGTGTGGCAAGAAATGAAGAAGTGGAGGAAGAGAAAAAGAATGAGAAGGGAAAGAAAAAGAAAGAAGAAGAGAAGAAGGATGATAAGAAAGAAAAGGTTGCTGCTAAAAAGGGTGACAATGTCCCCTATGACTCAATAGCTGAAGTGTTGTTGTTCTTACAACTACATATGAAGAAAAAGGTGGCTATTTGGCAAATTTTGAAAGAGGTGCATGCCTAGTACAACAATGAGTTTGCTGAAGTAGTAGTCCCACCACCCCAATTTCCCAATTGGGTGCTCTCTGGAGCAGGTCCTAGTGAACCTGCGATTGCTGCTTCAACACCATCAAAGAAGAAGGCCTCTGCAACCCTGGTGAAAAAGTCTGTCGGTACTGCTGCTCCAAAGCCTGAAGATGCTGCCAAGGCTGCGGCAGTATCTAAAGGGAAAAGCAGTATTGATGGAGGATGAAGAGGAACAAGAAAATCAAGGAAGCTCAAATAGTGTTGCCCTAGTGAGGTCAGAGAGAGGAAAAGAAGTTAATGATGAACGTGAAGAGGGTGATGATGAGAAAGAAGAAAGTGTTGTTTGAAGATCTGCTGAGGAAAGAGAGAGAGAGAGAGAGAGAGAGAGAGAGAGAGAGAGAGAAAAAGTAAGGCTGGGATGGATGCAAGGAAGGCTGATGCTGTGAGATCGAGTGCTGTGAAGTCGCCAGTAACAAACCAACAACAGGTTCCAGTGCCTGCTCCGTACAATTTGGCAGATAAGTCAACTTGGACACGGAGAAAAGTCTGTGTTGTTAAAAGAACACGTTTCAGAACCAGAATTGCAGTGGAGAAGTCTCCAGAGAAAAGCCCCAACAAAAGCTGGTCACCACTACCCCCACCTGAGAGTCCTGCTGCTGCTGCTATCTCTGAGGTTGCTGCTCGCAGCGGTGATTCTCATGTGGTGGTGACTAGTGTGAAAGAAGGAAAGAGGATCAAAGGAGCTGGTGGTAGTCGGAAGAGTGCGCGGTTGGATGCAAGTGCAGGGAAATGATCTCCCCCCTATCTTTTTAAAAATACTTGATTTTTTGTTGTGTTTTTATATTTTAGTGCTATAGTAGTGCTGCTTGTTTTCTTTTTGTGTTTATGTTGAAAAAAAAATATATAGAATAAAATATTTTAGCTTTAAGTATGATGACAGAACCTGATGAGGATAACCAGAATCTGTGTAGACTTAGAATTCTGATTGAAATAGTCTAGCCCTCTAGTTTACGCTTAGCTCTTGTGCTTTGGAAGTAGGTGTAGGCCTTGCTTTAGTGGAAGTTAGGTGAAAACTTAGTAAGGATTGAATATGCCTGGAACTTGATAGAAACTGCATGTAGGGTCTAAGCCAAGTTTGGGGGTAGTCCTTTAGTAGTTATCTCTTGTGCTATCAAAATCAAAAGCATTATAAAGAGGGTGCACACTTGAAAAACAAAAATGAAAGGCAAAATCAAATAAGTTGCATTCTTGCAACAAGGTTAGTTTGATTGCTGTGGAGGGAGGTTGTTTTGTCGCGACACCATTACAGTTTCAGTCAAAGCAGTGGTCAAGCTATCCGAAAGCATAAAAAAAACCAAAAAACAAAGAGGTGTGCATTACTCTAAGTTAAAATTCAAGTTCAAGTGTAAAAGTGTATTCGGTATATATCTTAGGAGAACTACCCTATACGCCTTGCTTGTGGCTATTGATAAGGAAGGGCAGTGTAGGAAATTCTAAGTTGAAACCGAAGCCAAGCTTAGTCAGTGTTGAAACCTATGAAAGGAGTACAAGATAGCACACACACACTCACGCTAGAGGGCAAAAGCTATGATTTCATGAATTGATAATGTGTTCTTAATGTGTGAGTCTGAAGGGAAAGCCTTGAGAAAAATAAAGCTGTCAAAAATCTGTTTTAATTGTTGCTACTTGCTGCTGCGCTGTGTACCTTGCTGAACTGTAACTGTTGTGTTTTCTGTATAGTGCTGTGTATTTGTTTTGTCCTTGTGCTGTCATTACTTGAGGACAAACAATTGTTCAAGTTTGGGGGTGTGATAACTCTTAGAAATAAGAGTTATTTATGCCAAAACAAATAAGAATTAATACTATCCGCAAGTAATTAATGTAAATAAATATGTCTTTTGTCAATATTTAATTAGGAAAGTGTTTGATAGTTCAAAAGGGTATTTTGGGCACGCAAGGTGCCTTTTTGTTGGAATTTACGCGTGTATTTAATGTGCAGGATTTTTGGTTCAAATGCTGTGGCGAGGTAGCTGAGGACGTGTGCAGAAAGAATTAGCGTGGTCCCATGTGACAAAATGAAGAAAATGGTGTTTTGTCCTATGTGAGCATGTGCAGAAGCCATGACAGCGAATTAATGGGCCACAAAAAGACAAACAGTTGTTGATTTAAGGGATCGCAGCACTGTACCCGAATTGCATTGGCCCAAATTGGTACTTCAAGTGAGAGAATATACTACAAAAAGGCACTTTAACCTAGAAAGGGTACCATTCTTCACTGACCCATAGTACACATATCAGCCTCCACAATTCCCTAGGTCAGAGAGTACTGTTCCATTCCTTCCTGAAGTCACCACTGTCACAAGGAAGGGGGGTTGGAATTGTGACCCTTTTAAAATTCTCCTGAAATAAAAGAACTTTGATTCACAAGTATAAATCAGACTCAAGAAAGTAAGAGATAAGTGTTAGAGAGTAGAAGTAATAAAACAATCTTCTTCCTAAGAAGGGTGAGGAGAGAAGGGTAATAAAACAGTCTTCTCAACTATAGTGAAGATGAGAAGGGTCTGTTAGTTCTTCCTTCAATGCTTCTCACAATTTATATCAATGATTGTTTCAAGTAGATTTAAACTGGGAGTTACAAATATGTTTTTAAATCATTTTACCAAGAGTTTATGTTCAAGTTGTGAGGGTGAGAAGGTTTGATAAATAATGGCTCTGTGTGGGTCAGAGAAGGGTCATATAGGACTCTTCTCAGTTTTCATAAACCTTCTCCCTAAGGAGAGTTTTTCTACAATAAGTAATCTATAAAGACAATAAATGACACAGTGATTTATAGTGGTTCACCCCACTCCAGGGCTACATCCACTCCTCACATCCAGTGAGAATTTCCATTATTTTTCCAAAATAGATTACACTGTTTACACCTCGCCAAAGGTGAACTCTCTTGGTAGTTTTCTTTCACAGCTCTACCTACTGTATACTTCACTAATAAACCTGATCAGATCTATTAGACTGCTTCCAACACTGAAGCACTCACTTCTCAAGTCCTACAGCAACACATGCCACTTGAGAAGGTTCCCTATTCAAGGTTCTGTTTGGTTTATAGGGTTTTGGGATTTCTAGAGCTTGGTTGATACAAATGGAGTATTACAATAATAGCTTCAACACAAGACTTAGTACATACTCAGAGAATGGATGAATCCCTTCTGTTTTAAGTTCAGCTGAGTATGGAAGAGAAAGAACTGGAATGGGTGAGAAGGTTGATAGCTCTGACTGTTGATTCAATCTCTTGAGGAGCAATGGCGTCCAAGGCTGTTGTTTTATAGAGTTAATATTGTGTATTAACTGTTGGATCAAGAATTGTAGTCGTTGGTTGAGAAACTAGCCGTTTATAGCCGTTGGAAATACGCTCCTCTGCAACATACAGCTGTATGTACTTTTCTGCAGAAACCAGGCTGTTCATTGCTGTCATGACCCTTCTCACAGTGACTCTTCTCACTGTGATCCTTCTCACATGATTTCTTTGTTGAAGATGATAAATCTTAAGTTGATTCTTTCTCATGTTGATGTTTCTTAGGATGATGATTCTTCTTACCATGACCCTTCTCAGGATCATGACTCTTTTCAAGATGAATCTTCTCATCATGACCCTTCTCAGGATCATGACTCTTCTCAACTTAACTTTTTCTCAAGTGATGCTTCTCATCTTCACTGTCATGACTCTTCTTGCCTTGATCCTTCTTATTCAACCTTCTTATATCGCCATAATGCATGATGAAACTTCACAAACAGATTCTTCTCAGGATTACACTCTGGTTCTTGATTTTAATCTATGTTTTGGGAAGTCTCCTTTCTCCATAACTGTGTGGGCAATAGTCTTCCTAGTTTTCTCTTTGATTGATGCTTCTCATAAGCAAATATCTTGTTGAGATTAGTTTGAAATATTTGTCCTTATGAAACACTCAACAAGAAGCATTAGTAATATATGAAATCAGAAATCTTAAGCTTCTCACTTTTGAGGTTTATTGAACATCAAAACTTAATTAGGGATTTTTCCTCAACACTTCCATCATAGTACTTCATCTTCTCCCACTCCATTTCCACCATTTTCAGCGCTAAAACTCCATTTTCTGAAGCTGGAAACGCAGAATCAACAGCACAGATCTTCATCTACACAGCACAGATTTTGGACCAGATCTGCAACATCTCAAGCTTGATTTGAGCTTCATTTCAGTTGTATTTTCTGCATATCTCTGTATACTCTGTTTTAGTGTTGTACCTGTTTTAATGGTTTCATTTATGGTAGTTGAGTTCTTTTTTGTCATGATTAAGCTCATTATGAGCCAAATCCATTTATAGTCAAGACTATGGCGATGTAATTATGATATGTTGACGTTTAAATGTGATTAATGCTTGATGCTTCATTAATTTGCTTAAGTTAATGTCATACATCCTTTTTAAACTTGATCAATTTAATTAGGGTAGCGTGCTTCTATTTTTAGAAAGAAATTGAAGTGCTGAGTTCGCAAATTAATATAGTTTGAAAGGTAATAGGAATATTATTTTTTCCTAGTGAATGATAGGAATATGAAGCTAGGGCTATAGTGTGATCTGAATCGTGCTTTTCACCCTAGGGAATGAACCTTTATGGGAGCTTAGGAATAAGGAAACCTTAACAACATTCTGTTCACAGGATAGGAATATCCACATTCATTCTGCACACTGAATGCTATCACAGCACTGATCACAACATTACCTCAATATTTATTAATTACGGATCCGTGTGTTGGCTATACTCATCTCTCTAATTTCACCCTTACTTTTACTGTTTTACTGCCACTTAAACTTTACTTTAACAGTTGCACAACAATGAACTTTTACCATGCTTTTATTTTTACTTTTTACTCATTAATTCAAGTACTAGCAAGTAGAGTTAGCTATTAAATCTCAATCCTCGTGGGAATGATCTTTCTTATCACTTTATTACTTGTTAGACTGTGTATACTTGCACACGTTTTTGCACAACACAACTGAAAAATTAAAGAGTTTGGAGATCTCATGAAAAGTGAGTTTGGAATGAGTATGATGGGTGAGTTAAGATTCTTTCTTGGTTTACAAATAAAGCAACTTGATGAAGGCATTTTTATCTCTCAAGAAAAATATATTAAAGACCTTCTCAAGAAATATAAAATGGATGAAGCTAAAGCCATGACAACCCCTATTCATCCTTCCATGCAAGTTGAGAAGGATGAAAAGGGAAAATCAATATCTGAGAAAGAATACAGAGGTATGATAGGGTCACTATTATACCTTACTGCTAGTAGACCAGATATTGTATTTTCAATTGGCCTATGTGCTAGATTTCAAGTTTCTCCAAAAGAATCTCATCTTACTGCAGTAAAAAGAATCTTCAGATACTTGTGTGGAACTACAAGCACTGGCTTGTGGTACAAGAAAAACACTCATTTTGATCTAATTGCATACTGTGATGCTGATTATGCTGATTATGCTGGTGATAAGATTAGTAGTGGTACATGTCAAATATTAGGAGAATCCTTGATCTCTCGGTCTTGTAGAAAGCAAAACACAATTGCCCTTTCAACAACTGAAGCAGAATATGTATCTGCTGCTAGATGTTACTCTCAAGTTCTATCGATCAAAAATGAATTGGAGGACTTCTCAAAAAGGTATTCACGTACTCCCATTTACTGTGATAATACTAGTGCTACCAACTTGTCAAAAAATCACATTAATCATTTAAGATTAAAACATCATTTTATTCATGATCATGTTCAGAAGAAGGATGTGAAATTAATTTTTATTAACACAAAGCATCAATTAGCTGATATTTTTACTAAGCCTTTATTAGAAGAAAGTTTTAATTCCATTAAAAAGGCTTTACATATTATAGAATGTCCCTAAAATAGGAGAAATGTCAAACCCCAACCTTCTCAAGTAATGAGATGCTAGCTATAGGATAAGATCTGAAGAAGGTAGAGGTTAATTAGGAAATTCTAAGGCAACATGTGTTCAGTTTCTCTTGAAAAAGAAGAACTGCCATTTGTTCCTTCGTTAAACCGTCTTGAAACCGTCCCCTCCATCAAGTCTCAACGGCTACTTTCTTTACACACCAAACACTTCAAAACTTCCTTTTCCTAAAAACATCAATAGTCTTCCTCTCCATTTGCGCATCCCTTGCACTCTCTCTATATAAAAATGGTGAAACCCAAAACCCCTAATGTGAAGAAATCTATTGTTCCAGAATCATCAAAGAAAATCTCTGTTTCTGAAATACAACCTTATGTACCCACATCTGTGAATCCTCCTCAACCAGAAACAAAAATGTCTCAACCAAAAGTATCTCTGTCACCATCTCGCAGATCATCAAGGATCATGTCAAGCACAAGGAAACCAATTTCTGGTCCTGGTGGAAAAGAAAGTGAACCACTCATCGTTCACGATGATGATACCCCAATCTCTCAACTTGTTGCTTCCACCATTGGCAAAAGAAAAACTTCCCCTATCTCTGAGTCTTCATCAAAGAAGCCCAAAATTCCTAAACTCACCATTAGAAGCAAAGCCAAAGGAAAATCAGTAGTGGAACCCGCCAAAGGAAATGAACAGTTGAATGAAATTCAACCTTCTCAAGCCTACGAGCCTGAGAAATGGGAAGGAAGAGGCATTCTCATTGGGAGAATTTATCTCATTGATGAACTCAAGAAATCTGGATGGGATATTTACCTACACATAGGAAAACAAGGCTGGGGAAAGATCCTATCTCAAGAAGAAGCAACCTACTCCAGACTAGTAAGAGAGTTCTATGGTGCATGAAGATTAGCAACAACAAGCAGAGTTTCACAACCCAAGTTAAAGGAACTACTCTAGTTGTCACTCCAAAAGTGTTGGCTGAAGCTTTGGAGACTCCATTTCGTGGTGCATGCATATATGGAGAAGACTGGTATGCAAAGGCAGATACAACCAAGGAAGAAGTTCTGAAGGAAGTCATGAAGGACTCCAATGCCAATCTCATCTCCTCATCCCTCAAAGATCATGCTAGAATCATGAAAAACATGGCTGTACATTCACTTGATAAGGAGCCTGCAACAAGGGATAAGACTATTTACTGGTCCAAAAGCACCAAACAAATGGGTTTAAAACTCTCCAGCACACCCTTAGAGTCAACTGATGAGGTAACAGAACCTTCTTCAGAACCTACCTCTGAACCCATAAAAGAATCAATCATAGAGAACATCACTGAACCATCTTCAGAGAAAGAACCAAGCCTTAAACCCACTAAACAACCTTCTCCAGAACCTTCTAGGGAACCTAGCCCTATACCCACTCAAGAACACATAAATGAACCTACTCCAGAACCAAATCAAACTCCAAACTCACCTCTTATCCCTGAAATCAACATTGATGACCCTCAAGAACCCATCTAAACTACATCTGATCTCAAGGAACAAGAGAAAGCGTCTTTTCAGGGGGAGATAGATGTGAACAGTCAAAATTCCAATCCTGTTCAACCTTCTTAAACCCCTCAAATGGATGATGAACCTAATTATGATTGGATAGAAGTGTTTGAGCATAACTATCCACATGAGGATAGCTACACTGAATCCTCCTCTGATGAGGTCATTATTGAAGAAAACCTGGAAGTCACTCAACAACAACCTTTTCCAAAGACTGTAGAAAATCAACCTTTTCATGAAGTTGATATGCCCACTATTGAAGCTTCTCAACAAACTGAACAAGTGGAAAGTGAAGAGAAAGACATGAATGTGGACTCCTCCACCATCAAAGTCAGTGAGAGAGCATCTGAGACCCAAGAAGACTTGAATATAGATCAGTCTCAAGGGGAGAATGAGAACAGTAAACTGCCACAAGATCCCCCTCAAGGCAATCTCTCTCCAATCTCTCAAGTAGTGCATGAGAATGTTCAAGACATCAATAAGGAAACATCTCCTACATCTCCACCAGTGAATGCAGAACAAGTTTCTCCAAGAGCCTCCCTACAAACTCAATCAGAAGTTCTTGCATCAATTGCTCTCACAGAATTGATCAAAACCCCTATCTTTAATTCCTCTACACCAAATGCATCTGAAACCTCTGGTCCCTCACAAAAACCCTCAGAGAAGTCCACTCAAACTATGAATGCCCCACTATTCTCTTCTATCAAACCTCCTCCCAGTAAAGAACCATCTGTACAAAAAGAAAAATCCCCCATTTCTGAGGACAAGCAAGATATCATCATTGAGATGAAAAAGATGAGTGCCAAGCATGATAAGAAGCTGGAGCATATGAAAGCTCAACAGGAACATCTCTTTAGGTGCATTGCAATTCAGCAAAAGGAAAACAGAATGGAAGCACAAAGAAACTTTGCTTATCAAGAATGGATTGTGAAGAATGTGGTCCCCTCCATGATGCCTGAACTTGAACCACCATCATTTCCACCACCTCGATTCATTGAAGACATCCTCCACAAAGCCACTCCTTCCTCCATTCCTTTTGATGACTCTTCTCCAGCCAAGTAGCATTCTCATTTCTTGTCACCTCCTTTTTTGTTGTTGACAAAAGGGGGAGAAGATAGAGAAAGTTTTTAGCTACTTAGTTTTAGTCTAGTTTGGGGTTTATGTGTGACATCCTAGTTTAGAAGGACACTTTATTATGTAATTGTGAAAGAAGTCACATAAACATGTTATCTATTTTTAAATTTTCTGTTTGTCAGTATGTATGATTGATTATCAAGATTTCTGTACTTTGAAAGTTTGACATGAATATGATAATCTTCATTTTGCTATGTTTAAATTGTTTTACATGTTTACAAATTCTTATTAAAATTCTGTTCAGAACATGTGTGCAAAGATGAGATCAATATGCTTAAAATTATCTATGCTTAAAAGATAGAAAACACAAAACTTACTCAAAGTTTGTCATCAACAAAAAGGGGAAGATTGTCGGAATAAGAATCTCATTCTAAGTTTTGATGATAACAAACTAAGTAAGATTTAAGTTTTCTAATGAAGTGTGATCTAACATGTTTACTAAGTGATAAGAACAGGATTCCTAACATAGCAAAATAAGGATCTAATTTGGTTCAACAAGTTGATAAAATATAAAGGTAGAAAAAGCCTTGAGAAGGTTAAATATGAGAAGCTTAAAATAAGTCAACTGAAGGTTTGACCAAATCTACAGAAAGTTGACCAAAAGTCAACAGAAAGTTTGACCAGAAGTCAAAAGAAGGTTGACTTAGAAACACCTTAGAAGCATAAGTTCATGTTTGAAGAAGGTTGATGTGTAAGAGGAATGAAAGTTGAGAAGGTTGCTGGAAAATCGTATCAAATTCAATCCAAACACATTTACTCAACTTGAATGCTCTTCACTTGAATTAAATGAAGATATCTTGTAATAAATGTGTTGGAAAGTTTCAAGCAATAAAGAGGAAATGCTTGATTATTCCTTTTCCACATTTGGAGTGTAGTAGGATACTAGGAGAGTACATATCCAGCTCAAGAAGGTTCAGATGGTCAGATAAAGGATAAAGCAACTCTTGAGAAGGTTCAAAAGCTGTCAACTTTTGTACCCTACTTCAAGTCACTCCTATGGACCATTGGATATTCCAAACAGCTCTCTTCAAGTTTCTAACGGCTATATTCATCTTCCTTGGCTATTTAAAAAGTTCATTCTGAAGTTCCAAGGCATGCGAGTTAATTGCAACCTACACAAAGTCAAGCTTCTCAAAGCAATCAACCTTCTCATCCCCCACTCAAAGCTTCTTCAAGTTCAGATCTGAGATCTCTTTCTTGAGTGTGTGCTAGCTTGTTAGAATCATTGTTTTCACAGTGTATCTACTTTGTATCAAGCTTTTAAATATCCCAAACCCCAAAACCATTGTTCTAATTGTATGTGTGAACATTCCATCAAACTACATAGATTGTGAGGTGAGATTTGGTGAGAACAAAAAAGGAAAACCTTTAAGAAACTAGAAGAGAGTTTCTTAGTAGGTGAAAAACAGCTTGGTGAAGCTGTGCAAGAGTGCACTTGTCTTTTGTGTGGTGATCAAAAGAAAGTGGTTGTTGAAAGTCTTTTGTGGTTGAGCAAAAACAAGTGTAAAAGTTATTTGGAGAATAGTGGAAATACTCACTTGGAAGTGAGAAGAGGACGTAGCCTATGTTTGTTGAACCTCTATAACTCCTGTGTTCTTTACATTGCTTTCCTTAACTATTATTTAAATTGTTTTGCACTGAGCATTGTTTTCAAAACCAAGAGAAGGTTAAATTCATCAACCTTCTCAAGACAGTTTTTAACACTCACTGCATCATTCAATCTACTCATCTCTTGCATAGTTTATATTTGTCTTACCATCAGTATAGGACTTAACTTTTAAAGGGTTTACAAGTATTAATTGCTTTTGCAACTAACACTAACCTTCTCATCTCCAAGTTAAGCTTGAGAATAAACTCTCGAGAAGGTTGCAGGTTTGAGAAATTAAAAAGGAAACACAATTCAAACCCCCCTTTCTTGTGTAAGTTAGTCACTTCAGGAAGTTGATTCTATAAGTAACCTTATCAAACAATAGGACCTTTAAGATTGAAATCCAAGTTGTTGATCGAGTTGGTGACTTTTCTTCTATCGGAAAAGATGAGAGCTGGTGTCCTTATTGTGGCTGTGTAAATTTTGTAAGCTTTGTGGGCTGTTATATATATTCGTACCTAGTCCAATGGGGACTAGGCCCATGAGGAGTGGAAGGTCCGTAAAATTGATAGAGAACAAGTCAAAGCCAAGTAATGGGATTAGTGGAGATGATATTGTAAGTGGGTGAGTACTTCGAGATAAGGAGCCCTACCTACACCGAAAGTGGGGAATAGAATAACAGTAACTAGAGTGAGCATTAGGTTTATAGATGCCCTAGTTCCAAGTAAGTTTCAGGTCATTCTTTAGACTATCACTTGAAAGCTCGAAGAGCTCTATTATCTCTCCAATTAATTAAATAGCTTATATACTTTTCAAGAACAAGATGTCGTGTTAGAAATGGTAACTGGAAAGACCCCATATGGAGATACAAAATCGTGGGGGAATAGAGCACACATGGGTAACATAAGGTGAAAAGCGCACCCACCACTATGTTTTGGATTGAGTAGCGGAATCTAATTTGGAGGGTGCAAATGAAACCCCAACTGTTTGAGTGTAGTTGAGTGGAGCTACATTTAGGATTCTCAGGAAGCTACACTCAAAGTTGGTGAAATGAATATTTACTCTTAGATCCTCAAAGAGGTAGGGATGCGTACAAATGGACTTGATAGTGACTCCTTGGGGTCTCAGGGTGCACACAAGTTCCCCCTCTCAGTAACACTCTAGAATCATGTCATCTTCGCTACCAGTTGATAATATGATTTTTCTTTTGCGAAAAGCGCGATTGAATCCTTCAGTTTGAAAGTCTAAGGTCATCCTCCTCACTTCGTCACTCGTCCAATCAGGGGGTACTTGCACGGAGTCCATTATATTCTAATAGAACGAGCAACACTAGGTAAACAAAGGAGATCTTAATGGGCACACCTTGAGAAAGAAAACAAGGGACTATCACAAATAGAGTTGATGTCATAGGAAGACTCGATAGAACTAGAAATTGTTATCAATTCCTTAATAGTACTAAGGTCTATTACCTCTGTTTCACTATCTAACTCGTGCAACTCCACCATCAGCCGATGAGACCCTTACTCTTTAATTAGAAAGGAAAACTAAACAAAAGAAAGAGAAAAAAAAAAGAGAGAAGCAGAAATCTTCCAAGCCTATGATAAGTCTTATTTTACTATGTTTTTAGTATTTAAATTAAATAAAAATTGTAAAATTTTAGTTTTGATTTGGAGCTATTTTACTACAAATTGTTGGTTTAATTTGTCAGGGTCAAATAAATGAAGAAATGGAAGAATTTGGGTAATTAAAAAGCAAGGATTGAAAATGTAAGGACCAAGGAGCAAAATCAAGCAAATGGAGCCAAGAATTTTGTGTTCACGCACGGTCCGTGCCTACTACATGCATGGTCCGTGCTCACTGTTACAGAAAGCAGCTAAAAAGACTCAAGACACCACGGTCCGTGCGCACCACAAGCATGGTCCGTGCGTCCTGTACGTTTTAGAAGATGGAAAGTTTGAAGACCACGCACGGTCCGTGCGCACCAGCAGCACGGTCCGTGCGCCCTGTTCCAGAAAAGCTGTTTTGAAGATTACACGTAGCGCACGGTCTGTGCGCCCCAGCAGCACGGTCCGTGCGCCTTTGTCTGAAGTTAAAAATGTTACAAAACTCTTCTTCTTCTTTCATTATGGCTTGTAATTCGAATTTAATCCTTTGTCTACTGATCCTAGGCTATAAATAGGACCTCATTTCAGGTGTAATGGTACCTTTGGATACTTGTAATCTCACTCCAAAGTTTACCTCTAAGACTTTATGCAATTTACTTTCTTCATTTTAAGTTCTTGTTCTTTATAATTCTTGCATTTTACATTCTCCAACTTTACTTTCTGTTCTTTATTTTCCAGCACCTTTATTTTCTGCACTTTACTTTTTGTCATTTACATTCCAAGTCATTTACATTCTGTCATTTACAATTCCGCAATTTACATTCCCGTCATTTATCTTTCTTGTCATTTATCTTTCATGTCTTCTTCTTCTTCTTCAAAGTTTCTTGTCTACTATGATCATGAGTGAGTAGACTCCTTTTAGTCTTGGGATTGTGGGACTAATCCAATGATAGACCCATAAACAATCCCAAGTCTAAACTCTATTTTATTAAAATTATATTCTAATTTAATCCCATCATTTTCAAAGTTTCATTCCAAATATCAAAACGAAGTACCGAAAGGAGAAGTTTTGATATTAGAACTATGGGATTAAACAAGGGAAACAAAACATGAGAATAGTTTTGGGACCTTTGGGATAAAAGAGGCTTGTACTTAAGGGGTCTTGGCAATAATCAACCATGAGAATAGGTTTTGATTATTGTTTCGAGGCACACTCTTGTATTCTGAAAGGAAACTTGAGTTACCATTGAATGCCTTGTCCTTAGAAATACAATTTTATATAAAATAGGGAATGGATGAGGGGTTGTGAGTTCATTATATCATTGTGATGAAACCACAATCCTAAGATGCTTTTATTTACAAATTCCAAATCAAACAATTATCTTTTACTAAATCATTCTCTTTTAGCTAATCACCATCGAAAAAGAAATCGGTAATTACAAAGTCTCTGTGGGATCGATACTTTTTATTACGCGATAGAACCGTGCACTTGCGGCCTATCAAGTTTTTGGCGCCATTGCCGGGGAGTAGTGATATTAATCAACCTTTTGGTACCGGTTAGACTGAAATTTTCTGTTTTCTTTTATTTAAACTTCTGTTTTCTTTTATTTTGTTACTTTTTCTCTTCTTCTTTGAATGCGAAGAGCACACAGTTTCGGAGAAATTGTTGAACCAATTCCTGAAATCGAAAGATACCTTCACCAAAGAAAAAGAGAATTGCGCAATAACCAAAGAATGGCTGCTAATCCAAACCGTACTCTTAAAGAGTATGATACGCCTTCTACGGCTGAGCCACATGCAGTTATTGTGCATCCTAATATTGATTCAAACAATTTTGAGCTTAAACCTTCTCTACTTTCCATGGTCCAGCAGAACCAATTTGCAGGTTCAGCTACTGAGGACCCAAATCTTCATCTTTCTATCTTTCTTGAATATTGTGGTACTCTCAAACTGAATGGAGTAACCCCTGAGGCCATAAGACTAAAGCTTTTCCCTTTTTCACTAAGGGATAGAGCTAGAGCATGGCTACATTCGTTACCAAATGAGCCTGTTACTACATGGGATCAACTAAAGCAAGCATTCCTTGCTAGATTCTTTCCCCCAAGCAAAACCGCACAAATGAGGAATCAAATCACACGATTCACTCAAAATGAAGGGGAATCTCTTTATGATGCTTGGGAGCGTTTCAAAGAAATGCTAAGGCTATGCCCCCATCATGGACTAGAGAAGTGGTTGATCATACACACTTTCTATAATGGTTTGCTTTACACTACAAAAATGACTGTGGATGCTGCTGCGGGTGGAGCTCTAATGAACAAGAACATAGAAGAGGCTTATGCACTAATTGAAGATATGGCGCAGAATCACTACCAATGGACAAGTGAGAGAGCCATCACTGCTACACCTCCATCAAAGAAAGAACCAGGCAAGTATGAAGTTTCTGCTCTTGATCATTTAGCTTCTAAGGTAGATGCACTTTTCCAGAAATTTGAAAAACTTAATGTTAATGCTGTCTCACCTTCTTCTACTCCTGCTGTACCTCCTCAAAAATCCAATTTGGAAACTTTATTGGAAAATTTTGTGATAACACAAACAAAGCAAAATGAAGAATTTAAAAACCAAACTGGATTTTTGAATGACACTCTCATAAAATTAACATCAAAAGTGGACTCTATTTCTACTCACAACAAAATGTTGGAAACTCAAATTTCCCAAGTAGCTCAACAAGTTGTTTCACCCTCTAGGTCCTCTGGAAATTTTCCAGGGCAGCCTGAACCCAATCCTAAAGCCCAAGTAAATGCTGTCACCCTTAGGAGTGGAAAACAATTAGAGGAACCAAAAGAAACTAAAAAGAAAAATATGAGTGAGGAAGAAGAACCACAAAATGAGAGGGTTGAAGTTGAGGTAGAAAAAGAAACACCTTATGTACCACCACCACCATACAAGCCTAAAACACCATTCCCACAAAGGTTTGCCAAATCAAAGCTTGATGAGCAGTTTAAAAAATTTGTTGATTTGTTAAAAAAGCTCTACATTAACATTCCTTTTACAGATGCTCTGTCTCAAATGCCATCTTATGCAAAGTTTTTGAAAGAAATTTTATCTAAGAAAAGAAAGATAGATGACAATGAGATAGTAGCTTTAACTGAAGAATGTAGTGCTATTATTCAAAACAAACTGCCTCCAAAGCTTAAAGATCCTGGTAGCTTTTCCATCCCTTGTGTCATTGGAAGTGAGACTATTAAAAAAGCCATGTGTGATCTAGGAGCCAGTGTGAGCTTAATGCCCTTATCCCTTTGTGAAAGATTAGGCATAGGAGAGTTGTAACCTACAAATATGACCTTAACATTGGCTGACCGTTCCACTAAATATCCAGCTGGTATTCTTGAGGATATTCCTATTAAAGTAGGAGAAATTTTTATTCCAGCAGATTTTGTTGTGATGGAAATGGAGGAGAACTCCCAAGTTCCAATTCTTTTGGGGAGACCTTTCCTTGCTACTGCAGGGGCCATAATTGATGTTAAGCATGGTAAGTTGGCATTCAATGTAGGTGAAGAAAAGATTGAGTTTGAATTTGCAAATTTGATGAAGAGTCCTTCAATTCAGGACTCTTGTTGTATGATTGATGTAATTGATCATTGTGTGAAAGAGTGCTCTTTAGCATCATCTTCATGCGATGGTTTGGAAGTATGCTTGATTAACAATGCAGGTGAAAAGTTAACTGGAGATGCCCAAGTCTATGCTCAAATGCTGGACGAAAATCCTCCTATTAAGGACTTGGGTATTGAAGACTTGGTTGAAAGAAGTTCTGATTCTCTTCAAAAAGGAGCTCCAAAGGTGGAGCTAAAGCCTCTCCCATCATCTCTAAGGTACGAATTTCTTGGCTTAGACTCTACTTATCCTGTTATTGTAAATGCAAACCTAGATGAGGTTGAAACAAATAAGCTCCTTAGTATTCTCAAGAAATATCCTAAAGCCATAGGATATACCATTCAGGATATTAAGGGAATCAATCCCTCATTGTGTATGCATAGGATATTACTTGAAGAGGACAATAAACCATCAATTGAGCATCAAAGGAGATTAAATCCTAATATGACAGAAGTTGTGAAAAAAGAAGTTCTCAAACTCCTTGATGCTGGGGTAATTTACCCAATTTCTGATAGCAAATGGGTTAGTCCTATTCAAGTAGAACTGTTACGGGAGGCATAACAGTTGTCAAAAATGAAAAAAATGAATCTATTGCAACTAGAACTGTTACGGGATGGAGAATGTGCATCGATTATAGGAAGCTTAACAAAGCAACCCGTAAAGATCACTTTCCCCTTCCCTTCATTGATCAAATGTTAGAAAGGTTGGCAATGCATTCACATTTTTGTTATTTAGATGGGTATTCTGGATTCTTTCAAATACCTATTCATCCAAATGACCAAGAAAAAACAACTTTCACTTGTCCTTTCGGCACTTTTGCTTACCGAAGGATGCCTTTTGGTCTTTGCAATGCCCCTGCCACCTTTCAACGTTGCATGATGTCAATTTTTTCTGATTTTGTTGAAAACATTATGGAAGTTTTTATGGATGATTTTTCAGTCCATGGGTCTAGCTTTGATAACTGTTTAACCAATTTAGAAAAAGTTTTGGAAAGGTGTGAAAAAGTAAACCTTGTGCTGAATTGGGAAAAATGTCATTTCATGGTAAGAGAAGGTATAGTTCTTGGACATTTAGTTTCTGAACGAGGTATAGAGGTGGACAAAGCAAAAATAGAAATTATTGAAAAAATGTCACCTCCAACCTCAGTTAAAGAAGTGAGAAGTTTCTTAGGTCATGCGGGTTTCTACCGCCGGTTCATAAAAGATTTCTAAACCACTAACAAGCTTGCTCCTTAAGGATGCAGCTTTTGTATTTGATGATTTGTGTTTAGCAGCTTTTGGCAGGTTAAAAGAAGCCTTGATCACTGCCCCAATCATGCAGCCACCCGATTGGAACCTTCCATTCGAAATCATGTGTGACACAAGTGACTATGCAGTTGGGGCGGTGCTTGGACAGAAGAAAGACAAGAAAATGCATGCCATTTACTATGCAAGCAGAACTCTGGATTGCTACATCAAAGCCCTTTGTCATGCTTATACCCCTGTTGTTTTGTGGAAATTGTTAGTCTACCCTACTTTTTGAAAAATCTTTGGCATAACCAAAAGAAAGCCATGCTTTCCAAGGCTAAGAGAACTTTTGAAACTTGCTAAGGACTGAACTGAGCCTAGTGATCACACACACACCTTGAGCAGTATGCAATTATTTGAATCTTGATGAACTTAAGGTGTATATGAGTGATTGAGAATCTGAAAGTTCATGCCCAACTTGAACATCTTTGAAAATCTGTTTGAATCAATTTGTGCAGTTGGATATTGCATTGCTTGTGTTTGTTTGTCTTTGTCAAGTATCATTGCTTGAGGTCAAGCGTCATTGCTTGAGGGCAAGCAATGGTTTATTGCTTGAGGACAAGCAATGGTTTAAGTTTGGGGGTGTGATACCTCTATTTTATATAGAGTTATTTATGCTTTCTTAGCTTAAATTGTTGTGAGTTCTAAAGTAATATTGTGTTTAGATAGTTAAAATATGTTGTTTAGTGTAAAAGAAGAATTAATTCTGATTTGGAGTCATTTAGCACTTTGGTGCCCCATTTTGTGCTTTTATGTGTGTATTTCATTGCTGCAGCATCAGGTGCCGCAGCATTGCATTTCTGCGACAAATGAGAGAGAAAATGTTGTCACACAGATTTCAGCGCCTGCTAGCTGTCAAAAAGGACAGGCACGTCTTGTAGCAGTGAATGGGTACTATTATGCCAAGAATATTCCATCTATGTGGTCACTTGTACTCCTAGGCACACATAATGACAAAAAGAGCCTCCAAATGACATTTCTTTAATCACTAAACCCTAGCTCTATAAAAGGGAGCTCATCTTCCTCATTTGGGAGGCTGGTTCAGAAAGGAGGCTAGGGTTAGACATAGCCTTTCTCTCCATTTTCGTTCCAAGCTCCATTTTCACAATAAAAGGTAGAAATTCTGTTGCTGGGAGTGATGCTGCAGCAATACACGAGTTGATTTACTTGGAGATTTTCGTGGATTTGGGAGCTGATCTGAACCTCCATGCTGCTGTTCTTGGAGCCAATCTTCAGTCTACCTCTTCTTAGTATCTTTCTTCCTTGTATTTTCGGTATTATGGCTTTAACATTTATGTTTGAGTTGTATTTCTTGTGTTGTTTGCTCATCATGAGCTAAATACTCTTAGTTGGGATGTTTAGATCTATGTAATGAAGTCTTAATGTTCTTGATGCTTATGTTATTGTGTTCAGCACTTTATCTTGTGTGTTTTACTACATCCATCTTAGCTTAGGGTTGGCCGTCTAATCTAAGTAGAAATACACTCTCAGGAATGGTTTGTATTTAGATCTTCACAAGATAACATGGTATGTTGCACTATTAGGAATACATGTGCTCCTTGCTTGAGTTCTAGGAATAGAAGAGGCATAAGCCATGAGATACAACACTTAGGTGTAACGCTGCTTGTTCTTCAGTAGCCTAGGGTAATAATCATTCTCTGTTAGTTAGGAATACGTCAGAGTGACTAAAGCCTAGTGTATTGCATTAAGGAATTATGCGCATTGCGGCAGCATCTAGTGCTGCAGCACTTAACACAGCATTTTGTGCATTATTATGAATTTGAATAGTGAAAGCATTCCATGTAACACCCCCTTTTACTATTACAACTAAATAGACAATTATCAGAGTCACCTCGAAGGGCGCTACATTTTTCACCATTTTAAAAAAAAAACACCATTTATTCCAAAAAAAATCTCCAAAATAATTTATATAAAAGAAATCACCAAGCAGCGGAAATATTAACCAGTTTAAACATCTCCAGAATTAACAATTAGAGACATCTCCAAAATTAATTAAAACAATTTCCAATAACTAAAATAATAGTTCAAAACGATAACTAACGACTCCCCGGTGCTACATATCAGAGCTGACACAGACCCAAACGAGAGAGGAAGCAAAACCTAGCAATTCCTCCAAGTCTAGCTAAGGACTATAAATTAAGCGCTACTGGGAGGCAACCCAGATTTTTAGTACTAATTGTGTTTTGTGTGTTTCTGTTTTTACCTTTTCAGGTATGAATAAGTGGTCCTGTGGTTTGTCCTGTCAATTATGCAGAATTTTGTTGCTGCAGCACCATGTGTTGCAGCACCTGTTGCTGAAGTGTTGAGCATGTGATCAAAATGGAATTTCAAATGAAATTGTGGCATATTTGGCAGTCACCTCTGTTAATTAGCAATGTGTTTTCTCTATCTCACCATTTAAACCTTGCTAGAAATCTTTTCCCCAATCACCACCCACCCAAAACCTTTTCACCACACCTCCACCCAAAACACATTCTCCACCACAAAAGCCCACTTCTCACAGTTACAACCCTTCATTATTATCCTTCTTCCACCACACCTTAAAGCAAACAATTCATCCATATTCCAAAACCATCCCCTCCACCCAAAACAATCCATTCCACAAGTCCCTATCAACCAAACAACCTCCCTCACCAAAGAAAAATCCACCCAAAAATCAACCTTCCAAAGAGAAAACACCAAGGCCATTGGAAGCTGAAATGCAGAGTGTGAATGTTGTCACAGGTAGTGCTACAGCAACAGTGTCAGAAGGCAAAGCTGCAGCATCTGCTGCAGCAGCAAAGAAAGTTGTAAGAAACAAATTGGTGGACAAAAAGAGGCCAAGGATATCTGATTCTATTGTGGAGAAACCTGACTCTGCTTTACCAGATGATTAGGTCCCTCCTCCTACACCAGATCCTCCATTGGCCAAATATTCCATGCAACATGCTTTTTGCAAAAGTTAGCTTAAACTGAGATGTGGCAGCACCTGATGCTGCAGCATCCAATGCAGTTGCCGAAGAGTGCACCAAGCTAAAAGAGCCAGTACCAGAAACAAACCAGGGGTCCATTCTAGTTAACCCTTTCTCTTTTGTGTTTAGTTGTTTATGTTCTGTTAGTTGTCATTAATTGTTGTTTTTTTATTTAGTTTTGTTTTAATAGCATCCAACAGTTGTTTAGAATTGTTTTCATGTTTCTGTATTTAGTGTCTAATTTCTGTTTTAATTGTGTCTAAGGTCTCTCCCTATAGTATTTTGCATGAGCAGTGGGGACACTGCTGAGTTTTAAGTTGGGGGGAGGACCTTGTGTTATTTGTTTTTAAAAGGCATGTTTAGTTGTATCTTTTGTTCAAATTAGTAATAGATTATGCTTCTTTTTGGGCTGACTTAATGATGATTATGGTGAGTTTGAGTGAGGATAGCCTGGTTTTGATTGATGATTAGATTGCTATTGTTCCCACACTCATACTCTAGGTTTATGTGGGAAATTAGTAAGCTAGAAACAATCTGATGCTGAAGTTAGATTTTGGTAGACCAAGGTTGTGCCAAATTTCTACTAAAAACATAGGGTAGCATAAGAAACTAAGTTTGGGGGTTCTTTGAGATATACTAAGGCAAAGCAAGAAGGAATAGAATTAGGTCATGTGCACATAGTTTTAGGAATATGAATAAAGTTTGAATGTAAGGTGCTATGTTATAAAGCACCAGTGTCTGTAAATAAGTGTAATGTGCTGTAATTGCACAATCATCAAAAAAAAAGAGAGAAAAAGAAATTGAAAAAAAAAAGTTGAAAAAAAAAAAGAAAAAAAATGCTATCAAAAGGAAATTCAAGAATAAGAGCAATGCAGTACAATAACAGCTAAATGTCTTTACAAAGAGTCATTGTTAGTCTGTAATGCTGCAGCAGCAGTTGCTGCAGCACTGTTATGTCCATTTGTAATAAGTGCACTGACCTAGAGTTCTGGATTGCAACATCAAAGCCCTTTGTCATGCTTATACCCCTGTTCTTTTGTGGAAATTGTTAGTCTACCCTACTTTTTGAAAAATCTTTGGCATAACCAAAAGAAAGCCATGCTTTCCAAGGCTAAGAGAACTTTTGAAACTTGCTAAGGACTGAACTGAGCCTAGTGATCACACACACACCTTGAGCAGTATGCAATTATTTGAATCTTGATGAACTTAAGGTGTATATGAGTGATTGAGAATCTGAAAGTTCATGCCCAACTTGAACATCTTTGAAAATCTGTTTGAATCAATTTGTGCAGTTGGATATTGCATTGCTTGTGTTTGTTTGTCTTTGTCAAGTATCATTGCTTGAGGTCAAGCGTCATTGCTTGAGGTCAAGCGTCATTGCTTGAGGGCAAGCAATGGTTTATTGCTTGAGGACAAGCAATGGTTTAAGTTTGGGGGTGTGATACCTCTATTTTATATAGAGTTATTTATGCTTTCTTAGCTTAAATTGTTGTGAGTTCTAAAGTAATATTGTGTTTAGATAGTTAAAATATGTTGTTTAGTGTAAAAGAAGAATTAATTCTGATTTGGAGTCATTTAGCACTTTGGTGCCCCATCTTGTGCTTTTATGTGTGTATTTCATTGCTGCAGCATCAGGTGCCGCAGCATTGCATTTCTGCGACAAATGAGAGAGATAATGTTGTCACACGGATTTCAGCGCCTGCTAGCTGTCAAAAAGGACAGGCACGTCCTGTAGCAGTGAATGGGTACTATTATGCCAAGAATATTCCATCTATGTGGTCACTTGTACTCCTAGGCACACATAATGACAAAAAGAGCCTCCAAATGACATTTCTTTAATCACTAAACCCTAGCTCTATAAAAGGGAGCTCATCTTCCTCATTTGGGAGGCTGGTTCAGAAAGGAGGGTAGGGTTAGACATAGCCTTTCTCTCCATTTTCGTTCCAAGCTCCATTTTCACAATAAAAGGTAGAAATTCTGTTGCTAGGAGTGATGCTGCAGCAATACACGAGTTGATTTACTTGGAGATTTTCGTGGATTTGGGAGCTGATCTCAACCTCCATGCTGCTGTTCTTGGAGCCAATCTTCAGTCTACCTCTTCTTAGTATCTTTCTTCCTTGTATTTTCGGTATTATGGCTTTAACATTTATGTTTGAGTTGTATTTCTTGTGTTGTTTGCTCATCATGAGCTAAATACTCTTAGTTGGGATGTTTAGATCTATGTAATGAAGTCTTAATGTTCTTGATGCTTATGTTATTGTGTTCAGCACTTTATCTTGTGTGTTTTACTACATCCATCTTAGCTTAGGGTTGGCCGTCTAATCTAAGTAGAAATACACTCTCAGGAATGGTTTGTATTTAGATCTTCACAAGATAACATGGTATGTTGCACTATTAGGAATACATGTGCTCCTTGCTTGAGTTCTAGGAATAGAAGAGGCATAAGCCATGAGATACAACACTTAGGTGTAACGCTGCTTGTTCTTCAGTAGCCTAGGGTAATAATCATTCTCTGTTAGTTAGGAATACGTCAGAGTGACTAAAGCCTAGTGTATTGCATTAAGGAATTATGCGCATTGCGGCAGCATCTAGTGCTGCAGCACTTAACACAGCATTTTGAGCATTATTATGAATTTGCATAGTGAAAGCATTCCCAACTTACTCCCATTCTGGATTTCTACTAATCATTTATCTTAATTACTGTTTGTTGATAAAACTAAGTTCTACAACTTGTTATTTTACTTTGTTTTACTTACTAGCTTACTTGCTAATTAAATATAGAAAAGAACTCAACAATCCTTGTGGGAACGATCTCTACTTACTCTTTATTACTTGTTACGATTGTGTATACTTGCACATATTGTTTTCACACAACAGGCTCAGGTAAAATATGCCACAACTGAAAAAGAATTGTTGGCGGTAGTCTTTGCCATTGATAAGTTCAGGCAATATTTAGTAGGATCCAAAATCATAATTTATACGGAACACTCGGCAATCAAATATTTGTTGAATAAAAAAGATGCCAAGCCGAGGTTGATCCGGTGGATCCTACTTCTCCAAGAGTTTGACCTTGAGATCAGGGATAAAAAAGGCACAGAAAATGTTGTAGCTGATCACTTGTCAGGCTACAAGAAAACAATGAGGGTGAGCTGCCACTTGATGATTCCTTCCCTGATGATCAGCTATTCTCTTTGGTGCAAACTGAACCACCGTGGTATGCAGATTTTGTGAACTATCTTGTAGCCGGTATGCTGCCTCCGGACTTGAACTACCAGCAGAAGAAGAAATTCTTTCATGATATAAAGCACTATTATTGGGATGAGCCCTACCTATTCAAAAGGGGATCAGATGGTGTTTTCAGAAGGTGCATTCCGGAGGACGAGGTAAGTAACATTTTAATGTTTTGTCATTCTTCATCTTATGGTGGCCACGCCAGTTCTCAGAAAACTGCTTTTAAAATTCTTCATTCTGGTTATTGGTGGCCATCTCTTTCAAAGATGTGCATCGGTTTGTTTCTCAATGTGACCAGTGTCAATGCACTGGGAGTATTTCAAAAAGGAACGAAATGCCCTTAAACAACATTCTAGAGGTTGAAATTTTTGACGTCTGGGGAGTTGATTTTATGGGTCCATTTCCATTTTCTTTCGGAAATCAATATATCCTACTTGCAGTTGACTATGTGTCTAAATGGATTGAAGCCATTGCTTCTCCAACAAATGATGCACAAGTTGTAATAAAGCTTTTCAAAAAAAGAATTTTTCCAAGATTTGGGGTCCCTAGAGTGGTTATAAGTGATGGGGGATCTCATTTCATTTCAAAACAATTTGAAAAAGTTTTACAAAAGTATGGGGTCAAGCATAAAGTTGCAACACCATATCACCCCCAGACTAGTGGCCAAGTTGAGGGGTCAAATAGAGAAATCAAATCAATTTTAGAAAAAACTGTTTCTACCTCTAGAAAAGATTGGTCAGCTAAGCTTGATGATGCTCTTTGGGCTTACCGGACAGCATACAAGACTCCCATTGGAATGACTCCTTTTAAACTAATTTATGGGAAGTCTTGTCATCTTCCGGTTGAGTTGGAGCACAAAGCTTACTGGGCAATCAAAACCCTCAATTTGGACATGAGTCTTGCAGGAGATAAAAGAAAACTTCAACTGAATGAGTTGGAGGAACTGAGGATGGACGCTTATGAGAATGCCAGAATCTATAAAGAAAGAACAAAAAATTGGCATGATAAGCGTATCATTCGCAGGGAATTCAAAGAAGGTGATCCCGTGTTGCTTTTTAATTCAAGATTGAAATTGTTTTCCAGGAAAGTTAAGATCAAGATGGTCCGGTCCCTTTAAAATCCTTAGGGTATACCCCTTTGGCGCGGTTGAAATTTGGAGTGAAAAGACCGGACCATTCAAGGTCAATGGGCAGAGATTAAAAATTTATAATGTGGGTGAAGACATTAAGAAAGGAACCGCTTTGGTTCTTCATAACCCAAACTGAGCAAAAGGGGCTCTTCTTAACCGTCAAGCTAATGACGTTAAAGAAGCGATGCGTGGGAGACAACCCACGAGTTAATATTTTTGTTTTGTTTATGTTTTTTGTAGGACAAATGAGAAAAATATGTTTCGCAATGCTTTTGGAAGTCTCAAACAGACAAGGTTGTTTCAAAGTATGAGCATAATCTGTATTCAAAAGGGGATGATCTAGGTGTTTGAAGCAGCAAAAATGAGTTCATATATGCTGAGAAAGAAGCACGATCCGTGCTCAATGCTCCATGGTCCGTGCGCTCTGTACATGAAAAAAATGATGTTCCTGATTAAGACCTGCACGGTCCGTGCGCCCTACTGGCACGACCCGTGCGCACTGGAAAAGAAAAAAATTGACATTCTGTAACAGAGCACACGGTCCGTGCGTACCTCTCGCACGGTCCGTGCGTGATCAAACAGAAGCCAGCAGAAAAAATGCATACACTACGCACGGTCCGTGTGTCTGTCAAGCACGGTCCGTGCGCCACGTTCTAGCCACTCCGTGTCTCTCTCAAATCCAAGTAAGTCCCACGATTTTCCTCATTCTCCAAGCATCTTCAACTTCTCTTCATCTTCTCCAACTCAAACCTCCATACCCAAAACTTCAAATCCTTCAAAATCACTCAAAACTCCACCAAATTCCACAACTCTTAACCCAAAACAATTACCCACAACCTCCTCTACAAAACCCAACCATCAAAATCACCATTCATCCACTCATTCCATAAACCCCAAATTCGTAACCTACAAAACCCTAAACCAAAAACCACACAAATCCACCCCAAAATCTCTCTCAAACACTAAATTTCCACCAAATCTCCAATACCCATAACCAAAACCATCCTATTTTACCATAAAAACACCAAAAACATCAAAAATTTTCCAAAACTCCAAAAACCCCAAAAGAGAAAAACGAAAATGGCACCCAAAAAGGCCAGAACTAGTGATGTTGCTGGTTCTTCAACTGGTAGAGGAAAGAAAAGGGCTGGTTCAGGTGTTGCTAATGAGCTTGGGATAATCTTCAGAAACAAAGCTCAAAAGGAACGGTATGAATTACACGAAGGAAGAAAATTGAGCGCAACCAGGTACCCCGATTTCTCTTTTACTCTCCAAACATTAGGGATAGAGGACAATGTAATTCTGTTATTGAATAATTTGGGTTGGTTAAATTTCCTGAGACCCGCAAGGGCAACTTATTATGCACTCACCCGTGAATTCTTAAGTTCATTATGCTTAGTTGATGATAAATTGTCCTTTGGGCTGTTTAATGAGGATTATGAAATGTCTTTGGATGAGTTTGGGGAAAAATTGGGGTTTGCAAATGTTGGTCTTATTCATGATTCAAGAGACCCAGCTTTTAGGCCAAAAGGGTACAGCCCTAATGCTTTTTGGACCCAAATCACTGGAAAGGGTCAATATGAGGCGAGAGCAGCAAAGGCGGGATCAATCCATAACCCAGTTTTCCGGTATATTGCTAGGGTAATGGCTTGTACAATTTGTGGCAGGGGTGAAATGGTGGGAGTTAGGACAGGTGAATTATTTCTGTTATGGGCAATGGTGAATCAATTGCAAGCAAACACGTGCCATTACATTATTGACAATTTGATTCATGTTTCTGAACTTAATAAAGGGGATATTGTGATTGGAGGGATGGTTACCTTCATTGTTCAAAAGTTGGGCTTAGAATATATGTTGAAAAATTTGGATGCAATGGAAGGTAGCACAAGTATTGATATGGAGATGTGCAACCTCATGTTTTTGGTAAGGCCAGCAAATAATGTAAGAACCAGATTTCACTTGTTGATTGAAAAGCAAAAATCCATCCTTATGCCAAATACGGCTAGGACAGATACAAGAATTCAGGAGAACTGTTTATATTTGGATGCTGCTGGAGAAATATCACAAGAAGTCCCAATGCAAGAAGAGGAGATGGATGAGTAGGCAATGCAAAATGAGCCTGATTTTAACATACAAGAGTGGTGTCTCAGAATTCAAGGTGAGCAATAGAGGCATGGAGCTGAGCTGCAAGTCATCAGAGAAGAACAATTGAATCAGAATCAGCAGATGGCACGGATGACAGGTATGCTCGAGGCTATGATGCAGCACTTTGGCATAGACCAGCCACCTCCACCTGGACAGCTGTGAACATTGTGAGATTTCTTTACCCTCTCTTGTATTTATAATTTCATATCATTGAGGACAATGATTAGTCTAAGCAGGGGGGGTTATTTACTTTGTTTTATTCTGCTTTGTTGTTTTTAGTTTAGTTAGTTTAGTGAGTCTTGAATTCTCCCATGTCTTGAGTCGTTATTGTTGTTTTCTTGCAAGTTGAATGTAAAAACTTTTTAGCACTTACTAATAATTGCATTGAAAAAGAAGAAAAAAATAGAGTTTAGTCTTTTTAAGACCACAAAACTGATTTGTATGACAGACATGTGTTTGAATATGACTTTGAGAATGCTATGCTGGAAACTGAAAATTAGCAATACATCTGTTAGATTTTTCTGTGAACCAAACTACTAAAGGTGAGTCTTAGAGCCTTCACAAGGGGATGTTACTAAAATCACATATTGTACCCCTTATTCCTTGCTGAGTGTGTTTTTCAAAATTGCATTATTCTAGAACTTGTCTATTGACCGTCTTAAAGCGAAAAATGTTTTGCGTCATGTGAAAGAATTCGGGGAATTTAGGAATCTTTTTCAAGCCTCAAAGTTAGTTGTGTAATAATTATTTCCATCTAGTTGCCCCCTTGAACCTATAATTTTTATTCTTTTGGCACCCAGAAATATTTTTTGTTTTTGTGGTAACCTTGGAATTGGATTGGAGCAACTATTGGAAATTGCAAATTTTGTCCTAGTTATAGATTGTTTATCTTATGGACATATAGCTGGTTATTGTGGATACAAATGTCCTTTCTTCTCCTAAAAAGAGAAAAGATCAAAAAGGAGGAAAAAGAGGAAAATCAAAGGAAGAAAAATGCCTAAGAAAATTTTTACATGAAGAGAAAGTCCACTCAAAGAAAAGAAACAATATCAAAAGAGTGGACTCAAGTGAGAAATGAAGGAAAAAGAATGAAAATTGGAATTTTGGGCAAAAATTTGCAAAGATCGATTGTCATATTCAAAGGTTACTTTGATTGATTTTATTTTTAGCCCTTTTTTTTTTCCTTCTTTCTTTTACCCCACCAAACTCTAATACACCAAGGCCCCATTATAACCCATGAAACCCCAAATCTTTCGCATGAATGTGAACTTTTTAGTGAAGAATCGGTCAATTTACAAGCCTATGGCAATGAGTGTTTTGATAAACTTGTGTGCATAATTTCTCAAGCCCTTAAACACTCAAAGAGAGATGGTGAGCGAGTGCCTTATTCACAGAGTTGTATTTTTCAGATGATAAGCCTCTAATTGGGTAACCAGCTAACATCTCACTTGTGATACTATCTTATGTCTGTCATATGCTTCTGTTTTTGGTCTTTTATTTGACTATCTGTATTGTTGGACTTTTTGAGAATGCTGTTATTAATTTGTGCTGCAAGTTTTGATTGTTCTTGCTTGAGGACAAGCAAAGATTCAAGCATGGGGGAGTTTGATAAGTCTTATTTTACTATGTTTTTAGTATTTAAATTAAATAAAAATTGTAAAATTTTAATTTTGATTTGGAGCTATTTTACTACAAATTGTTGGTTTAATTTGTCAGGGTCAAATAAATGAAGAAATGGAAGAATTTGGGTAATTAAAAAGCAAGGATTGAAAATGTAAGGACCAAGGAGCAAAATCAAGCAAATGGTGCCAAGAATTTGGTGTTCACGCACGGTCCGTGCCTACTACACGCATGGTCCGTGCTCACTGTTACAGAAAGCAGCTAAAAAGACTCAAGACACGCACGGTCCGTGCGCACCTCAAGCATGGTCCGTGCGCACCACAAGCATGGTCCGTGCGTCCTGTACGTTTCAGAAGATGGAAAGTTTGAAGACCACGCACAGTCCGTGCGCACCAGCAGCACGGTCTGTGCGCCCTGTTCCAGAAAAGCTGTTTTGAAGATTACACGTAGCGCACGGTCTGTGCGCCCCAGCAGCACGGTCCGTGCGCCTTTGTCTAAAGTTAAAAATGTTACAAAACTCTTCTTCTTCTTTCATTATGGCTTGTAATTCGAATTTAATCCTTTGTCTACTGATCCTAGGCTATAAATAGGACCTCATTTCAGGTGTAATGGTACCTTTGGATACTTGTAATCTCACTCCAAAGTTTACCTCTAAGACTTTATGCAATTTACTTTCTTCATTTTAAGTTCTTGTTCTTTATAATTCTTGCATTTTACATTCTCCAACTTTACTTTCTGTTCTTTATTTTCCAGCACCTTTATTTTCTGCACTTTACTTTTTGTCATTTACATTCCAAGTCATTTACATTCTGTCATTTACAATTCCGCAATTTACATTCCCGTCATTTATCTTTCTTGTCATTTATCTTTCATGTCTTCTTCTTCTTCTTCTTCAAAGTTTCTTGTCTACTATGATCATGAGTGAGTAGACTCCTTTTAGTCTTGGGATTGTGGGACTAATCCAATGATAGACCCATAAACAATCCCAAGTCTAAACTCTATTTTATTAAAATTATATTCTAATTTAATCCCATCATTTTCAAAGTTTCATTCCAAATATCAAAACGAAGTACCGAAAGGAGAAGTTTTGATATTAGAACTATGGGATTAAACAAGGGAAACAAAACATGAGAATAGTTTTGGGACCTTTGGGATAAAAGAGGCTTGTACTTAAGGGGTCTTGGCAATAATCAACTATGAGAATAGGTTTTGATTATTGTTTCGAGGCACACTCTTGTATTCTGAAAGGAAACTTGAGTTACCATTGAATGCCTTGTCCTTAGAAATACAATTTTATATAAAATAGGGAATGGATGAGGGGTTGTGAGTTCATTATATCATTGTGATGAAACCACAATCCTAAGATGCTTTTATTTACAAATTCCAAATCAAACAATTATCTTTTACTAAATCATTCTCTTTTAGCTAATCACCATCGAAAAAGAAATCGGTAATTACAAAGTCTCTGTGGGATCGATACTTTTTATTACGCGATAGAACCGTGCACTTGCGGCCTATCAGCCTAAAGCCACATGATTCAAGTTGCATTTTGTTCCTATATACAATCTTCACATCCTTCCTCACATTATTTCCCCAAATCAGAAATTTACCTAAAGATATCACTACAAAAAAACAGTTGATTAGCGACAGAAATTTCCCTCGCTAATGACTATTTTTCCTTGCTAAAATCAATTAGCGACGGACTAAATCAGTGGCTAAAAACCTTGACGCTAATGTTTAGCGACGGAAATTAAGTCCGTCGCTAATTAGCGAGGGACTAATCCGTCGCTAAATCTGTCACTAATTCTGTGCCACGTGTCAATTGTTGATTCCCCTAGATTAGCGACGGATTTCCCTCACTAATCCGTCGCTACTTAGCTGACACGTGTTTGATTTTAATTTAGCAGTATTAACGACAAATTTCCCTCACTAATTCGTCGCTAATACTAAGCCACGTGTCAATAAGATCAGCCACGTGGCAACATCTAATTCATTGTCTAGCGAGGGAAATCTGTCGCTAATGACCCGCGTTTTGATTATTTTTTTTAAAAAGATGCTTTTTTGATATTTATAATAACCTGATTTAGTAAATGTAAAATACTTTCCAAAAAACAATTTTAAAATCCGAAACAACAAATTTAACATCCCGAATCAACAATAAATCTGATTCAGCAATAAAATTCGAATCAAAATAAAGTAGTTGCAAATGTTAGAGCATAAATTGAAATGTTAGGCAAATACAAATAAAGTACTAATAGGGGCCATCATCAAACTCTTCAGACTCAGACCTACACCTGTAACATCCTGGGCCATTTTCTTTCTTAGTAGGCTACTCAGCACTGCACATCATGACCTTCTCTACCCCTCATGTAGAGTTTTTGCCTTCCGTGGGAATCAGACCATGTACTCTGGAGCTCAAGTACATGCTCAATGCATTCGCACTACCAATTGAGCTAGAACATCCGATAAAATTGGAACGATACAGAGAAGATTAGCATGGCCCCTGCGCAAGGATGACACGCACAAATCGAGAAATGGTATCAGAGCAGCAGACCTCTCTCAGTACGGTGGGGTTCGAGGACGAACCAAGCGGAAGCTGGTGGGCATGTGACATCCGTGGCTGAAGAGGGCAGGGAGTGATCGCCGGTGCCCAAAAAGGTGGCATGGCAAAGAGCGACTCCTGGCAGCTTCAAAGCGAACGGGCACGTGAATGAACCGAATACGCATCGGAATGAGAGGGATCCTGAGGTTGTGCAGGTGTGGGACTGTACAGTTGAAGGAAGGCTTAAAAGAATTTACTTGGACTACCTATACCAACAAGATGCATCTTCTTCTTTTCGGGAACCCTTCTCATAAGAACTCCATAGTTAAGTGTGCTTAACTTGGAGTAGTAGTGGGATGGGTGACCTTCAGGGAAGTTTCCTAGAAAGCATGCAAGTGAGGACAACGCATGCTGAAAAGACACGTGGTGGTTTGTGGGGGCAGTCAATAGGGATGTTACAATACCCATCTGGTCGTGTGCGGTTATAAAACCTCATTATCTTCGTCTGCATACGGTTAAACTTCAACAACTCTTCTTGCATACTTGTTTGCATCTATTCTTGAGTCTCCAACCGCTGCTGTTGAGCCTGAATGACCTGTGCCTGAGCCTGCACCTGCTGCCTATGCTGCTCATTCTCCTCACGTGATGGAGGAGGAGGAGGTCTACTGTTAGAAGGTCTGCTAGTGTCGAAGTGATCGAGCCCAAAGTTCAATAATGGAGCTAAGGGCCCTGAACCATAGACGCGAACCTTATTCATCCCGCCTACCACCTTCTTCCAATTGCGGTTAACCAGAGCTATCATCTCAGGGGAAAGTGGACCAAGTGACTCCGGGTTCCAAGTCCCCTGAGTTGGCTCAATCATCGCCTCACTAACCTCCTTCTGTTATGCATAACCAGAAAACATAATTAAATAATTAAAGTATGAAACCGAATATATTTAAGTAATAATAGCACTAAATTCATGTATATTGTATATTCATCATAAAGGCTCTTCATTATGTAATGATTCCAACAATTGTTCCAATAAACAACACCAAAAGATCAACAGCTAATTCCACATGCATAACATATAATCATAGAAAAATCTAACTGACCCACAAACAACATAAATATTCATACCCTAAGTAAAAATATTCACACAAACAACATCAACACATATAATACAAATCAAGTTGTATATTTACCTGAGCTTTCCTCGCGCGCTCATCAACATACTCCTGAGTACCCTTCCTTAAATGTGTGGCCCTGTGGAGCTCAGGAATAGTTATATTGCGTCTGGCCTTCTTACTCTGTAAAAATGAAACACATTTTCAACAATGGCTAATCACCCTAGGTAAACTAAAATACCACACAAATTTTTAAATAAATTTACCAATCTGACAGTATGTTGAGCCAGGTTGACGGAGCTGCAACTGTGAAGCAAGCCACCCTTTTCTTAATTTCTATTCTTCTTGGCCTTTTCAGCTTTTTCTTTGTAGCTCTCTGAAGCCCACTGCTCCTTGTAGGCCTTCCAAACATTATCAAGGATGTAATTCGGCTGCACATTTTTAGCCCTCAGTTTATAAAGCAAATCCGACAATTGCTTGCCCATTATTTTGAAAAAAAGTCTCTCCACAGATAGATTATGTTCCGACAGCCATGTCACCTTGTTCTGTATTAAGCAAATTCAAAATATGCATTAATAAAGGGAAACCAGAATTCACAATCACAATTACAGCTATGTCCAGAAACGAATTCAAAAGAAACTAAAAGGAAACAAAAAAAAAAGTGAACACAAGAGTAACATGAAAGAGAAGAAAAACATAACTAACAATTACCTTAAACAAATTCAAAAATTTAGCTCTGTCACGGTCACCAACCTTTGTCCACTTTTCATGATAGCTTTTAAAGTATAGTTTACAATTGACATAAGTGATATTCGATGAAGCGGCCTTCGCAGGAAGCAATCTGCATAATAAAAAATATATCAAAAAATCAAACATATATGTATATAAGTCATTGCATAATTAACTTAATTTAATAAAGTCAAACAATACTTACGCTTCACCCAGTGGATGAGTCAATTTGCATTTGGTACCATCAGCGTCGACTATGATCGGCTGATCTTCTACATCGGTCGATGAAACTGAATCTGTAACACCAACATAGGGCTCATCAGTATACGCGTCACCATGGGGCTCAACTGGTGTAGGCATAGATAACCCCGGTGTAGGCAACCCTGGTGTAGGCGTAAACCCAAGTGGTATAGGCATAAACCCAGGTAGTGAAGGCATATACCCAGTTGCTGTAGGCATATGCCCAGCTGGTGGAAAGGTAGACTGAACCATCGGTGGGGCAACTGGAGCGGAACGTGATGTCTCTCCAGTGGTCTGAGGCATCCCAATATAGGAGATATTCCCAGTATTATTAAAATTCACCTCACGTTGTCTACGATGCCTCCTCCTCGTCAGAGCTACATCAGGTATCTCCTTCCCATCACGTCTCGGTGGGTCCGAACCTCCTCCTGGATGCATATCTATGAACAAGAAGAAGACTGTAATAATAATAATGATGATGACAAGAACAACACTATTTATATAATAACGATAATTAGAACATTAATGTAATAATAATAATAATGTAATAATGATAACAACAACATTAGTCTTATAATGATAACAATAACATTATTCTAGTAACACATGACATATACTAATAAGACTAATCTAATTAAAAATCTTCTTCTTTATATTCTTTTTCATCTTCAGTATCTTCTTCTTCATCTCTAGTCTCTTCATCTTCAGTCACTTCTGGTAATGGTACAGCTTCTTTAACGTAGAGTCGATGATCACGTAAGGAATCAATTGGTTCAACTTCAATTACCTCATTTACTCCCGACATTTCATCCACTTGATAAGGAACCTCATCCTCCGCATCCGTGGCTTCAATGCGACACCGTGGTTTTGTCTTAATTGCAACACACCATCCTCTCTTAGTTGATGGATAGGAAACATAATACACATGTCTCACATTTTCTGGCATGATAAACGGGTCATAAAGTTTATACCTCCTATCCATTCGAATATCCACGGTATTACATTTTGGATTCAATTTCGTTCCTCTAACCAATGGATCAACCCAACTACAATAAAACAAAACTATTCTCTTTTGATAGTCTAACTGTGGGTATTCAAGTTCATATATGCGTTGGATCATCCCATAGTAGTCACCTTCACCTCCTTCTGTTTCCCCTTTAACATATACCCCACTATTATTTGTTTGTTTTCCCTCACTCCATGATTTAGTGTCAAATTTGTAACCGTTAACTAGGTATGTGTGCCACTCAGTTACCTCACAAAAAGGACCATCAGCTAAGTTCCTCAAGTGTTGGATTAGGGGATTTGGTTCCGCTTCATAAACCTAAGTAATCACATGAATATAATTAAGTCATGTCTCAAATCTACTTTAAACGTTTGACATTAAAACTTTAATTTTATTTACTTACTCTAGCCTTAAACCATGATAGAAAACTTTCATGTATACGAACAGAAGATTCTTCAGCGCGTATACCATCACTTCGTAAGAATTCACTGAAAATGAATTATTGAATTGAAAATTGGTTTAGCTTCATACTCTAAAGGAGTGTATAGATTAAAAATTGAATTGAAGCATACTTACTTAAGATATGGTTTAACTTCAGTGCAATTGATCAAGACATGAACATGTGCTGATTCGTACTCTTTATTTGATAACCAGTTGGTCGACTTCTTTCCCGAGGGGTGACCAGGTTTGGTAAACACAGATAAAGTGAGTGCATGTCTTTCTTCTTCAACCTCCATTTCGTTTCTATAATTTCTTGACAACATAAAGTTGTTGCAATAATGAGAAAAGAAATAAATTGTTTCACGGTGTAAGTAAGCTGCACAGATCGATCATTCGACTTTAGCTTTATTTTTCACCGATCGTTTATAATCACCCATTAATCTATATATGAAAGAAGAACATTTGATTAAACAAATAGTCATACTAAAGATCACTTTAATAGTTTAATTAAAATGTTGAAATAGATAATCACCTTTCAAATGGATACATCCACCTATAATGAACAGGCCCACCAAGCCTTGCTTCATATGCAAGGCGAACCGGGAGATGCTCCATGGAATCAAAGAAACCGGGAGGAAGTATTCTCTCCAACTTACAGATAATGAAAGGAATATTTTGCTCCATCTTAATAAGATCATCCTTTCTCAATGTTGAAGAGCACATATTCTTAAAAAATTGACTAACTTCAGTAAGTGGTTCCAAAACACACTTTGGTAATGAACCAAAGGCAATTGGAAGCAAACACTCCATGAATACATGGCAATCATGACTTTGCATCCCATACATTTTCCCAGTGTTGACATCCGCACATCTTGCAAGGTTAGATGAATAACCATCTGGCATCCTCAATCCTTTCAACCATCGACAAACATCTTTCGCTTCTTCGGGTGTTAGACAATAATTGGCTTTGGGTTTTAACATCTTGCCAATAGCCATTTGAACCAAATTCAAATTGGATCGATGTTTGCTACAATAAATAGCAGAATCCATTCTAGCCTTATTATTGTCTTTGGTTCTATCTTTTACATTCATCACAGTGTAAAATATGTTGTTAAAGAAATTTTTCTCGATGTGCATAACATCAAGATTTTGTCTCAATTGATTATCTTTCCAATACGGGAGATTCCAAAATATGCTTCTTTTTGTCCAGTTATGCACTCGTCCATAACAGTTCAATCGGGTGAGGATACCTACCTCTGTGGCTTGGGGAATAGGGCGTCACAGATGCTTGGATATATATGGAGTAAATCCATCATAGCACAGCCAAGTCGAACATTTCGTGGGTCTGAGGCAAAATCTGAATGCACCCGATCAAAGTGTTTCCACGCTTCACCGTCAGATGGGTGACGTAAAATGTCTGAGGTACGCCTATTCACAGAATGCCACATCATTTTCTTTGCAATTTCGGTAGATGCAAACATTCTTTGCAACCTTGGAACTATAGGCAAATAGAACATCGAATCTACAGGAATGGGTTTAAAATTACGTTTTCCCCCTTTACGAACATGATACCTCAGCTTTCCACAGAATCTGCATTCAAGTAGCTCACCGTCATTATTGCCAAATTCTTTGTTGTAAAACAACATATGCCCATCCACACAACAATCAATCTTCTTACAATTCCAATCCCAGCTTCCCAACTAACATTTTTGCTTCATAATAAGTTTTTGGCAAATTATCTTTATTAGGTGTCGCATCCAACATCATTTTAGTCACATAATCTAAACCCAACTCAGAAATATTACTCATGGACTTGAAAGCTAAAAGCTTTACACACATAGATAATTTTGACTCTAGCGCGCCTTCAGACAACGGTTTGTTTGACTCCCTTAACAAATTATAGAATCTCTGTGCTTCTTCATTTGGAAGTTCATCATGATCATTGTCGTGACCGGGGTCCCGACGTAGACGGCTCAAAAATTGATTATTTTTGGGAGTCGCCACCCAATTTATTTAATAGGAAAAATTGAGAAAAACCTAACTTTAAGATTATTGGTCTGCGAAAACTAGGTTGGATTCGGGAGTCGATTATGCAAAGGGAAGGGCGAAAACCTAATTCCACTACACCCCTAGTACATCCGTCCTATGACGGTTACCTTAATTTGATTGTGCAAATAAATTATCTAATTATTATTTGTTTACCCCAAAATAATATTTGACAGTAGAAAATAATAAAACTAATTTAGAAAAATTTAGTTTTGACTTGACGGGGAAGCCCCGCTCCTACGTATCCTCTGGTGCAATGAGGAACTCAAAAGTCACGTAGTTCTTCCTGAAAATGTTGTTGGTTGGTTGATTTTATTTCTGAAGAGGTTTAAGATCAAAGCTGTACAGCTAAAGTCTCTTAAACCGGAATTGACAAGGTGTACACCTTGATCAAAACCATTTTTATTATTATTATTATTTTTTTTTTTTTATAGAAAATAAGTGTTAAAAAAAAGATTGATTATTTATTAAGAAAATGATTAATTTTGCTTGACGGGGAGGCCCCGCTCCTACGTATCTCCGCGTGGCGGAGAATCAAAGGCTACGTAGTTCTCATAGAAAATACTTGTTTGTTGACTGATTTTAATGTTTGGAAGGGGTTTAAGATCAAAGCCGTACAGCTAAAGTCTCTTAAACCGGAATTGACAAGGTGTACACCTCGATCAAAACCATTTTTATGATTATTTTGTGAAAAGAAACTATATTTTTGAGAAAATAAATAAAAACGAAAAGGGGGTGAACTAGTAAAATAGGGGTGCAATAGTAAAAATAGGGGTGTACTTAACAGAAGGGGTCGTATTAGAAATCAGGGGGTGCAAAAAAGCAGCCAGTAGTAGTTTCAGATTTACTAAGCCCACGAATTCTGGGCTCAAAAGGGGGGCTTATATTAATGAATAAATGCGGTGTAAAGAGTAAAACTGATAAAAATTAAAAAAAAAAGAAATAAGAGAATTAACCAAACAGGACTATATAAGGCAATTTTAGAAACCCTAATTCATTTCTATCATCACCATCAGCGCCGCACAACTCAATAAATGGAGAGAGAAAGAGTTTTTGTGAGGAGAGAGAAAAAAGAAAGGAAAACGTGAAAGAGGGAAAGAAGAGAAAGGAAAGAAGAAAGAAAAAGGAGGAAGAAGGACCGGCGGCCACAGAGGGTGCTGCGCGGAGAGCCGGTCAACTTCCCGCGGTGGCAAACGGCGGCGCACGGTGGTTCAGTCCGCCGGAGACGGTGGCAGGTGGTTTTCGCTTTTTTTTTCTTCGTTCCTACCCCCTTTTTTTTTTATATTTTTTTTATTTGATTATTATTATTATTATTTTTTAAAACCCATTTTAACTTAAATCTCAGATTTATGAAACCTTATCCCTATTTCAAACTTTGAACAAATATTTACTTTTATACTAAAGCAATCAACAGATCTTTTATACTAACAACATGAAAAAAATGCTAAGACAGTGACAAAAGAAAAAGAACCTGTTTATTGTGCGAAAAACAAACTGTTGTTGCTACTATTGTTTTGTGCTTTACTGCACTGCTTGCAACTCAGAAAAATTCGACTCCTCCCAAAAAATTATGACCTTTCTCTATTCTGTATTTTTGACTGTCTTTTTTAGTGAGATTTTTGTCTGAAATTGTCCCCCCTTGTTTGATTTTCGAGCTCCTTTTTATAAGTGAAAAACTGAATCAAGAATTAATGGTTCCAATATTTTGTTTCCATTTTCAGGTCAAGGCCAGCTGAGCAAACTTGCTCACCAAGACTAGGATTAAAACCCTCAGCAGCCGCAGCCACCATCAACCAGCAGCAGCTGGGAACCGTGACCTATTGGGCTTTATTTTTTGGAAATTTTGGTGTAAATTTCATTTGGACCCATTAGAGGTCTTTTGGCATCTTTTTGGGCCAAGTCTTGTAAAGAGACATTTGTAGCTATTTTTTTTTATTGCACCACCCTTTTCATTATTATTATTTTTTGTTTTTATATTAAAAAGTTGTAACAAAATTAGACAATAAATTAAATCTACATTTCTTTTTTTGTATTTTTTGAAATATCATATTTTTCTAATTTTTGTTTAACCACCAAAGGGGTAATAATAACGCAAAATTATTAAATTAGCGCAAAACGACCCTTTTCAGGGATTAAGAATCGAATAAAAGCACAAACATATTTTTGTGATTTTTTCTAAAAAAGTGAAAAAATACCGGTTAAAATTGGGTGTTCACAATCATCATACTGAAGCTCATCAAATGGCACATTCACTCTAAGACCATCACAAATCATGTTTTCCATTGACTCAAATTGTTCATTAGATGGAACACCAACACCACTACTACTTGAAGCCCCTTTGTCAAAATTCGGAAGTCGTTCTCCATGGTCCAACCAAATCCAATAATTATGCCTAAACCCAACACGATACAAGTGCTCTTTGATTTCATCATCAGTTCTAAGGTACACCGTCGCATTTAAGGCATGGACATCTAATCCCCCTTCCTTTTTAGCCACATCATCTTGCCATGCTACCCTAATAAACTCTTCTACCCCATTTACAAAAGTTTCCTTCAAAAATTCTCTTCCCGGATATAGCCGATCATACACCCAACCACGATTCAACTGACTCCAATTCATCTATACGCATTTTAAAAAAACGCGTTAGATTCCCATAACATTCCAAATATATAATCTATCAAGTTTGTGGCATCAATATAATCTCGGTGGAGATGATTTCAAGCCGAATATGAGGGTCAATGACAGCACAAGACCCTTTTCCATCCAAGTAGTGAAGGAAGTTATTTCATACAAAAACAGCAAAAGTGCTAGCTAACTATTCTTGCATGGAGGAACATTGTTAAATACATTGCTTTGGAGTGTTAATAAAAGATCACATTACATTAGTAAATCTTTGTTAACTATGCACAACTGAAAAAGTTGGTTTTGTTATGGTAGACACTTTGCGTGATTGTTCTGGATTGGACCACGAGACCCAATAAGTGAACTGGACCTGGATCGGCCCAATGACTAGGATCCATATTCAATATCTCGTATTTCAAACTGTGCCACGAGGCCCACTTAGCTAATTGGACATAGATCAACCTACACTACAACAGAAAAAGGCATCAGGGGCGCTTTTTTTTATCCATTGGGGGCGCTTTCGGGCGCCCCTAAATCTGGCGCTCCTGTTGCCAAACACTCTACAGGAGCGCGCAAGAAGCGCCCCTAAATGTTAGCCAACAGGAGCGCTTGTAGGAAGCGCCCTTGATGGTCTTACGCGCAACTAACAATCAGGGGCGCTTTCTGTTAGAAGCGCCCCTCTTGTCTTGACCAACAGGAGCGCTTTTTTAAAGCGCCCCTGATTGTCAAGTACTCTAAGAACATCAGGGGCGCTCGTAGAAAGCGCCCCTGATTCTATGTTTTTTTTTAAATTTTTTTTCGTGTTTCTGGTATATCCAATATTTGGCAGCACTTCCCTACTCTCTTTTTCATCAACCAACAACAACCTATATTTACCAAATTTCAAATCAACTGACCAATTGTAAATCAAAATTAAAACTAGCCAATAATTGAAAATCAAATTCCAACTAATAAACCTATAAATCCATCTAATACAAGCTAGCCAATTGAAAATCAAATTCCAACTAATAAACCTATAAATCCATCTAATACAAGCTAGCCAATTGAAAATCAAATTTTGAATGTCAACATAGACAACAAAAATGATATGACATCCAATACAAGCTAACCAAAATTACTTGAATTTCGATTTTCATTAATCAAACAAGCAACATGACGACACCACTCTCCTTTGATCTCAGTAAGTTGGTCATCAGAAAATGGAGCTCCAACCGCGTGTCCTGGAAAATACTATCAAAATAAAATAAAATAAAATAAACTTAGAACTAAGTGGTTAAATGCTAGATATTGAAATACTTATAAAAAAACAAACTATAAAAAATGGAAATTACATACATTTTGGGGAATTTCCATTTGATTGTAAGTGATTGTGTCCTTCATAAACTTCATAACATAATATCCGCAATCGTCATTGTTGGGTTGTCTCGGACACTACAAATCAAAATAACAATTAATTATTAAAATGCAAGCAAAGTTTACATGGATAAGAATATTGATTATAAACTTACCTTTATTACTATCCATTTTGTTTTGTTGTTCCCACCTCTAGTCCTGACCTCATTCGATGCCCAATAAGTTGCCACACAACTGAAACATTATACATATAACTATATTAATTAATCGAAATATATATATATATATATATATATATATATATATATAATTTATATGATGAAATATGCGATGTATCTAAATACACACCTTTCAAACATTCCTCTCATCATGGTGTGGTTGTTATAATGACCGTGACACGAATCCAAATAGAAAATTCTATTTCTCCTAGGATCAACTACCAACAATATCCAATGCATCCTACAAAAAAATTGGATAACCAAATAAATAACACATGTTTCAATAACACGTTTTATATATATATATATATATATATAGATTAAATTTCTTACCCTAAGTTGATGGGTGCCAAAAACAAGCAATCACATATGCTTTCCCGTGCCAAAGCCAAGCGACTATTGATATATGCTTTTACCGCTTCCTTGTTTTCTTTAACCGCTTCCTTCAATTCCCCAACTTTTTCTTTTGACATGTCTTTTATCAATGCGGACGTTGCGTAGAAAAGTACGTTGGGGGCACAAGAATATAAATCTTTTTGTTTGTTCCATGGTGCTCATAATCTCATGGTACAAATACCTATAGTTAAAATTTGTACAAATAAATTAACATATAATAATAGTAGTAGTAATAATAATAATAATAATAATAATAATAATAATAATGATAATACCTGATGTACATTGTAATAGTAGCCGCAGATGCCCACTTGTGCTCATATACCTCTTCAAGTTCATCATTTGAAAGAGAAATTTGGTGGTCAACTCCAAAGATGTCTGGATCAATCAATACATTTATCAAATCAGCACTCGCCATTGTTGAGGCATGAATCTTTAGATAACTGATGAATTCCTTAGAAGAGGGGGGTTGGGATTGAATCTCATTCCCGCTAGCTTCTCCCCTAGACACATGCTTCTTGTGACCAATAGAATGGAAGGGTTGGGATTGAATCTCATTCCTGCTAGCTTCTCCCCTAGACACATGCTTCTTGCGACCAATAGAAGGGGAGGGTTGGGATTTGCCAACATGCCCAGAAATCTGAGATCTTCCTTTCCTTACCTATATATTTAGAAATATAATTAGTTATGAATATATGAGACAATAAGGCAATGATTTATTAACAAATATATTAAGTGCTCCTTACATTGATAAGATTTGATGGCCATGCCACCAAGGTGCCAAGTGCATCATTCACAGTTAACAAAGTCATCTCTGCAGTGTCAACTGGTACCGGCAATTCAGCATCATCCATAACAACAAACACAACTCTGACTCTCGCATGATTTGGAGGAATAGGAAGATTGTGCAAGGTGGAGTCCTCATTGTTACAAACAAAGCCCTTTGCGACCAACGTAAGCGGGTTTGATAAATATAATTCACAATGACAATTGTTAACCTAAATTAATTGATAACCAAATATTAATACTTATAAGTTATTGTAAAATATAAAAAATAAAAAAGAGGTCCAACGATAATTACCTCATCGGACGCAATATTGCAACTATCCCTGAAGCTATCTGGGTTAGGAGATGGTACATCATTAGTCCTTGGACCAACTCTTTCTTTAAGTTCATTAAGTTCTTTTACTAGCATCAATACAGTGGCTTCCAACCGTCTTTCTCTACTTTCTCGTTCCTCTTCTTTTTTTTGCCTCTTTGAACTCGAAAAAGTCGTTGGAGAAATGCCAAATCCCAAACCCCGTAGACGTCCTGGATACTCTTCAGTTCCCAATGCACGACCAAGGATGTCATTTGGAAAATCAGAATCAGTAATATCTCCTTGTGATACTGATTGAGATATTGACTCCTGATTCACAAACATTATTAGACATTACAAAAAAATAAGAAGTTTATTCACCTTCAATGAAAGAATTCTTTTTTAATTTTATCATACTTACAATTCTTTCATACACCTCTCTCGTTTTTGGGTGGTCAATGACACCATCTTTGTTTTGTCGGGCTTCTAACCACAAAACTTGTCGGTCAATAGATTCATGAGCAGGATTTTTTCCGACCTCTCGCAGCTATTAAAATTTACCATGTATTAGTAAATAAATCAGTATATTAATTTAATAAATGAAAGATAAAATATAAGATAATGTGCCTACCAATCGTTCTTCAATCTCGGGATAACTAGTAACACCGGCTCTATAAGGGTATTCAGGACTTGTCGCTCTCTCGCGATTTTCATTGCTTAATCTCTATAATGACACATCTATTTACATTAATACCTCATAATTGTCAAATATAGGTATATGTATGATAAGTAATTGTACAAACCCGGAATTCCTCATCTTCGCGTGAAATAACAAATGCAGTCCAATCCTCCAATGGTATAATCCCAGCATACTGTGGTGGAGGATGGCTTCTGGTGTTCCCCTCTTCATCTTTCACCCACTTTGTTAGAATTGATCTGAATTTTCTATGCGCCTTTCCAGCTTTCATAAGACAATAGTCTTTTCGAGAGTCATCCACATCAAAGTATTTCTGTTTACATTCAACAAAATGATTATAAATATACTTACATATTTAATTATAAAATAACTGAATAGTCAAAAATAAGACTCATACCTGTATCATATGCCATAGCTCATCTTTATGCTTCTTGATAGAGGCATCTTTTTTACTATTCCAACTGCTGATTGTAATTGGTATATCCTGCCTTGCTCTGACACCAATGAAGATTCTCAACTGTTTACCATTGCCACCGATCGCTTGGTTTTTAACATTCCATTCGACCTGCATTATTACTTAGGTAAATTAGATAACAAACAATTAAAAGTATGTAACAAAGTTAGTTAATTAGTAAGTATCATACTATAAGTTTAGGAAGCCCTTTATTCCCCCGATTGATGATATTCTTCTTAACTGTCATTCCACGAGGAGTGAACTTTTTTTTGGGCAGATGTTCACTCTCATGACCACTGTCATGTGCACTATCATCACTGTGGGAAGTCATCTCACCTGCAACATAATATAATCATTGTTATTAGGTTAAATGTTATTTTATAATAACTATATGTTAGTTAATTTTTACAATATGAAAAATGAATAAAAAAGAAACTACGCATGATATATTACCTTTTCCTTTTCCTCGATCTAACGTTACTAGCTACTTGTTTATTTGTATGATATTTTGTTTTTTGCTTCTTGGTACTTTGTTTTCGACGAAATGTAATTCCATCGTTATGATCCTTTCTAACATACAAAATATCGTCATTAGAAGTACTTTCCCCTATTATTGGTTGCAATGTCCCGAAGAAAGGGTCATCCTCAATGTCAACATCTTCGTGCGCTTGATCCCCAATGTCATTCACCAATAACTTTTTGTTTGTCAATAAAACAATGAACCAATTGATATCAACTGGATCAGTGACATAAAACACTTGTTGGGCTTGCGAGGCTAAAATAAAAGGTTCATCTTTATACCCTAACTTGTTGAAATTCACCCGCATGAAACCCAAGTCATCCATCTGTACACCATTATTATTGTCAACCCAATTACATTGGAACACAGACTCCGAAAACATATTGTAATCCAACTCCCATATGTGTTCAATAACACCGAAGTATGACATATTCGCGTAAATGGGATTTCTGTCTTTGGCACTTGATGTATGCATAGATTCAGCTACAAGAGTCACCCCACTATTTTGCATTTTACTCTGATCATCATGGGATTTTGTATAGAACGTGTACCCGTTTTGTAGATAACTAGTGTAAGAGAAAACATGTATATTTGGACCTTTTGCTAACCATCTCAATCTTTCTGAAATCGAGGTAGGATTCGAAACAAACTCAATATCAATTTGATTTTTTAGCCACAGTATGAAACTCCGATTATGTTCTTTTTTTAACCAAACTTCACTCTTAGTTGGGTGATCACTCTTAAGAATCTCCATGTGTTTGGCAATATATGAATCAACCTGACTATCATTATGCAGAACATATAAGTGTGCATGCTCTAGTTCGTTCCTAGATACCATCACTATTTTCCTTCCTGTCATCCCTTTACCAACACTTGTTGTGTGACGCTCCCTTGGCATCCCAACAGAATATTCAACACTAGATAGATAGTCGGTGGAGAACTCAATAGCTTCTTCAACTATGTAGCGCTCAGCAATGCAACCCTCGGGTCGTGATCGGTTTTTAACATATTCTTTTAATATCTTCATGTACCGCTCAAACGGGTACATCCATCTCATGTAACATGGGCCACACAATTGTGTCTCTCTAACTAGATGAACTATTAAATGAATCATTATGTCAAAGAATGAAGGCGGAAAAAACATCTCAAGCTCACATAAAGTGACAGTAATTGATCTTTGCAGAGCTGGCAACTTTCCAGGGTCAATCACCCTACTACAAATCGCCTTAAAGAAGAAACAAAGTTTAGTTATGGCCTGACGCACTTTATTGGGCATAATGGATCGTATACCAATTGGTAGCAAATTCTCCATGAGAACATGACAATCATGAGACTTTAGAGACTTTAACTTGAGGTCTTTCATCGATACAAGGTTCGTAACGTTTGAAGAGTACCCCTCTGGAACTTTAACTCCATGAAGAAACTTACAAAAGACAGTTTTCTCCTTTCTAGATAGAGTATGAGCTGCCGGAGGTAGATATGTACGTGTACCCTTCTTAATCGGACCCAATTCTGGTCTCAACCCCATACTAACCAAATCCAACATTGTGTTGATGGTATCTTTAGTCTTCCCTGGCATATTGAGTAAGGTACCAATGACACTTTGGAATACATTTTTTTCAACATGCATCACATCAATGAAATGCCTTACGTGTAATGACTTCCAGTATGGCAACTCAAAGAAAATCGATTTTTTCTTCCACCCTCGTTTGGCAAGCTCTCCTGCAAAAGGCTTCCCAAACTTAATGTCCAAATCTTTCACCTTTTCAAATAGTTGTTCACCGGTCAAAGGCAGAGGAGCTTTACGAGTTTCTGAATTCCCATTGAATGCCTTTCTCCACACCCGATAGTGATGAGTTGGAGGCAAAAATCTCCGATGGCCAAGATATATATTCTTCTTACCATGTTCCAACCACATCCAATCTGTATTATCTTCACATATAGGACATGCACATTGACCTTTGTTACTGTACCCAGATAGATTGCTGTATGCTGGAAAGTCATTAATGGTACCAAAAATCATAGCCTTCAGAATGAAACTTTCTTCTCTGAACCCATCATACACCTCTACCCCAATCTCCCACATTTGCTTCAAGTCTTCTATTAAAGGAGCCAAGTATACGTCAATATCATTTCCTAGTTGTTTGGGGCCAGAAATTAACAAAGACAACATCATATACTTGCGTTTCATGCAAAGCCATGGAGGTAAGTTATAAATCGCCAAAATCACAGGCCATGTACTGTGGGAGCTACTCTGGATACCGTGCGGGTTAAATCCATTAGCAGACAATGCAAGGCGTAGGTTTCTTGGGTCATGCCCAAAATCAGGATAATCAATATCAATCTTTTTCCACTGCGGAGAATCCGCCGGGTGTCGCAGCATACCATCTTTAATCCTTTCAGCGTCATGCCAAGTCAACTGTTTTGCGTCTTCCGAACTACGGTACATACGTCTAAATCGAGGAATTATGGGAAAATACCACAATACCTTTTCTGGAGCAGATTCTTTCTTCTTATACCGCGATGCATTACATTTAGGGCAGGACTTTAACAACGCATGTTCATTCCGAAATAAAATGCAATCATTCGGACAAGCATGTATCTTCTCATAGTTCAAACCAATGGTGCCTAACATTTGTTTTGCATCATACGTCCGAGAAGGGAGCACATTGTCTTTCGGCAACATATCTTTCAATAGTGCGAGTAATTCCGTAAAGCTCTTATCTGTCCATCCGTGGCAAGTTTTCAAGTTGTACAGCTTTATCACAGCCAATAACTTTGTGAATTCAGTACAGCCCACATACAACGGTGTCTCCGCATCGGTTATCAACTTCTCAAACATTTGAGGACAATCATTAAGATCGTCTTCAACCGCCTTTGTCATCTCTTCAAATTGGTCACCATCAAACGTATGTGTTTCAGGATAATCAACCGGATCACATCTCTGAGTACTATTATCCATATTTGAAGGTTCACCTCTTTCCTCACCATGCATTGTCCAACAAATATAACTTTGATCGATTCCGTTGGCCTTTAAATGTCTTTCCAACTCAAGTGCAGTAACTCGATTGGCGTAACAACATCTTAAACAAGGACACTTGAACTTACTAGAAGTTCCTAAACGTCGAACGGCAAAGTTCACAAAATATTTCACTCCATCGACATATTCTTTCGACAGACGATTGGCAGACATCCACTTTCTATCCATATTAGACCGAAATTTATTATAAATTCCTGATAAGAGAACTTAAACATATTAATGGTGAAAAACACACAAAGTACAATTTTTTGAAACTAAGAAATTGCACTTTGTTCTTTTATACTTTCACTTAAACACTGTGTTATATTATCAATCCCATTTCTTAGGAAAATCCTATAATTCAACTATTTTCAAAATAGGGCCCCCTAGTATATCATATATAATAGCCAATAATATTCTTGAATCCTTTTAGCTGGCTATTCAGTTTCCAAATTATCATTTATTTGTTTCATCAGTTGCCAAATTCACATTAGTTGCCAAATTATCATTACTTTACGCAAGCTTATTTTCTTTCAAACAGAACCAAGGCCAATTCCTAATTCCCAATTCGTAATTCCTAATTTCTAACATCAACATTAGTTGCCAATTCCTAATTCCTAATTCCCAAATCACAGAAACCATAAAAATAGGAATCAAGAAAAAGTAAAACAGACTAACTGACTGAAACAATGCAAACGAAATCAAAGAAGCAATGAAATAGAAATGACGAAGTAAAACAGATTGAAGAAGGGCTGGTAAAACGGATTGAATCAAAAAACCCAGAAATCAATATTGATGCATTGTGGAAATCTAACCTTGAAAGTAGAGAATGACTGACTGAGAAAAAGCAGGGACGACGACGGAACAAGTGGAGACGGCGGCGGCGGCGGAGCACGACAGAGGGTGGTGGTGGTTGACTGGCGTCTGGCGGTGGCGCTGGTGTTGTCTGGTTTTGACGTTTTTCGTTAGGGGTATTTTCAGTTTTCACGTGTTGGTGAGTGGTGACTTAGTGTTGGGTTTTACGGTTAAGTGAGTGAGTGGAGAGTGATAAGTTTTTTTTTGGTCAGCTAATGAGAAGAGGGAGAGAAGAGGGTTTCAGGTAAGAGAGGATGAGAGACTGATGAGAGTGTGAGAGAAGAGGTTTTAGGTAAGAGAGGCTGAGAGAAGAGGGAAAGAGACGAGTACTGAGACGTGAGAGGGAGTATTGAAACGGTAATATTAGAATATTAGGCATCAGGGGCGCTTTCTCAAAAGCGCCCCTGAAGGCCCTCCGTGTTTTGGGCTTCAGGGGCGCTTTATAGCGCTTTTTTAAAAGCGCCCCTGATGCCCAAAATACGGAGGGTCTTCAGGGGCGCTTTATAGAAAGCGCCCCTGATGCCTAATATACGAAAAGCCTTATTTTGGGCATCAGGGGCACTTTTTAGAAAGCGCTCCTGAAGGACATCCGTATTTTGGGCTTCAGGGGCACATTTTAGAAAGCGCCCCTAATGGGGGCGCCCTTTTTTAACAATTCTGTTGTAGTGCTAATTGTTTTGATCCATATCAAAGGTCCTCTTTATCAAGCCTCGACGACTTTGATTCACCCGATCGATCCAACAGTTCAGAGCTAATAAGAATCTCTATAAATATTAGCTCGCATAGCCACAAAAAGTACGCATTATCCATTTCTTACGTACTCCATAATAGACAGTAAGGCACACAATAGTAATTATTCGAATTCGGGATTTTGTATATAAATTTATGTGTTGGTGTTAGTCACTCAGTTCACAATGAGTAGTAATAAGTAATCTTTTCACTGCTGTAATATCATTAATATATCAAAAAAGTACACATTTTAACTATTATTTTTTGTTGAAAATAACTTTCAAATAGTTGCAAGTAACAAAATTCTTGAAAGCCACTGGACGGTGCTATTATCCCACTGAATTATCTTGTCCTCGTGTGAATGTCGGTGAATTCAACACGTGTCAAAAGTTATTCTTTTTATGTTTTCATTTTTGTAATTTATGTTTTTACACTTTGATCATTTTTGGTTATCTCTAGAGCACTTAGATGAGATTTTAAATCCAACTTTAGACAATGTAGTAGTGTTAAATCTTATAAAGAGAGTTTTATTATTTATTGTGGTTCTCCTTAGCTCAAGATAGTCTTTGTAACTGCGCAATGAGAAAATCCCTTTTATAAAAAAAATAGCATAACTCAGCTCACCATAGTCAAAATCTGGGTTGCGTCTTTGTGAAGTATAAGACTTTAGAGGCTTTTCCAAAACCCACCAAGAACCTACTTTTTTGTCTCAAAAAGGAATAATAACACATCTATCATCTTCTTCTTCTAAACTTTACTTTTCATTCCTTATAAAACAAAACAGAATACAAGGTTGTGTAGAATTGCTAAGTTAAGTTAATAAATATTAATATAGCATTATTACATGGAGCGCTACGAGGTTGTCAAAGATATTGGGTCAGGGAATTTTGCTGTGGCAAAGCTAGTTAGGGATATCTTCACTAATGAGTTTTTTGCTGTTAAGTTTATTGAGAGAGGCCAGAAGGTAATTTCAATTTCTGTTTAATTTATTCTTTTTTCTCTTTGTCGGTTATTCTTAATCTTGGTTCACTGTGCAGATTGATGAGAATGTGCAGAGGGAAATCATGAACCATAGATCATTGAAACATCCTAATATTGTTAGATTCAAAGAGGTTAGTAAGTTTGTGAATTTCAGTTTCTTTCACCCTTTTATATTAGTGTTACTGTTAAGCAATGTATGTATTCATTCTATTTTTTAGTTTGTTTAAAATAAAATTAGCTATAATGATTTGTAATAAGTAGCTTGCCACTTCTAGCAAAGAACTTTGGACACTATTTCATGTTTAATAGCATTGCTTTATGATTATTGTTCTCCATGTCTTAGCTTCTATGAAAGTATCACTAGTTTTAGGGTCCCTTTAATTTCCTTGTTAACACTTTCTAAAGTTTATATTAGTTTACAGAACCCATGGAAGATAGTTAGAGAGAATGCATTTTTGGAAACAATGAAAACATTTTTTCTTACAACTTTCAAAATTTCTGGAATCCATTTTCAAAGTGTTTCTAGTTTTAGTGAAAATAAGTAGAAACAAAAACAAGATACCGGAAAAAGAGTAAATGAGGTCTTATGTTTTTTCCTCTTTCATGTGCTCTTGTGGGTGGGCAGGAAAAAGAAGTAAATGATGGTGTTTTCTTTTTCCCTTTGAATATATTTCATATTGAACCTCGTGCTACAGTTTTATCGATGCATACATTACATACCGCCAATGAAATCATATTCTAGTCACAGTTTTGCATGAGTTGTGATGACTCTGACTTGCAGGTACTGCTGACACCAACGCATTTAGCCATAGTAATGGAGTATGCCGCAGGAGGAGAACTCTTTGAAAGGATATGCAGCGCTGGTAGGTTCGCTGAAGATGAGGTAATATAGAAAATGAAGATACTATTTGAGTTGTTCATGTATTTCATTACGATATTGTTCATATTTTCTGTCTTGTCTAAAGATGCCTATTTGATGAAGTCCAAAAGGTTCAACAAAATCCATCTCTAGTTAATTTGTCTCTGTTACATTTGTAAAATCATTATTCCATTCATAAACTTGGATCCCTAAGTGTTGTTATTTTTTCATTATTATCAGGCAAGGTTTTTCTTTCAGCAATTGATATCAGGAGTTAGTTACTGTCATTCAATGGTAAGAAACTAAACCAAACCTTAATGTGAACTGTGTAACCTTAAAACAATGAGTGGACATTTGTAGTTAATAAACAAAGGTTGTTTGTGCAGCAAATCTGTCATAGAGATCTGAAGCTTGAAAACACACTCTTAGATGGAAGCACCGCACCGCGAGTCAAAATTTGTGACTTTGGTTACTCAAAGGTAACATGTTTACAAAGGATTATAGTTCTATATCCCTTCTTCTAGTGATGTTAATTTCTTTTTTACCTTGTCTTTCAGTCATCTGTGTTGCATTCGCAACCAAAGTCTACAGTTGGAACTCCGGCTTATATTGCACCTGAGGTCCTGACGAGGAAAGAATACGATGGAAAGGTCAATTCGTATCCTTGGTCTTGAATTTTACCCTTTTTTATTGCTATTTGATAGAGTTGGTCCTTTTTGTATAATGTTTCTTGTTTTCTATGCTAACTATGGTTTCATTGAAAGCTATAGATTGCAGATGTTTGGTCTTGTGGAGTCACCTTATATGTGATGTTAGTTGGGGCTTATCCTTTTGAAGATCCAGAAGATCCAAAAAACTTTAGGAAAACCATTGGTGTGAGTGGTAACTGCACACTTATTGAATTCCTAAGCAAAATTAAGTGTAGAAATAAGAGTGATTTGTTTATTTATACTGCCTCGGATGTGTTGTTTATTACAGAAGATACTTAGTGTCCAGTACAGGGTCCCTGATTATGTACGAGTTTCGTCGGAATGTATACATCTTATATCGCAAATATTCGTGGCGAGTCCCGAAAAGGTAGTTAGTTTGTTTGATGTCTAAAATCAAGTTTTTGTTTCTACATCTATGAATTCCTTTAAGCTACAAAATTCAATTACTGGTGTGCTATATAGCGCACTGATTATATAATTGCTGGAGATATTTGTTTTCAAGTATCTCGTCATCATTTCTTGTACATATGCATGTATACACAATGTAGCAGCGACATTTCAAGTTGAAGACATGTTTGGTGTCAGACATGTATCGTGTTGGGCACCAATACTGACACTTTAATTACTTTCATTTTTCAAATTATTATCTGTGTCTGCTTGTAGCTTCGTTTTTCGATTTCATTGATTAATTGATGGCTTTATGCAGAGAATAACAATACCAGAAATAAAAAACCATCCGTGGTTTTTGAGGAACTTACCTATAGAATTAATGGAAGGTGGAAGCTGGCAAACAAATGATGTAAATAATCCATCACAAAGTGTTGAAGAAGTGCTGTCCATTATACAAGAAGCGAGCAAATCTCTTCATGTTCCGAAGGGAAGTGGCGGCCTTCTTGATGATTTAGATACTGATGTAGATCTTGAAGATATAGAAACAAGTGGTGATTTTGTGTGCCCTCCGCTTTAAATGTATAAATGAACAATCTAAGTTATTACTATCTGTTAGGGGGTTAAAATTCCTCACTGGTTTATTTTTGTATGAAGCTTAACTTGTATATATATGGCTTTTATCTCTTAGTTTTGACATGTGGGGGACTGAAATTCCTTCTATATTTTTTGTTCTCCCCCCACCACATGTTTACACTTGTGGATATGATCAAGATTTGGATCTTACAATATCCAAAGAGGAGAATATTGAGTAATTGGCAGGTTCCACTTTTGTCACTTAGGAAACTGATACACTGAAGCACAAACAGAGACAAGGATACCGAACACGAACACAGACACATAGACACCAGTTTTAATTTAAAAAATACAAGTAATTGAAGTGTCGATGTTGATGTCCGTGTTCGACATGATACATGTATAGTGTCGATGCTATAGAGCTGATATATGGGAAATAAGAAAAGTATTCTAATAATGGTTATTCTTAGAGGCTTGATTATATAACTTATGATGATTTTGTAGCCTTGTATTTCCCTCTTTCATATTTGCTACTTAATCGTTTATGTGGTCTAGTATTGCTTTATATTCTTGAAAACATAGTGTGAAGCTATTTACAACACTTAGATAAATCAAAGTTGCTAGTTATTTTGTTATGATTTATGCATGAGATTTCTTGTGGACATTCGGTCTCCTTATGATTGACTGCTTAGTAAGGAATAAGACAAAAGAACAATACGTAAATGATATATTGGAAGAAAAACAATTTGAAAATGATATAATTGGAAGACAAAGTAATTGAAAAATAATGTTTATCATAGCTAGCTCACAACAATTACAAGCACTTCTCTCTGCTCTTAGTAAAGAGCTGAAACATAATTGAAAGTGGAAAATAAACTCACTAAAGTTACTTCTCTTGAGAATAAATTTTAGCAGAAAACCACTTAATAATATATCTCTAAGGCATTTTCAGCAAAATAAGCTTGATTTTTGGAGACCCCAAAATCCCCGACACCTATCCAACACTTTCTCTCTGTATTTCTTTTTAAACTTTGATTTGTTGCTTCTTTGATCGGTGGGTTTTACGGTCCACCACCACATTTCCTTGTGGACCGGTCCACCACCGACCTTACTCTTTTTAGAAGGTTTTCAGGTTTTTTCTTAATTACGCGAGTAACACCTAAAATCTGAATATTACAAAAAGTACCCCGAAATTTGTAATTACTGTTTTAGTTTATTCGAGAAGGACAATTTTTCTCACACTATTGTTACTGTTCATCTTTTTTTCTTGTTGTGGTCCATTTCAATTCGGTTTTTCCTCCTGTATCTTGCGTAATTCTTTGATTCAACTTGTTTCTATTGTGGTTTGGAACATACTACACACGTGTTTCACTTCATTTAAGCAAGATTTGACCAATTTCGAGCTTCAAAAACCTTAATAACGTGAATTGAAATTTCACTTTCGTTTTCGATTTATGTTCCTTTTTGCTGAATTTCGTTGCCCAAAATCACTTACTGTACTGATTTCGAACCTATTGAAAGTTGTTTCATGAATTTTGGTTGAGTTTTGAGCAATATACCATAGTCACATAAGCCTAGACGTGTTTTTCTCTAAAATCGCGTTTTCAGTAAGTTCTTGTCCTTTTTTGTGCAAATTGATGATTTATTCGTATTCCTTGTGAAATTTCGCACAATATGGACTACTCATTTGCTTAATTTGGTTGATAATTGCAGTTTCCGGAAATTTTGGTTTGAAGGTTTGAATATCCATCTTCAACCTTAGTTTTCGAAAATCACTTTTCTGCATAAGTGCTTATTCGGGTCTGAAAGTTGCATAGTTGAATTCCTTGTGAAAAATTAAGTGAAATAGAGTCCAATTTTGTCTGATTTGGTTCAGTATTCACTGAGATATCCACATTTTAAGAAATCAAACATTCAAAGTGTTCTTGGTGTCATTCATACTGCTCTTGAATTTCTGGAATTTCCAGAATCTGTTTGATCCAAATATTTTGTTTCTAAACTTCAAAATCTGTTAAGGAACTCAATACAGGTCCAAATCAAGTGATTCGAAAGCCAGGTAGCTTGTCTCAAAATCTACAATATTTTAAGACATTGAAAAAAATATTTCCGCAAAAAGAAAAAAAAACAAAAGAAAATAGCAAAAAAAGTATTATATTATACTAAAAAAAGACTTCTACCTATCACTTGAGCACCCAAAAAAAATTCTGAAAAAAATTCCCTGAGATTGGAAACATTTTTTGAATCACCGAAAAATTCCCTCAAAATATTTTGACCATAGTTGGACCATTTTACCCTTATCGCTTGGTTTGCTCATTAATTGACATTTCAGTATATCGCTGCTAAAGTTGTACATGGTAACCTATACAATAGGCCAGCCAATGTTCAAGTCAAGGTGCCATCTGGAGAAATAGAAACCTGGAAACTGATTTGGAGTAGGAGAGGCACGAAGAAGACTGAATGCCACATCGGAGACGGGTGGTATCAATTCAAAGACAATCATGATATTCAGGCAAGAAAGATGGTTAACTTTACCAAAAGAGATGCTGATGCTTATTGGACAGTAGATGTAGAATGAATGTATTGGGCTGTAATAGGATTATTTTCAAACAAGTTGTTCCTTTTAATTTTCGGTGTCAAAACCTATGAATTTATGTCTTTTAATAAGATGCACAATTTATTTAATACTTTCGTATTGTTTGTTTCATGTTAAGACATATTTGCTTCATTCATTTTTATAATTTCTTTTATTCCACTTCATGTTTTTATTTTTTTGGTAATACACAATATTAATAACCACTTTCTTGTCTACCTCAATAACGTTTTCTCCTAATTAAACAACAAAAACGTTACCAACAATAGTTGTAAACTCAATTTTTCATGAATAAAAACGTTACTCTATATTATTAGAACAAATGACAAATAATTTTTTTTCCCAATTGGCGATTTTATAATTTTTTAACATTTTTATAAGACGAAAAAAAAAGTTGGTACAGTTTTTTTAAACACATTTTTAACTATAAAAAAAAACATTTATGGTTAATAAGTTTTTTTTTTGGTAAATAGGGTCAGATTGTAATTTTAAATTTTCGGAGGACAATGATTGCAATTAATATAAACATAGGGTAAAACTTGCTAAACAATTAACCCTTAAACAATCCAAGCCATCGAATATAATAGTAATATATCTATGGTCCATATTGCACGGGGACCGATCCACAACAAAATGTGGTGGTGGACGTTAAAATTCACCTCTTTGATCACCAAAAGAACATGTTGATCGATAACTGAAACAAGAACCTATGGTAGGTATCTCCCGATCCATATCATTATGAATGGCCAACAAGTTTAGAATTTTGAAAACACAAGTATACTTATTACCATAATCTGTCCCATATATATATATATATATATATATATATTGAGAGGTACTTTTAAAACAATCATTCTGTCAAGTTGAGTGGCCGTAAGATACATCAACCGCAATTTCTCCTTTTGATTCATTAGTGTCATTGTCTTTACAATCTTTCATATGAAATTCTCAAAGGTTCTTTTGCATACTGCACTATATTGGATGCAAGTCTCGATTACATGCTGAGATGCTTACTAAGTTGAGAAGCTAGAGTACTCCAAGTGTCGAGCTGAGGTGCTTCTTCTCGCGTTGATCCGGTGAAGGTGGTACCTCCACACACTCTGATGCTTAAGTCAGCATAAGAAATGAGTGTTGTATGCAGTAATAAATACGTACACGTGGCATCAATGCAGACACGTATTTATAGGTAGGAGCGCATGTATGCAGTGACGGATCCAGAAATTTTTAATAGTGGGGGCCAAAAAATAGCCTATAATATTTTTTCAAAAAAATATGGCAAAATATCTCTCTAGGTCCCTTAACTTATTTATTAGTAACAAATAGGTCCCTTAACTTTTTTTCTAACGCATAAGTCCCTTAACTTATTTATTTGTAACGAATAGGTCCCTTAACTTTTTTTTGTAACGCATAGGTCCCTTAACTTTTAAAAACGTAACACTATTGCCCCTTTTAACTCATTTAAGGGAGAGATTTTAAGGGGAAACGGTGTTAAGTTTTTAAAAGTTAATGGACCTATGCGTTACAAAATACAAAGTTAAGGGACCTATGCGTTACAAAAAAAAATTAAGGGACCTATTCGTTAAAAATAAATAAGTTAAGGGACCTATGCGTTGCAAAAAAAAGTTAAGGGACCTATTCGTTACAAATAAATAAGTTAAGGGACCCTGGGAGATATTTTGCCAAAAAATATTGTAATTTTTTGCAAAATACATAATTTTATTACAGAAAAGTTCTAAAATACCTAAATTTTTATAAATTACATAGTTAAAAAGGCAAAATTGGTACCTTAATAAAGTAAGTGTTAATCCATTTGCATGTCATTGGTTTGTCTCTAGTGTATTAGTTGGGTCATGTGGGGTCAACATAAAAGATAAAGTGGGGTCAACATATTAAAATACCCCTACTATTGATTAAAAAAATAGCATAGAGTGAGGTCAGCTGACCCCAATATTTTTCACATAGAACCGTGCGTGCATGTATGTAGGGTAAGAAGAATGTATCTCCAACGTTCATTTAATGTTATGGGAGGTCACTTTTGGGGGTCTTGTAGTCGTGGTTCGCCTGGTAGAGTTATTCCTCGATGGGCATTTTTGACCAATCCGGAACACTGCCTTTACAATATGTCAATCCAAACATTAAAATATAGACAAATCTTTTTCAAGCCCTCCCCTCCCTTCCCCTCCCAAAACCCCCTCCCAAACATACCCTAAGACCGGAAAAAGCTCATCAATTTAGCTTTATCAGACCCACAGAGCTTACTTAAGAACATATAAGGCCTTTTACTTCAATAGGTAAGAATTCTCTTCCTGTCCCTCAAGTTTGAAACCGCAAACAATATGCTTATCATGTCCAACCGTGCTAGGGAGCGAAGTTTTCTAAGAAGTTCACTCTAAACGTATCTCTTTACTACCAATGTGACTTGTGTTTGTTTATACTTTATGGGCCTGTTTGGATGGAACTTATTTTGAGCTTATGAGAAACAACTTATGTAAATAAATAAGCTTTTATGTATTATTCATAAGTTTGCCAATATAGTTTATGAAAAAAACAACTTATGGAGATATAACTTTTGTTATTGAGAACTTATGGGTTAACATAAAAACTTATTTATCTCTATAAGTTGTTTTACATTAGCTCAAAAATAAACTCATCCAAACGGTCTTATATACAACTATCTTCTTATCTTGAGGCCTCTCCACTAATTGCTAAGTTCATTTTGAGCTTCTGTTTTACTACTTCAATCCACTTGATAATCCTTCTTGGCATCTTTAAACTCAGTTAGTTAAAAAAAAAAAAAAAACATTGTTTCTTCAATAAATCTCAGATATGAGACCTCATACCTCTAACTGGAATAACATCTATGTCATCATCAAATTTTTGTGGAACTTCTCGTGCATGCTTCTTGGCTAACTCATCTTAGCTCAATTATTTTTGTTCCATTAACTTCATATATTTACTCACCAGAATGATTCCATTGAGGTTGGAAAATTTTGAAAGTTTTCTAAGAATCGCTATAGCCAATAAAACTCTAGGTTCTTCCTTCTTATCAAGCTTATCTCTTTTCCTCTGGTAGCACATAAGCAAATCAAATACATCCATGGTTTTAAATTTTAATATTTTGCAAGTTCGGTTAGTGACCAAAAAAAATTTCATAAGGAGATTTTTTTGACTAGAACTCTTGGTATCTTATTCAGCAAGAATACAACAGTATCACTTTGACTTTCTACACAGCCTTATATCTTCATGCAAAAATGATTTTTAGACACCTAACACTTATTCTACACCTAGAGAGAGTAATATAATAAATGTGTTAGGTCGTGTTCTTGAATTGGTAGAGGACTAAGACGCTCAAGGAGATCTCTCTAAGTACTTTACTGTATGGTTCTTTGGAATGAATTGCTTGCCTTCTTTCTTCTCGACAGTTATTACTTGTTAGCTCTATGCCAACTACACCTTGTTGGGCTTGTCACATGGGCCGAGTAAGTGTCTGGCTCGAGCGGGCCAAGTGCAAAGACCAAACAAGTTGTGCCTTATTGTGCTGGTTTAGTACTCGTTTTGAGTATACTAGTACACAACCCCCCAAGTACGAGTCCAAATTCAATTAAGTGCTTAAAACTACCATGTTGAGTGAGAAGTTTAGGTTTTCGAGTTAGCTATTGCTTGTGAATATAAAAAAGACATGAGTTACCAACGCAATAGAAACTTTTTCATTTCCTTTTATTATTAATTAAAATAAAACACTCTTATCCTTCAAAGTTCAAATGCATCGCTAGGGTAGTATGTATAAAAATACAAACACAGTACACAACATGATAAAACTAACTAGCTACCCACTCCAGGTCCACCACATCCATGTGTAACAACAAAGCGGCAAACTGGCATCCATCCATCATCATAATATAGCAAAAAAATGAACAAAGATATTCTATTGGGCTTTTTTGATCAAAGTCCAATTCACAGGCCCATGGTATCAATAGGTTGCTGTGTTTTGATCCTAGTCTTTCTTAGCCTTTCAGCAATGATGAAAGCAAGTTCAAGAGATTGTGAAGCATTGAGTCTTGGATCACAATGTGTGTGGTAACGTGAGCTCAAATCATCAAATGTTACTGTCTTTGTCCCACCGCCACCAATGCACTCAGTTACATTTTGACCTGTCATTTCTAGATGAACTCCTCCTGGGTGACTTCCTTCTTGTTCGTGCACATCAAAGAATGCTCTCACTTCATTCTGTGTTCAATTAATTCAGTAAAAAAAAAATTAGTTGGTGGTAATACTAATCATGCTCAAATTTCAATCTTGGGATTCAAGTGACAAAGTGAAAAATGTCTCTTTCTAAGAGTTGGTAGGAATAAAGATTTACACCCACTTGGCCCTCCAAAGTCCTATCCCACCTACCAATAATAAAATACTACCCAGGTACTAAATAATATAGTTCAATTGATTCATTCGATTGAAATAAATGACTGATAAATAAATAGAAAGTACTAAATCACTGAGAAAAAGTAAATATAAAAATTTACTCGGAACAATTCAACCATAGTCAAATAGTAGTTTAAAGCGGTTCAACCAGGTCATGGTCCAAATGACCGATCTGTTGAATTGACTAATTCACAATTGAACTGGTTGATTCGGCGAGTTTAGTCCGAGTTTCAAAAATGAATTCGTACTCACAAAAGAACACCAACTTTTTTAAATATAAGAAAAGACACAAAATTTGAATAATAATAATAAAAAAAGAACAGAAAAAATGACTTCAATACTTCACTATCTCACCTACTTCTGCAAGTAGCAATTTTCCGACCTACCACACCATGTTCTAAATATTATATATTATAGACTACAAGTTTGGTAGCCCACCATTGAAGACTAGTTCATATATTTTGTCAAATCAAACGGGACTTACTTGCTCCCCCAACTAATCTTTTTAAATGTTTTTCCTTCTTTTAAGTAAAGCTTTCAAAAGGATGATTTTTTCCTCAAATGATTATGACTAGCAGAGTGAAACAAAAGATAAACAACATATTTATAGCTAGCTACACGACAAAACATTATAAACAAATAAAAAGGAGTTAGTGAAAAGAATTATATACCCTGATTGAATCAAAGGGGCGAGTTTTAAGACCACATGGAGCCTTAATGGTGTTTCCATGCATAGGATCACTGACCCATGTGACAATTTGACCAGCTCGTCTCACTGCCCTGATTAGATGTGGAAGTTTCACTCTCATATTTTCAGCTCCCATTCTTGTGATCACAGTTATTCTCCCTGGTTTGTTTTGTGGATTCAAGATTTCAATGAGTTTAACAAGCTCATTTGGATCCATCTTATCACTCACCTGCAAACATAACAAAAACATGAGATATTATGCTAAGTGATTCAATTCGCTTACTTATGTAATCCGCGTTTCAAAAGAAGGTTCGCAACCGTGATTTGTGCCATGATATCTAACACAGTCACGTAGACACCGATACTAATTTGAGAAAAAGGAAGTAATTGAAGAGTCGGTGTCTGACACGACACATGTTGGATACGAGACACATCTTCAATCTGAAGTGTCGGTACTATAGAGATCGCAACACAACCGCAATTTAAAACCTTGATTGAGATTTTTAGTAAAATGAATGATAGTTGCATAATTAGAATGATGTACAAACCTTAATTCCCAAGGGATTGGCGACTCCTCTTAGAAACTCAACATGGGCACCATCGAGCTGCCTGGTTCGTTCGCCGACCCAAAGCATGTGAGCTGAGCAGTCATAGTAGAGACCAGAAGTTGAATCCAACCTAGTCAGTGATTGTTCATATGGCAATAACAAGCATTCATGAGATGTCCAGAATTCAGTTGTTTTCATTATGGGATGGTCAACTGTGAGCCCAGAAGCAGCCATGAATCCAAGAGCCTCGTCGACTCTGTTAGCAAGCTCTCGGTATCTGCCACGACGAAATAAGATTTAGTTTACCAAAATATCCAAGATTACATATCTAGACCTTGTAAAAATCAGAGAGATACATGCACTTTCATGACATTAACTGCTATCTAGAATTAGAAAGAAGTGTGAAAGAACAATAAACACTCTTCTTTTATGTATCATTAAATTTAGCTCTATATGTGCAAACATCACATAAACTAGGCAAATGCGTATAATGCATCATTATGACTTTTTTAGCACTTTCTATATCTTTTTTTTTTAATATTTGATGTTTTCTTTCTTTTCCACACATCACTAATCATTTTTTTTTATTTGTTCTCTCTTTACTTTTTCCTATTCTCTCTCCCAATACCTTTCAAAAAGAGCTGTGAGGCCATCTTATGATAAAATCTAACAATTTTTTGGTGCACAACATGTGGTGTCCTGTTTCCAACAAAGACATAACTAAGTGCAAAAGAACAAGTTGTTGTACAAGTGATTCAATTATTTCAAATCACAAGAAAAATATGAGTTAAGTCAATTTGAATTACCAATGGAATTTCTCTTAAATCACCCGTACGTAAAGATATGTTGGAAAAAACCCACTTCGTCATGTATCTCACTCACGTTCATCTAAGTCATTTAACATTTTTTTCCCACGAAATTGAGACACAGACAAATTATACTGTTTAAAGTCACCATCATAATTTCTGAGTAAAACAACAACCCAATACCTACCACCTTAAAAATATAGAGCCCCACAACCCCACTTATCATATCAATCATCACTTTACCTTATATCTTTGAAACAAAAAAAAGTTTTTACTCATAAAGCAAAATAAAATCAACTTTCTCTAATTCTATAATATTCTTCTCGAGCAAGAATATACTCTCAACCAACCAATAGAAAAGTCATTAATTCCTTGAGACACAGTCAGACAGTCGCTAAAGACAATAAAATTGAGAATCAGATTTAATTTACATAGATCAAATTTATCTCTTTTCAATTGAATTTCAACTTCATAGGAAATATAATAAGATGTTTCACTAAAAGTTGATACTTAACAAAATTGTAACTTGTTATGTATATGCATATGATGTATCTAATTTCAATTCAATAGTCAATTCATGAATGAATGAAAATAGCCAAAATCTCCAGAAATCCAACTCATAACAACAAATAGAAGACCAATCTAGACTAACTATCAAGAAATCATTTACTAACTCAATTTAAAAACAAAATTATTAAAAAAAAAAAGGAAAGTGAAGGTTAAAGTATAATACCTATCTCCTTCACTTTGTTGTGTGAAATCCAAGTTCCATTGAGTAACTCTCTGCATAGCAGCATAACCACCAGTTGCAAAAGCTCTTAGAAGATTCAAAGTAGCAGCTGCTTGACAATAAGCTCTAATCATTCTTTGTGGATCTGGAATCCTTGATTTCTCATCAAAAGTATCACCATTTATATTATCCCCTCTATAACTAGGAAGCTTCACACCATTTTTCTCTTCAAAATTATCCGATCTTGGCTTCGCAAATTGCCCCGCCATTCTCCCAACCTAAACAAAAAAAAAACACATTCCCATTAAATAAAAATCGATTATTTTTAATTAATTAGGGTTTAATTAATTAAATTAATTACCTTGATGACTGGCATTTGGCCACCGAACATCATAACAACGCTCATCTGAAGAATGATTCTGAAGGTGTCACGAATATTATTAGCATTAAATTCTTTGAAACTCTCCGCACAATCACCACCTTGAAGAAGAAAAGCGTTTCCCAAAGCAGCTTCTCCTAAACGCTCTTCCAACGTTCTAGCTTCACCAGCGAAGACGATTGGTGGGAAAGCATCGAGGGTTTTGAGAACCGAATCGAGATCCTCTTGACTTGGGTATTCAGGAAGTTGTAAAGCCTTTTTCGATTTCCAGCTTTCAATGGACCATTTTCCGGTACCGACATTACGCGGTGCGACGGTTGTCGGTTGAGGTTTTGGTGGTTTATCGGAGACAACAGGGTTCTTTGCTGGTTCCGCGGCGTGAACGGCTAAAATGGATGGAGTGGGCCTGGATTTGGGCCTGGCCCATAATGAGGATTGGTTTGATGGGAGGAGAGAGGGGGAGTTTGTTTGAGGGATCAAGGATTTGGTGGGAATGAGAGAGTTGGAGATAGTCATTCTGCTTGTGTTTGATTTTGTTTTTGTTTTTGTTGATCTTGTTGATGATGATGATGTTGAGGTATTATTTTTTTGAGGTTGTTTTGTTATGAAGGTCACGCTTTGAAATTGGAGGCGTGAACTGAAGAGGAAAGGGGGTTGTGAGAGGGTTTTATAAGGGAGAGGGTTGTGGAAGACTTATGAGGAGTCGGGGTTGTTGTTGATGTTCGTTGTTGCTGCCTTGTGCGTATGTTGGGTAGAGACGTGGTGGTAGTTGGGGGGAAGGGTGTTTTCGTCAATTGAAGTTATTCATGAGGGTATTGTGGGGATTTTGTTTGTTTGGTTTGATAGGTGGCAACGAAGTCAAATTGAGGGGATTGTGAATTGTTTTGTTGGTCTTACCTACTAATCCCCACTTATTTTTGGCGTTGTATATTAGTTGTCGACGGCGCGGCTTAGAATTAAAATATACTACTACTCCGATCACCGATGGAGCGGGGGGCTTAGAACTAAACAACTACTAGTTAGATTATTTTAGGAAACAAATAATAATGAACTAGTTGTATAAGTTTAAGGAAATAAAATGAACTATCTAATATGTATAAAAAATGGTTCAACTGTGCATCTTTACCATTTTGGTAAGTTTTAATAAAATATTATTTTTATTTTCTATTTTTTATTAGATATTGTTCTGCACTGTACTTCCGACCTTGACGGATGGTCCGAGGTAGTTAGTGGTTGATATCCTTAGTCAATGACCGTATCCGATCCTGCTGGTGTTGTACCTGCAAAGTTACTCCGATGCTAAAGTCAATGGAATAGTCTTAGTGAAGTGATAAATACGAGAATGCTTACCATTAAGGAGGCAATGAATGTTGTATTTATAGAGTGGGGTGGGGTTGATTTCAATGAATCAGGACCGTCCGATCTGGTGGTTTGATCTGAGCCCTTGATGTTCGGACTGGGCCCTTTGATATTGGGCTTTTGTGTGGTGTGAATAGATGCGAAAGAAGGGGTGTATGTGGTCAAAAGACTAACCATAACAGTTGCCCCCCAAGTCTGGTCGTCTTAGAGGCGATCTTGACTTGACGAGATTATGATGACTTTTCACGATCTCCGAACGAGCTGTGATTTTTCAGACGTTGCTACGAGATGTGGAGGCGATCTTATCCGTCCGATGTTTGATGAGATACGAAGTGTTCTTTCTTACCGATGTCGAGTATGGTCTGATAGTGATGAAGTGAATTTGACCGTTATAATAATTTCGAATTTTGAATTGGTGCCTTTGCATTTATTGCGCTTGTCAGAGCGCGTTTCCCAAAGGCGACTAATGATGGTGACGCTTTGGTAGGCGTGTGCGTGTGTTGAAAGCCTTTGATGGGATGGGTCGATTCGATTTAGGCCCAATCCAGTTCTGCGAAGCCCACTATAAATAGGGGTTAGGTCCCCTGCTTTATTCCTGATTGCCAATTTGCTCTGCATACCGATCTTCGTATCCGAGTTTAAGTTCGTCGATCAGGAGGATAGTGGCTAAAGTTTCACCATTCCAGTGGGTTCAAGTGCTCGACTTTCGCAGAAGATTATCAGCGAGAGCTTTGTTTGTGCGAGGTTAGTTCTTTTCTCAATCTCTCTATTGTTTTTTCTTTGAACAGTCAGTTTTGCCCCCATTTCTTTAGTTGCCACAGGGTGGGGGTTGTCAGGTCGGTTTTAAGATCGCTACGGACCCGTTAGGTCGTTACTCCTGACTTTCCCATGCCCCCATTCCTGCAGGTTTTAAAACTGGCGGTTACCAAAAAAACTCGTAGGCAGATTTCCCAGCAACCCCCGCAACTTGCGAACGTGATGGCCTCTAATGGAGAGAATGTCGATGGTCGTCGTTCTGACACTGTCCCGGTTATTCCCGAAGTTCAAGATCATCCTGATTCAGCCCCGACCAGCGAACAAGTGGAGGACGATCCTGAGGTTGGTCGTCATACTTCTGATGATGGGGAGCAGTCTTCTGAGGATGTGGTTGTCGTTAGTGTAAAAAACACCGAGCCCGATGTCGTCGTGGTGGAGACGGCGTCTTCTGAACCGACGCGTTCCGATGATGAGCAAGGGTCTTCGCATACTCAAGAAGTGGAGGGTTCTGAATCGAAATCGGAGTCTAGAAACGATGAGGTTGCCGTTGACGTGGCTGCCGAGGCTGATGATCGTACATCTGCTTTGACTGATGGTTATTCTAGCACTAGTCCGGGGAGAGTCGATCTTTCTATGCCTTATGACGTGAATGTTCCTCGCATTCTTAATTGGGTCGCTTCTTCTGTTACTGAAACAAGGTCTCTGTACGAAGCAGGGGAAGATATGAGCACTTTTGTAGATAAGTTATCCATTCGGGGCCGACTTTGGAACGTCGAGGGTATGAGATCCGATGAGCATGCAGCGACCTGGCCAGGATCCTTGAAATTTGTCATGTATGATGTATTGGTATCGGATATGCATATCCGTCCACCGTTTACTAATCTTCAACAGACTGTTTTGGCGAGATTGGAACTGGCACCTTCGCAACTTCATCCCAATGGTTGGGCATTTCTTCGAGCCTTTGAATTGATATGCCTCGAACTTGATCGTCCAGTGTCCGCCGATCTGTTTTTTCATTTGTTTGAGGTAAATAGGAATAGTGAAAGAGGTGAGGAAGGAAACGCTTGGGAGCATGTGAGCCTTCGGTCTTTGAAAGGTGCCAAGATTTTCCGGGCTTATTCAGATTCGCTGAAGGGGAGGTGGAAGGAGCTTTTTATTTCGTGGAGCCGGTGAACAGTGAGGCAATTGACCATGTGGGTAGATTTGATTCGGATGGGCAAACTTTGGTGTCCACTAAGTTTCCCATAGGATGGGGACTCGGTCATTATAACCGATCTCCTAGATCCTATCATGTCGGCGAATCTCATCTTTGCCGTGCTGATATCCTGACCAGAGATATTTTGTTGTTTATTTCATCCCAAGTGCCCTATACCAAGCATAAATACCGAGGCATTCCTGTCGATCGTCTGGTTAAATGTGCTACCAGAAGAAAGGTTATGGGGGTTCTAGGTAGGGTCGTTTTTTCGATCTGTCAATTTATCTTTTGGCTGAGAATTGTTAATGATTTGGACTAATTCGTCCAATTTTTTCTTTGTTTTCAGATACGATGGTAGGAAGTAGGATTGCTCAATTGAGAAGGATGGCGTTGGAGAACCTGGGGGTCGAGGAAGGTGATCATGCAAACCCAGAAGTTCTAGAGAATATTCCCGATCTAAGCGGTGCTGTTCACGTTTCCCCAATCAGGACCGTCCACGAGGAACAGCTGCAGGAGAATCCTGGGGAAGATCTTCAGCATCGGAAGAGAAAACCGGCGAATGAGGGAGCCTCTTCAAAGCAGGTGAAGAAGAAGAAGGTGATGATTCCAACAGATTCTAAGTCTTCCAAGGGGCATAGATCTTCTAAGAAAGCAACTCCTGTTCCCGTGGATGCTAGTTTTATGGAAAAGAATATGGAGGAATACCTTACTGATCCAGTTAGTGCGGCCGCAAAGCTCTTTGTTCATTTGGCCGATGTTACCAAATTGCAAAGGGAGGAGATGGAACGTCGTCATGAAGGTGAGGTGTTTCTTTTTGGAGTTCGTTTGCCGTTCTTTTTTACCTACCTTACTGACTTTATTCGTTTTTCAGAGTTGGTAACCAGTGAGAGGGCCAAGTTATTCAATGCTCTGAAAGAACTGGCAGAAAAGAATAAAGTCCTGGGTAACACTCTGAGCGACTTGAAGACTTTGAAGGCTTATGTGGATGATCTTGAAAAATCCCATAATTCTGCTAAGTCGCAAATCGAGGATAGCACTGTTTGCATCGGTCAGCTGAACGATCGGATTAGAGTGCTTGAAGGAGAGAGGAAGATTGCTGAAGGTACAATTAAAAGGTTGGAGGATCGGATTCAAGAGCTGATGGCATCGCTGAAAAAATTCGAAGAGAACAAGGCTGGGACTAGTTCCACTCCTGAAGATCGATGCGCAGTGCTTGAGAAAGAGCTTGCTCAAACCCGCGCTGGGCTGATAAAATCTAAGAAGGAAGCGCGGACTGCTGCCGATCGTGCTCTGGAAATGGCAGGAGATGGCTTCGATCTTGCACTTGATCAAATTGCTCTTGTCTATCCCTCTCTTAATCTTGATAAGGTCGTCCTGAATGTGGATCACGAGATCAAGGGAGACCAGATCGTGAAGGTCGATATGAAGACCAATGTGAAGACCGTGGTTCATCCCAAGTCTGCCTGATTTATGTTCAGATCCGATTTTTGTAAGAGTTCCGGGGTTATACAGAGAATCATGCATAAGCGCGGAACTCTTTTATGTCGATTTAGTTTTTTGTTTTTGTTTATTAAACTTGAGGTCTCGGCCGTATCCGAGGTGGTTGTAATGAATTTAATTTTGTATTCGTCACCGTAATTGTCAATTTTCATAGTCTTGATTTTATAGTTCTTGATAAGATCAAAAGGTTTGAGAGGAGCTCTTCAAACGATTTAGAGAGGACTTGTTGAGAATTCTCGTAGGTTTTTTTTTAAAAAGGTTTGAGAGGAGCTCTTCAAACGAGAAGACCTGTTGAGAACTCTCGTAAGATCGGGCCTAAGGACAGTTTACCAGGACTCGGCCCAGATTTAACTCGTCCATTAGGGTTCTTGGCTACTAAGGCCAATGATCGATTTAAGGAGAAATCCTTAACGGACCTTTCGTACCTTTTGGGCAGTTTACCAGGACTCGGCCCGGATTGAACTCGCCCCTAAGGGTTGTGACTGCTTTGGCCACGTATGGAGATCTTATGAGATTGGTCCAAGAAGTAATTGTGAAGGAGTTTGTAGATTTATAGTGGTAGGGACTACCGTTACACGAAAAATGGCACACGCAAAACCGTCGTGTCCTTAAATGTAATAGCTTTTCAACTTTGTGGCGTTCCAACTTCGGGGGATCTCCTTTTTGCAAAGTGTTTCCAATTTGAAAGCCCCGGTACCGGTCTTACTTTTAACACGGTAAGGTCCTTCCCAATTGGGTGCTAATTTTCCTTGCGAAGCATTTTTCAAACCAATGTCGGCTCTTCGAAGGACTAAGTCGTTGAGTTCGAAATCTCTGGGGATGACCTTGGCATTGTATCGAGTTGCAACGCTTTGTTTGACGATGGCTTCTCGAAGTGTGGCTTGTCCTCGAACTTCGTCGATGAGATCGAGGTTTTCTTTCAAAGCTCGGTAATTTTCTGCGGGTGTTTTGGGATTCGCTACTCTCCAACTTAGCTCGCTGATTTCCACTGGGATGACCGCCTCGCTGCCATAGGATAGCCGGAACGGCGTTTCTCCCGTTGAGCTTTGAGGGGTTGTTCTGTAAGCCCAGAGAACATACGGGAGTTCTTCTACCCAACTTCCTTTGGCGTCGTTCAGTCTTTTTCTCAAACCGTTAAGGAGTATCTTGTTGGCTGCTTCTACTTGACCGTTAGTTTGCGGGTGTTCTACGGAAGTAAAATGATGATTGATTTTGAAGTCGGACATCACTTTCCTGAAACCTTTGTCGGCGAACTGAGTCCCATTATCAGTGATAATCGATTCGGGGATCCCGAATCTGCTCATGATGTTCTTTTTGAAAATTTTCAGACAGTTCCTCGCGGTTATGGCGGCTAAGGGCTCTGCTTCAATCCATTTGGTAAAATAATCAATTGCCACTATGAGAAATTTGTTTTGGCCTGGAGCAGTTGAGAATGGACCTAGGAGATCTATTCCCCATTGGGCAAAGGGCCATGTGGAGGATAGATTTCAAAGTTCGGATGCTGGGGCGACGTAAACGTTGGCGTAGATCTGGCATTTTTTGCACTTTTTGACGTAGTTTTTGGCATCGCCTTCCATGGTCGGCCAATAATATCCTGTGCGTAAGGCTTTTCGGGCTAGGGAACGGGCGCCGAGATGTTGCCCACATATTCCTTCATGAATTTCAGCTAGGACGGAATGTACTTGTTCCCTTTCAATGCATTTTAATAATGGTGAGGAGAGGCTTCTCTTGTACAATGTATTATCTATGACTGAGAAGGCGGAGGCTTTTCTCCTGATGATTTTCGCTTCTACCGAATCTGGAGGTTCAATTCCTGTCTTGATGTACTCCAATATTGGAGTGATCCAACTTTGGTCCTCCTCAATCGAACAAATTGCGGAACTATAAGTCGGAATAAGGGAGATACTGGGTCTTCTAAGTAGTTCTTGGATGATCGTCCGGTGATTACCGGCGACCTTGGTGCTGGCGAGTTTTGATAGGATATCCGCCCTCTGGTTCTGGGATCTGGGGATGTGCTTTACTTCGGCTGTTCTAAACTGTGTGAGTAACTCTCGGATTCGAAGTTGGTATTTCAGCAGGGTTGGATCCTTGGTCTCAAATTGATTGTTTATTTGTGAAACGACCAAGAGCGAGTCCGTGTAGAGATTGACCTGAGAGACTCGTAGGTCAATTGCCAATCGTAAACCTGCGATGCAAGCCTCGTATTCTGCTTGATTATTAGTTGTTTGGAAAGCGAAGGTAAGGGAGACTTCAATGATTACTTTATCCGGGCTTTCCAACATTAAACCCGCGCCGCTTCCTTTGGGGTTGGAAGACCCATCAACGTGTAAAGTCCAGATGTCGTTAATAGGATCAGCAGGAATCATTTCTGCTACAAAATCTGCTAGAACTTGGCCCTTCATCGTCGTACGGGATTCGTACTTGATTCCAAACTCGTAGAGTTCTACCGCCCATTTGATCATTCTTCCGGCAAGGTCGGGTCGGTGTAAAATCTGCCTTATTGGATAGTTGGTGCGTACGACTATCTGGTGTGCCACAAAATATGGTCGGAGGCGTCGAGCTGCGACGACCAAGGCGAGGGCGATTTTTTCTATTTGCTGATATCTGCATTCGGGTCCCTGAAGTGCTTTGCTTACAAAGTAGATCGGACTTTGACCGGTCTGTGTTTCCCGAATAAGAACGGCGCCCAAAGCTTCCTCCGAGATTGATAGGTATAAGTACAGAGTTTCTCCCTCGTATGGGCGAGTTAGGATGGGTGGTTCTGAAAGTGCTTTTTTGAGTTGTTGCAAGGCTTCGTCTTGCTCGTTTGTCCAGTTGAACTTTCCTTCGTGGTCCTCCTTTTCTTTTTTCAAAAGCTTGAATAAAGGGAGAGATTTGAATGCCGCATTCGACAGGAATCGTGATAAAGCGGCGATCATTCCATTGAGTTTTTGGACCTCTTTTTTGGAAGTTGGAGTCCGCATTTCAGTCACAGATCGACATTTGTCGGGGTTTGCTTCAATTCCCCTCCTTGTTAAACAGAAACCGAGGAACTTTCCAGCTCGGACCCCGAAAGTGCATTTTTCTGGATTTAGTCTCATGTTATTTTTCCTGATTTCAGCGAAGATTTCTTGAAGGTCTTTTATGTGGTCGTTTTCCCGTTCACTTTTTGCAATCATGTCATCAAGATAGACTTCAACGGTCTTGCCTATCTGTTTTTGAAAAACTTTGTTCATCATTCTTTGATAAGTGGCTCCGGCGTTTTTTAAACCGAAGGGCATAACTCGGTAGGCGAAGTTACCTTGGTCCGTCATAAAAGCAGTCTTCTCTTGATCGGGAGGAAACATGGCGATCTGGTTGTAACCAGAGTAAGCGTCCATAAAAGAAAGTAGGCGAAAACCGGAGGCATTGTCGACGGGGCGATCAATACTTGGGACTGGAAAGGCGTCTTTCGGACAGGCTTTGTTTAGGTCGGTATAGTCGATGCACATACGCCATTTACCGTTGCTCTTTTTAACTAGTACTGGGTTGGATAACCAAGTCGTGTATTTGACTTCTGTTATAAAGTTTGCTTTGATTAAATCTTCGACAGTTTTTGCGGCGGCGATGGTCTTCTCTCCACTCTGAGCTCGTCTTCTTTGAGAGACCCATTTTGCTTCTGGATTAACGGCGAGCTGGTGACATGCTACTTCTGGCGGGATTCCGGGCATATCATTCGCCGACCAAGCAAAAAGATCGGAATGATCTTTTAAGCAACGAGTGAGTTCGATTTTTACCTCTTCGGATAGGTCTGCTCCAATCTTTACCGTTCTGGTAGGGTCGTCTCCGAGTTGTATTTCGATGGATTCTCCATCAGGCTGGGGTCTTCTCATTTTCTTTTTGAGTTCTCTGGCCAACTCATCGTCATCTTCATTTTCCGAGCTGTCAGGGTCGTATCTTGCATCTAAATCGGTTAAGTTGACTTCGGCTAATCTTCCTGTAATTTCTTTATCTTTGGTTAACTCGGGTGAAAAACCTTCTTTATCTTGGGCCTTTTTTTTCTGCTTCTGTCCATAGGAAGAAACATCTCGAGGCGGATTCAAGATCCGAGTTTAAGGTAATGACTTTGTTGCACAGAGAGTGGAATTTCATTTTTAAGTGAGTGGTGGAGGTTACTGCTCCGAGCCTTCCCAGAGTCGGTCTTCCAATAATACAGTTGTATATCGATTCACATGGTAAGATGAGGAATTTTGTTTTGATGATTCTTATCAAAGGTTCTTCACCGTAGGAAACCATCAGTTCCAGGTGTCCAAGTGGTTTAGTCCGAGATCCATTGAATCCTGATAGTGCCGATCCTCTGTAAGGAGCGATGTCTTATTTATCGATTCCCATTCTTTCAACGAGGTCGAGGAAAATGATGTCTGAAGAACTCCCTTGATCGACCAAAATCCTTCTAATCTCTTTATTGGCGATCACCGCTGTGATAACTAGTGGTACGTGTTTGTTAGGTTTTCCATCTGGATGGTCTTCATCTCTAAAGGACAACGGAGGTCGGTTTGAAGGTGTTTGTGCGACTGAAGTAGATGCTATATTGAGTAGCTCTTTCCATTTTCGTTTCATTGTCTTCCCGGATTCTTCGTGGGCTAAACCTCCTGCGATCATCATCATCACGGACCGTCCTTTTGATTTCCTTGAATCAAATTCGTCGTCGTCAGACTCGGCTTTGATCTTTCCCTTTGTTCTGGGTTCCTGTTCCCGTTCTTCTTTTTTCTCGTCAGCTCGACGCTCTGGTTTGTTTACATAGCCGGCAAGTTTTCCCCTTTTAATCATATCCTCAATGTCATCTCTCAAGGCGTTGCAATGGTTGGTGTCGTGACCGTTACTCCGATGGTATCGGCAGTATTTGTTAGAACGCTGTCCTGGCTTGTTGGTGAGTGGTTTTGGGAATTTTTCGTCTCTGAACTCCGTGTTCCAGCATTCACCCATAATTTGAGCTTGAGTGACATTGAGCTCGGTGTAGAATTGATGACGGTTCCGAGGTCGGGGATCCCTGAAGCCTCGGCCGTCGTTTTTTTGATCTCTTTCATTTGGGGGCTTTGATGATTCGGTGATTGGTTGTGGTTTCTTACCGACCATCGCGCTTTCTTCTTCGTTGATAAAACATTGGGATAGCTGGAGGAAATCTTGGAGGTTCTCTGGCTCCCATGTGTTGATGTGTTTTTTGAACGGGCTTCCGGGACGCAGCCCCATTCCCATGAAGTAAACTCGGAAGGCATCATCGAGGTTCCGAACTTGAACTGCTTCCTTATTAAATCTCTCTATATATTGTCTTAAAGATTTGGAGTTCTCTTGGATGATGGAAGCTAAGATGTTTTTGTTTTTTGGCTTGCTTTTGGAATGGGAAAAATTAGCTGAGAATAATTTGGCTAGTTGGTCCCACGAGGAGATTGTGTTTGATTTGAGGGTCTCAAACCATTCTGATGCTATTTTTTCCAATGTTAGGGGGAAAATTCGGCATTTCATTTCTACGGGGACGTTGCGATACTGCATTACTGTGTCAAAGTAACTCAAATGTCTGTCTGGGTCGCCCGTTCCGTCGTAGGTCTTCAATCCTTCTGGAGGTTTTTCGAGATATCTGGGCATCGGGTAACGATCAATTTTATTCGTAAAAGGGCTTTTGCGCTCGGTTGTTTGATCCTGCGGCGGAGATCGGTGCCGATGGTGCGGGTGCCTGCGGTTTTGAGGGCGATATCCTCGAGGTGAATATTCTCTACTCCTCGATCGTTGCCTAGGAGAAGAGGATGCCAGAGAAGAACGTACTTCGGGTGAAGAATCGGTGTCTGCCCTACCGATGCATGGCGAACGGGAAACTTTCCTTTCGAGCCTACGAGGAGGAGAACGATGGTAGTGTCGCCTTCTGGGTGGAGATCGATGGCGCTTTCGAGTCGGATTTCTTCTTTCGGAGAAATCTCGGTCGGGCGAGACCTGGCGCATTCGAGCAGGATTTCTTCTTTCGGCGGAATCTCGGTCGGGCGAGATCTGATCCGGAATATTCCGAGCTCGGAGCTCCGCCACCTGTGCTTCAAGATCCGTAAATCGGTAACTCCTCTCTTGGTTTGCCAATTCATGTCGATTGAGCAGTAGGACGAGCTGTTGGACAGCATCGGCCGGGACAGAAAGTTGATTTTGAGGAGGTACGCGATTCCTTGCGGAGCTTCCGGGTACCAAAACGAGGTCCGGAATTTGATGTTGGGCTCTCCCTTGATCGGAGTTTGGAAGGTTCTGAACGAATCCGTCCGGGGTTGCCTGAGGTTCGGCCAAATGGGGCATGACCGGTCTCAAGATAGGGTCGGGATGGATTCCCACTGTGTGGCTGTTTGCCTTAGAACGAAGATTTCGAGTCGTCATTGATTAAGGTGAGGGGAGAAGATCTTGGTTCTGAGACCTCCCACTGTGGTCGCCAATGTTCTGCACTGTACTTCCGACCTTGACGGATGGTCCGAGGTAGTTAGTGGTTGATATCCTTAGTCAATGACCGTATCCGATCCTGCTGGTGTTGTACCTGCAAAGTTACTCCGATGCTAAAGTCAATGGAATAGTCTTAGTGAAGTGATAAATACGAGAATGCTTACCATTAATGAGGCAATGAATGTTGTATTTATAGAGTGGGGTGGGGTTGATTCCAATGAATCAGGACCGTCCGATCTGGTGGTTTGATCTGAGCCCTTGATGTTCGGACTGGGCCCTTTGATATTGGGCTTTTGTGTGGTGTGAATAGATGCGAAAGAAGGGGTGTATGTGGTCAAAAGACTAACCATAACAGATATAAAATTCATTTTTTACTAAAAATAATAAAGGTTTACGGGTGGACCTTGTTTGAGAGGTCTATATTAGATGAACCCAATAAAAAAACTAGTTGGACAATAACTTTTTTCATAGAAGAAAATTTAGGTGTAGTTATTTAAGGGTTAAATTACGTGAACATTTTAGTTCACTTTTCATATGTTAGGTTTTTTTGTTCGGATTTCTGATCATCGTTTTACGTGAATATGTTGGTTCACCTTTCACTTGTCGAGTCTTTCGTTCAGTTACCTAATTTTTTTTATAAACAAAAATTATATGAAAGGGGGCAAACGGGCACCCCAATTAACCGGTACAATACAAGGGGCCTTATTAAAACCTCTCTGGGCCAAAACCCATGGGAAAAAGACCCAAGGAGGAAAGAGTACCCTAGGAAGAATGAGGTTAAAAAATAATTAAACCGAGTTCATACAGATAATAGGATTATCCCACGAATCATAGATTAAAAGATTAGAATTACGACCCTCTATACTTATGAACCAAGTTCATGTTATAGACTTAACATGGTTAACAACCTTCTGCAAATTACAAACTCGACCTCTAAACAGAATATGATTCTGATGTAACCATATACACCAAGTAACAGCCATCCATATCAAGTACTTCAATCTACGCGCCTTCTTCGAGTCCAAATGCAATCCATGAGCCCGAAAATGCTCGACACCTACAAAAGAATCTGAAATCACCAAACCCGAGCAGTTCTAAACATCAAGCCAAACTAACCTGGAACACCTGCACAAGAAAAATAGATGGGGAATCGACTCATCTTGTTCAAAAACAAAAAGGGCAGCAAGCCCCATAAGGGCCATTGATAATGCCTTTAGAAATAAGATTATCACGAGTTGGGAGCTTCCCCAAAAACAATCTCCACCCAAAAACTCCCACTTTAGTGGGGATAGAAAGCTGCCACATATCAATAAGGACTTTCAGGATATCGCTATCTAACATATCATGCTGCATCAAATTCAACAAAAGCACATAGCATGATTTAACATAAAAAAAATAAAGGTTTTCAAGCCTCCACCGCCAACAATCTAGATCAGAATTGACAAGATGATACGGCTGAATAGTGGCGAAAAGCAAATCTTGTTCAGTTACCTAATAGTTAAATTGCGTGAAAACGTTAGTCCTCCTTTTACCATTTGGGTCTTTTGTGAGGTTGATTAACAATTTAAGTACGTAAAGATGTTGGTTCCTCTTTCATCAATCGAGTCTTCTGTTCAGTTACTATTAAATCACGTGAACTCATTTGGTCATTTTTCACTTGTTGGATATTTCATTCAGTTGTCCAAGGTTAAATTGCATGAACACGTCAGCTTGATCAAGAATGAACTCTTTCAGTTTGGCGCCAACTTCTTAGAAACTCTGACCCTAACTGTGTGACCATATCACCTAGTTTGAGGTTTCTGGGAAAAACCTAGGAATTGTATCTTTTCAACACTCTACTCTCACATGCTTGCTTCTTAAAGTGAGTCATATTCTTTCAGTTCGTCGATCAAATTTAAGGCAACCTTCAACTCATGTTCATTCTCACTCGCTCCCCCTAAGCTCACTCTCAAACTAGCCTCCAAGAGGGCGATCACAATCATGGAATTTTTCGCATGAGTCATCTAAAAGGGAGTATCTTTCGTTGTTGAGTATGTGGTTGCATTATATGATCTTTTGCCTTCTTCAGCCTATTTTTCAGGTCATTAAGAATTACGTTGTTCTTTGCCCCAACTTGCCCATTCGATTGAGAGTGTGCGAATGAGATAAAGACTTGCTAAATTCCCCAAAGAATATAGAGCTTAGCGATTGAGGAACTAGCAAATTATGTTCAATGGTTTATGACTATCATCACTGGTATTTTAAATCAACAAATCAACCTCTTCCAATTGAACCTTTTGTTCTTGTCGACTTATTATGGTAACGACTAGATCCACCTCAACCCATTTGGTGAAAAGTATACTTCTGCTATCAGAAGTTTAACTTGTCTTCGGAAGGGTGGCAATAGTCATGAGATGTACACTCCTACATGAAGCAAGGTCACTAAGAGACAATCAGGTGTAAGTCCAAAGTCAGTACACTTTCTTACATTATCCATGCACTCATCCAAGATTCCTTGATGATGACATAACCTTGGAGCTTGGACTAGTCACTAGGTGCAAGGCAAGAAGGGCGTAAAAGGAATTGCAAGTCAAAATAGGCATCGAAGGAACCTCCCTCAAGGGAAGAACATCTATTCAAAATAATTTCCATCAACATTGAATTGTATTAGCTTAACTTATAATAGCTTAGCTTGAGAAGCCATGGACTTTTTATGATGTGTAGGTCGTGGGCTTTAGGATGTTGCGCTCTATCCATTAAGTGAGCCCATATAAGGCTTAAAATAAAACCTATAAAGAACCTTTGGTTCGTGGATCTCCTCCTCTCCAGATCTTCTACGAAAAGCTCTGGTGAATGATGCGAAGGCTTTGTGGAGGTGAAATAAGTGTGATCTCATCTAGTTGATCTTCGTCTCATGCTTAGAGTTTCTGAAATTCGACTTCTCGGTTGTGAGCTCAGCCCATGAGGCTCTCGTAAACGAAATTGCAATTAATATCCTGATGGTCTCAAGCCTTCCTTCAAGCTAATTCTCTCAACAAGTTCTCCTCGTGCGCCAGCTTCATCGTTGTAGTGCTGCTCAGATTAAAGAGAATCGGGGCTATCTTGGTGTAGCTTGTGTCTAGGGTTTTACTAAATTAGGGACTATCCAGTTCATAGCAATTATTGCTTTCTATCTGTTTTTAGCTAAAAAGTCATTTTCAATTATTATTGGCATCTACCGGGTTTCTGTGAATCCGAGTTGGCCCAGTGTGCCTGTTATTTCTTTTGGACTCTGTTGTAACTGTGAGTTATATGGTTTGGGCCTTGCCCACCTGATTAATGAATCATATAGCTTTTGACCAAAAAAAAAAAGAACCTTTAGTCATTTCATGAAAATTACTTATTTTGTGAGTTTTGGAGAGTTAGAGTTCTCTCTTGGTTCTTTGGGAGAACCACATCAAATCTCATTCAAAGACTTGAAAAATCTCTAGTGGCGATCCGAAAGTTATCACAATCCCTATGATACCTTTCCTAGATCATCTCTTTCTCATTCATATTTTCAATTATTCTTGTAAGTTTTGTCTTCATTTGTACATTACTTAGGGTTTGTGTTGTTTTTGAATTTGTCTTGGAAATTGAGTTGAAACCATGAAATCGACATTCCTACTTGTGTTTCCTTATAAAGGAACCACATCATGTGGTATCTAGAGCTAAGAACTTCATAAATTCTTCATGATAATTTCAAATTCCTTTTCCTTTGTTTTTGGGCGCCAATTTTCAATGATCCTCAAAGATCCATCCATTCTTTGTTTGATCATCTTATTCTTGCGTTGATATACTTAGTTTCTTGTTGAATTTCTGTTTGTAACCTTCATCTTCATAGAATTTACATAAAAAAATCAAGGAAAATTTGAATTCATGTTTGATTCAATTTTGGTACCAAAATGTGCATCATCATTTGAATTATGATCTTCATCTTGCTTCTTGATTCTTGTTATCCTTGATTTATACATGTTTTGTGGTGGATATCACACTTGACTTGTCAAATTGAGTGTGAAATTTAAGCATCGTCTTATTCATCAAAAAGCGTGTCTATGTTCAACATTTTGCTCCATTAAGTCCTTTGATTTTTATTTTTTTTAATGAATTTGATGCGCTTTTGAGCCTAATTTGAGTTTTAATAGCTGTTGGTAATTTTTCAGATTTTCAAAGTGTTCTTCGTCAGCTTTATCACATTTCCTTGTTTGATCCAAATTACTTGAGTTGAGAATTGTTTTGGTATTAGTAAATTCATTTTAACTTTTTTTTAAAAAAAATTCAAAAAAAAAGTAGTAGAAAAGAATATGAGGAATATTCTGGAATTAAAAAGGAAAAATCTATCCTAAACAAGTTTAAGAAAATCTGGAAAAGTTTGGAAAAATTCTCTCAACTTATATTTGATCTTCTGAAACTTTCGTTGAATATTTGCATCATATTTAGACCATTTTGCCCTTGTCACCACAAAATAGCACTTAAACTAGTCTTTTCCATATTATTGCCGTAGGCGTAGAGTCTTCTTTCCATCTTTTGATATATTGTCTTGTTTGGCCTTGTAATATTTGAGTGTACTTCTTTTCTTTTCTAGCATGTCTTCAAAACTTCTTTGTTTACGTCTTTGTTTTATCCTTTTAATGGTTTTCGAGTTTGATAGGTTTGATTGTGCTTGGGTTTTTCTATGTAAAATCAACATCTAGGTGATTGAATTTTTGTTGTGATTCGGATTGGGCCACCTGTTCTGATACTAGACGCTTAGTCACATGTTTTTGTATATTTTTTGGTACTTCTCTGATTTCATGGAAGTCTAAGAAGTAGAGCGCGATCTCCAAGTACTCCGTCGAGGCTGAGTATCGAGCATTTGCTTCCATTGCTTGTGAGATCCAGTGGCTACTATACCTCTTAGCAGATTTACATGTCCCTCACACAGATTCGTTTCCCTATATTGTGACAACCGGTCTGCCGATAGCTCAGAATCCCACATTCCATGAGAGAACTAAACATAATGAACTCGACTGTCACCTGGTTCGTGACAACGTTCAAGCAGACATCATTCATCTCATGCTCATTCCTACCGCTGCGCAGTTTGCTGCCATCCACACCAAACCCCTCCAGTCCGCTTCTTTTCAAAGTTTGTTATCCAAGCTGAACATGTAAAACATTTACATTCCAACTTGAGAGGGGGTGTTAAATAATAGATATATATTATTATAATAAATTTTGTATATATATTTCAGATAGTTGTATCTATTTTAGTTTTGCCATTTGTACATGATGTATATAAACAATTTACCAAATGAAATGAAGTAGGATTCATTTTTTACCAAAACTAACAACCACCACTAGTCAGCATCATTGACTACCACTACGGCGACGACGACCACCACCACTCTGACTGCTACTTGTTATCACTCTGACCTGTGAGTCGAATCTAACAAACTCATCTAATGTTGGATTGTTTTAGTTCGGGGGTATTGGAGAAAAAGAAAACGTAAAATTCTAGCCATTTCAAATCAACTAATTGTAATTAATTTGGATAATGGATTTGTGTAAATTGTGTAAATCTATAACTATTAATAAAGGAGATTCTAAAAAAGATGTCATGTTGGTTTGAGATTTTCTGACCAAAATGCACTTATTGTAAGTATAAATTTCTAATAAACGATAACCACCCACTAATACACCAACACATTAACCATCCACTGACGGGCACTCGTGCCCGTCTTTCCCCACTAGTTTGGATAATGGATTTGTGTAAATCAACTTATCCTGCCGCCCCAACAGCAAAGACGTCTTACAATCTCAACAAAAATGGTATAAAAACTAATTTTAGATATTTGATCCGTCATGGACCACTTGTTTAATGGCTGATGTTATGTGTTACCTTCATGTCCCTATTATACATAGTTCTATGCATTTCAGGGCCAGCGAACACCAAATAACAATTGAAGAGAAAAAGTGGGGATTTCAAATGATCTTTTTTCATAACGCCAATAAACAGAGGTTTTCCATTTGCCAAAATGAGACATCTATTGCCATGTCACTCTCATTCAAAGCATCCAAATATCATGTGTACAGAGTGTTATGATCGGTAGGAGTATATTGATAGAGATTACCCAAAAAACAATATTTTGCGGTGCTTAAACAAACTGTTCAGCATTCTAATCAAGGATTCATCAATTCGGCATCCTAAAGTCAGTGCTCGTCTCTCCCACTAAGGCACTAATGAGACATTGCTACCTCCCATTAGTTCTAGAAATAAAAATGTTCTTCGTATATTTAAATGGCATACAGTGGCGGAGCTTGACAATATAAGAGAAAAAAAGTGTGTTTTGGTCCACAATATAATAAAGAAGCACGATTTTTAAGGTATATTAAATGAGCAATCCCAAATATGCCCCTATTTAAGTGGTGTGGTTAAAAATAATGTCATTAATTAGTAGTGTAAATCATCATTTAATGAAAAGGGCAATCTTGGAAAGAATGTAAAATTTTAGTCTTATTAAATGAGAATAGTTGATTTCAATGTCATTTATTGGTCTGTGTGATGGTGTGTTTTTTCTCTTATATTGTGGATCAGAGGTAGTACATAAAAAATATTTCACTAATATTTTAACAGACTTTTTTTGGAAAAAAATACACTTAATATCGTAAAATACAAAAAAAAAACTACCAAAATGCCTTTAGCGAAATAGTTAGTATATAACATCTAACATTAACTTTATACTATCATACTATGTATATGAATCGATTTGAGAAAAATCTCGGGGGTACCGTGGCATCCTCCGGCTCCTACCAAGATCCGCCCCTGCATATACTATATGAAATATCTAATTGAAAACTTAGAAAATAATTTAGGGTGTGAGATATTGCTCCAATATAAATAAATAATGGAGAGAAGAGAATACTTTTCAGCTCTAAGAGAGTTTACAAAAGAATTTACATTTAATACTATATTTGACATGTTGAACTCGTCCTTGATGCACAACCAAACCACTCAGCCCAGATAAAGGCTCGTGCTTGAGGGGCTCTGTACTGGACATGTTGCCCTCGCCCTTAGGACACACAAACCACTACGCCATTTGCAACTACTTGTGCTTGAGGGAATGGCGAACTTAGTACCTTTGGCCATTAGTAAGTTGCCTATGTGTACATTGACCAGAAGTAAGTCGCCCATGGCCAGTCCTGTACCCAAAGTTTACCACAATAGTGCAACTAGCCCTAAAAGAAGTTGAAGCTTGTGCTCTACTCTCAGGTGTTTATTGGCTAGGCGTGGAGGGACTTGACCAAGTGCGTATAGAAATAGATTGCAAAGGAGTTGTTGACTCTATTCAAATGGATCATTGTTATTATTCTACTTTTAGTTTTCTTGTCTTAAATTGTAGGAACATACTTGTTGACATACGAAACTATAAAATTAGTTTTATTCGTAGACAAGCAAATTCAGTTGCTCATTGCCGCTCATTGCCTTCACAAGGGCATCTCAGTCTTTTATTATTTCCAAATTTGTTAGTTTCATTCCTCATTTAATTATGTTCAATCATTTGAATGAATTATGCTAAGTTGTTCATTGTAAAAAAAACTAACGTGAGACTAACATGATCATATAATTAAAATGCTAGGCATGAGCAAGTGGTGCACAATAGACATTGCCGTGACGAATATTCTGAAAAGTTGTTGTAATTTATAATTAATTTCGATAAAATGTACAAGTCTTTCTTTATCTTTGTTGATAAGAACAGCTTGCCGTTCCTCATAATTGGCAATTGATCTAATTTATTCATAGGGTCTTTGCTTCCCTTTGACACCTTTTCCCCCGAAAATATAAGTCTTTTTTCAAATATCAAGATACATTTATTATTCACTTTTCAAATATATCCTTAATTAATACTTTTATTTGTCTTGGTATATATGTGAAAAGCGAACATTAAATGCTTCTATAAACAAAGAGTAATTTAGTAATAGTTATACACAAATTGTATATATTAATTACACTACCAATTTTTTTTTAATATGCTTAAAAATTGCTAAGAAGCCTTATATTATATTATGAGACGGAGGGAGGGAGTATTATATATACTACCAGATCAAGATTCAACACCAGACCAACCTCCAAAATGTATCACAAAAGTGGTCAAAATTGAAATTCTCCACGCGGAAAAATACAACAACTTTGCAGTTCCAAGTTAACACACGTGCAACTAGTGCAACGAAGGTGTACTTCGTCTCTAGCTTACATTGCATTGACTAAGAATACCCAATAATTGTTTTTTGGTTACCCAATATTTTAAAGCTGAAGATTTTCACCAACCCTGATTTTCACCAACCCAAATTCCACTCATTCTCCTTTTGTCTATGCTGTTTACGTTTACGCTTTCTTTTCATCTTCTCCTACCCCCACCTATTCCTAACAAACCTCAATTTGTTTTGACACTATCTCTTATTTTGTACTTCGAGTTCCTATAATATACTTTGACTTGTAAAAAAAACCTTTATTTCAACCATGATTTGAAAGATATACTTTAGATGGAATTTAAACGAAGTTTAAGAAAAAATACTTTAGTATTACTAATTCGGAGTTCTGCTGAGAGGTTAGTAAAATTTGATCCAATTTGTTCCATCGCATTGGGAATCAAACTCGAATAACTAGCGGTTTCATCCTTTTAAATGGAATGTGTTAGCCACTAACACCCAAGACTAGGGATGGAATTTTAAAAAATTATTATAAAATGTAAATGTTTCACACCACCACACTTTGAGTATTCATTATTTAAGTTGAAATATATTTAATAAGAAGAAAAATATTTCTATGACAATTTTTTTTACGTCATATCAATAATGACAACGACTTATGATACTAAGGAAATTCCTTCATAACAATTACTGAATATTCGGTAACCATTATACAACAATCCAATGGTTAGTACATATTAGCCACAATTTAATTTTTATGTGGTGAGTGAGCGGGTAAATGAAAACACTGGTTATTATATGTTTGCCACAATAAAACTTTGGTGTGGTCACAGAATTTTTTCGTTGATAGAGAAATGACTATTATACCCATTTAGTAACAATTATTAAACTATTATTTAGTACTCTAAGTCAGACTCATCAATAATACTCAAAACCTAATACTCAACACCATATTACAATTGTTAACATGATTATAAATTTGAAAAATAGTAATATATGTACACTTTTTTTGACTGTAATAATATAAGTACACTTGGTAGCATGATTATAATATATGTCGCCACTCCTATCAAAGTGTGTGAGCAACTACATGGTCTCTTTTCTTAATTAAACTCTAACAGACAACAACAGTCTAAAATAATAAATTAAACTTCAAGTTGGCCCTCCTAAATATATTTTTTATGCTACCCACATCACACTTTAAGTCCGGCTCAAATATCCTAAGCTCCATTTTCATGTGAATACGATAAAGGAGGCCTAGGGTTTTCCCTTTGTTGGAAAACATGGCATGCATAGAAATTAGAGAGAAAAAGCTTTAAAAGTCTATTATATCAAAAGTAGTGAAATATTACAAAGGAGAAAGGTTAACCATAAATGAGTCTACCATCTACTTTATATAGTAACCAACTAATGGGCCTTACTACTAACTAATGGGCTTACAACCTATATTTTAACAGCCTCCTGCAAGCTGGACGGTGTGTACAACACTTCCAGCTTGAGATAAGCAATACAAAATATTTTCAAAGTAAGGAAAAACAAAGAACAATCTAAGTTGGTAGCAGTTGAGGTGAATAGCTCCTAGAAGTCTTCGACCAACTATCAGGCCCCTTCAAGCTTCTTCCAGCGTCTCCACAACATTCACTCCAAAGGAATCAACAACTCCACTCTTAGGCATAACCATCCAAGTGTCAAAGAAGTCAACAAAAGCTTAACCATCGGGCAGAAACCACAACTCAAGGTTTAACTACTCGGAAGAAGCAACAAACCAACACTTAACCATCAAGCAAATGCCACAACTCAAGGCTTAATCACTTGAAGGAAGCAAAATGCTTAACCACCATAGGGCAGAAGCAAACATCAACAAGGCCATAGGGCCAAAGGCTTAACCACCAAGCAGAAACTATACCTCAAAGTTTAACCACTTGGCAGAAGCACAAACAACGCTTAACCATCAAGAGTATTCAATCACTCAAGACAGAAGCATGCTTAACCATATATAGCAGAAGCATCACGCTTAACCACCATAAACAGAAGCTAAAATCAAGCCAATTAAGGCCAATCAAAATGTCCATCAAATCCATAAGAACATAGCAAATATATGCAACAATACCAACTCCAACAAAACTTTGATGAGGACGCTTTATAAAGCATACCAGGAGCATCAGGAAGCATTGACAGTGTTGTGAAAGTTGACAAAAAAATCTACAACCAATTGGAAGGCCAAACTTGCATAGAGTAATCAATTCCTGAGGAACTCCGATGGTCCTCATCTAGTACCAATCCTCAAGAAGCCAGCAAATTTTCTTTGACTCATGTAGATATGGTCAAAGCAACCAAAAACCCAATGAAACCACTGGTTGCTGACAGAACAAGTACTAATAATTGCCGCCACAACCAAGTAGAAGGCTAGCAATGAACATGTTGGTAACATTGGATGCATCATGCATAAATCCAAACTTGAACCAACATGGAGCTAATAAGCAAATTTATCTTCAAAGAGCAATAATTACCAACTAACAGGCAAGCAAGGTCAAAACTGAAATTTTCAGAAGATCAACCTGAACTGCTGATTGGCGTACATAAACATAAAGTAGAACCACGTCATCTCAAATGTTCAAAAGCATAAACTAGAACCAAGAGGTGTTTACTCATTTGAGATTATTCTGAGCTGAGACTAGAAACATGATGCCAAAATCATATGATGATATAAGGGGTTATAACAACCAAAAGAGCACAATTTCCACCACTTCCAATTTTCGGTGATTCCAAACCAAATTATTCCCTTCATACTAAAATGCTTCAAGAAACAAAAGTGACCTCTATGCATCAGTTTCTCGTGAACAATCTCATGAGTTCGGTGGCACACTTGAACCACTTACACAAGCTTGGATAACTCTTTGAGGCATTTCATTAAACAACTTGAATGTTGTTTGGTAAAAAAAAGTTGCAGAACCAGTAACATTAGCAATAACCCAAAAATCCAAAACCAGTAGTTTAGAAAATAGAAACAAACCGTAATCCAGTAATAGAGACCGCGAGTGAAAAATGAATTACGTACCGAACAGCAATCCAGAATTAACCCAGTGCGATATCGGAGCAAAATCACGAAGCAAAGCGGAGCAAAACCGAAACAGTAATAACTTGACAAAGCCACGTTGCAAGAGCCAGAGCGCGCAAACCTGAAGCATGTGTGATTCTAACACGAGAATGAAGATCTGATGCAGTAATCTGAGGAAGAAAGGGAGCGCAACAAGACGAAACCAGGCAAAAGCAATCCGAGTGAAAAAAAACGCAGAATCGTCGAACTGATATTGAAATGCGGAGACGGTGAATCAGAAGCAAGATCCAAAACAAAATCGAACTTAGAAACGATAAGTCAGAAGTGAAATCAGAGATGGTGATTCAAAGATCAAACGGAAATCAGAAAGGGATTCTAGGTCACGAGAATGGCGATGAACGCACACCAAAACTCGGATATGATCTGAACTTGCACAATTTTTTTTCTTGAAGTGCTGAACTTGCACAAATCAAGATGAAGCAAAATAAAGTGGAAAAAAAACTGGTAAAATGAATTTCTCGACTAAGAGATAAAAAAAGAATGAAGAAAAAAATAATAAAAGAAAGAAAGCGGAACTTGCAGTGAAATTCACGGAGGATACCATGTTTGCTTTGATACCATGTTGAAAAACATGACATGCATAGAAATTAGAGAGAAAAAGCTTTAAAAGTCTATTATATCAAAAGTAGTGAAATCTTACAAATGAGAAAGGTTAACCATAAATGAGTCTACCATCTACTTTATATAGTAACCAACTAATGGGCCTTACTACTAACTAATGGACTTACGACCTATATTTTAACACCTTTCAAACACCTTGAGTGTGAAAGAATATCAATAAAATTTAGCTTTGAAAACCCCCTCTCTGATTTAGAAAAACATGACCAACACCGGTTGTAAACAGCTGGTCAACTTGCTAACACACCCACCCATCTCCGTTCACTAAATTTGCGTTTTTCATTTAAAAAAATAAATTAAAATTTTGAGAAGCAAAAGAGAAAAAACGCATCCAGAATAATACCGAACGAGATAGTTCTGATTAGAAAGTTCCCTCAGGTTATCCAAGTATCAACAATTCCAACTCAGTGGTGGTAATATGGGAAGAAACGGATGCACCAATAATAAATTATGATTAGTAATAATACTAAAAGGTCGTGATTGTAAGTTGCATTGTACCTAATGACTCAAATTCAAAATATCAATTTTTTTGAAGATGACCGCTGGCAGAGGGTACTCAGATGACAAAATTTTTTAGGGCTTTGCGAGATGATGACATGAGGATTCTAAATATCAAACTCGTTTTTCGATTGAAAGCTGTCAATGGTTGTCGGAAACTAAGGAAGAAGGTGAGAGTGAGAGAGTCGCGACCATGAAATATTGGCGAGAGGATGATTGACGCAAGTCGCAAACGCAAACAGATCTGGTCCATGAAAAACACAAATGCAAAGAGAGGTTAGAGGGATAGAGTCGCGACCATGAGAGGTGAGAGGGAGAACAGATCTGAAAAACAAAGCAGCAGCAGAAGAAGAAGAAGAAGGGGATTTACTGCGTTCCAATGTGAGATTTGAAAATTTGTCGCCCATTTGGGTTTCGATTTGAAATTATGTTGCCGATTTGCTGTGTTTCGATGTGAGACTGATCTTTTTCTTGTGTGGTGGTTCAGATTCGGGTTGGGCTGGTTGGTCCATAAAGATGATGATGTTGATGAATGTTGGTTTTGAAGAATCGTTGGGGGAATGTTGATAACGACAATGTTGATAAATGTTGGTTTTGATGAATGTTGATGATGTTGAGGAAGTTGATGATCTTTGATGAATTGTGTGGTGGTTCAGATTCAAGCATTTCACAGATGCGTTATTTTTTGATGAATTCCGTCGCCGTCTTGATGTGCTACTTTTTTATTTTTGCAATTTTTAACTTAAAAGATTATTTATTTTAAACTGAAATAAATGTAATTAATAAAAAATGTGACTTAGCATGCCACGCGGACGTCACATTAATCAAAATATCCACGTGGTGTGCCTAGTCATGACTTCTGCTAACTCAATCAGTAATAATTAACGGCATGAGTTAATAATGAAAACGATAAAATAAGAAGAGGACCAAAACATCTATTTCGTTAATATAGTGATTAAATTTAGAAGGATCCAATTTTATAAAGACCAAACACATTTTACCCTAATAATTATCCACTAGATCTAAGTCATGACTACACTAAATCCACTTTTAGTTTAGTCGGCGCAAACAATTTTCGTAAAAAATGGGCAATAGACTTTAACTCACTTTTTTGACTATTTTCACCTATTAAAAAATCAATCCATATTTATATTTCTTCTCTTCTTTCTTAAAGTCACAATTTTTTAATCCAAAATATCTATGCAAAGGAAGATTTTGCGTCAAACTTCCACCCCGTTTTTTTTTTTTTTAAAAAAAACATCCATTTTGTTTCTTCATTTTTTCTTTAATAATTAGCACATTATTATTACCACATTTTATAATTATAGCCCCCGACTAGGCCATGGGTTCTACTATACTTCTTTTACTATTTTTACGACTTTAAAAAAATTAATTTATATTTGTAATTCTTCTCTTTATTTTTTGGTAAAATTTAGGTTGTTCTTGGAAAAATATGGTAATTTACACGGTATAATGTTGACTAATAAAATCAGTCATATTTTTTGGGTTTCACGGCGCTGTTAATTTACACAATATGATGGCAAAAGATCTTTTTAGGGTGTTGGGGTGCTATGGAAAGATCGTAGAGGTTGTTATTCCATCCAGAAGAGATAAGATTGGTAGAAGATTTGGGTTTGTCCTATATGTACAAGTAGATGATCTGGAACATTTTACAGTCGTGCTGGACAATGTTTTTGTGGGAGGTGAGAAACTTTTTGCTAATTTGCCTCGTTTTGAGCAAATCTTGCTTCAAAGGCACGACAAGACTAAGGCAAGGAGGGGGAAGACCAGTTGTACCACCGTTTAAGGAAAAGGAAGGCACCCAAGTGAAGACAATATGGGTCAAAACAGGTCATGATAATCTCAGAAAAGGGGGGTTGTTGCAAAATAAGGAGGATATAAGGGGTTTGGGTGGTTCAAAAGGGGAGATAGTCTTTAATGCACCGGAGGAAGTCACAATGAAGCTCGGCAAAGCCATGGTGGATGAGGTGATATATCCGGGGAATACCTGTAACATTCAGGAGGCGTTTGCAATGCAAGGGTTTTTCCAGTCTTAGTTACACCTTTGGGTGCGAATTTGGCTCTGTTGGAAGGGCGTGAAGAGGAGGATGTGCAGGTCTTTGTGGAGGAGGCCTAGGATTGGTTACAACAGTGGTTTAAGGAGATACGACCATGGATCCCTGTGGTTAGAGATGAGGAAAGATTGGTATGGATCAAGTGTTATGGTACTAATTCGAACAAAAAACATAGACCCTATAAATGAAATCTGCTCAGTGTGTATTAATGGTTTGAAATTCAATATTAAAGTGGTTGAAGATTGGTTTTGACCGATGCAATGGAAGATTGGTTCGAAAGGCGGTGGGGCAGAGGTCCCAACGGAGGTTTCTTCTGATGAAGAGGAGGAGAATTGGGTGGAGAACTTGCTGGAATCTCCACGGGGGAGGAGGAACATGGGGACGATTTTGAAAATAATTGTGGTGTTAATAATGAGAAATTAATTACTGATTCAAAGTTGAAATTAGCTGTTATATATCAGGTAATGGAAGATTTAGAAAATAATAATGAAGGGAGAGTATCAGGGCACATTAATACTACAATTGAGGTCAATGATGGTAATTGTAATTTTGCACATTCCCATGTTAGTACTGTAACACCCCCCTTTTACTATTACAATTAAATAGACAATTATCAGAGTCACCTCGAAGGGCGCTACATTTTTCACCATTTTAAAAAAAAGAAAATCTCCAAAATAATTTATATAAAAGAAATCACCAAGCAGCGGAAATATTAACCAGTTTAAACATCTCCAGAATTAACAATTAAAGACATCTCCAAAATAAATTAAAACAATTTCCAATAACTAAAATAATAGTTCAAAACGATAACTAACGACTCCCCGGTGCTACATATCAGAGCTGACACAGACCCAAACGAGAGAGGAAGCAAAACCTAGCAATTCCTCCACGAGCACTAGCGATCACCTGCAGCGTTGCCGCATGAGAGCAACATTCCAAGCAGAAGGGGTGAGTCTAACAGAGATAATAAGCAGATGATAAAAATATGCTAGCATCAGGTAACTACAGCAACACAATACAATCACACCATATCACAGCACCAGATACCAAAGGAAAAATCCATTTGACAGTGAACCACCAAAATTATAACATTCATAGACAATGGGATGATATGCAACCCCTCCAGTGGGCATATGCATGCGGTACCGATCACCAAAATGAGCCACGACGGGCATATCACCAATAAACACCAGAGGCAGAGCCTATATCACCAAAACATGCATATGACAATGCGACACCATGATTATGCACCAACTCACCATAACAAGTATTTAAAATAAATACTATATCACCAGAATCAAAACAAATGATTTCACCAAAAATAGCACCAAGTTGTAGCATCACAGCTACCACTAAACTCTCCTGAGCATACCAGCACCGCACCTGAAATATTAACACCAGACGGCTCCACAACGCGGACATAACGCACGCACACCACGCACAAGACTGGCGCACAGCGCCTAAGCACATCGCACCTACTTCAGCGAATTAATTAAAATAGCAAACGACATCGGATTTCAACAAATAAATACTTGTTGGAAAGCCCTATGGGTCTGGTTATCATCCCTAAGTTCAGTTTTTGAAGGAGAGTGTCCAATAGGTACAGTTTTCGAAAAGCACACAGGCTAGTTGCAAAAGAGGACAGTTTCTGTCCTTCAAATTCAAGCAATTCAAAAGTGACCAAAACTCAATCAAATTGCATGAAACTTGTGCATAAACTGGGGCAAATTTTGTCTAGTTTTCAAAGAAATTGGATTCGTTCGAAAAGGAGTTCTTTTGAAAACGTGGTAACCAAAACACTGACCCTGTGTCCAGATTGTTTCCAGAATCTTACTCTAACTTGTGGAATTCATATCTCGAGCTACACAACTCTAAACGCAACCAAACCAGTGCCAAATTAACAAGAATTAAGTCTATTTTCCAGAAAAATAAACCACATAATTTTTTGGTCAATACAACGTTCCCAGTCACCGAAATACCGAATCTATACCCAAATCGTTTCCAGAATTTTAACCTAACTTGTATCGCCTATAACTCGAGCTATACAACTCCGAATTTAACGAAACCAGTGCCAAAACGACCGGCGTTAAGTCTATTTTCAAAAACAATCAACCTCATAATTTTTGGATCAACCAAACAGCGCCAGTTTTAGAAAAACCGAACCTGTGTCCAGAATCGCTAAATTGCCAAACACCAAACCCTAACGGCAACGACACCGCAACCACCACAACAAAACGACAATTCGACAACGCGACAACAACAATCAACCACGCACAGCAACAACAAAAACACGAACAATAACAACACCATCATCGTGATACAACAATCACGCAACAACAAATAACGAAACAAATCACAATAACGTGCAATAATCATCAAAGCACCAATCTCAACGAAAACACGATATGCAACAACACGAACAATTCAACAAAACCCTAGACTACCCACACATAATTATCATCAACCCATCATCAAGGTTAAGCCCACCCTTACCTCAACTATGGTGGCGCAAACTCCCTCCTAGCCTCGTTCCTCGATCTCCGAATACGGCGACTCCCCCAAACTGCAGCTTCAGTGCGAAGCCAATATCTCTCTCCTCAGAACTCGTTTCGAAGATCCGAACGGTGAAAGTGTAGAACTATATCTTACGAACCTTCTGCCCAAAAACGAAGACGATCCAACGGTTAACGAAACCGGAATCGCAATTTTACGGTGACAGGTTTGAGAAAAACGGGAATTGTTTTCTCTCTTCCTTTCTCTCTCTTTGGTGGCTGCTCTAATCCGAAATTCCTCTCTCTCTCAACCCTAAATTAATCCTCTCCACTTATAATAAGTGAGAAACATAATGGGCTAAATTATTTGGGACTTTATCCACATAGGAAGGGAGCCCAATGCTATTTTTAACTAGCCCACAACACGTGATTATCATCTAACTCGTTTTCAACATAGCTACTACGCCCATAATTTCAATTCTTACAATCATCCTACGGCAATCCAACTTCGAAATAATTTGATTAAATTTTAGGGCGTTACACAACTTACTCCTATGACCTTCTTCTAAAATTGCTCTTTTCATCTCCTCATCATCAGGAATGCAGATTCTCCCACGGTACTTCAATACATTCTGCGCATCCAACTCAAAGTCTTTATTCTCGGATTGATCAATCCCAACCATCAGGTCAACTAATTTAACATCTAACTTCTGAGCTTCTCGAATGCTAGCCATGAATTCATTATCAATCTTCAACATCCCCAATCTGACACTCTGAGGCGTCACTTCACAAACCAAACTCATATCCCTGAACTGCTCAATTAATTCGAGTTCTCTAACCATCATTGCTGACATATGCAACGTCTTTCGACTTAAAGCGTCAGCTACCACATTAGCCTTTCCCGGATGATAGTTCAAGCTAAAGTCATAGTCTTTCAGCAACTCCAACCATCTGCGCTGTCTCATATTCAACTCTTTCTGATCAAACAGATACTGCAAACCCTTATGATCACTGAACACCTCAAACCTCGAACCATACAGATAATGTCTCCAAATTTTCAACGCGAACACAACTGCAGCAAGTTCTAAATCATGGGTAGGGTAGTTCTTCTCATGAGTCCTCAACTGTCTCGACACATAGGCAACTACCTTACCATTCTGCATAAGCACACCTCCCAACCCCATCTTGGAAGCATCACAATACACCACAAACGACTCTTCCGGATTAGGAAACGTCAGAACAGGAGACGTCGTCAACCTCATCTTCAATTCTTTGAAGCTCTCTTCACAACAGTCATCCCAGATGAAAGCTTTACCCTTGCAAGTCAACTGAGTCAACGGAAGTGCCAACTTCGAAAATCCTTCTATAAACCTCCTATAGTAACCTACCAGACCCAGAAAACTTCTAATCTCAGTAACTGACTTCGGAGACTCCCATTGTAACACGGCATCAACCTTAGACGGATCCACGGCAATTCCATTCCCCGAAATAACATGACCCAGAAAGCTAACCTCTTTCAACCAAAACTCACACTTAGACAGCTTCGCATATAATTTCCTGTCCCTCAGAATTTCCAATACCAATCTCAGATGTTCTGCATGCTCCTCTTCTGACTTAGAATAAATTAGGATGTCGTCAATGAATACCACCACAAACCGATCCAGATACTCACGAAAGATACGATTCATGTACTCCATGAACACTCCCGGCGCATTAGTCACACCGAAAGGCATCACGGAATACTCATAATGCCCATAACGGGTTCTGAAAGCTGTCTTCTGAATGTCTTCGTCTTTCACCTTGATCTGATGATAACCCGATCTCAAATCTATTTTACTGAACACCTGAGCACCCACCAACTGATCCATTAAGTCATCAATCCTCGGAAGCGGATACTTGTTCTTAATAGTCACCTTATTCAGCTGCCGATAGTCTACGCACAACCTCATACTACCATCTTTCTTTTTCACCAACAACACTGGAGCTCCCCACGGCGACACACTTGGCCTCACAAATTTCTTTTCAAGCAGATCCTCGAGTTGCTTCTTCAGTTCTGACAATTCAGATGCAGACATTCTATACGGTGCCATAGACATAGGTTTAGTATCAGGTACCAGATCAATAGCAAACTCAACCTCTCTCTCTGGTGGTACATCCGGAATCTCGTCGGGAAAAACCTCAGAAAACTCTCGCACCACCTGCAACTCATCAACCTTCGCTTGGCTCTCAGCAGACAATGACGCCATTAATGAAAACAACTGGACGTCTTCCCTCATTACCCTATGCAACTGACCAGCAGACAACAAACCAGACTCTTCCTCTTCAGGAGGAAAGAAACTCACAGACCTTTCATGACAGTTGATATGAACATGGTTATCAACTAACCAGTCCATACCTAGAATAACATCCATTCCGCTCAGCGGCAAACAAATCAAGTCAACGAGAAAATCATTACCGAATATCGATAAAGGGCATTTAGCACAAACAACCGAGGTAGTCACCGAACCCTTAGCCGGAGTATCGATAACCATCTCCCTCAACATAGAAGATAAAACAAGATCTAATTTCTCAACACATGCAGTAGCAATAAAACAATGGGTAGCACCAGTATCAATAATAGCAATAAGAGGAGAATTATTAATATAGCATGTACCTCTGATCTCATTCACTGCATCTGACCCCGCCAGAGCGAACACCTTCCCAATGGACCTTTCTTTCTTCGGTTTAGGACACTGAGTGCTGATATGACCACCCTCACCACAGTTGTAGCATAACACATCCTTTCGATCACAGCTAGACGCCATATGACCCTCTTTACCACACTTGTAGCACTTCCTCACATCACCTGGACAGTCAGGACGCTTATGACCGGGTTTACCACACTTGTAACATACCACACTAGCAGCAGCATCTCCCCCACTAGGTCTCTTACCCACAGCAGTTCTCTGATTGCCCTTACCAGCTGGAACCTCATACGGCTTCCCACGACTCGAGAAATTCTTCTGCCTATCCCTCATGACTCTAGAATGAGCATTACTGTCTTCCTCGAAGATTCTGCAGCTGTCAATCAACTCCGAGAACACCCGAATTTTCTGATACCCTATCGCCTTCTTGATATCAGTCCGCAACCCATTTTCAAACTTGATGCATTTGGAGAATTCAGCACCAGCCTCACCATAATGTGGATAGAACTTCGCCAATTCAATGAACTTGGCAGCATACTCAGTCACCGACATATTACCCTGCTTCAGCTCCAGAAACTCAATCTCTTTCTTCCCACGGACATCTTCAGGATAATACTTTCTCAGAAATTCTCTGCTGAACACAGTCCAAGTGACCTCTTCATTCACAGTCGCCAACCTCTGCCTCACCTCCAACCACCAGTCATCAGCCTCCTCTGCCAGCATATGAGTACCATACCTGACTTTCTGCGCCTCAGAGCAATCCATAACACGAAAGATTCTCTCCATCTCTTTCAGCCACGCCAAAGCACCATCAGGGTTATACTTTCCCTTAAAGGTAGGAGGATTCTCCCTCTGAAACGTAGCCAAACTGCGCGACCCAGCATCACCAGCAGCACCTGGGTTATTCTCCACAGCTTGAGCCACAGCCTGCAAAGCAGCAGCGAGTGCAGCATCGTTCCGTTCTGCCATCTCAACCTAACACTGCAACAGAAACTATAATCAGAAACGAGTAACAATTACTCAAGTGTTACTCGACTCGACGACTCGACAACTTGGCCGGACATACCGAACTGCTCTGATACCACTAATGTAACACCCCCCTTTTACTATTACAATTAAATAGACAATTATCAGAGTCACCTCGAAGGGCGCTACATTTTTCACCATTTTAAAAAAAAGAAAATCTCCAAAATAATTTATATAAAAGAAATCACCAAGCAGCGGAAATATTAACCAGTTTAAACATCTCCAGAATTAACAATTAAAGACATCTCCAAAATAAATTAAAACAATTTCCAATAACTAAAATAATAGTTCAAAACGATAACTAACGACTCCCCGGTGCTACATATCAGAGCTGACACAGACCCAAACGAGAGAGGAAGCAAAACCTAGCAATTCCTCCACGAGCACTAGCGATCACCTGCAGCGTTGCCGCATGAGAGCAACATTCCAAGCAGAAGGGGTGAGTCTAACAGAGATAATAAGCAGATGATAAAAATATGCTAGCATCAGGTAACTACAGCAACACAATACAATCACACCATATCACAGCACCAGATACCAAAGGAAAAATCCATTTGACAGTGAACCACCAAAATTATAACATTCATAGACAATGGGATGATATGCAACCCCTCCAGTGGGCATATGCATGCGGTACCGATCACCAAAATGAGCCACGACGGGCATATCACCAATAAACACCAGAGGCAGAGCCTATATCACCAAAACATGCATATGACAATGCGACACCATGATTATGCACCAACTTACCATAACAAGTATTTAAAATAAATACTATATCACCAGAATCAAAACAAATGATTTCACCAAAAATAGCACCAAGTTGTAGCATCACAGCTACCACTAAACTCTCCTGAGCATACCAGCACCGCACCTGAAATATTAACACCAGACGGCTCCACAACGCGGACATAACGCACGCACACCACGCACAAGACTGGCGCACAGCGCCTAGGCACATCGCACCTACTTCAGCGAATTAATTAAAATAGCAAACGACATCGGATTTCAACAAATAAATACTTGTTGGAAAGCCCTATGGGTCTGGTTATCATCCCTAAGTTCAGTTTTTGAAGGAGAGTGTCCAATAGGTACAGTTTTCGAAAAGCACACAGGCTAGTTGCAAAAGAGGACAGTTTCTGTCCTTCAAATTCAAGCAATTCCAAAGTGACCAAAACTCAATCAAATTGCATGAAACTTGTGCATAAACTGGGGAAAATTTTGTCTAGTTTTCAAAGAAATTGGATTCGTTCGAAAAGGAGTTCTTTTGAAAACGTGGTAACCAAAACACTGACCCTGTGTCCAGATTGTTTCCAGAATCTTACTCTAACTTGTGGAATTCATATCTCGAGCTACACAACTCTAAACGCAACCAAACCAGTGCCAAATTAACAAGCATTAAGTCTATTTTCCAGAAAAATAAACCACATAATTTTTCGGTCAATACAACGTTCCCAGTCACCGAAATACCGAATCTATACCCAAATCGTTTCCAGAATTTTAACCTAACTTGTATCGCCTATAACTCGAGCTATACAACTCCGAATTTAACGAAACCAGTGCCAAAACGACCGGCGTTAAGTCTATTTTCAAAAACAATCAACCTCATAATTTTTGGATCAACCAAACAGCGCCAGTTTTAGAAAAACCGAACCTGTGTCCAGAATCGCTAAATTGCCAAACACCAAACCCTAACGGCAACGACACCGCAACAAAAACGACAATTCGACAACGCGACAACAACAATCAACCACGCACAGCAACAACAAAAACACGAACAATAACAACACCATCATCGTGATACAACAATCACGCAACAACAAATAACGAAACAAATCACAATAACGTGCAATAATCATCAAAGCACCAATCTCAACGAAAACACGATATGCAACAACACGAACAATTCAACAAAGCCCTAGACTACCCACACATAATTATCATCAACCCATTATCAAGGTTAAGCCCACCCTTACCTCGAATAACGTAAGCTCCGGAACACGACGAACGAGACACGAACAAAACCACAGCAACACGAACGATCTCCTTTTGAAATTCTTCGCGAAACCCTCCTCTTCTCTCCCTCTTTGCGCCGCGTGCTCTCTCTCTCACTCTCACTTTCGTTTTTCATTTGCTTGCTGCGAATGAGGGTTTGGCTTAAACCCCCAGGGTTTAAGTTGAGGGCTCAGTAAACACTGGGCTCTCTACGTCACCACCTCCTTTACTCGTTTCACCTCCTACGCATATAAAATATTAACCTTTTAATTTATCTATATCCCGCCTCCAAATTATTTCAATAATTCAATCAACTATTTTAATTAAATTATTTCCGGGGTGTTACAAGTACTAGGAGAGGTACAGTTGGCGTAACTGAGATGGAAGTAAGCCGTGGGCTGAATAAAAATTTAAATCAGATTGGGCCTGCTAAGAATGTCTCAACACTCGTTGGCGTTCCAAATCACTGTGGGCCTAGTCATCAAGCCCACAATATTGTTGTTCCTTCAAACCATTCAGTGCAGGTGCGCTCTGTGAACCTTAAGCTGCTTTCAATCCAAAACTCGACCAATCAGTCTCAAGATCGAACTCCAATCCACAATCAAACACAGACGAAAGCACAAAGAAGGAAGTTATTGAGTAAGGGATTTTTGAATGCTCATGTTCGCGCAAGCAAGAAGAATTTGGTTCAGCATGACTTGATTTCGGTTTTGTCTTGGCCAGAAGGTGATAAGGTCTCGATGGGTAGTGTGCAGCATAGTCAACGGCCATGTTCATCATCTGCGTTTTTGGGGGGTGCTGTGCTGTGTTGTGATTCTACGACTACAGGTGATTTTGATTGCGGCAACAATCGTTTTTGGGCATTGCAAAATAAAATAGTCGCTGCTAAGGTATGGGAACAAGCGAAAGTCATAGGAGTGACAGGTTCTTTGAGGGATGAAGAGTATATATGTTGACCGAATTACAGAAGCCGAACGTAGAGATTTGGAGGCTAACTTGAGGAGGAAGGATAAATCGGTGTTGAAATGAATATCTTGTCTTTAAATATCAGAGGGTTGGGAGACAGCTCTAAAAGAAGATGATTGTCTCAGATTATACGGCCAGATAATTTTGATTTAGTTTGCATTCAAGAAACTAAGAGGGAGGTGTTGCTTGATTATGTTGTTGAAAATTTATGTGGTAACATAAGGATAGATTGGGTAGCTATTCCATCAATAGGACAATCTGGAGGTTTATTAATGATGTGGAAGAAAGATTTGTGGGTTGTTAAACAAAGAATTTATGGTGACCGGTTTGTTGCTGTGTGTGTGGAATGGAAATCTTTGACTTTGTTTTGTGTTTGCGTATATGCACCTTGTCACACAAGTGAAAGAAAATTATTATGGGATGAGCTTTGTAATCTCAAACGTAATAGTGTGCAAGGGGAATGGTGTTTGGTTGGAGATTTTAATACGGTAACTAAACAAGAGGAGCGTAAGGGAGTATCGGCACACTTGAGAAAGAAAGATATGGTCGATTTTAATGTTTTTATCAATGATATGGAATTACTTGATCATCCTTTGTTAGACAAGAAATTTTCTTGGTTTTGTCCTGAGGGTATTTCAGTTATTAGATTGGACAGATTTCTAATAACTGAAGGACTTATTGATGCTTGGCAAGTAAAGGGGCAAAGAGTGGTAATCGGGATATCTCTGATCATTGTCCAATTTGGTTGTTGTGCTGTGATCGGAATTGAGGTCCAAAACCATTCCGATTTAGTAATTGTTGGTTGCAACATGAAGGGTTTAAATCTTTTGCTGAGGATGTCTGGCATAATTTTCAGGTGGATAGCAAGAAGGCGCTTATCATTAAGGAGAAGTTAAAATTGTTGAAAGACAAATTGAAGGTCTGGAATAAAGAAGTTTTTGGTTGGTTAGATCTGAAAATTGAAAATATTGTAGAAGAGTTGAATGATTTGGATGTGGTGGTTATAGAGGGATTAGACATGTCTGCGGTTGATGCTAGAAATAAAGCATCTGCTTCGTTTTGGCAAAATTTGAAGTTTAAAGAGAGCTTGCTTAAACAGAAATCTAGAGTTAGATGGATTCAAGAGGGGATGCTAATTCGAGGTATTTTCATGCGTGTATGGAATATAGGAGGCGTAGAAATCAGTTATGCGTGTTGGAGGTAGATGGGAGGTGTTTTGAAGAAGTGTCTGATGTCAAAAGGGAGGTCCGAAATTTCTTTGTGAAGAGCTTTGAGGATAATGTGAGCAACTGACCTGTGTTCGATGGATTAGTTTTTCCCTAACTGAGTGATGCTGATAACCGATTTTTATTAGTCCCATTTCAGAGGAAGATGTCAAGGAGGAGATTTTGGGGTGTGATGGTGATAAGATTCCGGGGCCCGATGGCTTTAATTTTAGTTTTATCAAAGAATGTTGGGAGGTGTTGAAAGAGGATATTGTGGCTTTCATTCGTGAATTTAAAATTTGCCCGGTTTTGCCTAAAGGTATAACGACGTCTTTTCTTGCTCTTATTCCTAAGAATGATAATCCACAGGGGCTGAAAGAATATTGACCTATTTGTTTGATCGGGTGTTTATACAAGATTTTATCCAAAGTTCTAGGGGCCAGATTGAAGAAAGTTATTGGTAATTTGATTTCTCCTTGTCAACCCGCATTTGTTCCTGGAAGGCAAATTGTTGATGGGGTTTTGGTAGTGAATGAGATTGTAGACTTGGCCATGAGAAGAAAAGATGAATGCTTACTTTTCAAGGTTGATTTTGAGAAGGCATATGATTCCGTGTCTTGGAGTTTCTTGTTTTATATGTCGGTAAGGATGGACTTCGACGCAAGATGGAATGATTGGATGCGGGCGTGTGTATGCGAAAAGTCTTTGGCGGTCTTGGTAAATGGTAGCCCAATAGGGGATTTCAAAGTGTTTAAGGGTTTGAGACAAGGGGATCCGTTATCTCCTTTCTTGTTTTTAATAGTGGCGGAAGGGCTTGTGGGAATGGTTCAGAAGGCTGTCAGGTTGGGGTTGTTCGAAGGTTTTAAGGTGTCTTCAGATAAGTATTACTCTCTCTTACAATTTGCGGATGATACTATTCTGGTCGGTAAGGGATCTTGGAACAACCTTTGGTGTCTTAAATCTATCTTTCGTGGTTTTGGGTTGGTATTAAAGCTGAAAGTCAACTTTCATAAAAGTAATTTGTTTGGTATCAATTTGAGGGAGGATTTTCTAGAATCGGCTTCCTTGTTTTTGTCTTGTAGTATCTCTTCCATTCCGTTCAGGTTTTGAACAACATTCCTTTATACTTTTTATCTTTCTATAAGGCACCGAAATTGGTGATTAATGAATTGATAAAAATACAAAGAAATTTATTGTGGGGTGGTCATAGTGACAACAGGAAGATTTGTTGGGTTGCTTGGGATATTGTGTGTAAACCAAAGAAAGAGGGAGGTCTGGAGATGGAGATGTCTTGTTGATGAAAGTGCGATCTGGAGACCTATTCTTGAACATCGTTATGGTGATATAAGAGCAAAGCATATCGGCAGGTTGAACAGAGTGTGGGGTAAATCAGATTCTCTTTAGTGGACAGACTTAATCACTTTGGGAGATGATCTAATTTTGGAGCAGAATTTCTTAATGATTTCAATTAATTGTGTTGTGGGGAATAGGAGGCTTATTAGCTTTTGGAATCAAAGATGGTTGGGAATCGATCCCTTGGCTGTGGTGTTCCCAAATTTATATTTAATCTCAGGTAATCGGGATGCAGTTATCAGCGATATGGGTGAGTGGGTGGATGACCGTCGGTGTTGGATCATACCTTGGGCAGATTTTGCATGGAATTGAGTTATACCGATGAGGGAAGGATGGGTGGAGATCGATAGGTAACAATGGGAACTCTTTCTCGGTAAAATCTTGTTATATGTTTTTATTGTCTACTTTGTAGGATGGCAATTTAGAAGAGGATATGAGTATTAGTTTGAATGGTTTATGGAAGTCACATTTGCCTTCCAAAGTATGCATTTTTGGCTGGCGTCTTTTGATTGGGAGACTCCTGACTAGAGATAATCTAACGCAGAGAGGAGTTGTTATACAAGACATATCGTGCCCATTGTTCAGTGAAAATCTGGCAGGGACTGCATAGGTGGACTGGTTTGCAACCGAATATGGAGTTAAGGGGATTAGATCACTTTATTTGGTTTGATGGTCTTGTCTCAGGAAAATCTTGTAGGAAGTTCAAATCATTGATTTGGTTAGCAACAGTATGGGTGGCGTGGTTGGATAGGAATCGTCATGTCTTTCAAAAAATGAGTTCTAATCATGTTTCTATAGCTAATAATATCAAACATACCGCATGGAGTTTGTTTGATGGGCGTCTAGGAAGGAGTTGTAATATGACGGTAGCACAATGGACTAATCCTTTGCGTTGTATAAATAATATATAACTGATGGGTTTGCTTGTGGATGGTTGTGGGTTTGCATTGTCAATGTTTGACTATTTTTGGTTCGTTGTTTTGTTGTTATTGTTGATTTTTGATGTTGCTGTTTTTTTTGAGGTTGTTGTTGCTGTTTTTTTTGAGGTTGTTGTTGCTATTTTTGTTGCTGTTGCTGTTGCTCCCGCGGTTGCTGTTTTGCTGTTGTTGCTGTTTGCGGTTGCCGTTTTGCTGCTGTTGTTGTTTGACTGCGGTTGCTGTTTTGCTGCTGTTTGCTGTTAGCTGCTGCGGCCGTTTGTTGATTTACTTCAACTTTGGTTTATTGTGGTTTGCTGTTTGCTGTTGCTGTTTGTGTTGGTTGCTGTCAGCTGGGATTTTGAAGGATGTTTTTCGTTGCTTAGTTTGTTGGTGTTTCGTTTGTGTTTCGATACCCGTGCAATTGGCTTTGTCGCCTTGTTATCCTTGGGGTACTCTCTTTCCTCCTTGGGTCTTTTTCCCATGGGGTTTTGACTCAAGAAGGTTTTAACGAGATCCAAATTAATTGTACGGGTTGGAGTATCCACTATACTCCCGTTAATGCAATATTTCACTTATAAAAAAAAGTCATTTTTTTGGGTGGATTCCACTTTCTATGTTAATAGAAATATATTTATGTGTTTAGATCACGTTGATATTAAATTATTGGGATGCACGGGTAAGATTTTGAGTGAATACAAGTGAGATTGGATAAGTTACCCAATCTCACTTGTATGTGGATACAAGTGAGATTGGGATGCACGTGTCTAATGTTTGTTTCTTTATTTTTTTCTTACAATGTTTGGTTTCGGGAATCAGGTTGAATTTATGTAGGAGGGTCTAGATTTCAACTGAAAATTAAAGAAAGGATTGGTCTGAGTGTGATTATCCAACCACACTGAAAAGTTTCAAAATAAGAAATGATCCTGAGTTGACTATCCTTTACCATGTTGAAATGAATGGTAATTTTCTCTCTAATCTGCACCACTCACCAAGCGACTATCGTTGCTACTAAAAGATATTGACTCCATCTATGATAAACCCAAGTATTCTGGTATGTAACTTCATTCCTATCTTCACAAATGTATGTCTTACGGATTTTAAAATTATTTTTGTTGCAGAGCCTTCCTTCTGCAACTGTTTGAATCTTTTTTATCCAAGTTCGCGCGTCATGATATTATGTTGAGTAATTTTTTAAAAAATTTTGCAACATTTTGCATAAGGGGAGAATAGTCTATTGTCAAAAAAAAGGGGAGAATAGTCTTCCTAATTGATAATTCGCTTTTAATTTCTAATAATTTTGTTGGTTTGTTTTGTATTTTTGATATGTTTTGATTAATTTGCCTAATTTATTGTATTCTCATTGATTCCTTTAATTATTTCCTGATTTGCTATATTATGGCAAAGTCTTTTTGGAGGGTATATAGGTTACGGCTAGTTCATCACAAGGCAGGCAGCCCGTGTTCTTCTCTCTCTCTCTCTCTCTCTCTCTCTTTTTTTCTTTTCAAATTAGTATTATTTTTTTCTAGAGAGTTAATTCCTTTTTTATTTTATAATTTTTGGACTATGGAATGTTAAATGGATTGGGCCGGTGTTTTTGTTTTGCCTTTTTTTATGGCTTTTTTTTTTCTACCCATGCCCTTTCAAACTATACCCCACGCACCCGGTGAAAAGACGCAAATACCCTTAACCATATTATAAAATTACAAAAAACTTTTCATTTTTCACTACATCTGTTTTACAGAGAGTGATTTTTTCCCGAGTAAAACGGATCTGCCTACATCCGTTTTCCCCCAGAACGCATCTATCTAGATCCGTTTTCCCCAGAACGCATCTACCTAGTTCTGTTTTTCTCACACGGATTGGGCCTATTGGCCATGTTCGGAACAGTTGCCCCCAAGTCGAGGTCGGTCACGGGAGTGCGTCATCGGCTTGAGTTGCAGAGGGTGTTGTCATATGTCGAGGTGATTTCAGCACCCGATCATTTATTGTCTCGAGATGGGTCGTGTCATTTTGTCTACCGGGCTCAATGCCCCATAAATATGACTTCAAAGCCAACATCTAGACACATATTCGTTTCTTGAGCTCTGAATTTTCCTGAGTTTAAAAGTTCTTGGACGACTTCACCTTTCGGCCATCCGACGTTGTGTTTTCGGCTTCTGATTCTGAGAATTTTGCTACGGTTTCCCGTTGCTGACCTTTCGACGTTGAGTCTTCGGTGAAGATTTTTCCTAGGTTAGTTTTTCCTTCGTGCTTTTCCTGGTTTTGTGTTTTTGATTTCATCTCCTTGATCTCCGATTCGAAGGCTTGAATCATCCGGTACTCCGGAGGTCGGCTCTCCCCTTCTTCCCTAAGGGTCGAGCTCGTCGTCCTTTAGGTAAGCTGGCGAAAACTCGATACTCTGAGAGAACATCCGTGGTCTCCCCCGGAAACCACCACTGAAGAAATCCATAGACAGTCGTCTCGTTAGAGCCGATTCTGAGCAAATATCGACTTTAGAGAGGTTGCCGGACAGGGCCGAGACTAATGGATCTGCTTTGAGACCTGCGACAGTTTCCCCTAGTGCCGAGCCTATGAGACAGGTCGAAGGCGAGGCCAGAGCCGACGAAATTGGAGGGGCCGACGCTAGGGATCCCTATGACTAGGTTGACAGGGAAATGCGCATCTTTGGGTCTTTCTACCTAGCCGGGCGCAACGATTTGAGGGACTTTAGGAAGTTCGAGAAGTTCATTGGGGTCGAAGGGCAACAATTGAGGTTGGAGCCCATCTTTGAGGATGAGGCAGTTTGTTTTGAGGTCTCTAGGTTGAAGTTTTTTTTTCCTACTTGATCCTCTTTGAGAGGATGGGGATGAGGATCCCTTTTACCGAATATTAGAGGAGGGTTTTGCGGTTCCTGCAGGTGGCTCATTCGCAGCTCACCCCCAACTCTTGGGGTTCATTAATACTTTTGAGATCGTCATGAAGGCTTTGGGCCGAGCTTGCCACCTCAAAGTTTTCTTCCTCGTCTTCGACGTCTTCGGCAGCCCGAGGCCGACTCGAAGAGGCAAGCCCAGGTGGGACTGCGGTGCAACCGGAAGTTCAGCCTCTTCAAACCCGTGACCGACTCGGTGTGGGATTTTAAATACAATTTCTTCTACATCGTAGCGGTGAACGAGGCTGCGAAGAAGGAGATCGATGGCGGAGGTCGTGAAAAGTCTATTTCCCCTCTCTTGGTATAAGGAGCACTTCAACTTGGAGCTGTCCGACTATTCTTACTACGTCCTCCAGTTGTGTCAAAACGAGGCTCGAACTCTTAAGCTTTTCCAAGATTGGGTCCATACGTTTTCCCTTGCTGTCAAGAGAGTTGAATGTAGGAAGGTCTTGGAGCCCGCCGCTAAGTCTCATGCGGCTCTGGCCGCCACCCTTGGTAAATTCTGCTCTAATGGTAACTTGCTATGTTTCAAATTATTATGTTCTTCTTTTGACTCGGTCGTTTTCCTCAATTTTCAGACAAGATGACCAAGTCAATGACCTTGGCTGAGTATCATGCCTCCGCTAGTGTTGGAGAAGACACTGATGTCGGGGTGGCCTCATCTTCGGTTCCGCTTCCTTCACCCGCCATAGCCGAGGTTGGGGCCGATCAGAATTTGACCCCTTCCGAGCCCGTCTTCCGAGGCTAAGAAGCCGAAAGCGAGTGAGTCAATGGAGGGTAGTGCTGAAATTTCTCCGGAAGACTTTGAGGCCTGCGTCAAGGTCAGCGAGCTCGGGCAACAGTTGTTCACCCGGTGGAGCACTGAAGTTTCCTCCAGGGAGCAAGGTAATAACTATTCCAAGGCTGAGAACTTGTGGCTTGATGGTGAATTGCAGGATAAGTCTGATAAATTAACAGCTTGCTTGGAATTCCTTTCAGAAGCTCGGGATGAGGTTCAAAGGTTCAAGAAAGAGAAGGATGACCTGCAAGCCCGGTTGGATAGCCTTGCTGTTGCCGAGGCAAACACAGAGATTCTAAGGAAGGAGCTGGCCGAGTATGCCCCAAAGGTTGAGCTCGCTCCAGAGGTGCCAAGCCAGGTTGGGAATCAGGAGTTCGAAAGGGAGGTCGCGAGCTTGGAGGAGGAGTTGGCCTCTGTTGAAGATAAATTGCAGAAGACCAAAAAAGAACGGGATGAGGCTCTCCTCTTCAACCAGAACTCTGCAAAAGAGGCAGAACGCATGGTTGCTTCCTCCTTCAAGAACGCGCTGGCCCAGGTCATGGTCCTGCACCCCGGGCTCGAGATTCCCCATGTGTACCCTTTGCATGTGGTTTCTGATGGGAAGATCGTCAAGCCTCAGAAGTTGGATGTCGAGTTTGCGGAACTTGTGCTTGTTTATGCTCCTGATCCTTAGCTTGCAGATTTCCTTTTCCTGTGTTTTGTTATTTTTCTCCGATGGCCTCGGTTATGTCCGGGATCACCTTTGCTTGTAACATATACTCGAGGCACCGTCCGTTTTCGCTTTATCTATAAATTTTCTTTACTTTCATTTTGCTTGTTATGCTTTTAACTATGTTTTTTCTTACCGTTGCTTGATTTATTAATTTATTCTTCGCACATAACTTTGGGCGAGAACTGAGAGGCTCGGGATCGGCACTTTCGATTTTGAACCTTTGAACTTGAGAATTTGCGAGAATCGAGTGAACTCGAAAATTAGTGAGAGTTGATTGACCCAGGGGCAGCGCATATGCGATTTCAAACCTTCTTCTTTAAAAGTCTACGAGAGGGCTATCCAAAGATGGAGCTTACTGATAAACTCTAATTTAGTGCTTTTTTAGAGACACTTTTTAGTCCTTTTTATAGCAATTATTATCTGTTGTATAAATCATTAACTTAATTTGCTCTTTGTTTTGCAGAAAGGAAGAAAATAGAAAAACAAAACAAATGAGTAAACAATTTTGAGCAATTTAGAGGAAATATATATATATATATATATATATATATATATATATATATATATTAATTGTTTAATCAACATTATATAAGTATATTTTTATGTACATCTTTATAAAATTTATATAATAAATAAATGCATGTATTTAGATATATGTATATTTTAAAGATTAAACATGTATTAATGTATTTATGCCATTTGATTTGTATGATTTATTTATTTTAAATATATACCACCATGCAAGTTTTTTTTTGACAAAAACCACCATGCAATTTGAATTGGGGCTTTAATTTTTTTTTGTATCCATTGTTATATAATTTAACTAATATCTAATTGTTACATGTTATTTTATTGTATTTTATTTGTTTGTGTTTGTAAATGAACTAATATTTCTCTCACAGTACAACTTTCTAGGTCCCCCAAATATTAGAAAATTACTATTTTTATTTCCTACTCAATAATTTTTTGCTCTACTATCCCCCTTCTCTATCTTCTCTCTCCTTTTTGCTTTCGTCTCTTTCTCATGTGTCTTCTCTCTCTCTCCCTCCCTCTCTCTTCGTCTCCCTCTCTCATATCTCATTATCTCCTCTCTCTCTCTCTCTCTCTCTCTCTCTCTCTCTCCATCCCACCTATCTTCCATATATCTTCTCATATCATGACTCCTCTCTCCCTCTGATCCCTCTCTCCCATCTCTCTCTCTCTCTCTCTCTCTCTCTCTCTCTCTCTCTCCTTATACAACCTTTCTCCCTTCTCATTCTTCTCTCTCCCTTTACCTCTCATCTCTTTTCTTTATATCTTTTCATATCATGACCCCTCTCTCCCTCTCCCTCTATTCGCCCTCTCTCTCCTATACCGTCTCTCATATTATTTTCATAATAATTTTCTAGTTATATTATAATATATGTTATATATAATTATGTAACACCTGAAGTAATTATATTACTTAATGATGATTTTTTTGACATGCTAAGAGAAAATGTGGATATATGGTTATGTTTTAAAGGTTTATTGTAGGATTAAATTGACTATGAGTTTATAAACGTGAATGTGTTTGTTTAAGAGTCTAAATAATGGAAAAGTGAAAGAGGGAACAATGGGGTTTTCCATTCATTTGACCCTTTTCTTTTTAAAACATAATTCAGCTGAACACCCCACACACAAACGCATAACTCAACCCCCACTCCCTTTAGTTCAAAATTTAGAGAAAATTATAGAGAGGGAGAGAGTAAACTCGAGAGGAAGGAGAAAGGGATAGACCAATAGAGATTGAAAACCCACATGAATCTTCCTCACTTACAACTGAAATAGAGTTATCTTATCTCCCATTCCTTTACCTTTCTCTCCTCTTCAAGATTGTGAAAAACCATCTACTCTTTTTCTTCCAACAAAATCAGAGTTGGTACCATTATTTTATCATATGCGTGTTCTTCCTTTTCCCCCATTCTCAAGCTCTAGGGTTTTAAGTACCCTTGATAGTCAGAGCTCATTTGTTTGTGAATCTTGAATTTGATTCAAGATTGAGTTCATTTTATGATTTTATAGGAGCAGTATAGTTGTTACTTTTTGTTGAATATGTGTGATTGGATTAAGTTGAATGCATGAAAATTGATAAAGGATAATAGTGCTAATTGTGTTTGTTTGGGTGGTAATTGATTGATTTGCGATGTTTAAAGTGTTTGTATGATGGTTAGGGTAGGTTAGGAGCACTTGGAATAGCGATGAACACACAAAAATAGCATTTTTGCACACTGCTAAACTGACACGGGCCGTGTCACTCTGACACCGTGTTACTTTCTGATTGTGGGAGATTTTCGGTAGCCTTCCAACTTGTTTCCTTCATAACTTTTGATCTAGAACTCCGATTTAGGTGTTCTTGGATGTATTGGAAAGCTAACAAAAAGATCTACAATTATAAACAAATTTTAGAATGTGTTTTTATCTTAATTATAAAAGTGTTACCAATATATCCTAGCCCCTAATGCTTGATATGCTTGGTTGTGATATGAGTTGTCTACGGTATTATCGTTCAATGAGATTATATGAGGAAAATTATACTATATATATATATATTAAAGAATTATATGGCGCACTTGGCGAGGGAAGTCACGAGTCCGAGGCCAAGACTCTTGGTTTAGAACTTGTCTAATATGTCGGGTCAAGGTTTCTTGGAGGTGGGTTTGTAGCATTGGAAAGATATATAAGACTGCAACTCTTAGGGAAGGCCTCGTAGGTAATTAATTAAAAGATACCGTGAGTATATGTATAGTGACGTATCGTTGAGAAACTTACTGGGATTATCACAATCTCATCATTTCTTTATGTGATGATTTACAGATAACCTGGATAACCAGGTGACCATGTTGATGGCAAAGGAAAAAGGAAAAGTTTATTGATTTTATCTATGTGATGGTGTATCTTGTCTAAAGTATTTATGTATTAATGTATTAAACCAATTGTCGGTTTGTGAGTTTTATGTAACCTCTTTATTGGGGATTAGGATGTGTATATATGTTTTTCTAAAATTGGATTAAATAATGTACTATGATAAAGGAATGTTTGCACCTTGTTTTGTCGGAGTCCTTGGGATACGATGGAAAGTTTATTATCTTATGTATAAGTTGGACTCTTATGAAGGATACTATTAAAAGTTTTCATCCAAACTTAGAATTGCATATCTCTGATTTTGTGACATGATTAACATTCTGGACTTGGTTGATGAAAGAAATTTGGGATGTTACAATTATTATAAAACGCAGAAGAGAATTATAGTCCAGTGTTCACCAAACATTGTCTGGGATGTTCAATCCAGTACTTATCTGTTTGTGAATCAAATAGACCCTTAGACTTATTTACTATGTAATTACACACAAAGTCCCATTTAATATGTTTTTTTGTTAATACATGTGATAATAAATGACACCGATTCAATCAAAAAATATGACCATCGATTAAAAAAAGCCAAAAAAGGGGGTGATTCTTTTGGCCACTATACTTGATTTTATTTGATTTTTTCTAATGAGATTGTAATTGATTGAATATATTTAATATAAAAGGTTGACGAATCAACTTATTTATGTTTATTAATATATTGGTCACCAAACGTTTTAGGTCCTGAGATAAACAGCTTAATTAAAAATTAAAAATTTGTACAATAAGTACTTACCAATAGCTTGTAGATTTTTTATATATCTATATATATATATATATATATATATATATATATATATAATCACAGTCAGTCTCAGAACGATTTCAAGGAAATAGGTAATATCCTTGGCGTGAGGTCCCAGGTTTCCCTAATAGAACAAGACATGAGTTGTATCCGAGAGGCATCGAGTTCAACTTCCTAAAATTTCATAAACCAGAAAAGGGGAATAGGTAATATTGGAGCAAATAATGGCATTCACGTGCCACACATTCAAAAAAAAAAACCACAATTTTTTTTGAATACCATAAATGCCAAAATATGTCAAAAATTAGATGAAAATTGAAATTATTAATGACAAAAAATGAAAAACAAAAAACTACAGGTGCAATAATTGATGAAAGAATTAGATAAGATTAGAATATATAAACAACAATGTAAGTTGTTTTCACCAAAAAACAACAACAATGTAAGTTGGGATTAATGCTGTAATTTGCTAAAAATATACATTATATTGTATTAAATCACGCATGATATGATGGATTGATTTAAACTATCTTAGACAATTCCTTAAAACTAAATGAGAAATTAATGTAAATATTCTTCCTTTTTTTCGTAAAAGGATCATATATGCATTAATTGGCATACCACATACTATATGGTTCATTGTGATTGATTATCAAATGGTTATCAATATCTAAAACAATAATTTTTTATTTGATAAAGTGAATTAATTGTAATTGATTATGTCCTTCTCTTTTGCTAAAGCATACTATGTTTTTCATGTGATATGCTCCTCTAGAAATCAAATACGTTAATTTTTCTGTCAATATTTCTACCCTATTAATATTAACATCCTAACTAAACTCACATTTTCTTTCTTTCATTAGCTATTTAACACACACATTATCTTTATGAGAAATTAGCACATTTAAGTTGCTCATGTTGATGCTCATGTTATGCTATCTTTTGCTCGTGTTAATGAAAAGGTGAAGTGTTTAATCAGTTGGAGGGTATGACCATTAGCATTACATGTGCTAGTTGATTACGCACCATTTGTTATCCTTCAATGCAGTAAATGGTACTGATAATATGTAATTTATTTTTGGAGTAGTGGAGCAATACTTTTCGCAATAAAGCTAAGAAATGGAAGGCTATATATATTAGAGAAAATCATCCAAAAAGTACATTAGAAGTTTTCAAAATAGGAGATTAATTGCAAGCATTAATTGTGAAGTTTTCAAAATAAGAAATTCCATCTAAAGAGTACATTAGAAGTTTTCAAGTGAGTTAATTAACAATTTCATAATAAAATGACACGGGACATTGCATTAATGAGAATGCATTCTCAAATGTTTATATTATAGATTATAGATTATAGATTATATATATATATATATATATATATATATATGTTCAGTACGTGACTTCGGATCTCGGATCCTTGACTCAATGATAGTTACTTGAGGTCGGAAGAAGGTCTTCAGAGTCGGAATCCTCCGAGGTGAGCTCCGTCAACGTCGCCGGCTCCCGAGGTCGAACTCGGAAGGGTTGGGTACCTGCAAACACTCTGATGCCAAAGTCACCGATCAGAAGTTAGTGAGAGGTACAAATGAAAGAAGCGTACCTAATTATAGGGTAGTGCCCTATTTATAGACGCGGGTCCGAAGCTCTCTGCGGGTCTTGGCCGATTTCAAACTGTTGGATCGGGGCGTGATGTTCTGGCCTGTTGATCCGAATCCGTAACTGTGCTTTTCTCGCAGGGCTGGATCCACAACATATTGGGTCGAGTCTGTTTCTGGTGATCCGACGTTGAGTTTCTTTTTCTCAAGTTTGGGTTCGGTGTGTCCGTGGTGGCAGGATGGTTAATGTGAAGGATGGTCCGAGAATTATCCCGCCTCCTCCGGGTAAAGGGCCAGCTCGGAGCGGGTGTTGATGCGGCCCGAGAATTCTCTGAGTCCGGGGTCTTCGAGGGGGAGCAGTTCGAGTTCCACATTGGACAGTTCAGACAGCTCCTCGGGGAGTGAGAGCGTGGAGATCATGGATGAGGAACCTCTGGTCCACTTTTCTGTTGACGCTGACCCAAGGGGTGACACTCACGAATGGCTCTTAACAACGCTGCTGACCATCCCGCCCCGCTGCGCAACAAGGAGTGGTTGAAGAAGGGATAGGCGACTTGGATGAGGCTGATCGTTGTGAGGGGGTCGAAGTGCGAAGGGAGCTCATGATTATCAGAGGCACAGATCCCTATAGCTGGGTCCAAGGTGAGATTCAAAATGCCCAGTCGACCTATAACATCGTGCGGATGGAGTCGAGCTCCCTGGGTCAGCTTCAGAGGTGCGTAGGGGCTGCGGGCCAGGAGTGGAGGCTTTAATTGGCATCAAATAATGATACTGTGTGTTTTGTTCTCCCCGATCTGAAGTTCTATGCCCATGTTGCCTGCTTTGAGAAGATGGGGCTCAAGTTCTCGCTTTCCGAATTCAAGAAGAGGGTCCATCGTTACCTGCAGGTCTCGCCTACACAGCTCATGCCCAATGCTTGGGGTTTTTTGAATACCTTCGAGCTCGTCATGCAAGCCACGGGGCGCCATTGCAGGACGAGGGTGTTTTTCCACCTTTTCGATGTATTCCGTCAGTCTGACTCTGATCATCTCAAGGGCCTGGGCCCGGTCGGGCTGTGTCGCAATAGGGATCGGTCTTTCTTCGAGCCTGTCACTGACTCGGTGAGGGATTATAAATATAGCTTCATTTAGGTGGTGCCGGTGGACGAGGCCGCGAAGAATGAGGTAGTCGGGCTGAATGATCAGGGTGTTATGGAATGGGAGTTTCCTCTTTGCTGGTGCCGGGACCATTACGAGAAGAAGACCAAAGACTATATGGTTGGGGCAGAGATCTTGACCGTAGGGGAAACTCGGACTATGAAGTTTTTGTCGGACTGGGTGGAGTCCTTCGTTGTTGATCCAAAGAGGATTCTGTGTAAAGAAGTGCTGGAGGCCAAGGCGCAGTCGCTGGTGGCTGTCGCCGCTGTTTTTGGTAGGCCCCTTCTGCCTTTATATGTCGTTTTATTTAATTGAGTTGCCGATCTCAGAATTGTTTCCCTTTTTCAGATTCTTTTACAAGTCTGAAACCCTTCACACAGTTGCTTACAGAGGCCGGATTCGGTGACTTTCAAGATACTGGAGCCAGCTGCACTGCGACGCAGTCTTCCCCATTGCCAATATTGAATCCGAGGCGGCTTTGGAGACTTCCCCAGTGGTTCAACACGAGCTGGGGACCGTGCGTAGAATGAAGAAAGAGGGGTTAAACGGAAGTCCCAGGGTACTGGTCCGGTGTTGAAGAGGTACAAGATGGACCCTCTTTCTGAGACTGAAGGCATGCCATCCCCTGCCGACTTTGAGGCCTGTCGGCGAGTCGCAGACTTCGGCCGAAGAGTGTTGGGTCGGGAGGATGCTGAGGTTCATACAAGGGAACAAGGTTAAGTATTCCGAGCTTGCAAATTTGTTCCCGGGATGGTTGGGAGGCCTTACGTATTTAACATTTTTGTTGGTTACCTCTTGCAGGAGCCCAAGAAGAGGCTGATCGGCTTCGGAAAAAGAGGGATGATATGGAGTCTAAGGTAGATGCGCTGGCTAGGGTAGAGGCTAGCGTCATAGAGTTGAAGGAAGAAATAGCCAAGCTCAGCAAGGAGTCTACGGCAGCGGAGTTGTTCCCTGGTTTGGCAGTTGAGGTTGACGCATCAAAGCTGAGGCCAAAGCATTTGGAGGCAATATCGATGGGCTAGACTCTGGTATAGCTTCCGAGGAGGAAGTGATTAAGAAGAAGGAGATGGAGAGGGATCGAGCTTGGCGCTTCGGTCAACCCTCTGTTAGCGAAGCCCTCGTAGCACGTGCTTTTGACAATGCCTTGGCCCAGGTCGGCGTGCTGCATCCCGGGTTGGACGTATCTTCGGTGGGCCCTAGGAACGTGGTTGTCGGGGGAAGAGTTCTCAGACCTGCGGCTGATGGAGTTTAGGATCCCGAAGTTATTTTCCCTAACTAGTTCTTTCTGCTCTTTGTAGTTTTTTTTGCATTTTACTTTTGCGGTGGTCTCGCGCATGTCCGGGGTCAGTCTAAACTCGTAATGAATTAATGACCTCGGTGGCGGCCTCGGGTATGTCTGGGGCCTGCTTTATCTTGTACGAACTAATGGCACCGGCCTTTTTTTTATGTAAAGTGTTTGTTCCGACTATCGTCGTTCCTTTATTAAATTTGACTTGTTTCTTTGCACAATTTATAATGCTTGAAGTTCCAATTCTTTGAGTGAGGAGAGGAGTAGGAGTGCGGACGCTCGGGGTCGTCGCATTTTGACGAGGTGCCTCCGAGGTCAATAGCTACAATTCCTTTTTCAATGAACTAGTGAGCAGAGTTCGAGTTACGTACCTCGGATTTTGAAACTGGACTCATCGTGCGGCAATGTGTTACTTGCGGGGGAAGCCGATGCCGATCTGAGCTTTGAAGGGACTGAACACATGCGGTTCGACCTTGTAAGAATGCTTAGTGAGCCACGATAGGCTCGATCTCGCGGTGAAGGTCAGAAGTGGGCCACGCTAGGGCCGACTTCGTGAAAGAGGTCAGTCAGCCACGATAGGCTCGACCTCATTGTAGAGGTCAGCGAGCCAAGATAGGCTCATCCTCGTTATAGATGCCAATTGAAGGCACGTCGAAGCGACCCCTTGAGCGAAGGAGGTTGGTCCGAAGCCACTAGATGACTAGGTGAGACTTCATTCAGTCCCGTCTACCAAGTGCGGTAACTTGGAGTGAACGCGTAGTGAAGAAGCTCGTACGAGACCGGGTGCAAGGGCCATGCCTTGACCTCGATCAGCGTTCTTTGCGAAGCAGCAGAGTTCTTGAAAAGAATCAGTTTATTCATGAGGACCGGAGTCCAGTTAGGAATACAAACATTAGTAATAGTAGAGGAGGACTCGAAGGCCCGTATTGATGTGAATGAAATTGCTGAAGCGGAAGTAGAAACGCATTAAGGGTGTGGTGTTTTCTTGGATCGTGAGGCTAGTATTGTTTTATTTGTCTGGGGTCGGGATTTTACGCGAGTCCTCTTGGGGTGGTTTGTGGAGACCGCCACCTCATTATGGCATCTCGCTGTCAGAGCCATGCGCGAGCTTGACCAGATTGACTTCCGATATCACTTTCCTTCCTCCCCGGAGCTTCTCGGTTTTGGTTGTTTCTTGTTCTGTTTTTAGTGACAGGTAATGACACTTTCTGGCCGACTCCAGATCGGTAGCGACAGTGATTATTTCATCCTTGATCGAGTAGAACTTCATCTTTAGGTGTACTGTGGATGATACCGCCCCGAGCTTGCCCAAGGTTGGTCTTCCAATAATGCAGTTGTAGGGGGATTTGCAAGGCAACACCACGAACCGGGTCTTTACTGCTCTGGAGAGCTCGTCAGTTCCGTATTTGAACATCAATTCAAGGTACCCGTGGGGTGTTGTTTTTGAGGCATTGAAGCCAATTAAGTCGTCGCCGTTATATGGGGCGAGCTCGGCCTCGGTGATTTTTAATTTTGGCAGCAGATCCCGGAACAAGATGTTGACGGAGCTCCCTTGATCCACTAAGATCCCCAGGACCAACACGTCAGCCAATACCGCGGAGAAGATTAGTGGAATGTCCTTAACTTTATTGTTTGCACATATCCCCCTTCTTAAAAATTGCATGTTTTGGTTCAGTACTCTCATCAAAATCACAGTCACCGTCATTCATGTGAATCTTAAGTCATCAATATTTGAAGGGATATTTCCATGACCCTCATCAAATATATTATTTTAAATTTGAATACATTTTTTTCAGAAATGAGAAATAATAGAATACTTTAAACTATTCTAAAATACAATAATGTCATAATAAAATGGGTGAAAACAATTGGTGTTTTGCATTTTTGAGCTTATTGTCTATGGATGGATTTCAAGAAGACTTCACTGAGAGAAAATCCGACCGGTGGTGATGCTGAGATGGAAATTCCAAATGACATGGCCGAGGTCCCAAATAGTATCAGCTCCGATATGAAGCGTGGGGAGGTCGCCACCTGCGAGCACTCCGACGCCCAAGTCGACTCTATAATGAAAATGGAGCATATAAGAGCGTACCATATTTTAGGGTGTGGAGTGGTATATATAGTGGTGAGATTGGGCTTGCTTACAATTGGTCTCCTAGGCCCATTATCTAGCCAAAGTTGGATCCGAAACAGTTTACCATTCAAGACAAAGTGTTCCTAGCCAACCTCTTAAAAATATGAGTTGAAAATTTTCATCATAATCCTTAACTTTAATTGTTTGCACATATCCCCCTTCTTAAAAATTGCATGTTTTGGTTCAGTACTCTCATCAAAATCACAGTCACCGTCATTCATGTGAACCCTAAGTCATCAATATTTGAAGGGATATTTCCATGACCCTCATCAAGTCTATTATTTTAAATTTGAATATATTTTTTTCAGAAATGAGAAATCATAGAATACTTTCAACTATTCTAAAATACAGTAATGTCGTAATGAAATGGGTGAAAACAATTGGTGTTTTACATTTTTGAGCTTATTGTCTATGGATGGATTTCTAGAAGACTTCACTGAGAGAAAATCCCACCGGTGGTGATGCTGAGATGGAAGTCCTAAATGACATGGCCGAGGTCCCAGATAGTATCAGCTTCGATATGAAGCGCGGGGAGGCCGCCACCTGCGAGCACTCCGACGCCCAAGTCGACTCTATAATGAAAATGGAGCATATAAGAGCGTACCATATTTTAGGGTGTGGAGTGGTATATATAGTGGTGAGATTGGGCTTGCTTACAATTGGTCTCCTAGGCCCATTATCTAGCTAAAGTTGGATCCGGAAAATTTTACCATTCAAGACAAAGTGTTCCAAGACAACCTCTTAAAAATATGAGTTGAAAATTTTCATCATAATCCTTAACATTAATTGTTTGCACATATCCCCCTTCTTAAAAATTGCATGTTTTGGTTCAGTACTCTCATCAAAATCACAGTCTCCGTCATTCATGTGAATCCTAAGTCATCAATATTTGAAGGGATATTTCCATGACCCTCATCAAGTCTATTATTTTAAATTTGAGTATATTTTTTTCAGAAATGAGAAATCATAGAGTACTTTCAACTATTCTAAAAACAATAATGTCATAATGAAATGGGTGAAAACAATTGGTGTTTTGCATTTTTGAGCCTATGGTCTATGGATGGATTTCAAGAAGACTTCAATGAGAGAAAATCCAACCGGTGGTGATGCTGAGATGGAAATCCGAAATGACATGGCCGAGGTCCTAGATAGTATCAGCTCCGATATGAAGCGCGGGGAGGCCGGCACCTGCGAGCACTCCGACGCGCAAGTCGACTCTATATTGAAAATGGAGCATATAAGTGCGTACCATATTTTAGGGTGTGGAGTGGTATATACAGTGGTGCGATTGGGCTTGCTTACAATTGGGCTCCTAGGCCCATTATCTAGCCAAAGTTGGATCCGAAACAGTTTACCATTCAAGACAAAGTGTTCCTAGCCAACCTCTTAAAAATATGAGTTGAAAATTTTCATCATAATCCTTAACATTAATTGTTTGCACATATCCCCCTTCTTAAAAATTGCATGTTTTGGTTCAGTACTCTCATCAAAATCACAGTCACCGTCATTCATGTGAATCCTAAGTCATCAATATTTGAAGGGATATTTCCATGACCCACATCAAGTCTATTATTTTAAATTTCAATATATTTTTTTTCAGAAATGAGAAATAATAGAATACTATCAACTATTCTAAAATACATAATGTCATAATGAAATGCGTGAAAACAATTGGTGTTTTGCATTTTTGAGCTTATGGTCTATGGATGGATTTCAAGAAGACTTCACTGAGAGAAAATCCGACCGGTGGTGATGCTGAGATGGAAGTCCTAAATGACATGGCCGAGGTCCCAGATAGTATCAGCTCCGATATGAAGCGTGGGGAGGCCGCCACCTGCGAGCACTCCGACGCCCAAGTCGACTCTATAAGGGCATCTAAGGGCATACCATATTTTAGGGTGTGAAGTGGTAAATATACTGGTGCGACTGGGCTTGCTTACAATTGGGCTTTTAGGCCCATTATCTAGCCAAAGTTGGATACGGAACAGTTTACCATTCAAGACAAAGTGTTCCAAGACAACCTCTTAAAAATATGAGTTGAAAATTTTCACCATAATCCTTAACTTTAATTGTTTGCACATATCTCCATTCTTAAAAATTGCATGTTTTGGTTCAGTACTCTCATCAAAATCACAGTCACCGTCATTCATGTGAATCCTAAGTCATCAATATTTCAAGGGATATTTCCATGACCCTCATCAAGTCTATTATTTTCAATTTCAATATATATTTTTTCAGAAATGAGAAATAATAGAATACTTTCAACTATTCTAAAATACATAATGACATAATGAAATGGGTGAAAACAATTGGTGTTTTGCATTTTTGAGCTTATGGTCTATGGATGGATTTCAAGAACACTTCACTGAGAGAAAATCCGACCGGTGGTGATTCTGAGATGGAAATCCTAAATGACATGGCCGAGGTCCCAGATAGTATCAGCTTCAATATGAAGCGCGGGGAGGCCGCCACCTGCGAGCACTCCGACGCCCAAGTCGACTCTATAATGAAAATGGAGCATATAAGAGCGTACCATATTTTAGGGTGTGGAGTGGTATATATAGTGGTGAGATTGGGCTTGCTTACAATTGGTCTCCTAGGCCCATTATCTAGCCAAAGTTGGATCCGGAAAATTTTACCATTCAAGACAAAGTGTTCCAAGACAACCTCTTAAAAATATGAGTTGAAAATTTTCATCATAATCCTTAACTTTAATTGTTTGCACATATCCCCCTTCTTAAAAATTGCATGTTTTGGTTCAGTACTCTCATCAAAATCACAGTCACCGTCATTCATGTGAACCCTAAGTCATCAATATTTGAAGGGATATTTCCATGACCCTCATCAAGTCTATTATTTTAAATTTGAATATATTTTTTTCAGAAATGAGAAATCATAGAATACTTTCAACTATTCTAAAATACAGTAATGTCGTAATGAAATGGGTGAAAACAATTGGTGTTTTACATTTTTGAGCTTATTGTCTATGGATGGATTTCTAGAAGACTTCACTGAGAGAAAATCCCACCGGTGGTGATGCTGAGATGGAAATCCGAAATGACATGGCCGAGGTCCCAGATAGTATCAGCTTCGATATGAAGCGCGGGGAGGCCGCCACCTGCGAGCACTCCAACGCCCAAGTCAGTCTATAATCAAAATGGAGCATATAAGAGCGTACCATATTTTAGGGTGTGGAGTGGTATATATAGTGGTGCGACTGGGGTTGCTTACAATTGGGCTCTTAGGCCCATTATCTAGCCAAAGTTGGATCCAAAACAGTAGCCCCCCCAGTCGGTTGCATATGTTGTGGAGCCTACTTGTGAGCAAAGTCTTCCTCGTAGGACATCCAACCTGTAAATGTTAAATAATAATTAAAGGAATAGTAGTCTGTGTAACACGGTCAGATGCACGTTTCCGTCGTAATTTGTACACCAGACCGATTGGGTGTTATCGATGTTTTCTCAGTACCATTTGAGCTTCGTAATGAACATAAATTATGATAGCGTATACTTCGAAGAAGGCTGGGGTATACATAGAGCCCCCAAATTGATCTTAGGTGGGTGCAAGTGGGCCATATTCGCTTGGTTGCTGGTATATCTGTCTCGTCAGGCTGTGGAGAAAGATGGCCGAGTTTTATCTTCCCCAGACGTCTTGGGGTCGATACCACGAAATCAGTAGTGTTTTTCTAAGTCAGCAGTTGTTCTGAGGTGTGGAGTGCTACTACTTTTTCTTTCGCAAGTATCGCGACCTAGATTTAGCTCGATTGAAGAGGTGCGTGTCCATAGAAGGGTGCAACTTAGAACACGGGGACGAACCTCTCGTACCTCATTTAATCCAGCTTACGGGTGGCGACCCTATCTAGCTCGAATGTCGGAGGGCGTTGGCCATCGGAAGGCAACAACTTTCGAGGAGACCTCACTTAATCCAACTTATGGGTGGCGACCATATCTAGCTCGGACGTCAGAGGGCGTGGACATCAAAAGGCCACGGCTTTCAAGGAAACCTCGCTTAATCCAGCTTACGGGTCACGGCCCGATCTAGCTCAAATGTCGGAGGGCGTGGCCATCAAAAGGTCACGACTTTCGAGGAGACCTCACTTAATCCAGCTTACGGGTTGCGGCCCGATCTTGCTCGGATGTCGGAGGGCGTGGCCATCAAAAGGCCACGCCTTTCGAGGAGACCTCACTTAATCCAGCTTACGGTTCGCGGCACGATCTAGCTCGGATGTCGGAGGGCGTGGTCATCAAAAGGCCATGGCTTTCGAGGAGACCTCACTTAAACCAGCTTACAGGTCGCGGCCCGATCTAGTTCAGATGTCGGAGGGCGTGGCCATCAAAAGGCCACGGCTTTCGAGGAGACCTCACTTAATCCAGCTTACGGGTCGCGGCCCGATCTAGATCGGATGTTGGAGGGCATTGCCATCAAAAGCCCACGGCTTTCCTTTGCAGGGTTGCCATGGATTAGTCCAGCATGCGAGCATCGATCCAAAGGTGTCAGTGAAGATCTTATCTATTTATTTGGTTTCCTGGACCTTTGGGAAGGATCTCTGGGTGTATCTTGTGCCTAAAATGAAACAATAGAAGCGAGCATACAATATATTTGCAGGTGAGATATAAATCTGAAAAAAAATGGAAAATACAAGTGTTCCAAACACTCTGTATCTGCTAAGGCATAGGACCCCGTGTGCAGGTGAGTTGTGTCGATCTAATATAATATATCATCGCGGCATAGGTGCACCGAGCCGAAGTAATGGAAATCGGTTCCTGCATACAAGAAAACAACGGGCGGACATAAACAATGATTATTAATCAGTAATAGTTACATGTAATATGACTACATAAGCCATAGGCTCTGATTCTTCCAAGGTGTTGGCCGCATTTTCTAAAGAAGCTGAGTTTGCTTTAGCCCCTACTCCTTTCGAACTGTTCCGCTCTTTTGAGTGGGTCACCTGCAATCATATTTATTCACATAAACTTGGAAATGACTTAAATACAAAGTTTGGTCCCCGCCCATCATCTTCATCGGAAGGGTCTTCTCTACAACTTCAAGTAGGCATGTCAATATGTAACACGTTCATAAAGTAGTATCCACGATGCTTATGGTTAGATTGTGCTCTTTTGCTAGAGTCAATCTTCTTTTCGCGTAGCAACTTCGTACATTTGAAGTGCGTTGTATTCAGGCTCTTTGTAGCCCCTCTTATCGTTAATTCCTGTCAAATAAACAAAACACAAACTCCGAAGAAACATATCGTTATCAGAGTGATCAGTGTCAGGTTAGCTGAAAAAGGAATGATAACGCAAGCGTAGACCACACTCATTTTTAATACATTAATAATGGAATGTCATAAAGAAATAGAGTGGATCTCAATGCCTCATATCAGTTCTCCAAGACTTATGAAGATCTAAACATAATTCTGATTACTGTAGTATCATATGGTATGATTACTGTAGTATCATATGGTAGCTGTACTCACTTCAGCATATTTCTTAATTTCTTCAAAGATGGTCTTCACTAACCACGTTCACTTGTTCACTGAAATCAATTTATACATGTAGTGCACCATCAACTATTCATATAATACATCATTTGGAAAAGTCGAATGATGAGAACGACTTCAAAAGATTTAGTACCAAGAAAGATTACTAGATGCAGGCATACAACAATGACGTTGACTTGAGTTAGCCTTATATGAACTTAGATAATCATTTTGACAACCAGTTCATGAAGATGGCAAAATCCTAATTATACCATCCTGAATAGATCCATCTTATGGATTACTACAAAATTATGTATAGACAAAACATGGAATGAAAGCACCTGATAAGTAAAACCATGCGAATGCGCAGCAGCAACGTTTGGCAATGGCGTTCGACATAGAAGTTCGATGGAGAAGCTTGGCAGCGCCGACTCTGCACCAATGAGCCTGGTTTGGGTCGTCAGTGAGTAACTTGCTCGGCGAACCCAATTCACCAGTTTTGCAAGGCCGACTGTCTTCATTTTTCGTTCGGCTGGTTGTCTTTAGACGCAACGCTCGGCGAGTGCCGAGAGCGAGTTTGGTGACACTAGTTCGACAGACAAGTTCAGCAGATGTGCTCGGCAAATTATCTTCTTCAGTTTTTTTGTCCTGCAAAGTGCTTTGATTTTGCAAGTAGGGTGACAACTAGCAGATAGAGGTAAGTGTTTCTACATACAGTATGTTTAACCTCATGGGATATGATTATGTGTGTATCACTTGATGAAAAATTGCTTTGAGGACACAAACCAACATTTAGAGACATGTTAGACTACAACATATATTACTGATGAATCATGCAAAGCTAGACCCATCATGGATAGACATGCATTCGTATGCCCATTGATTCTCATATCTTCATGAACATTAGCATACTCAAGGCTTTGTAAGCATTCTATGTGCATGTATTCAACATCGATTCAAAGCACGACAGTAAAGCAATTTAAGCATTTTGCAGATGTCTTAAGTAAAGGAAACCAACTACGATGATGAACAGAACTCATGTTTTAATGCTTTAATGAGAAGAAAGGAAAGTGATACTTTTAAACCTTTATATTCTTGAACTGGATGAACGACCTTTAGACAGATTGTGGCCAGATGCTTAGGTTCTCCATAACACAACCTTTTAGTCCGAGGCAGAGGTCGGTATTCCACCACCGACTCGACTCTAATAAGTTTGGTTCGGCAATGGTGAGTAACTTGCTTGGCAACCCTGCTTGGTGAACATGTTTGATTAGGACACAACTCAGTGATCAAGCAAACTCAGCGATGGGAACAACTTGGTCATAGAGGGTGGCTCGTCGCCAAAGGAATCGATTCGGAAGCAACGTTCGGTTGGTTGACTTTTTCACTTTTACTTGGCGACAATGTTTGGCAGCAATGAGGATTCCACGCTCTTCTCATTTTTCTTAAAGGCTGAGAGGTTGCCTTGGCTGATAGCCTAATCCTTTTCTCACACAAACAATAAGCATTATCCAAGGAAAGGCATTTATAAAATCAAATGAATATGACTATTTCAGAATGACAGAGTTTGAATGGTCAACTCTTCAAAATAAGTTATAGGCAGATATCATAACTTTCGAACCAAATTTTGGGTAATTGACAATCCCAATTTTTATACGAACTGAATCTCGTTAATCATTTCTTCAAATTGCAAGAAAGAAAATGGAGAAATATCTTAGTAAGAAGTGAAATTAATTTCGGAGTGTGAGAATAATTCTTCTCAATAAAATATATAATGAACTGAAATTGTAAATAGGTCAGTTCTATGTAATTGACTTGAACAGAAAATATGGGTAAAGAGGCATCATGGTATGGGGAAGCGTGTAGGATTGTATCCATTTTGGCCACTGTGTTAGGCCCAAGCTTCCATGGCTTTAGGTTGTCATCCCCAATTTTACTTCATCACTACGAAGTTGCCTTGAAGTTGTGACCCATGGCTTTCAGTCAAGGAAAACACAAGTATTAGTGTTTAGCAGTAAGCACAGACATGCGTTTATGCTGGGATTCACAATATTTATGCATACATAATATTACATCAGAAACTTAGCGAAGATATGAAAAATTGCACAAAATAGGATAAATGGTAGAGAGTACTTCCCCGCCAAGTCGTTCTACCGGGGTCCCTAGAAATCAGAGATCAACTCTTCAGCGTCGCACCCTACCTGGCCGACCTAGACACGTGATTTCGGTGACCGAGTTTGTAAACGACTTTAGTGATGACGTCGACGTCCATGATAGAGGGGAAACCAAACTAACAGTCGGTGCCGACGTCTCGATGCTTGCTGAACTAAGTGAACTGATTTTCAGTTTCGCCAAATTGGATCTCACAGACCTTGATTTTGTAAATTGGAATTGCAAATTCAAGTATTTGGTAATTCTTGAAATCAAATGTGTGAACCTGATCTGGCCTTTGATTTCCATAGGTTTAGAGCTTAGGATAAATTCCAGAAGGAGATTTGGTTCTTGAATTTTCGTAGGTCAATCTTAAGAGAAAAATCCCGCAAACGAATTTGTTGATTTCCATATCTGAATTTGCTAATGAAGCGACTTTTGTTTACGCTGTCTCAAACGCCATCAGCGGCAGTGACGCTACACCAGACTTCGACGGAGAAAGTGAACATCAGACTCTTGAATTACTATCGTGAGTAAAAAGAAAGAGGAGAAAACCTCCCGTTTGTGGTCGCCAATGTTCCGAACGGAACTCATTGAGAGAAAATCGTACCGGTGGTGATGCTGAGATGGAAATCCGAAATGACATGGTCGAGGTCCCAAATAGTATCAGCTCCGATATGAAGCGCAGGGAGGTCGCCACCTGTGAGCACTCCGACGCCCAAGTCAGTCTATAATGAAAATGGAGCATATAAGAGAAGCGGAGAAAACGTACCAAATTTTAGGGTGTGGAGTGGTATATATAGTGGTGCGACTGGGCTTGCTTACAATTGGGCTCCTAGGCCCATTATCTAGCGAAAGTTGGATCCAGAACAGTTTACCATTCAAGACAAAGTGTTCCAAGACAACCTCTTAAAAATATGAGTTGAAAATTTTCATCATAATTCTTAACTTTAATTGTTTGCACGTATCCCCCTTCTTAAAAATTGCATGTTTTGGTTCAGTACTCTCATCAAAATCACAGTCACCGTCATTCATGTGAATCCTGATATATTTGAAGGGATATTTCGATGACCCTCATCAAGTCTATTATTTTAAATTTGAATATATTTTTTTCAGAAAATGAGAAATCCTAGAATACTTTCAACTATTCTAAAATACAATAATGTCATAATGAAATGGGTGAAAACAATTTGTGTTTTGCATTTTTGAGCTCATGGTCTATGGATGGATTTCAAGAAGACTTGTTGCTTGAAGTTCTTGTTTTGGATTGTGGTTACGTGGTGTGTATCTAGTTTCATCTGAACCATATTTTTTCACAAATTAAGTCTTTAATTCTCAGGTGGGGTTGTCAACCATGTTAAGTCTATAACTTGGAGTTGATACATTAGTATGGAAGGTTGCAATTCTGATTTTAAGTTTTCTAATTTGTAGGGAAATTCTCTTCTATGTCTTATTTTGATGGAATAGCCCTTTTGTCTCGCTTTTCTTGGGGTACTCGTTTTCATCCTCGGGTCTTTTTCTTGTGGGGTTTTGGCCCAGGGAGATTTTAATGAGGCCTCTTCTGTATTTAAGGGTACTTGGGTGCTCCTAGTACTTCCTTTAATATAATATTTTGCTTATACAAAACTTGAAAGATATACTAAAAGATAAAGTTCTAACAAGGAAGCCAAATTTATTCATTTTCTCTAATTAATACCAAATACATATCATTCAAAGAGCATATAGAGAGTTGACATTAAAGCCATTTATTACAGACAATAGAAAAGCTTGCAATTGACAGGAAAATAATACAACTCAAGGTAATGGAGGCCAATCCATTCCAGCATCTTCAAAGTCATTGCCTTCATCAATGTCACCATCTTGAAATTCCGAACTCAAATCAGAAGTATCTGATATATATGAGCAGACATCCCAATCATAATCAAGCCCTTGAGGCCCCAAAACCTTCAGTTTAGGAAAATTCATCCCTAAAATGTCAGGAGTTACTTTATCGCACATACGAAACTCAGTTCCTGCCTCCATATTTCCTGCATAAGAAGAAACTTTGTAACATTATATTTCTTGTTAGTGAATACAAAAATTGAACTCTTTCAAAGACATAAGAACTAATAGTTCAAAGTTCAAACAACACAACAAACCTAAGTCTTCACAATTGAGGAATCAGTGAGAAATTGAACTCTGCTACATATTGTTCTGAGGTATATCAAGATTCAGCCTTCGGTTCATATTTCGTCGACCAATCCCTCCTAATTCACATCTTTGTTGAAATTTTTTTTTTTGTAATTCCGTACATAAAGATTCAGGAAATACAGGATCTCCGCCTACACAAGCAAATTGGCGATAAAACTCCAAAATGGCATTTTCTTTTGACCCGATTTTTTTTTCCTCCTTTTCATTCAGGAAAGACAAGAAAATTTCAGGGTAGCAAACGTTCTCTAGAATTTCGCTTAAATTCGAACCCATAGCTGATGATAGAACTAGAATAGATATTTTCTGTTTCCTACTTACACGAGCCCATATCCTTGCTTTTCGATCAATCTCTAACTCTAATCTTCCTCCCCAATCTGATATTATGGTGCCGGTATAGACCGAAATTCATAGATCAGAATGAAAAGAGAGATCGAGTATATCTTTCTTGTATTTGTTTCACTGTATTTATAGTAAATAATTTGATCTACTAATGCGATATGTATGTAATAAATGTTTTAAAGAACGTATTAATAATTATTTATTAATTTAGATTTTAAAATTTAGTTAATTAATGTTTTAAAGATTTTAGACAATAATTAATGTTTTAAAGATGGTTATTACTAATATTTATTGAAAAAGTATAAACGCATTATGTGAAAAAAAGAAAGAGAATATATGTTTTTCCTGTCAGGATGAGTTATTATGTAGTGAAATAGTTTTAAAATTCTAATAGTTTTAAAGATACTTTTTTCTAACAAAAAGTTACTTATTAAGAATTTATCGAATGTTTTAAGAATTTTGTCGAAATGTAATAAATGAACCACACCACCCCCAAAAAAATGTTTTAAGGATTTCTTTTTGACCAAATGTTTTAAGGATAGTTATTACTTTTTTCTATTGACCAAAAGATGGTTATTACTAATATTTATTGAAAAACTATAAACACATTATGTGAAAAAAAAGAAAGAGAATATGTTTTTTCTATCGGGATGAGTTATTATGTTGTGAATAGTTTTAAAATTCTAATGTGATATACAGTGGTGCGTATCTAGGACCCTGGCCAAGGGTGGTCAGACGATTTAATTTAATAAAATTTTAAATATATATATATATATATTTGTGTGTGTGATTTAATGTATATACATTGTCTTTGTAGATTTTTTTAAAACGTCAGTCAATCACGAAACAACACATCATAAAAAAGTTTGACCTTATCTCACCTACCGTAAAATGTTTTTTACAGGGATGATGTATGTAAATTAAACATATTTTGCTCTTCTAATTTAATAATTTTGATCCTTGTGATTTTTTCATTGCACTTTTGGTCGCTAAAATCATGGATATTGTGCAATTTTAGTCCCCCGTTTTCCCAAAAAGTAAGATTTTTAAAGAACAAAATTACAAATAATTCATGATTTTTTAGGATAAAATTTGCGAAATTAAGAAAAATAGGGACTAAAATAGTCAAAAGTAAAAGAGAATTAAAGGACCAAAATCACCAAGTTAACAAAAATCAACATATTTGTTTGTATTAATAATAAATTAATGGGACTTAAAACTAATGACTTGCTATTATTCTTTTATCTCCTTATACCAATAAACATGGTTGGGGTAGCTAAATAACAAATTATTGGAGTGACTAAATACTAGTATAAAATATACTTAATTTTTCGAATACACATTATTTTTCGAATACACATTATTTTTCGGGTAGCCAAAGTTACTCCATAGTTACTCTACCAATCACCCTTGGAGCTGCAACAGGAAAGAGAAAATAAGAGCAGAGTGTGCAAAAATTAAAACTAAAGGTGTCAAAATATATTTTTCATAGGGGTATTAGTAAAAAAAATTAAATTTGGGCGTGTGCAGCTGCACACCCTCAATCATATGTAGATACGACCCTGGTGATATATATAAGTAATTAATGTTTTAAAGATACTTTTTTCTAACAAAAAGTTACTCCCTCCGTTCCTAATCTTTGATACTTTTGGCCTTTTGGTTTTGTTCCAAAACAATGGTACTTTTAAAAATCCGATGTACAATTCACCAAATTTTTCCAAATATACGCTTTATATTTATTGAGTCTTTTAGAATTCCAAAGTATGAATTAATTGTCTCAAGACTCTTTTATTTTGATTTGAATTATTCCAACACAATTACAAAGGGGACATTTAGTACTTAGCTAACACAAATTAATGATATCTTAATTTGTGTGTAACAAGCCAAAAGTATTAAAGATTAGGAACGGAAGGAGTACTTATTAAGAATTTATCGAATGTTTTAAGAATTTTGTCCGAATGTAAGAAATGGACCACACCACCCCCAAAAAAAATGTTTTAAGGATTTCTTTTTGACCAAATGTTTTAAGGATAGTTATTACTTTTTTCTTTTGACCAAAAAATGGTTATTACTAATATTTATTAAAATTTATAACTTTTTATTGTAAAAATAATTATGAAAGAGAAAAGTTTATCATATAAAGTAGTTTCAATTGCTTTCAATTTTTTTTTGAGATTTCAGTTGTCTTTCTTTTTTTGTCGAGACCAGGGTATCCACTGCCGAATGTAGTGATTAATACCCTCGCTGGATTGGAGGCACCTCGAAGGGTGGGACAACGCTCAACCACACCCCTGATTTAATGCTGCTCCACACCTAAGGCGAGGATCGAACCCTCGACACTTGGTTAAGGGAGGATGAGCTCCAACCGCTTAACCACACCCCCTGATAAAAAGTAACTAATAAACTTTATCATTAAATTTGGTCGTAATAGAAAACTCAAATATAATTTTAATTGTTTATAATAGAGAGAGAAAGACCCAATAGCACATGAATGAGATGGTAAAGGTCTCTTCTAGCTTAACCAAGGACCACCGGGATGCGAATCCAGCTTTGAGTAGTTGCGCGTAGAGAATACTCATAATTTTATCAAGACAAACTAAATTATTGATTCCTCTTCAATAATTTACTTGTTGTGTCATGTAGGAGAGAAAGTTAGATACTGTTCGGTACCGGAGTGCGGGATGTAATGTCGAGCTGGAATGTTCCGCGAGGACGAATGGTTTACTTCGGATGGTTGAACTGGGACCTCGGACTGACCGAGGTGGTCTTCACCCGCGCCTCGGGTGGGATACCTGCAAGCACTCCGATGCCTAAGGTAGCAAGGGAAAAGAAGAGGTATTTTAGAGAGAAGTGAATGCGTACCTGGGAGTGGTGGATGGGTCGTGTATTTAGAGACCTCAGCGCCATACCCGCATCGTTGGATTGGGTGGATATGTCCTGACAGTTAGATGTAGATAGTCACTACCGTGGAGTCGAGTTTTGCTCTTAGCAGTACGCACGGATTGGGCCAGGCCCAAGTGGTTGGATTCTGGCCCAGTCCGGAACAGTGGCCCCCCAAGAGAAGGTCGAAGTGACTAAGGTCGGGCTTGACTTGAAGAATCTGGATCCGACATTCCTTCTACTTCCAGAACGGCCACAAGTGAGTCGCTGCTTTCCGACGCTTGAGGTCGTGGGATTGGTTCACTGCGTTCCTTCCTGCAAAAAAGGCTTGACAGAGCATTTAAGCTCGGAGTCAAGTAAATCTTAACTGAGCATTAAAACTCGGAGTGAATTGTGTCTTGACTGAGCATTTAAGCTCGGAGTCAAGAGGGTTCGAAGCCGCTGTGGACTTCTTCCTCGGTCCCGAAATGAACATTGAAGCTCGGAGTTCGGGAGAAGGCAAGTGCTCATAGAGCGGGGTCGAAGCCGCCTGGGACTTCTTCCTACGGTCTCCGTCTTAGCATTTAAGCCAAGCCGAAGAGGAGGCTGGCTCGTGAAGAGCGAGTTCAGGGTCGCTGTAGACCATTGCACGCTCTGTGATTGAGCATTTAAGCTCGAAGTCGTGGAGGACGTTTGCGTCGTTCTTTGGCGGCTTCGCCTCGTACCGTCGTTCCCCGAGTGGCCAGCTCGGTGTCGAACTCGGGCGAGAGGGGCATTGTCTCGAGTCAGAGCTGGTGTCGCCGTGAGACCTATAAGTTTGGAAAACAGAATGATATTTGAAGAAATGTTCTTATTAAAGGACGCTATTGGTCTGAATGCTACATTTTTCAGCTATAGTACATTCTGAGCTTAGTAGCATTCCAGGTTAGAGGTATTGGCTCCGTGGAGAGTGTTTCCAGGTGGTAAGATCCTGTCCCGGACTTTGCTGCGACTTGATAGGGTCCCTCCCAGTTGGGTGCAAGTATTCCCTCGCGAGCATTCTTGTTGCCGACGTCAGCCCGCCTGAGGACGAGGTCCCCAACATTGAAGTCTCGGATATTGACCCTCTGGTTGTACCGTCTGGCAATCCCAGCTTTGACGATGGCCTCGGCAAGCTGTGCCTTATCTCGAACTTCTTGTACGAGGTCGAGTTCTTCTCTTGCAGCTTTGCTATTTGCCTCATTGCTGAGGGGGTACAGAGTTCTCCAGGTAGATTCTCCGACCTCCACTGGGATGACGGCCTATGTCCCATATGTCAATCTAAAGGGGGTCTCGTTGGTAGTGGAATGCAGAGTCGTCCAATATGCCTAGAGGACATATGGTAGTTCGTCTGGCCATGCCCCCTTTGCCCCTTTTAGTCTTTTCTTCAACCCTTTGAGAACGACCCTGTTTGCCGACTCCACCTGCCCATTGGTTTGGGGGTGCTCGACGGAGGTGAAGTGCTGCTTGATGTTCAGATCTGTCATTAAATTTCGAACCCCCTTATCCGCGAATTGAGTCACATTGTCAGTGATTACCTTGGAGGGAACCCCCAAAATGGGTCAGAATGTTCTTTTTGACAAACTTGATGCAGTTGTTGGCAGTTATCTGGGCAAGTGGTTCTACCTCGATCCATTTCGTGAGGTAGTCGACGGCAACGATCAGGTATTTGACCCTGCCTCGGCCAGGTGAGAAGGGCCAGAGGAGGTCTATCCCCCATTGACTAAAAGGCCAAGTTGCCGATAGGGAAGAGAGCTCAGTTGGCGGAGCGTGATGGATGTCGACATATCGCTGGCAGGTGTCGCACCTTCTGACGAGTTCGAAAGCATCCTTTGTCATAGTCACCCAGTAGTATCCTGCCCTGAGGGCCTTCTTCGCCAGGGCCCGGGCCCCCAGGTGTTGTCCACAGATTCCTTCGTGGATTTTGTCCAGCACATACCCGACCTCCTCCCTTTCAACGCACTTCAGGAGGGGGGTAGAGAAACCACACCGGAAGAGTTTCCCTTCTATAATGGAGTAAGACGTTGCATGTCGTCGGACTGCGATGGCTTCCTTGGGGTCGATAGGTTCGACACCGAGCTCGATGTAATCTTTGATGGGTTGTATCTAGCCAGTGCCTTCTATCACTGCGTTGACCTCGGGCACAGCGGTCGGAGACAGGTCTACGCTTGGTTTTATCAAGCTTTCCTGAATGATGCTTCGCAGATATCCTATTGGCTTTGTGCTAGCCAGTTTAGCTAGGACGTCAGCTCGGGCGTTCTCAGCCGGAGGTACATGCTTAAGTTCCGTCTGTTCGAAACGGAGGAGTGACTCCCGCACCCGTGCTAGATACCACTGCAGAACAGGGTCATTTGTTACAAAATCCTTTTTGACTTGAGATACTACCAGCAACGAATCTGTGTTCAACTCAATGGTTTTTGCCCTGATGTCCAAGGCCAGTTTTAGTTCGGCAATGCAGGCTTCGTATTCTACCTGGTTGTTTAAAGTGGTGAAGGTGAAGCTGAGGGAAACCTTAATCATCAGCCCTTCGGAGTTCTCGAGGATGTGCCCTACTTCACTACCCTTTGAATTCGATGAGCCATCGACGTGGAGCTTCCATTGCAAAGGATTGGTCTCGGAGAGAGACGACGTCATTTGTGCAACGAAGTCAGCTAGGACTTGAGCCTTGAGAGTGGATCGGGCCTCGTATTTGATGTCGAACTCAGATAATTCCACGGCCCACTTGATGATCCTCCCTATGAGGTCGGGGCGATGTAAAATCTGTCGAATTGGTTGATCTGTCCTAACCACAATCTGATGAGCTACGAAGTATGGTCTTAACCTCCTGGCTGCCACGACTAGGGCTAAGGCTGCCTTTTCTATCCTTTGATACCGGGACTCAGCCCCCTACAGCACCTTGCTGACGAAGTAAACTGGTCTCTGCGCTTCTTTTGTTTCCCGGATAAGGACCGCACTCACCGTTTCCTCTGCCACAGCAAGGTACAGGTAAAGTGTTTCCCCTTCAATTGGTTTTAACAGTATCGGGGGTTCGGACAGTATTTGCTTGAGATCGGCGACGAAACTCTCGCACTCGGGTGTCCATTTGAATTCTACGCCCTTCTTCAGAATTTTGAAAAAGGGGAGTGAACGATTGGCTGCTCTGGACACGAACCTGGAGAGGGTGGCAATCATGCCTGTTAACTTCTGCACTTCATTTTTGGTGGTTGGGGGAAACATGTCGGTCACGACCTTGTATTTGTTCTGGTTGGCCTCGATGCCTCTTTCAGTTAAGCAGAAACCGAGAAACTTTCCTGCTCTAACGCCAAAGGTACACTTCTCAGGGTTGAACCTGAGGTTGTTCTTTCTTGCCTCGTCAAAGATTTCCTGTAAGTCGACCAGGTGCCCTTCGTCCGCCTTGCTTTTCAAAATCATGTCGTCGAGGTAGACTTCAACGACCCTGCCGATTTGGCCACGGAAGACCTTATTCATGATACGCTGGTAAGTTGCCCCAGCATTCTTGAGTCCAAAGGGCATGACTCTGTAGGAGTAGTTCCCCTGGCTTGTCATGAAGGCCGTTTTCTCCTGGTCCGGGTGTTACCAAGTGGCTTCAGTCTCAAGAGGGGGGGTGAATTGAGACTTTAAAAAGTTTTCCCCTTTTTACGACTTAGATTAATTTTTCGCGCAGGTTTATGGAACGAACGAATTAGAACTTAAAACAATAAAGGACACACGAGATTTATACTGGTTCGGTCACCTCCCAGTGACCTACGTCCAGTCCTCACAACCCTTTGTGAGATTTTCCACTATCAAATTAAAGCTTTCAATCGGGTGCTTTAAAACCCTTACAGACTCAGGCGCTCTTCACCTAGGATACCCCACCTTGTGCAACAGCCCTAAAAACAATTACAACAAGAGATACCCCACCCTTGTTACAATCAAAAACCCTAGAGAGATACCCCACTCCCTAGTACAACCAATTGAAACAAGAGATACCCCACCCTTGTTACAATCAAAACCCTAGAGAGATTCCCCACTCTCTAGTATAAATCAATAACAGTATTAAAAGAAATTACAATGAAATAACAAATACCTCTGAGAAGGCGAATACAACAACTTGAAGATTTCCAACCTAACCCTTGTGAGAGATCAACTCAAATTGATAGAAATAGTGAAGAGCAAGTGTGTTTGTGTAATAGGGTTTGATTTGTTCTTTGTTATGCGTAGGTTGTTGTTGAATCGTGAAACCTTAACTTCTATTTATAGAGTTTGTAAAAATATGACCGTTGGAACACTTTTTAACTCTATTGTGATAAGTGGACAATCGATTGTTGTCCTTTAAAACATAGTAGAAGAAATCGATTGTTTGCTTAACTTAGAGAAGAGAAGAATCGATTTTGGTGCTTAAAGAGGTAAGTGGATAATCGATTCCTAGCTTTAAAAAAACAAGTTCACAAAAACAAGTGAGGAATCGATTTTCTTCTTTGAAGAATGAAGTCACAAATCGATTGTTTTGTTTCAAAGAGGAAGCATGAAATCGATTGTTTTGTTTCAAAGAGGAAGCATGAAATCGATTTTCTTCTTTCAAATAGGAGGCTATGAATCGATTTTGTTCTTTCAAAACACCAAGTCATCAATCGATTGCTTTCTTTCCAAAACAAGTTCCTTTTTAAAACCAATTAAGACACAAATCGATTTCTATCTTTAACAACATGAATGAAATCGATTTTCAGCTTAACTAATATGAAAGAAATCAATTTCTAGCTTAAAAATTACCAAAACAAGAATCAATTCTTTACTTCAAAAACAATTTCTTTTAAAACATTAAGCCATGAATCTATAGTTATAAAAACAACAAGTGCCTAACCTATTTAACATGCTTTTCTCAATTCGATAACATATGTTAGGTTTGTTTGTGTGAGTGCTAGTGTGTTGAGTGATTTGAGTCGATCCTCAAAAGCGGTTTACATTTCATTCCTAATACACGACCCAACTTCCTAGCGACTACCCTTGAAACAGACTTACTTCTTGAGTTCGTTGTGCCTTGGAGTTCCATTTGTCACTTTGTCTTATATCACTTCATCATCAAAACTTAACCTGCAACACAAGATATCCACATTCTCCCCCTTTTTGATGATGACAAAATTTTAATTCATCTCAAGTGGGAGGTTAGTTCATCAAGCAAAACAATACGCTAATATTAAAGATATGTATCTAGACTCCCCCTTACTTGATGCTCCCCCTATCTAAATGCAAAGTGACAATACAATACACTAATATTTCTCCCCCTTTTTGTCATGATCAAAAGGGTTAATGCCAAACTTAGTTGGTGAGTTGAAAACGCAGCTAATAGTAACAGTGAGTTCATTGCCTTTAAAAAAAGGATAGCTTAAATCAAAAAATGACATGAGAGTCGAGTTTCAACACAAGATAGCCTAACCAAAATTCAATCAGCAATTCATAATTCATTTAGATAATTGATAAATTAATAACTCCAAGTTTTATTCTTATGAAAAAGAGATTTTCTTTTTGCAATGGTTTTGTAAAAAATATCAGCTAGCGGTTTTGACTGCTCAACTAAACAATCACATAATCACCTTTTTGAACACGATCTCTAAGCAAATAATGTCTAATCTCTATATGCTTAGTTCTAGAATGTTGAACGGGGTCCATCTATAGATTAATGTGATTTATATCGACACCATATGTTATTGTTTACTCTATTTCCTATTGTTCTAACTTGCTTACTGATTTTGTCCTCAATGGTGCATAAATCAAAATCAAACAATGATAATCACGTATTTGTCTAATGCTAAGTAACTTATGCTTAAGATATTCTACATAAAGCACATTATCAATAGAGGTGGATAGACTTTTACCAATCTTATTGTCACCGAGGATTCTTCCTCTATTGTTGTTATCACAAGTCACATGACGGCTTTTTCTGGGGGTGAGTGTTAAGAGCTTTGTCATATCTCCAGTCATGTGCTTTGAGTACTTGCTATCAAGGTATTAATTTTTCCCCCATACCTTGAAGCATACCTGCAATAAGATCAAGTTGAAAGTTTTGGTACCCAAATTTCTTTGGGTCCTTGTGGGTTAGTACTTGGTAGAGTTCCTTTGGGAACCCACACCTTTTTCACAACTTGTCTGCTTCTAGCCATACAAACAGATGCAGTATGTCCTAATTTGGCACAGTAATAACATTTAATATATGGACTAGTAGTGAACTTAGGTCTATAATGCACATGTCTTTTTATGAAATTATTTCTTGGAGACCTAGGATGCATATGTTGTATGTTGGACATTTTTCCTATTGTCCATTCAAGCTCATGAATTTTCTTTTCATATTCAGCACACTTATCACATACATAATTTGCTTTAAAGCAACCAAGACTATGATTTTCATTTCTAAGTTCTAATTTTTCCTTAGTTAAAGCAATAACTTCGTTTTGAAGATGAGCAACTGTTTTCTTAGATTGGGTTAATGCTTTAGCTAGTTTCAAAGAATCATTATGTAATTCAAGAAATGCTTCATGTAATTCATCATATGCATTTTGTGAAGTTTCAGAGTTAGAATCTACCTCAGTTTCATTTTCACTGTCGTGGTCGGCCATGAGAGCAACTTGAGCTTCTTCACTTTTTGAATCATCTGATGACTCCATGTTATAGTCTTCCCATGCTATGTAGGCTTTTCTACCCTTCTTTCCTTTGGATCCCTTTTTCTTAAATTTTGACAGTTTTCTTTGTAAGTTCGGGCACTCCATCTTCATGTGTCCGGATTTGCCACATTCGTAGCAAGTTGGTGGACTTGGGAAGTTTTCCTTGCTTGAGACTCTTTTGGGTGAAGAATTCTTTTTGGGGAAGCTTTTCCTTCTCATGAACTTTTTGAAGTTTCTAACCATTAGCTCCATATTCTCCTCGTCTTCATCATCTTCATTTTCCGAATCATCACTATCATCAGATGGATTTGAACTAGAAGCTTTGAGAGCTAAGCTTTTCTTTTTATTGTCTTTTTCTTCATGTTCTGCTAGACGAGCGAGCTCTAATTCGTGCTCTTGTAGTTTCCCAAAAAGAGTGGCGAGTGTCATAGTAGCTAAATTTCTTGATTCAGCTATAGCAGTTACTTTCGGTTGCCATTCTCTGTTTAGGCATCTTAACACTTTGTTGATCAAGTCTTCTGCAGGAAATGATTTTCCTAATGAGCCCAGTTGATTCACTATGTGAGTGAACCTCTTTTGCATTTCTTGTATAGTTTCTCCTTGATTCATTCTAAATAGTTCATATTCCCGGATGAGAGTGTTTGTTCTTGCTCTTTTTACTTCACTAGTACCTTCATGAGTGACTTGAAGATTGTCCCACATTTCTTGGGCAGTTTTACAGTTTGACACTCTGAAGAACTCATCAGGACTGAGGGCGGAAGTGATGATATTCTTGGCACGAAAATTGTGTTGAACTTTTCTCTTATCATTATCAGTCCCTTCAGCTCTTTCTTTGACAGTGAGAATACCATTTACCATGTGCGTGGGGACATAGGGTCCATTTTCCACAGCATCCCATACATCAATATCAACCCCTTCTATAAATATTCTCATTCTTTCTTTCCAATATGCATAGTCTTTCCCGTTGAATCCCGGAGGACGGGTAAGAGACGCACCCTCTTGCGTAGACCAACCTGAAGCCATTTCTCTTGAAGCTGCTAGGCCCTTTAAACAAGAGTCTAGCTCTGATACCACTTGTTACCAAGTGGCTTCAGTCTCAAGAGGGGGGGGGGGGGGGGGGGGGGGGGGGGGGGGTGAATTGAGACTTTAAAAAGTTTTCCCCTTTTTACGACTTAGATTAATTTTTCGCGCAGGTTTATGGAACGAACGAATTAGAACTTAAAACAATAAAGGACACACGAGATTTATACTGGTTCGGTCACCTCCCAGTGACCTACGTCCAGTCCTCACAACCCTTTGTGAGATTTTCCACTATCAAATTAAAGCTTTCAATCGGGTGCTTTAAAACCCTTACAGACTCAGGCGCTCTTCACCTAGGATACCCCACCTTGTGCAACAGCCCTAAAAACAATTACAACAAGAGATACCCCACCCTTGTTACAATCAAAAACCCTAGAGAGATACCCCACTCCCTAGTACAACCAATTGAAACAAGAGATACCCCACCCTTGTTACAATCAAAACCCTAGAGAGATTCCCCACTCTCTAGTATAAATCAATAACAGTATTAAAAGAAATTACAATGAAATAACAAATACCTCTGAGAAGGCGAATACAACAACTTGAAGATTTCCAACCTAACCCTTGTGAGAGATCAACTCAAATTGATAGAAATAGTGAAGAGCAAGTGTGTTTGTGTAATAGGGTTTGATTTGTTCTTTGTTATGCGTAGGTTGTTGTTGAATCGTGAAACCTTAACTTCTATTTATAGAGTTTGTAAAAATATGACCGTTGGAACACTTTTTAACTCTATTGTGATAAGTGGACAATCGATTGTTGTCCTTTAAAACATAGTAGAAGAAATCGATTGTTTGCTTAACTTAGAGAAGAGAAGAATCGATTTTGGTGCTTAAAGAGGTAAGTGGATAATCGATTCCTAGCTTTAAAAAAACAAGTTCACAAAAACAAGTGAGGAATCGATTTTCTTCTTTGAAGAATGAAGTCACAAATCGATTGTTTTGTTTCAAAGAGGAAGCATGAAATCGATTGTTTTGTTTCAAAGAGGAAGCATGAAATCGATTTTCTTCTTTCAAATAGGAGGCTATGAATCGATTTTGTTCTTTCAAAACACCAAGTCATCAATCGATTGCTTTCTTTCCAAAACAAGTTCCTTTTTAAAACCAATTAAGACACAAATCGATTTCTATCTTTAACAACATGAATGAAATCGATTTTCAGCTTAACTAATATGAAAGAAATCAATTTCTAGCTTAAAAATTACCAAAACAAGAATCAATTCTTTACTTCAAAAACAATTTCTTTTAAAACATTAAGCCATGAATCTATAATTATAAAAACAACAAGTGCCTAACCTATTTAACATGCTTTTCTCAATTCGATAACATATGTTAGGTTTGTTTGTGTGAGTGCTAGTGTGTTGAGTGATTTGAGTCGATCCTCAAAAGCGGTTTACATTTCATTCCTAATACACGACCCAACTTCCTAGCGACTACCCTTGAAACAGACTTACTTCTTGAGTTCGTTGTGCCTTGGAGTTCCATTTGTCACTTTGTCTTATATCACTTCATCATCAAAACTTAACCTGCAACACAAGATATCCACATCGGGGGATTCATTGCTATCTGGTTGTAGCCGGAGTAGGCATCTAGGAAAGTCAGAAGTCGGAAACCGGACGCGTTGTCCACGAGCTTGTCAATGCTTGGGACGGGGAAAGCATCTTTAGGGCAAGCTCTGTTAAGGTCGGTGTAGTCTACACACATTCTCCATTTTCCGTTGCTCTTCTTAACCAGCACTACATTGGACAGCCAGGTGGTGTACTTTACTTCTTTAATGAAGCCTGCAGATAGGAGGGCGGCCACAGCCTTTGCTGCTGCCTCAGCCTTCTCCTTGCTTTGGGATCGGCGTCGCTGTGCCACGCAATTGGCGTCGGGGTTGACCGCCAGGTGATGGCATGCTCGGGCATCTTGGAGGCAGACCAGGCAAACAGGTCGGCGTTTCGTCGTAGACACGCGATCAAGCTTTCTCTGACAGTCTCACTGAGCTCGGCCCCCACTTTGACAGTCTTCGTGGGGTCATCACCCAGATGGACTTCAAGGAATTCGCCGTGGGGCTTGGGGCATTTGATCTTTCTCTTGAGTTCCCTAGCCAGCTCGTCATTTTCCTAGTCCTCGGAACTATCCGGGTCGTAGCGGGCGTCGACTTCGGTGAGATGTACCTGTGCAGCGGTTAGTGGTAGCTTGGGGAGCTCTTACAGCTGGCGCTGGATGCCTTTGAGAGTGAGGTACTGGCATCTTTCAGCAGAGTTGATGTCGGCCAAGACTGTCACAATGTTGCCCGCCAGGGTATGGAACTTCATTTTCAAATGTACTGTGGAAGCGACGGCACCGAGTTTGGCTAACGTCGGTCTTCCCACAATGTAGTGGTACGGGGTGATGAGCGGTATTACCAACAAGGTCGTCCTGGTAGTCCGAGCGAGCTTCTTCCGACCGTAAGTCACCATGATGTCGAGGTATCCCAGAGGCCGGGCTCGTTCCTCCCCAAGTCCGGACAAGTCAGTCCCGAGGTAAGGGTTGAAATCAACGAGGGATAAGCCGAGATTGGAAAGAGGTCTTGGAACATTATGTCGGCAGAGCTTTGTTGATCTACCAGGATTCGCTTTAGCTCGACGTCGAGCATGGAGGCCGAGATGATGAAAGGGATGAACTCGTTTGGTTCAGGGTCTTTTTGGTTTCCGCGGTCGAAACGGATGAGCCACCCGAAATCACCATGAGGGAGTGATTGCTTCCACTGTGGTCGCCAATGTTGGGTACCGGAGTACGGGACGTAATGTCGAGCTGGAGTGTTCCGCGAGGGCGGATGGTTTACTTCGGATGGTTGAACTGGGACCTCGGATTGACCGAGGTGGTCTTCTCCCGCGCCTCGGGTGGGGTACCTGCAAGCACTCCGATGTCTAAGTCAGCAAGGGAAGAGACGAGGTATTTTAGAGAGAAGTGAATGCGTACCTGGGAGTGGTGGATGGGTCGTGTATTTATAGACTTCGGCGCCGTACCCGCATCGTTGTATTGGGTGGATAAGTCCTGACCGTTAGATGCAGATAGTCACTACTGTGGAGTCCAGTTTTGCTCTTAGCTGTTTGTACGAATTGGGCCAGGCCCAAGTGGTTGGATTCTGGCCCAGTCCGTAACAGATACAAAAAAAATCAATAATATTTATTGCATTTATTATTCTATTGTATGTGTCATTCCAGGGCCGGCCCAAGGCCCATGCAACCAAAGCAAGAGCCTTGGGCCTCAAAAAAATAACCTTTTTGTATGCCTAAAAAGGGCCTCAAATTAAGTGTCATATATTAAAAAGGGCCTTAATTTCCTAAAATCTATATGGTGCAGCTGGCGGAAGTATTGTTCTCTAGTCAATTTGTTGCAAGTTTGAATCCTACTGGCTTCATTTTCCTGAAAGTTTTGTTTTGCATATTATTAAAATTAAAAAACATTAACATGTGTATCTTTGTAGGGACTTGAACACAGGTCCAATAGTAATAATTAGCCAAAACCTTACCACTGGATCAACTTACAAAAACAAACATTACGATAGAAACAAAATATATAAACTAGCAATACGTATATTTGATTATTAAAGTAATATGCTATTTTATAGTTTAAATTTTAAAAATTATAAATATTGTTCATATAAAATTCTATTTCATTTTTGAATTTTTATAAAACCTATAGTTTCTATTGTGTTGCCTTAAAAGGTTTTAATTTTTTTAATATTTCTCACATTTATGTTATTTTTTCCTTTAAAGGCGTCACTAAAAAGTTCGCGTTAGGCCTCCAAATAGGTTGGGTCGGCCCTGTGTCATTCTCTCTTATATATATATATATATATATATATATTTTATACCACAAGTACTTTAGAGAATCCAAACTCATTTTAAAGATACTTGTTATCATTTAAAACTATAAGCGACGAGTCGCTAAAATTAGATGTTTGTGTCTTCATATTGTGGCCTTAATCTATGCTTTCTCTTCGTTTATGTGTGTTGTCAAGTGGCCTTAATCTATGCTTTCTTTTTTTACCAAATGTAATGTATGTGTTTCTTATAAACAAATATTATGTGTGTAAAAAATTATTCATGGAAATTACAACATTATCTTTAAAAGCTTATACAATATTAATGCTTATATTATGTCTAATTATATTTTGTTTGGCATTGTATAAATTTATTACATGAATTCCAATATTTATTCATTCGTGGTTTACAATTGAAAGCTATATTTTTATGATCACTTGGTGTCCTGTATCACTATTTACTTTCCTCTACATTTACTTATTTTATTATAATAAAGAATAATTATAATATATATTCGTTGTAAGTAGTGTCATTCATCTAAATTCGACACATATTAATTGCACCTAACTTTTTTCCATTTTGCAAATAGTTACTACGTATAATGATAATAATAACAAAGAATAATCATATTGTATTTTGAGTGGTTCAAATAAGCGACAAAATAGGTTAATATAGGAAAATTCAACTTTGTCTTTGCTGGGCACCGAATTTTTTTGCTCGGCAACATACTTGCTAACGTAGTTGGTTTTCCCCACCACTTTTTACTTTCCTTATATTAGTTACTGTTGAACCGAGGGCAAACACTCTTTGTTATGTATGATGACAAATTATAATCTGTTTACTAATGTTTATAGTTGAACCAAAGCACAGGGCATGATATCTTAAAGTGTAGCAGCTTGACATGATATCTTGTAAGACGCTTGACATGATATCTTAAAGTGTAGCAGCTCGAGGGAGAAGCTACTCAAGCGTTCAAGACTTATGTGTTATATTGCTTTGCATAGGACGCTTGTAAGATCTCGTAACTTGAGCTTTATGACTTTTGTAGTTGAGAGATGATCTTTTAAAATAGAACTGTTTTGTTAAAATAGAATTAAGCTAGGCTTGGAAAAATCTTTTAAATAAAATCATGTTAAATAGGTTAGGCACATTTAATGAAATGTTGTTTTTTAAAGAAAATAGATTCATGGCTTAGTGTTTTAAAAGAATTTCTTTTTGAAGTAAAGAATCGATTCTTGATTTGGTACATTAAGCTAGAAGTCGATTTCCTCTTGTTTCCAAAGCCAAAAATCGATTTCCCCCTTGCTTCTTAAGCTAGAAATCGATTTTCCCCCTTTGTTTTAAAGCTATGAATCGATTTCCCCCTTCTCAATTGGTTTTGAAAGAACTTGTTTTGGAAAGAAAATAATCAATTGATGACTTCGTGCATTTAAAGCAAAAAATCGATTTTGCTCTCTACTTTAAAGAGAACAAAATCGATTTGTGTCTTCCTTCCATAAAGAAGTGAATCAATTTCTGACTTGTTTTTGGGAAGCACAACTTGTTTTTGAAGCTAGCAATTGATTTCTCTCTTATTTCATTAAAGCTAGAAATTGATTCCTCACTTTTTTCTTTAAGCAAGAAATCGATTTCTTACCTATTATTTTAGAAGCACTAAATCGACTTTCATCTTATATTTTACAAGCAATCAATCAATTCTTCACTTATCACAATAGTGTTAAATAGTGCTTCAACGGTCATATTTCTACAATACCTATAAATAGGACTTAGGGTTTCACGTTTCATGAACAACCTACAAATCTAAAAAGAAGAGAACGCGAACTCTCACCGTCACACTCATTCTTCACATTTTTCATCTAGGGTTAGGTTGGGAGTCACGTTCATTCAAATCTCTCATCTCTCTCAACTACATCATTCTCATATGCTTGAGTGATTGGATCCTAGTTCTCAATTGTAAATATCGATATTTGATTGTTGTGAAATCTTGAGAGTTGTCTTGGGTAATTCAATCAGGGAGATTGAATTGTAGTGAAATCCTTAGCGGGGAGCTTGAGTTCTCAATTTGGGAAAATTGAGATTGGTGTGATAGCTATAGGGGATTTGGTTGCTTGTAAGACGTTGAAGAAGTTCTTCTCTTATAGTGGTTATTATCAAGTCCGAAGGTTGCAAAGCCGGAGGTCGAGGACGTAGGGCTTTTTACCCCGAACCTCGTAAAAATCACGGTGTACTTCTTTCCCTTATCTTTAATTGCATTTCCTTTATAATTGTTAATTGTTATTGCATTTGATATTATTGTGTTTAGATATCATTATCACTATAATTGTTTCTGTCATTGTTATAGCTTGCATAGTTGTTGCATATAGTTTAAATCCTCTTTTCCGCATTCGATTTAAACTAGCATTGTTGATTCTCAAAAACAAAAAAGATTTCATTTTTAGCATATAATCTTATTCACCCCCCTCTAAGGTTATCATATAGTCCAACAATTACTTGGTGTCCTTCACATTTACTTAAAACTATAAACTTTATATCTTAAAATTCAACTAATCTTACAAATAATATTATGCGTGTCAAACGTTATCCATGGAAATTACAACATTATCTTTAAAAGCTTATACAACATTAATGCTTATATTAAGTCTAATTGTATTTTGTTTGTCATTGTATAAATTTATTACATGAATTACAATATTTATTCATTCGTTGGTTTACGATTGAAAGCTATGTTTTTGCGATCAATTCTAACTTTAATGTTACTAGGCACCAACTTCCCTTCCTCAGGGACATCATCAATAGAGTTGACCATCCACTAAGTGTCCTATATCAGTATTTACTTTCCTCTACATTTACTTATTTTATGCAATGAGTTAACACTAAGTGAGTCAGCGATAAAGTGCAACTTCGTTTTTTTCTGCTTATGCTTCCACTTGAATAAGAACATCATTTTTTCCCATTTTGCAAATATTTAGAATGTGTAATTATAATAATAATGAATAATTATAATATATATTAGTTGTAAGTAATGTCGTTCATCTAAATTCAACACATTTTAATTGCACGTAACTTTTTTCCATTTCGCAAATAGTTACTACGCATAATGATAATAATAACAAAGAATAATAATATTGTATTTTGAGTGGTTCAAATAAGCAAAATAGGTTAATTTAGGAAAATTCAACTTCGGCTTTTCTGGGCACCGAATTCTTTTTCTTAGCAACATACTTGGTAATGTAGTTGGTTTTCCCCATCACTTTTTACTTTCCTTATATTAATTACTTTGTGTCCTTCACATTTACTTAAAACTATATACTTCATATCTTAAAATTCAACTAATCTTTAAGAATTATATTAATTACACCTAACTATTTTGTTTGTTTATATCTCGACTTGAATAAGAACATCGTTTTTTTTTTGGTTTTTCATTTCGCAAATATTTTTGGGTTTTCCATTTCGCAGGTAGTGTCATTCATCTAAATTCAACACACATTGATTACACCTAACTATTTTTATCTACTTATGTTTCTACATGAATAACAATGTCGGTTATTTTTGTTTTCGATTTCGCAAATGTTTGCTACATGTAATGTTAATAATACTGAAGAATAGTAACCAAATGTTTACTGCATGTAATGATAATAATAGTGGAGAATAGTAATATATAATATTGTAGTGTTTTTGTTCATCTAAGTTCAGCACATATTAATTACACCTAACTATTTTTATTTGCTTATGTCTCCACTTTAATAAGAATATCGTTCTTTTTGCTTTTCCATTTCGCAAATAATTACTTCGTATAATGATAGTAATAATGAAGAATTGTGTTTCGAAGCTATTCATACTAAATATAAGTGTGTAATTATTGTTAAAATTACTTATATTAATTACTTTTTATCCATGTGTATTGTATTTTTCCTTATATTAATTACTTGCTATCCTTCACATTTACTTAAAACTATATACTTGAAATGTTAAAATTCAACCAATCTCTAACTATTTTTATCTACTTATATCTTCACTTGCAAAAGAACATTGTTGAATGCGTATTGTATTTTGAGTGGTTGATATAAGCAACAAAATAGGTTAATTTAGGAGTGGACAAAAATCATTATTAATTTTTAGCACACGATAGATTGTAAATGATTATTACCTGTAATAATAATGATAATAGAAAATAAGAATATTTTTTTTGGATGTAGTGTCCTCCATGTTCAAAATTTTACAAATGTTATGTATGTAAATACGAAACAAAGTCAACATTAGAAATGACAGTTCTTTGTAATTGTTTGGTTTATGTGTTTTGTCAATTGTTTAGAGTGACCCGTATTTTTTTTGTGTGTGTTGTATTTTGTTTCTCATTTACGTTTTAATTTTGTAACCAATTATGTGTTTGTGCATGTTAACAGTGTTTTTATTAGTTGTCAACGTGTGAGTTTGTCACCATTGTCATTGTTTCGGACTGGGCCAAACCTCGCAAGACTTGGGTCTGGCCCAATCATGTACTCAAGGAAGTACAGCACCCGCTCCGCAGCTGGTGTCCATATCCAACGAACAGGATCAACGCGCCCGCATCCAACGCCTTAGGTACGACACACTGTCTATAAATAAAGGTTCCGCCCTCCAATTCGAGGTACGTTCTCATTCTTCCCTTTTCCTAATAATACTCTTTTTCCTTACTGACTTGAGCATCAGAGTGTCTTGCAGGTACCCCCCACCAGACGCGGACATACGAGAAACCTCGGGCCGTTCGAGCTTAATCTTCAATCAACCCGAAGTAGTTCATCTTCAACCTTTTGAAGCATATCTCTTCACCTTCGTACCCCGGATTCAGCCATCTGGAATCTAGGTACCGAACAATGGCGACCACAGTGGGAGCATAATCACTTGCTTTCGAACTTTATCAAATCTACATCTTCTGATCCCTCCGTTGCTCTACGGTTTCTTGTCAACCAGAGACGACCCCGGTCTGCCTCCCAACCTGGTTCTTCCCCCCGAGGTAAGCCCCGACTTCCACTCAATGAATCATTGGCTATCGTCCCACATTCTTCGCAGGTCTCGCTCGCCTCCAAAACGGCTTGAGCCCTTTTTATTACACAAAAGACAGGAACTCTTGTCCTGGATCCTCTTCCCACCTCGGATCCTCATGTCATCTTGGACCTTCGAATTATCTCGGATCTCCATACTATCTTGGATCTTTGTATTGCCTTGGATTTTCTTAGGTTTCTTCTTATCTCGAATCTTCATCCTCTTTCGGGTTTCTTATGTTGAATCTCGGATTTCTCCCTATTAGCCAGACTGGATTTCCTGCAAATACCTCGGCTGGATTTCCTGCAAATAGCCCATAGCGGCTTCAACAACTCTCTGGTCCCCGAGCTCCGCTCCATCAGAGAGTCCGAACAAGAAGTCCACAGCGACTTCCTCCCAATTTCGCCTCACGTGAACCGACTTTCTCTCTGATCTCCGAGCTGACGAGCTCCATTAGAGACCGAAGGCATCCCAATTTTGCCTCGTGCAAGCCGACCCCTGATCACTGAGCTTCGCGCTCCATTAGAGGCAAAAGGGCGGGGGTCCACAGCGATCTCCGTTGGAGGAATCATTGGAGAGGGGGGCCCACAGCGGCCTTCCCATCTTTGAAGACTTCCCCATCTTGAAGGTTCTGGAGAGGTGATAGGCCGCAAGTGCATGATTCTATCGCGTCATAAAAAGTATCGATCCACAGGGAGTTTTTGTGATTACCAATCTAATTTTTTGATGGTGATTAGCTGAAAGGAATGATTTGAAGAAGAGATTTTTGATTAAATTAAATTCAGGAATGTAAAGAATCTCGGGTTATTAGTTTCATCACAATGATGAGAACCCGTGTAACTCTTTAACTATCCTCCAACTCACAAAAAGTAATATATTCTAAAGGCAAGGTAACAAATGTAATCATAGTCTTCTTTCAAAGTAAAATGATGTGTTTTTATCTAACTTTCAATCCTATTCTCATGGTTGAAAGTTAGCAAAACCCTTTAAGAACAAAACCTTTTAAATACCACAAGAGAATTAGGATTATTCTCATATCTTAATTCTCATGTCTATTTTCATAGGTCGAACATAGAATTTCACCTCTCAGTACTTCACTCTAATGTTAAAAATATGATTGAGGTATAATGAAAATAGATTAGAATTAGAAAAACAATTGGAATGGAGAATAGTCTTTGGGAATTACTAGGGACCTATCATTGTGATTACTCCCAATAACCCAAGACCATATTTCTACTCACTCGTGCTTAGAAGATAAATTGCAATAAGATAAAGAGACATAATTGTAAATGACTGAAATCTAAATTGCGTAATGTAAATGACGGGAATTGAAATAAAGCGATAAATTGCTGAATGTAAAGTTACTGGAAAGATAAAGAACAGAAATTATAAAAGCAAGAAAGTAAAGAACTTGAAAATAAAAGAGCAAAAGCTAAAGAGAATTGCAAGAACTTGGATTAAACTTTGGAGTGAGATTACAAGTATGCTAAAGTAAGATTACAACTGAAATAAGGTCCTATTTATAGGCTAGGATCAGTAGACAAGCTGATCAATTCGCATCAAATACAATAAAGACCATAAAGAGAGAAAGAAAACAGTTTTGAAACTGTTTTTTGGGTCTTGAAGGGTTGCACGGTCTGTGCAACATTGGCACGGGTCGTGCTAAGTGGGAAAACAAGCGAAACTGGAGATTTTAAGGTCTGCACGGGTCGTGCAACATTAGCACGGGTCGTGCAATGTTTCTGGTGCATTCTAAAAGTGACTTTTCAGCAACCAACTTGACCAGCAAGGATCGTGCTGCTTCTGCACGGGGCGTGCAACATTTCTGGCTAAAATTCCTTGGCTTTTTAGTTGAGCACGAGTTGTGGCACGGTCCCTGCTATATTCCTTGTATCTTGGCACTATTTTTCTCCTTGCTTTGCACTATTCTTCCTTGCTTTACACCCTCTTTTATTCTCATCTGATTCTTGGCCTATTCTTCATGCAATGTTCATTCTTTCTTCAATTGTAATCCTTGAAAATAAAACTAATAACTTGTAGTAAAATAGTTCAATAATGGAACTAAATTCCCACAATATTTATTCAAATTAAACATTAAAAATACTCTATTTTTGGACTTATCAAACTCCCCCATGCTTGAATCTTTGCTTGTCCTCAAGCAAGAACAATCAAAACTATCAAGCACATGTTAGTAACTGCATTCTCAAAAAGTTCAATCAACAAAGTTAGCCAAATGAGGGACCAAAAATAGAGGCATATGATAGAGAAAATACAATACCACAAGTGAGATGCCAGATGTTTGCCCAATTAGAGGCTTATGACCTGAAAAGTACAACTGTGCCAACATAGGCACTCGCTCACAATCTCTGAGTGTTTTAGGGACTTGGGAAATATTTCACTCAAATTTCAACAAATGTTCATTGCCATAGGTTTGTAAGTTGACCAATATCTCTACTAAAAAGTTCACAAACACGCGAAAGATGGGATCCATTTGGTTGTAACGGGGCATTGGAGTATTACCGTTAGGTAGGGAATAAGAAAGAAGGAAAAACAAATGGCTAAAAAATAAAATCAATGATAGCAAACTTTGAAATCAAAATGGAGCTTCTACCAATTTTGCACTTTTTTTGTCTAAGACTCCAAGTTTGCTTCCACTTCTATTCTTCTTCATTTCATTCATATGAGCCCACTCTTTTTGACTTGAATTTTGTCTTTGAGATTTGAGTGAACTCATTTCTTTTTGATTTCCCTTGATTTTGCCATTTTCCCCCCTTTTGCTTTCGTTTTCTTTTCTTTTTCACTTCTATATTTTTTTTTCTTTGATTGATTTTTCTTTTCTTTCTTTGAGGAAAAATATCAATACAACCATCTTATGTCCATGAGATATATGATATGGCATGTAGGACAAAAACCTGCAAATTCAATAGTTGCTCCAATCCGATTCCAAAGTTTACCAAAAACAAAAAGAAATTCATTTCTGGGTGCTAAAGGAATAAAAATATAGGCACAAAGCGGCAACTAGAGGGAAATTTTTAGCAAACACTAACTCTGGGGCCTGAAGAAAAATTCCTAAAATCCCCTGATTCTTTCGCATGTTGCAAATCATTTTTCGCTTCAAAACGGTCAACAAACAAATTCTGGAATGATACAATTTGAGAAACATACACTCAGCAAAGAAAAGGGGATAAAATATATAATTTCAATAACATCCCCTTGTGAAGGCTCTATATCTCACATTTTAGTAGCTGGTTCACACAGAGTATAATTCAGACATGCTAATTCTCAGCTTCCAATCATGACAGCCTCACATTTACATTTAGCACAAGTCTATCATACAAATCAGTTTTGTGGTCCCAGAAAAGACTAAGCTCTATATTTTTTTTTTTCTTTTTCAAATGCAATTATTAACAAGTGCTAAAAAGTTTTCACATTCAACTTGCAAGAAAACAACAACAACAACTCAAGACATGGGAGAAATCAAGACTCACTATCTTAAAACCGCAAAAACAACAAAATATAGCAGAAAAAACGAAAAAATTTAAAGGGAAAACAAATAAAACAAGGTAAATACCCCCCATGCTTAGACTAAGCATTGTCCTCAATGATTTGCAATAAAAACAACATGAAAGGGGTAAGAAAGCTCACAAGTACTGTGGCGGCTCAGAATTTCTTGAGACATTGTGATGATTATTTTTCCTACAAAAAGACAAACAATGTTAACCCGTGGGTTGCCTCCCACGCAGCGCTCTTTAAACGTCACAAGCTTGACGAGTATGGTCATTATCCTGGATCCAACCTAGGGCTGCTTGTCCCTTTAACTTTTCTGACCATGACGATTTTTGGCTTCTTCATCTTTCCCCCTATATGTGACATTTTTCTTTCAACATCATCTACCCATGTGGGCTTTGTGAAAACACCTTTTCGGCGAGCACGTTTTTCCACTTTACTCTTGATCTTTTGTGGGGATTTGTTCTCTTTCAATTCATTATGTTTGGGTTCAAGAATTTCCACCTTACTCAAGTTTGTATTGTTAGTAATGAAAAGAGTACATTTCAAACCCATGAATTCACCTTGGAGATGACGGAAGAGGTTTCAATTCAACCTTTGGTGCTTCTATTGGAAGAGAATCAGATTTTTCCTCAACCAGTTCTTCAATATCCATGTCTTTTATAAGAGGATTCTCATCCAACAATTGTGCATAGACTTGGGCATCTTCAGTTAATTCTTTACCTGCATTGTTAATCAGACATTCTTCCAAACCATCGCTTGAAGATGGTGCTAAAGAGAACTCTTTCACGCAATGGTCAACAACATCAATCATGCAACAAGAGTCCTGAATTGAAGGACTCTTCATCAAATTAGCAAGTTCAAACTCAATCTTTTCTTCACCTACATTGAATGCCAACTTACCATGCTTAACATCAATTATGGCCCCTGCAGTAGCAAGGAAAGGTCTCCCCAAAAGAATTGGAACTTTGGAGTCCTCCTCCATTTCCATCACAACAAAATCTGCTGGAATTAAAATTTCTCCTACTTTAATAGGAATATCCTCAAGAATACCAGCTGGATATTTAGTGGAACGGTCAGCCAATGTTAAGGTCATATTTGTAGGTTTCAACTCTCCTATGCCTAACCTCTCAAAAAGGGATAAGGGCATTAAGCTCACACTAGCCCCTAAATCACACATGGCTCTTTTAATAGTCTCACTTTCAATGACACAAGGGATGGAAAAGCTACCAAGATCTTTAAGCTTTGGAGGCGGTTTGTTTTGAATAATAGCACTACATTCTTCAGTTAAAGCTACTGTCTCATTGTCATCTATCTTTCTTTTCTTAGATAAAATTTCTTTCACAAACTTTGCATAAGATGGCATTTGAGACAGTGCATCGGTGGAAGGAATGTTAATGTAGAGCTTTTTCAACAAATCAACAAATTTTTTAAACTGCTCATCAAGCTTTGATTTGGTAAACCTTTGTGGGAATGGTATTTTAGGCTTGTATGGTGGTGGTTGTACATAAAGTTTTTCTTTTTCTTTTTCTACCTCAACCTCTACCCTCTCATTTTGTGGTTCTTCTTCCTCACTCACATTTTTCTCATTAGTTTCCTTTGGTTCCTCTAATTTTTTTCCACTCCTAAGGGTGACAGCATTTACTTGGGCTTTAGGATTGGGTTCAGGCTGCCCTGGAAAAATTCCAGAGGACCTAGAGGATGAAGCAACTTGTTGAGCTACTTGGGAAATTTGAGTTTCTAACATTTTGTTGTGAGTAGAAATAGATTCCACTTTTGATGTTAATTTTATGAGAGTCATTCAAAAATCCAGTTTGGTTTTTAAATTCTTCATTTTGCTTTGTTTGTGTTATCACAAAATTTTCTAATAAAGTTTCCAAATTGGATTTTTGAGGAGCTCTTTGATTATTTTGAAAACCAGGGGGTGTTCTTGCTGCTGGTTGGAAAGAGGGATTGGCTGGAGGATTTTTATATGAAAAATTTGGATGATTCCTCCATCCAGAATTATAAGTATTTGAAAAAGGATCCCCCTTTTGAGGATAATTAACTTGCTCAGAACCATTAGAAGACACTCCTAGTTGACATTCAACACCGGTATGACCAACAACACCACATATTTCACAAGAAGGTACAGCAGGAGTAGAAGAAGGTGAGACAGCATTAACATTAAGTTTTTCAAATTTCTGGAAAAGTGATCCTACCTTAAAAGCTAAATGATCAAGAGCAGAAACTTCAAATTTACCTGGTTCTTTCTTTGATGGAGGTGTAGTAGTGATGACTCTTTCACTTGTCCACTGGTAGTGATTCTGAGCCATGTCTTCAATTAGTGCATAAGCCTCTTCAATGTTCTTGTTCATTAGAGCTCCACCCGCAGCAGCATCCACGGTCCTTTTTGTAGTGTAAAGCAAACCATTATAGAAAGTGTGTATGATCAACCACTTCTCTAGTCCATGATGCGGGCATAGCCTTAGCATTTCTTTGAAACGCTCCCAAGCATCATAAAGAGATTCCCCTTCATTTTGAGTGAATCGTGTGATTTGATTCCTCATTTGTGCGGTTTTGCTTGGGGGAAAGAATCTAGCAAGGAATGCTTGCTTTAGTTGATCCCATGTAGTAACAGACTCATTTGGTAATGAATGTAACCATGCTCTAGCTCTATCCCTTAGTGAAAAAGGGAAAAGCTTTAGTCTTATGGCCTCAGGGGTTACTCCATTTAGTTTGAGAGTACGACAAATATCAAGAAAGATTGAAAGATGAAGATTTGGGTCCTCAGTAGCTGAACCTGAAAATTGGTTCTGCTGGACCATAGAAAGTAGATAAGGTTTAAGCTCAAAATTGTTTGCATCAATATTAGGATGCACAATAACTGCATGTGGCTCAGCCGTAGAAGGCGTAGCATACTCTTTAAGAGTACGATTTGGATTAGCAGCCATTCTTTGGTTATTGCGCAATTCTCTTCTTCTTTGGTGAAGGTATCTTTCGATTTCAGGAATTGGTTCAACAATTTCTCCGAAACTGTGTGCTCTTCGGATTCAAAGAAGAAGAGAAAAAGTAACAAAATAAAAGAAAACAGAAATTTTCCGTCTAACCGGTAGCAAAAGGTTGATTAATATCACTACTCCCCGACAACGGCGCCAAAAACTTGATAGGCCTCAAGTGCAAGGTTCTATCGCGTAATAAAAGGTATCGATCCACAGGGAGTTTTTGTGATTACCAATCTAATTTTTTGATGGTGATTAGCTGAAAGGAATGATTTGAGGAATAGATTTTTGATTAAATTAAATTCAGGAATGTAAAGAATCTCTAGTTACTAGTTTCATCACAATGATGAGAACCCATGTAACTCTTTAACTATCCTCCAACTCACAAAAAGTAATATATTCTAAAGGAAAGGTAACAAATGTAATCATAGTCTTCTTTCAAAGTAAAATGATGTGTTTTAATCTAACTTTCAATCCTATTCTCATGGTTGAAAGTTAGCAAAACCCTTTAAGAACAAAACCTTTTAAATACCTCAAGAGAATTAGGATTATTCTCATATCTTAATTCTCTTGTCTATTTTCATAGGTCGAACATAGAATTTCACCTCTCGGTACTTCACTCTAATGTTAAAAATATGATTGAGGTATAATGAAAATAGATTAGAATTAGAAAAACAATTGGAATGGAGAATAGTCTTTGGGAATTACTAGGGACCTATCATTGTGAGTACTCCCAATAACCCAAGACCATATTTCTACTCACTCGTGCTTAGAAGATAAATTGCAATAAGATAAAGAGACATAATTGTAAATGACTGAAATCTAAATTGCGTAATGTAAATGACGGGAATTGAAATAAAGCGATAAATTGCTGAATGTAAAGTTGCTGGAAAGATAAAGAACAGAAATTATAAAAGCAAGAAAGTAAAGAACTTGAAAATAAAAGAGCAAAAGCTAAAGAGAATTGCAAGAACTTGGATTAAACTTTGGAGTGAGATTACAAGTATGCTAAAGTAAGATTACAACTGAAATAAGGTCCTATTTATAGGCTAGGATCAGTAGACAAGCTGATCAATTCGCATCAAATACAATAAAGACCATAAAGAGAGAAAGAAAACAGTTTTGAAACTGTTTTTTGGGTCCTGAAGGGTTGCACGGTCTGTGCAACATTGGCACGGGTCGTGCTAAGTGGGAAAACAAGCGAAACTGGAGATTTTAAGGTCTGCACGGGTCGTGCAACATTAGCACGGGTCGTGCAATGTTTCTGGTGCATTCTAAAAGTGACTTTTCAGCAACCAACTTGACCAGCATGGATCGTGCTGCTTCTGCACGGGGCGTGCAACATTTTTGGCTAAAATTCCTTGGCTTTTCAGTTGAGCACGAGTTGTGGCACGGTCCATGCTATATTCCTTGTATCTTGGAACTATTTTTCTCCTTGCTTTGCACTATTCTTCCTTGCTTTACACCCTCTTTTGTTCTCTTCTGATTCTTGGCCTATTCTTCATGCAATGTTCATTCTTTCTTCAATTGTAATCCCTGAAAATAAAAGTAATAACTTGTAGTAAAATAGTTCAATAATGGAACTAAATTCCCACAATATTTATTCAAATTAAACATTAAAAACACTCTATTTTTGGACTTACCAAGAGGGGGCCCGCAGCGGCCTTCCCATCTGTGGAGCTCGGGGCCCCACAACGGCTTTCCCACTTATGACTTCGTATCATCCTCAGGAATCTCAATTCTCAGGATCTCTATATCAACATTCTACTTTGGCGTCAGAATTCTAACACTCTATCTCGGTACCTGAATCCTAATATTTATCCTGGCATTCAATCAACATACAGCAACAAAAGCACGTAAGACATTCAAGACAAGCGAAACTAGAATTAGCAAATTGACAAAATAATTAGGGCTTGAAAGGGACGGTGCCCATTGTACATACAAGCTAGAGTTTCCCAAGACATGCCCGAGACCAACCTCAATATTCAAAAGAAAATGACAAAATCTAATCTACATTTTCCATATTTTTATCTCCTTCGACCTCAACAGCGTTCTAGTCGGCAGCGGCTGGATTAGCTTCGTCCTCGACAGCAGGAGCAGCAGTTCCAAGATCAGCTAGGCCTTCCACCACGTTCCCAGGTGAAGACTCAGAGAACGGGTCATAGAGCATTTGACCTTTGTGCACGATCTTCCCGTCCACAGCCTTGTGCTCGACCTTAAGCAGGTTGGTTTCCAGCGTAGGCTCAAGGATGAGGGCCATCTTCAAATAGCGCGTGAAGCCGGCCATGGGCCTTGTAGCCACTCTGTCTGTGAGGTTGGCCTTGTTCTTCATCAGCTGCTCGGTCTCCTCGGCATTCCTTTTCTTCTCGGCCTCAGCCTCCTCCAACCTATCCTGAACTTTTTGGAGCTCTGCCGGCAACGTCAAGATCTCAGCTATTTTCTTGTCCTGCTCCCCGGCCTTGGCGTGCGCTTAACCAAACTGCTTCTGTACCCCGGACATCTTTTCCAGCTCGGCTTTTAGACTTCGATTTTCTTCAAAGTAAGCTACCAAATTACAATCCCGGTAAGTTCTAAGGTCGGCAGAAGTGCGAATCAACTTGCCATCTAAATATCTATTGTGAGCCTCAAAGTCAGAGATTTTACCTCTGAGGCGGGCAGTGGTTTTCCCGGCAATCAGATCCTCCAACTCTTTGAAGACATCAGCTCCCAGCCTGCCAACTCGGGCACAGGCCACGAAATCCTCCACGCTGGCTTTCTCTCTTCTCTCTTTCTTCCCGTCTAGTTTTGTTTTTGTCAATTCAGGGCAGAAGGGGCAGCATTGACAACATTAGCATGGCTTCTTTTTTGAGTCTCCTTGTTGCCTGACTCCGAGATTAGCTTCGAAGACTTAACAACAGGAGATTTGAGTTTTTCGACAGGCTTACCCCCAGCTGAGTGGGACTTGGTCGCCGCCTTTTCCATAATGGGGCCGGATCCTAATCCTGTCCCCGTGCTTTTCTTCTTTTCAGGCACCTTCTTGGGCACCTCTATACGAGGTCGTCCATTTTACCTGCAAAAGAAAGGAAGACGGTCAGAATCAATGCGACTAAGATTATAACAGCGACATAAAAATAAATTGTAAAGGTAACTACAGGTGTCAAAGTATCTCTTGAGCTTGGCCTCACACTCGGCCACGGCATCAATCATAGAACCACAATGGACCTTCAAGCCTTTCTTGGCCATGTCCTTCCCCCACTTGTTGATCATCTTATACGAGTCTGCGTCGTCTCCCTCCAGCAAGTTTGGCTTCACTATGTAAGACTTGGTCTCAATCTCCTTTCAGTCCCGGACAAAGTGTTCCCGGCTCCAGGACAACAGGAAATGCACTCCGGTCAGATCTTTCCCCACGTAATCCGCAATGGATTGCTTTGCTGCATTATTCGAGGCTTTGACAAAGAAGTTCACCTTGAAGTCATTGTTTGAATGGTTGGCTGGAGCAAAATATGAGTGTTCTGTGTTGCCCCGCAGTGCCACCTGACCCCGCCTCCAGGGAATGGAGCACGTTGAAGAAGCAGAAGAAGACCCTTGCTGAAGGAACCCTCCTGAGGCTCTCCGTGACCAGCTCAAAGCCACGCATGAATCCCCAGCCATTCGGATGCAGTTGAGAAGGGGCCACATGCAGGTAATTTAGTACGTCTTTCTGAAATTGACTAAGGGGGATCCGAACTCTCATGGTCTCCAAGTTGACCCGTAGAAGAAGAAACCCATCCCATCATGCTCATTGCACACCGGCATATCGTCAGCCTCCATCAGCTTCCATCTCTGATCAACAGGAGCAGCAATGTACCGTTCATAGTAGGACACAGGTTTGTCTGACTTTAGCTTTGGGCAAATATTGCAGATCTTCGTGGAGACCCAGTCATACACTTCCTCAGTCGTTTCCACATCTTCTACGGTGACCTCGGGTTTCTGAACTTGAGAATCAACCTCGGCGTTTTCTTCAACTGTGCCTTCCGAGCTCTGTCTGATAAATTCCCTAGCCAAAGTACCCGACATCGCGGGGGAGTCTACGTGTGTCGAAGAGAGTACGGACGGAGCTCCCTTGGGGGCCAGCCTTAGCTCCCCAGTGGCCGACCTCCTTAAGATCGATTTACCCGGTGGAATAAAAGACTGAGTTTCCTCACTCTTGGATCGGACCATTATCTGCAAGGGGAGGACAGCACTATCACTATCTTACACGGTCCATCTAAATCTATTTATGTAGAGATAAAGCGGTGTTGATCCCGACCTCGGTAATCCCAGGGCCGGCCTATCTCCTCCCCCTGAGGCGAGCAGCGACGGTCGCCAAAGTGGCGACGTCGGCCGCAGATAAAATATTATGACTAAGGCATTTAAATCATGTAGGAAAGGAAACTAACCTCTGTACAGGAACTTTCTGATGTCAGCTTCAATTTTGTGGTCGGATGAACGAGTGATGATCTCGCCTCTGCAAAAACCCAAAAACAGGGGGCGGTAGATGGTGGCACTGATCTCCGCACGATGGTCGGAAAATTCCCACTCCTCGAATCACTTAGAGCTCACTCTCTCAGAAAAATGCAAAGTAGACAAATGAGCCCTAAACTCGCCTTATATAGGGATGAGATGTGAAGCGTCATGTCACTTCAATGAGTCTTTTCAACTCAGTGCGACAAGACACTCTCGATGTTACCAAGCGTCACGTCTCTGTTCCCCCATTCAGAAGATGACACGTGGCACACCAGTGTCTCAAAGCAACGGTTGAACCAAGCCGAGGCCGACCTCATTCTTCGCAAGACTTGGGTCTGGCCTAATCCCGTACTCAAAGTAGCACAACACCCGCTCCGCAGCTGGTGTCCATATCCAATGGACAGGATCAACGCGCCCGCATCCAACGCCTCAGGTACGACACACTGTTTATAAATAAAGGTTCCGGCCTCCAATCAGAGGTACGTTCTCATTCTTCCCTTTTCCTAATAATACTCTTTTTACTTACTGACTTGAGCGTCGGAGTGTCTTGCAGGTACCCCCCACCCGATGCGGACATACGAGTAACCTTGGGCCGTCCGAGCTTAATCTTCAGTCAACCCGAAGTCCATCTTCAACCTTTGGAAGCATATCTCTTCACCCTCGTACCCTGGATTCGGCCATCTGGAATCTAGGTACCGAACAGTCATTAGATTTTGTAGTGGGGTTAGGTGAGGGAATTGGTCTATGGTTTGGCGACGTATAAATTTTCACAGTTTTTAACTAGCCATCGTTTATTTTGATTACATTCTTTTTAAAAAGGGTATGACAAAACTCATTTTCTCTGTTTTTTAGATCATCCCCTTTGAATTTCCTGGTAGTTATTTTGTTAAAGTTTCGCTATGGCTTCCTCGGGTCCACAGGTTCCAGAGGAGTACCAGGTATTGTCTCCCATTTTTGTTTTTCTCCCATACCAACATTCTTCTTAAAATGTTGTTTCTTACTTTCCATTTTCTGGTTGCTTTGTTTCTTTTTTTACATAGAGTATCCACATTGGTTCACGTTTAAAATTCTTTGTGTGTCTTTATATTGTATTTTCTTAACCCTTATTTTCTTGGTTTTCTCTTTTGACTTCACTATCTTTTCCTCTTATTTGCATGCATTACGTTTTTTATCATGCTATTGTGATTTTTAAATTTTGGTTCTTCCATTGCATGCATCTACATATTTATTGCTCTATTTCTCTCTTTTTTTTTTACTCCATGCATTCAGTTTTATGTCTTATATATGTGTAACAAGAATGTTTTGAGGATTAGGTTACTTTTTTGGTTACAATTTAATCATGTCCTAAGTTCTTCGTTGTTATTTCCTGTGCCATGTTATCATTACTCTACACATGTTTTTGAACAATGTTTATGTGCATGCGTGATAGGTCGCAAGTGCACGGTTCTATCGCGTAATAGAAAGTATCGATCCACAGGGAGTATTTTGCGATTACTAATCTAATTTTCGATGTTGATTAGCTGAAAGGAATCATTTAGATAAAGAGAGTATTTTTGTTTTGTAAAATTCAGAATAAAAGACGCCTTGGGATCGTGGTTAGACCACAATGATGGAAATAAACTACCCTTTAACTATTCTCTATCTTATTTTGAAATTGTTTTAAGGACAAGGTATTCTTTTGGTGTAATTCAAGCTTCCTTTTGGAATGCAAGAATGTGTCTCGAAACAATGATCAAACCTATTCTCATGGTTGATCATCGCAGAGACCCATTAAGCACAACCTTATTGTCCCAAGGCTAGCAATGCTATTCTCATGCTTTGCTTTGCCTTCTCTAGTTCCATTTGTTCCAATATCAAACTTCTCCTCTCGGTACTTCATTTGATATTTGTTTTATAGAAATTTAGTTTGATGGAATTAGATTAAAATCAAGTTTTAAATAAGATAGGGTTTAGTCTTGGATTTGTTTAGGGACCCATCATTGGATTGTGTCCCACAATCCCAAGACTAAAGAAGTCTTCTCACTCATGATCATAGTAGACAAGGGGGTAGAAGAGAATGACATAAAGATAAATGACATTGAATTAAAATGGCAAAATGTAAATGACAAGGGTGTAAATAAAGAAACAAAGAACTGAAATGTAAAAGTGCTAGAAGATAAATGGCAGAAAAATAAAGAACAAGAAAGTAAAGGAGAGCAAGTAAACAAGAACTAAACTGAGAACAAGAACTTAGATAAACTTTGAGTGTAATTTTCAAGTATGCAAAGGTCCTATTACAGCTGAAATGAGGTCCTATTTATAGACTAGGATCAGTAGACACAGGAGTAAATTCGAATTACAACCCATAATGAATGAATTGGAAGAGTTTTGTAACATTTTTAGCTTCAGACAAAGGTGCACGGACCATGTGCTACGTAAAACTTGTAAAATTCTAATTCAGCACAGGGTACACGGACCGTGCATGTGGGCAGCACTGACCATGCGTGGTCTTCAAACTCTCCAGCTTCTGCAACGTACAGTGCGCACGGACCATGCTTGTGGTGGGCACGGACCGTGCATGTCTTGAGTCTTTTCAGCTACTTTCTGTAATAGTGAGCATGGACCATGCGTGTAGTAGGCATAGACCGTGCGTGAACACTTAATTCTTGGCTTTATTTGCTTGATTTTGCTCCTTGGTCCTTGAACTTTTATTCTTTGCCTCTAATCACCTGAATTTCTTCCATTCCTTCATTATTTGATCCTGAAAATAGAAACCAACATTTTGTAGTAAAATAGCTCCAAAGTGAAACTAAAATTCTACAATTTATATTTAATTCAAATGCTAAAAACATAGTAAAATAAGACTTATCAATGCGTTTTGTTCTTCTTTCTCATTTTGTTTGTTTTGTTGCTTTTTCTCGCTAGGCACCAACTCCTTTTGCTCAGCAACATCACCAAAATTGTTCTGTTTTTTTACCCCCTTTCCTAACATTAACTAGTTGGTCTCCTTGACGTTATTTCTTCTGTTTTTTTTTGTGTTATTTGTCTTATTAATTCATTCTTTTATTTTTTTCCATTTATTTTAATATGTTCATAGGATCCTATACCTTCATTTTCCGAAGATGTTTTCCCTCCTTTGATGATGGATTTGGATCCCAATGTGACTCAAGTAATGTTTTGAGGGATTACTTACTTCAAAATTTTAGAATTCTAATCTATGCATGTATAAGAAGAGTGTTTATGTGCATGCATTAGGTTCTTTGTCATTTTCTTTGTTATGTTTTTTTTGTCTCTTTTCTGATGTTAATTATTTGCATTTTCTTTTTATTGTCATATTAATTATTTGTTCTGTTTTCTCTTATTAATTATTTTGTTTTCCTTTTTCCCATTATATTTAATATGTTCCTAGGACCCTACACCTCCATTTTCTTAAGATGTTGTGCCTCCAATGGTCAGGGATTTCGATCCCTGTGTCACTGAAGTTTCCCCAACGCTTAAGTCATATATTTGTAGTTTAGACCCTAATGCAGTTAGTTGTTTTCCTTTTCCATTTTAATTTTTAGGTATTTCTCTTTTTATTTTTTCCCTAAATTTGATTGACTTTTTTCTTTTGCGGGAATTTGGTGTTGTAGCTTTGCTCAGTGAACACTTTCATAATCCAATTGCTGTCTACTTGAGAATGATTGATTATGCTAAGAATGAATTCCATGTTACCATTCGAGTCCATAAAGGTAACATGTATCTTTTTCAAGGCTGAAAGAACATCGGGAGGTACTATGGATTGGCATTTGGTGGTTGGGTTCAGATGACCTTTGTTTCAACTACTCAGGTTGACATTCGTATTATGGATAGAGGGTTTAATGACATTGTTCCCCCATTGCCTGCAAGGACTTTTTTCCTTGGGACTAATGGATGTCCAATTGTTTTTTGTGGGAATTCCGTTCCACCCACTTTTACTACTATTGCTGTGATAGATGAGTGGCACCGAGCTTGGATTTGTGCGATTGAATGAACTACTCACTGCCCAACTAGTCGTGGTAGGAAAAGAGTGTGGACAGAATGCTATCTTGGAGGTGAGTGGTTATTGCTATGCAAATGCTTGGGTTTGAAGTAGGTGATCCAGTTCGTTTGGGTGTCAACGAGAATTTCCCTAGTTGTATGTTCCTAAGTCTGCGTTGGCTTAACTAGCTACGTATGCCAATGGATGGCTTTTGTTCTCCGTAACTTGCTTTCAACTTTATATGTTACTTTTTTGCTATCTTTTGTACATGGGACTATGTAGCAGACAAATTTAAATATTTAAGAATGACTGTTCTTTTGGCCTTACTTTGTTTAGTGCTAATGAGGTCCTTAGGCGTTTTGTTGTGTGGCAGTTTAATGCAGCTACAAATAGTGGGGTTTTGTGGGCTTAAATGTTAATGATGCACCTTTGTTTTTATGTTGTATAATATGTACGTTAATACTATATGGAACTTTAAGATATCTAATTGCGTCGTTTTTAAGTTTCTTTTCTTATTTGGATTTTTCTCTATTTTAATTAGATTTCACATATGAATGGATACAGTGGACATATTTTAGGAGACACGTTGTTATGTTTGCCACACACTGTTCTGTTTTAAAGACACAAATGCCACTTTTTTTGTCGCTTTCCCACATGATTTGTATATCCTTACTTAATTTTATTTATATGTTAAATTTTTTTTATCCTTTCTATAAAAACGAGGTTCTATTGTTGAACCTCTGCTTGCATCTTTTGCTTGGTTTCTTTCTTACTCCCTTATCTTTCTCTCTGCCTCCACCCACAAATATATGTATCGTTTTTCTTCAACCTTCTCTGGCAATCTAGTTAATCTCCCAACCAACTATGTTTTTCCGATGCTTATTATTTGTATCAGGGAGGTGAAGCACGAAATTTAATAAATATATCTTTTTAAAAAATATTGTTTTCAACTTTTCTTAATCTTACATACAACTATGTGTTTTTTTCTTAGTTTTCTTCAACTTTCAACATTTTTTTTCACACGTTTATTATTTGTATGAGGGAGGTGCATTAGAAAATCAAATCAATGAATCTTTTTTTAAAATATTTTTTGGACTCTTTTTTCCCTTACACAACAGAAATTAGATTATTATATATTTTTAGATTTGTATGATGTTTAAACTTGCTGATTTCATCTTACCAAAGTTTTGATGTGCAAACAAAAAATTGGTTTACTAATCAAATTTTCAGGTGTTTTTTTTAGGTTTTTTTTAACACCGTTGTTTTTCTTGAAATTTAGCATATTTTTTTATTTTCTATTTATACTTTTTGCCCTCATACAAATGAGTAACGATGTCACCCTGATTGCTAATTGAAAATTTTAGATAACAAACAAATGCCTTATTATTTTGTAAACATATTCAGGTACTTATTCCTTTTTTTTAAACACCATACAAATGAGTGAGGATTTCACCCTGATTTTTCAGTGAATTATTTTCATAACAATGATATGTTTATTTCGGTAATAAAAATAATTTAAAGTTATATTCTTTTGATTTGGTAAAAAAAAAAGTTATATTCTTTTGTATGTCTTTTTTGTCTTATACAAATTATATTTAATATCTTTTTATTTAATAATAAGAAAAGATTGTTTTATCTGCCTCGATAATGTGGATCTTCTAATTATAAGGCTTGCCATTTATTTAGTAAACTTATTTGATGAGATATGTGTGATTTTATTATACAGCTTTCCGATTCTATATGTTGGTCTCTACACTTCATTTATTTTACCATTTATTCCACATGTTTTTCAATAAGTTTATCCACATGTTTAATGTATGAATAGGCATTTGTTCTGCACGTTTCAAAATTCCCATTAGCCACATTTATATATATATATATATATATATATATATATATATATATATATATATATTATGTTTGACAGCAAAGCACAATGCATGTCTTCGTTATTCATTTCCTCAGTTTGTTTTCTTCAGTTTTTGCTTCTTCATATTGTAACCATCATGCCTAATTGTTATGTTTTCTTTTTTTTATAGGACTTCATTAGGAAAATCATGGATTATATTAGTGATATTGTTCCAGGTAAAGTAAATTGGAAGATAAAAATAAGAGTCATGTTTCTGTGGAGAGTACCTCAGTCCAACAAACCGAATCTAACTAAATCAATAGAAATGATTCTCATTGATGAAAAGGTAAAACAACTTAATAAATTTTTTGGTTTTAGTTTTTTGCTAATTTTATTTATTGATTAAATTTTTCCACTCCTTTAGCTTGATAAAATACATGCAACTATTACAAATTCCTTACTTGCGCATTTTGATTGTGTTATTCGAGAGGGTTTCACATACATACTAACCAACCTAAGAGTTTCTGCAAATGATGCTATCTTCAACACCACTTCTCATAAATTCAAGTTGTCTTTTATGGCTACAACAATATGTGAGCATGTTGATGCTCCTGAAATTCCCATGCACCATTTTACCTTTGTTGACTTTCTATTAATCACGAGTGGGGCCATCGAAAATGCTATTGTTGGTAGTATTCTTAACCTTTTCTTTCATTTGCATTTTTCTTCGTTTGAATTTCTCTTCATTTATGTCATTTTAACACAAAAAATTTCCAGTGACAGATGTTATTGGCCACCTAGTCCAGAAAGATGACCTCAGAATCAATGAAATAAATGGAAAAAAAAGCACACTTCAATTTGTTTTAGAGGATTAAAAATAAGATCAGTGTAGCCATACAAATTTGACACATTCATTTGATTTTGCCACCTAAATGACTAACATTTTTATTTATTTTAATCAACTGAAGTTTCAAAAAGTTGTCTTGCACTTTCTGGAGGTTCTTATGCTGAAAATTTAAAAAGCCAAATTGACCAACTTGACTCAACTGTTCCTCCAATTTTAGTTGTTCAACAATGTAGATTGAGGAAATATTTAGGTTAGCTGTGTTTCTTGCTCTGGCGCATTCATCATATTTTTGATTGTTAATATTACAGCTTTATACACGTTTGTTTAACAATCTAACTTTGTTATTGGTTTTTATGTATTTATTTGACACATTTTATTTTATTGCAATTTACTTAGGTTCTATGGGATTGTCAAACCGCTACTTAGAAAGCGGAGTTTTTTTCAACTCAAATATCCCTAAGATTGATACTTATAGAGCAAGGTAGCTTTTGCTAATGTATAAAATTTCATTATATTTTTCCTACTCACTAACTACTTTAACTCTATTTTATCTTTATTTAAAGAATGCAAACCAATGGTCTTTTGGCAAATCAAGAAATCCAAAGTATGAATATCCCCAGACCATTATCTGTATTGGAAGAATTTCTGCAGACCCCACAGATGACAATATCACAACTTCTTGAGGCTCAGAATGTAGGTTATAGTATGCCTATTTTTACCCGATAGTTTATTCATTTTTTGCAATTTAAATTAATGCTCACATATTACTTGCATTTCCCTTTCATCTTACAGGCAGGCTCCTATGCTATCTTTGCTCAAGTGATAGAATTTGAATCAACCTATGGGTGGTGTTACTATGCGTGTCAAAAATGCATGAAAAAAGTCTCTTCCAAGTTTTACTGTGAAAACTGCAAAAAAAATTGCCACTCTATTGAATAAGTAATATCTCACATAATTAAACCCCCAATTTATATTATAGCTTTATATTTTTTATATTTGGTTATTTATTTTACCTATTATATTTCTATGTACAAATTTTGTGCAACAGTTATGGATAACATAGGGTCAACCGTATTTGTTATGTTTGATCCTGTTGTTGAACTCTTTATAGGGCAATCAGCCCAACAATTACTTGACATAGGCGCCCAGATTGAGTCATTCCCAGCATTACTTGACACTTTTTTTTTGAAAAACAACTCCTTTTTAAAGTAACCATTACAGAGGGTAATTTGTATCAGAAATGACAATCTTATGCAATTAGAAAAATGATATCCGACAATACTATCATTGCTGAATACAAGGAGAGATTCCCAGTTGAGGTATCCATTCAGTAGAGTTTCTAATGTCCTTCTCAACATGTCTATGTATTGAATACCATGTTTTAGAATGCCTTTTAATTTTTCATTCAATGTTGCTGGGCCACCTAATTTAGCTTCTTCTGTTTTATTTATGCTTATGATGTTCATATATTAAAAATTTGCATATTTCTGATACATTTTATATTTTCAGGGACTTGATGCTACTTCCAATGTTGCTGAGATAGCTAATTCTCCTTCTTATGTTTTGGTTAGAGCGACAATGCCCATACATTCATCATTTCCATCAATTCTTATAGAATTTCTATCCATTGACTTACTGAGACACTCTGAACTTTAGACGTCGTAAAGTATAGGTTGTTAACCATTTTAACACAATTAGAGTTCTAACCCGTTAATGGATTTGAATAAACATAGTCCCGAGTGGTAGAAATACCAGAAAGGATAACTTAAATGACATAACTGAAACAGTTTACATGAGTCATTTCTTACACATAGTTCAAATCCAAAACACGGTTTAGACCTAATACATATCCAAAACTACAATACATAACCCTTAGCTAGGATAAACTAACTCTTAAACATAGATCTCAAAGGATCCCATAACTTGGTAGCCCAAAACACCTGTTACTCTTCTTTGCCTTGCTTAAACTTAACCTGTCGAACTGAAAAACATAACAACCTAAAGGGTGAGATTACAAATCTCAGTGAGTTCTTTCGCGACCCCTCACCGTACCTCTCGTTGTCTTTTACTTATCTTCTCACTTGTCATAACGTAACGTAATCCAAAATTGATTGAACAACGTCAACCACAGCGGAGAACCCAACACGAATAACCATAATGAGACATGACTCAATCCGAGTAAACCCGAATAACCATTATGAGCCATGACTCAATTCGAGTAACCATAATGGGCCTTGAACTCAGGAGACATGACCTCCCATTCCAAGCACGTTACATACATCTCAGGATTGTCATCCCCATGGTGTTTTATTAATTTCCTTAGTTATGTTCTCACTCGTTCGTTTCATAAAACAACATTGTTCGTTTCATTAAACAATATCATTTGACTTAGGTATTATTCGCATAAACAAAACCTCGTGATTGTCCATCAAATATACTTCAATTTAGTCCAATAATAGAACCTCGAACCATCAACAAACAATACCAAACATCATTTCAGTCAATAATTCTCAAGCACCATAATTTCAATACAATCACAACAATTACTTGAAACATGTAAAGTATTAAAACATGGTATTTTATCAACTAAAAACATAAGAAATTACACATGCATTTCAGAACATAATAAATCCTTATGGAAAACTCATCAAAATCACAAAACATGGGGAAAAGAACTCACCTCTATTTCTGCAATTTCTAAGGCTCACAAGAGCTTGGCTCCCAAATCACTTCACTAGCTTCCAAATTCTGTTTTTGCAGCAACAGTGACCAATTTTATAACATGCATATCTTACTCAATACTTTACCAAATTTTCCAAAATCAAGGGTGTATTACGAACAATATTTTGTCTAGTCTCGGATGGTTTTGGTTTCGAACTGATACACTGGGTATTTGGTGAGGTATGGCTAAAACAATGTAACTAAGTCAAATCTGCCACTGATTCGAAATGCTAACTTGTTGGTTTAATTTCTCCCTGCCACTAGGTATTTGAGTCTACTTTTTATAAAAAGAAGAATTACATTCAACAGAAGTCTGTAAGGAGAGTTATGAAGTAATTACCAGAAGTAGTCAAAACTGTTTTAGTGCAGTAATTGCTTTGAGTTTTGAAACTTCAACTCCAATCATCAAAGACCACGAATTGGAGCTCCAAAAATGCTAAACCTGACTTCAATCTTCAAGTTTACATCTTCCTCTAGCTTCCCTTAAACTCCCAAGATCAGATTCCATTCAAAACTAGTGCATGAAAGATTGTTTTAAAGCTCAAATGGGAATGGGTGTTTGGAACTCAAATTCTGATTTTGTTGAGAGGTCTATAGTTTGTGTTTGGGAATGGGATTTTAGAAGTATTAGAGATGAAGAGGCCTGTGATGGTGGTTTCACGAGTATAGCTTCAATTGTGGGTTTAAGATGAAAGTGTTGATTTGAGAGGATAGCGGATGAATTTCAACTCGCACATACCATTTCTCTTCTTTCCCTTACTCACGGCATCTCTCTCTCTCTTTTCTTTCAGCTCCCTTTGTCTTTTCTTTTTGTTTTTTGAAAGTGAGGATTAAATGAAAGTGTGAGTGTAAGTGTTGATGATGTTTCAGCTGAATGGCTTGAAAGTGAGTGAGTGTTGGAAGTGTAAAAACCCCTCTCGACCCTTATGTTATGGACACCTCACCTCTCTTCTCATACGCCACCCCAAATTAATTTATTTAACTAGCAAACAAGCATATATCTAATAAATACACATTCAATCAAAATAATTGAAACAATTAGAACAATCAACTAAATTATTAAAACAAGGAACTTGGGGATGTTACACTTACCAACAATGTATTTGACATACAGAATATTATTTGACAGGATTCGATTGCTTCGCCAGTTGTTTTAGAAGATCCTGTTAATGATGATCGCATGGCCGTTGGTAACGATGACCTTCTTTGTAACGAATCATTGATCGAAAATCACCTCCATTTTAATGCCAACACCAGCATTGGTTCATCTTCTAACATCCAAGTCAATGTCATGGATAATACTGTACGCACCAGAATTTCTCAAGAACAAAACCATATCTCTAACAATACAGCAAGAGCAAAAAATAATCGTTTGGTTATTGATCTTGTAGCTCCAAGTTCAACAGCATCTGGCCAATCTCCTGTTAGCCTACGTGCAAAGAATGTTGCAGCTACAAAAACTAGAAAGCTGGTTCCAATAAAAAAGGAACCAAAGAATTGAGCAGAAAAAAAGGAAGCAAACAATTGAGCAGCTACTCAACTATGTTACACTCATCCTTTAATAATGGCTACGTACTTGAAGTCCAACTAATATGTGCATTTCATGTGTTTCATCCCCATGTTAATTAGCTATTAAGTTATTATCAACTTAGGCAATATCTACTTAAATTATCTATTAATCCATCTGTATAATTCCAACCCTATATGTATTATGTTAGTGTTTTTGTGTTTTTTTTTATTTAAAAAATCCATGTATGTTCTCTGTATCTAGCCTGCTTAGATAATACTTACTTGAATGCAGGCGTTTATGTGTATTCCACCTGTATAATTCCCATCATATATTTTACGTTAGCTTTATCTATTTTTTGTATTACGCAAATGTGATTGTTAGCACATGTTGCAATAAAAAAGAATACATAAATTAAATATAATAACTATTTTTTAAATCATGAATTTATTTGTTTTAAATATAATAACTTCAAATTTTGTAAAACGAAAACACAAAATTTTGTTGTGGTGTGTGTATTTTTATAATTTATTAACCAATATTTTTCAGATACTGCACATTTTTTATTCTAAATTCATTAAATAAATGTTAATTTCTAACAATGTTTAATTCATAGTTGCCAGGCAGAAAATTCTCTTGATCAGCAACGGCATTAAAATGTTCTGCTTCACCCCTCCATTCCTAAAATTCCTAATATTTTTTAAACCTCCATTCCTACTATATGCCTCACAAATTACTTTAGATCCACGACTTTAATCTCATTAAGCAACAAATTGAAACCAGTTGATTTGTCAACTTCATATTCTTTTAAAAATTATTTCTTATTCACCTGGCGAATTGTCAAACATTCAAACAATGGTCACATATTTAATCTCTTTAAACTTACACATGTAACCAAATGTCTAACATGCAAACATAAAAAAATACGTGGTGACACATTGTTTTTCTTACATAAAAAATAGATAGATCCTTTCATATGTAGTTTTAAACAATATTTTTTAAACTAATTTCATGGACATTTGTAAGACATGCAAACATTTTCATACATACTACATACTTACTTTACATTTTACAACATCAAAAAAATAATGACCAATCTTAATGCAAATATAATAAAAACAACATTTCACCAACAGAAATGTAGACAATTTATCTTTTATTAAGAAATAAAAGAATTTTGTTTCACTCTTTACAATGGCATATATTTATATATATATATATATAACAATTGCTATCATATGTCTTTTGTGCACTCATATAAATGGTAGATATCACTAGCTCCCTTTGATTTTTCTTCTAATTCATATTATAATCTTTTGTGATCTCTCAATACTATGAATCCTCAACCAAATCAACTCAATCATAGATTATTACTACTCTATGGCTATCAAGTTTGAACAATATGAAATCGAATATGTTCCTACAGCTGTAAGTTGCCTTTTGTTTATTTAGCCAAAAATTTAAACTTTAAATCCATTTATTTCTTTCTCTTCTACGATTTTTTTGTAATAACAAATTTCCTTTTTCCCTCCGACAGAAGCTAAATATAACTTTGTTGAGGAATTTCGAATTCGATTAGAAATACCTGTTGATTTTCGAATTCCTTGATATTAATGTGATGGTGTATTCAAGCATTACATAATTGTTCTTTTTAATAATCTATGTTTTTCTATTTAATGAAATCAACCTTTTTTTACTAAACTTTTAAAACACCATAAAGACAACAAAACAACGAAATAGAGATTTATCTATACAAAATTTCACACTGAATCATTGTCGAGTCTTCCTCTATTTCATTGATTTACTGAAGATTCTCCCAAGCCAAGTGTCTGATTGAAAAGCATGCTCTTTAAATAGACTCGCTATTTAGACAGACACTTCCAATACAAACAAACAAAAAAAATGACTATTAGGAAAAAAAATCTTCAGCAATAACCTAAGGTTCAGAAGGAGGAAGACACCACCACTGCCCTGACTGAAACTAACCAGTGGTGGAGAAGACGGTGTTCTGCCCAAATGGGGCAGGCAAATCGAGTTCCCATGAGTAATCCTGGAAGAAGAAGAATAAAACTACTAAGAAAGAAAATCCATAACTCTCGCAGATCAAAGACTCCCACATCTAATGCCCTGGTATTCCTGCCACACATCAAAACGTTGGTAGGAAGACTCAGGGGACTCGAAGAAGGAGATTTGGTCCCAAACATGAAGAGAATAGCCTCAAGTAAGTAAAGAAAGAAATGAACTGCTCTTGGCACTAACCCAATGAAGCACTCACCTCTATATATACACAGAAGTAAATTGCACTCATGCATAACAATACAAACTTCAACTATTTTTATTAAAAAAAAAAAGTTCCTGACACATTTTAAAAACTGATTGACATCTTAATCTTAATGAATATAAAAAAAAGAAACGGACAAAACCTTATCCACCTCCATTGCAACTTATCCACCAGCTTTCCAACCAATAAAAATTATATTTGAAGATTACAAGATTATCTTTAAAAAAATATTTCAATATTAATAATTATATAATTCATTAAAAAAATAAGTTGCCAGTGATACGTCTGTCAACTTTAGAGTTTTACATGACCACCCAATACATATTCGATTTTATATTCCTATAATTGCTTACGTTTAATAAGCAGTTAATTAATAAATGAGTTGCTAAGTTAATAAAAAAATTTCACACCTAATTAATTGTTTAAGAGTTGTTCAAATATTATTAGATTTTGGAGGTATCACATTACTTAATCTTTTAAATATCCACATGTATCAGTTACTAATTTTATAACAACTACTAGTAACATAAAAAAACAGTCATATAATTAAAAATAGACATATCTTTACACACCTCTATATGAACCAATAAGAATTATCCATGGTGATAACATTATCTTTAAAAGATATTATGTGACACCCTAATTTCTTTACTTAGTAGAAATATTAAAATGTACAGTCTAGCATACATCAGAAATAAAATTTCCTGCATAGATATACATCATTGCAAGAATAACGAAAACGATTACGTAACTTAAAATGAATTCAAGTGACAAATCAAATACAAAGATAACAAGGGAAGAATAATAAACAAAGATAGAAGAATTAAATCTTCAATCTTCTCCTCGAGCACGCCACCTACTCTGTAACGCCCTAAAATAATTTAATTATTTATTTAATTGAATTATTTAAAGCTTACAATAATTTATTAAGTTAAATTAATAATCCGGTATTTTAATTTATTCAGGAGGTGTTATGAGTAATTAATGGAGTGGGAATAGGAGGCCCATGATCCATTAGCTAGGCCCAAGAGTCTAATTATCTAGTCTAGGGGTTATGAGATGGTTCTCATTTGAAACAAATCAAAGAAAGAAAGAAAGAAGTGAGATAGAGAGAAAACGCGAAGAAAGAGGGAGAGGAGGAGAAGAAGAGCTCACAATTTTCAAGGAGAAAGGAAGAGGAGCTTGCTTGCTTGCTTTTGCTTTGGGGTTTTGTGGAGAGTGCTTGTCTTCACCAAAATTCAAGGTAAGGGTGGGTTTTTCTTCATTTATAATGGGATTGTATGATGGTTATTATGTGGGGTTTTAGGATTTAAGTTGTTGTGAATTAATTGATTTGGTGATTGAATGAGTGATGATGTTGTTGATTTCATTTTGATGAAATTTGGTATGCTTGGTGTTTTGTTGGAATAATTGACGAAATTAATGTTGCTTGTAAGGTGTTTGATGAAATGATTCAATGATTTTGAATGTAAATATATGGTGCTTGTATGGTGTTTGACGATATGCTTGAAAGAGTCATGAACAATGATGTTAAAATTTGGTGGTGGAGTGTTGGGTGTCTCGGTGTTATGCCTGTGTTGTGCTGGCGCAGCGTGCTGCCAGTGTTGCCTGTGTGCTGGCGCAGCGTGCTGCCAGTGTTGCCTGTGTGCTGGCGCAGCGTGCTGCCAGTGTTGCCTGTGTGCTGGCGCAGCGTGCTGCCAGTGTTGCCTGTGTGCTGGCGCAGTGTGCTGCCAGTGTTGCCTGTGTGCTGGCGCAGTGTTGCCCAGTGTTGCCCAGTGGCGCCAGTGCTGCCTGGCCAGTGTTGCCTGTGTGGTGGCGCAGTGTGCTGCCAGTGTTGCCTGTGTTATGCTGGCGCAGTGTGCTGCCAGTGTTGCCTGTGTGTTGGCGCAGTGTGCTGCCAGTGTTGCCTGTGTGATGGCGCAGTGTTGCCCAGTGTTGCCCATGTGCTGTGTGCAGTGTTGCCCAGTGTTGCCTGTGTGCTGTGTGCAGTGTTGCCCAGTGTTGCCTGTGTGCTGTGTGCAGTGTTGCCCAGTGTTGTCTGTGTGCTGTGTGCAGTGTTGCCCAGTGTTGCCTGTGTGCTGTGTGCAGTGTTGCCCAGTGTTGCCTGTGTGCTGCGGGGCGCCAACTCCGGTGACTGTCCCGTGTCTTGGACTTATAAAGTAGTCTATATTTTTGGTGTTGGTGTGTCCGGCGAGTTTGGTGTTAGCCATAGAGCTATGATTGGTGATGTACTTGGTGAATTTAAATACGGTGACAAGTGATGGGTCTATGACCACTTATGGTGATGGTGAATTTAATGACGGTGATGAATCTAATGATTATTGGTGATGTTGTGTTACACATATAATACTATGATTGTGGATTGTTGTTGGTGCATTGTTCATGGAGTCGCATACTTCATATGCATTTACCGGTGATGTAGGCTTCGGCCTTATGATTAATTATAGGTGATGATGCCCGACTGGCAATTATTGGTGATGATGGTACCACATGCATATGCCCGTTGGTGTGGGTTGCACCTCATGCATATACTCATGGAATTGGTGATGTTCCTTGATGCTTATGAATTGATGTTGTATAATGATGTTGTATGTTCGTAGTGTTGTGAGGCGGTGTTTATGGTTGCCTTTACTCTAACATATTGCTTATCATCCATGCTATTATATTTGTTAGAGACTCACCCCTTCTGCTTTATATGTTGCTTCTTATGTCGGCAACGTGAAGGTGATCCCGAGTGAAGGTTCTTCTACCTTCCTTTGTCTGGTCTGTGTCGTTTGCTCTGATACGTAGCACCTGGGGGGGCGATCATTAGTTTGTTGTTGTTTTATCTGTTGATTTCAAACTATTTATTTGGGATGTATGAATTATATTATGAGACTTGTCTTTATTCCGCTGCGATGGTGATTATAATAACTGTGGTGTAGTCGAACAGGTGTTTTGAGGGTTCGTCCCGATCGATGTGCTATGTATCACATTTCTCTATTTTGATGAATTTTAAATATGGTTATTTGTTGTATGGTGTAAATGTAGCACTCCCTTGTCGGTGTATCGAAAAGGTTTTTGAAAACTCTGATTTTTATATTACTTTGGACGTGTTAGAAAGGGGTTGTTACATTAGTGGTATCAGAGCAAGTTGGTCTGTCCGATCAAGTGTCCGGTCGTGGTGTCTCTTAGTTCTAATTATATCTTATGGTGTAGTGTTTAGCTGAGATGGCGGGAAGGAATGATGCTGCTCTGGCCGCTGCTTTGGAAGCTATGGCTCAAGCTGTGGAGAATCAGCAAGGTGCTGAGGGTGCTGGGGCTCGTAGTTTGGCTACCTTTCAGAGGGAGAACCCGCCTACCTTCAAAGGCAGGTATGATCCCGATGGAGCTCTAGCTTGGTTGAAGGAGATTGAAAGAATCTTCCGTGTGATGGATTGCACTCCCGTGCAGAAGGTTCGCTATGGCACTCATATGTTGGCTGAGGAAGCTGATGATTGGTGGTTGGAGGCTATGCAAAGATTGGAGAATGCCGGTGAGGAAATCACTTGGGATGTTTTCAAGAGGGAGTTCATGAGGAAGTACTATCCGGAGGATGTCCGTGGTAAGAAGGAGATTGAGTTCCTTGAGCTGAAGCAAGGGAACAAGTCGGTGGCTGAGTACGCTGCTAAGTTCACCGAATTGGCTAAGTTCTATCCGCATTATAGTGAGGCTACTGCTGAATTTTCTAAGTGCGTTAAGTTTGAGAATGGGTTGAGGCCTGACATTAAGAAGGCGATTGGATATCAGAAGCTCCGTGTGTTCTCTGAGTTGGTAGACAGCTGTAGGATCTTTGAGGAGGATAGTAATGCTCACTACAAGATCATGAAAGATAAGAGGAGTCATTCTCAACACCGTGGTAAGCCATATGAGGTTCCTGCTGGGAAGGGTAAACAGAAGGCTGCTGCTGGCAAGAAGCCTAGTGGGGGAGATGCTTCTGCGGGCATTGTGTGTTTCAAATGTGGTAGGTCTGGTCACAAGAGCATTGATTGCAAAGCTGAGACAAAGAGGTGTTACCGCTTTGGCAAAGAGGGTCATGTGGTGGCCGATTGTGATCGTAAGGATGTGGTCTGCTACAACTGTGGAGAGGTGGGACACATTAGCACTAAGTGTACCAAGCCAAAGAAGGAAAAGTCTAGTGGAAAGGTGTTTGCTATTGCGGGGTCTGAGACGACCAATGAGATTAGAGGTACGTGTTTCATTAATGGTACTCCTCTACTTGCTATTGTTGATACCGGTGCTACGCATTCTTTTATTGCTGCTGTGTGTGTTGAAAAGTTGAATCTTGCATTGTCTTCTATGATGAGAGAGATGGTTATCGATACTCCAGCTAAGGGTTCGGTGACTACTTCTCTTGTGTGTTCTAAGTGTCCTTTGTCGATTTTCGGCCGAGATTTTGTTGTTGATTTGATTTGTCTGCCATTGGAAGGGATGGATATTATCTTAGGAATGGACTGGTTAGTGGATAACCATGTTCATATTAATTGTTTTAGCAAGTCTGTGAGTTTCTCTTCTCTCGTAGAGGAGGAAACTGTTTTGTTGCCTGCTGGTCAGCTGCGGAAGGTAATGAAGGGAGAAGTTCAGTTGTTTTCGCTGACGGCGTCATTATCTGTTGAGAATCAAGCTAAGGTTGATGAGTTGCCGGTGGTGCGGGAATTTCCTGAGGTTTTCCCTGATGAGATTCTGGATGTACCACCAGAGAGGGAGGTTGAATTTGCTATTGATCTCGTACCTGGTACTAGACCTGTTTCTATGGCACCTTACAGGATGTCAGCATCTGAATTGTCTGAATTGAAGAAGCAACTTGAGGATCTGCTTGAAAAGAAGTTTGTGAGACCAAGTGTGTCGCCGTGGGGAGCTCCGGTGTTACCAGTGAAGAAGAAGGATGGGAGTATGAGGCTCTGCGTTGATTATAGGCAATTGAATAAAGTGACGATTAAAAACAAGTATCCGCTTCCAAGGATAGATGACTTGATGGATCAATTGGTGGGTGCTCAGGTGTTTAGTAAGATTGACTTGAGGTCGGGTTACCATCAGATTAAGGTGAAGGATGAGGATATTCAGAAGACGGCTTTTAGGACTCGTTATGGGCATTATGAGTATTCGGCGATGCCTTTTGGTGTGACTAATGCGCCGGGAGTATTTATGGAATACATGAACCGTATTTTTCATGATTACCTTGATCGGTTTGTGGTGGTGTTCATTGACGACATTCTAGTTTACTCTAAATCGGAAGAAGAGCATGCCGAGCATTTGAGGTTGGTATTAGAGATCTTGAGGGACAGGAAGTTGTATGCAAAGCTGTCTAAGTGTGAATTCTGGTTGAAAGAAGTGAGTTTTCTTGGTCACGTGATTTCTGGTAAGGGAATTGCGGTGGATCCGTCTAAGGTTGATGCCGTGTTGAAATGGGAGGCTCCGAAGTCGGTTACTGAGATTAGAAGTTTTCTGGGGCTAGCTGGTTATTACAGAAGGTTTATTGAGGGCTTTTCTAAGTTGGCGCTTCCGTTGACTCAGTTGACTTGTAAAGGGAAGGCGTTTGTTTGGGACGCTCGTTGTGAGGAAAGTTTCAATGAATTGAAGAAGAGATTGACGACGTCTCCTATTCTGACGTTACCCAATCCGGGAGAGCCTTTTGTGGTGTACTGTGATGCCTCTAAGATGGGTTTAGGAGGTGTGCTTATGAAAAATGGTAAGGTAGTTGCTTATGCGTCAAGGCAGTTGAGGACTCATGAGAAGAACTACCCTACGCATGATTTAGAGCTTGCTGCAGTTGTGTTTGCATTGAAAATGTGGAGGCATTATCTTTATGGTTCTAGATTTGAAGTGTTTAGTGATCATAAAGGCTTGCAATATCTGTTTGATCAAAAGGAGTTGAATATGAGGCAAAGGAGGTGGTTGGAATTGTTAAAAGATTATGATTTCAGTTTGAATTATCATCCGGGGAAGGCTAATGTTGTAGCCGATGCTTTGAGTCGGAAGGCTTTGCATATGTCAGCAATGATGGTTAAAGAACTTGAATTGATTGAGCAGTTCAGAGATATGAGCCTGGTTTGCGAAGTTACACCTCAGAGTGTTAGATTGGGATTGTTGAAGATTAATAATGAATTTCTGGCTAGCATTAGAGAAGCTCAGAAGTTGGATGTTAAGCTGGTGGATTTGATGAGTGAAGCTGGTCAGACTGAGGATAATGATTTTAAGCTAGATGCGCAAGGTGTGTTGAGGTACCGTGATAGAATTAGTATTCCTGATGATGTGGAGATAAAGAAAGTGATTCTTGAAGAGAGTCATAGGAGTAAGTTGAGTATTCATCCGGGGGCTACAAAAATGTATCAAGACTTGAAGAGGCTGTTCTGGTGGCCTGGGATGAAGCGTGATGTGGCTCAGTGTGTGTATGCATGCTTGACTTGTCAGAAGTCGAAGGTTGAACATCAGAAGCCTGCAGGGTTGATGCAACCGTTAGAGATTCCGGAATGGAAATGGGATAGTATTTCAATGGATTTTATGACGGGACTGCCTAGTACTGTGAGAGGGCAAGATGCCATCTGGGTGATTGTTGATAGGTTGACGAAGTCTGCTCACTTTGTACCGATTAGTATTACTTATCCGGTTCCAAAGTTAGCTGGTATTTATATCTAAAAGATTGTGAAGCTGCATGGTGTTCCTCTGTGTATTGTGTCAGATAGAGATCCTAGATTCACTTCTGAGTTTTGGAAAAGTTTGCAAGAAGCATTGGGATCTAAGTTGAGATTGAGCTCAGCGTATCATCCGCAGACTGATGGTCAGACAGAGAGGACTATTCAATCCTTAGAGGATTTGTTGAGGGCTTGTGTTCTTGAGCAAGGAGGTTCGTGGGATACTCATCTTCCATTGATAGAGTTTACCTATAACAATAGCTACCATTCTAGTATTGGGATGGCACCTTTTGAAGCATTGTATGGTCGGAGATGTAGGACTCCTTTGTGTTGGCATGAATCTGGGGAAAGTGTGGTACTTGGACCTGAGATTGTTCGCGAGACCACTGAGAAAGTGAAGTTGATTCGTGAGAAGATGAAAGCTTCGTAAAGTAGACAAAAGAGTTATCATGATAAGCGGAGGAAGGATTTGGAATTTCAAGCTGGTGATCATGTGTTCCTGAGGGTCACCCCTATGACCGGTGTTGGGCGTGCTTTGAAGTCTAAGAAGTTGACCCCTCGTTTTATTGGCCCGTATCAGATTTCGGAGAGAATTGGGAATGTTGCCTATCGGGTGGCCTTGCCACCTAACCTTTCGAACTTGCATGACGTGTTTCATGTGTCGCAGCTTCGGAAGTATGTCCCCGATCCATCTCATGTGATTCACATGGACGATGTGCAGGTGAGAGATAATCTCACTATGGAGACAATGCCGGTGCGGATTGAAGACCGTGAAGTAAAGATCTTAAGGGGCAAGGAGATAAATTTGGTGAAAGTAGTTTGGTTGGGAGCTGCTGGTGAAAGCATGACGTGGGAATTGGAGAGTAAGATGCGGGAATCCTACCTAGAGCTGTTTGATTCAGGTAAAATTTCGAGGACGAAATATTCTAAGTGGGGGAGAGTTGTAACGCCCTAAAATAATTTAATTATTTACTTAATTGAATTATTTAAGGCTTACAATAATTTATTAAGTTAAATTAATAATCCGGTATTTTAATTTATTCAGGAGGTGTTATGAGTAATTAATGGAGTGGGAATAGGAGGCCCATGATCCATTAGCTAGGCCCAAGAGTCTAATTATCTAGTCTAGGGGTTATGAGATGGTGCTCATTTGAAACAAATCAAAGAAAGAAAGAAAGAAGTGAGATAGAGAGAGAGAGAGAGAGAGAGAGAGAGAACGTGAAGAAAGAGGGAGAGGAGGAGAAGAAGAGCTCGCAATTTTCAAGGAGAAAGGAAGAGGAGCTTGCTTGCTTGCTTTTGCTTTGGGGTTTTGTGGAGAGTGCTTGTCTTCACCAAAATTCAAGGTAAGGGTTGGTTTTTCTTCATTTATAATGGGATTGTATGATGGTTATTATGTGGGGTTTTAGGATTTAAGTTGTTGTGAATTAATTGATTTGGTGATTGAATGAGTGATGATGTTGTTGATTTCATTTTGATGAAATTTGGTATGCTTGGTGTTTTGTTGGAATAATTGACGAAATTAATGTTGCTTGTAAGGTGTTTGATGAAATGATTCAATGATTTTGAGTGTAAATATATGGTGCTTGTATGGTGTTTGACGATATGCTTGAAAGAGTCATGAACAATGATGTTGAAATTTGGTGGTGGAGTGTTGGGTGTCTCGGTGTTATGCCTGTGTTGTGCTGGCGCAGGGTGCTGCCAGTGTTGCCTGTGTGCTGGCGCAGCGTGCTGCCAGTGTTGCCTGTGTGCTGGCGCAGTGTGCTGCCAGTGTTGCTTGTGTGCTGGCGCAGTGTTGCCCAGTGGCGCCAGTGCTGCCTGCCAGTGTTGCCTGTGTGCTGGCGCAGTGTGCTGCCAGTGTTGCCTGTGTTGTGCTGGCGCAGTGTGCTGCCAGTGTTGCCTGTGTGCTGGCGCAGTGTGCTGCCAGTGTTGCCTGTGTGCTGGCGCAGTGTTGCCCAGTGTTGCCCGTGTGCTGTGTGCAGTGTTGCCCAGTGTTGCCTGTGTGCTGTGTGCAGTGTTGCCCAGTGTTGCCTGTGTGCTGTGTGCAGTGTTGCTCAGTGTTGCCTGTGTGCTGTGTGCAGTGTTGTCCAGTGTTGCCTGTGTGCTGTGTGCAGTGTTGCCTAGTGTTGCCTGTGTGCTGCGGGGCGCCAACTCCGGTGACTGTCCCGTGTCTTGGACTTATAAAGTAGTCTATATTTTTGGTGTTGGTGTGTCCGGCGAGTTTGGTGTTAGCCATAGAGCTATGATTGGTGATGTACTTGGTGAATTTAAATACGGTGACAGGTGATGGGTCTATGACCACTTATGGTGATGGTGAATTTAATGACGGTGATGAATCTAATGATTATTGGTGATGTTGTATTACACATATAATACTATGATTGTGGATTGTTGTTGGTGCATTGTTCATGGAGTCGCATACTTCATATGCATTTACCGGTGATGTAGGCTTCGGCCTTATGATTAATTATAGGTGATGATGCCCGAATGGCAATTATTGGTGATGATGGTACCACATGCATATGCCCGTTGGTGTGGGTTGCACCTCATGCATATACTCATGGAATTGGTGATGTTCCTTGATGCTTATGAATTGATGTTGTATAATGATGTTGTATGTTCGTAGTGTTGTGAGGCGGTGTTTATGGTTGCCTTTACTCTAACATATTGCTTATCATCCATGCTATTATATTTGTTAGAGACTCACCCCTTCTGCTTTATATGTTGCTTCTTATGTCGGCAACGTGCAGGTGATCCCGAGTGAAGGTTCTTCTACCTTCCTTAGTCTGGTCTGTGTCGTTTGCTCTGATACGTAGCACCTGGGGGGGGGGGGGGGGGGGGGCGATCATTAGTTTGTTGTTGTTTTATCTGTTGATTTCAAACTATTTATTTGGGATGTATGAATTATATTATGAGACTTGTCTTTATTCCGCTGCGATGGTGATTATAATAACTGTGGTGTAGTCGAACAGGTATTTTGAGGGTTCGTCCCGATCGATGTGCTATGTATCACATTTCTCTATTTTGATGAATTTTAAATATGGTTATTTGTTGTATGGTGTAAATGTAGCACTCCCTTGTCGGTGTATCGAAAATGTTTTTGAAAACTCTGATTTTTATATTACTTTGGACGTGTTAGAAAGGGGGTGTTACATACTCGTGCCTTCAAGCATTCTTCTTTCCCCATTTTTCTGTAAAACAACAACATATGATAGGGTGAGATAACATATCTCAGTGAATTTTATCGTGACCCCTAGCCACACTCTCGATTCAATTATAAATCATTTTTATTCGTAGTTTAGTATAAACTACTTTCCTCTTTCATTTATCGAAACATCGACTGCCTACAAGTGCTAATCCCAGTGAATCGTGCAATAATTATATTTTTAGAGAAACATTGGCTGCCTACAAGTTCTAATCCCGGTGAGTTGTGCAACAATACGTAGCATAACATCGGCCGCCTACAAGTGCTACTTTCGATGAACCCCCGCTAGTACTATCCCTAACGGTATACTTGGGCCTAGGTTGAGGGCTCATGACCTTCCTTGCCTGGTATGCTATTCCATGGGTCGTCACCCATAATTGATATATTTATATATCGTACCCATATTGGGCCGTCTCCTATACTTGATATAATTTATATATCATTGATTATAGACCGGTTTAGATGAATAAGATAATAAACATCCCGCATCTTCAGTACACAGTACAATACCAAAAAGGACTTTTAGTCCGTTTAATTTTCACAACACATGTACTCTCACGTATACACTAATTCAGTTTTTTGAAGCATTTATAATTCAAAGCAATTCGTTATAAACACTTCAATCATGACCAAATCATAGTCACAGACATTCATTAGTACTTCATTAGGGCTATGGTAAGCATTGGGAAAGTATTGGAATACAAAAAGGATGAGAAATAAAATTTTGAAAGGAGGGGAACTGATGGCGGCACGGTCTGTGCCAAAAGTGGCACAATCGAACCAACAATTTCATCAATCATTAGTGATGGTATAAAGTCCCAAACAATCAACATGAACCTCAATTTCACAAAAACGGTTTTCACTCAAAATCTTTCGAAATCAACGGAACATCACGCAATCAGTCAATATAACATCCAATTCAAAATGAAAATAAAAACCTAAACATGAGTAAAACTCACCTATTGTGATGAAAATCACAAACCCACGCAAACACAAAGATCACGAACAACCAAAACCACACAAACGGTCCCCGAAACGACTCCGACGCTCCCACGAATCGAACTCGCCTCGAAGCTGACCCAAACAACCCAAAACAGAACCAAGCTATCCAATCCCTCTAGTAATTCGAAATGTGGCTTGATTGAAGACATTAGAACCTTTCTCCAAGCTCAAAATGAACAAAATATGAAAATGAAGTTAAGGGTTCCTTCTTCCTCTATCAAACTCGAAATTGCTAGATGATGGAAGGAGAGGATTTGGCTTGAATCACTGAACAAAAGTAGCATCAATTGAAAGAGGAAGAAAAATGGGAGAGATTGGTATGAAAAACTCCAACATGCATGAAGATTTGAGTTGTCTTCTTCTCTTCTTCCTCCACTCTCTCTATGTCTCACCTTCTCTCTCTGTCCTTTTCTTCTCTCAAAATCAGTTTGAGTTATAAAAGTGTGTGTGTTGTGTTTTAGTTTTTTATGAGCTGAAGGTGTTAATAAGGTGGAAATGACTGTAATGCCCTTTATCCCATTCACTCACTTAAATCTATTTCTAATCAAACAATCTCACAACCATTCACATATTTCAAACAATAATGCAATTAAATCATAAAACTTAGCAATTATATATTGCTTTCGCGACAATCTCATATCCTCGGCTAGATTTATTATTTAATCAAATAGTAAATAACTAGCTAATTTCGTAAACCGAAATTATCGGAACTAGGGATGTTACAATCACCCCAACTTGAAAGATTTTGTCCTCAAAATCTTTCAAGTCCTATACACCTAGTCGACACGAAATTTCATCCGTTGATCAAGTATTCCGGATTTTACTATGGCAGACACTAGCAGATAGTGACTAATTGTATGCACACAATTTGTTTAGAAAACAATCTTGTAGCTTAAGATCGAGACATATGTCTACAATCAAAACTAGAATAAACTCAGAATGTGTACACTTATGCAAAGTATTATGTTGAAAAAGGATCTCTAAGAGGAGATTGGTTTGAAATAGGACGACAATTTGTCCTGAATTAAAGTTTTTCTCATCTTCCCGAGTTAGGCTTACACAAGCTCTTAACTCTTTTACTCAAAATTTCCAACGAAGAAAACAGAGTTGTTTTTAAAATAGGTTGAATCTTAATCCAAAAAGAATATAAAGAGCAGTTTTCTTGTAAATTCGATCAGAGTAAAACTTTAAAATTGTAGTGAAATACTCATTTTATTAAATCAATTCTGGAATTCGTGAGTAAAGTCGTTTTGCCTTGGTAAAAAATTCTTTTCACTAGAGTTTTCAAACAACGGTATTTTAAAAAACACGATTATAAAAAACGATAATTCACCCCAACTTATAAATGACCTTACTCAATGCACGACATTTCAACAAAAGGTACTCTCATATTCAGATTTTTAAGATTTACAATGTCGGAAGTGAGAATAAGAGTATTACTTTTGTTGAAATCAACCATTTGTGTGATCCAAATCTCACAAATTGCCCTCATCGTGCTTTAGTTTGGCCCCTTTAGGATTAAAATACTAAGGTTAGTTTTAGGAAGGAATTTGGAAGAAGATTGTTCCGAAAGGAAAGCGGATATTTTATTTTTCAAAATAGGGACAAAATCAGGGGCTCAAATCGGGCCTTTGGCGCGCGGTCCAGGCTCCTTAATCTGTTCCTTTGTTGAAAACTTTGTTTTTTATCAAACCGCTAATCCATTCAATCCAATTCGTTTCCTTTCAATTCTTTTCTCAAATTAGCCTAATATTGAAACTTCAATGTTAATCCAAATATTTTTGTATTTCATGATGAAAAACATTCATGAACATATAGTTTAAAGAAATGACACAAAGAGGGTTATAGCTTTCACTATCAAGGATTCATGTGCTATACACTCCCTGTCCAATCATTTAGTTTAAGACTGACATGTGGTTCATCCACAGACGTTCCTTCACCAAAACAGGGTAGTGGGGAAAAACCTTTTTACTACACATATCCGACCCATTTGATTTCTCACAAACAGCCTTGTACGTTGTGCTATAATCAGAACAAATCTGAAGTTAGCATATATTTGATCTATTGACTTTTAACCAATAGAATATTTGAATCAAGAAACTAGTCTTGACTCATCCAATGGATTAAAGTCATGACAACTCACTGTTAACCCTGACGAAATCAAGGTTAACGATTGAGATTTATCCCAATAGCGTAAGCATGAATGACATAACTTGCAAAAAGAGATAATTGCCCTAACATGGCTTGATACTTCTCTTACTTGTCTATAAATTCACATTTTCACCAAATCTTCCACTCCTTTCTGGTAGACAATTGAGTAACTTAAGTCTTCGTTTCTCTTAGAAACACTTCTAGCATTTTGGTTAGTCACTGATACAAACAATGTTCTTTACTGACTCACAAATGGGTAAGGTTTGCTGAAAATTTTCGCGAAAATGTTTGAGTATAAAATAATTTCATCACATACCCATAAGAGTCGGTTCCCTTAACTAACCCAAAAGCTCGGTCCGTGGGACTCAATCCTAAAACCTGATAAACTTACACAGGGTACAACTTTTCGAAGTCTTACAAGTCAACGACTTCTCCAGAACCAACGGTTCTTCTGGATCAACCAGACTGATACTTTGATACCTGTGCTTTCTTAGGTCTTGACCACTCAGTCACTAAGGAGGTAAGAGTTTCGGTATTAGGAATCTTACTAAAGTGACATAAGGATTTCCTTAGAGGGTACGATTCATTGGCATTCTATGAACTTCTTGACTTATTGATTAACCATGCGTAACGGTTATTCTCGGATTAGATATAAAATTGAAATAGCGGTGGCACGAAGGATATTTTGAAAATAAAAATGTTATTTAGGGAATCAAACGAGCGCACCATTAGTGTCTTCGTATTGATTCATAAGATTGAGTAAAACATCAATGAACATTTCCTTGGACCATTTTCTTTTCGAATTCCCGTAACTATCCGAGCGTAATCATTACGATTAAGTTAATCAATTAGTCTTCAGAATGAGTTCTACTTCTAGAACCACATCACGGTCGACACTTGAGTAACTTCAAGCTTCTTCTCTTTCAGCATACAAGTTGGGGACTAATAGTCTAGGACTTCTGTAAATTCCTTTGATTGCTGAAAGGTTATTGTTACTATGATCGTTTCCGAGGAATAAATCCTGGGAGATACTACCATGAACGTCATCCTGAACTGGTGTCTAGAAATCTAAGCTCAATAATTGGAAGTCCTCTTCCAATTTCCCGCACAACAGGAAGGTCCATAAACTAATTACTCGATTCAGGTAGGAATAGAATGGGTAGTAAATCTATTTTACCATTTTTTTAGTTGATAATAACATAATCAATTTTGTATTTTTTTTATATTTTAGTAATTAAACCAGTATTACAAAATATATATTCTAGAACCTATTCACATAGCTAAAAAAGTTAGTAACCTTATATCTGCCATAATGGGACTGTTAATTAAACCAACTTTAAATTAACGACAAATATACATTTGCTTTCAAAAAAAAAAAAAACCAATCTTTAGACTTGCTTATGGATTGATGTTGTTTAACTCATTTTAAAAAAACACACAATTAAGTTGATACAATTTTCGTTTGCATGCTAGCAGTTATATAGATTAAGTGTTGCATAATTCTAATGCCACATACCCCTTAAAATTTTATAGTGGGATTAGGTAGTGATTCAACATTTTTATAGGCCAGATGTTGTTGCATGTTGTGTTTTGTTACTGTTTGTGAGATAAAAAAATTGGACACGTCATTGCTGATAGTCTTATGTGTTGTTCCTGATTAATTGGATGCCTTTTAACCATAATTAATTTCCTTTAACCGACCATAGATGATCCATACTTATTTTCTAATTCTCCACAATCAAAATGTCTTCCCCTTCTCCTAAACTTCCAGTTCCAAATGCTGAAAAGGTTGCCCGTTTTAACATTATTTGTGTCACGCATTTAACATTAATCTTTACTCCCTTCTCTATATCAGAAAGTTATACTTTATATTTTCTTTTTGTTTTTTACCAAGCATTCTTTGTTTTTCTTGCATGTAATTTACATCCACTTCCACCAGTTTCTTTTAGTTATTCTGTTTAGTGGAATCAGTGTCATATCTTCCATCTATGCAATTTGCATCACGTGCTTCTTCAATCTCTGGCACTCACATTCATTTTAGCTAGCATGCAATTCCAAAAACATACTTCCAACATTCATCAACCATTTACAAGCATGCAAGAATTTTTAATCAACATTTATTATTTACCTACATAAACATATAAATTTTTAATTGCTACCTTACAACTTCAGCTTTTTTTTCCTTTTGATTTACTTTGCATGCAATTTCAGTTTTATAAAAAATACAGTTATCTTTGATGCATTTCTCTTTTGCCTTATAGTTTACTTTTTTATAAGATATTTACACACATCACCTGTTATTTGATAATAAAGAAATATTATTTTGACTTTCTTTTGTTGCCAAATATTGCCTAGGATGACTTGCCCCTTTAGTAATTGATTTGGATAAATATATTCCAGACATTGCCCCCTTTTCACCATATACTTTTCAATTTTGATATATTATTATTATTCACATTTTATTTGACTAATTTCTGTTTTAATTTTCTAAATGTTACTAGGAATATGGTGTTGTTTCATTGCTTCTAGAGCAATGACACAAAACCATTTCCGCCATTCCTACGTTTAACTGATTGTATGGAGAATGAATTTCATGTTATTTTTAGAGTACATAAAGGGATTATGTACTTATATCAAGGTTGGAAGAACCTAGGGAACTATTATGGTCGTATTGATGGTTGATGGATATAGATAGCTTTTGCTTCACTGACTCATCTTCATATCCGTGTTATGGATAGGATTTTGCGCAAGTCATTTCTCCTATTCCATCTAGAACTTTTTATCTTGATACTATTGATGTGCCTATTGTGTTCTATAAGGAAGAGTCATGTAGCAATGCTATGGTTGCTCTTCCTAGACATTACTTTAAAGAGTCTGTGTGTACCAAAGTGCCTTCAGGAGAACCAAAATGTTCAGTAATATTTGTCCTATGAGATGTCTTTGTTTAATATTTCTTCTCTGCTCATTGTTTACATATGTTTTCCTATTATTTATGCAGCACCTCCACTTAGAGTTTTGCAAAACTGCTATCCCACGTGACTTAGTCAACATTATTGTTGTGGATGAATGGCAGAGAGGCTGGATTTGTTCTATTGATAGAACAGCACAATTCACATCACAAACCAAGAGAGCCAACATTGAATGCTACTTTGCAGGGTAGTGGGTTCTTTTATGCAAGGTTCTTGGACTGAAAGCACGTGACCCAATTCGATTGGGAATCAACAAAGACTACCCAAACATCATTTTCCTAAGTTTAAGTTGGTTTAATTAGCTAGAATATCTTATGCTAATGAATGTGTGATATTGAACCCTGGCTGTTTTCCAAAGAAAATACCAGATATGAACTTACTAGGCTTTTTAGTTATGTGGACAGGTTCTAGACTATTTTGTAATGTAACAGCTCTCTAATATAATATAATCTATGTTTCTTGAAGTGACTTTTCCTAAGTTTTCTTATATCATAGACAAGAATGCATGTTATTTAAGAGGGAAGTAAAAAAAATCCAACCATTGAACTATGATTCTGCCATTTTCAGTCCAATTATCCAAACAATTCTTTGACATCTATTCAGACCCACCACATCTTTCATAGTCAACCAATCAATATACGAAGCAAAAACTAAATGAATCACATGTTGAGAGGTTAATTCAAAACTAATCTCTATTAATTGTATTGTTAGGAGAAAGACACATAGTCAAGTTCAGACACATGTGCATCAACTACATCAAATGTCACCACACTCAAAAAAAGCTACCAATTTAGAAAACGCATCCATTCTTTAATTGTGTTTTACATAAATTTCAAATAGAATTAAATATATAAACAACTTTAAAAAGAAAGCATCAGTTCACACATGTATCTTCAAACGGAGATAGTCTTCTCAAGCTTTTGACTGAATTGAATTTTCAGTACTTTTGAAAGATCGTTATGCTCCACGAAATCGAACCAAGCAACACCAAAATGCACCTCATTTCCTTTACCACTCCATATGAAATACCAATCCTTGATTTCACCTTCAGGCAGCATGACTTTAATTTTGCAGGTTTATGAACAAATTTACTCTTCATAACAGCGGTAGGTATGTACTGTAAAACAACGTCACTATTATATATGATCAAATACATAAATATCAATATGGTGGTATTCAGTATGTTATATGCACATAAAAAACTGTAAGAATTTACCAGAGGTCGTCCTGGTCTTCTTGATGATTTTGTTAACTTTGTTGTCCACAACACTTCTTCTTCCTCATTAACAAGCTTTAATTTTTGATTTTCATCTTCATGTATATTAATACCAACTGGTAGGTTCCTTTCAGTAACACTTAAACGATGTGCACGCCTTCTCCCAACCCTTAATTCCATTTTTGATTTACTATTAAATTTAAAGAGTAAAACACCCTCATATTTAAATCCACACTGTGAAGCTACAGCTTCCCATCCATCTCCTAACCAGATCTTTTGTTCATTTTTATACCACTTTACAGGCCAAACAGTTCCATCTTCAATAAAAATTGTAACAATAGGAGCAAGTTTGCCACGATAGTACTTTGAAAAGCAAGTGGGCAGCATCTACATACATTTGTAATTGTAAATAAAATAAATAAAGTTATTGACAAAACAAGTTTATGTATGAATAGAGTGCTTTAGTATCAAATGTTCAGTAAAATTGTATAAAAATTCCATACCAATTTTTCTGCAAAATAGTTCATCGTATACCATATCAACATACTGAATGGCAAGCGTCCTGGTCGTGTTGGAGGTAGTGTCTTTTCACTAAATTTGCCATCAAAAAATTGCAAAACAAATATCGAGCTCCCATTATACTTGAACAGTATAGTATCCAAACTTCCTAACTTAAAGTCATTTGCTATTGAATTCCATCCTTGGGTCAGCCAAATCTTACCATCACACTTACTAAACATCATTTTTTGTTCAATATTGTCGCAAGTCTATAGCAACAATGGATTTTGCAGTTCAGATTCCCACTTGGATGTAAACTCACGCGACAAATGCTGATACAAAAAAAAAGAGGGCATCATAAATTGACATTTATAGCAATATGTAAATTATTGGGAGTTATTTTGATTTTATACTCACAATATATCTTTCTCCTTCTGTATTATACATGACAACCATATAATCCACCCCATTAAGTAACCTCATGTGACTGTCAGCATCCTCTTCATTTTCATCAGTCTCATTTGTAACTTCAAAAACACTAGCTATTGATCCTATAGTCAAGCCCACACTTGTTGCATAGTGCGCACTAACCATGTTCTCCTCGTGCATTCTTATTATGTCCATCCTCAGTTCTTCTGGTTCTTCCATCCGGAAGACTAGAAAATCATTGATGTTTATAGAACAGTCCTGTATAACTTTTTCCCAGCCTTTCGTCAAATATAAATTACCTTTTTTCTTTGTCCACTTTACGAAAAATGTAGTTCCACTTTCTATCATAATTATCACAGGGTTTGACATGATTCCTTGTATTGGTTGCCAAAATTCTACATGAAATATCTGCAAGTACATAAATTTAGGAAATTTAATATTATAATATCTCATTGTTAAGTATATGGACATGAGTTATGCATAATATCTTACCAATCTTTGTTTAGTAATATCAGTATTCATCATTCTAATGAACTTCCTTGCTTCTGGGTTGATTGTAGTTCCAGCAGGTTCTTTTAGAATGTGTGTGGTATCAAAAAATAGCACATCGGATTTGGAATCACCTTTATAACTAAACACAACCACATCTTTAAGACACAAATTGTATGCTTTTCGAACTTTACTCCACCCTTCTGTTAACCAAACTTCGTTGCATTTACAAGCAAACTCTACATTCCACACAACTCCATTTGATGTTCTTATTTTTAACGGAATTTGCAGGCTACGCTCGTACTAAGAAACAAATAATCTAGGTAGTCACTAGAAGGAAAAAATATTATATTTTTATCTTACAAAAGACTGGATACAATTTATTTTAAATAAAAAATAATAATATAAAACAGAATTAACTTACAATGTCTGTATAGTCCTCATCTTCATGCGCTACAAGAAAGTTTTCCATTCCAAATACACAATACACTGCCTGTAATAATAGTAATATCAATAACGTTGTAATGCTAACATTCGTTGAACTACATATGCTATTTTTCCTCAAATAAACAACACACAAGTTATTTTTACGCAAATAATTTATGCTCAAAAAGTTTATTTTTCAAAACTAAATTGCTGGTGTCAAGACAAGATAATTGGAAAAGGTAAAATCCTAAACCATCTTTTTTATTTATGCCTAATTGTAATTTCACACTTTTAATGCAAGTTTTTTTAGATTATTTTGCTATAGTTTACTCTTTGATGAAAGAAACTGAAAGATTTGTGTGACCAAACTCCCCAGATCAACAATGAAAATTTAATTTCATACAATGAATGATTTCAGTCCAAAATACTGTAAACACTTACCCCAGTGATAAAAATGAACTTCCGTTTCTGAAAAATCGTTACCTCTCTTTTGCTTTTGTTCGATGTTGAAATGAAGGTAGAGAAGAGGAGACGTGATGCTGTGCTTTTGACAATCCTTCTTCGTTAACTGCTTCAACTTCTTACTAACTGCTTTTGACTCCTTTTTTTTCAACAAATTTTTTTAATATACTAATGGGCTTATTGGTAATGGACTTTATTATTTTCAAAACTTATTTGCACCTATATTATTGAAAGAACCTACTCTTTACACCTATTCTTTTTGCTTTAAATAGTTGCAAAATTCTTTAAAGCATTACCATGAGATAAGTTCATTTCAATTATATTTTCTTTTACAATGACTATCAAATATTTAGTTAATTCCAGTGCTCATCATTACCTTTAAACAAGAGAAATCGGTGCCAGGCAACACAAACAAAAGTAGGATATGACAGGGAACACAAAGTGCATTCCAAAGTCTCTTGATGGTGTTGCTTAGCAAAAGGAATTGATGCCCAGCAACACCAAAACACAATTAGGATAATACTTGATACAAATATATGGTTACATATATAATTCTTTGAAGCGTCATGAATCGGCACTTCCTGCAAACAAATTGTTGCTGTATATAATTTAACCTAATAAAACAGTCATAATATATATAATATAAATTTGTTGATTCTTACCAGCGGCTCTTTGCAATCAACCATGTGCTAACAATAAAGAACGATACAAAAACACATCTAACCATTACTTTAATTATAAATAATAAGTCAATTTATTTATCAACAGTATTTTTTCTAAAGCATAATACAATATAATTCTTAACAAAACAATATGACTAACTTGCATACGTATTCACTAATTTCCTACTTTTGATATTATTATTTTGTATTAGTCGATTTCGTATTTACATATATAAGGATTGTAAAATTAAGAAAATGCACCACATTACTTTCGACGAAAACATATTATTATTCTTCGTCATTACTGTCATTACGCGTAATAATTATTTCCGATTTCTGACCCACGAGTTAGAAACAACATTAGACCCCAGCTTTCCATACCAACTCTTCGAATGGCACTTCATACACATCAACTGTAATTCTGGTTGATTTAGATGAGCAACACTACTTTCAACGAATCTATATATTTATTATTATTATTATTATTATTATTCATTATTATTGTTATTACCCATAATAAATATTTACGATTCCTTCATCTACTAACAATCAAGAACGATATTCCCCATCCCCCTTCGCCAACGCGTGCGTAGCATAGGTCTTGGGTCTAGTTTATTAAAACGACTACATGTATTTATTATGATACCTCTAAACGAGAAAGCTTTTTTTTATCATTCCAGTTGGTTTTAAAAGAAAAGAGAAAAACTAATTTTTTTATGATATTGGTTTTAAATTACCCCTTCTGTTTAATATTATGTGTTGCTTTTAGAATTTCTGTCTGTAGTACATAATTTGCGGCTTTAGATTTTTGGTTACAAAAGGAAAAAGGGAAGAAAAAAACAACAAAAGGAGGTACTAGAATGGCCAAAAAAAGTCCCTAAAGCATCCGCCAACATGAGGTGTTGCATTCCTGTAGGTGGGTCTTCAACAATCTCAAAAACAGAGCCGCTTCTAGCCCCCATTTTGGCAAGGTAATCAGCACAAACATTTGCTTCACGGAAAACATGTTCTATATCGACCTCCCATTGCCTCTCTAACATTTGTTTCAACAAAAGCACCTCATTTGCATACTTGTGGTATACTAACTTTGGCTTAGACAACAAATGAATGGTGGGTTGAGAATCAGTATAACAAATCACTTTTTTGTATCTTACATCCCAACACATTTGGATGCCATGAAAAAGTCCCTTTAACTCTGTATGTAGAATATTCGAGACACCAATGGAGCCATAATTAAAAGCCATTCAAAAATCGGCCTTCATTCTCTCTAATGATCCCTCCAAATCCTGCCAGCGCTGGATTAGTCACTACACTACCATCTAAATTAAGAGTTACCCAATCTACTGGAGGTTTTTGCCACCTAACCTCTTTTGAAAACTTAGTACGCTGATTTTTCTCATTCCCCACTCCAAAAGCATTTACTGTATCCCAATAAAGGCCCCAAATTTGAGACACTACCACGTTAACTGGTATCCTAAGAGCGACTTAATTTTTTTTTTTCAAAAATAACCTTATTAATTGGTATGCCAACTACTTAATACTCCCCCGTTTCTTGTTTTTGGTACTTTTGGCTTGTTACACATAAATTAAGGTATCATTAATTTGTGTTAAGTAAGTATTAAAATAGCCCAGTTGTAGTTGTCTTGAACTAATTGAAATCAAACAAAAAGAGTCTTCAGACAATTAATCTATACATTGAAACTCTAAAAGAAGCATTAAATATAAATGGTATATTTGAAAAAATTTAATTAGTGAATTGTAAATAGTGTTTTTAAAAGTACCATTATTTTGGAACAAAAGTGCAAGACCAATAATACCAAAGATTAGGAAGGGAGGGAGTATCAATTATTTATTTATTTTTGATCAAGGAGTATCAAAAGTATTCTTTTCACTTAACTCGTTAGAATAAGGGTTTTTTAGTGGGAATAAACTACGTACGTACCTTGAAAATCGGCATAATAGTTTTTTTTTCCAATAAGCAACACTTCATTTAACGAGCATTAGGGGTGTTCAAACCCAAACAACAAAGTTACATATTGTTTAGACAATGAAGTGGATTATTCCACCAAGAGGAAATAGATAAAACAGAATTACAACCAACTCAATAAACAAGCCAACTCCAAGATAAGGTTTTGATACGCCTAATAATAGAGTCGTTGTTTGCTTCCTCGTAATAGATAGTTTTCATAATATGCATATATCACCTTAAGCGACATATAATTTGAGACGATATGTCCTTTTTATATGAAAAAAAAATTAAAAAAATTAAATCAGACAATATATATACTAGATATAATTTTTAAATAGAGATATATCCTCATATTAAACAATTTATTCTCATATAATAACTCATTGAAAACATAAAACACACTAATAATGAATAATGTTAAAAATAACATTTTAACGATAAATACGCATAAAAAACAGTTCATTTTTCATATATTTGGAACAAAAAATACTCTAAAAATACTTATATAAAAGAAACTGACAAATCATTTATTCAATACCTTTTATTTATTTAAATATAAAATTTATTTATTCAATAATTTTTTGAAGTAACTAAAACTTTTAATAAAATATATCATATACTTCCTCCTCTTTTAATAATTCAAAGAGTGCAAGTAAAAAGGCGAGAGTTAAACAAATCACTTTATTCCTCTTTCTCCTACGGGTTGTTGGATTGTAACATCATCGAGAGTAGTATGTCGGCTTTTGGGTTCAAACTCAGGTGTACTTGTTTGGTAGTATTTGCTGTTTATTTGCCATCTTGTTTAAGTTGACTGGGAAAATCATTTTACTTTTTTCTTGTTTAAAACAATTAACACTTCTACATGAATGACAAAACAATTAGGGGTTTAACGCCGATTGTAATTTAAGCTTGTGTTAAATATAAACGCGGTGGTATTTTTGGAATTAAAATGTTAACTGCGTACGTTCGCGTCATAACTTCCATACCTGGTCTTTGTAAAAGACCAATGTGGTTTTGTTGGATATATACTTCTACACACTTAAAATGCCACCACACCGGTTCTTCTCAAACTCCCATATTGGCTTTTTAAGAAGGAAACATTACAACACCAAATATTCCACGACAGTTACTTTTGAAACACGTGTTGTTTTGTGGGATGTATATGTAATTTAGACACTTATAATTCCACTACGGTAGTTTCTGAAGGCTCGCGCTAAAATATTACAATGATACATATTTCATACAAGTTATTTGAAATACCCGTTGTGGATGAGTTCATGGTTTATTTTTCTCAACCATCCTATCATTTATCTCGTCTTTTCTTTTTGCTCCTATACACTATACTAAGTACTCTCTTTTCTCTTGCTTTCTGTCGCGCTTTTGCTCTCACACCTATATCTCCCAATCGTTGGCTGTCCATTATTCCCTGTTGTTGTTGTCATTGCTCGCCATCGTTCCTCATCATAGTTACTATATTTCCTTCGTATGTTGCTTTATTTGCTCATCACCTATCAAACATTGTGTTTGGCCTTTACTATTCAGTAAGAGTTCTCCTTCGCGATGTAGCTCCCATTTTGGTGTTCGATCTATTATTATGTTTTGTCACATGCCAAAACTACCCACTAGGTTAGAAATAAATCCCAATTGAAACTTAACTAAACTAGCTTTAGTGTAGTTGATAACTAAGGGTATTAGAATTTGGATGGAGGGAAATGTTAGATATAATATTTGTTATTAACATAATTGATTAAGTTAATTTCAGGTATCTTGATTGGATTAGTTGTTATATTTGGATTTTATGAAAACTCATTTTGCTTAGACATGATGTTTGTTTGATTTAGTGTTTAATTTAGTTAACATTCTTTCATATATTTTAGTAGTTAGGGGTTGTCAAGAGTGATATTAGAAAATACAATATAAAGTAGAGATCCTATTGTAATTACTTACACATAAGGGACCATTTTGCAATTCAAAAGAACTTGCAAAACCGTCCCTATTTTCCCCCAAAAATCATCTTTATCCCTCTCAATCCCCCTTTTCAATCTCAAAACCTCATCCCCAAACTTTAACCCCCAACATCATTATCTCTTCTTCTTCACCCCAATTCAGTTCTCAAAACCTCTTATACCTGTTATGTTTAAAAATCAGAACCTAGCATGTATCCCAATTTCTATCTCTTTTTCCTTGTATGAGACGTGTTTGAGGAACTTGAGCTTGAGTAATATAGTGATACTGTAAAGGATCTGTGATATGAGAGACTGAAGTAAGAGATAGGGTTTTAGACTTCACTTTCTTGGTTAGAATGACATGAGTGCTAGTTGTGAGCTGATCAAAATAGAAATATGAAACTTACTCTCTAGCTCACTCAAATCGCATTGCATGTGGGTATTCAAGCAAGGAATGAAGTCTTAGGGGCATCAGGTTGGTTAAGCATATTCAAGCTTTGATTTTTGGCTGGCATTGGTGATTGGAAGCTAAAGATGCTGTCAAAGAAGAGTTGAATTCGAGGATTTAATTTCATATGAGTTCGTCACTTTCCCATTTGATGTGAGCCCACATGCATGAAGCTTGGATGAAGGTCCCATGGAGCTTAGATGAAATGCTTCCTATATTTTGTTTTCTTTTGATAATTGTATATTTCTAGCTAAGACACTTTCATTTTGGGCCATGTGGCTTTGAGTAGATGGGCTACGGCCTAGACTAGTTTTTTGTGGCTAAAGGCCTTTTTGTAGTTGTGGATTTGGGCCTTATATTGTGGACCTAGGATCCAATTAGTCCATAGTATAAGTACCTTATCCCTTTGTGTAATTTGGGAGAACTCTTGATGAATTAGTTTCATTTCTTCATTTTTGCAAAGTAAAAGCCTAGAGAGAAACCTAGAGAGAGGTGAGAAGTGGCAAGTACATGCATATGAGAGAGTGAGATTCATCATGAAGATTCTCCATGGTTCTTGAAGGAGAGGACCTTGCTCACAACCTTGGGGCTAGGAGTGTTAGAATACATGACTTATGTGTATTAATCCACTTGTGTATAGTTTTACAAGTTATGTTTTATTTAGAGATTAGCTGCACATTGTATAAGTTAGTAGGTAGTTAACTTAGCTTCAGTTTAACTCAGGTTTATTTAGAGATTAGCTGCACATTGTATAAGTTAGTAGGTAGTTAAATACTTTGACTCATCTCAATAATAATTAGAAGTCTTATTTTTCAATACTCTAACATGGTATCAGTTGACCACACTATTCCGCATTGACTTCTCTCTCTCGTGTTATTTTCACACCTCTTTTTTTCTGTTTTGCGTCGTAACAGAAAAGCTCCTCCCTCAACCGTTTCTCACCTCGTCGTTCGTTCATGGTGAAATCAGCCTCTTCTGCTTCCTCCGATGACTCTGAATGCTCTGTTCATTCATCCAATCCTTCTCTTCATCTCAAATCTTCACCACCAAAAGATTACTCTGACCCCTACTACATTCACCCCAACGAAAATCCTTCACTTGTCCTCGTTAATCCTGTTCTTGATGGATCTAACTATCACTGTTGGATTCAAGCCATGACAATGGCCTTGGAGATGAAGAACAAATTTGTGTTCGTTGATGGATCAATTGTGCGTCTTGAAGCTTCTGATCCCAAATTCCTTCTGTGGAAGAGATGCAATATGCTAACCCTAGTTTGGATCAACTGTGCTGTCTCCACCGAAATCTCCTCCAGCATCCTTTGGATTACAGAAGCGTACGGTGTGTGGAAGGAGCTTCGCAACCGTTTCTCGCAAGGAGACAACACATGCATTGCTCATCTGCATCAAGAGATCTACTCTTTGAAGCAAGGCGAGACCACCGTCACATCCTATTTCACGAAGATGCGTATTCTCTGGGACGAACTCTGCAATTTTGATCCGATCCCTACCTTCCTTTCTCCTCCTGGCACCTGTTGTTGCAATTCCTCCAAGATCGTTCAAGACTACTGCAATCGCGACATCGTCATGAGTTTTCTTCAAGGTCTCAACGACAATTACGCGGTGGTGCGCTCTCAGATCTTGCTAATGGAACCACTACCACCTCTTTCTAGGGTTTACTCTATGATCGTTCAACAGGAGTGACAGATTGGGGCTCCTCTTCTCCCTGAACCTTCAGTTGCCAATGTTCAAGTCTCTGCTCCTCCCGGTGCCGGCGCCGGTCGTGGTCGGGGAAAATCATTCCTCTCGCGTAGCAATCGCCTTTGTACTTTCTGCAACAAAACTAATCACACTGTTGAAACGTGTTTCATGAAACACGGTTATCCTCCTGGATTCACATTCAAGAATTCCAAGAAAGCTGTTAACAATGTCTCAGTTGAAGACAATTCTGGTTCTTCATCTTCTGCCAATGCTGCACCTGTTCAACTCACGAATGAACAACTTCAAAGCTTACTTGCTTTACTGCCTGCCACTCCTCCCACAGCTAGTGCTTCTGCAAACATGGTAACCGTTAACAGTGTCATCTCCACACCTGCAGGTATTTTCGTGGTAACTTGGTTGGTAGATACTGGTGCCACGGATCATATCTCATCATCTCTTGAGTTTTTTAGTTCATATTATGCTATTAAACCCATTCTCATCACATTACCATCTGGAGATACCAGATACTCCTGTTACAAAGGCACCATTCATCTTACCCCTACCATCACTCTATATGACGTTTACTATGTCCCTAATTTTTAATTCCAACATTATCTCTGTTGGTCAATTAGTTGACACTATTAATTGTCAAACCTTGTTTGATGGTGAATCTGCTCTTTTACAGGATATCACCTCCAAGAGAGTGATTGGCCATGCTAAAAGGGATGGAAAGCTCTACACAATGAAAGTCTCACCTATGGTTCCAACAGATAAGTCCAATACCATCCATTGTAATCTTGTTAGTGTCAATAATGTCAATATAAACATATGGCACAATCGTTTAGGGCACCCTTCCCCCACTTGTTACAATATCATACATAAATTACATTGTAATATGCCAAATACATCTAATGAAAATTGTGATGCATGTCATTTTGCATCAAACTTTTGAGAACCAAATCTGAAACAAGAACACACATTATACAGTTTCTTGCTTTTGTTTACACTCAGTTTGGGCACTACATTAAAACAATTCTTACTGACAATGGTGCTGAATTCATTATGCCTGAATTTTATCTATCAAAGGGCATTATTCATCAAAAGACTTGTGTAGAAACTCCCCAGCAGAATGGCATTGTTGAACGTAAGCACTAGCACATTCTTAATGTTGCTAGGTCCCTTATGTTTCAATCTCACATTCCCATTCAGCTTTGGGATTTCTCCATATGCTATGCCATTCACCTAATCAACCGTATTCCTTCTATTTCTCTGAAATCCAAATCACCATACTCTATCCTTCATGGTAAAGATCCTGACCTATCTAACCTTAGAGTATTTGGTTCTCTTTGCTATGCTACCACATTAGCAGCCCATAGGACAAAATTTCTCCCTAGAGCTAGAAAATGCATCCACATTGGCCATTCCCAAGGTACAAAAGGATACCTTCTTCTTGACCTCCAATCTCAAGAAATATTTTTATCTAGAAATGTTTCATTTTATGAAAACATATTTCCTTACCTTCCTAATACTGCTGTCACTTCTCCTTCTCAAACTATCTCTTCCCTTACTCCAACAACAGTTGCTCTCACAGAGTTATTTCCATCCTATGATACTACATCCTCCTATACAGTCACTTCTCCCACCAATACTCTCCCAAACCAATCCCCTATATTACAATCCACTATAAGTGAATCTGTCTCTGTTACAGACCCTTCTCTCACTGTCATACCTAATGTTCCAACTGACTCTGTATCTGATCCACCTATTGTACCCCTACGAACCTCAACCAGAATAAAAACCAAACCCACTTACTTGCAAGATTTTCATTGTGCAATGATTTCTGTTCCTCCAAGTGGTGAATCATGCTCAGGTATTCCCTATCCCCTTTCTGATTATATTGCTTATAACCATCTTGCTCCCTCCCATCAGTCCTTTACTGCAGCTGTAAGTATTCATGTTGAGCCAAAGACCTATGCTCAAGCATCCAAGCATCAATGCTGGCTTGATGCTATGGAAAAAGAAATCCAAGCCCTTGACATGAACTCCACTTGGACTCTGATTGACTTACCCCCTGGGAAACAACCTATAGGTTGTAAATGGGTATATAAGGTAAAATTGAAGGCTGATGGTTCCTTGGAAAGATATAAGGCTAGGTTAGCAGCCAAGGGATTCACACAAACTGAGGGAGTCGACTACTCTGAAACCTTTTCTCCTGTTGTCAAGATGACAACAGTCAGGTTAGTTATTGCTTTAGCTGCTTCCAAAAATTGGCATATACAACAATTGGATGTAAATAATGCATTTTCACATGGTGATTTGCAAGAGGATGTTTACATGAAAGTCCCTCCAGGCTATCCAGTGACCTCTCCAAACCAGGTTTGCAAGCTTCAAAAATCCCTCTATGGGTTGAAGCAAGCAAGCAGGCAGTGGAACTCCAAATTGATTTCTTTTTTGCTGCCTCTGGGCTATATTCAGTCCAAGCATGATTACTCTATGTTGGTTAAGAAATCAAACTCATCTATTACTATATTACTCATATATGTTGATGATTTAGTCCTCACAGGTAACAATTTAGAGGAAATTCAAAATGTTAAACATCTCCTTGATATTCAGTTCAGAATCAAGGATTTGGGTAACTTAAAATTTTTCTTAGGAATTGAAGCAGCAAGGTCACCTACTGGTATTGTCCTATCTCAGAAAAAATATGCATTAGAGTTAATTGAAGAGGCAGGACTTCTTGCCTGCAAGCCTGCATCAACTCCCATGGTTCCTGGTCTCAAACTTAACTCTTAGGATGGCACTCCTTTGGCTGATCCTACTTCTTACAGGTGCCTCCTTGGCAGACTTATCTACCTGACCAACACACGTCCTGACTTATGTTATGCAGTGAACAGATTAAGTCAGTTCATATCCAACCCTCTCACTCCTCATATGGAAGCTGCACTACATATTCTCAAGTATCTAAAGTCATGTCCTGGTAGTGGCTTGTTCTTTGCTGCTGATTCTACTGCCACTGTTACTGCTTTCAGTGATGCTGACTGGGTATCATGTCCTGACAGCAGAAGATCCACCACAGGCTTCTGCATCTTCTATGGTTCATCTTTAATAAGCTGGAAATCTAAGAAACAGGGGACTGTTTCAAGATCCTCCTCTGAAGCTGAATATCGTGCTCTGGATGTGAGCCCACATGCATGAAGCTTGGATGAAGGTCCCATGGAGCTTAGATGAAATGTTTCCTATATTTTGTTTTCTTTTGATTATTGTATATTTGTAAGACACTTTCATTTTGGGCCATATGGCTTTGAGTAGAAGGGGTACGGCCTAAACTAGTTTTTTGTGGCTAAAGGCCTTTTTGTAGTTGTGGATTTGGGCCTTATATTGTGGACCTAGGATCCAATTAGTCCATAGTATAAATACCATATCCCTTAGTGTAATTTGGGAGAACTCTTGATGAATTAGTTTCATTTCTTCATTTTTGCAAAGTGAAAGCCTAGAGAGAAACCTAGAGAGAGGTGAGAAGTGGCAAGTACATGCATATGAGAGAGTGAGATTCATCATGAAGATTCTCCATGGTTCTTGAAGGAGAGGACCTTGCTCAAAACCTTGGGGCTAGGAGCACCCAAGGCTAGTTAATATTATCACCTTCCAAAAAGGTGTGACGATAATTCATTTCCACATCCATTTCTAGTCTTATCCTCATTTGTTCTTTCTTCTACTTTACATGTAAGATCCTTGTGCTTTGTGCTGTATGTTTTGTTCATCTTTCTTGATTTGTCAAGAACACTTGTTCTTGATCTTGTGTGAGAATTAGTGAATTGTCAAAATTCTAGATCCTATCTTTCTAGATCTATCCTAGATCATATCATGTGTCATCAAAGCTATTTACAACTGATTTCTCTATGGTTCCAATTGTACAATGCTATTAACAAATATTACAAGTATATTGCATATCTCTATGGTTCCAATTGTACAATGCTATTGACATCTTTGAGTTTGAATCTCAGATCTGTGAAATTGGAAGATGGAAGAGGCTTTGTTAATGCATCTGCTATCTGATGTGAGCTTGAGACATGTTGGATGGAGAGTTTCTTGGCTGCAACTTTTTCCCTAACAAAATGAATATCAAGCTCCAAATGCTTTGTCCTTGCATGAAGAATTGGATTGTGAGATTGCATCACTGCACTCATGTTATCACACAGTAGCAAAGGTGATTGAGTGGGAATTTGTAGCTCTTGAAGCAAGGATTGAACCCAAAGAAGATCTGCTGTGGCATTTGCCATGCTTCTGTATTCTGCTTCTGCAGAGGTTCTTGCAACCAATGTCTGCTTTTTGGAACTCCAAGATTCTAGATTAGGACCAACGAAGAGGCATGATCCAGAAGTGGAGCACCTGTCATCTGGGTTTGATGCCCAGTCAGAATCACAGTATACTTTGAGAGAAAATGGAATGTCTTGAGGAGTTGGTTGGAGAAAAAGACCAAAGGTGGATGTCCCACGGAGATATCTCAATATTCTCTTAACTACTTTCCAGTGACTGTCAAGAGGAGAAGATAAGAATTGACAAACTTTATTAACAGAATAAGCAATTTCAGGCCTTGTAAGGGTGATGTATTGGAGGGCTCCCGCAATGGAACGATATTGAGTGGGATCTTGCATCTTATCAGTACCATAACTGCTAAGTTTACAGTTAGCAATTATTGGAGTAGAATAGGCACTGCAGTGAAGCATGTTAGCACGAGATAATAAATCATGAATGTACTTAGCCTGAGTCAAAAGCATTGAACCATCAGAGAGGTATTTGACCTCCAAGCCCAGAAAATATTCTGGTTTGCCCAGGTGTTTCAAGGCAAACTATTGATGTAATTTGGAGATCAAATCATGAATAAGTGTTGATAAAGAACCTGTGATCAATATATCATCCACATACACAAGTGCATACAAATGAATGCCTTTGGAATTAAACACAAACAGTGAGTGATCACATTGGCTATGCTCGAAGCCAAACTGTAACAGAGACTTATGAAGTGTCTCATACCAATCTCTTGGTGCCTGTTTAAGGCCATAGAGAGATCTTTGGAGCTTGCACACCAAAGTCTTATCAGAACTAATGAAACCAGGTGGTTGCTGCATGTATATATCTTCTCTTAGATGCCCATTTTTGAAAGCATTGTTTATGTCAATTTGTTGTATATGCCACTTGTAGGTTATAGCCAGGGTGAAGATAATCCTAATGGTTGTGGGTTTAACAACAGGTGAAAAGGTTTGATCATAGTCCTGGCCAGCTTGTTGATTGTAGCCTTTTGCCACAAGTCTTGCTTTGTATTTGTTGATAGTGCCATCATGGTTCTCTTTGACTCTATAAACCCACTTCAACCTATAGCTTTTCTATTAGGAGGTAGAGGGGTGAGGATCCAAGTGACGTCATTGTTCATGAGAGCATTATACTCTTGTTTCATTTCCTCAAGCCAAGGTGGTTGAGACATAGCCTGTTTCACAGAAGTTGTTTCAATGTGGTCAACAAACAGTCAGGGCTTAAGATTCCCTGTCTTGGAACGAGTGAGCATTGGATGAATGTTTGTTGGAGAGTGAGGGGGTGACTCTGTAGACTCTGAAGGGAGAGGCACACTAGGGGACTTTAGTGAAACAGGTGCAGCATGCTGCTAGGGAGGACTAGACTCAAGAGACAGAGGAGATTGAGTGCTGGGAGCAGGACTGGACTCATTAGTAGTATCAGGGTCAGGATGTGGTATAGAACTCTGTGATTGGATAGGTATAATCTGGAGAGGTGTGGAAGCTTTGATTGGTGAGATAATTGAATTATCCACTGAAGTAGGAAACAATGTGGGATAAGGGAATGAGTTTTCATGGAAGGTAACATTCTTAGAAATGTAGATACGACCATTTGGGCTTAAGCATTTGAAACCTTTGTGAGTTGAGGAGGTGTAACGCCCTAAAGTTTAATCAAATTATTTCGAAGTTGGATTGCCGTAGGATAATTGTAAGAATTGAAATTATGGGCCTAGTAGCTATGTTGAAAACGAGTTAGATGATAATCACGTGTTGTGGGCTAGTTAAAAATAGCATTGGGCTCCCTTCCTATGTGGATAAAGTCCCAAAAAATTTAGCCCATTAGGTTTCTCACTTATTATAAGTGGAGAGGATTAATTTAGGGTTGAGAGAGAGAGGAATTTCGGATTAGAGCAGCCACCAAAGAGAGAGAAAAGAAGAGAGAAAACAATTCCCGTTTTTCTCAAACCTGTCACCGTAAAATTGCGATTCCGGTTTCGTTAACCATTGGATCGTCTTCGTTTTTGGGCAGCAGGTTCGTGAGATATAGTTCTACACTTTCACCGTTCCGATCTTCGAAACGAGTTCTGAGGAGAGAGATATTGGCTTCGCACTGAAGCTGCAGTTTGGGGGAGTCGCCGTATTCGGAGATCGAGGAACGAGACTAGGAGGGAGTTTGCGCCACCATAGTTGAGGTAAGGGTGGGTTCGAATTCTATAATAGCGTATATGAGGGGTCGTATGCGGGGTTTGGGGTTATTATAGATTGCCTCTGTGTATGTTGCGTGGATATATATATATATATATATATATATATATATATATATATATATATCGTATGAGAAATGTTTGATGAATTGACCGTGTGTACTCGAATTCCCATGTTGTTAGTCCTAATTAAATCGAATTGTAATTTTGTTAGATAGGAATATAGATAACTCGTTAGTAAGAATTATAAATAATTTTCGTAATTGAATTGATGGTTACGTTAATGCCGTCACTGTTTTTGTTGTTCTTGCTGTTATTGTTTTGATGTAATGCTGTTGCTGTTTTGCTGTTAATGCCGTTGCTGTGTTGCTGTTAATGCTGTTGCTGTTTTGCTATTAATGCTGTTACTGTTTTGATGTAATGCTGTTGCTGTTTTGCTGTTAATGTTGTTGCTGTTTGCTGTTATTGTTGTCATTGCTGTTACGTTTTTGCTGCTGTGTTGTTACTATTCTTGCTGTTTTGCGCTGTTGATGTTGCTGTTTTGCCAATATTGTTGCCACAGTTGCTGTTGTGGATAATTGTTGCATTGAATACCTTGTCGAGAATGTGGTAAATTGCAGGTGAAGTTGTAAAAGTTGATTTGCCTCTATTTATTGGCAAAAATAGTAAGTTGTAGGCCTATGGCCGCCATGACGTTTTGGTGTTGTTGTGCGATTACGTGACTGTGATTAGCGTTACTTGTACATTCACATTGTGTCGCATACTTTTGCATTTGCTTTACGACGTGAACGATGAGGGCTATGCCCTGTGAGCCACTATTTACTGGCAACGATGATTTTTACGACGGGAGTTTTGCTCCAATGGTACCACATGCATATGCACAGTTGAGTCGCATTCCGCATTGCACTTTGATGATTCTATTGATGACTCCATTGAAAATTTTATTGATGATATGTGTAATTCTATAGTACCTGACCTATCATATTGTTCTTCATACATGCTCTTATATAGTTCGATATCTCACCCCTTCTGTTTGAATGTTACCCCTATGTGGTAACGTGCAGGTAGTCACGAATGAAGGCGGTGATCCTTCCTTAGTTGAGTCGGTGTCGTCACTCTGATACGTAACACTCGGGGGGGATTGAACGCTGTTTTTTTCCTTTATCATTTAGGTTGCAATATTTGTTGAACTCGACGTTATTTCTATTAAGCAAATTGTTGATTTTGAGTTGTCTAATGGACAAGGATTGTTAAGATTGCTTCAAATTGAATTTACCATGAATGGATTATATTGTTTGTTTTGGGAAGTAAGCGTAGCACTCCAATATTTACGTTGAAAATTCCGCACTCTGATTTATAGTATTATTGGGTAGAATTGGGGTGTTACAGGAGGGACCTAAGTTGATGCATTCTTGGCTATGAAGTTGAAGTTTGTTTCTGTTGTAGGGGGTGAGAAGTGGGAAACATGAGCATCCAAAAGACCTTAGAGAGTCATATTCTAGTTTGGTGTGATAGAGAGCTTCATAGGGTGATATGTAAGTTGAGAGAGCAGTTGTTGGGAGTCTGTTAATAAGGGATACACCAGTGGTGAAGCTGTGATCCCAATAGGTGACAGGCATGGAAGCATGAGCAAGAAGGGTGAGTCCCATTTCTGTGATTTGTCTATGCTTTCTGTCAAGAGTCCTATTTTGGTAAGATGTATAGGGGCAAGTGAATCTGTGTTGGATGCCTAGGTTGGTCAGGTGTTTAGTGAAGGGCAAAAATTCGCCCCCATTGTCAGATTGAAAGGCTTTCACAGTGCTGTTAAACTGGGTTTGGACAAGGCTAAGGAATTGCTATAAAGCTTGTAGGGCATCAGATTTGTGTCTTAACAGAAACATCCATGTGTATCTAGTGTGTGCATCAACAAAGGCAATATAATACAAATAACCACAACTAGAAGGTGTAGGAGAAGGTCCCCATAAATCAGTGTATATTAGTTCAAAAGGTGTGTGATAATGTGTGGTGGATGGTGGTGAGTGAGTTCTATGAGATTTACCAATAGTACAAGATTTACAAAGTTCAATGTATTCATATTATATGATGAGAAATCAGTACATGTATGTAAAACTGATTGAAATGCCCTACTATTGGCATGGCCCAGCCTATGGTGCCACACAGTATAGCTAGTTACATTACTAGTGGTTGTAGTAGTAGATGGAACATGACTCACAGACCTTGGAATGGAAGACACATTTGCAGAAATGAATGATGGAAGTGAAACTTGAGACACAACAGCTACGGAAGGCAGATAGTATAAACCTTTAATAGTCCTCTATCCCTTGAGAAGAACCTGTTTAGAGCTCTGAGATTTAACAAGACAAGTGAAAGGGTGAAACTCATTAAATACATTATTATCATGAGTAAAATGGCCAACAGAAATGAGATTGCGAGTTAACTTAGCACTAACAGCAAATTGTTGAGTTGGTTAAATTAGGGTTATGTTTTGAATAAAGTTTGGCTGTGCCTACGGCCAAAATCGAGATAGGGTGGCCATCGCCCATATAGACTCGTTTGTTGCCCGTGTAAGGTGTTCTAGTGTACAAATGTTGTGAAACAGAGGTGAAATTAAGAGAAGCACACGTATCTGCATACCAACCTTGAGCTTGTTGCAGACTTGACAAGTAGGTCTATCCCTGGACGGTGGTCCACGGCCACGACCAAACCAACCACGACCAAAGCGTCCACCAGTGTGCGAACCACGAGCAGAAGTATGAACCAGATTAGCAGAAACAGTCGGCGTAGTGAGTTCCTGGCGAAATTTTTCCAGTCACGCCTCTTGAACAAGGAGCGGTGATTCTAACTCAATGAGATCTAGAGCATCCGGCTTTGCAAAGGCAAACAGAATCAGCGAATTGAACTCCTCTGGCAAGCCATCAAGGACAACATAAACAAGATCGTGATCAGAGAGGCAATCACCACTCGCAGTGAGAGAAGTGGCTAGGGCACGAAATCGTGCGATGAACTAAGTGATGCTTCGATTTCCTTTCTTGGTGCTCTTCAATTTAGCACGTAGTTGACGAGTTTTCGCTCGGAGATGCGTCGTAAAGTGTTTGTGGATCGTGTTCCAGACTTCGAAGGCATGGTGACAATCGAGCACTCGTGGAAGCATTGTGTCAGAAAATGTGGATAGAAGCAAGGTGAATAGCGCCTGATCTTGAACGAACCATCGATCGTAAGCCTCATAGATCTCATTGTTCTTGCGATCTTCAACTGAATCATATTTGCTCGGAACTTCAGGATTCACGAGGAATCGATGAAGGCGATGTGTCGCAATAACTCCTTCGACCTGCTGGTTCCAGATGAGGAAGTTCTTCTCATCAAGCTTGATGCTAAGTTTTGGACCAGCGACGAATTGAGTGTTGCTAGCATTGCTGATTTTCTGGAAGATCGATGGAGTTTCAGACGGTGAAGGCGTGGCAGGAATGGATTCGTTCGATGGTGACGCCATTGACGACAACGAGAGCGAATCAGTGAGGATAGGGCTGTTCATAGTTAACAAAAAAACTGAACTGAACTGATGAACCGAACCGAACTGAACCAAAACTAACCGAACTATTACAAACAGTTTAGAACCAAACTGTTATTTTAAGTTCAGATCAGTAACCGAAATGTTAGGTAAGTTCAGTTCAGTAACCGAACTGAAGTGTTAACGACTTAGGACTTAATTATTAAAGAGCTGTTCAGTTCATCTCCTCATTCATAGCCTAAAAAAGGAAAAACAACTTTACACCTGTATATATATTGGTAGCATAGCTGCATAGAGTAGTTTTTAAATCAAGAATCACATTTGGTGGTTTTGGAAGAAGAAGTAGTCGTATAGAGGAAAGAAATAATGGCTTCATGGAATTCAACTCCACTCCATATCTCCTATGAAGTTCTGGGTTAATTTATCTTTCCTCTTTCCTCTTAGCACAACCCGAGAATTCAATTACTTAATTCATCGGAGAACCGAACCCAACTATAGCTCTTGTTGAATAATGGTAGGCCTTGGCTTTGGGTCCATAACCTCCCTCCACCAAGTTTGCTATTAACCTCTTGGGATTGTCATCCCCCTCGTATATTATTCATTTAATTACTTAGACAATTTGGGGGGTTTTCTCACTCAGTAACATAGTACGTGATTCAACATATAAACTGTAATGTCAAATTTCATTATTTTCCATTTATTATGCATTCAACAAGTCCAATCATACTTAGAATAACTTAGGTTGAATTATGGAAAGGATTGGGAATGAGTTGACGTCGAAAGGAAAGCGGAATCAAAAAAAAATCAAAGAGGGTGGCAGAAACTTCTGCACGGACAGGGTCTCTAGGGCGCACGGACCGGGCCTCTAGGCCGCACAAACCGGGCCCAGTCTGCAATTTCACAAAAACTATGTATTTTCTCAAAATCCGCAAATCCATTCGATTCAGTTTCTTTCCCAATCAATCTTTAACTCAATACCCAACAACAACATTTTTACACACAGAAGGAGGTGCACGGTCCGAGCCTCTTGGACACCCAGTCCGGGGCCCTTCTGCAGCGCACTAAAAACTCAAAAATTTGAAAGTTTCCTCTTCCCTTTTTCGGTTCCAAATTCACTTCCAACACATAAACTAGTTCAACCAACATTTCAATCACATTTTATGGGACACAATCAACATGCTGAACATCAACTTATTGATATAATTTTTCTGTCACGCATTGTCATCAAAATCCAGTTATTCAAAATTTCTCTACACCACTTTGAAAGGACTAGTTTCATAAGCTACTAATTGTCACATACAATAGAATTTCAGGGTCATTCTCATCATCGTTTCACTCAAACACAATATGCATTATTAAAGCGGTGAAAAAGTCACCATTGAAATTTTGAGAATCAAGTGTGCAAACAATAAGATAAAGCTCTCCTCAACAGAAACTATGATACTAGATTTTATCATTCAAGCAATTAACAATTACATTCATCAATCATCACTTATACTATATCAAGCAATAGGTGACAAAACATCTTCAGCACATACTCATTCTATTGACAATACGGTCAATAGAACATTATAAGATAAGGACCACGCTTTGACTTTTCAAACTGAGTTGAACCAATACAAACTAATTGTTAACCTTCACAAATAAGGGGTTAACAAACTTAATCCTTACCACCATAGTGTAGACTTATGTAGGCATCATGGTTGATGGACTACTGCCAAATCATTGCTTAATATATCTACTTTTCCTTATCAGTCAATGCACTAGCAACCTTCGCCCCAAATTCCATCCTAAACGGATAGAAAAATTTGGAGTATTACCTTTCGGTCCTTTCGGAGATACACTCTAGTACTTGGATAAGACTAAAGAACAATCAGTGTCCTCAAATGACTCAAATAATTATAGGATTTTAATAAAACTTTATTTGAGTCCTTTGAACATAAAGCAATTTTTTTCCATGTACCTATCGGAGTCGTCTTTACCAACTAACTTGATCCAAATTACCAGTATGCGTAAGTCTCCATACCTTATGAGTTAAGCCTTAAACTCAACAATAATACAAATCTCAATCATAAGCTAATGGAAGGACTTTTTGGGAAACTTTTAGCGAGATGAAATCCTACAAATCCGAACTATCCTTCCTATCCCTTCGGACTAATTACCCTCTTGAAGAGCCTCAACTACTCAAACACTAAGGTATGAGAGAATCTTAGGATGTTTGGGTCTTACTTATGAAACATGGAGACTCTCTAAAACGGTTGGACTAACTGGGGAACTCACACGTTCGGTTAAGCCTAAGGTTTTCCCATTAGGAAGGAAGGAACATTAACCATATGAGTGTTTGGAGTTTAGTAGACAACGTCTATCATGGAAAGGTTGTAATTGGTAGACACAATAGGTTACATAGGAAATTTCAGTTTAGGTGAAAGGCCAATAAGGCTAAACTCCTCAGTTGAAACAATTGTACTCCTAAATCGAAAGTTCATTAGACTGTTAGGGATTTATGAACTTACTAAAAGCACAACTACCGATCCTACAATACCTGGAGACAATGATCTTAGAGGTTTAGGGTGAAGGTCAATTTGAAACGTGAAGGGAAATAATTGTCGTATTCATTGGTGTATATCTTCTAGGAGTGAAAATTAGAATATCTTATAAGATATAAACCTCTAGGTTACTTAGGCTATGAGCCTATGATAATTACTAACTCTTTTGACAAAAAATGTCATTCCTTCTTAAAAGGAAACTAACTTAGAAATTTTTACTATGGGTAAGTTCGTAAGTACCGAGAGACCTTTCAGTTAGTGGGTTTCATACAGCTAACCGAAAGAAATCTTACAGAAGCTAGAACATGTGTTTTGGGTTAACTCGAGTCATAGAGTAAGGTTGACTAGAAAGGTATGCTAATACCCTCGCAGAACATTTTCTTGATAACCGAGGGAATGCTTGGAATGACAAACTAGGTCTCAAGATGCCCTCCTATTCCGAACAAGTCTACGGGACCAACACTTTCCCAATGGGAGATTTCACAAGCTTACAATCCAATGGTTAACAATCTAAGAGTTGTGTGGTGACACAATGGTCGAATCAGCTCCTAAAACTAGACGGGTTCCCCTTTCTTTCTGTTGCACCATCTGTAGCCCTAAACTTCCGCTACACACTTTGATAAACGGAGAAAAACCGAGAATTCCATGGTTTGATCAGGCCTAATGCTTCACACAATATGTTGAGAGGTTCTGACAATTTCCTGTCACAATCCCTAAATGACTCGATTTAACTAATCTTTTTACCGTGAAAACACTAAGCCCAACTAGGTCGAACTGCTCTGATACCAAATGTAACACCCTAAACTTTAGACGTCATAAATTCGAGATGTTAACCATTTTAATAAAATTCAGAGTTCTAAACCGTTTATGAATTTGAATGAAACATAACTTCTGAGTGGCATAAATACCAAAAGGATAACTAAATGACATAACTGAAATAGTTTACATGAGTCATTTCTTAGCCATAGTTCAAATCCAAAAATAAACGGGTTAGACTTAGTACATTAACTTGGTAGTGAGATTTACAATGTCAGTGAGTTCTTTTGCGACTCCTCACCATTTACATCTCGTTGTCTTTTAATTATGTTTAACCTCTTTAGCATAATCCAAAAGAACCGGAACTATGTCAGTTTCTGCGGAGAACTCAACAACAACAGTATCATAGCCATAGAAGACAACCATTAATCTACAAGTAATACACTCAAATTTTACTAATTTTATTAAAATTTTGTGAGTCAAAAAGCGTTATAACTTATTTCAGCACATGTATTTGTTCAAGCAACATTGTCTCAAGTTCAAATCAAGCAAAACATCTCCATATTCACTTCTAACTCAAAGCAACATTAAGAAAGTCAAACAATAGTCAAACATTAAGCAAGACACCAAATAGGTTAAGGAACTCACCTCAACTTGGTTGCACAACAACAATCAAACAAGAATTTGAACTTTGAGCATAAAACAAGCTCCTAAGCACACCAACCAAAACTCTAATCCTTCAACTCGAAATCCAAAACTCAGATGCACTCCTTTGACTCTTAGATTCGAAATGAAGCTGTCATGTACTTAATCAAAGCCACCAAATGCACATCAACCCCAACTCTCTTCAAATCGTGCCTCCTAGCTCACATGCAACCCCAAAAACGGTTTGGAAGAACAAAAGGGGAGACCATAAGTTGAACTCCTTGTGGTATTTTTATTGTGTTTGTTCGGTGTTATAGCATGTGATGCAATAACATCAGCGTATCTGAGTCAGGAGACCAGAGTGGAAAAAGCAAAAAGATCAACTTTGGCGTTTCTACTTTATGTCAAGTCAGTGCAGTTCTATTTGACATCCTAGCTGCTGCATCCACCAACCAAAGCACTTTATAGAGATACTTGTCTATTTGTCCACGTGTAACTTCACACCTTTTTGGAAGCCTTTTGGATAAAAGAAAAGATCTCCTTCTACCTTAAGCATTTGTAGCTTGCTGGTTTTACTAGAGAAAGTCTTAGAAATATTTTCTCTCTATTTGTTATCATTCTAGCGACCTTCATCATCAAAGTAGAAAAATCTTACACTTCAATGCTGCTAAGCGATGCTGCAACATCAATGGGCTGTTTGTGTAAGAAAGCTTAAATAGTATATCTTTTGTACTATTTTCTTTTCTTGTGTATTTCAGTAATATAAATATGGTTCCCATCCTTGTTTATATTTCGTGGTTGAAGCTCATCATAAGCTAAGCTCTTTGTGATTAGGATGGTTAAAGCTTTGTAATGAATTTTTAGTAGTTCAAGGGTAATATTTTGATGTTGCATTTTAATCATTGCACCAAACTTCTTTCAAACTTAATTATTTTAGGACTGACCAACTAAACATAAGTACATTTATAGATTCATATATGGTTTATAATTCGAACTAAGGGTTAATGTGGGTGAGTGGTTGCTAAAGGACACTTTCACAACCCATGCTTAAACCTAGACATAGGAGCACTGACGGAGTCACATACTATTGAGGGGGTTCGGTTCCGAATTTTATTTTATTTTTGCTTATCACCCTATAGAAATATATTTTTGACACACCTAAATATTCTAAATTGCACCAATAGCCTAAATTTTGCACCCATTTGCACCAAAGACCCAAATTTAATTGACCCAAAACACAACACAGTCACTGTTTCACGCACGCACAACTCTCTCTCAGACTCTCACGTTATCTACGAGCTCTCTCACTCAACTCTCTTCTCACGGTGGGCGGTGGCTTCTCTGTTCTCTCTCTCTCTCTCTCTCTCTCTCTCTCACGGACCTGGCTTCTCTGTTCTCTCTCACACTCAGTCTTACGGCTTCTCTGTTCTTCTCTCACAGCAGCAACTTTCTCTTTTCCATTGAACTCTCAAAAACACTAAAGAAGTTAGATTTCTTGTCTTTTCTAGTCTAATCTACTGAAGTGATTGTTTGATTCTTTGATTGAAAAGCTTAATTGTTTAATTTTTGATTTGGGGAAAATTGAAAACCCTAATTGTTTAATTTTTGATTTGGGGAAAATTAGTAACCCTAATTGCTTAATTTCTTCCTTGTGACTTTTATTTTTAATTTTAAAATATGTTCTCTACCAGTAGGATAGGATGAAGGATATACGAAGCTTCATGCCGTTGACAATGGCCTTTTTAAATACCAACATTCTGTTGAAAATATTAGTATATAATCTAAAGCTGGAATTTCATTAATATGATCAATGTTTGAACAACAAGCTGTTTTGCTCTTTGTTTAGTTTTTTAGCTTGTTTTAGAAAACTTTTCTAGAAAAAATTAGTTAAGTTAATAGTGTGTATGAGTCTCCAATTAGTATTAGCTTAATTCAAATTAGTATTAATAGTGTGTTTGAACAAGGTCATTAAATAGATAAATTTTTAGCAAATTGTGTATTTAAAAAATTTGACACCCCTGACCCCGGGGTCCTGGATCCGCCACTGCATAGGAGACCATAGGTCATAGGGTGAAAACTGTGGGAACTCAATATACAGGAGTGAGCCTATTTTGAGCTTAGACATAAATACTTGTAATGAAACCCTGATGTTAGTGACTGAGAGCCACACATCGATTGCTACAACATCCAATGCTATAACAGGTTGTTAAAGGATTTTTACTTCGTCAAAGACATTTTAACTGTCTTCTAATTTGAACCTTACATCATCTTTACTTGCTTACTCTTATTTCAGGTGTTTACATTATTTGTCCATAACTTGTTATTGTTATTTTGTTTCTCTAACTAATTTGCTATTGTATTAAACTATAAACTTAACATCAATCTCTGTGGGTACGATATCTCTACTTTTCACTATATTATTTGTTGCGATTGTGTACACATGCACATCACCTTTTCACACAATAGTATTTCATTTATTCCCAAGGAATTTCTTAACCTATCCCAACCCTTATGCTTGAAGCATATTAAACATTTTGTTTTTACATTGGTATTTGATGTTTGATTGATCATTGTGATAACTTGTGGGATTTTATGAATATGACTAACCGGAGAGAACTATTACATATATTATTATAATACAAATTGATTAACGAATTGTTAGGACGTACTTAAACTAGGAAGCCATGAGCCCAAGTCTTTGACAGGTCTGTGCACCCTTCTAAATGTTGGGTGGAGGTTTCCCCTTGATCTTATGTTATTTCATTTGGGGATTGCGCCATTGGTAATTAGATAAAAGACATCGTATGTGTTATGGTGAGGCGACATTTGAGGAATGCACTGAGATTTCTTAAATCTCATCCTGTTATGATTTGTGGTTTTTTAGATAAGCAGGAAAATTTGAGGTATCTGAAGACAAAGCATCCGACCATTAGTCTCTTCTTATCACCTTCATGTGATTCTCAAGGACATTGGATCTAGGGTTTTTTTTATATGTAGTTTGGTACTTCAATAATTTAGATTGACTTGTCGTAAAACTCTTAGAACCTAGCCGTGGGTTCGGCCAGATGTCTGGATAGTCTTTCATTCATTTGTTCTTCAAGAAATTGCATTGAGGAGAGAACTCTGCTCCTCAACTGTTGGATTATCTAATGGCCTAATGCATGAAAATAAAGTAAAATGTGATAAAGAAAGGTAAAAATGAGAAAAGCAGATTTTTATTGATTGATGTGTGTGTCTGTACAATTATTTCTCTCTCTCTCTCTCTCTCTCTCTCTATATATATATATATATAGGCCCTCGTCGGCCGCCTTCCAAGCTCGTCTTCCTTACTTCGGCCATATAATTCCTCGGCTGACCCTTATCCTCGGCCTACAGTCACCAAACCTAGGCAACAGAACCATCATGGCCGTGGTACTCTATAGGTTGTGACTTTCTCTACCTTAGCCTTGTCGATTATCCCTTGAGTTTACCCCCTCCTCGGGGCATTCACATCACAATTTGCCTCGAGCCTCTCCTTTGAGGTTGTTCTTTCAACAAATATCTTTTGAGAATTGTCAACTGGCTTGCCCCGACGCCCTATTCTTCTCTCAACTCTCCCCCTCAACCCTTGACCCACGATTTTATTTTTGTTTAGCCTTGTATGCATACTAAATTAAGGATATTTGTTGATTTGAACTCTTTTGATATCCGTGGCACATGATAAGGTCAAGGAATTTAGTTGTTATGAAATATCATAACTTTTGATGAGACATTTTGGGAATTTTAGTTCCATTTTTTAATTCCAAATTTAGTTGTGCATCATTTATTACGAAATGGACTACATTCAGTATTATAATGACAACTAAAAATTAAGGGTGTTACATTTGGTATCAGACCAGCTCGAACCTATAGGACTGTGGTAGTTATATTGAATCAGTAACGGACTTAGGTAGTTAATTACCAGAACTTCTCAGTATGTTGTTGTGGAGCATTGAGCTTGATCACCTCAATATTCAATACAAGGTACTAAGCATAATGACAATTGAGTTCCTTAACCCCGAAACCTTGAAAACCCTAAACCTTGGGATCTCTGGCAGACCTCTCTTTATCAAAGTGAAGTAGCGGAAACAGATGGCTACTAAAGGCAATATAGAAGGTTTTGTTGGGTGCTAATGATTGGCTTGTTAAAATAGCAAGAATGGTTTGTCAAAGTTTGTAATCGTTCGTAGCGGCCAATAATCAGTAGCAGCTTGGAAGGTGGAATCGCTTCGGTCATCACCTAAAAGAAGAGCTCAGTGGTCGGCATTTAGGGATTTAGCTCCATTTCGGTACGTAAAGGCAAGGAAGCTTTGGTCTCGTGAAGTTCTCATCTAATAGGTAGACATTCTTAGGAACCGAATCTCATCCCATGCATTTTCTCAATTCTATCTTGTGCCTTAAGTCAGTAGAGAATCATGTTTCAACCTGCTCGAGACATGCGAACAATTCTGAAACTCTTCCATTGTCAGAAAAATCTTATTCCACTTTAGAATTCGGTAAACCTTCCTAGTAAGTTAGGATACCTCTAGGAATCCCCATGTTATTCGAGTAAAACACAGTTGTCAAGAACCTCTCCGTTCAGATACAAAGTAGTGTCAAGAACCTCACAAATATAGCAGCCTATGTTGATCAGTCATCTCAGTATTCTTAGAGCTTACCTTTAGAGCTCCAAAGGTGTAAACCTCAGATAGAACCCTATGACCAAAATAGGTTAGTATAACTCACAAACACTGGAGTAAAATATAAAGTTGTATTAAGAGTTCCCTATTGCAAGACTTCCAGGTATTTATTCTCAAACCTCTTTTTTTTACTAACTTATATTTTTACCTTGATATCTACTATCTCTTTTTGAATGAATGTTGTAGTTAACAATTGATTTGTACTTTGCGCACGATCCACATTGGTCTTCACCAACATGTTTTGACGCTAAGGACATGCTAGCAATTATTCTTCAGGGATAGTGGGCATCTTCAAGGCATCAGATTTTGCCACCATTAGCCAAGGAGGAAAAGAGTACCCCAGGAAGAACGAGTCTAATAGCCAAATAACACTAAATTCATACAAACAATAGAGTTTCTCCGCCAATCATAAATCTTTAAAGCTGAATTGTGACCTTCAATGCTAATGAACCAACTCCAAGATATAGTTTTAACATGATTGACAACCAATTGAGAATTGAAGACTTGGTCCCTAATGAGAATATGGTTCTAATGGACCCAAAGACACCACATGACTATCATCCAAAATAAATACTTCAATCTCCCCGCCTTATTGGAATCCCAACTTGAGACCATGGGCCCTAAAATGCGCAACACCAACAAGAAAATCCATAACCGCAATTCCCATCAAATTTTGAATAGAAGTACAAACTGATCGAGAGCACCTACTGATAACTCTTATTTGTAAGAGTTATTTATGCTTTCTTAGCTTAAATTAATGTGAGTTCTAAAGTAATATTGTGTTTAATTAGCTAGAATATGTTGTTTAGTGTAAAAGAAGATTTTATTTTGGTTGAAGTCATTTTGGCACTTTGGTGCCCCATTTGTGCTTTTATGTGTTTATTTCATTGCTGCAGCAGCAGGTGCCGCAACATTGCGCCCTGATGCTGGTATCAGGCTGTCATATGCTCAGAGTATTCCCTTTCGTTCCAAGCTCCATTTTCACAATAAAAGTAGAAACTCTGCACAACAGCGCTGGGAGAGATGCTGCAGCAACACAGGAGCTGACTTACTTGAAGATTTTCGTGGATTTGGGAGCTGATCTGAACCTCCATGCTACTGTTCTTGGAGCCAATCTTCAGTCTACCTCTTCTTAGTATATTTCTTTCTTGTAATTTCGGTTTTATGGCATTAGATTTTGCATCTATGCTTTATTTCTTGTGTTTTTTGCTCATCATGAGCTAAATACTCTTAGTTGGGATGCTTAGATTTATGTAATGAAGTCTTAGTGTTTTTAATGCATGTATTTGATGTTTAGCATTTTATCCTTTGTGTGATACTATTTCCAAACTTATTTTAGAATTGATCACCAAAATATAAGTACCATTTATAGATTCAGACATGGTTTATAAATTGATCTCAAAGGATAATATGGATAGTCGTTATTAAAGGACACTTCGATAATCCTTGCTTAAAACCTAGACATAGGAGGCCAAATTTGATAGGGTGAATACTGTGGGTGCCTAAGCAGCCTAAGGTGGACTTATTTTGGGCTTAGACATAAGCTCTTGTAAGAAAACTTTAGTGTAAAGTATTTGAAAGAATATATCTATTGCGACAGCACCCAATGCTGCAGCATTAGAATATACAACATTAATACATTATGATGACATCGCATAGTGAAAGGCATTCCAGCTTACTCTCTTTCTGAATTTCTACTCATCCTTTATTTTACCTGCTGTTTGTTGATAAAATTGGGTTTTACAACTTGTTATTTTTCTTTGCTTTTACTCACTAGCTTGCTTGCTAATTAAATATAGAAACGAACTCAACAATCCTCGTGGGAATGATCTCTACTTACTCTTTATTACTTGTTACGATTGTGTATACTTGCACAAATTGTTTTCACACAAGTTTTTGGCACCGTTGCCGGGGATTGTGATAGTTAATTTCTATTGTTTAGTTAGTAAGTTTAGTTAGTTTTAGGAGTGTTCAAATTTTGAGCAATTTTGAACAAATTTTTTTCTATTTTGAGCAATTTTTTTCTATTTTCTATTGTCGTTTTTAGTGTCACAAATTGTGTTTAGTGTTTTGTGAAAGAAAAACTTTATGCCATGGACCATTGGAGTTTTTACTTTATGCAAGAATTGAATGCTCAACAACAATGTTTCAATTTTGATCACATGGTAGTGAACATGAAAGGGGCTGTTTTGAGACAAATCCATGTTCCCAAGCTCAAACCAAAAGATTACATGAGGGAAACTCTAGTTTAAAAGATCTCTTAGCTCAATCCATTGAATCTATGAAGGTGGACCGTGAAAACTTTGAAAGGGGCTGTTATGAGACAAGTTTCATGCCCATGAGAGCCCAAAATATGGATTGTCACATGGAAAACTTTGTGTGTGAGCAAGATCCAAGTTGTCAAGCTCAAACCGAAGGATTCCATGAGACCATCTCCAACTTCCAAGAATTTGTAGCTCAATCACTTGAGGATATCAAAGTGGATAGTGACAACTTTCAAGTATCATGTAAGAATATAGAGGCTCACTTTAAGACAATTACAGAGCATCTAAAAGAATAGAGTTGTATTGAAGAAGTGATTGATCTACAAGAAGAGAGTTGTATTGAATATGTGGTTGACCAAAAAGAAGAAATGAGTGTAGAGTGTGAACTTCAATGTGGTCATTTGGAAGTAGTGGAAGAAAAAGAAAAAAGTTGTGTAGTTGTAGAACAAGAAAAATTCAAAAATAGTGACAAGAAAGAAAAGCCAAAGTTGAGGTATGAAAAGATTTATGTGACAAGTGAGACTCAACCCTTGGTAATTGAAGAAACGAGTCCTCCGCAAAATGAGCTTCAATTTTTTCAAGAGAGGGGGAATTCCAATCCCAAATTGTCATTGGTTGGAGCATGGGCACACTTGCTTCCCTATGCCAAATACATGGGATTTCTGACCAAACGGAGAAAGCGGAAGGATGATATTTTCTTCCTGTCCTATTAACCACCCTAACTTGGGTTTTGAAACCCAAGTCTAGATAAAGACTATAAATTAAGCGCCACTGGGAGGCAACCCAAAATTTAAGGACTAATTCTGTTTTGTGTGTTTTTGTTTTTCAGGTATGAAGAAGTGGTCTTGTGGTATGTGCTGTCAATTATGCCGAATTTTGGTGCTAAGTTTGATGCTGTAGCACCATATGCTGCAGCACCTATGGCTGAGATGTTGAGTACGTGGTTAAAAAGTCAAATTGGAGTTTCAAATGCCAATGTGGCATATTTGGCAATCACCTCTGTTAATTGGCAGTGTGTTTCATCCTTTTTTTCATTTAAACCTTGTTAACGATTTTTCCCCCAATCACCCCCACCCAAAACCTTTCCACCACACCTTCAACTAAACCATCATCAACCAAAGGACCATCCCCTCGACCCAAAACATCTTCTCCATCACCAAAGCCCACTTCTCACAGTTCTAACCCTTCATTACTTACCCTTAATCCACCCCCACCTCAAACCAAACCATTAATCTCTATCCCAATACCTTCCGTATCTCCAAAACAATCCACTCCACAAGTCCCTATCAACCAAACAACCTCCCTCACCATAGGAAAATCCACCCAAAACTCAACCTTCCATAGAGAAAACACCAAGGCCAATGGAAAATGAAATTCAGAGAGTGGATGTTGTCACAAGTAGTGCTACAGCATCAGTGTCAGAAGGCAAAGCTGCAGCACCAAAGAAAGTTGTAAGAACAAAATTGGGGGCCAAAAAGAGGCCAAGGGTATCTGATTCTATTGTGGAGGAACCTGATTATGCTGTCACAGATGATTGGATCCCTCCTCCTACACCAAGACCTCCACTTACCAAATATTCAACGCATCAAGTTGTTTTCCAAAAGGTTGATGTTGCATCACCAGAGGGTCGCATCAAGGGCGATGTCAAGGAACCTCATACGGGGTCAAATGACTGTTATTTTGATTTGGTACAGTGAGCTTAAACTGAGATGTGGTAGCACCTGATGCTGCAGCATCCAATGCAGTTGCTGAAGAGTGCACCAAGCTACAAGAGCCAATACTAGAAACAAACAATGGGTCCCTTCTAGTTAACCCTTTCTCTTTTGTTGTTTAGTTTTGTTTAGTGTTTGATTAGTTGTTTTCCCTTCTAGTTAACCCTTTCTCTTTTGTGTTTAGCTGTTTATGTGTTGTTAGTTGTTTTTAATTGTTGTTTTCTACCTAGTTCTCTCTCAATAATCCTGCTGGATGTTGTAGCATCTGTAATAGCATCCAACAGTTGTTTAGAAATTTTTTCATGTTTTTATGTTAAGTGTCTAATTTCTGTTTTAATTGTGTCTAAGGTCTCTCCCTATAGTATTTTGCATGAGCAGTGGGGACACTTCTGAGTCTTAAGTTGGGGGGAGGACCTTGTGTTGTTTGTTTTTAAAAGGTATGTTTAGTTGCAAATTGTAATAGATTATGCTTCTTTTTGGGCTGACTTAATGATGATTATGGTGAGTCGGAGTGAGGATAGCCTGGTTTTGATTGATGATTAGATTGCTATTGTTCCCACACTCATACTCTAGGTTTAGGTAGGAAATTAGTAAGCTAGAAACAATCTAATGCTGAAGTTAGATTTTGGTAGACCAAGGTTGTGCCAAATTTCTACTAAAAACTTAGGGTAGCATAAGAAATTAAGTTTGGGGGTTCTTTAAGATACACTAAGGCAAAGTATAAAGAACGAAATTAGGTCAAGTGCACATAGTTTTAGGAGTCTGAATGTAAGGTACTGTGTTATAAAGTACCAGAATGTTGTAATAAGTGAAATATGTTGCATGTTGCTCAATACCCAAATATCAAAAAAAAAAGAAAAAAAAATAGAAAAGAAAGAAAACAAAAGAGATTACAAAAGGGCATAACCAAAAGGCATTGCAACATAGTAGCAAGTAAAGTCTGTACAAAGAGTCAATGTTAGTTATAGATGCTGCAACAGTAGTTGTTGCAGCACTGCTTAAGTCAAATTTGTAATAAGTGCACTGGCCTAGAGTTCTGGATTGCTACATCAAAGACCTTTGTAATGCTTATCCCCCCATTCTGTGCTAAAATTGTTAGTCTACCTTACTTTTTGAAAAATCTTTGGCATAACCAAAAGAAAGCCATGCTTTCCAAGGCTAAGAGAAATTTTGAATCTTGGTAAGGACTCAACTAAGCCTAGTGATCACACACACACACACCTTGAGCAGTATGCAATTCTTTGAATCTTGATGAACTTAAGGTGTATATGAGTGATTGAGGATCTGAAAGTTTATGCCCAACTTGAACATCTTTGAAAATCTGTTTGAATCAATTTGTGCAGCTGCATATTGTCTTGCTTGTGTTTGTTTGTCTTTGTCAAGCGTCATTGCTTGAGGCCAAACAATGGTTTAAGTTTGGGGGTGTGATAACTCTTATTTGTAAGAGTTATTTATACTTTCTTAGCTTAAATTAATGTGAGTTCTAAAGTAATATTGTGTTCAATTCACTAGTGGAAAATTAGGAAAAGAATTAGACATTTAAAGTGAGGCGCTCGAATGCCTGACTTTGTACGTTGACGCGGTGGCAAACTAGTAATTAAGATGAAATTTTTTATTTGGCTCGCATGTTTTTAAGTCAAGCGTAAACATGCTTGACCTTAAAAGTAAAAACTTTTAACATTTTTAGATAAGCTGGTATATAGTCTGACTTCAAAAGCATTTCACAATAACAATTAAAAAATTGCGTTCTCAATTTCTCATTGTTCTCTCGCGTCCTCATATGTTCCTCTCACGCTCTCATCCTCCTCTTCCACGCTCAAACCTAATTGTGCGCTCTCTCCTCCTTTGGAATTTCAGAGACTCTCTCACGCCTCTCTTTCACGCTAGCTGATCAACTCCTCCTCTTCCATTTTCCAGGTAAGCTCTCTCTCTCTCCCTCTCTGTGTGTGCGTCTCTCTCTCTATTGCTCTCTCTCTCTCTCTATTGATCTCTCTCTCTCTCTATCGCTCTCTATCTCTATTTATTGTTCTCTCTGTCGCACTCTCTCTTTGGCTCTCTGTCTAGGGTTTTTTTGTGTTTACTTGTATAAGTTTTAGTTGGAGGATTTAGGGTTTATGAAGTTCAAAACTTAATTTGGGAATGATTTAGTAGATTCTCTGTATTAGGGTTTTGGTTTTGGAAAGATTATCTTAATCCATGTAATGAAATATAGGGGGATTGCTCAATGTTCTGTGTTTCGATGAAATTTGTGGAAGGGTACCATGATGATGATGTGGAGGTCACTTAGCAGCATTAAAGAAATAACAAATATGATGATGTGTGCCACTTTGTACTTGTGGTTGGAGATATCAATAAGTATAACAAATATAAGAAATAATATTAAAGAATATAATATCTTTGCTAAACTCAGTTGAGTGCTAGGAAAAAGATTCTGATACTTTTTTACTGATGTTTGAATAATTTATTAACTTAATGATTCATATCTAGTGATAAAACAATGGAAGGGAGGAAAAATTTAGAGCACTGAAGGTAACAATGCAAAGTCTTGTCTATTCTTCCCATAAATAAAGAATTGAAAGCATAAGCTTTAAATAGAGAAGAGTCAACCTTGACAGAGCTCAAATTCCACAAACATCAAATAGAAACTTCCCTTTTATACTATCAGAAAACACTTATAGAAAGAAACCAAATACATGCTTAGGTTCATATTGAAAATTAAGGCATGTATCTCTTTAAAATGTTCTGTAATGATCAAAAAAGAAAATTTAATGTTCAAGAGCAGTATTGCAAATGGTACTGAAAATGGGCCTAATTGTGAACTTTTATTTCTTTGCTTCTATGGTAAATGATGCTTTAATTATTTTGGTTAGATGGGGTTGTCTGTATAGCAAGTTTTGAAAAAAGAATTTAAGAAGTTATTAGTATTGTACATGTGAGTAAATAATAAATAAAATCTTTAGTTTTCTAGGCCTTCTTTACATGTGAGTGTTCTATGAAACAAACTAATTTGGTTCCTTCTTCTGTTGATCCTTGTTTTTTTCGAAGAACAAGTATACTTTTTCCTATGCATACAGTTCATGTTATGTCCTTATCAATAACAGTTCATGTCCTCATGCACACACCAAATTACAAATTGCACTAAGTTTGGATTATTGATTACTTATGGTTACAGAAACTAATTGCTTTATGCATGTATTGGCTTCAAATCTTGTTTGGCGTGGTGAAAAGTATAATATAAATGACTATTATAAATTCACTTCCTCTCTATAAGTTGTATATAAAATACATTCTTTTTATTATTTTTTGAGTGTAGTTATGGATCGTAGTTGGATGCAAACTAGTAAGTTAAGTGACGAGCATGCGTACGGGGTGGAAAAAATTTTAAAGTTTGCTCAAACAAACCTTGAAGACAGTGGTGGTATTTTTGATTGTCCTTGTGTTAAGTGTGTGAATCGGATACCACAACCAGTTGACACAGTAAAAGATCATCTTCTTGTTCATGGGATTTGTCGTGGTTATACAACTTGGATATGGCATGGTGAGAAGTTAGATATCCCAAGTGTGTCAGCAAGAGATAATTTCGTAGATGCAAACATGAATGACCGAATGGAGGATATGATACGTGATGTTGGGCCGGAGTCTTTTGAGAGAGCACATGCCTTCAATACTTTGTGCAAATATAAAGAAGAGTCTTTGTATTCGGGGTGTACAAAATTCACACGGTTGTCCGTGACAATAAAATTATTCAATCTGAAGGCGATAAATGGGTGGACTGATAAGAGTTTCACTGAGTTGCTTGAGTTATTGAAAGACATGCTTCCAGAAGGTAACACATTGTCGTGTCGTACGTATGAAGCGAAGAAGATTCCGTGTCCGATGGGTGTGGAGCATAAAAAAATACATGCATGCCCCAATGATTGCATGTTGTATCGGAATGAGTTTGAGAAGCTTCATAAGTGCCCTAAGTGTAATAAGTCGCGCTACAAAGTAAAGGCTGGTGAATCTAGTTGCGATGATGACAACACAAAGAGTTCTCCAGCAAAAGTGTTATGGTATCTTCCAATAATTCCCAGGTTCACACGGTTGTTTGCTAATGCAAAGGACGCAAAGAATATTAGATGGCATGTTGATGAGAGGAAATGTGACGGACAACTTCGCCATCCGGCTGATTATCTACAATGGAAGAAGCTTGATAGTTTGTTTCCGGACTTTGGCCCCGAGTCAAGAAATCTTAGGCTCGCGCTTGCTTCGGATGGGATGAACCCATATGGTAACTTAAGTACGAATCATAGCTCTTGGCCTGTTCTCCTTATAATTTACAACCTATCTCCTTGGTTGTGCATGAAGCGTAAGTATGTTATGTTATCCATGATGATTTCTGGCCCAAGACAGCCAGGAAATGACATAGATGTTTACGTTAGTCCATTGGTTGAAGACTTGAGAAAAATATGGGATGAAGGCGTGGATGTGTTTGACGGGTATTCTGGTGAAACTTTCAAGCTGCGTGCAATGTTATTTTGCACGATCAATGACTTCCCAGCATACGGGAATTTGTCTGGTTATAGTGTTAAGGGACATAAAGGTTGTCCTATTTGTGAAGAAAACACGTATTACCATCAATTGAAACATGGTAAAAGACTGTATACCTTGGGCATCAGAGATTTCTCAAACGTAATCACCCGTATCGTAGGTTGAAAAAAGCTTTTAATGGGAGCCAAGAAAATGAAACTGCTCCAAATGTCTTGACTGGAGAAGAAGTCTACCAAGTGGTTAAGGATATCAAAGTATTATTTGGCAAAAATCAAAAGCAAGTCAATGAGAAAAGCAAGTGGAAGAAGAGGTCAGTGTTCTTTGATCTTCCATATTGGTCTAGTCTTTATGTAAGGCACTGTCTTGATGTCATGCATGTCGAGAAAAATGTTTGTGATAGTGTTATCAAGACACTTCTCAACATCAAAGGCCAAACAAAGGATGGTATAAATTCTCGTTTAGATTTGCGTGAAATGGGCATAAGAGAACAATTACATCCAGAGGCAAAAGGTAAACGTACATATTTGCCCCCAGCATGTTATACATTGTCAAAAAAAGAGAAAATAAGTTTGTGCGAGTGTCTACATGGAATCAAAGTTCCACAAGGTTACTCTTCAAATTTTAAGAGGCTTGTGTCAATGAAAGATCTCAAATTAATTGGCTTAAAGTCTCATGACTGTCATGTTTTGATGCAGCAACTACTACCAGTGGCTATTCGTGGCATCTTGCCAAAATGTGTTCGACAAGCCATAACTAGGTTGTGCTTATTCTTTAATGCTATATGTGTCAAAGTCATTGATCCTCAGAAATTGGATGAGTGGGAAAACGAGGCTGCTATTATCTTGTGTCAATTGGAGATGTATTTTCCTCCCTCATTTTTTGACATCATGGTTCATTTGATTGTTCATTTAGTGAGGGAGATTAGACTGTGTGGCCCTATTTATTTAAGGTGGATGTATCCAGTTGAACGATACATGAAGATTTTGAAAGGTTATGTGAAGAATCAATATCGTCCTGAAGCATCTATTGTTGAAAGATATGTTACAGAAGAAGCTATTGAGTTTTGTTCTGACTATTTGGCAGAAGAAAAGCCTATAGGGCTTCCCAAGTCTCGTCATACAGGGAGGTGTCAAGGTAAGGGTTTACGATGTCCAAGGGTCATGAGTATGGGTCGAGAAGAGGTGTTGCAAGCACACTTTTACATATTAAATAACACTGATGAGGTATCACCTTATTTATCTACTCATAAAAATATTGTCAAGGCTAAAAACCCTCGAATGAATGAAATAGAACTATTGAAAGAGCACAACAAGACATTCCTAACTTGGTTTAGAGAGAATGTTATGAAGGATATTAGTGCTTCTGATACATTAAAGTGGCTAGCAAATAAACCTAAGTTTAATGTCTTGTGTTGGTCTGGGTATGATATAAATAACTTATCATTTTGTACAAAGTCAAAAGATGATAAGAGTACTATGCAAAATAGTGGGGTTATGGTCATGGCTTCTTCAATGCACTTCTCTAGTTCAAAGGATAAAAACCCTATTTTGGCGTCAATTGCTTACTTTGGGGTTATTGATGAGATTTGGGAGCTTGAGTACTCTAAATTTAGAGTGCCTGTTTTTAAATGTAAGTGGGTAAACAGTAAAACTGGTGTACAAACTGATGAGTTAGGATTTACATTGGTGGACCTAGACAAGGTGAGTTATGGGGAGGAGCCTTTCATCATGGCCGACCAAGCAAAACAAATTTTTTTTGTCAATGATCCTTCTAACAAAAAATGGTCGGTAGTCCTACAAGGAAGAATCATGAATGGTAATGATGAAGAATAAGATTCATCCCTTGGAATTTCAGAGACTCCTTCTTTCACTGCACAAATGCCTACATTCATTGAGGATATGGATGTGGACGGTGTACATGCAATTCGTGATGATCATAATGAAGGGATATTGGAAGATATTTTAATTTGACCCCTAGAAAGAATTTATAGGTATCGGTAAGCGTGTGTCATTTATCGTGTGTTATTTATTCATTTTTAATAAGCGTGTGTCATTTATCCATTCTTAATAATTGTTTTTATCTATTGACATTTTTTAACAAGTGTTTTTTATTGATTGACATTTTTGTCTTGTTTTGTTTAAATAGGTATCATGGATGATTCTTCTACCAACCCCCCAACAAAGAAGACTAGACGTGCCACGACATTACCGGAGTTTACGTCTAGACGACCGACAGGTTATAGGTACCCGATTTAATTTGATCAATGCCTAGAGCCTCTAGGTGATCTTGCTACCAAATTTAAGAGTTATGTGGCTTTGCTAGCACGAAGCAAAGCAAGCATATTATCAGAAGCTTGGGACAAAGTGGATGGCGAGGTCAAGAATTTGATCTGGCAGGATATCTTGGTATTACTTTTTTATTGCATATTATAAAACACACACACTGGCTCATAAAAAAGCAGTTCTATTGAAAATAAATTATGAACTTAAGAACATATCAATACCATATGCATTAATGCAAATATTTTTCACTGGATGAGCCAAACTTTTGAGAGATCGAGCTCTCTAATCTGAATCTGGTTATTAATACAGTAACTAATTAATTTTATCCAAAAATCTCTCTCTGTATATAAGAAATGACTTTTCTTAATTATTATGAGAAGTCCTTCCCACTCAACACAACCTGTCCCACCTTGAAAGAGCATGCATGGTCCAGTCCGTACAATATCTGATCTGGCTATATCTATCCAGGAACAACAGATGGAGAACTTCATAGTTTCTCAGCAGTAATAACATATGATGATGTTCAATTGTTGTTCAAGTACTGGTTTAGTTTTTTTTTATATCATTTGGCATGGCATGTTCTGTTCTAAATTACAGAATATCATTAGACTCATTTGTCAATTGTCAAGCTAATGTTTATTGCATTTTTTGTATACTTTAGGAAACATTTGACATTCCCAATGATGAGAGGATGAAGAAAAAATGGATTGCTTATGGTGGTGAGCGTTGGACGCAATTTAAATCAACACTCACTAGGACATATATATATATATATATATATATATATATATATATATATATGGCCCTGGAGACACTCAGGGTAACACAACTCCATGCAAGAAATATAGTTACATACCGACTGAAACATGGGAGTTATTCGTAAAGAGTCGCGAGGAAGAAAAGTTTCAGGTAATTAGCTGATCTTTTATAGTTTTTTTTTTGGTGTCAATTTAATATGTCATGACTAGTAACACTTGGTTTGTTATTTTGACAGATTAAAAGAGAAAAGGCCAAAGAAGTTCAATTCCAAAATAACTTCTACCATACATCCTCACGTGGTGGCTATAGGATGGTTAAGGACAAGTGGAAAAAGAGCTACGTGGAAGAAAGGCGTGAGGAGTCTGGTGATCCAGACTTAGTAGTAGATCCTCCATCTCCTCCACGTCATGAGCTATTTAAGTTGGCCCATAAGAGGAAAACAGGATCTTTTACAACGGATGAGTCAGCTTCTGTTGCTTCGAAAATTGTAAGTTAAATTTTTTGTTCAAAAGATGAATGCCCTAGGAATTACATTTTACAAAATTGCCCAAAGTGCACATGGTTTTTGTTATAGGATGAGTTAGCTGATCAGGCAAGACAGGGAACTTTTGTTCCACATGGACGTCAAGATGTCTTGACTGTAGCCATTGGAAAACCCGATCGTCGTGGCCGTGTACGAGCAGCTGGTAGAGGGGTGGGTCTATCACAATAATTTAGGCGTGCTTCACGCACTAGATTCACCTCAGATAGTGAGAAAATGGCTGTTATGAAGCAAGAGTTGAGGGAGGAGTTAACTCAGGAGTTTGAAAAGAAATACAAAGATATGATTGCTGAAGCATTGGCTGAGGTATATATATGAACATTAACCTAATTTATGAATTGATTTTAAGGACTTTGTGAATACCATTTTTTAAATACATTTGATTTGTAGAAGTTGGGATCATTTGGTAGCCCCCCCCCCCCCAATGAATATATTTCTCCAAAAAATACAATTGGATCTAAAGGTAGTTGTGCACCATCCCATGTGGAGGAGCCGCCCAAGAATGACTGGTTGAAAGAGTTGCATAATTTAGCTTATGAGATTACAGAAAATATCAAGTTTGACTTGGACCATGAGCACCAAGAACATTTCTACATTGGGTATGATGATATTATAAAGATGACCAAACGTGATGAGGAACTTGAGATGAGTCATTTGGCAATATGGTGCACATAAGTATCATAGTAGTTATTTGTAAAACTTATTCCCTAAATATTTCAGTTCTAAATACTGAATAATTTTGTTTTCAATATTTTAGGTACTTGCATCGCGAATGTATAGCAAGAGAAATTAGTGATGTGTATGGAATTTATATCCATACAAAATTTCTGGTAGTGTTGGCTACAAAGAAGAGACTGTGCAAACATATATCCAGAATTAGCTAATTGACCAGAACAAAACATATTTTCTAGCGCCTTATTTGTGCAAGTAAAGTATCAATTGTCTGAATTTATAGTGTATGAATTATTTTCCTGATTATAATTTAATTATTGTTGTCCATTTCTGCAGCAAACATTGGCAATTGTTTGTCATCTGTCCTGCCGTTAATACAGTTGTTTGGATATGTTCGCTTCACCACACTCCAAACAAGACCCTAGTTCAAATTGTTGAGAAGTAGGTTTTCTTTTATTAAAAATTTGTTGTCGCAATTTTGTGATTTAATATGCTTTAGAATTGTAACTTACTGTTTATGATGTTACCCCATAGAGCTATGGATGGATATAACAGGATGAAGGGTGTGAAAAACCTAAACCTCAATGGGTGACAGTTAAAGTAAGTATTTAATAAATTAATTTTATTTGCATTTTATACTTATTATTGAAATTATATCCAATTTTCATATTTGATATTCATTTATAGGGAGCGAAACAAAAAGATGGTTATTCTTGTGGCCACCATGTGATGATAAATATGATGACCATTGTCTCCGCAGCTATCACTAATAATTGGAAGAAGGTAATATAATTAAATTTTTCAACTTTTAGGATGCTAGGAATTCTTATGTTGTATATTAGGTAACCCATGTGATTCTTACTCAATTTTTATTTTTGTAGATGTTTAATTTGAGTCGTCCGTTCACACTTGAAGAGTTGAAGCATGTAAGACAAATTTGGGCAGAGTTCTTTATAAAGTTGCATGCGGAGCGTAAACCAACTTCAAAGGAAGAACGAAGAAAACGGCTTAACTAAAGTTCATACCAGTGGCATCAAATTCCACTTATGTGTTTGGTTGTGTTTAATTAGTCTATATATTAGTCTATATATATGTATTGTGGAGCTTAATAGAAGCGTTTGGTATTTATTGTTGCTCCACTAAATTGTGTTTTTGTTGACAATTGTTAAAGTAATTTTTAGTTTGCTAATGATATTTTTGGAGCAAAATTTAGTAGTTCTCTTATGTAGAATGTGTGTTGCAAGGTTTAATGAATTTGATACCACTTTTGGGGCTAAATTTGTATATCCAGGGGAATCACCTAACAGCAAAAAAAAATTTAAAAAAAAAAATTATCACTTTTAAAGTCGGGCGCAAACAAACTCGACTTGAAAACAAAAACTTTTGAAGTCATGCCGTTAAAAGTATGACTTAGAAACGTCTTTGACGTCAGACCGTTGTCCGACTTCATAAGTTATTCAGAGAGACTACTGACCGTCTTTAAAGTCGTGCACAACCTGCACGACTTAGAAACATACATACGAAGTCGGGCTATCGCTTGACTTTAAATCTCTTGCATACAAAGTCGACTTAATATAAGTCGAGCTGGAGCCCGACTTTAAAAGTCCGTTTTGCCTGACTTTAAATCCCTTTTCTGCAGTAGTGATTAGTTAGAATATGTTGTTTAGTGTAAAAGAAGATTTTATTCTGGTTTGAAGTCATTTTGGCACTTTGGTGCCCCATTTGTGCTTTTATGTGTTTATTTCATTGCTGCAACATCAGGTGTCGCAACATTGCGTTCCTGCGACATATGAAAGAGAAAATGCTGAGGCGAGCTGTCAAAAACGGACGGACATGCCCTGCTGCTAGTACCAGGCTGTCATATGCTCAGAATATTCGCTTTTGTGGGCACATTGTACTCCTAGGCACACATAAAGACAAATGGAGCCTCGAAAGGATATTTCTTGGATCACTAAACCCTAGTACTATTTAAAGAGGCTCATCTTCCCCATTTAGGAGGCTGGATCAGAAAGGAGGCAAGGTTTAGACATAGCCTCTCTCCATTTTCACAATAAAAGTAGAAACTCTGCACAAAAGTGCTGGGAGTGATGCTGCAGCAACACAAGAGCTGAGTTACTTGAAGATTTTCTTGGATTTGGGAGTTGATCTGAACCTCCATGCTACTGTTCTTGTAGCCAATCTTCAGTCTACCTCTTCTTAGTTTATTTCTTTCTTGTAATTTCGGTTTTATGGCTTTAGATTGTGCATCTATGCTTTATTTCTTGTGTTTGTTGCTCATCATGAGCTAAATACTCTTAGTTGGGATGCTTAGATCTATGTAATGAAGTCTTAGTGTTTTTAATGCATGTATTTGATGTTTAGCATTTTATCCTTTGTGTGATACCATTTATAGATTCAGACATGGTTTATAAATTGATCTCAAAGGATAATACGGATAGTGGTTATTAAAGGACACTTTGATAATCCTTGCATAAAACCTAGACATCGGAGGCCAAATTTGATAGGGTGAATACTGTGGGTGCCTAAGCAGCCTAAGGTGGACTTATTTAGGGCTTAGACATAAGCTCTTGTAAGAAAACTTTAGTGTGAAGTATTTGAAAGAATATATCTATTGCGACAGCACCCAATGCTGCAGCATTAGATACAACATTAATACATTACGATGACATCGCATAGTGAGAGATATTCCAGCTTACTCTCTTTCTGAATTTCTGCTGATCCTTTATTTTACCTGTGATAAGTCTTATTTTACTATGTTTTTAGTATTTGAATTAAATAAAAATTGTAGAATTTTAGTTTTGATTTGGAGCTATTTTACTACAAATTGTTGGTTTAATTTGTCAGGGTCAAATAATGAAGAAATGGAAGAATTTGGGTGATTAAAAAGCAAGGATTGAAAATGTAAGGACCAAGGAGCAAAATCAAGCAAATGGAGCCAAGAATTAAGTGTTCACGCACGGTCCGTGCCTACTACACGCATGGTCCGTGCTCACTGTTACAAAAAGCAGCTGAAAAGACTCACCACAAGCACGGTCCGTGCGCACCACAAGCACAGTCCGTGCATCCTGTACGTTTCAGAAGATGGAAAGTTTGAAGACCACGCAAGGTCCGTGCGCCTCAGCAGCACGGTCTGTGCGCCCTGTTCCAGAAAAGCTGTTTTGAAGATTGCACGTAGCGCACGGTCCGTGCGCCTCAGCATCACGGTCAGTGCACATTTATCTGAAGCTAAAAATGTTACAAAACTCTTCCAATTCTTTCATTATGGCTTGTAATTCAAATTTAATCCTTTGTCTACTGATCCTAGGGTATAAATAGGACCTCATTTCAGCTGTAATGGTACATTGGCATACTTATAATCTCACTCCAAAGTTTAATCTAAGTTCTTGCAATTTTCTTAAGCTTTTGCTCTTTTATTTTCATGTTCTTTACTTTCTTGCAATTTTAATTTCTGCTCTTTACATTTCCAGCACTTTACATTTCAGTTCTTTATCGCTTTGTTTATATTCTTGTCATTTACATTCTGTTATTTATCTTTATGTCATTTTCTTTTATGTCATTCTCTTCTACTCCCTTGTCTACTATGATCATGTGTGAGTAGACTTCTTTAGTCTTGGGATTGTGGGACACAATCAAACCCTAAACAAATCCAAGACTAAACTCTATCTTATTTAGAACTTGAATTTTAATCTAATTCCATAGAACTGAATTTTATAAAACAAATATCAAACGAAGTACCGAGAGGTGAAGTTTGATATTGGAACAAATGGAATTAGACAAGGCAAAGCAAAGCATGAGAATAGCATTGCTAGCCTTGGGACAATAAGGTTGTGCTTAATGGGTCTCTGCGATGATCAACCATGAGAATAGGTTTGATCATTGTTTCGAGACACATTCTTGCATTCCGAAAGGAAGCTTGAATTACACCAAAAGAATACCTTGTCCTTAAAACAATTTCAAAATAAGATAGAGAATAGTTAAGGGGTTATTTATTTCCATCATTGTGATCTAACCATGATCCCAATGCGTCTTTTATTCTGAATTTTACAAAACAAAAATACTCTTTTTATTAAAATCATTCCTTTCAGCTAATCAACATCAAAAGTTAGATTAGTAATCGCAAAATACTCCCTGTGGATCGATACTTTTTATTACGCGATAGAACCGTGCACTTGCGACAGCACCCAATGCTGCAGCATTAGATACAACATTAATACATTATGATGACATCGCATAGTGAGAGATATTCCAGCTTACTCTCTTTCTGAATTTCTGCTGATCCTTTATTTTACCTGCTGTTTGTTGAGAAAATTGGGTTCTACAACTTGTTATTTTACTTTGCTTTTACTCACTAGCTTGCTTGCTAATTAAATATAGAAAAGAACTCAACAGTCCTCGTGGGAACGATCTCTACTTACTCTTTATTACTTGTTACGATTGTGTATACTTGCACATATTGTTTTCACACAACACCTATACAATAAAAATAAGTGAAAAATAGACTCATCTTGCTCAAAACAAAAATGACAACACGACTCGAGAGGGTCCTTAATAAAACCCCCCACTTTAGTGGGAATTGAAAGCTGCCAGATATCATCTAAAGTCCTTTGAGTGTTGCTCTCCAACCTATCATGATGCAACAGATTCAACAAAAGAGCATAGAAAGATTTAACCGTAAACGCATGGAAATTATAAAGAGTTTGCCCTCTCCTCCGTAGATGAATCACGATCTCAGATGAGATTCCAACGCCAAGTGTTATCAATCCAATACTCGTGCTCCCTCATACAATCGTTTTTAAACTTTCCCAGATGGAAGAGATTAGGAAACAATTAGTTAAAATTCTCAATACTAGCCCACTTGTGTTACCAAAAGGAAATCAAATTCCCCATACCCATCACTGGCCTAAGTGCAAAAACAAATGCTCTCTGCCACGAAGGCATGCCATCTTCCAAAAGTAATAAGTCTCTTGACCAAAAATAATCCTTAGGGCCGCCTGTAGAAGAAAGAGCCCTTGTAAAAACAAATCTCAGATCTCCATATCATTGACATATAAGCTACCGCCAACTAGCATTAATTTCATTTATGCATCTCCATTTCCACTTGCTCAAAAGAGTAAATTGAAAGCTTCCAGATTTTTCACCCCCAAACCACCATCCTTTTTAGGTCTACAAACGGGTCAACCCTCTCTATTACCCCCCCCCCCCCCCCCCCCATAAGAAGTCCCTCTGAATATTAACAAGCTTATGGACAACAATCTTGGGAGCCTTGAGGAAAGAGAACATATAAAGTGGAATACTATCGAGGAGAGAGTTTATGAGAGTAACTCCGCCCCCAATTGATAAAAAACGCCCACTCCTCGATGAAAGTCTTTCTGACCTTATCAATGATCGGAGCCCAAATGTCATCTTCTAGGGTTGGCACCCACCGGAATAACAAGAAATTTAAAAGGAATAGTGGTGGTGCTGCACGACAAGAATGTAGCACCTGCTTCTAGAAAATCATCACTCAAGTTAATGTCATACACAGATCTTGTGGAAATTCACCTTCAGACCCGAGACAAGTTCGAAAATTCTGAAAATAGACTTTTTGGTCCATAATTAATCCCACAAGCCCTTGCCGACCAAAATAGTGTCATCTGCGAATTGTAGCAGCGAAAAACACAGAATATTATTAACGTTGAACTCAAAAAAAAAACATCACGCACCGCCTTGTACTGGAACCATTTCGGTTAAGCCCTCGACAACAATGAGAAAAAGGAAAGGAGATAAAGGGTTAATGAAATTTTCTCAAAAACTTAGAGCATGTGTACTTTCCTTTCCCTTGTTTTGTTTTTTTGGCTATCGTGGTATTGGTGTGCAGCATTCACTGGCTTTGCTGGTGACTAATTTAGAGAATAGAGTTGGCCACGTGTACCCAGCTTTGCCGATCCATCTGGTTCTCCCCTCCAAGTAGAAGTTTTGCTACACACAAGACTCAAATTTGAAACCTGAGGGGATACGAACCCAATTACCCTCTCCTCACATAAAAAATTATCCTAACATATTATTCGCTTTAGTTAGGATCAAATAGCCTAACTATCCTAACTATCACAATTCTTCACTTCAGGAACCTTTAATGTAGTTCAAAAGGAACACAATTTTTTTAAAATAAAACAAAAAAATGTTTTCCAAATATTTAAAAACTTATCAATATTAGATAAAACATTCTATCTGAAATTCGATCAAGATAGAGAACAAATTGTAACCTTTATCATAACTATAGTACGCGCATATAAACTCTCAACATGCAATTAACAATTCAACATAAAATTTAGAAATAAAGATTAGAAAGTCTGTTATTTTAAATTTGACTATCCTTAAAAATTTGAGTTGAAAATTTTCATCACAATCCTTAACTTTAATTGTTTGCACAGATCCCTCTTCTTAAAAATTGCATCTTTTGGCATAGTACTCTCATCAAAATCACAGTCACTGTCATTCATGTGAATCCCAAGTAATCAATATTTGAGGGGATATTTCCATGACCCTTCCAAAGTCTGTTATTTTAAATTTGACTATCCTTTTTTCACAAATCAGAAATCATTGATTTGGGTGAAAACAATTGAAAGGTATACTAAAAGGTAAGTTTTAACAACAAAGCCAAATTGATTCATTTTCATGAATACCCAATTATTACATATCATGCAAAGAGCATATAGAGAGAGTTGTAACTAAAAGCATCAATTACAGAAAATAGAGAAGCTTGCAACTCATCAATCCAGTCCAGCATCTTCAAAGTCATTGCCATCTACACCATTTTCACTTTCATCATCCATTTCACCCAAATCAGAAGAATCTGATATATATGAGCAATCATCCCAATCATAATCAACCACTTGAGGCCCTAAAACCATCAGTTCAGGAAAATTCTCCTTCAAAAACATGTTGTCAAGGGTGACACTCAACAACCCCTCATATCCAAATATTCAAGCTTAGGACAAAATGACAGAATTTGATGAACACCATCATCACTGATCCGATGGTAAATTATTTCAAGACGCTTGAGGTTAGGCATACTGGAGGCAATAGCAAATGCTTCAACATCTTCTGGTGGTTGGCCAAAAGTATCCGATGGGTGCATATTCCGACAGAAAACTTCTAATACTTTACAGTTCTTTCCAATAATCTCTAGCGCCTCATCTCCAATTTTAACGCAATAACTAAGATCTAAGGTTGAAATCATAGAAAGCCTTCCAGTAATCTGTTCCACTCCATAATCATTCATATTGCATCTGGGTAGTCGGAAAGTTTGAAAGGATACAACACTTGCAAAAGAGTAAAACGAAACCTCACATAAGAAAGATGATCAATTGGATAAAGATCACTACTAGAAGAAAATAGTATATCTTTTGTGATTTAGTCCGAAGACGAACAATCGTAATTTTAAAGAGCGTTTATGCCGCTTGGAGAAGTGAGTTAGTCCGAAGAGGGCTTGATACTTGGAGAGGTGGAAGCAAGTGGTGAAGCTCCCACTGTGGTCGCCAATGTCCGTATCGGAGTACTAGAGTGAAGCTCTCGAGGCTAGATGAGACTCCAAACCTGGGGCTAAGAGCTTGATTGCTTCCAATGAGGTACTTTATGGTCCTAAAGCTGAGCTCGGACGTCCGAGGTAGAGCTCCGTCCACGCCGGGTGGGGGGTACCTGCAAGACACTCTGACGCTCAAGTCAGTATGTGAAATACGGTGCATGACTGAGTGCCCGAGCTCTGCGTCCCGAACTCGGGGGATCGGGTGCGCCGAGCTTGGGGAGGATCTGATATGCGCGGTGTCTTAGCGTTCTTATGAGTGAATCGTAACTGGGTTTGGAGGGCGGAACCTCTATTTATAGACGAGACGCTGTACCTGAACCGTTGGATTCGGAGGATTGATCCTGATCGTTGGTTGGATACGGAGCACGGATGTTAATATCCTGAGAGGCAGAAATGGGTCGAGCCTTAGCCAGTGAAGGGTATGGCCCAGTCCGGAACAAATAGTATATCTTTTGTACTATTTTCTTTTCTTGTGTATTTCAGTAATATGAATATGGTTCCCATCCTTGTTTATATTTCTTGGTTGGTGATTGGGATGCTTAAAGCTTTGTAATGAATTTTTTGTAGTTCAAGGGTAATATTTTGATGTTGTATTTTAATCATTGCACGAAACTTCTTTCAAACTTATTTTAGGATTGACCAACTAAACATAAGTACATTTATAGATTCATACATGGTTTATAATTCGAACTAAGGGTTAATGTGGGTGAGTGGTTGTTAAAGGACACTTTACAACCCATGCTTAAACCTAGACATAGAAGAGCATAGGTCATAGGGTGAAAACGGTGGGAACTCAATATACAGGAGTGAACCTATTTAATGAAACCCTAATGTTAGTGACTGAAAGCCACAAATTAATTGCTACAGCATCCAATGCTCTAACAGGGTTGTTAAAGGATTTTTACTTAGTGAAAGACATTTCAACTGTCTTCTAATTTGAACCTTGCATCATCTTTACTTGCTTACTCTTATTTGAGTTGTTTACATTATTTGCCCATAACTTGTTATTGTTAGTTTGTTTTTCTAACTAATTTGCTATTGGATTAAACTATAAAATTAACATCAATCTCTGTGGGTACAATATCTCTACTTTTCACTATATTATTTGTTGCTATTGTGTACACTTGCACATCACCTTCTCACACAATAGTATTTCACTTATTCCCAAGGAATTTCTTAACCTATCCCTCCCCTTATGCTTGAAGCATATTAAACATTTTGTTTTTACATTGATTTTTTATGTTTGTTTGATCATTGTGATAACTTGTGGGATTTTATGAATATGACTAACCGAAGAGAACTATTACCTATATTATTCTAATACAAATTGATTAAAGAATTGTTAGGACGTACTTAAATTAGGAAGCCATGAGCCCAAGTCTTTGACCGGTTTGTGCACTCTTCTAAATGTTGGGTTGAGGTTTCCCCTTGTGGTATCTTATGTTATTTCATTTGGGGATTGCGCCATTGATAGTTATATAAAAGACATTGCATGTCTTATGGTGAGGTGATGTTTGAGGAAAACACTGAGATTTCTTCAATCCTATTATGATTGGTGGTTTTTTAGATAAGAGGGAAAAGTTGAGTTCTCTGAAGACAAAGCATCAGAGTATTAGTCTCTTCTTATGACCTTCATGTGATTTTCAAGGACATTGGATCTAGGCTTTTGTTTTTTTATATATAGTTTGGTACTTCAACAATTTAGATTGACTGGTCGTCAAACTCTTAGAACCTAGTCGTGGGGTCGGTCAAATGTTTGGACAGTCTTTGATTCCTCTGTTCTTCATGCAATTGCGTCGAGGAGGGAACTCTGCTCCTCAACTGTGGGTTTCCTAACTCCTCCAGAGAGGGTCATGTTTGGTAGAAGGGACGCGAGGGTTGAATTATCTACTTGCCTAATGCATGAAAATAAAGTAAAATGCGATAAAGAAAGGTAAAACTCAGGAAAATAGATTTGTATTGATTGATGTGGTGAATGTACAATTGTTTCTCTCTCTCTGTCTATATATATATATATATATATTGACGGTGGGAATCTTCAAGTCATATAAGTTTACGGTGCACGTAAGCATCTTATATATCTGTCTAAAGTTAACTAAGTCAATTATTTGTTTGTAAGTTAACTTGTTTGTAAGCATCTTCAACTTGTTTGTTTGTTACATCCAGAATTTTAGTTTGGGCCGTATATTCGTGAGTAAGCCCATAATGCTAACCTAACTTTCTTTTTTTTTTCTAAGATTCTGATACTTATGTGTATTACTGTCAAATTTCGCAGCAATCATTGGCAGTTGGCTGCTGTTGTTCCCGAAGAAAATATTGAAATGTACTGAAAAGAGAAAAGAAATTAAAATGAAATCAAAACTTTCCACGCTGGTTGTTCACAAATATTCGGCGTAGATTTTATAATCTGTAAAAAAATAATAAAAACTTTCCACGCCGGGTATATTAATGTCACAGGATGGATACATGAACATGATGACTAAAGACTATTAAACATCTTCCAAGTCGGCGATAAAGAAACAACAGGTGTTAAATCGTTGGTCTATTGACTCAAGAGTCAAACTTTAAACCAATGTTTTTGCCGAAGTAAGAAGTGTATAAGAAGCACCGGTTAAAAAATATGGCGTTAAAAAGCACTTACTACCCTCGTAGGTACAGCGGTGCTCCAAAACTAGTGTTAAAAGTCATATTTAATAGTGTAAAATCCCTTTCTTGTACTAGTGTCCTTTAATTAGAGAAGAGATTAGTACCATTGAGAAATCGACAATTGTACAACTGGTCGTTGCATGGGATAAAGTAATATCCACATTGTATTGTACTTGAGAGAGAGAGAGAGAGAGAGAGAGAGAGAGAGAGAGAGAGAGAGAGAGAGAGAGAGAGAGAGAGCTACTAGCCATTCACATATCTACTTGCTAGGTATCATAGAGAATGTTGAGTCGTCAATATATATATATATATATATTTGATGCTTGATGACAAATTATCTTTCTCTAAGTCATGATGATAAGAAGATGATGTGATCTTAAAAGGCTTTGGTCATCGGACACCATTGCATACTACTTAATCTTTTGGATGCATTGAGCGCATTAGTAGATGTATTCCTTTTTCTTCAACGAGGTTTGATTTGATGCTTCCGTCCGAGGTATCTTTAGGAGACGTCTTCTTTGACGAGATGCGTATGGCTTCTTCAACAAAATCTTTGTTGAACTTCATGCACGGTCTTCAGCGTATGCATTGATGAACTCCAACTTCACTTCTTGCTTCAGATGCTTTGGTCGGTCTTCTTCTAGGTGCATATCTTTTGTTGTTGATTTTGTTATAATTTCTTCATATGCATGTGTTTGTACTTCAAATGCTTTAGAACATACACATATCTTCTTTATGAGCTTCAACTTGTTTTTATCTTTTGATGATGTATCTTCTTGTTGAATAGCTCTGACCAATCATCTAATTCTTCTCTGTATTTGCTTGAGGAAGTGTGTAGCTTCTATAGTTAGATATCTTTAATATCCTGTAAACTTAAACAAATGGTTAATTAGTAGACATATTGTTCTCTTTACTTCTTATCATGAAAACATCAAACCAAATGAATTGTTGTACGAACCAAACAGGTTCTCTATTTTACTCAAATGTATCTACTTGAGTGTACACGGTATTTCTACACCGTCATCAAGAATTATTAATGCTTTCTTCTATGTTTTGTCTCAACATCTGTTGCATCAAAGGAACCAAGTTTTGACTATGCCTAGTCAAGGACGCATCATCTGATCTAATTTGCTCAACAAGCTTATGTTTTACTACAAGGAGTGTGTTTTAGGTAAGCAAGTGTCTTCCCTAAAGAAGATTGAATTGAGCACAAAAGCATTTGTCTAAAGCAAGCAGTTGTTGGATAAAGCATATGGTTTTTTTAAGAGCCTTGTTAAAACCTTCTGATGCAGACTCTACTTAGGGATAAAACATCAGAAGGAAAAAGAGCACTCTATCTTAAATTAAAAAAATAAAATGTAGTACAAGCAGGACCTAGGGGGGACTAGGCCGAAACCCTTTGCCAGGAAAAGATACAAGCCAAAGAAACAACACTACAACATATATGAAGAAAGCCAAGGAGACCAAACCCAAAGGATAAATCATCTAAATCTGACAAAAGGAAGACCTTGCCTATTATGACAAAAATAATCTAAGATGAATCTCGGAGGCAAAGTCAACCAAGTATAAGTTCTACTAACTAGACCAAAAGTAGCTAATTTATCAGCGCAACTATTTCCTTCTCTAAAAATATGAGAGACAATAAAGTTGGTATCCGAACAAAGCCTTAAGGTGTTTCCCCAACGGTTTCTCAATCTCCAGGGGACAATGCCAAGGTTCTTAAAAGCAGCAACAACACAAGAGGAATCACAGTCGAGCCAGATTTTGTGCCAGCCCTTATCATAAGCAGTCTCAATAGCTAACATGGCTGCCAAAAGCTCACAACGAAGGGCAGTGCCATTGCCCAGAAAAGACGCGAAACATCCAACAATAGAGGCCCTATAGTCGCGAAAAATTCCACAGATGGCCCCGGAGAGCCTTTAGAAGCACAATCAGTATTACATTTTAATCAACCACAGAAAGGGGCTTTCTAATCCACTTGAATAATCTCTTGAGCTCTCCTAGGGTTTCTTTTGAGACGGAAAGATTTTAAAATAGAGAGCTCTGCCAGTGTTTTACATGTTGCCATTCGAGGAAGATCCCGAGAGAGAAGTGGAGGTCTTGATCTGATGAAGAAGAGATTGAAGAGGAATAACTTTATTGTCAACGCGTAATTTATTTCTACTCAACCAAATGCTGGATAGAACATGAATAACTGCAGCAGCTAAGACATATGAGACTTGATCACTCCAAGAACCATTCAACATAGAAAGAAGAGATAAAATGCTAGAAGTATCAATAACGCAATTGATAGAAGATTGGAGCCAGTGCCAAATTTCTTGGGCAGAAGGGCACCTAAGAAACAAATGACTGGTAGATTCCAGATTCTTACCACAATGGCAGCAAATGGAGACCATAGTGCAACCACACTTTTTAAGGTTCTCATCTATAGGCATGTGGTCATGGGTAGCTCTCCAGAAAGAAACGATTTTGAAGGAGGAACAGACGGTCGCGAAACCTCCTTAGCCCAAGAGCAACCACTGATCTAGGATTAAGAAACTCATAAGCGTCTTTAGAAGAAAACAAACACGAAGAAGAATGGTCCCAAGCTAAAGTATCTCCTGCTGTAAAGCGAGGAATAGGAAGACTGATAATTTCTTGATAAATGGAAGGCACCAAAGTTGAAGCTCCGCAGGGATCGAGATGCCAGTTTAAGTCAATGATATAATCAATGACTTTCGAAGTCAACAACTTTTGAACCTGCAAAGGAAAACTAAAAACCAAAGAGATCGGCTTAGAAAGCCATTTGTCAGTCCGAAAATAAATCTGGGAACCATCACCAATATTCCAAGTAGAGTTAGAGAGAACAGTGGAAATATTGTCACGACGGGAAGGCCAGAGAAAAGACCACACATGATAAGAAACCGGAATGTTCCTCTTATAAAACCTTACTCTAATGAAATTAGCCCATTACCCCCAAGACCCCCTTCCTGAGAGGAGAGCATGCTAAAAGTAAGTTTAGTTATGGTAGATTCATTAATAGCACGCAGAGAGCGCACCCCAAGAACCCCTTCCTGAGTGGGACAACAAACTTTGGACCAAGCAACTGTCGTTAGCTTTTTCAAATCTGCATTTCCTGACCAAATGAAATTTTTTATCCAAGTATCCAAAATTTTCAAAAGTGAAACTGGCCAAGCATAAATTTTGAAGCTATATGCAAGCATGCCTTGGATAACAGATTTCACCAGTTGAACTCTCCTCATAATGGAGAGAAGAGACCATTTCCAAGAGGACAGCTTAGATTTAATTCTGTCAGCAATAGGTTTAAGGTAGAGAGCTTTAGGCCGCCCATTAAAGATAGGGACCCAAAGAAGATATGGTCAAAGCAATGTTGGCAAGATCAAGACTTTGTTGAGTATTTAATGCAGTTTATGAATCCTTCATCCAAAGAAGCAACGTGATTTATACTGGTCCACCAAATACCCAAATAGCTTCAACGGCTCACAATTTGAGAAACCAATCCAAATCAAAACAAATGAATTGTCCCAAGAGAAACCCATTCCCTAATCTCACCCATGAAAGAATAAAAAATAACAACTCACTAAAAAGAGCAAGAAAAAGTAAAATAAAAAACAAAATTTTCCATCAAGAAGAGAACAAAATTTTCTTTCACTCAGCCTTGTTCACAATCATGGTCACCCTCATTCATGTGAATCCAAGTCATTCATACCAATGTAGTTCAACAAGCATCTTGAAATAACCTTGATTTAGCATGCTCTATAAACCAATTCAACGTGATTTGACAGGCTTCTAATACACTCGTATAGTTTGTTAACTGTTTCATAATAGCATTTAACACATTTACTTAGATAAAAACATTTCTTTTTTCCATCTATTCATATGTATATTTAGCCAAAGATTTAAAAGGACGGGTTTATCATTAGTTTCATCAACTTTTTAACTTGAATCCACTTCAAAATTAGCAAGTCATTGATAAGGGTTATTTTCTTAGCTCTCACAATCTAATAATGTTAAATATTTTTGCAGAAATCTGTTAGCCGAAATAGACTCAAAAGGCATGTAGAACCTTAGAGAGGTTTTAATAAGCAAAATATATATTAATAAAAATGGAGTACTAGGGGTACCCCAACCCTTACAAATACAAGGGCCCCTTATTAAAACCTCCCAGGGAAATTTCATGGGAAAAAGACCCAAGGAGGAAAAAGAGTACTCCAAAAAGAACGAGACCAATAGCCAAATAACAATGATTTAATACAAACAATAGAGTTTCTCATCCAATTAGAAATCTTTAAAGCTAAATTGTGACCTTCAATGTTAATGAACCAACTCCAAGATATAGTTTTAACATGATTGGCAACCACTTGAGAATATTGAAGACTTGATCTCTAAAGAGACTATGATTCTGATGGACCCAAAGACACCACATGACTGTCGTCCAAAATAAATACTTCATTCTCCCCGCCATCTTGGAATCCAACTTGAGACCATGGGCCCTAAAATGCGCAACACCAACAAGAGAATCCATAACCGCAATTCCCATCCAACTATGAATAGAAGTCCAAACTGATCGAGAGCACCTACACAGAAAAAATAAGTGAAAAATAGATTCATCCTGCTCAAAACAAAAAGCACAACACAACTCGTGAGGGTCCTTAATGATACCCTTAGAAACAAGAGCATCATGGGTTGGAAGCTTTCCCAACAACAATCTTCAACCGAAAACCCCCACCTTAGTGGGAATCGAAAGCTGCCACATATCATATAAAGAGCTTTGAGTGTCGCTCTCCAACCTATTATGATGCAACAGAATCAACAAAAGAACACAACAAAATTTAACCGTAAATGCATGGAAATTTTAAAGCCTCCACAGCCATCGATTTTTCTCGGAACCGTCGGGATGAAAAGAATTTAACATGTCCATAAGGAAGTCAGAATCAGCTGTCTCCTCCGTAGATAAATCACGTTCCCAGATGAGATTCCAACGTCAAGTGTTATCAATCCAATGCCTGTGCCCCCAAATAAGAAGTCCCTCTGAATCTTAACAAACTCGTGGATAACAATTTTGGGAACCTTGAAGAAAGAGAACATATCAAGTGGTATACTATTGAGGACAGAGTTTATGAGAGTCACTCTGCCCCCAATTAATAAAAAACGCCCACTCCACAATGAAAGTCTCTTTCTCACATTATCAATGATCGGAGCCCAAATATATCTTCTTCTAGGGTTGGCACCCACCGGAATACCGAGAAATTTTAAAGGAATAGTGGCAGTGCCGCAAGACGAATGTAGCACCTGCTTCTAGAAAATCATCATTCAAGTTAATGCCATACACACAGATCTTGTGGAAATTCACTTTCAGACCCGAGACAAGTTCGAAAATTCCTGAAAATAGACTTTATGGTCCATAAATTATCCCACGAGCCCTTGCCGACGAAAATAGTGTCATCTGCGAATTGTAGTAGCGAAAAATTTAGACTGTTATTAACGTTGAACTCAGAGAAAAAACCATCACGCACCGCCTTCTACATGTAACATTTCAGTTAAGCCCTCGACAACACTGAGAAAAAGGAAAGGAGATAAGGGGTTAATGAAATTTTCACAAAAATTTAGGGCACGTGTACTTTCCTTTCCTTGTTTTGTTTTTTTGGCTATCGTGTTATTGGTGTGCAGAATTCACCGGCTTTGCTGGTGACTAATTTAGAGAAAAGGGTTGGCCAAGACTAAATTTAAAACCTAAGGGGATACGAACCCAATTACCCTCTCCTTATTTTGTGTTTTCATTTCAATAAAAACTAGGTAAACTCTCAAAAAAATTTGTAAATGTCAATAGTTGTTTTCATTGTTTTCAAAAAAATTATTCGCTATAGTTAGAATCCAATATCTGAACTATCACAATTCTTCACTTCAAGAACCTTTCATGTAATTCAAAAGGAACCCAATTTTTTTAAATAAAACAAAAAAAATGTTTTCAAAAAACAAAGAGCCCTCTCTTTTTAAAAACTTATCAAATATTAGATAAAACATTCAATCTGAAATTAGATCAAGATAGAGAACAAATTGTAACCTTTATCAATATCAACACTATAGTAGGCGCATATAAACTCTCAACCTGCAATTAACAATTCAACATAAAATTTAGATATAAAGATTAGAAAGATTGCACCGCAATTTAAACTAGTTCACTTTGATCCGTGTTTGGCTGACATCTAGTCCCAATGTTAAGTTTGAGATTCTCTTCGACTATAATCAACCATAGATTACATAATATTGAAAGCTTTTAAAATGATGAAACCCATGTGTATCAAAACAAGCTCTTAAAAAATTTATTTGCTTACCCTTCATGACAAAGTGTTCCAAGACAACCTCTTAAAAATCTGAGTTGAAAATTTTCGTCACAATACTAAACTTTAATTGTTTGAACATATCCCTCTTCTTAAAAATTGCATCTTTTGGCTTAAAACTTTCATCAAAATCACAGTCACCGTCATTCATGCGAATTCCAAGTTATCAATATTTGAGGGGATATTTCCATGACCCTCACAAAGTCTGTTATTTTAAATTTGACTATCCTTTTTTCACAAATCAGAAATCATAGAATAGTTTCAACTATTTTAAAATACGGTATCATATTGATATGGGTGAAAACAATTGAAAGATATACTAAAAGGTAAGTTCTAACAACAAAGCCAAATTGATTGATTTTCATGAATACCCAATTAATACATATCATGCAAAGAGCATATGGAGAGAGTTGTAACTAAAGGCATCAATTACAGAAAAAAGAGAAGCTTGCAATTCACCAATCCAGTCCAGCATCTTCAAAGTCATTGCCATCTACACCATTGTCACTTTCATCATCCATGTCACCCAAATCAGAAGCATCTGATATATATGAGCAATCATCCCAATCATAATCAACCACTTGAGGCCCTAAAACCTTCAGTTCAGGAAAATTCTCCTTCAAAAACATATTGTCAAGGGTGACACTCCAACAACCCCTCATATCCAAATATTCAAGCTCAGGACAAAATGACAGAATTTGATGAACACCATCATCACTGATCCGATGGTAAGTCATTTCAAGACGCTTGAGGTTAGGCATAGTGGAGGCAATAGCAAATGCTTCAACATCTTCTGGTGGCTGGCCAAAAGTATCCGATGGGTGCATATTCCGACAGAAAACTTCTAGTACGTTGCAGTTCTTTCCAATAATCTCTAGCGCGTCAGCTTCAATTTTAACGCAATAACTCAGATCTAAGGTTGAAATCATAGAAAGCCTTCCAGTAATCTGTTCCACTCCATAATCATTCATATTGCATCTAGGTAGTCGCAAAGTTTGAAGGGATACAACACTTGCAAAAGAGTAAAAGGAAACCTCACATAAGAAAGATGATCAACTGGATAAAAATCACTACGAGAAAAAGTTTAATTATGGAGGAACTAAAGACGGGAAAAAATGTAATTGGTCTCCAAATTTAACGCCCTGACACAGCTGTGTCATTACAAGAAAGTTTAATTTTTTTTATCTTTCTAGCGCTTCTGACACAGCTGTGTCATTAGAAGAAACTTTAATTCAAAATATCAATACTTATTACGAAGCTAGGGAGATATGTTACTTACTTTTCTGCAATGAAAGTGAAGATTCTCTCCGTTTGGAGACCAGAAACACAGAGCTTGCGGAGCGATCCAGAGCTTCTTGCAATAAGCATCTCAACCATTCGCTCAATGTGACGAGGTTCGGAGCAGCTGCTCCAATCTACAATGTCTGTCTGTATCCAGCAGTAAGGTCCGTCGATTACATTTTTCCATGTTTTACACACCAAGGGGATGACTCTCAATTTTTCTTTGAGAGAAAGTTTTGAGAAGATCATCCCTAACATGTCAGGTGTTAATTTATCACATATATCAAACTCAGATACTGCCTCCATATTTCCTGCAAAAGAAAACAAATTTGTAACATTATATTTCTGATTAGTGAATACAAGGATGAACTAATAGTTCAAGTTTCAAAATTCAAACAACACATCAAACCTAAGGCTTCACAATTGAGGAATCTGTGAGAAATTGAACTCTCTTACACAAATCAGAATGAATTGTTCATGTTTCAAACAACACAATAGGTAAGAAGAGAGAGTATATTTTTTTGTATTTGGTTCATTGTATTTATAGTAAATAATTTTATCTGCTAATGTGAGATATATGCAATAAATGTTTTAAAGAACCTATTAATATTTATTAATTAATTAATTTAGTTTTAAATAGGAATTTAATGAATGTTTTAAAGATATTTATTACTAATATTTATTAAAAAAGTATAAACACATTGCATAAGAAATTAAATAGAATATGTTTTTGCTATTAAGTTCATTTGTTTTGTAGTGAATCAATTAATTTGGGTTTAAATAGTTATTTAATTAATCTTGTAAGGATTTCTTTTTTTCATCAAATGTTTTAAAGATAGTTATTACTTTTTTCTTTTAACCAAAAGATACTTATTACTAATACGTACTCTCACTGTTTCACATACATGTCATTTTTAAAGAATTATTTTGTTTCATTTTACTTGTCATTTGCAAAGTCCAATGCAATACTCCCACCGTTACATAATATAAGAAAAAACTGGTCAACAGAATATGATGTATCTGGTTCAAAATTTGGAATAGATACATCAACTTCGGTAGACCTATTTTTGTTTATATTTCGTAACGAAGTAGTATTAATTATTGATTTGTCAATAATACCCTTAACTACTTATTGCGGAGAGAGAAATATGCATAGTGAAATAATAAATAGTTAGGGTATTCTAGGAAAAAGATATATAAAGACTTCCATCAAAAGCAACAAAATTTATTAATCTTTTTTGATATGTGTAAATTACCTTTAAAAGACATGTATTGTATAACGGAGGGAGTGATTATTAAAAAGTGTAACTATTTATTGTAATAATAAATATGAAAGAGAATACTTTATCACTATATTTGGTCTTATTCTAAAAGACGGAAAAACTAATTAATAAATTTTATCATTAAATTTGGTCTTAATAGAAAAGTATAATAAATTTTCCATTATCTATTTTTCTCATAGTTTAAGTTTGCATTAATTACATACATCTCAAATACTCCCTGGAGGTCCGATAATACAAAGATTTTTGGATTTAATTTTGGTCTCAAATATAAGAAACTATTCTAGTTTTTAGTGTATATTTATTGTTTAAATACCAATTTTACTCTCATTGAATGTTTTGTCTTTTCAGTTCTCAAGGAGAGTGAGAGTAGTGCACATAAATCTATTGAGTTGAGTGAAGGGTATTTTGGAGAGTTAATTTAAAAAAGACAATAATTAAATGAGTTTATTGGTAGTGATCATTTTTGAATTCTACTTATAATAGGGATCAGAGGGAATATAATTTTAATTTTTATCATAGAGAGAGAGAGAGAGAGAGAGAGAGAAGTAGTAATATCGAGTACTCCTTTATATATCCTTTATATATATTGAGTCTTTTAAATTTCCAAAGTATGGATTAATTGTTCCAAGGCTCTTTCACTTTGATTTCAATAATCTCAAGACAACTACAAGGAGGGTATTTTAGTTCATAGTTAACATAAATTAATGGTACTTTAATTTCTGTGTAACAAAACGAAAGTACCAGATATTAGAAATTGAGCGAGTAATAAATATTCAAGGGTTTCATACAAAAAAGACTAATAATTTTATCAAAATCAACTAAATTATTGATCTTTAACAATAAATATATTTATCAATAACTTAAAAGACATGTAAAATATATTTATCTTTAACATAAATATAGTACTTCATTTGTTTCCCAATAAATATTGGTTTTTAAGAATAATTTTGTTTTATTTTTGTTGTTGTTTTTTTAATAAATATTAACTATATATTGATTTGTCAATAATACTTTTAACTATTTATTTTAAATCTTCAAGATTGGTTGATCCTCCCGAACCAAAAGTAGGATGAGCTATCACTTACAACTCGACAAAACTGAAAGATAGAGTACACTTCTAAGGCCACATAGGCGGTGGCTATTAAGATTGTAAATACAACTATTTTTTTAATATAGTGATTTTTGTAGGTAAACTTATTTGAGCAAGGAACCTAGGGTACTTCTATTCCATCTGGACGTGATGATATTCTGACCACTACTCTTGGAATACGTGAGTGTCATGGTCGTGTTCGTACTACTTGATGGGGTGTGGGACTAAAGCAAAACTATGGAGGATGTGCTCGCTCGACCTCATCCATGTGTGTCACTGTTCAATTGTTTACAAAGTTAAGGACAATATGAAGAAAACCACTGACTCGGACTGTATGAGGAGCATAACAAGGAGATGTCAGACACGGTTGATCCCTAATAGTACTCATACACCAGCGTGTTCATTAGGGTATATCTTCTAGGAGTGAAAAATAGAATATCCTATAAGCCATAAACCTCTAGGTTATTTAGGTTATGAGCCTATGAGAATTACTAACTCTTTTGACATAAGACATTATACAAAACTATGTCTTTGGTAATATGAACTGTTCCTATATGAGTTGCAACTGCTGAGGTGTGATTGGGGCAGTTGATTGTAGTATGTTCAATTGGTCTATAACTAGAAAATAGACTAAAATCTGAGATAATATGATCAGTGGCTCCTGTATCTACTATCCAAAGTATAAATTTCTCACCAGAAACTTGATTCACATTAGTGTTAGAGCTGGCAGCCAGATTGGAAGCAGGAACATGAGTTATTACTGTGTTGGCAGAGTGTGAAGTCCTTTGAGCTTGCTGTATGGACTGCTGAAGTAGGTCTAAGAGTCCTTTGTATTGATCCTGAGTGCCCCTTTCTTTCTGCTGCACCATCTGTAGCCCTAAACTTTCGCTACACACTCTGATAAAGGGAGAAAACCAAGAATTTCATGGTTCGGTGTTTCAGGAGTTTTCGGGGCTAAGACAACCAATTATCATTATTCTCAGTATATTGCATGAAATATTGAGTTGATCAGACCCAATGCTTCACACAATATGTTGAGAGGTTCTGACAATTGCCTGTCACAATCCCTAAATGACTCGATCTAGCTAATCTTTTTACCTTGAAAACAGTAACCCCGACTAGGTCGAACTGGTCTGATACCAAATGTAACACTCTAAACTTTAGACGTCATAAAGTCAGGATGTTAACCATTTTAATAAAATTCAGTGTTCTAAACCATTTATGTATTTGAATGAAACATAACTTTCGAGTGGCATAAATACCAGAAGGATAACTAAATGACACAACTGAAATAGTTTACATGAGTAATTTCTTAACCATAGTTCAAATCCAAAAATAAACAGGTTAGACTTAGTACATTAACTTGACAGTGAGATTTACAATCTCAGTGAGTTCTTTCGCAACTCCTCACTATTTAACTCTCGTTGTCTTTTAATTATGTTTAACCTCTTTAGCATAATCCAAAAGAACCTGAGCTATGTCAGTTTCAGTGGAGAACTCAACAACAGTATCATCACCATAGAAAACAACCATTAATCTACAAGCAATACACCCAATTTTTACTAGTTTTATTAAACTTTTGCGAGTCAAAAAACGTTATAACTTATTTCAGCACATGTTTTTGTTTAAACAACATTTCCTCAAGTTCAAATCAACCAAAACAATTCAATATTCACTTCTAACTCAAAGCAACATTAAGGAAGTCACACAATAGTCGAAAGGACGCCAAATAGTCTAAGGAACTCACCTCAATTTGGCTGCACAACAATAATCAAACAAGAATTTGAACTTTGAGCATAAAACAAGCTCCTAAGCACACCAACCAAAACTCTAATCCTTCAACTCGAAATCCCAAACTCAAATCCTTTGACTCCTAGATTCGAAATGAAGCTGTTATGCACTTAATCCAAGCAACCAAATTCACATCAACCCCAACTCTCTTCAAATCATGCCTCCTAGCTCACATGCAACCCCAAAAAACGGTTTGGAAGAACAAAAGGGGAGACCATTAGCTGAACTCACTATCTTGATACTAAGCTTGTAATGAGTATGGAGAAGAGAAGAATGATCATTCACAAGAACTTGAATTGATTTGAAGTTGAAAAGTGCTTTCCATTTTTGTGTCTTAGCCTCTCCTTCTAACCTCTTTCTTTTTCTATTTACTGTTTTTGAAAACGGAACTATGAAAGTGGGTGTATTTGGTATGTGGAAATCCTATTACACCATTGCCTTTCTCTCATTTTTTCTAAAAGCCCAATTTTAAAGCAAGGAGATAATCATTTAATCAATTAAATCATTCAGTCATTTAACATTCAAATTGACATAAAATAATTCAATAACATAATTGTCAATTCAAAAAACAATTAAATAATTCACTTAGGAAGTAAAGTAATTAAAATTACTTTGGGTGTTACAAAATACATCTTAATTAGTGTCAAAGAGAGCTAGAAATTGATTGGTGTTCATTTAGCACATTGGTGCCCCGTGTGGTATTTTTATTGTGTTTGTTCAGTGTTATAGCATGTGATGCTATAGCATCAGCGTATCTAAGTCAGCAGACCAGAGAGGAAAAAGCAAAAAGAGCAACTTTGGAGCTTCTATTTTATCACAATCAGTGCAGTTCTATTTGACATCCTAGCTGCCGCAACCACCAACCAAAGCACTTTATAGAGACACTTGTCCACTTGTCCACCTGCCACTTCACACCATTTTGAAAGCCTTTTGGATAAAATAAAAGATCTCCTTCTACCTTAGGCAATTATTTGTAGCTTGCTGGTTTTACTAGAGATTGTCTTAGAAATGTTTTCTCTCAATTTGTTATCATTCAATCGACCTTCATCTTCAAAGTAAAAAAAAATCCTGCACTTCAATGCTACGAAGCAATGCTGCAACATCACTGGGTTGTTTATGTAAGGAAACTTAAATAGTATATCTTATGTACTTTTCTTGTGTATTTTAGTAATATGAATATGGTTCCCATCCTTTTTTATATTTCTTGGTTGATGCTCATCATGAGCTAAGCTCTTTGTGATTGGGATGCTTAAAGCTTTGTAATGAATTTTTTGTAGTTCAAGGGTAATATTTTGATGTTGCATTTTAATCATTGCAAGAAACTTCTTTCAAACTTATTTTAGGATTGACCAACTAAACATAAGTACATTTATAGATTCATACATGGTTTATAATTCGAACTAAGGGTTAATGTGGGTGAGTGGTTGTTAAAGGACACCTTACAACCCATGCTTAAACCTAGGCATAGAAGAGCATAGGTCATAGGGTGCAAACGATGGGAACTCAATATACAGGAGTGAACCTATTTAGAGCTTAGACATAATCTCTTGTAATGAAACCCTAATGTTAGTGACTGAAAGCCACAAATTAATTGCTAATGCATCCAATGCTATAACAGGGTTTCTAAAGGAATTTTACTTAGTGAAAGACATTTCAACTGTCTTCTAATTTGAACCTTACATCATCTTTACTTGCTTACTCTTATTTGAGTTGTTTACATTATTTGCCCATAACTTGTTATTGTTAGTTTGTTTTTCTAACTAATTTGCTATTGGATTAAACTATAAAATTAACATCAATCCCTGTGGGTACAATATCTCTACTTTTCACTATAATATTTGTTGCTATTGTGTACACTTGCACATCACCTTTTCACACAATAGTATTTCACTTATTCCCAAGGAATTTCTTAACCTATCCCTGCCCTTATGCTTGAAGCATATTAAACATTTTGTTTTTACATTGATTTTTTATGTTTGTTTGATCATTGTGATAACTTGTGGGATTTTATGAGTATGACTAACCGAAGAGAACTATTACCTATATTATTATAGTACAAATTGATTAAAGAATTGTTAGGACGTACTTAAAATAGGGAGCCATGAGCCCAAGTCTTTGACCGGTTTGTGCACCCTTCTAAATGTTGGGTAGAGGTTTCCCCTTGTGGGATCTTATGTTATTTCATTTGGGGATTGCGCCATTGGTAGTTATGTAAAAGACATCGTATGTCTTATGGTGAGGTGACGTTTGAGTAAAACACTGAGATTTCATAAATCTCATCCTATTATGATTTATGGTTTTTTAGATAAGAGGGAAAAGTTGAGTTCTCTGAAGACAAAGCATCAGAGTTTTTTTATATATAGTTTGGTACATCAACAATTTAGATTGACTGGTCGTCAAACTCTTAGAACCTAGCCGTGGGGTCGGCCAAATGTTTGGACAGTCTTTGATTCCTCGGTTCTTTATGCAATTGCGTTGAGGAGGGAACTCTGCTCCTCAACTGTGGGTTTCCTAACTACTCAAGAGAGGGTCATGTTGGGTAGATGGGACCCGAGGGTTGAATTATCTACTTGCCTAATGCATGAAAATAAAGTAAAATGCGATAAAGAAAGGTAAAACTGAGGAAAATAGATTTGTATTGATTGATGTGTGTGTATGTACAATTGTTTCTCTCTCTCTCTCTCTCTCTCTCTCTCTCTCTTTATATATATATATATATACACATTTACCTACTTTTGGATCAATCGTAGATCAACGCCTAATATCGCTCCTAAGCCCTAAGAAATCGGATCCATAACCCATGATCTCACTAGCACGGTTAGTGGGACAACACTTCCTCCCTCCCCTCCTCAAGGCTTCACTTCTTCGCTTGATCCTCAACTGCTCCCACGTTCCGTACACATGCTTCATTTCCTTGCCTTCCAAGCAAGTCTTCCTTACTTCGGCCATATAATTCCTCGGTTGACCCTTATCCTCGGCCTGCAGCCACCAAACCTAGGAAACCGAACCATCATGGCCGTGGTACTCTATAGGTTGAGACTTTCTCTACCTCGGCCTAGTCCATTATCTTCGAGTTTACCCCCTCCTCGGGGCATTCACATCACAATTTTCCTCAAGCCTCTCCTCTGAGGTTGTTCTTCCAACAAATATCTTCTGAGAATTGTCAAGTGGCTTGCCCCGGCGTCCTATTCTTCTCTCAACTCTCCCTCTCAGCCCTTGACCCATGACTTAATTTATTTTTGGGTCTTAACAGTTTTTAAAGACCTTTTATTGCACCAAATCTTTTGTTTAGCCTTGTATGCACACTACATTTCGGATATTTGTTGATTTGGACTCTTTTGATATCCTTGGTACATATAAGGTCAAGGAAATTAGTTATTATGAAAGATCATAACTTTTGATGAGACATTTTGGGAATTTTAATTCCATTTTGTTAATTCCGCATTTAGTTGTGTATCATTTATTACAAAATGGACAACATTCAATATTATAATGACAGGTAAAATTAAGGGTGTTACATTTGGTATCAGACCAGTTCGAACCCATAGGACTGTGGTAGTTAGATTAAATCAGTTAGGAACTTAGGTAGTTAATTGCCAGAACCTCTCAGTATGTTGTTGTGGAGTATTAAGCTTGATTAATTCAACATTCCATAAAATGTTCTAAGCATAATGACAATTGAGTCCCTTAGCCCCAAAACCTTCAAAACCCTAAACCTTGGGATCTCCGGCAGACCTCTCTTTATCAAAGTGAAGCAGCAGAAGCAGATGGCTATTGAAGGCAATATAGAAGGTTTTGTTGGGTGCTAATGATTGGCTTGTTAAAATAGCAAGAATGGTTTGTCAAAGTGCCTAATCATTTGTAGCGGCCAATAATCGGTAGCAGCTTGGAAGGTGGAATTGCTTCGGTCATAACCTAAAAGACGAGCTCGGTGGTGGGCATTTAGGGACTTAGCTCCATTTCGGTTGGTAAAGGCAATGAAGCTTGTGTCTCGTGAAGTTCTCATCAAATAGGTAGACATTGTTAGGAACCGAATCTCATCCCATGTATTTTCTGAATTCTTGGGAAGATGTTTTGCGTTTATAATTGTATTCTTCCTCAATCAATTCTATCGTGTGTCGTAAGTTACAAGACTTAGGTCCTATAAATAGGACTGTTGTAGCCGTGTAAAAAATACCTTCAAGAGTTGAATGCAAATACTCTCTTCTTCTTTCATTCTATTCTTCGCTTTGTCTATTTCTTGTTCATATATAGTCTATTATGATTCTTATATTTTACTCTAGTTTTGGTTAATTTCATAACACACTATCCGCATGAGACTCTACTAAAATGATGGCTTAATCAGCTTGGAATCTATTTTGTAAAGATATGTTTTCTTTTACTATCTTTGGGATAATCTAACTCACTATCATGTTATCATGTTATTTTTTACAACTAATGTTTGGGAAAATATGTGATATAGTTATTGAAGAACTGGAAAAAGAAACTTAATATTTGCGGTATAGTTCTTTAAGAACAAATAGTTAGCAATATTGATCATCATTTATGAAAGATTTGTGGTCAATTTCTTGAACCGTTAGACCATGAATGTAATCTAAAAGATCCATTTAGTCTCAGTGTAATATGAAACAAAGAAAAATAAGAGAAAATACATTTCTTTATCCTACTCGGATATGCTCATGGAGTAGCAAAATTGAGAAAACACTTATGCAAGTTTTGTGACTGAATGAAGGATTTATGATTGCTAAGAAATGTTAAAGCTCGGATAATATGTTAAACTTTATTCCCAAAAGTGTATTGTTTATACTATTTCTTTTTTGCACAACAAAACTTGTGGTTATGTTCATGATGTGGTAAAAGTTAACATTATCTTATTTACCAGTGAACGTGGCGATTCCAGCTAACGTGGCGACTCCAGCTAGAGTTGTACAACAACTTCTAGAGATACTTAGCAAGCAAGATCAAGCTTTGGAACAACAAGAAGAACGCCTCACGCAGATCGAGCGGCGCATGGCCTCGGGGCGGGAGAATACTGTGATTGAGCCACGCCACAGCGACCTTCAATCCCCACTCAGAAGAAATCCCTCTAGGCGTCATTGCTCGCCCCAAGAAGACATCTCGTCCACCGGTCACCACCTCGAAGAGGAGGTCGAGGTGGAACCAGAACGCCTCCATCGACGAACGATCCCACATACTGGTCGGACGAGTCCCCATACCAGGACTCCTCTAATAACTCTTCGGGTTCACCTAGGCTGTCACAAAGCAAGTCGCATGACAGATATGACCGCTATCATCAAAAGAAGCGATCTCCAAACCGACACGGTTGACTCCTCCACTCTAGATACTCCCGAACGACATGACCATCGAGGTCGGTGCCTCGAGGACCGGTCATCTCCCACGGGAAAGCGCCACTCACGCACCAGAGACATAGATGAATACTCGATCCCCCGTTCCCTCGAGAAGCCTCCTTCAGATTTAAGGATGTACAACGGCATCAAAGATCTTGACGCCCATTTGGATTAGTTCGATCTAATGATGCAATACAGAGGGGTGTGTGGACCAGTGGAATGAAGGATATTCTCTTTAATCCCGGACGTCTCAGCTTTAGAATGGTTTACAGAGTTAAAACCAAATACTAACTCGTTGTGGGACCAGCAGGCTAGAGTCTTCTAAGCATGTTTCACAGCAATGAGGGTGAAACCCAAGTCACACGCAGTACTCAAGGCGATCAGGCAAAGGGAGAACGAGACACTCCGCGAGTACGTTGAGCGATTTAACATGGAAGCTGCTACCTTCCTCCACAGATCACAAAGATTCATGAACTACGAAGAAACGGCCACAAAAATAACCCAGGAAGACAACGGCCACAAGCAAGGAAAAGATCAAGGAGGCCCGCTTGAGAATTCAGGCCGAGAAAGTTTGCAGAGCACAACAAACTAAATACTTCAGATCCTGTTTGAATGTGCGAACACTGATATCAGGGATATCAAGAGGCCAGAACCACTCGTCCTCAAAGGACAATGCCCTTTCCGCAAGTACTGCTGATAAGAAAGAGAAGGCATGCAAAGAGACAATAAATCATAAGTTTGAGTAGGATCACTTTTGTTGTATATTCTAGATAGTTTAAGCAATATGTACCATTTATATATACGTATAGTTTGTATATGTTGTTACTTTGAAAACTTTTTATGGATGTCTTGGGTATATAGAACCGATTTGGTAAATATAAAATAGAACTGATTTTAGTATATGTAAATTTGAGGCAATTGATGTACAAGTTTTGGTAAATTTAAAACATTACTGTTTTTGTGTATACATTTGATATTGGTTGAATGGAAAAGATCCGATGTATCATTGTTTGATGTGGTTATTGGATAAATTTAGCAAAATATTGAAATGTACTGAAAAGAGAAAAGAAATAAAAATGAAATAGAAACTTTCCACTCTGGTTGTTCACGAATATTCGGCGTAGATTTTATAATCTATAGTCAAATAATAAAAACTTTCCACACCGGGTATATTAATGTCCCCAGGATGGATACATGAACATGTTGACTAAAGAGTACTAAACATCTTCCAAGCTGGCGATAAAGAAACAACAGGTGTTAAATCGTTGGTCTATTGATTCAAGGGTCAAACTCTAAACCAATGTTTTTCTCGGAGTAAGAAGTGTATAAGAAGCACTGGGTAAAAAAAAATGGCGTTAAAAGACACTTACTACCCTCATAAGTACTGTGCTGCTCCAAAACTAGTGTTAAAAGTCATATTTAATAGCGTAAAATCCATTTCTTGTACTAGTGTCCTTTAAATAGAGAAGAGATTAGAACCGTTGAGAAATAGACAATTGTACAACTAGTCGTTGCATGGGATAAAGTAATATCCATTGACATATCTACTTGTTAGGCATCATATATATATATATATATATATATATATATATATATATATATATATATATATATATATATATATATATATATATATATATATATATATTTGATGCTTGATGATAAACTATCATTCTCTAAGTCACGATGACAAACTATCATCAGACACATTTGCATACTGCTCAATCTCGTGGATCCATTAGTAGATGTTTTCCTTTTTCTTCAATGAGGTTTCGATTTGATGCTTCCTGTCGAGGTATCTACAGAAGACGTCTTCATTGACGAGATGCATTTGGCTTCTTCGTTGACTTCATGCACGGTCTTCAGCGTATCCATTGATGAACTCCAACTTCACTTCTTGCTTCAGATGCTTTGGTCAATCTTCTTGTAGGTGTATATATTTTGTTGTTGACTTTGTTTTAATTTCTTCATATATGTGTCTGTACTTCAGATGCTTTAGTACATTCACATATCTTCTTTATGAGCTTCAACTTTTCTTTATCTTTTGACGATTATCTTCTTGTTGAATAGCTCTGACCAATCTTCTAATTCTTCTTTGTATTTGCTTGAGAAAGTGTGTAGCTTCTACAGTTAGATATCTTTAATATCCTGTACACTTAAACTAATAGTTAGTAGATATATTGTTCTCTTTACTTATTATCATTAAAACATCAAACCAAATGAATTGTTGTTCGAACCAAACGGGTTCTCTATTTTACTCAAATGTATCTACTTTAGTGTACACAGTATTTCTACACCACCATCAACGTGATTTATACTAGTCCAACCCTCACCAAATACCCAAATAGCTTCAATGGCTCTCAATTTCAGAAACCAACCTAAATCAAAACAAATGAAATGTCCCTAGAGAAACACCTTCCCTAATCTCACTCAAAAAAGAATAAAAAATAATAACTCTCTAAAAAGAGTAGGAAAAAGTAAAATGAAAAATAAATTTTTCCCTCAAGAAATGGAACAAAACTATCTTTCACTCAACCTTGTTCACAAACATTTTTAAGACCTAAGCTTACCCTCACCCTCTTAATAATATTAGGAGCCTTGGAAGCAAGGCGGACAATTTTGAAAGCCTTAGGAGTTGAGAAGTCCCTCTTAATAATATTGATTTAGCATGCTCTATAAACCAATTCTACTTGATTTGATGGGCTTCTAATACACTCTTATTAGCTTGTTAACTGTTTCATAATAGCATTTAACACATTTACTTTGATATATAACATTTCTTTTTTCCATCAATTCATATGTATATTTAACCAAAGATTTAAAACGACGGGTTTATCATTAGTTTCATCAACTTTTGAACTTGAATCCACTTCCAAATTAGCAAGTAATTGATAAGGGTTATTTTCTTAGCTCTCACAATCTAATAATGTTCAATATTTATGCGTTAATCTGTTAGCCGAAATAGACTCAAATAAGTGAGAACTGATTAGAAGTTCATTACCGCAATTCCCATCCAATTTTGAATAAAAGTCCAAACTGATCGAGAGCACCTACACAGAAAAAATAAGTGAAAAATAGACTCATCCTGCTCAAAACAAAAAGGACCACACGACCCGTGAGGGTCCTTAATAATACCCTTAGAAATAAGAGCATTACGAAAACCCCCACTTTAGTGGGAATTGAAAGATGCCATATATCATCTAAAGTGCTTTGAGTGTCGCTCTCAAACCTATCATGATACATTATATTCAACAAAAGAGCATAACAAGATTTAACCGTAAACGCATGCAATTTATAAAGCCTCCACTGCCATCAATTTATAACAAGAGATTAAGAAACAATTCCTTAAAAGTCTCAATACTAGCACACTAGTGTAACCAAGAGGAAATCAAATTCCTCATACCCATCATCGGCCTAAGTGCAAAAACAAATGCTCCCTGCCACGAAGGCATCTCATCTTCCAAAAGTAATAAGTCGCCATATCAATGAAATATAAGCTACCGCCAACTAGCATTAATATCGTTTATGCAACTCTATTTCCACTTGCTAAAAATAGCCAAATTGAAAGCTTCCAGATTTTTCACCCTCAAACCACCATCCTTTTTATGTCTACAAACTTTAATCGAAGACACCAAATCAACGGGTCGACCCTCTCTATGACCCCCCATAAGAAGTCCCTCTGAATCTTAACAATCTCGTGTTGGGAACCTTGAAGAAAGAGAACATATAAAGTGAAATACTATTGAGGACAGAGTTTATGAGAGTCACTCTTCCCCCCAATTGATAAAAAATGCCCACACCACGATAAAAGTCTCTTTCTCACCTTATCAATGATTGGAGCCTATATATGTCTTCTTCTAATGTTGGCACCCATCGGAATACCCAGAAATTTAAAAGGAATAGTGGCGGTGCTGCAAGACAATAATGTAGCATGTACATCTAAAAAATTATTATTCAAGTTAATGCCATACACATAGATCTTGTGGAAATTCACTTTCAGATTCAAGTTAATGCCATACACATAGATCTTGTAGCAGCGAAAAACTCAGACTGTTATTAACGTTCAACTCAAAGAAAAAACCATCACGCACTGCTCACTGCCTTGTACGTTACCATTTCGGTTAAGCACTCGACAACAATGAGAAAAAGGAAAGGAGATAAAGGGTTAATGAAATTTTCACAAAAACTTAGGGCACATGTCTTTCCTTTCCTTTCCTTGTTTTTTTGGCTATCATATTATTAGTGTGCAGTATTCACCGACCATGTGGTTCTCCCCTCCAAATAAAAGTTTTGAAACACCCAAGACTCAAATTTGAAACCTAAGGGGATACGAATCCGATTACCCTCTCCTTATTTTGTGTTTTCATTTCAATAAAAACTAGGTAAACTCTGATAAAAATTTGTATAAATGTCAATAGTTGTTTTCACTGTTTTCAAAAAAATTATTCGCTATAGTTAGAATCCAATATCCTAACTATCACAATTCTTCACTTCAAGAACCTTTCATGTAATTCAAAAGGAACCCAATTTTTTTAAATAAAACAAAAAAATGTTTTCAGAAAACAAGGAGCCCTTACTTTTTAAAAACTTATCAAATATTAGATAAAACATTCAATCTGAAATTAGATCAAGATAGAGAACAAATTGTAACCTTTATCAATATCAACACTATAGTAGGCGCATATAAACTCTCAACATGCAATTAACAATTCGACATAAAATTTAGATATAAAGATTAGAAAGATTGCACCGCAATTTATACTAGTTCACTCTGATCTGTGTTTGGCTGACATCTAGTCCCAATGTTAAGCTTGAGATTCTTCTCTTCGACTATAATCAACCATAGATTACATATTATTGAAAGCTTTTAAAATGGTGACGTGTTTCAAGATAACAACCTCTTAAAAATTTGAGTTGAAAATTTTCATCACAATCCTAATCTTTAATTGTTTGCACAAAACTTTCATCAAAATCACAGTCACCGTGATTCATGTGAACTCCAAGTCATCAATATTTGAGGGGATGTTTCCATGACCCTCACAAAGTCCGTTATTTTAAATTTGACAAACCTTTTTTCACAAATGAGAAATCATAGAATACTTTCAACAATTCTAAAATACAATATCATATTGATATGGGTGAAAACAATTGAAAGATATATAATGTAAAAGGTAAGTTCTAACAACAAAGACAAACTGATTCATTTTCATGAATACCCAATTAATACATATCATCTAGAGAATAGAGAACCTTGCAATTCACCAATCCAGTCCAGCATCTTCAAAGTCATTGCCATCATATGCCCTAAACTCACGCTCATCATCCATTTTCACTTTCATCATCCATGTCACCCAAATCAGAAGAATCTGATATATATGAGCAGTCATCCCAATCATAATCAACCACTTGAGGCCCTAATACCTTCAGTTCCGAAAAATTCTCCTTCAAAAACATGTTGTCAAGGGTGACACTCCAACAACCCCTCATATCCAAATATTCAAGCTTAGGACAAAATGACAGAATTTGATGAACACCATCATCACTGATCCGATGGTAAGTCATTTCAAGACGCTTGAGGTTAGGCATAGTGGAGGCAATAGCAAATGCTTCAACATCTTCTGGTGGTTGGCCAAAAGTATCCGATGGGTGCATATTCCGACAGAAAACTTCTAGTACGTTGCAGTTCTTTCCAATAATCTCTAGCGCGTCAGCTCCAATTTTAACGCAATAACTCAGATCTAAGGTTGTCTCAGTTTTCCAGAATCCAGAGAAGAAGAAGATGAAATAAACTTTCATTGTGTATTGAATAATCTGAAATGTTACAATAAGGAATCCAGTATATACATTGAAACAATACTGACTCTAACTGTTAACCAGTACCTACAGTTAACTATTATCAAATGACTAACCAAGGGTTAAATAACAATGGTTAAGCTAACTAACAATTACTAATTACAACAGTGGTTATAATAGCTAAACTATTATTTGCAATTTGACTATTATCAACATCCCCCCTCAAGTTGGACTGTGTATATTGCACATGCCCAACTTGAAGATAAATGAACTAAAGGACTTGGGATGAAGAGGTTTTGTGAACACATCCGCGAGCTGAGCTTCTGATGGTACTGGAAGAAGATGTACTACTTTGTTTTGAATCTTTTCCCTTATCACATGACAATCAATTTCTATATGTTTTGTCCTCTCATGGAAAGTAGGATTATGTGCTAGATAAATTGCCGATTTGTTATCACAATATACAGCTGAGGGATTGCTTTGTGGAAGATGAAGATCTTTGAGGAGATAGTGCATCCACTGTACTTCGCAAACAAGGCTGGCAAGGGCTCTATACTCAGCTTCCGATGAAGACCGAGACACAGTATTTTGCTTCTTTGATTTCCAGGATGCAAGGGCAGACCCAACAAACACACAGTATCCTGTTATGGAATGCCTGGTATCAATGCAACAGGCCCAATCTGAGTCTGCAAAACCTGATACAGATAATTGATTAGATGCAGGAAACCAGAGACCTTGTGATGGTGCTCCTTTGAGATACCTAAGCACCCGTGTTGCTGCTTGAAAATGAGCTTCTGAGGGCTTGGATACAAACTGGCTGAGCTGCTGAACAGAGAAAGAAATGTCTGGCCGAGTGTTTGTAAGATAAAGTAAGCGTCCAATTAAACGCCTGTATGCAGATTGGTCAGGATATGGTGTCCCCCCTTCGCTACTAAGCCTAACAGAAACATCAGCAGGTGTGGAAGATGGCTTTGCAGCGAGATTCCCACTGTCCTCAAGAAGCTCCAGAGTATACTTCCTTTGATTAAGAATAATTCCCTGCTTGGAGCGTGCCACCTCAAGGCCTAAGAAAAAGCGCAATGCACCAAGATCTTTGATGCCAAATTGAGAATTCAAGAGGTGTTTCACAGCAGAAATTTCTTGCATATTGTTTCCTGCCAAAACTAAGTCATCAACATAAACAAGCAATATTGTAATAGAAGGGGGTGAGGACTTCACAAACAAGGAATGATCAGCTTGAGATTGAGTGTATCCCATTGAAAGAAAAGTTGTTGTGAGTTTGTGATTCCAATGACAACTAGCTTGCTTCAAACCATAAAGTGACTTATGAAGCTTGCATACTTTGGTGGAATTGGCAGGTTCAGAAATTGATAAACCTTGAGGGATTGTCATATACACTTCCTCATCAAGGTCACCATGCAAAAATGCATTATTAACGTCCAATTGTTCAAGAAACCAGTTCCTAGCAGCAGCAATAGCTAGGAGAACCCGAACAGTGGTGATTTTGACCACAGGGCTGAAAGTCTCAAAATAATCAACTCCTTCCAATTGATTGTAACCCTTGGCCACAAGTCTGGCCTTGTGCCTCTCAAGGGAACCATCAGCTTTATACTTGGTCTTATAGACCCACTTACACCCAATTGGTGTTTTACCTGCAGGAAGATCAACCAAGGACCATGTTTTATTCAATGCAAGGGCAGCAAGTTCATCTTGCATTGCCTTTTGCCAACATTGGTGAGGGGAGGCTTGTGAATAGGAGGTAGGATCAATTGTTGAGGATATATTGCAACAAAAGGTTTTATAAGGTAAATTACACTTATCATAAGAAAGAACTGAAGAGAGAGGATAGGGAGGATTACCTTGTGAATGATTGGCCCAGCTAGAGAAGTTACAATGGTAGTCCTGCAAGTAACTAGGTTGGTGAGTAATTCTGGTTGAATGTCTAAGGGGTGGTTGAGAGGGTGGTAAGGTGGAGTTATGAGATTCTGGTGTGAAGGATTCAGTGTTTGTGTTGGTGTCTATGGTAGGGACAGATTGGGTAGGCTCAACAGAATCTGTGTAGGATGGTTCAGGTGTGGGAACTTCTTGAAAGGTGGGAGTTTCAAGTGGGGAAAAAACTGTTGAGTCAAAAGAGAACATTGGTGGTTGGGTGGGTGTAGAGTTTGTATTAGATGATGGTAGGATCTTGGTAAAAGGGAAATGATCTTCATAGAAGATCACATTTCTAGACTCAAGTAATTGATGTGAATGAAGATCATAGAGGATATACCCTTTGAGGCCCTCTTTGAATCCTAAAAATATTGTTTTTCTAGCTCTAGGATCAAACTTTGTCCTATTGGCAGTCAAAGTGGATGCAAATGCAAGACAACCAAAAACTCTTAGGTGTGTGAGGGAAGGTAATTTGTTGTGGAGCATTTCAAAAGGTGATTTGTTGTTAAGTAATGGTGTGGGAATTCTGTTAATCAAGTGGACAGAATGTTGGACAGCAAAGTTCCACAGTTTGTGAGGTAAATTGGCTTGAAAGAAAAGGGCTCTAGCAACATTAAGGATGTGTTGGTGTTTCCTCTCAACAAGGCCATTTTGTTGAGGGGTTTCAACACATGATGTTTGATGAATGATACCTTTGCTAAGATAGAAATCATGCATAAGGAATTCTACACCATTATCACTTCTAAGGTATTTTAGTTTTGTGTTGAATTGGGTTTGTATGTAAGCTATGAATGATGTAAGGTGTTTACGGGTTTCGGATTTGGTTTTCATGAGTATAAGCCAAGTGTATCTACTAAAGTCATCCACTAAGGTAAGAAAGTATTTATGACCAAGCATAGATGTGTGGGAATAAGGTCCCCATATATCAGCATGCAATAATTCAAAACTATGAGTAGTTGTAGAAGTGCTGAGAGGAAATGTAAGTTTTCTTTGCTTTGCAAAATGACAAATATCACATGGAAATTTCTTATTCTCAAATTGAATGAAAGGGAATTGAGTGGATATACAATGATGTCTATCATGAGATATGTGTCCTAATCTCATGTGCCAAAGGATACTATTATCTATGGTAGGTGTATGGGACTTACAATTTGTACTAGATGGAAGGATAAAATTGCAAACAGAATTTGAATCACTAACAAACATAGTCACTTGTGTAGGAAACTTGTAGAGCTTCTTCTCCAACTTAGCTGATCCAATCATCCGCTTGGTATGGGCCTGAAATAGAAAACAGCCTTCATCACTGAAATATACATTTATCTTGCTACTGAGAGCAAGTTCAGGAACAGACATAAGGTTGGATCCAAAATTTTCAACGTATAAGACATTATACAAAACTATGTCTTTGGTAATATGAACTGTTCCTATATGAGTTGCAACTGCTGAGGTGTGATTGGGGCAGTTGATTGTAGTATGTTCAATTGGTCTATAACTAGAAAATAGACTAAAATCTGAGATAATATGATCAGTGGCTCCTGTATCTACTATCCAAAGTATAAATTTCTCACCAGAAACTTGATTCACATTAGTGTTAGAGCTGGCAGCCAGATTGGAAGCAGGAACGTGAGTTATTACTGTGTTGGCAGAGTGTGAAGTCCTTTGAGCTTGCTGTATGGACTGCTGAAGTAGGTCTAAGAGTCCTTTGTATTGATCCTGAGTGAACATAGTGTTGGTGCTGGTGTCAGTGCCCTTATGTTGCCCTTCAGATTTCTGCATTTCACTGTCACTAGTAACAGAATTTGTGGAATTCTTCTGATTTCTTGCTTGATAACCAAATGGGAATCCATGAAGAAAATAACACGTATCTATCGTATGGTTTGTTTTGTTGCAATGTGTACACAATCGCGCCTGTCCTCTGCCTTGGCCACGTCCAAACCTTCCTCTACCGCGATTATTAGACCCTCCTCTGTTGAAACTTTGTACATGATTTGCCATTGAGGGAGCTTTAACTTCAGTTTCTGTTTCTGTTGTTGTAGGTGATGGACTAGTGATGTTCATATTTCTTTCTTGCTGGATTACAAGAGAATAGGCCTTGGTGATTTGGGGAAAGGGCTCCATCATCATGATTTGGCTTCTCACATGGGAATATTCCTCATTAAGCCCTTTCAAGAACCTAATTGTTTGATCCTGTTCTCTTAATTTCTTTGCATTTTGAGAAGCAGTACATGTACACGGAGTTGCGCAAATGCAAGAAGATAAAGGACGGAAGCTTTCAAGTTCATCCCAGAGAGATTTAAGCTCCGTGTAATAGTCAGAGATGTCACACGTACCTTGTGAAATTTTGTACATATCTTCTTGAATGTCGCCGATCCTGAACATGTCACCTTGGTCAAACCGATCCAGAAGATCTTTCCAAGCATCGTATGCTTTATCAAAGAAGACGATCGACTTCGCAACATTCGTCGAAACAGATCTTTGGAGCCACGCTAAAACCAGATTATTGCACCTGAACCACTGATTATAGATCGAATTCGTCTTCGAAGGTGCCGTGATAGTTCCGTCCACGAAAATCATCTTGTTCTTCGATATTAATGATACACGCATGGAACGAATCCATGGCTGGAAGTTCTTGCTGCCTTCCAATGTTGGTTGAACAAGAACAACCGCAGGTGACTCATTTGGGTGAATATAGAAAGGGTTTGATGAATTAGTTGCAAAGTCAGCATAGCTTTCGAGGTTCTGGTTCGCCATCTCAAATTGATGAAGAAGAAATGTAACACGATGAATTGCAGAATCGAATTGGAGAAAATAGGAGGCTTAATGCGAAACCCTAGCAAAATTGAAATCAAGAAATTGCGAATCAAGAATCGAATTGCGATTGAAATGCAGAAACGATTCGAAGAAGAGAAATGCAGAGTTTTAGGGTTTCAGCGAAAGGGGAAGAGGAACCGATGGCGAGACCAGAGCTCAACGATTGAGCTCTGATACCATCTCAGTTTTCCAAAATCCAGAGAAGAAGAAGATGAAATAAACTTTCATTGTGTATTGAATAATCTGAAATGTTACAATAAGGAATCCAGTATATACATTGAAACAATACTGACTCTAACTGTTAACCAGTACCTACAGTTAACTATTATCAAATGACTAACCAAGGGTTAAATAACAATGGTTAAGCTAACTAACAATTGTTGCACCCGAAAAATCCGGATTGGACCTTTCATCGTACAACGTGAAAATTTGTGAAGCCGCCATCAACATTTTTTATTTAGGGACCAAAACATTGAAAAAGGGTCCTTTTTTTTTTAGGGCGGGTGGTCCTTTGAGAACTAGAGATGTAGGTTCGGGGGTCGGTTAGGTGTGGGGAAGGTATTAGCACCCCACACCTCCTTTCTACCGAAAGGGAACCTTTAACTTGATGTGCGGTTTTGACAGAGTTGATTTGAAACAATTCGTTCTACTTCTTTTTTATTTGAGAAAAGTGTTTTTGAAAACGGGGGAAAAGAAGAATCTTTTTATTATTTTTAAAAGTGTGCTTGACGGGATGTGACCCGCTCCTACGTATCTCCCGGTGCGATGGAGAATTCAAAGCTTACGTAGTTCTCCTGGTTGAGAAACTTTGTGTTGGTGTTTTTTATTGTAGGGGTTTTCGGTCCTAGACTGTACAGTCCACTAGACCTAGAACAAAGACAACCCCGCCTGTACAGACGACGTGCCCCCTACTTATTGAAAATGATTTTTTTGATTAAGGGAGAAAAAGATTTGTTGTGAGGTTGGTTGCTTTTATTTGAGCAAGTATCTTAGGCTCGCACGAACTGTACAGCTCGCTAACCCTAAGATGCTAACCAATGCCGGATGTACATCCGACTCGATTCCTTACTCATTTTTTGAAATAGGGTTCAAGTTGTTAATTACTTGTTTTGATTCTCATAAGTATCCCAAGATGTTTGAGCTGTACAGCTCCGATCTTAGGACGCTAGACAACACCGGCCGTACGTCCGACTTGCCTCCTTATGAGTATTCAAAAAGGTTTATTGTTGATCTTAGAAAGAATTTGATTGTCTTATGAAAACAATTTAAGAAAAGATTGAGTTTGGAAAAAGCTTTAGAAAATGATTGATTTGAAGAAAGGAGAAGGGAGTTTGAGGGTGACATTGGTCACAAAAGGTTTGTTGGGATGGCGTGGCATCCAAAAGGAAAAGAAAGTAGAACATTCAATCAATTTCCAAGTCAAGAACCAAAGTGCAACATTTAACAAATTGCAAGCAAAGCAATCAACAATGTAAGCATAAGCATAAACATTACCAATTACAACATTTGAGCACAAGAATGACACTTAGTCATCTAACATTTAATGGCCATGAACATGCAAGATCAACATTAACCAAATAGATTGCAAGAATAGGCACACAAATAGATAATGCAAGAGTTTAATTCAAATAGGCATCAACACAAGATAAAAACACAAGGTTGAATCCCTTTTGGTAATCCTTGACATTTGAGACAATGCACAAAGGCATAAGTGTCTAGTCCTTTTACCAAATCATCAACATTAAAGCATAACATTGACCTAGAAAGAACATCACATTTGCAAGACCAAAAGTGACAAAAAGAGGGCATTAACAAGTCATTTTTGTAACCAAAATTGATTAATCAAGTTAGAAAACTAGCATTTGCATTTTCAAGCAAGAATTGCACAAAGAAAATTGAATCATCTTAGGCAATCCTCATCACTTAAAGTGAAAGTGCCTAAGGCACAAGTGTGAGTCCTCTTGCCAATCCTCAACATTGAATAACTTTGCAAACAAGTTACTAACAAGCAAACCAAAGTTTACAATCAAAGCACAAGGTTGTGTTGAATCATCTTAGGCAATCTTCAACACTTAAAGTGAAGTGCACAAGGCGCAAGTGTGAGTCCTCTTGCCAATCATCAACATATAACAATTTGCAAGCAAGATACAATCAATTAGCAACAATATTTTGCAATCAAAACATCAAATCAATTGCGTTGAATCATTTTAGTCAATCCTCAACACTTAAAGTTAAGTGCTCAAAGGCACAAGTGTGAGTCCTCTTGCCAATCATCAACATAGAGTAATTTTGCAAACAAGTTACTAACAAGCAAACCAAAATTTTCAATCAAAGCACAAGGTTGTGTTGAATCATCTTAGGCAATCCTCAACACTTAAAATGAAATGCCTAAGGCACAAGTGTGAGTCCTCTTGCCAATCATCAACATAGAATAATTTGCAAGCAAAGTACATAGCAACCAAACCAAAACAACTTGAGAAATCATTTTACCCAATATTGCAAACCCATTTCACAAGAAAATTAACAAACCCTAATTCTAATCATGATTTACGACACCAACATAGAGCTAAAACCTCATTTTATTCTTTGAAAGCAACAAAATCATGCAATCAAATGACATAGATCAAGCTTTTTGGCAAGGATTCACATGATTAAGCAAAGGAATGCACTAAAATCACACAAACCCTAATTTTTCTACAATATGCGAAATGAAACATAATCCCAAATCACAATTTTATTCATGAAAATGCAAGCACAAAATGAAAATAGCACCAACACACAATTTATTCCAAGAGAGAGATGCATTTCAAGCATCCAAACCTCCCAAAGTGTTTGTCAAAATGCTTGAAACACATCTCTCATTCAACAACAACAACTACATCAACATTTCAACAAAAAAATAGAGCACTAAAATGCAAAGAAATGCTTGATATGCAAAAAAAAATAGATTGATGATCTACATTTTTTATACTAAAATTTGATGATGTTAAGAGTGAGAGTATACCTCAACTCCAAGCTAGAATAGCAAAAGAAATAAGGTGAATGAACACTAAACCACTTGAATCAACCCTCTAATCTTCAATCTTGAGCTTGATTCTTGAGATTTGAAGATGGATCTTTGAAGAGAATGCAAGGATGATGAAGGATTTAGGACTAGAATGTTGATTTGAAGTGAAAAAGTGAAGAAATGAGGTGAGGGAATGAGGGGGTGATTTCGGCCAAAGGAGGAGAGGAGAGGAGAGGTTTGTGTGCTAGGGTTTTGAATGTGAATTGTGAGCCAAAAAACCTTATGAGAGGTGAGGATATGAGGGTATATATAATGTGCAATTAGGTTTAGGGGCATTTAGGTCATTGAGTACCTCATCTCATTCTAGGATTGCATTTTAATTTTGAATCAAGGGTGAGGATTGAAACACACTTTGATGAGGGGCAAAAAAATGCAAAATGAGAGGGAAATGAGGGGGGGATTCGAAATATCTAGGGAGAGGAGTGGTGCCCAAGCTTTGCAAGTTGTCATCTTGTACTATTGTACTATCATATGACCACTCTATTATCCTCTCAATTTTGATTATTCTTTTCAAGATAATTGTACATAAATCTAACCATTTTGAGCCATATACAAGGTATCTTGAAGAATATGCCATTTTTGAAAATGAGGGATGACCAAAATTGCCAACAAAAATCTTATCATATAATTTTTGGGAATATTCCTTGTACTATTTTTTTTGAAATGCTTTCTTGAATTAATTTGAACTTGATTTTTTACTACACATATAAAATATGCGCATAATTTGAAAAATGATTTTCTTTATTTATTTTTTTTGTTCAAAATAATACAATTTCATTAAATAAATTCCCAAAAATTAATTGATTGGATTTTCAGCTAGCAAAAATTTATTAAATTGAAATTGACCAAACAATGCCCCTTTTAAATGCCCCAAAATTCCTTAATTTCTCAAAAATGATTTTGAAAACCTTAGAATGCTTGGGTAAATACCCTAAACCCTTTCTCAAATAATGCATCACTCACAAAATTATTTATTTTTGCTGAAAATTAGGGTTTTGAAACTAGACGAACAAAATTAGGGTATGACAACAATTACTAATTACAACAGTGGTTATAATAGCTAAACTATTATTTACAATTTGACTATTATCAACAGGTTGAAATCATAGAAAGCCTTCCAGTAATCTGTTCCACTCCATAATCATTCATATTGCATCTGGGTAGTCGCAAAGTTTGAAAGGATACAACACTTGCAAAAGAGTAAAAGGAAATCTCATCACATAAGAAAGATGATATCTTCAAGTCATATAAGTTTACGGTGTACGTAAGAATCTTATATATCTGTCTAAAGTGAACTAATTAAGTCAATTATTTGTTTGTAAGTTAACTATAAAAAATTAACGTTTTTTTTTTTGGTCAAGAAAAATTAACATTTTTTACTTCCATAATTTTAGTTTGGGCCGTATATTCGTGAGTAAGCCTATATGCTAACCTAACTTGCTTTTGTTTTCTAAGATTTTGATACTTATGTGTATTACTGTCTAATTTCGCAGCAATCATTGGCAGTTGGCTACTATTGTTCCCGAAGAAAATATAGGTCATTACATATTAAGCAAGTTGTTTATAGCTAATGTTTCAAAGGCTTGAGAATTCTTAGAGAGATATAATGGCATATAATTAAGGTAAGCAATATTTAATATTAATTAATAATTGTTTAATACTCTATTGTTAAATGCTAAACATGTTGTATTTAGTAACCCCAACTTTTGGAATGTAGATTTTATGTCATGATGGAAACGTTGGAAATTGTCAATTCGGGTATTACTGAGGAAGCAGGTGTGGTAAGTTATTTAACATTTGTATTATATTATTTTTGGTCAAACCATATTCATATATGCACGGTGGCATACTTGTAATTAACTGATTTATAGAATAAACTTTTAACATCACTTAGTTTTCCACCGATGCGAAATTTGTTGCCCGCCTAACTATTCTCTCTTGTGCTCTCAGTCCCTCACTCTCAGCAAACCCTAGCTTCTCTCACTCTCAGCCTTCCCTCAATCTCTAGCTTCCTCTCAAAGCGCAACACAAGGCAACACAACAACAACATTTCTTCTTCTTCTTCTTCTTCTTCAGGTTTGTTTTGCGAAATTTATGCATTCTTCTTCTTCTTCTTCTTCTTTCATTCTTCTCAACGTTTCTCTGTTGTCTCACCCTAGCTTCTTTCTTTGTTTGTTTCACTTTTAGTTTAGAGTTTTCTCTTCATTCTTCTTTCATTTCGTTTTTCGTTTCTCTGTTGTGCATTTTTTTTTGTTTTTCTTTGTTAATTCGTTTCTTTGTTGTGCATATTTTCGTTTTTCAAGTTTGGACTGAAATTAACTTTCGTTTTTTGCTTTTCTTTCTTTCTTCTATTCGCAACACAACAGGAACTGCGATCTTTCTCTTCTCGCTAACACACCAACACAGTAGCACGACATCGTCAGTTATAGGTAACGCATTCTTTCTCCTCTCTTTTCATATTCCTTTCATCTTTTGTTATTTTTGCTGAAATTAGGAAGAAAAAAAAATGAAAGGTACCTTGGACATCGTTCAGGTTGTAGCTGCGCTGTATTCTTCTAATTTCTTTAGAGTTACCAAGATATAATATGGAATTGGAATTGAACTTATTCTATCATTGTTTTTTATTTTTATATATTTTGTATCTGTTCATGTGTCTTAGTTAGGGAAAAATTCAAGGGTTTGTCAATTTTGTGGTTTTATTCTATTATAAGTTGTTTAGCTATAGACTTGTAAAGGGGACTTAGCTTATAGATTGGCTTAACATATGGAATTGGTTTGTTAGGAAAAGATGGAATGGCTCTTTGCTGCAAATATTGGAAGATGATATCAGTATATTTATTTTGATGTGTACTCTCATGTGAGTGAAAGCAACAAGGAAAATCTTACATTTAAGTTCCAAAAGGATCCTACTATTTTTTTTTTTGTTATTTGGGCTCCCAGTCTCTCCCATTCAGATCTCTCTCTCCCTCTCTCTCAACCCTCCCTCGGTCGATCCCTCTCTCTCTATCTCTCTCGACGATCTCTCTCAGTTTCTGTTTTGATTTTAATATCTATCTTCGCTTTGGTTCGTTCTTCTTCTGACTTTCTAGATTTTCAATATTTTTGATGTGATTTTCAACTTTGATTCTGATTTGCATTCATGTTTTGATTTTGGTTGTGATTGTGAATTCTGGTTTTGCAATACAGTGTCTGACATATCTTGGTCATGAATCACTATTAAGCTAACTGAATACCTCAATAGTATGAATATCCTAATTATTAAGCTAAATAAACTGTTTTACTCCTAGTAAATAAAAAGGGAAAAAAAAATTAATCCTCAAATATGTCTATAAAATCAAGGGAAATAAACTAAATATGTGGGAGAGCTACTCCATTGACATATCTACTTGGTAGGTATCATAGAGAATGTTGAGTCATCAATATATATATATATATATATATATATATATATATATATATTTGATGGTTGATGACAAATTATTGTTAAAACCTTCTGATGCAAACTCTACTTAGGGACAAAACATCAGAAGGAAAAAGAGCACTCTATCTTAAAATAAAAAAATAAAATGTAGTACAAACAGGACCTAGGGGGACTAGGCCGAAACCCTTTGCCAGGAAAAGATATAAGCCAAAGAAACAACACTACAACATATATGAAGAAAGCCAATGAGATCAAACCCAAAGGATAAATCATCTAAATCTGACAAAAGGAAGACCTTGCCTATTATCACAAAAAACATCTAAGATGAATCTCGGAGGCAAAGTCCACCAAGTATAACACTACAAGAAAAACATGAATTTCCGGCGGATTTTTTCCGTCGGTACATTTCCGGCGGATGTTTGGCATTTCCGCCGGTAAAAACCGCCGGAAAATTACCGGCGGATTTTTGAAATTACCGGCGGATTTTCGTAAAAAAAAAAAAAATTTTTTTTTTTTTACGAAATCCGCCGGTAATTTCAAAAATCCGCCGGTAATTTTCCGGCGGTTTTTACCGGCGGATTTTTGAAATTACCGGCGGATTTTTGTAAAAAAAAAAAAAAATTTTTTTTTTTTTACGAAATCCGCCGGTAATTTCAAAAATCCGCCGGTAATTTTCCGGCGGTTTTTACCGGCGGAATTTTGAAATTACAGGCGGATTTTCGTAAAAAAAAAAAAAAAAGCGGATTTTTGAAATTACCGGCGGATTTCGCAAAAAAAAAAATATTCCAATCCGCCGGTAATTTCAAAAATCCGCCGGTAAAATTCGGAGGGAAAAAAGTCCGCCGGTAATTTCAAAAATCTGCCGGAAAAATTCGGAGGGAAAAAAATCCGCCGGTAATTTCAAAAAATCACCTATAAATAAAACTTTCTCCTACACTCCTCTCATTCTCTCATTTCACTCTTTATTTCCTTCTCTTTCTCTTATACATTTTCTCTATCTTATATTTCTTCTTCTTCTTCTTCTTCTTCTTCTTCCTCACACTCTCCAATCTACATAAATTTCTCTATACATCTCTCATTTCTTCTTCATTCTTATTCATTCTCACTCATTCATTCTTTTTCTTTTTTCCTATTCTCTCCAATTTTAATACTTCTCATCTCTCCTTCATTCTTCATTCTCACTCCTTCATTCTTCATTTTCACTCCTTCATTCTTCACACTTCATTCTTATTCTCACATATTCTCTTTCATTCCTTCCTACTTCTTCATTATCACCCCAACCGGTACAAATACAAGGGAAAATTTGAAATATGGGCAAAATTTAGATACATTAACATTTAAATTTTAAAAAACGAAATTCTTATTTAAATTTTAAAATTTTTTTTAATTTTTTTTTTTTTTTTTAAAATCCGCCGGTAATGCACATTACCGGCGGACCGGTAATTACCGAGGGAAAAATCCGCCGGTAATGTGAAAAATCCGCCGGTAATTACCGGCGGAAATTCCGCCGGTAACCATTACCGACGAGTGAATTACCGGCGGATTTCCGGCGGAAAAAATCCGCCGGTAATGCCCAATTTCCGGCGGATTTTGGCCATTACCGACGGATTTTGTCCGCCGAAAATTACCGAAATTCTTGTAGTGTAAGTTCTACTAACTAGACCAAAAGTAGCTAATTTATCAGCGCAACTATTTCCTTCTCTAAAAATATGAGAGACAATAAAGTTCGTATCCGAACAAAGCCTCAAGGTGTTGCCCCAACGGTTTCTCAATCTCTAGGGGACAATGCCTAGGTTCTTAAAAGCAGCAACAACAGAAGAGGAATCACAGTCGAGCCAGATTTGGTGCCAGCCCTATTCATAAGTAGTCTCAATAGCCAACTTGGCTGCCAAAAGCTCACAACGAAGGCCATTGCCATTGCCTAGAAAAGATGCGAAACATCCAACAATAGAGGCCCTATAGTTGCGAAAAATTCCACAGATGGCCCAAGAGAGCCTTTAGAAGCACCATCAGTGTTACATTTTAACCAACCAGAGAAAGGGGCTTTCTTTTGAGACGAAAAGATTTTAAAATAGAGAGCTCTGCCACAGTGTTTTACATGTTGCCATTCGAGGAAGATCCCGAGAGAGAAGTGGAGGTCTTGATCTGATGAAGAAGAGATTGAAGAGGAATAACTTTATTGTCAAAGCGTAATTTATTTCTGCTCAACCAAATGCTGGATAGAACATGAACAACTGCAGCAGCTAAGACATATGAGACTTGATCACTCCAAGAACCATTCAACATAGAAAGAAGAGATAAAATACTAGAAGTATCAATAAAGCAATTGATAGAAGATTGGAGCCAGTGCCAAATTTTTTGGGCAGAAGGGCAGCTAAGAAACAAATGACTGGTAGATTCCACATTCTTACCACAGTGGCAGCAAATGGAGACAATAGTGCAACCACACTTTTTAAGGTTCTCATCTATAGGCATGCGGTCATGGGTAGCTCTCCAGAAAGAAACGATTTTGAAGGAGGAACAGACGGTCGCGAAACCTCCTTAGCCCAAGAGACAACCACTGATCTAGGATTAAGAAACTCATAAGCGTCTTTAGAAGATAATAAATGTAGCGACCGAAAAATCCGAAGGAGGGATCCTTCGAGGTGTCAGATGAAGCCGCCATCAAGGTTTAGGTTTAAAGGGGCAAACATTGATAAATCCCCCTTGACAGGTCTATACGAACCAAATATGGGTTCGGGAGTCGGTTATGCGCGGGGAAGGTACTAGCACCCTACGACATCCTTCCTAAGGAAGGTTACCTTTAATTAAATGTGTAAAAAGATTGTTAATTCAAACGTAGTTACTTTTACCCTTTTGCAAATTAAAAATAAAAAGACTTGATACATAATTAGTTATTTTATTATTATTTTTGAGAGATAGAAAAGAAATTATTTAAAACTAAAAAAATGGTTTTATTAGTGCAATTGACAGAGGTTGGCCGCACTCTGCTCCTACGTATCTCCTGGTAGAGAATCAAATCACACGTAGTTCTTGGGTAGAAAATATTTGTGTGTTGGGTATCTTTTAATTAATGTTTTGGTAAAAAATGATTTTTGATGAGTGGTGAAAATAAACAAGGAGGAATAGTTAGAAAAAGAAGGAGTAGGATGCAATCAGTAATAAGATAGGTGTAATTGGCAACAGGGTGTTGTATAATTAGAGGGGTGCGAATAGCAGAACCCAGTTCAGTCCACGTTTTTTGGGTTGAAAGGCTGGCCTACGAATTGGGCTCGTACAGGGGGTGCTGTACGATTAAAATGCAGGATGTGTAATTAGTAATCTGATATTAAGAATTAAAATTAAATAAATAATAATATAATAAAGTAATATATACATCATTTAGAAAAGAGGAACCCTAGCCTCATTCATTCCTCAGCGCCGCACACACACATACCTTGGAGAGAGAGAGACATCGAAAATTTGGGGATTGAGAGAGAAAGGATGCAAAATTTCTGGTTCTGAGAGAGAAAGGAGAAAGGTCGAAGGGAGAGAGATACGACGGAGATGGGCGATGATGACCGGAGAAGACGACCGGTGGTACGGCGCCGGCGACGGTAAGAAATAGAAAAACGAGAGGGTAATGGACAGTTACGGTGGAGAGAGATGCTGCGATGGTGACGATGATGGAGGAAACAACGACGATGATGGGAGTTTCAGCGAGCTCCGGTGACGGCGTGGCTGTGCGTTGGTGCGAACGGAGAGGGAGAGCTCGCGGCGTTGACGACAGAGCTTGCGGCGGCAACCACGGTGGTTAACATTCCAGGTTCGTTTTTTAATCCTCTCACCCTCTGTTTTCGTTCCATACTTTTGCTGGGTTTTCTTCCTTTTCTAATCTCTAAAATTTATTCTCTATTTCTCTACTCTGATCTGATGCTCTATCGGTCTAGTGTTCCTTTCTGGGCAATATAATTTGTGTTCAACTTTTCTAATTTTTTAAGCTGAAACCGAATTTGTGTGTAGCCTGATTTTCACTCTACTCCTAATCTTTGATTTTTAGAATTTACTAAATCCAGAACCTAGCTTTTTACTCACCATTAGCTAACACATATCACATATCAATACACAATATAATAGTAATAACCGAAGCAGCATGGTAAAAAAAAAAATTGCAACTATGGGTATTCTAATATCTACATTTGGTCTAACACTTATTCAAAATAAAAACAAGAAAGGACCTATGAATCTAGAAACGTGACCAACCTTTTCTTCCAGCCTCTGATATTCACTTATTCACTTTGCTGCTGCTTCTCGTTTGACTGCTACTACCGCTTCTGAATTTTGGTGCTTTGTGATTAGGGCTTCGGTGTGAAATCCTTATCATTTTTCTGTATTTTCTTTGCCTGAATTTCCGTGTGAGAATTGTTGTTTTTCTCTGTGAATCGGTTCTTGTTTTTATAGGCGAATATTAGGCTTTCCGTATTTAATTCTATGATTCTAACCTGATTTTATTTCCTTTTTTCAGATTTTTGAAGACTTGCTCAGCAAGTTCAAGACAATGGGCTGAATGTGAGAGCCTGCAGGGGCTGGGCTGGAGATGTTATTTATTTTGCCTATTTTTGTGATTTTCGTTTTTGATTTTTTTGTATTTTTTGGACATTTTTTAGTAATTGTAATATTAATTTTAATTTAATTAATTCTATTTTATTAATATTTTTATGATTTTTTATTTTAAATTTTAAATTAAGTGAACAAAAGCAAAAGTGAAGTTGGGCCAACACCGAGAACAAAAATCAGGCCCAACCAAATAACGCGCTAAAATGAGGCTCAATTAGAAGAAATAGGCCTAATCAAATAAATAGTACTAAACAAAACTTGAATTATATTGACACGTGTTAATGAAGCGGAGACCTGTAAACTACCTACTATTTACAATCGTGTTCGAAACATGTATACAAGCTGAAACAAAAATTGTAATAATAAAATAAGAGGGCGGACAAAATTGGGGTATAACAATAAACACGAAGAAGAATGGTCCCAAGCTAAAGTATCTCCCACTGTAAAGCGAGGAATAGGAAGACTGATAATTTCTTGATAAATGGAAGGGTACCAAAGTTGAAGCTCCGCAGGGATCGAGATGCCAGTTTAAGTCAATGATATAATCAATGACCTTCGAAGTCAACAACTTTTGAACCTACAAAGGAAAACTAAAGACCAAGGAGATCGGCTTAGAAAGCCATTTGTCAGTCCAAAAATAAATCTGGGAACCATCACCAATATTCCAAGTAGAGTTAGAGAGAACAGTGGAAATATTGTCACGACGGGAAGGCCATAGAAAAGACCTCACATGATAAGAAACTGGAATGTTCCTCTTATAAAACCTGACTCTAATGAAATTAGCCCATTACCCCCAAGACCCCTTCCTGAGAGGAGAGCATGCTAAAAGAAAGTTTAGTTATGGCAGATTCATTAATAGCACGCAGAGAGCGCACCCCAAGACCCCCTTCCTGAGTGGGAGAACAAACTTTGGACCAAGTAACTGTCGTTAGCTTTGTCAAATCTGCATTTCCTGACCAAATGAAATTTTTTATCCAAGTATCCAAAATTTTCAAAAGCGAACTGGCCAAGCATAAATGTTGAAGCTATTTGCGAAAATGCCTTGGATAACAGATTTCACCAGTTGAACTCTCCTCATAATGGAGAGCAGAGACCATTTCCATGAGGACAACTTAGATTTAATTGTGTCAGCATTAGGTTTAAGGTAGAGAGCTTTAGGCCGCCCATTAAAGATAGGGACCCAGAGAAGATATGGTCAAAGCAATGTTGGCAAGATCAAGACTCTGTTGAGTATTTAATGCAGTTTATGAATCCTTCATCCAAAGAAGCAACGTGATTTATACTGGTCCACCAAATACCCAAATAGCTTCAATGGCTCACAATTTGAGAAACCAATCCAAATCAAAACAAATGAAATTTCCCAAGAGAAACCCATTCCCTAATCTCACCCATGAGAGAATAAAAAATAACAACTCACTAAAAAGAGCAGGAAAAAGTAAAATAAAAAACAAAATTTTCCTTCAAGAAGGGAACAAAATTTTCTTTCACTCAGCCTTGTTCACAAACATTTTTAAGACCTAAGCTCGAACTGTTTGCCAATATCCTCAATCTTAAAATTTGAAAATTTTAGTTTAGCAGTGTCATCACAATCATGGTCACCCTCATTCATGTGAATCCAAGTCATTCATACCAATGTAGTTCAACAAGCATCTTAAAATAACCTTGATTTAGCATGCTCTATAAACCAATTCAACGTGATTTGATGAGCTTCTAATACACTCGTATAGCTTGTTAACTGTTTCATAATAACATTTAACATATTTACTTAGATAAAATCATTTCTTTTTTCCATCTATTCATATGTATATTTAACCAAAGATTTAAAAGGATGGGTTTATCATTAGTTTCATCAACTTTTTAACTTGAATCCACTTCAAAATTCGCAAGTCATTGATAAGAGTTATTTTCTTAGCTCACACTATCTAATAATGTTCAATATTTATGCGGTAATCTGTTAGCCGAAATAGACTCAAAAGGCATGTAGAACCTTAGAGAGGTTTTTTTTATAAGCCAAAAATATATTAATAAAAATGGAGTACTAGGGGTACCCCAACCCTTACAAATACAAGGGCCCTCATTAAAACCTCCCTGGGAAAACTCATGGGAAAAAGTCTCAAGGAGGAAAAAGAGTACCCCAAGAAGAACGAGACCGATAGCCAAATAACACTGAATTAATACAAACAATGGAGTTTCTCATCCAATTAGAAATCTTTAAAGCTAAATTGTGACCTTCAATGTTAATGAACCAACTCCAAGATATAGTTTCAACATGATTGGCAACCACTTGAGAATATTGAAGACTTGATCTCTAAAGAGAATATGATTCTGATGGACCCAAAGACACCACATGACTGTCGTCCAAAATAAATACTTCAATCTCCTCGCCATTTTGGTATCCAACTTGAGACCATGGGCCCTAAAATGCGCAACACCAACAAGAGAATCCATAACCGCAATTCCCATATCCAACTATGAATAGAAGTCCAAACTGATCGAGAGCACCTACACAGAAAAAATAAGTGAAAAATAGATTCATCTTGCTCAAAACAAAAAGCACAACACGGCTAGTGATGGTCCTTAAAGATATACCCTTAGAAATAAGAGCATAATGGGTTGAAAGCTTTCCCAACAACAATCTTCAACCGAAAACCCCCACCTTAGTGGGAATCGAAAGCTGCCACATATCATATAAAGCGCTTTGAGTGCGCTCTCCAACCTATTATGATGCAACAGAATCAACAAAAGAGCATAACAAGACTTAACCGTAAATGCATGGAAATTTTAAAGCCTCCACAGCCATCAATTTTTCTCTGAACCGTCGGGATGAAAAGAATTTAACAATCCAAAAGCAAGTCAGAATCAGCCGTCTCCTCCATAGATAAATCACGTTCCCAGATGAGATTCCATCGCCAAATGTTATCAATCCAATGCCTGTGCTCCCTTATACAACTGTTTTTAAACTTTTCTAGATGGAAGAGATTAGGAAACAATTCCTTAAAAGTCTCAACACTAGAATACTTATGTAACCAAAAGGAAATCAAATTCCCTATACTCATCACCAGCCTAAGTGCAAAAACAAATGCTCCCTACCACGAAGGCATGCCATCTTCCAAAAGTAATAAGTCTATCGAGCATAAAGAATCCTTAGTGCCACCTGTAGAATAAAGAGCCCTTGTAAAAACAAACCTCAGATCGCCATATCAATGACATATAAGCTACCGCCATCCTTTTTAGGCAACTATCTTTATGCAACTATCTTTTATGCAACTATCTTTTCACTTGTTCAAAGGAGCCATCCTTTTTAGGTCTACAAACTTTAATCCAAGACGCCCAATAAACGGGTTGGCCCTCTCAATTAACCCCCCCCCCCCCCCCCCCCACCCCCACAAATAAGAAGTCTCTCTAAATCTTAACAAACTCGTGGATAACAATTTTGGGAACCTTGAAGAAAGAGAACATATCAAGAGGAATACTATTGAGGACAGAGTTTATGAGAGTCACTTTGCCCCCAATTAATAAAAAAAGCCCATTCCACGATGAAAGTCTCTTTCTCACCTTATCAATGATCGGAGCCCAAATATATCTTCTTCTGGGGTTGGCACCCACCGGAATACCTAGAAATTTTAAAGGAATAGTGGCAGTGCCACAAGACAAGAATGTAGCACGCCTAGAAAATCATCGTTCAAGTTAGTGTCATACACACAGATCTTGTGGAAATTCACTTTTAGACCCGAGACAAGTTCGAAAATTCCTGAAAATAGACTTTATGGTCCATAAATTATCCCACGAGCCCTCGCCGACCAAAATAGTGTCATCTGCGAATTGTAGTAGCGAAAAACTCAGACTGTTACTAACGTTGAAGTAAGAGAAAAAGCCATCACGCACCACCTTCTACGTGTAACATTTCAGTTAAGCCCTCGACAACACTGAGAAAAAGGAAAGGAGATAAGGGGCTAATGAAATTTTCACAAAAACTTAGGGCACGTGTACTTTCCTTTCCTTGTTTTGTTTTTTTGGCTATCGTGTTATTGGTGTGCAGAATTCACCGGCTTTGCTGGTCACTAATTTAGAGAAAAGGGTTGGCCACGTGTACTTCTTCACTTCAAGAACCTTTCATGTAATTCAAAAGGAACCCAATTTTTATAAATAAAACAAAAAAAAATGTTTTCAAAAAACAAAGAGCCCTTACTTTTTAAAAACTTATCAAATATTAGATTAAACATTCACTCTGAAATTAGATCAAGATAGAGAACAAATTGTAACCTTTATCAATATCAACACTATAGTAGGCGCATATAAACTCTCAACATGCAATTAACAATTCAACATAAAATTTAGATATAAAGATTAGAAAAATTGCACCGCAATTTATACTGGTTCACTCTGATCCGTGTTTGGCTGACATCTAGTCCCAATGTTAAGCTTGAGATTCTCTTCGACTATAATCAACCATAGATTACATAATATTGAAAGCTTTTAAAATTGTGAAACCTCTTAAAAACTTTATTTGCCCCTTCATGAATAAGTGTTCCAAGACAACCTCTTAAAAATTTGAGTTGAAAATTTTCATCAGAATCCTAAACTTTAATTGTTTGCACATATCCCTCTTCTTAAAAACTACATCTTTTGGTTAAGTACTCTCATCAAAATCACAGTCACCGTCATTCATGTGAATCCCAGGTCATCAATATTTGAGGGGATATTTCCATCACCCTCACAAAGTCTGTTATTTTAAATTTGACTATCCTTTTTTCACAAATTAGAAATCATAGAATACTTTCAACTATTCTAAAATACAATATCATATTCATATGGTTGAAAACAATTAAAAGATATACTAAAAGGTAAGCTTTAACAACAAAGCCAAATTGATTCATTTTCATGAATGCCCAATTATTACATATCATGCAAAGAGCATATAGAGAGACTTGTAACTAAAAGCATCAAATACAGAAAATAGAGAAGCTTGCAATTCACCAATCCAGTCCAGCATCTTCAAAGTCATTACTCATTGCCATCTACACCATTTTCACTTTCATCATCCATTTCACCCAAATCAGAAGAATCTGATATATACGAGCAATCATCCCAATCATAATCAACCACTGGAGGCCCTAAAACCTTGAGTTCCGGAAAATTCTCCTTCAAAAACATGTTGTCAAGGGTGACACTCCAACAACCCCTCATATCCAAATATTCAAGCTTAGGACAAAATGACAGAATTTGATGAACACCATCATCACTGATCCGATGGTAAGTCATTTCAAGACGCTTGAGGTTAGGCATAGTGGAGGCAATAGCAAATGCTTCAACATCTTCTGGTGGTTGGCCAAAAGTATCCGATGGGTGCATATTCCGACAGAAAATTTCTAGTACGTTGCAGTTCTTTCCAATAATCTCTAGCGCCTCAGCTCCAATTTTAACGCAATAACTAAGATCTAAGGTTGAAATCATAGAAAGCCTTCCAGTAATCTGTTCCACTCCATAATCATTCATATTGCATCTGGGTAGTCGCAAAGTTTGAAGGGATACAACACTTGCAAAAGAGTAAAAGGAAACATCACATAAGGAAGATGATCAATTGGATAAAAATCACTACTAGAAAAAGTTTAATTATGGAGGAACTAATGATGGGAAAAAATGTAATTGGTCTCCAAATTTAACGCCCTGACACAGCCGTGTCATTACAGGAAAGTTTAATTTTTTTATCTTTCTAGCGCTTCTGACACAGCTGTGTCCTTAGAAGAAACTTTAATTTTTTTTCTGTCTATACCCTTCATTCTTTTATTTAGAAAAGAATCCAAAATATCTACACTTATTACGAAGCTAGGGAGATATGTTGCTTACTTTTCAGCAATGAAAGTGAAGATTCTCTCCGTTTGGAGACCAGAAACACAGAGCTTGCGGAGCGATCCAGAGCTTCTTGCAATAAGCATCTCAACCATTCGCTCAATGTGACGAGGTTCGCAGCAGCTGCTCCAATCTACAATGTCTGTCTCTCTCCAGCAGTAAGGTCCGTCTATTACATTTTTCCATGTTTTACACACCAAAGGGATGACTCTCAATTTTTCTTTGAGAGAAAGTTTTGAGAAGATCATCCCTAACATGTCAGGTGTTAATTTATCACATATATCAAACTCAGATGCTGCCTCCATATTTCCTGCAAAAGAAAACAAATTTGTAAGATTATATTTCTGGTTAGTGAATACAAAAATGAACTAATAGTTCAAGTTTCAAAATTCAAACAACACATCAAACCTAAGGCTTCACAATCGAGGAATCTGTGAGAAACTGAACTCTCTTACACAAATCAGAATGAATAGTTCATGTTTCAAACAACACAATAGGTAAGAAGAGAGAGTATATTTTTTTGTATTTGGTTCATTGTATTTATAGTAAATAATTTTATCTTCTAATGTGATAGATATGCAATAAATGTTTTATAGAACTTATTAATATTTATTAATTAATTAATTTAGTTTTAAATAGGAATCTAATGAATGTTTTAAAGATATTTATTACTAATATTTATTAAAAAAGTATAAACACATTGTATAAGAAATTAAATAGAATATGTTTTTGCTATTAAGTGCATTTGTTTTGTAGTGAATAATTTGAAAATTCTAAAGTGATATATATGTAATTAATGTTTTAAAGATACTTTTTTTGACAAAAAGTTACGTATTAATACGAATCATTTAATTTGGGTTTAAATAGTTATTTAATTAATCTTGTAACGATTTCATTTTTTGATCAAATGTTTTAAAGATAGTTATTACTTTTTTCTTTTAACCAAAAGATACTTATTACTAATACGTACTCTCACGGTTTCACAATACATGTCGTTTTTAAAGAATTATTTTGTTTCATTTTACTTGTCGTTTGCAAAGTCCAATGCAATACTCCCACCGTTACATAATATAAGCAAAAATTGGTCAACAGAATATGATGTATCCTTAACTACTTATTGCGGAGAGAGAAATATGCATAGTGAAATAATAAATATTTAAGGGTATTCTAGGAAAAAGATAAATACTTCCATCAAAAGCAACAAAATTTATTAATCTTTTTGGTATGTGTAAATTAGCTTTAAAAGACATGTATTGTGTAACGGAGGAAGTGATTATTAAAAAAGTGTAACTATTTATTGTAATAATAAATATGAAAGAGAATATTTTATCACTATATTTGGAGTTATTCTAAAAGACGGAAAAACTAATTAATAAACTTTATCATTAAATTTGTTCTTAATAGAAAAGTATAATAAATTTTCCATTATCTATTTTTATCATAGTTTAAGTTTGCATTAATTACATACATCACAAATACTCCCTGCGGTCCCATAATAAAAAGATTTTTGGATTTAATTTTGGTCTCCAATATAAGAAACTATTCTAATTTTTAGTGTATCTTTATTGTTTAAATACCAATTTTACTCTCATTGATTGTTTTGTCTTTTCAGTTTTCAAGGAGAGTGAGAATAGTGCACATAAATCTATTGAGTTGAGTGAAGGGTATTTTGGATAGTTAATTTTAAAAAGACAATAATTAAATGAGTTTATTGGTAGTGATGATTTTTGTATTTTCTACTTATAATAGGGATCAGAGGGAATATAATTTTAATTTTGAGTACTCCTTTATATATCCTTTATATATATTGAGTCTTTTAAATTTCCAAAGTATGGATTAATTGTTCTAAGGCTCTTTTACTTTGATTTCAATAATCTCAAGACAAATTAATGGTACTTTAATTTGTGTGTAACTTGTCAAAAGTACCAAAGATTAGAAATTGAGAGAGTAATAAATATTCAAGGGTTTCATACAAAAAGGACTAATAATTTTATCAAAATCAACTAAATTATTGATCTTTAACAATAAATATATTTATCAATAACTTAAAAGACATGTAAAATATATTTATCTTTAACATAAATATAGTACTTCATTTGTTTCACAATAAATATTGGTTTTTAAGAATAATTTTGTTTTATTTAATTTGTTGTTTTTTTAATAAATATTAACTATATATTGATTTGTTAATAATACTTTTAACTATTTATTTTAAATCTTCAAGATTGGTTGATCCTCCCGAACCAAAATAGGATGAGCTATCACTTACAACTCGACAAAACAGAAAGATAGAGTATACTTCTAAGGCCGCATAGGCGGTGGCTATTAAGATTGTAAGTACAACTATTTTTTTAATTTAGTGGTTTTTGTAGGTAGACTTATTTGTCAAGGAACCTAGGGTACTTCTATTCAATCTGGACGTGATGATATTCTGACCACTACTTTTGGAATACGTGAGTGTCATAGTCGTGTCCGTACTGCTTGATGGGGTGTGGGACTAAAGCAAAACTATGGAGGATGTGCTCGCTCGACCTCATCCATGTGTGTCACTGTTCAATTGTTTACAAAGTTAAGGTCAATATGAAGAAAACAACTGACTCGGACTATATGAGGATGTGATCCCTAATAGTACTAATACACTAGCGTATTCATTAGGGTATATCTTCTAGGAGAAAAAAATAGAATATCCTATAAGCCATAAACGTCTAGGTTATTTAGGTTATGAGCCTATGAGAATTACTAACTCTTTTGACATAAAATGCCATTCCTTTTTAAAAGGAAACTAACTTAGAAATTTTGACTATGGGTAGTAATACTTGTCAAGTTCGTAAATATAGAGATCTTTCAGTAAGTGGGTTTCATAGCAGAGGAAAGATATTTCTGAGGAAAAAAAACATAATCTATTGCTACAACTAACCGGAAGAAATTTTACAGAAGCTAGAACATGTGTTTTGGGTTAACTCGAGTCATAGAGTAAGGTTGACTAAAAAGGCATGCTAATAACCGAGGGAATGTTTGGAACGATAATCTAGGTCCCAAGACGCCCTCCTATTCCAAACAAGTCGATCTACTGGACCAACACTTTCCCAATGGGAGGTTTCACAAGCTTACAATCCTATGGTTAACAATCTAAGAGTTGTGCGGTGACACAATGGTCGAATCGGCTCCAAAAACTGGACCGGTGCCCCTTTCTTTCTGCTGCACCATCTGTAGCCCTAAACTTTCGCTACACACTCTGATAAATGGAGAAAACCAAGAATTTCATGGTTCGGTGTTTCAGGAGTTTTCGGGGCTAAGACAACCAATTATCATTATTCTCAGTATATTGCATGAAATATTGAGTTGATCAGGCCCAATGCTTCACACAATATGTTGAGAGGTTCTGACAATTGCCCGTCACAATCTCTAAATGACTCGATCTAGCTAATCTTTTTACCGTGAAAACACTAATCCCGACTAGGTCGAACAGCTCTGATACCAAATGTAACACTCTAAACTTGAGACGTCATAAAGTCAGGATGTTAACCATTTTAATAAAATTCAGTGTTCTAAACCGTTTATGAATTTGAATGAAACATAACTTTCGAGTGGCATAAATACCAAAAGGATAACTAAATGACATAACTGAAATAGTTTACATGAGTAATTTCTTAACCATAGTTCAAATCCAAAAATAAACAGGTTAGACTTATATAGTACATTAACTTGACAGTGAGATTTACAATCTCAGTGAGTTCTTTCGCAACTCCTCACTATTTACCTCTCGTTGTCTTTTATTTATGTTTAACCTCTTTAGCATAATCAAAAAGAACCTGAGTTATGTCAGTTTCAGTGGAGAACTCAAAAACAACAATATCATAGCCATAGAAAACAACCATTAATCTACAAGCAATACACTCAATTTTTACTAGTTTTATTAAACTTTTGCGAGTCAAAAAACGTTATAACTTATTGTAGCACAAGTTTTTGTTCAAACAATATTTCCTCATGTTCGAATCAACCAAAACAATTCAATATTCACTTCTAACTCAAAGCAACCTTAAGGAAGTCACACAATAGTCGAAAGGACGCCAAATACTCTAAGGAACTCACCTCGAAATCCTATTACACCATTGCCTTTCTCTCATTATTTCTAAAAGCCCAATTTTAAAGCAAGGAAATAATCATTTAATCAATTAATTCATTCAGTCATTTAACATTCAAATTGACATAAAATAATTCAATAACATAATTGTCAATTCAAAAAACAATTAAATAATTCACTTAGGAAGTAAAGTAATTAAAATTACTTTGGGTGTTACAAAATACATCTTAATTAGTGTCAAAGAGAGCTAGAAATTGATTGGTGTTCATTTAGCACGTTGGTGCCCCTTGTGGTATTTGTATTGTGTTTGTTCAGTGTTATAGCATGTGATGCTATAGCATCACCGTATCTGAGTCAGCAGACCAGAGAGGAAAAAGCAACCACCAACCAAAGCACTTTATAGAGACATCCTAGCTGCCACAACCACCTACCAATGCACTTTATAGAGACACTTGTCCACCTGTCCACCTGCCACTTCACACCATTTTGAAAGCCTTTTGGATAAAAGAAAAGATCTCCTTCAACCTTAGCCATTTGTAGCTTGCTGGTTTTACTAGAGAAAGTCTTAGAAATATTTTCTCTCTATTTGTTATCATTCAATCGACCTTCATCTTCAATGTAAAAAAAATCCTGCACTTCCATGCTACGAAGCGATGCTGCAACATCGCTGGGTTGTTTATGTAAGGAAACTTAAATAGTATATCTTTTGTACTCTTTTCTTTTCTTCTGTATTTCAGTAACATGAATATGGTTCTCATCCTTGTTTATATTTCTTGGTTGATGTTCATCATGAGCTAAGCTCTTTGTGATTAGGATGCTTAAAGCTTTGTAATGAATTTTTTGTAGTTCAAGGGTAATATTTTGATGTTGCATTTTAATCATTGGACGAAACTTCTTTCAAACTTATTTTAGGATTGACCAACTAAACATAAGTACTTTTATAGATTCATACAAGGTTTATAATTCAACCTAAGGGTTAATGTGGGTGAGTGGTTGTTAAAGGACACTTTACCACCCATGCTTAAACCTAGGCATAGAAGAGCATAGGTCATAGGGTGAAAACGGTGGGAACTCAATATACAAGAGTGAACCTATTTAGAGATTAGACATAATCCCTTGTCATGAAACCCTAATGTTAGTGACTGAAAGCCACAAATTAATTGCTACAGCATCCAACAAATTAATTGCTACAGCATCCAACGCTATAACAGGGTTGTTAAAGGATTTTTGCTTAGTGAAAGACATTTCAACTGTCTTCTAATTTGAACCTTACATCATCTTTTCTTGCTTACTCTTATTTCAGTTGTTTACATTATTTGTCCATAACTTGTTATTGTTATTTTGTTTTTCTAACTAATTTGCTATTGGATTAAACTATAAAATTAACATCAATCCCTGCGGGTACAATATCTCTACTTTTCACTATATTATTTGTTGCTATTGTGTAAACTTGCATATCACCTTTTCACACAAAAGTATTTCACTTATTCCCAAGGAATTTTTTAACCTATCCCTGCCCTTATGCTTGAAGCATATTAAACATTTTGTTTTTACATTGATTTTTTATGTTTGTTTGATCATTGTGATAACTTGTGGGATTTTATGAATATGACTAACCGAAGAGAACTATTACCTATATTATTATAGTATAAATTGATTAAAGAATTGTTAGGACGTACTTAAAATAGGAAGCCATGATCCCAAGTCTTTGACCGGTTTGTGCACCCTTCTAAATGTTGGGTGGAGGTTTCCCCTTGTGGGATCTTATGTTATTTCATTTGGGGATTGCACCGTTGGTAGTTATATAAAAGACATCGCATGTCTTATCGTGAGGTGACGTTTGAGGAAAACACTGAGATTACTTAAATCTCATCCTATTATGATTTTATGTTTTTTAGATAAGAGGGAAAGGTTGAGTTCTCTGAAGACAAAGCATCAGAGTATTAGTCTCTTCTTATGACCTTCATGTGATTCTCAAGGACATTGGATCTAGGCTTTGGTTTTTTATATATAGTTTGGTACTTCAACAATTTAGATTGACTGGTCATCAAACTCTTGGAACCTAGTCGTGGGGTCGGCCAAATGTTTGGACAGTCTTTGATTCCTCGGTTCTTCATGCAATTGCGTTGAGGAGGGAACTCTGCTCCTCAACTGTGGGTTTCCTAACTCCTCTAGAGAGGGTCATGTTGGGTAGAAGGGACGCGAGGGTTGAATTATCTACTTGCCTAATGCATGAAAATAAAGTAAAATGAGATAAAGAAAGGTAAAACTGAGGAAAATAGATTTGTATTGATTGATGTGTGTGTATGTACAATTGTTTCTCTCTCTCTCTCTCTCTCTCTCTCTCTCTCTCTCTATATATATATATATATATATATATATACATACATTTACCTACTTTTGGATCAATCGTAGATCAACGCCTAATATCGCTCCTAAGCTCTAAGAAATCAGATCCATAACCCATGATCTCGCTAGCACGGTTAGTGGGACAAAACTTCCTCACTCCCCTCCTCAAGGCTTCACGTCTTCGCTTGATCTTCAACTGCTCTCACGTTCCGTACACATGCTTCCTTTCCTTGCCTTCCAAGCAAGTCTTCCTTACTTCGGCCATATAAATCCCTGGTTGACCCTTATCCTCGGCCTACAGTCACCAAACCTAGGAAACCGAACCATCATGGTCGTGGTACTCTATAGGTTTAGACTTTCTCTACCTCGGCCTCATCCATTATCTTCGAGTTTACCCCCTCCACGGGGCAATCACATCACAATTTTCCTCGAGCCTCTCATTTGAGGTTGTTCTTCCAACAAATATCTTCTGAGAATTGTCAAGTGGCTTGCCCCGGCGCCCTATTCTTCTCTCAACTCTCCCTCTCAGCCCTTGATCCACGACTTAATTTATTTCTGGGTGTTAACAGATTGTAAAGACGTTTTATTGCACCAAATCTTTTTTTTAGCCTTGTATGCACACTACATTTCGGATATTTGTTGATTTGGACTCTTTTGATATCCTTGGTACATAATAAGGTCAAGGAATTTAGTTATTATGAAAGATCATAACTTTTATGAGACATTTTGGGAATTTTAATTCCATTTTGTTAATTCCGCATTTAGTTGTGTATCATTTATTACAAAATGGACGACATTCAATATTATAATGACAACTAAAATTAAGGGTGTTACATTTGGTATCAGACCAGCTCGAACCCGTAGGACTATTGTAGTTAGATTAAATCAGTTAGGGACTTAGGTAGTTAATTGCCAGAACCTCTCCGTATGTTGTTGTGGAGTATTGCGCTATATTAACACAACATTCCATACAAGGTTCTAAGCATAATGACAATTGAGTCCCTTAGCCCCGAAACCTTCAAAACCCTAAACCTTGGGATCTCCGGCAGACCTCTCTTTATCAAAGTGAAGCAGCAGAAGCAGATGGCTACTGAAGGCAATATAGAAGGTTTTGTTGGGTGCTAATGATTGGCTTGTTCAAATAGCAAGAATGGTTTGTCAAAGTGCCTAATCATTCATAGCGGCCCATAATCGGTAGCAGCTTCGAAGGTGGAATTGCTTCGATCATAACCTAAAAGACGAGCTCAGTGGTCGGCATTTAGGGTCTTAGCTCCATTTCGGTACGTAAAGGCAATTAAGCTTTTGTCTCGTGAAGTTCTCATCAAATAGGTAGACATTCTTAGGAACCGAATCTCTTCCCATGCATTTTCTCAATTCTTGGAAGATGTTTTGCGTTTATAATTGTATTCTTCCTTAATCAATTCTATCGTGTGTCTTAAGTCAGTAGAGAACCATGTTTCAACCTTCTTGAGACATGAGAACAATTCTAAAACTCTTCCATTGTCAGAAAAATCTTATTCCACTTTAGAATTCAGTAAACCTTCCTAGTAAGTTAGGGTACCTCTAGGAATCCCCATGTTATCTGAGCTGCACCAGTTAAAATTAAGATTAGGGTTTTGGATGAAATGATGGGCGTCAGATTGTCCCTAGAGCTAGAGCGACCCACCTTTAAAACTAGAAGGGGTTTCTACCTGGGTAAAAGCTACGAAGCAGCGAGCTAAAACCAGCTGGGAGCCTCCCCCACCCAAGATGTGGAAGTGGAATGTAGATGGGTCCGCAAAAGGAAAGCCCGGGCCAGCAGGTATTGGCGGGGTTCTACGAGATGACTCTGGGCATGTCCTAGCGAAGTTTGCAGAATCTGTTGGGATTAGGGACTCTAATGAAGTAGAATTCCTAGCTATACTCATCGCCCTTGATTTATCCTCAAATAAAGAGTGGCTTAAAAAAGGTAGCCTAATAGTGGAATCAGATTCCAAAGTAGCGCTGGCTTGGATTAAGACCACTTGTCCTTGGAATCTTTGATTCTATGGTGATAGGAAAATAAATCTTCTATGGGGGCTGGGGAATGTTACCCTCACACATAAGACTAGAGACTCAAATGAGATAGCTGATAGTCTAGCTAAGGAAGGAGCCTCTTTAGATGGCTCTTGGGTGAAGTGAAACTGTTAGGTAAGTGTGAGGCAAGGGGTTTTGAAGGAAAAGTCTTAAAGTACTCGATATCTGTTGCTGGTGCATAATTTTTGGAGCCTTTGGAGTCCGCCTTGGCTTTCTTGGTGTCACTTGAGGTAGCCTGTTACACAGGATGTCTCTCTCCCTTGGTGTCCACTTGCTTCCTCCATCTGCATGCATGCACGGGGAATCCATATCCTTGATCTCTTATCTCTCTTATGCCATCTTTGCTTGCGATATCTATGTTTTGCTGTCTGCTTGGTTCCTTTGTTTTCATTGCAGGTATTCAGCTCCCCTATTTCCAAGCAGTGGATGATTACTAATTCGACCTTTGTTGGCAAGTCATGGATGATTGACTACTGCCCAATCATTGCTTAATATATCTACTTTTCCTTATCAATCATTGCACTAACAACCTTCGCCCCAAATTCCATCCTTAACGGATAGAAAAATTTAGAGTATTACCTTTCTGTCCTCTCGGAGATACACTCTAGTACTTGGATAAGACTAAGGAACAATCACCGTCCTCGAATGACTCAAATAATGATAGGATTTTAATAAAACTTTATTTGAGTCCTTTTTTCCATGTACCTATAAGAGTCAACTTTACCAACTAACTTAATCCAAAACACCAGTATGTGTAAGTCTCCATACCTCATCAATTGAGCCTTAAACTCAACAAAAATAGAAATCTCAATCATAAGCTAATGCAAGGACTTTTTGGGAAACTTTTAGTGAGATGAAATCTTACAAAACCAAACTATCCTTCCTATCCCTTCGGACAAATTACCCTCTTGAAGAGCCTCAACTACTCAAACACTAAGGTATGAGAGAATCTTAGAATGCTTGGGTCTAACTTACGAACCATGGAGACTCTCTAAAACGGTTGGACTAACTGGGGAACTCACACTTTCGGTTAAGCCTAATGTTTTCCCATGAGAAAGGAAGGAACATTAACCATGTGAGTGTTTGGAGTTTAGTAGACAACGTCTATCACAGAAAGTCTATAATTGGTAGACACAGAAGGTTAAACTAGGTCTCAAGACAACCTCCTCTGCCGAACAAGTCTACAGGACTAACACTTTCCCAATGGGAGGTTTCACAAGCTTACAATCCAATGGTTAACAATCTAAGAGTTGTGCGGTGACACAATGGTCGAATCGGCTCCAAAAACTATACGGGTGCCCCTTTCTTTCTGCTGCACCATTTGTAGCCCTAAACTTTCGCTACACACTCTGATAAAGGGAGAAAACCAAGAATTCCATGGTTTGGTGTTTCGGAAGTTTTCGGGGCTAAGGTAACCAATTATCATTATTCTCAATATATTGTATGAAATATTTAGTTGATCAGGCCCAATGCTTCACAAAATATGTTGAGAGGTTCTGACAATTTCCTGTCACAATCCCTAAATAACTCGATCTAGCTAATCTTTTTACCGTGAAAACACTAAGCCCGACTAGGGTGAACTGCTCTGATACCAGTTGGATCAATTGTAGATCAACGCCTAATATCGCTCGCAAGCCCTAAGAAATCGGATCCACAACCCACGATCTCACTAGCACGGTTTGTGGGACAAAACTTCCTCGCTCCACTCCTCAAGGATTCACTTCTTCGCTTGATCTTCAACGGCTCCCACGTTCCGTACATGCTTCCTTTCCCTGCCTTCCAAGCTAGTCTTCCTTACTTCGGCCATATAATTCCTCGAGTGACCCTTATCCTCGGCATGCAGCCACCAAACCTAGGCAACCAAACCATCGTGGCCGTGGTACTCTATAGGTTGAGACTTTCTCTACCTCAGCCTCGTCCATTATCCCTTGTGTTTACCCCTCTCCTCGGAGCATTCACATCACAATTTTCCTCGAGCCTCTCCTTTGAGGTTATTCTTCCAACGAATATCTTCTGAGAATTGTCAAGTGGCTTGTCCCGGCGCCCTGTTGTTCTCCCAACTCTCCCTGTCAGTCTTGACCCGCGACTTAATTTATTTTTGGGCGTTAACAGATTGTAAAGACCTTTTATTGCACCAAATCTTTTGTTTAGCCTTGTATGCACACTAAATTTAGGATATTTGTTGATTTGGACTCTTTTGATATCCTTGGTACATAATAAGGTCAAGGAATTTAGTTGTTATGAAAGATCATAACTTTTGATGAGACATTTTGGAAATTTTAATTCCATTTTGTTAATTCCAAATTTAGTTGTGTATCATTTATTACAAAATGGACGAAATTAAATATTATAATGACAACTAAAATTAAGAGTGTTACATTTGGTATCAGACTAACTCAAACCTTTAGGACTGTGGTAGTTAGATTGAATCAGTTAGGGACTTAGGTGGTTAATTATCAGAACCTTTCAGTATGTTGTTGTGGAGTATTGAGCATGATCAACTCAATATTCCATACAAGGTACTAAGCATAATGACAATTGAGTCCCTTAGCCCCGAAACCTGCAAAACCCTAAACCTTGGGATCGGCGACAGACCTCTTTTTATCAAAGTAAAGTAGCCGAAGCTGATGGCTACCGAAGGCAATAAAGAAGGTTTCGTTGGGTGCAAATGATTGCCTTGTTAAAATAGCAAGAATGGTTTGTCGAAGTGTGTAATCGTTCGTAGCGGCCAATAATCGATAGCAACGTGGAAGGTGGAATCGCTTCGGTCATCAGCTAAAAGAAGAGCTCAGTATCGGCCTTTAGGAACTTAGCTCCATTTTGGTACGTAAAGGCAATGAAGCTTTGATCTCGTGAAGTTCTCATCTATTAGGTAGACATTCTTAGGAACTGAATCTCGTCCCACGCATTTTCTCAATTCTTGGGAAGATATTCTGCGTTTATATTTGTATTCTTCCTTAATCAATTCTGTCGTGTGTCTTAAGTCAGTAGAGAACCATGTTTCAACCTTCTCGAGACATGAGAACAATTCTGAAACTCTTCCATTGTCAAAAAAATCTTATTCAACTTTAGAATTTAGTAAACCTTCCTAGTAAGTTAGGGTACCTCTAGGAATCTCCATGTTATCTGAGTAAAACACAGTTGTCAAGAACCTCTCCATTCAGATACAAAGTAGTTTCAACTCACCTTAGTGGGAGATAAATTTCTTCCCTCACAAGTTTAGCAGCCTATGTTGACCATAAAGTAGGGTTCCTATGTTAACCAGTCATCTAAGTAGCGTTAGAGCTTACCTTTAGAACTCCAAAGGTGTAAACTTCAAATAGAACCCTATGACCAAAATAGGTTAGTATAACACACAACGACTGGAGTAAAATATAAAGTGGTATTAAGAGTTCCCTTTGGCAAGACATCCAGGTATTTATTCTTAAACCTCATTTTCTATTAACTTATTTTTTACCTTAATATCTAGTACTAACTCTTTTTGATTAATGAATGTTGTGTGGATATCTTGTGTTGCAGGTTAAATTTTGATGATGAAATAATCTAAGACAAAGTGACAAATGGAACTCCAAGGCACAACCAACTCAAGAAGTAAGTGTGTCAAGGGTAGTAGTCCCTAGGAAGTTGGGTCGTGTCTTAGGAATGAACTGTAAACCGCTTTTGAGAATCGGCTCAAATCAATCAACACACTAGCACTCACACAAGCAAACCTAACATATATGTTTTCACTTGATAAAAGCATGCTAAATAGGTTAGACACAAATGATTACAAGCATATAATCGATCACTATATGAGAAATGAGAAAAAGGAAGCACATAATGGATTGTCAGCTTGTTGTGGACTCATAAACAAGCACACAATCAATTGTTGCCTTGCTTTTGGAAGCAAGCAATCGATTGTTGACTTGCTTTTGGAAGCAAGAATGTTAGCAATCGATTCTTGACTTGTTTTTGGAAGCAAGAAATCGATTATGGACTTTGTTTGGAGGCAACCAATTGATTATATACTTATAGTTTTAAAACAACTTGATTTTGAAGCCAATAATCGATTTTAACTTGGTATTTGAAGCTAACAATCGATTTTGAGCTTGTCCTTTGGAAGCTCCTAATCGATTTATGACTTTCCTATTTTTAAGCAAACAATCGATTCCCTTCTTATTTCTTAAAGCACAAAATCGATTCCTTTCTTATTTCTTTAAAGCCCACAATCGATTCTCAACCTATTTTTTGGAAGCACAACTTGTTTTTAGAAGCACACAATCGATTAAGATCCTATGTTTTTAAAGAAGATAATCGATTACTCCCTTATAAAATAAATTGCTTCAACGGTTATATTTTTACAAACTCTATAAATAGGACCTAGGTTTTACGATCAAAACACACAACCTACGATTCTAAAAACGCAAAACGCGAACTCACTCACTGTCACACTTCTCATTTCACGTTCTTCATCACTTTGAGCTGATCTCTCTCAAGGGTTAGGTTGGGGATCTTCAAGTTGTTCTATTCACCTTCTCAGAGGTATTTGTTATTTCATTGTTATTGTAATTTGTTGTAATACTGTATTGGGTTTTTTACTAGAGAGTGGGGTATCTCTCTAGGGTTTTTGATTGTAACAAGGGTGGGGTATCTCTTGTTGTAATTGTTGTTAAGGGCACTTGCACTAGGTGGGGTATCTTAGGTGAAGAGCGCCTGCGTCTGTAAGGGTTTTAAAGCACCCGATTGAAAGCTTTGTTTTGATAGTGGAAAATCTCACAAAGAGTTGTGAGGACTGGACGTAGGTCACTGGGAGGTGACCGAACCAGTATAAATCTCGCGTGTTCATTATTATTTTACGTTCTAATTCCTTTATTTCATAAACCTGCGCGAAAATCAAACTAAGTCGTTAAAAGGGGAACTGTTTTCAAAAATCTCAATTCACCCCCCCTCTTGAGACTGAAGCCACTTGGTAACATGTTGTGGTTAACAATCGATTTGTACTTTGCGCACGATTCACATTGGTCTTCACCAATGTGAAGCGATTATTCCTTGTACGTAAGAATCTTATATATCTGTCTAAAGTGAACTAATTAAGTCAATTATTTGTTTGTAAGTTTACAATAAAAAATTAACGTTTTTTTTTGTCAAGAAAAATTAACGTTTTTTACTTCCATAATTTTAGTTTGGGCCGTATATTCGTGAGTAAGCCCATAATGCTAACCTAACTTGCTTTTGTTTTCTAAGATTTTGATACTTATGTGTATTACTGTCTAATTTCGCAGCAATCATTGGCAGTTGGCTGCTATTGTTCCCGAAGAAAATATAGGTCATTACATATTAAGCAAGTTGTTTATAGCTAATGTTTCAAAGGCTTGAGAATTCTTAGAGAGATATAATGGCATATAATTAAGGTAAGCAATATTTAATATTAATTAATAATTGTTTAATACTCTATTGTTAAAATGCTAAACTTGTTGTATTTAGTAATCCCAACTTTTGGAATGTAGATTTTATGTCATGATGGAAACGTTGGACATTGTCAATTCGGGTATTACTGAGGAAGCAGGTGTGGTAAGTTATTTAACACTTGTAGAGTTGAATTTCATGTGCTCCGACAAAGTTGGGCTCGATTCTTGTATTCAGGGGGGTAGATCTACAAAGGGAAGGCACCCAAAGAGGCAATAAATTATAAGTTTGTGTAGGTTTACTTTTAGTTGTATATTCTAGATAGTTTGAGCAATATGAATGTTCGGTACCAGAGTACGGGTAGAAGTAATGAATTGGGATGCTCTGCGAGAATAGAAGGTTGACTTCGGATGGAAGGACTTGGACCTCGGATTGGCCGAGGTGATCTTCTCCCGCGCCTCGGGTGGGGTACCTGCAAGCACTCCGATGCCTAAGTCAGCAAAGGAAGAGAAGAGGTATTTGAGAGAAAAGTGAGTGCGTACTTGGAAATGGTGGGCTGAATGCGTGTTTATTGATGACGGCGCTGCTCCCCAACCGTTGGATGAGGGGGATGGGTCCTGTTCGTTGGATCCGGATCACGTGGATGCGGACAAGGCGTAGCGCGGATTAACATCAGGGATTAACGTCAGGGATTAACATCAGTTCAAACTGAACTGATGTTAAAAATAGTCACGGTGGCAAACTTGTAAATAAATGGTGCACAAGACATGTTTTTAACATCGGTTATTAGATTACTGTTGTCAAAATTAAGGAGATAGTGGCAAATTTGTAAATAAATGGTGTATATAACATTTTAACATATTTTACTAAATGCCCAATGCCAAAAGTAAAAACACGGTGGCATACTTGTAATTAAGTGGTGTATAGAATAAACTTTTAACATCACTTAGTTTTCCACCGATGCGAAATTTGTTGCCCGCCTAACTATTCTCTCTCGCGCTCTCAGTCCCTCACTCTCAGCAAACCCTAGCTTCTCTCACTCTCAGCCTTCCCTCAATCTCTAGCTTCCTCTCAAAGCGCAACACAAGGCAACACAACAACAACGTTTCTTCTTCTTATTCTTCTTCTTCTTCAGGTTTGTTTTGCGAAATTTATGCATTCTTCGTCTTCTTCTTCTTCTTCTTCTTCTTTCATTCTTCTCAACGTTTCTCTGCTGTCTCACCCTAGCTTCTTTCTTTCTCTATTTCACTTTTAGTTTAGTGTTTTCTCTTCATTCTTCTTTCATTTCGTTTTTCGTTTCTCTGTTGTGCATTTTTTTTTTTGGGTTTTTCTTTGTTAATTCGTTTCTCTGTTGTGCATAGTTTCGTTTTTCAAGTTTGGACTGAAATTAACTTTCGTTTTTTGCTTTTCTTTCTTTCTTTCTTCTATTCGCAACACAACAGGAACCACGATCTTTCTCTTCTCGCTAACACACCAACACAGTAGCACGACATCGTCAGTTTTAGGTATCGCATTCTTTCTCCTCTCTTTTCATATTCCTTTCATCTTTTCTTATTTTTGCTGAAATTAGGGGGAAAAAATGAAAGGTACCTTGGACATCGTTCAGGTTGTAGCTGCGATGTATTCTTCTAATTTCTTTAGAGTTACCAAAATATAATACGGAATTGGAATTGAACTTAGTCTATCATTGTTTTTTATTTTAATTTTGTATCTGTTCATGTATCTTAGTTAGGGAAGAATTCAAGGGTTTGTCAATTTTGTGGTTTTATTCTATTATAAGTTGTTTAGCTATAGACTTGTAAAGGGGACTTAGCTTATAGATTGGCTTAACAAATGGAATTGGTTTGTTAGGAAAAGATGGAACGGCCCTTTGCTGCAACTATTTTTTTTTTTTTTTGTTATTTGAGCTCCTAGTCTCTCTCATTCAGATCTCTCTCTCCCTCTCTCTCTCTCAACCCTCCCTTGGTCGATCCCCCCCTCCCCTCTCTCTCTCTCTCTCGACGATCTCTCTCAGTTTCTGTTTTGATTTTAATATCTATCTTCGCTTTGGTTCGTTCTTCTTCTGACTTTCTAGATTTTCGCTATTTTTGATGTGATTTTCAACTTTGATTTTGGTTTGCATTCATGTTTTGATTTTGGTTGTGATTGTGAATTCTGGTTTTGCAATACAGTGTCTGACATATCTTGGTCATGAATCACTCATAGGCTAACTGAATACCTCAATAGTATCAATATCCTAATTATTAAGCTAAGTAAACTGTTTTACTTCTAGTAAATAAAAAGGGAAACATTTTTTTTAATCCTCAAATAGGTTTATAAAATCAAGAGAAATAAACTAAATATGTGGTAGTTAATTTCAGTGGCTAATAATTGATTTTAGGATAGTACCATTGAGAAATAGACAATTGTACAACTAGTCGTTGCATGGGATAAAGTAATATCCACATTGTATTGTACTTGTGAGAGAGAGAGAGAGCTACTTGCCATTGACATATCTACTTGCTAGGCATCATAGAGAATGTTGAGTCATCATATATATATATATATATATATATATATTTGATGCTTGATGACAAATTATCTTTCTCTAAGTCATGATGATAAGAAGATGATGTGATCTTAAAAGTCTTTGATCATCAAACACCTTTGCATACTACTTAATCTTTTGGATGCATTAAGTGCATTAGCAGATGTTTTCCTTTTTCTTCAACGAGGTTTGATTTGATGCTTCCTGCCGAGGTATCTTCAGGAGACGTCTTCTTTGACGAGATGCATATGGCTTCTTCAACAAAGTCATCGTTGACTTCATGCACGGTCTTCAGCGTATCCAATGATGAACTCCAACTTCAGTTCTTGCTTCAGATGCTTTGGTCGGTCTTCTTCTAGGTGCATATCTTTTGTTGTTGACTTTGTTATAATTTCTTCATATGTGTTTGTACTTCAAATGCTTTAGTACATACACATATCTTCTTTATGAGCTTCAACTTGTCTTTATCTTTTGACGATGTATGTTCTTGTTGAATAGCTTTGACCAATCTTCTAATTCTTCTTTGTATGTGCTTGAGGAAGTGTGTAGCTTCTATAGTTAGATATCTTTAATATCCTGTAAACTTAAACAAATGGTTAATTAGTAGACATATTGTTCTCTTTACTTCTTATCATGAAAACATCAAACCAAATGAATTGTTGTACGAACCAAACGGGTTCTCTATTTTACTCAAATGTATCTACTTTAGTGTACACAGTATTTCTACACCGTCATCAAGAATTATTAATGCTTTCTTCTATGTTTTGTCTCAACATCTGTTGCATCAAAGGAACCAAGTTTTGACTATGCCTAGGAAGCCTCAAGCGTCTGGTCAAGGAAGCATCATCTGATCTAATTTGCTCAACAAGCTTATGTTTTACTACAAGGTGTGTGTTTTAGGTAAGCAAGTGTCTTCCCTAAAGAAGATTGAATTGAGCACAAAAGCATTTGTCTAAAGCAAGCAGTTGTTGGATAAAGCATATGGTTTTTTTAAGAGCCTCGTTAAAACCTTCTGATGCAAACTCTACTTAGGGATAAAACATCAGAAAGAAAAAGAGCACTCTATCTTAAATTAAAAAAATAAAATGTAGTACAAGCAGGACCTAGGGGGGACTAGGCCGAAACCCTTTGCCAGGAAAAGATACAAGCCAAAGAAACAACACTACAACATATATGAAGAAAGCAAAGGGGACCAAACCCAAAGGATAAATCATCTAAATCTGACAAAAGGAAGACCTTGCCTATTATGACAAAAATCATCTAAGATGAATCTCGGAGGCAAAGTCCACCAATAATAAGTTCTACTAACTAGACCAAAAATAGCTAATTTATCAGCGCAACTATTTCCTTCTCTAAAAATATGAGAGACAATAAAGTTTTATCCGAACAAAGCCTGAAGGTGTTGCCCCAACGGTTTCTCAATCTCCAGGGGACAATTCCAAGGTTCTTAAAAGCAGCAACAACAGAAGAGGAATCACAGTCGTGCTAGATTTTGTGCCAGCCCTTATCATAAGCAGTCTCAATAGCTAACATGGCTGCCAAAAGCTCACAACGAAGGGCAGTGCCATTGCCCAGAAAAGACGCAAAACATCCAACAATAGAGGCCGTATAGTCGCGAAAAATTCCATAGATGGCCCAGGAGAGCCTTTACAAGCACCATCAGTGTTACATTTTAACCAACCACAGAAAGGGGCTTTCAAATCCACTTGAATAATCTCTTGAGCTCTCCTAGGGTTTCTTTTGAGATGGAAAGATTTTAAAATAGATAGCTCTGCCACAGTGTTTTACATATTGCCATTCGAGGAGGATCCCGAGAGAGAAATGGAGGTCTTGATCTGATGAAGAAGAGATTGAAGAGGAATAACTTTATTGTTAAAGCGTAATTTATTTCTGCTCAACCAAATGCTGGATAGAACATGAATAACTGCAGCAGCTAAGACATATGAGACTTGATAAAATACTAGAGCAATTCATAGAAGAGATAAAATAGATAAAATAGATGACTTGATAAAATAGATAGCTCAACATAGAAAGAAGAGATAAAATACTAGAAGTATCAATAAAGGAATTCATAGAAGAGCCAGTGCCAAAAATTTTGGGTAGAAGGGCAGCTAAGAAACAAATGACTGGTAGATTCCACATTCATACCACAGTGGCAGCAAATGGAGACCATAGTACAACCACACTTTTTAAGGTTCTCATCTTTAGGCATGCGATCATGGGTAGCTCTCCAGAAAGAAACGATTTTGAAGGAGGAACAGACGGTCGCGAAACCTCCTTAGCCCAAGAGACAACCACTGATCTAGGATTAAGAAATTCATAAGCGTCTTTAGAAGACAACAAACACGAAGAAGAATGGTCCCAAGCTAAAGTATCTCCTGCTGTAAAGCAAGGAATAGGAAGACTGATAATTTCTTGATAAATGGAAGGGCACCAAAATTGAAGCTTCGCAGGGATCGAGATGCCAGTTTAAGTCAATGATATAATCAATGACCTTCGAAGTCAACAACTTTTGAACCTGCAAAGGAAAACTAAAAACCAAGGAGATCGGCTTAGAAAGCCATTTGTCAGTCCAAAAATAAATCTGGGAACCATCACCAATATTCCAAGTAGAGTTAGAGAGAAGAGTGGAAATATTGTCACGACGGGAATGTCAGAGAAAACACATCACATGATAAGAAACTGGAATGTTCCTCTTATAAAACCTTACTCTAATGAAATTAGCCCATTACCCCCAAGATTCCTGAGAGGAGAGCATGCTAAAAGTAAGTTTAGTTATGGCAGATTCATTAATAGCACGTAGAGAGCGCACCCCAAGACCACCTTCCTGAGTGGGAGAACAAACTTTGGACCAAGCAACTGTCGTTAGCTTTGTCAAATCTGCATTTCCTGACCAAATGAAATTTTTTATCCAAGTATCCAAATTTTTCAAAAGTGAAACTGGCCAAGCATAAATTTTGAAGCTATTTGCAAGCATGCCTTGGATAACAGATTTCACCAGTTGAACTCTCCTCATAATGGAGAGAAGAGACCATTTCCAAGAGGACAGTTTAGATTTAATTCTGTCAGCAATAGGTTTAAGGTAGAGAGCTTTAGGCCGCCCATTAAAGATAGGGACCCAAAGAAGATATGGTCAAAGGAATGTTGGCAAGATCAAGACTCTGTTGAGTATTTAATGCAGTTTATGAATCCTTCATCCAGAGAAGCAACGTGATTTATACTGGTCCACCAAATACCAAAATACCAAAATAGCTTCAATGGCTCACAATTTCAGAAACCAATCCAAATCAAAACAAATGAAATGTCCCAAGAGAAACCCATTCCCTAATCTCACCCATGAAAAAATAAAAAATAACAACTCACTAAAAAGAGTAGGAAAAAGTAAAATAAAAAACAAAATTTTCCCTCAAGAAGGGAACAAAATTTTCTTTCACTAAGCTTTGTTCACAAACATTTTTAAGACCTAAGCTTAAACTGTTTCCACATATCCTCCGTCTTAAAATTTGAAAATTTTAGTTTAGCAGTGTCATCACAATCATGGTCACCCTCATTCATGTGAATCCAAGTCATTCATACCAATGTAGTTCAACAAGCATCTTGAAATAACCTTGATTTAGCATGCTCTATAAACCAATTCAACGTGATTTGACGGGCTTCTAATACACTCGTATAGCTTGTTAACTGTTTCATAATAGCATTTAACACATTTACTTAGATAAAAACATTTCTTTTTTCCATCTATTCATATGTATATTTAACCAAAGATTTAAAAGGACAGGTTTATCATTAGTTTCATCAACTTTTTAACTTGAATCCACTTCAAAATTAGCAAGTCATTGATAAGGGTTATTTTCTTAGCTCTCACAATCTAATAATGTTCAATATTTATGCGGTAATCTGTTAGTCGAAATAGACTCAAAAGGCATGTAGAACCTTAGAGAGGTTTTTTTTATAAGCAAAATATATATTAATAAAAATAGAGTACTAGGGGTACCCCAACCCTTTCAAATACAAGGGCCTTCATTAAAACCTCCCTCGGAAAACTCATGGGAAAAAGACCCAAGGAGGAAAAAGAGTACCCCAAGAAGAACGAGACCAACAGCCAAATAACACTGAATTAATACAAACAATAGAGTTTCTCATCCAATTAGAAATCTTTAAAGCTAAATTGTGACCTTCAATGTTAATGACCCAACTCCAAGATATAGTTTTAACATGATTGGCAACCACTTGAGAATATTGAAGACTTGATCTCTAGAGAGAATATGATTCTGATGGACCCAAAGACACCACATGACTGTCGTCCAAAATAAATAATTCAATCTCCCCGCCTTCTTGGAATCCAACTTGAGACCATGGGCCCTAAAATGTGCAACACCAACAAGAGAATCCATAACCGCAATTCCCATCCAACTATGAATAGAAGTCCAAACTGATCGAGCGCACCTACATAGAAAAAATAAGTGAAAAATAGATTCATTCTGCTCAAAACAAAAAGCACAACATGACTCGTGAGGGTCCTTAATGATACCCTTAGAAATAAGAGTATCATGGGTTGGAAGCTTTCCCAACAACAATCTTCAACCGAAAACTCCCACCTTAGTGGGAATCGAAACCTACCACATATCATATAAAGCGCTTTGAGTGTCGCTCTCCAACCTATTATGATGCAACAGAATCAACAAAAGAGCATAACAAGATTTAACCGTAAATGCATGGAAATTTTAAAGCCTCCACTGCCATCAATTTTTCTCGGAACCGTCGGGATGAAAAGAATTTTACATGTCCAAAAGCAAGTCAGAATCAGCCGTCTCCTCTATAGACAAATCATGTTCCCAGATGAGATTCCAACGCCAAGTGTAAAAACAAACCTCAGATCGCCATATCAATGACATATAAGCTACCGCCAACTAGCAATAATATCATTTATGCAACTCCCTTTTCACTTTTTCAAAGGAGCCATCCGTTTTAGGTCTACAAACTTTAATCCAAGACACCCAATAAACGGGTCGACCCTCCAAATTAACCCCCCCCCCCCCAATAAGAAGTCCCTCTGAATCTTAACAAACTCGTGGATAATAATCTTGGGAACCTTGAAGAAAGAGAACATATCAAGTGGAATACTATTGAGGACAGAGTTTATGAGAGTCACTCTGCCCCCAATTAATAAAAAACGTCCACTCCACGATGAAAGTCTCTTTCTCACGTTATCAATGATCGGAGCGCAAATATATCTTCTTCTAGGGGTGGCACCCACCGGAATACCCAGAAATTTTAAAGGAATAGTGGCAATGCTGTAAGACAAGAATGTAGCATCTGTTTCTAGAAAATCATCATTCAAGTTAATGCCATACACACAGATCTTGTGGAAATTCACTTTTAGACCCGAGACAAGTTCAAAAATTCCTGAAAATAGACTTTATGGTCCATAAATTAACCCACGAGCCCTTGCCGACCAAAATAGTGTAATCTGCGAATTGTAGTAGCGAAAAATTTAGACTGTTATTAACGTTGAACTCAGAAAAAACCATCACGCACCGCCTTCTACGTGTAACATTTCAGTTAAGCCCTCGACAACACTGAGAAAAAGGAAACGAGATAAGGGGTTAATGAAATTTTCACAAAAACTTAGGGCACGTGTACTTTCCTTTCCTTGTTTTGTTTTTTTGGCTATCGTGTTATTGGTGTGCAGAATTCACCGGCTTTGCTGGTGACTAATTTATAGAAAAGGGTTGGCCACGTGTACCCAGCTTTGTTGATCCATGTGGTTCTCCCCTCCAAATAAAAGTTTTGCTACACCCAAGACTAAATTTGAAACCTAAGGGGATACGAACCCAATTACCCTCTCCTTATTTTCTGTTTTCATTTCAATAAAAACTAGGTAAACTCTCATAAAAATTTGTAAATGTCAATAGTTGTTTTCATTGTTATCAAAAAAAAATATTCGCTATAGTTAGAATCCAATATCCGAACTATCACAATTCTTCACTTCAAGAACCTTTCATGTAATTCAAAAGGAACCCAATTTTTTTAAATAAAACAAAAAAAAATGTTTTCAAAAAACAAAGAGCCCTTACTTTTTAAAAACTTATCAAATATTAGATAAAACATTCAATCTGAAATTAGATCAAGATAGAGAACAAATTGTAACCTTTATCAATAACACTATCGTAGGCGCATATAAACTCTCAACATTCAATTAACAATTCAACATAAAATTTAGATATAAAGATTAGAAAGATTGCACCGCAATTTATACTAGTTCACTCTGATCCGTGTTTGGCTGACATCTAGTCCCATTGTTAAACTTGAGATTCTCTTCGACTATAATCAACCATAGATTACATAATATTGAAAGCTTTTAAAATGGTGAAACCTCTTAAAAACTTTATTTGCCCCTTCATGACTAAGTGTTCCAAGACAACCTCTTAAAAATTTGAGTTGAAAATTTTCATCAGAATCCTAAACTTTAATTGTTTGCACATATCCCTCTTCTTAAAAATTGCATCTTTTGGCTTAGTACTCTCATCAAAATCACAATCACCATCATTCATGTGAATCCCAAGTCATCAATATTTGAGGGAATATTTCCATCACCCTCACAAAGTCTGTTATTTTAAATTTGACTATCCTTTTTTCACAAATCAGAAATCATAGAATACCTTCAACTATTCTAAAATACAATATCAATTCATATGGGTGAAAACAATTGAAAGATATACTAAAAGGTAAGTTTTAACAACAAAGCCAAATTGATTCATTTTCATGAATACTCAATTATTACATATCATGCAAAGAGCATATAGAGAGACTTGTAACTAAAAGCATCAATTACAGAAAATAGAGAAGCTTGCAATTCACCAATCCAGTCCGGCCAGCATCTTCAAAGTCATTACTCATTGCCATCTACACCATTTTCACTTTCATCATCCATTTCACCCAAATCGGAAGAATCTGATATATATATATGAGCAATCATCCCAATCATAATCAACCACTTGAGGCCCTAAAACCTTCAGTTCAGAAAAATTCTCCTTCAAAAACATGTTGTCAAGGGTGACACTCCAACAACCCCTTATATCCAAATATTCAAGCTTAGGACAAAATGACAGAATTTGATGAACACCATCATCACTGATCCGATGGTAAATTATTTCAAGACGCTTGAGGTTAGGCATAGTGGAGGCAATAGCAAAGGCTTCAACATCTTCTAGTGGTTGGCCAAAATTATCCGATGGGTGCATATTCCGACAGAAAACTTCTAGTTCTTTACAGTTCTTTCCAATAATCTCTAGCGCCTCAGCTCCAATTTTAATGCAATAACTAAGATCTAAGGTTGAAATCATAGAAAGCCTTCCAGTAATCTGTTCCACTCCATAATCATTGATATTGCATCTGGGTAGTCACAAAGCTTGAAGGGATACAACACTTGCAAAAGAGTAAAAGGAAATCTCACATAAGAAAGATAATCAATTGGACAAAAATCACTACTAGAAAAAGTTTAATTATGGAGGAACTAATCACGGGAAAAAATGTAATTGGTCTCCAAATTTAACGCCCTGACATAGCTGTGTCATTACAGGAAAGTTTAATTTTTTTATCTTTCTAGCGCTTCTGACACAGCTGTGTCATTAGAAAAAACTTAATTTTTTTTCTGTCTATACCGTTCGTTCTTTTATTTAGAAAAGAATCCAAAATATCAATACTTATTACGAAGCTAGGGAGATATGTTGCTTACTTTTCAGCAATGAAAGTGAAGATTCTCTCCGTTTGGAGACCAAAAACACAGAGCTTGCGGAGCGATCCAGAACTTCTTGCAATAAGCATCTCAACCATTCGCTCAATGTGACGAGGTTTGCAGCAGCTGCTCCAATCTACAATGTCTGTCTCTCTCCAGCAATAAGGTCCGTCGATTACATTTTTCCATGTCAGGTGTTAATTTATCACATATATCAAACTCAGATGCTGCCTCCATATTTCCTGCAAAAGAAAACAAATTTGTAACATTATATTTCTGGTTAGTGAATACAAAAATGAACTAATAGCTCAAGTTTCAAAATTCAAACAACACACCAAACCTAAGGCTTCACAATCGAGGAATCAGTGAGAAACTGAACTCTCTTACACAAATCAGAATGAATTGTTCAAGTTTCAAACAACACAACAGGTAAGAAGAGAGAGTATATTTTTTTGTATTTGGTTCATTGTATTTATAGTAAATAATTTTATCTGCTAATGTGATATATATGCAATAAATGTTTTAAAGAACTTATTAATATTTATTAATTAGTTTTAAATAGTAATTTAATGAATGTTTTAAAGATAGTTATTACTAATATTAATTAAAAAGGCATAAACTCATTGTGTAAGAAATTAAATGGAATATGTTTTTTCTATTAGGTTCATTTGTATTGTAGTGAATAATTTGAAAATTCTAATGTGATATATATGTAATTAATGTTTAAAAGATACTTTTTTCTGGCAAAAAGTTACGTATTAATATAAATCAATTAATTTGGGTTTAAATAGTTATTTAATTAATCTTGTAGGATTTATTTTTTTGATCAAATATTTTAAAGATAACTGTTACTTTTTTCTTTGAACCAAAAGATACTTATTACTAAAACGTGCTCTCTCCGTTTCACAATACATGTCGTTTTTAAAGAATTATTTTGTTTCATTTTACTTCTCGTTTTCAAACTCCAATGCAATATTAATTAATGATTTGCCAATAATACCCTTAACTATTTTGCGGAGAGAGAAATATGCATAATGAAATAAAAAATAATTAAAGGTATTCTAGGAAAAAGATAAATACTTCCATAAAAAAAAAATTATTAATTTATTGGTATGTGTAAATTACCTTAAAACGACATGTATTGTATAACGGATGGGAGTACTTATTAAAAAGTGCAACTATTTATTGTAATAATAAATATGAAAGAGAATACTTTATCACTATATTTGGTCTTAATCGAAAAGACAAAAATTAATTAATAAACTTTATCATTAAATTTGGTCTTAATAGAAAAGTATAATAAATTTGCCATTATCTATTTTTCTCACAGTTTAAGTTTGCATTAATTACATATATCTCAAATACTCCCTCCGGTCCCTATTATAAGAAAAATTTTGGAGTTAATTTTGGTCCCAAATATAAGGAACTATTCTAGTTTTTAGTGTAAGTAGTGCACATAAATCTACTGAGTTGAGGGGAGGGTATTTTGGAGAGTTAATTTAAAAAAGACAAGAATTAAATGAGCTTATTGCTAATGATGATTTTTGTATTTTCTTTTTATAATAGGGACCGGAGGGAATATAATTTTAATTTTTATCAGAGAGAGAGAAGTAGTTATATCGATTACTCCACCCATTTCCAATATATGGTACTTTTGGCCTTTTATTTTTGTTCCAAAACAATGGTACTTTTAGAAACTCAATGTCCAATTCACTAAAGTTTTAAATTTCCAAAGTATGGATTAATTGTCCCAAGGCTCTTTTACTTTGATTTCAAAAATCTCAAGACAACTACAAAGAGGGTATTTTAGTTCTTAGCTAATATCTATAACTATTAATAAAGTGGATTCTAAAAAAAACTGTCATTTTGGTGTCAGATTTTTCTAACCAAAATACCCTTACTGTAAGTACAAGTTTCTAATAAACGATAACCACCCACTAACACACCAACACATAACCACCCACTAACGCACTCACCCCTAGTATATATAAATTAATGGTACTTTAATATATGCGTGTAACAAGACAAAAGTACCAAAGATTAGAAACGGAGAGAGTAATAAATATTCAAGGGTATCATACGAAAAAGACTAATAATTTTATCAAAATCAACTAAATCATTGATTTCCTTCTTTATATAAACAACTTTAAAAGACATGTAAAATATATTTATCTTTAACATATATATAGCACTTCATTGGTTTCGCAATAAATATTGGTTTTTATAAACATTAACTATTGATTTGTCAATAATACAAATTATTTATTTTATAGAGAAAAATAATTAGGATGAATTAATAATATATATTAATTGGTATTATTGGAAAAAGACAAATAATTCCATTAAAAGTAACGAAAGTTATTATTTTTCTTGGCATATGTAAGTATCAATAAAACGAGGGACTGTGAAAGAATATTGTTCTCAATTGGGCCTCTCCCCCAACCTGGAATTGGGCCCAAAACGGTATCCCACATAGGCACGCGATTTGGCCGAAGTACGGACAACGGACGACGGAGATTGCGCGGCCACATCGGACGGGCCAGATCTTTCCTTAGGATGATCAGTGCCCCACTAACGGGAACGATGGCGGTTGTGTGGTCGCATTGGACGGCCCAGATCTCTCCTCAGGTCCTACTGCTGGTTGGATTGGTAATATCAGTGACATGAGTATGTCAGCTCTTGAGTTCGAACCCGAGTGTGTCCCTTTGATAGTGTGTGGTACTTATTTGCCATTTTAATTAAAACTGGTGTTAAATATAAAATCGATGGTATTTTTGAAATTGTAGTTAAAACTGGTGTTAAATATAAAAACGATGGTATTTTTGAAATTAAAATATTATATTTCATATCAGCATGTTTCACGTCATACATTCCACGATGGGTGTTTGTAAAACACCAAGGTGGGTTTTTTAATAAACACTTTAACACGCTTAAAATGCCACATTGGTTTTTGTCAAACTCTTGGAGTGGCTTTTTAATAAGAAAATGTTACAACACTAAACATTCCATGCCAATTACTTTTAAAACACCGGCATTGTTTTGTTGGATGTATATGTACTTTAGTACACTTATAATTCCATGGTCGTTGTCTCTAAAGCTGGTGTGCTATCTTTTGAAATAAACCTAAAACACTGCAGCAAAACATATTCAATGCCAGTTATTTGAAAATACCCGTCAGGGATGAGTTCCTAGGTTATTTTACCTAAGCGTCGCTCCATTTTTCTCCCGTCTTTTCTTTCTGCTCTTACACACGTTACTAAGTATTTATTCTCCCTTTCTCTCAACCATGCTTTTGCTCTCACACCTATTTCCCATTCGTTTTCTCTCTACCATTCCTGATGAGATCTAAAGTAGATCTTGAAGTTTAGAATCTTGAAATTTAGCAAATCAACAATTTTCTAACACAACAATGAACACTAGCAACACAAAATCAAAGACCCAAATGAGTCAATACTAAAGAAAGACAAAAACACTTACTTGAAGGAGAAGAAAGATCGAAGATGGAGAAGCTAGAAATGGAAGTCCACCACTTCTTCCTTAGGAAGATGATATGGACAACACTATCCTTGAGCTCTCCTAGCCTCAAGGTTATGTGCTCAAGGTTCTCGTCTCAAGAAACCTTGGAGAATCTATGATGAACCTAACAACACTAGCAATGGAGTCTAGCCTCTCACCTCTCTCTTAGGTCTCACGGCTCTCTCTCAACAATTGCTCAAGTGTGAAAAGTGATTTCATTCATCATCAAAATTCTACCAATTATACTTGGAGTTCAAGTATTTACGTTGTGGGTTTAATGGATCCTAGGCCCACACTCTAAAGTCCAAAAGAAACATAAAACAAGGTCCAAGGCCACAAACTAAGCTACTAGGCCTTAGCCACTTACCCAAGGCCAACATGGCTCAATTAAAAAGTCTTACAATTTATTGAAATAAAAAGAAATCATAGGAAATACTAGAATTGGTTACCTAGAAACTACCTACTATTCACATGGTCACCTTCAAGCAATGTTTTTAAAACCGGACCGGAGATTGAACCGGAGAGAGCTCCGGGTCATGGTTCAATCGGTTCACTCGGTTGAACCATGGTTGAACCGGATGAGTAATAATTAAATAAAAAATAAGAAATGTATTAAATTTTGGAGAAAAAGTCAATAAAAAAGTCAAAAAGTGCATTTCGGGCGGTTCAACCCCGGGTCAATTGGCGGTTCAAAGCGGTTGAACCGTGGTTCAATCCGGTCCAACCCGGTTCTAAGCGGTTCAATGTGCCTGCGGTTCAAATGGGGTCGAACCAACCGCCCGAGTGACCGGTTCCCGGTCCAACCGGTTGAACCGCCCGGTTCGGTCCGGTTTTTAAAACATTGCCTTCAAGTATACTAGAGTTCTTGTCTTAATGATTAGGTTGAGCACATCGAAGTATATTCCCTTAAATTCTTGTTGACTCTTTTTAGTTTTTATCTTTGTGATCTTCATCCAAACTCCATGCATGTAGGCTCACATCAATTCCTCGTTGTAGTTGTCGTTGTTGCTTGTCCTCGCCGTCATTGCTAGTCGCAGGTTCTCATGGTAGTTGCTCTTTTTGCTTCGTATGTTGCTTTATTTGTTTGTCACCTATCGGCTCATGCATTCGGTCTCAACTTTTCAGTAAGTGTTTTTCTTTGCAATCCCATTTTTGGTGTTCTATTGTTTTGTGGTTTGTTTACTTTGTATTTTTGAAGCCTCGATTTTGTGTTGTGTATTACTGTTTATTCTGTTGAAGCCTACACATTTTGTGTATATATTTTTATGATGAATGTTTTCCGCGTTTGTATGTATGTTTTCCGGCGTATATATTTTGTGTATATATACATTTCGTGTATATATTATGTTGACGTATGTTTTCCGACGTTTGAAGCCTTGTTTTTGTGTTGTGTATTACTGTTTATTCTGTTGAAGCCTACACATTTTGTGTATATATATTTTGTTGTGTATATATTCTATTAAAGCCTACACATTATGTTTGCTTATATGTATTTGTGTTCTTATTTTTTTATGAACTAGTAGTTTGATGCCTATTCTGTGAAAATGTATTGTTTCACATTAAAAAATTGCTTTGTATTTTGTTTTATCATTTAGCTTTTGCTGAAAGAAAATTTTCACTCTATCCATGAAGTAACATTGCATATATGGCTTGTTATGTGTATTTTATTATTGTGTATTTTGTTCATTAAAATGATAAGGATTGATAACTATTGACAACAAAAATATCGTCAGAAAGATACTACTTATGGTGGTGAGTGCCGACGATGAGTCAGACATGTTGCTGGTTAGAGGTCCATTGAATTCTTATACCTATTTCTTTATGAAATTATTCTTTTACATTAATATTTACATACTAATTTGGATGATGTTCTGAACGACGAGCTAATGAATGAAGAAGAAGAAATGACTTATATGGGGGAGTGTTGGAAGAATTTTAATACCACACTCACCACAAACTACGCAACAGGTTCAAGAGATAAACAAGGCAACATAATGCCATTTTCAAAATATACTTTTATTCCAAGGAATAATTGAATCAGTTTGTAATGAAGAAATTAGGTTTAGATATATTAAAAGAAAGAGTTAAATATGTTTTTCGTCCCTCCAAATATAGCTGTTTTTCAAATAAGTCACTGCAAAATTATTTTTTAATAAGTCCTTGAAAAATAATTTTTTTTAAAAAATACCCTTTTGTTAACCAAACGTTACAAAAATACTGATGTGACTTACAGAACTCTGACTTGTATTTTTTTCTTTTCTAGTTTTTTTTATGCTGATTTGGTAGCCATGTATTAAACTACATATCATAAAAATTGTAGAAAAAACTCAGTTTCCTTTATGCTGGAAAACCTTCCACGGCCCACGCATCCCTTCATTTCCATTCCTCTCTATTTCGTCTCTCTACCTCTCCACCTTGCTCTTCAGTCTTCTCTCCCCTCACTGGAAACAAACAGAGTAGAAGCTCTTCGCATAGCCCCATCACAACAAGATATCGAGCAATGAAGAACAATTTTCTAATATCTCTCATTCAATCAGTAATTTGATACAAATTGGTTTTATTGTTTGCTTTAATTTGTGATTTCAAGAAATGAATAATGATGATATGATCGATTTCTCAAATCCCAACACCAACCAATCCACTAGTTTGCTCAATTAGGTAACACGCCTCTCCTCTCCTCTCCTGTTTCTGTTATGTTATTTTCGGAAGGGGAATCATAGTGTTTTTACACATTAAAATCTGATGTTGATGGTGTTGGGTTGAAGAAGATGGAATCCGCGTTGAGGATGGTGTTAGCTTCATATTGATTTTAAGGGATTTGGGGATTAAAGGTTGAAGGATGAAGAAGATTGAAGGATTTGGGGAATACGTTTCTTTTCTTTTCTAATCCAATAGGGAGTTTTTCGGACAGGAGTTGGTGGTGGTGAAGGCTTTCTTCATTTTAACATCTGCTCAACAGAAGGGTTTTTTTTTTAAAAAAGTTATTTTGCAGTAACTTATTTAAAAAAAAATTGTTGGGGCCTTATTTAAAAAACAACTACATTTGCAGGGACGAAAAACATATTTAAGCCTCAAAGATATTTCCTTCTTTTTAGGAAAGGAAAATGTAGCCAAGAATATCTACCACCATAGAGTCTCTTACGGGGGTTTCCATAATCTTAAGGACAACATAATGGAAGAAAGGAGGGAAAATGGTGGAGGACGGGGTGATTAATCTTCAGGATTGGTTGATCCTCCCGAACCAAAATAGGATGAGCTATCACTTACATAGGAGGTGGCTGTTAAGATTGTAAGTACAACTATTTTTTAATATAGTAGTTTTAATATAGTAGTTTTTATAGGTAGACTCATCCATGTGTGTTACTGTTGAATAGTTTACAAAGTTAAGGACAATATGAAGAAAACACTCGACTTGAACTTAATGAGGAGCTTAAGGAAAAGGTATAGTAGGAGGCTAATGCATAGGTTAAGGAAGAGGTGATGCAAGAGCTTAAGAAGGAGATGTTAGAATCACTCGATCAATAAATAGCTACGGCTGTTCAACAGGTATGTCTGACATGAAAAACTTAACTTAATAAAAATCATTTTAGATGTGTTACATATTTAAAGTTCACTTGATGCAGGCAATGCATTCTATGGGGATGACTAATAATTTTGTACCAACCTGTTCTCCTATAGCCACTGTTGGTGGGAGCACCAAAGGGAGTTATTCAACGGCTAGGATAGATTACATTGAAAAGATGAAGAAATTTCATGGAGTTATCGAAATACCGGTGTAGCACGATAAAGATTGGCCGCACCCAACTAGTTTTTACCATATGGATATGGAAGCGATGATCATGAAAACACTGGGTAGCTGGAGTCATATATCATTATGGCGCACATAAGTATCTTATCTGTCTAAAGTGATTTTAGTCAATTGTTGGTTTTATTTTAACTATAAATTAACAATTGTTCAATTTAATCATTTGAATTACCTTCATAGAATGTGGTTAGAGTAGGGAACTGGACACCTGTATGGATTCATTGAGCCTCTGAGAATCTAGTCGAACAACAATCCGAGTGTCAATCCAGACCCAGAGTGTTCAAAAATACATGCAAAATAACATGGATGAAGAGTCAAAGAAAGGCAAAATTACACTAGAGGACCTTTAAGTTATTTATTTGTAACAAGTTGGACCTTTAAGTTTTTTTTGTAACAAATAGGCCCTTTTAATGATTTCTCTAGCTTATATATTTTGATGTAATGCTACTTTATATATTGTGACTACTCTAGCTTATGTATTTGATGCAAACAAACATATTTTGGTGTATTTTGATGTAATGAACGATATTACATTTTACTAAAAGGGCCAACGGTGTCAACGTCGGGTAACTTAAAGGGCCTATTTGTTACAAAAGAAACTTAAAGGGCCAACTTGTTACAAATAAATAAGTTAAAAGTCCCCTGGTGTAATTTTGCCGTCAAAGAAATGTTGCTTTGCTTGTATATTCATGAGTAAGCCTTGAGTTGTCAATTTACTAACCTATCTTGATTTTGTCTTCCTTGCTCAGTAGTACAGTGAATGGATACAACACTAGTTAAATTGGACTTTCTACACTTGTCATAGAGTGGTGTAGTTTCCACATATGTAGTAAGTTGGACTTTTAACGTCGGTTCTTTTAACAACTATCGTAATAAGATCCTTTCAAACGCTTAAAACAACTCACTATATAGAGTGGTTTTAAATTTGATAGTTAGCAAAAACATGACGTTAAACTTTCTTTGTTACTGTAAATTATACTTCTTTTTAGTTTCCAAGTTCAACAACAATTGTGGAAAGCTATGCAGACAATTATAAATACAAGAATGCTGCAAGAAATAAAAATGTAGAATCCAATATTAGTAACCAAGTGTACTACAAGAAATTCTCATAATATACATTATGTCAAGATACAATATAAAGGTTTACAATACACAATTACAATGAGAAAAATATATATATGAACCTAGCTAGGCATTGTGTTCCTTCGAAATCAGTAGTGTCAATCATGCTGAGGAAAAATATCAGTAGGAGAGCATCTTTAAGAGAAGTAAGAAACAAGTATAGGAAACATTTTGCAAGATTCTTGTGATCATTTTTCCTTTTTTCCTAAAGATGGTCTCCATCAAATATTCTTCCCCAGCATGATAAACAACTAGTTCTGATTCTGAAGGATAACACTGTCAATATAGATTAATATGGTTGGATGACTCCTCCGATTCATCCTTACTCGTGTTTCGTCGAAGACAAACCCAAGAAGTACAATTTGTGTTGAAGAAGGTCTAAGACACGAATTTTTATACCTTTGACTTTGGCGAGAATTTTATTACCCATTGACAGATGAAGGGGAGATAAGGAGTTCAGCATCCATGTCGCTAGACATTGTTAGAATCTTCACAATAATATATTTATAGATACTAACTAGGTCAAGCAACAACTGTTCACTTCCTATTCACCATCAATCTCTCTCTATGGAAAATAAAATCCATGCCAAAATAGAAAGTATACAAATCTATGTTTCAACACATTTTGAACACCAATCCTACTTCATGAGTATATCTTCAGAAACACGAGTATGCATAAAATTAAAGGAGTCAAGCAACCACACTAATCTGATGGGTTGAATAGGTTGTGTCAAGCAATATCTAAGCCTATTGGGATTATTGGGTGGGGTGGCACTAATAATACTTATTGGTTGGATTGAAAAATTGTATTGCCCTTAGAAATTTCACAAGCAGTTTAGGAAGATCAGGCTCATAAGCAACCTTTGGCTTTATGAAATTGACAAAGGCATAATCTTTGTCCCAAATTGGACATTCTTCCACCAATATCTTGCGGCATCAACCAACATAGTCTAAGGACGAGGTAATGATTTACCAGGAATCTGAACATTTCTTGAGAAAATGAACCAACAATCGCTTTAGCCATAATGGTATTCCAATCTTGACAACATTCAAAGATAAAACATAAAAAGAATATATCAAACCTAAATTATAAAACATTAAACATATATAGACCCACATAACTATTGTCATAAACCCTAGTATGATTCAACAAAATTGTAAAGAGAACTGAATACAGATAACTAACCTTACAAAGAAGAATTTCACACAAGTCCACTAACAAAACGCGTACAATGAAAAAGAACATGATCTCCATTATAAAAGTGGGGGGAAAAAAGAACAAATATTGTAAATGTCAGAAAACAAACTGAACAAAAAGACCAAAAATCCGGGAAAAAAAAGAGGTTCCACAAGGGAATGAGTGGGGGAGAAGAAAAACCTTCATGGCGACAAGAACCTTCTTTGCCTCCCTCGGAAACAATGGTGGAAACTAGGGAGACAACGTCCCCCAAGGTTCCACTAGAGGTGGAGCGAACTAGAGTGAGCTCGAGATTGGTGCGATGACAGAGCGTCGACGATAATGAGGGAAAGCGATGGTGATGGAGAGCACGAGGGAGAAATGAGGGACATGAAGAGCACAATGAAAAACTAGAATTTGAGTGTGTCGTTGTAGTATAGTGGTAAGTATTCCCGCCAGTCACACAGGTGACCTGGGTTCGATCCCCGGCAATGGAACCACAAAAACTTGTATGGATTTCGGCAAGTGTACCAAATCGTCGCAAGTAATAAAATCAGTAAGAACCGAATATCGTCCTCAAGGATCGAATCTAAAAACCAATAAACGCTAACAACAACTAATTGAGCACAAATAAACTGAGATTTGGTTGATATAATCGAGTAACAAACACGAAGTAAAGAGCGTAAATGTTTTTGTATTTTTAATAAAGGACAAAGAACACGAAGTTTACGAGATGATGAAATAAGTTGGCGAAGAACTTTCAATGGTTTCACACTATTGCAAACTCATTTAATAGAGAAAATATTCCCCTCTTTCACTTTGTTATCAAACCCACAACATTAATTAATCCCTAATTCCTTAGGCAACTAATCATTTGTTCACAACTAAAAACTCTAATTCCTTAGGTGATTATAGATGACAACAAGCATTAGACATAATAGAAGAAGAGGGAAAACAGATTTATAAATAAAGTCAGTTACAATAGTGATTCACCAATATTCATTCATCCCTAACCCAAAAAGGTTTAGCTAGACATAATAGAAGAAGAGGGAAAATAGAAATTATAATTCAATGGAGAAGATTAACTCATTTGAAGCTTCCAATCTTGTTCCCAAGCCTTGAATCTTTAATAGAGATGAAATGAAGAGAGTACTTTTCAGTTCTATGGTTTCTTGAATGTAAAAACTGCCCATTTCAGATTTTCTAGTGACTTTATATTGCCCAACAATTAGGGAAACTTTCTCTTGTCAAAAGACCATAAAAACCCTCTAAAAATGTGGTTTATACACTTGAGGATAAAGAGTTTCGCAGTGGGTCCCATCCTTAACTCCTCTGCTGATAGAAAAATCTAGGCTTTCTTGATTGGAATTGAGAGATGCCACTTTCACTTATGAACATTTCCTATGCTTACCACCTTCACCAAAGAAATTTCCACCAAACAAAATTGAGCTTGTTATTTCTTCTATATGGTTTGTCTTTGACTTGATCTGATTTCAATTTTTTTTTGTTTTTTTTGTTTTTTTTTTTTCTTCTTTTTTTTGAATGTAATATACTACTTTTGGTATACCACCCCAAACTTGAACAATTGCTTGTCCTCAAGCAACCCCAAACTTAATTTGCAACCCCATACTTAATTTGATACCCCAACTTAATTTTTGAGCTTCAAGTTCAATAGTGACTATAATCAATCAAAAAATGGTCTAAAGCTCAAATGGGCTATGCAAAAGGGTCAATAATAATGGGTAGGCCTTTTAAAGCTCTAGCTGCCAAAAAACAGAAAGTCCTGAATCACATATGTGTGAATATAAGCAATGTAAAAGTCGTCAAGAACTAAGTCAAGTTCTGAAGAGTATCACAAGCAATGGAAGCACTCAAAAATAAAATTAACTGTTTGGCTCAAACACTCACAGGTTAATTATGATAGGGCATTAAGCACAATGAATCGAGTAATTAAATGTCAGAAAACATTTCTCTAAGGGTTTTCATCCAATGGGATTTAGAATAACAAGATGCATAAAATATTAGAGCATAGTATCATAGGGTTATTGAAAATCACAATCCAATAAAAATCATCCTTGAAAACTACATTCCTCCATCAGATAGAAACATGATCAAAACAATTTTAGGAATGCAACTTTTTCACCACATGCTATGAACAGAGTTTGTATCAGAAGCAGAACAAGTGCCAGTGCAAAGAGAGTTCAACAAAACCATGACAAAGATAAAGACAAAATAGGTAAAGAAAAGAGAAGAGATAAAACACTCCCTCGCACGAGTTGTCTCCCATGAAGCGCTTCTTTAACGTCACTAGCTTGAGGATTGATGAGATTTTAAGGATCTCTCAAAATAAGAGCCATCTTTGCTCTTTCCACCACTCCACCAAGGTATGCCTTCAATCTCACCCCATTAACCTTGAAAGATCTTTTTGATTCAGGATCCTCCACTTCAATTGCTCCATTGGGTGACACCTCTTTGACAATGAATGGTCCAGACCACTTAGATTTCAGCTTTCTGGGAAACAACTTTAATCATGAGTTGAAAAGCAATACTTGTTGTCCCAAATAGAAGCCCTTTGGAGAAATGTGTTTGTCATGATAGGCTTTCATCTTCTGCTTGTAAATGCCCATATTTTCATAAGCTTGCAAACGCATCTCCTCAAGCTCATTCAGCTGAAGGATTCTCTTCTCTCCACTTGAAGATGAGTCAAAATTCAGGAACTTCAATGCCCAATAAGCCTTATGCTCAAGCTCTACTGGTAAATGGCAAGATTTGCCATAAACCACTTGATATGGTGATAAGCCCAAGGGTGTCATATAAGCTGTCTTATACGCCCAAAGCGCATAATCAACTCTAGTTGCCCAATCCTTCCTTGAATTCCCGACTACCTTCTCCAGAATTTTCTTTATTTCTTGGTTGGATACCTCGGCTTGCCCATTGCATTGCGGATGATAATGAGTTTCCACTTTGTGCTTAACACCATATTTAGATAGAAAATTTTCCAACTGAGCATTACAGAAATGACTGCCTCCATCACTAATTAACACTCTAGGCACTCCAAATCTGGAAAAGATGTTCTTCTTGACAAACTTTATGACAGTTAGAGAATCGCTCTTTTGAGTTGCAATGGCTTCAACCCACTTTGAGACATAATCACATGCCACCAAAATATACAGATTTGAATAAGATGGTGGAAATGGCCCCATGAAGTCAATGCCCCAACAATCAAACAATTCAACTTCGAGAATAGGCTTCAAGGGCAGTTCACTTCTCTTTGAGATTTTTCCGGTTCTTTGGCATTTGTCACAACTCTTCACATAATTGTAAGCATCTTTGAAAAGAGTTGGCCAAAAGAATCCTGATTGAAGCACTTTTGCAGTTATGCGTTCACCATTGTAGTAACCTCCACAAGGAGAATCATGGCAATGCCATAGAATTTTCGGCCCTTCATCTTCAAGAACACACCTTCTTAGAAGTCCATTAGGTCCAATTTTGAACAGGAAGGGGTCATCCCAAACATAGTGTTTAGAATCCCAGAAAAATATTTTTCTCTGCTGCCATGTTAAATCTTCAGGAATCATTCCAACAGCCTTGAAATTGGCCATGTCCGCAAACCATGGTCTCTCCTTTATAGCAAACAGCTTTTCATCTGGGAACTTTTCAAGGATTTCATTGTCCCGAGCAGTCACTTCCTTGTTATCCAGTCTAGACAAATGATCTGCTACCACATTCTCACTCCCCTTTTTGTCTTTGATCTCCAAGTCAAATTCCTGCAAAAGCAAAATCCATCTAAGGAGTCGAGGCTTAGACTCGCCCTTGGTTAGGAGATATTTTATTGTAGCATGGTCAGTGAAAATAAATACTTTTGAACCTACCAAATAGGAACAAAATTTTTCCAATGCAAATACTATGGCTAGCAATTCTTTTTCAGTTGTGTATAATTCACTTGGTTCTCATTCAAAACCTTGCTAGCATAGTAAATAGCATGAAAAAATTTCTCTGATCTCTGCCCCAATACAACACCCACTGCATAATCACTAGCATCACACATAACACTACAAGAAATTCGTGCATTACTAGCTGACACAATCCCCTAGTAATGGTCAAAATCGGCCAGAAATAGCACATTTCTAGCAGATTTAATCCGCCAGAAAATCAGCCGCAGGTAATAGTTACTGGCGGAATTTCAGCCAATAATTACTGGCGGACTTACTGGCAGATAATCTGCCAATAATTACTGGCGGAATTTCAGCTAGTAATTACTGACGGATTTACTGGCGGAATTTCTGCCAGTAATTACTAGCGGATATTCTGTCAGTAAATCAACTAGTAATTACTGGCTGAAAATCCGTCAGTAAATCACCCAGTAATTACTGACTGAAAATCCGCCAGTAAGCAACTCTAATCCGCCAGTAATGTATTTTTTTTTTAAAAAAATATATTTTTAAAATGCGTTGTTTTTATTAAAAAAATTATTTTAAAATTCGTTTATTTAAAAAATTAATATTATTTAAATATTTTAATTCGTTTTTTTAAAAACTATTTTTTAATTCTTTTAATTAATTCAAAAAATAAAACAATAATCGAATAATTGAAATATCCATAACAAAGTACTAATTTAAATATCCATAACAAAATATAACCAAATACTAATTTAAATATCCATAACAAAATATAAATTGAAATATTCATTACAAGTGCAAATTAAAATATCCAATAAAACTACTAGTTATCTCCATAGTAGTCTCCAGAGTTGTTGTTGTTGTTGTTGTTGTTGCTGTTGTTGTCGTCCTTGTCATCTGCAAACCAATTAAAATAAATATCATTGTTGTTTAACTGTTGTTGGGGAAGCTGTTGAGGCTGCTGCTGTCGGGGAGGCTGTTGAGGCTGCTGGGAGTACGGCTGTTGAGGCTGCTGAGGCTGCTAAGAGTACGGCTGCTGCGGTTGAGAGTACGGCTGAGAGTAAGGCTGGAAAACACCCGGGTACGGCTGAAAAGCACCGCTATAAGGCTGCATCTGTTGCGGTGGGAAAAATGATGACGATGATGGCATAGATGGCGATGGCATAGATGGCCTAGGGTATTGAGACATAGTAGCCATTAATTGATTCCAACGCTCATCATTCAACCTCTACTGCTCCCGCATCTGCTGCATTTCCTGACCAATACCACCAGCTCCCGCATCTGCTGCATTTCCTGACCAATACCACCAGCGCTCATAATTTATTCAACCTCGACCAAGGATGGCCTCCTATATACATAGTTAATTAATATTATTTAGTATATTAGTATTTAATAAAATATAAAATATGTATGTATATATAAATTTAATCAATTAAAAAATTTACAAAGCGATTGAAGTGTTCAACAGCATTGATAGAACCAGTCGTGTTTATGCAGCCACCTTTCTCTGAAGCACAGTTCTTTTTAGCTTTCTCACATTTTTTAACATACTTAGGGTCGTCCCATTTCTTTTGGAGCGCAGCCCAATGAGGATCACCGATCCACATCGGCTTAATACGACTATTACGGAGCTCCTGAAGCATTGAAGATAAGCGGTGAGAAGCTCTTGAGTTGAATGCTTTCTCAACATCCCTCGACTCCTCTGGGAGCCATGCCATTTTTGCCTATTTAAACAAATTTAATTAACTTGTTAGTAAAAACAAATTAAACAATTGAACAAAATTAAAAAATTGAAAATCCACCGTAATTATAAAAAAACTTACTCTGAACTGATTCCACATTTTTGATGTCCCATCTTTTTTGACCTCCGGCCAATTCAACCAGGCTTTAGTGTAATTCGCCTTGATGATGTCGGTGATGGTGCTCGATACAATCCTCCCATGATCAAACCTGTACATAAAAAAGATAAGTTAAAACGATAATAATTTATAATTAATAAATCAACCAAATAATGATAATAAATTAACAAATACTTACTGCTCGCCAATAACCTTCACTACAATACGAACATCAACCTCAACCACTTCCCTATTAATATTATACCTGTGTATCCCATTCTCATCTATCGGGGGCACCACAGTACCGGGTGGAGGCACAAACGGGCGATCCATAGTACTAGGACCACTGCCATCCTCCGTATGAGGTGGAGGTACGAAAGGGCCATCAACAACAACATAAGTCACACGACGACGACGCCCGCGTAAACAAGTAGAAACCTTTTTCCCTTTATCATTCGGTGGTACAATCTCATCATGAGGTGGGTCATCATTACCTTCTGATCCTGATGATGTCGTGACTGTGTATATATATATATATATATAATATAATGAATAAAATAAATAATGAATAATATAATGATGAATAACATACATGAAGAATAAATATTATTTCATACAAGACGCCTTAGTAATATTATCTAATTACAATTAAGATCATCTAATTAGAATCCCATTCTTTCTCAAAATCATCATCATCATCATCAGATGAGTGAATTCTTGATACACCGACATGATTAGCAGCATCTTCATGATCTGTATCTTCTTCATCATCATTAACTTCGTCACCCGTGTTTGGCTCATCACATAAATGGGTAATGGGTTCAACACCAATCACTTCATTTACATTGGACATTTCATCCATTTGAAATGGCACATCTTCCATTGTGTCATCATTTGTCTCAATGCGACCTCTTGGTTTTGTCTTAATTGCGACACACCAACCACGCCGATCAGTCCGTGTTGATGGATAAGAGACATAATAGACTTGTCTCAAATTTTGTGCAATGATGAACGGATCATACGGTCGATATCTACTAGTCATTTTAATGTCCACTGTATTTGTCTTTGGATTAAACTTTGTTCCTCGAGCGGACGGGTCAAACCATTTACAATAAAAAACCACTACCTTTTGATTATAATCAAGATAAGGGTACGCATGTTCATATATGTGTTCAACCAAACCATAGAAATCATCTTCGCCTCTCCCAGTGTCACCCTTCATGCAAACTCCACTATTGACTGTTTCTCTGCCCTCTGTCCATTCCTGGTGTGAAATTTGTATCCGTTGACAAAGTATGTATGCCATTCTTTAACACATCTTCGAGGACCGTCAGATAAGTTCCTCAAGTGTTGGTTGGTAGGAGTTGGCGGGAGGGAATACAAACGTTACTTAAACCACATTGGAAAATGTGCATGAATATGAGGAGAAGATTGCTCTTCATTTACTTCATCTGATGACAAAAACTCCCTATAATAGCAAATTATTAGTTGTTGCACAACTGCGTTTACTTTAATTTATTAACTAACTAATTGAGATAACTATATATATAGGTTGAGAAATACATACTCAATGAATGGTTGGACCTCAGTACAGTTTATCAATATATGAACATGGGCTGATTTAACTCTTCTTCTGTTAGCCAGTGAGTTGATTCCTTTCCAGACTGACGGCTAGGTAAACAAAAAACAAACAAAGCTAAATGATGTCTTGGACATTCAATTTCTGTTTCATTTCGACTACTTCTAGAAGCAAGTTCATACTTGAAGTAATAAGAACAAAAATGAGTTGTTTCACGATGTAAGTAAGAAGAACATATCGATCCTTCAACTTTAGCTTTATTTTTAACTGATCTTTTTAAATCACCCATGAACCTAGATAGAGAAAATTATATGTTAATAATCCATCTAATCAAATTTTCATATGTATTCTTTCACACACACACAGATATATATATATATATATATATATATATATATATATATATATATATATATATATATATATTTACTGACCTTTCAAACGAATACATCCATCTGTATTGGACAGGACCGCCAAGTTTAGCTTCATGTGCAACATGAACAGGAAGATGCTCCATAGAATCAAAGAAACCAGGCGGAAATATTCTCTCCAACTTGCATAAGATAACTGGGATGTCTTGTTCCATTTTTGTAAGATCATTCATTTTTAGCGTTGCAGAACACAAATTCTTAAAGTATTGACTTATTTCAATGAGCGGATTCAAAACATGTGTTGGCAACGAACTAAAGGCAATAGGAAGTAAGCACTCCATGAATACATGACAATCATGGCTCTTCATCCCATGTAACCTCCCATTATCCACATCAGAACATCTTGCTAAATTGGAAGAATAACCATCTGGCATTTTCAACTCAGAAATCTACTGATAAACTGCTTTCGCATGCTCTCTAGATAAAGTATAACTGGCTTTGGGTTTCAGTGTCCTACCGTTAGCTTGCTCAACCAACAACAAATCCTTTCGCCTGCAGTAATGATCTACGTCTTTCCTTGCCTTCTCATTGTCTTTCGTTTTACCTTTCACATCCATAACAGTGTTAAATATGTTATCAAAGAAATTCTTTTCAATAGGCATTACATCGAGATTGTGTCTCAATAGATTATATTTCCAATATGGAAGTTCCCAAAAAATACTTTTTTTCGTCCAATTATGCCATACTCCATGACCATCTGAACGAGAAACAACACCTACAATAACTTCCACAGGAGGGATATCCGTGACACTATTCCAAACTTCTTCTGATGTCAAACTACGAGGACGTTCAGTTGTTTCAACATTCCCCTTGATGAATCCATATTTTGACTTTCTAAAAGGATGATCACTAGGTAAAAACCTACGGTGCGAGTCAAACCATGAGGTTTTTCCTCCATATTTAAGAGTAAAAGCCTTTGTGTCAACCATGCAAATCAGACACACTAGCTTACCATGTGTCCCCCATCCAGACAACATTCCATAAGCAGGAAAGTCATTAATGGTCCACATTAAAGCCGCACTCATCATGAAATTTTGTTTACGTGCTGCATCATAAGTTAAAACACTATTCCACAACCTTTTGAGGTCATCAATCAAAGGTTGCAAATAGAATTTAAAAACATGTACGGTTTAGACATACACATTTCTGAAGGAAGGTTGTATGGGGTAACAATAACTAGCCAACAAGAATACGGTGTTGCCGACGCTTGAATATATGGAGTGAAACCATCAGAGCACAAACCAAGCCGAACATTGTGTGGATCATTGGGAAAATCTGGATGTGCACGATCAAAATGCTTCCAAGCTTCATCATCGGATGGATGACGTAATTCACCAGAATTATTTCTATTTTCATAGTGCCACGTCATTTTACCCGTAGTTTCCATTGAAGTAAACATCCTCTTCAGCCTTGGTATAATCGACAGATAGAACATCGCTTTCCTTGGCACTTGTTTTCCTTTGCTTGTCCCTTTTCTACTGACACGATACCGTGGCTCTTGACAAAGCTTGCATTCCAACAACTCTCCATCATTTATGCCAAACTCATTGTTATAATAGATCATGCAACAAGAAACACAACAATCAATTCTTAAGGATTTTAAACCAAGTTTCGATACCAATCTTTTAGCATCATAATAACTCTACTGAAAAAAACCTCTAATTGGGGTTGCATCTAACATCATTTTAGTCATATATTCCAAGCACAATTCCGCAACATTAAATTGAGACTTAAGACCCAACAACCGAACACACATTGATAATTTAGAGTCTTTAGATCCTTCAAATAATGGTTTATTTGTCTCATTCAAAATCATATAAAACCTTTGAGCTTATTTAAATTATTTTTTTGGTGGGGTAAAACATATATTTAAACCTTATTTAAATTATTTTTTTGGATGAGAAACTAACCAAGGGGCATAACCGTAAGCGATTTATATTTGCAAGGGTAATTTTAAAGTTTTTATTTTTACAGGGGTATAACTGGATTATGGTGATATTTGCAGGGGCAAAACATATATTTAAGCCTATAATTAATACATACCTAAAAAAATAATTTCAGCCAGAATATGAGAAGAGAAGAGTAGAGAAAACTGAGAGAAGAGAAGAGAAGTTTGAGAAGCTTAAGAAAAATGAAAGAGAATTTTGAGAAATAATTTAAGAAGTTGAGAACTTATAAGAAGGTGAAGGAGGCAACGGCTATAGTTGATAATCCTCCAGAAACGTAGCAATAGTGGCAGAAAAGACCAATACTGACGAACCCATTACTGGCGGAACAGGTGGTGGAATGCAATTACTAGCGGATTGTACACGTTACTGACGGATACAAGACATTACTGGCGGATCTACAATTCAGCCAGAAAATACAATTACTGGCGGATTCCCTTTAGTCAGACACAGTACACGAGGACGCGCCATTACTGGCAGAACTAGTGGCCAGAAAACGTGATTACTGGCGGACCCAAGTTCGGCCAGAAAACATCATTACTGGCGGATTATTATCGGTCAAACGCGGTACACGAGGCATCTTTATTTTCTGGCGGAATTAGTGGCGGAAGTTTTAGTGGCGGAACCAATCCGCCAGTAACTGCAATTACTGGCGGAAATTTAAATGCTGGTCATACACGCAATACGATGATGCTTTGTGGCAGATATATCTGCCAGAGATGTTATAAGATCTGCCAAAACTTACTGGCAGGCTAAATCCGCCAGAAATCGCCAAGTTCCGCCAGAAAACGTACTGGGGGACTGATTCCGCTAGAAATGTTCAGCCAGTAATGCATGTAATTCTTGTAGTGTAAGCTCAAAGGGAATATCCCAATTGGGAGCCACAATTACTGGAGCAGAGATGAGTTTTTCCTTTAGCATATTAAAAGCACAAAGACATTCATTATCAAAATTAAATTTAGCCTCCTTAAAAAACAAATTGCACAGAGGTTTTGCAATCTTGGAGAAATCTTTTATGAAACGTCGGTAGAACCCAGCGTACCCTAAAAAACTTCTCACTCCTTTTACATTCAGAGGAGGAGGCAACTTTTCTAACAATTCAATTTTTGCTTGATCAACCTAAATGCCTTTTGAGGAGATTTGATGGCCAAGCACAATACCCTCTTGGACCATAAAGTGACATTTTTCATTATTCAAAACTAAATTGGTTTCAGTGCATCTCTTCAAAACTGCATCAAGATTAGACAAACAAGAATCATAGCTAGGTCCAAATACAGAAAAGTCATCCATAAATACCTTAATAGCATTTTCCATCATGTCAGAGAATATAGAAAGCATGCACCTTTGAAAAGTTGCAGGAGCATTGCATAAACCAAAGGGCATCCTCCGATATGCAAACACACCAGAGGGACATGTAAAAGTGGTCTTCTCCTGATCTTTAGGGTCAACTGCTATTTGATTGTACACAGAATATCAATCCAGAAAGCAATAAAAAGCTTGTCCAGCCAACCTCTCGAGCATCTGATCGATGAATGGTAATGGGATGTGGTCCTTCCGGGTGGCTTGGTTTAGCCTTCGGTAGTCAATGCACATCCTCCAACCTGTGACTGTGCGAGTAGGAATTTGCTCATTCCTTTCATTTTTGACAACTGTCATACCCCCTTTCTTGGGAACCACGTGAACTGGACTTACCTAGGAGCTATCTGAAATCGGAGAAATCATCCCAGCATCTAAGAGCTTTAAGACTTCCTTCCTCACCACCTCCTTCATGGTAGGATTTAATCTTCGTTGCGGTTGAATCACTGGTTTGAATTCTTCCTCGAGTTTGATCTTATGCATGCACAATGCCGGACTAATCCCCTTAAGGTCAGAGATAGTCCAACCTAAAGCAATTTTGTTACTTCTTAGCACTCTCATTAGTTTTTCCTCTTCCAATTTGGTCAAGGAGCTACTAATGATAGCCGGATAAAGATCATCATTCCCAAGGAAGACATACTTCAAATGAGAGGGGAGTTGTTTCAATTCTGGAGTTCCTTTCTCTGGACTCTTCCTGTTCGGTACCGGAATACAAGTTGCTACCTCGATGAGTGCACGCCGCGAGGACGGAAGGATGACTTCGGGTTATTGAGACTGGACCTCGGATTGGCCGAGGTGTGCTTCTCCCGCGCCTCGGGTGTGGTACCTGCAAGCACTTTAATGCCTAAGTCAACAAGGGAAGTGAAGAGGTAATAGAGACGGGAGTAGAAAGCGTACCTGGAAATGGTGAGCGAGTCCCATATTTATAGAGAAGGGTGTCGTGCCCGCACCGTCGGATCAGATGATCGGATTTGGTCCGTCGGATGAGGATCTGGGCAAGGCGAAAGGCAGCAGTGGCCCCCAAGTTGAGGTCGGAGAGCGACGGGATTCGGCCTCGGCTTGAACATTTTTTCTGCAAGGCCTTGTTTGTGCTTCCACGTGTCCTGTGTTGAATGGGTGACAGTTCCTGTCACGGAGATGGAGGTCATCATTATGGTGCTGATTCCTATGTTAGGAGTTGATTAGGCACATTGATTAGACGCGACGGTTCGTCTTTTGAGGCCCCATGGTATTTAAACTTGTTTTGAGCCCTCCATTCTCACTTGTTTTTTACGAGATCTTTGTCGCGCGAGGTCAATTTAGGCTTTTTCCGGCAACCGTACCGAGGTCGGATTTTGTGTTTCGAGATCAAGTTCTTTGTTTCAAGATCCTGTTGCGAGGATGTCGAGTTCAGCCACGGAAGATCAGAGGGTTCCTCCGTCGGAGAGTTCCCCAGGGGGGTTTCCACCGACGTCCTGGGCTCTAATACCGTGATGACCGAGGCCGCTGGGTATCGGTTCGAATCGAGTCACTACAACTGGGTTTCCTTGAAGGTGGTGGACGCCCGGTCCAAATTGAGTGGTGGCGAAGTGGCCGAGCTGGAGAAGTACGTCGTCGCTACGCCGGAACAGAAGTGGAGGTTGGAGCATCCAGGGAAACTTCCTGCTTGCACCGTGTTGCCGCCGAAGGAGATCGGATACTTCTTCTACAAGAGGTGCTTAGAGTTTATGGGGATCAAGATCCCGCTGTCGGAGTTCCAGTAGAGCGTTCTGGATTACTTGTTGGTGGCTCCCTCCAGCTGGCCCCCAATGCTTGGGGATATGTCAGAGCCTTCGAGGATGTCATGGGCTACCTCGGGAGGACTCCGTCTGCCAGGGCCTTTTTTTCCGTTTTTGATGTTTTCCATAAGCCGGATAAGGAAGACGCTACTCGTCACAGCCACGTTTGTCTACGTGGGAGACGGGATCAGGCATACTTCTTCCCGGTGAACGATTCCAACAAGGGCTTTAAGAAGTCCTTCATTTTCATCTGAGCTGCAAACAAGAAAGCCAAGAGGGAAATTGTTGATTTCGAGGGGTCGGAGTCGGCCAGACCCCACTTCCCGCTGTCCTATGATCATACGAACAAAGCCTTTTCTGTGAATCCGGAATCTCTTTGGGGTGAGGACGCAGAGAGTTTCAAGGTCCTCAAAGAGTGGGGTAATAAACTTCTGAGAGTCGGCCGCAAGTTCCGTTGTGGTGATATTATCGAAGCTAAGTCGGCCGGTGAACTGAAGTCACTACTAGGTACCTTTGGAATTTGCTCAAAGCACTTTTCTTTATTTTGCTTACTGTGCCTTTCTCGTTTTCTAATTTTTGTGTAGATGTCCTGGCAACCTGCCCCCTTCCCGATCCCGCTGCCGAGGTTCAACTGAAGAAGTGTTCCTCCACAGGAAAGAGGGGCAAAGGCTCTTCGAAGGAGTAGACGGGTTGCTGCGAATACAGATATTCATGTCCGGCCTGTGAAGAGAAACAAGGATGTTGTTGATCAAGAGGTGGCCTTTTCCTCCGAGGTCACTGCGGAGCTACCTTCTGAGGTTCCATCCAACACCGAGCTGGAGGCTTGTATCCGGGTGGCCGAGACCGCGTTGCTGCTGTTCCGTGAATTGGAGGAGATGAAGGCGGACCCTGAAGTGCTTAAGCTTTCTCGAAGATTGGAAAGGGCCGAAGCTATCAACTGTGAGCTCGACGGGGATCTCTTGGATCGGACGGACAAACTGGAGTATTGTCGTGACGTTCGCATTCTAGAGATCATAGAGCAAAATCGGGTGCTCCGGGCTTCCATCGACTCCCTGGGTTCGGCGGATGAGCAGATTGCCGATCTCCAGCACCAACTGCAGTTGGGCCGACCCGAGGCAAAGGAGGCGGAAAGGATCTCAGTTTGTCTTGCAGAGGCCTAGGCAAGGGAAGCTCGTGCTCTGGAGGAGGTCGCCACCCTTGATGCCGACCTTGAAAAGCTTTGAGGGGATTGTACTTCTGCCGAGACGAGGATGGAGAGCTCGGCAGCGCTAAGCTTTGAGAGATGCCGGAGTCTTCTAGCTGTGGTGAGTCCGAACCTTCCGATGGACCTGTTGGTTCCTCAGAATGACGTTCTCGAAGGTAACCTGGCGATGCCATTGCCGGGCGCTCCTTTGGATCAAGCGCTGCTGCTCTTTGTTGGCTCTGACGCGGAAGTTTCCGAATAAAGCCTTTCCTGTTTTTATCTTTTTGCTTTTGTAAACGTAAGGTCGTGGCCCTCTTATGTAACCTTTTTCCCCTGATGGAGCGCGGAGCTCAGAGATCAGGGGGTCTTTATCCCCTGATGGAGTGCGGAGCTCGGAGATCAGGGGGTCTTTCGCCTCTGATGGAGCGCGAAGCTTGGAGATCAGAGGTCCCTTCGGCAACTGATGGAGCACGGGGCTCGGAGATCAGAGGGAAGGTCTTTAAAATAATATATTATCTAAAAAATAGTGGTATCTACTATGAATAATAGTTATATATATGTTAATGAGTTACAAGAGTCACATAATAGATGAATATTAGAAGACATTCATTTATTTGGATTATTACTCATTATCATGAGGATCGTAAATTATAAAACTTATGTCCTATATATAGGACTGTTGTAGTCGTGTAAAAAGTACTTTCAAGAGTTGACTGCAAAAACTCTCTTCTTCTTTTTGTCTATTTCTTATTCATATATAGTCTATTATAATTGTTATATTTTACTCTAGTTTTGGTTATTTTATAACACATTATACCCATGAGATTCTACTAAAATGATGGCTTAATCAGCTTGGAAGCTATTTTGTAAAGATAAGTTTTCTTCTATTATCTTTGGGATAATCTAACTCACTATCATGTTATCATGTTATTTCTCACAACTAATGTTTTGTCATATTAATCTTTTATATTGGTTGCATAGAATTTATTTTTTAAGAATTTTTTTGTGTAACACAATAATCACATTTGTTTATTCTTGATGGATGTCAGAAAATTCAACATTCAAGCATCCTATAGGATTTCATAAAGAATTTTCTTATTTGATTGTCAAGATATGACACATACATCTTGAAGAACAGGAAAAAAAACTATTATTCGAGCATCCCCATAGGATTGCTCAAAGTGTGACAATATGTGATATAATTATTGAAGAACTGGAAAAGGAATCCTAATATTCAACAATCCCTAGAAGATTTTGCAATGCTCATCATATAAATTTGCGGTATAGTTCTTTAAGAACAAATAGTTAGCAATATTGATCATCATTTATGAAAGATTTGAAGTCAAGTTCTTGTACCGTTTGGCCATGATTGTAATCTAAAAGATCTGTTTGGTCTCAGTGTAAATTGTGACAAAGAAAAATAAGAGAAAATACATCTCTTTATCCTACTCGGATATGCTCATAGAGTAGAAAAATAGAGAAAATACTTAAGCAAGTTTTGTGACTGAATAAAGGATTTATGATTGCTAAGAAATGTGAAAGCTCGGATAATATATTAAATTTTATTCCCAAAAGTGTATTTTTTATACTATTCCTTTTTGTACAACAAAAGTTGTGGTTATGTTCATCGATGTGGTAAAAGTTATCGTTGTCTTATTTACATGTCATAAGTATGATTTGTGATTACGACCTTCGTTATTATTAATAATGGTCTAGTATATCATACATTATGGAAAACTGTAACTTTTCTGCTTACTTATACCTGGAATTTCATATGAAAAGTCTTGCAAAAAAAAGGAAGAACTCATTGTATAGAACCTATAGAACTCGACACTTTTTTTTACCTTTTTTTATGTTTTTTGATTTCATGTTACGTAATATTGTAAAACACGAGTGCAATCAAAATTATGCTAAGCTAGAAGTTTGCTATTAACATATGGCAAAAATAAAACTGTGTTTTTCAAACAGGAGTTTAGTAGTCTATATATTATTTTCTATTTATTATGCTCAGCTAGATTATCTGAAATTAAAATTAAATGATATCCCATACTGACATTTGAAAAAAAAATAATAAGTTTTTATTTGTCATATGTTCTCAATGCATGTTAACTGTAATATTACTTACTAGTCAGTTAAAATCCAAGTTAAATTTGATAAACATTCTAAATTTTTAGAGTACTACTAAGATGCTACTTAAGTATTTTGTAATTTTTTAATAAATTGTTTGCACTATTTAGTTATAGCCAAGAGTCATATCGTAGCATTTACACTTATTTTCAACTTGCAACAAAAATTAGCAAATGTACTTAAAGGCTTTAAAAGAGCTAATAGATTGTTACCAAATTATATTGTTCCAAGTCTCTTAGAAACTAATTAAGTTTCAAGTGTATACATCTAAGAGGATACCATATCGAAAATAAGTTTATGGATCATAAAAAATAAAATATTCTAAACATTTATTTTTACAACACAAGTAATCTTAAACCAGAAATTTATGGATCATAATAAGTTTGTCATTTACATTAATAGTTGGGCCTTCCCATGTCTATTATGATGCGAATAATAGTTAAAAAGTTTATGTAAGCATGTATTGAAGAACTATTAGATTCTTCATTTTATTAACTTTGTGTATTGTTGATTACCAATTCTCAAATGAAGTTGACAATATTAGGGAATAAATCTCTCAAATTTCTAAAACGTATATAAGATGATATTTGTAAACCAATAGATCAATCACGTGGAACATTTTTATATTTTATTATTTTAATTGATGCATCAACTAAGCGCCCACTTATATATTTGTCATCAACTCATAACCGGAAGTTTGTGAGATTGTTCGTTCAACTAACTTTTCTAAGAGCTCATTTTTCTGAATTATCTATAAAGCATCTCATAACTATTGTATGTCTAATAGAAATTGATGTTGAACATCGCGTAGCAGAACATTCATAAAAAGGTCTTGAAGAACCATTCATTATACGTTTAAAGTTAATTATATGATCAATACTTATGAGATCATAATTTCCAATTTCTACGTGGGGGGATGTAGTCTTTTATATCGAGACATTGATCCGCATCATGCCAATAAGTTATTATAAGTTATTTCTCCCCATTTCAATTGATTTTCAATCAATAATCAAATACCCCGTTTGAGAATTTTTGGAAGTGTTGTGCATGCTATAATTAATGCATCACAGCGCAATAAGATTGATCCTTAAAGAAATTTGGGAATATATGAGTTTATAAATCTCCATCCATGATAAATTATGTTGAGCCAACAATTGGAGATGTATGTATAGCCCAATTAGCTGATTTTCATTTTGATGAATTATTTTTCCCAATAGTAGGGGAAGAGATAAGAAACTTGAAATGAATATTATTTTAAACAAATTATTATTATCTCATATTGATCCTCCTACAAACCAATGTCAACTAGAAGTTCAAAGGATAATTCATTTGCAAAGTTTAGCAAATTAACACCTGCTGCAATGCTCTAATAAAAATTGATATCCTGGTTGGACACTCAAAAACTGAAAATGACTCTTAACCATGCATTGAGCGTGTAGATTGATCGATTCCAAAGAATAAAAATCGCCGAACAAGTAAAAAAGTTTAAAAGCAAGATGGCCGAAATAAAGATATGGAAGCTCCAAAATAATAATTTGACATAATTATTTTTAGAGTTTCGGAAGAACTCCTCAGGTATCTGTAATTTGTGGAAATGAGATCTCAATAAGTTAAGTCAAGAATGAAATACAATTAAGCCAAAATAAGATCAACGTACCAATTTTGTCTATGAATAATATTGCACTAAATGTGATAAGTGATTTAAGAGGATCGTGAACCAGAGTGTGTTAAGAATTTAGACAAAACGTGGTCAAAAAAAAAAGAATTTAGACAAAACAATCATTAGCCAAAATAGAAAAAAAGAGTTGAATCAAAATTAAACTCGCTTTGCAAAGAAGAGAGTTTTTCGCCTTGTAGTCTGCACACCTGAAGATGTGAATTTAGTTAGAATTGTTGTTCAAGAGTATTCATATGGACCTAGCTTGATTTCGAAGATAAATTAATTTGTAATGAATACAACTAACTTTAAATACTTAGTTAGTATAGTAGCACATAAATGGGCCAGTTTACATATTATGGATGTGTTACAATTTAAATACTTAGTTAGTATAGTAGGATATAAATGGGTCAATTTAATTGTATGTCTCATTTGATATTCATGATTATATGAAGATCCCTTAAGATTTAATTTCCGAGACATACTATTCAGACTCTCGAGACGATTACTCAAATTGAATTAGTCCTTCCATTACATCACTTGTCCATACAATTTCATGAAAACATCTAGAAATGAGTTTGTTATAACTTGCTATTATTGAAACTTCGGAAGAGCTTTCAAAAACTATAGATTGCTTAAAGAGGGAGTTCTAGATGAATGACGTCAAATTATATATGATGGATTTAGAGGTTGAACCTATGATTGGTCTCTAGATAGAAAATCCCAAAAAGAATCAAGATATAAAGAAATATCATTAATTAAAATACTTTGAAAAACAAAATCTTATCTCGATCTCAGATCGAACAATTGTGTCATTCTATTTTTGTTTAACAAGTTATAAAGAGCTAGTTCTTAATTGACTCATGCTAAATTACTTATCTTGAGTACATTAGTTGTTGCCAAGAAGATAACAAATATCTTGGTCCCACAGACTATAACTAGCGCTATGAAAGCATAGATGCATAATACTATAAATGTTGTGTCGCTTATTATGATAATATTATGTGATAACTACTAATAATATAGTTCATCACAATCCAAAATGCATCAGAACAAAGTAGGATACATATTTTAGTTTTCATGATTCTATTGAAGAAATCATTTTTAAGATATGTTCAACAAAATAACCAAGCTGATAAAAGGTATTTTCTAATCCAAATCATGTCAAATTCGTAGTCAACTCTTATCTACATATGATGGCATTGAAATATCATCATGATCTACAAAAAGTTCTGTAGTTATGAAATAGCAGAATGTTTCTTTATTTTCATGCTCAAATACCAACGATTCAAGAAATATTTCTTAAAGATAATGTTGACTTCAACGCTTAAATAAAAGGGTTGATCACAACGGGCAGAGAAAAGCATAATGATTCAAACGAATTAGAGGGAACCTCAATATGTTAGAATTCATATTCTAAAGTGATTATTCAACAAGGGGAGAAAATGATATTCTTTTTTCCTTCGATAAATTTGTCCCAATGGGTTTTTCTGCTAAGTTTTTAACGAGAGAGTTCCCTCATAAAATATATTGTATACATTTTCCTTGACCGATATATTTTCCCACGTGGTTTTTTTCAAGCAAGGTTTTAATGAGACATATCTTTAATGGCATCCAAGGGGGGTGTTATGAATAATAGTAATATGGATGTCCATGAGTGCATAGTAGAGAATTATTAGAAGACATTCATTTATTTGGATTATTATTCCTTATTATGATGACTGTAAGTTACAATACTTATCTCCTATAAACAGGACTCATGTATCCTTGTAAAACATACCTTCAAGAGTAGAATGCAATGACTCTCTTCTTCCCCTATTCTCTTCTTCTCTTTGTCTATTTCTTCTTCATGTATCGTCTATTTCAACGGTTATATCTTACTCTAGCTTTGGTTAATTTCATAACAATATAAATTCGATCTAGGAATAATTCCTGAGAGAGTAAGTTCACTTATTAACACTTAGTCGTATTAGAAACATAAATTCACATCAAAACAACAAATTGTGTTTGTATCAGTGTGAGGCAATGTGTTACATAGGGTTTTACTCTCTGTGAGAGGATATTACAATATGAATTGTATATGTTCTGGGCTTTTTTTTAAATATTCTTTTTCTTAGAACATGCATGTATTTTTCTTTTCTTTCTTCCACAGATGTTCAGTAAATACACTTAGTCATTGGATATTCAATAAATACACTTAGTCATTTCTCGCAGCCTTACTTGGCATTTTGCCAATAGGCAGACCATGGTCGGTTTACCAACAGGATAACAACCTCTTCAATTCAAAGGAACTTCTATAAATAGAGAAGGTATTATTACCGTTGAGAAATACACCATCGTACAACTAGCCTTTGGATTGGATAAAGTAATGTCTAGGTTGTATTGTACTTGAGAGAGAGAGTGAGATACTAGCCATTGACGCATCTAATTTCTACCCTTCCTTGAGAATTTTTTTTTGTTATCATATTATTGGTGCGCAGTTTTCACTGCCTTTGCCGATGACTAATCTACGCCGGGGTAGGATCGAAGCCCAGTTACCACTTGGACCAACCCTTGTTGGTTCCTTCTTTGAGAATGTTGAGTCATGATATATATATATATATATATATATATATATATATATATATATATGAAACCTTCTCTTTCTCTTCTATGTCACGAGGATCAAATGATGATGTGATGTCAAAATGCTTTGATCACTATGTACCTTTGCATATTGCATCATCTTGTGATGGATTTAGCGCATAAGTAGGTGGTTTCCTTTATCTTCAAAGAGGCTTGATGTGATGGTTGTTGCAGAGCAGTCGTTTGTTGAGATATCTTCTGAAGATGTCTTCTTCGACAAGATGCTTCTAGCTTCTTCGATGAAGTCACTCCTTGACTTCATGCACTTCAGCATATCCGTTGATGAACTCTAGTTTGACTTCTTGCTTCTGATGATTTAATCGGACTTCTTGTAGGCACATATCTTTTGTTGTTGACTTGGTTATGATTTCTTAATATGTGTTTGTACTTCAGATACTTTAGTACATACAGATATCTTCTTGATGGGCTTCAAGTTGTCTTGATCTTCTGACGATGTATCTTCTTGGAGAGTTGCTCTGTCAAATCTTTTTATTCTTCTTTATCTTTGCTTGAGGAATGGTGTAGTTTTTGTTGTTAGATGTCTTTAATATCTTGCACATTTGAATAAACAATTAATAGACAAGTTGTTCTATTTCTTTTTTATCTTCAAAACATCAAACCAAAGGAATTGTTGTTCAAACAAAATTGGTTTTTTCAAGAACAATTTTACTTTAATGTATCCACTCGAGTGTACAGGGTATTCCTTGACCATCATCAGGAAATATCAATGTTTTTTTCTATGTTTTGTCTCACCATATATATGTTGCATGAATGGAACCAAGTTTTGACTATGCCTAAGAAGCCTCAATCATTTAGTCAATGAAGCGTCATCTGGTCTATTCTCTCAACAAGTGTATGTTCTACTAGAAGGCGTGTGTTTCAAATAAACAAGTGTCTGCCCTGAAGAAGATTGAATTTAACACAAAAGCATTTGTCTGAAGCAAGCGTCTATTGGATAGAGCATATGGTCAAAGCGTCTATTGGATGAGACATCAATGGTTTTTACCATCACGAATCTTCATCCTACTTCGGATCTCTCAATTATTACTTCGGGCCTTCGTCCGATCACGGATCTTCATCCTACTTCGGAACTTTCTATTATTACTTCGGGCCTTCGTCCGATGGCGGATCTTCATCCTACTTCAGATCTTTTCTTAGCACCACGGACCTTCATCCCACCTCCGCAGATGTTGAGTCCAGATTTCCTCTCAGATCTTTGGCGCATCTATATCTCAGGTGATAAATAGCCCACGGCGGCTCCAGCAACTCTCTGATTCCCGAGAAGGAAGTCCACAGCGACTTCTTCCCAATTTCGCCTTGTGCGAGCAAACCTTCTCTCTGATCTCCTAGCTGAAGAGCTCCATCAGAGACCGAAGGTATCCCAATTTCGCTTCTTGCGAGCCCGTCCCTCTGATCTCCGAGCTCAACACTCCATCAGAGGCTGAAGGCCGGGGTCCACAGCGACCTCCAGATGGAGATCGTGGAGAGGGGGCCCTCAGCGGCCTTCCCATCTTTGAAGACCGGGGGACCCACAGCGCGGCATTCCCATCTATGGAGTTCAAAGGGCACGCAGCAGCTCTCATCCGTAAATTCGGCTCGAAAATTTCTCACTCGGGAATCTCTTCAACTCATTCTAAATTAGGAAGTGAAGTTACTAACGCTATCAATCTCGGCCGTTCAGCGGCCGTGACTAATAACTCTACCTCGGCATTTAAACAAGATGAAATATGCAATATGCTATCTCGGCATTCAAAGATTAAATTTCAGCAGGAGCAAACAAAGACTAAATGCAAATTGTTAGCCGGAAAGGGACGGTGCCATTGTCTTTACAAACCAGGGTTGGCCCCGGACATGCCCGAGACCAACCGTCAGTAATACTCAATGAAAACAAGGAATCAAATTTACACTTTCCAGATTCTTGGCCTCTTCAACACCAACGGCAGCTTTGTCATTAACTTCAGGAGCAGCACTGGCCTCGGCAGCGGGAGGGTCATTCCCGGAAGGAGCTGGTTCTTCGACCTCCGCAGCACCAGGAGAAGAAGCTAGAGTCGGCTTGTAGATGACTTGATCTCCCTTAACGATCCGACCATCCACTGCCTTGTGGTTGAGTTTCAGCAAATCTACCCGGACCTTGTGGTCGAGCGGGACCCCCATGTCCAAGCAGCGCTAGAAGCCAACCACGGCTCCAAAAGCAATTTTGTTCTTTAGAACAACCTGCTCCTCCTTCAGCCTCTTCACATCTCCATCTTTCCTTAGAGCCTCGGCTGCGCTCTCCTCTTTGGCCTTCTCAAGCTCCTGTCTCACCCTTCGCAGGTCGACCTCCAGCGTAGGCAGCTTTTCTATCTTTTTGGCCTACTCCTTGGCCTTATCATGGGCCTCGGTCAACCTTTTCTGCACGTCGGATAGTTTTTCCAGCTTGGCCTTCAAACTCCGGTTTTTTTCAGAGAGTTCTACCAAATTATTATCTTGTTAAATTTTCAACTTACGAGAAGTGCGAATCAACTAGCCAACAATAAATCTATTGAGAGCTTCAAGTTCGGAAATCTTACCTCGGAGTCGGGCGCTAGACTTCTCGGCGATAGTCTCTTCCAGCTTCCTGAAAGCGGTTGCCCCGAACTTGGCAACCTTGGCACAAGCTTGGAAATCCTCCAAGGTGATGTCTCCTTCCTCTTCACTTTTCTTTTCATTTATTTTTTGTTTTTTATGAGTGCCAGGAATGGTGCTACCCTTGCTGGCCTTGGCAACCTCCTCGTGGCCCTGTTTCGGACCACTCTTGGAAGCCAACCACAGAGCGACTTGGGAAGTTTCTCGAAAGATTGCCTCTCCCAGGATGACTGGGAGGGAGTGGCATCGATTTTGGGGGCGGCACCGGACGCCGACCCCGCCTTCTTCTTCTTCTCGAAGGCTTGTCTGGTATATTCACATGCATGGATGTGTCGATGGTGGACTCGTTCAGAATGGCGTCGAGATCATCCATTTTACCTGCAAAGTGGAAAGACTTGGTCAGGATCGGCATCAAAAGATTCCCGAGACCGACTTGACCCACAACAAAATATCAAAGGAAATTCAATACAAGACAAGTACAGGAATTAAAATAACTCTTCAACTTGGCCTCAGAATCGGCCAGGGCCTCCAACATGGAGCCATAGTGAAACTTCAGGCCTTTCTTGACCAAGTCTTTCTTCCACCGATCAATCATCTTGTAGGAAACTTCATCGTCTCCCCTCAACAACCACGGCTACCCGGCATAAGATTTGGTCTCAATTGATTCTTTATCTCAGACAAAATGTTCCCGAGTCCAAGACAGAGGGAAATGCTCCTTCGACATCAGTTTGCCCTCAAAGTCCGCAATCGACCGCTTCACTGCATTGTTAGAAGCCAATACAAAGAAAAATGCCGACTTCAAGTCCTTGTTCGAATCATTGGCCGGCATAAAGTAAGAACGCTCTGAATGGCCCCGGAAGCCAATATGACCTTGCCTCATCCTACCTGACCTCGGCTCAGGTGAATGAAACACATTGAAGAGACAGAAGAAGACATTAGCCGAAGGAACGCTGCCGAGGTGCTCCATTACCAGCTTGAAGCCACGCATGAATCCCCAGCTATTCGGCAACAGTTGCGAGGGGGCCACGTGTTGAAAACGCGGGACGTCCTTTTGAAATTCGCTAAAAGGGATCCAAGCCCCCATGGTCTCTAACGAAGCTCCATAAAAGAAGAAGTTGAGGCCGTCATGCTTAGTGCACACCGGAATGTCGTCGACTTCCAGTAATTTCCAGCGCTGATCAACAGGTGCAGCGATATACTTCTCATAGAAGGACACGGGCTTTTTCGGCTTCAACCTCAGGTAAATGTTGCAAATTTTGGTGGAAACCCAATCAAAGAACTCCTCCATTGTCTCCTCATGTTCCTCTATCACGACTACGGGTCTCCGACTCTGTGAATTGACTTCGGGATTCTCCTCCACCGTACCCTCGGATGACTGCTTGGTAGTCATCTCTCTGGTCGAACCGGAAGCTCCCAACCTCACAAATGAGTTGGCATACGTAGAAGAGAGTAGCGACGGAGCTCCCTTAGGAGCCGGCACCGGGTGGCCTTCGGCCGAGCTCTTCAAAATCGCACCATTTATCTGCAAGGGGAGGACGACATCATCACTATCTAAATCTATCAAGGCATTAATCTCGGCCTCAAAAAAACCTAAGACTGGTCCATCTCCTCCCCACGAGGCAAGAACGGCGACGTCAGCCGCGGATGAAGGTATTGTAACTCTAAACGCCTAAAATTATCTGAAAGAAAAACTAACCTCGATTGCAGAGTCTCCTGAGACCGGCTTGAATGATGTAATCGGACGGAGGATGACGATCTCGCCCTACCAAGAAACCCCATAACAGACGGCATCGCGCAACGAATATGAACTCGGCATGGTGGTCGGAAAGGCACGCAATCTCAGGTCACTCAGAGCTCTCGCAAGGAATCAGTTTCAACAATGAAGCAAAGTGGATGAAGAATCCTCATCTCGCCTTATATAGGGCCAGAATACGAAGCGTCATACCTCTTCAATTTGTCCCATCAGGGCAGCACGTCAGAACACCCTCAATCTCTCCAACAGTCACGTCTCTGTTCCCCCATTCACGAGCTAACACGTGGCGCAGCAATCATCACTCTTAAAGCAACGGACTGATCAAGCCGAGGCCGACCCCATTCTTCGTCCAACCTCGACTTGGGGGGCCACTGTTCCGGACTGGGCCAAAGCGTCACGAGATTTGGGCCTGGCCCAATTCAACATCTAGATCAATCCAGCACTTGCCTAGCCAGAAAACATCTGCATTCAATGGTCAGGATTCGCACGCCCGTATTTGACGCTTCAGGTACGACACTTCTGTCTATAAATAGGGGTTCAACCCTCCGTTCCCAGGTACGTCTTCATTATCTATTATTCTTTGCATGCCTCTTCTCTAATCCTTACTGACTTGAGCGTCGGAGTGTTTGCAGGTACCCCCCGCTCGACGTGCGCATGCAACGTACCTCGGGCCATCCGAGATCTATCTTCAATCTTCCGAAGTCCATCATCGAATCTTCAGAAGCACCTCAACTAGTACCCCGGACTCAGCTGTTGCCGAGGTCCAGGTACCGAACATTGAACATTATTAGATTCTAGCAAATACTACCTCCGTCCCATTTTATAAGTTGTTTTAGCAAAATCAATTTGTCCCAAATTAATTGTTGTTTTACATTTTCAAGAAAGCATCTAACATGCTTTTCCATTATTGCCCTTATTAATCATGACAACTTTTTACATTTAATAAATGATTCATGTTTATCTATATAGAGAGATAAAGGGTTAAATGGTAATTCAGACAACACTTTTTATAAAATCTAGACGGCTAATCATTTTTCTTAATATATGCCCAACAACCTTAAACTGCATATAAAATGGGACGGAGGTAGTAACTAAGTTGATAATTTCCACGTCAAGAAAAAAACTTGATAATTTGGAAGTGGATTCAAATTCAAAAGTTGATGAGACTAATCATAAACCCGTCCTATTAAATCTTTGGTTAAATAGCCATATCAAAAGTTAGAAAAAAGAAACATTTGTTTATCAAAGTAAATGTGACCAATATTATTATGAAACAGTTAACAAGCTACTAGTATAAGAGTGTATTAGAGGCCTGTCAAATCACGTTGAATTTGTTTATCTAGCATGTCAAATCAAGGTTATTTCAAGATGTTTGTTATTGTTATTGTCTCTCAACTCTCGAGGCTTTCAAAATTGTCCATCACGCTTCCAAGGCTCCTAAGATTATTAAGGTTAGGTGGCATCCTTATTTAGAAGTCAACAATGATGGGGGCATGGGGCATCCTTATTTTTGTTCCAAGACAACTTTAAAATCTGAGTTGAAATTTTTCATCACAATACTAAACTTAAATTCTTTGCACATATCCCCGGTGTTAAAAATTGTACGATTTTGTTTAGCAGTCTCATCAAAATCACGGTCACCCTCAATTATGTGAATCCTAAGTCATCAATATTTAGGGGATATTTCCATGACACTCCTTAAGTCCATTATTTTAAATTTTAATATATTTTTCTCACCAATTAAAGATCATACAATACTTTCAACTATTCTAAAATACAATAATGATATAGGAGAAAACAATTGAAAGATATACTAAAAGTGAAGTTCTGACAAGGAAGCCAAACTTGATTCATTTTCATTGATACCCAATACACATCATGCAAAGAGCATATAGAGAGAGTTTAAAGTAAAGGCATATAATTACATTTTACATAATAAAACAGAAAAGCTTGGAATTCACAAGAAAATAATACAACTCATGGTGATTGAGGCCAATACATTCCAGCATCTTCAAATTCATTTCCTTCATAAACACTGAACTCAAGCTCATCTACACTTCTTTCATCATCCCATATACCATCATAACTATCATCACTTTCATTATCCATCTCACTTAAATCAGAAGAATCTGATATATCTGAGCACTCATCCCTATCATAATAGCCAAGAACTTGAGGCCCCAAAACCTTAAGTTTTGGAAAATTCTGCTTCATAAACATGTTGTCAAGTTTCACACTCCAACAACCCCTCATATCCAAATATTCAAGCTTAGGACAGCATGAGAGAATTTGATGAACACCGTCATTGCTGATACGATGATAAGTCATTTCGAGACGCTTGAGGTTAGGCATAGTTGAGGCAATAGCAAATGCTTCAACATCGTCTGATGGCTTGCCTGAAGTATCTAAAGGATGCATATTCCGACAGAAAACTTCTAATACTTTGCAGTTCTTGCCTATTACCTCTAGCGCGTCTGCTCCAATTTTAACACAATAACTCAAATCTAAAGTTGAAATAGTAGAAAGCCTTCTGGTAATCTGTTCCACTTCGTAATCATTCATATTGCTTCGAGGCAGTCGCAGAGTTTGAAGGGAGACAGCACTTGCCAAAGAGTAAAAGGACACACCACATTAGTAAGATGATCAATCAGACAGAAATCACAATTAGAAGAAGTTTAATTATGGAGGAAATTCAAGACAGAAAAACATGAAAGTCATCTCAAATTTTCGCCACCTTTGAGACAGCGAAGAAATTAGAGACAAATTTCATTTTTTTTTCTATATATAATCTTAGTTCTTTTAGCAACGAATCCAGAAAATCAATACTACTCTGAGTACAAGACCAAAGGGAGAGTCCGTTCTAAAAAGACTAGTCTATTAGGTAGCAGAACCGCAGGCTTATAAACCCCGCTTATTAGGTGAGGCTCCCTAATGCGGGATCATAACATAAACCACCTTAAATTTAGTCTACAATCACACCAATTCAGTTTTCTAGCATACTAACTGTTGAATTTTAATGTGAGCCAAGCAACAGAACTAAGAACAATATAACAAATGTCACATTTATATTCTACTCTTAGTCTTAGCAATGAACATATAATAATCTGAGTTAAACACCAAATAAAGGGGCCATGTAAATTGAAGCTAAGGAAATACACTGCTTACTTTTCAGCAATGAAAGTGAATATTCTCTCAGTTTGGAGACCGGAAACACAGAGCTTGCGGGGTGATCCAGAGCTTCTGGTGATCAGCATCTCAACCATTCGCTCAATTTGTCGAGGTTCGCAGCGGCTGCTCCAATCTTCAATGTCTATCTCTTGCCAGCAGTAAGGTCCATCTGTTACATTTTTCCACGTTTTACACACCCTAGGGATCACTCTCAATCTTTCTTTGAGAGAAAGTTTTGAGAAGATCATCCCTAAAATATCAGGTGTTAACTCATTAATCCTACAAAACTCAGATGCTACCTCCATATATCCTGCAAAAAAAGAAATTTTTGCAACATTATGTTTCTCTTTAGTGGTTAAGAATCAAAAACTAAACACAAAAATTGAACTCTTTCACAGATATATGAGCCAATAGTTCAAAGTTGAAACAACAAGTCCAGCAAAAATTGAACTCTTTCACAGACATAAGAATGAGTAGTTAAAGTTTCAAACAAGACATTGTGCAAATAACTGGTCAAGGTGTTTCTATAGGAAAGGACAAGATAAGATTGAAAATTTGGAAGATTATTGTTTTGGGAAAGAGCATTAAATTAAACATGGCAATTAAAAGACAATTAAATTTTGTAGCTTTAAATGTTCAACTTACAACAGAAGAAGTTGGAAGCAAATAAATGCAACAAATTTCATTTTCAGGCCATATCTAAACCCATTGGAAAAATTTAAACAATTAAAAAAAATGAACTTTCAGTTTCAGGATAGCAAATCTAGATAACAGAAACATTACCCAGATCGAAAAATCTTTTTTTTTCCACTCCTTTCCAAAAATACCCAGAAAGAGAAAGAATGTAAATCAGTGATATATATCAAAAAAGAATGCAAATTTACCAACCCAAATCTTAGAAGAACTGAATTATGAAAGCATTAACCGAGTAATCCGCCACATGCGAAGGGAAAAAGAGAGAAGAAGAAAAAAGTGAAAAAGGTAAAAAAAAGAAAAAGAAGAACCAAACCCAACCACCAACACCAACAACAACACCAACAACTCTCAGCTTGAAATCAATGCAAGAAAGAAAAAAAAGAATAATAGATATAAAAAGGTAACTAGCTAGTTATAGAGTAGAGTGTAGAGAATAGAAAAAGGCCTGAAACACCGGATAATGTTGAAAACTGAGTTTGCTTTCATACCTGGTTTGTTGAATTGAATCAAAGGGACATAGATAGATAGATATGGTTTATTTTATTTATTTTGGAAAAGAATTGAGAGGAGGAGGAGATTGAAGAAGAAGCAGAAGAAAATATCGGCTTTTTACTGCCACAACCACACTAAAACAGTCAAAATCGACTACCCCAAAGTCACAGAAAGTACAGTATTCCTATTCCATTTTGAGGAGAGAGAGTATATTTTTTCTTTCGTATTGGGTGAATTATGTACTTTATAGTCAATAATTTGAGGCTTAAATATCATTTACCCCCTAAATATCAACATAATTCATCTATCACTCTCAAAAAAAAAACTCTTAAACAAACATCGCAAATATCAAGTGTTTCTAGTTACCCCTGACGTTAACTTTCTATTAAAAAAACAGACGTCGCTATTACGAGATGACGTAAATACACATAAATTCGGAAAGGGAGTAAAAAAATTTCCGGATTTATGTGTATTTCCGGAACGCAATTTTTTAAAAATAGCTTCCGAATTTATTTATGTATAAATTCGGAATATATAAAAAAAAATATTTCGAATTTATACATAAATTTGGAAGCGTAATTTATTTATTTTTTTAAAAAAAATCAGTTTAAATTAATTAAAAAATCAATTTAAATTAGTTTCAAAAAATCAGTTTAAATTAGTTTAAATCTATTTAAATACGATAACGATAACGATAACAAACCGAAAATATAATAAAGTCGATAAAATACGAGTACATATACAAAAAATAAAACCAAAACAAATACATCTACAGATGAAAGTCTAAGTGTCCTAAAGCCTGCAGGAGGCTGTCATATGCATCGGCTGGAATGTCTCCCTCAGAACCCATAGCATCGAGTATGTGTCCAGCGGCAACATCCATCGCATATTCGCATCCTGATACGTCCATGGACCAACTCCCTCAGCTACAGCCTGCTGCTCTGGTACATGCTGCTCTGGTCCATGCTGCTCTGGTACCTCCTCAGCTGCAGTCAGTCGTGGAATGGACACCTGCCGTTACCAAGGTAGATAGTCATCGGTGCACTCACCCGCCATGCCTGCGACTCTGCTAGTACGAACAAAAATCTGTGCTGGGGATGGATACACCGACAATCTCTCTAAAATGGAGATCACATCTGGACGTGGGCCTAAAATGGGTGCAGGAGGGATCTGCTGGATGCGGCCAACCAGCCAGCGGACCCGGTCAGCCATATATGTGACAGCAATGTCGCCCCAGATCAGCCAACCTCTAAAGTGTGCCATGGTGTAGAATGGAACGTGCAGTCTGTGGCCCTCCCAAGGCGTAAAAATGACCTGGTCCAGTCGCAGGTTATCGATCCGCTCCTGAAAATGTATCAGCTTCAGATCATCGCACTTGAAGTTCTTCCACCTGTTGCAACGTGGAAGCCCAGTATCAGGGAACATCCTCCGTCGGACGATAGTGGGGAAGTACTCATAAATCCAACACTGAAATAAAATAATTAAACGAATAAATAATTAATTAATTATTTCAATAAAACCAATTAAAAGAATAAAAGTAATTAATTAATTAATTACCAGTAGCAGAGAAACGTATCCGTCAATCTGCCTGGTGTCCTAGTAAGCGGCCAAGTTCAACTGGTCATAGAGATATGCCAGAGCAGCTGGATCCTAAGCCCACTGGCCACATGTGCCAAAATATGAATTGAGACTAATCCACTTAGCTGGCACGTACGTGTGACTCTTGTCGGAGAAGATTGTTCCCCCCAACAAGTGTAGCATATAGCACCGTGCTGCATGATCAAACTGCCTTATGTATGTTATCTCTGTAGGCATCCTCTAAAAATCTGAATCTGAAAGCCGGAGTCCTGCAGGAATTAAACTCGAGCCAGCAGGCCGCCCCATCTACTCCGAGATAATCCACCCCAGCCTGAACGGCCTCAGCAAATGAAAGATGTAGAGGCTCAGCCAAATGATTGCCGGTGAGCGGCAAGTGGAGCAACGCAGCCACGTCGTCCAATGTGATGGTCATCTCCCCCCAAGGCATGTGAAAGGAGCTAGTCTCAGAATGCCACCTCTCAACAAAAGCAGATACAAGCTCATGGTTGATGTTGTTGACAGGTGTGGCGTCCAACTGAAATAGCCTCGCCTACTGCAACCATGCTACAATATGATGGTGGTGCACCTCAGGTCTAATACTGGATATCTTCCCCCGTGAGATGCAACCTTTAGCGTACCTCGGTCCTGTAAAAAAATAAAAGTAATTAATAAATAATTTAAAATAATTAAATAATTTAAACTAATTAAGTAATTACTAAATAACTTAAAGTAATTACCTCTCCGGCCAATAGTCGACTGATGCGGTGATCCACTAAGCGGTGCAACAAAGGCTGCGCAGCAGCCTCAGCCTGATGCTCAGCAGGCTCCTGTATATACGGCTGCTCAGCCTATGGTATCTTTGGCTGCTTAGCCTGTGGTATGTCTGGTATGTGTGGCTGCTCAGCCTGGTCCTATCGCTGTCGAACATGCCTCTGACGCTCAGAAGGGTGCCCGGCCTGTCTGACCAATCTGATACTCGTCTTAGTCCTAGGAGCAGCATCATCTCCCGGTGTAGATCCAGATGTCTCGCCTGGTGTAAAATCTCGACTGCTAGCCACTGAAAAACGGAAGAAAAAAAATGAGTTAAAACGAATTTAAAAAAAAAAACAAGAACCTTCCGAATTTAGGTGTAAATCCGGAAATTTCAACATTAAAATTTCCGAATTTACACCTAAATTCGGAAGGTTATTTTTAAAATTTTTCCGGAAATACATGTAAATTCCGAATGTAAATCCGGAAATTACATTCCGAATTTACATGTATTTCCGGAAAAAAATTTAAAAATTTGAATTTGCCTTCCGAATTTATACATATTTCCGGAAAAATTACAATTTTTTTTCTGGAAATACGTATAAATCCGGAAAATTTAGGGAGAAAACTCACTTTTTCCCGAAAATATACGTATAATGATGAGAATTGTACTTTTTAAAGTTTTTTCTGGGGTATTTTGGTCTATTTGGCTAATATGGGGGTATGGGAGACAAATTGGGGGGTATGGAAAAAAAAACCCAAAAAGTAATTATGAAAATGAAATATCTATCATTAAATTGTCTTTTAACAGAATAGAAAAAATAATTAATTAAATGTAATGCTCCCTCGATTGTTTTTTACTTGTCGATTTTAAGAAGATATTTGTTCTTAATTAGGAGCAAATTTTGCATTGCTCAACATCAAGTTTTCTCACTGCAAAAATTGAACTTGGGAGTACCAAATGGATGTTGTGTCTCAAGTACCTTATGCCACTAGGCCAATCGTATGGGTTTCTTCATTCTTTGTACTTGTCCATTTTAAGAAGATATTTGTATTTTTTTCTTGGTTTTTTTGTTTACATTGACCATTTTAACTACATATTTCTCAATTAAGTCCTTAATTTTTTATTATACATTATAGAGAGAAAGAGAAATTTTTTGTTTTCATAGAGAGGAAAATAAATAAATATACAGAGTCCACCACACACACCGACTATACCATAGCTCACTCTCGAATTTGAATTCGGGAGTCGCCGTCCTCATGTCGCAGAAAGTTGCCAATGCAATCAATAGTGTGGAACTGTATTAGGTTCATTCTATCTAAAACGATTTTTTTTTGGTAAACTAATATTGGGGTTGATTATTTGAGGTAAGAGACTAATTCTTCGAAGTAGAAATACATTTAAGGGGTTGATTATTTACGGTAATTAAATTATATTTCTAATGTGATATATATACATGTAATTACAGATGTAAAGATACTTGTTAATATTTATCAATTACTTTGTGTCAAAAAAAAAATTATTAATTACTAATTTTTTTAAAAAATATAACTATTTGTTGTAATAATAAATTTGGTTTTAATAGAAAAGATATAAACTTATTAAATATAATACTCCCTCCATTCTTTACTACTTTTCAAGAAGAAATCTGTTCTTTTTTATTTACTTGATAGTTTAGGTTTTCATTAATTACATATTTTTCAATTATACCTTTGGTTTTTTATCATAGAAAGAAAGAAATAATTAAACTGAATAATAAATAGTAAATAGTATCATAGGTAAAAGATTAGAAATTTTATCAAAACCAACAAAATTATTTGTTTCCTTTCTTTATTGTGTTCGTTCAATCAATCAATTTGTTTCCCTTTCTCAAACCCTACCTCGATCTGTTTGTTTGGCGAGCCAATTTGTTGGTCGGTTCATGCTCGTTGTCTCTTTATGAAGAAGCTAGATGTGGAGTTCAACCATCTGTTAGCGCCATTGTCGGTGGAGATGCGATGAAACACGATTAATAGATGTGGTTATGCTTTTGCTTGGGAAACCGCCGGCGAAGTTTCCCTCCAACACTTTGTCATATTTGAGTAACCAATTTAAGTTCTAGTCTTCCAGATAATGAGAACAATGCGACCAAGGTATTGTTGGAACACATTGTTGTTTGATGCTTTGGTTTTTCATTTCATTGGCTTTAATTGATTTTAGTACCTTGTGCTAAATGGTATTGGTTTGTTTATCAAAAAATCTAGCCTATCCTGTATATAAGGAGTGTCCCTAGTTGAATACCAGGATTTGGAATTAGTTAAACAAAGATTTTTGGGTAAAATATGTTTTTGGTCCCTACAAAATCAGGTTCTTCAAAGTTTAGTCCCTACATTAAGGAAATAAGTGTTTTGGTCACTCACTTTTTTCTCCGGTTTCACTATTAGTCCCTGACGTTAAATCATGTTGACTGCACTAACGGATTTCTGAGTTGTCATGTACATGTCGCATTTTTATCTACATGACACAATTAAATTAAATGTCATCCCTTTTTTCCATGTGGCTTTTTTATTTGTTTGAATTTGTTCTTTTAAAATAAAATAAAAAACTGTTCCTCTTCCTTAGCGCAAAACCCAGAAACAAACCAACCCATAAACAAATAAACTACCTTCTTCAAGATCCGAAAATTGATTTCGAAACCCAGAAAAATGGTTTAAAATAAACTTCCTTCTTCATCCCACTCCTCACAACTCCACATTTAGGGTTTCGAAATCTGAGAGTGATGATTGATTCGCCAACACCGCGCGCCACCACCACTACAAAAAAATAGGCTATTCGCGAGGGAATACGTGTTCCTCGCAAATTAGGGCATTAGCGACGGAAACTTTAGGGATAGCGACGGAAATGGTGGCCCTCGTAAATGTTGGGAATTAGTAACGGATTTTATGGTAATAGCGACGGACAGTCCATCGCTAATTGCTGGGAGGGAATTTGAATTCAAATGGCACAGAAACCTAAGTGGTTAGCGATGGAAAATGTGGTCCCTCGCTAATTTTTTGACCGTTCAACCTAGAAATGCGTGAACATTAGCAACGGAAAATGTGGTCCCTTGCTAATTTTTTATAATTTTTTTCCGTGTCCTCTAGCCTCCTCACACCACTCACTCATCTTCTCACTCACAACAGTCACAACACTCACTCTTCTTCTCTCCTCTTCACCTACAACCACACAACCAACCACCACCACCGTCCACCACCACCACCATCGTCCACCACCACCACCACTCTCTCTCCTCTCTCTCCTACTACCTACTCTCTCTCCTGTTCACCCTTCTTCTTCCTCTACTCTCTCTCTCTCACCTACAAACCCTAACCCACAACCACCACCACCACCACCACTATCACCTACGACCTCCACTCTCTCTTAACCCCAATTTCTTTCCTATTTCTCTCTTCCTCTCTCCACCTTCCTTCCACACCACCACCACCACGAACAGTACACAACCACCACCATCACCACCACCGGAGCTCTCTTTTGTAGGTGTTGTTATTTTTTATGATATTGTTTTGATTTTAATTTTTTATTTATTGAATTTGTTTTAATTTATTTATTTTTTGCTTGAATTTGAAATTTGTTAGGATTGAAATTTGGTGTTTGAAGCCTCACAATCGCACCGGAGTGTGCACCATCACCGAACCACCGCACCGGACCTCAATCTCGCTCATAACAGTTAGTTTTTAAAATAAATTGTTGTTGCTGTTAGTTAGGATTGAATTGGTTAGGATTGAATTATTTGTTGTTGTGTGTTGTTGTGAATTGTGAGTTAGTTGTTAGAATTGTGTTTGTTGGAATTGTTGTGAATCGTAACTTCATAGATTAGATGTTAGAATTGAGTGTTGTTGTGAATTGTGAGTTACAATTGAGTGTTGTTGTGAATTGTGAGTTATAATTGAGTGTTAGGATTAAGTGATATTGTGAAATGTGAGTTGTAGGGTTGAGTGTGAAATGTGAGTTAAAATTGAGTGAATATTGTGAAATGTGAGTGTTAGTAATTGAAAAATGAATTTAAATTTGTTAAAGTGAAATTGTTGAGAATTAAAAATTGTGTATGTTGTTAATTGTGTCAAATAGTTGAAATTGAAAAGTGTATTATTTTAGAGTTGTTAATTGAAAATTGTTTAATTGTTGTTTTGATGAACCCTAGGTTAGATGACTGTGTGTTGTTGATGGAAAAGGGTGAGGTGCTGTCCCTCACCCCCATAATTTGCTCGAAATCATCTCCATTGAGATAATTGTGAGACGATACTAACAACGGTAAGGCTAAGAGTTATATGAAATAACTTCCTTCACTACTTGGATGGAAAAGGGTTTTGTGCTGTCCTTGACCCCCATACTCGGCTCGGAATCATCTCCATTGATATCATATCGATGCCACTAACTTGATAGGTTATTGGGAATGTTATGGGAATCTAACATATTTTGTTAAATGTGTGTAGATGAATTGGTATGAATTTAATCGTGATTGGGTGTATGACCGGTTATATCCTAGAAGAGCGGGTTTGAAGGAATCTTTTGTAATTGGGGTTGAACATTTTCTTTTGGTAGCGTGGCGACATGAATTGGCTAAATGGGGAAAGGGGGTTAGATGTCCATGCTTAAAATGCGACGGTATACCTATTAAGACCAATGATGAAATTAGGGAGCACTTGTATCGTTGGGGGTTTAAGCCTAATTATTCGATTTGGGTGGAAAATGGAGAAAAACGACGACCAAATTTTGACGCAGGGGCTTCAAGCAGTTCTAGTGTTGGTGTTGCACGTAATGAAATTTTTGAGTCGATGGAAAGTTATAACGTGGTTTTCTAAAGACAATAATATGGGTTTTTTTCTAGTCTATTGCTCAGTGGCGGTACTTGGTGAGAGAGGAGGGAAGCCGCGGCATCCCCTAAAAAAAGTAGAATTTTTTTCATATACTGGGGGTTTATTTCTCTCTACTTTTGTGTTGTTGTGTATTTATTGACTTTTAGTAGAATTTTTTTTCATATACTGGGGGTTAATTTCTCTCTTCTTCTTTTCTTCTTAACAGTTCAACTGGCAGTGGTAAATATTGCTCTGCTTTGTTTGTGAACTGTTGCTTGCTTTGCTTTATTGCTTTATTATTTGTAAAAAAAAGTGTGATTATATATTACTCTGCAATTCCACTCATCCACTCCCTAGACAGTCCACGTTGCCATCACCATATGAAGACAAACAACTAGTATTTATATTATATATATATTATATGCTTATTCAAGTGGTAGAAAACTGTGTTATGCATTGATTTTGTGACCATTAATAGACAAACTAATATTATGTGATAAAATAGTTTTGACCATATAAAGACAAACAACTAGTATTTACATTGATTTATGCATTATTTTGAATCTTTGGTAAAACTATATTTTGTTCTTATAAATTGTAGTTATAATATTTTAGTTAATTATTACCGGCTCCCCTTAATATTTAGGGCAAGATCCGCCACTGCTATTGCCCCCAATTTTGTCTAGTACTATGAACAGTTTCTAAATCAATCTGAATACAACTAGACTTGTCCAATTAAGTCCTTTACTTTTGGACAAATTAAATGCACCCTAAAAATGTTACTAGGAAGATTTGCTTTGCTGTAAAAATATAAAAATTAGAATTAAGAGTTACTTTGTACCAAAAAAGTTGATTTTTTTAGCTATATCGAACAAGTTGATAACTAGTAACTACCCATAATAATTTCGTTTGATTAAATATACTTATTATAGTATACAAGAGAATTATTCATGAATAATAGATTGAGACATATATAAATATAGAAGATTAATAAAAAAAAAAGTTGTTAATACTTTCTAAATTGTTCGATACGTATCAATATTGTTATTTTAGGAGTATTAGATTTTCTGAAAATACAAAAAAGTGTTAATATTTCGCATTAGATATATATCACAAGTTATTGATTACTGACATAAGAAACAAATTCCTAATCCTGATTGAGCGGTTGGGGCTCATCCTCCCGCCTTGGGTATGGAGAAATTTTAAATCTTTGGGCCAGCTGTCCCACTCTTCGAGGTGCCTCCAATTCAGCGAGAGAATTAGTCACTGGATTTGACAGTGGATACCTTAGTACAAAAAAATAAGAAACGAATTCCTCGTATTTACATTTTGGGCATTCTCGTCACTCAGTCGTAAGTTCTAATAAAAAAAACCCCACCTATTTCATTTTTGTTCTGCGATACGGCTGCCACACGTCTCCTCCGCACATGTACGCACGCAATATGTGCTTCATGAAGTTTTTTGAAACCCAAAATTCCATATGAAAAAAGGAATTGTGTAAAGCAGAAAATTAAGGGGGATTTTTGGTTTTGATGCTGATGTTAATTCAGTAGCAAACCAAAGTCAAGTTATCGTTGGCATAAAAAAATAGAAAATAAAAATATGGCAGCAAAAACAAGTGGTGTTCTTTTAAGTTCCAGGATGAAGGATTAACTAAGTCCTTCGTCAATTAATTACTAAAATTGATTGTAAGATATAATATAAAACTTCATCAATAAAAGTGACCAAATAAGTCAAACTCTTTGTCAAAAAAATAATAAACCAGTGTTTATTTCTTTTAAATTTTAGCTAGCTCAGACTAAATTTTGGGAGCGAAAGTAAGGTAAATATAATTGAAAAACAAAATTTGTGTGTTGCGTGATAAAATTCAAGTACGAAAAATTAATTCTTGAGTCAGAATTACTGCATAAGTGATTATAGTGAAACAAGAATTTCTAGCTTTTGTGTTAAATTTCAATAGAAGAACCTAAATGTCATACCTTAATCCTCAATAACCAGTTGGAATTAACATAAAACATTCATAAAACACAAAAGTACGTGAAATTTCAAACTGAAGTATTTAAGTTATTCCTTTGGTCATTGGCGCTTTCGTATCAATTACCTTGGAACATGCTAGACCCAATTTTTGTCTGGCTAATTAGAAAAATGTCGAAACTTTTAAACCTTTGTTTTTATTTCGCATTGTTGTAAATACAAAAGTCAAATAGAAAGAGAAAAATCAAAAATTATTTTTAATCCTTTGAATAAAATTTTAAAGTCTATAAAATACACAAAATAACTTAAATCCCAAAAAGTTCAAATCCAAAATAAAAACTAAAATAGAAACAAAATCTAAAAAAAGAATATTCAAAATAAAAATAAGAATTATAAAATAAAAATTAAGAAAAGAGAAGAGGAGGGGAACAATTAGTAAAAAAGGGGTGTGAGCAGTGTTTTGGTTGTTGTAATAGATTTGCGCTACTAAAGGCCCATACGAATTTGGCTTGCCCTGGACAACCTATTTTCATCCCTGACTCTCTAAACCTAGTTACCTCCACAAGAAACCCTAAAGCATCCATCACTCCCATCATGTTCTGAAAGCTAAAAACAATCTCTCTTGTAACACCCCACAATATCATTTAAAGCGGCAGTCAACACATAGGCAATAATAATCAGAGTATAACGAACTACTATGCTTATCAAAAAAAAAAAAATGAACTACTATGGATTCAGACACACAACTAATCAAAATAACGGGGGTCAACCCACTAATAGCATAAAAAGTCTCGATCCGAGAACCATACATGCCAAAATACAAGTCAGTAGTCATACAAACTCGAGGTAACTAAAATAGAATCCATAGCAGATAAACAAATCCTCTAAGATCCGATCAACATAGATCAAGTACAAGGATTATACAAAATACAACTAAGCATAATGTCAAGTCATCAGACTCTACTAGATGGCAATCAACTCAAACTTCTTCTTCACTTGGTACCTGTAAATCACAAAACAATAACAGTGAGATTACACATCTCAATGAGTGACTCCGAGACCTCTTACGGTTCTTCTCGTTCGTTCCCTTTTAATATTCATTATGTTTCCATAAAAATCATTTCCCTTTATCTTTGGTTAAGCACAATCCGTGAAACGAAATCTCACGAGATCACGGAAACCCTAATCCAACATAGCCATGAGGGATAATGCCACGGCCTTGGCTTCTGGGCTCATGACTTCCCTCCACCAAGTATGCTAAATAACTCGGAGTCGTCACCCTGTTAATACATTATTAATCACTGAACAATGTTACACATGTTTAGAAAATCAATTTCAAAACCTTTGAAGGGTTCTCACTCGATACTCGACATTACGATCAACCACAATTTCATTATCATATACATACATTTCACTGAACAGTCTAGGTGCAGTAAATTTTTGGCAATGGTACGTAAACTTCGGCAATTTCTTTAACATAGAAAACGACATCGGAATTAAACAAACAAATATTCATTGGAAACCTTATAGTGTCTAGTTTCTAGATATAAATTTTATTTATTTGTTTATGTAGCCAAAAAGTACAGTTTTTTGAAACAAAACATAGGGGTCCAGAAACAAGACAGCAACTGTTGCCCAACTTCTAACTCCGTTTTCTTATTGAATTCTCAATCAAATAAAGCAAACCAAGTGCCCGAATTGAAACAAAACGAGTCTAGTTTCAATTGAAACAGAAATAATTTCAAACAGAGTCCTACCTAAGTCTCTACAAGTAAAACACCGAACCTATACCCAAAACAGTCTTAGGTTTCTGACTCGACTTTCAACCATAATTTCTCCTATCATACTTATCCAAATATATTAAAATCAATGCCTAAATTGTAGCAAATTGTATATAGTTTCTAGGAAAGCAAACCTTAAAATTGCTGGACACACAAAGTTCAGAATTACAGAAACACTGAAGCTATGTCAAACAGTCCCAAACAAAGTTTCAGCACAACATTATGCATACTTAACACCACCAATTATCAAAATTAAGCAACCAATTCAATTCATGCTGTAAATTCATAATACACACAACAGTTTAAAATACATAACTTGGTGAGAACACTCACCCGGTTGACGACTAGTCGAAATTTTTCGAGAACCGGAAACCGTAACTTCACGAACTAAGTTCTCTAACACCTCCAACCACTTCCAACCCGAAAACCCAGCTACCCAAAGCGAACCACATCCCTCTAATCTTCTCCTACTGAAATGAACTTTGAAAATCACTCTTGGAACCTTCTAACCACTTCAAAAGAACCCACATTGCAAAATGGAAGTGGAACCCTCTTCTTTTTCTCCTCAAACCCGATTTTATGGAGAAAGGCGAGATTATGATTGAACTTGATTCATCTATTGATTTTGGTATCAATGGAAAGAGAAAGGAAAATGTGATTGAATGGTGTAAAGAATAGCTACATGCATCAAGGTTTGAGGTATTCCCCTCTCCTCTTCTTCTTCCTACTTCTCGCAGTCTTTCTCTCACTCTCACTTCTCTCTATTTTTCTGTTTTTCAGATTTTTGTGACTTGTGTGTGTCTTATTTTGGGTTTTGTGTTTAAGTTATTGTGTTTTTTTATAAAAAAATTCAAGTTGGGTTCAGCTGAAGGTAAGTGAGTGTGTGTGGCAATTTGAATCCCCAAACTCCCCTTATTTCACTACTTATTTCCAAACTATCATTTTGTTTCATTTTTAACCCCACTCCTAAGTCACCCGGTTAAGAATATATCACCAAATTCAATCAAATACACAATCAAACATAAAACATATCTAATATAATTGCTTAATCACTAACCACTCTGAAGTAATTATTTTGCGATGTTACATCTCTCATCAAGCAACCCCTCAACCCCTAACTGGCCACTTTTCTGTCTCTCTCTCTCTCTCTCTCTCTCTCTCTCTCTCTCAATGTCATGTCTTCTGACTTTTCATCTCCGCACGCCGCTCTCGCATCACCATTCCTTTAAAGTAACACGCAACCTCGATTTCCACCATTGACATACAAAGAACTAATGGTCTAACAATATAGATCGATGTTTCACTTCAAGGGAACATACTTTTCATCTCTGTTATTTCTTCTAAAGATTCATTCTCAAAGCAAACAAGCAAAAGACTCACATACATATGCAGATCTGAGCGCAAGGCTCGACGAAAAAAACAAAGAGAAAACACGCCAATATAAGTACGAGTCTTTAGTATAAATACGGGTTAAAGTTTTGAAACAAAGGGATGACTTTGGAAGAGTTGGAAAGGTTATAACTTTGGAGAAGGAGATTCGTGAGCAATACGTTTAGTCTTGAGGAGGAAAAACAGTTCTTGAGATGATTGGGTGAAAGATCGAGAGAGAGAGAGAGAGAACTCTTCCTTTTTCATTTCTCCTACTAAAACTTTCATAGAATTTTATTTTGTGTTTTTTGTGAGATTTGAGAAAAGGAATTCATTATTCAAGGCTTTGTGGTAATATTTTTATCTTAACTTTCTTTGCTTGTCTCAACAAAAGGAAATGGGTTCATGAGACAACAAATTAAAATTGAAGAGAATACGAAACAAAGGATGCAATTAATTTAATAGGGCATAAAACAAGCATAAAAAGTTAAGAGATCAATATCACCAAAAGTTTCCTTTTCTCAATTCTCAAAAAAAAAAAAAATACGATTCTATCAAAGTTTTAGTAGGAGAAAAAAATGAAGAATTTGCTCTCTCCCTCTCTCTCTCTCTCTCTCTCAAGCATCTCAAGAACTGGTTTTGCTCATCTAGATTGAGCTTCTTGCTCACGTATCTCCTTTTCCAAAGTTCTAACCTTTCCAAACTCTTTCAAAATCGACTCTTTTCTTTCAAAACTTTAACTAGTATTTATACTAAAGATTTGTACTTGTAGTGGCTTGTTTTTTCCTTGGTTTTTTCATCTAGCATTATGCTCAGACCTGCATATGCATGCGGGTCTTTTGCTTGTTTGCTTTGAGAATGAAGCATTAGATGAAAAAACTGAGATGAAAAGCGTGTTTCCTTAAAGTCAAACCATCGATATCCATTGTGAGACCAACGGTTCTTTGTATGTTTGTGATGGAAATGGATGTTGCGTGTAACAGTAGAGGTGCAAGGAGCATGAGAATGGCGTCCAGAGATAAAGATTCAGACGACATGACAGGAAGAGAGAGAAAAGTGGGAGGCTAGGGTTTGAGGGGTATCTTGATGGGAGTGGTGGGTGCTTGAGGTTTTCTGGTGAAGACAACTAGGTTTACAGAGTGATGGATGAAAATAGGTTATCTGGGTCAGACCAAATTCGTATGGGCCTTTAATAGCCCAAATCTGTTACAACATTAAAAAATACTGCGCACACCCCCTTTTTACTAATTGTTCCCCTCATCTTTTCTTAATTTTTATTTTGTAATTTTTATTTTTTTTGTATATTCTTTTTTCGATTTTGTTTGTATTTAGTTTTTATTTGTATTTGAGTTTTAGGAAGGTATCATTTGGATGGGCCTTTTTTCGATTTAGTTCCTTAGTAGCAAGGTATCATTTGGGAAGGCACAATTCCCTTCAATTTAGGCACTTGTTTGATTATTTTTGAGTAAGTACTGTTAGAGAAATTCTAGTTACAAGTTATAGGTAATTACCTTAAGCCTGTATAGACATAGGTTCAGTGTTTTGCTTATAAATTTTTATCTAGAACTTCTCTTTAAATTCCTTTTATCACATTGAAAACTACACTCTTTTTTCTTAATTTGAGCACAAACATCATATTATTTTTGTTGCACCCAAAAAATCCGGAAGATTCCTCGCGTTCAATGAAGTCGCCACCAATACTTAATTGTAAGGGAAAACATTGGAATATCGCTTTTTAAAAAATGGTCTCGAAAACCATATTTTGGGTATGAGAGTCAATTATGCGTGAGGACTGTATTATCACCCCACAGCATCCTTTCGAAAAAGGTACCTCTGATTAATTGTGCAAAATTATTTTAACTTTAAAAGTATAAATTCCCTATTATTATCAACTTGCGGAAACTTTTTGAGCGTGTGATAAAGTTCAATCTCCGGTTGAACCCATTTAAATGCACGCTTGATGTGAGGTCAGGCAAAATTTTGAGGCTTATAATCAATCAAAGGGGAATAGAAGTTGACCCTGCAAAGGTAGGAGCGATCCTGGAAATGCCCACTCCTCGCACTGAAAAAGAAATTCGAGGATTCTTGGGAAGATTGAATTATATTGCCAAGTTCATATGTCAACTAACGGCTACTTGTGAGCCTATTTTCAAATTATTGTGCAAGAATCATGAAACTAGAAGGACAACAAGATGAATTTGGCAACAAGATGGGTTGTGTGCTAGACAACAAGATGAATTTGGCAGCAAGGAGCATGCTACTTACTACTTAAGTAAAAAATTCCCGAATAGCGAAACCAAATACTCATCGTTGGAACGAACATGTTGCTCATTAGCTTGGGTTGCGTATCATTTGAGGAAGTACATGATATGCCACACAGCTTGGTTGGTATCCAAAATGGATCCAATCAAATACATCTTTGAGAAACTTGCGCTCAACGAAAGAATCGCTCGCTGGCAGATGTTGTTGTCTAAATATAATATTTTATATGTTACTTAGAAAGTAATTAAAGGCAATACCCTTGCTCAATACTAGAGATTCCAAATTAATCCCCTATCGTGATCACATTAAAGCACTGATAGAGCAGCTTAATGATATTATCATCAGTGTTCAATATCAACAACAACAGAAGCGTGGCATTCATAAAAATACAAAATCAAGATCATCCTGCTCATTGTCTAGCAATTTAGGAAGAATTTGATGGAAAACCTTGGTAATATGATAATAAGTGACATATCACAAGTGGGGAATATCCGCGAGGTGCCTCAAAGAATGATAAGAGGGCGTTAAGGAGATCTGCAATGGGATTCTTCCTAAATGGTAAGTGATTTACAAAAGGAGCCATGATATGGTTCCCCTCAGGTGTGTTGACAAAGCCGGAGCAGAAAGCATCATGCTAGACGATCATGAAGGATATTTTGGGACTCATACAAACGGGCATGCAATGGCAAAAAAAATCTTGAGGGAAGGTTACTATTGGTTAACCATGGAAACTGATTGCTTTAACTATGTGAAGAAATGCCACAAATGTTAGATCTACACTGACAACATCCAGGTGCCATCAACCTTCTTAAATGTCTTGACGATACCATGGCCATTCTCAATGTGGGGAATGGATGTCGTCGGATCCAGTGAGCCCAAAGCGTCAAACGAGCACCGTTTCATTCTCGTTGCAAACGACTACTTCACCAAGTGGGTTGAAGCTTCTTCTTATGCTAGTGTGACTAAGACTGTGGTTGTCAAGATCATAAAAAGAGATTTGATATGCCTAACTACCAAAAATTCGACCTTTAGCCATGCTCATTTAGCCACACTTAGTTTAACTATGGCAAAACAATATGTTAGCCACGTCTTCACCGTGTCTAATCAACCTGGGAGATTTTCTAACTTTTTCGTTACCCCCTCTATTTTTATTTCTCCCTCCTTTCCCAAATCGATTCCTCTAACCTAATTTCCCCCATCATTTTTGCCTTCTGCCTCCTTTTCCTACCACTCTCCTAAATCGATTCCTCTAACCTAGTCTCCAATCGTTGCTCTCCCAAATTCAAGGGTCACTTTCTCTAATCTAATCTGCTCCTCTCAAGGTGAAATCCCTTCGTATCTTCTCATCTTCATTCTTTTCTTTTGATATCATCTTCCCTCATCTTCACACGCAATTCCTCCTTCCGTTGCCACAATTTTAGGGCCTGTTAGCTACGGTTTCAACTATGGCTAATTGCCGGTTTTTTGTAGTTCCGCTACCGTTTGCCTAATCAGATCATCACAAACAACGGGATTGATCTAAATAATAAGATGATGAAAGAGTTGCGTGATGATTTCAAAATTCAACACCACAACTCCTCGCCATATCATTCAAAGATGAATGGGGTAGTTGAAGTAGCAAACAAGAACATAAAAAGAACTTACGGAAGATGGTTCTAACTTTCGAAGACTGACATGAAATGCTTCCCTTTGCACTACACGGATACTGAAACTCAGTTTGCACCTCAACAAAGACAACCCCATTTTCATTAGTATATGAATTGGAAGTTGTACTTCCCGTCGAAGTTGAAATCCCCTCACTAAGAGTGTTGATGGAGACAAAGCTAGAAGAGGCAGAATGTGTTCAAACTCAACTAGATCAACAGAACCTCATTAAAGAAAAAAGAATGACAAGTTTATGTCACGGTTAGTTATGTCAACAAAGGATGAAGGGAGCTCACAATAGGAAAGTTCTCCCTCGAGAATTTACAGAAGTAGATTTAGTGCTCAAGAAGATTTGTCCTATTCAAAAAGATTCCCGTGGAAAATGGACTTGGAATTACGAAGGCCCTTATATCGTGAAGAAAGCCTTCTCTGGAGGAGCCCTAATCCTCACAAGGATTGACGAAGGATACCTCCCACTCCTAATAAATTCTAATGCAGTCAAAAAGTATTATGCTTAAACAAAAAAAGAAAAAGGAAACCAACCAAAAATGAGAACGATATGTTGAAAACCCAAAAGGGAGACCTATGAAAAATTAGAGCGGCTTGTTGGAGAGAAAACTCAAAACAGAAACCTAAGCAAAAATTAAGGTAAAAAAGGTTTGACAACAAAATGCATCAAGGACGTTCAACAAGAACAACTATAATACCCGTAAAGGATGAGTACTGGATGGTCAAAACTATGGATATGGGTGATCGACGTTGTTTCCTCAAAGCACAAAATATCAAGGGACTACTTTGCCATTTTCTTTTCTTGAAATTAAATTCTTGATATACCCTCAAGTCCAGTAGTACATTTGTAACATCCTAAAGTGGCTAAGTTTAATTCTTGTGATTAGTTGATAATTTTAATCGAGTTGATTGGTCATTATTTGAGTCAATAATTGATCGTTTAATTTTGCTTGAGTACATAGCTAAATGAAACATTTGAATGCATATGTGTGCTAGTTGTGCATTTTAAGTGGGTAGTGTATAAGGAAAAAGTGAGGGTGAGATTAGGAAATTGTTTAAGTTAGGATCGGCCCATGACCCAAATCCAATCCCAAGGCCCATAACAAAGAAACTTACTGAGCTGAGAGAAACTTACTGACCCAAATCACATATCACCTTTCATCTTCCAGATTTTTAAAATTTTGAAGAGAGAAACTTGAGAGTGGGAATGATGGAATTCGAAGGAGAGAAGAGAAGAGGGCGAGAACTGAGAAGTAGAGAGTTGACCAAAGCTATCCATCTCCTATCTCTATTTCACTTGACCACACCCAAAAATCAGAATCTCTTCCCCAAAGCTTCAAGTATAAAATTTAGAGAAAAATCATCTTTTAGGTTATCAATTCAACATGCATGCGGGTTTTTGGGGGCTAGAACTGATTTCTTGGAGCTTTCATGTGAATTTGAATGCTTGGGTTGAGGGTTATAGGAGCTGTAGCTGAAGTAGAAACATCAAAGGAGAAATATTGAAATTGACATTGTCATTTTGGAGTCTTAGAAGTCATGCATCTTGGGGCTAGTGGATACTTGCATCTGTTGATACTCAGAAAAATTACTCCAACAAGTGAGTTCTTCGAATTTTTCTTTGATTTTTTGAATATTTACTGCCATTTATTGAATTGATGATTGAATGATGTCCTGGTAATCTAAATTTGATGATATGTTATGCTGAAGTGAAATTGATAGGCTGAAATTCTGTTTGAACCCGTTTTCGTATAGACTAGGTTTTTCTATGATTGTGAAATCCCTGGTTATCCAAATTTGATGAGGTTTGTTTTGTTAGAAACTACACTTGATTACCTTTGTTTTGGTACTGGTTTTATTGATTTTGGGTGAGTATAGCTAGAGATATTAATGTTACAAGTTAGGTAACAAATTCTGTCGTGTTTTGGAACCACTTAGTTTGTTTTACTAAACTGTACCAAATGAATCATAATTTTACAAAACAAAAATGTGAATCAGAAACTAGACATCCTAAGATTTCTGTAGAGGGGTCGTTTGTTGAGTTTCGTTGCCGTTTTCTAGGTCAAATAGTTTCCCAAAGTTTACGTATGATTGCTAAATTTGAAATTGTTTAATGTTGGTAAATTTTATGCCGTTATTGAATATTGAATTTTTTTCATTTTGTGAACTACGTCCGAGATAACTATGTTAGGCCATATGTAAGGGTAGTCTAAGATTATTAATAAAACACTATGGCGATGACGATCCCAGGAGGTTAAGTAGCGTACTTGGAATGGGAGGTCATGTCTCCTGAGTTCAAGGCCCAGATTGTTAATTTATCCAGATTGAGTCAAGGCTCAGATTATTTATTCGGATTGGGTTCTCTGCTGAAGCTGACGTTGTTCAATCTTCTTATGAATTACGTTATGATAAGTGAAAATATAAGGAAAAGACTACGAGAGTTTATGAGCGAGGGGTCGCCAAAGAAATTACTAAGAATTGTAATCTCACTATTTATTGTTGATTTTTTTTTCAGACGCACAGGTGAATGTTTGAGAATTTAATAGCGAGACCAAGAATCCGACTATATGAGGATTTCTCGTTCATGAAGATTTTCATCATATTTTGATAATGTTTATGTTTAGTTGTTTATGTATTATGCTCTTACCAAAGACAAAGTTAGGAATGTAAAAGGTTTATGCACTTGTGGTTTCGAATTAAGAACTCATGTGACTATTTCGGATGATTTGTATTAATCCTTTTCAGTTTTGAAACTTATTTTATAAAACCTATCACCCATAGTCAGGTTTCATGGTTAGTTGTTCGGTTTATCTTAATCCAAATTTGTCTAAGTGCATCTCTAAAATGCTATAAGTAATATCTCGTGTTTCTAATGTCGACTAGAAGTTTGGGATATTACAACATTTTTCGCTCATGTGATTCCAATTTGAATATCAAACACCTCCTTTTGTTCATACATTCTTTTTTGAAATGTTATTTTATAATATTGGATATTAAATGGTGAAATATTTGATATAACTAAAAAGCATTACAATTATTATGGAGGTGACAAAGATCGGGGAATATACAGAATCCACAATAACTTTTAGAGGAAAAGTGATGTATCGATGACCAATCACGTCTGAAGCGTAATATAAACACCTTTAAAGAACCGGCATCCAGTGATTTGAAGAACCGACGTAATCAAATAAACATCACACATCATACATCTATACATTGTGTCTTAGTCTTTGTCGCTTTTCCAATCATCGCGTCATTACCCAACCTGGCGATGCTCCTTCACTGCAACTTTAGAGTCATCGTGTCAGCACCCGACCTGGCGATGCCCTTTGTTGCGGATTCAGATTCACTGCGTCAACTCACGACTTGGCAGTAATCCCTCATACTGGTCAACTTGTCAGTTCTAGACGCTACCTTGACCTTTTTGTTATATACAACCAATGCGTCAATAGCATACTTGGCGTCAAACCTTTTAGGGTTCCCTATTGTTTTCAGATCACTTGGTTAGCAAACGACCTGGCGGTGATCCCTCTTCACAACTTTACCATCCATTGCGTCAGCACTCGACCTGGCACTGATCTTCTTTATCGAATTTTGTCAACGCACCGAGCGTTGTCATCATTTTGCTTATGATTAGCATGCCAAGTGTTAATTACCTTTACACACACACACACACACTGTTGTGCGAAAAAGAGTATGTGCAAGTATACACAATCGCAACAAGTAATAAAGAGTAAGTAAACATCGTTCCCACGAGGATTGTTGAGTTTACTTCTATATTTAAATTAGTAATTAGCTAGTGAGTACCACAAATAACAATAACAAGTTGTCAACAAGTATTGTGAATAACATAAATGTAAATAAACAAGTAAAGATAGATGATAAGTAGGAATTCTGAATGAGAGTATTTGGAATGCCTTTCACTATGTAAATTCATAAAAATAGTTTCATGTTTTGTTTGACGTTATAACATTGAGTGCTGTAGCATTTGATGTGTGCCTTTCGGTCACTATCGTCAGGGTTTCGTTACAAGACTCTTATGTCTAAGTTCAAAATAAGTTCTCCCCCGTATATTAAGCTCCCACAGTATTCACCCTATGAACTATGCTTTCCCATGTCTAGGTTTAAGCATGGGTTGTTCTAAGTGTCCTTAAAACAACCACACACTCACATTAATCCTTGAGTTCGATTTATAGACCATGTTTGAACCTATAAATGTACTTATATTTAGCTGATCAATTCTAAAATAAGTATTGGAAGAAGTTTCTTGCAAGGGTTAAAATGCTAACATCAAATTAAAACTATTAAAATATCATTACATAACTACAAGCATCCAACTACAACAGCTTCAGCTCATGATGAGCAACAAGCACAAGAAATAAAGCTTAAAGGTGATACCCAAAGCCATAAAACCGAAATCACAAAGAGAAAGAAAATACTCCAAATGATGACAGCCCCCGTTATGCTACAACATCGCTCACAGAATCGCTTGGTGCTACAGCATCACTGACAGCACTGCAGAATTTCGACTTTTATTATGAAAATGGAGCCTGAACGAAAATGGAGTGAAAGAGAGTTATTTCTAACTCTCCTCTCTTCAGACCAACAACTCCATGAGGATGAAGAAGAAGGTTGAGGCTTCAATATAAAGAAAATATATCCTAAAAAGGTTGACAAGCGATCCCACCAACTATTTTCATCCTCCATTACAAAATAGACAAGTGTCCCATAAAGTAAAAGGTGGGTGGCTGCTGCAGGAAAAGTTCTGCACTGCTCTGCAGTGATTTGACACGCTGCAGAAACTGCTTTTTCTTTTTCTCTCTCATCTGCTGCAGATCGCAACGCTATAGCGCCTGATGCTGCAACATACTGAACAAACCCATTAAAACACAAGATGGGGCACAAAAGTGCCAAATTATCACTTAATTAGTTTCTAACCCACTTTTACATTAAACAACATATATTTACTTAATTAAACAACAATATTAGTTAAGAACTTGCATTAATTTCAGTAATAAGAGTATAAATAACTCATATAAATATGAGTTATCACACACACACACAAAGATATATATATATATATATATATATATATATATATATATAAATTTTTTGTTTGAAAAAAAATATACTTTTCATACAACTCAAAGACAGAAATTATTGTCCTTTTATCTTTATTAGTATTTTATTACGAAGGTTTGGCAAAATTTCGCTTTTCCTAATAAAATATATCTAAAGAGAGGTAGTTGTTGTAACCTAATTTTGTCCAACCATATAAAAGAAAGGTTTTAAAATAATAGAGAATCATTTTTTAATAATTATTAAATATATACAAATATTTTTATTTTATTTTTATTGAACATTATTTCCTTTTTAGCTACTTTAAATGTATATTAAAGAAAACAAAATAAAAAAGCAAGAAAAGAGGAAAAAGGGAGGCATTTAGTAAAAAAGGGGGTGCAAGTGGCGTTTTTATGATACAACGAATTTAGGCTGCCAGGGGCCCACTCGCGTTTGGCCTGACCTGGGTTGGTTTATTACCCATCTTTTACTCTCTAAACGTCACTACAAGAAATTCGCTGATTTGCCACGGAAAATCCGTCGCAAATGCAGGAAAGTCCATCGCAAAATGACATTTGCAACGGACCAAAATCCGTGGCAAAATCACTCGTCGCAAACTGTTTGTGACAGATTTTTCCGTCGCCAATAAGCCCATCGCAAACCGGTCGCCAATGTCCGTCGCAAAGCCGTGGCAAATGTGCGTCGCAAATCCGTCACTAATCCGTGGCAAATCTTAAAAAAATAAAAAAAAATAAAATCATATATCCAAAATGTTTTTTAATAGTGATATCTATAGATATTGTTTCTGTGTACAATAGCAATTTAGCAAGATACAAAGGGGATAGAACAAGAACTAAACAATGTAATCTTGTCCTTATATAATGACATTTCCAGCATAGTTACTAACAAAAACAAATTAACACCAAACAATGTCTAGCAAAGAAACAAACAAGACAATAGTACAGAACAATATCATCCCTATACCCATTCACAAGCACACAAAGGTTTTCTTGTAGTGAAAGTAAACAAAAGCTTTAGTCTCAAACTTAATTTGCTAATACACAACCTTGTAATACATCCCAACATGCTTGACATTTTGAACTTCTTGCAAGATCTCCTTTGAATTTTTAAAGTCAATATTCTAGCTTGAGTGGAAACTACAATAAAGAAAGAGTAAGCCTTATTCACACACTAAGGTATCATGAAATAACAAAAAAATTTACTGACAAGGTTTAGGTGAGTAATTGGTTGATGACATAGTCAAAGATGAATCATTACATACATAAATATCAATGTGATATACTTCTTCTAATCCAAATTAGTAGAATCTTTACTGATATAGTAAAAGATGAATCTTTACTGATAAGCACTAATATATAATAATGCTGCACGCCTTATGCTATCACGTGATCCTCCAACCTGGTTTTTCATTCTGAGTTATGTATATAACTTGTAGCTTAAATAAAGGAAATTATGGGTAGATGTGCCTTATTATATATTAGTGTGTTTATGCATTCCCTTATTGACAAGTGGTAGAAACTAAACCTTGAACAAGGAAGCCAGCCACTTAGAGAAACAACTGCAGTTAAGTTGATAGGATAAATCGATCTGAAAAAGGAAGCCAGCCCATAGTGCCCCAAAACATGGCATTTAGCTGAGTGAAAATTTGTGATATGATTAAGAGACCACAATCATAATCATAGTCATTATAACAATGAAAAATTCTAAACAGATGAAAAGATTCAAAATTCTGCATGAATGAAAATTCTAAACAGGTCAAAAGAATCAATGTGAACCTTCTAGATAGAAGCTTGAGAAGACTAACTTTTATCACAAATAGCTAAGATAGAAGAAATTGAACTGTTATGTTATCTATTGACCAAGAGAGTTGTAAGTCGAACCAGTTCCAAATAGATGAGGCATACTTACATGGCAAAATAGATGCTCCATAGATTCAGTAGCTTTTAAACAAAGGCTACACATAAAGACTAAGATGCAACCTCAAGGCACGACAACATGCTTCATGCCTTCAATCCAGAGTTTACATTTTTCTGACTCCAAGCTGAAGCAAGTAATATCAATATATCATCTTTGCTACTCACTCCCATTATCCATGACTTATCCATCTTACTAGCTTCATCTCAAGTGATTATTGAAGAGTTAAAACCTGTAATGAAGAGACATGTAATCAGCATAAAAACATCACCTCAAATGCAGACTGCATAACTCCAATACTACAGACTCAGGCCAGAGTAGCTTGCAGACTCAGGTTACCATATTTAATACCCTACTGGAAAAATCATTAATATTCTTAACAGTAGGATTCTTAAGTAAATATTTATGTTGGTTTAAAATGAATACACTATAAAAGACTCCATATATCACTAAAATAGCTGAACACACTTCACCAAAAATCTATGTGCATTCTGATATACAGTGAATAAAAATATAAAATTATCAAAGACGCTTCCAATGAATGATAAAAATATACAATGAATAGAAATATAAAATTATCATGTGTGCTTTGTATCTATGGTTCACAAGTGCATATGAAAATAGTAGATCAACGGAATGGTCCCTCACCTGAAGCACCCACAAGCTTAGAAGAGATTCCAAGCAAAACAAGCCAAATCCAACCAAATAGAATATCTGCAAGAATACCAAAAATAATGATGGATCAAAACATGCAAGCACAGCCAAGATTATACTGTCTAGTTAAGTGATAATAAGTTATTAAATTCTTGCCTTTGAGTAACCAAAGTCACAGATTTTGAGTCTCGGTGCTGAGCTTCCAGCCTTCCATCTAAAAGTGTGTTTTCTGGCTTGAGATCTCTATGGAAAATTTCCTGCAAGAAAATGCATGATAACTTCAATTTAGTACTTAAAGAGTTGAGAGAAAAAATGAAAGAAAAAAAAAGAAAGCACCAGATTTGAAGCTCAAATTAAATGGTAACAAACTGCACTTAAATACAAAAATTGAGTTGAAAATTTGAACACTAATGTGAATATTTGCTTAAGCAGAAACAGTATTCCTAGTTCCTAATTCCTAATTCCTATACTCGTTTTATAATTGTAAAATATATTAGTAGGTATAGATGCAGAAATTGTTACTGTTTTGGAATCAACTGAAACAGTTAAATAATGCTCTCATGTACAGAACCACAACTATAAAAGCTACCAAAGCATAAACAGTTGAATAGTTTAGAAAAAGATTTGTTTCAACTGGAAAACAGATTTGTTTCAATTTAAAAAGAAAGAAAGCTGATGCCATTTCTGCTCCGCTATTCCGCTATCGCAGCGCTATAGCACGCTTTTAACTACCTAGGTACAGGCAAGCATATGCACATCGATGCAAACAAGCTAACACTACAAAGAATTGCATAAAACTAGCTATTAATTTAAAAGAGTTTCTCAACCTTGTCATTCTCATTTATAACCAATGTCTGATATTTAAAAAATTCTCAGCACTTGAAGGACAACATTCCACACTAACAATGACATCAATTCTAATTCAACCCAAACCAAACATACTATCCAAACTATCAATCTGACTAAATTATCAACAAATAAATTCAATAATCAGCAGAACTTGGTAATACCTTACCCCAGCACCAACAACAGCAACTCTTTCTACAGTTACTGCAGACCCAAAATTACAAAGTCAAGGTTTTCACAAATTTAGGAAATTTTAGAGCACATCTATCAGTAATGATATAGAAATTTTAGAGAACATCTCAATAATCCATCTATCAGTAATGATATAGTACTGATAAATCCCAATAATCCCTCATTATCTCAATAATCTCTCAAAAAACTCAAAAATTAATATCAGCACTAACCTGAACTGACTGAGAGAGTAAGACTAACAGAATCTAGGCTTCTCTGTGCACTGATGCTGCAACGAATTCGAAGAGAAGAGAGAAGAGGGTTAGGCTTTCGTTCAAAAAACATTGGGACATTTAGGGTTTATTTAATCAGTGAAATTAGGGACAAATTAAAGATGATAATAGAAATTACCTACAAGTGGGGAACAGGTGCAGCAGCGGCGAAATACAGCGGAGATGCGACGGTGAAACAGTTGAGAAACAGTGGAGGTGAAATGGTGAAGGCGCAAAGGAGAGGGAGAACGCGTGTCTGTCTGTCGCCGTGGAGCTCGATTAGCGAAGGAGGAGGGCGAAGGAGGGTAGACATCGACGGAGGAGGGTGGAGGTCATAGGAGGAGAGTGAGGGAGAGAGCGTTCTGATTTTTTCAGTGAGACAACGTACTGATACCCAAATGGGAGGGTTCGTGCGTGTTATAATTTGATTTATCGTTTGCGACGGGCTTGCGACGGAATCTCCGTCGCAAATTTGCTGCCTTTTCCAAGTTCGTCGCAAACCCGCGGTAAACTCCAGTGGGAAATTTCGCGCCCCTACTTTTAACACATGCCGTCACAAATCCGTGGCAAATTACTGATGGAATAAGCTCCGTCGCAAATGTTGGTGGCTAAAACAGGTTTTTCTTGTAGTGACCTCGTAGCTGCCTCTATTGTGAAACCCTAAAACATCACTTGTTTCAATCATTCTGAAAGAGCAAAAATCTGTTCAATCAAACCCTAGTCGTCCACCTTTCTTTCTCTTCCTTCCATGGCTTTGGATTCTCCATCTTTACACGCCTCCCTTCACCTCTCCCCACACTTTCATTGCTGCACGAAATCTCTACTTTTGTCACCAACACAAAAAGAATTGACGGTCTCTCCATATATCAATGGTTCATTCAAAGAAGCATGTTTTCCATCTCATTTTTTCAAAGCAAACACGCAAACTCACGAATAGGAAGATATGGGCACAATGCTCAATGGAAAAAACGAAGGTAAAAACGCACCAATGGAAGTTCAAAATTTTAGTATAAATACGGGTTGAATCTTTGAAGGAAAGGATGATTTTGAGAGCAAGAGTGGGAAAGGCAGCAACGTTGAAGGATTCAACCCGGATCTCCTTCAATGTTGCGGCCATTCTCACTCTTGCTCTTAAAGTCTTCCTTTCCTTTAAAGACTCAACCCGTATTTATACTTAAAATCTGAACATGCAGTGGTGCGTTTTTACCTTCATTTTCTCCAATGAGCTTTGCGCCCAGATCTTCCTATCCGTAAGTTTGTGTGTTTGCTTTGAAAAAACAAGATGGAAAAACGTGCTTCTTTTGAATGAACCGTTGATCTATGGAGAGACCATCAGTTCTTTTTGTGTTGGTGACGAAAATATAGATTTTGTCGTAGCAATGGAAGCGTGGAGAAAGGTGAAGGGAGGTGTGTAAAGATGGAGAATCAGAAGCCATGGAAGGAAGATAAAGAAAGGTGTCCCTCTAGGGTTTGATAGGAGAGATTTTTGCTTTTTCAGAATGATTGAAACGATGGATGTTTTAGAGGTTTCACAATAGAGGCAGCTGCTAGGTTTAGAGAGTGAAAGATGGGTAATAAACCAATTTGGGCAGGCCAAACACGAGTGGGCCTCTGGTAGCCCAAACTTGTTGTATAAAAAAAAAACGCCACTTACACCCCTTTTTTTGTATACAAAGAGAAATAAAAGGAAAAGGAAAAAGAAAAACAGAAACTAAGGTCTTATGAACTGCACTCCACTAGCATCAGCATGCAGCAAGGGAAATGCCAAGAGGAGGGGAGTCAAAAACAATCCATCTATGAGTCGAAGAAGAGTCAAACTTAGCCAAATAGTCCGCACAAGAATTTCCTTCCCTGAGAGTATGAGGAAGCTGAATATCCCAGTCGCGATCAAGTAAGTCTTTGATATTTTGGATAATGGAAGCATAGAGGTGCAACGGGTTGATGTTCCTAGCAACCAGCTGGATCACAATAGTAGAATCAGAGTATACACAGATTTTTCGGTAGCCTTTACTAAACACCCCCTTTTTACTAAACACCTCCCTTTTTTCCTCTTTTCTGGCTTTTTTTATTTTGTTTTCTTTTATATACATTTAAGGCTTAAATATGTTTTTAGTCCATGCAAATATAGGGTGTTTTGATTTTAGTTCTTGCAAATTTTTTTAAAAAAAGATCCCTACAGTAGCGACCGAAAAATCCGGAAGAGGATTCCTCGAAGTTCGAAAGATGAAGCCGCCACCAAAGTTTAGTTTAAGGGTAAACTATGGAAAATCCCATTTGATTTGGATAATGGTCCTTGAGACCAGATTTGGGTTCGGGAGTCGGTTATGTGTAGGGAAGGTATTAACACCCCACGACATCCTTCCTAAGGAAGATTACCTGCTAATTAGTTGTAGGAAAAAATGTTAATTTACAAAATGTTTATTTTACCCCTTTTATTTTGATAAAGAAATTTAGAGAGATAGACTTGGTATTTTTGGATTATTATTTATTTAGAAAAAAGACTAAAAAAGTTTTTTATTAGTGCAATTGACAGAGGTCGGCCGCCCTCTGCACCTACGTATCTCCTGGTAGAGAATCAAATCACACGTAGTTCTTGGTAGAAAATATTTGTTTGTTTGATATTTTTTATTTAGGGATTGTTTGTTTTTAAATAGCGATTTCAGAACATGATCCTTAACGGTTCATTTGTGGCCCCAAAAAAGTTGACTAACCCGACTGTACAGTCGACTTAATCCCCTATTCTGAAAAATGGTTTTATTTATTTGAAAGAGAGGGATGTGTTTGTATTTTTTAGTTTGTTTGTTTCAAATAGGAATTTCAAGACCTGATCCGTAACGGTTCATTTGTGGTCCTAAAAAGTTGACTAACCCAACCGTACAGTCGACTTAATCCCCTATTCGGTTTTTTTGGAAATTTGACAAAGAAAATAATTCGTACACTAAAATAACAAAACTAAAAATTAATAAAGAGTAGACTAAAAATTAAACAACCAACTATATACATACATACATACATACATACATACATACATACATACATACATAGATATATACACGTGTAAATAAATAAATAAACAATAAATAAATTATAAATAAATAAATATGTACATTAAAAAAATAAATACAAAACTAACCTTAACACAACGAATATCGAAGTGGACCGAGAAGTCTGTCCAGGTCAACTGCGAACCGGGCTCCCGACTGGTTTATTTTGACCCTATAAAGTCCTACTTACTTTGTTTCTTTTGTCTTTTCACATGTATTCCATGCAACTTCCCTTTTCTCATAATTTACTTTCTTATTTCCTTGCAATATTTTGTTACTGCACATTCTTCTCTCTATTTTCCTTCCCTCTACGTGAATAACAATAATAAACTACCTTATACTCCAATTTAAACTACACTTTTACAATCACGTTCTAATGCTTTAATTTGTTCATGTGCATGCGGGTATTAGTCCATGCAAATCTCACCATTTATCGGTGCCACTATTCCATCCTTAATACATGTTACCATTTCTTCCATCCCTTGCTTATTTGAACTTATATATTTCTGCCATTCCTTTGGCTTAGCCTTATATTTTAATCCTTCCTTATTCCAATTCTTTTCTTTCCCACCTACTGCTTAAGGTCTGCCACTTGGCTCCTCATTTCTTTCTTCCATATATGTTGCCAGACTTGCACTTCAAACTTCTTACCTATATTTACCTATCCTTTTTCTGTTTTATTCCTAAACAGGATGGCTTCAAAAAGATTTACTTTGTCAGGGAATGTACCCAGTGGTTCTCATATCAATCCTGATTGTATTATTTTCACTTTCATACATACTTGCTACTTTCTTTCCCGCAATTCATATATCTTTGCCTATCATTCATCTGTAGGTTTCCAACTTTTTACTGCCCCTTCTGCTGCTGAAGTTTGTTGTTCTCCATTGAATTCAAGGCTTCCTTCTGGGAAACATGTTCTTAACTCTATACCAAGTCAACCATGTATATATCTATTCATTATATAGTACTTCTCTTATTTATTCTCCTACAACTTTTATTAGATTCCTCTTTCTAATACATATTCATATTCTTCTCTTTTTCTTTTTCCCTTATTTCCTTCTTCTTTTCTCCATGTTTATTTATAAACTAATCCATGCATGGTTATCAACTTTTACTATCTTCTTTAATTTTTTCATGCAGCTAAGTGTACTACCTTTTCGACTCCTACTCATCCTCCTCTTTTTGCCAAGCCACTTTGTTCAGGAAAACACGTTCTTAGATCATCATCTACTCTAACATGTATGTATTTTGGACTCTTGCTTTATTGCTTTGGCTTTATGCCTTCCTTTTGTCTAACTTAATTTGCTTTTTCCTTTTGGTTTAAACAGGTTCACCTCATGCAAATTTGCAAACAAAGGACGTTTTTTCCCCCGATATATCTCACCATCAATTTTCTTCTAGCAATGTTGATTTGGTTGCTTCTACTCTTGATGTTTCTCACCATGAATCTTCTTCTTGCAATGTTGATTTTGTTGCTCCTACTCTTTATCTTTCTCACCTTGAATCTTCTTCTTGCAATATTGATTTACTTGCTCCTACTCTTGGTAAAATTTCTATTCTTATGCATGTTTCCATCTCATTTGCTATGCTCTTTCTTCCATGTTTTTTTCTTTGTTTTCCTAAATAAATTTCCTTTTTCTATTTTCTCTTAACAGTTCAACCTCTGTCCATCTTTGTAGAAAATGATGTTTTGCAGTCTCATATTTCCCACAATGAGCCTTCTTCTTCTAATGTTGACTTGATTGTTTCTCCTCTTGGTAAAAGAAATTCCCTTCATCATTTTCCTTTTTCATTTGCTATAATTATACTTGCATGTATATTTATTCCTTTTCTTTTTAATTTTTCTAAATAGTTTCACCCAATAACACACTTCAACCTATGGCCATTTTGGAAGAAAATGATATTTTGCACTCTCATGTTTCCCACCATGAGCCTTCTTCTTCCAATGTTGCATTGGTTGTTCCTCCTCTTGGTAAAAGTTTTTTCCTTCACCATTTTCCTTTCTCATTTGCTGTAGTTATACTTGCATATAAATTTATTCCTTTGCTTTTTTATTTCTCTAAATAGTTCCACCTAATGTCTCTTTGGATGAAATAGAGTCTTTGGCTCATGATGACTCTTCCCCCCATGTTACCTTTTGTTGATTCTGATATAGGTAACTTTCTTTATTTTCCATACTCTTTTTGATTCTTATATAGTTATTTACTTACTATAAATAACTTCTGGCTTTCTTTTGTTGGTTCTTATTATTCTCTTTTATTTTCTTCCTTTCTCACAAGGTCCTCCTTTCACTTATTGGAATATTGGGGAACCATCATGTACTTGCGATTGTTGTGGTGCCCTTATGTGGTTTGAGGAATGACTTGATAAACATTTTAGAGCGCGTTCCCCAAAGTTTTCTTTGTGTTGTTCGCGAGGGCGAATTGTTGTTCCTCCATATAAAGATCCTCCTGAGTTATTTGATAACCTTTTTCATAACAAGGACCCTAGGAGCAAGTTTTTCCGGGATGACATTAGGTCTTTTAATAGTATGTTTGCATTTACGTCCATGGGTGGAAAGGTTGATAGAACAATGAATAATGGTCGTGCTCCTCCTATATTTGTTCTCAATGGTGAGAACTACCATCAAATTGGTGGATTACTTCCTCTTCCTGGTGAAATACCTAAATTTGCTCAGTTATATATCTATGATACTAATAATGGGATTCGTAATCGAATGTCTGTTGTCAGGTGAATTCCTTCAGTTCTTATTTTGCAATTAATCATTACTAGCATTTTAATTTACTTTTTTCTTACCTTCTCTCTTTTTTTAGTAGGCAAGATGATGCTTCTTCTATCAAATCAGATTTGGTGATGGCAATTAAGCAAGTTCTTGATGAATGTAATCCTTTCGCAAAGAACTTTCGAATGTTGCAACTACATTTATCTGCTGCCTCATTGCCTGATGTAAAATTACGTATCCTTGGTAAAAGGAGTCGCAATGGTCACCGTTATAATCTACCAACTGCATCTGAAGTTACTGCTCTTATTGTTGGTGATTTTGACACTGCTGGTGATGATAGGGATATTGTTGTTCAGACACAAACAGGTTTGTTGCAACGTGTTCCCCTTTTGAGTGCTTCATATTAGCCAATGCAATATCCAATTCTTTTCCCACGCGGTGAAGACGGTTTTGTTGAACATATTCAATTTAGCTCTTCTTCTCATGCTCAAAAGATCAAACGGGGAAATGTGACACTTAGGGAATGGTTTGCTTATAGAATACAACATCGACTTTCTGAAAATTCCCTCTTATTGTATGGAAGACGGTTATTTCAACAATTTTTGGTTGATGGCTATAGCATGATTGAAGCAACCAGATTGCAATGGGTTAGGTTTCATCAAAAGGATATTAGAGCTCATATTTCCCTTATATTGTTTTCTTTGTTATTAATACTATTTATCTTTTTTTATAGTCATCTACACAATTAAGTTCCAAAAAACGGGATTGCCTCATGCTCATATTTTAATCTTCCTTTCTCAAGAGTCTAAGTATCAAAATGCAGATGATATAGATCGTTTTATATCAGCTGAAATTCCTGATAAAAATGCTGAGCCTAATTTGTTTAGAGTTGTTACCTCTTGCATGATTCATGGACCATGTGGTCCTAATAATCCAAGTTCGCCATGTTTACAGAACAATAAGTGCACCAAATACTTTCCAAAGAAGTTTGTTGACTACACAACCATTGATGCAGATGGTTACCCAATTTATCGAAGGCGTGAAAATGGTGTGGTTGTTAAAAAAGGTAATACTTTTGTTGACAATAGCTTTGTTGTTCCTTACAACAAAACTTTGCTTCTTAAATATAATGCTCATAGCAATGTTGAATGGTGTAATCAATCAAGAGCTGTCAAATATTTGTTCAAGTACATTAACAAAGGCCATGACCATGTTACCGCTAGCTTTTACTGTGGATCAACTGGAGATAGTGATTCTGTCTGCCACGATGAGATCAAAATGTATTATCTGCGTATTTTCAGTTTTGATATTCATCATCGGGAACCTTCTGTTGAGCGTCTTACTTTCCATCTTCCTAATGAACAATTGGTTGTGTCTTCTTCTAACAGTAATATTGAAGATATTTTAAATAGGAAAAATATTCATAGTACCAAGTTTCTGGCGTGGATGGATGCTAATAAGACATATCCAGAAGCCAAAAATCTTACGTACTCTGAATTTCCATTAAAGTTTGTTTGGAAAGATACTGAGCATGAATGGCGTCCACGGTGTCATACCCAAATTTTGTCCGCCTAGGTTTAAAACCCTAATTTTCCGCAAAAAAATAAATAAATTGAGAAGTGTGGTTTTATTTTGAAGAGTGAAGAGCATTGTGCATGCATTTTTGGGTTTTAAAAGTCATTCTAGGGCTTTTAAATTCATTGATAGAGTGGAAATGCATTTGTTGTTAAAAAACAAGGTTTTTAGGGCAAAAGGGTATTTTGGTCATTGTCAAAAATAAGATAATTTCTCATCAAAAATCATTGTGCAATTTTAGAGAAATTTATTTGAGGCAAAACATTTTTGGTCATGTATGTATGTATGCGCATGCATGCATACATTGTGCACAAAATTTCAAAAAGGATCAAAAGGGAATATTCTACAAAAAGTTCCAAGATGTGATTTTTATGACATTTTTGGTCATGGTGATCACATAAAATGGCATATTCCTCAAGATACCTTGTATGTGGCTCAAAGTGGTGTATTTTTGTACAATTATCTTGAAAAGAATAATCAAAAATAAAAGGAAAAGGGAATGGTCTCATAATAGTACAATAGTACAATTGCCAACTTGCAAAACTTGGTCACCAAGGACCCCTCCCAATATGTGTCGCCTATCCCTCTCATTCCCTCTCATATTTTCATTTTTTGACCTCAATCCATGTGTGATTCAATCCTCACCCTCCATTCAAATTTTAGATGCAATCCTAGGGTGAGATGAGATGCACAATGACCTAACTACCCTTAAACCTAATTGCTTTCTATATATACCCTATTAACCTCACCTCACAAAAAGGAGAAAGCTTTTGGCCTCACCATTCACTCATAGACCCTAGCACACAACTCCCTCCTCACCTTCTCTCCATTTATGAGCCACCCCCTCTCCCTTCTCTCTAACTCACTTCTTCATTTCTCATCTACCCACACACATTCAATCCATCTTCCAAGCCTAAACACTAATTTTCAACCATCAATCCTTCATAAAATCACACAAAAAGTTCAAGATCAAGGGTCATTTTTTTGGAGATTGAAGACCAAGCTTGAAGATAAGTTGATTTGGTTGATTGTTTCTTCATCTATTGTGTTTATTTGGAGCTCATCTTAAGGTATGTGATTCCTAGACCCCTTCTCTTGTAAATCCTTGCATAAAGTCATCATTTCTTGCATATTTGTGAGATTTCCACTTCCAAAAATGTAGATCCTCTCTTTTAACTTCATTTTTATGCTTGTACATATGTTAATCTCATGAATCTTTGTTTTGATGCTTTGATTTTGGGGTTATATACATGATTTTGTTGTTTTAATTGAAATAAAATGTTATTTGCTTTGATAATAATTTCGCGTGCTTCAAATAAATATGTGTTTTATGATTTTTGTTGGTTCTCATGGTTGAATCTTGTGAATAAATGTATCTATGTTTTGGTTATGTCATTCGCTTGCTTGATTTGGTTGACTTGTTGAAATAAATTGATGATTGGCCATGTATGTATTTCGCATATTTTGAGATAATTTGGTTTGATGTTGATTTTTGGGTGTTTGTTGGCTTAATCTTATAATTATTTGAATATGAACCATGATTGTGAGCTTTTGTGCCAAAAGGAATGGTTACAAGATGTAAATCTTGATTTCCTTCGGCTATTTGGTTCGCATATGTTCAATAATTAGGTTTTAATATTTGATTTGATGCCTTTTGAGGTTCAATCGTACAATTGCTTGGAAATGAACCTTGATTGTGAATTTGGGTCGCTTAAAGGAATGGTTGCAAGATGTGTATCTTGATTTCTTTGGGCTAAAAGGTTCACATACTAGGGTTTATGAATTGATTTTGTTAAATTACTTGTTTAAACTTGCAAATATTCAAACCTATGTTGTTAATTGTGAAATTTGTGATTTGAGAAGATGAATTTGGGTTTTGGTTCATTTATGGTCCACAAATGATCTTGGGTTATGCTAAGTTGGCAAGAGATAGGTTACTTTAACCTTGATGCCTATGCTTGTAAGTATTTAAAAATTCAATTCCCATTTGATGTGCTTGTGAAATGTGAGCAAAAAGGGGTCTATAAACAATTGAATTTGCGCACATGATTGGTCTCCAATGACCTTGATGCATCCTCAAGTTTAATCATGCTTTCTTTGCTCTTTGAGTTTATTGTAAATTGTTGTTTGAAGCTTGTGAAGTTTTTGCAAAGGATAGACCGCTTGGAGTCTTGATACACTTTCCATTTCTCAATCGGCAAAAGATAGGTTCATTTAACCTTGATGCACATGCATTTTGCATATTCATGCATTCTTACCTATTCTTGCATCCTTGCCTACTCATGCATTCTTGAATTGAAGCTTGGTACTCCATGCTTGATATACTTGTTTATGTGCTTGTGGTGCATTAAAATGTTGAATTGGTGTTCACAATTTGCTTGTTTTGATTTCCACCAATTGTTACTCGTTAGTAACTCTCCAAAACTTCAAAACCATGTTGCATACAAAAAACAACTTGTTACTCGTTAGTAAAGTTCCAACTTCAAAACATTTTTTTGCATTTACATAATCATTGATAAACAACTTCACTTCTTCTCAAAACAATTCCAAACTATTTTTCACAAATCAAACTTTGTTGAGGATAATGCGAAGCCTTTGCTTGCACGATTGTCAACAATGGGGTGCTAGTGGTGATCACTTGGAGTCTTTGCTCAATTGATTATCATGAACACTCATTTTTCAAAAGAACTCTCATTTCACAAATCAAACTTTGTTGAGGATAATGCGAAGCCTTTGCTTGCACGATTGTTAACAATGGGGTGCTAGTGGTGATCACTTGGAGTCTTTGCTCAATTGATTATCATGAACACTCATTTTTCAAAAGAACTCTCATTTCACAAATTAAAAACTTTGTTGAGGATAATGCGAAGCCTTTGCTTGCACGATCGTCAATAATGGGATGCTAGTGGTGATCACTCGAAACCTTTGTTGTTTGATCACTGTGAACATTCAATTTTCACAATTAAACAACTAAAAAATAAAAACCTTTTCTCGACAACCGAGAACTACGTAAGCTTTGAATTCTCCATCGCACTGGGAGATACGTAGGAGCGGGTCACATTCCCGTCAAGCACGACAAATGAAAACCATTTTCTTTTCAAAAAAAACAAACCCTTTTCCAAAACAAGGCAATTTCTAAAAACAAAACAATTTTCGAAAACAAGAACTACGTTGCTTTGATTCCCTCCCCAGGATACGTAGGCACGGTGCCCTCCCGTCAAGCGCAAAAGATTAAATTTTCCTTAAGTTTTTCCATAAAGTAAGGAGAGATAAAGAGAGATAAAAACAAAGCATTTCTTAAATCAACCTTTTAAATCACACGTCAAGAAAGGTACCTTCCCCATGCATAACCGACCCCCGAACTCAAATCTCGTGGTTCCAAGGACCATTGTCTTTCAAGAAAGGTTTTTTTCAATGTTTTACCTCTAAAAAAAATATTGGTGGCGACTCCAATTCATGTTGTGCGAAGAGAAATCCCTCCAAAGGATTTTTTGGGGTGCAACACACGGAAGAGTGGCTTTTCAATTGGAAGACTTCACTATGTTCCTCCTGGTTCTGGTGAGCTTTATTATTTAAGAATTCTTCTTGGTTATTTAAAGGGCCCGACTTCCTATGAGGATATTAGAACTGTTAATAATGTTGTTCAAGATACTTTCAAAAGTACCTGTTATCATTTACGGTTGTTGGGTGATGACAAGGAGTATATTGATGGTATTAAAGAAGCAAGTTTTTGGGGCTCGGCTTATTATTTGAGGCATCTTTTTGCTTCCTTATTACTTTCCAATCAGTTATCCAAACCTCCCCATGTTTGGGATGAAACTTGGATATATTTGACTGATGATATCTTACATCGACAACGATCTCTTCTTCGATTTCTAGGTAAATCTTATTTCTCATACAATATTGTTCCACCATGCCTTTTCAGCATTTGACAATTTAACCTTTTCCTTTGTCAGATCTTTATTTGTCTCCGGAAGAGTTGCAAGCTTTTGCCTTGGTTGGAATACATAGGTTTCTTCAAAGCAACAATAAGAGCCTTGCTGATTTTGCTGAAATGCCACAGGTTGATGAGAGCTTGGTTCAGGCTAATCAAAATCGTCTTATACATGATGAGTTAAATTATGATAGGACTCAATTGGCTGCTGAACATGTTCAACTATTATCTTCGATGAATTCTGAGCAGCGTGTGGTGTATATGATACTGTCATGAAAAGAATCCTCGATGGTATGCCCGGCCTTTTCTTTGTTTATGGGTATGGAGGCACTGGTAAAACCTATGTTTGGAGAGCTTTGTCTGCAGCTTTGCGTTCAAAAGGAGAGATTGTTCTCACAGTTGCTTCAAGCGGTATTGCTGCTCTTTTAATTCCTGGTGGTCGTACAGCACATTCCCGTTTTGCTATTCCTCTTAATGTAACTGAGGATTCTACTTACCATATACACCAAGGTAGTCCTCTTGCTGAACTTATTGTGAGATGTAAACTCATTATTTGGGATGAGGCTCCAATGACTCATAGACATGCTTTTGAGGCGCTTGATAGAACACTTAGAGATATACTTAGATTTGTCAATAATGGCCGCCTTGATATTCCTTTTGGCAGGAAAGTTGTTGTCTTGGGTGGTGACTTTCGTCAAATTCTACCTGTTATCCCTAAAGGTACTAGACAAGAAATTGTTCATTCCTGCATGAACTCTTCTTATCTTTGGAAATTTTGTGAAGTCCTTAAGATCACAACGAATATGCACCTTTTGAATGGTTGCTCGCCTCTTCATGTTGAGGATTTGCGGTCTTTCTCTAATTGGGTATTGGACATAGGTAATGGTGCCATTGGTGAGTCTAATGGAATTGATGATGCAATTGTTGATATTCCCGAAGATCTCCTTATTCGTCCTATTGCTAATCCTATACAGACTATAGTTGACGTTGTTTATCCAAATTTTGTTTCAAATATTACTGATCCATCGTTCTTCAGAGATCGAGCTATACAAGCTCCCACCAATGATTTAGTTGACCACTTAAATGAGTATATGTTGTCTTTGCTACTAGGGGATGAGAACACTTACCTCAGCTTTGACACCCCATGTTCATCAGATTCTGGGATGGATTCTCCTGACAATAGTCATACTCCAGAATTTTTAAATACTATTGTTGCATCTGGTTTGCCTAATCATGCTCTGAAGCTTAAGGTTGGTGTTCCTGTTATGTTGAAATATGGATCAGTCCTTGGGTCTTTGTTATGGGTGAGTTTCTTCTTGAATGTAAAGTTATCTCAGGGAATAATATTGGTGATATAGTTTATATTCCAAGGTTGTCACTTACACCTTCTGATCCTAGGATTCCTTTTAAGTTTGAACGGAGACAATTCCCTTTAGCAGTTTCTTTTGCAATGACTATCAATAAAAGTCAAGGTCAATCTTTAAAACATGTTGGTCTTTATCTTCCTAAGCCTGTATTTTCCCATGGGCAATTGTATGTTGGTGTTTCAAGAGTGACCTCTAGACAAGGGTTGAAATTGCTCATTACTGATGGTGATGGACAATACATAAATAAAACATCTAATGTTGTTTATAAGGTGGTTTTTCAGAATTTAAGTTAGGTGTGTCCACCTATTTTTCTCTTTTTGTTTTTGATCCATTTTGACCACTTTTACTATGGGTCCACTTTTGGCCCATCTTTCCCCTTTTACTAATCCTTTTCTAAAATTTTTCTTCCCATCTCTCTTCCTTTTCAGGGCTACACGATCTTCTTCTATTCTCAGGTATTTTTTTTCCGGTTTCCTCACTCTTTCCCTTTCTCGCAGCTACTCTTCTATCGTTTTCTTTTGCTGTTTTCAGTCTTTACTCATCATCAGTTTCTACTACTTGCATTTCGTTATAATAACTAACCTATTGCTTCTTTGTTTCCATGTACATGTTCCTTCCATTTCTTTTTTCTTCCCTTCGTCTATTCGCTTTGCCAATCACCAGATACTGTTTTTTATTCATGTTAATCTTACCGTATTTCAATTAACTTCAATTTGTTATTCAAAATTACGGTCGTTGTGGATCCCGGTTGTCTGAAGCAGATTTTTTTGCCTTATCTTTATTTCTTAGTCAGATTAGGGTTTACTGTTTCAATTTCAACTTTAAATTCAATTTCTGTTGTTCAAAATTAAGGTGGTGTTGATCCCTGGTGTTTGAAGCAAATTTTTGTACCTTCTCTTTGTTTATTTGTCCGATTAGGGTTTACTATTTCAATTTCGGCTTTAAATTCAATTTCTATTGTTAAAAATTAGGGTGGGTGTTGATCACTGGTTTTTGAAGCAAATCTTTGTACCTTCTCTTTGTTTATTTGTCACATTAGGGTTTTTGAATCAAATCCATGATGTTGATCACTGATTCCAAATTTTTGACAAATAATTAGTCTTACTCAGTGGTTCCTTATACAGAATCTGTTAATCAGTAGGTTGCTGAACAATATCATGGTGTCCAAGACTTTTAATTCAGTCATTTTCTTGCATTCGGTAATCTTCTTCTATCAATTTAGTTAGCTTTCATGATTTACGTTACATGATCTATAAATAACTGTTAGATTCTTATTTGTTTATTCTAGAGATTGATGAGGGTTAACATAGCTTTTTATGATGCTTACCATGGTGTCTTGCCTCCAGAATTAACTATCGAAACTGCCTCTGGAACCACTTTCCCTGCTTCTCTTTTTGTTGATTCTAAAGGGTATCCGTGCATAGATACTGACACTCTTGCTATAATGGAACTTTTTGGAGTTAATGGTCTCCTTGGTGCCCCTGTCCGTAGGTTGGTCAAATTGACCTATACTTCAAGAGGATGTTTTAGGATTCATATTCCAATGACTGCAAATCGTCTGAGGGCTAGGTTAATGCGTAATCAACCAGAACCTTTACAAGTCCAGAATCCTCAACTTGATTTAGCTGGAGTTCTTGAAGACAATCCTGTTATTCTTGACTAGATGTTTTTTAAATATTTCTGTTTCTATTTGTAAAATTTCTTAAGACATATTTTCATATTTCTGCTTTTGTTTGTTGTCAGGTAAAATTCTATTAAGTAATTTATCTTTTCTATCGTTGACATTTACTTTCATATAATATGTGTGCCATTTAGGTATTATTGGTTGCTTTTTTCCAATATGAAGTTGGATAATAAAAATTGCATTTTAGCTTTTTTGACTAAGGGTTCAATTGATGGAATCTCAAAGACAGTATGGAATTCATGGAGATGATTGGTATGGTCTCTTCAACTTCTTCAACTTAGATTTGGAGCATTCAAAGGATTCTATTATTTAATTTCATGATTATAATTTGTCTTCCAATTCTTTTTCCTATTTCATTGTTCCATGTTTGCCGTATGCTTCTTTGCTTTCCATTTGCTTTCTTTCTTATAATTCACCTTCCATTTCTCTTTCCTGCTTTATTGTTGCATGCTTGACATGTGCTTCATTGCTTTCCAAATTCTCTGTTCTCTTTTTGCCAAGTGCTTCTCTTCATTTGCTTTCCCTTACTTAATACTCATCAAATCATTTTATCTTCTTCTTTTTTATATTTCTTTCTCCTTGCATGTTCCACACATGTATCTTCAAACAATTCTTACCCAACCATTCACCATTGATAAATGTGCATACTACTTCTTTCTCCTTGCATGTCCACCACGTTTTCCTTTGCTTCTTCTCTTTACTTCCCTTACATTTATTTCTTTATTATTCTTTATTCTCTATGACTTTATCAACCGCATTAATATTAAATCCATTCATTTAATTGTTACACTGACAGCAGCACAGTACTTACCTCTTCAAAAACTCATTGTTATTACTTTAACATAAATGTAATGGTTGGAAGTTGTTTAATCTCCAACTAGCTATATTAATTTCCTCTTTTGAAGTGCTTCTTTTATCCTTCAAATACTGTTTTCCTTTCATTCCATCATACCATTGAACCATCAACGTCCAAACCTTGCTTGCCATGTCATCTTCCACCAACAAGAACCCATGTGTGATCCGTACACAGAGGAAGGAGGTCCTTTCCCCTATGCAAAGGGCCAGGGCTGCATCCTTCACTGGAAATAGGTTTTCCTTCTTAATTTCTCTCTTTTATTTTATTTGGTTATATCTTCTCTTTTGCTTAATATTTTGCTTTCTGGACTCTTTTAACCGGGCTACTTTTGGGAGATATGTTCATTTGATCTCCTCTTCCTCCCCTGACTCTGATGGTCCTGACTCTCCACGGACAACTGCTATGTTGACAGAAGTTGATCCTTTAACCTGGGATCGGAAAGTTTCTAACCACATCTGCAACAAATCTGGTGTCATGGCTAGCTTCTTATTTTGGTCACTTAACTTTTTGTTGTTCTCAGCTTTCTTACTTAGTTTAACTTGGATAATCGTGTTTACACAGCACTTCCCCAAAAGCATTGGGAGACATATTCCGGATTCAATGGAATCAATCCCTCTGCATATCAATGCAACTCAGAAGACTTACAACTACTGTGTTCGTGCTGCTCCACGCTCAAAAGAAGCAAAATACTTGGCTGGGAAGGAGTGGCTTGCTTTTGTAAAAGAACAACATTTGAAAGTGAGGGACATCCTTAGAATGCGGCTTGGGGCTCTCAACTTACTGTTTTTGTTGATATTGCTAGGATTTAATCTTTTTTACATTGTAATATTTTTGTAATTGTACTTTGCATCTTCCAAAGTTTTTAACTATGTTTAATTTCTGGGTTTTATTTCTTCCTTGCTTAATTGATAAAACACTCCATCCTAACTTCCTACACTTTCTCTCAATCTAAAAAATATCCTATATTTCAACTATATTAGACACATGCAATTACGTCAATGCTACGTCCCCCGTCCGTCGGACGGGCATTGAAACTAGTTTCACTGAACCTAAACCAGAAATTTTGATTGCAAAACATAAAAAAAAAAAGAGTTATGAAAACATCTCTTTAGCTCCACCATTCGACTTGCATGTGGGTAGGGAGGGTAGAGTTGAAGTCTTGGGTGTAGCATGTGGGTAAAGAACATTCATTGTTGAGAGTATTAATTGGTGAGTTCCTCTTCCCCCTTTTGGCTAATTCTAGGGACTTGACTACTACATTGTACTCAAACCCTATCCATGGCATGAATATTTGAAACTGATGGGTGTATAGTCACTGTTATTTGAAGAACTTGTGTTTGAGTTGATGGAATCAAAATACATAGTGTGATTGAATGTTAATTGAATTCACATGACAAATTGTAGAATAGTTATTATAGTTGTATGCATTCAAGTGTGGAAATGGGTAAATTGGTATTTGTATGTGTTGTAATTGGTGATTGTTATGTCTAATGTGAGTGAATGCTACTTAGAATAGATTAGAAGTACTTGGATAGAATTTAAAAGCACAAAACATCACAAATTTGCTTAGGTTAAACTAATACGGGCCGTGTTGACCTAACACGGGTTGTGTTAGCTTCTGGTTGGTGGATATTTTCTGCAGCCTTCCAACCGTAATCCGATTAGGTGTTCTTGGATGCGTTGGAAAGCTACCAAAAATATCTACATTTTAAAATAGATATTGATTGGTGTTTTAGCTAAACTATTAGGTCCCTTATGTTTTAAAAATGATGTGCCGTTGCCCTTTTTAACTATTAGGTCCTTAAAGTTTCTTAAATTATCCACTCACAACCTTTTTTGCAATCAACTCAACTCTCCTTGTGTCATTCTTAATGAACCTAAGGTCCCTTTCATTATGGACTGCATGTGTGGTAACAGCCTCCCTAAATTCCTCTCTAGTTGAGAACAAAGATCCAAGCACTCTGGAACCTATTCATTACAAAAAACTTAAGGGACTTATTTGTTACCTAAAAATAAATTAAGGGACTTATTCGTTATATAAAAGGGAAACGGTGCAACGTTTTTAAAACATAAGGGATCTATTCATTGCAAAAAAAAGACTTAAGGGACCTATCCGTTACCTAAAAATAAGTTAAGGGATCCAGAGAGATATTTTTCTTAATTTTTTTTCTGTTTCTCTAACGGCAAAGACGTCCCCTCCCATCTCAACTACAAAACTGCTTATTTTGGCTACGTCTTTGATAGCGCTTATTCCACTTTCCTCATGTACCTCTTTAGATATCCAACCTTTGGAAATCGAGCCTTCAGGTTGTGGTTTATTACGTACAAAAGATTTCAATTTCCCCAATAGCCTATAATGTTGGAAAATAAAACGCATAAGAAACTTAGAATTACAAGTAGGAAATAATACTTTCCCATTTTATATAGTAGTTCCAAACCAAAAAGCTGGTGCCATTTGAATCGGAAAAAAAATAGGAATGGGTGAAGCCTAAGAATCAGTGAAGCTATATAAGACTAAACACCATATAACTAGAGGCATTTAAATACCAACTCTGTCTAAATAGAAGCATTTAAATACCAAACCAGTAGCAACTCAGTAATAACAAAATCAATATCTCCCCTACTCCAAAAGTAAACAACAAAAATACTGAAGCCCAAATCAATAACCACTTGTTTTTCAATAAACTGAATAGAAACAAGAACTTTATAAAAAAATTCAACTACTGGTTAAGAAAATCATCCTTTCCGAAGCCAAAACAAAGTACAAAAGCAATTCCTTATTCAGCATATGCATCTTTCATTCCCTGTATATAACAAATGTGTGACTAAGCCAATTTCTAATAAATAGGCATCAAAGAACAATAATTTTCAGTTAAGAATATGAGAATAACATTTTTTTTGCCAATATTTGACGGATGTTTTTGAGGGACAATTACAATTGTCGTGATTTGTATATTAGCCACATGTTTTGCAAAACCTATTTCTTTTTTGTTGTTGTTCAAAGAGCTTCTCTTTTGATTCTATAGGTCACTTACCACTTCCTTTTGTCTTCAAAACTTGTGGTGATGGATTTCCAATTCTTTAGGAAGATCAACTCCAATAAAAGACTCCAATTCTTTTCTCTTGCTTTGTAGAGTCACCTTCAAATTCGATCAATTCTCTTTTAATATTAACAAATCCTTTTTTTTTTGCATGAAGCAACTTTTCCTTACATTTGTATCGCCTTACTCATACAAGAAAAAAAGTCTTTCCCATACCTCTAATATAATTTGAGTCTCTTTTGTTGATTAAGAACACCCTTAAGAGCTTGCCATTATAATCAACATTAAGCTTACGAGTTTCAAGTTTAGTCCACCAAGTTAGAATATAGTTACTTGGTATTTCATTTCAACCTTCTCCCTTTAGGAAACAAAAAATGTGTCTGGTGGAAATGGAAGAAAGAATCGAAGAGAAATTCCAGAGAATTTGTAACCAACACCGTAACTGATTTTGGTAAAGTTTAATTGTTATTACACATGTCCTTCTCTCATTAATTTCTTAATTAATTCATTTTTTTTGGTCCTACACTTAATAGCAAGTAAATTAAAATAGAAATTTTTTATAGTATTTTATTGATTGATTGCTATCAATTTGAATTGGGTCATGATCTAGGCATGATTCATCGTGGCTTTGTTCATCTGATTTAGGAAATAATGGAAAATTAAAATAATTAATTGAATCAACCAAATTTAAATAATGCAAAGAATTAAATTCGTTTAACATATATGGAGATAATTTGTAACATTCTCAATCCCATTTCAACATTATCGATCCCATCATGCCAATTCAGTTACAAATGATGAAATTTCATAGGGAATAAGTATTGTTATTAGTTCTTAATATCATAAATTTCAATTATTAATTCAAAAACTAAAAAAGCCTAACTTTTTTAAAAGAATATTGCGACCTATATAAATTTTTTAGTCAATCAATTATTGACATACTTTTGGAAAAGCCAATCTAAATTAAAAATTGTAATAAATAAAGTGATAGCCATTTTAAATTAATAATTTTTTTTTTGAAAAAAGTTGTAATAATGTTAAAAACATCTAACAACCACTACGGTGAATTCAATTTGAAACAACTATTCGCCCCAAAGTTGTTGACACTTTTCCGTGTGTTTTCAGTTTTTTCTCTTCTACGTCGCAACGTATTGAACTCAAAAATTGCAACATCTAATCATCAATACTACAACCGGAGATGGATATCGCAATTACGGGTTTCATGTTGGCGATTTTAGGAATTGTTTTGAGCCTTCGCATCTGAAAGGAGAATAACGATTTGAGGAGAGTGATTTGCAATCCTATACTCAATCTTACACATTCTTCCTTGGTCTTTCTCTGTGTTGGAAGCACACCAAGTGTTTGTAATTTTTCCTAAGCTGAATTTCAGTTTGCACACCAACTGTTTGTAAAAATTCTCAAAACCAAAATTCTTGCTCTGTTCTCTCTCTTCAGGCGTGGTGCGTGTGGGATGTTTGATTACCTACAGTATTCCGGTCCCAGCGGGAAGCCGGCTCTATTGGGGTTGTTGAACACCTCTCAAACTCCCTGTTGAATCCGAGAAAAGGCAAGGTTTCTTCGACTGTATCGATGATCGAACTCTTAGCTCTGCATCTACAATCTAGTGACGGTTACGGTATGTGTGCGTGCTGAAGTTTCAGTATGACAGGGGGGTGGCAGATTCGCCCTGGGGGATAAGGATGGGTGGCATCGGGTTAGAAGCATTCAAGAGAGGAAGGGAGGGGGTCGTGGAGGTTTTAGATCTATTGATGTTGCTCTTTGCTCTAGGAAGAATACCGGGGGGAGGTCATATCGCTCTATTTTTCCTCTTTTCCAGAGAGTTGGCGTGCTAGGGATTTGCTTCATCTATTTGATAGGCAAGGAAGAGTCCATGAGGTGGTTATCCCGGCTCGAAGGAATGCGCAAGGTAGGAGATTTGGTTTTGTTCGCTTTCTCGATGTTAAAGACCCGGACCGTCTTGCTACATTACTTGATAACATATTCATAGAGGGGGAGAAGATTCATGTAAACCTTCCTAGATTCAAAAGGGAGGTGTCGAAGGATCGTTTTAATCATCAGCCGGCTGCTAGGCACCCGAAGCCCATCAAGCAAGTTTGGGTGAAGAAGTCACCGCCAAACGACGTCGGGGCATCCGACGCCGAGGGGAGAAATAAGGATGGAGCATGGATATGCAACATGGAATCAGACCCTCTTCTAGCTTTAGCGATGGTAGGAGAAGTCATTACTCTGGGGAAATCTTATTTCATACAGGATGAATTATCTCAGCAGGGTGTGTTTGCAATCAAAGCTACTCCTATGGGTTCCAACTTGGTTCTATTGGAAGGAGACGTAGAAGATGGGAATTTTTTTGAGTACATTGATGATGCTCGTGAATGGCTTTATCAATGGTTCAAATGGATTCGGCCATGGAAGCCAACAGATGTTGACCGAGAGAGGACTACTTGGCTAAGGTGTTATGGCATTCCGGTGCAAGCTTGGAACTCGCTATTTTTTTCCAAGTTGGCTGCGCATGTTGGTGAGTTTGTTTGTGCTGACCTTAACACTGAGAAGAAGAGATCCTATGATGTCGCAGGGATTATGATTCGTACTCAGGTGCCGGGAACGGTGAATATGGAGATTCCCGTGGTTATTAACAATGTTCCTTTCTCTATCAAAGTTGTGGAGGATTGGGGAGGTCCAGTTGAATGGCGTAACAAGGCACAAAATTATGACGAGGGGGATGACGTTGACTCAAGTTCAGGTGATGATTATTCGGATCATATGTACGCAGGCACCGGAGACGTTCATGGTGAGGAAGAGCTAGGGGAACTGGAATTGAATGCGTTGCTTAATGCCGTGCGAAATTCCGGGAAGGTTGACCCGAACATAATGGTTAACGTTTTGACTGAAGCGTTAAGAGTCTCCAACGACGAAGTTCTAAGAATGTCCAATGGAGTTAGTCCGTCCAACGGATGCTCCCCTATTCTTTCTGTTGGTAGTTTTGTGCACGAAACAAATCCATCTATCACTGACAAGCTGGTCGGTACTGCCGTGGGAGGATCACGTGTTGTTAAGTCTCAAGAAGTGGTTCCCTAGTCTTGCCCATCGAAACATCTCACAGGTTTTCAATCTCTAGATCTCCCTTCAATTCCAAATGTGCTTATTTCTCCAAATCCAGGTCATGCCTTACCGAAAAGAAAGCAGAGAAAATTGTTACGAGTAGGAGTCAAAAGGAAACAGTCGACTGGTAAACTGAAGAAAGCTACCCGAGAGCTTGCCGAAGTCTCGGGTGAGTCTAACCAGGCAGCTGTTGAACCGCAACCATCCCATCAAGTAAGTAAGCATGATTCATCTTTGTTTTCAGCTGGCACACTTTTATGTGGGGGTTCAATTTCGAGTGGAGACATTGGTTTGTGCAACAATAAGTTCTGGGCCCTCCAGAGTAAGGGGGTAGCAAGAAAAGTGTGGGAAAATGCCAAGCGCTTAGGGGTTGAAGGTAACTTACCGGATGATCATTATATTGAGCTGATTGAAAATGGGAAAAGAATAGACGAAGCAGAGAGTAGTAGGAGGGTGCATAACAACCTGAATCCATAAATATCTTATCTTTAAATATTAGAGGGTGGGGTGACCGCGGGAAGCGTCGCCAATTGGTTTCTGTTATAAATTCAAGTTCTTTCGATTTTTGTTTGCATTCAGGAGACGAAAAGGGAGGTGATGGTAGAGGGAGAGGTTGGAATGTTATGGGGGAACTGATCCTTCCAATGGCTTCATCAACCCTCAAGTGGTTCTTCGGGAGGGATTCTATGTTCTTGGCTTGAAGGGGCCTGTTTGGTGACGTCTCATTTTTCTAGTCTTGGTTTTCTTGGCATTAGTGCGGTTGTTCGTAATAAAGTTGTTCATGTGGTAAACATCTATGCACCATGCTCTGCGGGTGCGAGATGAAGGGTGTGGGCTGAGTTCGTAGCTGTTAAACAAAGTCTAGGGGCTGGAGAGTGGTGTATTGTAGGGGATTTTAATGCTGTTTCTAGCAGTTCTGAAAGAAGGGGCAGAAGTGGGAGTACCTCTCAAGTTGAGTTAGATGATTTTAACAGCTTCATTGTAGACATGGATCTTGTTGATGTTCCAGTGTCGAGGAAGAAATTCTCTTGGTTTTGCTCAGATGGAATCTCTATGAGAAGGTTGGACAGGTTTTTGATTTCAGAGGGTCTTATGGTTGATTGGGGGATCACAGGTTAGTGGATTGGCAATCGGGACATCTCCGATCATTCACCTATTTGGCTTCTTCGGTCATCGAATGATTGTGGCCCGAAGCCGTTTTGTTTCTTCAACGCATGGCTGAATCATGATGACTTTTTACCTTTTGTTCAATCTTGTTGGAATGGTTTTAGCAATACAGGTCATAAGGCTTTTGTTTTAAAAGAAAAGTTTAAGTCTCTCAAAGGAAGCATTCGGTGTTGGAATAAAGAGGTTTTTGGTAAAGTCGACTTGAATATTGATACTCTAGTTCAGAATCTGAATTCGTTGGACGATATGTTGTGTGAACGATGGGATAGTGACGTCGTGGCAAACAGAAGAGAAGTTTCTGCCTCACTTTGGAAGGAAATTCGTGCGAAGGAATCTTTCTTGGCTCAAAAGTCTAGAGCAAGGTGGATATGAATTCAAAATACTTCCACTCTCTAATGAGGTATAGAAGAAGACGGTGTAGTGTGGTTATTCTTAGAGATAACGGGGAGCAAGTGGAGGAGGTGGATGCGGTGAAATCTTTTGTAAAACAACATTTTGAGAAGTGCTTTTCTGAGGCAAATCATAATAGGCCACTTTTGGGCAGTCTTCAATTCAAGCGTTTGACTTCATCTCAAGTGGATTCTTTGATTCAACCTTTTACTGAGGAAGAAATAAGGATGGGTGTCTGGGAGTGTGATGGGGATAAAAGTCCGGGTCCGGATGGGTTCAATCTCAACTTCATTAAGTCTGGTTGGAGTTTCATGAAAGAGGATGTGGTAGGTTTTTTCAATGAGTTTTTCGCGAATGCTTTCCTCCCCAAAGCTATCTCGGCTTCATTCATCGCCTTGGTTCCTAAGAACGATAATCCGCAAGGTTTGGGGGAGTTTAGGTCTATATGCTTGATTGGGTGCATATACAAAATATTGGCCAAGGTCTTAGCTTCTTGGCTCAAGAAAGTTATGCCAAGTATTATTTCTCATCATCAATCAGCATTTATAGGGGGGCGACAAATTCTTGACGGTGTTGTGGTGGCGAACGAGTTGGTTGATTATGCCAAAAGAAGCAAGGAAGAATGTATGTTGTTCAAGGTGGACTTTGAAAAAGCTTATGATTCCATCTCTTGGAATTTCTTGTTTTACATGTTGACTAGAATGGGTTTCCCCCAACGTTGGATTGCTTGGATTAAGTCTTTTTTGTGTACTAGCTCCATGTCGGTTCTAGTGAATGGTAGCCCAACTCAAGATTTCAAAGCTCAGCGTGGTCTGCGACAAGGGGACCCTTTGTCGCCTTTCCTCTTTCTTATAGTGGCAGAGGCCTTGTCGGTGATGATGATGAAGGCGGTGGATATTGGTGATTATCAAGGTTTTTCTTTCAATGAGGATTTGAACTGATCTATTCTTCAATTTGCGGATGACACAATGTTTGTGGGCAAAGCTTCTTGGGCAAATCTTTGGAGTATCAAGTCTATTTTGAGATCCTTTGAGCTTGTTTCCGGTTTGAAGGTAAATTTCACAAGAGCAAGCTTATCGGTATCCACACTCCGGATGGGTTTTTTGAGAGAGCTAGCACTTTCCTATTTTGTAGAATGGAATCTATCCCCTTCAAGTTTCTGGGAATCCCAATTGGCGCTAATCCGAGGAGGGAAGCAACTTGGAGCTATGTTTTAAGAGCAGTTAGAAAGCGGTTGTCTTTGTGGAAGGGGTCGGTTTCTATCCATTGGAGGCCGGGTAACAATTATAAACTCCATTCTTAATAGCATGCCGCTATATATGTTTTCTTTCTATAAAGCTCCGAAGGTAGTAATCAAGAAGATGGTTAAAATCCAAAGGGATTTTCTTTGGGGTATCAAAGAGGGGGGAGAGGGGAATGTGTTGGGTGGCTTGGGATAGTATTTGTAAACTAAAGGAAGAGGGAGGTCTCGGGATCAAAAACCTGGAATTATTTAATATAGCTTTGTTGTCTAAGTGGAAATGGAGAGCTTTATCGGATCCCTGTGTGAGTTGGAGTCGTATGTTATCTTGAAGGTACGGAGATTTGGCCTCTTCATTAGTTCAGGATTCGGTGGATGATAATCATCGTAGGGACTCGGGATCCATTTGGTGGAGGGACTTGGTGAACTTGGATGTTAATGTAGAAGAACAAAGAAGGTTTGCTTGGTGTGTTAGAAGAGGTTTGGGTGATGGTGCTTCAATTAATTTCTGGAAAGACCAATGGCTTGGGATTGACCCTTTGTTTAAGGTCTTTCCTCTCCTGTATAATGGTGTTGGACAGCAGAATTTAACGGTGGCTGAATCCGGTGTCTAGCATAATGATTCTTGGCGTTGGTTGGAACCTTGGCATCTCGGTAGTGATGCTGTCCGAACAGCTGAGGTAGATATTCTGCGAGATATTCTCCAGCCCGTGGCTCCAACGAGAATGAAGATGGATTCTTGGATTTGGCCGCTCGATAAATCGAAGAATTATTCGGTTAAAACTTTTTATATTCAGCTGGTCCGTGGTGATTTATTCTCTAATGTCTCGGTGCAGCAGAATTTTTTTACATGTTTATGGAAATCAATAGTGCCTTCGAAAGTGTTGGTTTTTGGCTGGCGGTTGCTGTTGGACGCGTTGCCGATGCGCGAGCAACTATTGCGCAGGAATGTTCTCCACTTGGAAGACAATGCTCATTGCTCAATCTGTCACGTTCAGCGTGAGTCCCTGAATCATTTGTTCCTCCATTGCGGGTTCGCGAATTCGGTTTGGAAGTGTGTTACATCTTGGATTGGTGTTGCTCTTGATTTGTCTCTGGATGTTGTTGGTCTTGTCCACCAGTGTTGCTGCTTGTGTAAGGGGAAGAAAGCAAAACGCACGAAGCACGTGGTTTGGTTAACTACTTGTTGGAGCATATGGCTGGCGAGGAATGGAGCTATTTTCAATAATGAGGAGCCTAATATCGAGATGGTGGTGAATCGTATTAAAAGTCTTTCTTGGTGTTGGTGTATTTATAGATTGAATTGTAATTCCTCATTTTCCATTTCAATGTGGTGGTCTAATCCACTACAATGCTTAAACAATTTGTAGTCTTTAAGGGGAGAAACAGTGAGTTAGGTTGCTTATCCTCACTGTAGTGCAGGTGGTATGAGGTACTCTGTTTCCTCCCCGAGTCTTTTTCCCATTGGGTTTTGGCTTAGGGAGGTTTTGAGGAGGCCCTCCCCCTTTCCTTTATTCCCATTGTAAGGGCTGGCACCCCTTATGCTTCCTTCGATGAAAGTATTGCTTATCTAAAAAAAATTTGAAACAACTAACATAAAAATATATTTCTTAATTTGGAAAAATCTCAAAAATTGATGTATATATTATATAGATATAGGTAGATATTATAGATATAAATTTTTGTCAGAAGAAGATATAGATATAAATAAAAGAGGTCTCAGTGATTTTAAATTAATTAATACATATTGTTTAATATTTTAGGATCACATTGGCATCTATTGATAAAATATATTATATTCAATCAAAATAATATATATATATATATATATATATATATTATTGTCATCATCATTGGTCGTCTTGATAATTTCAACAACATGAGGACGTTGGCACCCGGGTTCGAATCCGGGAGTGAGCATTGATAATATGTGTGCGTGACGTTTATTTTCCATTGCATCTAAGTAGACAATATATATATTATCTGGATAATTTTAAAATTGAATCAAATATTTTTTTAAACTAAATATATTCCAGATGCACATTTTTCTCTTTCTCAATTCAAAATAGAATAAAAAACAATCAAATGTTAATCCTTATTAGGAACCCACTTTTGAGGTTTTAATACTCATTTTTCTAAAGCCTTAAAAATCAAAATATTACACAATTACTGTCTATATATATCATATAATATAAATTACTGTCGATGAAAACTGCGCACCAAAGATATGGTAACAAAAAAAAAATGGTTACCTAGGTTGTACAACTAATAAGTATAATGGATTGGATCAGTCTTATTTTATTCCTAATAAATGTCTCAAGAAAAATCTTAAATTTGTATTTTTAATGATTGCAACCTTTACAAATTAAAATTGTTTCTTTTGCTCCAACTAATACGTACATATTTTTTTTAGATAAAAAGGACCAAATATTCATGCAAGCCTCAATGTTTTAATATAAGGCATAAATATATTTTTTTAGTTGGACATAAGGCATAAAGATATAACAGTTAGGATACCAAACCATTAGATGATTCGATACAACAAAATACTCAAAATCCCAACTCACATAGTCTTAGACGAATACAACTAAAACAAAGTCTAAAGAAAAGGTTGCCCTCCTGACCAAACCGCGAGACGATTAGAGCCATAACAACCTAACATGTCATGAAGCATGTGCTAGGATGGAAAGCTCATCTCATCTCCTGACCATGCACCTACTTAGATCTCTGTCTCATCTAGGGATGGCAATGGGGCGGGGCGGGGCGGGGCGGGAGTACTCTACCGCTCTCCGTCCCTGCCTCCCATAATGTCCCCCATCCCCATCCCTATTCCCCACTTCGGGGAGTTTTCCTCCCCCATCCCCATCCCTGCGGATCCCCACGGTCCCCGCGGGGACCCCAAAATTTATTCAAAGTTAGCAAAATTTAAAATTAAAATATAATAAAACTTAAAAAATGTATAAAATTTAGTCTTACCTTGATATTTTAATATTAAAAAAGCATAAAGGTAAGAATAAAAATATAAAACTTAGCACAATTTAATATTTTATTAGTATTTTTATTTAAAAGCACAATAAAAAACTAAAAAAATCTATTGCTTAGAATATAATATATATCTATAATGCAAATATTTATGTAATGTATTCGGGGGCGGGGTCTCCGCGGGGCTGGGGATATAGACCCATCCTCATCCCCGAATTGACTGCGGGGGGATTTTCTCCTCCATCCCCATCCCCACGGGGGAAAATTCCCCGCCCACGGGGCCCCAAACGGGGCAATCCCCACGGGAATCCTCACTTGCGGGTAGAAATTGCCACCCCTAGTCTCATCTCTCGGCGCTTCCTCTTCAACCTCTTCATGCGCTTCTTCTTCCACTTAGCTCTCATGTTGGATGACGAATGCTAACCTTCTTCTCGCTACAACGACAACTTTTCTCAAAAGGGAAATGAATCCCAACTAATACGTACATATTAAATGTTAATTATTTCTGTTCTGCACTGTACTTCCGACCTTGAAGGATGGTTCGAGGCAGTTAGTGGTTGATGTCCGTAGTCAATGCCCGTATCCGATCCTAGCTGGTGTTGTACCTGCAAAGTCACTCCGATGCTAAAGTCAGTGGAGTAGTTTTAGCAAAATAATAAATGTGAGAATGCTTACCATTAATGAGGCAATGGATGTTGTATTTATAGAGTGTGTTGGGGTTTGTCTCAACGAATTAGGACCTTTCGATCTTGCGATTCGATCTGAGCCCTTGATGTTTGGATTGGGCCCTTTAATATTGGGCCTTTGGGTGGTGCGAATAGATGAGAAAGTAGGGGGTGTATATGGCCAAAAGACTCACCATAACAGTTGCCCCCCAAGTCTGGTCGTCTTAGAGGCGATCTTGACTTGTTGACGAGATTATGATGTGTTTCTACCGACCTCCGAACGAGCTGTAACTCTTCAGATGTTTGCGATGAGATGGGAAGGCGATCTTAACTGTCTGATGTTTGATGAACAAGGGACTCACCGATGAAAGATTGACCGAAGATGAGCCTACTTCGTAACATTGATTCGACCGTTGTAGCATTTTCAAAGGTGACGTTTCGTTTTTCGCGCTATTGTATTTATTGCACCTGTCAGAACACGTTTCCCAATGGTGGCTAGTGATGGTGATGCTTTGGTAGGCGTGCGCGTGCTTTGAAGACTATTGATGGGATGCGTCGATTCGACTTAGGCCCAATCCAGTTCTATGAGGCCCATTATAAATAGGGGTTCAATTCCCTCCATTTACTCCTGATTTTCAATTTGCTCTGCATACCGATCTTGATTTCCGATCTTTTGTTTGATTTGGGAGATAGTGGCTAGAGTTTCTCCGTTCCAGTGGGTTCAAGTGCTTGAGTTTCACAAGAGAATATCGGCAAAAGCTTCTTCTTTTGGGCGAGGTTAGTTCTAATTCTTGTTTAACTGTTTTGCTGTTCTTTTTGATTTCTCAAGCCAGTCTTGTCCCCGTCTCTTTTTAAGTTGTACTCGGCCCCAATTTGTTTATTCGTTCTAGGGTGGGGGTCGTCAGGCAGGGTTTCAAACTCGGCATGGACCCGTTAGGTCGTTAGTTCTGACTTCCCTATGCCCCCATTCTGTTGCGTAAAAAACACACTTGAGAGCAAGTGTACTCTCTTGCAGAAGTAGTATAAAAAATATCGTCTCCACAGGGATTAACTAATAAGTACCAAACTATTTAAGATTAATTATTATTTAGACGAACGAGTGTTTGGTTGTATTAGAAATTAAAATAAAACGAAGTAACTAACAAGAATTAAAATTGAAAAGTTCGATCAACGGAGGGAAGTCTAGGGTCTCGGTTTCACTTGCTAGGTTCGATTCCTCTATGTCTAATTCTACTTGAATTCTCTTATTTTATTCAATTACCAATCCCTTTACTAAACCTATTAATCCGTTTGGTCATTCGTGATTAATATTCTTTTCCCTAAATTAATCCTAGTTTGGTCATGCTAGAATTTAAATTTAAGAAAAGCATGAAGTACAAAAAGGTTGAACGATTGGAAGACTAAATTAAAGTTTGGTCATTCATTAATTATAGTCTCAATTATCCTATAGGTCCACCAACTAGTTGTAGTACGGTCGCTAATCAACTAATTGATTATAAACATGCAAAGGGTTGTCAATCCTAATTATGTAATAAAACAATAGGATAATATTAATTGAAATAAAACTTGGGAATTCAAAATATAAATTAAAACATAAAAAGGTCTCTAATCAAACAAGATCCACCTAAGACCCTAGAAGAGGATTTAGCTATCCATAGTGTTCAAGAACATTGGATTAAAATAAAAAGTCATGAATTACAGAATATAAAAATAACCCGGAGATTGAGTAAATTCTGATCCTGTATTCAGTCTCTGTATTCTGCTCCAAAGCTCTCTCACGGTGTCAAGAATGGATACCCAAAACCTTGCAAAGTGTTGCTGTGCGTCAAATTGCTTCAAAGCTCCGCATCGGTTTCTGTGCGCAGCTTTTTCTCCCCTTTTTTAATTCTTCTCCGTCTGCGGCGTCAGTGTTATTGTTGTTGTCAAAAAGTGTGGCTCTTCTATTTCTTGTTGACAGCTGCCTCTCAATTGACAATTGAATATCTTTTTATAATATGTGTTACTCCTAGGGTTCCGTGCTCACCAAGTAGTTCTAGTGGTGATTGCCTATTTTTCTTTTAGCTCACGTGCTGCACTCCTTTTTTTATATTGCCATGTGGACCTAGGTTACTTGATCTCCAAATAACTCATAGGGTGCCTTGCTTTCCAACTCCATGAATTCCCTCACGGCACTTTTCCTGATCATGGGTAGGCTTGTTTCTTTAATTGGGATGGGCTCCTTCACATTGTGGGCTTGTCCATTTAAATTGGGCCTCTTCTTCTTTTTAACTTATGTGATATATATATATATATATATATATATATATATATATATATATATATATATATATATCGCCTTTTTCATTTTTCCTGCAAAAATAGAGCAAATCAAATTAGTAACTTATATAATTATATATAATTGCTCTACAAATGATTCAAAATTGTCTCTAAAAATACACTTATTTAGAGTTTATCAACTCCCCCACACTTAACTTTTGTTTGTCCTCAAGCAATTTTCTGGGCTCAATAAAAATTTTCAAAAATAATAATAGAGACAGCCAAATAAGGGACCCAAAATTAGAAGTAGAATAACAAACAATAGAAAATATAGCACATATGAGGTGTCAAAAGGTTGCCCAATTAGAGGCTCATGTCCTTGAAGAATACATTTATGTGAACAAAGGCACTCGCTCACAATCTCTCTAAGTGTTTAGGGACTAGGGAAAATATACACTCAAGTTTCCACAAAATGCACATTACCATAAGCTTGTAATTTGACCAAATCTCCACTAAATAGTTCACATGCATGCAAAAGATGGGGTTTCATGGGTTGTAATGGGGCCAATGGTGAAATCATGCAAGATAGGAAACAAGAAGAAAGGGATAATCAAAGGGCTAAAAATAAGAAGCAAATAGTAACCTTTGAAACCAAATATGGAGCTCCTATCTATTTTACAATTTTTGTCCAAACTCCAAATTAATTTCACTTTCATTCTTCATTCTTCTTTTTCTATTGAGTCAACTCTTTTTGATTTGCTTTTTTTTTTCTTAAGTAGACTCTTTTTTTTTTGATTTGCCCTTTGGCTCTTTCATTCTTTTGATTTGCCCTTTGGCTCTTTCATTCTTTTGATGTGCCTTTTCCTCCTTCTTGCATTTTTTTTGTAGAAGGAAAAGGTAAGTACATGAAAACTCCTATTTTGTTTCCTTTGTGTGAAAATATTTTTGTAAGCACATGATTCACTCCATTTTTTTTCTTCATCCTGACAAGATAGATAACTAAAGTATAGGACGAAATTTCAGTCCTGATAATATAGACAACTAAAATATAGGACGAAATTGTAATTTTCAATAGTTGCTCCACATTCAATTTCAAATGGTTATCACAAACAAAAAAGAAAAAATTATATCTGGGTACCAAAAAAAAAAATATAACAAATAGGCTCAAAAGGGGCAACTAATGGATAATTTCAACAAATAACTCTGAGGCCAGAAAAATCCTAAATCCCCAAATCTTTTTACATGATGCAAATCAATTTTCGCCTTGAAACGGTCAAAAGACAAATTCTAGAATGTAGCAAATTGGGAAACACACTCATAGAAAGAAAAAGGGGTAAAAATTTATGATTTAGTATCAATCCCCTTATGAAGGCTCAGATCTCACATTTAGAAGCTAGTCCACAAAAAGTACTCAAGAGGGACAAATGCTAATTATCAGCTTCCTAAGGACATCCTCATAGTTACAATTAAACACAAGTCTGTCAAGTAAATTAATTATGGGATCCCCTAAAGGCATAATCTCTATTTTTTTAAAATTTAAGCACTATTCATTCAAAAACAAGCCAGAAAAAATGCTATCAACATATATAGTGGGTATGTGCATTAATAGAGATATAGTGACAATATAAACTATCTTCCCCTGCACTAGCATGGAGCATGGTCCTCAATGCAAAATAATCAAATAGAAACAAAAATAAATAAATAGAGAGAGTAAGAGAGACTTCCCTGAGAGAGCTTGCAAACAGAGCTAATTCCTAAAAAAAACAAAACAAAATAAAAATAAGAGGAAATAAAACACAGGTTGCCTCCTACGAAGCGCTTGTTTAACGTCGCGAGCCTGACGGTAGTAGGGTCAGTCCTTGAGGGCAGTGACATAGCTCACTTGGAGTAACCCTTCCTCAAAATGCTTCACACGGTGACCATTGACTTTAAAAGTGGTACCATCTTCATGAGATACCTCAAGAACTCCATACGGAAAAACCTGAGTAATAGTGTAGGGTCCATACCACCTTGAGCGCAACTTTCCTGGAAAAAGACGCAAACGTGAGTTATAAATTAAAACTTTCTCACCAACATGGAATTCACGCTGCTGGATGCGTTTATCATGCCACTTTTTAGTCCGCTCCTTATATAACTTGGCATTCTCATAAGCTCCCAGACGGAGCTCATCCAATTCATCGAGCTGCAGCAACCTGTTTTCACCTGTAAGCTGGGCATCAAAGTTTAGAAATTTTAAAGCCCAGAGTGCTTTATGCTCTAACTCAACAGGCAAATGACACGCTTTTCCAAAAACAAGACGGTAAGGAGACATCCCAATGGGAGTTTTAAAAGCAGTTCTATAGGCCCATAGTGCATCATCAAGTTTCAAAGACCAGTCTTTTCTTGATGCACTAACTGTCTTTTCTAAAATCCTTTTCAGCTCTCTGTTTGAAATTTTAACTTGCCCACTAGTTTGTGGGTGGTAAGGAGTTGCTACCTTATGAGTGACACCATATTTGCTCAAAAGATTTTCAAATTGTTTATTACAAAAATGAGTGCCACCATCACTAATAATGGCTCGGGGAGTGCCAAATCGGCAAAAAATATTTTTCTTTAAAAATTTCACCACCACCCGAGCATCATTAGTGGGTAAGGCTACAGCTTCTACCCACTTAGACACATAATCTACTGCAACAAGAATATATTGATTTGAAAAAGATTTAGGGAAGGGCCCCATAAAGTCAATACCCCAAACATCAAATATCTCACAAACCAAAATATTGTTTAAGGGCATCTCTTGACGGCTAGAAATATTGCCACTCCTTTGACAACTATCACAAGCTTTCACAAAATCATGAGCATCTTTAAATATAGTAGGGCAATAAAAACCACATTGCAAGACTTTATATGCAGTTCTATTTGGGCCAAAGTGGCCGCCTACCTCTTTAGAATGACAATGCTCAATGATAGAAGTTACCTCATCCATAGGCACACAACGCCTAATTACCTTATCTCCACAAACTTTAAATAGGTAAGGGTCATCCCACAAGTAGTGTCTAGCATCAGAAATTAATTTCTTCTTTTGCTGAAAGGAAAAATCAGGGGGAACAACCTTACCCACCAAGTAGTTGACGATGTCTGCGAACCAAGGAATAGTAGAAATAGCTAAAAGTCTCTCATCAGGGAAAACCTCTTTGATCTCCCCATCATTTGAGGCCTGCATCACACTATGGTCGAGCCTTGAGAGGTGGTCAGCTACAAAGTTCTCTGAGCCTTTCTTGTCTCTAATCTCCAAGTCAAACTCTTGTAGCAAAAAAATCCACCTGATTAACCTAGGTTTTGCATCCTGTTTTCCAAGCAAATATCTAATAGCAGCATGATCAGTATAAACAATAACTTTAGAAAGAACAAGGTAATGACGAAACTTGTCAAATACAAATACTACGGCTAGCAACTCTTTCTCTGTGGTAGTATAATTTCTTTGAGCATCATCAAGAGTGCGACTAGCATAGTAAATGGTATAGAATACCTTATTCTTTCTTTGCCCCAAAACAGCCCCCACAGCAGTATCGCTGGCATCACACATAATTTCAAAGGGAAGCGACCAATCGGGGGCAACAACAACAGGGGCACTAATTAATTTTTCCTTTAAACAATTAAAAGCTTTCAAACAAGTGTCAGAAAAATCAAAAGTGGCCTCCTTGACCAAGAGGTCAGTCATAGGCTTTGCAATTTTTGAGAAGTCTTTAATAAACCGCCTATAGAAGCCAGCATGGCCTAGAAAACTACGGATCCCCTTAACAGAATTGGGTGGGGGCAACTTTGCAATTACCTCAACCTTTGCAGGATCAACTTCAATGCCTCTAGTGGACACCTTATGTCCCAAAATAATGCAATCGTGCACCATAAACTGACATTTCTCCCAATTGAGCACTAAATTAGTATCCCTGCATCTCTGCAACACTGAATTCAAGTTATGTAAACAATCCTCATAAGAGGATCCAAAAACAGTTAAATCATCCATGAATATCTCGATGCATTTTTCAACCAAGTCAGAGAAAATAGCCATCATGCATCTTTGGAAAGTGCAGGGGCATTGCATAAACCAAATGGCATCCTTTTATATGCAAATGTTCCATATGGGCAAGTAAAAGTAGTTTTTTCTTGATCTTCAGAAGCCACTGGTATTTGCAAATAACCGGAATATCCATCCAAACAACAATAATAATCATGACCTGCCACTCTCTCAAGCATTTGTTCAATAAAGGGGAGGGGGAAGTGATCTTTCCGGGTGGCATCATTTAATTTTCTATAATCAATGCACATACGCCATCCGATAGTTTTCCTAACTACAATTAATTCATTTTTATCATTTTCCATTACAGTAGTACCTCCCTTTTTAGGAACACATTGAACAGGACTTACCCACTTATTATCAGAGATAGGATAGATGATACCTGCATCAAGAAGCTTAATCACTTCCTTTTTAACTACCTCTTTCATGTTAGGATTGAGGCGGCGTTGAGGTAGTGCCCGAGGTTGATAATCATCCTCCATATAAATCATGTGAGTGCAAATTGAGGGGTTAATGCCTTTTATATCATGAATCGACCATCCAAAGGCCTCTTTGTTGGCTCTTAGTACCCTCAAAAGCTTATCCTCCATGGTGTCTGTCAAATCTGCAGAAATAATCACAGGCAAAGAGGAAGGGGGTTGCAAGAAAGCATATTTTACATTTGAAGGAAGAGGCTTTAATTCAAGCTCAGGAGCCTCTTCAATTGAAGGTTTCGGATTTGGAGTATCACCCCATTCCAATTCCTCAAATCTATGATTACTCCAATTTTTCTGAGGGTGGTGAGCCTGCAAAAACATTAAGAACTCTTCTTCCTCACCACCCTGCAATATGCCAAGTCCCTGCACAGTAAGTACTTTTTCTAGAGGATCCTGAATTCTAAAGTCATCAAAACTCTCAGAGGTAACCACATCATTAATATCCTTAGCTTGAATAAATTTACAAGAAGCAAATGATGAGGGATTTTTTAATGAGTTCAAAACTTGAAACACAACTTCCTCATCTCCAAGTCTCAAAGTCAATTTTCCCTGTTGTACATCAATTAAACTTTTACCTGTAGCCAAGAAAGGACGCCCCAAAATAATTGGGACTTCCTCATCTTCTTCCATATCCAAAACAACAAAATCAGCGGGAAAAATAAACTTATCAACCTGTTAGCCTGTAATTTCGACAGGCTTCATTGAAAATGGTCAACAAGGCCTGACTTATATTTCGACAAAGACCAAATTATTTCGACAGAGAAAATGGTCATGCGCAAGGTAAATTCGACAAGCTTCCGGGGAAGCAAAAGCAAGAGAGAGGAAAATGGACACAAGCTTTCGACAGACAGAAAACAGAGCAGTTATGCGCTGAAGAACTAGCAGTTGGTCGAAGCGTGATGAAGCAGTTCTTGTCGAAAGTAGGAGTAGCAGTTATTAATTTTCAAATTTCTAGGCAGTTACTTAGTTCAGTTTTTCCCCCTCTTATCCTTTGTATAAATAGTAGTTTCTGAGAAGAAACAAGGGTCACAAAATCACAATACACAATCCGATTCCTGAAACTCTAACTTCCAAGCCAGAGCGAAAAACGAGTGGAAGAAACGTTGTACGTGATCGTGTACCACTTTTACAATTCAATGCAATTTATTTGTCTTTTCTTTACAATTCACGCACCATTTACTGCTTCTTTTCTTTTCAATTCTGTTAATCATTGCAAATCGTCCCCTTTTCTACATTTTCTGAAACAAAAACTACGCGCAATTCAAAGGTAATTGCTTTGAGATTTTTCTAGTTTGATCTCACAAACCTTCTAATAAAACTAGTGATTGTTTGCTAAAAACACCAGCAAACAAATTGGCACGCCCGGTGGGACCTTGCGTTTGATTTTGTTCATTTTCGTACTTTCTTATTTGTATTCGCTGTTGTATGCACTTAAGGAGTGGTAAAATGGTTCGTTCTAGTACGAATAATGCGTCTAGTTCCAACCCTGTGGTTTCACAAGGGCAAGGAACAACAATGGATTCTGCGAGCATTAGCGCAGGACCATCATCGTCAACAACTGTTCCTTCATTATCAATGACTAATGTTGGTTCAACGCAGTCAGAAATGGCATCTTTGCCTATGTCTTTGCCGTTAAGTGCAGGGCTTCATAGCCCTTACATGGCAATGGGGAACGGTTTAGATCCACGTTTGAATAACGTGCATCTACCCCCATTTCCTTTGGGAATGTATGGCATGCCTACCGGAATGCCACATATTTCGACCTTTTCCCCTACACATGTCTCTTCTGAGAGTGTATTTGGTCAGAATCCCCCAGCATTAACCAATACGTCTTTGTTGGCCTTAAGACAGCAAGTAGACGAGAGTAATCATGATATGGTTAATATGCTTACCCAACAAATTGGTACAGTTTTCAATCCATTGATTCAAAATACCAATAACAGTTACCAAATGTTGGCAAATCAAATGAGTAGGATTGCAGATTTCTTTGGGGCTCCAACGGTTAATAATAGGCAAGTTCCTATTATTGCGGGTAATGCGTCGCCAGTTAATCCCCAAGGAGCAGTTGCAGTCGAAGCGTCCACAATTGTAGGCGAACTACAAGGGGCAGTAAACCACGTCCCTGAAGTAGTTTTGGTAAATAGACACCAGAACGCTGATGAAGTTGTTCGACAAGTGCAACAACACAATGTTGGCGCTGAAAACAATATAGCTACTTTAGTCGAAACTATTTTGGCGCAAAATGGCCTTAACATAGGTTTACAAAGGCCTAACTTCGTATCACCATTATGTGAATACGTATTACAAACTGAGTTACCAAGGGGATGGAAAGTTCCCAAGTTTACTAAGTTTGGTGGTGATACAAATGAGTCCACAGTCGAACACATTGCTCGTTTCTTGACTGAGGCTGGGGACTTAGCACAAAATGAGAATTTGAAGATGAAATATTTTCCAAATTCTCTAACTAAAAATGCTTTCACTTGGTTCACGACCTTACCCCCTGGTTCTATGTTCACATGGGGGCAATTAGAAAAGGCATTCCATGCACAGTTTTACATGGGCCAGTCGAAAATTAGTCTTAAAGAATTGGCTAGTGTTCGGCGCAAAATGCCTGAAACTATTGATGATTACTTAAACAGATTTAGGCTGTTGAAATCTCGTTGCTTCACACAAGTCCCTGAACATGAGCTTGTCGAAATGGCTGCTGGTGGCCTTGATTACTCAATTAGAAAGAAATTAGACACATCTCATTTGAGAGATATGGCTCAATTGGCTGATAGAGTTCGACAAGTTGAAAGGCTTAGAGAAGAAAAATCTAGGTCGAATAGGTATCATAAAAAAGAAAAAGTGGCATATGTCGAAGAAGAATTCGACGTTACATGTGGTAATGTCGAAGAAGAGGAGATAGACGTGGCTGAACTTAACCCTGGTCCTCCTTATACTTGTAAATTATTAAGGCCTGCGAATGGGAATAACCCTGTAGAGCCTAAGAATGATAGATTTATGCCTAAGACTTATACTTTTGATATTACAAAATGTGATGAAATTTTTGATCTTTTAGTAACTGATGGTCAAATATTAGTGCCTAAAGGCCTTAAAGTACCAACTCTTGACCAAAGAAAGAAAAAGGGTTATTGTAAGTTCAATAATTTTTTGGGACATAACACTGACCGTTGTGTGCTTTTCAGGGATATTGTGCAAAAAGCAGTTGACGAAGGAAGACTCAAATTTGCTGATAAGAAAATGAAAGCTCCTATGCAGATTGATGTTGATCCATTGCCTAAGGCTGAAGCTATGTATTCTGAACCTGTCGAAGCTGATGTAGGCATGGTGGATGCTCAAATGGCAGACCCTCCTAAGTGTGTCAAGACTGCCACCGAAAAATTAAAAGGTTTTCTGTATGCTGAAGGTAAGAAACACGAAGTGACCCTAAAAGAATAATATGGGAAGATACATGCTGTGTATCCAAAGGCTGAGGAAGAATTGATAGATTTCCTCAATCGGTGTAAGTGGAATAACTCTGAAGTTATGCTTTGCCCAAGATGCAGCACTGTCTTCGACAAAGAAGCAGCCAAAGCTGTCGAAGGTTATCAGGATCAACAACAACGTAAAAGAAAATGGCTTGATAACAGGCCGAAATTTGACTTTGCAAAAGGAGATCTTCCTGGCTATAAGGCTAATGTGTCAACAAAGCCTTCAACAAGCAAACGACAATTTGCTAAGGAGAAGTCCTCAGCGAAAGGGTATTTGAAGCTGTCAACAAATAAATCCTTTGTCCTAAGTGCTAGTGCTCCTGTCGAAGCGTGGGTGCCCAATAATCAACGTGCTAAAGCTGTCAAGCCAGGTACTGATGCTGCTAAGTTTAATTATAAGAATAACTATAAGGGTAAGAACCCCATGACTAAAACACAGTGGCATCGTTACCAAAGACAACAGAAGAAGAAGGCACACTTTGACATTAACAAGGTTCCAAGTCATTTGGCTAATAACCATGTTCCACGCAGTACGATTGACATTAATCAAGTTCCACGCAGCATAATAGTGGCGAAGAGTGAGGTTCACAAAGCTGAAGTTGCCACAAAGAAGAATGCTGATGTTGCTAGTCATGTGTGTGCAGCAAATAAGGCCAAAGGCAAGGCTGTGGTAACAGAAAAGCCAAGAAGGCCTGCTCTTGAAAGAATATTTCCTCCATTGTCAACAGTGAAAGAAAAGAATGCTGATTTCGACATGGATGAAGACATGGAGTCTGATTTTGATGATTCTGAGGATGATTTCGACGTTGTTTGCAATGTGGTATCAATACTGCCTCTTGAGTACGATGTTATCACAGTACCAAATGATGTTGAAGAGGATTTTACAGAGGATATGGCTCATCACAAGCCAATGTGTTACTATGTGATGAACAATGGTTGTGTCGAAGACCAAATGGCTACCTTCGAGAAGCCAGATATGAGTATGCAAAACCACTTGAGACCCCTGTATGTCCAAGCCAAAGTCAATGGTGTTGGAATTAACAAAGTGTTAGTGGATGGTGGAGCTGCAGTGAATTTAATGCCACATGGTCTTTTGAAGAAGATTGGTAAATTCGACACTGACCTTAGGCCACATAACATTCTCTTAAGCAACTATGAAGGCAAAACTGGCCATTCTTTGGGGGCCATTGAGGTGGACTTAATCGTTGGTTCCATAAAGAGGACTACATTGTTCTTAGTGATAGCCTCTAAAGCGAATTTCAATTTACTCCTTGGTAGAGAGTGGATCCATGGAGTTGGTGCTGTCCCTTCAACTTTGCATCAACGTTTAGTAATGTGGAAGGAAGATGGTTTGGTAGAGTATGTCGAAGCAGATCAGAGCTACTTCCGTGCTGATGTCAACCAAATTACCAAGGAAAATTTTGAGAAACAAATGGCGAAGATTGCGCCATGTTCATCTTCTAATGAGGCATATGTTCCTGCGGATAATGTTCTTGCCTCAGTTCATCTTGACCCAAATTATGGTTTTGTTTGGGAAAGAGAAATAATGGGAGATGATAGTGTCTATCCTGATGGTGTTCTTCGACCAACGGGGAACACTGGTTCTTGAAAGTGTTCTTATGTCAGTGCCCAATGCATGGGACAAAATTACGGCTTATATGGCCGAAGACAAGTTTAAAGCGGCTATAGAGGCCGAAATTATTCAACAAACAATGGCTGTCGAAGCCAGTGAGTTACATGAAGAAAATGGCATAGTCATAGATGAAAGACTTGACTGCATTTATGATGATGATCCATTAGGTTTTGAAAAGGATTCTAGAGATTCGACAAAGCATATGCAAGCTCAAGACCCGTTAGAAGAAGTTGATTTGGGAAATGGCTCAATAAAAAGGCCAAATTATATTAGTGCAAATATTAATGCTTCTCTAAAAACCCAAGTCATCACATTGCTAAGGGAGTTCAAAGACTGCTTTGCTTGGGATTATGACGAAATGCCTGGGTTAAGTCGAGAAGTGGTGGAAATGCAATTACCAGTTCGACCAGGGAAGAAACCAGTGAAGCAAGTGCCAAGAAGATTTGCTCCTCAAGTGTTGGCTAAGATCAAAGAGGAAAACGAAAGGCTATTCAGAAACAAATTCATCAGAACTGCCAGGTATGTCGAATGGTTAGCCAATATAGTTCCTGTAATAAAGAAAAATGGGACTCTTAGAGTTTGCATAGACTTTAGGGATTTAAATAATGCAACTCCCAAGGATGAATACGCAATGCCTGTGGCAGAAATGCTAATAGATTCAGCAGCAGGATTTGATTATCTTAGTATGCTCGATGGTTATTCTGGGTATAATCAAATCTTCATTGCTGAAGAGGACGTGTCGAAAACTGCTTTTAGATGTCCAGGGGCATTGGGTGTTTATGAATGGGTAGTAATGCCCTTTGGCTTAAAGAATGCTGGTGCTACATATCAGAGGGCCATGAATTCTATGTTTCATGATTTTATTGATGATTTCATGCAAGTATACATAGATGATGTGGTGGTTAAATCTTCCTCAGAAAGTGGTCATTTAGACCATCTTCGCCGTTCTTTTGAAAGAATGAGGAAATATGGATGGAAAATAAATCCATTAAAATGTTCCTTTTGTGTACGTGCAGGTGATTTCTTGGGTTTTATGGTGCACAAAAAAGGCATTGAAATCAATCAAAATAAGACTAAGGCAATTATGGAAACGAAGGCCCCTTCGACCAAAAAGGAGCTTCAGTCGTTGCTGGGAAAAATCAATTTCCTTCGAAGATTTATATCAAATCTAAGTGGCAAAACACAAGTTTTTTCGCCATTGTTAAGACTGAAGAAGGAAGAAGAATTCAAATGGGAACCAATGCATCAAGCAGCCTTCGATGAAATCAAGTCTTATTTGATGAAACCACCAATTTTGTTGCCTGTTATTAAACACAAAGTGCTCAAATTGTATATAGCAGCTTCTGATAGAACAATAGGTAGCATGTTAGCACAAGAAGATGATAGTGGTGTCGAAAGAGCCATTTATTACCTCAGTAGGGTCTTAATTGATGCCGAAACGAGGTACACTCCTATAGAAAAGTTGTGCCTTTGTTTGTATTTCTCGTGTACAAAGTTAAAGCAATATATAAAACCAGCTGATGTTTCTGTTTATTCGCATTTTGATGTTATTAAGCATATGCTGTCGAAACCAATAATGCATAGCCGAATTGGTAAATGGGCTTTGGCTTTGTCAGAATACAACTTAACTTATCAACCTCTAAAATCAATTAAAGGACAAGCGGTTGCTGATTTTATAGTAGACCATTCTGTTGTCGAAGAAACATTAAGTTTTGTAGACGTATATCCTTGGAGGTTGTACTTTGATGGTTCAAGCCATAAACATGGAGTTGGGATTGGTATTTTAATAATATCTCCTACTAACATTCCAATGAAGTATAAGTTTAAAATTCGAGATGTTTGCTCCAATAATGAAGCTGAGTATGAGGCTTTAATAGTAGGCCTTGAAATTTTACTTGAGCTGGGGGCAAGTCATGTCGAAATAAAAGGTGACTCCGAGTTGGTTGTCAAACAATTGACAAAAGAGTACAAATGCATTAAAGAGCACCTTATCAGATACTTTGTTGTTGCCAATGCTTTGTTAAAAAGATTTGAGTCTGTTCACTTAGAACATTTACCACGAATTGATAATCAAGTGGCAAATGAATTGGCACAAATTGCTTCAGGCTATAAAGTTTCAAAACAAACCCTGGAAGAGTTAATTGAAATAAAGGATAAGATCATTTCTAATGACTATTCTTCGTCACTATTGTCAACACCAACAACTGGGGGGGCAACAGATACAAACGCAAACGAGGAACTAGTCGTTGTCGAAAAACGTCAATTTTTTGGTGACTTTGACATAGCAGAAATTTTTGCTCTTGACAATATGACCAATAATGATTGGCGAAGGCCTATTGTGGAATATTTGCAAAATCCCACAAGAAATACCAATAAAAAGGTAAAATACAGAGCTTTGAGCTATGTGATAATTGGAAAAGAATTGTTTAAAAAGACTCCTGAAGGAGTACTATTAAAATGTCTTAGTGAAAATGAGGCATATTTAGCAGTTTCTGATACACATAGTGGAGCATGTGGTTCACACAAAGTAGGCCACAAAATGAAGTGGTTATTATTTCGACAAGGAATGTATTGGCCAACTATGCTGAAAGATTGCATAGAATTTGCTAAGGGATGCCAAGAGTGTCAAAAGCATGCTGGGATACAACATGTACCTGCAAATGAATTGCATGCCATAGTCAAACCTTGGCCATTTAGAGGTTGGGCTCTAGATGTGATTGGAGAGATAAAGCCAACTTTGTCGAAGGGCCATAGATATATCCTTGTGGGAATTGATTACTTCACCAAATGGGTTGAAGCTATACCTTTAGCCAATGTTGATCAAGAAGCAGTGATAAGGTTTATTCAAAATCATATCATTTATAGGTTTGGAATTCCAGAAACCATTACTACAGATCAGGGATCAGTTTTCACTGGTAGAAAAATGGTAGAGTTTGCTTCTGAAATTGGTTTTAAGTTATTAACTTCGACACCATATTATGCGCAAGCCAATGGTCAAGTAGAAGCTGCCAATAAAGTTATTATTAATTTGATTAAAAAGCATGTTAGGCAGAAACCCAAAAAATTGGCATAATACCCTTGATCAAGCATTATGGGCTTGTCGAAATTCACCCAAAGAATCTATCAACACTACTCCTTATAGGCTAACATTTGGACACGATGTAGTGTTGCCTGTTGAAATTTGTCTACAATCAACAAGAATTCAAAGACAGTGGGAGATTTCCTCTGATTATTATTGGAATATGATGCTTGATGAATTGGTTGATTTAGACGAAGAAAGGTTATTAGCTTTGGATATGCTTATTCGACAGAAAGAGAGGGTAGCTAAAACTTATAACAAAAAGGTTAAGTTTAAAGCCTTTGATTCAGGTGATCTAGTGTGGAAGGTCCTATTGCCTATGGATAAAAAAGATAGAGTCTTTGGTAAATGGTCCCCAAGTTGGGAAGGACCATTTAAAATTTTACAAGTTTATTCAAACGGCGCATATGAGGTCAAAGAGATTGGCACTGATGAAAGAATTTTGCGTATAAATGGCAAATACTTGAAAAAGTATAAGCCAACGTTGCAAGAAGTTAAAATAACGCTAGAATAAAGATAAAGAAAGCGTAAGTACGTGGCATTCAAAAGAAGTTGTGATTGCCATATGAGCATTGTCAGAATTATAAGCAGAACGTTGAAGGCCACGTAATACACCAATATAGGAGTAACGTCAACAACACTTAACAGTGGTGACATCAGGTATACAGCTATTTTACTCAAGTACAAAGTCTTTTTCGATGGTGAATTCAAAAATGTTCTTTCTCTTCTTCCTCCTCAAGTTCAGTCGAAAAAGACATTTTTGGGGGGCAATTTGTTAGCCTGTAATTTCGACAGGCTTCATTGAAAATGGTCAACAAGGCCTGACTTATATTTCGACAAAGACCAAATTATTTCGACAGAGAAAATGGTCATGCGCAAGGTAAATTCGACAAGCTTTCGGGGAAGCAAAAGCAAGAGAGAGGAAAATGGACACAAGCTTTCGACAGACAGAAAACAGAGCAGTTATGCGCTGAAGAACTAGCAGTTGGTCGAAGCGTGATGAAGCGGTTCTTGTCGAAAGTAGGAGTAGCAGTTATTAATTTTCAAATTTCTAGGCAGTTACTTAGTTCAGTTTTCCCCCCTCTTTTCCTTTGTATAAATAGTAGTTTCTGAGAAGAAACAAGGGTCACAAAATCACAATACACAATCCGATTCCTGAAACTCTAACTTCCAAGCCAGAGCGAAAAACGAGTGGAAGAAACGTTGTACGTGATCGTGTACCACTTTTACAATTCAATGCAATTTATTTGTCTTTTCTTTACAATTCACGCACCATTTACTGCTTCTTTTCTTTTCAATTCTGTTAATCATTGCAAATCGTCCCCTTTTCTACATTTTCTGAAACAAAAACTACGCGCAATTCAAAGGCAATTGCTTTGAGATTTTTCTAGTTTGATCTCACAAACCTTCTAATAAAACTAGTGATTGTTTGCTAAAAACACCAGCAAACACAACCTTAACTAAAACATCTTCCACCACTCCACGGGGGTGGGCAATGGATCTATCAGCTAGGTTCAAAGTGATGTTAGTAGGATGGGATTCCTGCAAACCAAGCTTTCTAAAAACAGAAAAAGGCATCAAATTTATACTTGCTCCTAAATCACATAAAGCCTTTTCAAAATGAGTGTTACCAATTGTACAAGGGATAGTAAAACTACCTGGATCTTTAAGCTTAGGTGGTAACTTTTTTAGAACTATAGCAGAACATTCCTCATTAAGCCTAACTGTCTCAAAGCCTTCTAACTTCCTCTTATTGGAAATAATTTCTTTTAAAAATTTGGCATATTTAGGCATTTGAGCAATAGCTTCAGCAAAAGGAATGTTGATATGCAATTTTCTAAATATTTCAAGAAATTTAGCAAATTGCTTATCATGCTGCTCACTTTTAAGTCTTTGAGGATAAGGAACATTTACCTTTGCTTGCTCATATTCTTCCCTTTCCTTTTTGCTTTTCTCAGAAGTGCTCCCCTTAGTAGGAGTTTGTATTTCTTTCTCGGGCGCCAGCCCATCTTGATTGTTTTCTTGAACCAGCTCCTTGCCACTCCTAAGAATGACAGCCTTGCAATGCTCATTTCTTGGATTAGGCTCAGTTTGGGTAGGCAGTGAGCCTTGAGGCCTTTGAGACAACACAGTAACGAGATTTGAGATTTGGCCCTCCAAGCTTCCAATTTTCTCATTAAGTTTTCCCTCCAATTTCTTCTCCAATGTATCAAAATTTTCATTTGTCTGCTCCATAAACCTTGCCAACACATCATTGGTATCCAACTTCTTCTCCTCTTGCCTTTGCACATGTGGAGGCTTATAGGAGTTTGAGTTTTGCTCTTTTTGTTGTCCTCCCCAAGAGAAATTGGGGTGATTTCTCCATCCAGGATTGTAAGTATTTGAATAAGGGTCATTTTGGCTCCGGTTGGAGTTCTGAACATAATTGGCCTCTTTGGTTGAAGTTGCGGGCCGGCCCTGTGCTTTTATCAGATCTTCAATAGATTGTAACCTGTCATCAGTCCTGTCCATGTAATTGGCTAAAACACCCATGCACGGATGTCCAACATTTTCCATGTATCTAACTAAAGAATCTTGCATACCAGGCCTTGACTCACTTTTCTTCTGACCAAGATAGTTGACTTCTTCAGCTAGGCCTCCCCAGATATTATTTGTGATGTCACTAGTGGAGGTAACTATGGGAGTAGATTGAGCTTGTACCTTCATCAAAGATTGAACCTGTTTAGAGAGAGCTTCTAGCTTTATATTAACACTAGTGTCATCGTCAACCTTGTACATCCCTGCTGATTTCTTAATGCGTCTATCACTAGTTTCCCATTGAGCATTATCAGCCGCTATGTCTGCAATTAAATCATACACTGTCACAGGTTCTCCATTCATTAGAGAGCCCCCGCAACCCATATTAATAATTCCCCTATTTTTAGAAGATAATTAGTTGCAAAAATATTCAAGCAATTGCCACTTCTCAAATCCATGATGTGGACAACTTCGGAGTAAGTTTTGAAATCTTTCCCAAGCTTCATGTAAAGATTCTTGCTCAAGTTGAGCAAAGCTGATTATTGCACCTCGAATCTTAGTAGTCTTACCTGGAGGAAAATATTTGGTCAAGAATTTCTGCTTCAGTTGGTCCCAAGTGGTAATGGACTCAGCAGGTTGGGAGTCTAGCCAAGCAGATGCCTTGTCAGCCAATGACCATGGAAATAATCTCACTCTAATCGCATCAGGAGAGACACCATTACAAATTACTGAGTTTGCCACCCTCAAGAAGTTTCTAAGATGGGTGTGAGGGTCTTCTGTTGGTGTGCCTCTGAACATAGTCGAATTCTGAACCATTTGAATCAGACTTGGTTTGAGCTCAAAATTAGTAGCTTGCATAGGTGGATTGACTATGCTTGTAGTGATATTTGCTGTTGGAGTGAAGTAGTCCCGAAGAGTTCTTCTCGGATTGGCAGCCATCACTCTTGTCTCTTTTCTTATCCTTCGAGCAGTTCTTTCAATTTCTGGATCAAAAATCAAAATAGGCTCTTGGGAGCGGGTGAGCATGCACGAGTAATAATAATAAAAATAAAACTAACAAATAAAATTAAACTAAATGTAATTAATTTTTTTTTTGTTTTTAATAATTTAAAACAAGAAATAAAATAAATGTCTAAAGCAATAAAAAATCTTTTTCGTTTAATATTATTAAGTTAATCCCTGCCAACGGCGCCAAAAACTTGTTGCGTAAAAAACACACTTGAGAGCAAGTGTACTCTCTTGCAGAAGTAGTATAAAAAATATCGTCTCCACAGGGAGTAACTAATAAGTACCAAACTATTTAAGATTAATTATTATTTAGACGAACGAGTGTTTGGTTGTATTAGAAATTAAAATAAAATGAAGTAACTAACAAGAATTAAAATTGAAAAGTTCGATCAACGGAGGGAAGCCTAGGGTCTCGGTTTCACTTGCTAGGTTCGATTCCTCTATGTCTAATTCTACTTGAATTCCCTTATTTTATTCAATTACCAATCCCTTTACTAAACCTATTAATCCGTTTGGTCATTCGTGATTAATATTCTTTTCCCTAAATTAATCCTAGTTTGGTCATGCTAGAATTTAAATTTAAGAAAAGCATGAAGTACAAAAAGGTTGAACGATTGGAAGACTAAATTAAAGTTTGGTCATTCATTAATTATAGTCTCAATTATCCTATAGGTCCACCAACTAGTTGTAGTACGGTCGCTAATCAACTAATTGATTATAAACATGCAAAGGGTTGTCAATCCTAATTATGTAATAAAACAATAGGATAATATTAATTGAAATAAAACTTGGGAATTCAAAATATAAATTAAAACATAAAAAGGTCTCTAATCAAACAAGATCCACCTAAGACCCTAGAAGAGGATTTAGCTATCCATAGTGTTCAAGAACATTGGATTAAAATAAAAAGTCATGAATTACAGAATATAAAAATAACCCGGAGATTGAGTAAATTCTGATCCTGTATTCAGTCTCTGTATTCTGCTCCAAAGCTCTCTCACGGTGTCAAGAATGGATACCCAAAACCTTGCAAAGTGTTGCTGTGCGTCAAATTGCTTCAAAGCTCCGCATCGGTTTCTGTGCGCAGCTTTTTCTCCCTTTTTTTAATTCTTCTCCGTCTGCGGCGTCAGTGTTATTGTTGTTGTCAAAAAGTGTGGCTCTTCTATTTCCTGTTGACGGCTGCCTCTCAATTGACAATTGAATATCTTTTTATAATATGTGTTACTCCTAGGGTTCCGTGCTCACCAAGTAGTTCTAGTGGTGATTGCCTATTTTTCTTTTAGCTCACGTGCTGCACTCCTTTTTTTGTATTGCCATGTGGACCTAGGTTACTTGATCTCCAAATAACTCATAGGGTGCCTTGCTTTCCAACTCCATGAATTCCCTCACGGCACTTTTCCTGATCATGGGTAGGCTTGTTTCTTTAATTGGGATGGGCTCCTTCACATTGTGGGCTTGTCCATTTAAATTGGGCCTATTCTTCTTTTTAACTTATGTGATATATATATATATATATATATATATATATATATATATATATATATATATATATCGCCTTTTTCATATTTCCTGCAAAAATAGAGCAAATCAAATTAGTAACTTATATAATTATATATAATTGCTCTACAAATGATTCAAAATTGTCTCTAAAAATACACTTATTTAGAGTTTATCACATTCCTACAGGTATTTAAACTCGCGGTTACCAAACAAACCCGTAAGCAAATTTCGCAGCAGCCCCCGCGATTAGCAAAGGTGATGGCTTCTGGAGGAGAGAGTGTTGAAGGTCATCGTTCTGAAGGCGCCCCCGTTATTCCCGAAGTCCGAGAACATCCTGATTCTGCTCCAAACAGCGAACAAGTGGAGGACGATCATGAGGTCAATTGTCGTTCCCCTAAGGATATTACTAACGAATCTAATGGTGGAAAGCAATCTTCTGAGGACGTGGTTATTGTCGGCGTGAAAGATAACCAGGCCGATGTGATTATGGTGGAGTCGGATTCCTCTGAAAAAAACTCAATCTGATGATGAACAAGGGTCGTCAAATACCCAAGAGGTAGAAGGTTCAGAGTCAGATTCCGGGTCAACTACCGAGACGGGGGAAGAAAGCCACACAGAGCCCGAGGTTGATAAAGGCAAAAGATCCGTCGAAAGAGCTGAGGATTGGCAGGACTATTCGCAAGAAAGGAATGATGAGGTTGGAAAGGACGAAAATGCCGATCATGGTGATCGTTCTATTGCTTTGACTGATGGTTACTGCAGTACCGGTCCTGGAAGAATCGATCTTCCTATGCCTTATGATGTGAACGTTCCTCGTATTCTCAACTGGGTTGCATCTTCTGTTACCGAAACCAAGTTTCTTTATGAAATTGGAGAGGATATGAGTGTTATTGTAAACAAATTATCCATTCGGGGTCGACTTTGGAACGTTGAAGGTATGAAATCGGATGAGCATGTTGTGACATGGCCAGGGTCTTTGAAATTTGTCATGTATGATGTGCTGGTGTCGGATATGTACATCCGACCTCCTTTTACTAACCTTCAACAAACTGTCTTGGCGAGGTTGGATTTGGCACCATCACAACTTCATCCCAACGGTTGGGCATTTCTCCGAGCATTCGAATTGATGTGCCTCGCGCTTGATCGTCCAGTGTCAGCCGACCTGTTCTTTCATTTGTTCGAGGTAAACAGGAATTATGAAAAAGGTGATGAAGGGAATGCTCCGGAGCATGTGAGCCTTCGATCTAGAAGAGCTGCTAAGATTTTCCGGGCTTACTCGGATTCCCTGAAGGTGAGGTAGAAAGAGCTCTTCTATTTCGTGAAGCTAGTTAATGGTGAAGCAATTGACCATGTAGGGAAGTTGGGCCTGGATGGGTGTATCTTGGAGTCTACCAAGTTTCCTATAGGCTGGGGTCTTGGACATTATAACCGATCTCCAGGATCCTAGCATATTGGTGAGTCTCACCTGTGTCGTGCCGATATTCTGACCAGAGATATACTGTTGTTTATCTCCGCCCATGTTCCTTATACCAAACATAAATACCGAGGTATTCCTGCCGATCGTATGGTTAAGTGTGCCACCAAAACAAAGGTTATGAGGGTTCTAGGTAGGGTCGTCTTTGAATATTTTAAGATGTGATTTGTCTTTCTTCACTTTATCTTTTGTTAAGTATATTGACTCGTCCTGTTGCTTTTTGTTTTTTAGATACTATGGCAGGGAATAGGATTGCTATGATGAAAAGAATGGCGCTGCAGAACCTGGGTGTTGTGGAAGGTGAGTCTGCAAATCAAGGGGTTCCGCAAAGTGTTCCCGACCTTAGTGCTGCCATTCATGTTTCTCCCATCAGGACCGTCCATGAGGAAAACCTGGAGGATCCTGGGGGCGGTCTTCAATTCCGCAAGAGAAAACCAGTTGACGAGGGAACCTCTACTAAGCAGCCAAAAGTAGCCCGGCAAGTCGAGGACAAAAAGAAGAAAGGGGTGATGCAAGGCGATTCTAAGTCTTCCAGGAAGCATAAATCTTCTAAGAAATTAACCCCTGTTCCCGTGGATGAGACTTTTATGGAAAAGAACGCAGAGGAATACTTAACTGATCCTGTTAATGCGGCTGCGAAGCTTTTTGTTCATTTGGCTGATGTTACCAAGTTGCAGAAGGCGGAGTTGGAACGTCGTCACGAAGGTAAGGTCGTTCTTCTAATAGCTCGTTTGTCATATTGTTACCTATGTTTTTGACTTCTTTTTGCTTGTTACAGAGTTGGTAACTACCGAGCGTGCTAAGCTGTTTAATGCCCTGAGAGAGTTGGCTGAAAAGAACAAAGTCCTTGTCAATACTCTTAGTGACTTAAAGACGCTGAAGGCTTATGCGGACGATCTTGAAAAGTCCCATAATTCTGCCAAGATGCAAATCGAGGATGATAACGCTCGTATTAAGCAGCTGAACGATCGGATCAGAGAGCTTGAGGATGAGAAAAAGAAGAATGAGGAGACAATACGAAAGCTGGAGGGTCGGATTCAAGAGCTAATAAAGTCTTTGCAGAAATTTGAGGAGAACAAAACCGAGACTAGTTCAACCCCGGAAGATCGTCATGCGGCTTTGGAGAAAGAGCTCGCCCAAGTCCGTGCTGAACTGGCACAGTCTAAGAAGGAAGCGCAGACAGCTGCTGATCTTGCACTTGAAATGGTGGGGGATGGTTTTGATCTCGCACTCAGTCAGATCGCGCTTGTATATCCTTCCCTTACCCTTGACAAGACCGTCTTGGACGTGGATCATGAGATTGAGGGTGATCAGATTTTGAAAGTCGGCATCAAGACCAATGTGAAGACCGTGGTTCACCCCAAGTCCGCCTGATTTATTTCCAGATCCAGTTTTGTAAGAGTTCTGGGTTTATACAGAGCATCATGCATAAGCTCGGAACTTTATCAAGTCGTATTAGTTTTTAGTCTTTATTTATAAAACTTGAGGCCTCGGCCGTATCCGAGATGGTTGTAATGAATTTTAAACTTGATTCCTTGAATGGCTTATCTTCTCGTCCCCGTAATTGTTATTTTCCATAGTCTTGACCTTATAATTTTTGATAAGATCAAAAAGATAAGTGTGGAATGTAGGTACTTCTGAGATTTAGTTCGTACCTTATAATTTTTGATAAGATCAAAAAGAAAAGTGTGGAACGTAGGTATTAAAAAGGTTTGAGAGGAGCTCTCAAACGATTAGAGAAGACCTGTTGAGAAATCTCGTAAGATTGGGCCTAAGGACAGTTTACCAGGACTCAGCCCAGATTTAACTCGTCCATTAGGGTTCTTGGCTACTAAGGCCAATGATCGATTTAAGGAAAAATCCCTAAAGGACCTTTCGAACCTTGGGGGCAGTTTACCAGGACTCGGCCCGAATTGAACTCGCCCCTAAGGGTTGTGACTGCTTTGGTCACGTATGGAGATTTAGTTCGTACCTTATAATTTTTGATAAGATCAAAAAGATAAGTGTGGAACGTAGGTATTAAAAAGCTTTGAGAGGAGCTCTCAAACGATTAGAGAAGACCTGTTGAGAATTCTCGTGAGATCGGTCTAAGTATTTATTCTGAAGGAGTTCGTAGATTTATAGTGGTAGGAACTATCGTTACACGAAATTGGCACACGCAAAACAGTCGTGTCCTTAAATGTAATAGCTCTTTAACTTTGTGGCATTCCAAGTTCGGAGGATCTCCTTTCTGCCAAGTGTTTCCAATTTGAAAGCCCCCGTACCGGTCTTACTTTTAACACGGTAAGGTCCTTCCCAATTGGGTGCTAACTTTCCCTGTGAAGCATTTTTCAAACCCATGTTGGCTCTTCGAAGGACTAGGTCGCCGGATTCAAAATCTCTGGGGACAACCTTGGCATTGTATCGGGTCGCAACTCTCTGTTTGATGATGGCTTCTCGAAGCGTGGCTTGTCCTCGAACTTCATCGATGAGATCGAGGTCTTCTTTCAAAGCTTGGTAGTTTTCCGTAGGAGTTTTGGGATTCGTTGCTCTCCAACTTAACTCGCCGACTTCCACTGGGATGACCGCCTCGCTGCCATAAGAGAGCCGGAACGGCGTTTCTCTCGTAGAGCTTTGAGGGGTGGTCCTGTAAGCCCAGAGAACATATGGGAGTTCTTCTACCCAATTTCCTTTGGTGTCGTCCAGTCATTTTCTCAAACCATTTAGGAGTATCTTGTTGGCTGCTTCTACTTGACCGTTGGTTTGCGGGTGCTCTACTGACGTGAAATGATGCCTGATTTTAAAGTCAGACACCATTTTCCTGAAACCTTTGTCGGCGAACTGAGCTCAATTATCAGTAATAACTATTTCGGGGATCCCGAATCTACTCATGATGTTCTTTTTGAAAAATCTTATGCAGTTCCTTGCAGTGATGGTGGCTAAGGGCTCTGCTTCAATCCATTTGGTAAAATAATCAACTGCGACTATGAGAAATTTGTTTTGGCCTGCAGCAGTTGAGAATGGACCTAGGAGATCTATTCCCCATTGTGTAAAGGGCCATGTCGAGGATAGACTTCGGAGTTCGATTGGTGGGGCGATGTAAACATTGGCATGGATTTGGCATTTTTTGCACTTCTTTACGTGGTTCTTAGCATCACCTTCCATGGTCGGCCAATAATATCCTGTGCGTAGGGCCTTTCGAGCTAGGGAACGGGCGCCAAGATGTTGTCCACATATTCCTTCATGAATTTCGGCTAGGACGGAATGCACTGGCTCCCCTTCGATGCATTTTAATAATGGTGAGGAGAGGCTCCTTCTGTATAACGTATTATCTATGACTGAGAAGGCCGAGGCTTTTCTTCTGACTATTTTTGCTTCAGCCGAGTCTAGAGGCTCGATTCCTGTTTTGATGTACTCCAATATTGGAGTGATCCAACTTTGGCTCTCCTCAACAGAACAAATTGTAGAAATACAAGTCGGATCAAGAGAGATACTAGGTCTTCTGAGTAATTCTTGGATGATCGTCCGGTGATTACCGGGGACCTTGGTGCTGGCGAGTTTTGATAGGATATCCGCCCTCTGATTCTCGGATCTGGGGACGTGCTTTACCTCGACTGTTTTGAATTGTGCGAGTAACTCTTGTATTCGAAGTTGGTATTTCTGCAGGGTCGGATCCTTGGTCTCAAATTGATTGTTTATTTGTGAAACGACCAAGAGTGAATCTGTGTAGAGATTGACCTGAGTGACTCGTAGGTCAATTGCCAATCGTAGACCTGCGATGCAAGCCTCGTATTCTGCTTGATTGTTAGTTGTTTGGAAAGCGAAGGTAAGGGAGACTTCAATGATCACTTTATCCGGGCTTTCCAACATTAAACCTGCGCCGCTTCCTTTGGGGTTGGAAGACCCATCAACGTGTAAAGTCCAGATGTCGTTAACAGGATCAGCGGGAATCATTTCTGCTACAAAATCTGCTAGGACTTGGGCCTTCATTGTCGTACGAGACTCGTACTTGATTCCAAACTCGGAGAGCTCTACTGCCCATTTAATCATTCTTCCAGCAAGGTCGGGTCGGTGTAGAATCTGCCTTATTGGATAGTTGGTGCGTACGACTATCTGGTGAGCCACAAAATACGGTTGGAGGCATCGAGCTGCGACGACTAAGGCGAGGGCGATCTTTTCTATTTGCTGATACCTGCATTCGGGTCCCTGGAGAGATTTGCTTACAAAGTAAATGGGACTTTGACCGGTCTGTGTTTCCCGGATGAGTACGGCGCCTAAAGCTTCCTCCGAGATTGACAGGTATATGTATAGAGTTTCTCCCTCGCATGGCCGAGTTAGGATGGGCGGTTCTGAAAGCGCTTTTTTAAGTTGTTACAAGGCTTCGTCTTGCTCGTTTGTCTAGTTGAATTCTCCTTCTCCCTCCTCCTTTTCTTTTTTTAAAAGTTTGAATAATGGGAGAGATTTAAATGCCGCATTTGATAGGAATCGGGATAAAGCGGCGATCATACCGTTGAGTTTTTGGACCTCTTTTTTGGAAGTCGGAGTTCGTATTTCAGTAACGGATCGACATTTGTCAGGGTTTGCTTCAATTCCCCTCTCTGTTAAGTAGAAACCGAGGAACTTTCCAGCTCGGACACCAAAAGTGCATTTTTCCGGATTTAGTCTCATGCTATTTTTCCTGATTTCTGCGAAAATTTCTCGAAGGTCTTTTACGTGGGTGTTTTCTTGTTCACTTTTTGCAATCATGTCGTCAAGATAGACTTCAACGGTTTTGCCTATCTGTCTTTGGAATACTTTGTTCATCATTCTTTGATAAGTGGCGCCGGCATTTTTTAAACCGAAGGGCATAACTCGGTAGGCGAAGTTACCTTGGTCCGTCATAAATGCAGTTTTTTCTTGATCGTGGGGAAACATGGCGATCTGATTGTAACCGGAATACGCGTCCATAAAAGAAAGTAGGCGAAAACCCAAGGCATTATCGACGAGGCTATCAATACTTGGGACAGGAAAGGCGTCTTTCGGACAGGCTTTGTTTAGGTCGGTATAATCGATGCACATACGCCATTTACCGTTGCTCTTTTTAACTAGTACTGGCTTTGACAACCAAGTCGTGTATTTGACCTCTGTTATGAAGTTCGCTTTGATCAAATCTTCAATAGTTTTTGCGGCGGCCATGGCCTTCTCTCCACTCTGCGCTCGTCTCCTTTGGGAGACCCATTTTGCTTCCAGATTAACGGCGAGCTGGTGACATGCGACCTCTGGCGGGATTCCGGGCATGTCTTTTGCCGACCAAGCAAAAAGATCAGCATGATCTTTTAAACACTGAGTGAGTTTGATTTTTACCTCTTCGGATAGGTCCGCTCCAATTTTCACTGTTCTAGTAGGGTCATCTCCGAGCTGTACTTTGATGGATTCCCCATCAGGCTCGGGTCTTCTCATTTTCTTTTTGAGTTCTTTGGCCAACTCATCATCATCTTCCTCTTCCGAGCTGTCTGGGTCGTATGTTGCATCCAAATCAGTTAAGTTGATTTCGATGGATCTTCTTGTAACTTCTTCTTTTTTGGTTATCGCAGGTAGAACCCCTTCCTTATCTTGAGCCTTTTTTTCTGCTTTTGTCCACAGGAAGAAACATCTTGAGGCGGATTCAAGATCCGAGTTTAAGGTGATCACATTGTTGCAGAGGGAGTGGAATTTTATTTTTAAGTGAGTGGTGGAGGTTACTGCTCCGAGCCTTTCCAAAGTCGGTCTTCCAATGATACAGTTGTAGATTGATTCACACAGTATGATGAGGAACTTTGTTTTGATAATCCTTACCAAGGGTTCTTCACCGTAGGAAACCATCAGTTCCAGGTGTCCAAGAGGTTTAGTCCGAGATCCATTGAATCTTGATAGTACGGATCCATTGAATCCTTACCAAGATGATGTCTGAAGAACTTCCTTGATCGACCAAAATCCTTCTAATCTCCTTATTGGCGATTACCGCCGTGACTAGGAGTGGTACGTGTTTGTTGGGCTTCCTATCTAGAAGGTCTTCATCTCTAAAAGACAAAGGAGGTTGGTTTGAAGGTGTTCGTGCGACCGAGGTGGAGGCTACGTGAGTAACTCTTTCCATTTTCATTTCATTGTTTTCCCGGATTCTTCGTGGGCAAAACCTCCTGCGATCATCATCATTACCGACCGTCCTTTTTATATCCTCGAATCAAGTTTGTCGTCGTCGGATTCGGCTTTGATTTCCCCCCTCGCTTTGGTTCCTGTTCCCGTTCATCTTTAATCTCGCCAGTTTGACGCTCAGGTTTGTTTACATAGCTGGCTAGTTTTCCCCTTTTAATCATATCTTCAATGTCATCTTTCAAGGCGTTGCAGTGGTTGGTGTCGTGACCGTTACTCCGATGATATCGGCAGTATTTATTAGAACGTTGGCCCGGTCTGTGGGTGAGTGGTTTTGGGAATTTTTCGTCTCTAAATTCTGTGTTCCAGCATTCACCTAAAAGTTGAGGCTGAGTGACATTGAGCTCGGTATAAAATTGATGACGGTTTCGAGGTCGGGGGTCCCTGTTGCCTCGGCCCTCGTTCTTTTGATCTCTTTCATTTTGGGGTCTAGATGGTTCGGTCAGTGGTGGTTTTTTACCGGTCATGGCGCTTTCTTCTTCATTGATAAAGCATTGGGATAGCTGGAGGAAATCTTGGAGGTTCTCTGGCTCCCATGTGTTTATGTGTTTTTTGAACGGGCTTCCGGGGTGCAGCCGCATCCCCTTGAAGTAAACTCGGAAGGCATCATCGAGGTTCTGAACTTGAAGTGCTTCCTTTTTAGATCTTTCTATATATTGTCTTAAAGATTCGGAGTTCTCTTGGATGATGGATGCTAAGACATTTTTGTTTTTTGGTTTGCTTTTGGAATGGGAAAATTTAGCTGAGAATAATTTGGCCAGGTGGTCCCAGGAGGAGATTGTGTTTGATTTGAGGGTCTCAAACCATTCTGAGGCTATTTTTTCCAACGTTAGGGGAAAAATTCGGCATTTCATTTCTTCTGGAACGTTCTGATACTGCATTACTGTGTCAAAATAACTTAAATGTCTGTCCGGGTCGCCCGTCCCGTCATAGGTCTTCAAGCTTTCGTATAAATAATTTTACAAATTAAAATAAGAAACAAATATATATATATGTATTTATGTATGTATGTATGTATAGAAAATTAAAATTTTACAATTTCTACAGTTATAAATTATTCAACATTTTAATAATTTACTTATATGTCTGAATAAATTTGTTTCACAAGTTTTAGGATCCATCCAAGATTTTGTTAAAAATATCTTAATGAACATATCAGAAAATATAAAGTTAGTATTTTTGTTTTACAGACTATCATTATTATAAGCATAAATATTCGATAATACTTCTATATGTTTTTATTATTATATGTTTAAAAAAAATTTATAATAAAAGGGCAAAAGCCCATTTTATTAATATATTTTAACACATAATTATTATATAATTAATAATTGTTGTATTTTCTGCGTAGCACAAACCATCACTATTTTAATAATGGATTTCTACTATATACCTTTTAGGAAAATGATCTTGCATTGAAAATTGAACATTTCAAGATAAATATCTAATAAAAAATATTTTTAATAAATTATATATATCGATACTTTTTAATATATAAAATATACAATTTTAAATACACAATATGTGTTGCATGGACCAAACATCAAATCTATGTAGGATGACAACTCGGCTATGATATACTCATTAGTATTGTCGTCAATATTTGCCGGCAAAGCATGCGATGTAGAGCCTTAACCATCACTTTATGATGTGGTTGATATAGAAAGATGTAAAAAAATTGTAAACATGTTGATGTTGACACATAAGTTTTATTAGCAAATTATACAATATACTAGCATTTAATTTTATTGCACTGTGCTACTAACTTACAACATATAAAATATTTTACACCATTTTCAATAACATACTTAAACCAATGATGACATGGGTCAATTATTCTAGTATTACAGTATTTAAGCTTAAGAGAGTGTTCCTGACTCAACAACACATGTGTATACTAACTAGCGTTAACTAGGCATCCACATTAGCATTAAGTCTTAGCTGACTTATTACATTGAAAATGAAAATTAAAACTAACACAACAACTAAATTACTCAAGTATAAATTCACTATACCTCCTTAATTCACATTCCTCAAAGACTTCAATCCAATCATAGCTTTCAGCTCTTCAAATCTACCCTTCTCATGTGGCTTTGTTAGTATGGTACTTAGTTTCTATGTGATTTGACCTTCCATGTGCCACTAGATTCTTGGCCAAATCTACTGCAGATTTGTTCTCAATTATCAGCTTCATTTCACCAGATTTGCACACACCAATTTCTTCCAGTAGCATACTCAGTCACGATGCTTGGTAGGCTGCAAATGATGCTGCAACATACTCTGCGTTACATGAGGACAAAGCTACAGTGCTTTGTTTCTTGGAGCACCATGTGATTGGTGCCTTCCCAGACAAGAAAATGTAACCTCTTGTACTTTTCCTGTCATTCTTGTCACCACTCCAATCTGAATCGTTGTAACCATATACCTCTGCATCAGTAAATTCATCATCACCAGAAAACATGATTCGATAATCCTGTGTACCTTTAATGTATCTGAATATCCTCTTGGCTGCTACTAGATGAGGAGTTCTACTCTTCTTCATGAATCTACTTATCAAGCATGCAACAAATGATATATCAGGTCATGTATTGCAAAGATACCTCAATGATCCAACCATTTGTCTGTAGAGAGTTGCACCTACTTCATTCTCATTTCCTTCTTTCTCAAGCTTAATGCCCATATCAACTGGAGTGGTAATTGTTTTGCAATTAGCCATATCAAACCTCTTTAATATATCAGTTACATACTTTCTCTGGTGTAGGAACATACCCTTTCTGGTTTTCATAAATTCCATTCCCAGAAAATAAGATAGATGACCCAAATCTGTGATCTCAAACTCTGACATCATTATCCTCTTGAATCCATCTATCTCAAATTGATTGCTGCCAGTAATTAGCAGATCATCAACATATAAAAACACAAGTAAATGATTAACTGTTGTTGATATCTTCACATACACACCATGCTCATTTGAGCACCTGAAAAATTTCTAATGCAAGAGAAAATTGTCTATTCTCTTGTTCCATGCCCTTGGGGCCTGCTTCAAGCCGGCCGTATAAAGCTTTCTTGAGCATGAACACCTTGTCTTATTGTACCTTAAGCTAAAACCCAGGTGGTTGAAAAACATAGACTTCTTCCTCTAATGGGCCATTGAGAAATGCTGACTTTACATGTAGTTGATGCATAGACCATCCTTTTGCTACTTTCCAAGGCCACTACTAGCCTTATAGTTCCAATCCTTGCTACTAGAGCAAGGTTTTCATTGCAATCTAGCCCAGGTTTCTACATAAACCTCTTGCAACTAATCTGGCTTTGTGCTTATCCACTTCACCATTTGGCTTGACCTTAGTCTTATAAACCCACTTCACATAAAAAGCTTTCTTTTGTTTTGCCAAATCAACCAACTCCCATGTATAGTTCTTCTCAATTGATCTCAGCTCTTCTAACATTGTTTCTTTCCACTGCACATGTTTTAGAGCCAACTCTAAACTCACTAGTTCAGCCTCTGTAGGTAATGCAAAATGGTCATAGCCTCAAGTCTAACTGATCTTTGTCTATCTCTTTGTGATCTTCTCATAGGTAGTGCTTCACCAGTAGCTTCTGGTTCTGCAGCTTCAAACATTTCATCTTGCTCATTAGCTTCTTGAATTACATCAAAATCAATTACTATTGTTTTCTCACTACTGTGTTGATCGAAGAACCTTACCAGGGCTTGACATGCCGCGAATCCTCTTGAAAGAGAGGAGTACCTTCGGGAACGCGGACACAGGTGGTGCATGGCTGTCGTTAGCTCGTGCCATGAGGTGTTGGGTTAAGTCCCGCAACGAGCGCAACCCTCGTATTTAGTTGCCAACTTTTAGTTTGGATCCCTGAACATACTGCCGGTGATAAGCCGGAGGAAGGTGAGGATGACGTCAAGTCATCATGCCCCTTATGCCCTGGGCGACACACGTGCTACAATGGACGGGACAAAGGATCGCGACCCCGCGAGGGTGAGCTAACTTCAAAAACCCGTCATTTGTTGTTCTCTATCCTCTAATTTCTTCCTCAATTGCTCAGGAACATGTTTAAAACACAATGAACCAATGACTCTAAGATACTTGACACTTGTCCTCTCAGGTCGTAGCCTCTTTGCCAAACACATGTTGAGAATGTATACAACAGTAGCTACCAGTTCACCCCATAAGTAATTGGGCATTCCCTTTTCTTTCATCATACTTCTTGCCATATTAAGAATGGTTATGTTCTTCCTTTTAGCAATGCCATTATATGGTGAGGTCACTTCATGTACAATTCCTTCTCTCTCGCAAAAACTTGCAAACTCAAGTAAGGTATATTCTCCACCTCCATCTGTTCTAAGGATCTTAATTACACATTCACTTTGCATTTCATTCATTACCTTGAAGTTCTTAAAAGATTTCAAATACTTCACTCTTCTTCTTGATTAAGTACGCCCAAGTCATTCTAGTGTACTCATCAATAAAAGATACAAAGTAATGGTTCCCTCCTATTGATTTGACATCAAAAGGACTAAACACATCAGAGAAAATTACCTCCAGCTTCGTCTTTGATCTGTCTGGAATCTCAGATATGAATGAATTCTTTGGCTGCTTTGATTCACAGCACTTCTAACATATTTCATTTGGAACTTTAATACTTGGCAAACCACGAACCATCCCTTCTTCTTTCAGTTTATTCAAACTCTTAAAAAATTTTAATGGCCAAATCTCATGCATGCGTCGCTTCCAATTCTCACTGTCTACATCGGTTGATAAACACTATTGCTTCTCCATTACTTGGAGCTTGATTGTAAAGGTCCAATTACTTGGTAAAAGAGCCTTTAGAATCAACCTCTTCTTCTTATCAAACAATCCGAGCTACCTATCTTCCATTTGCACAGAAAAATCCTTCTCAAGTAGCTGTCCAAGACTAATCAAGTTGCTTCTAATGCTTGGAACATAGAACAATTCCTGTATATAGGAATACTTTACTCCTTTGCTTGAGACTTTAACAGTGCAAATGTCTTTTGCAATAACAAAACTATTATCTGCAAACTTGATCTTCTTCTTTATTGCCTTTAATTTTGTGAACCACTCCTTGTGACAAGACACGTGTGACTAGAACATCTTGTATCTAGGTACCAACAATCAGATTTATCATTTTTCAAACTGGATTCTGCCTTCACCAGTATATCATCAGAGTCAGAAACAGATTTAACATCATCAATTTCACTTGTCACAGTCATCAGTAGTTTACCATCAGAATCAGATTCAGTATCATCATTTGCATACTTAATTTCTGCATCTTTATTTCTAGTTACTTTCTTATTCTTGCATTGATTTCTATAGTGGTCATATTGTTGACAATTATAACACTGAATTGCACTCTTATCAGTTTTCTTCTTGTTACCTGCATTTTTGCACCTTGTACACTGGTGCCTTCCCCAGAATCATTTCCCTTATTCTTCCATTTTCCTTTCTTATTATTACCTCCTTTCCAATTCTTCTTAGAGACATGAGCTTGCAGAGCCTGTTCAATCTCTTTCTCTGAACTTCTCTACTCAATTCATAACTCATGCGCCTCTAATGAACCTTGAAGATCCTCTAACCTCATCTCATTAAGATTCTTAGATTCTTCTATGGCTACTAATATGTGATCAAAGTTCAAGGTTAAGGATCTTAATACTTTCTCTATTTTGCTAATTTCAGTAATAGTTTCACCACTCTATTTCATTTGATTATCAAAGAAACTAACCTCGTGAGGAATTCTGAAATTATTTCTTGATCCTTCATTTTCAGTGACTCGTATTGCTTATGGAGGAGTTATAATCGAACCTTCTTAAACCTATCCTCTCCTCCATACGCATTCTTGAGTATATCCCAAGCATTCTTCTTCGATTCACAATAGATGATCATCTCGATGACATTCGAATCAACACATGGATGAATCAGGAATAATCATTTTTCGTCCTTCTTCTATAACTTTCGATTTGCATTTGGCTGTGCTTTGGTGACCTGAACTAATTGTGGCATGGGGGTCTCCTCTATGGTGTTAGTTTCAGGTTCATCATTTGCATTATAACTCGGGCTTTAATTAAGAGAGGAAAAGAGGTTATAAATAAGTTATAAACATTGAGAATTGAATTATAGTGTTTCTTTACTATTAATGTATTTTCCATGAATAGCAAAACAGATAAATTTTGCAAATAAGGAGGTTGAATTGAACCTATTGGGGGTGGTAGAATTGAATGCTGAAAGAACCCTCCTGTTGTTCTTTTTTCTTTTTCTAATTTCTTTTTCAATATATTTTCTTGTGATCCTTGTACAACCAAAAGAAAGAGTGAACCCAACCTTCTTGGTTGAGATTGAACGTTGAAAGGGTGCAGAGAGATGAGAAACAATTTCCGCGTCATTGGATGATGATTCCTTACAAGAACGGGTGAAGGAGGGATTTCAGAGAAGTGAGACGAGAAAGGAATTGAAGAGGTCACATGAACTCAAGATCAAAAATTTTTAATCGTGCTCGTGAATGATATCCAACAGATATTATTAGTATTAGTAGTTCTCGTTTCTCACAATAAGCATTAGCTCTCACCGGATACGCCCCTTTATTCCATTATATATCGACAAAAATGGTAAATTGCTCTAAAGAAAATTGTTCACTTTGAAGGTCCAAATCCTACAAAAATTGTGTTGTATATAGTGTCTATACAAAAATCGTTTCTCCCTGATCGGTCGCCTAGCTACGGCGTATATAACATGTGAATTGTTCTCTTTATGCGCATATAGTGTCTATATAAATACGAATTAAAATTAACACATTTTAAATTAATGACAATAATAGTAGTGGGTTGTGTTGAGATTATCTATAAAATTTCATCGTATATATTATCAATTGTTCATGTTGCGTCCTCTATGGGAGACATTTGGAAACAGAGCTGCATTTGTTTATGACCTGTGAGTTTACTAAGAGGTTTTGGTACCTCATATTTAAATGGTTATGTGTGACGGTGGTGCTTCCGTTTGATCTCTCTATTCATTTCTCTATTTTTTACTTGGGGGTTAATCTAGGGTAGAAGGGGTGTTTTGATGATATGTCTTTGTTCTGGACTGGGCCAGTCATCAGGCCCAATCCAGTAGTGGTCATCCAACCCAGTAAGGGGAGGATCAGTTCAACAGGACCTAATCTAGTAAGTGATCATCCAGCCCAAAAGCAAAAGGATCAGTCCAACTGATACTTGGGCCCCCAGCGCAACTGGGCTCTCCGACATCAACTATCCAGACTAATCACTATAAATAATATCAGTCACCAGATGTCAGGTACGCAATTCATTCGAATATTCACTAGATTGTACTGTAGCTCGATATAATTAACTTGGGCGTCGGAGTGTTCTTGCAGGTACACCCCCCCCGCGTGTTCAAGTCATCCTCAGCCTACAGTAGTAGACGATCCGTCCCTCGATCATCCACGCGAATGACCCGTAGGTACGGTTCATTGGCGACCACAGTAGGAGAACACTATCCCACCAACATTCCCAATGCCTCCAAAGACAACTCGAGGCAAACCGCAGTCGACCCGCCTGCAAAGCATGGTCTAGATACCAGTTCGACCACCTCCAGCACTGGGAGGAACGACGACCAACACTGAGGTCGTTGCCCCCGGTCCCCGACCGGGCACGACCCAGCAGGTTGACGTCACCTTTCCAGCCAATCTAGTTCAGGAGCTTCGTGCCTTGCTCCGTGTCCCCGCGGACAGCTCATCCATAGATCTCCACCCCGTGGAAAGGGAAGAGGAGGAAGATTAGCCCCAACGAGACGGGCCATGAGGCCACAACATTAGGAGCGGGCGTCGATCATGACTCAATAAAAAATACTTAGTCAAAAATAAGATAATAACAGATGAATCCCCAGTACCAGGTCACCCCACACGTGAGATGACCGCGTCACCCAGATGTAGGAACTAATAGCTTCCAGACGAGGAACTAATAGCTTCAAGCACAATCGAAGCGACCCGAGATTGGTTGCACCCCTGAGGACGAGTTAAATCTGGGTAGAAACCTGGTAAACTGTCCATGGGCGTTCCTCCATGGGGACTCCTCCACGGGTGGAAAGAATAAGATAACAGGCGAAAATACCGAGCCAAGCGAAAAAGGCAACAAGATAACGAGCGATCCTCCTTTGGGGACTCCTCCTTTGGGGAGGATCTAGTGCTCCTCCTTTGGGAGGATCCAGACCTCCTCCTTTGGGGAGGATCGAGCGCTCCTCCTTTGGGAGGACCAACTCAAGTGGAGCGACCATGTGACGTCAACAAAGCAAACGAACTATTTGTTAAGACCCGAGCGTCCCTACCTTGGTAGAAACAACTCAAAAGAAGCGACCATGTCTGTCAAGAGAGACCTGGACCCCTGCTGGAAATCTAATTCTGACGTCCTCGACCCCTGCTGGTCGCCCAAGATTGGGGCGACCCCTTCTTGGTCACCCGCGTGCAACCTTGGAGGGCTGTCCAGAATGGAGCTCATAACTTCGTCCATGTTTATCCGATTGAGGCGTGTGAGCATGCGTTGGAAAGATAAGAAGCATACCTAAAACTTTCATGTTGGAGTCAAAATCTAATTTGGACGTGTTCAACCCCTTATGGTCATCCAAGATTGGGGCGACCACTTCTTGTTCGCCCGCGCGCAAACTGGGAGGTATGGTTTGAAGAGCATAACCTCGTCCATGTTTATCCGATTGGGGCGTGTGAGCATGCATTGGAAAGCTGAGAAACAGAACTACAATTATTATGTTGAACTAAAAATCCAATTCGGACGTCCTCGGCCCCTTCTGGTCGCCCAAGATTGGGGGTACCACTTCTTGGTCGCCCACGTGCAACCTTGGAGGACTGTCTAGTATGGAGACCATAACTTCGTCCATGTTTATCCGATGGAGGCGTGTGAGCATGCGTTGGAAAGGTTAGAAGCAGAGATATAATTCTTATGCTGAGCACAAAATCTAATTCGGACGTATTCAACCCCTTCTGGTCGTCTAAGTTTTGGGCGCCCACAGCACAAAAAATGGGCAATCGGCACCATGGAGGGTTGTCTAGTCTGACAACCTTGGAGGCATGGGCAACCAAAAGATACTCAGTATCGATCGTGCAAGGATAAAAGGGCAAATGAACTTGAGCAAAGTAAATCATGCAACAAAGTACCAAAGCATGAATCATGGCGCAGGTCGCCTTTAAATCGTCAAGCTCTTCAATCTGCTGACCGGCCGTCTCGGCCGTCTTCCTGGCCAATTTCAGTTCCTCCTCGAACAACCTCAAGCTACTATCCAAAGACTTGACCTTCCCTTCAGCTTCCTCCAAAGCTATCTCTAACTCAGTCGCCCTCTTAGCTTCGGCACCAGCTTTGGCAAGATCCTCATCCCTCTCCCTCCTTAGAGCGGAAAAAGAAAGAGACATGAGCAAACAACATATCAAAGACAACAGAAAGAAGTTACTAGTATCGGACACACTACCTCTAAGCTTCCCATCTCCACAGAACCCTGCTTGCAGAGGGCAACAGAGGCCTCAAAGGGATCCTCACAACCAGCAGCGAGTAGATTCTCCATCCAACGTGGAATGGGCTTGCCCTGATACTCCTTCCCATGCTTAAATTTTTTCGATCGGTCAGACTCGACAGGTTCCCCTCCGATCGCATCAGACTTACCTCGCTTTTTCTTAGCCTTAGGACGATCAGAGACAAGATCCGCTCCAGGGCTTTGATCCACCAGAGTGACATGAGAACTGTTAGATGGAACCTAGGGGTAGGAGGAGGAGCAGAGGCCAAACCATCGGCAGGTCCTTTCCTAGCCAGTACACGCAGCCGAGCAAAGGTCAGACCCTTTCCTACCATCGTATCTGCAAATGAAGAAGAGAAAACCATTAGTCACAAAGAAAAGATGTTAAGCAAAATAAAGATCATGGGCAACCCAAAGAGTATGCGAGACCATGCTCGCGAGACGACCCAAAGATTGTGGGCAACGATACAAGAACCAAGTCACAAGATAAAGAAGACAACAAACCTAAAGCCTCAACCAACTCATCAGGAGATCCAGCCATATGTAGATCGTCCAAATCTAGATCGTCTAACTCTGGATCGTCCAAATCTAGATCGTCCAACCCTAGATCGTCCATATCTAGATCGTCCAAATCCAGATCGTCCAAATCTAGGTCATCACACTTCAACGATCGCCCCGTCAAAGTCTCCTTGCCCGACAAAATCAAAGATGGCTCGTGAGATCACTCTTAGCTCGTCCAGGACTGAAGAGGACCTCGTTCGTCACCGTTGGTCCTCCTACCTCGCACGTGAGAAGTGCTTTGGTCGCCGCCAGGTGAGAGGTCGTCCAAGAAGAGCCCTCATCAGAGAGGAATGGTCGCCCAAGAGGGGTGGTCATCCAAAAAGGTTGGTCACTCAAGAAGGGTAGCTCATCCAAAGAGGCTGGTCCCCCAAGATGAGGCCCAAGTAGTGGTCGTCCCAGACATGAAGTGATCATCAAGAGAAAGAGAATAAGCAATCAAATCGTAAAGAAGCAAAAAAAAGCACAAGCGAACTTTGAAGTAATTGTCAAAATATTCTAAGTCAATCAGATCCTACTCAATTTACTACATCAAAGTGAAAGAAGTACACTAAGGAGAAAGGCAAAGAAATAATACCGAATTCGGGGTCGCCTAAGAGAACCTCACACTCAAAGAGGTGATCGCCCTCGCCTTCGCAAGCGACAGGTCACTCGCCATGAGAAGACTTGATCGTCCAAGAGAGCACACTGTATGAGCTGATCCAGTCACGATGTGGTCGCCCGCGAGCAAGACTAAGCAGATCGGGGATGAGATCGCCCTCCCAGGTCGCACCTTCGGAACGAGGCGGTAGCTAAGGAAGGGTCGTCGCCCCCTTTGACGAACGATGCGCAGGTCTCTCACCGAGGGGAAGAGCAAGTCGCTCACGGAAGAGGAGCAGGTCGCCCCCGTGCCCGATCTCTCGTCGACGGGTCGTCCCAGCAGGTAGTCCGCAAGAGGAGAAGGTGGTCGTTCAACCTGACTGATCGCCCGAAACAACCTGACCGCCCGAAGAGTGGTCGCCGTGAGCACCAACGAATGCAGGTCGCTCCAACGAATGCAAGAGGTCGCTCCAACTGATGATCAGGTTGCCCCTAAGAAATGCTGGTCGGCCAGAAAGAAAAAATATTAAAATTATTCAGGACGTACCGCAAAGTCGAACGACGCAACAATTAATGACACGATAAATGTCTCTTTGTGCTTCAACGATCCGTCACGATCTTGACTGCTGAAGAAAAATTCACTAGTAAACTGGGGGCATGACCATCCGAACTACTGATTAGGCCTACGCCCGCTCGGCGATCAAAATTGGCTTGGGGGGCAACTGTTCTGGACTGGGCCAGTCGTCAGGCCCAATCCAGTAGTGGTCATCCAACCCAGCAAGGGGAGGATCAGTTCAACTGGGCCTAATCCAGTAAGTGATCATCCAGCCCAAAAGCATAAGGATCAGTCCAACTGATACTTGGGCCCCCAGCGCAACTGGGCTCTCCGACATCAACTATCCAGACTAATCACTATAAATAACATCAATCACCAGATCTCAGGTACGCAATTCATTCGAATATTCACTAGATTGTACTGTAGCTCGATATAGCTGACTTGGGCGTCGGAGTGTCCTTGCAGGTACACCCCCCCCCCCCCCCCCCCCCCCCGCGTGTTCAAGTCATCCTCAGCCTACAGTAGTAGACGACCCGTCCCTCGATCATCCACGCGAATGACCCATAGGTACGGTTCAGTCTTCTTGTTATTTTGGTGGTTTGGGAAAGTAGAAATCGGATGGTTTTCTCTAATAAGAATTGCGACCTCACTGAGATCCTACTTTTAGTCAAGATGTATTCATGGAATTGCTACAGTGTTAAATGCTATGCTTAAAAGGCGATAATGCCACAGTATGGGAGAATGCTGAAGAGAGAACTACACGTTGGTTTTGATGAAGTAAAAATCTTCTCCTTGAATATGATCATAAACTAGAACCATGAATGTACTGTCAATGCCAACGGGTGGTGTATGGCATAGATATGGTTCTCCATTAAGCTTTTACGTGAATATGTGCTCCCTCGAAGTTGGATATGGTTTATTGATGATATACGAGTACTTGACAATCAGGGGCACTTTTTTTTATCCATTGGGGGCGCTTTCGGGCGCCTCTAAATCTGGCGCTCCTGTTGCCAAACACTCTACAGGAGCGCGCAAGAAGCGCCCCTAAATGTTAGCCAACAGGAGCGCTTATAGGAAGCGCCCCTGATGGTCTTACGCGCAACTAACAATCAGGGGCGCTTTCTGTTAGAAGCGCCCCTCTTGTCTTGACCAACAGGAGCGCTTTTTTAAAGCGCCCCTGATTGTCAAGTACTCTAAGAACATTAGGGGCGCTTGTAGAAAGCGCCCCTGATTCTTTTTTTTTTTTTAAAATTTTTTTCGTGTTTCTGGTAAATCCAATATTTGGCAGCACTTCCCTACTCTCTTTTTCATCAACCAACAACAACCTATATTTACCAAATTTCAAATCAACTGACCAATTGTAAATCAAAATTAAAACTAGCCAATTGAAAATCAAATTCCAACTAATAAACCTATAAATCCATCTAATACAAGCTAGCCAATTGAAAATCAAATTCCAACTAATAAACCTATAAATCCATCTAATACAAGCTAGCCAATTGAAAATCAAATTCTGAATGTCAACATAGACAACAAAAATGATATGACATCCAATACAAGCTAACCAAAATTACTTGAATTTCGATTTTCATTAATCAAACAAGCAACATGACGACACCACTCTCCTTTGATCTCAGTAAGTTGGTCATCAGAAAATGGAGCTCCAACCGCATGTCCTGGAAAATACTGTCAAAATAAAATAAAATAAAATAAAATAAACTTAGAACTAAGTGGTTAAATGCTAGATATGGAAATACTTATCAAAAAACAAACTATAAAAAATGGAAATTACATACATTTTGGGGAATTTCCATTTGATTGTAAGTGATTGTGTCCTTCATAAACTTCATAACATAATATCCGCAATCATCATTGTTGGGTTGTCTCGGACACTACAAATCAAAATAACAATTAATTATTAAAATGCAAGCAAAGTTTACATGGATAAGAATATTGATTATAAACTTACCTTTATTACTATCCATTTTGTTTTACTGTTCCCACCTCTAGTCCTGACCTCATTCGATGCCCAATAAGTTGCCACACAACTGAAACATTATACATATAACTATATTAATTAATCGAAATATATATATATATATATATATATATATAATTTATATGATGAAATATGCGATGTATCTAAATACACACCTTTCAAACATTCCTCTCATCATGGTGTGGTTGCTATAATGACCGTGACACGAATCCAAATAGAAAATTCTATTTCTCCTAGGATCAACTACCAACAATATCCAATGCATCCCACAAAAAAATTGGATAACCAAATAAATAACACATGTTTCAATAACACGTTTTATATATATATATATATAGAGATTAAATTTCTTACCCTAAGTTGATGGGTGCCAAAAACAAGCAATCACATATGTTTTCCCGTGCCAAAGTCAAGCGACTATTGATATATGCTTTTACTGCTTCCTTGTTTTCTTTAACCGCTTCCTTCAATTCCCCAACTTTTTCTTTTGACATGTCTTTATCAATGCGGACGTTGCGTAGAAAAGTACGTTGGGGGCACAAGAATATAAATCTTTTTGTTTGTTCCATGGTGCTCATAATCTCATGGTACAAATACCTATAGTTAAAATGCATACAAATAAATTAACATATAATAATAGTAGTAGTAGTAATAATAATAATAATAATAATAATAATAATAATAATAATAATGATAATACCTGATGTACATTGTAATAGTAGCCGCAGATGCCCACTTGTGCTCATATACCTCTTCAAGTTCATCATTTGAAAGGGAAATTTGGTGGTCAACTCCAAAGATGTCTGGATCAATCAATACATTTATCAAATCAGCACTCGCCATTGTTGAGGCATGAATCTTTAGATAACTGATGAATTCCTTAGAAGAGGGGGGTTGGGATTGAATCTCATTCCCGCTAGCTTCTCCCCTAGCCACATGCTTCTTGCGACCAATAGAAGGGGAGGGTTGGGATTGAATCTCATTCCCGCTAGCTTCTCCCCTAGACACATGCTTCTTGCAACCAATAGAAGGGAAGGGTTGGGATTGAATCTCATTCCAGCTAGCTTCTCCCCTAGACACATGCTTCTTGCGACCAATAGAAGGGGAGGGTTGGGATTTGCCAACATGCCCAAAAATCTGAGATCTTCCTTTCCTTACCTATATATTTAGAAATATAATTAGTTATGAATATATGAGACAATAAGGCAATGATTTATTAACAAATATATTAATTGCTCCTTACATTGATAAGATTTGATGGCCATGCCACAAAGGTGCCAAGTGCATCATCCATAGTTAACAAAGTCATCTCTGCAGTGTCAACTGGTACCGGCAATTCAGCATCATCCACAACAACAAACTCAACTCTGACTCTCGCATGATTTGGAGGAATAGGAAGATTGTGCAAGGTGGAGTCCTCATTGTTACAAACAAAGCCCTTTGCGACCAACATAAGCGGGTTTGATAAATATAATTCACAATGACAATTGTTAACCTAAATTAATTGATAACCAAATATTAATACTTATAAGTTATTGTAAAATATAAAAAATAAAAAAGAGGTCCAACGATAATTACCTCATTGGACGCAATATTGCAACTATCCCTGAAGCTATCTGGGTTAGGAGATGGTACATCATTAGTCCTTGGACCAACTCTTTCTTTAAGTTCATTAAGTTCTTTTACTAGCATCAATACAGTGGCTTCCAACCGTCTTTCTCTACTTTCTCGTTCCTCTTCTTTTTTTTTGCCTCTTTGAACTCGAAAAAGTCGTTGGAGAAATGCCAAATCCCAAACCCCGTAGACGTCCTGGATACTCTTCAGTTCCCAATGCACGACCAAGGATGTCATTTGGAAAATCAGAATCAGTAATCTCTCCTTGTGATACTGATTGAGATATTGACTACTGATTCACAAACATTATTAGATATTACAAAAAGATAAGAAGTTTATTCACCTTCAATGAAAGAATTCTTTTTTAATTTTATCATACTTACAATTCTTTCATACACCTCTCTCGTTTTTGGGTGGTCAATGACACCATCTTTGTTTTGTCGGGCTTCTAACCACAAAACTTGTCGGTCAATAGATTCATGAGCAGGATCTTTTCCGACCTCTCGCAGTTATTAAAATTTACCATGTATTAGTAAATAAATCAGTATATTAATTTAATAAATGAAAGATAAAATATAAGACAATGTGCCTACCAATCGTTCTTCAATCTCGGGATAACTAGTAACACCGGCTCTATAAGGGTATTCAGGACTTGCCGCTCTTTTGCGATTTTCATTGCTTAATCTCTATAATGACACATCTATTTACATTAATACCTCATAATTGTCAAATATAGGTATATGTATGATAAGTAATTGTACAAACCCGGAATTCCTCATCTTCGCGTGAAATAACAAATGCAGTCCAATCCTCCAATGGTATAATCCCAGCATACTGTGGTGGAGGATGGCTTCTGGTGTTCCCCTCTTCATCTTTCACCCACTTGGTTAGAATTGATCTGAATTTTCTATGCGCCTTTCCAGCTTTCATAAGACAATAGTCTTTTCGAGAGTCATCCACATCAAAATTTCTGTTTACATACAACAAAATGATTATAAATATACTTACATATTTAATTATAAAATAACTGAATAGTCAAAAATAAGACTCATACCTGTATCATATGCCATAGCTCATCTTTATGCTTCTTGATAGAGGCATCTTTTTTACTATTCCAACTGCTGATTGTAATTGGTATATCCTGCCTTGCTCTGACACCAATGAAGATTCTCAACTGTTTACCATTGCCACCAATCGCTTGGTTTTTAACATTCCATTCAACCTGCATTATTACTTAGGTAAATTAGATAACAAACAATTAAAAGTATGTAACAAAGTTAGTTAATTAGTATGTATCATACTATAAGTTTAGGAAGCCCTTTATTCCCCCGATTGATGATATTCTTCTTAACTGTCATTCCACGAGGAGTGAACTTTTTTTTGGGCTGATGTTCACTCTCATGACCACTGTCATGTGCACTATCATCACTGTGGGAAGTCATCTCACCTGCAACATAATATAATCATTGTGATTAGGTTAAATGTTATTTTATAATAACTATAAGTTAGTTAATTTTTACAATATGAAAATGAATAAAAAAGAAACTACGCATGATATATTACCTTTTCCTTTTCCTCGATCTAACGTTACTAACTACTTGTTTATTTGTATGATATTTTGTTTTTTGCTTCTTGGTACTTTGTTTTCGACGAGATGTAATTCCATCGTTATGATCCTTTCTAACATACAAAATATCGCCATTAGAAGTACTTTCCCCTATTATTGGTTGCAATGTCCCGAAGAAAGGGTCATCCTCAATGTCAACATCTTCGTGCGCTTGATCCCCAATGTCATTCACCAATAACTTCTTGTTTGTCAATAAAACAATGAACCAATTGATATCAACTGGATCAGTGACATAAAACACTTGTTGGGCTTGCGAGGCTAAAATAAATGGTTCATCTTTATACCCTAACTTGTTGAAATTCACCCGCATGAAACCCAAGTCATCCATCTGTACACCATTATTATTGTCAACCCAATTACATTGGAACACAGACTCCGAAAACATATTGTAATCCAACTCCCATATGTGTTCAATAACACCGAAGTATGACATATTCGCGTAAATGGGATTTCTGTCTTTGGCACTTGATGTATGCATAGATTCAGCTACAAGCGTCACCCCACTAGTTTGCATTTTACTCTGATCATCATGGGATTTTGTATAGAACGTGTACCCGTTTTGTAGATAACTAGTGTAAGAGAAAACATGTATATTTGGACCTTTTGCTAACTATCTGAATCTTTCTGAAATCGAGGTAGGATTCGAAACAAACTCAATATCAATTTGATTTTTTAGCCACAGTATGAAACTCCGATTATGTTCTTTTTTTAACCAAACTTCACTCTTAGTTGGGTGATCACTCTTAAGAATCTCCATGTGTTTGGCAATATATAAATCAACCTGACTATCATTGTGCAGAACATATAAGTGTGCTTGCTCTAGTTCTTTCCTAGATACCATCACTATTTTCCTTGTTGTGTGACGCTCCCTTGGCATCCCAACAGAATATTCAACACTAGATAGATAGTCGGTGGAGAACTCAATAGCTTCTTCAACTATGTAGCGCTCAGCAATGCAACCCTCGGGTCGTGATCGGTTTTTAACATATCCTTTTAATATCTTCATGTACCGCTCAAACGGGTACATCCATCTCATGTAACATGGGCCACACAATTGTGTCTCTCTAACTAGATGAACTATTAAATGAATCATTATGTCAAAGAATGAAGGCGGAAAAAACATCTCAAGCTCACATAAAGTGACTGTAATTGATCTTTGCAGAGCTGGCAACTTTCCAGGGTCAATCACCCTACTACAAATCGCCTTAAAGAAGGAACAAAGTTTAGTTAAGGCCTGACGCACTTTATTGGGCATAATGGATCGTATACCAATTGGTAGCAAATTCTCCATGAGAACATGACAATCATGAGACTTTAGATACTTTAACTTGAGGTCTTTCATCGATACAAGGTTCGTAACGTTTGAAGAGTACCCCTCTGGAACTTTAACTCCATGAAGAAACTTACAAAAGACAGTTTTCTCCTTTCTAGATAGAGTATGAGCTGCCGGAGGTAGATATGTACGTGTACCCTTCTTAATCGGACCCAATTCTGGTCTCAACCCCATACTAACCAAATCCAACCTTGTGTTGATGGTATCTTTAGTCTTCCCTGGCATATTGAGTAAGGTACCAATGACACTTTCGAATACATTTTTTTCAACATGCATCACATCAATGAAATGCCTTACGTGTAATGACTTCCAGTATGGCAACTCAAAGAAAATCGATTTTTTCTTCGACCCTCGTTTGGCAAGTTCTCCTGCAAAAGGCTTCCCAAACTTAATGTCCAAATCTTTCACCTTTTCAAATAGTTGTTCACCGATCAAAGGCAGAGGAGCTTTACGAGTTTCTGAATTCCCATTGAATGCCTTTCTCCACACCCGATAGTGATGAGTTGGAGCCAAAAATCTCCGATGGCCAAGATATATATTCTTCTTACCATGTTCCAACCACATCCAATTTGTATTATCTTCACATATAGGACATGCACATTTACTTTTGTTACTGTACCCAGATAGATTGCCGTATGCTGGAAAGTCATTAATGGTACCAAAAATCATAGCCTTCAGAATGAAACTTTCATCTCTGAACCCATCATACACCTCTACCCCAATCTCCCACATTTGCTTCAAGTCTTCTATTAAAGGAGCCAAGTATACGTCAATATCATTTCCTGGTTGTTTGGAGCCAGAAATTAACAAAGACAACATCATATGCTTGCGTTTCATGCAAAGCCATGGAGGTAAGTTATAAATCCATCGGCGTGCAGGTTAAATCCATTAGCAGACAATGCAAGGCGTAGGTTTCTTGGGTCATGCCCAAAATCGGGATAATCAATATCAATCTTTTTCCACTGCGGAGAATCCGCCGGGTGTCATAGCATACCATCTTTAATCCTTTCATCGTCATGCCAAGTCAACTGTTTTGCGTCTTCCGAACTACGGTACATACGTCTAAGTCGAGGAATTATGGGAAAATACCACAATACCTTTTCTGGAGCAGATTCTTTCTTCTTATACCGCGATGCATTACATTTAGGGCAGGACTTTAACAACGCATGTTCATTCCGAAATAAAATGCAATCATTCGGACAAGCATGTATCTTCTCATAGTTCAAACCAATGGTGCCTAACATTTGTTTTGCATCATACGTCTGAGAAGGGAGCACATTGTCTTTCGGCAACCTATCTTTCAATAGTGCGAGTAATTCCGTAAAGCTCTTATCTGTCCATCCGTGGCAAGTTTTCAAGTTGTACAGCTTTATCACAGCCAATAACTTTGTGAATTCAGTACAGCCCACATACAACGATGTCTCTGCATCGGTTATCAACTTTTCAAACATTTGAGGACAATCATTAAGATCGTCTTCAACCGCCTTTGTCATCTCTTCAAATTGGTCGCCATCAAACGTATGTGTTTCAGGATAATCAACCGGATCACATCTTTGAGTACTATTATCCATATTTGAAGGTTCACCTCTTTCCTCAACATGCATTGTCCAACAAATATAACTTTGATCGATTCTGTTGGCCTTTAAATGTCTTTCCAACTCAAGTGCAGTAACTCGATTGGCGTAACAACATCTTAAACAAGGACACTTGAACTTACTAGAAGTTCCTAAACGTCGAACGGCAAAGTTCACAAAATATTTCACTCCATCGACATATTCTTTCGACAGACGATTGGCAGACATCCACTTTCTATCCATATTAGACCGAAATTTATTATAAATTCCTGATAAGAGAACTTAAACATATTAATGGTGAAAAACACACAAAGTACAATTTTTTGAAACTAAGAAATTGCACTTTGTTCTTTTACACTTTCACTTAAACACTGTGTTATATTATCAATCCCACTTCTTAGGAAAATCCTATAATTCAACTATTTTCAAAATAGGGCCCCCTAGTATATCATATATAATAGCCAATAATATTCTTGAATCCATTCTTGAATCCTTTTAGCTGGCTATTCAGTGTTGACATACACCATTTTATAAAAAAAATTCCTAATAAGAAGTGTACATAGTATATTAAATTATAGGCAAAATTACACCAGGGGACCTTTAACTTATTTATTTGTAACAAGTTGGCCCTTTAAGTTTCTTTTGTAACAAATAGGCCCTTTAAGTTACCCGACGTTGACACCGTTGGCCCTTTTAGTAAAATGTAATATCGTTCATTACATCAAAATACACCAAAATATGTTTGTTTGCATCAAAATACATAAGCTAGAGTAGTCACAATTTATAAAGTAGCATTACATCAAAATATATAAGCTAGAGAAATCATTAAAAGGGCCTATTTGTTACAAAAAAAACTTAAAGGTCCAACTTGTTACAAATAAATAACTTAAAGGTCCTCTAGTGTAATTTTGCCTAAATTATAATGACAAATTATCATTAGTTTCCAAATTATCATTTATTTGTTTCATCAGTTGCCAAATTCACATTAGTTGCCAAATTATCATTACTTCACGCAAGCTTATTTTCTTTCAAACAGAACCAAGGCCAATTCCTAATTCCTAATTCCCAATTCCTAATTCCTAATTCCTAATTCCTAATTCCCAAATCACACAAACCATAAAAATAGGAAACAAGAAAAAGTAAAACAGACTAACTGACTAAAACAATGCAAACGAAATCAAAGAAGCAATGAAATAGAAATGACGGAGTAAAACAGATTGAAGGGCTGGTAAATGGATTGAATCAAAAAACCCAGAATCAATATTGATGCATTGTGGAAATCTAACCTTGAAAGTAGAGAATGACAGACTGAGAAAGAGCAGGGACAACGACGGAACAAGTGGAGACGGCAGCGGCGGCGGAGCACGACAGAGGGTGGTGGTGGTTGACTGGCGTCTGGCGGTGGCGCTGGTGTTGTCTGGTTTTGACGTTTTTCGTTTGGGGTATTTTCAGTTTTCACGTGTTGGTGAGTGGTGACTTAGTGTTGTGTTTTACGGTTAAGTGAGTGAGTGGAGAGTGATAAGTTTTTTTTTGGTTAGCTAATGAGAAGAGGGAGAGAAGAGGGTTTCAGGTAAGAGAGGCTGAGAGACTGATGAGAGTGTGAGAGAAGAGGGTTTTAGGTAAGAGAGGCTGAGAGAAGAGGGAAAGAGACGAGTACTGAGAGTGAGAGGGAGTATTGAAACGGTAATATTAGAATATTAGGCATCAGGGGCGCTTTCTGAAAAGCGCCCCTGAAGGCCCTCCGTGTTTTGGGCATCAGGGGCGCTTTTTTAAAAGCGCCCCTGATGCCCAAAATACGGAGGGCCTTCAGGGGCGCTTTTTAGAAAGCGCCCCTGATGCCTAATATACGGAAAGCCTTATTTTGGGCATCAGGGCCACTTTTTAGAAAGCGCTCCTGAAGGACCTCCGTATTTTGGGCTTCAGGGGCACTTTTTAGAAAGCGCCCCTAATGGGGGCGCCCTTTTTTAACAATTCTGTTGTAGTGTGGATCTGATCATCTGAATCATTTACATATTTAAATATTTCATAAAACAGAAATACAAATTATGAATCCAATTTTTACTGATGAATACATTTTTGTATTAGCAAATTAGGAATTTCACCTCACCCAAAAATTTAATACTTTGTGGAAAATGCTACTTAATGTTTTACATTTACTGGTGCTTTTTTTTTAAGCGCTGCTTATAGTTTTATAAAATTTTAGTTTTATTAAGTACCTATTAACATTTTAGAGAGACTTCAAGGAAAAGGAATGAAAACAATTTCATTATTGAAGAAGAAAAGTTATTGATTACAATGAGTTTGACCTTATATATAGATCCAATCTTACCTAACTAATCTATAACAAACTAGTAATTAAAAAAACTAACTCTAACCGAATTATAACTACTAGCAAACTTCATCAACACTTAATCAACCAACTATAATATTTCTAATAGTCCCCGCAAGCTAGAAGTTATTCACAATACTTCTAGCTTGGAATGAACAATACAAAGTTACATCAGATCAAAAGAAAATTACATCGAGAGATGTCGGAAATACATCGGTAGAAATCAAAGCTACAAGAACATAATGAAATCGGATCCAAGAACAAAATCTGAATTGTTGTGTTGGAAGACCTATGTAACATTTTTAAAGAGATGAAAAATTCAATTGTTGAGGATATAAAAAACGATGCCCAAAATCAATTTAAGCGCACCAAACTCCAAGAAAATTGCAAGAAGTGACAATAACTTGTTATGATGACAAATTGCACAAAACAAGGCAATTATCATGCTGACAATGTATATGGATGAAATTGTCAACAACAAAGGCCCTGGAAAAGAAATGCACTCAAGAGATGAAACACTTGAAAGGAGTTGTAGGAGGTGATATCACATTCTGAATCTGAATGTAGCAAGATTTCCAAGCAAGGCAATTCAGCAAAAAGCTTGAATGCTTCTTTGTAAATAACTTCATGAACACATCACAACAATATGAAGCTGAATCACAAAATTGAACCGGTGACAATGATAGAAGCAATGCTAACCAAAATGAAAGGTCGCAAGAAAAGAGTGAAGATTGTGACATGAATCACAAATCAAAGAAACTGAATCACAAAGTAAAGAAGCAAATCGCAAAATCAAAATAACGAAGAAATGCAATGCAACAACACTGATCCAAAAGAATGACGAACGCAAAACAGAATCGCATAAGAACATTGAACTACAAGAATCGCAAAACGAGTTGAAAGAAATTTAGAGACTTCAAGAATCAAATTGGAGAAGGCAAATTGTAGAAATAGAGACACTCTCAAAGAAGCGAGAGGAAGGAGAAAACGGTCAAGGGAAGATTAACCGAAACCCTAACAGAGATGAATTTGCGAATATAAAGAGATTTTGAACATGAATTGAAGAACAAAACCAAAGATCGCAACAGAAATAGGAGGAGTTTCGAACAAGAATTGAAGAACGAAACTGAGATGAGATCGAAGTCAAGAACCAGAAAAACAAATGATCCAAAGACGAAATCGAATAGACAATAAACGAGAAAATGAACATAAGAAACGAATAAAATGAAGATAAGATTAAGGAATTTCTTGTGATATCCAATGAGTCTCATTGTTCATGAATCGCAAAATAGAAGAAGAGATTCACGGGAAGGCAATGGAGGAATCATTGAGAACAAATGAATGTGGAAGCTACATAATCTCTTCTGATAACATATTAACATTTTTGAGAGACTTCAAGGAAAATGAATGAAAAGAATTTCATTATTGAAGAAGAAAAGTTATTGATTAAAATGAGTTTAACCTTATATATAGATCCAATCTCACCTAACTAATCTATAACAAACTAGTAACTAAAAAAACTAACTCTAACCGAATTATAACTACTAACAAACTTCATCAACACTTAATCAACTAACTATAATATTTCTAATAGTACCCTCTCTTCCTTCACTTCGCAGAAACAAACCCTCGTGCGCAACCTGAAAACCCAAACGCCGTGCGAACCAGAAACCTCAAAATTCTGCAATCAGAGTGAAATTCCAATGAGCTCACCCTACCTCTCTCATGAATGCTATGCCGGAGCATAACGTTTCTACCTGTAGTTCGAGTTCAGCTTTTGTTGTTCTCTCAGAGTTAGGACTCGCAAGAAAGCCTCTAGTTTACTTTCCCTTGTTCGGGTACTTTTTTTGTCCTCTAATTTTTGTTTTTTTGTGATTTGGAAACTGACTCCCAACTCTTTCTTTCTTCCTTTCATTTTTAGGTCCTTCTTTGATCGTTTCCACCACTTGCATTTCTGATGTTTGTAAAATTTTAGCTGAGGTAATTTCAATATGCATAAAATATCCCAAACATAATGTAACTGCATTTGATTTGGTTGATGGGATGAGTAAATGCTTTGATTTTGGTACCAACAAAAATTTTACGAGGGTTAGGCTTGGGAATAATAATCTTTCTAGTTTTGTCCCTTAGGGGTTATGGGGTCTACCTAGGGGGTTTACAAATTAATCGGTTCAACAGTGAAATCACATCCATATCTATATCCGGTTAAAAAAATCTAGATATTTAAGTTATTTTTATAACCGGTTATTTCAATTTGTCCAATAATGAATCTGGTTTTTATCCGAATATTTAATTGACGTCCATTAGATATCCAATTGGTACTTGCCTAAGAATTTTAACAAGCCGACCAAAATAATGTTAAAAAAGTTAAAATTTTAAAAATATCTTTAAATAAATATATATATATATATATACACACACACTACAACAGAAAAAAGCATCAGGGACGCTTTTTTTTATCCATTGAGGGCGCTTTCGGGCGCCCCTAAATCTGGCGCTCCTGTTGCCAAACACTCTGCAGGAGCGCGCAAAAAGCGCCCCTAAATGTTAGGCAACAGGAGCTCTTGTAGGAAGCGTCCCTGATGGTCTTAGCGCGCAACTAACAATCAGGGGCGCTATCTGTTAGAAGCGCCCCTGTTGGTCTTGACCAACAGGAGCGCTTTTTGAAAGCGCCCCTAATTGTCAAGTACTTTAAGAACAACAGGGGCGCTTGCAGAAAGCGGCCCTGATTCTATGTTTTTTTTCAAATATTTTTTTCCTGTTTCTAGTATATCCAATATTTGGCAGCACTTCCCTACTCTCATTTTCATCAACCAACAACAACCTATAATTACCAAATTTCAAATCAACTGACCAATTGCAAATCAAATTTCAAACTAGCCAATTGAAAATCAAATTCCAACTAACAAACCTATAAATCCATCTAATATATATATATATATATATAAATATATATATATATATATCAAACAAAGTACCAACAAAAATTACATAAATCATTAATCAAATTCTAAATGTCAACACAGACAACAAAAATGATATCACATCCAATACAAGCTAACCAAAATTAGTTTGAATTTCGATTTTCATTAATCAAAGAAGCAACATGACAACACCACTCTTCTTTGATCTCAGTAAGTTGGTCATCAGAAAATGGAGCTCCAACCGCGTGTCCTGGAAAATACTGTAAAAATAAAATAAAATAAACTTAGAACTAAGTGGTTAAATGCTAGATATGGAAATACTTATCAAAAAACAAACTATAAAAAATTCAAATTACATACATTTTGGGGAATTTCCATTTGATTGTAAGTGATTGTGTCCTTCATAAACTTCATAACATAATATCCGCAATCATCATTGTTGGGTTGTCTCGGACACTACAAATCAAAATAACAATTAATTATTAAAATGCAAGCAAAGTTTACATGGATAAGAATATTGATTATAAACTTACCTTTATTACTATCCATTTTGTTTTATTGTTCCCACCTCTAGTCCTGACCTCATTCGATGCCCAATAAGTTGCCACACAACTGAAACATCATACATATAACTATATTAATTAATCGAAATATATATATATATATATATATATATAATTTATATGATGAAATATGCGATGTATCTAAATACACACCTTTCAAACATTCCTCTCATCATGGTGTGATTGCTATAATGACCGTGACACGAATCCAAATAGAAAATTCTATTTCTCCTAGGATCAACTACCAACAATATCCAATGCATCCTACAAAAAAATTGGATAACCAAATAAATAACACATGTTTCAAAAACACGTTTTATATATATATATATATATATAGATTAAATTTCTTACCCTAAGTTGATGGGTGCCAAAAACAAGCAATCACAGATGCTTTCATGTGCCAAAGCCAAGCGACTATTGATATATGCTGTTACCGCTTCCTTGTCTTCTTTAACCGCTTCCTTCAATTCCCCAACTTTTTCTTTTGACATGTCTTTATCAATGCGGATGTTGCGTAGAAAAGTACATTGGGGGCACAAGAATATGAATCTTTTTGTTTGTTCCATGGTGCTCATAATCTCATGGTACAAATACCTATAGTTAAAATGTATACAAATAAATTAACATATAATAATAGTAATAATAATAATAATAATAATAATTGTATGGCCCGAGTAGTACAATAAATTTTGACATCTCTACTTTGTTTTTTGGCATTTTCTATAACGGACGTGGTTTTTGATTTGCCATGAAAAGAAATCAGTGTGAAGGTGTGTTTGTAGTTCAAATAATGTTGTTCAGTGTCAGTGAAATTTTTGTTGAAAATTTTAGAAAACGAATTTTACCGCGTTTTGCATAACCGGGTAAATTTTACCCACCGTTTGATTTCAATTGAAGTCTAAACTCAATGAAAATTTAACTGGGGTTTCCCTAAGTGCGATGTGACTCAAGGATGTGAAAATATTATTTTAAGGAGGAAATTTAATTTTTCTTGTCGAATAATAATAAGTCACATTACAGTGAAAATATATTTTGTCACCGAAATCTGTTGAACTTAGAATTTATCAGTTACGTAAATATATCGGGGTAGATGTTTTTTCAAAGAGTGTAGTGATATGACTAATTTGTTTTAATAAGGTGTTTAAGAGATATTGATGGATTAGTGAGAGATGTAGATGGATTATATGGTTAAATATGATGATTAAAATTTATTAGTTGAGTTTTGGGGTGCTAGGTGTCATTTTCTACATGGCTAATTATGTGATATTTATCCTAACTCATTCCTATCCAAGTAAAAGGTTGTAATTAAATTATTATTTTTATCTCCTCCCTTTTACCCATCAGACCGTGGCATTCCATTTTAGCCCCCACTCCCATTTTTACTTCTTTTCACTTTTGCTCATGTGTTGAGAAAGAACTCAACCTAGTTTCCATGACATTTTCTCCTTCACTCCATGTGTGACGCCTTCTTAGTTCTCTAATCGCCATTGCATCTAGCTCCTTCTCCTAGTTGATGTCATCCTCTTGGCTTTGTGGCTGTAAGTCTAGGCGAGGCCCAAAATGGAACATGGGCACGTAGAGGGCAAAGATCGAGTTGTAGGGTGGGTACGACCAGATGGCGTCTATGCTTGGAAGGAAGGCGCCTAAGGTAAGGGCTTCTTTCTAATTACTTTTATATGTTGTGGTTGTGGTCGGTAATTGTTTGTTGATTTTGTTGTTATTGATGTTGTTATTGTGAGCTTTTGTGGTTTGGTCCTTATGAGGACATTGTGTGTTGTGCCTTTGTAGGCTTATTTGTGTGATTGTTCTATGTTGCGAATGTGTACATATTATGTTGACGATTTGTGTTTGAGATGTTTGGTGGGAGTCAAGGGTGATTTTGATGTGAGGGTGAGAAAAAAATATATGTAGGCATGATCGTTTTTGTGACTAAGAAAACTATTTTCGAAAAATAAATTTGAAGTCTTTCTTCTTTAAAAAAAATGAGCGTGGCAATTGAATTAGATTTTGGAAAAAGGGTTAGGGTCTGACTTCAAGAATGAAAAACAAATGAAAAATATTTGCGAAACAAGAGGGATGTTTTTGAGAGACTAGATTCATGATGAGTTAATATTTTGAAAATTATGACCTTTTAACTAATAGAGATTTATTTCGAGAAGTTTGAACAGTAAAAAGTTAGGGAAGTTAATGTGAGATTTTGACAGAGACTTTAAGTGGAAATTTGTTGGTGGTGACATGAGGAAGCTAATGAGGTGATTGGCGTGGGCGAGAGTTACTTTCGAGGTGTGTACAGTGTTGAATCAAAAATAAAATGTTTGTACGGGCTTTGTAAGCATTACTTAAATTATGAATGTTGTGATGATTTATGATGACTGGTGTATGCGGTATTAAGATGTTTGTTTTGGTGTTGTTGTTTAGTCATTACTCTTGATCAATGCGATGATTGGTTGAATAATGCTTGGTGTGGTGAAATTATGCATGAGATGTCGATGTATAATCATGCATACATAGGTGGTGTTGTTCTTTACTGGACCTCACAAATGGTGGTGTTGTTCTTTACTGGACCTCACAAATGGTGGTGTTGTTCTTTATTGGACCTCACAAACCCCTACGGGGGAGGTGATATTCCGGAATCATGTGCATTTAGGCATAGCATTAGGATATATGGTGGTGTGATGTGTTGTGGGTATTGAGTTGTTAGAATGTTATTTTAAACTTGTTAGGATTATGCATGTGTGAATTGGTTATGTATATGTGAGTTTGTTTATATCAGTATATGTGTGATTTTTGGAAGATGACCCTTGCCTGTGGTTCTCCTATGCAATGGATGTCAATCTAGCTATTGGAGGACCATAGTTCAATTTTTCAGAGATAAAGTTGCAGAGGACAGTGTCTTTCCTTAGTGGAGTACTGGTGGACTCATCGTGGTTTCAAACCGATAGTTTAGTATAGAATGCTTGATCAACGTAGGCGTCTTCTTTTTGTCGTAGTTATGGGAAATTCTCAAGTGTATCATTCTTGAGCGAATCTTGGTATGGGCAATTTCTGGATATGTATAATAGAGATAATCAGTCCTAGATTGGGCGTGTTTTTATTTCAATCACATTTTGTCTTTTCATTGTACACATTTTTGGAAACATGTATCACATCGGTGTAGGCAAATAAACTTATACATGCCGTATTTTGGTTCTAATTCTTATCTCACGTTAAGAGGGACATCATGTTTCGAAAATGCTGTAATACTCTGATTGTTTTTAAAAGGTGTTTTAAAAGAAAGAAAAAAATATACTCATGTTCTCAGAGAATGAAGAGTACTTTTCCAAAATCATTTCATATTAAAAGTTGAGTTAATGTAATAACGCTTCGAAAATCGGGGTGTTACAATAATAATATTAATAATAATAATAATAATAATAATAATAATAATAATGATAATGATAGTAGTAGTAATAATAATAAAAATGATAATACCTGATGTATATTGTAATACTAGCCGCAGATGCCCACTTGTGCTCATATACCTCTTCAAGTTCATCATTTGAAAGGGAAATTTGGTGGTCAACTCCAAAGATGTCTGGATCAATCAATACATTTATCAAATCAGCACCCGCCATTGTTGGCACATGAATCTTTAGATAAGTTATAAATTCCTTAGAAGAGGGGGTTGGGATTGAATCTCTTTTCCTTTATCTACTTTCCGAGACACTAATTTATTGCGAGCACTAGAAGGGGGGTTGGGATTGAATCTCATTCCCGCTAGCTTCTCCCCTAGACACATGCTTCTTGCAACCAATAGAAGGGAAGGGTTGGGATTGAATCTCATTCCAGCTAGCTTCTCACCTAGACACATGCTTCTTGCGACCAACAAAATGGGAGGGTTGGGATTTGCCAACATGCCCAGAAATCTGAGATCTTGTTTTCTTTACCTATATATTTAGAAATATAATTAGTTATGAATATATGAGACAATAAGGCAATGAATTATAGACAAATATATTAATTGATCCTTACATTGATAAGATTTGATGGCCATGCCACCAAGGTACCAAGTGCATCATTCACAGTTAACAAAGTCATCTCTGCAGTGTCAACTGGTACCGGCAATTCAGTATCATCCACAACAACAAACTCAACTCTGACTCTCGCATGATTTGGAGGCATAGGAAGATTGTGCAAGGTGGAGTCCTCATTGTTACAAACAAAGCCCTTTGCGACCAACGTAAGCGGGTTTGATATAAATATTTCACAATGACAATTGTTAACCTAAATTAATTGATAACCAAATATTAATACTTATAAGTTATTGTAAAATATAAAAAATAAAAAAGAGGTCCAACGATAATTACCTCATTGGACGCAATATTGCAACTATCCCTGAAGCTATCTGGATTAGGAGATGGTACATCATTAGTCCTTGGACCAACTCTTTCTTTTAGTTCCTTAAGTTCATTTACTAGCATCAATACAGTGGCTTCCAACCGTCTTTCTCTACTTTCTCGTTCCTCTTCTTTTTTTGCCTCTTTGAACTCGAAAAAGTCGTTGGAGAAATGCCAAAACCCAAACCCCGTAGACGTCCTGGATACTCTTGAGTTCCCAATGCACGACCAAGGATGTCATTTGGAAAATCACAATCAATAATCTCGCCTTGTGATACTGATTGAGATATTGACTCCTGATTCACAAACATTATTAGACATTACAAAAAGATAAGAAGTTTATTCACCTTCAATGAAAGAATTCTTTTTTAATTTTATCATACTTACAATTCTTTCAGACACCTCTCTCGTTTTTGGGTGGTCAATGACACCATCTTTGTTTTGTCGGGCTTCTAACCACAAAACTTGTCGGTCAATAGATTCATGAGCAGGATCTTTTCCAACCTCCCGCAGCTATTAAAATTTACCATTAATTAGTAAATAAATCAGAATATAAATTTAATAAATGAAAGTTAAAATATAAGATAATGTGCCTACCAATCGTTCTTCAATCTCGGGATAACTAGTAACACCGGCTCTATAAGGGTATTCAAGACTTGAGGCTCTCTCGCGATTTTCATTGCTTAATCTCTATAAAGACACATCTTTTTACATTAATAACTCATAATTGTCAAATATAGGTATATGTATGATAAGTAATTGTACAAACCCGGAATTCCTCATCTTCGCGTGAAATAACAAATGCAGTCCAATCCTCCAATGGTATAATCCCAGCATACTGTGGTGGAGGAAGGCTTCTGATGTTCCCCTCTTCATCTTTCACCCACTTTGTTAGAGTTGATCTGAATTTTCTGTGCGCCTTTCTAGCTTTAATAAGACAATAGTCTTTTCGAGAGTCGTCCACATCAAAGTATTTCTGTTTACATTCAACAAAATGATTATAAATATACTGACATATTTAATTATAAAATAACTGAATAGTCAAAAATAAGACTCATATCTGTATCATATGCCATAGCTCATCTTTATGCTTCTTGATAGAGGCATCTTTTTTACTATTCCAACTGCTTATTGTAATTGGTATATCCTGCCTTGCTCTGACACCAATGAAGATTCTCAACTATTTACCATTGCCACCAATCGCTTGGTTTTTAACATTCCATTCGACCTGCATTATTACTTAGGTAAATTAGATAACAAACAATTAAAAGTATGTAACAAAGTTAGTTAATTAGTAAGTATCATACTATAAGTTTAGGAAGCCCTTTATTCCCCCGATTGATGATATTCTTCTTAACTGTCATTCCACGATGAGTGAACTTTTTTTTGGGCTGATGTTCACTTTCATGACCACTGTCAAGTGCACTCTCATGACCACTGTCATGTGCACTATCATCACTGTGGGATGTCATCTCACCTGCAACATAATATAATAATTGTTATTAGGCTAAATGTTATTTTATAATAACAATAAGTTAGTTAATTTTTACAATATGAAAAATGAATAAAAAAGAAACTACGCATGATATATTACCTTTTCCTCGATCTAACGTTACTAGCTACTTGTTTATTTGTATGATATTTTGTTTTTTGCTTCTTGGTACTTTGTTTTCGACGAAATGTAATTCCATCGTTATGATCCTTTCTAACATACAAAATATCCTCACTAGAAGTACTTTCCCCTATTATTGGTTGCGATGTCTCGAAGAAAGGGTCATCCTCAATCTCAACATCTTCATGCGCTTGATCCTCAATGTCATTCACCAATAACTTTTTGTTTGTCAATAAAACAATGAACCAATTGATATCAACTGGATCAGTGACATAAAACACTTGTTAGGCTTGCGAGGCTAAAATAAAAGGTTCATCTTTATACCCTAACTTGTTGAAATTCACCCGCATGAAACCCAAGTCATCCATCTGTACACCATTATTATTGTCAACCCAATTACATTGGAACACAGGCTCCAAAAACATATTGTAATCCAACTCCCATATGTGTTCAATGACACCGAAGTATGACATATTCGCGTAAATGGGATTTCTGGCTTTGGCACTTGATGTATGCATAGATTCAGCTACAAGAGTCACCCCACTATTTTGCATTTTACTCTGATCATCATGGGATTTTGTAAAGAACGTGTACCCATTTTGTAGATAACTAGTGTAAGAGAAAACATGTATATTTGGACCTTTTGCTAACCATCTCAATCTTTCTGAAATCGAGGTAGGATTCGAAACAAACTCAATATCAACTTGATTTTTTAGCCACAGTATGAAACTCCGATTATGTTCTTTTATTAACCAGACTTCACTCTTAGTTGGGTGATCACTCTTAAGAATCTCCATGTGTTTGGCAATATATGAATCAACCTGACTATCATTGTTCAGAACATATAAGTGTGCTTGCTCTAGTTCTTTCCTAGATACCATCACTATTTTCCTTCCTGTCATCCCTTTACCAACACTTCCTGTGTGACGCTCCCTTGGTATCCCAACAGAATAGTCAACACTAGATAGACAGCCGGTGGAGAACTCAATAGCTTCTTCAACTATGTAGCGCTCAGCAATGCAACCCTCGGGTCGTGATCGGTTTTTAACATATCCTTTTAATATCTTCATGTACCGCTCAAACGGGTACATCCATCTCATGTAACATGGGCCACACAATTGTGTCTCTCTAACTAGATGAACTATTAAATGAATCATTATGTCAAAGAATGATGGCAGAAAAAACATCTCAAGCTCACATAAAGTGACAGTAATTGATCTTTGCAGAGCTGGCAACTTTCCAGGGTCAATCACCCTACTACAAATCGCCTTAAAGAAGAAAGAAAGTTTAGTTATGGCCTGACGCACTTTATTGGGCATAATGGATCGTATACCAATGGGTAGCAAATTCTCCATGAGAACATGACAATCATGAGACTTTAGAGACTTTAACTTGAGGTCTTTCATCGATACAAGGTTTGTAACGTTTGAAGAGTACCCCTCTGGAACTTTAACTCCATGAAGAAACTTACAAAAGACAGTTTTCTCCTTTCTAGATAGAGTATGAGCTGCCGGAGGTAGATATGTACGTATACCCTTCTTAATCGGACCCAATTCTGGTCTCAACCCCATACTAACCGAATCCAACCTTGTGTTGATGGTATCTTTAGTCTTCCCTGGCATATTAAGTAAGGTACCAATGACACTTTCGAATACATTTTTTTCAACATGCATCACATCAATGAAATGTCTTACGTGTAATGACTTCCAGTATGGCAATTCAAAGAAAATCGATTTTTTCTTCCACCCTCGTTTGGCAAGCTCTCCTGCAAAAGTCTTCCCAAACTTAATGTCCAAATCTTTCACCTTTTCAAATAGTTGTTCACCGGTCAAAGGCGGAGGAGTTTTACGAGTTTCTGAATTCCCATTGAATGCCTTTCTCCACACCCGTTAGTGATGAGTTGGAGGCAAAAACCTCCGATGGCCAAGATATATATTCTTCTTACCATGTTCCAACCACATCCAATCTGTATTATCTTCACATATAGGACATGCACACTGACCTTTGTTGCTGTATCCAGATAGATTGCCGTATGCTGGAAAGTCATTAATGGTGCCAAAAATCATAGCCTTTAGAATGAAACTTTATTCTCTGAACCCATCATACACCTCTACCCCAATCTCCCACATTTGCTTCAAGTCTTCTATTAAAGGAGCCAAGTATACGTCAATATCATTTCCTGGTTGTTTGGGGCCAGAAATTAACAAAGACAACATCATATACTTGCGTTTCATGCAAAGCCATGGAGGTAAGTTATAAATCGCCAAAATCACAGGCCATGTACTGTGGGAGCTACTCTGGATACCGTGCGGGTTAAATCCATCGGTAGACAATGCAAGGCGTAGGTGTCTTGGGTCATGCCCAAAATCGGGTTAATCAATATCAATCTTTTTCCACTGTGGAGAATCCGCCGGTGTCATAGCATACCATCTTTAATCCTTTCATCATCATGCCAAGTCAATTGTTTTGCGTCTTCCGAACTACGGTACATACGCCTAAATCGAGGAATTATGGGAAAATGCCATAATACCTTTTTTGGAGCAGATTCTTTCTTCTTATATCGTGATGCATTACATTTAGGGCACGACTTTAACAATGCATGTTCATTCCGAAATAAAATGCAATCATTCGGACAAGCATGTATCTTCTCATAGTTCAAACCAATGGTGCCTAACATTTGTTTTGCATCATATGTCCGAGAAGGGAGCACATTGTCTTCTGGCAACATATCTTTCAATAGTGCGAATAATTCCGTAAAGCTCTTATCTGTCCATCCATGGCAAGTTTTCAAGTTATACTGCTTTATCACAACCAATAACTTTGTGAATTCAGTACAGCCCGCATACAACGGTGTCTCCGCATCGGTTATCAACTTCTCAAACATTTGAGGACAATCATTAAGATTGTCTTCAACCGCCTTTGCCATCTCTTCAAATTAGTCGCCATCAAATGTATGTGTTTCGGGATAATCAACCGGATCACATCTGAGTACTATTATCCATATTTGAAGGTTCACTTCTTTCCTTACCATGCATTGTCCAATAAATATAACTTTGATCGATTCTGTTGGCCTTTAAATGTCTTTCCAACTCAAGTGCAGTAACTCGATTGGCGTAACAACAGCTTAAACAAGGACACTTGAACTTACTAGAAGTTCCTAAATGTCGAACGGCAAAGTTCACAAAATATTCCACTCCATCGACATATTCTTTCGACAGACGATTGGCAGACATCCACTTTCTATCCATATTAGACCCAAATTTACTATAAATTCCTGATAATAGAACTTAAACATATTAAACGTGAAAAACACTCAAGGTACAACTTTTTGAAACTAAGACATCGGACTTTGTTCTTTTATAATTTAACTTAAACATTTTAGTTGCTAATTACAATTTACAATACTCTCTTGGTACACGCCTCAAAGAGTAACCAAAACAAACCCAAAACTTCACTACACCTAAAACTAATGAATAAAGTATTAGTTGGCGTATAGTATAAATAAAAACATACAGAGGGTACAGGGGAGGATATACTAATCACCAAAATAAAAGAATTTGGAATATTCTCCCACAAGAATTCCATTACACGTTGAGCAAAGGAATAAGGCACTGATAGTAGTGATTGGTTACCAATAGGCAGTTCAATAATAGATTGATAAACCAAATTAGTCATAATAGCACATGAAGACAAAACTTTGTTATTCAAAGTCTCAGACTATCCAAAGAGAAAGAAAACATTAGGCCATATAAAAAACCCATAATTAGCAGTACTATACAGTATACACAACCTTATCATAAAAAAAGTTCAAAAATTATATTCAAAACTACCCAACAAGTCTGATTGTCAAAAGAAAAAGACCAATATGCCAAAACTACCCAGCAAGTCTTGGTACACGTCAGGCTAGATAAAGACCAATATGCCAAAACTGAGATATGCCATATCATATATTATACACTTTATTTTAAGAGGTAGTATATGAATTTTGTTTTGTATAGCCACTTAACACAAATAAATCTCCAGCTACTTTCACGTGTTTCCACATGCCCACCTTTTCAGCAAACACCTAATAATTTTCTCAATAAAAGCATTCAAAATCATCCCTTCCATTAGGTAATTTCAACCACTCTTCCATTCCCTTCTCTTCACTTCCAAACATAATTTCAACCACTCCACTAGACCATGAACTCAAAATACTCAATCGTTTCTATTCAAAAATTCAGTCAACGCCACTAACAAAGAACAAGTACAGTCAACATTAACAAAACCCAACAAAAAAAAAAGATTTACCTAACGTCGATACCAATAAGCTTTGGAGCTAAAAACTCATTAATATTCCTCACAGCATTAAGAACAGCAGTAACATAAAGAAACTGATTACTACCATTACTCTCTAACACTATCCTAACCTAACCTGAGCAATAATAAATTTCCAAAATGCAAAACCAACCTTAAAGAGGAACGTGGGGGATAATGAGGGAGGGAGGTGATCTTGAAGGAAAATCCTTGATTTGATTTGTGGGTGAGCCCTAACTTCGTTTTTGGGAGTAGAAAACAAACAAGAGATTTTCTAGAATGAGGGAGAGTGAGATTCTGGGAGAGTGAGATTCTTGATTTTGGAAGAGAAAACAAACAAGAGATTTGGGGGTTTAGGGTTTCTTTCTCATTTTTGAGAGAGCTTGAGAAAGGGAAAGAGGGAAAGAGGCGCTAGTGTGGAAAGCGCCCCTAAACGTGGCTCCGTGTTTTGGGGGCGCTCGTGTGTAAAGCGCCCCTGATTGTGGTTCCGTTTTCACCTTCAGGAGCGATTTTTAAAAAGCGCCCCTGAACGCAGTGACTACTCCCTCGCTAGATTGGAGGCACCTCGAAGGGTGGGACAGCTGGCCCAGGGATTTAAAGCTGCTCCATACTCAAGGCGAGGATCGAACCCTCGACACTTTGTTATATATATATATATATATATATAATATAAATATATATTTTTATTCTTTTTGGTGGATAACAAAATTATATATTTTTATTTTTAAAAATATTTTTAATATAAATATATATATTATGTTAATATATAAATATTATTTTAATATATGCGTGGTTGCGGCGGCGGTCCAGCGATCCGAAAGCGGTTCGATGGTCCACGGAGGCAATCCGACGACCAGTGGTGGTGACTGCGGCGGCGCTCTGGTGAGCCTGGCTGCCAGTGGTGGTTTATATATATTATATAAAAGATATGTATTATATTTTATTTTCTGCAAATTCTCTTTTTGACTTCAAAATCTGAAAATATCTCCCAAGTTCCCTTAACTTATTTTCAGATAATGAATAGGCCTCTTAACTTTTTTTTGTAACGATTAGGTTCCTTAAGTTTTAAAAACGTTGCACCGTTGCCTTTTTAATCAGTTTTTGTTTAACACCGTGAAAAAAAAGCTTAAGTGACTGACGACGCAATGGTCCCTTAAGTTTTTGTCACCATAGTTATTTTGTGCACCCCTAGGTCTACCCTATGTGTATCTATTTGAGCTTGTTGAGAATTCTCTTTCAAGGTCAACTCTACAACTGCAGGTTTCTTCGCTCTCTGGTCAACTTTAGAGCCTCAGCGAGTATAGCTTAAGAGTTTCCCCAACTGCAAGTATAACTTACATTCCTCTATGACAGCAATTCTTAATTCATGGTCATTTACAAGTTAATTTTTTTTGACGTGTCATTTACAAGTTAAGGCTGGCCATTCATATTTATTTCTTTTTGGACACCTCAACTAATTAAGTTACTATACATATTACTACTTTTATGAAACTTTATTAGTCATTTTGTACGTGTGTTAGCCTGTAATTTTGACAGGGTTCATTGAAAATGGTCAACAAGGCCTGACTTATATTTCGACAAAGACCAAATTATTTCGACAGAGAAAATGGTCATGCGCAAGGTAAATTCGACAAGCTTCCGGGGAAGCAAAAGCAAGAGAGAGGAAAATGGACACAAGCTTTCGACAGACAGAAAACAGAGCAGTTATGCGCTGAAGAACTAGCAGTTGGTCGAAGCGTGATGAAGCGGTTCTTGTCGAAAGTAGGAGTAGCAGTTATTAATTTTCAAATTTCTAGGCAGTTACTTAGTTCAGTTTTTCCCCCTCTTTTCCTTTGTATAAATAGTAGTTTCTGAGAAGAAACAAGGGTCACAAATCACAATACACAATCCGATTCCTGAAACTCTAACTTCCAAGCCAGAGCGAAAAACGAGTGGAAGAATCATTGTACGTGATCGTGTACCACTTTTACAATTCAATGCAATTTATTTGTCTTTTCTTTACAATTCACGCACCATTTACTGCTTCTTTTCTTTTCAATTCTGTTAATCATTGCAAATCGTCCCCTTTTCTACATTTTCTGAAACAAAAACTACGCGCAATTCAAAGGCAATTGCTTTGAGATTTTTCTAGTTTGATCTCACAAACCTTCTAATAAAACTAGTGATTGTTTGCTAAAAACACCAGCAAACAAATTGGCACGCCCAGTGGGACCTTGCCTTTGATTTTGTTCATTTTCGTACTTTCTTATTTGTATTCGCTGTTGTATGCACTTAAGAAGTTGTAAAATGGTTCGTTCTAGTACGAATAATGCGTCTAGTTCCAACCCTGTGGTTTCACAAGGGCAAGGAACAACAATGGATTCTGCGAGCATTAGCGCAGGACCATCATCGTCAACAACTGTTCCTTCATTATCAATGACTAATGTTGGTTCAACGCAGTCAGAAATGGCATCTTTGCCTATGTCTTTGCCGTTAAGTGCAGGGCTTCATAGCCCTTACATGGCAATGGGGAACGGTTTAGACCCACGTTTGAATAACGTGCATCTACCCCCATTTCCTTTGGGAATGTATGGCATGCCTACTGGAATGCCACATATTTCGACCTTTTCCCCTACACATGTCTCTTCTGAGAGTGTATTTGGTCGGAATCCCCCAGCATTAACCAATACGTCTTTGTTGGCCTTAAGACAGCAAGTAGACGAGAGTAATCACGATATGGTTAATATGCTTACCCAACAAATTGGTACAGTTTTCAATCCATTGATTCAAAATACCAATAACAGTTACCAAATGTTGGCAAATCAGATGAGTAGGATTGCAGATTTCTTTGGGGCTCCAACGGTTAATAATAGGCAAGTTCCTATTATTGCGGGTAATGCGTCGCCAGTTAACCTCCAAGGAGCAGTTGCAGTCGAAGCGTCCACAATTGTAGGCAAACTACAAGGGGCAGTAAACCACATCCCTGAAGTAGTTTTGGTAAATAGACTCCAGAACGCTGATGAAGTTGTTCGACAAGTGCAACAACACAATGTTGGCGTTGAAAACAATATAGCTACTTTAGTCGAAACTATTTTGGCGCAAAATGGCCTTAACATAGGTTTACAAAGGCCTAACTTCGTATCACCATTATGTGAATACGTATTACAAACTGAGTTACCAAGGGGATGGAAAGTTCCCAAGTTTACTAAGTTTGGTGGTGATACAAATGAGTCCACAGTCGAAGACATTGCTCGTTTCTTGACTGAGGCTGGGGACTTAGCACAAAATGAGAATTTGAAGATGAAATATTTTCCAAATTCTCTAACTCAAAATGCTTTCACTTGGTTCACAACCTTACCCCCTGGTTCTATGTTCACATGGGGGCAATTAGAAAAGGCATTCCATGCACAGTTTTACATGGGCCAGTCGAAAATTAGTCTTAAAGAATTGGCTAGTGTTCAGCGCAAAATGCCTGAAACTATTGATGATTACTTAAACAGATTTAGGCTGTTGAAATCTCGTTGCTTCACACAAGTCCCTGAACATGAGCTTGTCGAAATGGCTGCTGGTGGCCTTGATTACTCAATTAGAAAGAAATTAGACACATCTCATTTGAGAGATATGGCTCAATTGGCTGATAGAGTTCGACAAGTTGAAAGGCTTAGAGAAGAAAAATCTAGGTCGAATAGGTATCATAAAAAAGAAAAAGTGGCATATGTCGAAGAAGAATTCGACGTTACATTATTAAGGCCTGGTCCTCCTTAAGCCTGGTTCTCCTTATACCTGTAAATTATTAAGGCCTGCGAATGGGAATAACCCTGTAGAGCCTAACAATGATAGATTTATGCCTAAGACTTATACTTTTGATGTTACGAAATGTGATGAAATTTTTGATCTTTTAGTAACTGATGGTCAAATATTAGTGCCTAAAGGCCTTAAAGTACCAACTCTTGACCAAAGAAAGAAAAAGGGTTATTGTAAGTTCCATAATTTTTTGGGACATAACACTGACCGTTGTGTGCTTTTCAGGGATATTGTGCAAAAAGCAGTTGACGAAGGAAGACTCAAATTTGCTGATAAGAAAATGAAAGCTCCTATGCAGATTGATGTTGATCCATTGCCTAAGGCTGAAGCTATGTATTCTGAACCTGTCGAAGCTGATGTAGGCATGGTGGATGCTCAAATGGCAGACCCTCCTAAGTATGTCAAGACTGCCACCGAAAAATTAAAAGGTTTTCTGTATGGTGAAGGTAAGAAACACGAAGTGACCCTAAAAGAATATGATGGGAAGATACATGCTGTGTATCCAAAGGCTGAGGAAGAATTGATAGATTTCCTCAATCGGTGTAAGTGGAATAACTCTGAAGTTATGCTATGCCCAAGATGCAGCGCTGTCTTCGACAAAGAAGCAGCCAAAGCTGTCGAAGGTTATCAGGATCAACAACAACGTAAAAGAAAATGGCTTGATAACAGGCCGAAATTTGACTTTGCAAAAGGAGATCTTCCTGGCTATAAGGCTAATGTGTCAACAAAGCCTTCAACAAGCAAACAACAATTTGCTAAGGAGAAGTCCTCAGCGAAAGGGTATTTGAAGCTGTCAACAAATAAATCCTTTGTCCCAAGTGCTAGTGCTCCTGTCGAAGCGTGGGTGCCCAATAATCAACGTGCTAAAGCTGTCAAGCCAGGTACTGATGCTGCTAAGTTTAATTATAAGAATAACTATAAGGGTAAGAACCCCATGACTAAAACACAGTGGCATCGTTACCAAAGACAACAGAAGAAGAAGGCACACTTTGACATTAACAAGGTTCCAAGTCATTTGGCTAATAACCATGTTTCACGCAGTACGATTGACATTAATCAAGTTCCACGCAGCATAATAGTGGCGAAGAGTGAGGTTCACAAAGCTGAAGTTGCCACAAAGAAGAATGCTGATGTTGCTAGTCATGTGTGTGCAGCAAATAAGGCCAAAGGCAAGGCTGTGGTAACAGAAAAGCCAAGAAGGCCTGCTCTTGAAAGAATATTTCCTCCATTGTCAACAGTGAAAGAAAAGAATGCTGATTTCGACATGGATGAAGACATGGAGTCTGATTTTGATGATTCTGAAGATGATTTCGACGTTGTTTGCAATGTGGTATCAATACTGCCTCTTGAGTACGATGTTATCACAGTACCAAATGATGTTGAAGAGGATTTTACAGAGGATATGGCTCATCACAAGCCAATGTGTTACTATGTGATGAACAATGGTTGTGTCGAAGACCAAATGGCTACCTTCGAGAAGCCAGATATGAGTATGCAAAACCACTTGAGACCCCTGTATGTCCAAGCCAAAGTCAATGGTGTTGGAATTAACAAAGTGTTAGTGGATGGTGGAGCTGCAGTGAATTTAATGCCACATGGTCTTTTGAAGAAGATTGGTTAATTCGACACTGACCTCAGGCCACATAACATTGTCTTAAGCAACTATGAAGGCAAAACTGGCCATTCTTTGGGGGCCATTGAGGTGGACTTAATCGTTGGTTCCATAAAGAGGACTACATTGTTCTTAGTGATAGCCTCGAAAGCGAATTTCAATTTACTCCTTGGTAGAGAGTGGATCCATGGAGTTGGTGCTGTCCCTTCAACTTTGCATCAACGTTTAGTAATGTGGAAGGAAGATGGTTTGGTAGAGTATGTCGAAGCAGATCAGAGCTACTTCCGTGCTGATGTCAACCAAATTACCAAGGAAAATTTTGAGAAACAAATGGCGAAGATTGCGCCATGTTCATCATCTAATGAGGCATATGTTCCTGCGGATAATGTTCTTGCCTCAGTTCATCTTGACCCAAATTATGGTTTTGTTTGGGAGAGAGAAATAATGGGAGATGATAGTGTCTATCCTGATGGTGTTCTTCGACCAACGGGGTGGAACACTGGTTCTTGAAAGTGTTCTTATGTCAGTGCCCAATGCATGGGACAAAATTACGGCTTATATGGCCGAAAACAAGTTTAAAGCGGCTATAGAGGCCGAAATTATTCAACAAACAATGGCTGTCGAAGCCAGTGAGTTACATGAAGAAAATGGCATAGTCATAGATGAAAGACTTGACTGCATTTATGATGATGATCCATTAGGTTTTGAAAAGGATCCTAGAGATTCGACAAAGCATATGCAAGCTCAAGACCCGTTAGAAGAAGTTGATTTGGGAAATGGCTCAATAAAAAGGCCAACTTATATTAGTGCAAATATTAATGCTTCTCTAAAAACCCAAGTCATCACATTGCTAAGGGAGTTCAAAGACTGCTTTGCTTGGGATTATGACGAAATGCCTGGGTTAAGTCGAGAAGTGGTGGAAATGCAATTACTAATTCGACCAGGGAAGAAACCAGTGAAGCAAGTGCCAAGAAGATTGGCTCCTCAAGTGTTGGCTAAGATCAAAGAGGAAATCGAAAGGCTATTCAGAAACAAATTCATCAGAACTGCCAGGTATGTCGAATGGTTAGCCAATATAGTTCCTGTAATAAAGAAAAATGGGACTCTTAGAGTTTGCATAGACTTTAGGGATTTAAATAATGCAACTCCCAAGGATGAATACGCAATGCCTGTGGCAGAAATGCTAATAGATTCAGCAGCAGGATTTGATTATCTTAGTATGCTCGATGGTTATTCTGGGTATAATCAAATCTTCATTGCTGAAGAGGACGTGTCGAAAACTGCTTTTAGATGTCCAGGGGCATTGGGTGTTTATGAATGGGTAGTAATGCCCTTTGGCTTAAAGAATGCTGGTGCTACATATCAGAGGGCCATGAATTCTATGTTTCATGATTTTATTGATGATTTCATGCAAGTATACATAGATGATGTGGTGGTTAAATCTTCCTCAGAAAGTGGTCATTTAGACCATCTTCGCCGTTCTTTTGAAAGAATGAGGAAATATGGATTGAAAATAAATCCATTAAAATGTGCCTTTTGTGTACGTGCAGGTGATTTCTTGGGTTTTATAGTGCACAAAAAAGGCATTGAAATCAATCAAAATAAGACTAAGGCAATTATGGAAACGAAGGCCCCTTCGACCAAAAAGGAGCTTCAGTCGTTGCTGGGAAAAATCAATTTCCTTCGAAGATTTATATCAAATCTAAGTGGCAAAACACAAGTTTTTTCGCCATTGTTAAGACTGAAGAAGGAAGAAGAATTCAAATGGGAACCAATGCATCAAGCAGCCTTCGACGAAATCAAGTCTTATTTGATGAAACCACCAATTTTGTTGCCTGTTATTAAACACAAAGTGCTCAAATTGTATATAGCAGCTTCTGATAGAACAATAGGTAGCATGTTAGCACAAGAGGATGATAGTGGTGTCGAAAGAGCCATTTATTACCTCAGTAGGGTCTTAATTGATGCCGAAACGAGGTACACTCCTATAGAAAAGTTGTGCCTTTGTTTGTATTTCTCGTGTACAAAGTTAAAGCAATATATAAAACCAACTGATGTTTCTATTTATTCGCATTTTGATGTTATTAAGCATATGCTGTCGAAACCAATAATGCATAGCCGAATTGGTAAATGGGCTTTGGCTTTGTTAGAATACAACTTAACTTATCAACCTCTAAAATCAATTAAAGGACAAGTGGTTGCTGATTTTATAGTAGACCATTCTGTTGTCGAAGAAACATTAAGTTTTGTAGACGTATATCCTTGGAGGTTGTACTTTGATGGTTCAAGCCATAAACATGGAGTTGGGATTGGTATTTTAATAATATCTCCTACTAACATTCCAACGAGGTATAAGTTTAAAATTCGAGATGTTTGCTCCAATAATGAAGCTGAGTATGAGGCTTTAATAGTAGGCCTTGAAATTTTACTTGAGCTGGGGGCAAGTCATGTCGAAATAAAAGGTGACTCTGAGTTGGTTGTCAAACAATTGACAAAAGAGTACAAATGCATTAAAGAGCACCTTATCAGATACTTTGTTGTTGCCAATGCTTTGTTAAAAAGATTTGAGTCTGTTCACTTAGAACATTTACCACGAATTGATAATCAAGTGGCAACTGAACTGGCACAAATTGCTTCAGGCTATAAAGTTTCAAAACAAAGCCTGGAAGAGTTAATTGAAATAAAGGATAAGATCATTTCTAATGACTATTCTTCGTCACTATTGTCAACACCAACAACTGGGGGGGCAACAGATACAAACGCAAACGAGGAACTAGTCGTTGTCGAAAAACGTCAATTTTTTGGTGACTTTGACTTAGCAGAAATTTTTGCTCTTGACAATATGACCAATAATGATTGGCGAAGGCCTGTTGTGGAATATTTGCAAAATCCCACAAGAAATACCAATAAAAAGGTAAAATACAGAGCTTTGAGCTATGTGATAATTGGAAACGAATTGTTTAAAAAGACTCCTGAAGGAGTACTATTAAAATGTCTTAGTGAAAATGAGGCATATTTAGCAGTTTCTGATACACATAGTGGAGCATGTGGTTCACACCAAGTAGGCCACAAAATGAAGTGGTTATTATTTCGACAAGGAATGTATTGGCCAACTATGCTGAAAGATTGCATAGAATTTGCTAAGGGATGCCAAGAGTGTCAAAAGCATGCTGGGATACAACATGTACCTGCAAATGAATTGCATGCCATAGTCAAACCTTGGCCATTTAGAGGTTGGGCTCTAGATGTGATTGGAGAGATAAAGCCAACTTCGTCGAAGGGCCATAGATATATCCTTGTGGGAATTGATTACTTCACCAAATGGGTTGAAGCTATACCTTTAGCCAATGTTGATCAAGAAGCAGTGATAAGGTTTATTCAAAATCATATCATTTATAGGTTTGGAATTCCAGAAACCATTACTACAGATCAGGGATCAGTTTTCACTGGTAGAAAAATGGTAGAGTTTGCTTCTGAAATTGGTTTTAAGTTATTAACTTCGACACCATATTATGCGCAAGCCAATGGTCAAGTAGAAGCTGCCAATAAAGTTATTATTAATTTGATTAAAAAGCATGTTGGGCAGAAACCCAAAAATTGGCATAATACCCTTGATCAAGCATTATGGGCTTGTCGAAATTCACCCAAAGAATCTATCAACACTACTCCTTATAGGCTAACATTTGGACACGATGCAGTGTTGCCTGTTGAAATTTGTCTACAATCAACAAGAATTCAAAGGCAGTGGGAGATTCCCTCTGATTATTATTGGAATATGATGCTTGATGAATTGGTTGATTTAGACGAAGAAAGGTTATTAGCTTTAGATATGCTTATTCGACAGAAAGAGAGGGTAGCTAAAACTTATAACAAAAAGGTTAAGTTTAAAGCCTTTGATTCAGGTGATCTAGTGTGGAAGGTCCTATTGCCTATGGATAAAAAAGATAGAGTCTTTGGTAAATGGTCCCCAAGTTGGGAAGGACCATTTAAAATTTTACAAGTTTATTCAAACGGCGCATATGAGGTCAAAGAGATTGGCGCTGATGAAAGAATTTTGCGTATAAATGGCAAATACTTGAAAAAGTATAAGCCAACGTTGCAAGAAGTTAAAATAACGCTAGAATAAAGATAAAGAAAGCGTAAGTACGTGGCATTCAAAAGAAGTTGTGATTGCCATATGAGCATTGTCAGAATTATAAGCAGAACGTTGAAGGCCACGTAATACACCAATATAGGAGTAACGTCAACGGCACTTAACAGTGGTGACATCAGGTATACAGCTATTTTACTCAAGTGCAAAGTCTATTTCGATGGTGAATTCAAAAATGTTCTTTCTCTTCTTCCTCCTCAAGTTCAGTCGAAAAAGACATTTTTGGGGGGCAATTTGTTAGCCTGTAATTTCGACAGGGTTCATTGAAAATGGTCAACAAGGCCTGACTTATATTTCGACAAAGACCAAATTATTTCGACAGAGAAAATGGTCATGCGCAAGGTAAATTCGACAAGCTTCCGGGGAAGCAAAAGCAAGAGAGAGGAAAATGGACACAAGCTTTCGACAGACAGAAAACAGAGCAGTTATGCGCTGAAGAACTAGCAGTTGGTCGAAGCGTGATGAAGCGGTTCTTGTCGAAAGTAGGAGTAGCAGTTATTAATTTTCAAATTTCTAGGCAGTTACTTAGTTCAGTTTTTCCCCCTCTTTTCCTTTGTATAAATAGTAGTTTCTGAGAAGAAACAAGGGTCACAAATCACAATACACAATCCGATTCCTGAAACTCTAACTTCCAAGCCAGAGCGAAAAACGAGTGGAAGAATCATTGTACGTGATCGTGTACCACTTTTACAATTCAATGCAATTTATTTGTCTTTTCTTTACAATTCACGCACCATTTACTGCTTCTTTTCTTTTCAATTCTGTTAATCATTGCAAATCGTCCCCTTTTCTACATTTTCTGAAACAAAAACTACGCGCAATTCAAAGGCAATTGCTTTGAGATTTTTCTAGTTTGATCTCACAAACCTTCTAATAAAACTAGTGATTGTTTGCTAAAAACACCAGCAAACAACGTGTAAATAACCTTAAAACAATAAATAATGTGAAATAGAGGCAGTAATATTTGATAAAAAAGATAAACTCAATCGATTAATATGAAGGAAAAGTGAAAACATTATGGAACTTTAATTAGAGATGATAGTTGCCAAACTAGCAAGCAGGTCCATCCAGCACAAGTCACACCCTTCAATGTACCTAAAAGCAAGGGGTATGTATGCCTTGTATAAAGGGAACTGAAATTTGTCGCCTTGTCCTATTCCTGTGCTGGCCATGTCCTGTCCCCGCGTATCCTTACGTTAATGACCCTTTTCTGCCTATGCTAAAATAATGAATTCCTTCGAAACTTGGCAGCTAGCAAGCACCACAACACTCATGAATTAGGTTTCTAGACTAGAGGAGCCAAAAATGAATCATTATTGATAGATATACCTAAACAACAACGCGTAATATAGCTGGCACTTTCACCACTCCTCACTCCACTCACACCATCTCCCATAATTGACTTCAACAATACCCACAAGTATTAATTAGGTCTCATTCCCTTCACCTTCCTTTCCACTATGAATATCCCCATTCCCCTCCCACTATATATACCCACAACCTCATCTTCTTTCTCCATCAACTCACAGTCTCTCGACACCCTCCAATTCTTAAATACACCCCTTTTACAAAACACAAAATGGCCTCTCTTGCATCCTCAAGTGTTTTCTTAACACTTTTCCTCACTATTTCTCTAGTATTTCATTTCAGCTCAGCTAGGACACTCACTGAATCATCATCAGAACAACAACTTCAATTCCAATACCACAAGGGTCCTCTCCTAAGTGGCAAAATCTCCATTAACCTCATATGGTATGGAAAATTCAAACCATCCCAACGAGCCATCATCACTGATTTCATAACTTCCCTCTCATCTCCCAAACCCACCACCACCACTTCACAACCTTCCGTCGCCACGTGGTGGAAAACAACCGAGAAATACTACAATAAAAAATCACCTAACCTCGCTCTCTCCCACGGTGCTCAAATCCTCGACGAGAATTACTCTTTAGGCAAATCACTAACCACTAACCAAATCATCAAACTCGCATCCAAGGGACCACAAAAAAACGCCATCAACGTTGTACTCACTGCCGCTGACGTGGCTGTCGACGGTTTCTGTTCTAGTAAGTGTGGGACTCACGGTTCATCTGTAGGTGCGCGCGTGAATGGTAAGCGTTACAAGTTCGCGTACATTTGGGTGGGAAATTCTGAGACTCAATGCGCTGGCCAGTGCGCGTGGCCATTCCACCAACCTATTTACGGTCCACAAAGTTCACCTTTGGTTGCACCTAACAACGACGTTGGACTTGACGGAATGGTTATTAACGTTGCTAGTTTATTAGCTGGAACCGTAACGAACCCTTTTGGGAATGGGTATTTTCAAGGACCTAAAGAAGCTCCTTTAGAAGCTGCTTCGGCTTGTACTGGAGTGTATGGTAAAGGGGCTTATCCTGGTTATGCTGGGAACCTCTTGGTTGACCCAACAACTGGTGCAAGCTACAATGCTAACGGTGTTAATGGAAGGAAGTATTTGTTGCCAGCTCTTGTTGACCCTAAAACCTCAGCTTGTTCAACGTTGGTGTAATGAAGTACGATGAATATGAGAACCAAAGAGTGCGTCGTGTCGTGCTTCCCACTTGTTTAGCTGTTAGTCAAGATTAAGAAATTCTTTCATTTGTTCATTCATTTTTCTATACACTCAATAAAAATATTATTATAGTTTACAATATTTTTTTGTGACATTATAATATACTATATGATGTTGTGTTTATGTTCTTTTCTCGTTTTTAATCTAATTGATCATCCTTGAAATTGTACTATATGAGAAATTCTTAGATGCACAGTCACACAGATATAGCAACACATGATTGAGCACAAACAATTAAACGTTACATGGCTGCGCGCTAGAATGTTTACCTCCATATTGTTTTACTTATTTTTAAAATTAAAGGCAAAGAATTAAAGTTTCAAACGTTATATAAAGAAGTGAAAATATGAAAGAATTTAGAGGTTAGATACTGTCAAAAAGAATTTCGAAATTAGATATTGTTAAGAACAAAAAAAGAATGTAGAAATTAGATAGCTCCCACATATTTACCATTATGCCAGCATTCAATTTTATGGAAAGCCAATTATTTAAAGAGCATTACTATTTGCGTCTAGCAATTTAAACACACAAAGGGACACCAAAACTATATTCTCTCCATAATAGGACAAAACCAAATCTTTTATCCAAAAAAAAAAGAATGTAACCAAATCTATACTGCCAATCCCAACTCAGTGTGATTGGGATCTCGGCTCCGAGTCATGACCATTTCCGAAGTCGGGCTTGTAGCCTCATGGGTTTCTGAGATCTCTGGAGGAACTCTACGAGAGTCTCGGGTTGGTTTAATCTAACATTGGTCTGAAACAAACTCCCTTCACGAAGTCCAACCTCCATGAAGTAAAGTCTGAAAGAGTCTTCCAAATTCCGAACTTGTGCGGCTTCACGATTGAATCTTTCCATGTAGTCTCGGAGAGGCTGCCATGCCGAATGGCTGCAAGTACCTTCCACCTTCCAGGATTTTGGCTTGCACTTGGAGTGGGCAAAGTGAGTAGAGAAAAGCCTAGCCAGCTGATACCAGGAAGAGATGGTGTTCGGTTTAAGGGACCTGAACCAGTCCGAAGCTACTTTTTCCAGGGTGAGGGGGAAAATTCGGCACTTGATCTCCTCTGGGACATTTCGGTATTGCATCACTGTGTCAAAATAGTCGAGGTGGCAGTTAGAGTCACCCGTCCCGTTATGCACTTTCAAGCCTTTGGGGGTTTTCTCAAGATGCCTCGGCACCGGATAGAAATTGATCTTGGTAGTGAAAGGTCATTTACGCTTTACCGACTTCTCCCAGGGTGGGATTCGGTGATAATCGTATTTATCGGGAGACCTCCGCGAGCGGTGGCACAGACGTTCATGCTTCGGGGATCTTTCCCGGCTTCTGGAACGTCGTCTGTACCGTATCACCAATCTTGCAAACGATTCGGGATAGTTGGTAGATGAAGGTCCTGATCAATCGAGCTCTGATCCAATCCGGGTGGTGTGGTACCTGCAACGATACTCTGACGCTCAAGTCATGGAGCGAGTAGGTTACAGTTGAGAATATTGGTCAGATAGCATACCTTGTACACTGCATTGAATGCTTGTTTATAGAGTCAAAGGGAAGTTTGACCTAATCGATCAGGACCGTCGAATCTAGGGTTTAGATCTTTGTCGTTGGTTTATGAATTTGTTGTTGGTAATGGTCCTTGGTGCAATGGGTTAGGCCTAATCATAACATAATAAAATAGGTTTTTGGTCAATTTGCAAATACATAGTCAATTTTTAGGAATAACACTATGGGCTCTTCTAGACTTAATGAAGCTTTAAGGCCGGTCCAACATGATGGCAACCCAAATATCTGCCAATCTTTTCTTACAATGGTAAGAATGAGATTCTAGATCCTTCCCATGATTGGTGATTTTAAGTCTATACATAGACACTTTAATGAATGAACCAAGGAAGTAGAAATTTGAGTAGCATTTCTCTTGTTTTTTTAGGAGTAGATAGATAGTGATAGGCTAAATTATATTTTTGGTCCCCATATTTTCAAAATATCAAACATTTGGTCCCCATATTTCAAAACTTAGACATTTAGTGCCTAATTTTAAAAAACTCAGAACATTTAGTCCAAATGGATTTTTTTCTTTTTTTGGCTGATGTGGATACTTGTTAAAAAAAAACTTACGTGGCATTAAATGGCTTGCACACGTATGTTCCACATCATTTAAGTGTCCACCTCTACATTTCACGTCAGCAAATTATTATTAAATTATTAAAACTTCAAATATTAAAACTAAAGACAAATTAAAAAACTAAAATTAAATCAGAAATGCATTCTAAAGCATTTTTAAGCTAAAATTAAAAAAACTGCAAAGGGGGTTAAGGTTAAGCTGTAACATCCCCAAAGTGGCTAAGTTTAATTCTTTTGATTAGTTGATAATTTTAATAAATTATTGCTAATCGAGTTGATTGATTTTTGTTTGGGTCGATAATTGATTATCGACAATTGTTTGAATACATGACTAAATGAAATATTTGAATGCATTTGTGTGCAATTTTTGTTTATTTCATTTGGGTAGTGTATGAGTGAATAGATATGGTGCTAATAGTATAGGAGTAATTTGGGAATTTCAGTTCTTTTACCTCTCTCATTACTCACTTCTTCACTCATCATTTAGAAAGAAAGAAAAGAAAGAGAGAAGTGAGAAGAGAGGGAGAGATCGAGAGAAGGAGAGAAAAGAGAGAGTTGAGAGAAAACAAGCCAAAAACTCTCATCTTCCCTTACCTCTTGGCTGAAATGAAACCCCAACGTCTTTTTTTTAAACGAAAGAAAGGGATATGGAGCCTCGTTAAAACCTTCTGATGTAAAACCCTCCTTAGGGAAAAAGCACCAGGAATGAAAGAGAACTCCCCCTAAATGTTATTGATAAAAAAGAGAAAAAGTACAGAAAACATGGGGGGACTAGACCAAAACCCATGAGCATAAACATCATTATTACTAGAAAAAATAAAAGCAAACCTACAAAGGTGCGCAAAAGCATCACTATAACGACTCTCATCCCAACAAGGTCGGCACCAGAGTCACTAACAATCATCTACAACACACCAAAAATAGGAGGCAAAAGGCGAACCCAGCTCATCGAGGGACAGAGGAACTAACAAAACCTGTAGTTAGGCAAACCTAACCTATTTCTGAAAAAGTCCTCCGTAATGAATCTCGGGATGAGATTCCACCAGGTAAAGCCACTTGAATTAGTTCCATGATCTGCAACTTAGTGAATCAAACTTCTCACTTCAAAAACATCAACAACAATTTCCCTTCATCGCCACCTTTTTAAGCCATTTCGAGTTGCATGCAAGACTATGGGGTTGGATTAAGTTTGGATGGTGAATGCATATTTGTTGTAGGAGCTACATTATGATTAGCAACCTTCAAAGAGTGGACTAGGAGCTGAAATTCAGGTTTTAGTGTATAGAAGCTTGTTGGTGCTATAGAAGCTTCACATCGGGTGTTTTGAGACTTATTCTTCTACATCTTGCTTGATTCTACTTGAAACAAGTGAGTGCTTCGCTTATGTGCATTTTGTTTGAAGTTCTGGTCTATGCAAGTTGTAAATTCGTTATATTTGAAGTTCTGGTCTATACACGTCAAAAAAAATCGTTATATTCAGTCTTATGTGCACACTTGAAATGTTTGAGTTGTGGTAAAGTTCTGGTCTAAATAATGTGTTGTGTATTGAATATTCATAACTTGGTTCTAATTGATTGATTAATTGCACTAAATTGGTTGTTTGAGTATGCCACAGTGTTGTTATGAACTGTTGTTGAGTTAGGAATTGTATGGAATAGGTATCAGAAGCAACGGGTATAGCAATTTTACACGAAAACAGAGTGTTTGTAAGTGTTACCCAGTGGCCTCAATCTCAAGAGGGGGGTGAACTGAGACTTTAAAAACTTTTCCCCTTTTAACGACTTAGATTAATTTTTCGTGCAGGTTTACGGAACGAACGAATTAGAATTTAAAACAATAAAGAGCACACGACATTTTATACTGGTTCGGTCACCTCCCAGTGACCTACATCCAGTCCTCATTACCCTTTATGAGTTTTTCACTATCAAATCAAAGCTTTCAACGGGTGCTTTAAAACCCTTACAGACTCGGGCGTTCTTCACCTAGGATACCGCAACTTGTGCAAGAGCCCTCAAAAACAGTTACAAGAGGAGATACTCCACCATTGTTAAAATCAAAAACCCTAGAGAGATTCCCCACTCTATAGTATAACCGATAACAGTAATTGAACAAACTACAATAAACAGAAATACCTCTAAGAAGGCGAATACAACAACTTGAAGATTTTCCCAACCTAACCCTTGAGAGAGATCAGTGCAAAGTGATGAAGAACGTGAAGAACAAGTGTGACAGTGAATAGAGTTCACGTTCTGCTTTTGAGATTTGTAGGTTGTGATCGTTTTGTGAAACCCTAAGTCCTATTTATACAGTTTGTAAAAATATGACCGTTGGAGCAATTTCTAACTCTATTATGATAAGTGGACAATCGATTGTTGTCCTATAATAAAATAGTTTAAGAAACAATTGTTTGCTTAAATGAAATAGGAGAGAAATCGATTTTGGTACTTAATGAAATAAATGGATAATCGATTGCTAGCTTCAAAAACAAGGTGTGCTTCCAAAAACAAATTGAAAATCGATTTTCCTCTCTAAGATAATAAGTCATCAATCGATTTTTGGCTTTAAGAAAATAAGAGAGGAATCGATTTTGTAGTTCATAAAAATCAGGAAGGCAATCGATTGTTTCCTTTAAACCAACAAGCCATGATTGATTTCTCCTTTGAAATAAGAAGCCATAAATCGATTTTATGCTTTAAAATAAGAACCCATCATTGTTAGCTACAAAACCAACAAGTTCTTTTAAAACTAATCAAGACATAAATCGATTGTTGGCTTTAAACCAAGAAGTCATGAATCAATTTCTAGCTTTAAAAACAAGAATGAAATCGATTTGTAGTTTTAAAATACCAAATCAAGAATCGATTCTTTACTTCAAAAACAAGTTCTTTTGAAACCATGAGTGAGTAATCGATTCCTTGATTCCAAAAGGCTAATCCGTAATCGATTTTACTTGTTATAATTTGTGCCTAACCTATTAGCATGCTTTTATCAATTGAAGGTATATGTTAGGCTAATTATGTGAGTGAGTGATTTGAGCTGATCCTCAAAAGATGTTTACATTTCATTCATAAGACACGACCCGACTTCCTAGCGACTACTCTTGACACAGACTTACTTACTGAATTGGTTGTGCCTTGGAGTTCCGTTTATCACTTTGTCTTAGATTACTTCATCATCAAAACCTAACCTGCAACACATGATATCCACATTCTCCCCCTTTTTGATGATGACAAAACTTTTGATTCATCTTAGGTGGGAGGTTAGTTCATCAAGCAAAACAATGCACTAATATTAAAGATATGTAGCTACACTCCCCCTTACTTGATGCTCCCCCTATCTAAATGCAAAGTGGCAATCCTAATCTTATATTTCTCCCCCTTTTTGTCATGATCAAAAGGGTTAATGCGAAACTTAGTTGGTGACATGAGAGTTGGGTTTCAACACAAGATAGCCAATCATAAATTAATCAACAGTTCGTATTTCATTCAGATAAATGATAAATTAATGTCTTCAAGTTTTCTTGGAAGGAAAAAGAAATTTTCTTTTTGCAATGGTTTTAAAAAAAATATCAGCTAGCTATTTTGAATACACAACAAAATCAATCTCACAATCACCTTTTTGAACATGATCTCTAAAAAAATGATGTCTAATGTCTATATGCTTACTTCTAGAATGTTGAACGGGGTTCTTTGATAGATTAATGTGATTTATATTGACACCATAGTTAAGATGTTGTTGTTTACTCTCTTTCCTATTATTCTAACTTGCTTACTGATTTTGTCCTCATGGTGCATAAATCAAAATCAAATATTAATAATCACATGTTTGTCTAATGCTTAGTAACTTATGCTTAAGATGTTCTACATAAAGAACATTATCAGTAGAGATGGATAGATCTTTACCAATCTTACGTTGACCGAGAATTCTTCCTCTATTGCTGTTATCACAAGTCACATGACCGCTTTTTTTGGGGGTGAGTGTTAAGAGCTTTGTCATATCTCCAGTCATATGTGCTTTCAGCATTTTCTATCAAGGTATTAATTTGTTAATTTGTCCACCATACCTTGAAGCATACAAGCAAAAAGATCAAGTTGAAAATTTTGGTACCCAAATTTCTTTGGGTCCTTGTGGGTTAGTATTTGGTAGAGTCCCTTTGAGAACCCACAGCTTTTTCACAACTTGGCTGCTTCTAGCCATACAAACAAATGTAGTATGTCCTAGTTTGGCACAGTAATAACCTCTAATATATGGACTAGTAGTGAACTTAGCTCCATAATGCACATGTCTTTTCATGAAATTATTTCTTGAAGACCTAGGATGCACATGTTGTATGTTGGACATTTTTCCTATTGTCCATTCAAGCTCATGAATTTTCTTTTCATATTCAGCACACTTATCACATACATGATTTGCTTTAAGACAACCAAGGCTATGATTTTCTTTTCTAAGTTCTAATCTTTCCTTAGTTAAAGCAATAACTTCGTTTTGAAGATGAGCAAATGCTTTCTTAGATTGGGTTAATGCTTTAGCTAGTTTCAAAGAATCATTATGCAATTCAAGAAATGCTTCATGTAATTCATCATATGCATTTTGTGAAGTTTCAGAGTTAGAATCTACCTCAGTTTCATTTTCACTGTCGTGGTCGGCCATGAGAGCAACTTGACTTCGTCACTTTCTGAATCATTTGATGAGACCATGTTATTGTCTTCCCATGCTATGTAGGCTTTTCTACCCTTATTTCCTTTGGATCCCTTTTTCTTAAACTTTGACATTTTTCTTTGTAAGTTCGAGCACTCCATCTTCATGAGTCCGGATTTGCCACATTCGCAGCAAGTTGGTGGACTTGAGAAGTTTTCCTTGCTTGAGAATCTTTTGGGTGAAGAGTTCTTCTTGGGGAAGCTTTTCCTTCTCATGAACTTTTTGAATTTTCTAACCATTAGCTTCATATTCTCCTCATCTTCATCATCTTCATTTTCTGAATCATCAGTCTCATCAGATGGATTTGAACTAGAAGCCTTGAGAGCTAAGCTTTTCTTTTTATTATCTATTTCTTCATGTTCTGCTAGACGAGTGAGCTCTAACTCGTGCTCTTGTAGTTTTCCAAAAAGAGTGGCGAGTGTCATAGTAGCTAAATTCCTTGATTCAGCTATAGCAGTTACTTTTGGTTGCCATTCTCTGTTTAGACATCTCAGCACTTTGTTGATCATGTCTTCGACAAGAATTGATTTTCCTAATGAGCTCAGTTGATTCACTATGTGAGTGTACCTCTGTTGCATTTCTTGTATAGTTTCTCCTTGATTCATTCTAAACAATTCATATTCCCGAACGAGAGTGTTTGTTCTTGCTCTTTTTACCTCACTAGTACCTTCATGAGTGACTTGAAGATTGTCCCACATTTCTTGGCCAGTTTTACAGTTTGACACTCTGAAGAACTCATCGAGACTAAGTGATGAAGTGATGATATTATTGGCACATAGATTGTGTTGAACTTTTCTTTTATCATTCTCTGTCCATTCATTTCTTTCCTTGACTACGAGTATGCCATTAACCATGTGGGTGGGAACAAAAGGACCATTTTGCATAGAATCCCATACATCTATATCTACCCCTTCTATGAATATTCTCATTCTTTCTTTCCGATATGGATAATCTTTCCTATTGAATCCCGGAGGACGGGTAAGAGATGCACCCTCTTGCGTAGACAAACCTGAAGCCATTTCTCTTGATGCTGCTAGGCCCTTTAAACAAGAGTCTAGCTCTGATACCACTTGTTACCCAGTGGCTTCAGTCTCAGGAGGGGGGGGGGGGGGATGGGTAAATTGAGACTTTAAAACTTTTCCCCTTGAAGATACCTCAAAGAAGGCGAATACAGCAACTTGAAGATTTTCCCAACCTAACCCTTGAGAGAGATCAGCTCAAAGTGATGAAGAACGTGAAGAAGGAGTGTGACAGTGAATAGAGTTCGCGTTCTGCTTTTGAGATTTGTAGGTTGTGATCGTTTTATGAAACCCCAAGTCCTATTTATAGAGTTTGTAAAAATATGACCGTTGGAGCAATTTCTATCTCTAATATGATAAGTGGACAATCGATTGTTGTCCTATAATAACATAGTTTAAGAGTCGATTGTTTGCTTAAATGAAATAGGAGAGAAATCGATTTTGGAACTTAATGAAATAAGTGGATAATCGATTGCTAGCTCAAAAACAAGGTGTGCTTCCAAAAACAAGTTCAAAATTGATTTTCCTTTTTAAGATAATAAGTCATCAATCAATTTTTGGCTTTAAGCAAATAAGAGAGTAATTGATTTTGTAGTTCATAAAAATTAGGAAGGCAATCGATTGTTTCCTCTAAACCAACAAGCCATGAATCGATTTCTCTTTTGAAATAAGAAGCCATAAATCGATTTTATGCTTTAAAATAACAACCCATCAATCGATTGTTAGCTTCAAAACCAACAAGTTCTTTTAAAACTAATCAAGACATAAATCGATTGTTGGCTTTAAACCAAGAAGCCATGAATCGATTTCTAGCTTTAAGAACAAGAATGAAATCGATTTCTAGCTTTAAAATACCAAATCAAGAATCGATTCTTTACTTCAAAAACAAGTTCTTTTTAAACCATAAGTGAGTAATCGGTTCCTTGCTTCCAAAAGGCTAATCTGTAATTGATTTTACTTGTTAAAATTTGTGTCTAACCTATTAGCATGCTTTTATCAATTGAATGCATATGTTAGGTTAATTATGTGAGTGAGTGATTTGAGCAGATCCTCAAAAGAGGTTTACATTTCATTCCTAAGACACGACACGACTTCCTAGTGACTACTGTTGACACAGACTTACTTATTGAGTTGGTTGTGCCTTGGAGTTCCGTTTGTCACTTTGTCTTAGATTACGTCATCAACAAAACTTAACCTGCAACACAAGATATCCATAGTAAGTCTGGTGGAGGAGTCCGGTTCGTGCACCCTTAGGCCCGGACTGTGCGTCCTGCTTTTGTGGCTCACGCGGAATAGTTTTTACAGTGAGGCCGATTCGTGCGCCTAGGAGCCCGTTCCGGCCCAAACCTTTTGTCCAACTTTTAAAAACACTTCAAATGCTACTCTTTTTGATTCCAATCCTCCCCTAATCCCTTCCTTAACCCTTCCCAATTATAATAGAATAAGTTTAATTCCCATATCGATTATTTTTATGATGCAAACAAGTGACGTAATGTTAGGGTTTAGAAATGAACCGAGTGGTTTTGTATTGAGTGAGAAAACGACCAAAATGTCAAGTTAAACATAAGATACCATGGGGATGACGATCCCGAGTTAATAGCACACTAAGTGAAGGGAGGTAATTAGCCCTAAGCCTAGGCTCGGAAAAAGTTGACTCGGTAATAGCTATTAGGGGTTTGTTCATCGGGGGAACCATGTGGTGGTTGTCTGGTGTTGTGCTAAGAAAATAGAAATGATAAGTAAAATACTAAGAGATTAAGGTGAGGGGTACCGAAAGAACTCACTGAGATTATTTTACTATCTCACTATTTATTTATGTGGTGTTTTATAAATAGGCAAGAAAAGTCCAAGCAAACAGAGAAAGAGTAGCTGCAAACCAAAATTAATTTTTTTTTTGATTTTGGAGATTTAGTAATGGATTAAGTTAAGCATTATTAGCATTCGTTATGCTCCATTTGGTATCTAAATGAATCTGGATTCCCAAAAATGGTTCTTGTATACATACACTGATGCATCATGCTTCTCAAATCGTCAGTTAGTTGGGATACGTTTTCGTCAAGCAGCAGGACCTCCCATATTTGTTCTTTCAGTTTATTAATGTGGGTTGTCCATCTAGGTGCAGGCGGGGTTTGACGTTCATGTGGCATTCTGTTCTCTGGGTTATTTGGGACGTGAGGAACAGGTGTATTTTTTCTGGAGGCGTGCCGAATTTTGGGAGATGTATTGACAGGATATTAGCCATTTGTTGGCAGTGATTCCTGGCTAAGGGTAATTCTTCTTGTTTACTTTACGAGTGGTATGTTGATCCTATTGATTGTATTTCGAGGAGGTAGTTTTTGGGTTTAATGGTTTTCCTTTTTGTCATCTAACTTTTCTCAGTTGTATATGGGCCGAGTACTCACTCACATCAGCGGATTTACATATTGGTCAGGGTGTGCAGCTGCACATCGTCCAATTTAAAAATTTGTACCAATACCTCTATAAAAAAACATATTTTGGCAGTCCTAGTTTTATTTTTTGCACACCCTGCTACTATTTTTCTCTTTCCGTTCCTAGCTATTCTTTCCTATTGGAGCTCTATGAGTGATTGGTAGTGTAACTATAGGGTAGTTTTGGCTTTCCAAAAATAATATAAGTATTTGAATAATTATATATTTTAAATTTTGCTACCCCAATGATATGTTATTTAGTTACTCCAACTAAGTTTATCTATCTAATGAGATAAAAGATCAATAACAAGTTTATTAGTTTAATCAGTCTCATTTGATAAAAAAAAAGTTTATTATTATCACAAACAAATATGGCGATTTTTGTTAAGTTGATGATTTAATTCTTTTTTTTTTTACTTTTGACAACTTTGGTCCCTATTTTTCTTAATTTCGCAATTTTCCCTCAAAATCATATATTATATGCACTTTTGGTCCTCAAAAATCTTAAATTTCGGAAAAATAAGGGAGTAAAATTGCACAATCCATGATTTTTAGCAACCAAAAGTCCAAAAAATTACAAGGACCAAAATTACCAAATTAGAAGAGCAAAATATGTTTAGCTGGTATACCCCATTGTCGTTAAAATTTTTTAAGGTAGGTGAAATGAAATCAAACATTTTTTATGATATGTTATTTCGTGATTGACAGACGTTGTAAAAAAAATTCTAACACAACAATTTATATTAATTGTTAAATTAACACCCTAAACCAGAATCTTAGATACGCGCTGCTCACTCTGCTCATTTATATATTTAGTAGCCTATGTTTGCCTTTAAGAAAATAAACAAATGTTTGATACTTTCTTGGGCCTTTTAGAAAAAATGAAGTAAAGAATTATAGAGGCAAAATTTCTCGGCCATGTGCCCCATAACGCGCTGCTTGTTGTTCTTTCGAAGTCCAACGTGATCATTAAGATTAGCAAAGAAAAGTAACATATAATAACGTTATAAACTCAACTTCATACTATATATTATAAAAAAGATAAATTTTTTATTGAAGGTATAAGAAAAATGAATGAACAAATGAAAGAATCTTTTAATATTGCCAACATCTAAACAAGTGGGAAGCACGACACGACGCACTCTTTGGTTCCCATATTCATACTTTGATTACACCAACGTTGAACAAGCTGAGGTTTTAGGGTCAACAAGAGCAGGCAACAAATACTTCTTTCCATTAACGCCGTTAGCATTGTAGCTAGCACCAGTTGTTGGGTCAACCAAGAGGTTCCCAGCATAACCAGGATAAGCCCCTTTACCATACACTCCTGTACAAGCCGAAGCAGCTTCCAAAGGGGCTTCTTTTGGTCCTTGAAAATACCCATTCCCAAAAGGGTTTGTAACAGTTCCAGCTAATAAACTAGCAACGTTAATAACCATTCCGTCAAGTCCAACGTCGTTGTTGGGTGCAACCAATGGTGAATTTTGTGGACCGTAAATAGGTTGGTGGAATGGCCACGCGCACTGGCCAGCGCATTGAGTCTCAGAATTTCCCACCCAAATATACGCGAACTTGTAACGCTTACCATTCACGCGCGCACCTACGGATGAACCGTGAGTTCCACACTTACTAGAACAGAAACCGTCGACAGCCACGTCAGCGGCAGTAAGTACAACGTTAATGGCGTTTTTTTGTGGTCCCTTGGATGCGAGTTTGATGATTTGGTTAGTGGTTAGTGATTTGCCTATAGAGTAATTCTCATCGAGGATTTGGGCACCGTGGGAGAGAGTTAGGTAGGGTGATTTTTTATTGTAGTATTTCTCGGTGGTTTTCCACCACGTAGCGACGGAGGGTTGTGATGTGGTGGTGGTGGTGGGTTTGGGGGAGGAGAGGGAAGTTATGAAATCTGTGATGATGGCTCGTTGGGATGGTTTGAATTTTCCGTACCATATAAGGTTAACTGAGATTTTACCATTTAGAAGAGGACCTTTGTGGTATTGAAATTGAAGTTGTTGGTCTGATGATGATTGAGTGAGTGTCCTAGCTGAGCTGAAATGAAATAGTAGAGAAATAGTGAGGAAAAGTGTTAAGAAAACACTTGAGGATGTAAGAGAGGCCATTTGTGTTTAATTTGTATGGAGAGTACTAATGAGGGAGGAGTGTTGAGTGATTGTGAGGTGATGGAGAAGGGAGATGAGGTTGTGGGTATATATAGTGTTAAGAGGTATGGGGATATAGTGTTATGGAGTGAAGACTGGTGAAGGTGCCAGCTAGATTACGCGTTGTTGTTTTGGTATCAATACGGGGACAGGACATGGCCAGCTCATGGACAATAATAACAGCACGGAAACGGGACCAGGAGACAAATTTGAGTTCCCTTTGCTTTTAGGTGCATTGAAGGGTGGTGTGACTTTTATTCTTCAACAAATATGTGCTGGATCTGCTTCCTAATTTGGCAACTATCATCTCTAATTAGACTCGATTTTGATTGAGTTCTACTACAAATTTATCAATATGACTTGTAATGGTAAATAAGTTCAAATATCATATTATAATTAGTACAAAATCTCAAGTACTTGTATGGATCAAGTCATTTTTGTGAAGGTAAGGATTAAGTCATGATATCATGAAATAAGAGTTTGTAGGTAAATGGGTGGCCTCATCTGTTTAGATGTTTGGTGATGTGGCTCCGACTAGACAAAAAATATGTTTCTGTTGACATTTAAAATATTTTAAGTTGTTGGCTGGAGTGTGGAAAAGTATGCAAGTATACACAGTCACAAACAATTAGTATAAAAGATCGAACCCACAGGGATTGGATTAACTCTTGTAGCTTAAATTTATAAAAAATTAGTGCAAACTATCCTACTCACAATTTTGGATGATGGTGATAAGAAAACAGAATGTAAATAAGCAATAAAATGTAGAAGAAATCAGTTGAGAATGATAGTTGAGATATCTTCACCAAATAAGTCACTTTCAAGGGTGTTGTGCAGTTAAGTGGTGCAGGTGCACTGGATGCAGTTGTATCAGTATGTGCCTTTCAGTCACTTTCTTCAAAGGTTCATTACAAGCTTCCTATGTCTAGGCATGCTAAATAAGTTCACTCTTGCCTTTTAAGTACCCACTGAATCATCCTAAGGACTATGTTATCCTATGTCTAGGACTTAACATGGAATTAACAAAGGTTTCTTTGTTAAACAAGTTAACAAAGACTTTATTAAAACACTCACCCTTATTAGTTCTTGAGTTCTTAATTGTAAACCATGTCTGCTTTTACAAATCTACTTATTTCAAGCGATCAACCTTAAAACAAGTGTTGAAAGAAGTATTACACAAGAACTAAAATGCATACACCACATAAAAGCACAACAGCTTACTTAAAAGATCATTATAAGGTTAGAACATCTCAACTAAAGAAATTTAGCTCATGTTAGGCATTGCAAGACGAAGATATATGAAGTAAAACATGTTGATATAAGTGAAATTACAAAAGAAGACAATAGGGTAGAGGTTACACAAATTGAAGTTCTTTTGCATAAGGTTGCCAAGCAATGCAGGTGCACTGACTTCCTGCACGAAACTATCTCTATGAAGAAGTGAAGGGAGAAGTTGTCAATTCCTTCCTTACCTTCTTACAACTAACAACTATCTAAAACTAGAATGTAAAATATGATTTTTGAGATTTTTGAGATTGTTTTTCAAGTGAGAAGTGGGAGTCCTTATATAGCCTTCAAAAGTGAGCCCTTCCTTGGAGATTAAGTTAACTAGAGAAGTTAACTAGGGTTACTTTTCAGATCTTCATAAAGCAATTTGATTCCCACACTCAAACACAAATGGTGGTCCAATAATGGATGGCCAAATGTCCCTAAGTGAGTGACTCCTTCAAGCTAGTCGTCTATGGTGGGCGCCGAAATTTGCATGTTGGCATGTGTCTCATGTTCCTTATGACTAAGCATGATGTCACCATTTAAGTGCTGGTGCATTGGTATGGTCTTAAGGTTCTTCATGCATTGTTGTCTGTTTTTAGTGCAGGAGCATCTAGTGCAGGTGCACTGTTATATTCTGGTGTAGTTGCACTTGTTAAGTTCTGCCTGTTCTCTGATGCAGTTGCACCTGGTGCAGGTGCACTTGTTGTTTTTCGGTACAGGAGCATTAACTGCAGGTGCACTGAACAAACACATCAAACATACCAATGTATATACAAAATGCTAGTCTTAAGTGTAACCCTTCTTGAAACTTTGAATGTTGTTATTTTATTTATAAAACTATATTTAATAATTATTTTACTTGATTTTAGGCAATTATTTAGGTTTAGATGCACAAATAACTCTATATAAAATAGAGTTATCATTGGCTAAGGGAAAAAAGGGAATAAAGGCTAGGACATAGCCGAGTCCATTATGGTGAGGCATTGAGAAAAGAGGCCTTGATAAAAATAGTACTTGCCCAGGATAATTGTGGTCGAAGAAAGATATCGAGGACATGATAAAGTACACCGAGGAAAGATAACTTGGTTAGAGGGTAGCTCGACTAGGAGACGAATCGGCTAAGGAGCTGATGGCTGAAGGCAGGCGAGGTAACGTGGCCGAGGTAACGTGGCTGAAGGCAGACGAATCAGATAGAACACTTCATACAAGATAAGGAGAAAAGAAAAGAATGGTTGTTAGAGGCCGAGGGTCCCATTTAGTGGTCATAGTCAATGCCGAAGATGACTCTGATTATGACTCAGCGGAGCCCACGACACACATCATGGCAGCGGAGATATTAAAGGGAAAGATGTTTTCATGTCTTGCTTTGAAACTAGCTAGGCGTAAAGAAAAGGACGAGTTAGACAATAAGATCAAATATTTGTTTCATATCTCCAAGGCAGCGATTATCTTCTGAAGGATAAGCAGATTCAGCTACTTGATGGTCATACGATACCTCTTTGTGAAAAACTAAAAGTAATGAAATACTGCAAATGGCACAATTCGAATACCCATGCCACATCTAAATGCACTGTGTTCCGAAAGGCCATTGAAAAGGTTATTAACGAGGGAAGGTTCAAATCGCAGACAAGGGGGTGGCCGAAATGACTGTGGACACTAACCCTTTCCCTATAATGGGTATTAACATGGTATTCTTCTCATGACCTAATAAGGGAAAGGGAAAGAAGAAGTACATATCGGTGTGCAAGAAAGAGGGTCCTCTAGAAAGGAAACCATCTGTCTTCGACCAATTAGGAGTTCTTGCTGAGGGATCTACCGTGGCGAATTGTATGGCTTACTTGCACCACAAGCTTGGGTTACTTCTTATGGGGCCCATTCGGGCCGCTTGTCTTCAAAGATGACCCAATAAGTGATTCCATCTTGGATGACGTACTCAATGAGGAGAGTGAAGGTTTCCTTGCAGATATAGAGATGGTGGATTGCTTCCACTAACGTTCTGGGGAGCCAAAGAGCTCGAGGGAATGTTGTTTGAGAAACCTACGGTAGATATGATGAAACACTCGAAGTCGCTCTACATCAAAGCTCACTTGAATGGGAAACTCTTCAGGTATTCGTGGCCAGAGGGGCTGTGTTAAACATCACATCTTCGGTTGCAATAAAGAAACTCGGAAAGAATGGAAAGGATCTCATCCCAACACCTATGGCTAGTTCCATGAGCCACCATTCTCATGCCCTTGGGGTGTTGGTGGATGAAGTCACAGTCGGGTCTAAGGTAACACGATCGAGTTTCTTTGTCATAGAAGGAAAGCCATCGTACGTTGTCATCCTCGACAGGATTAGATTCACACTAGTGAATGTGTGCCATCCACACTACACCAGAAGCTAATGATATGGATAGGTGACAAGGTGGAGATTGTCGAAATCGGTCAAAACGCGGTCAAAATGTTTGAGGACATCTTCTATTCTCCCTATATGTACCCTATCGTAATACCGATAGGCTATCAGGAAGGAGGGGGGAGAGTCATGTGAGTTGACCAAAGAGGGATTCAGACTAAAAATGTTGGCTGATCCACGACCTACTACTGAATCCAATGATTAATATCTGCCTAGAGCTGCAGAGCTTGTTTGATAGCCTACATCTCTTTCAGGTGGAATCTAGCATCGAAGAAGCTATGTTTGGCGCTGAGAATGCCCCCACATATGGAACCTATTCAGAGGAGGGTTCCCACTTTTGAGTGTCAGGACCCTTTGGTGGAAGTTAACCTATGTTAACACCCAAAATTGATTAAGTCGTGGGCCGATGATTAAGAGGAAAAAAGGGAAAAAGATTAGGGCGCCAAGGCAGGCTATTAGACAAGTCCTAAAAGATGTTTTGCCGAAAATTAATGAACTCAAAAAAGAACCTCGAGGCAGATCTTAATGTAAACTCCCAGAGGGAGGGGTAAGCCCGAGGGATAGTGAACGAGGTTGATGGAGAGTGAGTCTCATCCTATAGAGTACTACGGCCATGAGGGCTCGATTGCCCAGGTTTGTGGCTAGAGGCCGAGGAATTGAATTGCCAAAGTAGGGCAAGCTTGCTTGGAAGGCAAGAGAGAGGTGGGACGTGGACCGAACGTGGGAGTAGTTGAAGATCAAGCGAAGGAGCGAGGTCTTGAAGAGCGGAGCGAGGGAGTTTTGCCCCACTAACCAGGCTAGTGGGATCGTGGGTAATTACACCGTCTTTTTAGGGCTTAGGTGCAGTGATGGACGTTGATCTACAATTGATCCAATAGTAGGCAAGTGTTAGATCGTATAGTGGCCGATGAGGGCCTATTTATATATATATATATATATATATATATATATATATGAAGAGAAGCAATTGTATAAACACAAAATCATCAATACAAAAACTTTATTTTCTATCAGTTTATCTTCTTTTACCGCACTTTACTTTTACCTTTATGCATTAGGCCAGTAAATTATCCAACGCTCGCGTCCCATTCATTCAACTAGACCCTTTCTAGAGGAGCCAGGAAAGCCAGAGTTGAGGAGAAGAGTTCCCTCCTCGACGCAACTGCTTAAAGAACAGATAAATCAAAGACTGTCCAAACCTCTAGCCGACCCCACGGCAAGGACCTAAGAGTTTGACGACAACAACTTGGGAACGAAATTGAAACCTAGGTTGGCTAAGATCAGTGAGGTTCTAAGTATGTAACAAAGGAACCAGGTTGCAGAGTTGATCAAGGAGTGTCGAGATTGCTTTGCATGAGATTACCATGAAATGCCAGGTTTGGATAGAAGTCTGATAGAACATCGATTTCCCATCAAGGAAGGGTGCAAGCTCCATAATCATTTCCCGAGGAGGTTCAACCCTCAGTTGATGCCTCAAATCAAAGCTGAGGTGGAAAGACTATTGAAGGCAAGGTTTATAAGGACTGTCAGGTATGTTGAATGGCTATCTAATATAGTACCGGCAGTTAAAAAGAATGGCCAAGTGAGAGTTTGTATTGACTATAGAAACTTGAACTTGGCCACATCCAAGGATGAGTATGGCATGCCAGTGGCCGATATGTTGGTCGATGCTGTTGAAAACCAAGCCATCATGACTTCTATGGATGGCTATTCTGGATACAACGAGATTTATGTGGCCAAGGTGGACTCTCATAAGTATGCCTTTAAGTGCCCCGGCGCCCTCGGCATTGATGAATGGCTAGTCATGCCTTTTGGCCTCAAGAATGTGGGAGCCACTTACCAAAGGGCGATGAACGGAATTTTCTATGACTTAATTGGTAAATGCATGGAGGTGAACATTGATGATGTGGTAGTCAAGTCTAAGAGCTATGAAACACATCTGGTTGAGCTTTAACAAGCTATGAAATGGATGAGACTCCACAATCTTAAATTGAATCCCACTAAGTGTGTGTTTGGTGTATTTGTTGGGCAATTTCTAGAGTTTTCTGTCCACAACCAAGGAATCGAAGTGGCAAAAAAAAAAGCCCGAGCCATCTTGGAGGCTAGTCCCCCGAGGACTAAGAAGAAGTTAACCACTATAGTTAATCAGATGCAGGCCCAGAGATCAAATCAACTGCCTGCCTAGAAAGTAGTGGATCCTAATGTCCCAAATACTCCCATTGTCATTATTCTTGGTGAAACCCCGAGGGTGCCTGAAATAGTTGTTACGAAAAATAAAATAAAAAATCTGCAAAAATTTGTGACACTAGTGAAAAATTTGGCATCTTTGATGATAAGAGATACCCCATGGAAGAGCACTCCCTTTGTTAAATGGATTTTCTTGATGGTTTGGTTGACTATACATGTTCTGATAATCCTTTTGTTTGCATACTTTGTAGGTTGGTACAATTTGCATAGCTGATGTTGTGGATGTAGCTGTTGTTACCATTGAGCAACCACATGTTGTGGATCTCAAACCACTCCCTGAAAATTTGAGATCTACATATTTATAGGGAAGTGAAATTTTTTGTGATTATTTCAACTAACCTTGAATCAAAACAAGAAAAGCTACCTCCAATTCTAATGGAACATATGAAAGGTATTAGATGGGCCTTGGTGTACATTCCTGGCAAGAAAGTATGGCAAACACCACTACAACGCATGCCCTTATTTTGGATGTGTGGAAGAAGAAGGTGACCAAACATGTGTGCAGTAACTATAGAAGACACTTCTTTGGTAAATATACTAACCAGACACAAGTTTCAAGTTCTCCATCTTCAAGAGGGAGTTTTATATCCTTATTCTTAAGTTATACTTTTTGCTTACATTGAGGACATTGTGTGATTTAATTACTGTGGGGGGTTGTGTTTTATTATTTATGTTTTTAATTTTTAACTTTAAAAAAAGAAAAAAAATTGTTGTTTTTGCATATTTTTTCCATGAATTCTTGGTTTAAATAAGTTGTGAGCGATTTCACTATTCTAGGACCATGTGTTATGACATGACTTGATTGATTTCTTGTTGCTCTTGGTATCGTAAGTTGGATTTGAGCACTAAATTTTGCATCATTTGTGATAATCATTGTCCCTAGTGAGAATTTAGCCTTATAATGGATGGACTAATCTTTTGCCATTCACTCATGTTTCTTAGTTACTCTAGAACTTTACTTGATTCTTCTTGAAACACTTGTTCACATGCATGTTTGAAATGATCTAGAAAATTTTGTTCTTTTTTTAGCTACTAGCTAAATAAGTCTACCCTGAATTTATCTTTTTGTGTAAGCCCCTTCAGCCTTTTATCTCATTCTTTATTTTATAGCTCATTACAATCTAAAAAGTGAAAAACAATGTTATTACTCAACCTTCGAGGGTGGAGGAGGTTTGAATTGAAAATTGTCATATCCATTAGTGTGAGGGTGTCTAATTTGTGCAATTGTGGTTCTCACTTAGATTAGTTCTCTGGTTTTCAATGGAAAGTTTGACAAATACATTTGTATAGAAAAATATTCCCCAAAAATAAAAGAAAAAAGAAAGAAAGAAAAAAGAAAAAAAACTCAACAAAAAAATGGAAAGTGTACATATTTTTTTATTTTTTTTCAAGAAGAGTGAAAGTTTTGTAGAGAGAGTTATGTGGAAAAATATATCAAAATAGAGAAATTCATCATACGTTGTTGAAGTTGGATCCTCTCATGCTCACTTTACAATTGATTTTCATTGCTTCTTTTCTCTCTTTGATTCTGTTTAACCTAGTTCCCCCTTAAGATTATCACACCTTGACCTTGGCCCCATTACAACCCTTACAAAGACCTTTTGATCTTATGTGCATGTGTTCTTGAGTGTGGGTGTTAGAAGCTTATCAAGCATATGATAGTGCTAACTTTCATTGATGTGCTTATTATATATATGAGAGTAAACACAAGCCTAGACACTTAATGATTGAGAGCATTACTTATACATATCCTGTGAAGTCTCATCACATATGATTCACTCTCTAGTGTTCTATTCTCTTGTTTGCCTTGATTGCAATTAAGTGCTATCTCTGATTGTCATTCTCCTTGAAGCCTAGGAAAAGCATCTCTTTTATGATTTTGCATTCTTTGGGTTCTTTGGAAATTCATGTGTTATTTTTGTGTATTTCTCCTTAAAGCCTAGGAAAAGCATCTCCTTGTCTTGTTTTATGATTTTTCACTCTTTATAGCTTTTCACTTAATGTTTTTGATTTTGTCCTATGCCTAATATTTAAGTCTTTGCACGTTTCTAGACTTTGTGTCTTAATTGAGCATTACGGTAATTTCTTGATGAATTCATGTTTTTATTGCATCTTGACCTTTGTCTGCAAGCCATAACTTTGGATGTGGTTATCCGAATGAGGAATGCAAACATGTGTTGGAAAGCTAAGGAACTGAGCTACAATTCTTTTGGTGACATCAAAACTCAATTCTGATGTCTTGAATGTCAAAACTATGAATTACTGAAGCAGTTTAGTCAGTTACGGGTTTATGGGCCAATTACTATTTTTTATCGGGCTTTTATCCAAGAACCTAGTTAGTGGATTAGGGTTTTCGTTTTGTCCTAGTTATTTACGCTGGTCAGCAGCCGCTTTGAACTCTCTTATGCATTATTATACAATTTTGAGGATTTGGTGGCCTAACCTCCATGGAAGCTTAAAGCCCTAGATCAATCTATTAGTGAAGGGTGTTGCTGTAAGGATTTTGAGGTTCAGTGCTTAATGTTTATTTCGTTTTTATGGTTTCAATTCTTTCCCTATCAATTTCATCTCTGTAATTCTTGCTGCAAATTCGGTTTGTGTTTTGCTTAATTACTCAAACTCCATGATTTGCTAATGGGATTCGTTTTACGATTCAGTTTTGCTTAATCACTTAATCGTGATTCTGTTTTGCAACTTTTATTATTCAAACTATTTTATCGCTTGTTTAATTTAGTTTGGATAGGAATTGATAGAGTCTATGACGCTTAATTATAGATTATAAAAATTCAGTAATGACATTAATTGTGTTATTGGCGCTTGTTCACTATCACGATTGATTGAACACAATGTTTTGATGCTTGCTTTAAAACGGTGTCAATTTGTATGAACTGACTAACACATGTTTAGTTAGTTTATCCAAGAAAAGCACCTGAAACCAATGGATTGATTGCCTATCTTTAATTGATTTTCTTCGTTAAACATCAAACCCTTTTCCTAAAAAAACACATTTTATTGTTACTGTCGCTCTTGATTCTGGAAGTCTTTATTTCAGAGGTCCTTGTGAGACGACCAAGGTTAACTATCTTGTACTATATTTTATATTTTTATAATTATTTTGAGTAAGAGGTCCCCGACAAGTGTTTCAAACATGCATGTGAACAAGTGTTTCAACACGAATCAAGTCAAGTTCTAGAGTAACCAACAAACATGAGTGAGTCACACACAAGAGCAGAGTGAATGGCAAAAGATTAGTCCATCCATTATAAGGATAAATTCTCACCAGGGACAATGAGTATCACAAATGATGCAATGGGAGATCACCCAACAAAAACTTTGAACATCGGGGCCGACCTCCCAAAATACGTCAAAAGAAATCTAACCACTTGCCTTCGGGAGCACGCCGACCGATTTTGCATGGTGCACAGCCGACATGCTTGGTATCCCACTTTAGGTCGCCTGGCACCACCTTGCCGTAAATCCTGAAGTAAAATGGGTAGCCTATCTAAGCTGGGTGCAAAAAGAAGAGAAAGCCGAGGCCGCCTCAAAGGCTGTCTCTGTTCTTATCTCTGCGGGTTTTCTCAAAGAGGTGAAGTACACCACCTCGATCTCTAACGTCGTCCTTGTCAAGAAAAATATAGCAAGTGGCGGATGTGCGTGGACTATACGACCTGAACAAAGCCTGTCCAAAAATTGCATTTCCGGTTCTGACTTCTATCATATTTGGATACTTACTCTGGGTATAACAAGATACTAATGTATCCCCTTGATCAGGAGAAAACAACCTTTATGATAGACAAAGGAAACTACTGTTAAATATCCCCTTCGGGTTGAAGAATGTCGGTGCTACCTACCAGCACATGATGAACAAGGTCTTCCAAGAGAAAATAGGCCAAATAGGTGTATCTGGATGACATGATTGTGAAAAGTAAATCTGACGAAGGCCATCTCGCCGACCTCACTGAAATCTTTTGCCTGACTAAGCAGGGAATTGAGGCCAACCCAGACAAGTGTAGGATCGTGACCAATGTTTAGAAAACCAGACCAACCATTAAACTAATGAAGGCACTGATTCAAGGTTCAATGATTCAACCGTCTTTAAACCGGACTGGGTAGTAAACTGGTGAAACACCGATTATATCATGAATTGAGTGATAAACTTTTATATACAACTAAATTACAAAATAACTATTATATTTCATAGAACTAAATGTCAATCAAAAGGATAAATAATAAAGAAACTATATATATATATATATATATATATATATATATATATATAATTTTATAAGTTAACATTAACCTTTTATTTAACTAAAAACTACATTGCGTGAACAATGCTTGAAAGGAGATGGATTTTTATAACTGAAAAAAAAGGGAGAGGGATTTCTACCATATTACTCTATGTGTCCCACATCGAACATTAGTAAAAAAAGAAGGGAGGGGAATTCCAATAACCATACTACTCTATTTGAGTCCCACATCGGACAGGGGAAAAACTGAAGGGAGGGAGAGAGATTTCTATAAATAAAGCTTGAAAGCCATGCAAACATTACAACAAGTTAGCTAGCTACTAATAATGGGATAGAATGATATCTCATTGGTTAGCACGCCAATTAATTAATTTTTTTTAGGCTTAAATATATGTTTTGCTCTTGCAAATATCACCATAATCCAGTTATACCCCTGTAAAAATAAAAACTTTAAAATTACCCTTGCAAATATAAATTGCTTACGGTTATGCCCCTCGGTCAGTTTCTCATCAAAAAAATAATTTAAATAAGGTTTAAATATATGTTTTACCCCTGCAAATATCACCATAATTCAGTTATGCCCCTGCAAATATCACTATAATCCAGTTATGCCCCTGTCAAAATCTTTAATTTTTCTATTATGCTGATATTTGCAGGGGCATAACTGGATTATGGTGATATTTGCAGGGGCAGAACATATATTTAAACATTATTTAAATTATTTTTTTGGATGGGAAGCTGACCGAGGGGCATAACCGTAAGCGATTTATATTTGCAAGGGTAATTTTAAAGTTTTTATTTTTACAGGGGTATAACTGGATTATGGTGATATTTGCAGGGGCAGAATGCATATTTAAGCCTTTTTTTTAACTAAAATTTGTTCAAACTTTTGTTTTTGTGAACCTTGTTAATTTAACCAGTAAAAACTGCCAATTTTTTCCGGTTTTGGTGGTTCTTGGCCTGTTTTTCGGTTTCCCACCCGGTTTAAAGGATAAGCGATTTTCAGTCTATATCGAATCGGGCGTGGAGGCGGTTCACAAACCAATTAGTTGAACCACCCGGTCCGGTCTGGTTCTCCGAACCATGGTCGTGACCGAGATGTGCCCTCTAACCTCAAAGAAAGAAATTCAAAAACTCACATGAAAGATATTGAAATGCGCCCTCTGACATTTTATGTGTCAGTTGAACTCATATGGATAATTCTTGCAATGCATAATTTTAAGGTTACACATATAGTCCAAGTGGGAGATTGTTGGATCCTTAATCCAACATTGGCCTTATATGTGAATAATTATATTTTGTGGGCTGTTACTTAATATTAAGCTCAATTAAAGTGATCTAATAAGGTTAGGCTAATATGTACTTTTGAGTATCTAATAAGATTTGGCTCTTTAATGTGTAGAGACTAAGGGTAATTCTAATTTTGTGATGGACTAAAGTAAAAATACCAATAGATAACCCTAATTAGGGTTCTATAAATAAAGAGGTTATGGTCCCAAGGTCACACTACACAAAACAACATTTTACAGAGCTGTTCTTACTTGACATCCTATTATCAAGAAAATACAGAGAGAAAACTAAAGGGTTCTCTCGAAGAGAGTACATTTTGACCTGGAAGGTCAAACCAACAACATCAAGATCAGGTACGCTTCTGCTTTGGTATTTTCCTAGTGATTAACATGAATGATTCTTGCTTTATAAGAACAATTTTGGATCTACCATAGGAGAAAAATAGGATAGAGAGAGAAGGGGAAAGGATTAGTTTAGTACTAATTTACAGTAAATGTGTGTTTGGTAGAAGAGAAAGAAGAGGGGAAAGGAAGAAAGAAAGAGAGGAGAGTGTCAAACAAAAGTGTAGCAAGAAAAACATAACAAATTGCACATAACGAATTGCTAATTGTTATTTAAGTCAAGGCCAAATTCGTTGGCAAAGAAACAACACCTCATGCAAATCGGAGAATTTGATAGCATACCAAAACTCTACTCCTCAAACCAGAGCAAGTCGATAGTAGCTTGAAAACAACAATGCATATGATATGATAGGGCATATAATTGTTAAACAAATTTTATATGTACATTAAGACACTTTTACCCACTCCTAAGAATGTAAGAAATTATAAATTAATGATTAAAGATAAAATGATGTACTTCATACATAAGAAAAGACCATGACTTCACTTCCTGGAAATTGTGGAAACCATTGATGGAAGAATCTTAGATGATAATAAAAGATACAAATGATGAGTACACGTGTGTTTTGGTAGCTTTATTGTGTCATGGTGTAGCTTGTTCAAGCTTTATGCATAGAAATTTACAATGCTTATGGGAGTGATAATAATTCTCGAAATAAACTCTTTGCCAAAAATGGTTTCTTGCATTAAGCCTCATGATGGTTGGGTGTGCCTTAACGAGGATGGTTGTGTTTAGTCGCAGATCTTGATTAGAATGTTTGGGTGGGCCGCTAATGAAATCGACATTAAAACTCAAATGCATGAAAAGAGACGCGGAAACGTAAATACAATTACAATATGTTCAGTACGTGACCTCAGATCTGGGACCCTGGATCAATAGCTGGTGTTCAATGTCTCTGTGTAGTCTTCTCCTTGTCTCGAGGTCGGAAGAATGCCTCGCGAGTCGGAATCCCCCAAGATTGTCCTCGCCAATGTCGCATTCTTCCGAGGTTGGACTCAGAAGGGTTGGGTACCTGCAGACACTCTGATGCCAAAGTCAGCAATCAGAAATTAGTGAGAGGTACAAGTGAGAGATGCATACCTGATTCCCGAGGGTAGAGCTGTATTTAAGGACACGGGTAGAGGAGGTTGTGCGGCTCTTGACCGGCTCCAAACTGTTGGAACGGGGCGGAGCGATCCGGAGCGTTGATCTGAGATTTGAGCGTGGATCCGTTGTTTGGGCCGAATCCATTCGGGTGTTGGACTATTCTTCAAGCGGATTGGACCTCTTAGCCCAGTCCGGAACACAATAGATAAATTAAAATTAAAACTATCTATAAACAAAATTAAATGACTGGCTGACGACTACATGTGGCCAGCCAAGTTCCCCCGACGTAGATTAGTCATTGGCTAAGCTGATGGATACTGCGCACCAATAACACTGTAACTAAAAAAAATTAAGAGACTAAAAATGTGATTTTGATTTCACATAGAGACTCAATTGAAGTTGTTTGGAAAAGAATGATTTTAAATTTATCTGATCCTAATATTAAAATTCTAAATATATTTTATCAAAAAACTATCATCCATCTATTCATAATATCAAATTCTAAGATAAGAGATGTGATAGTATAAAAAATATGAATAAAATGAGCACTCCAATATATATATATATATATATATATATAGTTACATATTAGGCTAAAATGCTCCTAGGGTCCCTTAACTTTATTTTAGATAACGATTTGGTCCTTTATGTTTTAAATTTTAAGTACCCAAACCCTTTTTCGTCAACCTCCATCCAACTCCATTAAAAAATGTCTGTGGCTAATTCAGTGCTGATGTTGAACAACTTATGTTTATGTGGCTTATCCATGTCATTTTTAATTTAGTTTATTTAAAAAACACTGAAAACTCAATCTTCTTCTACCTCACTCTCTCAACACAAACCAGCAACACAACATCAACAACACCATGGCAACGAAAAAAGCTGATTCCGCGTCATTCATGGAGGTGAAATAAACTGTATAATCCACCCAACAACAGGGATATGGTAAAGGAAATGAAGATGTAGGGCATTGAACACAGAGAAGATTCAGATTGAAAATAGTTCAGATGAAAAAAGATTCAAACATTCATGGATTCAAGATTCAAGGTGAAATCAAGATTTTAGAAAACTCAGATTTGGGGATTTTAGAAAACCCATGATACAACGAGATTTTGAGAATCATTTAAAACCTAATACCCAATTTGGCTTTCATACCCTAATCCCCAAATCAAAATCAAAATCTTCAGAAACCTTAAGATCATAAACCCAAATGAACGAAATTTGTAGAAACCCAATGAACGAAATCGTCGAAAGAAGAAAAAAATGAAATTTGCAGAAACCCAAATCAAAATCTAGACATTTGTTTCTTCTTTCTGTCCGTCTTCTTCCCTTGTCTATGTGTGGTCAAATGATATTGTGGTTGAACCAGTTTTGGTGGAGAAACATGGAGTTCCTAGGTTCATGTTGGTGGAGTAAGATGGAGTTCATAGATGCAGTTTATCGTTGATGATTCCCAGCGCTGGGTTCATAGTTTCTCTTCCTTAGTTTTAATTAAAATAAATTAAAAGCTATGACTCATCAACTATATAATACCACATAAGCATATATAAAATAAAAAATATAATTCAATTGATGATTAGGCATTTTTTAACGGAGTTAGAGGGTGACTAACGAAAAAGGGTGACGGTGTCAAAAATTTAAAACATAAAGGACTGATTTGGGACAAAAAAAAGATAAAGGACCAAATCGTTATCTAAAATAAAGTTAAGGGACCCCGGGAGCATTTTAGCCTACATATTACCTATAAATTGTAGAGGCTACCATCAGGTTTCCAGGAAGCTTGATCGAGGACTTGCTAATGTTGATTGGGTCCACCAGTTTCCTGAGGCTTTTATTGAGTTACTTCACATAATGCACCCTTACCACCACCCAATGCTTCTCAGTTGCGGGGGAACTCCTCAGGCTCGGGGTGTTCGTCCCTTCCGCTTTGAGGAAGCTTGGATCACCCATCCTGAGTATTTAGAAGTTGTTAGCAACACCTAGGCGAAGGAATCAAATCCCACTCTAGCGCTTCAACGAGTTTAGGAGGACTCTATCAATTTAAACAGGGAAATTTTTGGCAACATAAGGAAGAAGAAGCAAAGCATGGAAAATAGAATCAAAGGTATCCACCGAGCCTTCGAGAGGATCGATTCAGCTAGTCTTATTTTGATGGAGCAACGATTGCAAAAGGAGTACGACCAGATTCTAGCTCAAGAGGAGATTCACTGGTTTAATAAATCGCGTGATAAATGGATATAGTTTGGAGATCGGAATACTCGGTTTTTTCATGCTCAAACTATCATTAGAAGGAAAAGGAATATAATTCACGGTCTTAAGCTTCCCAACGGCATTTGGTGCAATGATGATTCCACGCTCCAGCAAGAAGCCATCACATATTTTAAGAGTCTACTCACAAGCCCCAATGGTGATGCTATCAACCTACCAATGTTGTGCCATGTTACAGTGCCTCGTCAAGATGAGGAAGCTCTTCAAGCTCTTACCTGCCCAACTACATATGATGAGGTAACAACGACTTTAAATCACGGGCATTCCTTTAGAGCTCTTGGACCAGATGATTTCCAAACCATTTTCTTTAAGCAGTATTCGAACCTGATTAGCAACGATGTTAGCCAACTGGTTAGCCAAGCCTTAATTTGCTACAGGTACTTTTGATCACAAGCTCGCAGAAACTTTAATTGTGCTTATTCCTAAGGTGGACAACCCCCGTAACTTTAAGGTGTTGCGACCCATAAGTTTGTGCAATACCATCTATAAGCCCTATCGCCTTATCTTTTTGTTATCTGCATGGAAAAGCTATCTCATATGATCTTGAATGTTATATAGGAAAACAAGGGGAAACCTATAACGGTGTGTCAAAACGGTCCCCAACTGTCTCATCTCTTCTTTGTCGACGACATCTTGTTGTTCTCCAAGGCCACAGTGGAGTAGGCCAATATAGTTGCAGATATTTTTACCACCTTTACTAACTGCTCGGGCTTACGTGTGAATGTTACGAAGTCCAGAGCCATTTTCTCCAAAGGCATGGGTAGAGGTACCATCTCTCATATTGTTAATTCTACAGGTATTCACAGCTCTACTTCTTTTGATAGGTATCTGGGTTTTCCTATGGTGGAAGGTAGAGTTAAAAAGAACGACTTTCAGTTTTTAATAACTAAATTAAATACAAGACTTGCTTTTTGGAAGAATAATTTGTTGAATAGGGTGAGGCGCATTACTCTTGCTAAATCAGTGTTGACTTCATTTCCCACCTACTAGATGCAATTAGCCTGGCTTCCTCAGTCAATTTGCAATAATATTGATAGAGTTGCTCGAGATTTCATTTGGAAGGGGAACAATTTGAAGGGTGTGAACTTAGTGGGCTGGAATACGATCACTAAATCTAGAATGGACACTGGTTTTGGTGTGCGAGTTGCTCGACATGCCAACACAACTATGCTGGTAACCTTGTTTGGGACCTTCATAAAGATTCTGATAAGTTATGGGTCCGTGTGGTGAAAGAAAAGTATATGGGGACTGAATCGGTGTTGCAAGTTGCAAAGAGAGTTGGATCGCAAACGTGGAATTCTATAATAAAAGCTAGAGATGTACTAAAGAAAGGTTACTCATCCAGGCTTGGCAACGGTAACTCTTCATTTTGGTATGTCCCTTGGACTTGCTTGGGCCGCGTTAGCGCTCTCGTCCCGAACGTGGATATACATGACACTCACCAAGCCATTAATGATCTCTTCCGCAATGGCCAGTGGCATCTGGGGGACTTATATACCCCCCCTTCAATGTGTTCCGGACCACATCTTGAATTCTCACATTTGCCTCCACTTCGCGGTTATATATATGAAGGAGTAGGCAAGATGGTTTTTATACTGCTCAAGCAGGTTACAAGTGGCTTCTCAAAAGCAATCACGAGTTGCCCAATGATGATCTCGAAGAAAGCTGGTTGTGGATTTGGCGGATACTAATAAGTCCATTTTTAGTTGAATTTTTAGTATTTATTTTAAGTTGTTTGGTATTTTAGTTCTATTTTAGAGCTATTTTACTACCTTTTATTTTGTTTTTATTTTTAGGTCAAGTATTGAGAAAAGAAAAGGATTTAAGCTTCTAATGCATAAGGATGAAATCCCAAGGCAAAAGAATGGAAATAAGTACCAAAAGAACCAAGAAGAGACAAGAAATAAGGTGGTTTTATAGAGAGAAACAACAAGAAACACGGCTGGCCGTGTTATAAAACATGGTCTTGTTTCGCGACAAAGCTGAGGCGCTCCAAATTCTACTCTACAGAAAACATGGCTGCTAGTGTTTCAAAACATGGCCATGTAATAAAACACGGGTGCCAGTGTTATAAAACATGGGCGTGTTTTCCCAAATTCCTCCAATTGTTGTTACTTTTCCTCCTTCACTTCTTGTAACTATTTTTAATCAGTCTTTATGACTCTTTGCCTATATAAAGCACGAACTTCTGAGTGCTTAGAAGAACCTTAGGCTATTGTAATCATTTGCAAAATTTCTCTAGAGTTTAATGCAATCTTTTATGCAACCTTGGGATTGTTCGAATAATCCAATGTTAGATCCCTAAACAATTCCAAGTCTAGACTCTATTTTATTAAAGTTTTATTTCTAATTTAACCTCATCGATTTTAAAGCTATAATTCAACTATCCAACGAAGTACCGAGAGGTGAAGTTTGATATTATAATTCAAAACATGAGAATAGTTTTGAGAGTCTTAGGAGAATAAAGTTTGTACTTAAGGGGTATTGGCAATTATCAACCATGAGAATAGGTCTTGATTATTGTTTCGAGGCACACTCTTGTATTCCGAGAGGAAACATGAGTTACCATTGATTACCTTGTCCTTAGAAAAGAACTTAGCATAAAATAGAGGATGGTTGAAGGATTGTGAATGTTGTATCATTGAGATAAAACCATAATCCTAGGTCCCCTTTATAATTCTTAATTTAAAACCAATAAATATTCCTTTTACAAAAATCATTCTTTATAGCTAATCACCAGCGAAAACGAAATTGGTAATTACAAAGTCTCTGTCGATCGATACTCTTTTACTACAAGATAGAACCGTGCACTTGCGGCCTATCAGTTATCTGCACCAGAGAAAGTTAAGCTTCTTTGTGGGCTTCTTTGTCACGAAGTTGTACCAACTGCTACACTCCTTCATCACAAAGGTATGATTCAATATCCTAATTGTCAACGTTGCATGGCTGGCCGGAGAATATTCTTCATTGTTTGAGGGATTGTCCCCTCTTAAAATAAGTTTGGCTAGCATTTGGCTTTGACAGTGTTGCTTTTTTTTCTATCTCGGACCCCAACCGCTAGATCATCCAGGCACAATGGGGAACAATAACTACCTTCTTTTGGCAGCGTTGTGGTGGCTTTTGAGTGCCCGCAACATGGCCTGTATTGGTGGCGAGACTATCCACGGCTTCAAAGTGCAATTGCATGTGGCGAGCTTTTTTCAGATGATGGTCAAGCTATTTCCGACGTCCTTCTCCTCGTCTAGACCTCCCAGCTTTGTTAAATGGCATGCAACAGGCGAGCCCAATGTGGTTTTGAATGTTAATGGGAGTAGTATTGGTAACCCTGGTCCGTCCAGTTTTGGTGGATTGGTGCGCACCAGCGAGGGTGCATGGCTCCATGGTTTTGTTGGGAATCTAGGCCATACTGATAGTCTGCAAGCTGAGCTCCTTGCTTTGTTCTATAGTCTTAAGCTTTCTTGAGATAAAGGATACCGCAATGTTACATGTTACTCCGACTCTCAGAACTCTTTGAAGCTCATCAAGGAAATGGCGTCTGATTGGCATATCTACGCCTCTACCATTCAGAATGTGAAAGATCTTCTTCGTCGCGACTGGGTTGTCCACCTTAAGCATACCTTGCACGAAGGCAACGCTTGCGTCGACTTCCTTGCGAGATTGGGAGCTACAGAGACTAGCGCTTGGAGTAATTTTCTGACACCCCTCTTGGAATAACGCCTCTGCTTGAAAGAAACGCGAGTGGTACAAGCTTTGTAATGCCTTAGTGTCGTAGTTTGTTGTTTTCTTTTTCTTTCGCACAATTCTTAGCAAGAAAAATTATTACCTATACATTAAGTAAAAAAATTACTAATAATATATTTACAAACATATTTTTCCTTATTATATATATATATATATATATATATCATATATTCAATCAAAACAGCAACTAGCGTCTAAATGGTAAATTTTGTTGTGGGGTGATGCCATGGGCACTGGTTCGACTCCGGTTAAGTCTTACATCGGAAGACAAAACAGAAAAAAATTACTTAAGTGGGAGTTGAACAATAAAGCCTTCAATGAAGAGACAAAGTTTTAACCACTGTGCCGCACCATAACATTGCTTAATCCTCGCAAAATATATATTTATTTAGAAGTTGATTTATAGAAGGAGTATTGCGGTAATTTCAAATGTTTTTTGGGGTGGGCCTTGGCCCTCCACAACCCTAAGAAAGATCCTCCCCTGGTTGGGTTGGCTTTGGAGGTTTGGTGAGAGATAGAATTGGTATGTTTTTGTGTGGCTTACATGGGTTTCTTGGAGTCTCATATGTAATTCATGCGGAGACTATGGGTCTCTTGAGTGGTATTGCTAATTGTTGGGACATGAGAGTAACTACAATTCACTGCCAGATTTCCTAAAGTATAGAGGGTCGTAATTCCAATCTTTCGATCCCTGATTGGTGGGGTAATCCTATTTTCTGTATGAACTTGGTTTGATTGTATTTTAACCTCGTTCTTCCTGGGGGTACTCTTTCCTCCTTGGGTATTTTTCCCTTGGGGTTTTGGCCCATAGAGGTTTTAATGAGACCCCTTGTATATGTACCGCTTGGGGTGCTCGTTTGCATCCCCTTTAATATAATTTTTGCTTATAAAAAAAACTGTCAGATTTCCTCCATGTGTTGAACTTGGTAAAAGAAAGAAATAATGAATTTCACAAGTTTGGAAATGAGATCGCTGTTAATCGAGAGTTCATCAAGAAGGATTGAGAGATTCATTTATTCCACACCTTGAGAGAGAAAGAGAGAGAGAATATTGAATCGTCGACGCTTTGGCTAAGATGGGAGCTCATGGGTATAATTCTCTAGTTATTTTATAATTTCCCTGTAATAGTTTAGACCCCTTGCATCTTGATGATTCAAGGGGATGAAGTATTTTCTCTAGTCCTTCTTTTCTTCTTTGTTTGTTTAGCAATTGTAAAAAAAAAAGAGCACTTTGAAGTAAATATTTGCCATTCATCAGTGAAAATGCTCATTATAATTCAATTACTATTCAAAAATTGATGGATTATTATAGTTCTCAATACATTATTAAATTAGAGTATTTTAACCAACAAGAGTTGCTCTGAGCGGTAAATGGGTTCAAATTCCACTATAAAGTTGGGTTTGAATCATTGGTCTGGAAAAAACTCTATTGTGAAGGGAAAACCACAAGGACCGGCATAGCTGTATATACAGATGGCCGGTCAAGTTCCCCGACAAAATCGGTAAATACTACTATTATACCCCAATTTTGTCCGCTTCTTTTTTATTTTTACTACTTGTTTAATTTATTCGAGTTTTGTTTGGTTTATTTGGGTCTGCGCTTCTTATTCGGGCCTAAGTCTTGTAATTTATTTAGTTGGGCCTATGCTTGTGTAATTGGGCCTATCCTTGTCAAACTGGGCCTGACGTTAGTAATTTGTTGTGATTGGACCTAATTTTAGCCTTTCTTTAAATTGGGCCTGTTTAGTCTTTGTTTGGGTTCGGCCCAATTTAGTCCATCATCTTTTTTCATTTAATAAAAAAACCCATAAAAAATAAAACTAAAACTAAAATTACATAAAGTTAATTTACAATATTACAAACAATAAAAATTGTCCAAAATTATAAAAAAAATAATCAAAAAATACAAAAAAAAATATATTAAAACGAAAATTAAAGGAAAAATAATAGCTGCATCAGCAGCTCTCAGCTGGGCCCGTTCTTGCTCTCCAAGACTTTTCAACAAGCTTGAAACCTAAAAATAAGAAACAAAATCAATTAGAATCAGAGAGTTAATTACCAAAACCTAAAAATTACCTATAAAAATAGCAGCAATTCATACAGCAAGGGGGAAGAAAAATTCAGGAAAAAACACCAAAAGGATTAGGTTTCCATACCGAAACCCTAATCAACAAAAACACTAATTCTGAAGCAAGAAGGAATCATACACAGACAACAGAAGCAATACACTGAAAGGAGTGGATCGAGTCTTCAATAAACAGAAAAGTGCAATTCAGAAATCTAGGTTGGTATCTCATACACTTGTGTGTAGGGGTGTTCAAAACCAAACCAAACCGATAGACACACCGCAAACCGAACCAAACCAAACCGAAAACCGCAAAAAACCGCTTTTAATTGGTTTAGTTCGTTTTTTTTTCTGCTGAACCGAGCGGTTCGGTTCGGTTCTCGGTTCTCATCACAGGAACCGAACCAAACCAAACCAAACCGCTAATATCTCATATGCTGTTTTTTTTTAATAATTATATACCCACCAAACAGTCAAACACAGCCCAACCCAACAAAACACAGCCCAATCCAAAAATAGCAACCCTAACTTATCTCACTCATTTCAATTTCACGTTCTCATCTCTGATCTCTCACAAGTCACAACGCACGCTTCATCTCTCAGTTCTCACGTTCTCACCTCTCAAACTCTCACAGCGGCCAGCGCACTCTCCATCTCTCACCTCCCACTCATCTCTCGCCTCCCACTCATCTCTCATCACCGTTTCGTGACTGCTCGCCTCTCACTCATCTCACGCTCTCACCATGAAACGCACAAGTTTGTTCTTTTTACTGCGTTTTACTGATTTTGTTTTGCTTCTTTATATTGCATTTTGCTTCATTTTATTCTTCATTTTTACTGCGTTTTACTGATTTCGTAGCTACTGATTTCGTGTGATTTTACTGTGATTTTATTCTTCATTTATACTGTGATTTCGTGTGACTTCTTTATACTGTGATTTTATTCTTGATTTATACTGTGATTTTACTGTGATTTTGTGTGACTTCTTTATACTGTGATTTTATTCTTCATTTTATGCTTCATGATACTGATTTCGTAGCTACTGATTTCGTGTGATTTCGTTTATATTACCTTGAAATCATATAAAATCGTGTGATTTCGTGTAATTTTGTGTGCTTATGCTACTGATTCCATGTGATTTCGTTTATTTTGTGTGCGTGTGATACTAATTTCGTATTAATTACTGCACATATATACAATGTTGTTTTCTGCACATATAAAATCTTGTTTCATTTCTGTATGCTTTATCTGAGATGAGTCTATCTTTTATTTTAAATTTTAGACAAGACCGTTGATACCGAAGTGAACTCTGTTGCTGCCGCTGTTGCTGCCCCTGATGTTTCCGTGATCGAAAATCAGATAATTGGTCCCATATCACAATTTAATGAATCTGAATAGTAATTTAGAATGTATTGTCATTCTTACTTCATCTAATGTTCTATTTTATGTCATTTGTAGGCTGAAAATAGCCCTACAAAATTGGTTTGTAAATTTTGTTTTTGTGAAATTACAATTATTTCTTTTGTCTAATGTTTGTTAATATATTTGATACATTTGTAGAACTTGCTCCGATCCCACAACTGAATGAAGGACTTTCTGATATTGAATCAGATGATGATTAGATGTATCAAATGAAATGGTATGTACGTGAATCCAGTTGAATTGCTTTATCATTTGTTGATTTTAGTTACTGATTTTATTTATTGCATTGCTTTGTAGGAGTGGGGCTTGAATAAGGAAATGTGAAGGATTCATTTTGAGGATGAAATGTGAAGGATTCATTTTGAGGCTGTGTTGAATCTTGATTAGTTATTTTGAAGACTTTATGTGTTGATTTTAGTTACTGGCAGACTTTATGTGTGGAGAATTTATGTTATAAATTAGTTTGAAGTATTTGAAGTATTGATTTGAAGTTTTGATATGTTATAAATTGTTATAAATTAGTTACTGGCAGAATTATAGTGAAAAGTTTTGATTTGAAGTATTTGTTTATCAGTTAAAAATTTTAATTATTGGCAGAATTCGGTCTTTTATAAATTGTGTTTTGTCTCTTCAAAAACCGAACAAAACCGAACCAATCCAAACCGCTTTGGTTTGGTTTGGTTTTTTTTTTTGAAGCACACCGAACCAAACCAAACCGCATCTATTTTTACAGAGGTTGACATTCTATCAGAGTCCGGCGCAGACTTTCAGGGACAATGGTAGACAGGCACGCGAGGCATATGAGCTGGCGGATGATTACCTATCATGGTACAGGTTAGTGTCCATTCCCCGCCTGACTCAGACTCCGCCTCCACCTCCACCTCCAGAGCATCATGTACCAGATGACGAGCTAGCAGCTGAGGATGTCCACTGACCATGGAGGATAGGCTCGATTCTGCCGCTGGACATATCCTTTATGCCATGGGACACGAGGGCCTTCCAGCTGATGTATATGACAGTCTCCTTCAGGCTTTGGGAGATTTAGACTTTGATCATCATTAGTTGTATTTATTTCCGTATTTTTTGGTGTATTTGTACTCGTATTTTATCGACTTTCTTATATTATGGTTACCGTATTTGTGAGTCGTATTCGTTCTTTCGTATACTATCGTTATCGTAGTTTAGCTAGTTTCATAATTTACTGTTATTTATCGTAATAATCTTGATTTTTTAATTAAAAAGAAACTGATTTTCTAAAAAAAAAAAATTAATCAGTTTTTATAAAATTTAGAAATTTCCGGAAATACGTCAAATAGACGTATTGCAGGAAGTCATTTTGACTTCCGGGAATACGTCTATTTGATGTATTTCCGGAAATTTCTAAATTTTATATTCCGAATTTATTGCATAAATCCGGAAAATTTTAAAAACACGTTTTTTTTTTTTAAAATCAGGGGCATTTTAGAGTTTTTGCCTAATATGGGGTATGGGGTTTAATGATGGGGGTATGAAAAAAAACCCAAATATAAATTATTGTGTTCCGTCAAAAAAAAAAAAGGTTTATGCCCTTCTCACTCTCTCTTATTTTTATCTTTTTTTGTGACGTCTCACTCTCTCTTATCTTTATCAAGGTAGCTTAGGGGTTGCATCATGCATGATGTAATATAAAATGGTCTCTTTTACATTATGTTTTGATTATGAAAGTGTTCTGAATTGGGTCATGCTCTTTGGTTTTAATCTAGTCCAACGAATCAAGTTCACCATCCATGAGGATTGAGTAGCCAGGATTTGTTCACCTAATGTATGGCCAGATTGTCCTTATGGAATTACGTGTCCCACTGATGACACATTTTTCAGTAAATACATTGTCCCATCAATATGCCAGGTGCGCATTTATTACTGCTTGCAACATTTTCCCCCTCCTTAGTAGAGCGTTAGAGTGTGTGCATGTGTCACTTCCCTTGCCGAATCAGCGAGAAGGAGATCATCTCGGCACAACCATTGGAGCATCTTTAGCATCCCAACTTGGAAGCATCTCGGCCCAGCTTCATTGACTGAGGCCGTTGTCTAGAACAGTTCATTGGCGACCACAGTGGGAGCACCATCTCTCACTCTTCCACTCTTCAGAATTTGCTCCACAATACTTGATGCTTCCTAAGCGTCAGACACAGCCACGCGGAAACCCAACTTGTTTGATCTCGCGCATCTGTTCTCGGGTGGCAATACCACCTCCACATCCCCAGACCCCAGAGGAGATGTCTAGACCGTCTTGGCCTAGAATCCTCAAAACCATTGGATGTCAATCCTAGTTGTCGAACCTTTGGTTCCTCTCCTAGCACAAGCAGTTCCGCACCTGATCACCCTACTAAGCAACCAGACTAGCAACCTCACTAACCACAATGCCCGAAGGGCCGATGAAAGAGGAAGTGTAACCGTCACTGAGCAAACACTGCCCCGATCTTTGGAAGAGGGTACCCCCAATCCCCGCCTCCAAAGACAGTAGCTTTCAGGTGCCACCAACACCCTTCTTCGTCATTGTGTTCGTCAAGGATAGATAGACATAGTTGATCTTGAAATTCTTAACCCAACCTGCAAAGATCCCTTCCATAAAGTTTGTAACAAACAACACTTAAAATAGTAATGGGGTGGGGGGGGGGGGGGGGGGGGGGGGGAGTAGGAGCAGTTCAAAGCTCTCATCATTAGTAGACGTAAAAGCTAAGTCTCTCTAGAGTGCGGGGGAAGACATGCTCTTCAGAAGCTACACCTCGGATCAATCGATGCTCACCTTGCCTATTGTCTAGATGATTGAGGATCTCATCCAACTCAGAGAACCCGAGAACGATCTTGCTGGGAAATTCCCGGGCCTCTTTACAAACCCAACTATAATTAAGGGGGGACGCTCCTCTATCTCGGCGTCATTGCTTGATACTTCATAACCACCATCCTTGGAAACTTTGGTGTCAGACTCATCCACCATCTTAGCCGAATCATCTCACCCTAAAGAGTCTTGTTCGTCGGCCTCTCCAACACAACTTATTGACCTCAGTGGAGAACTCTCAGAGGAAGGGTTTATTGGGGGGTCACTGACTGAAGCATCGGTCCAACCTCGTGCATAGTTCTCCTCCTCCTCCTGAGCTGGCTGAATTACGGAAAGTCTAGTCGATACTGATTTAAATTTCCCCATAACGCAACCTACATGGAGGGAGTTTACTTCAACAAATTTCCACTGATCACCTGCAAGTCACCTTTGCAAGGATTCCAACAGGCGGGGCTTAATCCCCATAAGCCTGTCTTGAGATCACACCACTAGAAGCAGGGTAGGACCAGCCACCTTTTCTGGACTAAAAATATCCAAACTCAGCAAGGCAACTCGGAATGCCAAAATGAAAATTGAAGTGGTGTAAAATCCGTCCTCCTAAGAAGCCCCGCACTGGGAAAAAAGACTTCATTACGGAAGGACCAATTTCATGCGAATATAGGAAAGAGAAAGTTCAAAAAACACTTGGTAATTTGAAGAGATAAGCAGAATAGGCAATAGCTCATCAAATCTCCAAAACCTCTCTTTTTATCTCTCTCTCTCTCTCTCTTGGAAATCAACGTCGACACGAGGAGCAATTTCGTGTGAATATGTGCCAATGAGGAACGAATATCCTCTATTTATAGTGGGAAGAGGATTACGAAAAGGCGGAATCCCAAACAACGCAACCCTACTAGGCCATAATTACCCCAGCGCGATAAACAAGACCGCATTTGGGAGGCCCTAATGATATGACACTTTGAACAATAGAGAGAGTCCAAACGTCACTTGTCGCATCAACAGTTCACTTCTAATCGTCACATCAAGATCCAACGTCAAAAAGCCATAAAGATGATCAATCCTGCAAAAACAACATACGCGTGTTGTTAGGCTCACCAGAGATACCAACAAGTACCATAAAAAGACCTCCATACCCTGAGCACCAATCACGACGAATCGTCTTGATACGACTAGGGGACAACACAAAAATTGTCGAGTACATCAGAAGATACAGGTCCGAGAAAACTAGACCAACACCTCCCTCTCAACTAGGAAGCCGACATAAGCTCAAAACTCGGTAGGCATTCAATATGTCAGACTTTTAGGCCAAGGCCTTTGTGATATAACAATCCCTATTGGGGGTAAACTATTCTGCATTGGGTCACACCCTTTGATTTTAATCTAGTCTAACGAATCAGTCCCATGATCCATGAGAATTGAGTGCCCAGGATCTGTTCACCCCAACATACGGCCAAATTGTCCTTTTGGAATTACGTGCCCCACTAATGAAATCTTGCCATGTCGCTTACACATTTCCCTATAAGTATGCAGTCCCATCAATATGTCAGGTATACATTTATTACTGTCTACCGTCTTTTACCTCTAATGACTTGAACGTCGGAGTGTGTGCATGTACCACCCCCTCGCCGGATCAACGCGAAGAGGATCATCTCAGCACAACCATTAGAACATCTTTAGCATCACAGCTTGGAAGCATCTCGGCCCAGCTTCAATGATCGAGTTCGGCATCCAATACAGTTCGAAAAATAAATAAAAAACAGAAATTTAGTGAACAGAGAAGAAGTGAAAATGAGTAGAATTATTTTAATGGTAAAAAATTGATTAAATTACACTATTGGCCAACTTTATTTTAGTTTTTTGTTTTTGTCTCTCAAGTATTATTTTCTTGTGTAAAAAATAATATTATTTTTTCTATTTTAGGTTACCAACATTAAGCTGTGTTGGTCCATCATTCAATAATCCATATACGCCATCAAATTTGTCCAACATTCTTTTGCCATGGCACCACCCACCATTTTCGACTGCCATGCGATGTTTCTTTCCCATTTTGTCTCAAAACGCCTAGCCGCAATTTCTCCAAAATATCTCTTTTTCCTCTGTTCCTTGATCCAAGTTGAATACTAAAGTCATATTTGTTAACTTTTGCTGTGTGGTTTATTATTCTTGGATTGAGATGCTCTCCATTTCTAAAAAGAAGTGGAAAGGTTCATTACTGTAGTTTTAGGTGCATAAAATATATAAATGCTGAATATTTTTTATGACCAATATAAATGCTCATATATTTTCTATTTTGTGTTGTTTTCCAAAAAAAGTTGGCTAATAATTATCTCTGTTTTTGTGATTTGCAAAGCCACATCCTGAATCAGATAGGGAGAGAAAGACTACATTTATGACAAGAAAATAAACAAAAAATACCATAATATTAGTACATATTTATTGACAATAAATATGCCAGTTCTATCTCCATCCCCATATAGTTATCCACACCTTCAAACATTAAAAATTAATTAGTACTCTCTCTATTACAGAATATAAGCAAAAGTTGGTTAACAGAAGTTGATATTTATGGTTCACAAAACTACTACTATTTATTTGGGCGGAGGGACATCCTCGGTCGCTTGCCTCGAGGGGCCATGGGAGTAGACTTGGATTTAGTGAGAGTTGACCATCAGCTCCCACTGTGGCGTGACTTCAGATCTCGGATCCTGAGTCAATAGTTGTTGCTTGATGTCTCGGTATAGTCTTCTCCTTGGCATGAGGTCGGAATCCTCCGAGGTTGTCCTTGTCAACCTTGCCTTCTCCCGAGGTTGGACTCGGAAGGGTGGGGTACCTACAGACACTCCGATGTTAAAGTCAGCAATTAAAAGTCAGTGAGAGGTACAAATGAAAGAAACGTACCTGATTCCATGGGGTAGTGCCGTATTTATAGACGCGACTCGGGAGCTCCATCGGTCTTGCCCAGCTTCAGACTGTTGGATCGGGGCGAAGCGATCTGGTCCGTTGATTATGGATCCGCGTGGTGATTCGTTTGCTGGGTCGGACCCAATCGCATATTGGGCTGTTTCCCGAGCGGATTGGGCCTCTTCGCCCAGTCTGAAACAGTTGTGAACTCAATTCACTAAGGTTTGTTTTTTTAAAAGCTTCTCCAGTGAACCGAGCTCACTATAACGCCAATAAACTAAGTTTTCTAGAGAGAAAAAAGAGGTTTAAAAGTCGATTAAAGGGGTAGAAGTAGTTTTGTGATTAATTTCTAATTTTTAAATATGAGTTGTAATTAGGGATCAGGATACATTGTAGTCATGCTTGATCGTAGTGTCTGAATGGTTGAACCGGTGGCAATTTTGCAATTAAACCAAGAATTTGTTTCTGCTTGGCATTTAGCATCGGTTATTATAACAACCGATGTTAAAAGTGCTTGCACTGGTCGTTTAACATCAGTAACCGATGTTATATGTCTCTATGTCAAGGACTTATAGCATCGGGTATTAGAACACCCGATGCTAAATGTCCATTTAGTGAAACCAAAGCACAATTTTATTTCCCAATCTATCGTGCGAATTCAGAACTTCTGCCTCTCTCTAGCAGAACTTTTTCTCTCTCGCTGAACCCTAACCTCCCTTCTTCTTCTTCTTCTTCCTAACAGAACCCTCACAGAAATTCTTCTTCTCTCTCGCAGAATCAACCAAAACCATGTTTGTTTCCTTCCTCCTCTTCGTTTGTTTTCTGCTCCATGGAGAAACTCTAAACGACATTGTTTAATTTTATTTTAACATAACGCGATTGATGAGGAAAGGAGAATGGCGCAATCCTTGATCGACGTGTTTAAAAGGACCATTCGCACACTCTTCCCTCACTCTCCGTTTCCTTCTTCAACTTTCGCTTTCAGATCTCGTTCTCTTTCTTCGCTTTTCTTCAATCGAAGGATCCCTCTCGTTGTATCACTGCCTTCTCATAGCACTATGGGTGAAACTCCCGTCGCCATTGATACCGGCATGGACGAAGTTCAGCGCCGACTCATGTTTGATGACGAGTTCGTTTCTCTCTCCTTCTCAATCTCATTTTATTTATTTCCTTCTAGTATCTGATTTCTCTCGCGTTTTTGATATTGTGATTTTGATTTATTGGTGTTGGATTTGTATTGGATGTGTGGTGCTTGTTTCATTTGTGTTGGATATTGTGATTTTGATTTATTGGTGTTGGATTTGTATTGGATGTGTGGTGCTTCTCAATAAAAAAAATTAAATGTAAAATAAATCTTTTACGAGTTTAAGTTGAAATTAGCTTAGCTCTCAATTTTTTCACAAGCTTTCTTTTAACATTTTCATGAATATCTATGTAAGAAGTTTTTCCTTTAGCTTGTGTACTCAGTTAGATCCTCCCGGTATATGTCCCTTCTTGCTTCTAGCTGAATCTCATTCTTCTCACCCTAGAACTTGTAATTAATTTGATGATGTGGCAACATTCTGTTCGATCCTCCTATTGCTTGTGCCATGTGTCACAAGCGGATTGGCCAGAATTGAAATTCTGTTTTAAACGGTTAAGCTTGAACGGGTTTGGCGCCAACTCATTTCAAGTTCGTTTATATAGAGTTGGCTTCTGATTCCGTGAGAATAGATTGTAATCATCCTTGGGATTGAGAGACGAGTTGAAACACGGGAATCTAGGGTTCTGGGAAGTGAGAATTGAGAATTATTCACATTCTTGTAAATTGACTTTGGATCGATCAATGCAACAAGAATTAAGCTGTTGCTTAGTTCCCCAGATGTAAGTATCAATTGATACTGAACTGGGTAAACAAATTCTAGTGTTCTGTGTCTTTAATTCCGTTCAATTTGGTTAGTTCGCGTTTATCCCCAATTCTGCAGAATTAGGGTTCATAAATCAATTCGATTGATTTCGTGTTTTAGGTTTAATTGATTTGTCAATTAAGTCTCAATTCTTGTGCGACTAAGTTCTGTGGCTGGACAAACAAAAGATTTGTGCGAATTCATTGCTTCAATTCTTAACATAATTGAAAGAGAATTTTATGATGAATCAAGTGTGGTGGAGGCTGTTCTTCTTGTAATCATAAACCAAATAACTGGAAGGCTTTGGTTGCTTTCTTTTCCTTTACCACCATTTCAAATAAACTGAATTTAAGAAGGCAATTAATTGTTTCGTATTCAGTTGTGGAGTTAAGAAAGGATTCTTCCAATTCTGTCAGGTAATTATCTATTACTCTGTCCATCAATCGATATATGTGTTTCTTATTTTGGCTCTTGTCAAGCTGAATCCAATCATTAATGTTGTTTATTATTAACTGAATCTTTGATTTATGTGTGCAAATATGCCAAAGCCAACGTGGATTAAGAATTTTCGCATGATAATTAACAGAAGCTCACCACATCAAGAAGAAGGCATGAATTGGTAGTTTAAAATTACCCATGTTAAGTTAATTGTTTACATAAGAGAAAGGATGGGAGTTATGTGAATGACTGATAGGAATCAACTGATAATTGGGGGAATTTTATTGAAAATATCCGAATTCAGAGATACAAAGAATTGACTGGTTTTCAGTTCCAGTGAGAACTATCTGTTTTTGTTACAATTCACAAGCTGCTACTAACAGAACTAAACTACTTCTATTTATACATTCTGTTTTGCATTCTGTTACTTGTATATTTACAACTGTGCCCCCCTAGTTAGTATTCATCTTTCCCTTCCTCCTATAGTACACCTTTTTCACTAAAGGTCTGCTATCACTGCTCCCCCCTAGGGCTTTCACCTTGTCCTCAAGGTGAAGTTCTGGAAAAGCTTGCTGCAACTTCTCTGCCAGCTCCCAGGAGTTCTCACATGATGGTAAGTCTTTCCACTGCACTAGGACTTCTGCTTCTCCTGTGGAGTTGTATCTGAATTCCAATAGTTCATCTACACATGGTTGCAACACTCCTTCTGTGAGTACAGTGGGCAGTGGTTGTGGCTGGTAGTTCCCTGGTACAGTCTTTTTGAGCTTGCTGATGTGAAACACTGGATGAATCCTACACATTTCTGGTAGTTCAAGCTTGTAGGCTACTGTTCCCACCTTCTCAATGACCTGGTAAGGGCCATAGTATCTAGGACTGAGTTTCTCATTCCTCCTAGAAGCCAATGTCTTCCACCTGTAGGGGCATGCTTTCAAGTATACCCAGTCACCAACTGCCAGTGTCACATCCCTTCTCTGTTTATCTGCTTGCTTCTTCATTCTCTGTTGTGCTACTGTCAAGTTGTGTTGTAATTGTCCTAGCAAGGTATCTCTGTCTTCATATAGTTGATTCACAGCCTCTACATTAGATGGAATGGCAGGACCCTTAATAATAGGATTGGGATCCCTTCCATATAATGCCTTGTAAGGGGTCATGCCAAGTGATGCATTGTAATTGGTGTTAAACCATAATTCAGCCCAGCAGAGCCATTTAGGCCAAGTTTTAGGACAATCACCCACAAAACATCTTAAGTAAATCTCCAAACACCTGTTTGTGACCTCTGTTTGCCTGTCAGTTTGTGGGTGGAAGGCAGTACTATACTTCAACTTGGTGCCATCTAGTTTAAACAACTCTCTCCAAAACTGACTGAGGAAAATTTTGTCTCTGTCAGAGATAATGGCTTCTGGAAAGCCATGAAGTTTGATCACCCCTGATATGAAACAGTGTGCTACATCAGTAGCAGCGTAAGGATGCTCCAAGGGGAGAAAATGTGCAATTTTAGTAAGCCTATCAATGACTACTAGGATTGTATCTTGTCTGCCAATTCTAGGTAATACCCCAATAAAGTCCATTGATACCTCTGACCACACCTTAGTTGGTATGGGAAGTGGTTGCAACAACCCAGCAGGTGCCAATGTTTGAGCTTTGCTTTGTTGGCACTGTTGGCATTGCATGATGAAGTTTCTGATATCATGTTTCATTCCCTGCCAGTAAAAAACTCCTGCAATTCGTTTATAGGTCCTAAAAAACCCTGAGTGTCCTCCTTGGAGAGAGGCATGGAACTCATGTAGAATGGTTGGAATCCTGGAAAAATTTCTTGGAAGGACCAGGCTATTTTCTCTATAGAGAAATCCTTGCTTAATGGAATATTTACTGTTCCCAGGAGCCTGTAGTACCACCTTCTGCATCAAAACTTGCAAATCAGGGCAACTTCTAATTTCTTCTTCCCACTCATTCCATTCTGGTAGTGTCACACTTGAGATTGCAGCAAAAATCATCTGTCTAGATAAAGCATCAGCCACCTTATTTGAACTGCCAGCCTTGTATTGAATTTCAAAGTCAAATCCTAGTAACTTAGAGGTCCATTTGACTTGTTCTCCCCCTAATAAACTTTGCTCAGTGAGGAATTGGAGACTTTGTTGATCTGTCCTCACTATGAAGTGTTGGCCTAGTAAGTAGTGTCTCCATTTTTGAATGGCCAACACCATGGCCATTAATTCCCTCTCATAGGCAGATTTCTGTTGTGCTCTTACTGACAGTTTTTGACTGAAGTAAGCAACTGGTTTCTCATCTTGCATCAAGACAGCTCCCACCCCTTTACTTGAAGGATCAGTCTCAATGACAAATTGCTTAGTGAAATCAGGCATTACCAGGACTGGTAGTGTGGACATGGCCTGTTTGAGCTCTTGAAGGCTATCTCTGCTTCATTATTCCAACTGAATTTGTCCTGCTTCAGTAGGTCTGTCAAAGGCCTTGCAATGATACCATAGCCTTTCACAAATCTCCTATAGTAACCTGTCAACCCTAGGAACCCCCTTAAACCCTTAAGGTCCTTTGGAGTTGGCCACTCAGTCATTGCACTAACCTTGTTAGGGTCTGCACATACCCCCTGTGCTGTCACCACATGCCCAAATACTCCACCTTATCAACAGTAAAGTCACACTTTTTCTTGTTCACCACTAGATGATTCTGGCCAAGTGTAGAAAAAATTGTCCTCATGTGATCAGCATGCTCATTCACCCCTTTACTGTAAATCAATATGTCATCAAAGAAAACCAGGGCAAATTTTCTGAGGAAGGGCTTGAGTATCTCATTCATGAGTGCTTGGAAGGTTGATGGTGCATTGGTTAACCCAAAGGGCATGACCATGTACTCATAATGACCTTCATGTGTTCTGAAAGCAGTTTTAGGGATATCTTCAGTTCGCATTCTGATCTGGTGGTAACCAGATTTGAGATCCAGCTTGGTAAACACTGTGGCGCCAGTGAGTTCATCCAACAGCTCATCAATTAGAGGAATTGGGAATTTGTTGGGGATTGTGAGCTTGTTTAATGCCCTATAGTCTACACAAAATCGCCAGCTCCCATCCTTTTTCTTCACAAGTATGATAGGACTAGAGTAAGGGCTAGTGCTAGGTTGAATGATTCCTGTTTTAAGCATATCAGCCACCAGTTTCTCAATTTCATTCTTTTGGTAATGAGGGTATCTATATGGTCTGAGGTTAGGTATGCTAGCACCATCTTTGAGGACAATGGCATGATCAGTAGGTCTACTAGGTGGCAACTGACCAGTCTCATGGAACAAAAATTCATATTCATCAATGACAGCTTGAATTACCTCAGGCAGTGTGTGATGCTCTGTCTCTATTAGTACCATGTTCCTGCATTCCACAATGAACAATTCCTCAGGCTCTTGTAATTCCAGCATCATCTGGTTAGCATTCACTTACCTCCTGGATAGTAGAGGGTCCCCTTTCAAGCACTGAGTCTCTCCATTCACTTTAAATTTCAGAGTCATATCCCTGAAGTTGGCCTTAATATCCCCAAGCTTTTCTAGCCAATCAATACCTAGCACAATGTCCTCACCATCCAGAGGGAAGACATAACAATCTACTGTTATTGATATCCCTTGCAGTGTGAGCTGTACCCCCCTACAAACTCCTCTAATCATAATTCTTTCTCCATTTCCAATCTTCACCCAGCATGGGGCTGTATTTTCTACTGTCCTTCCCTGTTTCTCCACCAACTTGTTAGACACAAAGTTGTGAGTGGCACCACAATCCAGTAACACCAATATCTCCAGTAGTCCTATGATTCCCCTTACCATAAATGCACATTTAGAGGATAGTCCTGCCATGCTGTAAAGATGCAGGCTCTTCATATTGGCTTCCCACACAATCTCTTCTTCATCTTCATCTTTCTTCTCCTCCACTTCCTCCATCAGTTCTTCCACATACAACAATTTAAGAACCCTGTTCTTGCATATGTGGCCTGGTGTGTATTTCTCTTCACAAGTAAAACACAGACCCTTCTTGCGCCTCTCTTCAATATCCTTGCCACCCACTGACTTGGCGTTCAGTGGCCAAGAATTTTTCCCTGCTTCAGTGTTCTTGACAGTGGTGCTTGCCTCTGTAGTGGGTTTGGTGTGAACATCAGCCTTATTGTTCTTGAATCCTCCAAAATTACGACCCCCATACCTTCCAACAGCGCCAATTTTCTCCTCTGCTAGCAGAACTACATCCATCATCTCTGCAAGATTCTGTGGCCGTTGCAGGCGCACTTCTGCCCTTATATCTTCCCTCAGACCGTTGGAGAACATCCCCGTAAACAAGGATTGGTCTTAGATCTTGATGTGGCTCACAATCGACTCAAATTTCTTGCGATACTCCCGAACAGTGCCTTATTGCTTCATATTCATCAGTAATTCGAACGCATTGTTCACCATCGTGGGTTGGAAACGGCGGAGTACAGCTTCTTTAAGGCCACTCCACGACAGCACCTCCATGTTCGCCTCCCACCACTGCATCCACGCCAGCGCTTCGCCCTCCATCGCCATTAACGCGGCGTCTAACTTCTCATTCACCTCAATCCTTCGAACCTTGAAAAAACGTTCGATTTTCGTGAGCCAGCCGGTGGCATCGTCGCCGTTGAACACCGGAAGATCAACCTTGCGAAGTCTTCGATCACCATCGCCGTTGATTGGCCTTTCCTTCGTTTTCGGGTCACCCGGGTCACTTTGACCCGAATCTTTCAATTGCATTGCTGCGAACATGGATTCCATACGAGCAAGCGCCTCATTGAGACGTTGTTGACTTCGCACCTCAGATTCTTGAAATTTCCGTTCCAACTCTTCAATTCTGGGATCCATCGTGGTTGAAGTTTGCTTCTTGCGCACCATGAACACGCTAAAGATTGAATTGTTTTGATACCAGTTGATAGGAATCAATTGATAATTGGGGGAATTTTATTGAAAATATCCGAATTCAGAGATACAAAGAATTGACTGGTTTTCAGTTCCAGTGAGAACTATCTGTTTCTGTTACAATTCACAAGCTGCTACTAACAGAACTAAACTACTTCTATTTATACATTCTGTTTTGCATTCTGTTACTTGTATATTTACAACTGTGCCCCCCTAGTTAGTATTCATCTTTCCCTTCCTCCTATAGTACACCTTTTTCACTAAAAATATACTAATCTATGCCCTTATGTATTGAAATTAAAGAGGAATAATTTGTCTTCTCTTGGATACAGGAGAAATTTGATAACCATGTTACTCAAGGTGTGGATGCTTCTTATAAGATTTCTCCAAATGATGTTGTTGGTTTAGTACAATTTTGGAAGCAAAATTCCTGACGAGTTAGCTGGCTTATTTTTTAGTTCGACATGACAGGTATATCACTAACTGAGTATTCGTCTTTCATATAAAAATATGTTTAGGCATTCTAGTTCTACCCATTCAGTTAGGAATTTGTTATAATTTCATGTTGCTCTTGTTGGTCTCAATGATTGGCTTTAGTACAGGTTTTATTTTCATAGAAAATTTTCTTTTCACTGGAATCATATATCTATTATGTAATGCTACATATTCTGCATCAAAACAGTATCTACATGAGCTGCTGATATTGATCCCTAGCTATTCTGGCTTTACAAAATTTTCTTAACGTCCAAGGCATTGCTATAGGGATTGTCTTCGGATTCGTTGAATTGGGAGCATGTGGTCTAAAATTTGTTTATACCTTTAAAGCAAATTTAACCTTGAAATTCCATGCTTGCTTATTCTTCTGTTGATCTTTTGTTAATTGTGGCAGAGTCTCGGTGGAGGAAAAATTAAGCTCCTATATGTTTGATAAATTATCCTAGTGGAGATATCAACTACTATGACCATGGATTTAGTACACTCCCAAGTCAATGTGGTGACTCAGAAGCAGGGCATGGTCACCATTTTGGGCTGTGCTACTAAAACAAACACAGCTTCGACTTTTCGCTGAGGCGAACACTATCCGCAGACATGTCCTCAATGAAATGATTTCCTCAAAACAGGACCTCTTTATCATTTCTAATAATGATGAATTGTATGAAATGGCTTCCTCAAAGCAGGTCCTCTATCATTTCTAATAATGATGAATTTTGTTGGGCAAATGCACTGTCTGTTTAATTATAAGGTATTAACTTTGATGTATCAATGACTTTTAATGACATTTTGTAATTTCAATAGAAATCCTTTATTATGTGGCAACTAGGCAGGATCAATATATCATTCTTATGTTCCAAATATTTGTTGGTTGTGATCCATGTTTTTCAACTAATCGCATATATATCTTGAAAGAACTTATACTAACTATATGGTCTTAGATCTGTCGAAACTCTAAATGAGGACTACTGGAAAGATTTTGGATAGCAGAGCTTCATCTAAGAGAACAACTACTGAAGTAAACTCTCGACAAGGTGGGTTCGTAACTTCGTATGATCTTTCTGAGTGCCAAAGTCCACTTGAGTTTTTGAATTGTATGTTAATAGTACCCCTTATGATCAGGTTTTAGCTTCACTTTTGCATATTGGTCTGTTGTATTTATGCACATTGTGTGCATATTTTATATTCTTGAGATGCTCTCTCTCTCTCTCTCTCTCTCTCTCTCTCTCTCTCATTCTGTGTGTGTGTGTTTTTAGTGTACATTGGATCTCACTGTTGTTTTGTTTTTTAAAATACAGGATGATACCACTTTTGAGAAACAAAGTGCTCTTTTTGCTTTGGCAGTGTGAGATATAAGGTTGTCATATACACTGATGCGTTAAGCTATTTGATATGCTAACTTAGAGAGATTTGATCCTCACTATCGTTTGTGTAGGTACCTGACTTCATTTGTGTTTATATACTAATATATTCAGGCATTTAAGCTATAAATTGAAAGCTGAACTGATGTTGCAGGGTATAGGATTTGGTAATTTAGCAAGGCTGGATCCTCGATATGGCCTATGTAGGTATCTGGGTTCAATCGTGTTTATATATTAATAAACTGATAATATACTGATGCCTTAAGATACAAACTAAGAGTTTCATTTGTGTTTATATTCTAATATACTCATGCATTATACTAATGATTGTGTGGGTTTCTTTCCTACTACTTCAAATCATCAAGGCAAGTCCCTCTCCTCTTCCTATTTCACATCACAAGTCTCACTAGTGCGAAAATGACAACAATTTCTAACTATAAGAGTATTTTGGAAATTTTGATTTCTATAGATGGAAGCCATTTTTACATAATCAGTGGAGCCATTTTGTTGATATAGCAACATCCTTGTGGTAATTTTCAGTCAATATTTATTTAAAGTAATAAAACCATAGCACATTGCATTAGCCTAGCAGCTCTTAACTCCTAAGTCTTGTAATTTTTTGTTTGTTGCTTATAGGACTTTTACAATCTGTTGGTGGATGAGGGAATCTTTGATCAATATCTTGCTTATAACGAGTTCTAACTCCTAGTTTGCGCACCTGACTTGGAACTAGAATCAATAGTTGAAAGCAAGAAGGATAAGAAAAGACAAGCAACATTTGATCCTGATATTCCAACCACAACTGACAAAGTGGATTTTGGTAAAAATTAAACTTCAATTCATAGGGAAGCTGTCTGCTTTGACTTGCTACTGCTAGTGGAGATTTAGAGAGTAGGCCAACTCAAGAAAGTAATTGGTATATAATGTATAGACCAAACAAATGATTGTATATAGATCTTACTGAAACAAATTGGAATTCCACAAATAGTTTTTATGTGGCATTTTTTCAATGGAATTTGAAGAATTTTTATGAATTTATTATGTGTTGCTGTTTGGAAATAATTTTGTATATCAGGATTTTATAAATTGGTCAATCGATATCTATTAATAGTGCCAATTATGTTTTTATGAAAAAAATAGACGATTAGCATCGGTTGTTTAAACAACCGATGTTAAATGTGAATTTTAGAGACATTTAGCATCGGTTATTCTATACAATCGATAAATGTGCTTCTAAGAGACATTTAGGATCGGGTATTCTATACAACCGTTGCTAAATGTCCCACTTTTAGCATCGTCGGATAACCGATGTTAAATGTCCCAAACAACCGATGCTAAATGTCTTTCCTGCACTAGTGTTTAGTGCAAAATTTTTACTTCCTCTCCATTTTTTTCTGCTCACTTTTGAATTGCTGCCAAAAAACGGGTTAAATTTAGGACCCTACATCGTGGCCCGTGTGAATAGCCTAGATGAAGATGGAGGAGATAGAATTAACCTATTTACTGTCAGATCTGCAAACGTTAGGCGGTGGGATACATTTGACAGCTAGCAATACATGGATTATTGACAAAAAGGAACAACATGGCGTACTGGTGTGAGAAAAAGTAATGTGCAAGTGTACACAGTCTACAACAAGTAATATAGAGAAGATGAGATTGTACCCACAGGGATTTGATTAATTCTTTATGCTTAAATACATAGAGATTAGTGTAGCATAAACTACTAACAAATGATGGATGGTTGTGTGCAAAACAAAATGTAAATAAATTATAAAAGATGAGTGAAATCAGCAGAGAATGATAGTTGGGATGTTCTTACCAAATAAGTCACTTTTAAGAGTTGTATGTTTATGTGTGATGCAGGTGCACTGAATGCAGCTGCATTAGAATTGTGCTTTTCAGTCACTTTCTTCAGAGTTTCATTACAAGCTTCTTATGTCTAAGCATGCTAAATAAGTTCACTCCTGTCTTTTAAGTACCCACTGTATCACCCTAAGGACTATGTTATCCTATGTCTAGGACTTAGCATGGATTTAACAAAGTTTGCTTTATTAAAATGAATTAACAAAGTTTCTTCATTAAAACATTTACCCTTATTAGTTCCTGAGTTCTAATTGTAAACCATGTCTGCTTTTACAACTCTACTTATTCTAAGCGATCAACCTTAAAATAAGTGTTGAAAGAAGTATCACACAAGAACTAAACTGCACACACCACACATGAAATCACAACAAAAGAAGACAACAAGGTAAGAGTTACACGGGTTGAAGATCTTTTGCATGAATTCCCAAGCAATGCAGTTGCATTAACTTCACTGCACTTAGCTAGCACTATGTAGAAGTGAAAAAAGAAGTTGTCAATTCCTTCCTTACCTTCCTTACAACATAAAAACTATCTAAAACTAATTCTAAGAGTATCTTGTTGATCTCTTGAAGTGTAACTTGAGGTGTTTTTTCAAATGAGAAGTGAGGGCCCTTATATAGCCTTCAAAAAGGTGACTTCCTTAGTGATCAAGTTAACTTGAGAGCTTTAACCATGGTTACTTTTCTGAACCTCCAAAAAGTAAATTGAATCCCACACTCAAACACAAATCAAGGTCCAATAATGGATGACCATGTGTCCCTAAGTGAGTGATTCTTCAAAGTTAGTCTTCTATGGTAGGCGCCGAAATTTGCAAGTTGCATGTGCCCTTGTGATTAAGCATGATGTCATCCATGAAGTGTAGGTGCATCTTCATGGTTTGAGAGTGCTTCATGCATAGTTGTCAGTTTCCAGTGCAGGTGCACTTGGTGTAAGTGCACCGTTGTATTCTGGTTATTTTCTGATGCAGGTGCACTATTGTATCTTGGTGCAGGAGCATCAACTGCAAGTGCGCTGAACAAACACATCAAAATAAGAAAATATATGCCAAATGCTTAATCATGAGCATAACCCTTTATAAAACTCTGAATGTTGTTATTTTATCTGGCATATAATATAAGTCAGATACATTAGTTATTCAATGAACTTAAAACTGCAAAATTTTCTTATAATAGGAACCGGATGAGTATCATGGAGTTCTTATGGTGTTCCTTTCTGCAAAATAGCAATGTCGACCTCTCTCTGTTACCAAGATAGTAGAATGACTACTATTTTTAATATGAGTCAATGAGTCAACGGAGAACCTCTCTTCGTTGATCCAATCTTGGATAATTCCAACTTAGGACCGTCTTTATTCCTAGTAGATCGTAAGAGGACCTACCAATAAAATAATAATGGCCAGCCTAGTAGCAGTTTCAAACCTGAAAGGGATCTCGGGCAAGGTGATACCCTTTCACCCTACTTATTGATCTTGTGTGCTATTAAAAATAATAGTTGCTTAGGAGGTGTTACATTCTCTTAGGGACTAATTAGTAATTTGGTAGTTAGTTAGTATTTCTTAGAGCTCTATATATAGAGCACATTGTACTCACATTTACCATCTTTTTCAATATGATTCCTTATGAAGAGTTTTTACTTCTTTTACCTCATGAGTATTCCTATGCTTTCTACCTCTCATATGAGTTTGATCTATGCATGTATGATCCTATGATTCTTAACATGGTATCAGAGCGATACCCTAGAGATGAGGATTACTCTTCCGACTCTGATTCGGTCACCAATGAGGACTACGACTCTGATTTCAGCGATGCACAATATGAAGTTCCACGGTGGTTGTTCTTGGATCAAGAAGAGGAAGGCACTTCACAGCTCCGACGTGAAAACAAGGATCTTGAAATTGTTTTCGGCAATTTCGGTAAGGACTCCAATCTTGATATCATTTCTGCTCCTTCGTTGATTTCAATCGAAATAGAATTCGGTTTGTCCAGTATCAAGATCGGAGAAATCTCATGTCCCTTTGCTGCCGTCAAGCCAACCAAAGATGAAGGTTCTTTCAAGAATGACGCTGAATCACAGTTACTGGATCTTGACAGCAGCACTACGGATCTTGAATCAAATACAATTGAGGATATCGAAATTTGCTGTAACTTTGATTCCGTCTCTCATTACAACAACCGAGTCGATGATGAGGCAAGAGTTGACCTCTCGATGATGAGGAGCATGTTCGTAGAAGAAATCGCAAAGAAGCAGATCGTAGTCGAACTGGAAGATTCTTCTATTACGATGACCGATTTCATCCTTGCGGCAAACAGCAAGCCAACGCATCCAAATCTGGAATTGGACTGGGAAAAATTGAAACGTGCCTTGTTTGATAAATCCCTGGTACTTATGCCTCTTGATTTTCCATATTCCAAACACACTTTAGATGCCATTTTGAAGCTTCGTACTCTTCTTATCGATTCTATGTTTTCTATTAATTCCAATGATGTTGATGATGGACTTCTCACTTTGGGTGTTGATGATGTTGTGTTTTCTCTCCTTGTTAATACTAGTTTTTCTGGTAGTGGAACACCCAATTTTGTTGAATATGCCAAAGCCAATTCCCTTTTATTGTTGGACAACCATATGTTTGTTGAAATGCCACTCAGGAATTGTTACTATACGGTGAACAATAATACTTTGGTTGATCCACCAGCAGCTTTTGTGAAGAACTACTCCATTCAGTGGGTGTTTTCTATCTTAGTTTACTTGGGGTATCCTTGCTTTCTCTACGACCCCTATGTTCCAAATTGGGAGTTCAAAAATTTTAGTTTGCTTTGGTCTCAACATATGTCAATTATTAAAAATGTTCATTGTGAAATGAGGGGCATTCTTGATCTTCCTTGTAATGATGTGGGGTTTATTAATAGATTGATTTTTGGTGAAGATCATATGTGTCAGCATCCTGTCTATAGAAGAACTATGGAGTGCACTATCAATTTCCTCAATTATGGTCTCTTGCCTCCAGACTCACCTCAATGGTTCCTTGCAGCATTTGACCCAATTCTTCAACTTGCTTTCACTGAGGACAGAATTATAGGAACAAATGACTATATAAGTTCAGTTGCTATGATTTTTGGTTATTTTTACATGGCTGAAAGGTTTGATGTTAATATTGGCGAAGACTTGTTTGAAATTAATAAAACTGGAGATGAGTATTTGGTTTCTATTGTTGATTGCAAGGATGTTTGGCATGATAATTGCATCTTTATCAGCATGTTGATAAACCTTGACATACAGCTAGTAGTTGTTCATGCCCTCAATCATTCATTAGCTAAAATGAATATCAGTGAAATTGGCTCTGTTGAAAAGGCTCCTAGTCAATGTGTTAAATATCATTTTCCTCTTGCAAAGGGAAGCTTTGACGAGGATGGAGCTGTTTGGATTGTTTAGGTTACTTCTGTGTGTTGGACTGATCACTCTCCAAAGGTATTTTGGACCAAAGAATTTCCACCATGAAAGATTTGGATTGGGCCAAATTGCTATTTGTGTTGTTTTTTTTAGTGCTTGGAATAACTCTTGTATTTCAAGCTAATATGGTGATCCCAATATTAGCTTGAGGGAGGCTATTAAAAATAATAGTTGCTTAGGAGGTGTTACATTCTCTTAGGGACTAATTAGTAATTTGGTAGTTAGTTAGTATTTCTTAGAGCTCTATATATAGAGCACATTGTACTCACATTTACCATCTTTTTCAATATGATTCCTTATGAAGAGTTTTTACTTCTTTTACCTCATGAGTATTCCTATGCTTTCTACCTCTCATATGAGTTTGATCTATGCATGTATGATCCTATGATTCTTAACATATGTTGAAAAACATGGCATTCATGGAAATTAGAGAGAAAACCTTAAAAGTCTATTATATTGAAATTGGTGAAATATTATTATGAGAAGAAGATGATTACAAATGAGTGTACCATCTACCTTATATACTAACCAACTAATGGGCCTTACTACTAATGACCTTACTATCTAATGAGCCTTACTACTAATGACCTTACTTTCTAATAGGCCTTACTAACCGACTAATGTACTTACTACTTATATTTTAACAGCCACCCGCAAGCTGGACAGTGTTCACAATACTTCCAGTTTGAGATAAGCAATACAAAGATACTATAAAAGTAAGGAAAATAAAGAACAATCTTCAAATTTTGATAGTAGTCTTCGACCAACTATCGGGCCCCTTCAAGCTTCTTCCGGCGTCTCCACAACATTTACTCTAAAGGAATCAACAAACTCCACTCTTAGGCATAACCATCCAAGTGTGAAAGAAGTCAACAAAAGCTTAACCATCGCGTAGAAACCACAACTCAAGGTTTAACTACTCGGAGGAAGCAACAAACCAACACTTAACAATCAAGCAAAAAAAAACCACAACTCAAGGCTTAATCACTTGAAAGAAGCAAAATGCTTAACCACCATAAGGCAGAAGCAAACATCAACAAGGCCATAGGCCAAAAAGCTTAACCACCATAGGGCAGAAGCAAACATCAACAAGGCCATAGGGCCAAAGGCTTAACCACCAAACAGAAACTATACCTCAAAGTTTAACCACTTGGCAGAAGCACATCAACGCTTAACTATCAAGAGTACTCAATCACTCAAGAAAGAAGCAAAATCTCAATGCTTAACCATTTATAGCAGAAGCATCATGCTTAACCACCACAAACAGAAGCCAAAATCAAGCCAATTAAGGCTAAATATCACAGTAACCAAATCAATCAAGTGTCCAATAGAAGCACTTGAATCCAAAAGCAAAGACAGTACAAAAAGAAGCATAGAAATAAGGATTTTTCAATCCGTATCCAAGTTCAAGTCTCCAAGACAAAAGACCAAACACCTCACCGAAACACCAATGTCCCTGAAGGGCACCACCACAGCAAAACAGATGAAAAATGGTAAACTGCTACTTGGATGAAGTGCTAATTGATGAGGTTTTATAGTGTCACCTATTACCATCATGGCAATCTTGCAAACCAGAGGACTTAAAGAATCCAAGTGAACATTTTGCATTTTTGTGATCCATTTTATGAGCCAAACCAGCAACCACAACAAGCCTAAAACAGCATCAACAAACCTCCAGCAGCAAGTTGTTCAATCCCCAAAATCCCTTGCTTGAATTTCTCAACAAGACGTTTCTTGAACTGCTCACTGTAGAGCAAACAAGCTTCATGTTCTCCCTTAATTGTTGCAGCAGATATGTTCTGATAATCAGCAAGTGCTTCCTCAAAAAAAATCTCTCTTCCAGATAATGCAACCCAAGGGAAGACAATGAAGGTGCCCCATTTGAACTTGAACCAATGATGGAATCAAACAAGTTGCGATTAACTTCATTTGCAACAACATCCCCAGATAATTTCACATCTCCATTATTAAAATAACCATTAACAATCTTAGCAGCATTTAATTTGACATCTCCATTTAGTACTTTACCATTATAAACTTTATCAAATGGTAAAATCCTAAAACAAACAACAACAGCAAGATTTCTAGGCACGACAATCTCAAACCTTTTGTCAAGCTTCACCAACACTTCAAAAGTTTTGCTCATTTCAACACGGTTTCTCAAAAAAAAGTTCCTATGATTATCCACACCATAGCTTCTAAGAACAGGCCATACCTGATCTTGCAGAGAGAACGTCCAAATCGACGTGGTAGTAGAACCGAAAAGCGGCAGCAAGGCAACAACGTACTACACCGAACCAGCAAGGTAAATGGAACTATAGATAGGCAGCAAGACACCTACAGAGAAGGACAAAAAACATAGAGCGGCCGCCGACGGATGCAACTCCTTAATGGATCTGAAACAACACCGATAATAGCCACAAAAAGCACAACACCACTCCTCAAACCGCCGTCTTCTCCCGGGGATGACGACCTCACGTCAGATCCAATTCCTTAGCGTGAAGAGGCACTCTCCACAGAAGAAAAATCATTGAATCGATCGTCGTGAACAAAATCTCGTCCTCTCCTATTCACCGTAACAAGATGTTTATCCGAAATTATAATCTGAAGAAAATTAGAAGATAAACGGAACCCTAATTTCTACAAGATCAGAATCAAATGACACAAATCGCAATCGAAAAATTTCACAAGTACACCAGTTTCAGATTCCAAAGATTTAAAGATGGCGATGATGACGAATCTGGATAGTAGATGAGAACAATATTTTTTTATTTTTTATTTTTGGAGAAAGGAATAATATCTCAAATATCTGGATATCAAGGAAATAAGAAAACAAAAGGAATCACGAAAAATAGAAAAAGAAATGAAAGAAAAGAAAACTAAGAAAATATAAAAAAAGGAACCTAAAGTTCAGCGGAATTCATGGAGGATACCATGTTTGCTCTGATACCATGTTGAAAAACATGGCATCCATGGAAATTGGAGAGAAAACTCTAAAAGTCTATTATATTGAAATTGGTAAAAATATTACTAATGAGAAGAAGATGATTACAAATGAGTGTACCATCTACCTTATATACTAACCAACTAATAGGCCTTACTATCAAATGACCTTACTATCTAATGGGCCTTACTAACCAACTAATGAGCTTACTACTTATATTTTAACATGTGCTAATGTTTTGTTTGGCTTAATTCATAAAGAGGTGAACGAGGGTAATATTCATGGAATTAAGATAGCTAGGAAGCCTCGAGCAAGGTTATCCTTTCACCTTACTCTCCACTTCTTATTGCAGACGATAGCCTTCTTTTTATAAGAGCTAACCCAAATGGGGCTGAGTTTGTTCTTAAGATTCTCTCTACCTATCAAAGAGCTTCTAGACAGATGGTAAATATGAATATAAAAACATGATCTGCAACAAGATGGGAGTAAAGACTATGAAAACTCATGGCAAATACCTTGGTCTACCAATCCATTTTGGTAGATCAAAAAAGGTAATATTCCCCCTTGTTCTTGATTGAATCTGGAAGAAATTGAAAGGGTGGAAAGAGAAGTTCCTCTCAAGGGTAGGGAAAGAAACTCTTACAAAGGAAGTGGCAGAAGCAACTCCAAACTATATAATGAGCTACTACAAGTTACCTGATGGACGCTGCAAGGAGATTGAAGAAATGATAGCAAGATTCTGGTGGGGGGTCAAGTTCTGGACAAAAGAATATCCATTGCCTCAGTTGGCAAAAATTGGCACAAAACAAGAAGAGTGGAGGAATGGGGTTCAGAGAGTTCAAGGAGTTTAATACCACTCTCCTAGGCAAGCACTGTTGGAGACTTGTCACTAAAGAAAGATCCCTGATGGAGAAGGTTTTCAAGGCAAGATACTACTGTAGGTCTTCTTTCTTGGAGGCTACCATTGGCTTCCAAACAAGTTATGCATGGAGAAGAATACTCAGTGCAAAAGAAGAAATTCAAATGGGTGGCAGATGGCAGATTGGGAATGGTAAAAAGGTGAAAATTTGGGGAGACAGTTGTTTGCATGAGCAACGGCTTCGTGATTAGGAGCTCAGTCAGTGACTTTGGACCTACAAAAACTATGGATGTTTTTATAAATGAAAGCACCAAACAATGGAAGAGGGACATTAACCAAGTTCTAAATATTCCTCTATCCTTTAGGCTTCCTGAGGATAAGTTCATAGGATATTGGGAAAAAGATGGGGAATACTCAGTTAGATCAGCCTACTGTGCTCTGTAATCGCTATAGCAGAAACCCTCCTAGCTCTTCAAGTAATGTTGATGAAAAACTATGGAAGGAGATTTTAATAAGTTCCCAATAAGGTCAGAAATCATCTTCGGCGCCTATCAAAAAATATCCTCCCCACTAAATGTAATCTCAAAAGGAAAGGAATTCAGCTGGATATGGAGTGCCCTCTTTGTCATGAAGGAAGTGAATCAGTGGATCACATTATTATGAAATGCCATTTTATGAAACTGGCCTCGTTCTCCTCCCCAATTGGCACCCACATACCTCAGAACATGCATTACCACTCTTGGATTCTCCATTGGATAGCAGGACCTGAAAAGATATGTGCCCAAGTGTTTGCTGTGGTATAATGGAAGATCTGGTTCGCTAGGAACCAACTAATTTTTAAAAATGTTGTCCCTAACCCTATGCAAGTTGCCTCCTCTTCTATGTGCTATGTCAACGATTTCAATGAAGCTAATCAGAAAAACCATGACAGTCAAAGAAACACCGAGGCTAGAAGATCTAATTCCATTCCAAATGCTCTAACTATTGTTCAAGTTGATGTTGGCTGTTTCTTGGAAGGCAAAACTGATTGGGATTCACTTCCAGAAACCATGATGGTGCCCTGATTGCTACTACTTGTAAAGTGAAGGATAGATCATATGATCCCCTCACTGCTGAAACAATGGGAATCTGCTGGTGCATGGTCATGGCTAGGGATTTGAGGTTGCCTATGCCTATTTTCTTATCAAATGTGGGAGTTGCTGTCAGTTGTATCCTCAACAAAACTACTAGAGCTTCCATTGAACCAACTTCACATTATTGTAGAGATCTTTTGAGGAGTTTTGGTTATGCCTCTATCCAACATATAGGAAGGAATTCCAAGTTTGATGCCCACAAACTTGCGGGGCTCTCGATCTAGAACAATAGGTGACGTCCATGTTTGGTCCAATGTATCTCAAATAGCTTATTTAGCTTCCACGTTTAATATTTTTCTAGCGTGTGATGACTCCAATCTTACTTAATGATATTAGAAGTCGACATCAAAAAAAATAATAAAAATACTCATTCCGTTCCTGATATTTGGCATTTTTATCCTTTTATTTTTGTTCCAAAATAATGGTACTTTTAAAAACCTAATTGATGTGATCCACACATGCAACACTAAATCTAGAATCAAGAAAATTACAAATCTATATGAATCTCTAAGTCATGATGACGAAGATGAACACAATTTCAAGATTAGATGATGACACTTACATGAAGAACACATAAGTGAAGAAAGAATCAACTGTGGAAAGAATAGAGATGAAATGAAGAATGATGTCTGCCACTTCTACATTGGGAGTTGAATAGTAATTATATGTTGGGTCTAATGGATCCTAAGCCCAACATGCAATCCACTTAGAGATAGGAAAGCAAGGTCCATGCACATCAAAGTAACTAAAGAGACAGATCTTGACCTATTCTATTGCCAGCAAGACTCAAATCAAAAGCACATTACACTAGAAACGAATTCTTACATTTATTGAAAACAATAGTTTGGGATGTCTAGCCATGCACGTGGGCTCACATCACCAATGCACAATTCACTCAATTTTTTTTAATATACCCTCTATATTAATTTAGTATTTTAGAATCCTAATTTATGAATTAATTGTTCTAATACTATTTTATTTTAGCTTCAATTATCGCAAGACAAACTATAAAGAGAGTATTTTAATACTTAACCAAAATAAATTAAATGATATCTTAATATTTGTGTAAAGCTAAAAGTACTAAAAAAAAATGGATTGCTTTTGTATCATTCAAAGCGTTGAAGATTGTTGGTGCTCCTTTGCCATCGTTATCTAGTTAATTTGGAAACAATTTCAACTCCATCTTCCAGTATCGTATTTTGTACGGCTCCATTATTATGGGCATTAAAGTCCATTATTTGATATAAACACACACTAAAAACATGTATTTATCACAATTTAACAGTGTACGGCAACTTTACTGAAAGCAGTTTGACCACTGCGACAACACAAACCACCTTAATTCAACTACCGACTTCGAGACCGACATAAAAATGCTGCTACCGTTATTTATTTTTATTTCACAATATGAGAAAGATAATACACGAATTTGAAGCTAAAGTAGTTTTAGTTAGATTTGTTATAAGTTTTGGGGAAGAAGAGTATGCAAATACCATTAACCACACTTTGACTTGGTATAGTAGGTAAAAAAGTGCACTTGTGTATGTTACATAAAAAGATGAATTTGTGTAACTTAAAAGCCACCATGACAAAGATAATTTGATGCTAAAGTTTTTTCTTTCCCAAACCAAATATAGATTTTTTTTACGATGTTATTGATACATAGTATCTATAGTTAGTTTCTTGTTTGAGCATGTCAAGCCTTCATATAGAGTTTGTGACATAGTATAAAACTCAAACTTGAGATCTTAGAGTGGAGCCAAACATAGTTACTGCTTGATTGAATCCTTGTTGGTTAACAAAACACGGATTCTGATAAAGTGTCTGTTTAACTGAATTGGTTTTACAGTAATGAGAATTGAGTTTCACATAATGGTTTCGTAAAGTTGATTTTACTAAAAAGTGGGGAGAACATAATTTGATTTATTTTTAAATTCTTTTTAGGAAAAAAAAAGAATTTACAATTGATTCTTTTAAGGGTTTTTAATGAGCCTAGAAGAAGTGAAAGAGAACAAGGGTTAAGAATTTTGGTCCCGGTTTTTTACTTATAACGTTGAGAAGGACCCTTCCTCTAATCAGAATTATCAATTGTAGATGCAAATTTTTTGTAGAAGTTATAATAATTCACGAAATAGACTCTATGGAGTCTAATGGAACATGAGTAGTTTGATAATCTATTTAAATGACTTACTTATTTTTGTTCTAATATTATTTTTGTGGATTTATTTATTTTTTATTTTAATATTCATTTCGTGAAAAATTTCAAAAATATATTTTGTGAAAATTTTGATATGAAAGACCTTGAGGAAGTAAATGTAATTCTTCGAATTAAAATTACAAGAACCGACAACGGAAGTTCTTTGGATCAATCTAATTAAATTTAGAAGATCTTGTAAAAATATAATAATTTTGATGGTAAACCAACATGTACCCCTTAGAATCTTGAATGAAGCCTCTAGACTGCTTTTCCCTTTTTTTTATCTATTTTTATATTTATTATATTTATCCAATTATATAATTTAATTTTATTTGTAACGTTACAAAACTTTTGTGAGGTAAATTGGACTTTTAGAACTACACAATGCTTTCTTAAAAGTAATCTATTTTAATGTTTTTCATAGAAAATTCGCACATAAGATCAGTAAGCAAAAATAAGTAACAATGTTTGAGGTAATAACAGTAAACAAAGTTTCAGATTTATATGTTGCAATTTTTCCAGAAGTATTATATTTTTACTCTTCACTTGAGCTTACTATTAGAATATTAGAATTTGCATCGTATACTATATATAAAATAACTCATTATTTTAAAATTGATTTTTTATTTGATATATATTGTGTATAATACCATATAGTTCAATGATTTTTTCCATATTATTATAAAAAATCAAAATAAATAAATGTTATTATTATTATTTTCTCTATCTAAGTTTCTTGCTTAATTTGTTTGCTTAATTTTCATTTTCATCTTAAATTCCATTTTTTATTTTATTTTTAATTTGGGAACTATTAAATGGTGAAGAAAAATGAAAAAACAAAATACACAAATTTTCTATTTTCTATGATTTATGTTTCATCAGTCACATTTATTTGGTTCATTTTTTAAAATTCATGTCTGTAAAACACTTCCCAAATTTGATGTAATAATAGGTTTTTGAGGGTGAACTGAAATTTGGAAGAAGAAAAAAGTTCATTATAAAAGGAAAGAAGAGAGACAAGTTGCATATACAGATCTCTTTCAAGCACATTTTGTCAAGATATTGTGCTCATAGGTTAAGAGTAGGGGAACCCCTCAAATAAAAGAAGTCAAACTCAACAGAGCCATGGCCACTACAACGTGGCTTGATTTATTCCCTAGCTATCATCTATGTGACTTGGTCTCGGACAAATCGGGCCACTCTCCAATTCTTCTCCATGTCCTAGCTTGCCATCGGTGCTAAGGCAGAAGAAAATTCAGATTCTAAAATGCATGCCTACAAGAGTCATATGAAATGTTACCAAAATGTATATCCGTGGAACAATTATAAGCTTTTATTGAAGATAGATCAATTTTCACAGCATAATACGGGAACAGCAGCAGATCCGTTTGTGGTTTGACATGCGATATTGATGGCTGCTCCGATGGATTCAGTATGAAGCCTTAATCAGCTAAGTGTTTGTGTTGCTTGTTTTGTTGGTTTTTCAGTTTGATTGTTTTGCTGTTGTCTTTTCTTTGTTTGGGTGTGTGTGTAATGAGAGTCATGTTTGTATTCATTTGGTTTTTTAGTTTCGTTTGGTTATTGTCTATTTTCCCTTTTATTTGATGTTTGTATGATGAGAGAGAGAGGTTGGGTGAGAGGACGAGAGTTTGTTGGTCGGCCTTGGGGAGACCGATGGTGGGGGTAGGAGGGTGGCCATAGGAGGGTCCATGGGAATCAAAGGGATAAGGGGAGGAGAGGAAGTTCGTGATGTCAGGGGTGGTTTTCGTAGGGATCTTTCGGGTGATTACGATCACAGGCGAGGAGGACAGGAGGGATCTCGTAGATGGCAGAATGTTAGTCTTCAGTGGCGAGATTTTGATAAGAGAGAAGGGGTCGGACGAAGGGGTACTAATAAGGAAGGTTTGTCAGAAGGCGAGGAAGGCTGGGAAGTCATTTCTGGTCGTAGAAGAGGTGGAGTAGGTAGAGGTAATCAAAGGACTTTGAAGACGGACTTGGCTGTAGTATCCAAAGTTGGAAATGATGGAACTTTGACCTCCGTCTTCTTCTCTAATTTTCCCTAGCATTATCGAGCCAAAGATCTTTTAGCTGTTTTCAAAACTTACGGGGAGGCTTGGGAGGTGTTTATCCCTCCAAGAAGGGACAAGTCTGGTAGGAGGTTCGGCTTCGTCCGCTTTCAAGCTGTCAATGAACCGGCTCGCCTTGCTGTGAAGCTTGATAACATTTTTCTCGAAAATACGAAGTTGTTTGTCAATCAACCTAGGTTTGAGAGGGAGAGTGTGGGGATTCATCAAAAGAAACAAGCAAATCCCATCGATAACCGGGAACCTAAGAAGACCCAAGCTTTGACTCAAGTGTGGATAGCCAAGAACCAAGGGGGTTCTTCTGATAAACCCGTATCGGTCGGGAATGGTGTCATGCAACCCAGTTTAGCAGGCAGTGTGGTGAACCTCCACTTTACCCCTTCGACTGATGTTGTATCGAAACTTAGTGCAGCAAAGGTCGGCGAGGTTCTTGACCCGGGAAAAACCTACTTCATTCAAGACGAATTTTTCAAACAAGGGGTTTTTTGGTGAAAGTGACACCTCTTGGAGCAAATTTGGTTCTGTTAGAAGGAAGAGAAGATGGTGTTCTCCAAGCTTTTGTTGATGAGGTAGGAGATTGGTTGGCTCAGTGGTTTAAGAATATCAGGCCTTGGCAGCCAGGGGAGTTGGACAAGGAACGGTTGATGTGGGTTTGGTGTTTTGGTGTTCTGGCTCACGCTTGTTCGGTGGATTTTTTCTCCTCCTTAGTTGAGCTGTTTGGTGCTTATGTGTTCTCTGATGATAACACTGAAAAGAAGGAAGCTATGGATGTCGCTCGCATTTTGGTCAGGACGAAGTCTTTTGCGGCTGTTAATAATGTTCTTAAAGTTAAGATTAATGAGGAGGATTTTGAGATTAGGGTGGTGGAGGATTGGGGTGGTCCTATGCAATGGAGTGTTTCAATTGATAAAAAGGATCTCAGTTCTAGATCCGATGAAGAGAACTCTGAAGTTGGCATTCGTTGGCATCAGCTCTCTTCGAAGGAGGTGTTGGGTGAGGAAGAGGCGGTTGCGGATAAGGCTATTGATGGAAATCTGGACTGTGATTCAAAAATTTGTTCTAAGGCTTCATCTTCAAATTCTATTTCCCACAATGAGGAGGCCGCTGCTAAAAAGGTTGAGTTGCATGCTACAGATTCTTTTTCTCATGTGAGTGATTCTTTTATACCGTTTGGGTAGGTTCAGAGAGATATGGGGCGTGATGGAGTTCCGGGTGACACCGACGACGCTGTTATCAAGTCATCGAATGATAATGTTCCTCCAATATCTCGTGGAGCGGTTGAGGTTCTTGGGTGTGTCCCTTGGTATTAATCTGAATTCTGTTCCTCGAGATGGGTCATCTGAATCTTCAATGGCTTCTACCTTTCGTAAGGCGAGGCGTTTGGAGGTGGCTCGTGCAGCCTTTTCGGTCAATTCAGAGGAGTCATCAAAAAGTCACACTTTTTCTCATCCTATGCCCAAGAGCGGTGGTGGCCGTGCTTTGAGCGGAGCTTCTATAGGGGACTCCGGCATCCAAGTCGGCAATAATCGATTCTGGGTCCTTCAACGTAAGGCCAATGCACAGAAGGTTTGGAACATGGCATCCACGTTGGGGGTGGAGGGAGTATGTCCTGATTCTGTGTACGTTGATTTAATTGGCGGAGGGGAAGTTAGGGATGAAGTTGCCAAGGAACAGAGGGAGAACAAAAAGGGTGCTTCATGAATATTGTATCGTTAAATATCAGAGGGATGGGTGACAGCACCAAGCAGAGACAAATGGCAGCTCTCATCAGTAGAGGTAATTTTGATATCGTTTGTATCCAAGAAACTAAGAGGGAGGCATTAGATGATGCTATGGTTCGTAGTCTTTGGGGTCATCAAAGTTTTGAGTGGATTGCGTAGCCTTCGGTGGGTGCCTCTGGGGGTATTCTTTTGTCGTGGAAAGTCGAGTTGTTCGAGGTTAAGAGTTGTTTTAGTGGCACTGGATTTGTGGGTTTTTGTGGTATCTGGCAAAGTTCGTTAATTTATGTGGTGTATGTTTATGCTCCATGTTCGACTGCTGGTAAAAAGGAGGTGTGGGACACCATTTTGGCGGTGAAACAACATGGCGATATAGGAGATTGGTGCGTTGTGGATGACTTTAATGTTGTTTCTTAAATTGAATGAGCGTCAAGGCAATAGTGCGCATATGCGCAGGGCGGACATGACAGAGTTCAATTCTTTTATCTCAGATATGGATCTTGTGGATGTCCCTTTATATGGGAAGGAATTTACTTGGTTTTGTTCAGATGGATTATCCAGAAGCAGGTTGGACAGGTTTCTAATTTCTGATGGTTTGATTTCTTCCTGGAAGATTAACGGCAGTGGGTGGGGGATAGAGATATATCTGATCATTGCCCTATTTGGTTGCTGCGGTCATCTAAGGATTGGGGACCGAAACCTTTTCGTGTTTTCAATGGCTGGTTAGAGCATCCTGACTTCAAAGGTTTAGTTGAGCAGTGGTGGAAAGGGTTTTCGGTTAGGGGCAAAAAAGGGTATGTCATTAAAGAGAAAATAAAGTTGTTGAAAGATAAGCTCAAGGTTTGGAATAAGGAGGTGTTTGGTCAAAAGGATCTTAGTATCAGCAATTGTGTTTCTGACATGAATGAGCTTTATCAGGTTATTGCAGAGGGGGGCGCGTTGGAAGATGTGGCTAAGCTTAAGGAGGTTTCGTCGTCTTTTTGGAAACGGTTAGATATCAAAGAGAGTATGATCAAACAAAAATTAGAGCCAACTAGATTAGAGAAGGAGATCATAACTCTAAGTTTTTCCATGCTTGTATTAAAAATCGTAATAGGGCTAATCAGATCGTCTCTTTGAATAGGGATGAGAGGAAGTTGGAGGAGGTGGAGGAGGTGAAGCAGGAAGTGAAAAGATTCTTCGAAGCTAGTTATGTCGAGGAGCAGTTTCAAAGTCCTACTCTTGGGGGTATTGATTTTCGTAAGATCAGTGAGGTAGAGTATAGTCACCTTATTGCTCCTTTCACGGAAGAGGAGGTAAAAGAGGAAGTGTGGGGCTTGTGATGGTAATAAAAGTCCAAGGCCTGATGGTTTCAACATTAATTTTATTAAAAACTGCTGGGAGGTGGTGAAGGAGGATATACTGGATTTTTTAAGTGAGTTCCACGACAATGCTGTGATTCCCAAAGCCATTTCGGCTTCATTTCTTGCGCTCATTCCCAAGAAGGAGAACCCCCAAGATCTTAAGGAGTATCGCCCGATATGTCTCATTGGTTGCATCTATAAAATTTTGGCTAAAGTACTTGCAAGCAGACTGAAAAAGGTTTTGGCTCAGGTTATTTCTCCGTGTCAGTCTGCATTTATCTCGGGTTGGCAGATTTTGGATGGGGGTGTTTGTTGGTTGTTAACGAACTGGTTAACCTGGCGAAGCGTAGAAAAGATTAGTGTATGCTGTTTAAAGTCGATTTTGAAAAGGCTTACGACTTTATTTCTTGGGGCTTTTTTGAATATATGATGGGTCGGATGGGTTTTGGTTCGAAGTGGATTAATTGGATTAAATCTTGTCTTCACACTTCTTCGATGTCTGTTCTTGTCAACGAAAGTCCTACGGGTGATTTTAAGATGCATAGGGGTCTTAAGCAAGGGGACCCCTTATCCCCTTTCCTCTTTCTCATTGTCGCTGAGGGTTTAACCGGAATGGTGCAGAAACTGTGCGGGAAGGATGCTTTTGAGTTACAAGTTCATGATGGTCTCAGTTTTTCGATGCTTTAGTTCACGGACGACACTATTTTGGTTGGCAAGGGTATCTGGGATAATTTATGGTGCATAAAGTCTATATTCAGAATTTATGAATTGGTCTCGAGGTTGAAGGTGAACTTTCATAAGAGCTGTCTGTATGGCATCAATGTTAAGGATGACTTTTTGGAGGCTGCATAAACTTTCTTGTCTTGCAGCTCCGTTGTTATTCCTTTTAAGTTTCTGGGTATTCCGGTGGGAGCCAATCCTAGAAGAAGATTTACCTAGGTCTCGATTATCGATAAGGTGAGAAAGAGGCTTTCATCTTGGAGTGGGCGTTTTTTTGTCTATCGGTGGCAGAGTGACTCTCATCAACTCTGTCCTCAATAGTATTCCACTTTACATGTTTTCTTTTTTTAAGGCTCCCAAGATTGTAATTCAAGAGCTTATCAAGATTCAGAGGGACTTTCTTTGGGGGGGTTCTACAGAGGGTCGCCCAGTTTATTGGGTGTCATAGGACAAGGTCTGCAGACCCAAGAAGGATGATGGTTTGGGGGTGAAGAACTTGGAAGCATTTAATGTCGCTCTTTTAAGTAAATGGAAGTGGAGATGTGTCAATGACGATAGTGCAAGTAGGAGGCAAATTCTTTCACACCGATATGGTGATTTAAGACAAATTTTCACTGGGGCTCAGTTATGTAGAAGTGGCGCTAAGGACTCTATATGGTGGAGGGACTTAGTACTGTTGGAAGATGGGAATCCTTCGTGGCAAGGCGCCTTTGAATCTGCGCTTAGGCCTATGTTGGGGAAGAGGAATCAGATATCGTTTTGGAGACATAAGTGGGCAAGCAACGAGACTTTTAAGGATTTATTTCCTAGTCTTTTTGATCTAGCAAAATATAAACAAGGCAGTATTTGGGAGCAAGGGTATTGGCTTGATAACATTTGGCATTGGAATTTTGAGTGGAGTCGTGATCTGTCTGTAGTGGAGAAGGTTGAGCAGGATTTGTTTTTGGCCAGTATTCAGCCGCTTCATCCTGTCATTTCTGATCAGGATTGTTGGCGGTGGAGGCTTGAAAACCTTCACTCTTTTTCTGTTAAATCCTACTATGTGCTTTTGTTGAATTTGATGCAGCAGGATAGGTTAGATAGCGATATCCAGAGAGTCCTTGTTGATTTGTGGCAGCTTTCTATTCCCACTAAGGTGGAGTTTTTTGTTGGAGATTGCTTATGGGGAAGCTCCCAACTCGTGATAATCTTATTTCTAAGGTCATTATCAATGACCCTCATGGGGCATGCTGCCCTTTTTGTTTTGAGCAGGATGAGTCGATTTCCCATATTTTTTTCTTGTGCAGGTGCTCCAGGTTAGTTTGGCGTGATATTCAGAACTGGTTGGGTTTGGTGATTTCGGACTCTCTTGTTGGTGTCGAGCATTTTCGGGCTCATGGTTTGCATCTGGACTCGAAGAAAGCGTGTAGATTGAAGAAAATGATCTGGATGGCTGTTACTTGGTGTTTATGGTTACATCGGAATCACATCCTATTCAGAGGTCGTGTTTGTAATTCGCAAGAGGTTGTTAACCATGTTAAGTCTATAACATGGACTTGGTTTATAAGTATAGAGGGTCATAATTCTAATCTTTCGATCTCTGATTCGTGGGGTAATCCTATTAACTGTATGAACTCGGTTTGATGTATTTTATCCTCATTCTTCTTGGGGTACTCTTTCCTCCTTGGGTCTTTTTCCCATGGGGTTTTGGCCCAGGTAGGTTTTAATGAGGCCCCTTGTATATGTACCGGTTGGGGTGCCCGTTTGCATCCCTCTTTAATATATTTTTTGCTTAACAAAAAAAAATACTGGATAGACAAGTACTGCAGATGCTTTCAATAAGAATACATCTCAAGATATTAGAGATTAAATAAGGAATGTTCTGGGAGTCACACAATGCCTTGGAATAGACAAGTACTGTGGATGCCCTCAATAATTGGCAATAATAAGGCGATCTTCAGTTACCTTCGTGAAAGACTATGGAAGAAAATTCAATGTTGGAATGGCAAGCACTTGTCAAAGAAAGGAAAGTAGGTTCTTATCAAATTGGTGGCACAAGCTATCCCATCATATTGTATGACCACTTTTTGAAGTCAATTGGAGTTACAAAGAAGGAGTTGGAATTGTGACCTTTTTAAAATTGATTTAGAACAGCCAAATAATTCTGTGAAGGATTAAGTATTAGTTCTGAGAAGGTATACAAATGAGAAGCTTCTAATTTCTTGTATCTTCTCAGACAAAGACTATGTAAGAAGATTCTTGATAGTTAATAAGTAAAATAATAAGTTTAAGTTAGCTTCTTTCCGCTGAGTGATTTAAAGTAATAGAGTGCTGGATTAATACTTCCTAGAGTCCAGACACAGTGCTTAGAAGCATGATAGCGTAAGAAGGCAACTACTTTGATACTGTGATGGTACCAAAAATAACTTTCTCACAATTTTTCAGAGTGGGATACATCCACTCCTTACACTCAGTGAACATATACATTATTTCCCGAAATAGCTTTACAACTTTACGAGCTATCTTAGGTCAAAGTACTTGGTAGATTTCTTTCACAGCAATACATGTTGTCACACTAGTTTTACTCTACGTATCTATGAATTGTCTACACCTAAGAAACTACGGAGTTTGATAAGCAACTTCCTACACAACTTCTACTACACACTAACGAACCAATGCCATGTTTAGAAGGTACACTACAACAGATTTGGGGATGGGCAGCGTTTCTGGGCGCTGCTAAATTTGGCGCTGGTGATTCCTCCCCAAAAATGGGCAGCGTTTGAGAAGCGCTGCTCATTAATAGCCATAGGCAGCGTTTGAAGGGAGAAGCGCTGCTCATTCACCTAGCGCGTTTAGCAATGGGCAGCGTTTGGTAAGGGGAAGCGCTGCCCATTTCTAAACGCGCAAGGTGAATGAGCAGCGCTTGGTGGGAGAAGCGCTGCCCATTCACCTAGCGCGTATAGCAATGGGCAGCGCTTGGTAAAGGAAAACGCTGCCCATTGCTGGTAAATGAGCAGCGCTTCTCCCACCAAGCGCTGCTCATTCACCTAGCACGTTTAGCAATGGGCAGCGCTTCCGTTTACCAAGCGCTGCCCATTGCTATACGTACTAGGTGAATGGGCAGCGCTTCTCACACCAAGCGCTGCCCATTGTTTAATTTTTTTTTTTTCCTTTTTTTATTGTTTTTTTGTATTTTCCTTTTTACATTTGATAATTTCCTAGTCATATACAACCAATTAATACCAATCCAATCCATTATATACTAACAACATATATATATATATATATATATATATATATATATATATAAACTAGTTATATATCCCAATGCACCAATATGATCACAAACCAAAACAAACTAGCTAACAAGTTATTATATGTATCCAAAACTTAGCAACTTACAATATTAACAAATTAATATGTATCCAAATCAAACTCTCTAACAATATGTATCCAAAACTAGCAAGATACTTACAATATGTATCTAAATTAAAACAAGTTAGCAACTTACATATGCATGAACCAATTCATATGCATGTATCCAAAATTAGCAAGCTACTTACAATATGTATCTAAATTAAAAAGTAGTTAGCAACTTACATATGCATGAACCAATTCATATGCACGTATCCAATCAATAAAACTCTAACAATTTACAACATTACAATCTATCTAAAATCAAAAGAATTGCAAGACATAATGGCACCACTCTCCTCTAAGCTCATCAAGCTGTGCAGTAGAGTATGTCTTCCACCGACAATCGGGAAAATACTGAAATTATATAATTAAATAAAATTAGAATTGAAATATATGGTTAAATCAAAATAAAAAAGAGTTCTGTAAAGATACCTGCTGGGGATAACCATTTGACTTTGGGTAATAATTTCCTTCATAAATCTCATTACGTAATACCCACAATCATTGTTATTTGGTTGTTTCGGACACTACAAAACAAAAGATTAGTTAATTGTTAAATTTAATTTAATACATTTTTTTGACAACAATAATGTAAATAAATATATGAGAAGATTGATTACAAACTTACCACTATTGGCACCCATTTTGTCTGTGATTGTTCCAATCCCCAATATTCCTTCAAACAACTGAACACAATTGGATATAACTATATTATTAAAAATACATATAGTTAACAACTAAAACAAAGAAATATGCAGAGTGATCGAAATACACACACCTATTAAATATGACAACCAAGTCTGGGTGGGTGTTGAAATGACCATGCACAGAATCAATGTAGTACACCGTATCTGTCTTAGGATTTATTGCAAGCAAAATCCAATGATCCCTACAAAATAAAACTTTGAATAAGTAATTGACTAGTATTTAAAAAATGCATGTTATATAAGAATAGATTAAATCTCTCACCCTACGAGACACGGTGCCAAAAACATGGTATCGACGCCTCTATGTTGAGCATCCGATAATCGTTGAGTGATATAATTTGTAACATCTGTCTTGTTTTGTTCCACAAGGTCGTTATAATTAGACAGATCCTTCCTGACATTACGGAGGTGTGTACTATCCGGACACAAGAACACATATCTCTGTCCGCTCCGAAGGGACCAAAATGTTATGATACAAGCACCTACAATTAGAGGTATATGTATATACAAATTAAATTAACGATATAATAAAATAAACTCAATGATGTTAAACAATAAATTACATACGTACCTGATATATGCTCTAATACAAACACTGGTTGCCCAATTCATCTGACATAAATAATTAATATCCTGTTTTGGGATTATCAATAGTTGATCGAGATTTCCAAAAATGTTGTCATCCATCTCCAATACAAGCGGGGTTTCATCATCCATCTTGAATTGTGCATGCATTTCGGTATACAAAATAATCCTAGAATCATCAATGGAAGAGGTGGAGGGCTGACACACCATTGGAGGAGGGGCTGGCTGAGTCACTTTTGGAGGGGCGGGCTGAGTCACTTTTGGAGGGGCGGGCTGAGTCACTTTTGGAGCAAGGGAGGACCGAGTCACTTTTCGAGGAGGGGCGGGCTGAGTCACTGTTGGAGGAGGAGAGGGCTGAGTCACTGTTGGAGGAGGAGAGGGCCGAGTCACTTTTTGAGGGGCAGGCTGAGAAACTTGTGTTGAACGGCCGGACCGAGACACTTTCTTGCTAGTAGATATTGCCTTGCTAACACTTTTGCCCCTAGATTTTGCATTTTGGCGTACCTATATATAAATCAAATAATTCGTTAGCTAGCACACAATAAATGACAAAATAAAATAATTAGTTAGTTACAAATATATTGTCACTTACAACAATAAGGTGTGCTGGTCATGCCACAAATGTACCAACTGCATCTTGCACAGTTAGTAAATCTATACTGGGTATTGGAGCAGGCAATGGTGCCTCCCCCACAATTGCACAATCAACTCTGACTCTAACATGATTTGGAGGTATGGGTAAATTGTGCATCAAAGTTCCCAATTGGTCACATGTGAAGCCTATTGCAACCATTTGGTGTGAGTTTGAGATATACAATTCACACTCACACTCATTGTTGTCCTAAATCAATTATAAACAAAAATTAATAAATACATTGCGTAGAAGAAAAAGAGTTTAATAATTAATTTCTTATTTATCCTCAAAAAAAATAATTAATACCTTAGTTGACGGAATGGTGCAGCTATCTCGTGCGCTATCTGTGGCAGGGGATGGTACTGCAGGCGAAACCAACCCATAGTGCAATTTGATTTGACTAAGTTCAGACCTTAGACCTTCATACAATACCCGCAACTCTCTACTTTGTTTACAATCATGATGCTCCTCATAAGTTCTCTTCTTTGATCCAAGGTAGTTGGATGGATTAACGCCAAATCCACAACCCCTTGTACGACCTGTGTATTCTTCCTTTTCCAAGGCACGAGTAAGGATTTCCTTTTCAGAGCAATCAGTGATCTCTCCCTGTGACACAGACTCTGATATGGTTTCCTGATTCACAAACAAAAGTATAATAAATAAAATTATTATACATTTTAAATATCATAAAAGTTTCAAAACAATATTCGAATTTTGGAAATACTTACAATTCTGTCGGTCACCTCCTTAGTTTTGGGATCCACAACCTCTCCATCCTTTTGTCTGGCTGCTACCCACAAAAAATGTCGCTCAATACTTTCTTTAGTAGGATCTTTCCCACTCTCCTCCAACTATATTTAAATTTACCAAATGTTAAGAAATTATAAATCAAAAGATTTATTAAACAAAGAGAAATCAAGCTTATTGTGTCTTACCAATCTCTCTTCAAAAACTTGATATCCACCAGCACCGCCTCTATAAGGGTACTCACAACCAGAAGCTCTCTCTCGATTCGCTTGGCATAGTTCCTATTTAGAGACATAAGTATACATTAATGTATAATATATAATTGTCAACTATATTTTAAGTTATAACTTAATAGATTATAGTACTAACCATGAAATCTTTATCTTCGGTGCATCTCCTAACAAATGTAACTCAATCCTCCTCCGTAATAAATCCACTATATGGCGTTGGAGGCTTCCATCTGAGGTTTCCACTATTATCAAACAACCATTTTTTTAGACTACCCCTGAAATTCCGATGTAGCTTTCCAGCTTCCTTCATACACCAGTCTTTTCGAGACTCATCCACATCAAAATATTTCTGCATACACATATTCAATGAAAATGATATAAATATATGGTTACAAATTTATTAAATAAGATTACTAAAGAGATGTAAAATTATATACCTGTATTGTTAACCAAAACTCATTTGTGTTTCCTCAAAACAACACTTTTCTCACTCCAAGTACTGATTGTAATTGGTATCATTTGTTTTACCTTACTACCGAGGAAGGTAACCAAATCTGCGCGATTATCCCCAATTGACTGGCCCTTAATATTCCACAACACCTACATTATGTCATTAGTAAATTAGTTAACAAACAATTAAAACTAAGTGTTGAATTAATAAGTTAATTAGTAATTAGTAACTTACTGGTACTTTTCCTTTTCCTTTATTTACTCGATTGATGATATCTTTTTTGACCGTCATTCCACGAGGAGCCTGTTTCTGATATACTTTTCAACATCACACTGATGATCGCTGTCATGATCACTATGATCCGCCATCTAACCTGCAATAAAACATAATCATTGTTATTGTTATATTTATCTATCCAAAATAAATAAACAGACAAGAAGATGAAAACTATGTAAAATAACTACTTGGAAATAGATAAAAAGCATATGATGTAAGTCTAAATTACCTTTTCCTTTTCTTGGATATAATTGTATTTGCAATTCGCGTCTTAGTATTTTTTTTTTGACGAATCATAATCCCATCACTATGATCGTTTCTAACATACACAAAATCCTCTATAGGAGTACTTTCACCTACAATTGGTGGTGATGTCCCAAAGAAAGGGTCATCCTCAATACCATCATCATCGGTTGCTTGATCCTCAATGTCATTCACCAATTTTTTATTTGTCAATAAAACAATGGACCAATTTGTATCAACTGGATCAGTGACATAAAACACTTGTTGAGCTTGGGATGCCAAAATAAAAGGCTCATCTTTAAATCCTAACTTATTGAAATTCACCCGCATGAACCCCGACTCATCAATCTGTAAACCACTATTATTGTCAACCCACTTACATTGGAACACAGGCTCCCGAAACATGTTGTAATCCAACTCCCATATGTGTTCAATGACCCCGAAGTATGACATATTCGCATATATGGGATTTCTGTCTTTGGCACTTGATGTATGCAAAGCTTGAGCTACAAGAGTCACCCCACTATTTTGCATTTTACTTTGATCATCATGGTTTTTTGTATAGAATGTGTACCTGTTCATTAGATAGCTGGTGTAAGAGAAAACTTGCATATTTGGACCTTTTGCTAACCATCTCAATCTTTCTGAAATCGAGGAAGGATTCATAGCAAATTCGAAATCAATGTGCTCTTTTAGCCACACTATGAAACTCCGATTATGTTCTTTTGTTAACCAAACTTGAGTCTTATATGGGTGATCACTCTTAAGTATGTCCATGTGCTTGGAAACATATGAATCAACCTCAGTATCATTGTGCAAAACATATAAGTGTGCGTCATCTAGTTCTTTCCTTGATACCATCACTATTTTTGTTCCTGACATCCCTTTACTAATGCTTCCTAAGTGACGAGACCTTGGCAGTCCCACAAAATATTCAAGACTAGATAGATAGCCGATACAGAACTCAATAGCTTCTTCAACTATGTAGCGCTCAACAATGCAACCCTCGGGTCGTGATCGATTTTTCACATAACCTTTTAGTATCTTCATGTAACGCTCAAACGGATACATCCATCTCATGTAACATGGGCCACACAATTGTGTCTCTCTAATCAGATGAACTATTAGATGAATCATTATGTCAAAAAACGAAGGTGGGAAATACATCTCAAGCTCACACAAAGTGACAGTAATTTCTCTTTGCAATGATGGCAACTTTCCAGGGTCAATCACTCTACTACAAATCGCCTTAAAGAAGAAACTAAGTTTGGTTAGGGTCTTGCGCACTTTTTAGGCAAAATGGAACGTATACCAATGGGTAGCAAATTCTCCATTAGAACATGGCAATCATGAGACTTTAAAGACTTTAACTTGAGGTCTTTCATCGATACAAGGTTCATAACATTTGAAGAGTAACCCTCTGGAACTTTAACTCCATGAAGAAACTTACAAAACACGGTCTTCTCCTTTTTAGATAAAGTATGAGCTGCCGGAGGTAGATATGTACGTGTACCCTTCTTTATCGGACCCAATTCTGGTCTCAACCCCATACTAAGCAAGTCCAACCTCGAGTTGATGGTATCTTTAGTCTTTCCTGGCATATCGAGCAAGGTACCAATGACACTTTCAAAGACATTTTTTTCAACATGCATCACATCAATGAAGTGCCTTACATATAATGACTTCCAGTATGGCAACTCAAAGAAAATTGACATTTTTTTCCACCCCCGTTTGGCAAGCTGTCCTGCAAAAGGCTTCCCAAATTTAATGTTCAAACCTCTCACCTTTTCAAATAGTTGTTCACCCGTCAAAGCAATGGGAGCTTTACGGGTTTCGATATTCCCATTGAATGCCTTTTTCAACAGTCGATACGAATGAGTAGATGGCAAAAACCTACGATGACCACAATATATATTCTTCCTACCATGTTCCAACCACATCCAATCAGTGTTATCTTCACATATAGGGCACGCACACTGACCTTTGTTACTGTACCCAGATAGATTGCCGTATGCTGGAAAGTCATTAATTGTGCCAAAAATCATAGCCCTCAAGGTGAAAGTTTCTTCTCTGAACCCATCATACACCTCTACTCCAGTCTCCCACATTAGCTTCAAGTCTTCAATTAATGGAGCCAAGTATACATCAATATCATTTCCCGGTTGCTTGGGCCCAGAAATTAACAAAGACAACATCATATATTTGCGTTTCTTGCAAAGCCATGGAGGTAAGTTATAGATCGCCAAAATCACGGGCCATGTACTGTGGGAGCTACTCTGAATGCCGTGCGGATTAAATCCATCAGCAGAAAATGCAAGTCGTAGGTTTCTTGGATCCAACCCGAAATCAGGATAATCAATATCAATTTTCTTCCATTGCGGAGAATCCGCCGGGTGTCGTAGCATGCCATCTTTAATCCTTTCATCATCATGCCATGTAAAGTGTTTTGCATCTTCTGAATTATGGTACATGCGCCTAAATCGAGGAATTATGGGAAAATACCACAACACCTTTTCTGGAGCAGATTCTTTCTTTTTATATCGCGATGCATTACATTTAGGACATGACTTTAACGATGCATGTTCATTCCGAAATAAAATGCAATCATTGGGACAAGCATGTATCTTCTCATAGTTCAACTCAATGGACCCTAACATTTGTTTTGCATCATACGTCCGAGAAGGGAGCACATTATCCTTCGGCAACATTTCTTTCAACAGTGCGAGTAATTCCGTAAAGCTCTTATCCGTCCATCCGTGGCAAGTTTTCAAGTTATACAACTTTATCACAGCCAATAGTTTTGTGAATTCAGTACAACCTGAATACAACGGTGTCTCCGCATCCGTTATCAATTTCTCAAACATTTGAGGACAGTCATTAAGATCGTCTTCAACAGCCTTTGCCATCGCTTCAAATTCGCCCCCTTCAAATGTAGGTCTTTCAGTGTCAACCGATGCACATCTCTCAGTACTATTACCCATATTTGAAGATTCACCTCTTTCCTCACCATGCATTGTCCAACAAGTGTAACTTTGATCTATTCCGTAACCCTTTAAATGTCCTGCCAACTCCTCTGCATTAACTGATTTTACATAACAACAACTCAAACAAGGACACTTCATGTTACTAGAAGTCCCTAAACGTTCAACAGCACACTTCACAAAATAATCCACTCCAGCAACATATTCCTTAGACAGACGATTGGCAGACATCCACTCTCTATCCATAATTTCTCAGTATTTATTTATAATAAAATCCTGATAAGAGAACTTAAAAACCTATTATAGGTGACAAACAACAAACAATTCGCATATTTAGGCATATTTGATTTTACTTTGCTAGTTTCATTCACCACACATATACAAGTTTGCATAACTTATATTCTTGTTCAAGTATAAAATATATAATATAAAAAAGGTGATCTATTTCTAAAAAATAGTAATAGAAGAGCAAAGCCTACATATCAATGCAATATCTATGAAGAAATAAATCATCATGGTTCAATCAAAACAGTTATTAGCAATTGATTTTTAGAATCATTGTTGTTGCCAAGACTAAACTTCATCACAAGTTAGGTATCAATCTTTCATTTCAAGCACAACTAAAAGAAAAGGAACACATAAAAATAAAATAAGAGAGGCAATTTCAGTTTTAAATAAATAAATAGTCACTCTAGTTTTAAGCAACAAAAGTACCTGAACAAGTGTAAGCAACAATGAACTCCAACCTAGGCGAACCACGCACTAGCAAATGAACCGAACTCTCGAACAACGAATGCAAAGCTCCGACAAAACAAACTCGCAAAACCTAACAACAATTCACATATTCAGCAACAATCCTCAATTTCTCATGTTTAGAAATACATCACAAGTTTCCCTTAACCTAGAACAACATTCAATTAACATGCATTTCACTAAATATCTCAAATTTATAAATATACAACACAAGAATCCCTTAACCTAGAGCAACATTAAATTAACAAGCATTTCATTTGGACATTTCAACAAACACTACACCTACATTTCCCCTCAAGTTTAGAAACACTTCACCCTTTCAAAGAACCAATCAACAAGCATCAAGTTTGAATCATCTAACCTAAGGTTTCAATGCCATTAAAATAACTAGAACAACGAGCAATCCTAATTTCAATCATTCATTTCAAAATTCTTCTATAAATTGAAATTGGTATTCTTTGAGTCAAAAACACAAACACTTTAAATGCAAAGCAAAAGAGACAACACACAACAAAACAACCACATATACACAATGTCACAATATGATAAACCAAGTAAAACAACCACATATATCACAATAACACTTTAAATGCAAAACAAGAAATGAGTTTATGAGTTACCTTCAAAGATGCTTGGCTTGGAGATGGTTGAATATGTCACCAAAACGAAATGGCTTGAAGATGGTTGAGAGAGAGAAATGAAATGGAGAGAGTATGTGAGGGAGAGAGAGACGAAATGGTTGAGAAAGATAGAGAGAGAAACGAAATGGGTGGGTTTTCCTTGAAGAAGGGTTGAAGATGGTTGAGAAGAAGGGTGTGTTTTCGTGAGAGGGAGCTGAAGAACGAAAGTGTGTGTGAGAGAGAGAGAGAGAGAGACGTTGGAGGGCTAAGATATTGAAAGAAACGAAAAAAAAGGGCAAAGGGCAGCGCTTTATACTTATAAGCGCTGCTTATAGTGGTACCAATGGATAGCGCTTGTTCAGAGGCACTGCTTATAGCTTATACGCGCCTAGGCAATAGGCAGTGTTTCCTAAGAAGCGCTGCTTATTGGAGGACGCATTTCTCCTATAAGCAGCGCTTTTTAGGAAACGCTGCCTATTGCCTAGGCGCGTATCACCTATAAGCAGCGTTTATACACTAGGCGCTGCCCATTGCTAATCCCGTTACAACTATAAGCAGCGCTTAGAAGACCAAGCGCTACCCATGCCTATTGCGTTCTATCAATGCGTAGCGTTTTTTAAAGAAGCGCTACTTATGGATGCGCTCTTTTCTTCAACATCTGGCGTAGTGGTACTTAGGTACAAGATAAAAGTTTAGGTTTCAATGGGAGTGAAATAGCTTGAATACATGAGTAGTATTCTAGAAGAACGTAACAACAAGCTAAGAGCATACTCGGAAAAATTTCCAGAAGATATATACTTTGTATGCTGAGTGTGGTTGATTGGATCTTGAGTAGCTTAACAGAAACCCAAAACCCAGGCAAATAAGAAAAAGTGTAAAAAACTGGAAAACCAAAAAAAAAAGGAAAAATAATAAATATAACTTAAACCTGATGTTTAATCTTCTATTCTTTTTCATATTCTACGTTTGAGATTTTGACGTAACTGATGTGAAGCTAGAATCATCATTGACGACTTCATCATTCAATTGATCTACTAAGGGAGAGTCACTCTCTAAGCTATCCTCATGCCCGCATCTCCAAAATTTGGCAAGTATATTCATATATGAATAACATTAGGATGCATGAGAATTGACTTAACAAGAGTTTCTGTAACGCCCAAAGTAAGTGATTGTTGATTTGTTTGTTACATGCTTGTTGTGAATTGTGGAAATAATTGTGTGTGAATGATCGGTAATTTTATGGATTATTAGAATTTTTGTGGGTTAAATAAGTCTGAGTGTTAGTGAGTTAGGGACGGGGCATAATTGTAATTTCCATTATTTTTAAAACCAAACCATTAATTGTACAATTATGTATTGTGCACTCACAAACAAGACACACTCACTTTCACACAAATTGAACATAGGGTAGAGTTGAGGGAGAGGGTTTTCGAGAAAGAGAGAAAGGAAAGGGAGAGGGACATTCAGCCACTTGAAACCCAAATGTTCATCTCATATTTTTAGCAACTACATTTCCTTCACTTCATCTCCTTCATTTCGAAATCCTTGGAGGTTTGAGCTACCCATTTCAAAAATTTCACCTTTATACCATCTATACCCTTAGTTCATCATGCATGCGGGATTTGGAGGTTCTAGATGTTCTATTGGAGCTTGCATGTGTGATTAGTCAATGTATTTGAAGTTTGAAAGCTAGGAGTTTCAGTTTAGGAGCTTTTGAGCGCTAGTTTGAATGAAGAGAATCTAGTGGAGCTGTTTGTGGATGTAATTGAAGTGTTCTACTTGTTTATTGAGCAATTAATTCCTTGTCAATGTGAGCTTCCTCTCTCTCCCCAACTTTCTTTCACCTAGGGTTTTGAACACCATGTGGTGTTTAAACCCATTTTGGTTCTGAAATTGGTTGTTGATGGTGATTGAGGTTCCACCCCACCCAATAATCAAGTTGGGGGTTGAAGCATAAAGCTCAAAAGGGGTATTTTGTATTTCTATGACTTAATGATTTATGTGGTTGTGAATCTTGTTTTGGAACATGTTTATGTATATAATTATACATTATTCACATGTTGATTGGGTTATTCAAAAGCTGGAAGGCGAATTGGGAAGCTATACGGAAGATTGAAGCATGTGAAAAATTGAAAATTTAGAATTGTTGATGTAACATTGGCGGTAACATTTCGTTACTGGCTGTAATGCCCATTACGACGAGTAATATTTTGTTACGGGCCAGTGTTAGTTTCTATCCGTAGAGCATATTTTTGCCTCAAAAACTTGATAATTCACTCATCGTTAAAGCTAGTCCCAATCAACTTCTAACCCTTAAGTATTCTATTTCAATATCAAACTTTATTCAGTGGATATGTATGTGATATGATTCCTAATTGTTTACGATACTATCGTTCTTCAAGGATATCTGAGGATAGAACTATCTATATGTATATATAAACATAGAAAAGATTAAAGAACTATGTGGCGCACTTGGATGGAGAAGTCATGAGCCATGTCCAAGACTCAGATGGCACGAAACTCAGATTATATGAAGAGTTAGGGTATAAGTATAGTGTCATGGGCATCATATTTATGTAAGACTGCATCTCTTTGGGGAAGGTGTCATGGGCATTATTAATTAAAAGATATTGTGTGTATAAGTATAGTGAGGTACCGTTGAGGAACTCACTCTCACTCTTTATTATGTGGAGTTTTCAGATAAACAGGTGAAAAACAACAAGAGCAAAGGCGATGGATAAGCTTCTTGAGCTTATTTGTTTTTAAGATTCACTATGAATGTTTTGAGTAATAGCTTATATATTTTGTTAAATATTTAAGAATTGTGAACCATTCAATGATCCTAAGTTTAGACATGGTACCCTAGTTTGTTGTAGTATTGGCACACTTATATTTTGGATTAATTATGTAAACTTAACTCTTATTTTGATTGTCCCCTTAGTTGGGAAGTTATGAATGACTATGATATGAAAACTTTTCTACAGAAAGATATAAGTTAAGTTTTGAGGCACATTTGAGTTTACTTTTAATCCAAATTATGTAGTGTGCAAACTCTAAATTTCTATCAAGAATTGATATACAAGATTTTATGTTGAATTTTGGATGTTACAGTTTCACTTTCAGAAGCACTAGACAGCTTTTTAAGCTTCTTTTTTTTAGACTTAGAGACCACTTTGGTGAACTCTAAATCCTCTTGATGATGAAAACTGTCAACTAGAGACTTTCCCGTACTGATTGGATGAGGAATTGAAATAGAATTCTGATTTTCTGTATCTATGCCAGAAGCCTCCTCCCTTTGAAATAGGATGTAATTAGTTTGTTAGAAAATTGTTAGTTAGATAGAATTCTCTAGAGCTATATATAGTGCATATTGTACTCACATTTAGTATCTTTTTTCAATATGATTCATAATTATAAGTTTTTACTGTTTTTATCTCATGAGTATGTCTATGCTCTCTACCTCTCTGATGGGTTTGATCTATGCCTATATGATCGTATGATTCTTAACAAAGTTTGTTATAAAACATATTAAGCAACGTGCCATTCGTGCAAGGCATTGTGTTAAGGGCTTGGATCCACAATGATTGAGCTCGGTCATATGGTCTTTCTTGGGCTCGATCGATCACCACAATGCCCCTCAATATTTAAATTAATTGTAACATTTAGGGATATTCTTACTTTTTTGATAGATAGATTGATAGGAAAATAATAGCAATGCTGTATGGAGATAATTACAATAATAGCATTAGCTTCTACAGCTAAATAATAGGGCTTAAATATTACAATAATATATCTCCATATTCTAAATTTGCTGACACTTGATATTGTAATTATCTCCATATTCTTAGGCTTGACATTTTCCAAAATAGTATCTCTATCTCCTCTATCTTTTTCTCCGTGTTAGCATAACTGCAATTATTTCCCACTTGCAGACGGCTTAAATCCAATCAGATCCTCACAGCTAAATAATTGACAATAAAGTTCTCACAGCTGACCATTAAAACAAATCTCCACTCTCTCAGTTTTTTAATGTTTTTTTTTCTTTCTTCGTGCAACGTCGTCACGCCTTACCTTGAGATGATCATATGAATTGAATTCTCTGTTAAAAAACGACTTTGATTGTATGTTTGACTTGTTCAATTATGTTTGACAAGCTTTTCATTCCTTTTAATTTATAGCGACTTTGTTGATGATTAATCTACGCCGGAGAATCTGACTGATCACGAGTATCTAGTTTTGTCAATTCGTGTGATTGTGTCCTCCCAAGAAAGTTTTTGCCAACTGTTTTTTTGACGGCTAATTGATACTATTTTATTTTATTATTCATTCGTGTGCAGAAGCGGTAGTATCTCTTTCTTATTTTGCTTCTTCAAGAAAAACCACATATATATCTCTATTTTATAATGATATTTTGACTGCCACCTTCCCATTTGAGACCATCATCTAATTGTTTACTCTTTTAAAATTGAACACCGTCTTTCTCTCATAGATCTCCTATAAATAACTAGTTTTGAGGGAAAAAAATCAAATCACACAAAACAAAGCAAAACACCTTTGTATTGTATCCTCTCTTTCTTTGGCATCTAAAGAAGTAATCAAAGAGTTCATTATCAAAATGGGTTCATTGAGAACAATCCAGAGAAAGCCACATGTTGTGTGTATTCCATACCCAGCACAAGGTCACATAAACCCAATGCTTAAATTAGCAAAACTTCTTCATTTCAAAGGTGGTTTTCATGTTACCTTTGTTCACACAGAATACAACTACAAACGTCTTCTCAAAGCAAGAGGTCCTAATTCCCTAAATGGCCTTCCATCATTTCGTTTTGAAACAATTCCTGATGGTCTTCCTGTTTCTGATGATGTTGATGCAACACAAGATATACCTTCTTTGTGTGAATCTACTAGGAGAACTTGTTTACCTCACTTCAGAAATCTTCTTTCTAAACTCAATAATGATTTGGATACTCCTCCTGTTAGTTGCATAGTTTCTGATGGTGTTATGAGTTTTACTTTGGATGCTGCTTTAGAACTTAACATTCCAGAAGTGCTTTTTTGGACTACTAGTGCTTGTGGATTCATGTGTTATGTGCAATATCGTCAACTTATTGAGAAAGGCTTCACACCCCTCAAAGGTAAACTATTTCTATTGCCAGTTAACATAATATCTTTTATATGCAATGTTTATTTCTTAATTGTTAGAGAGGTGCATTAATGTTTGAAACTTTGACCTCCTTTTTATTCTCATTTTGTATCTCTTAACTCGCCAACTGAGCTACCTACTTAGGATACTAGTTTAGATACTTGTAATTAGTGACACAAAAATTGATATTTCTTGCTAATTTTTGCAACACAAAAGTTAGTGATGAATTTCAGAAGAATATTACATGTTCTGTTACTATATTACTAGAAAAAAATGTACTTTTTTGTAAAAAAAATTACGAAATCCCCCTTGGAGGCCCATAAGTTTTCTCTAGATCTATTAAATTTTAGGTGTGTGTGAATTTTAGAATACACAATTGTAATCTTAGTCAATGAGTAGTTCAGAGAATTTTTTGGTTTTTTTGGAGTGTCAAATTTGGTAAATAGTCATTTTGGTCTTTTAATGTGTGAGCTGTGGTTATTACGGTCATTGAAAGTATTAAAATTGCAAATAAATCATTTTTTTGGTAATCTTAAGGACTAAATTGATAAAGAAAAAACACATTTGAAGACCAAAAAGACTTATTAAAGAAACACTTTAGGACGTATTTACAATTTTGACAGATTTACGAACTATAGACGACACTTCACGCATTTAATAACCGATGGATGTTTACCTGTCAACATGGTCTGTAATATCCACATGGTCTCCCATATCCACATTTGTAATCTAGCTAGCCTTATAGCAGTCTATAGCAAATAATTCTCACCTGGTCCACTTTAAATTAATTACAAAATATAAGAAAATTTTCATTTTTTACGTGATTAGTTTTCTATCTCTAATTTCAATTTGTTTTGTAGTGTCATATGGGAATTTACAAATTTATTGAGTTCAACAAATTGAGTGAATATTATGTTTGACATGCAGATTCAAGTGATGTTACAAATGGGTATTTGGAGACAACCATTGATTGGGTGCCAGGAATGAAAGACATTAGATTAAAGGATATCCCAAGCTTCATAAGAACCACAGATCCAAATGATCTTATGCTAGATTTTATATTAGGAGAATGCCAAAGAGCTGAAAAGGCATCAGCAATGATTTTGAACACATTCGATGAATTAGAACACGACATTTTGGATGCATTCTCATCAACTAGTTTGCCACCTGTCTATTCCATTGGTCCATTAAATTTACTTACCAATGATATAAATGACAGAGAATTGAATTCAATTGGATCCAACCTTTGGAAAGAAGAGACAGAATGTTTAGAATGGTTAGAAACCAAAGAACCAAATAGTGTTGTTTATGTGAACTTTGGGAGCATTACAGTTATGACAAGTGAACAATTAGTTGAATTTGCTTGGGGACTTGCTAATAGTAATAAATCATTTTTATGGGTCATAAGGCCAGACTTAGTGGCAGGTGAAAATGCTGTTTTACCCCTAGAGTTTTTGGAAGATACTAAAAATAGAGGCTTATTGTCAAGTTGGTGTCCACAAGAGAAGGTTTTGGCTCATTCTGCAATTGGAGGGTTTTTGACACATAGTGGTTGGAATTCAACGTTGGAAAGTTTGTGCGGTGGTGTTCCTGTTATTTGTTGGCCTTTTTTTGCTGAACAACAAACTAATTGTAGGTTTAGCTGTAAGGAATGGGGGATTGGTTTGGAAATTGAAGATGCTAAGAGGGATAAAATTGAGAAGCTTGTTAAGGAGTTGATGGATGGGGATAAAGGTAAAGAGATGAGAGAGAAGGCTTTGGAATGGAAACAGTTGGCTCACAATGCTGCTTTTGAAGGTGGGTCTTCGTTTGTTAATTTGAAGAAACTGATTTGTGATGTTTTGTGCTAAGAAAAGTTTGAATTTCTTTAATTTGTGGTTAGGTGTTTGTTGGTCTTTTATTGGATATTACTAGTTGAAGTAGGTTGTTGTTGGGTTACAGTTTGTAAAATTAATTTTAGTAATGGTGTGTGAGGCTGAATTATTTTGTTGGTGAGATTATTAATTTATTTGTACAACTGATTTTAAGAGAAATGAAGATTGTTTGGTTTGGACTATTGCTGGTTGTTCATGGAGTATCTCAAGTTTCGACGCTTACAACGAAGAACTAATCTTTCCTCGTGTTTAGAAGCAAATTTTGCACTCGCAGTCTTGGTTTAAGAGAAATAAAGATGTTTGATAGGGGAATGATCCTTTTCATTTATCGGACAATTTCGATAGGCGATAACTCAAATTTATATGAGTTATTTATGCTTTTATTACTTAAATTAATGCAAGTTCTTAAGTAATATTGTTGTTTAATTAACTAATATGTGTTATTTAATGTAAAAGAGGGTTAGGAACTGATTAAGTGATTATTTGGCACTTTGGTGCCCCACTTGTGTTTTAATGTGTTTGTTCAGTATGCTGTAGCATCAGACGCTATAGCGTTGCATTCTGCAGCTGATGAGAGAGAAAACGAAAAAGCAGTTTCTGCAGCGTGTCAAATCACTACATAGCAGTGCAGAACTTTTTCTGCAGCAGCCACCCACCTTTTACTTTATGGGACACTTGTCTATTTTGTATTGGAGGATGAAAATAGTTGGTGGGATGGCTTGTCACCCTTTTTAGGAGATATTTTCTTTATATAGAAGCCTCATTCTTCTTCTTCTTCTTCTTGATCATGGAGATGCTGGTCTGAAGAGAAGAGAGTTTTACACTCCATTTTCGTTCAAGCTCCATTTTCATAATAAAAAGTATAAAATCTGTAGTGCTGAGAGTGATGCTGTAGCACCAGGCGATTCTGTGAGGGATGCTGTAGCATCACAGGGGCTGTCATCATTTGGAGCATTTTCCTTCTTTTTGTGATTTCAGTTTTATGGCTTTAGGTATCTCCTTTAAGCCTTATTTCTTGTGTTTGTTGCTCATCATGAGCTGAATCTCTTGTAGTTGGATGCTTGTAGTTATGTAATGATATTTTAATATTTTTAATGTAATGTTTGATGTTAGTATTTTAACCCTTGCATGAAACTTCTTCCAATACTTATTTTAGAATTGATCAGCTAAATATGAGTACATTCGTGGATTCAGACATGGTCCATGATTCGAACTCAAGGGTTGATATGAACGAAAGGTGATTTAAAGACATTTAAATCACTTTTACTTAACTCTAGACATAGGGGAGCAATAATTCAAAGGGCTTAAGCTGTGGGTTCTTCATTATACTGGGGTGGACTTATTTAGAACCTAGACATAGGAGTCTTGTAACAAAACCCTGGCGTGAGTGATTGAGAGGCACAACATCATATGCTACAGCGCTCAATGCTTTAGCGTCAAACAGAACATTAAAGTATTTTTATAAATTTACATAGTGAAAGGCATTCCAACTACTCTTATTCTGAATTTCTACTTATCATTTATCTTATTTGCTTTTGTAATTTTATGTTGATGACATTAATGATTCTACAACTTGTTATTGTTACTTGTTTTTCTCACTAGCTTAACTACTAACTTAAATATAGAAATCAACTCAACAATCCTCGTGGGAAGGATCTTTACTTACTCTTTATTACTTGTTGCGACTGTGTATACTTGCATATACTCTTTTCCGCACAACAAGTTTTTGGCGCCGTTGCCGGGGATTGTGAAAGTTAATTTCTATTATTTAGTTAGTAAGTTTAGTTAGTTTAGATTATTTTATTTAGCGTGTTCTTTTTTTCCAGCAATTTTTTTTTGTATTGTACTTTGTGTTTGTAATGTGTTCTCTTTGTTGATTTTAGTGCTACTATTTGTGTTTGTTATTTTGTGAAAAAGAAAAATCCACTTTATGCCATGGACCATTGGAGTTTTTACTTTATGCATGAATTGAATGCTCAACAACAATGTTTCAATTATGATTTCCATGGGAGTGAACATGAAAGGGGCTGTTATGAGACAAATTGCATGCCCATGACAACCCAAAATATGATTTATGGAATGAGAAATGTTGTGTGTGAGCAAGATTCATATTCTCTTGCTCAAACCGAAGGATTACATGAGGACAACTCTGATTTAAAAGAGCTCATAGTTCAATTCCTTGAGGATATCAAAGTGGTTAGAGACAACTCTCAAGTGTCATGCAAGAATATAGAAGACGGTTGTATTGAAGAGGCGGTTGAGCAAAATGAAGATAATTTCAAAGAACTATTAGAACAATCCCTTGAGGATATCAAAGTTTATAGTGACAACTTCGAAGCTTCATGTAAGAATATAGATGCTCACTTTAAGACTATAATGGAGTATCTAAAAGGAGAGAGTTGTATTGAAGGGGTGGTTGAGCAAGAGGAAGAAAAAGAGAGTGTAGGGTATGAACTTGAATGTGGTCAATTGGAAATAGTGGAAGAAAAAGAAAAACACTGTGTAGTTGTAGAACAAGAAACATTCAAAAATAGTGACAAGAAAGAAAAACCAAGGTTGAGGTATGAAAAGAGTCAAGTGACAATTGAGATTCAACCTGTGATAATTGAAGAAAAGAATCCTTCGCAAAATGAGTTTCAATTTTTTCAAGAGAGGGGAAATTCCTATCCCAAATGCTTATTGGTTGGGGCACGGGAACACTTGCTGCCCTATGCCAAATACATGGGATTTCTAACAAAAATGAGAAAGCGGAAGGATGATATTTTCTTCTTGTCCTATTATGCACCCTAACTTGGGTTTTGAATGTCAAGTCTAGCTAAGGACTCTTAAACTAAGCGCTACTGGGAGGCAACCCAGATTTTTAGGACTAATTATATTTTGTGTGTTTTTGATTTTACTATTACAGGTACGAATAAGAAGACTTGTGGTATGTATGTGTCATCAATTATGCAGAATTCTGATGCTGTAGCACATTGTGCTATAGCACTCGTAGCTGAGGTGTTAAGAATCTGGTTAAAATAGTAAAAAAGAAAAAAGGAGATGATGAGAATGATGAAGAAGAGCATAGTGAGAAAGAAGAGGGAAGAAAGGAAGGATCCCCCATTTTGCATCAACCCACACCACCCACCCAAAACACTACAACTTCACCTAGACCATCACCAACCAAAGAACTATCCCCTCCACCTAAAACACCTCCATCACAAAATCTAAATTCTCACAGCTCCAACCATTAATCCACCCCTACCTCAAGCCAAACCATCAAACCTTATTCCAATACCTTCCCCATTTCCAAAACAACCCACTCTACAGAAGTCCCCATCTCCTAAGAAACTTTCCTTACCAAAACAAAAAATCATCTCATCCTCACAAAAGACAAATCCACCAAAACTCAACCAGCCACAAAGCAACCACCAAAGATATTGGAAATTAAAGTGCAGAGAGTTGATGCTGTCACAGGTGGCGCTATAGCATCAGTATCAGAAGGCAGTGCTACAGCACCAAAGAAAGCTTTAAGAACAAGAATGGTTGCCAAAAAGAGGTCAAAGGTGCCTGATTCCACTGTGAAGGAACTTGATTCTGTTGTGGCCTAAACAGATGATTGTGTCCCTTCTACTCCACCAGAGCCTCCATTGGCAAAAGATTCAACTCAAGAAGTTGTTTTGCGAAAGGTTGATGCTACAACACCAGAGGGATACACCAAGGGAGATATCTACCACAAGACTTAGTCTGATTGAGGACTCTTAAACCAAGCGCTATTGGGAGGAAGCCCAAGCTTTTTGTTCTAATCTTTGTTGTTTTTGTTTCTATTTTTGATGTTGCAAGATTGTTCCAGTGCATTGATGAAGTGAGCTTTAACTGTCAAGTGGTAGCACCAGAAGCTGCAGCATCCAATGCTGCAACAGCTGAAACTGAACCAGAAAAGAATTGGGTTGTGATCACAAATCAGTAACTATTCCTTCTTGTATTGTGTTGTGTTATGTTGTGTTGTAGCATCTGTAATAGCATCCAGCAGTTATGAATGAATTCAAAATTCTGTTGTGTTAATTTTTTTTTTAATTTTAGTATGGTAGTGTATAAAAGGCCTCTAGGCTTAGCAGGGAACTTAGTTAGCTAAGGACTATCTGATGTTGAAGTTATTCCTAGTTAACCAAGGTTTTGTCAAGTTTTTATTAAAAATTGAGGGTAGCATTTGAAGCTAAGTTTGGGGGTGCATCGGTTATATTAAGGCTAGGTATGAAGATTATAGGATGGTCAGTGCAATAGGCTCACAAAGTGTACAAATGAATTGTCAATTGGTCATGTATATTGTTATTAGCTGCAATTGCCCAAAACAAATGCTGAACTGTTCCAAAAATGCACCTCGTGATCCTGCGTTTGACTACTGCTTCTTTGAGGGTTGCCTGGTCGCGCACCTCTTGGGCAAGGTCTTGCTCTTGTCGAGCGGCTTGATCGTTGTCATCCCTGTTGAGGGGGGTGTAACGTTCTCCAGGTGAGCTCGCCTACTTCAATTGGTATTACCTCTTCGGTTCCATATGTGAGTCGGAAAAGTGTTTTTCCGTCGTAGAGTGAGGAGTTGTACGATATTCCCAGAGGATGTAGGGTAACTCTTCGACCCAAGAGCCATTAGTGTCGTCCATTATCCTTTTTGATCCTCGCAAAATCACCCTGTTTGCTGGCTCAGCTCGCTCGTTGGTTTGAGGGTGTTCGACCGAGGTGAAGTGATGTTTGACTTTAAGGTCGGACATCAACTTTCTGAAATCCTTGTCGGTGAACTACGTCCTGTTGTCGGTAACCACAACCTGCAGGATTCTGAATCTGACAATTATGTTTTTCTTAAAGAACTTAATGCACGTCTTTGCTGTGATTGTTGCCAGAGGTTTATCCTCGATTCATTTGGTGAAGTAGTCCACTTCCACGATCAAATATTTAACTTACCTCCGCACCACAGGGAACGGGCCTATTAGGTCGATCTCCCACCACGAGAACGGCCATCCTGCCACATTTTTTAACGAGTAGTGTGGCGTCTTGGGACATGGTATGCTAGTTATAACCTTCTCTGAGCGCTTTCTTGGAAAGAGCCCTCGACCCTGGGTGTTGTCCGCATATTCCCTCATGTATCTCTGTCAGAATGTAGTCGGCCTCTTCATTTTCCACGCACTTTAGTAGCGGGAGGGAGAATCCTCGACAGAAGAGTGTACCTTCTACGAGTGAGTAGGAGGCGGCACGCTTTCTGACTAGAGCGGCTTCCTTAGGGTCGGATGGCTCAAGGCCGTCCTCTATGTATTTCCTCACCGTGGTGATCCAACTCTTCCCGGGGTCGATGACATGTATTGACGATGTCAGAGAAAGTGCTAAGCTGACACTAGGTCGGGTCAACATCTCTTGTTTCAAGCTTCGATGACTACCAGTGGGCTTCGTGCTTGCGAGCTTGGCCAGGACGTCTGCTCGAGTATTTTCGGTACGTGTTTGACCTCGGCAATGGTGAAGAGTTGCAAGAGCTCCCTTATCCGGCCTACATACGTTTGAAGTGTTGCATCCTTTGTCGTTAAGTCTTCCTAAATCTGGGAGACGACCAATAGTGAGTGGGTATTGAGCTCGATTTTCTTCGCGTTGAAGTCCTGAGCCAATAGTAATCCAGCCACACACGCCTCATACTCGGCCTGATTGTTAGATGTCTAGAAGGAGAAACTGAGAGATACCTAGATTACCAATCTTTCGCTGTTCTCAAGGATGAGCCCTACGCCACTCCCTTTACTGTTTGAGGAACCATCAACGTGGAGCTTCTAGGCCATAGCGGTTCCGTCGGGGAGAGGCAGAGTCATCTCATCGACGAAGTCAGCTAAGACCTGAGCTTTGAGGGCCGTTTTGGCTTCATACTTAATGCCAAACTCTGAGAGCTCCACTGCCCACTTGATTATGCGCCCCGCAGGTCGTGTCTGTGTAGGATTTGTTTGATCGGCTGGTCGGTCCTAACTATAACACCCCCCTTTTACTATTACAATTAAATAGACAATTATCAGAGTCACCTCGAAGGGCACTACATTTTTCACCATTTTAAAAAAAAGAAAATCTCCAAAATAATTTATATAAAAGAAATCACCAAGCAGCGGAAATATTAACCAGTTTAAACATCTCCAGAATTAACAATTAAAGACATCTCCAAAATAAATTAAAACAATTTCCAATAACTAAAATAATAGTTCAAAACGATAACTAACGACTCCCCGGTGCTACATATCAGAGCTGACACAGACCCAAACGAGAGAGGAAGAAAAACCTAGCAATTCCTCCACGAGCACTAGCGATCACCTGCAGCGTTGCCGCATGAGAGCAACATTCCAAGCAGAAGGGGTGAGTCTAACAGAGATAATAAGCAGATGATAAAAATATGCTAGCATCAGGTAACTACAGCAACACAATACAATTACACCATATCACAGCACCAGATACCAAAGGAAAAATCCATTTGACAGTGAACCACCAAAATTATAACATTCATAGACAATGGGATGATATGCAACCCCTCCAGTGGGCATATGCATGCGGTACCGATCACCAAAATGAGCCACGACGGGCATATCACCAATAAACAACAGAGGCAGAGCCTATATCACCAAAACATGCATATGACAATGCGACACCATGATTATGCACCAACTCACCATAACAAGTATTTAAAATAAATACTATATCACCAGAATCAAAACAAATGATTTCACCAAAAATAGCACCAAGTTGTAGCATCACAGCTACCACTAAACTCTCCTGAGCATACCAGCACCGCACCTGAAATATTAACACCAGACGGCTCCACAACGCGGACATAATGCACGCACACCACGCACAAGACTGGCGCACAGCGCCTAGGCACATCGCACCTACTTCAGAGAATTAATTAAAATAGCAAACGAAATCGGATTTCAACAAATAAATACTTGTTGGAAAGCCCTATTGGTCTGGTTATCATCCCTAAGTTCAGTTTTTGAAGGAGAGTGTCCAATAGGTACAGTTTTCGAAAAGCACACAGGCTAGTTGCAAAAGAGGACAGTTTCTGTCCTTCAAATTCAAGCAATTCCAAAGTGACCAAAACTCAATCAAATTGCATGAAACTTGTGCATAAACTGGGGAAAATTTTGTCTAGTTTTCAACGAAATTGGATTCGTTCGAAAAGGAGTTCTTTTGAAAACGTGGTAACCAAAACACTGACCCTGTGTCCAGATTGTTTCCAGAATCTTACTCTAACTTGTGGAATTCATATCTCGAGCTACACAACTCTAAACGCAATCAAACCAGTGCCAAATTAACAAGCGTTAAGTCTATTTTCCAGAAAAATAAACCACATAATTTTTCGGTCAATACAACGTTCCCAGTCACCGAAATACCGAATCTATACCCAAATCGTTTCCAGAATTTTAACCTAACTTGTATCGCCTATAACTCGAGCTATACAACTCCGAATTTGACGAAACCAGTGCCAAAACGACCGGCGTTAAGTCTATTTTCAAAAACAATCAACCTCATAATTTTTGGATCAACCAAACAGCGCCAGTTTTAGAAAAACCGAACCTGTGTCCAGAATCGCTAAATTGCCAAACACCAAACCCTAACGGCAACGACACCGCAACCACCACAACAAAAACGACAATTCGACAACGCGACAACAACAATCAACCACGCACAGCAACAACAAAAACACGAACAATAACAACACCATCATCGTGATACAACAATCACGCAACAACAAATAACGAAACAAATCACAATAACGTGCAATAATCATCAAAGCACCAATCTCAACGAAAACACGATATGCAACAACACGAACAATTCAACAAAGCCCTAGACTACCCACACATAATTATCATCAACCCATTATCAAGGTTAAGCTCACCCTTACCTCGAATAACGTAAGCTCCGGAACACGACGAACGAGACACGAACAAAACCACAGCAACACGAACGATCTCCTTTTTGAAATTCTTCGCGAAACCCTCCTCTTCTCTCCCTCTTTGCGCCGCGTGCTCTCTCTCTCACTCTCACTTTCGTTTTTCTTTTGCTTGCTGCGAATGAGGGTTTGGCTTAAACCCCCAGGGTTTAAGTTGAGGGCTCAGTAAACACTGGGCTCTCTACGTCACCACCTCCTTTACTCGTTTCACCTCCTACGCATATAAAATATTAACCTTTTAATTTATCTATATCCCGCCTCCAAATTATTTTAATAATTCAATCAACTATTTTAATTAAATTATTTCTGGGGTGTTACAACCCTCCCCCACTTAGAATCTTTCGTCCTCGAAAACATACCTGATTCAAACAGCTCCGGATAGGACTCTCGCATCTTGCTCTCCAACTCCCATGTCATGCTTTCACCAGCAGCTCCTAACCAGACCACTTTCACCAGGTTTATCTCTTTGCCACGTAAAGTCTTCACTTCACGATCTTCAATTCGCACAGGCATTGTCTCCACAGTGAGATTATCCCGCACATGCACATCATCCATCAGAATCACATGGGACGGATCCGAAATATACTTCCGAAGTTGCGACACATGAAATACATCGTGCAAATTCGAAAGATTAGGCGGCAAGGCCACCCTATAAGCAACATTACCAATTCTCTCAGTGATCTGATACGGTCCAATGAAACGAGGAGTCAACTTCTTTGTCTTCAATGCACGCCCAACACCAGCCATAGGCGTGACTCTCAAAAACACATGATCACCAGCTTGGAATTCTAAATCCTTCCTTCTCTTATCATGATAGCTCTTCTGTCTACTCTGCGACGCTTTCATTTTCTCACGGATCAATTTCACCTTTTCAGTAGTCTCTCGAACAACCTCGGGTCCAAGAACAATACTCTCCCCAGATTCATGCCAACACAACGGAGTCCTACATCTCCGACCATACAATGCCTCGAACGATGCCATCCCGATGCTAGAATGGTAACTATTGTTGTAAGTAAACTCGATCAACGGAAGGTGAGTATCCCACGCACATCCCTGCTCAAGAACACAAGATCTCAACAAGTCTTCCAACGACTGAATGGTCCTCTCTGTCTGTCCATCAGTTTGAGGATGATAAGCTGAACTCAACCTCAATTTAGAACCCAACGCTTCTTGCAAACTCTTCCAGAAATTAGAAGTGAACCTAGGATCTCTGTCAGACACAATGCACAAAGGAACACCATGCAACTTCACAATCACCTGAATATAAATCTCTGCCAATCTCGACACCGGATACGTGATATTGATAGGAATAAAATGAGCAGACTTCGTCAATCTATCCACAATCACCCAAATCGAGTCGTGCCCCCTCACAGTATTAGGTAACCCTATCACGAAATCCATAGAAATACTATCCCACTTCCATTCCGGAATCTCCAACGGTTGCATCAACCTAGCAGGCTTCTGATGCTCAACCTTCGATTTCTGACAAGTCAAGCAGGAATACACAAACTGCGCCACATCACGCTTCATACCAGGCCACCAAAACATCTTCTTCAGATCCTGATACATCTTTGTAGCTCCCGGATGGATACTCAACTTACTCCTATGACCTTCTTCTAAAATTGCTCTTTTCATCTCCTCATCATCAGGAATGCAGATTCTTCCACGGTACTTCAATACATTCTGCGCATCCAACTCAAAGTCTTTATTCTCGGATTGATCAATCCCAACCATCAGGTCAACTAATTTAACATCTAACTTCTGAGCTTCTCGAATGCTAGCCATGAATTCATTATCAATCTTCAACATCCCCAATCTGACACTCTGAGGCGTCACTTCACAAACCAAACTCATATCCCTGAACTGCTCAATTAATTCGAGTTCTCTAACCATCATTGCTGACATATGCAACGTCTTTCGACTTAAAGCGTCAGCTACCACATTAGCCTTTCCCGGATGATAGTTCAAGCTAAAGTCATAGTCTTTCAGCAACTCCAACCATCTGCGCTGTCTCATATTCAACTCTTTCTGATCAAACAGATACTGCAAACCCTTATGATCACTGAACACCTCAAACCTCGAACCATACAGATAATGTCTCCAAATTTTCAACGCGAACACAACTGCAGCAAGTTCTAAATCATGGGTAGGGTTCTTCTCATGAGTCCTCAACTGTCTCGACGCATAGGCAACTACCTTACCATTCTGCATAAGCACACCTCCCAACCCCATCTTGGAAGCATCACAATACACCACAATCGACTCTTCCGAATTAGGCAACGTCAGAACAGGAGACGTCGTCAACCTCTTCTTCAATTCTTTGAAGCTCTCTTCACAACAGTCATCCCAGATGAAAGCTTTACCCTTGCAAGTCAACTGAGTCAACGGAAGTGCCAACTTCGAAAATCCTTCTATAAACCTCCTATAGTAACCTGCCAGACCCAGAAAACTTCTAATCTCAGTAACTGACTTCGGAGACTCCCATTGTAACACGGCATCAACCTTAGACGGATCCACGGCAATTCCATTCCCCGAAATAACATGACCCAGAAAGCTAACCTCCTTCAACCAAAACTCACACTTAGACAGCTTCGCATATAATTTCCTGTCCCTCAGAATTTCCAATACCAATCTCAGATGTTCTGCATGCTCCTCTTCTGACTTAGAATAAATTAGGATGTCGTCAATGAATACCACCACAAACCGATCCAGATACTCACGAAAGATACGATTCATGTACTCCATGAACACTCCCGGCGCATTAGTCACATCGAAAGGCATCACGGAATACTCATAATGCCCATAACGGTTTCTGAAAGCTGTCTTCTGAATGTCTTCGTCTTTCACCTTGATCTGATGATAACCCGATCTCAAATCTATTTTACTGAACACCTGAGCACCCACCAACTGATCCATTAAGTCATCAATCCTCGGAAGCGGATACTTGTTCTTAATAGTCACCTTATTCAGCTGCCGATAGTCTACGCACAACCTCATACTACCATCTTTCTTTTTCACCAACAACACTGGAGCTCCCCACGGCGACACACTTAGCCTCACAAATTTCTTTTCAAGCAGATCCTCGAGTTGCTTCTTCAGTTCTGACAATTCAGATGCAGACATTCTATACGGTGCCATAGACACAGGTTTAGTATCAGGTACCAGATCAATAGCAAACTCAACCTCTCTCTCTGGTGGTACATCCGGAATCTCGTCGGGAAAAACCTCAGAAAACTCTCGCACCACCTGCAACTCATCAACCTTCGCTTGGCTCTCAGCAGACAATGACGCCATTAATGAAAACAACTGGACGTCTTCCCTTATTACCCTATGCAACTGACCAGCAGACAACAAACCAGACTCTTCCTCTTCAGGAGAAAAGAAACTCACAGACCTTTCATGACAGTTGATATGAACATGGTTATCAACTAACCAGTCCATACCTAGAATAACATCCATTCCGTTCAGCGGCAAACAAATCAAGTCAACGAGAAAATCATTACCGAATATCGATAAAGGGCATTTAGCACAAACAACCGAGGTAGTCACCGAACCCTTAGCCGGAGTATCGATAACCATCTCCCTCAACATAGAAGATAAAACAGGATCTAATTTCTCAACACATGCAGTAGCAATAAAACAATGGGTAGCACCAGTATCAATAATAGCAATAAGAGGAGAATTATTAATATAGCATGTACCTCTGATCTCATTCACTGCATCTGACCCCGCCAGAGCGAACACCTTCCCAACGGACCTTTCTTTCTTCGGTTTAGGACACTGAGTGCTGATATGACCACCCTCACCACAGTTGTAGCATAACACATCCTTTCGATCACAGCTAGACGCCATATGACCCTCTTTACCACACTTGTAGCACTTCTTCACATCACCTGGACAGTTAGGACGCTTATGACCGGGTTTACCACACTTGTAACATACCACACTAGCAGCAGCATCTCCCCCACTAGGTCTCTTACCCACAGCAGTTCTCTGATTGCCCTTACCAGCTGGAACCTCATACGGCTTCCCACGACTCGAGAAATTCTTTTGCCTATCCCTCATGACTATAGAATGAGCATTACTGTCTTCCTCGATGATTCTGCAGCTGCCAATCAACTCCGAGAACACCCGAATTTTCTGATACCCTATCGCCTTGTTGATATCAGCCCGCAACCCATTTTCAAACTTGATGCATTTGGAGAATTCAGCACCAGCCTCACCATAATGTGGATAGAACTTCGCCAATTCAATGAACTTGGCAGCATACTCAGTCACCGACATATTACCCTGCTTCAGCTCCAGAAACTCAATCTCTTTCTTCCCACGGACATCTTCAGGATAATACTTTCTCAGAAATTCTCTGCTGAACACAGCCCAAGTGACCTCTTCATTCACAGTCGCCAACCTCTGCCTCACCTCCAACCACCAGTCATCAGCCTCCTCTGCCAGCATATGAGTACCATACCTGACTTTCTGCGCCTCGGAGCAATCCATAACACGAAAGATTCTCTCCATCTCTTTCAGCCACGCCAAAGCACCATCAGGGTTATACATGCCCTTAAAGGTAGGAGGATTCTCCCTCTGAAACGTAGCCAAACTGCGCGACCCAGCATCACCAGCAGCACCTGGGTTATTCTCCACAGCTTGAGCCACAGCCTGCAAAGCAGCAGCGAGTGCAGCATCGTTCCGTCCTGCCATCTCAACCTAACACTGCAACAGAAACTATAACCAGAAACGAGTAACAATTACTCAAGTGTTACTCGACTCGACGACTCGACAACTTGGCCGGACAGACCGAACTGCTCTGATACCACTAATGTAACACCCCCCTTTTACTATTACAATTAAATAGACAATTATCAGAGTCACCTCGAAGGGCGCTACATTTTTCACCATTTTAAAAAAAAGAAAATCTCCAAAATAATTTATATAAAAGAAATCACCAAGCAGCGGAAATATTAACCAGTTTAAACATCTCCAGAATTAACAATTAAAGACATCTCCAAAATAAATTAAAACAATTTCCAATAACTAAAATAATAGTTCAAAACGATAACTAACGACTCCCCGGTGCTACATATCAGAGCTGACACAGACCCAAACGAGAGAGGAAGCAAAACCTAGCAATTCCTCCACGAGCACTAGCGATCACCTGCAGCGTTGCCGCATGAGAGCAACATTCCAAGCAGAAGGGGTGAGTCTAACAGAGATAATAAGCAGATGATAAAAATATGCTAGCATCAGGTAACTACAGCAACACAATACAATTACACCATATCACAGCACCAGATACCAAAGGAAAAATCCATTTGACAGTGAACCACCAAAATTATAACATTCATAGACAATGGGATGATATGCAACCCCTCCAGTGGGCATATGCATGCGGTACCGATCACCAAAATGAGCCACGACGGGCATATCACCAATAAACAACAGAGGCAGAGCCTATATCACCAAAACATGCATATGACAATGCGACACCATGATTATGCACCAACTCACCATAACAAGTATTTAAAATAAATACTATATCACCAGAATCAAAACAAATGATTTCACCAAAAATAGCACCAAGTTGTAGCATCACAGCTACCACTAAACTCTCCTGAGCATACCAGCACCGCACCTGAAATATTAACACCAGACGGCTCCACAACGCGGACATAATGCACGCACACCACGCACAAGACTGGCGCACAGCGCCTAGGCACATCGCACCTACTTCAGAGAATTAATTAAAATAGCAAACGAAATCGGATTTCAACAAATAAATACTTGTTGGAAAGCCCTATGGGTCTGGTTATCATCCCTAAGTTCAGTTTTTGAAGGAGAGTGTCCAATAGGTACAGTTTTCGAAAAGCACACAGGCTAGTTGCAAAAGAGGACAGTTTCTGTCCTTCAAATTCAAGCAATTCCAAAGTGACCAAAACTCAATCAAATTGCATGAAACTTGTGCATAAACTGGGGAAAATTTTGTCTAGTTTTCAACGAAATTGGATTCGTTCGAAAAGGAGTTCTTTTGAAAACGTGGTAACCAAAACACTGACCCTGTGTCCAGATTGTTTCCAGAATCTTACTCTAACTTGTGGAATTCATATCTCGAGCTACACTACTCTAAACGCAATCAAACCAGTGCCAAATTAACAAGCGTTAAGTCTATTTTCCAGAAAAATAAACCACATAATTTTTCGGTCAATACAACGTTCCCAGTCACCGAAATACCGAATCTATACCCAAATCGTTTCCAGAATTTTAACCTAACTTGTATCGCCTATAACTCGAGCTATACAACTCCGAATTTGACGAAACCAGTGCCAAAACGACCGGCGTTAAGTCTATTTTCAAAAACAATCAACCTCATAATTTTTGGATCAACCAAACAGCGCCAGTTTTAGAAAAACCGAACCTGTGTCCAGAATCGCTAAATTGCCAAACACCAAACCCTAACGGCAACGACACCGCAACCACCACAACAAAAACGACAATTCGACAACGCGACAACAACAATCAACCACGCACAGCAACAACAAAAACACGAACAATAACAACACCATCATCGTGATACAACAATCACGCAACAACAAATAACGAAACAAATCACAATAACGTGCAATAATCATCAAAGCACCAATCTCAACGAAAACACGATATGCAACAACACGAACAATTCAACAAAGCCCTAGACTACCCACACATAATTATCATCAACCCATTATCAAGGTTAAGCTCACCCTTACCTCGAATAACGTAAGCTCCGGAACACGACGAACGAGACACGAACAAAACCACAGCAACACGAACGATCTCCTTTTTGAAATTCTTCGCGAAACCCTCCTCTTCTCTCCCTCTTTGCGCCGCGTGCTCTCTCTCTCACTCTCACTTTCGTTTTTCTTTTGCTTGCTGCGAATGAGGGTTTGGCTTAAACCCCCAGGGTTTAAGTTGAGGGCTCAGTAAACACTGGGCTCTCTACGTCACCACCTCCTTTACTCGTTTCACCTCCTACGCATATAAAATATTAACCTTTTAATTTATCTATATCCCGCCTCCAAATTATTTTAATAATTCAATCAACTATTTTAATTAAATTATTTCCGGGGTGTTACACTAACCACCACCTGATATGCCATGAAGTACAGTCTCAACCTTCTTACCGCCATAACCAAAGCAGGGCTACCTTTTCGATCCTTTGATACCTCGTCTCAAGCCCCAGCAAGACTTTGCTGACGACGTATATTGGCCTCTACCCTAATTCGGTTTCACGGATTAGGACAACGCTGAGTGTCTCTTTTGCCGCAGTGAGGTAGAGGTATAGTGTCTCCTCCTTAACCAGCCTGGTCAAGATGGGCGACTCCATAAGAATTTGGTTGAGGTCGGCCAAGGCTTGCTCCCACTCGGGGGTCCATTGGAACTCAGCCCCCTTCTTAAGATTCTTGAAGAACGATAGTGACCTGTTGACGAAGGTCGCATATCTGTCACGACCCTGCATTTGTCGGGGTTGGCTTCGATCCCTCGTTTCGTGAGGCAGAATCCTAGAAATTTTCCGACTCGGACCCCAAAGGTGCACTTTTCGGAATTCAATCGGAGGTTGTTCTTCCTAGCCTCGGCATAGATCCTCGTCAGTTTTACTTTTGACAATCATGTCGTCTAGGTATACTTCCACTACCCATCCTATTTGATTCTGAAAAACCTTATTCATCATGCGATGGTATATGGCACCGGCATTTTTCAATCCAAACAGCATGACTTGGTAGCAATAGTTTCCCCGACCGTCATGAAATTGGTCAAGTGGGTACATGGGTATCTGATTATACTAGGAATATGCATCGAGGAACTATAGGAGGCGAAATCCTGAGGCGCTATCCACCAGTTTATCCACGCTCGGCACCGAAAAACATCCTTGGGGCCCGCTTGGTTGAGATCGGTATAGTCTACACACATGCACCATTTACCATTACTCTTTTTGACTAGCACTACATTTGATAGCCAGGTAGTGTACTTTATTTCTTTGATGAATCCTGCAGCAATGAGATCCGAGACGACCTTAGAGGCGACTTCGGCTTTTTCTTCGTTCTGGACACTTCGTTTCTAAGCGATCCACCTGGCTTCGGGATTGACTACGAGGTGTTGGTAGGCGACCTCAGGAGGGATACCCGGCATATCCGCTACCGACCAAGCGAATAAGTCCGTGTGCTGTTTGAGGCAGGCGATGAGGCCCTTCTGCACATCATCCGGGAGCCCAACTCCTAGCTTCACTGTTCTAGCGGGGTCGTCTCCCAGAGGTACCTCCACAAAATCTCCATCGGGTTCGGGGCGTTTAATTCGATTTTTCAACTCCTTTGTGAGCTGGTCAACTTGCTCGTCTTCCGAGCTGTCTGGGTGGTTATATCGGGCATCCAGGTCGGGCAGGACGACCTCCGGTGGTGCTTGCTTAGCTTGCATCTCAACCTACATTTCTTCGACTTTCTCTTGGGGTAGAGGGCTCTTGCCGGTCTCTTCAGAATGGAGTATCGCTTTGCTGATAAGCAATGACACTTCTTGGTAACTTCTAGGTCGGCGGCCACCGTGATGACTTCATCTTTCAACGAGTAGAACTTCAATTTCAGATGAATTGTGGATGCTACAGCCCCTAGTGCCCCCAAGGTTGGCCTCCCGATGATGCAGTTGTAAGGCTACAGCCCCTAGTGCCCCCAAGGTTCGCCTATTCTGTAGGTAACCAAGAGTTCGACGACTCGAGAGGCCGAGTCGAGGCTCTGTTGAATCCTGATAGGTCTGTCCCGTTTTAAGATATGAGCTCGGCCTCGGGAATTTTCAATTTTGGCAAGAGACCCTGGACATGACATTTGTATAGCTCCCCATGACATCTTTTGGGGTAGACACTTAATTTGTGTTTATAATTAGGGAAGGTGCTACCATCCAGAAGCAGCAGTTCCTTTTGTGAAAAAAAAGTGGCAACTAATAATAAAGACACTGTCAAAACTACCATACAGGGCCAATAACATGTTAGTAAAACAACAACTCTAACACTACAAAAAAGCTCCCCCGTGGATTAAGTGTAATTTACCTCAATATCAATGCCTATTATGTAAACTACTTAGCCATAATGACATGGAAAAGTGTGAACAAGTTATATTATTTTAATTTGCGGGTTACCCATGGCCCGAGCAGGCTAGTCCGGTCCGGGCTAAAAAGCCAGGGTATAAAAATGGGCTCAATTTCATAGGCCCAAACCCTATATTTTTGCGGGCTAGCCCAGCCTGACCCATCGGGCTCGGCCCATTTTGCCGGCTCTACAAATGAGTGAAGCTTACCTGATCCTTGGGAGCAGAGCTGTATTTATAGACGTGGGTGAAGGTAGCGCAGCTCCTGACCGGCTCCAAACTGTTGGATCGGGGTGGAGCGATCTGAAGCATTGATCTTGGACTTGTGCAGAGATTCGTCGTTTGGGCTGGGTCCATCTGTGACTTGGACCGTTTCTTAAGCGGATTGGGCCTCTAGGAAAAAAAATACTTTTTGCTATTCTAGACCTATTTATAATGAAAAAAAACTTTTAGGTTATTTGTGGTAGACAAAAGATGTCCTTAGCTCCAACCACATGAGTAGACAAAATACTTTTAGGTTATTCGTGGTATTGTTTGTTGAACCATGCATGTTGACCTATTTATAATGAAAAAATACTTTTAGGTTCGAACCCGGGAGCAGACAAAAGATGTCATTAGCTCCAACCACCTGAGCTACTGAGCTACACCGCTAGAACAAAATATGTTTAAATTATCTAAACTTCTTGAGTACTTTGGACCAAGTTTGTCGTGATAATGGTAAAGGCATGAAAGTTTAAAATGACAATGGACACAACAAAGCATGTATAATTACGTGTGCATACTGTAACTATTTTGTCATATTTTACCAACCATTGGACCACCTTGAACCTTACTTACTGTAAGCCACTACGGTCCACATGCATGGTTCACATCCAAATTAATACCTATATTTTATACATATTCATGGACCACATCCAAATTTGGGCTTACGCAGTTTTTTCATTCAGATAGCTACGAGCGATAATAGGGCCTGTTTGGCTAGAGCTTATTTTTAGCTTATGAAAAATAGCTTATGTAAATAAATAAGCTTTTTTATATTATTCATAAGCTTGTCAATGTATTTTATGGAAAAACAACTTATGAGATATAACTTTTATTAGTGAGAACTTATGGGTTAACACGAAAACTTATTTATCTCCATAAGTTGTTTTTCATAACCTCAAAAATAAGCTCATCCAAACAGGTCCAATATCTATATCTCATTTTTGAGTCATTGTGGGAAAAAATTAGAGTTAATATCCGGTTTAAAGGAGAGTAAAGCAACTGCACATCACTGTCCAACCAGAACTTCACACGCAAGCTACCTCAAGTGACAAAGTCAAAGAGTGACTTGGCACATGACTTGGCACTTAACGTGTCACTAACTGAGCTGATGTGTCAAGCTCTCATTGGCTAGTCTAGATTTCAAAGCAATGTACAAATACTAGCCTCTAACTGAATTCAAATTAATCAAAAACAGATTCACTCTCAAAGAGAGTTTCACAGTCGTTTACGGTTTAACTCCTCAAATTATAGAAAAGTTCAGTTAAATCTCAAAAATTAACTATATTCTTAATTAGCCTTTGAGACTTTCATATATTATTCAATTTAGTCCTTCAAATTCTCGATGTTACATAGGTCTCCGACTTTTACAACTTTACATCAGCTAAGCCCCTGAGTTTTGAAACTTGGTATTCGTTTGGTCCCTAGTAAAACCAAATTTCAGAGACTAAACAGATACTAAGTTGTAAAAGTCATAGCCTTAAATTAATATTGAGTTATAAAAGTCAGAACCAAATAATGTTTGGCAACGCAGGAGACTAATTAGAAATTTTAATGATGTATTAGAGACTAAATTGAAATTTTCTTAAATTTGAGAGATCAAATTGGCTATCAACCAAAAAAAATGTTTACTATATTCACCAAAGCTATGGTATGCTGACTAAATGCTTCCGTCAAAATTAATTTAAAGTTGAATTCGATGACTTCTATTATAAGTACAAAGGAAAATGTTGCTTTACTTCATTCTGATTCTAGAGGAACAACTTTTGTAAGGACTTAGGCTTGCCTTTTTCCTTTTTGCCTTTTAGCATTTATAACGAAAAAGAACAGAGGAAAATGTCTCTCAAAGACAAAAAGATGATGTGTCAACCTCTTAGAGATTCGAAGAGAAAATAATAAATGCTTAATCATAAGTGGAAGCTCCTCTTAATTACATGGACTATCACGATAAAAAATAATCAGCATGACATTTTAAATTTTAATTCACTATTCAATACATTCACACGCTATCAAGGAATGTTCGTATTCACGATCATAAATGACTCCTACATGTTACATTACCATAGATATATAAGGAATAAGGAATATATTCAAAATATCTCCTTTAAATATGATAAGTTATAAATACCGTTGTGTAACAGAGTAGCAAAAATTGGAAATGATCGATGCAGAATTCTTCTTCTTCTTCTCCTCCTCCTCCTCCTCCTCTAGGCTGGTTTTGGTGCACTACCATTGTTATGCAAATTTGTGGTTAGTGGCATCTAACTACAATTGTGCATATTTGTGGTTACTAACATCTAATCATTGCTATGCATATTTGTTGTTAGCAACATCTAACCATCGTGGTATAAAATTGGGGTTAATGAACAAAAAAAATTTCCCCAAAAATTTTTAAATATTTTTTAAAAAATTTTCTTTTCCCTAAAAAAATTGTTTTTTTTATTTTAGGTAAATGACCCTTTTAGTAACAAATACTAAGCAATTAGCTTAGTATTGTAAATCAGTCTCCATCATGAGTAGTCCTATATATGTGCAGTGGCGGATCCACACTATAGAGTGTGGGGTCAATTGCCCCCATAAGATAATTTTTTTTTAGCTAATTATACATAATAAAAATAAGTTTGCCTCCATAAAAAAGAGAGGTTGCCCCCATGAGCTAATGATTTTTAAATGAAAGAATAAAAATTACTAACTTATGCTTTTACTTTTTATTGTTTCGGTCTCTTCTAACACTTGTTCCGGACTGGGCCAAAATCCCACCACTTGGGCTTGCCCAATCCGCGCTTAGCATTAAATACAAATATGGGCTCCATGTCAATAACCGTCTGCATCCAACGGTCATAACTCATGCGACTGGATCCAACGGCATGGGGACGTCGCCATTGTCTATAAATAGAGACGTTCTCCATTAATTGCAGTTACGCGCTCATTTCTCTCCCCAAATACCTCTTCTCTTCCCTTGCTGACTTAGGCATCGAAGTGCTTGCAGGTACCCCACCCAAGGCGTGGGAGAAGATCACCTCGGCATATCCGAGATCCACATCTGTCCATCCGAAGTCAACCTTCAATTCTCGCGGAGCACTTCAACTCGGACCTTTAACCTGTACTCCGGTACCGAACATTGGCGACCACAGTGGGAGTCATCACTCCCTCATGGTGATTTCGGGTGGCTCATCCGTCACGACCACGGAAACCAAAAATTTCTTTGAAGCGCAAATGGAAAGAAATCGTCAGGTTGACCTCTGGCTCAACCTCTGCCCCGGCTTCATCTAGGAAGCCCCTCTTCTTCTCCAACGAAGACTATCTATTAGGTGAACCAAACGAGTTCGTCCCTCTCATCATCTCGGCCTCCATGCTTGGTGTCGAGGTAAAGCGAATCCTGGTAGATCCAGGGAGCTCCGCCGACATCATGTTCCAAGACCTCCTCCCCAGGATCGGCCTATCTCTTGCTGACTTAAATCCTTACCTCGAGTCTGATTTGTCCGGGTTAGGGGATGAACGGGCCCGAACTTTAGGCTACCTCGACGTCATGGTAACTTACGGTCGGAAGAAGCTCGCTCGGACTGTCAGGACTACATTCTTGGTAGTACCACTGATCACCCCGTATCACTGCATTGTGGGAAGATCGACTTTAGCCAGGCTCAGCGCCGTCGCTTCCACAGTACATTTGAAGATGAAATTCTACTCACTGGCGGGCAACATCGTGACTGTTTTGGCCGACATTAACTCCGCAGAGAGATGTCAGAACCTTGCTCTCAAAGGCACCCAGCGCCGGCTACAAGAGGTCCCCGAGTTACCACCAACCGCTGCTCAGGTGTGCCTCACCGAGGTCGATGCCCGTTACGACCCGGATAGCTCGGAGGATGAGGACGATGACGAACTGGCTAGAGAACTCAAGAGAAAGATCAAACGCTCCGAGCCCCAGGGTGAGTTCCTTGAAGTTCCGCCAGGTGATAACCCCTCGAGGAATGTCATAGTGGGGGCCGAGCTCACCGAAGCAATCAGGGAAAGCTTAATTGACTGTCTACGACGAAATATCGACTTATTTGCCTGGTTTGCGTCTGTGATGCCCAGGATTCCCCTTGAAGTGGCATGCCATCACCTGGCAGTCAACCCCGAAACCAAGTGCGTGGCACAGTGACGCCGAGCCCAGAGTGAGGAGAAGGCCGAAGCAGCAGCGAAGGCCATGGTCGACCTCGTATCTGCGGGTTTCATAAAAGAGGTAAAGTACACTACCTGGCTGTCTAATGTAGTTATGGTCAAGAAGAGCAACGGGAAATGGAGAATGTGTGTAGACTACACTGATCTCAATAAAGCTTGCCCCAAAGATGCCTTCCCCGTCCCAAGCATTGACAAGCTCGTAGATAACACATCCGGTTTCTGACTTTTGTCTTTCCTAGATGCCTACTCTGGCTATAACCAGATCGCAATGAATCCCCCGAGCTAGGAGAAAACGGCTTTCATGACAAGCCAGGGGAACTACTGCTACAGGGTCATGCCCTTTGGGGTCAAAAATGCTGGGGCCACCTACCAGCGTATGATGAATAAGGTTTTCCGCAGCCAAATCGGCAGGGTCATCGAAGTCTACCTCGACGACATGATTGTGAAAAACAAGGCGGACGAAATGCACCTGGTCGACTTACAGGAAATTTTCTACGAGGCAAGGAAAAATAATCTCAGGTTCAACGCTGAAAAGTGCACCTTTGGCGTTAGAGTAGGGAAGTTTCTCGGTTTTTGCTTAACTGAAAGAGGTATCGAGGTTTGTATTTAATTGAAAGAGGGAAGTTTCTCCGGATAAATGTAGAGCCGTGACCGACATGTGTCCCCTAACAACCAAGAAGGAAGTATAAAAATTGACAGGCATGATTGTCGCCCTCTCCAGGTATGTATCCAGGGCGGCCAATTGTTCACATCCCTTTTTCAAAGTCTTGAAGAAGGGCGTAGAGTTCAAATGGACACCCGAGTGCGAGAGCGCCGTCGCCGAGCTCACGCAAATACTATCCAAACCCCCGATACTTCTAAAACCAGTTGAAGGGGAAACACTTTATCTATACCTCGCCGTGGCCGAGGAAACAGTGCGTGCAGTCCTGATCCAAGAAACAGAAGAAGGGCAGAGACCGGTTTATTTCGTGAGCAACGTGCTGCAGGGGGCCGAGTTCCAATACCAAAAGATAGAGAAGGTGGCCTTAACCCTAGTCGTGGCGACCAGAAGGCTAAAACCGTACTTTGTATCCCACCAAATTGTTGTCAGAACGGATCAATCAATTCGAGAGATTTTACATCGTCCCAACCTGGCAGGGAGAGTCATCAAGTGGCCGTAGAATTATCTAAGTTCGGCATCAAATACGAGGCCCGGTCCGCTCTCAAGGCTCAAGTCTTAACCGAATTCGTTGCTGAAATGACGCCATCGCCCTCTGAGACCAATCATTTGCAATGGAAGCTCCACATCGACAGTTCATCAAATTCGAAGGGCAGTGGAGCGGGGCTCATCCTCGAGAACTCCGAAGGGCTGATGATCGAGGTCTCCCTCAACTTCGCCTTCACCACCTCAAACAACCAGGCAGAATACAAAGCCTACATTGCCGGACTGAAGCTAGCCTCAGATTTTGGCGCAAAAACCATACTGGCAGTCTCCCAAGTCAAGAAGGATTTTGTCACAAACGACCCCATCCTGCAGCGATACCTGGCACAGGTACGGGAGTTGTTCCTCCGTTTCGAGCTGGTAGAATTGAAGCATGTACCTCGGGCTGAGAACGCCTGAGCCGACGTCCTAGCTAAGCTAGCCTACACAAAGCCAACGGTTAATCTGCGGAGCATTATTCAGGAAAGCCTGACGAAACCAAGCGTCGACCAATCTCCGGCCTTTGTGTTCGATGTCAATATGGTGATGGAAGGAGAAGGATGGATACAACCCACCAAGGACTACATTGAGCTCAGTGTGGAACCAGCCGACCCCAAGGAGGCCACCGCGGTTCGACACCGTGCAACATCTTACTCCATCATACACGGGAAGCTCTTCCGGCGTTGCATCTCTACTCCCCTTTTGAAGTGTGTTGAAGGGAAGGAGGCCGGGTACGTGCTCAATGAAATCCATGAAGGGATCTGCGGACAGCACCTGGGGGCCTGGGCCCTGGCGAAGAAGGCCCTCAGGGCAGGTTACTACTGGTCGACTATGGCAAAGGACGCTTCCGACCTCATCAAAAGATGCGACACCTGCCAGCGATATGCCGACGTCCATCATGCCCCCGGTCGAGCTCTCATCCTTGTCGGCAGCATGGCCTTTCAGCCAGTGGGGAATAGACCTCCTCGGACCTTTCCTGCCTGGCTGAGGCGGGGTCAAGTACTTAATCGTCGCCATCGACTATCTCACAAAATGGATCGAAGTAGAACCACTCACCTAAATAACTGCCAACAATTGCATTAAGTTTGTCAAAAAGAACATCCTGACCAGATTCGGGGTTCCCTCCGTGGTAATCACTAACAACGGGACACAATTCGCTGATAAGGGGTTCTGAACATCAAACAACACTTCACCTCCGTCGAGCACCCTCAAACCAACGGGCAGGTAGAGTCGGCAAAACAGGGTCGTGCTCAAAGGGTTGAAGAAAAGACTGAAAGGGGTGAAAGGGGCATGGCCCGATGAACAGCCATATGTCCTCTGGGCATATCGGACGATGCCGCATTCCACCACCAACGAGACCCCCTTCAGATTAATGTATGGGACCGAGGCGGTCATCCCAGTGGAGGTCAAAGAATCTACCTGGAGAACTCTGTACCCTCTCAGCAATGAGGCAAACGGCCAAGCTGCAAGAGAAGAACTAGACCTCGTGCAGGAAGTTCGAGATAAGGCACAGCTTGCCGAGGCCGTTGTCAAAGCTCGGATTGCCAGGCGATAGTACCAGAAGGTCATCACTCTAGACTTCGACATCGGGGATCCCGTCCTCAGACGTGCCGACATCGACAATAAGAACCCCCGTGAAGGCAAGCTTGCGCCCACTGGGAAGGACCCTACCGAGTCACAGCAAAGACCGGGAAAGGAGCCTACTACTTGGAAACCCTCTCCAAAGAGCCGATACTCCGAACCTGGAACGCTCCCAAACTCAGGTTGTACTATAGCTAATCAAATGTAACATTCAGACCGATAGCGTCCCTGAATAAAATCATTTCTCACCAAGCATTCTGTTTCTTTACTTACAGGACTCAAGGCGACACTAGCTCCTGACTTGAAAAAATGCCCCTCTCGACGGACAACGGTATGAGGCGAGGCCGTCGAAGAATAAAGCACCCGGTGACTCAAGCTCGCCAACGAGACCTAATCTTACGACCTCGAACGTCGGAAAGCAAGAACTCACCTCTTATCGTGCTGAAAGTAAAGAGAATATCGGAGAACTGGTTCCTCGAGGCGAGCTCGATCTCAACCATTCGACCTCGACTTGGGGGGCCACTGTTCCGGACTGGGCCAAAACCCCACCACTTGGGCTTGGCCCAATCCGCGCTTAGTACTAAAAGCAAATGTGGGCTCCACGTCAATGACCGTCCGCATCCAACGGTCATAACTTATGCGACTAGATCCAACAGCATGGGGACGACGCCATTGTCTATAAATAGAGACGTTCTCCACTAATTGCAGGTACGCACTCATTTCTCTCACCAAATACCTCTTCTTCTCCCTTGTTGACTTAGGCATCGGAGTGCTTGCAGGTACCACACCCGAGGCACGGGAGAAGATCACCTCGGTCAATCCGAGATCCACATCCGTTCATCCAAAGTCAACCTTCAATTCTCGCGGAGCACTTCAACTCGGAACTTTAACCCGTACTCCGGTATCGAACAACACTAAATACTCATAATGAAAAGAATAAGTATTTTGGTTTTTAAGGAGAAGTTACTCAAAAAATTTGTTTATAAAAAATAGAGACCTATTTTTATTTGAAAAATAAAAATTACTAATTTGGTCATTATAAACTCAAATTTTAGTCAAACTAATTTTTAGAGTGATTAAAATGTCCGTAAATCATTTAAAAATGACTAATTTGACTGATATTTGAAGACTAAATTGATATTTTTTATTCTCAAAGACCAAATAAGTTTATAATTTCATGGTTTTTTTTTTATAATAACAGCTTTTATATAAAATCATTTTTATACCTAAAGAGTTCTCAAGCATTTTTTTACTAAGAAACTTTAGTTAATAATTTTTTTACTCAGTCAAGCTAAATTTAATGACATAATAGACTAAATTGAATTCTTACGTTATTTTATTTTTCCACGTATATTATTTCGTGCATCGCACGGGTCAGAGGCGTAGGGAGGGGGGCCTGGTGGGGCCATGGTCACCCCCAAAGTTTTAAAAAAGTTTAATAGTGATATGAAAATGCTAAAAAGCTAGCCCCACCGATAACTAAGCTTAGAAAGGAAAATAAGACAAGTATTAGTACTTTTGCAGGGAAAGAGTAAAAGGAAAATGAGAGGATAATGAAAGAGATGAGGTCACACATTTCACACCCTCTCACGGGCACATTCTCTTTCTTCATATACTTCCCACAAAGAGTGAACCTTCTTAATTCTGTAAATACGCCTCAATAACTCTATCTCATTTGCTATTCTTTGTATTGCTTCAGTGATATTGATATATAATATAATAAGAGAATAATCACAAATTAGCTAGCATACATATTACCATTGGCACCCCTCACACAAAATTCCTGGCTCCACCCCTAGCATGGGTTGCATACTAAATTATTTACATTTGAGTCAGCTAATTATGATTATTTTTATAAATAAATGAGGCTGGAGAGTGTGCGTTAATAAGTCCAAAATTAGAGTGTTTTTAGTGTTTAATTTGAATAAAGATTGTGGGATATTAGTTCTACTTTGGAGCTATTTTACTACAAATTGTTAGTTTTTATTTTCAGGACCAATTATGGAGCAAATGAGGAATTTTGGATGATTAAAGATCAAAGATCAAAAGAGCATATAAAAGAAGCCAAGAAGCCATTTGAAAGCAAGAAAAAGCAAGCAAAAGAAGCAACATGGTCCGTGTCCAAATAACACGGTCCATGTTGGAAAATACAATTTTGGGAGTGATTTGCTTGAGTAACACGGTTTACCACACGGTCCGTGTTCAAACAACACGGTTGGTGTTGAAAACAACACGGTCCATGTCGTGTGCACAGAAGTGCAACCTTTGGTTTTTCACATTCTGTAACGGTTGTAACTGACCCTAATCTGAATGATCAAGACCCTTGATGACTCTTGGCCTATAAATAGCACTATTTTATGCAATTTACTTTCTTCATTTTAAGTTCTTGTTCTTTATAATTCTTGCACTTTACATTCTGCAACTTTACTTTCTGTTCTTTGTTTTCCAGCACCTTTATTTTCTGTACTTTACTTTTTATCATTTACATTACAAGTCATTTACATTCTGTCATTTACAATTCCGCAATTTATATTTCCGTCATTTATCTTTCTTGTCATTTATCTTTCATGTCTTCTTCTTCTTTTTCAAAGTTTTTGTCTACTACGATCATGAGTGAGTAGACTCCTTTTAGTCCTGGGATTGTGGGACTAATCCAATGATAGACCCATAAACAATCCCAAGTCTAAATTCTATTTTATTAAAATTATATTCTAATTTAATCCCATCATTTTCAAAGTTTCATTCCAAATATCAAAACGAAGTACCGAAAGGAGAAGTTTTGATATTAGAACTATGAGATTAAACAAGGGAAACAAAACATGAGAATAGTTTTGGGACCTTTGGGATAAAAGAGCCTTGTACTTAAGGGGTCTTGGCAATAATCAACCATAAGAATAGGTTTTGATTATTGTTTCAAGGCACACTCTTGTATTCTGAAAGGAAACTTGAGTTACCATTGAATGCCTTGTCCTTAGAAATAAAATTTTATATAAAATAGGGAATGGATGAGGGGGTTGTGAGTTCATTATATCATTGTGATGAAACCACAATCCTAATATGCTTTTATTTACAAATTCTAAATCAAACAAAAATACTCCTTTTTATCAAATTATTCCCTTTCAGCTAATCAACATCAAAAACTAGATTGGTAATCATACTTTACTCCCTGTGGATCGATACTTTCTATTACGCGATAAGACCGTACACTTGCGGCCTATCAAGTTTTTGGCGCCGTTGCCGGGGAATTAGTGATATTGATCAACTTTTTGGTACCGGTTAGACTAGAAATTTTTCTTTTATTTTTTTACTTTTGATTCTCTTGTTCTTTGAATGCGAAGAGTCCGAAGTCTTGGAGAAATTGTTGAACCAATTCCTAAGATTGAAATATTCTTACATAGAAGAAGAAGAGAATTGCTTAATAACCAAGAAATGGCTGCAAATCAAAATCGCGCTCTCAAAGAGTACGCTACGCCTTCAAAGGTAGAGCCACATGCTGTTATTGTGCATCCCAATGTTGATGCAAACAATTTTGAGCTTAAACCTTCTTTTCTTTCTATGGTTCAGCAGAACCAATTCTCTGGTTCTGCTACTGATGACCCAAATCTTCATCTCTCAATTTTTCTTGAATACTGTGGCACTTTGAAATTGAATGGAGTGACTCTTGAAGCCATAAGGCTGAAACTTTTTCCTTTTTCATTAAGGGACAGAGCCAGAGCTTGGTTTCACTCCTTACCTAATGAATCTGTCACAATTTGGGATTAACAAAGGCAAGCATTCCTTGCTAGATTCTTTCCCCGAGCAAAACTGCACAATTGAGGAATCAAATTACACGATTCACTCAAAATGATGGGGAATCTCTTTATGATGCATGGGACTGTTTCAAAGAAATGTTAAGGCTTTGCCCCCATCATGGACTAGAGAAATGGTTGATTATCCACACTTTTTATAATGGTTTGTTGTATACCACAAAGATGACCGTTGATACAGCTACGGGTGGAGCACTGATGAACAAGAATATTGAAGAAGCTTATGCTCTGATTGAAGACATGGCTCAGAATCACTGCCAATGGACAAGCGAGAGAGCCATCACTGCTCCATCTCCACAAAAGAAAGAACCAAGTAATTAAGTACGAAATCTCTACCCTTGATCATTTAGCTTCTAAGGTAGATGCATTGTTTGCTAAATTTGATAAGCTGAGTGTAAATGAGGTTTCACCTTCTGCTTCTACTCCTTCTGTACCACCTTGTGAAATTTGTGGTGTTGTTGGCCACACTTGTGTTGAATGCTGTCTGCTAATGTTATTGAGCAACCTAATAATTTCACCAATGCTCAAAAGAGGGATCCTTTTTCAAACACTTATAATTCTGGATGGAGGAATCATCCAAATTTTTCCTATAAAAATCCTCCATCCAATCCCTCTTATCAACCAGCGGCTAGAACACCATCCGGTTTTCAAAATTTTCAAAAAAGTCCTCAGAAATCCAACTTGGAAATTATGTTGGAAAACTTTATGTTAACTCAAACTAAGCAAAATGAAGAGTTCAAAAATTAAACTTCTTTTTTGAATGATACTCTTATCAAGTTAACATCAAAGGTTGATTCCATAGCCACACACAACAAAATGCTTGAAAATCAAATCACTCAAGTGGCTCAACAAGTTGTTTCATCTTCTAGAACCACCGGTATGTTTCCTGGACAGCCAAAACCAAATCTTAAAGCCCAAATGAATGCTGTCACCCTTAGGAGTGGAAAACAACTAGACTAACCAAAGGGCATCAATGAGAAAAATGTGAGTGGGAAAGAAAATGAACAAAGTGAGGTGGTAGAAGAAGAGAAAGAAAAACCTTATGTCCCTCCCCCACCATACAAACCACCCATACCCTTCGCCCAAAGATTAGCCAAATCCAAAGTTGAGGAGCAATTTAAAAAATTTGTGGATCTTTTGAAAAAGCTCTACATAAACATTCCTTTCACTGAAGCTTTGTCTCAAATGCCATCTTATGCTAATTTTTTGAAAGAAATTTTGTCTAAGAAAAGAAAAATAGATGACAATGAGACAATAGCTCTAACTGAAGAATGTAGTGCTATCATCCAAAATAAATTGCCTCCTGTTAGCCTGTAATTTCGACATTCTAAATTAAATGCAGTCAACGGGGTTTGACTTTTGTCTTCTTAGAAGAAGGTGTTGGTTTCGACATAGAAGAGTTGTATCAGAAGGCAAATTCAACAAAGCCTTAGACTTAACAAGAATTAAAGGGTGATATTTCGACGAGAAGAAGGCTGGGATTTAATAGCAGGTCAAAATCAAGTGCTCGCCGTCGAAGTTCTGGCAGTTACCCTAGTCGAAGGCTGAAGCAGTTTTCTTTTTAAAATTCTCTCTACAATTAGTTTGTTTTAGTGTTTTCCTTCCTTATATAAATAGTAGTTTCTCATAGGAAAAAAGGGGTCACAAACTCATTAAGATTCTCAAGCTCTAACTTCCAACATCACAGAGAAAACGAGTCAGAGAAGAATGTATGATCATGTGTACCAACTTTCTATTCAATTAATGCATTTTACTTTGTTTCTTTAAGCAATTTTCTGCATTTTTCTTTGCTCTCTTCTTCTCTGTCCGAAGTGACTGCGACGGTTTCCCGCGAAACTGACAGTTATCATCATTCTTCCCTTTAAAAACTGTAAGACATTCATAATTTCTGGAAAAACATTAACACAAATGGTCTTAGGATTTACTAGTTGATCCTGCAAGCAGAAGAAATTTCAAACTAGCGGTGTTTACCAAAAACCACGTTAAACAAATTGGCACACCCGGTGGGACATTTGTGCTAATTTTAAAGTTTTTTCGTTGAATTCTTAAACTTTGTGTTTATTTGTGCATGCAATTAAGGAGTGGTAAACATCTTCCAGAGATGGCACGCTCTAGTACAAGTAATGCTTCTGCATCAAATGCACAAAGTACACAAGAACAAACTACAGTTAGTGACGTTAACGCTGCAAATGTCGCAGGCATAACCGTTGCTATGCCTTCTTCGACAACAATGGGAGTAACTGCTATAACTTCGCCCATAATTACCCCTGTGTCAATGATGACCACTGCAGCATTAACGAATGTTAATACAATGGCTTTTGTGTCACCAATAGTAGGACCAACGAGTCATTTGATGGCAAATCCAATGGTTGGAAACTTGCCATTTACTATGAGTGGTAGACCTTACCCATATGGCATGCCATCGGCTTTGATGGCGGGCCTTCAGACAAATTCATCTATTTTTGCAGAAAATGCAATCGCAGGCTATTCCCCTACTCATAGTTCATTAGAAGGCGTTTTTAGTCGAAATGCCCAACCCAATTTGACTACAACATCTTTGTTGGCATTGAGGCAACAAATGGATGATAACACAACAAATTGGTACAGTGTTTAATCCTTTGATACAAAACACTAATAGCAGTTACCAAATGTTAGCAGCGCAAATGGGCAGAATTGCTGATTTTTTGGGTACTCCACCAGTCCAAAACCAGCAAATTCCCCAAATTCAGAATGTTAGGCCTGTCGAAGTACCTGTTGAAAGGCCTAACAATCCAATACCTATAAATCAGGGAAACCAAGGACAACAACAGGTTGTCGAAGAGCCTATGAGGTTAGAGGCAATCCCTGAAGTTGTGTTAGTAAATAGAAACCAAAATGCAGATGAAGTGGTCAGACAAGTGCAACAAAACAATTTTGGAGCACAAAATAATATGGCTAATATGGTCGAAACTATTCTAGCCCAGAATGGCCTTAACTTAGGTTTACATAGGCCTAATTTTGTGTCGCCTTTGTCGGAATACACCTTACAAATGGAGCTGCCTAGGGGATGGAAAATCCCTAAGTTCACAAAATTTGCTGGAGAAACCAGTGAATCTACTGTCGAACACGTGGCTCGCTATTTGACTGAGGCTGGTGATATTGCACATAACGAGAATTTAAGAATGAAATACTTTCCAAATTCTTTAACTAAGAATGCGTTTACACGGTTCACCACCCTGCCTCCAAATTCCAAATTTAATTGGAGTCAGTTAGAGAAGGCCTTTCACGAACAATTCTATATGGGCCAATGTAAAATTAGTCTTAAGGAATTGGCTAGCGTTTGACGCAACGGGGCAGAATCTATTGATGATTATCTCAATAGATTTAGACTTCTCAAAGCAAGGTGCTTTACTCAAGTGCCTGAACACGAGTTAGTCGAAATGGCTGCTGGTGGTCTAGATTACACTATAAGAAAGAAACTAGATACACTACATTTAAGAGATATGGCACAATTGGCTGATAGAGTTCGACAAGTCGAAAGACTCAAAGCCGAAAAAGGCAGAACAGGTAGATTCCAAAGTAAGAAAGAAAAGGTTGCTTATGTCGAAGCTAATGACAGTGACCAAGAATACGACATATCTTATGAAGATGTCGGAGAAGAGGTTAACATTGCAGAACTAAAACCAGGACCTCCTTATACTTGCAAATTGTTGAAACCTTCTAATGGGAAAAATCCTGTTGAGCCTAAGAATGATAAATTTGTTGCAAAAACTTATACTTATGATGTTTCTAAATGTGATGAAATATTTGATCTGTTAGTGGCTGATGGTCAAATTTTAGTGCTTAAAGGCCTGAATATTCCACCATTGGAACAGCGACAGAAAAGAGGCTTTTGTAAATTTCATGGTTTCTTGGGCCATAACACTTCTCGTTGTGCTATTTTCAGGGATTTGGTGTAGAACACCCTCAATGAGGGAAGGCTGAAATTTGGTGACAAATCTAAGCCACCAAGGGACGTGCTCCAACAACGAGGCAGAATACGAAGCCTTAATAGCAGGACTTCAAATCTTGTTAGAATTGGGGGCAAAACATGTCAAAATCAAAGGAGATTCAGAACTAATTGTGAAACAGTTAACAAAAGAATACAAATGCATCAAAGAGAACTTAATAATATATTTTGCCATTGCTAATACGTTGTTAAAGAGATTTGACATTGTTCACATAAAACACGTGCCTCGTATGGAAAATCAAGAGGCAAACGGTGGCGCCAAAAGGCACTTTTCACTGAAATGTCTCATCAATGCTGCAACGTGATGTTAATGATTTCATCAGAGCAGTTAAAAGGAATCTTCAAAAATGTCACTTTTTCTGCCTTACATAAAGCTTCAGTAGAAAAAGACATTTTTGGGGGGCAATTTGTTAGCCTGTAATTTCGACAGGCTAAATTAAATGCAGTCAACGGGGTTTGACTTTGGTCTTCTCAGAAGAAGGTATTGGTTTCGACACAGAAGAGTTGTATCAGAAGGCAAATTCGACAAAGCCTTAGACTTAACAAGAATTGAAGGGTGATATTTCGATGAGAAGAAGGCTGGGATTCAATAGCAGGTCAAAATCAAGTGCTCGCCGTCGAAGTTCTGGCAGTTACCCTAGTCGAAGGCTGAAGCAGTTTTCTTTTTTAAATTCTTTGTACAGTTAGTTAGTTTTAGTGTTTGCCTTTCTTGTATAAATAGTAGTTTCTCATAGGAAAAAAGGCTCACAAACTCATTACAGATTCTCACGCTCTAACTTCCAACATCACAGAGAAAACGAGTCAGACAAGAATGTATGATCATGTGTACCAACTTTCTTTTCAAGTAATGCATTTTACCTTATTTCTTTAAGCAGTTTTTTGCATTTTTATTTGCTCTCTTCATTCTTCCCTTTAAAAACTGTAAGACATTCATAATTTCTGGAAAAACTTTAACACAAATGGTCTTAGGATTTACTAGTTGATCCTGCAAGCAGAAGAAATTTCAAACTAGCGGTGTTTACCAAAAACCACGGTAAACACCTCCTAAGCTCAAAGATTCTGGAAGTGTTTCCATTCCATGTGTGATTGGGAGTGAGAGTATTGAGAGAGCTATGTGTGATCTAGGAGCTAGTGTGAGTCTAATGCCCCTATCCATGTGTAAGAGACTAGGCATAGTTGAACTCAAACCCACAAAGATTTCCTTGCAATTAGCTGACCGTTCCATCAAATACCTGGTTGGAATTTTAGAGGATGCTCTTATCAAGGTAGGAATTTTGTATAAACCGGCTGATTTTGTGGTGATGGAAATGGAAGAGGACTCCCAAGTTCCAATTCTCTTGGGGAGACCTTTCCTTTCTACAGCTGGGGCCATCATTGATGTTAAAAAAAGTAAACTTGCTCTTAATGTGGGTAAGGAGAAAATTGAGTTTGATTTTGCTAACCTTATGAAAAGACCTTCTCTTGAGGATTCTTGTTGCAGGGTTGATGTAATAGACCATTGTGTGGAAGAATGAATCTTGGAGCCATATTCAAATGATGGGTTGAAAACAAGTTTCATAAAAAGCAAGAATAAAAATGTGGCTGAGAAAACTCAAACTGATGACAAATTGTTAGATGAAAATCCTCCCATTAAAAACTTGGGCATTGAAGCCTTAGTTGGAGAAAAATCAGCACCTCTTGCAAAAGAAGATCTAGGTTGAGGTATTGAAAGACAAGCGTCAAGCTAGTGACGTTAAAAGAGCGCTGCGTGGGAGGCAACCCACAGGTTTACCTTTGTTTTGTTTTGATGGAATAATAATAAAAGCTACAAATTCTAGTCAATGTGAGCTTTCCTTACCCTTTTCATGTGTTTATTATTGAAAATACATTGAGGACAATGTCTAGTCCAAGCATGCGAGGGTACCTCGTCCTTTATTTTCAAGTAGTTAAGTTTATTGTTTTTGTTTTGGGTCTATTTCCTTCTCCTCCCTTGTGATAAAACTTTGTGGAAATCCTAAGCATGTTTTAAAGGCCTTTTCTTGGGTAAATTTTTTCGAGTTTCATAGCATTTATCTAGGTGGGCTGGTTGGTTAAATAGTATAACTGTTTGTTTGTTGCTGCTTCTTAGGTTTTCACACACACACACACACTCTTAAGACAGGTTTTTTGTGTTAGTGCTATTGAGAAAGATTGGAAAAAAAAACTAGTTATCTGGTTCTCTTGGTGACATTCACCAAATGCAAGGTTACTGGAGAAAAATGTCTGAGCTGGGGTATCGAAAGAAAAAAAATATAAAAAGAAAAAAGAAAAAGAAAAGAAAGAAAAAGGTTGACCACTTTAGTTCAATTTGAAGAGTTCAAAAAAAATTGGAAAAGTGGTTGGCCTATAAGTGAAATCAAAAAAAAATATTGCTTGAATGCCCAGCGTATAAAGACCCTCCTTTGAGACCCGGTTTAGTGAATGGAGGACCCAAGCTTAAGAATGCTAGGGAACTGGTTTTCTATGCGGACATTAAACTCTAACTTGATGTTCTGATACCTCAAACTTGTCTTGTCACATAAAGCCCAATTAGTGAGTCTCAAACCAATGAATAAGTGCTGAAGAGTACCACCGGTTCACTTAAGGTTTTTTGCATGAATTTGAATAAATTTCCTGGATTGGCCTAGTGGATTTTATAGTTTTGCTTGAGGACAAGCAAAGATTCAAGCATGGGCGAGTTTGATTAGTCCAAAATTAGAGTGCTTTTAGTGTTTAGTTTGAATAAAGATAGTGGGATTTTAGTTCTACTTTGGAGCTATTTTACTACAAATTGTTAGTTTTTATTTTCATGACCAATTATGGAACAAATGAGGAATTTGGGTTGATTAAAGATCAAGGATCAAAAGAGCATAGAAAAGAAGCCAAGAAGCCATGAAAGCAAGAAAAAGCAAGCAAAAGAAGCAACACGGTCCGTGTTGGAAAATACAATTCTGGGAGTGATTTGCGTGAGTAACACGGTTTACCACATGGTCCGTGTTCAAACAACACGGTCTGTGTTGAAAACAACACGGTCCGGGTCGTGTGCACAGAAGTGCAACCTTTGGTTTTTCACATTTTGTAACGATTGTAACTGACCCTAATCTGAATGATCAAGACCCTTAATGACTCTAGGCCTATAAATAGCACTATTTTGTGAGTGTTAGGAGACTCTCTCACTTGTAATCTCATTCCAAAGTTTAATCTAAGTTCTTGCAATTCTCTTAAGCTTTTGCTCTTTTATTTTCATGTTCTTTACTTTCTTGCACTTTTATTTTTCTGCTCTTTACATTTCAGCTCTGACTTTCTGCAGTTTATTTCTTGTCATTTAGATTTCAGCCCCTTACAATTATGTCTATTTATTTTATTGCAATTTACATATTAAGCATGAGTGAGTAGAAATACGGTCTTTGGTTATTGGGAGTAATCACAATGATAGGTCACTAGTAATTCCCAAAGACTATTCTCCACTCCAATTGTTTTGTAATTCTAATCTATTTTCATTGTGCCTCAATCTTATTTTTAAACATTAGAGTGAAGTACCGTAAGGTGAAATTCTATGAGAATAAACAAGAGAATTAAGATATGAGAATAATCCTAATTCTCTTGAGGTATTTAAAAGGTTTTGTTCTTAAAAGGTTTTAAGAGAATTAGGATTGAAAGTTAGATCAAAGCACATCATTTTACTTTGAAAGAAGACTATGATTACATTTGTTACCTTGCCTTTAGAATATATTACTTTTTGTGGGTTGGAGGATAGTTAAAGAGTTACATGGGTTCTAATCATTGTGATGAAAGTAATAACCCGAGATTGTTTACTTTCCTGAATTTCAATTAATCAAAAATCTCTTCTACAAATCATTCTTTTTAGCTAATCACAATTGAAAACGAAATCGGTAACTACAAAGTCTCTGGGATCGATATTTTTACTACGCGATAGAACCGTGCACTTGCGGCCAATCATGCGTCCCAAGTGCATCATTATGAGACAATTAACACGAAATAGATTTCTCACAAGTGTTTTTTTTTAAGCAAGCAAACTTATGCCATTTCATTCATTAATAATGAGAAGATACAACGTGGAATCCGCTCATAGAGCTGGCGACTAGCAAAACATTGAGTCGCTCTAGCTAGGCTATGCGCTCACAATTGGCTTGTCGCCGAATATAACTGATGGTACAGTTGTTTAGATAATTAAAAAACTCCCTACAACTAGATAAAATGGCTCCAAGTTCATTGAATAATCTGGTACTGCCGTTGACGGCATCAACTACTTGCTTGCAGTCGAGCTCGATATCAACCAAATGCATCAAGAATTTCCAAATGCATCATCTAACGAAAAGCTTCTAAGCTACCCGCTGCTTCGATTTTTGGTGGCCTCAAGAAACCTTCAAACCAAACTGTTTTAGCGCTAATAAACACGCCATTGTGATCCCGAAGACACATTCCTAGTCCACACCAATAATGATCTTACAAACCAGGCCCCATCAACGTTGCATTTCTTACGGCCCTGGGGTGGTGTTGTCCAATGAAGCTGGTGAGGAGGCACTGTTTCACGTTGCTGATGCGACAGTTGCTGTTGTGAATTTCTATGCGAGAGCCACGAGAACATGTAGGATCTCGCAGCATGCAGAACAAATTGGATGGGCTGCTCAATATCATTCCAAACTTTATCATTACGGCGACGCCATAAGCACCAAACAACAGCTGCAAGGATAATCTTGTTGTCCCTGTCAAAAGAATTCAGCAAATGGAAAAAGAAATCATTAGCACTTTCAGCCTGCTCATAATCCGAACTAGCAACGTCCCATAAACCAACAGCAGCCCAAACTTGCTAGGCCTTTGAACAACCAAAGAATAAGTGCCACTCATTTTCATGAACATCGTCGTCGCACATGGGACAAGTAGGGGGACACTCAACACCCTTGCGAACTAATCTTTCTCACAAGTGTTGGATATGGTTTAATACTTGAAAATATTTTTAGAATAGAACAACTTTGTCCTTGAAAACTTTAATAAGGAAAAACATAGATGTTGTTCAATATGTGTGGTTGCTGCTGTTTTCCAATCTGACACATGGATTTATTATTAATATTATTCATTGTCTTTTAGTTATTATAAAAATAAAAAACTAACCCACGTGTTATGGTGTGATTGGAAAACAGTACCAGCCACACCTATGAAACAACATCTAAGTTTTGTCCTTTTAATAATTAGACAAGTTTATAATAAACTTTACAAGGTTCATTTGATTTACAAAACAGTAAAATGGGAACATGGTAGTACTGGATGATCCTTTAGGACGTATTTGATGACCTGGATAAAGAGAAAAATTATGACAAGCTTATCATATCTTGTATCAGTCTAATGTTTATTGAGCAAAATGATATGATCTAAAATAGATCAAGAAGGATATGATCTAGAAAATTGACAATCCAATAATTCTCATTCAAGATCAAGAACAAGTGTTCTTGACAAATCAAGAAAGACGAAAAACATGCACCACAAAACACAAGGAACTTACATGAAAAGTAGAAGAAAGAATAAATATGGATGAGTCTCACCTCTCACTAGGTCTCTCTCTAGGCTTTCAACTATGCAAAAATGAAGAAATGAGTTTATTCATCAAACAGTTCTACATATCCACTAAGGGATAAGATATTTATATCATGGACTATTGGATCCTAGGTCCACAATATAAACCCCTAATCCACAATTACAAGTAAGACCCTTCGCCACAAAGTTACCTTTAGACTGTAGCCCATTAGTTAAAACCATATGGCCCAAAATTACATGTCTTTTACAGTTATTGAAGGAAAGATAAAACGTAGGAGAGACTAGGGTTTGGGTATCTTAGAAATCTCCTATTATGTACATGAGCATCTTCAATGTGCTCTTGTCTTAATTATTATATTGACCACATTGAAGTATTTTCTCGACTTGTTGTTCAAGCTCCTTCCATGCAAGTTGGCTTCTGATTTGTTGCTCCCTTTCCTTGAGCCTTACCCTTGTGATAGGTTCAATGGTCACATCAGCCAACATGATATGATAGGCTAATCCTGTTAGATATCATATTTTATCTCTGTAAGTAAAATTTTATGCTGAATATAAGTTGGGTTAGAAACCACTAGGATAAGATAAGAAAACAAATTCTTCATTTCCACTAACAAAATATATTTTAAAATATAAAAAACTGAAATCTAGTAAAGAAAAATATAGTATAAAAAACAAAATTAGAAATTAAAGTAAATAAAAAATTATTAAGACAATGCATGATTTAAAACAATGGTAATTTTGTCATTTTCCATAATTTAAAAATGTAATTTTTTTACTAGATCTATGTCTACTGATTGAAAGTGTACCCCCAATAGTTTCTTGCATTTTTCCTTTGGTTCCCAACCTTCCAATTACCTTGGAGTTCCCATTTCTCAAGGAAAACCAAAAAACTTCTTATATTCAATTCGTAGCCGATCGTATCATAATAAGTTGTCTGTTTATTGCTTGAAAAATCATCAAAAGAGTTATGTACCAAAAAAAAAAATCATCAAAAGAGTTCAATTAGTGAAATCTATCATTCATGGTATGTTAATCTACACTTTTCATGTAAACATCTGGTTTTTTTTTTTATAGGCAATGTTAGTGGGGGTGGGGGAAATGTTAGTTTCCGAGACTTGAACCCGGGACCTCCTTCTTGCACTCATTTGGTGCACTTCTTCGATATCCCTTAGCTCGCCAACTGAGCTACCTACTCGAGATATGTATACATCTGGTTTATTTCTCTCCTAAAGTCATTGGATCTTACATTAGAAATTTTATTTGGTCTCGGCAATTTGATCAACAAAATGTGGCAACTATAGCAATGCATCGGGTCAACCTCTTTGCTCGGGAAAAATGTAAGTTTTTTCCTAGATCTATGTGTGCTACTAGAAAGCTCAACCTCATATGTTTCTTGGGTTTTTCCTATGGTACCTTGCCTTTCAATCACCTTGGAGTTCCCATTTTTCAAGGAAAACCAAAAACTGCTTATTTGCAACTCATAACCGAACATATTATAAATAAGTTGTTTTCAATAATAGGAAGAGTTCAACTTGTGAAGTCTGCCATTCATGTTATGTTAATCTACAACTTTTATGTATATAGACATATGGCCTATTTTTCTCGTAAAGTCATTGGATCGTTGCATTAGAAATTGTATTTGGTCTAGGTGCATTGATCAACGAAAGGTGGTGAGTGTTGCTTGGAGCAAGACCCCCTTATCCATTATTTGTGGGTTGTCTAAACATTAGATACCCATGATCTCTTAATGAAACAAACCTCCACATGCTGAAGTTAAGCTTTGATATTCTTTTCTCTCCCTCTTAGTGGGCTATGTTATTACGAGCTCGCTTCTTCAGTCATAATAAACCTATTGTGCACTATGCAAAATCTTCTATTTAGCCGAGGGTTAGGAATTTCATTAATACTACTATTGATGGTAGTTGTTGACATCTTGAGGGCAGTAGTAAAATTACTTTTTGGACGCATTGTTGGCTTTCCCGTCCATTAGCTGAGTTATTACAACTTCCTCACACAAATGACTCCAGGTGATAATTTCCCAGGCTAAAGAATTTATTCTTGACCACACATGGAACATTCCTTGAGGCTGGTCATGACTTGTCCTTCTCTCATGGTTGAAATTCAACAAGTCGCCATCTCTATCGATCTTTGTGATGACATTCTTATCTAAAACAATATTGATGGTTCACTAGGTCATAAATATGCTTATCTTTATCTTATTCCAACTGGTTTCCTGGTCAGGTGGGTAAGTCATTATCCCTCCAAGTCTTTTATGCTTTGGAGGCTTATCCATTAATTCTCACCAATGAAGCTCTTATATCTCGGACTTAACCATTAAAGAATGCTCACCAATTCTCCCTCCAAGCCCTTCTCCCTTCAATTTCTTGGGAGATAGTCCTTCATGTGTTATTGTTGCTTCGCAATCATGACTGATAGAAAATTTCTGACTTGCTTAACTATCTGGATTTGATCTTATCATCTTGGTCTTTTCCCCTTGAACGACATTTATCGACGCCTCATAAATGCCTGGATTCGTAACTTGCTCTCCCTTCATCTATAAAAGGAGGTACAAGCCTTAGTTATCTTCATTTGAGTTGCTCATTTTGCTTCTTTCTGTTTTTTTTTTTTTTTTTTGATAAACAATAAAATGGAATTGAGGGGACCACAAGGGGTGGACCAACCCTTACAGAGGGACAATGGGGGGGCCTCGTTAAAACCTCTCACGGCCAAAACCCAATGGGAAAAAGACCGAGCGAGGAAAAAGAGAACCCCAAATTACACTGATAACATACAACCGACTGGGTTATCCAATCAGTCCTGATAATACAGCTTTTTCAAACACCCCTTCCTAGCTAAGAACCATCCCCAAGATACACATTTAATTTGATTTACAATATCATCTACATTTGAAACAGCACCTTGAAACATAATCTTATTTCTAACTTGCCAAACCACCCAATTAATTGCAATCCATATAAGGTACTTCAGACCCTTCATGCTATTGCCTTTAAAGGCCATACCAAAGTTATTGAATACCATGATAGGCTCCCTTCCACCACTCACCCGAATGTTCAGCCAAGAGGAAACTCTATTCAATACCTCACAAAACTTACTGCACCAGCCAAATAAATGGCTAACACTTTCATCTTCTAAGAAACATAATACACAGCAGGTTTCATGAGAAGAGAGAGTCACACCTCTTCGTATTAATGCATCTCTGGTGGGTAGCCTGTTGAGAAGCATCCTCCACACCATCGCTTTTGCTTTAGTTGGGACATCGCTACGCCATAATTTCAAGCAAGCTGCTTTCTGATCTGCCCCTAAGCTGCAAGCTGAATCTGCAACACAACCAACCAGCCACCTGTAGCAAGACTTAACTGAAAAACTTTTGTTGCTCTCTGCACCCCATATCCATCTGTCAGCACGATCACCAATCAGCGGTACGTCTATCAAAATAGTTTTCAATTCTTCAAGCTGAATCGCTGCTTGACCGTCAACGCCACTCGCCCAACTCCACCTCCAAACCCACGATCCATTTATCCACTCACCAAATTGCTGAACAGCTGCTCGGGGTTCAGGGAACAAATCAAACAAGTCAGGGAACAGATTTTTGAACGGGGTAGGACCACACCAACAATCGCTCCAAAATTTGGCTTTATCACCTCTCCCCACCTGCAACAATAACAGCTGTTTAAACCAATTTCCATCACCAATAAAATCAGCTCCTATGGATAAAATGTCGCGCCACCAGATAGATGTTTTTCTAAGACGGGACATCGGAGGAGAATTTTCATCTAGCCAACATGCCAAGTTTCCATATCTGCAGGACAGCAATTTTCCCCACATCGAATCACCTCCCAGTAAGCACTTCCACCTCCATTTGCTCAATAGAGCTATATTAAAAGCCTCCAGATTTTTTATGCCGAGGCCGCCCTTGTCCTTTGGCAGGCAAACAGTATTCCAATTAACCCAAGCAATTTTTTTGTTATCTTCATTTCCACCCCACAAGAACAGCCGCTGTAACCTTATTAATTCATTTATGACCTTCTTCGGTGCTCTATAGAAAGAAAAGAAGTAAAGAGGAAGACTAGAGAGCACAGAGTTAATTAAAGTTATCCTACCACCAATAGACAGCTGCCTACTCCTCCAATTCGATAACTTAATACGCGTAGAATTCAGAACTGGCTCCCAGGTACTAAACCTTCTTGGATTTGCCCCAACAGGGACGCCTAGAAATTTAAAAGGAATGCTCCCAATACTGCAAGCAAGAAAAACCGACGCTCCTTTTAAGACTCTTTCCTCAACATTAACACCTAGGATGCTGCTCTTGGAGAAGTTTATTTTTAATCCAGAAACTAACTCAAAGCTTCTAAGGATAGCCTTTAAACACCGTAGATTCGATTCATTCCCATCACAGAAAATCATGGTGTCATCAGCAAATTGGAGCAAGGAAATAGAGAAGTTTTCATTGAGCTCAAACCCACGAAATTGCAAGTTCTCCTCAACTTTGCGAACCAACCCCGCTAAGCCTTCCGCAGCAACCAAAAATAGAAACGGGGCAAGAGGATCCCCTTGTTTCAAGCCCCTGGAAGCAATAAATTCATTTGACGGACTCCCATTAACTAAGACAGATATAGAACTAGCCATAAAGCATCCACGCATCCATTTACGCCACAAACCATTAAAACCAAGTCTTGAGAGCATGTAATCAATGAAAGACCAGCTAACAGTGTCGTACGCCTTTTCAAAGTCAACCTTAAGAGCAAGGCATCTCTTCTTCGATCTTTTAGCAAAATCCAATAATTCATTCACAACAACAACACCATCAAGAATTTGTCTGCCGGGGAGGAAGGCTGTCTGCCCCTCTGAGATGACTTTTCCAAGAACTCTTTTGAACCTGCTTGCCAGCATTTTTGCTAGAATTTTGTACAAGCTGCCAATCAGAGATATAGGACGGTACTCATTCAACTCCTGAGGATTTGCACATTTGGGGACCAGAGTAATGAATGAAGCACATATAGCTTTTGGTACGGATCCTGATACATAGAATTCATTAATGAAACCCATGACTTCTTTTTCGACTATATCCCAACAATTTTTATAGAAATTAATGTTGAAACCGTCGGGACCCGGACTTTTATTTCCATCACTATCCCAAATCACCTCCTTCACCTCGTCAACTGAGAACGGAGCAGTCAACATATCATTCTCTTCCCTTGATATACTCTTGAAGGAAACTCCATCTAAAACAGGTCTACTGAAGCATTCCTCCTTATATCTACTTTCAAAAAACTCTTTTGTGAGAGACTTAATACCATCAGCATCTTCAACCCATAAGTCACCATGCCGCAGCTTTGAAATATGATTTCTCCTTCGGTTACTATTGATGCACATATGAAAAAACCGAGTGTTTGCATCTCCCTCCGCTATCCATTTAGCCCTAGACTTTTGAGCAAGTAGGCTTTCCCTATATTTTAATTGTTTCCAGAATTCACCCGATATTTCTTTCACCTTATCAACATTCATTGGATTACCATTTGCTGCTGCATCTTCAATACAATTTAAATCCTTAACCAGATTTTCAATATTCAAATCCAAAATGCCAAATACCTCTTTGTTCCACCTTTTAAGCTTATCTTTCAACATCTTCAATTTTTCTTTGGCTATGAATGCACCAGAACCAGTTACTTGGAAAGAGCCCCAACAAGCCTCAACAAAAGATTTAAAATCTTCATGCTCCAACCAACAATTATTGAATTTGAATGGTTTCGGCCCCCAATTGATATCTACTCCAATAAGCCATACCGGACAGTGATCCGAGATGTCTCTATTACCTATCCACTGAGCTGATATCTTCCATCTGGTCATCAGAGTCTCACTTAGCAAAAATCTATCCAACCTGCTCATGCTCAAACCATCAGCCCCAAACCACGAAAATCGTTTGCCAAGTACCGGAGGGTCGACAAGCTCCATATCTTCGATAAATTGATGGAATTCCCTTCTTTCACTCCTAGAACAGGCTGCTGAAAATCCTTTTCTTTCCTTTGAAGATACTACAGCATTAAAATCTCCACACACGCACCATTCACCAGCCTGCATATTTAACTTTAAATTTAAAAGGTCAGCCCACAGATTTCTTTTTCCTTCTGTTTGTTTCTTCGTGACGTTTTGTTGTTTTTGCGAGATCACCTATACCTCATTGAGTTTTCTAGGCATTCTTAGAAGCGTCTGGTTATGTACCAAGAATGTCAGAAAGCTCAAGGCAGGAGTTGTTGATATTTGAGAGATGTGGGTCTTCGCTCCTTCCGTGTTCCTCTTTATCCTCAAGGAATGTCCAGAAAACTCGATACACTTTGTTCAATCGGTGTGATTTAGACTGGTCTTTGGAGAACCATTTTTGTTTTCCACCCCTAGTCCACTGTCTTCTTCTTCAGGAGGATCACAAAGGAGACCTTCACGGTGGAGGACGAACGAAGATGGAGTCATTCAGTCCCTCTATTTTGGACGGTCTAGGTGGTCTCACGGAGAATGTAGATGGAGTTACGTCGAACCTTTGTCACTGGAAGTAGGTTGCTAATAGTTACTACCTCAGGTTTGTTCTCTATCTCTCGTTCTTTGGGAAGAAATAGAAGGACGTTCAAAACAGAGTTTTAGAAATACTTAGGCAGTGGTTCGACATGGGTACTGACTGATCATGGAGTTAGATTGTTCATCATCTATTTGAATAGTTTTCATAATTCCCAGCGTTTTCTTGGACATTTGTAAAGACTTAGTTGTAATGTAACGTTGCAATTATACCAAACATTTTAAATTAAATGAATCATTCTTTCGTTGCATGCATTCGGATGGGTCAACTATTGATTTGACATTTGATTGGTTGATTTGGCGGGAATTTTGATTTGTAATTACTACGACAGTTCCAAAGATCCATCACGACATTAACTGCTCCACCTTTGTCTGTCGCGCGTCGTAATCTAGTCTGTGGAATGGAAAGGGGGCAGCGGTCTGCGCCGTTGATTTTTCTTTTTTTTTCCTCTCTTTTTTTCTTTCATTTCTTCTTTCTCGCGTTCTTGCTTCTTCATCCTTGCACGTCGCTTCTGGTTTTCTTCTTTTGCAAGGTTTTATTTATTTTTCTTTGATAGTGTTTTTGAACACAGCTCTCCTGCATTTCGTGCTTGTTTCATCAATGTACGCCCTTGATCCCTTCTTTATCATTCCCATTACTACCTTGTCTTGTTTCATGTTGTCTTTCGGTGTTTGGTTTTCTCCTCCTTTTGCCTCTCTTTTCTGGGTATCTTTTGGTTTACTTCATGCAAAAAATGTCTATTATAACTATAAGTAGTGATAGTAAAGAAGAGGTTACCTCGTAGTTATATGTTCTAAGTCTGATTGTCATCATGGAAGATGTGTGTTTTTTACGGCTTAAGTCAAAACATCTAATGCATGAACTGAAAGAATTTGATAGTGGATCCTCATCTGATTCATCAGGATCACATTGTTTCGAACCGAACGGCGAGATGGTCGATGACTCGCATTAAGACCAAGCGGAGGAACTTTTGAATCCGGGTGCTCCTTACAGATGGGTGAAGTTCAAAGTGTTGGAAGCTTGGCCCGAGTGTGTTATTGAGGAATTAGTACCTAGCCGATGTTGGGTCGGTCGTGGCTAAGCTTGTTACTCCTAACGAGGCTATCTATTATGCTCCTGTGGCCGATGGGTTTCCTCCTTTTAATTTTATGTATCAGACCCTATTTGATAATTTAGGAGTTCGAGTTCTTTTTTCTCCTTTCTATTGCCTTGTTCTTCAGATTTTGAATGTGGCTTCTACACAACTCCACCCAAATGGATGGGCTTCCATGAAGACATTTGAAACATTGTAAAAGTGTTTCGACATAGATACCACAATTTAGAATTTTTTTAGTTTCTTTCGGGTAATTTCTTCTAGACCACAAACTTAGGTTTCTTTATGTTATCTCAGCCATCACCCCATCATGTCCACATATAAAAGTAGGTATAAAAATTTGAAAGACAAGTTATTTTTGTGGAAGACTAGACCACCTTGTCTGACCTTATTAGTTGACGAGCATTGGAAGGAACAATTCCCCTCTTTTGGACTCGCAATCCTCCCAAACGTCATTTGATAGATGAAAGGCTTCCCTCGACATTTGACCGTGCGGGTGTAGACCTTTTATGGTCTAGTGCGCCGACTAGAGCACTCAACTTGATAAACATGGAGAATGAGGCCGGTGTTGTTGGTATTGCCTCATCTCTGTACCCTTTCCCTTCTGTAGTGCTGGTTGTTCAGATGCTGGACAAGACTCCTTCGGCTAAACCAAGGGTTAGATCGTCCTCATCTTGTCAATTACCTCATGCAAAGAAATCGAAGGGCAAGAGTGTTTCGCAAAAAGATGTACAGATGCAAGATGAAGTGGGCGACATGTTAGCCGATTCTTCTTGGCACCAACACCTGAAATGTAAAAAGAGGGTTAATGGTATTGTTGAGGGACCTGTTCGGACTGCCTTGGACTCTAGATATCCTAAGAATAAGGTTTTGAATAATGCTATCCTGCCCGATGATGTCGTCAAGGTATCAACTATGGGGTTTGGCCCTACCATGGCTGCGATCAAAATCTACGGTGTTTATAGTTCACTTTTATCCCACATTGTGAGTACCTTTAGTAAGGTGGTTAAGGAATATGGGATTTGTGAAGGTTAGCTAAGTATGGTTAAGGAGGCTTTCAAGTTGTGTTAGGAGAGGCGAAATGATCTGGAGGACTAAGTGAAAAACATGATGCTAATTGGAAACAGATGGAGGAGAAGTTAACCAACTTGGGGAGGAGATGAAGAAGAATATGGCTAGAATGAAAACTTTGGAGGCTGACCTTAAGGTTGATCAGAGTGGGTTATAATCTCTTCATGATAACTTGAAGGCGGCTCAAGCAGATGTGGTTACTGAGTCCGAATGGGTGAGGGTTTTGCTCAATCAGGTTGATGAAATAAAACTGAAGTTTGTTGAGAATTTTGACGAAGGTTTTGAGACAACTTTGGCCCAGATCCAGGTACTACATCTTGGAATAGATCTTTCGAGGGGTTCACTTGGATTAAATTGTGGTTTATGATCAAATAGTTGACCCTCCGATTGAGGAAGATCGAGTGGTCCAAGGGGCTTTTTTTATTTCTACCGAAGGTCTTCCATAGACTGAGCCCGAGACTGAACGCCACGAGCTAGAGTCTGAGCACCAAGAGCCTTAGCTCGAGACCGAGCATGATGAACCTAAAGCTAGAGGTCATCATGATCTTGGTATGCATGACCTCAACCATTTTCTGGTCGAGACCATTGATCCTCTGCAAGGAGTTGACTCAATGGATACTCCTTGTTTTATTAACTTGCTCTGCATTATGTTTTGGTTATATAATTTGAACAATATTTAGCTTACTCTTGTTTTGTTCAACCATCATTAGTATTTGGCCATTGTTTATTTTTGATACTTGCAACCAATGTTGGTTCTGCTTAATTTGTTATTCTTTCATTCTTATTTTGCTTTCCATGCCATGTCTTGTTTTAGACTTTAGAATGGACATGTGCCTAAGCGTGTACGTTGGCTTTCGCCAGTCTTCACCTGTCGGGCCTTCATAGTGGCAGGTGTGTTAGCTTTGCTTATTGCCCAAGGGTATACGTCAATGCTACCACAGTCTATACCTATCAGGACTTTGGTCTCAACCGCCTTTTGGAGCAACTGGAAAAATATCCTTATTGGAGCGAGCTCGTTGGCTTTGATTTTCACCTAAGAGGACTCCTCATGGTGCAAAAAACATGTCAGCTTTGCTTTTTTCCCATGAGATTCACCCAAGGGTGGTGAGTGAACTCGTTGGTTCCGCTCTCGCGCGTTAAGACTTTTAGTCTTTGTTTCCCAAGGGTAAAATCGAGAAGTTACTCGGATCTTACGTGTTAGGACTTTTGTCTTTCTTTATTGGCTCATAGTATGTGAAAGTGTATTGTCGAAAAAAACATATGATATTGTTGGTCCTCTTAATTAATAATATTTGAGATATGAGTACATTTGGGGTCTATAGATCATACAAATGTACATTATTCTTTTCAAAAATTGTGAGGGTTGGATGGACGTGCTGCCCGGTGTAACCATTGGTTTACCCTGCCCTTGGGTTCCTTAAGCTTCTTTACTTGGTGACTGGCTTTCCAATTGTTTTATTTTTTCCATCTTCAGCTTGCCGGTTAGTTGGTTTGGTCATTTTCTCCATCTTCCAGTTTGTTGCTTCTGCTTCTCCTTGTGGTTTCTCTGCATTTGCAGTTTCTTTGGTTAGGTCGATCGTTATCCTTTGTTTCAGATCCAGGAAGTTGCAATTGTGGGTTTTTTCTTTTTGCATAGTTTTCACTTTGACGCTATTTGCATAGAACTTTCGAGTGGCAATCTAATCCCCTCAACTATACCAATTCGCCCATTTGGATGGGCATACTTAAATCACAAGTTTAGGTAAGATACAACAGCTACGAGGGCATTGAGGGCTAGTCCTTCCATGATTATGATGTAAGAGGATGTTGCTTCAATCACCATATGTACTGGAGCATAGGGGGTTTTAGCACACCCGTTTCTCTCTGAAGGTGGTGCGAAGGTTTAGATAATCATGCACCTTTACTTTCTCCCCTGAGAATCCTACTAAAGTGTCGGGGTAATGTCTTAGCATGTCGTTTGGTAGTTGGAGTTCCTTGAAACACGTCCTATAGATTATATTTGCTGACCTGTCTCCATCTACCAGTACCCCAGCGACATTAAAAAAACTAGTGGTGATGGATATTTCCACCAGGTGGTTTGCATGGGGTCATATTCCCTTGAAGTCTTGAATGTCGAGAGCCACCACTAGATATCCTGGGGTAATGAGATCTTCTTTAGAATCTCTTACAGTCATAATAGATTTCATGTACCATTTTCGCGACGAGGGTAGTGCTCTACTTCGTGAGAATCCTCTAGCAATGGATCCTACATGTCCCTTTTCGTCCCTCTCATACTCGTTCCCTTCCGGAGCACATCCTCCAATTTATATTCAGCTCTCGGGATAGCTCCGTCCATGCTTGTCTTCAGCTTCGTCACCTTCGGCTCCTTCACGAACTTTTCGAAACGTCCCTTCGGATTAAGTTGTTCAATTTGCTGCTTTAGGGTTCAACAGTCATCGGTTGTGTGACTGTGAGTCGTTCAAGATGGCCAAAGGTCTTTGTTAAGTGGGGTATACCTAGTGTGGATTTGAATTTGCGACCTAATAGATAAAATAGTCGGTCGTTTGGCTGTTAGTAATTTGGAGGAGGACTCATGGGTTTGCATGGGCAATGTCTTAGGATTGTACTCGGTCCGTTCAGCATATGCGAGGCTTATGGAGGATTCCCTCATTCGCTTCTCAGGTGACATATTTGGGTAGGTTGTGGCAGAGCATGGCGCCTCCAAAGGTTATCGCTTTCTCTTGGTAGCTCCTTTTTGATAGGATCCCCACTCGAGTGAATCTAGTTCGTCAAAGAGTTATCTTGGAAGCTTCTCTCGCATCGTGTGTTCTTTGTGGGTCCTCAGAGGAGTCTGTCCTGCACTTGTTTCTGCGGTGTGATTTCAGCCACAAGGTATGGTATGACGTTTTTACCTGGTTTGGGTTGATTTATTTTGTCCTCTAGCAGAAGGTTACCTGATTTATTTTGTCTCTTTGCCCCACTATGTGTTTTAATTCTGCAAATAGTTTTTTCGCTTCTATACTCCATAATATTTTGTAAACGGGTTAGGACATCCCTAGTGTCCTAATTATATATATATATTTATATATATTTATATATATATATATATATATATATATATATATATATATATATTTATATATATATATATACACACACATATACACATGCTCTTTTGTTTCTAAAAAAACAGATACTGTTCCGGAATTGGCTAAAGCCCACTCCAGTGACTACCTGGACCGGCCCAGCAATAAAGGGGCAAAGGAGCAGAGAACCGGATCAACGGCCCCGATTGGTCCGTACGCATATATCCAACGCTCGAGGATCGCCCACCAACGCTATAAAAGCATTAATGGCATCAGTTGTCAGGTACACACTATTCATTGAGATCTATACTCTGCTAGTTCGCTCCTGACTTGGGCGTTGGAGTGTCTTCGCAGGTATACCCGCCCCCTGAAGCGGAGTTCGGAGCACGACCAGAAGAACATCAGAGATCTGATACTTGTGAAACAACGGTCAAGCACACTAGGGGTCAGATCATTTGGCAACCACAGTGGGAGCCCGCGCGCTTTCCACCAATCCTGAAGATGCCCCTGAAGGCACCCCGAGGCCGACCAAAGGCCACGGCTCGTTTACAAAGTGTGGCCGAGATCCCAGCTCGACCACCACCAACGGGTGTTGAAGGCAACAACACCGTCCCTACACAGCCGGTCACAGTAGAGCTTCCTGCCGACCTGGTGCAAGAGCTGCGAGAACTACTGCACGACCGAAACCAGGCTCTGAATCGTAATAATGACCGCCTCCGCAATTAGAAGATTGGATTGCCTCGAGGCGAGCACACACGGCCCCAGAGCAGCGACCTCATCATGAGGGCACTTCGACCGTGCGAGCACGCCCTTCAAGGCCTCATCGATCGCCTCCGCGAAGGCAGCTGGTCCACCGATCTCCACCCCCGAGGAGGGGATGAGAGGAGCGGCCATCCCACCGAGAAAGACTCCGTCCACATCTGATTACACTTACTGGCCTGAAGAATCATCACAAGAAGGTTCCTCTCGTGGCTCGACCAGTTCACCTACTGGTTCTCGAAGCCGATGTAACGAGCGATACTCATATCGGTCGAAAGATTATTCCAACGACCACGGTCGTGGAGCAAGCTACCCAGAAAAGCGACTGTGCCGTCAAAATAAGAGGGATACCAGCCTTGGACCATATACGAGAGAAATAGATGAGTTTCGCATCCCACGCTCGTTGGAAAAGCCTCCGACCGACCTTAAGATGTACAACGGCGTGAAAGATCCGGACGCCCATTTAAAGCACTTTGATATTATGATCAAAAATCGCGGAGCGCCCGGACCTGTAAAATGCAAAATCTTCCCCCTTACTCTAGAAGGGTCGGCGTTGGATTGGTTCACCGAGCTAAAGCCCAACATCATTTCCTCTTGGGAACAGATGGCTAGGGCGTTCACCGCCCGCTTTACGACCTCCAACATCAAACCAAAATCTCAGGACGTTTTGATCGCCATCAGACAAGGCCCGCGTGAGTCTTTGAGAAGTTATGTCGAAAGATTCAATCGAGAAGCCGATCAAGTCAGAAACTTGGACAATAATCAGAGGTTATTCTTCTTGAGAACGGGCCTCTTAAGAGGAAGTCGTTTTGAAGTGGAGGTGGGACTCCACATTCCCAGGGCCCTAGAGACGTTCCTAAGGTGATCCCAAAGGTTCATGAATTATGAGGAGAGAACGACCGCTATTGAAGCTGCTGAGGTGGGCATGAACCAACAATCACGATCAGAAAAGGATATAAAGGCAAAAGAGGAGTGCGCCAATAACCGCCCGACCAGGGAAGGTAGGATCAAGAGATTCGCTGAACGCACTAAGCTAAATACCTCGTACGCGAACATTTTAGCGGAGTGTGCCAACGCGGAATTCAGAGATGTTAAACCACCGGAACCCCTCGTGCTCAAAGACGGGCAGCGTCCCTCGAAAAGATATTGTAGGTATCACAAGAGTAACGGGCATGACACTAACAACTGCATGGCTCTTAAAGATGATGTGGAAGCTCTAATCCGAAGAGGGAAGTTGGCTCAGTACGTAAGCAGAGATCATGCGGAAGCACGAGAAGAGCGGAAGGTTACCCGTTCACCTAGAAAGGGAAAACCAGAAGCAGATGAGACGATCAAAGTTGTAGAAGAGGACGACGATGAAGAGAATGGTATGGGCGCTAGGAAGTCGAAGGGAAGATCGGTCGCTATGGTCATATCCGGAGGAATACCCACGGACGCCTCGACTAACAGATCCATCAAAAGAAGATGGGACGAGATCATGAGCGTCGCCTCGACCTCCACTCCACGGCCGCCTTCCGTACGACCATCCATCTCCTTTGGAGATGAGGATCTCATCGACGGAACACCCAACTACCAAGTACCTTTGGTGATCGTCGCAGTAATGGCGAACAAGGAAGTTAGGCGAATATTAGTGGACCAAGGTAGTTCAGCAGATATAATATTCGATGACCTGTTGGACGCGTTGAAGATTTCAAAAGACGACCTAAGGCCATATAGAGGAACAGTTCTCACCGGGTTCAATGGTGCCTCGACAACTCCTATAGGACGGCTAGAGCTGATGGTGACCTTTGGAGATGATACTGAAGAAAATCCCCTCTGCAAGACTGTCAGAACGGATTTCATCGTTTTGCCGTGCAAATCAGTCTATCAGTGTATCATTGGGCGGCCAATCCTTGCCCATTTAGAAGCAGTGACGTCAACCGTCCATCTGAAGATGAAGTTCTACACCAAGTCTGGGGAGGTCGCAACTGTCCCAGCTGACTTCCTGTCCGCAAAGCGAGCATTCCTCCTGGGACTAAAGGAAAAAGGTAAAAAAGTAGCAAGAGAAATAGAAGCAGCAATGAAACGCAGCGAACAGGTAAATTTGGAAGATCTTGATGCTCGTTATGACCCAGATAGTGAGGAAGAAGAAGGAGACGACCTTTTGACCATAGAATTGAAGAACAGAATCAAGCGACCAGAGCCAGATGGAAAATTTTGTCACGTGCAACTAGGGGACGACCCAAAGAAGACAATCAAGATTGGAAAGAATCTCTCCCCTGAAACTCAGAACGAGCTCGTCCAGTGCCTAAAAGACCACGCGGATCTGTTTGCCTGGAGCGCGGAGGACATGCCCGGAATTCCCCCTCAAGTGGCATGCCATCACTTAGCAGTCAACCCAGGAGCGAAATGGGTTGCTCAAAGGAGGAGAGTTCAGAAAGAAGAGAAGGCGCGAGCAGCGTCCAAGGCCGTTGAGGACTTTCTCGATGCAGGCTTCATTAAAGAAATAAAATACACCACGTGGCTGTCTAATGTCGTCCTGGTTAAGAAGGCAAATGGCAAATGGACAATGTGCGTAGACTATACTGACCTCAACCGAGCATGCCCGAAGGATGCTTTCCCCGTCCCCAGTGTTGATCGTCTGGTCGATAATGCAAGTGGATACAAAATCTTGTCCTTCTTGGACGCCTAGTCTGGGTACAATCAAATTGCCATGCATCCACCAGATCAGGAGAAGACCGCATTCATGACGGACAGGGGAAATTTCTGTTATAGAGTTATGCCTTTTGGGCTGAAGAACGCTGGAGCGGCCTACCAGCGCATGATGAACAAAGTTTTTCACGATCAGATAGGGAAGATGGTGGAGGTATACCTGGATGATATGATTATCAAAAGCAAGCAAGATCGAACACACATAGACGACTTAAGAGAAGTGTTCAAAGAAGCCAGAAAAAATTCGTTGAGATTCAACCCAGAAAAGTGTACCTTTGGGGTAAGGGCGGGCAAATTTCTTGGATTCTACCTCACCGAAAGAGGGATTGAAGCCAACCCAGACAAATGTCGAGCAGTGACTGAGATGAAGCCGCCAACGACCAAGAAAGAAATATATAAACTAAATGGCATGATTGCCGCTCTCTCACGATTTGTGTCCAAAGCCGCAAACAAATCCGTACCTTTATTCAGGCTGTTGAAGAAAGAAATCGCGTTTGATTGGACGCCTAAATGCGACCAAGCCCTCGAACAACTTAAGGCGGCCGAGGCAGAACCACCGATTTTGACCACTCCTAAGCCTGGGGAAACGCTCTATCTATACTTATCCATTACAGACGAGGCTTTGGCTGCTGTTTTGGTACGAGAAGAAGGAACGAAGCAAAACCCGGTCTACTTCGTTAGTAAGGTACTACAGGGGCCAGAGCTTAGATATCAAAAAATTGAGAAGTTGGCTTTAGCTCTGGTCGTGTCAGCTCGAAGATTGAGGCCATATTTTGTAGCCCACCAGGTTGCTCTGCGAACCGACCAACCGATTAGACAGATCCTTCTTAGACCTGATCTGGCGGGAAGAATGATCAAGTGGGCTGTAGAATTATCCGAATTTGGAATCAGATACAAACCTAGGTCGACCATTAAGGGACAAGTCTTGGCCGACTTGATTGCAGAATTGACTACAAGAGCGGAGGACCCTGTCCACGACTTATGGACGCTGCATGTTGATAGGTCGTCCAACGGCAAGGGCAGCGGAGTTGGCTTGATCCTTGAGAACGAGTAAGGAACGACTATCGAGGTCTCCTTGGCTTTCTCTTTTCCAACGTCCAACAATCAGGCTGAATACGAGGCCTGTTTGGCTGGGTTGTTGCTCACTCTGGAATTCAATGTGAAGAAGGTAGAACTCCGATCAGACTCATTGTTAGCGGTATCCCAGATCAAAGACATCATTCGAATACGCCGAAGTCAGGCACGTCCCAAGAGCAGAGAACGCTAGGGCAGATATCTTATCCAAGCTCGCAAGTACGAAGAACCCTGGTAACCACAGAAGTGTGATACAAAAAGTTCTATCTCAACCAAGCGTAAGGCTGGAGGCCACACTGGGAGCAGATGTGTGTAAAATTGACTCAGCTCGAACCTGGATCGACCCCATTTTTAACTACATAAAGGATGGGGAAGAACCTGTGGACCCTAAAGAAGCTGCACTCATTCGAAAACGAGCAACATCCTACTCGATCATAAACGAGTAGCTCTATAGAAGGGGATTCACTATGCCCTTGCTCAAATGCCTACTTCCAACAGAAGCAAACTACGTACTAAAGGAGATCCACGAAGGCATCTGTTGGAATCATATGGGTTCGCGAGCGCTGGCAAAAAAGGCATTAAGGGCGGGCTATTATTAGCCGACCATGGATGCGGACGCAAGAGACCTAGTGAAGAAATGTGACAAGTGCCAAAGGCATTCCGACGTTCACATTGCACCTCCAACCGAGCTCAACAGTTTGACCTCCCCATGGCCATTCTCATGGTGGGGTATTGACTTGTTAGGACCTTTCTCACTCGCCCCTGGTCAGTTGAAGTTTTTGATCGTCGCGATTGACTACTTCACCAAGTGGATCGAAGCCGAGCCACTAGCTACGATTACTTCAAGGAATTGCCTCAAGTTCGTTCGAAAGAACATCTTGGTGCGTTTTGGGATCCCCGACGTCGTTGTCTCGGATAACGGCACACAGTTCACCAACCGAAACTTTTAAGAAGCCTTAGCGGAACTAGGCGTTAAACAGCATTTTGCGTCAGTCGAACACCCGCAAACGAACGGGCAGGCAGAAGCAGCCAACAGAGTCATCCTGAGAGGCCTCAAAAGAAGACTAGATGAAGCTAAAGGGAAGTGGGCAGAAGAGCTCCCTTCAGTATTATGGGCGTACAGACCACTGGAGAACTCCCCTTCAAACTGGCCTATGGAACGGATGCGCTGATTCCGGTCGAAATGGGAGAACTAAGCTGGAGAACGAGCAATCCTATGCCGCCGTCAGAAGATGAACAGGCAACCAGAGAAGAGCTTGATCTAGTGGAAGAACTGCGGAGTAAGACTGCCCTCAGGGAAGCGTTAGTAAAACAAGCGATGGCCACAAGACACAACGCCAAGGTCGTTCCTAGAGCCTTCGAAAAAGGGCAGCTCGTCCTAAGAAGGGCAGATATTGGCCGAAGAAATGCCGATCAAGGAAAGCTTGCCCCAAATTGGGAAGGTCCATACCAAGTGGCGGCCAAGACGGGCAAAGGGGCGTACATCTTGCAGAATGTAGACGGAGGCATCATTCCAAATACTTGGAATGTAGCAGAATGTAGACGGAGGCATCATTCCAAATACTTAGAAGATATTTCACTTGAAAGTTTGTAAAAATGTCATGTTGTTGCTTGAACAATGAATAAAACATCGAACGAGCGGGACACTCTTTTTCCCTACGGGGTTTTTTTATCGAGGCCCGCTCGCCCGTCATTTGAATGGCGAAGGTATTTCTTAATTTGATTTTTTAAAAGATGTTGATCGACCCAATAACCAATTACCTCTTAAGCGAGTTACGGTCAAAACGAGTTTGATAAACTACTTAGGAGGAAACTTAAGCGATTTTATCCAATTACCACTTAAGCGAGTTAAGGTCAAACTGAGTTTGATAAACTGCTTAGGAGGAAACTTAAGCGATCTTATCCAATTACCTCTTAAGCGATTTAAGGTCAAACCGAGTTTGATAAACTGCTTAAGAGGAAACTTAAGCGATCTTAACCAATTACCTCTTAAGCGAGTTAAGTTCAAACCGAGTTTGATAAACTGCTTAGGAGAAAACTTAAGCGATCTTAAGTACGAACACACCCGGTAAACGAGCTAAATCTCAAGTAGAAACTTGGTAAGCTGTTTACAGGGATCCCTATGAAGATCGGCCCAACGAGGGCTGAAACAGTATTATAAAGCCCGTAGGCCGCGAGCAAAGTAAATCAACTTAGAAAAAGTACAAATAGTTAACATTAAAGTCTGCCCGGAGAAAGCCCGGCTCCATAAAGATTACAAGAAAACATAAAGTACACTTGTTGAAAATACAAAAAAGGGCGAGTCACTCAGGACGGCTGTAGAATACTGTTTCTTCTTGGATAACGTTCCCATGCTCATATTTCTCCGCAAGACGAACGATTTGGCCGTTCCTCAAAAAATGATCGTTACTCACAATCTCAGTCAGGGTTAATCTCCAGAGAAGGATAGCAATACTGGATCTGAGCAACAGCCTCGTCGAAGCGCCCTTTGGCGATTGAAATAGTCATGTCCTGCATGGCCTCTAGCCCGCCCTTGGCCTGATCCCGCTCGTCCTCCACGACCTTCAAGGTTTCCTTTAGACCGGCCACCTGCTCCTCCAGCTGATTCGCCTTAGTAGATTGCTCGGTCAAACTTGCAGTAGCGGTGGCAAGTTTGGCTTCAGCATCTACCTTGGCTGTTATGGCCGCGTCTCGTTCGACAGTGACCGAGCCAAGCGCGTTCTTTGTCGGTTGGAGGGCAACCTCAGCATCCTCAAGCTTTTTCTTGGTACTCTCGAGTTCTGCCCGCAAATCTGTAATATGACCAAGAGCGGACTTATACTTGTCAGTTTTATCCAAGAGGTCAGTCACCCTCCAACCATAAGTTTCTATGGAGTAAGCGCATACCTGCTTGACGGTTAGCTTCCTCAGATTTATAACGAACAAGCTTTTGAGAAGCGGCTTGAGCAATTTCTGCAACGAACAGCAGAGGGTCTGCTCGAAAGCGTTCCAAGTCTATATCCTTAAGATCGTCCAAATCCAAGGACGACCTCCTCGGTGCTTCTCTTCTTTTTTGGGGAGGGTCAAGGTCAATTGCAACAGCGTCCACAGAATTCTGAGCCCGATCTCTCTTCTTAGAAGCGGAGTTCGTTCCTTGGTCACGAGCAGGAGGTCTATAATCGCCTTCAGCATGGAGAGGTTGAGAAGTGGAAGTGAAGGTCACCCTCTTCTGCTTCCTTGACTTTGTCTTGGCCAAAAGGGCTTCAAAGCTTATGCCCGACATTTCAGCTGAAAAGATAAAGGGTTAGAGGCAAGACGAAGTAAAAACGATCAAAGCTAACAAACAAAAGAAGAAGTAAAAGCACACCAAGTTTATTTTCAGCTTGCTCAGACGTCCTAAGACAAACGAATTTGTTACAAGGAATAACCCCTTCGGGCAGCCAAGTAACCAGGGTCTCTAGCATCAAGACGCTCTCAATATCGTAATCACTCAGCCTCCTCTGGTGCTTATAGTGGATGGTGTCGTGGTCATAGTGTGAGTGCGACCAACCCAGAGGGAATTTCATCGAAGTAATATGACCTTCAGCATCCACAGTTCCCACCATCTCCTTAGCCCAATTGTTGATCGGAACGACCCAGAGGAATGCATGCCTCCAAGGTTTGGCCGATTCGCAGAAAGGTTTGAAGAGTCTGATCGTGCCCTTTCGCCCCTTCAAAGAAACTTGTTCCCATCGCCTGAGCTCACTCTTCATCTCCACGGTACGACTAACATCAAATAGGGAGAAGAATAGACGGCAATTCACTTCCCGGTCAAGAGCGGCCATTATTATCTCGAAAGACTTAACAAGCGCCCAAGCATTGAAGTGAAGTTGAGAGGGGGCGACCCCAAGGGTTCTTAGGACGCGTCTCTGGAAGAATGTGAAGGGAGGTCGCACCCTCAAATCTCGGAGAACATTGGTGTACATGATAAATTTTAGAGAGGTCGGGATCATGGCAACATGCTCGTGAGCCGGCACACCCTCAGCTAGCCATTCCTGGTCGCCATAACCAATTAGCTTAGTAAAAAGCGGCAACATCTCATCACCTGGTGGGAAGACCGCACGCTCGTTGGTTATAGCGGAAGAAATCCAAGAGCGGTCATCATCAAGCCTACCCCTCCAATCGTGCTCTTCAGGCAGCACCTCATTGGTCAGAACGGGAGGAGGCGCAGGGTTCACTCGAAAAGATTGAACGGTGTCGACAGTGTTCGACGAGCGACCAGACGATGACGAAGTAGAGAGATCGGTGGAAGAGAAAGTCTCGCACAGAAGCCCGCTCGCACTAGTATCTCCAGAGCGAGCAGCACACTCAGCCATCTTTGCAAATTGATGGCCGGATATCCTCGCAGTCTTCTTTGTTCGTGCCACTGCCTTACCCTTCAAGGAGAGGGAAGTCAGGCTCACCCTAAACGATGATTTGCAGAAGGGGCCGACAAGGTCGACCCCGAGCCTGACACCCCCTCCTCGCTCTACGCAACGAAGAATCGAACAAACTAAAGAAAAACGAGCAAAAAGTGCATACCTGGAGTAAGAGAAAAGTTCGGACTCAAGGTAGAACACTCCTTGACGAGCAAAATCAAGCGACCAGACGAGTGTGATCGCCTGAGTTGGAAGTCGTGCACGGGCGAGCACCTGGCCAGAATAGAACAGTAAACTGTTGTTCGTCTTGAGAGCAAAAGTATGACCGCTTTCAAAGCTTCAGGATAAAGAGTGAAGAATGAGGAGAGGGGGTCAGCATATTTATAAGGTTTAGGGAGCAGGCAAACGAAACGTCGTGACCTTTCACTTGCACGCGTCTTGAAAACTGAACAGTCATCATAACCAGGCACCGCCTTTTCGAATTTCGAGGCACCATTAACGATCCTTGAAAGGACGAGAAACGTCGCTTCATGAAAGGTGCCATGTGTCATACAAATGGAGCAGGATCTATCACTATTTCGAACAATCAACCAAACAACCTCGTGTCTTAAAGGAGCGAACATCGGTACGGTCAGGGAACAAGCCTACGCCCGCTCCACGAACGACCTTGGCTTGGGCGGCAACTGTTCCGGAATGGGCCGAAGCCCACTCCAGTGACTACCTGGACCGGCCCAGCAATAAAGGGGCAAAGGAGCAGAGAACTGGATCAACGGCCCCGATTGGTTCGTACGCATAGATCCAACGCTCGAGGATCGCCCACCAACACTATAAAAGCATTAATGGCGTCAATTGTCAGGTACACACTATTCATTGAGATCTATACTCTGCTCGTTCGCTCCTGACTTGGGCGTTGGAGTGTCTTCGCAGGTACACCCACCCCCTGAAGCGGAGTTCGGAGCACGACCAGAAGAACATCAGAGATCTGATACTTGTGAAACAGCGCTCAAGCACACTAGGGGTCATATCAGATACAATCCTACGTCATACTCCATTAGACCAATTCCATAGCGGATTATTTCGTTCATTTCTTAAAAACTAATTTAAAAAAGGGTTAAACATGTTTTCGGTCCTTATGAAATTTGGATTTTTTGGTTTAGTCTTTCTAAAATATTTTACAACTTTTTGGTACCTATAAATTTTTGGTTTCTTGCTTTTAGTCCCTCAACACTTTTAATAGCGTTCCAAGACTTTTAGAGCCTGTTTGTTACAGTTTTTTTTGAAAAATAATCATGTTTTTTTAAAAATAATCTATTTTGGAAATTTACCATCCATTTGTTACAACTTTTTTAAAAAATGAAAATCTTTAAAAAAAAAACTAAAAACTACTTCAAATGAGAATCTGTTTTGAGTAGCTTCTCATAAAAATCATTTTTAACTAATGATTTTTTTAAAAAAAAAAGTGATTTTCATCATGTTACACAAACACAAAACAACTTCTCATTTTCTTAAATGTCTTAAAAAACTAATCTCTAAATTATTTAACCATAAAATCGCTTACTTTTTAATTCATAACAAATGAGCTCTTAATAGCACTTATAAAATGTCAAAAAAATGCTATCAAAAGTAATGAAGCGTTACGTTATTAAATATTATGAGAGACTAAAGCCAAAAATTCATATTTTATAAAGACTAAAAGTAGATAAATTTTTTTGAGAAATAAAAACATATTTCGACATTTAAAATATTAAAATTTTAATGTAAAAAAGGATAGACGACACAACAAAATTTTAAAAATATCATGTTTATCCAAAAAAAATCTGCGCCATACCTCTGGAATTATCTCTTACTGACCAACAGTCTATCTCTTAAATGTGGGAAACAATCCTGAAGGAAGTGTCGTGTACAGATACTCACCAATTAAAGCAGGTCATAAATGTCTCATGGGCACTCCAGAAATAGTACCAAACGCTGCAAAATGAAGAACCACGATCATCCAAAAGAGTAGCTATTGGAAAGAAAAGTAGTTGAACCAAGAAGGGTTGATCCAAATGGTAATTCAACTTGGATTCCATTCTAAAATCTCAAATTCGAATTTTGGATGTAGCAAAAACTCTGTTGGGAGAGGAGAACCACACGAGCATGCAAAGCCGAGTACTCGTAGCCAGCCAGATTCCCCGGCCAAAATTAGTTATCAACAAAGTCGGTGAAAACTACGCAACAATTACATGGTCTCAAAGAAAGAAAAGTAGTTGAGAATAAATGACGTTGCAGTCAAAAAAATAATTTATTTAGACAATATAGTAGAAGAGAATTGATATTTGGAAACAAGAAAATTATACCCAACTTTTGAGGTATAACTATTGAAGAAAATTGTAATCAAATCTAGAATTAATATTATTCAATACAAAATTTAGAAATGTTTACTTCTAAAATAATAAAATTTAGAAATGTTTACTTCTAAATTAATAAAATTTAATTTATCGCAAAATGAGGACTTCAACTGATGTTTTCGAAGAAAAAGTGAAGTGCAGAAGCATTATGATAATAGAAAATACTCTCAACAATTCATTAAACTATTGTCAAATTTTTTATTTAAATGCTTGTCACTTCTAATCCCCTATGAGGAGCAATTTTATAAGTCAAACTATTGAAATGCCCTTTTATTTCTTCTCTTTTATTTGTTCATAAATATTTTTATAATTCGAAAAAAAAAGTTTAAGTTTATTAACATTTTTAATTTAATTTAGATTAATGGTATCTCTTTTTTTATTTAATGGTATCTCTTTCTTTAATATAAGTGAGAGTATATTTTTCTTATTTCATCTATTTATCTTATCATATTTTTTACTTCTAGATTGTTTACAAACATTCATTTATCTTTTCTCTCATTTTCTATTGAATGAAAAAAGGTAAGAGAAACCTGCATTCTCTCTCCCTCCACTTCCTCTCTTCTACGAAACAACTAAATATCATCACTCTTTTTTGCTTTCTTTCCTCCTATTTTTCTTTCTTTTGTTTCTTTTTCGTGGCTTTCTTTTCGACACCAAATTAGTATTTGTTGATACTAAATTGTCAATGGGGTGACATTTGATCATGGCTTATCTCAATTGGACCGATGGAAATCAAGCAAAAACTTTAAAAGCATTGAAAGTTAGTTATTGTTTATAGTCCTATATGTTAACCTTGATAACACGTTCTTTTTAATGCAATCTTAATCAGAGTTTTGATTTAACTTTGTTACTTTCTCGAGACTCAATTATGAACGAAAAATATTCATAAATATCATTTCGTTCATTATTTTATCAAATAAATATTAGGTGCGGTCGCCATTCTCTATTGCCCTATAAATTGTATTTCTTTTCAATCTTTATGAACAAGTTAATCGATAATTCCACCATTTCTAAAGTGGTGGAAACACATAAATTTCAACAAATATTAATAAAGAGACTTGTAAAAAAACAAATAATAAACAATGTTAAAAATGTTATATTTTTACAAAAAGAAAAATATTGTGTCGGTAGCTTGACATATATAAAATTACTAAAACTTGTACTTTTTTATTTCATTACAATTAAATAATAATTTAAGTAGTATTTATATTATAGGTCCAACCTATTATTTGTAGGTACATTCAAAATTGTAGGCCCCAAACTCTTGAAGTTAGCATTGTTGTATTTATTGTATACTACTCTTTTACAAAATATAAGCAAAAATCGGAGTAAATATATTCTGTTGACCAATTTTTGCTTATATTATTTAACGAATGGAGTATATTAATTGCACATATTCTTTGTCAGTAAGCCAATAGATGGATGATGGATGGACCAAAGAGAAAATCAATCTCAGCCGGAATCATCAATATTAATTTAGAGATTTTATAAAAAAAAATTCTAAATAATTTAATTTTAAAAATTAATAAAAATATAATATTAATATTATCCTAAAAACGTGAAAGAAAATATCTCTATCTCTATGTCGTCTATAAAAGCTGGTGTGTGAAAGACAAGCCACAAAACATACCAAGCACCCTTATTATTATTTCCCTAGAAAGGTAAATAAGGAAGCAAAAAATGGGTTCTTTAAGAAAAACAGAGAAGAAGCCACATGTTGTGTGAATTCCATTTCCAGCACAAGGTCACATAAACCCAATGCTTAAATTAGCAAAACTTCTTCATTTCAAAGGTGGTTTTCATGTGACCTTTGTTAACACAGAATTCAACCACAAACGTCTTCTTAAAGCAAGAGGTCCTAATTCCTTAAATGGCCTTCCCACATTTCGTTTTGAAACCATTCCTGATGGTCTTCCTGAGTCTGACATGGATGCCACACAAGATGTACCTTCTTTGTGTGACTCCACTAGAAAAACTTGTTTACCTCATTTTAGAAACCTTCTTTCTAAACTTAATAATGATTTGGATACACCTTCTGTAAGTTGCATTGTTTCTGATGGTGTTATGAGCTTTACTTTGGATGCTGCTCAAGAATTGAATGTTCCAGAAGTGCTTTTGTGGACCACTAGTGCATGTGGTTTCATGTGTTACCTCCAATTTCGTCAATTAATTGAAAAGGGCCTAGTGCCCCTGAAAGGTACGTAAATTTATTAATTACTATAAATGGAAATTTGTTACTTTCTATATGTTAGTTAGGTATCAATCAATTCATCAATATTAAATATTGGAGAATTTTATAATTTTACATTATCTTAGAGTTTTGTTGGGTAGGGATACTCTATAGACAAAATTAATTCAAAATTTTATATTTATTTTAAAATAATTAAATATAAAAAAAATGATATACCATTAAGTGATTGGATGTTGGGTATTATACGCAACAAAACTCTAGAATGTAGCTCGATTGTTGAGTTAAGGGACATGAAAGAGTTTGGAGAAGAGTTTCCAGATTTCAAATTCTGGAAACCAACATTCCCCCATCACGAACTAATTACTAAGCACTAACACTTGCCTATATATAAAAAACTTTAGGATACTGAAATGTTCAGTTTAAATTTTTTTTCACGTGAAGCGAGAATTTTTTAATGAGTATAATCAACTAACTTTAATAGTTACTAACATTTTCCGCACCTGAACTAATTACTAAGCACTAACATTTGTCTATCAAAAAAATCTCTAAGATATTGAAATGTCATAGTGATAACAACACAATTTGCTTGTAGGTAGAAGTCCTCCCGTGCATTATGCATGACGTATAACAACACAATTTGTTTGTAGGTAGAAGTCTCCTACAATTTTTTGATTGTAACTATCTGTTCACTTACATTTCCACACTTTTACACATAGTTTTTTATTGTCACTAAAAACGTACATGGAGATACGTCATTTTTGTTGTAGTGAATTGTTAGTTAGTTACACAACTAAATTTAACAAACATTTTAATTAAGTCCGCTAATTTATCCATTTTCAGTTGTCCACTATACTTTTAGGGTCTGTTTGATTTTGCAAATTGGTAAGTACTGGACTGGACAGTATAGTACTAGATACTTTTTGTGGTGTAAACTGTTTATGGAACAATAGACAACACAAGCATGAAAATTTAAAATTTACTATAATTCCTTTTATGATGTTTAAAATGATTTTATACAACATATATTATAATATAATTAGAAAATTATAAAGAAAAATATGAGAGATAAAATAGACGAGAGAGAGAGAGGGGGGGAGAGAGAGAGAGAGAGATGAAAGAAAGACATTATGAGGTGAGAAGATAAAATAGAGATGAGAGGATAGAGGTAGAGAGAGAACGGAGATAAAGAAGAGAGAGAGAGAGAGAGAATTATTGAGTAGAAAATAAAAATAATATTTTGTTATTTTTTTGTGTGGACAGAAGTTGTACTATATGACAAAAAGTTGTACTATGAATTTATGAGGGACAAAAATTTGAGTTTTTATCCAATAAATTGTCTCCACTTTCATCTAGTTACACAAAAAATTTACAAATCAAATATGGTATAAATCGAGTTGTCCTATCAGGGGACTCACTTGTCTCAAAATTTTACACTAAGCTTTTTAAGTATCACTCCAATTGAACCACCTTGATAGGTTGTCTATCTTAGAATTTCTCAATTGATTGTACCTAAAATTTCTATAGATTGTGAGACTATATTATAATCAAATTATTTTCTGTTTGATATGTAGACTCAAGTTGTTTAACAAATGGGTATTTGGAGACTACCATTGATTGGGTTCCAGGCATAAAAGAAATTCGATTAAAAGATATCCCAAGCTTCATAAGAACCACAGATCCAAACGATATTATGCTTGATTTTGCACTAGGGGAGTGCAAAAGAGCACAAAAAGCATCAGCAATAATTTTGAACACGTATGATAACTTAGAACATGACATATTGGAAGCATTCTCATCCATCAATTTGCCTCCAGTCTATTCCATTGGTCCCTTAAATTTTCTTTTAGGGGAAGTAACCAATAACGACTTAAACTCAATTGGGTCCAATCTTTGGAAAGAAGAGACAGAGTGTGTAGAATGGCTAGATAGCAAAGAACCCAATAGTGTTGTTTATGTGAATTTTGGAAGCATTACAATTATGACAAGTGAACAATTAGTTGAATTTTCTTGGGGACTTGCTAATAGCAAAAAATCATTTTTATGGGTCATAAGGCCAGATTTAGTGGCAGGTGAAAATGCTGTTTTACCCATAGAGTTTTTGGAAGATACTAAAAATAGAGGCTTATTGTCAAGTTGGTGTCCACAAGAGCAAGTGTTAGCTCACCCATCAATTGGAGGGTTTTTGACACATAGTGGTTGGAATTCAACGTTGGAAAGCTTGTGTGGTGGTGTTCCTATGATATGTTGGCCTTTCTTTGCTGAACAACAAACTAATTGTGGGTTTTCTTGTAAGGAATGGGGAGTTGGTTTGGAAATTGAAGATGCTAAGAGGGATAAAATTGAGAAGCTTGTGAAGGAGTTGATGGATGGGGAAAAGGGTAAGGAAATGAAAGAGAAAGCTTTGGAATGGAAGAGATTGGCCCAAAATGCTGCTTCACATGGATCTTCATTTGTGAATTTTGAGAACATGCTTCATCAAGTGCTTTTATTATAAAGAAGTCCAAAAACAATTTCGTTTTGTTGTATTTGTGGATTTTATGTTATTGAACATTTCAAGGAAGCCAGAAGTGTACTTGAAAAAAGAAACCAGAAGTGTCTTGCTTGCTTTGTTGTTTCTGCTTAATGCAAATACTAAAGTGTTTAACTGTTTATTGATATCGACATATATGGTCTTATTAAATAATAGTTATTTTTATTATAATTTTAGACTATTATTGGCCATCCAAGAAGTGTTTCAAAACTAACGACGAAAGACTAATATCCACTCGTGCTTAAGGGTAAGTTTTGCATTAGCCAACACCGAATTCGTTCACTTCAGGAATTGAACCAGGGTGCACCATGTCCTAGGGTAGTTAATTCCTCTAAGTTAATGGTGTTGGTTATATTAACTGTTTTTTAATTCAATCAAACAAATGTTTTTGAAATTTGTTTTTGAGTACGTAGATAGAGTGACAAATGCCTCTTGGAACTCACCCACACAACTCTGAGTTCATGGGTTCGACCTTGGGAATGATATCTAGCTTAACAATTTTGACATTTGTTAGTTAACAAGACCTTATGTATTCTCATCAAAATAGCCAAATTTTATGGGTTTCACTAGTCTTATCCTGTTTATAAAAGAATTAGTGAGTGTAGTACATTATTTATTTAAAGACAAAAATACACTTTTGGTTCTTTATGTTTCACCAAAAAAACTTAGTTTGGTGCTTTATGTTTTTTTTTCTCAATTTGGTCATTTATGTTTCAAATTTGCGTCAAAATGGTATTTTTTTTGGGCTGAATTATACCAGAGGTCCTTTAAGTTATTTAATTGTAACAACTTAAAGGACCTAAATGGTACGAAAAAAACTTAAAGGACCAACTTGTTACAATTAAATAACTTAAAGGACCTCTGGTGTAATTTAGCCTTTTTTTTAAAAAAAAGAATTCATCCACTAATGTTACCAGGTGTCACGATAGCCGCTAATAGGTGACCTAGATTTTTTTTTGACAACTAACATGCTTGTTCCGGATCGGCCAAACTACTAGGCCTAATTCAACAAAGCCCATTATACATGCTTAATGACCATATCAGATGCTTTCGCTCCATCCAACGGCACAGGCGCATTTGCCCAAGCACCCATCAAAACGTGCCATGTATGGGCACTAATCCCTATAAAAGCATTGTACCAACCCCCTTGCCTGATCAACACGAGCTTAATCACCTCGGAGACTAATCAAGCTATCACAACAATTACATCTCGGAAGCAACTCTGAGTGATATAGCTACTTAGTTTTGTGATCACTTCGACCCACGGCTAGACCGAAGCCTGCATCCAAAACTGATCATTGGTGACCATAGTGGGAGGCCAACGCCCTTATCAATCTCCACTCGAGTTACTCCTGATATACTCATCAGCGGCTATGACGACAGCTTCGCCTACAAGTTCGATTTCGGTTTTGGTCGATGTAAGAGCCATAGACATTCGACTATTGCTAACCTTTGGTGACAAGGGCATGGTTGGGGGAAACCTAACATCATCTACCCCGTTATTCTCCAAGCAATAATAGCCAACAAGTCAACCTGTAGGGTTTTGATAGATCAAGTAAGCTCCTGCAATATCATTTCTCTCAAGTCGCTCATTTTTATGGGAATCTCAGAAAAGGACCTCGAGTCCTGCCTTAGAGAACACTTAACCAGCTTAGACGGAGCTTCAGCGATACCGCTGGGATGCATCTTCTTACCAGTATCTTTTGGGAAAAATCCCCTTGATCAAATAGTTAGCATTCCCTTCTTAGTGCGACTACGTTATTGGAAGAGCCGTCTTAGAAGAGTTGGAAGCCCGTCACCTCTACGGTCCACCTGAAGATGAAGTTTTCCTCCAATGGTGGTGAAATCGTGACCCTTGATGTATAAAAACGGCTAATGGTGCAGTCTTGGTACTCCAAGACTAACCCAGTTGAAAATGTTTCCGTAAGTTCCAAGGTAAACTTGGTCGACTTAGATTCCTTGTACCAGTCCTACAGCTCGGATTACAAGGAAGACGATATTCTGGCCAGAGAGTCAAAGAAAATCGCAAGCCCAGAACCATATGCGAAGTTCATATCCATACAGATCGACGACGAGCCTCAGAAGATAATCAAGATCAGAACCGACCTTCCCGACGAAATAAAAACAGCCCTCATCGACTACCTCAGGAATTATGTCGACCTCTTCGCATGGAAGGAAGCCGACATGCCTGGAATTTCTCCTCATATTGCATGTCATTGCCTTTCCGTTTATCCAAATGCAAAATGGGTAGCACAACGTAGAAGATCCCAGTCCGGTAAGAAAGCCCTGGCAGCAACTAAGGCAGTCAAGGATCTCATTCAGGCCAATTTCGTTAAGGAAGTCAAGTACACTACTTGGTTGTCCAATGTAGTTAAGAAGGCCAACAGAACATGGAGGTTGTGTGTGTACTATACCAACCTCGACAAAGCTTGCCCAAATGACGCATTTCCACTACCAAGCGTGGATAAGCTTGTTGACAACTCGTTCTGATTCTGACTCATCTAATTTATGGATGCCCATTCTGGGTATAATCAAATTCCAATGCACCTCCCCGACCAGAAGAAGACTGCATTCATGACTCCTAGGGGAAATTACTGTTATCGTGTAATGCCCTTCTGACTAGAGAAAGATAGAGCAACTTACCAGAAGATGATGAACAAAGTTTTCAAAGCTCAAATCGGGGGGGATGTTAGAAGTCTATATGGACGATATAATCGTTAAAACTAAGGAAGACGTTAAGCACGTGACCGATTTGGCTCTACGAGGGCCTTGTTGACGGTATGTACTCGGTCAAATCGACATATGCTATATTACTCAGTAAATCCCTACCTTTGGTGATGAGAATACCACTCGAGGCTTACGCTTTGGTTAAATAGTGGTCTAGCAGTGCACCAACCAAAGTTGTGTATTTGCATGGTGGTTCCTTTTGAATCGGCTTCCATCTTCAGCTAACTTATTTCAGAGAGGAATTATCTAAGATCCCCAAGCAACTACTCGTGTCTTCTGCGGGAACTTTTAGCAAACTGAAAGCCACCTATTCCTTTTATGTGATTTCTTAGCTAGGATATGGTGCATAGTATTTAACTAGCTCAAGGATTATTGTATTACCACTTGACTTCCTTACACTATTCTCTATTTTCTATTGTGGTATCTTTCCAACCTAGAATAGCAACAATTTGATTATATCACATGCTGTACTCTGGACTATTTGGTAAACTAGAAATGAAATTATTTTCTCGATTGTACTGTTGACCCCTCTGCAATCTCATTTGCAATCAAATTATATTCATGGAAGTGGCTTTTAGCTACGAGTAAGTGTAGCAGTTTCCTACTCTACGAATGGAGCGTTGACTCCTTAGAGTGTATTTTACGGAATTAGCAGTACTGGGTTGTGTGGCTTATGCTTTTGTTAGTTTGAGGGACTGATCAATACTTGGCAGAGTTTTGTTTGTTTTTAATATTCTGGCTATTGATTGTTATACCATTGTACAGGTTTCTAAAGTGCCTCTATTACTTAGTGTGTATGGATAAAGTTTTTTTTGGGAGTAATGCATTTTTTGGGGGGAATTAAAATATTTTAGTTTAAAATTTTAAACTAAATTTTTTCAATTTCCCTTAAAATTAAATTACATTACCCTCAAAAAATACTCCACCCAAACACACCATTAATGCTTTTCTATCAAAAAAGTAATTTGCCTTTTCAAAAAAACTTTCTAATTAGACAGAGTGAATTAAAGGCACATGTTGCTTTTGGATAGAATTTTAAGGCTACAAACTTGCTTCCTAAAGATATTTTTGAATCGTATGTTGCTACCTATATTTTTTGTGGTAGCCACCCGACGTTGTCTCTCCACATTTTTTTTGGTACATAGAGAGGGCATGTGCCCAGAAGAAAAAAGAAACTAAGCTATTCTAACATTCCGAGGTATGAGAACCCCATTCAAATCATCAACAAGGAGTTCTTGAATTTCCACCGGAGGGAAGTCTAGCTAGCTCCGAAAGGTCATGATGAATCAACCGATTTCCGTAGTTTGCAAGCCAATCCGCACACCTGTTTCCCTCACGCCAAGTATGGATGAACTTGATTTCCTAATCTAGCTCTCTCATTTTATTGATACGATTGACAAGCCTGTAAATGGAGGTGGAGTTGGGCTCCAGGGTGTTAAGCATATCAACCAGAATCTTTGAATCACTCTCCACAAGGATCTTGTGAATTCCCATTCGTCTAGTAAAATTCAAACCAAGACACATGGCCCACATCTCTGCATGAAGAGCATTACAAGAACCAATGTTACCCGCATACCCTTTTAGTCAGGTGCCATCAGCGCTTGGAATGATACCTCCACCTCTAGCTTGGCCCCGTTTCAGCCTTGCTATACTTCCGTCACAGTTAAGTTTCGTCCATTCCATAGGAGGGGGTGCCACTTCACCACTGCCATATCACCCGGGATATTCTGGTTACGGTTTGCTGCAGTAAAATTGATTTCCTTACTCATTTTGTGTATCAACTCCAGTCCATTGGTTGGTCTTCGAAACCCTTCCTCGAAGATCGCTTTGTTTCTCCATTGCCAAAGGAACCAACAAGTGACCATGAACGTTGTTTGCCATGTATCTCCACATTTTGTTAAATGTGACTTTTCGATGCATGGGATTTTGATGCCCATACCCGAACCTCTTCAGCCACTAGTACGAAACATCTAATGTTTTGTGATCTAAAGTCGATTTTGTGAAACAATTTCTGTTAAACACTAACACGGTGGCATTTTAGCAAATAAAATGTAATATCTCATTTCTTTTTTTGATCTGAAGAATTTTTTTGATGTAGAGATGGTTATCTATTACAAAGCAAATATACCTCTTGACAATAAAAGTCCCCCATTCGATGATAGTCAGGATAGGACAATGACAGGATATGATATAGAGTTAGATAGAGATAGTATATGAAGGGGATAATATAAGCATTGTCCCATCATGTGTTTGATGTGTACTTGAAAAGAAATAAAATAAAATATATTATCATTTTTGGCTACAAAGATATGTTATTCTATTATATATTTTAAATAAGCTAATATATAATGATAATACACACACTCACACAAACACACACTATGTAATGACAAAACTACCATTGTGGCAACTATATATAATTTGTTAAAAAAATTTAAATTATTTTTCTGTTTTTAATAACATTTTTGATTAAATTTTTTACCACTATGTTTGATTTTTTAATATTTGTTTTAATACATTTTAATTTTTATACTATACAAAATGACAAAATAGAGTTATCAAAAAATCACACATAATTTTTTAATTAGTTATTAATATTTTCAATTTAATATTGATTTTTAATATATATAACTTTTATATTTTAAAATATATTTTATAAAGATGAATGAAGAGATTGTTTTGATATCCTATGCTATGCTAATGGTTCAACCCAGCTCATATTCATTACAAGATTGTAATTAGAGAGGCAGGATAAGATAATTTAATAGAATTAATTATCATATCCAGGTCGCTCTACCAAATTTGAAATAATACATAATATGAAAAACTTATCATATTGAATCTACTTATCTAAGCCATCAGATAAGCTCTATAAAAAAGAATTTACATTTACGACACTCTAAGAAAATTAGTGGAGATTCAAATTTGCGACCTGGTATGTGATACTCCACTAGACCAACATATCTAAGCGGATTATTTCTTTCAACTCTAAAAAACTAATTTAAAATATTAAAAAAATTATGTAAAAATAGGATATACACAACCAAATTTAAAAAAATATCATGTTCATATAGAAAAAACTACACCCACATCGTATTTGCTTACTGGTACTGACAAACGGTCTAAGACATGCCTCTTAACTGTGGGAAAGGGAACTATATTTAAGGAAAGCTGTACGCGCACCCACCAATTAAAGTAGGTCAAAAATTAAACTAGGTCATAATTGCCTCAAGGTCCTCCACAAATCATAGCAAACGGTGCAAAATGAAGAACGACGAATTATTTTAATAATCGAAGAAATTGATGTTCTAGTCAAAAAAAAAATTTGATGTTGTTTAGAGAATATAGTAGGATCAGTTGGTATATTAAGTGAATTATTTTAGATATAACTAAACTAAATTATAAACTAAGATAAAATAAATGGTATGAGTTTATTAACATTTTTAATTTATTTTAATTTGATATAAATTAATATATATCTCCTTTTGGGTATTAGTGAGAGTATAATTTTGATATTTCAACTCTTTTTCTCTTATTTTGTCAAAAAAGGTCTATTTATCTTATCATTTTTTAAATCGAGATTACTTTTATCAATTTACAAACATTCATTTTATGTTTCCATTTTCTAGTAAATTTCGTTAAAGTTTTCTGTCAAACAAATGAATTAGAAAGAGATAAATTAAGAGGACTCAAATTAGATCCTGATCAAGTTCATTGGTTGACAAATTTACAATACCCACCCCAATTGGTATGCTTTCAAAATGGTAAAATAGTTAAATACGAAATTCAATCGTGCAATCAACCGAATCGGGATTCTAGATTAATCACTCAATTTGATTCAAAGTACTAAACACTCGAGGAAAACACGAGAATCACACCTAGAGAGGCTAGAACATCATGAATCCATCAATTGCTTTGCACTAACGATTTTCTAAGTATAAATAAAGCAAAAAACAAACTTAAGCATCTCACGGAAATCAATCTTGAGTAGGAGTGAAATCACAAATTCCTTAACTGCAATAATTAAAGAAGTAAAACACAGTGAGAAATTAAGAAAAGGACAAGTGGTTGGCTCAAACAAACAATGCTCGCCGCAGTAGCCAGAGATCCTGTGTAATCGGATGTGTTAGGCATGATGGGTTACTGAATGTTATGAAAGCAACTAGTGCTACGCACATACTGCTATTTATAGAATTACGAACAGGAAACTAACTTATTGCATAGTGGACACATGTCCCCTTTGAAAGCAGATGAAAAATAAAACTAACAAATGACCGATGATGATCAATGCCACATGTCCATTGGCGTCTAGATGTTTCACACTTGTCCCCGTGTTACTTCTGAGGTCTCTTCGAGATTATATGTTAATTATCAAATTACCCCGCCTTTCGAGTATTCCTTCTTTTGAGTAGCCTTCGAATTCTACTTTAAAACCTTGCTGACGTGTCCTTGTACTTGATTGTGCGAAGAAAGGGTAAACATTTTAACAAGTTTTACTAGCAATCCAGCCGGAACGTCACCCCTCATAGTAAAAGAAGTAGTCGTTGCTAGTCACTTAAATGACACACACATTGCCCCACAACTCTAGCGCTTCTTCCAAGAAGTGTGTTAACTACTCTTGCACGTTATCACCATTAACTGCTAATCCTTTACTAGCCACTTTTAGCAATACCCATGACATCCTGTATTCTCGACACTACTTCTGGGAATCGCGTTAACTAAGGACATCTTTAATTCACCAATGACGGTTCAGGACCTTAATCGTATAAGTAACCAACCCTTTGGGGACTTAGGCACTTGCCAAAATAGCGTCTCCTTTATTTATTTTTGGGGATTGATCCTAAACAATTTCTCATAGAATCGATGGCTTAAAACGGATCCGACGAAGATGTCTCTAAAGGGGATATTCCATTTCCATTGGTCCCTTACTAACAAGCTACTTAGAAATCTACCATAAGAGACATTCTTTCAACAGCCATCGCAGTACGCACTACTGATTTTCTAGTTGCAAACCCCACTGCCATGTCCAAAGGAAACATGTTGTCCTCACAATCCCTTTCTTTGATAAATTGAGGAAGATCCTTGAGCAACATGGGAGTGATATTCTTGAGGCTCTCACCGAGATACCAGGACATAAGCAACGACTTCGTGATCTAATCGGCGAAATCTCCAAAAGTCAAGAAGGCCTTCTCGTGTAGAAGCCGTCAGAATTTTGAAAGCTCGCTCCACTTCTCCTCCAACTAGTTAAAATGCAAAGTGACTGAGAAAGTCAAAGTGCTGAAGTCGAAGTCTTAGAATTTGAGAACTTTCGATTGGATGCTGAAACTCTCAAAGTTCGTCACCAAATGGCTAGTACTGATGAAATTCTCTGAAATAGTGAAAACCAAATTGCCGATTAGATCATTGCGCAATGGTACCAAATGGTGAATACCTCGACTACTAACCTCCCAAACAAACTAGAATACCTCAATTCACAAAAGGATGAGGTCATTGCGCAAATAAATCATATTTGTGACTTGGTGTCACTAGTTCTGGCCGTAATATACCAAGTTTCTCAATGATTTGAAGATTTGAGGCTCTGTATAGAGGATTATTCTTCTCAGAGAATTGGGTTGGAACCAGAGATAGCATTGCTCAAATTTCTTTCAATATCTTCTGTAACTTGTCGATCAAGACTCTTAATGTAGCACGTCATATTATTCGCCATTTTATTCTCAAATAAATGCCTCTCTTGATTACTTCGATTTACACATTTTGTGTTGGTCTTCTAAGTATTCGAAGTATTTATAATTTCCGAACCGTGGATAACCAACGCACCTTTCGAATATACATAATAGAAATATTCGTTGTTCGGTTAAATTCCATTAATGGTGCGTACGAGTCTCATCATTTTAACACGTTAGTCTAGGTTTCCGTGCAGCTTCTACACCACTAACTCACATCTTTTCAGTCATCTTGATGTGACTCAACAGTCGTTTCGGTCTAGCCCACCTCTATTAAAGGATTGACAAACTTAAGTGTTTCCTTTTATTTGCATCCCAGTCACCCATAAACTCTAAAAAAAAATATTTAGGACTTCCTCTTCTGTACCACCATCTTCATCTAACCCAGCGGCACTTGTCAATCGCGACGGCTGAGCTCTTGTAGAAACCCCGAGGGTACTGCCGAGGAGATAGCTATCTGGATATCTCAGGTTTTAATTCCCTTTCAAACTTCGTGGAACACTTATTCTCTTTTGGGACCGTTTACGTCCACCCTCTATTGTGAGGAAAACCTTTCCACCCATCTCTTGAATAATAGAAACCCCACCTTAGCTTTTAAAACGCCAATTGAACTAAGGTTTCTGGCCAGTTCATCTACTAATACTTGGTGTACTTGCCAGGTGGAGTTTCTTCTTTCAGAAATTTGGTTCGAAGCTAGTTTCTTTTATGGCTAAAGAGAATCGAATCTCAAAAAAGGGATCATTGCAAAAAGATTGGCATTTATGATGCCACTAAGATTAGTAAACAGAACTTGGTTTCTAACATTCCCAAAAAAGTGAGCTCTGCCTTTTTCTGCCATTACCCTACTTGATGTAGCTGGTCTCGTATAGCTTTTTGCTCCTTTGGTTGCACCACTTTTTACATTGCAACAAATCTCGTCGCATAAAATTTAATTACATTTCTTTGGCCAATCTGTTTCACGAGGGCAAGGACGTATGTCTCAGTAAAATCCTTCTTTCGAGTCTAGATGAATCTCTGCGTGTGACTTACAAGTCGCTTAAAAATTCGAAGTCTATTCCGTCCAATATGGCTGGCCATTTGTGGCTCCTACAATTATGGCTCAATGTGATTTATAAACCTTGTTTTGCTGCTCCATCTAAGACACCTGGTTTGATCAGCCAAACTTGGTGGCTAGAAAATTTGGTCTTAATCAAGTCTATCCATGTCCTAGTTTTCACTGTGTAAAACACCCGTATGGGAGTTACTGACCTTCCCTGTTAATAAGACACTTCGAAGGCATGCTCCTACTGTTTCATTTTTCAAGTTTGAGAGCTCCCATCTGACCACTGTCGACTTCCATGATTGGTGGTTTGGCTATTTTGCATCAATTCAAAAATCATTCAAGAAATGTTTCTTAGACACCTGGCATTGCTTTTTTGATGCAGACGGGAGATCCAAATACAAAGGCTCAAGGTAAGCATTACTCTGAAATCTTTAATTTCGAAAAGTAATTTAAAATTCATGATCCATTCAATATGTAGAGAACAGTCAAAGAGGCTTATGAAGTTTTAAAGGAGAAATTTCGACATGCCATAGAGAGATTTAATGCTAATCTAGAACACATACCCCTGCTAAAATTACCATGGATCCAACCACCTCACCCAAAATTTCCTCCTTTACCAAATGCAACTTACCATAGCTAGTTACCCCTGCTGATGAGTCCAGATCCAGAGTGGTTTCTTCCCTTTATATTTGACTCAGTTTACAAACTTCCTAAGGAAAACTAACTTACCATAGCTAGTTACCAATAAACTCTCCCTTTTGAGCTATAAACTTATTCAACTTGGCTAATGGAAGTTGTGGCATGTATGGAGTTTTAACTTTTAAGATTGCTTAAAATTCTCCATTTTTTATTTTGCTTTCTTTTGTCTATTTAGAGGATGTTCCTGTTCAAATTTTTGGCTCCGGACGAGTTGAATTGAAAGAGAAAAACAAAGAAAGTGAAGATTCCGAAGGACATAAGCCGGCCGCCCAGTTCAAACGGCCTCCAAGGAATAACAAGGCTTCACATATCTCTCCTGCCAAACCTGGCAATACCATTGCCACTAGACTTAGAACAAAAGTAAGCTTACTAACACAACTCATTTCTTCAGGTCTAACGATTGTTTGCTTTTCCCCATACACTTCCTTCTAAATCTCAGATAAATTAAACTCCCTGATGCAAAAGAACCTCTTTTAGAACTCCTTAGACCTTCAAAAGGTCAAAAACACAAGAGGAGAACATATCATTTAAGGATGATGATATGCTTATCTCTAAAGACATTCCAAAGCGATCCCGTTGAAGTCAATGAGTGTCACAAGGAAGGGGGATTAGAATTGTGACCGTTTTAAAAAATAACCTGAAATAACATAAACAACTTCACAAGTATTGTTAGACATTGTGTGTGTAAATGCAAAGTTGAGAAGGTAGAATGAAAACAGTCGTCTCAACTATGATAGCGAGTAGAGAATGGTGGGATGAATCTGTCTTCTCAGCTATGTTTCTGAGTTGAGAAGGGCCAGTTGAAACAGTCTTCTCAACTGTGATAGTGAGTAGAGAAGAGTGAGATGAAGTTGACTTCTCAACTATGTTTCTGAGTTGAGAAGGGTCACTTAATTCTTTCTTCTCAAAACAACTATCAGTAAAGGAATAGTGTTTTTCGAAGATGTGAAGATTTTCAAAATAGCTTTTCGAAGGTAAGAGATAGTGTTTGAAAATCTTATCTTAAGTGTGAATTACTTAAGAATAGTGTTTTAGGTTTACCACTTTGAAAACATTTGAGAAAGGTTGTAAAAATAGTGTTTTTAGAACACTACAAAAAAATCAGGGATTAGCGAGGGAAATTTCCCTCGCAAACTGACCAAAATCCCTCGCTAATGGTCATTTGCGAGGGAATTAGCGAGGGACCGGTTCCCTCGCTAATACCTTCCTCGCTAATGAAATTAGCGAGGGAATTTGAATCCCTCGCTAATTAGCGAGGGACATTTCCCTCGCTAATTCCCTCGCTAATGTTGCCTCAAAATTTGTGCAAATTTTCAAATTCTGACTGACACGTGTCTTAATTTAAATGGTTTGTTTTTTATATTTATTATTATATTATTTTTAAAATCAGTTTTTTATTATATTATATTATTAATTTTGTGGTTGTTGTTGTTGTGGTGGTGGTGGTGGTGAAAGGTGGTGGTGGTGGTGGTGAAAGGTGGAGAGAAAGAGGAAAGAAATTCGTAGGTGGTGGTGGTGGTGGTGGTCTCGTGGGTGGTGGTGGTGTGGTGGTGGTCTCGTGGGTGGTGGTGGTGTGGTGGTGGTGGAAGAAGGTGGAGAGAAGAAGAGTGAAAGTGGAAATTGTGTAAGAGAGAGAGAGAGAGAGAGAGAGAGAGAGAGAGAAGAGAGGAAGAGGAAAGAAGGTGGTGGTGGTGGTGTCGCGAGTGGTGGTTGTTGTGTGGTGGTGGTTGTTGTGTGGTGGTTGTGTGGTGGTGGTTGTTGTTGTGTGGTGGTGGGTTAGGGTTTATAGGTGAGAGAGATAGAGTAGAGGAAGAGGAAGGGAAGGGTGAAGAGGAGAGAAGAAGAGTGAGGGTGGTTGGTTGGTTGTGTGGTGGTGATGGTGGTGGTGGTGGAGAGTAGAGGAAGGGAAGAGGAAGGGTGAAGAGGAGAGAAGAAGAGTGAGTGAGTGAGTGAGTGAGTGAGTGAGTGAGTGAGTGACAGATTTAAGTAAAAAAAATTAAAAAAATTAGCGAGGGAACTCAAATTCCGTCGCTAAAAACCACTTTAATTAGCGAGGGAACTCAAATTCCGTCGCTAAAACCACTTTAATTAGCGAGGGAATTAAAATCCCTCGCTAATTAAAGTGGTTTTAGCGACGGAATTTGAGTTCCGTCGCTAAAACCACTTTAATTAGCGAGGGATTTTAATTCCCTCGCTAATTCCGTCGCTAATTTCCTTGATTCGCGTGAATTTGACTGAATTTTCCCTCCAAACAATTAGCGACGGAAATTTTTCAAATTCCCTCGCTAAATCCCTCGCTAACGGTCAAATTTTCAAATTCCCTCGCTAATGTCAGTTTTAGCGAGGGAATCACATTCCCTCGCTAATTCCCTCGCTAAAGTCAGTTTTAGCGAGGGAATGTTATTCCCTCGCTAATGTCCCTCGCAAATAAGCGTTTTTTTTGTAGTGGAAAAACTGTGTGTAGTTGAGAAGGGTCAGCGAAGTTGTTTTCTCAGTTTTCCAAAAACCTTTTTCAGATGAAGAGTTTTAAGTGCAGTGTAAAATAACTTAGAAAAGCAGTAAATAACACAATGATACATAGTGGTAGTTTTAAGCGCAGTGTAAAATAACTTAGAAAAGCAGTAAATAACTCTTCCTATTGTTCCTTGTGGTAGTTTTCTTCACACAGCTCTCTACCTACTGTTCTCACACCTAATACAATTCTCCTGATCTATTAGATGGATTCTAACTCACTTCTCAAACCCTATAGCAACACATGCTACTTGAGAAGATTTCTAACAAGTTTTACAATGTACGGTTTGGGGGGTTTTTTGTGGGATTACAAGAGCTTGGTTTAAACATGATAGATTGAAACGAATCCTAAACAACAAGCTGAAATACATACTCAGAAAATAGAATCCCTAGATTAAAGCATGACTTGAGTATGGATGAGAGAAGACTTTGTACTTGAGAAGGATGGGAAGAATTAGATTTCTCTCTCACAAAGAAGTTCTGTAATGATCCATGGTGGTATTTATAGCCATTGAGCTGAAGAATATATGTATTAACTATTGGTTAATAATTTAGAGTCCTTGGAGGGGTTTCCCAAGTAAATATAGCTGTTGAGAAAGGTGGACACTTGTTTCTACACTTTCTGCAGCACTTTTTGCAGAAGACAGCTTGCTCTACAATTTCTGCACCACTTTTCTGCAGAAGATAGAACACTAAAGCTATCATGACTCTTCTCTTCTTTGAATCTTCTCAACTTTGAGTCTTCTTAAGTTGATACTTCTCAAGTTGATGCTTCTCAACTTGACTCTTCTAATCACGACCCTTCTGATCTAGATCCTTATTGTCATGATGCTTCTCAACTTGATTGTGAATCTTCTCATGTTGACTTCTCTCATGATGAATCTTCTCATATTGACTCTTCTCATGATGAATCTTCTCATATTGACTCTTCTCATGATGAGTTTTCTCATGTTAACCCTTCTTAACTAATGACCTTTCTCTTCTCTTCCAAGGGTGTTTTTTTTTTTGTATTTCTATCAAAATTCTTATGCCTTTTTTGTATTGTCATTGCTTCAAGTCTTCTCAACACTTATGCTTCTTAAAAGGAAATTATCTTTTTGAGAGTAGCTAACATATCCTGTTCTTATATTTCACTCAAAAAGAAACATTAGTAGCATATGAAATCAGATAACTTAAGCTTCTCACATTTGAATTTTGTTAACCATCAAAACTTAACTGGGATTTTTCCTCAACAATCTCCCCCTTTTTGAAGTTTGACAAACTCTTGAGAGATCGATTAAGTTTTCTAATTGTTTTAAAATTTTCTAAGGCATTAACAATTAACTCCCTCTGAGAATGTGCATATATGATTGATAATTAATTTGAACACATTTCAGATACCAAATAAGAACATGTATTTCATTCAGCACATAAAAAATCATTAACATGATTACCAGAATTATGTTCTTAGTATAGCCCTAGAAAATAAAAACAAAAGAGAAGCATATCCTTCTCAACAAAATAGTCTCTATGGACACAATTTTGACTAAGCATAAAGCATACAGAAATAGTGTCTATGAACACCGATTTGACAAAGCATATATCACACAAAAATCTGTCCTAAGCCCTAAACATAATCTATTCTTCTCTCCCTTTTAGCATACATCACAAAGGGTGAGGGAGACAGAGACATGAAGCTGCTACTTCGATGTAGATGATCCATCAGAAGAAGAGGAAAGTAGTAGGCTTTAGAATATATGGAAACAGAGGAAATGGACCAAATTTTGGAGTGTAAAGAGTCGGAGCAAGTGTGGTCATACGTTGTTGCAGAATCCAAGTCTGATACTGCTCATTTCGAGCACTTTGCGCTCTTTGAAGTTGTTGAAGAACTGTTTGACCTTTTAGCACATTCCTCAACAATGTTTTCATTCTTCTCATAATCTTTTCCATTTTGGACATGCGAGATATAAGAGTCTTTAGGTTCAGTTGGGCTCTTATCTTTTGGGCCCCCCAACAACCTTCTCATGAGCCACACCAGAAGGTTTACTCATATTGAAGTAGGAGGAGTCAAGAGACCAAAACATAGATGGCATGTCAGATGGGTGAGATTTGGTGTTATGGAATGGCATTTGTGGCTGAGATGAATCATTTATTGGGAACTGTTGATTCATCGTCATATGTGTATTGTTGTTCAGTTTTAAAGCCAAAATGCTAGTATTTGACTGTGTTACGGTCAACTGTCACGAGGAAATAACATAGATTTCAATTAATATCATTAGGATTGCATTGTAAGTTGTTATCCTCTTCGCTAGTGCCTATTGTAAGAGAAAACCTTCAATTTGATGTTTCGTCAACTAGCGAACCAGACAGCTTGCCTAGTGACGCAACGGAGAAAAGAAGAGAAAAATCTATGCAGTTTCGCGTCGCGACCAGGAAACATCGCGTCGCAAATTCAGGCAAAAACTCTTCCATCGCGTCGCGAAAGATTCGCATCGCGTCGCGAACGTCTGCAGATTTGATAGCAATTTAAGTGAAAAATCAGAATTTTTGGGGCATTCTTCTTGGAGGCGGAAATAGGGTTTTGGAGCTGCGAAAAAGAGCAAGATTTGGAGCTTCTCTACACTTGGGAACAAGGAATTGAAGGATCCAATGAACTCCTCTTTGTGTAACTTCTCTTTTACTTTGTCTTTCAATAATTTGAACATGAGTAGCTAATTCTCTTAGGGTTAGGAAGAGATGAATCTCTCCAAAACTATCATGTGATTCCATTATTATGGTCAATACAATTTACTTATCCTTTTAAATTTGCCTTTACCTCCGTTCTTATTGCTTTACAATAATTATTGTTGTTGTAATGAATTAGGGTTTACTTTCACCATTGGGAGATGGGTTATGTTTTCCGGATATTGGGGTTTAAGGTCATGAGTGTGATGATCATAGGAATATGAGATTATTATCATGAATTCCGTTAATTCTATGTGTTTAATGCTTTGTTTAGTGGTGATACACTTAAGGAATTAGGGTTTCCCATTAGATAAAAGGGGTTTTGAGGCAAAGGATTGTCCTTAATCTGTAATAGTTGAATTGAATCTTTTATGTGGGTAATTAAATTGAAGTTGATCGATGGTATTGTGCATGATAGTGTAGGGGAGAGGATTCGTTTCCTAACCACTTTTACTCTCGTATTTTATTCTCACATTTAATCTTTTTCGGTTACTATCTATCACTCCTTATTTTCAACATTTTAGTAATTAATTAACTAAATTGATAATTAATCGCAATCCCTGTGTTCGACACTCGGTCTTACCGTTTTAATATTACTTTCAGCGTTTCGGTACACTTGCCGAAAAGTTAACAGGAACATGTTCAGGTTAAGATACTGGCTTATATTTGAAGAGGTGATGGTGTTGCCAATTTTGAGTAGTGAGGGCATTTCATGCTCCAGGTTGTTTGCAGCTAAGAGATGCTCTAAGTTATAGGAAGTGGTGCTAGACACAGTTGGAATAGGTGATGGATCCTGTGCAGGTGCTATGAATAATGGAAGCATTTGTGGTGAGAAGGGTGGAGCTGAAAAAGGTAGTGTTACGATTGGAGAAAAGGGTAGAAGAGTTAGGATTTGTTCATTGAACAGATATAGAAACGTGGTCTGAACAAGTGGCGAGGAATTAGCTTTTTTTAGTAAAACTCCCCCTGAGGTGTTGTTGGGATGGTTTGGGTCATTGATTCAGGTATGCAGCATCATCACCATGCGCTTCTTTAGCAGAAGCATCCTTCTTTGCAACTACTTGAACCTTCTCTAGTTCTTCATCATTCTTCTCTTTTTCATCTCCTTGAATGTGTTCTTCTGTGGCTTCATTACCAACTCCTTCACAAGGAATGTCCAATGGTATGATTTTTGGAAGCATCTTAGTCTTATCAAAACCATTCTCACCAGAAGAATTGAGGTTGAGTTCCTTAGTCTTCTCTCATATTCCTTCTTCACCAACAATCTTCTCTGCTGTTTTGAATCATTCTTACTGAATACTTGCATTAGGAGATTCTTTCAACCATTGGCACTAGATTGCTAGTGGCTTCTTGATCATTCATTTTTCAAATTCTTTGTTCTTTGGTCCTTATGTAAACCCTCAAAGGTATTGCTCTAATGAATTTGAAGGAAGAGGAGGAGGTCCGAGAGCTTTCTTGTCTATTAGTTGCGGTTTTCCCATCATCAGAATTTTCTGATTCATCTTTCTATAAAGATTGACCCTTCTCTTGAGAGATTCTTTCTTCCTCCGAAGCACTTTTCTCTATAGAGGCATTCTACTCAGCACTTTCTTCTTTGTCCTAAACCTTCTCAGAACCATGTTATTGTTCTTCTTGACCCTTCTCAGGGTCAATATCCATCTGGTGACATTTCTCTAGTTCATCATCTTTCCCTTGGACCTTCTATTGGTCATTTCTCCTCTTGCTTTTCTTCTCCCTTCTTGCTTTAGCAAGCTTTTCTTCAATATTTCCTTCTCTAGAGACATCAGACAACCTTCTTGTCTTCTATTACTTCTTCTACTTTCCTTCTTCTCCTTTGTTGGTGTGGAAATCTCTATTCCCATGAGTTTGAGGTTCTTCACTATGAATGCCTTCTTTTCTATAGATCCTTCAACATGTGGAATGGGAACTTTGAAGTGATTGAAGACTCTACACAATGTCATTCCATAAGGCAATGAAGTGGAAGCACTACCAGCCCTAATAACATTGATTATATGATGGACCATGCGGAATGGAAGGATAATGGGAATGTTTTTGAAGAGATGGTATAGCAAAATAGAGTTACCTATTGTGACTTTCTCAAATGACCCTACTCTTTGAGGTTTGGTGAGTTCACAGGAAGATAGGTTTTTTAGAAGGGTGGTCTTGTATTTGTATACTGTGGTACCAACCTTCTCATACCATGAGTCTTCACAAATCTTTACTCTTTCATCTTGTAGATAGAGAGCTTTCCCAAGAGTTTCTGAGGAGGCCTCATCGTCAACATTATTGACAGTTGTTGCTATTCTTAGAGCCTCCTGCTTGATGGTAGCATTTTCATAGAACTCTCTTAATCTTTCTTTGTAGACCAAGTTTCCAAGAGTGTTGAAATCATCCCATTTCTATTGAGTGAGATGGGGTGTGACATTCTATCCACATTTCTCAATGTCATCAAGAGAGTAGATGGTTTCAGATACAATGGGTTTTGACACCTTTTTTGATCTTTGTGGTTCCTTACACTTTCTACTAGCTTGACCCTTCTTAATATCCTTTCTATGAGAAATGTCAACCTTCCTCTTACCCTTTTCATCAGCCACTTTCTTCTCTTTTTTTGTTTTACGTTTGAGCTCTATTTTTCGCTATGTAGAGGGGAACTCCTTTTCTAAGTCAATTGCACTTTGCTTTGCATTGAAGATTTAGTGGTTGTGGTCTTAGATGAAGTACAAGACTTCACTCTCATTGATGGTCTAGGATTATCATTGGGAGTGTGCTTAATCTTTGCAGGTTGTGACTTTAAAGGCAAAACAAATGTGGGAACTTATGAAGGAGATGGTGAAGAGATTACAGAGTTTGGGGAAGCCATTTCTGCTTCCGGAGGTTGCGAGTGAGGTTTTGGTTCAGTAGGAGTAGGACCAAGGTTCTATGTTCTTGCCATTGAATGTTTGTAGATTTCAAAGTGAGATTGAGAGGGAATAAGAAAGTGATGTTTTAATCACTTTGAAATGGTCATTGACCAATAGGTATCTATTTTTGTTTTTTTATTTTAAAAAAAAATACAAAAGCAATAAACAAACAATAAAACATGTTTTTGATTTTTATGGTCATATGCATCAGATGATCCTTCTCAAGAGTTAAGAAGGTTGAGGGTTATGACCCTTCTCATCACTGAGAAGGTTGTTGGTCACGACCCTTGTCATCTGAAGGGGTTTCAATGATATGCAGCACAGTTTTAATGAAACTAAACATTCCTCTAAGAGGAGTTTAGTAAAAATATTAGCTAGTTAATGTTTAGTATCCACAAAAAACAAGTTCAATATCTTTCTTTTGCTCATGATCTCTAATGAAATGATGCTTGATATCAGTGTTTTTTGATCTAGAATGATGTATAGGACTTTTAGACAGATTTATAGCACTTCTATTAATCAAAATATTGGAATACCTGAGTAACTTAAAGAGAAGTCTTCAAGTTGTTTCTTGATTCATAAAATTTGAGAACAACAACCAACAGCAGAGATATACTTAGCTTCTGTTGTTGAGAGGGAAATTGTGCTTTGCTTTCTGCATGACTATGAGATGAGTGATTCCCCCACGTAGTTGACATGAACAACCTGTGCCAATGACCATGGTTAGGTGTTCCAATAATGCTCTAGATTCAGGGAGACTAATCAGCTAGGTAAGTGCTTGGGTATGAAGTCACCAATATCACAAGGAAGGGGGGTTAGAATTGTGACCCTTTTAAAGTTCTCCTGAAATAAAAGAACTTTGCTTCACAAGTATTACTCAGACTCAAGAAAGTAAGTAATACGTGTTAGAGATTAGAAGTGATAAAACAATCTTCTTCCTAAGAAAGGTAAAAAGAGAAGCGTGATGAAACAGTCTTCTCAACTATAGTGAAGTTGAGAAGGGTCTGTTAGTTCTTCCTTCGATGCTTCTCATAGTTTATATCAATGATTGTTTTAAGTAGCTTTAAGCTGTGAGTCCCAAATATGTTTTCAAATAGTTTTACCAAGAGTTTATGTTCAAGTTTTGAAGGTGAGAAGGTTTAATAAATAATGACTCTGTGTGGACCAGAGAAGGGTCATATAGGACTCTTCTCAGTTTTCATAAACCTTCTCCCTAAGGAGAGTTTTTCTACAATAAGTAATCTATAAAGACAGTAAATGACACAGTGATTTATAGTGGTTCACCCCACTCCAGGGCTACATCCACTCCTCACATCCAGTGAGAATTTCCACTATTTTTCCAAAATAGATTACACAGTTTACATCTCTCCAAAGATGAACTCTCTTGGTAGTTTTCTTTCACAGCTCTACCTATTGTATACTTCACTGATAAACCTGACCAGATCTATTAGACTGCTTCCAATACTGAAGCACTCACTTCTCAAGTCCTACAGCAGCTCATGCTACTTGAGAAGGTTCCCTTATTCAAGATTCTATTTGGTTTATAGGGTTTTGGGATTTCTAGAGCTTGGTTGATACATATGGAGTATTACAATAATAACTTCAACACAAGACTTAGTACATAC